>CM066328.1:221324114-223838281 GCA_033807585.1 Hydrophis major | reverse complement strand
GCTTGGTAATTGGCTACTCCATTGCCCTCTTTCCCACACTGAAAGCAGGCTCTGGAATAGTGCCATGGGCTCTCCTTTGGGGTAGCAGGAGGGGTTGTTGGTCCCTTGTGTGTTGGCAGGTATCTCTCTTGACTTTGTCAGGGGTGACCCTCATGCGTCGCATGATGCCGGTACTCCAACAGGTCTAGCTCCATTGTGATTGCCAGCTGGGATCCCTCAGGGCAGGCAGTTTTGGTACAGCTCCTTGTTTAGTTTACCTTGGAAGTGGTAGGCCAGCAAGCATTCCGGTTACCTTCTCAGCTATCCAGCCAGGCTGTAGAACTCCTGAATGTATTTGGTTACTAACCTACTCCTCTTTGTCTTATAGCGAAGATCTCAGATTCTGCTCAGCAGGCTTGCACTGGATATACAAACCTGACTTGAATCCAGGCGGGCATCCACATTCCCCAACTTTGGTGCACCTTTGTCATGGAAGTACATCACCCAATCTGCTGCCTCTTCTTTTAAATTCAGCTGCCTTCCCCACTCCCCTCGGCCATCGCATCTTCAGGTCAAGAAAAATGGATCTGACTACAACTCCTTCCTCACGCACTGGCAGCTGCTCCATCTTCTCCACCATCACCTTGGATTGGGTCACCACCATCTGTGCCCCAGAGTCTGCTTGGGTAGGTGCCAGTACCTCCCAAGGAGGGAGTGATCCTAGCTTTGCTGCAGCCTCAACTTTTTGCTCTGTTCCGGACATTGTTAGGCTACAGCTCTCTTGGAGGCATCCCAGTAGGTTGCATTAAATTCGGGAGAGCTAGTTTGATATCAACTATCTGACTAGTGAACCCAAAATAAGAAAACACTCTCGGGAGCTTTGAATCCCCAAAAGTAAAATTTTATTGGATACACCAGATTGATACAAACAAAACCACTCCTGGTTTTTCCATGCAAATGCTTGCCTAAACAATAGCTTCCTCTTCTCCACCCTGGATGATCATATTGTTTAATTATGAGATGTCTGTTTATTTTAGGAATAGTCCATCTCTTTCTCCAACACTTGCAGTGGTGACCCTGATGGTTTCAAAGCTCTCACAATCTCCACATACATTCTCAGCATTCTATTTCCCCCTTTCTTCCCACCAGTTCATTGGCTGGTTGAAAAGCATTAAGATTTGAAAGAAACAAAGTGGTTCAATCTTGACACAGAGTTCCAGAAGAACAACATCAATGCATCCTTCCACCAATCTGGCTTTATGGCAAGGTTAGATGGAAGACTTTCCTCAATGTAAAACACATGAAAGCTTGCTTAGAGTTTGTTCCTCACAGTCTGAAAGTCCTTCAGGTTTATTTTTTTAAAAAAAGACAAGTTTTATCAGTTTTACAAAACAATACACAAACAAACAAGGCATAATAACATAAAAGATCTTTTCTGAAAAAACCAACAGAACATACAAATAATTCCAAATTATAATATATATATTTACATTATCTGTTCAGCTTCATATCTTATCCCAACTTCTCCTTTTCATTCTATTATCCAAATTATATTTCTTGCTAATTAAAAATTTATTGCTTTTCTAAAAAAACAATACACAAACAAACAAAACATAGAACATAAAAACATAAAACATATTTTCTGAAAATTGCTTGATCCCAGGTTAAAACTCTTCACACAGACACAAATTCAAAAATCATATTCACTTTATATACCATTCCATATTTTATTATCATTTTCAATTTTCTATATAGCTTCTTCCCTCTTTTATCTTTCTTAGTTTTATTTTATTTATCTCATCTCAGTTCAATTCATAATACTTATCATTCTTTGTCTGTTCTATTTGCAGCTATCCATTCATCTTTTCTCTTTAAACAAACTTCTCCTGTACACTGATTGGAGTATGACGCCTTTAACTCTTTCCCGTAGCTTAATAATACTTAATATAACACTTAACTTATATTGGGATTCTGTTTAGTACATTATAAAATTACACAATAAATTTTATGAGAAAGAAAAAAAACACAACAATAACAAAGAAAAAGCATATAAGACCACTATCAATGCCATTAAGAAACTAATCATGAACTTCTGGTTTGCCAGGCTTTGGCAGCGGCAGGGATATGCGATCCAGCGCGATCCCTGTTGCACTAGCTGTCTTGGTGCCTCCAATCCCGACGGGTCTGAAGGATAAGTCTGCTCCATAGAGGCAGCTGAAGATAGGGGGGATCCAGGAAGGGTTTGGGGGTATTGCAGACTCCTCAGCCAGCAAAAACCCCTTTTCTCAAGAAAGTGGAGCGGCGGTCAGCAATGGCCGCCACAAAGAAGCCGGCAGCTGGATAAGATTGCACAGGAGGAAGAAAGTCCTGAAGTGAAAGTTTTTTGGCTGTACCGGGACCTTAAGATATATTTTATATCCTGAAAAAAACATTTTTCTTTGAATGATACTTTGTTTCCAGAGGAGATCTTTAAAGCGGCGAATGAAAGTGGTGAAAGAGAAAGTTTAGTCTCCTTCCCTATGGAATTAACAAATGGACATTGAGAAACCTGCTTTTCTGCAGAAGGTAAAAATTTAAAGCTTTTTGTTACAAGTGGGAAGGGAGAGGACAAAAAAAAAATATATTAGGATCTTGTTGGAGGAGATGCCTTGAAGATTTTCAGACTAGAAGTTAATTGTAACAAGGCTTTAAAATACAGACTGGATTTTTTCTTTTTAATTGATATTACCCCAGGAAGAGAAAGTGCAAAGGGAAGAACTTTGTGCTCTGTTTGGATTGTTTGATGACTTTGGGACTTTGAGGAACTGTTTTTAAGCTTTGAAATATCTTGGTTGTTTTAAGAAGAAGAAGGGGGGAAAAAAAGAAAGAAGAAAAGGCTTTTAATGGCTCTATCTGTTGATGAACTAAGAATGGAATATGGAAAAACAAAAAAAAAAAAGGCAAGGACGCTGTGGGAGAAGCCTTTTACTTCTTAGAAATGGCGTTTGCTATTTATCAGCAAACACAACAATTGATGGAGGAGGAGGAGGAGGAAGAAGAAGAAGAAGAAGAAGAAGAAGAAGAAGAAGAAGAAGAAGAAGAAGAAGAAGAAGAAGAAGAAGAAAAAGCCATCTTTAATGAATCTAAAAGCTTGATTAAGAAAGAAAGGAGAAAGAGAGGAAGGAAAATGAAGGACTTAAGACCTAAAAAAACACCCAAGATAAAGAAAAATAAGATGCCAAATCAATATAATCTTAGAAAGCAAAAGAGAGGGGAAGCTAAAAAGGTGGAGGTTAAAAGGGGGGGGGGTATAAAAAGGCCAGGTGGGATAAGAAAGGAAGGGAAAAGGGGGAAAAAAGCCACAAAGGTATGAAACAAGATGGGAAAAAGCAAATTTTTTTTAGGGATAAAGGATAATGTATAACCTTAAAAAAAAAAAAGATTCTGCAAGGTACATAAGATGGTATTGTAGTATTTGTATTAGAAATAGAAAACTAGAATTTTATAAGATTTAATAAAAGATTAAAATATTAAAATGTTTAGTAATGATAGATTTTAAAATTTAATAAAATGTTAAAGGGAATGTCTAAAATATTGAGTTTAATTATAGAGTTTAATTGACTATTGCGTTGATGTTATTATAAACTTATTATGGTAGCATTTGTCTTTGAAATAGATAATTGGAATGTTACAAGATTTAATATCTAGATTTAATATTTAATTATATATTTAATCATTTTAGATTTACTATTTTTTCTTCTTCTTAAAATTTAGTTGGTAGAATGTACTAAGCAGAATCAAATTGGGAACTAGGTGTTATTTTAAATGTCAATTTAGGGGGGCGATAGAAAGGCATCATACTTCGATTAGTGATTTCAGGAGAAATCTTTTTTTTATTATAGGGAATGAGATAAATGGATAATTGGAAAAGAATGGACAAAAGATACAAGTATAATGATTTAAATTAAGATGAAATAAATAAAATAGAATTAAGAAGAGTGAAAAGCGGGGAGAAGCTATATAGAAGCTATAGAATGGTAAATAAGATAGGTAATGGTATATAAGATGAGCATGAATTTAATTGAAGTCCGTATAAAGAGAGATAATCTGGGGCCAAGCTACTTTCTAAAAAGAAGTTTTATCTTTTTGTGTTTTGTGTGTTTATGTTTGTTTAAGAATTAATAAAACCTTGGAGGAATGTTAGATGAGAATAATTGTAAACAAGTCAGAGAGAAATGAATATAATGACTATAAAATGGATAAATATAGAAAAGAAATGAAATTGAATAAGAGTAAAGAGAAATAATGAGAAATTTGCTAAAAGATATTTATGTGTCCATATGGAAATGGGATAAATTAGAATTATGTTGTATAAAAATAATGTTTTATCCGACTTGTAAAAATTTATAATGGAAAGAGGTTTTATGTACTTAATGGTTAAGGATGTGTTGTTTGTCTTTAAAATTAATAAAATTTGTTTTTAAAAAAAAAGAAACTAATCATACATATTAATACTCATTTATATCTTAATATTCTAAATACACATATAAAAACACAATCTTATGTACCTTACAGAATCCCTTTTTTCAATTAAATTTACCCATTATCTCTAAATGAGTTTTGTTTCTTTAAATCTTGCTTCCCACCATTAAGGCTTCTCATCCCCTCCTTTCTCTCTTGCTTATTCTTCTCCTTACTCTTTTTACCCCTTTGTCTCTCCTCCTCTCTTTTCTTCTTCTGCTTTCCCCCTTTCTGTTGTTTTCTAACCTTGTATCCACCTTTCACCTAATTTTTCTCTTTTTTGGTTGTTTTTTCAAACCTTAAAATCCCCTTTTTCTTTTCCTCTTTCTTCTCCTCCCCAAATAGAACCATTTTTTCATCAAAGATAGCTTCTTCTTTGTCCCAATCGTCCTGCTGTGCACTCAATTTTTCATAAGTGCATACCGCCATTTCTAGAAATTGAAAAAGAGTGCCCAAAGTATCCTTCCCATCTTGTTCTTCTTTTTTATATTTTTGATGTTCAATTTTTAGTTCATCCACAAGCGATGCTATCATGAAGAGAATTTTTTTTTCCAAAACAACCACCTGAGTATTTTTAATCAAGAATAATTCCCAAAAGTTCCAAAGTCATCAAAGAACCCAAATAAACTATTTCTTTGAATGCTTTTTTCTTTCTTCCATTTCTCTTTCTGGGGTTGCTGTTTGATCAAAGAGTTCCAATTAGATATATTTTTTAGAAGCCGTATTAATATTCAAAGCTCTTTAAAATTCTAGGCAATCTCCTCCTTTTTCAAATTCTGCTCCAATTTTTTTTCCTCTCCCTTCCCACTTACAGCAACAATTTTCCTTTAAATGTTCAGAAATCCATACCGATTTCTCTTAAGGTTCTATCACTGTCACGTTCGGAAGGAGAGTGAAAAGAAAAAAAAAAGCTTTTCCTTTAATTTACATTTGCCACTTGACACATTCTGGAAACAATGTTTCTTTAGCAAGTTTCTAATTCCAGGGTACTTTCACTATTACTTGTCCCGGTCAGCAAAGATCACTTTCAATTCTTCACAGCTCCTCCTGCACTTTCTTTTTCCAGCTGAGCTCTTCTATGTGATGGCCTTTGCTGACCGCCGTTCAGCTGCCTTTGGAAAAAGGGGGTTTCGCTGGCTAGAGAAGAGAGGTGCGATATCTCTCGACCCTGCCAGACCCCCCCTGTCTTCATCACCTTCTACGGAGGTGGCTTAGCCCCGAAGCCAAGTGGTTCAGGGCACTCGGGCAGTGAACACAGGCAGAAACTGCGCACAGTTGCGGATTCCTGCCTGCTCCGAAGCGCTGCAGACCGGAAATCCTGAAAGTCCTTCAGATGTTATTGTTTTTTTCAAACTCCAAGTGGGCTTTTATATGTTTTGCATTGAGGAGAGGCTTCCATCTAGTCACTCTGCCCAGATCGGTGGAGAGCTGCAGTGATGGCTGTCCTTCTGGAACTCTGTCCCATCTCCACCAGGATCTCTGGAGCTCAGTCAGACTGACAATTGGGTTTTCTTACGAAGGCCCTTCTCCCCTGATTGCTCAGTTTGACTGGGAAACCAGCTCTTGGAAGAGTCCTTGTTACACTAAACTTCTTCCATTTGAGAATTATGGAGGCCACTGTGTTCTTAGGAACCTTCAGTGCAGCAGAGATCTGTGCCTTGCAATAATCCTGTCTCTGAGCTCTGCAGGCGGTTTCTTTGGCCTCATGGCTTTTGCTCTGCTACAGTATGCATTATCAGTTGTGACACCTATAGAGAGGTGTGTGCCTTTCCAAATCATGTCCAATCAATTTAATTTATCACAGGTCGACTCCATTCAAGGTGTAGAAACATGTCAGCAACAATCAAGAGAAATGGGAGGCAGCAGAGCTAAATACAACTAAGGGGTCTGAATACTTATGCCAATGTAATATTTTTTAAAAAGAAATATTTTTCTCTTCAATAAATTTATAGACATTTCTAAAGTTTTCCCTTTGTCATTATGGGGTATTGAATTGAACTAGATTAGTGAGGGGGAAAAAAACAATGAAGCAAGGGAGGCAAAATTCAAGGCATTTCTGTGCAGGGTCCTCTTTCTTGAGAATCCCTCCCACCTTCTAGAGAAAATTTTCTTTAGCATCAGAGAATAAGGGGCAAAATGGGGAAGGAGGAAAAGTTACACCCTAGAGCAATTATAATTGTGTTTGGGTTCTGCCGAGAAGTTGTCACAAGAAGGAGTTAACTCAGTAGGAAGGATGTTGCAATTGCAAACATGTCTATTTTTTTTTTTTCCTGAAGCAAAATTATATTTGCTCATGACCAGTTGGCTGGGCTAAAGAAATGTATTCTCCAAGAAGGAAAGGTTGTGTTCTGATGACTAAGTCATTGTGTGACTTTTCCACACTTTTGGAGAAACTTTCCATCATCCCACATGGAAAAAAAAACCCTGTCTTTGAGTTCTTGACTCTCATCTTAGTAGCCTGCCTTGCCCTTCTGAAATAAGGTTCTTAGTGAACAGAATTTGGCAGATGGCAAAGGAGATCCTACTTGGCAGGTTCTCTCTCTCTCTTTTCCCGGGGCAGGACCACTCAATACCCTGCTGAGAATACGTACACTAGAAAAAAAAAAGACTGTGGTGTAAAAAGAGTCCTCAGCCAAGGTCTCCATTAGAGGGCACAAAAAGTGTTATGAGATCTTAAAACTGTTTTATATTGCACAGGAAGATGACTCATGCCCCCTCCCCCCAATAATTAGGTGTGAATAGGGGAGCAATAAGGAGGGAGGAGAATGTGCCTTGTAGTTTCATGTTATGATGGGTTTCTCTGTATGAAGGCAGTTCATATGTATGAACAGAAAATAATGGTTTATAGGTGCAGATGGAGATTAATTTGTTGGTGGGGCCCCTTATTTTATAGGCAATTAACCACTAGTCATTAATTTAGATTTATTTATGTCCTGGCCCAGGAATGTGAGTTTGACACATGTACACCCAGCATGTGTGTAGAAACGTAGACTTTTATAGGAGAAGGAATATCCTACTATTCAACTTTCTCACAATATATCTGAGCATATTTTATGATGTTGCTTGGAAATGGGTCTTTAAATTTAATTAATTTGGTCAAGAAATTATCTTCTTTTAAATACTAATATACAGTACAAGTATAATCCCTTTAAGTATATGAAACATTCTCTCTTTCTTTAAGTAAACTATTTATCCAGTTGAAAACATTATTTATCTTAATTGGGAGTTCTTTTTCTGGCAATGAAAATGTAATCTCTCTCTTGACTGATTTAAAAATAGCTACTTTTGTGATAGCTTTTTTCTCCTATTAAAAATACAACTGCATTGGAGCTTTATCACACTTGCTGACAATCGATTGTGTGCTTTCTGATGTGATTTGCACAGATTGGAAACTGTATGCATATAAAAATATTTGCCTGTGTATTTATATGTATATGTGTAGATTATTGTGATTCTGATAGAAAGACAATAATTAACATCGTGTTTTCTGCAAAACATAACCTACCCTGAAAGTAAGGCCTCCCCTGATTTTTTGGGGGGTGGGCCTAATATATGCTTTACCTCAAAAATAAGCCCTAGTGAAGGAGGTGGGTGTGGTCAGCACAGGAGTCAGCCCTTCCCTTCCCCGGTCATCTCATGGCTGCTTGGCTCCTTAACCGCAGCCTGCAGATCATCTGAGCCAGCTGAATTTCAGGCAACGCTGTTTGAAAGAGTTTCCTCTCTGCCGTTTCACTCTCTCTCTCTCTCTCTCTCTCTCTCACACACACACACACACACAGAGAGAGATATTTGATGAGAAATGGAGGAAGGCATAGATGGGTTGCTGGTTCACATATATGGATTATTGATATTGTGGGCAAAGAGGATGCCTACAAGTCTCCCATAGGCCATCCATGTGTGGAATGCAAAAGGTTCCAAAATTGTATTACCAGGCACTAAAAACAGAAAAAGATACCTGCATAGAGAACTAAGCTGTATCAACAATTGCATATATGACAGAGTCTTCCAACTGGAAGAAGTAAAAATGTGGATGATAGAATTGGGTACATTCTTTATTGTTAACACTCATAAAGAACCATGCAAAAAACTCTCTTAAGGTGTTCTTGAAAAACTGGGTTTTTCAAGAACACCTTAAGAACATCCATTTTTTAAATGGATTTTTTTCCCCAGGGTTCCACTTTGCATTAATACTTCCTTGATCCATTGTCTCCATGATTGTAGTGTGATACATATTACTTGTCAGTTTCAAAATAAGTTTATTAACATAACATAAAATTAACAGAGATTAATCAGATTAACCACGTTGACAACTAGTTTTTCTCTCCCTCATTCAATTTACACATAAATTATCCCACTAATGAAGAATATAGTCCAATTTTATCAGTGATCTCATGATTGGAACTTATGTTTTTCACCCGGATATTTTTATACTTACAAATGAAAACTCAAAGATATTTTCTTGGATAACTCTGACATATTTAATAGCTTTGACAGGGCAACCTTAATGTCATTGTTTCTCAAACTATAAATGATAGGATTCAAAAGAGGTCAAGCAATGGAATATATTATAGATGTGATTAAATGTGGTGTACCAGAGGGAGGCCTCAGATGAGCAACAAATATACAAAATAGGAACATTGAAACAACAATAATATGAGGTTTCTACTGAAAGGAGAAAAGTTTGCTTCAGAATGCAAAAGTTCAAAAATTAAAAACAAAAAAGAAAACAACTGAGGTCATGGCACCCAGGATCATCACTTCTTGGTAAATACAGGTGAAACTTGAAAAATTAGAATATTGTGCAAAAGTTCATTTATTTCAGTAATGCAACTTAAAAGGTGAAACTAATGTATGAGATAGACTCATTACATGCAAAACTAGATAGTTCAAGCCGTGATTTGGCATAATTGTGATGATTATGGCTTCAGCTCATGAAAACCCCAAATCCACAATCTCAGAAAATTAGAATATTGTGAAAAGGTTGGGGTCTTCCGGCTTGAAGGGCTTCAGCGACAGACAGAAATCTGCGATCGTGCGTGGTTTCTGTCTGGGTTTGCCACTGGAGTGCCCCAAGCCGGCTGGTTTCGGGGCTAAGCCACCCCATAGAGGTGGTGAAGAGGGGGGAGACTGCCAGCAGGGTTGAGGAGAGCCGCATCTCTCCTCCTCAGCTGGCCATTACTCCCTTTCCCGAAGGCGCTTGCAGCGGTGGTCAGAAATGGCCACCACAAAGGAGAACTCAACCGGAAAAGAATGTGCAGGAGGAAGATAAGAAGTGAAAGTTTTGGCTGACTGGGTTAAATTATAAAAGCAACAACTAAGGTACCCTGGAATTTAAACTTACAAAAAATAACATCGCTCCCAAAGAAGAATCGGAAGCAGCGAAGGAAAGGGAAAAGGGAAAGGTTTGGCTTTTTTTTTTCTTCTCTCTCCTTCCCTATACTGACAACTAAGAGACTTAAATAAGAAATCGGAAAAATCCGCTTTGACATCAATAGGCAATTAAGCTGAAAATAAAACAAAATGCCAAAGGGATAATAAATATTTCTGGACATTAAAATTTTTCTTTTTTCATAAGCAGGAAAGGAGAGAAAAAGAATAAGGGCAGGATCTGGAAGAGGGAGGAGACTGCCTGGAATTAAAAAGAATCTACAGTCAAACTTCAACAAGACTTCTAAAAGATACATTTTAACTGAAACTTTGCAACTAAATAGTAACCCCAGGAAGAGAAAGTGAAAAAAAAGAGCAAACAAGAAACAGCTTGTGTGTATTTGGATTATTTGGTGATCTTTGGATTCTTGGTTATTATATTTGAATGACTAAAATCAATTGCGTGGTTATTAAAAAATTTATACAATGGCACCACTTCTGGATGAATTGAAAATGGAACTTAAAAAGTACAAAGAAAATGCACAAGAAGGGAAGGGTTCTTTTGGCTTCATTTTTCAATTCTTAGAAATGGAGATTTGGAACTATGAGAAACAACAAGAAACGACTGCAAAACAAGAAGACTGGGACAAAGAAGAAGCCATCTTTAATGAACAAGCAATTTTATGTGGGGAACAAAAAGGAAAGGGGGGAAAGAGAATGGAGAATTTAAGACTTAAAAAAACAACCAAAGAAAAGAAAAATAATTCAAAAAATAAGTATAATACTGGAAAGCAACAGAAAAGGGGAATACAGAAGAGAGAAACAGAGGTAGAGAGACAAGGGGGTAAAAAGAGGAGAGAGAAGAAGAGAGGGAAGAAGGAAAGGAAAAGAAGTTACAAAGGACCGGAGCAAGATATAGAGAAACAGGACCTATTTAGAGATAATGGGTGAAAATCTAACTGAAAAAGGGATTCTGGAACAGGAACATTTTAATTAGTTAATGTTTTATAAAATATAAGTGAAGGGGGGGGATTAATTATGGAAAGCTTATAATTGTTCCCATAGAAGTATGATATTTAATTGAAAAGTAATGTTAAAGATGTTAAGACCTAAATGAATATTAATATTAATGATAGAATTGAATTGTAATGGAATGTTGTTTTAATTATATACATTTATATTTTTTTTCTTTTTTTAAGAATATAGTATGTATTTTAAGAATGTACCAAGCAGAATCCGAATGGAAGTTATGTATTATATTGAATGTTACAACTTTAGGGAAAAGATATAAAGGCGTCATACTCCAATCAGTAACTACAGGAGAAATTTTGTTTAATGAGAAAAGATAATAGATAATTGAAACAGGACAGACAAAAAATATAAATACAATGATTTGAATTGAGATGAGATAATTAAAATAAAATTGAGAAAATTAAAAGAGGGGAGAAGCTATGCAGAAAATGTAAAATAGTAATAAGATATGGAATAGAATATAAAAATGAGCATGAACCTGAATTTGTGTCTGTACGAAGAAATGGAACCCAGGATTACACTACTTTCAAAAAAGACATTTTATTTGTATTTTTTTTCCTCTTTGTGAAAACTCAAATAAAATTTACAAAAAAAAACAAAAACATGTATAATATGTATGCATATTATACAGGTGAAACTCAAAAAATTAGAATATCATGCAAAAGTTCATTTATTTCAGTAATGCAACTTAAAAGTTGTAACTACATGCAAACCAAGATAGTTCAAGCCATGATGTGTCATAATTGAGATGATTATGGCTTTCAGCTCATGAAAACCCCAAATCTATAATCTCAGAAAATTAGAATATTGTGAAAAGGTTCAATATTCTAGGCTCAAAGTGTCCCACTCTAATCAGCTAATTAAGCCATGAAACCTGCAAAGGGTTCCTGAGCTGTTAAATGATCTCTCAGTCTGGTTCAGTAGGAATCAAAATCATGGGAAAGACTGCTGACCTGACAGTTGTGCAGAAAACCATCATTGACACCCTCCATAAGGAGGGAAAGAAAGCCTCCAAAGGTAATTGCAAAAGAAGTTGGATGTTCCCAAAGTGCTGTATCAAAGCACATTCATAGAAAGTTATGTGGAAGGGGAAAGTGTGGAAGAAAAAGGTGCACAAGCAGCAGGGCTGACTGCAACCTGGAGAGGATTGTCAGGAAAAGTCCATTCAAAAGTGTTGGGGACTTTCACAAGGAGTGGACTGAGGCTGGAGTCAGTGCATCAAGAGCCACCACACACAGACGGATCCTGGACATGGCCTTCAAATGTCGTATTCCTCTGGCCAAGCCGCTCCTGAACAACAAACAACAACAGAAGCGTCTTACCTAGGCTAAAGAAAAACAGAACTGGTTTGTTGCTCAGTGGTCCAAAGTCCTCTTTTCTGATGAGAGCAACTTTTGCATCTCATTTGGAGACCAAGGACCCAGAGTCTGGAGGAAGAATGAAGAGGCACACACTGCAAGATGCTTGAAGTCCAGTGTGTAGTTTCCACAGTCTGTGTTGATTTGGGGAACCATGTCATCTGCTGGTGTGGGTCCACTGTGCTTCATTAAGTCCAGGGTCAACGCAGCCGTCTACCAGGAGATTTTGGAGCACTTCATGCTTCCTTCTGCAGACGAGCTTTATGGGAATGCTGACTTCATTTTCCAGCAGGACTTGGCACCTGCCCACACTGCTAAAAGCGCCAAAACCTGGTTCAATGACCGTGGGATTACTGTTCTTGATTGGCCAGCAAACTCACCTGACCTGAACCCCATAATCTATGGGGCATTGCCAAGAGAAAGATGAGAGACATGAGACTGAACAATGCAGAAGAGCTGAAGGCCGCTATTGAAGCATCCTGGTCTTCCATAACACCTTAGCAGTGCCACAGGCTGATAGCTTCCATGTCACACCTCTTTGAGGCAGTAATTGCTGCAAAAGGGGCCCAAACCAAGTACTGAGTACATATGCATACTTATACTTTCAGAGGTCCGATATTGTTCTATGTACAATCCTTGTTTTATTGATTGCATGTAATATTCTAATTTTCTGAGATTGTGGATTTGGGGTTTCCATGAGCTGTAAGCCATCATCATCACAATTATGCCAAATCATGGCTTGAGCTATTTTGCTTTGCATGTAATGAGTCTACCTCATATATTAGTTTCACCTTTTAAGTTGCATTACTGAAATAAATGAGCTTTTGCACAATATTCTAATTTTTTGAGTTTCACCTGTAGAAGGGGAAGAAATGGAAGCTGAGACAGATTTTACAGTGGTACCTCATTACTCATTGTTAATAGGTTTACGGGAGGGGCAATGAATACAAAAATGATGAATACCAAATTTTCCATAAGGAATAATGTAGTGAGTCACAAGGTGGCTGACACCAACAAATTCTAGCTTGTGCGTTGAGTACCAAACAATGAGTACCAGGACAACATTTTCATATCAAAATGCATTGAATACTAAATCTGATGAATTTCAAAGCAGTTTAGTAACAAGGTACCACTGTGTTTTCTTGAGCTGCAAGTAAATTGCAGATAGTGACTGCAGCCATTAAATTAAAAGATTCTTGCTCCAAATCTAGGCAAGGTTGGAAAATTTTTGACAGGCAGCAAAAACTGACTCCCCTTTCACTACCATCAAAAGATTGAAAATGATTATTTGATTGTTCCTCTAATCTTTGTGGAAAGGGTATTAATAGTTGGTATTTTTAAATTGTAATTTTAGTCTATTTTTGATAGTGTTTTAATGAATTATTATTAGGGATTGTCACAGCCAGCCCGACGTTTATACTGGATTTTCATTTTTATCTGCCTATCTAGTCCTTCCCAAGAACCTGGGGGAGGCAAATTTGTTTTGAATTGATGCTGTTAAAGGTATCGTTTCAGGATGTAAGCTGTTCTAAGTAAAGTTGCTTTTTGCAATTGACTGGGGGTCATTTTGTCAATGCTGATAGTGTTCAAGTGGTACTCCAGTTGTTTTAGGATTGCATGAATGGTGCCTGTTACTATTGATATAAGTTTGCTTTATTTTGCCACAATTATTTATTACTTCTACTTGTAGGTCTTTGAATTTTGTGATTTTCTCCAGTTCTTTCTCTCCTCTTCCTTCTTTCTCCAGGTACTGCCATGTCCTTTATCCAGAAGTTCTTATCAACTTTTGTTAAATCTGGGGTCTTATGTGGCAGGTGATTGTCTATTAGAATTCCAAAGTCAGAAGCTTCTTTCTATTTTCTTTTATCTTCGTCTTTCTGCATCTTTATCTTTTTCTTTACTCTGTATTAATTGTGGTTACTTTTTATACTCTTTGTAAAACTTTTACTAACTTTTTTATATATAAATAAATATAATTTAAGGCTTTTTAAATGTCATATATGTATAAAAAGCCAAACGAACAAAACCTCTTATTAGTAACCATCACTTTTATAATTTAAGACTGATGTAGAATCGCTTTCCTTTCCATCCAGGAGGAGAGTCGTATTAGTCAATAGTGGAAAAAAATCAAGAGTTTTGGAGCCCCCTTTTCCAACCAACAAAAGGCACTGAAACTATGGAACAAAATTTATTTGAAAAAAAAAAATCTCAAAAGTGAACATTTGTCAGTAAAACAAAGGAATAAAATAAAGTGGTAAAATGAATATTGATTACAAAACCATACAAGCTGTAATTCTGAAAACAATTGCTTCATTTTTTAAAAACCATACTGAATTCATAGCAACAGCACCATTGGAAATACTACATGAGACCTGTCCAAACCAAGTTTGAATATGTAAACATATCAATAATATAAAGCTCAATTTGTGAAGTGAGTGTAGCACCTTATCATAATATCATATTGAAAAAAAAATCCTTTGACAACAAGAGTTCTGTATTGGCTTCCAGACAATTTTATTTGAAAACAATTTAGATAATGCCAATCTATCTTCGCTAGATTAAAAATCTCCATTGCTGGAGATTTTTAAGAAGAGACTGGACAGCCATTTGTTTCAAACAGCATCAGGTCACTTGTAGTACTGCAAGGGATTTTGAGTGATACCTTGGTCCAAGGTCCCTTCTGACTTTTGTGAATAACTCTTGCAATCACATTTGTGAGTTCATTGTATCTAAATATCATGGTTGATGAAATGGCTTGTACCTTCTTCTCCAGTTCTAGATTGGACTAGATATTGTGAGCTTATTATTGCCAAATTATCACCACCACCACCACGTTTTGAAACAGATCATTCACCTCATGTACTGCCAAGTGACAATTGGAGGCAATAAATATTCTTTGGAATTTCTCTTGTTACTAAGAGCAGAATATTTTTTCAGGAACTGCCAAACTCAGGAAATGCTTACTGTACTGTATTATATTGTTTCTTTTTAGTTACAAAATTGAAAAAAGGCAATGAATCATGTGGCGTTTTATTCTGAAAATAAGATCTTTATATTCATGTGAGGAGTACTATCGATCTTAGGGATAAAGACAGTGCATTTAACATTCCCAGTTAGCCTGGTTTATCGCTTGTCAAATATGAAACAGAATTCTTCTCCTGGTTACAGTTATGAACTAGAACAACAACAAATCAATTTGCATTTCTTCCTATAGGCTGGAGGAATTCATGGACAATAAAGAAAAGAGGAATGGACAGGGGTAAACATAGCACGGCCTGAAAGCAAGGACAAAAGATTATGGCTCTGTATAAAAACAATTGGTTCCACGGGAGGTTAACAATTTATTCCTGAAATCATAGAATATGCACTAACTTGCTTCTCTAGGAATCACCTCCTCAGGCTATAGCTAGTTTTCTGGAGACAGTTTGATAGAATACACCTTTCAGCAAAGATTGATAATTGGGTACTCTGAAAAGGTGGCGCTCTCTGTAGGCTACATCATCCTGAGCTTTTTGGGAGACAAGCAAACGTAGGTTGGGCTCATTGGCTTGAGTGCCAACAGCAAGTACATAGATTTCAATGTCTGCCTGTTGAGCATTCTGGACTGCTCTCTCGATGTCATTTTGAGTGATACCTTGAGAATTGCCATCCGAGAAGATCAGTACCCTCTTCTTATTAGCAGGACGAGAAGACCTCCGAAACAGGCTGGTGACATAGTTCAAGGCTGCAACAACATCTGTGCCATCGTTTATAAATTCCATTTTATCAATTATATCAGCTATCACTGTGTAGTTCCGTTGAAAGTCCACCTCCAGTTTTTGCTGTGTGTTGCCACTGTACTGGACAACAGTGACACGCACAGAAGCCCCTGGACTTTTATCAGCTGTTATGAATCGTTCTGCAAGGCGTTTTACAAACTTCTTGGTGATATTGAAGTTATGGGCCCCAACACTGGTAGAGCTATCCACGAGAAGGGTGATATCAGCTGAGTTAGCAAAAGTAACTGAAAAGAAAGAAAGTTATTTTGGGGATATCCCTGCTGCGTATGTTTCAACAGTTTGCTTTCAGTAGTTGCCTCCAGTGCAAACCAGCTTCCATCCATACTTTCCCTTCCCATCTTTGCATATCCCTGAAAAGTTTCTAGATATAGCTTAAGCTAGAGTTCCTCAGGAGACTGAGTCATACTTTGCTGAATTGGGAAGGAGCTCTCTTCCAACGCTGAGTGAAAACACTTGAGGTAAATAAGCAGCGTTTTCATTGAAGCAAGAGCCCTCTTGTTGATCTGGAGCAATTTTCTCTTCCCCGCAGCTCTCTGAGACCTATCCCAGAGGTTTTGGGGGGTGGGAAATGCTGCTTTCCCCTGGGAACTGATTGTATAATCAGAATAACATCATGGATTAAGGATTTTGCTGTTGTTACACAATACAGAGGCACATTGACTCTATCTAATATTCTAAAATTCAATTTCTTTGGGAATTAACTGATAGAAGTTGCATATGGTAAATACTGACAGGAGGTTTGTAGCATTTGATTCATATAGTTAAAATTATATTTCTTTAGAGGCATTTTTACATTCTTATTAGAGAGGCTGGAGCAGCTGCAAATGAAGTTTGTGCAAAGCATGTCTTGTGCTTTTGTGATTTTCTTCTCTATCATGTGCAGGAAGTGAAATTGGGACACTTAAGACTCAGCTTTCTCTAATCCTGCTCACAATGGTTTTAGCCAGAATTTTAACAGAAACTTTTAAAAAAAGGCCAGGAAGTATTGGCTGGGCAGACATTACTCTAGTGACAGGAATACTGCCCAAAATGGCTGATAAACAAATTGCCGATGACCACGATTTATTGTATTGTTGCAGCTGGCTGAAATAACTTATCCATCATAGAAACGATCCAGTCAGGCCCCATGAAGCAACCCAGAAAAATGTTTTATTAAATAAGGCAATATTAAATTTATGCATGGAGCAGAGAAATCAAAATAAGGTACATACAACAGTATAGGATACTCACTTGGGCAGGTATAGTCGGGACATTGTTTTTCTATAAAACAAAACCAAACAAAAATCCTATTAAAGCACTCCTAAATACCGATAGAAGGAAATCTATGTTTTGTTATTCTTCACCAGTCTAAACTTCTTCATTGTAGTTAGGATTGTACAGCTTAGATTGCCACTGTAACTAAATGGCAACTAGCTCTGGCTGTTTCATTTTATTGATTTTATAAATGGCTTTTCCTACAGACAGATCAATACAGTACATAGTTTCCTATCCTATCTTTGATTACAAATGCAAACACAATTAATATTTGGTTAATATTTCATTAACTGAAAATATTTTGTGGAATATTTTGCAAGAAGATGTTTCTTCTGCATCAACATGTACTAAATAAATAATAAATAATAATAAATGTATTAAAATAGTGCTAAGGTTATGTATCCCACAATTGTCATCTTCTTATTTTAAAGTAGTCAGTAGTCCTTTAACAAGAGTTGTAGAACCAAGAAGATAACCAGTTTGGGGCTATTCACAGGTGGGCTTCAAAACTCCAGACAATCATTAGAGAACAAAAACAAATGACTCAAACCTTTTGCACCCATCTAATGGTATGCAGCAGAGAGAATTAGAGGCCAAAGGCAGAGGTCTGGGAGAACTGTGGGAGCATGGAGGGATGTAGAAGGCAATGAGAAGCACAGGATGGTGTGGGGGAGGGAGAGGGATATTGCAGGCTTCATTGGACATGCTAAAAGGCTGTGCTGTTTCACTCCTGTTTAAGCTAAATCAAATTAGCAGTAAATTGATTTATTCACTCACCTCGACAAACATAAGACGTAACATTCTGAATGAAGGTGTCATCCAGCAAGGCAATATACTCTGGTTGGGTAAATGTGAGGCCTCCACAGGATATTTCACTTAATTTTTCAGAATCTGGAGGATCTTGGAAAATATCACTAGAACCCACAGGGACAACCTGAAGAATAACAGATATTATAATGAAGGCAAATAATAACAGGTATCGTAATGTTTACATTTAAATAAATGAGTGTTATAAAGGTTCTCTGGTACCTCCAAAATATGAATGAAACTTACTCTTCAACTTTGTGGGAAGAATACAGCAATATTCCTAAGACAATAATACTACAGCACAAATATTTGTAAATTTTAGGTAAAAACACCACCATATTGGGCACTGTCTATAAAGCCAAGAAAGCAGCCCTTTTTAGAGAGTCCAACATCAATAAAGTGTTATCAAAATTCCAGGGCACTAAGCATATATAGAGTTTCTTCAAAGAACATGAAAGGGAAGGTCAAATATTCTCCTTTACCTTCTCATCAAACCCCATCACATCTTGATGGTTTCTGGTAATTTACTTACAGAAATGCTGTTCTTATAGTCTACATCTTTTGTTCTTATTACAAAGACATAGGGTCTCATTAGCTTTTATCTATCTATCTATCTATCTATCTATCTATCTATCTATCTATCTATCTATCTATCTATCTATCTATCTATCACCTACTTACCTACGTATCATCATCCATCTCGCTTTTATTCCTTTTTTAAATAAATAACTCAAGTTGGAGAACATATAGCATGTAATACTCTTTTCTCCTCCCACATCAACCCTGTCAGATGGGTTGCACCAAGAGAGAGCAACCAGCCCAAAGTCATTCAGCCAGCTTTCATGCCTAAGGCTGGACTAGAACTCACAGTTTCCTGGTTTCTAGGTTAGCACACCCACCACTTCCTCAAACTTATATTGCTCTCACCTGATTATCTCTTTCACAAAGAACATTGATGGGTGTTCGATCGTGTATTACGTCAGTCCGTCCATCTGTGATAACAATGATAACTCTTTTGTGAGTGAAAAACGGGGGAAGACGTTTTTTGGTGTAGTCAAGAGCCTCTCCAGTAAAGGTGCCACCAGCAATCCAGTGAAGATTCTTCACAGCCCTTGTAATAAAACATCAAAGGAATCAGAGTCAGCAAATTGTACTTCATCCAATAAAGCCTAATACTTTATAGGAAGATTTTTGCATTCTTTCTTTCAGAAAGTAGTTTGTTTTCATTCCAGAAATTTGAAACTAATACAATAATAGCAATAAATTAGTCTAATCTATTATATGAAGCTCAAAATCCTTGTGATAGTTACTTCATCTTACACCTTAGTTACTTCATCATATAAAGCAATGTTCCTAACTTGCCAAGATGCAACCACAAATAAAATATTTCATTGGCTATTTCTATTTAAAGCAGAGAACATCTGAGCAGAATATTTTTCAGTGGGTGGTAATAGTATGGAATTAGGAAAGAAAAAAAAGTAAATATTTACATGAACAGCAGAAGCATATAACCAGAGAACCCAAAGGATGCATCTTTGTCTACGTGAGCCAAATAACATTAACCAGCTAGTTCTTCTTATTCATCATTTTGTTAATATATACTCAAATGTCATATTTAATATTATTTATGTTATTCATCTTTTGCAGATGGCATGACTATCTATGTCAGGTGTTACGGGCACAATACATTATCTATTCTCTCAATTATTTTGCATAACATCAACTGGAGAAGCTAGGTTTTTTTTCTTTAAAACTATGGATTTTGTATATAACTTGCCTGTATACAATACTCCTAACACTTATATTTTTAAAAACTGTCCATCTTCTAATCTTCTTAAGAATCATGCTGCAACACATGCATGCAAAGACATTCAACCTCCTCAGACCTTTGAACGGAGTTCTGGTGGAATCCATGCAGAGCTGATTGTTTATTTTATATTGGTTCCATCTTGTTGGCTGATGGCTTTTCAGACTCATAGAAAAACATATAAACTTTCTTTTGCATCCCTATCAGCTCTTTACTAATGTAATCAATCCAACTGATTGATCAATTGACAATCAATTGTGACCCACTAGCTGGATCTTTTCATAGCTTTAAGACATTGAAATAATGTCTCCAATATACTGTACGCTTCCGCCAAATCCAGTTCTTTTCTTTTCTTCCCTCTAAAGAGCAAGGCAACCCACAAAGTGTCCAAGTGCAACTCAAAAATGCTTTTAGATTGGCTGCTAATCCTGGCATATCATTTGACAATCCCACCAAAAGAAGGCTATAATTGTTTCTCATCCACAGAAGCATGTGATGGAATTCTAGCAAGCAGCTTTTTGCAAGTGGTGGCTATTAATATTTGAAAATATTTTTTAGAAAGTTAATATGCCACATAGAAGGCAACCCTCCCACCCCGAATTCTTTCATCTGTTATGAACTCACTCCTTGAAACCTTGAACGTCTCCATCTTTCATGAGCACCAATTCTTCAGTTCCACCATGACTATACTGCACAATAGCAAGATTGGAGTCTTCTCTGGAAAACTGTCAAAAAAAAAAAATAGTATCCAAGGAATAGTTGTAACGAAAGCCAAAAATCAAAGATTACACTATCTGGATTATGGTAGCTTCAGAGAAACCTGGCTAAGAAGTTTCATGCATTAACAATGCATTACTGCATGCTATTCAACAGTTACTAATTATTAGCCTTATTCATACAGATTCTATTAGGCAAAAATTTGCAGATATAAACCAGAGTACTGCTCAGCAGAATGGGCAGGAGGACCCAGTTGATAACATTGAGGCCAGAATCACAAGACTGAATTCAAAGTTGCAACCATATTTTACGATAGTCATTAAGCAAATGCTATGGTCATTAAGTGAACTATTTCCCCATGGGCATTTTTGCCAGAAACCAGAAGTAAACGTTGGAAAGTAGCAAAAAATAGCAATATCACTTAGACTTATATACCGCTTTATAGTGCTTTACAGCCCTATCTGAGCAGTTTACAGAGTCAACGTATTGCCCCAACAATTTGGGTTCTCAAAAAAAGTCGTAAATTATGGTCACATGACTATGGGAGACTACAATCAGCTATAAAAGGTGACCTAGTTACCAAGTACCCAAAATACAATCATGTGACTGCAGAGCCATGTGTAGCCATCACAACTTCAAACAGCTTGTATGTAGTTCTGGGGAGATCTGTTATAACTTTGACCAGCTGTTAAACAACTGGTTGTAAATCAGGGAATAATTGTACCAAGACTTACTGTTACATGTTCTTCTGCGCGCAGCCTGTCAATAACTTTAATTATAAAATCCTTTGCAATATCAAAATTTGTTTCTCCAATACTCTCAGAACTGTCTAATACGAATATAATATCAATGGGACCACACTTACATTCTGTAACAAAACACAGGTTATTGTAGAAGCACACACAGAAGTGTGAAAATTGTATTTTCAGAAGCTTATTCACCAATAGCATTTATAGCATCAAGAGTCAATAAAAGGTCTCCTTGATGTTTTAAGGTTAAATTCATGTATGTCAAACAGCTTCTGGAAGGAAATGGCAGCCTGACAATGTCCAGAGCTCTCCATAGTGAGAAGAGCCACTGCAGCTTTGAAAGCCACCAAAGAGGGGATTTCTGGTCAGCGTTTATTTCCTTAGGTCAAAGTGAGATCAAGAAATTAACCACATCAGATTTGAACAGTAGCTCCTTTTGATTAACCTGAAAAGTTTCTGCAGCCAGATAAGGAATTATGTTACAGGGACACTGGATTTCTGCTCCTAACTGTAGCAGAGTCCTTATTTCCTATACAGAGTCCCAGGGTCCTATATAGATGTGTTTTCACCCTCTCTTAATCAATTTAAGAAGTAATCAATTACAGTTGCAGATTTCTTTTGGGGCAAAGAGTCCTTACTGTGAGTTAAATATAAGAGAAACTTTGGTTTAAAGATTTAACATTTATTGGCAAGTAGCTCAATTAAGAGGACCTCTGAAAGGGTTCAGCAACAATGTTTGTTTTAATCTGCTATTTTTTATTTTTACAGGTAGTCCTCAGTTTACAACCAAAATTGAGCCAGCATTTCTGTTGTTAAGTGAGACATTTGTTAACTTAATTTTGCCCCATTTCATGACCTTTCTTGCTACAGTTGTTAAGTGGATCACTGTAATTAATAATCCGGTTGTTAAGTGAATCTGGTTTTCCCATTGATTTTGCTTGTCAGAAAGCAAAACGGAAAAGTTGATCACATGACCTTGTAACAGACACAGCAACAGTCATAAATATGAACCAGTTGCCAAACATCTCAATTTTGATCACATGATCATGGGGATGCTGCAAAAGTTGTAAGTGTGAAATACTGTGCTGTCATATTTTTCAGTACTATCATCATTTTGAATGGTCACTAAACAAATTTGTAAGTCGATGACTATCTGCACTATTTTTACTTTTGATGAAAGCACTTTGAAACAAATTATTACTAAATTAGTGAAAGAGAATAGTTTAGCATGGGAATCTCTGTCAATTATCTCTAAATTTTGCATAACAAAAGATAAGGCACTGCTTATGTGCTCTAGCTTATGACTGAATGTGCTCTAGCTTATGTCTGAACCCAATGGACAATCCAGTTTGTATTTTATGGTTTTTAGGATGAAGTATGTACAAAAATAAATGTATATGTTTGTGTGTGCATGCTTGTGTGTATATATATGTACATAAAATCTGAGATGGTGTTGTATTTGGGATTTTTTTTGCTTCTGTTTTCTTCTGGAGGTTTTTGCCAATAAATTGCAAGCAACTAAGCTAATTAAAACTTCTTGTCTATATTTAAGGGGTGATTCAGAAAAAGATAACAAACTATTTAGAATGGACCCATTCAAGAGTTGGGAGCAGGTAAACTAATTCTAAATCAGGACTCAATAACAGTCATACTTTAATTATATAAAAATTAACAAATATTTCTATATAAACTTGCAAAGAAGTAAATAAAGTCTAATAAAAAGCATTTAAAATAATATATAATTGCCTCCCAACATTTGTCAAATCTCAATCATCACACACAAGGGGATATTTGCTTATAGGTGAAACTCAAAAAATTAGAATATCGTGCAAAAGTTCATTTATTTCAGTAATGCAACTTAAAAGGTGAAACTAATATATGAGATAGACTCATTACATGCAAAACAAGATAGTTCAAGCCCTGATTTGGCATAATTGTGATGATGATGGCTTACAGCTCATGAAAACCCCAAATCCACAATCTCAGAAAATTAGAGTATTACATGCAATCAATGAAACAAGGATTGTACATAGAACAATATCGGACCTCTGAAAGTATAAGTATGCATATGTACTCAGTACTTGGTTTAGGCCCCTTTTGCAGCAATTACTGCCTCAAAGAGGCGTGGCATGGAAGCTATCAGCCTGTGGACCTGCTGAGGTATTATGGAAGACCAGGATGCTTCAATAGTGGCCTTCATCTCTTCTGCATTGTTCAGTCTCATGTCTCTCATCTTTCTCTTGGCAATGCCCCATAGATTATGGGGTTCAGGTCAGGCGAGTTTGCTGGCCAATCAAGAACAGTAATCCCATGGTCATTGAACCAGGTTTTGGTGTTTTTAGCAGTGTGGGCAGGTGCCAAGTCCTGCTGGAAAATGAAGTCAGCATCCCCATAAAGCTCATCTGCGGAAGGAAGCATGAAGTGCTCCAAAATCTCCTGATAGATGGCTGTGTTGACCCTGGACTTAATGAAGCACAGTGGACCAACACCAGCAGATGACATGGCTCCCCAAATCAATACAGACTGTGGAAACTTCACACTGGACTTCAAGCATCTTGCAGTGTGTGCCTCTCCATTCTTCCTCCAGACTCTGGGTCCTTGGTCTCCAAATGAGATGCAAAAGTTGCTCTCATCAGAAAAGAGGACTTTGGACCACTGAGCAACAAACCAGTTCTGTTTTTCTTTAGCCCAGGTAAGACGCTTCTGACATTGTTTGTTGTTCAGGAGCGGCTTGGCCAGAGGAATACGACATTTGAAGGCCATGTCCAGGATCCGTCTGTGTGTGGTGGCTCTTGATGCACTGACTCCAGCCTCAGTCCACTCCTTGTGAAAGTCCCCAACACTTTTGAATGGACTTTTCCTGACAATCCTCTCCAGGCTGCAGTCAGCCCTGCTGCTTGTCCACCTTTTTCTTCCACACTTTCCCCTTCCACATAACTTTCTATGAATGTGCTTTGATACAGCACTTGGGAACATCCAACTTCTTTTGCAATTACCTTTTGAGGCTTTCCTTCCTTATGGAGAGTGTCAATGATGGTTTTCTGCACAACTGTCAGGCCAGCAGTCTTTCCCATGATTGTAATTCCTACTGAACCGGACTGAGAGACCATTTACAGGCTCAGGAACCCTTTGCAGGTGTTATGGCTTAATTAGATGATTAGAGTGGGACACTTTGAGCCTAGAATATTGAACCTTTTCACAATATTCTAATTTTCTGAGATTATAGATTTGGGGTTTTCATGAGCTGTAAGCCATAATCATCTCAATTATAACACATCATGGCTTGAACTATTTTGGTTTGCATGTAGTTACAACTTTTAAGTTGCATTACTGAAATAAATGAACTTTTGCACGATATTCTAATTTTTTGAGTTTCACCTGTATAATATGCATACAAATCTCAGAATAAGTGACAATAATGAATAAGCAAGGCTGAGTAAGTAGTGCAATATTTAGACCAATATTTTGATTCAGTTGGTCAATTGGGGATTTCTGAATATGTATTTCAATAAATGTATCATCAAAATATCCTTCTCATGACAAATACTTGAGAAAGAACATGTCTCATCTGGTTCTCTTTTAATCTATTTTAAAACTAGATAATAAACCTAATGAATCCCTGGGACACAATAGCCAAACAGATCTGGTGATTAATTTAAAATTCTTGCAGCAGGTAACTTTAACAATAGATTAAAAAATGATGACGCCAGCAGGCAGTCTCACAGAAATTAATTCTAGGACTGCCCACTACTGAAGAATGGGTTAAAGAGTGAATTTCAATCTATGGGATGGAAGAATGATAAAGAAATTGCAAATAGGAAACTTACCACAGCAAGCTGAGGTGGTGGTGGAAGGGAAAAGAAAGAGAAGAGGTGGGGAGAATAAAATGTATTGAGAAACAAACTTGGTAAATACAAGAGTGCTGAAATACATTCATACTTCTGCTGTTTAGCTAGGGACACCATTTAAACAGATTGGAAATGTTTCCCTTCATATTTGCTATATATTATAATGTTTCCCACATTCCAGTTGTTTAACATACTGCTACATTAAACAAATGAAAATACGGGGGAATATAATAAAAATGCTGAATATCTTTTTCAATATGTATACCTGTATTTTACCTGCATGATATTTATTACTGCATTCCCCCCCCCCCCCCCCAAAAAAAAATTAAGTTAATTTCTATTTAATTTCCAATATGCACACAAAACTTCATTTTCACTGCTGGGAATGCAGCAGTTGAAAACCTGGATACTTATTGTATAGTTTGTGACAGTAATTTGGTAAAGCTTATAAGATGCCAATTCTCATTAGAACATTTTTTAATCAATGATACTCCTATTAACTGTGCAAGAGCTGAAATCAAATACTTACAACACATTTTCATGATGATATCCAAAATTTCACATTCCTAAAAACAAAAGAAAAGTTGGTCTCATTGAGACTTTGGAAATGTAGAATGAACTGGGTCCTTTCCTGCAATCTCGCAGAAAATTACCTTTGATATTTTTACAGTTCAATTAGCAAACAGTTCAGGAAATTTACAGTTGAACTTCAGATTCTTTCTTTCAACATCCTAGTTTAGGGCTGAGAAAGAGTGACTGCCATCTGTATCTATTTACACACAGGCACACACACAAACATACATACGGACTTTTAAGATTGCCTTTTTGTTTAAATACTGCAGGAAATTGCAATGTCAATTTTTGGCAACTGAATTGCCAAAATTTGCTGCCATTATCAAATGAGTCTTTGGAGCTTATGAAAGGGGAACCAGAAAGCATGATCTATTCATGACATCAAACTTAATATATTTACCGGTAAAGGAGAATATTTGTAGCTCAGGGTTAAAATATAAGTGTATTATGAGGGGTCCTTGGTGCATTCTGAGTGGGTTGTTTTCTTGTAGATTTTTCACCATACAAATTAGGTAAAATGATCATCAGCACTTTTGATATTGCCTAGTTTGGGTAATGAAACATCTGCAAGAAAACAACCCACTCAGAGAGCCTCATGATATGTTTACATAAGCTTCATTAGAGAGAATGTAGCATTTATAGGGAATGATTTGGTATGCAGGAAATAATGACATTTTAATCTGTAATTGAAGCTAAATCTTGGTTTCTGTGAAAACTGGATCTACACATCTGAAAGTGCGTCCATACTGAAATAATATCAAAAGCAAAGCAGATCAATATAGTATAGTATTGAAAACTATTTCCATGTTTTAATATTACCTTTATTGTTTTTATAAATAATTCAAGGTTGTGAACAAACCAATCCTTCTAATAGGAGCTTCCTCCTCCTATTTTTCAACAGCAACCCTGAAGTGGGTTGGGCTGAGAGAAAGTGACTGATCCAAAGTCACCCAGCCAGGTTTCTTGCCTTAGGCAGCGCTAGAACTCAAATTTCCTGGTTTCTAGCCTGGAGCCCTAACCACTAGAGCAAACCGGCTCTCTCATTTGTTGGTAAAGGAAAAAAGGAGTCTCAGCAGATTTTAATCCAGTAATCCTTTAAGAAGGGGCGCTCATCTGTTTCTTTAAGCCATTGGGCCAGCTTGTTTGAAGATATTTCCACAGTCATGTGGTCAGCATGACATCATGTTGCAGAGTACAGTGAAACGCACAGCACTTTACTTTCCCACCAAAGTGGTACCTATTTATCTACCTGCATTTACAAGCTTTCAAACTGCTAGATTGGCAGGACCTGAGGCAAGTCATAGGAAACCTTTGCTGGTGTTTTTTAAGCTACTTGTTGGTATATTTCACAAATTGGAATTAAGACCAAGAAATGAGTAAAGCTTGGGTATCCACGAATGAAAAAAAAAATGAATCTAAGAAGGCCTACTGAAAGAAAAGGTTTCTCTAAATAATATTGAGAATATTATTTTCTGGACTTAAAAGAGAGAAACCACTGACTATAGAACTAACCTTCCTCCAAGCAGCTGAATGTTATATAAAATTGTCCTAAATCTCTCATATCTGCAGTGTTTGCTGTGCTAAGCAGTTTACTCAACTTTCCATGAAAACACCTGAATAGTGCTTTATTGTGTAGAGAAGAAGATATACCACATAATTTCAGTCTTACTCACATCTGGCCCAGGGGGTCCTGGAGGTCCTGGAGGTCCCTAGGAGGTAAAACCATTGTAAAAACGATGAGAAAAATTCTCAGTTACATACAGAAATTCCAAAGGAATAGAAAGGTGTCTGTGATCTATGGTTGCTTTTGGTGAAGCTCAATTCCCAAACTAGACTGAAGAAGAAATGAAATATGCTAAAGAATTATGGTTGCCAGCTATTGAAGATCCCAGGTTGCTATCTTCCCCATTGCCCTGGACTATGTGACTGCTAGCACATTATTTAAAATATAGTTGTTCTCTAAAATACATGAGATAAAATGACAAAGCAAACTTTTATTTTTCATCGTGAACAAAAGCAATCCTTTCTCTCTAATGCTGAAGTCATCCTTTTTGACCAGCTGGAAGGACTGCAGTCTTCAATGATTCTAATGATACTAAAACTGAATGTTCTAGTGAACTGAAGGTAATTTTTCCTGAAGGTGAGGTCTTTCCAGAAAAATTCCTTTTCTTATAGAAGCCTTAAAAAGTACCTGTCATTTGTACCAGTCAGAGGCTAAGTTTGGGAAACCCTATCCTTCCTGATAGTATCGTGGTAGCATAGCCTATTACTTTCCTTAAGATCTAAAATGGAAGGAGGGGTGAGATGTTCTATTCTTTGTGATATTGGAGTTAATAAGAAGCTTATTTTGCTACTTACTGGGTCTCCTTCTGATCCCCTGTAACCTTTAGCACCTTTCTTGCCTTTGATCCCAGGTTCAGTTATCTGGAAGGGGAAAGAAAAGAAAAACAAGGCGGATTTTCTAAGCGGATGGTGGTGCTACCAGCTCTTTTCTATTAGAAAACAAGAGAAAGGCTCCTTTGCTTCCTTTTGTTCAAATTTCTAATAACAACAACAGAATTGAAAATTATAAAAAGGACTTAATAGATAATTTGGTGTTAGTTGGTGTTAGAGCTTGGGAAGGTCTTGAAACAGTTATGCTGAGCCTCTAAGTAATTATTTCACAGCTTCAAATTACAGAGGTGCTGTAGGGAGATTCACCTCTACAGGAGTGCTTATCATTTTTTTGAAAAACTAAAATATCACATTTGATATTCAGTCAGTATCAGCTGTGATCATCATCCTGTATCCAGCCTTATTCACTGCTTTCATAACTTGGTGACCAAAGACTTGAATCTTTTGTTGGCTGATGATCCCAAAGACTATACAGATGAGTATTTCACAACCTCTGCAATTTGAAGATGTATGTGGACCTCTAAGTTTACTTCCATAGGATTTTAGGCTGAATCACAACTGAGTTCCCTCTTTCATCTTCTAAATTTGCTGCGGTTGAGCAATTTCCCTATCCATTCCAGTTGTTTCTAAACTTTAATGCAGTGGTCGCCAACCGGTGGGCCGCGGCCCACTGATGGGCCGTGAGAAAATTTTGGTGGGCCGCAGAGAGATCTCACCCCCAGAGCACCCCTCCAAAGCAATTAATCCAGGCTGTGCAGAAACACAAGGCTGCGCCCACCCACATGGCCCTCGGCAACCCTCCCAGCCCACTCACTCCTTACCTGGCAAACTTGCCTGCTAAATTTCCATTTTTCCTTTTTCCGACCATCAGCTGTTCTGCTGTGCCGAGAGATTTAGATTAGCTAGGAAGCAGGAAATGGTTGGATTTCTTGCTTTCTAGCTAGTCTTTAGATCTTCGGCTCTGCTCTTAAGCACAGCCAAACTTAGGACTGAAGGTTTGCTTGCCAGCAAATTCAGTTCAGACTCATGGCAAGGAAATTTGAGAGACTAAGCTTCCTGATGGCAGATAGATAGATCACTGAATGATTCTGTGAGCAACTCAATCTACCTGCTTTGCCTGATTTTGGGTAAAAGTTGCTATTTTTTTTTAATAAAAAATACAATATTTACATACATGGTGTGTTGTGAGTTAATTTTGTGAGTTTGCTTGCCAGCAAATTTTATGAGTTTGCTTGCAAGGAAATTTTATGTGACAGACTGAGCTAGCCAATGGCAGATAGATCTCTGAATGAATCTGTGATTCTGTGAGCAACTCAATCTTCCTGCCTGCTTTGCCTGATTTTGGGTAAAAGTTGCTCTTTTTAATAAAAAAATTCAATATTTATATAAATATTTAAAATATTTACATACAAGCCATGCCCAGCCAGTCACATGACCATCAAGCCACACTCACAAATTAGGCCGTGCCCCCAGAACCGGTTAGTGGTCTCTGGGATCTAAAATTATGAGTTTGGTGGTCCCTGAGGTGCAAAAGGTTGATGACCCTGCTCTAATACATGGGTCTTTGCAGAATAATACCATTCATCTAATGTTACTACATGATTCTCATTTCAAATAAATAGGTAGAATGGGATGAAAAACATGGATTACATTATTATCTAAAGGAGTTGATTCTTGACAAATATGCTGTATCCCATTTTTTACCTACTTGTTTACCAGGCTCTCCAATTTCACCATCATCACCTTTGGGCCCAGGGTATCCTTTGGTGCCCTAAAGAAGACAAGGCAACATTTAGGAAAAGTATGTGGGACTGACTCCTGCAACTGACAGTAGATAGCTCCATTCTCCTAAGCTTCCTTCAGAAAAGTGGCACTCGTTATTTTATTTTATTTTATGTTATTTTATTTATCAGAATATTCAATTGTAATACCAGTAAGATTTTGGTTTCTATTCAGTGAACTATTTATTGTATCAAATAGGACTGAAGGCAAAGGAAAGTTTTTCAGAATAAATGACAAAGTCTGCCCAACTCATCTCAAATATACTTGGCAGGAATACAATTTTATAATATTTTGTGAGAACCCTAATAATCTATCTATAGAAGAAGGCTCTTTTGGACCTGTAAGACTTCCCTTCAGTGGCTGTTCTCTGCCCCCCAGATGCCTTCCTCTACAACTTGTGTTGTGCATCACTGGACAGGTGAAGTACACATCCAATAGTGGTCAGGGTAATCCTGATGTCAGCTAGGAAGGACAGAAGGCTGCTGGGATGGGAATAACGAGGACAGAGAATAGATCTGATCTCAAATCCACTTGCCCTGTATATCAGTATTTATGAAAAGGTGCCAGAGAGACACATCCTTGAGGTATGCTGAGGCTCCTGCTACATACAATTTTGTAATTCTTTGTTCCCAAACATGGCCAAAAATTCATTTTTGAGAAAAATCCTGCTTCTGAGTACTTTCAGCTTCCCATCTTGAGGCACCTCCTTACAATATTACGTCATGAGGCAAACTTATTACAGGAAACTAACAGCTTAAGTGAGGCTTCTTTTTTATCTTATAAATAGATACAATTGAGAAATCCAAATGCTGCAGGAATGAAGAGGAGGATGACTTTTTCACAAAACAAACACCAGTTTGTCAGAAAAGAAACAAGGGGTTCTTCATTTCACCTGTTCAATAAGATAAGGAAGAAAGAAAGAGATGCTTACATTAATTCCACGGTCACCTCTGATTCCGGGATCTCCCTGGAAAAGTAAAGGAAGATTGGAAAGTAAAATTGAAACAGCATAAAGAGAACAAATTCTGTTTAAACTTTTGCAGTATGAAATGAAACTTACTGGAGCACCAGGATAGCCAATGGTCCCATTTCCGGGTGGGCCATCATCTCCCTAAGAGGAAATTGGGAGATTAATAGAAGTGTAGCGTTTGAACCTATTGGCAATTAGTTATTATAATCCACATTGACAAAAAAAAAAGCAAAAAATGGGTAACAAATGGATAACAGTGGATAAAATATAAAATCTTTGAACACAATGAAAAAAAAGAGCAAGCTGAACTGACGTCTTGACCAATATGTGATTTGAAATTCAAGAGTTAAGAATCTGTAGGCTCAAGTTGTCTTATTCATTCTTTCCAGTCCATTGAGAAGGACAAAAATGGGAAGAAAAGAAAGCTACAAATAAATGATTGGCTGGACAAATGAAATGTAGGACATTGGGTTCAGGTTACTGGGATAGAAGATCTGCTGGCATAATATAGCTTGCACCTTAGAAGGGCTGGTAAAAATGTGATTTTTGTACAGGGCAAAAGTGGCTTGAAACTGAATCTTGAGGATATTGGAAACAATCTCCTTGGAAAGTCCATTTTTAATAAATGTTTCTGCAGTGTAGAAGGAGAAGAAGTGTTTTTCTTTAATGGTATCCATTAAATTCCATTCAGTACAAAACAACAACAACACCCTACCTCTACCACCAAACAAATTGATTCATCGAGTTAAGACATTGGTTTTCTATAAACTAATGCTTAGATTATGGCAACTGACTCAAAGGCACTTGAAGTATAAGAAACAATATAATTGAATAAATGGAATGGAGAGCTGGTGGAATGATTCCCAGGATTACAGCTAAGTTATATTTGTTCAATAGGGAAAAAAAGAGGAATTGCGCTATATTGTTTGTTAAAATTATTCATCCCAGCTCAGAAATCAAAGTGCTGATTGCATAAAGAATTTCTGGCTTAAAATAAATACAGGAACAAATATTGGTTATTGGTGTCTACTACTATCCAACCAGCCTAGGGGAAAATGCAGGTACAGTATTTCCCAACAGCAAACCATTGTTCTTTCCAAGAAGTTTGAAGGAGGAATGATTGAGGACTTTAATAACCGTAGTTTAATAACTATTCCAAAAGAGAGGACATGAGCCAAAATATTCAAGAGCCAAAATGGAAGCCCCAAAAGCTTAGTTAAGATCTGAAAATTACAGAGTATTGTAGAATCTGAGGAAAATAAATCAACCTTATTTAGTTACATTCAAAATAAAAGAGAAAATAATTAATATACCAGCTGCAAGATGCCTCTGGCAACAAAAAGAAAGTCAGAAACTGGGGTCTTCTTTTGACACAATTGTATGGTATGTGATCTACCAAACAGTTGTGAAAAACAGAGGGGGATTATGATTGAAGTTTAAGATTGATCAGAACAGGGAATAGGAATTTGGATTGTTTTAGATCTTTAGTATGCTTAGCTCACTTGAAAATCATCTTTAAAAAAATACACAAGATACAGGATGATTCTTGACTTGGTCCTTAACTGTGCTCATGAAAAATACTGGAATAATAGTTGATTGCAGTTGGGTATCAATTAGTAATGTAATATTTCTTTTAAAACATAGTTTTATGCTTATCAAGAGAAGTAGAGTTTCCAATCCACATGGATGGAGGAATTACTCTTTACTCTGCATTGGCCATTCCCTGTTTTAAACATTGTATCTAGTGTCTAGGCAGTGCATTTTAAGACTTGAGTTAGACAAACAGGAATAAGTTGTAGAAAAATAATCAGATGCTTAAAACTAAGCCCTCTGAATAGAGAATTAAAGAACTAAAGAAATGTTAGCTTTGCAAAGACTCGGTGAGTGATGGGTAGGGAAACAACACAGTTCTTCAAGGATACTGAACAATGTTAGATGGAAGATCATTACTTATTTCTTTCATTCCAGAGCACTGGGCAATCATCTGTCACGATGCTTTAATTTGCCTTTGTGCACTAAGCAGGGGGTTGGAATTGCTGGCCTCAGTGCCCTCTTTCCATTCTAGAATCCTATGATAATGAGAAGGTAGCTACAATCCTATGAGATTTAAAGCCTTGAGAATTAAATGATCCCTTTGACCTCCAGTTTTCATGAAGCTCAACCATGTATGATTATGGCCAGGACAGTCTTCCCTGGAAATAAACACAATTGGAGCACCAGCCAAATTAAAATTGAGCATTCCCAGGTATCATATCACTCACTCTATCACCCATCAAGCCAGGGTTTCCAGTTATTCCGGGTGGTCCAATCTGTCCTTTAGGACCCTGAAAAGTGAAATAGCTACATTAATATTTAGTGTTAATTTAAATCAAATGACAAGACAATCATCATTCATTTTCAGGAAAATAGCTATATGTCTGCACTACTATTACTGTTAATCTTGTCATCACTCCTTATCACCCATCCCCTCCCACTTGTGACTGTATGACTGTAACTTTGTCGCTTGTATACTTATGATTTAGATTGACTGTTTCCTACTATGATTGATTGCTATTGTACCCAACGACTATCATTAAGTGTTGTACCTTATGATTCTCGACTCCTGACGAATGTATCTTTTCTTTTATGTATACTGAGAGTATGTACACCAAGACAAATTCCTTGTGTGTCCAATCACACTTGGCCAATAAAGTATTCTATTCTATTCTATTCTATTCTATACAAAATCTACAGTATACTGTAGTATCTTAAGAGTCTAACAATGTATCACTTTAAGATGCTGTAGGCTCTAACAATTAATGTTTTGTAGGTTTATGTTACATTGATTTCCTCTTTTTAAATGAGCCTGATATATTGAAGGATAGTAATTATAAAATCCAGAAATATTTTGGGAGCCAACTTTTTTATTCTTATTTTTTTGTGCAAAGTTTAGCACTTGTTTTCCTGGCCTCACAATATGAACATCACACAACACTAACCGGTAATAAAATACTCTTAAATATTCTAAATATATAAAATCATTCAAATATATAAATTCAAATTCAAAAATGCACATTTCCTTGTTTTAGCTGTATGCATCCTGTATCTCCGTAGATATGCATCCTGTATCTCCGTAGATATGAGAAATATGTGAGAGAGAAATTCAGTGAGATATGGGATTCTCCCCTACCACAGACACTAACCTCTGCTCCAGGAGGTCCTTCATCTCCTCTAAAACCCTTAGGTCCAGGTGCACCTACTTTACCCTAGAAGAAAAATGTTAGTTCAGTGGTTTCATCCTTTGTAATACATGGTCAGAACCAACTAGTTTTTGCAGAAATCACAAATCTTTTCCTGCAACCTCACAAAATGATCTGAAAGGAGTTTTCTGAAGCTGCTATTCATTTCATATCCTTCCTTCTTTCCTTCCTTCCATCCATCCATCCATCCATCCATCATTCCTACCTTCCTACTTACCTAATATGGAGTGGGCAGATTTAGGAAGGAGTTTGATTTAGAGGCCGCAAGTTGTTTATACTTTATTGGTATAACAAGACCCAAATTCTTTCATATTGCTACGGTAGTTCTACAGGGACATTCACCATCTCAAGGGCATTCCGCTAATTTATATATGCATTATTTTTAGAGAAACAGGACAAATCTATTTCTCTAAAAGTAGCAAAATTCTGCTACATTATGTGTAAACTTTCCGCACAAATGTTTGCCAATGTTCTTTGATGGTAGGAATTAACTTTGCTTTGTTTGTTTTACTGCACTGAACATATTTTTATTGGTCAATGACTGAAATAAAATTTATGTTTGTTTGTATAATGAGGAAGAGAATTTTTATGTATTATTCTTTTTGAAAATATATTGCAAGCAAGTAAACCTTTTAAGTTTATCATCCCTTATACAGTTTAGCTGTTGTTGCTAACTCATATCAACATTTTAGCTTGGGAAACACAGAGGTAGATCATATGCTGCCTGATTTGACCCAAATTTAGAGGCTAACAATATGTTATGTAAGTTAAGAAAGTATCGTCCCCTGCTATTGTTCATATTTTATATGGACAATTTCAATGGTTTGGGTTCTTTTTAGATAATTTCTGCAAAGGTGATATTGCTTCATGTCAGGTGAGATTCAAAATTTTTAACAACCAGTTCTGTGGGCATGGCTTAGGTGATGGGTGTGGCTTGGTGGTCATGTGACTAGGTGGACGTGGCTTGGTGGTCATGTTATTGGCTGGGTGTGGCCAACTCAATATCACTCACATCGAGGCACGCATCTCCTCGCTTGGCCTCTCATGACTGTGGGGATGCTGCAACATTCATAAGTGTGAAAAATGGTCATAAGTCACTTTTTTCAGTGCCATTGTAACTTTAAATGGTCACTCCACACAAGCAAAGTACCAGCAAAGGAGAGAAAAAACCCCCCAGAGAAGTTCCAGAGACAAGAAGTCTAATCCTGCCAAGAATGTAACAAGGGTTAACAGAGAGGCAGTTTCTGTAAGCAACACCAGAATGTTTCCTTCCTGCCTTCCTTACAGAATTAGGCCAGTAATTTCTTCTAACAACCAGTTCTCTGAACTGCTTAGAATGTTAACAACTGGTTCTGGAAAATAGGTGCAAACTTGTAGAATCCCACCCCTGCTTCATTTTTTTTGTCAATCAATTTATCAAACAGTCAAGTGTTTCTATTTACAAGCAGCATTGATTACATATTTTATGAGACTGGATCAAGAATAGGATTTGAAAAGCAACCTATTATCTAACACACAAGATAAATAGCTGTAACTTTTTAGACTTTTACTGGAAAAGGATGTGCTTGTAAATATTTGCTCTGAAGTGAGATGTGTTTGGGGCCAAATCCAATTACTCATCCCTTTTCTTTGTCTACCACTGGGTTGTTGCAATGAGAAATTTCCTAACAGTGAAAATAATTAACCAGTGGAACTGCTTGCCTTGAGAGGTTGTGGGTGCTCCACTGGAAGTTTTTAAGAAGAGACCGGCCAGCCATTTGTCTGGAATGGGAAATGGTTTCCTGCCTGAGCAAGACTTCCAAGGTCCCTTCCAATTCTGTTATTCAGTTAAACATTTTTTACTGGCATGGCTCTCCAGTGTTGCTCTTTGCTGAATGCTGGAGCCCTGGGTGTATCAGATCAGGAGTAAAACTTTACAAAACAATAAATTCAGATCCAATCTCTTTGCCTTGGGTAAATGAAAATTATTCAGATTCCCTCAAGTGGCTGTGGAACTGAGCTTTTACCAGGTCTGGTACTAACACAGTGCAAACGCTAGGAGCTATATATATATATTTGGCAGGTGAGATTTCAAAACTTTAATTGCATTTTAAAAATGAGAATCCACTAGCATGGGGTTCAAATATACTCGCATCTAGTATAGATGCAAGTCTGAACCATCATTTAGGCTCACATATGCAGGTAGTCCTCTACTTAAGACCATAACTGAGCCCAAAATTTCTGTTGCTAAGCAAGACATTTATTAGGTGTCCCTAATAAATATTAGGTGTTATTTATTTTGTCCCATTTTATAACCTTTCTGGCCCCAGTTGTTAAGTGAGTCACTGCAGTTGTTACAGTAAGCTAGCAACTTTGCCTGTCAGAAGGTCACAAAAAGGTAAACACATGATCCCAGGACATTGCAACTGTCATAAATATGAGTCAGTTGTCAAGGTTCTGAATTTTGGTCATGTGACCATGGGGATGCTGCAACGTTTTAAGAACATAAAACTGTCATATATCACTTTTCAGTCGAGTTATAACTTTGAATGAAGTGTTGTAAGTCGAGGACTGTCTGTACTTGCACAGCAAAAGGGGTGCAGAAGCCTGATCTTGCAATATTTTAGAAATGGAGGTTACCCGTGAACATTTCAGAATATTTTATGGGAAAAGTTAAAGTTTTTAACTCATAGAAAGAATAGCGTTAGGATGAGTTATTTCTATACTTAAAAGCACACTTTCATCCTTCTCATTTAGAACAAACCATAAAGACAAGAATCATCAGGGAAATTTAAATTTTAGTTCTGTGCAACTGTACTGTCTAGGACAGGGGTGTCAAACTCAAGGCCTGCATGCTGGATCTGGCCCATGAGTTGCTTAAATCCGTCCCATGGGGCTGGCCTGGAAATATATCAAGGGAGTGGCCCACAGTGCTTCTGGTGGCTTAAATGGGCCTCCCACAAGCCTCATTTTCACCCTCCATGGCCTACTGCAGCACTCTGCTGGCCGAAACCGGATTGAAAAATGGGCCGAAAAACAGGCCCAAAACAGACTGAAAAACGTCCCCAAAACAGCCAAAAATGGGCCAAAAACCAGCCTGAAAACAGGCCAAGCAGCCCATTTTCAGCCAGCAGAGTGCTGCAGGTGGCCATGGAGGGCGAAAACAAGATGCAAAGAAGTGCACATTTTGGCTGGCAGGAGGTATCCACCCCCCCTCACTGCCACCCCACCCCTGCTGGCCTGCAGAGGAGAACTACAATGCTGATCCGGCCCTTGAAGAAATCCAGTTTGACACCCTGGTCTAGAACATGCAGTATTATCAGATAATTTGTCAGGCTTTAGCTTTTCGTCGATCCAAGAAAAGCCCTGTACTAGCTTAAGAACCAAAATAAATAGCTTTACAAATTTCCTATTCCCACTTGTTATACAGCCCTTTCTAATTTGTTTTTTCTAAAAGAGGTATCAATTTTCATTATTTTACTGATGCCAATTTATTTAACAGTTTGTTTTTTAATTTCATTTACTTGAATCCTGAGTTCTAAAATGTGATTCATGGCCATTTTGTACCCTATTTAGAACAAATAATTGTGGACTCCTTTTTCTTCTCTTTTAAAAAAGTCTGTTGCTTTAAATGTCTTGAGAAACTCTTGCTTGGGTCACCTTGATGTAATATGTTCCATTTTATATAGAAAAACATAGAGGGCTCTTATAGCAGGGAAGGCTCTAAATGGGATTTATGTCAGCTTTTATGCTAGCTGCTGTTTTCAATTTGCCATTTTGGTGCAGAACATCTGCATTTCATTTTAACAATGCATGTTGTTTTACAACTAGAAACTGGACTAATAGAACAGAGCAAGGGGCCTCACTTTGGAACATTATGAGATGGAAATGTCCTGGATCTGCTGAAGGACATGTTTCCTCTATAGCAGGAATACACAGGCCAGTAGAAGTATGTGCAGAAAAAATAAGTGGAAAATATGAAAGCAAAAGGAACAATAAATATATCTACTGCAACCTATATGCATGATTTTATATGAGAAAATATAGGAGGAACTCATTAATAATGTGTTTTCTTATTCAGTGTATATTTCACAGCAGTACCATCTGTTCTTAGTAATGTTATTGATAACGTTAATGACACAAGGATACCACTTCCTCACACAGACTCAAGGCCTTTTTGACTGTCTTAATTGTTTATAGGGCTCTTTGCACTACTCCCATGAACACAAATTACATTGATTGATCCTCACTGCAAGAAATTTATTACTATGAAACTAAAATTAATACAGAGCCGGGGCCTTGTCTAATATTATCTTCCTTTCCACTCATTGGTTTATATTCTTCCTCCGCCCAACTGCGAGATCAAGGATGCAGAAGAATTAAGAGCATCTTACTGGCTCTCCTGGTGGTCCAAAAAGTCCCTCACGGCCTTGTTCTCCTGGTGGACCTGGCTCACCCTAAAAAAAAGAGGAAAATAAAAGAAGCAATACTTGCAGAGTAGAGTAAACAGAAAAGCAGAAGAGAAAATATAACATCTACAGAGTTAAATTATACGTGTTCTAATATACTAAATTATATTGTGTTTTTTATCATCAACACAGGAAAACAATATCAAGCAAACATTATCAAAGACCCAGATAATCTTAAAATCCATGGATTAACTGCTCAAAATCTCATTTAAAACAAAAACCATATCTTGCTCAGAATTCTCCAGGGATTGGAGGATTTTTGGCATAATTATACTATGTGTCGGATCCATTTCATCATATTGTCATGAAAGCCAACTATTTCCAATGTTCTTGCCAATTTGCTTGAAGAATAAAGAGTATTGAGAAGTTAATGGCTCAAATGGGACGAAGGCAAAGCAACTATAAGAGTGGCCAGAAGACAAGACTTGTTCACATATACCCTCTTTTGCCTCATGAGTTGATGCAGTATCAATGGCCTGGCAGGAATGCCCAAAGGCTACATGGGACTGGAACTGACTGCTGGGTTGTAGCACTTCTAACATTTCTGTCTGCTTGGTCCCCGCTTGGTGTCTTGAGTTCTTGTCATCCTCAGTCAGGGACACTACTCACTCTCTGAGGCTTTGTCTACATCAAGGGTCCCCAAACTTGGCAACTTTAAGACTTGTAGATTTCAATTCTCAGAATTCCTCAGCCAGCTTAAAGTTGCCAAGTTTGGGGACCCCTGGTCTACATCATGGCAAATAACAGCACTGCCTCAAAGAACCAGCAGTGAGCAATATTCCTTGTGCTTCAAATATTATCACTGGGCAATAATTTCTTTCTAGAGTGCCAAGTATGCTGTACTCATGGGACAGTTGCACACAACAGAAGAGCAAGAAGCCAAAACAATGAGGTGTCTAACACAGCAGCATACAAAGGGGTATTACTGCATAACCCAATGTTAATTAAAAGGTCTTGGGAAACACAGGGAATCTGTGGGAAGCTAGTCTGTGAGAACATTAGTGAAGGGCACAGTGGAGGACAAGAAGAGAAACTGCTGCTTGGTCATCCCATGTTCTGAGAAGTAAAAAAATAAGAGTGGTCAGATGGGGCCAGATTAATTGAGAGACTTCTGGAGAAAATGTTTTATTCGTTGAAAAATAAATATAGTATGGAAGGGATCTACCATAATCTCTTATGTGGCAGCACTCCTCCTCTCTCTGTGCCAAAAATTTACATAAACAGAATACTTGGTTCATGTGAAGAATTAGGAAACGTCTCTGCTTTATTTGGAATGAGGTAGATCAAGAATCCCTTTTCTGAAAACGCCTGCTGCGCTGACAGCTGAAGATCTGGACTTGAACTGAGCAAAGAACAATTTTAACAGGGACTTTTTCTACAGTATAATAATGAAAATTATATAATAATCGGAATTTGAAACAGATATACTGTCTTCCCAGAATGTCAGCATGTTTGTTTCATTGCAGACACAAAACTCACATACTTAATTATTCGTTAGCCTTTGCCCTGTTGACAGTAGCATGTTTTTAACTGAAAGCCAGCAGAAATCAGCAGCTAGAATATCAACATAAGCCTGAAATATTATACTACCATGTTTTATGGATAATGACATTTTTTGTTTGACTTAGCTTCCAGGATTATTCCCTAGAGAAAACAGGAAGGAAGTGGTTGAACATTTCACCATGGATAAAAGGGTAAAATATACTGTAATTAGGTCTAATGAGTAATTGGAATTTTATTCCTACTTAGTCTAGATCAGGGGTGGGCAATTAATTTCTGTCGGGGGCCACATGGAAAATCAGATCTGTGTTCAGGACCTGCCCTACAAAAGAGGCACTACAGACAAAATTAGTAAGATTCTATACAAGACACCACATCAAGACTGCCTTCAAAACAGACAGAAAAATAGCAGCCATCCTCAGGAACCCCAAAGACAAAATTGACCTGGAAAACCAAGGCATATATGAAGTCCCCTGTGCATCATGCCCGGCCACATACATTGGACAGACCAATAGAAAAATAAGCACCCGCCTGGATGAACACAAAAATGCAGTAAACAGCTGGAACACACTTCCTCACTCGTCCAACACATGGAAGCCACAGGTCATAACATCAACTTCAATGGTACCAAAACCCTAGCCACCATAGAAAATCCCAGCCACAGAATCATCAGAGAAGCCATAGAGATTGAAAAAAGACCAGAAAGCATGAACAGAAGAGATGATTCCACCAGGCTGTCAATCATTTGGAAGCCTGCACTCACAAAAAAAAAAAATCTCCACACCACAAGCCAGGCAAACACCTGGGCACAAACAGATCCCCCCTGATACCTCCAGCTCAAACACACCCCAACCAGGCACCCAGATGAAACCCAGCTTCCTAACTAATGATAGCCGTCCATTTACCCGAAGCCAAGCTGCACAAAAGGCCTCCAATAAAGTAACACAATGTTGCCAGCCAATCAAGATACAAAAAGAGCCCCCCCCAAAAAAAACAGACAGAAGATATTAGTAGCAGAACACAGCAAACTCCAAGACCAATAAACACAGACCAAGACTCTCAACCAATCAGGAGGAAGAAAAAACCATTCTGACACAGCAATAGGCTGCCCCAAATTTAAATCTGAAACCACTGTAAAAGTCTGACTCACAGACAAACACCATACAGAAGCCTGATGATGGCAGATGAGATTCTGCTGAAACGTTGCTACAACTTTAAAAGCACCACTATCATGATATATATATATATATATATATATATATATATATATATATATATATATATATATATATATATATATATATATATATATATATATATAATATTATATATAAGAAAAAGTAACACCGCGGCTGCTCCTGCTACTACTTTCCACGCTTTCCAAACATGAGTCCCAGGAGAGAACAAACAGCAAACCGCACTCAGGGGCATCCAAGCCCACCTAAAGCTCAGCCGCTGCTGGTGGAGCCTTGCCCTGCCTTGGTGCCCCATTTCCTGGCTCGGCGGTCCTGCTCGGGTGGCACTTTAAAAGCCCTCCTCCTCGCATACGTGCCCGATGAGCCGCTCACCACGACAGCGGCTCCCAGCACCCGAGCAACTTCCCAGCAACTTGCAGCTTGCTTTTTCATCTCGGGTGCTCGCGCCTGGCCCCAAGCCGCACGGTGGAGGGGAAACCCGGAGCGCCGCCGGGTCGCCTCCTCCAAGCAGCCCGCCCGCCAGGCAGAACCCTTCCCGCTCATCCCTCGGGTGTCTGCCTCGTTCCTCTCTCAGTCGCTCTCTCGCTCCTCCACCAGCCCAGGAAGAAACTGCTTCAAAGAAGCCGGCAGGGTGGCTTCCTGTTAGCACAGCTCCTCCGAAGTGCCTGTTCACCCCCACACAACCGCCCACGGTTCAAGCCAGTGCTCCGTTCTGCCTGCCTGCCTTCGTTTCTGGTTGTTTCGGCTGAGAATAATAACTATTCGCCTCTTTTTCTCTTTCTTTTCTGGGCTGGTGGAGGAGCGAGAGAGCGACTGAGAGAGGAACGAGGCAGACACCCAAGGGATGAGTGGGAAGGGTTCTGCCCGGCGGGCGGGTGGGCGGGCTGCTTGGAGGAGGCGACCCAGCGGCACTCCGGGCTTCCCTCCACGAGCCGTGCGGCGGAGGGAAGCCTGGAGCGCGGCCGGGTTGCCTCCTCCAAGCAGCCCGCCCGCCCGCCGCCGGGCAGAACCCTTCCCTTTCCTCGGCGGGAAGACACTCCCGCCTGCAAACTTTGCCTGTGCAAAGTTTAAGCCTGGAAGCCCTTTCGGCTTCCTTTTAACTCATGGGCGCTTGCGCCTGGCCCCAAGCCGCGTGGCGGAGGGAAGCCTGGAGTGCGGCCGAGCAGCCCGCCCACCCGCTGGGCTTCCCTCCGCCGCACGACTTGGGGCCAGGCGCGAGCGCCCGCGAGTTAAAAGGAAGCCGAAAAGGCTTCCAGGCTTAAACTTTGCACAGTGCGGCGGAGGGGAAACCAGGAGCGCCACTGGGTCGCCTCCTCCCGCCCACCTGCCCACCCGCCGGAACCCTTCCCTTTCCTTGGCGGGAAGACGCTACCACCTGCAAACTTTGTCTGTGCAAAGTTTTAGCCTGGAAGCCCTTTCGGCTTCCTTTTAACTCGCGGGCGCTCACGCCTGGCCCCAAGCCGCATGGCAGAGGGAAGCCTGGAGCGCAGCCGGGTCGCCTCCTTCAAGCAGCCCGCCCACCCACTGGGCTTCCCTCCGCCGCACGGCTTGGGACCAGGCGTGAGCGCCCGCGAGTTAAAAGGAAGCCAAAAGGGCTTCCAGGCTGAAACTTTGCACAGTGCAGCGGAGGGGAAACCAGGAGCGCCACCGGGTTGCCTCCTCCCGCCCACCCGCCCACCGGGCGGAACCCTTCCCTTTCCTCGGCGGGAAGACGCTGCCACCTGCAAACTTTGCCTGTGCAAAGTTTCAGCCTGGAAGCCCCAGAAAAAAAGTGGGATCAGCGGGGACTCACCTTCGGTGAGGTCGCTCTCAAAAGTGATTTCAAACTCTCAGCCGAGGCCTTTGCAAAGTTCTTCTTTTCTTCCTACTCCAAGAGCGCTCTGCACTGTTTTGCAGCTTTGGGGGCCACGTGGTGCAGGGCAATACGCCACGCCCAGCAATTTTTTTTCAGGGCAGGGGCGGGCCGGATTGGGCAGACCAACGGGCTGGATGTGGCCCGCGGGCCGTAGTTTGCCCACCCCTGGTCTAGATATTATCTTAATAGAAGCTCCATTTTTTTTCCGTGGCAACATTCACACAAAGAAATCACAAATTCTGGTTGATGCAAAACTATCAAGGTTTATTTGCAATATATTTTCGCTTTTTCCTAAAGCATGTTACCTATGTTTTCCTTTGTTCCCCCACAAGGATAGAAAGCTCAGTTGCAGAATTTTTATCAACACGTTACTTCCTCCATAATCCTTACTTGTTCTTTGTAACCATAAATATCTATTCTTAGGCCTGCTGCATCTGAGTTGAAAAACTCTGGAAAATCACCAGATGGCTTAATCACTTTAAGTATCATACTTTGGACACCTTATACAAAAACCTAACTCTGGAAATGGCTTCAATGTTGGAAAAGTGCAAGGAAAGAGAAGCAGAGGACAATCAGCAGGATTGACTCAGCCTTCCATCCTTCCGAGGTGGGTAAAATGAGGACCCAGAGTGTTGGGGGCAATATGCTGACTCTGTAAACCACTTAGAAAGGGCTGTAAAGCACTATAAAGCGGTATATCAGTCTAAGTGCTATTGTTATAATGGTTTGATCCAGTTACAGTGATGATAGGTGCACTATTGGAAGACTGGAAAGATTAGGCTACAACGAAGAATAACAGGGTTGGAAGGAACACTGGAGCTTTTCTCGTCCAGCCTCCTGCTCATGAAGAACATAGACCATTTATAAACTTGATTGCCTATTTGGATATACTAAGTATTCCCTCTCATATAGAAACCACTCCTATCCAGAGAAATAAGAGGTGGTATTCAGGAGGTTCTGACTAGTTCTGGAGAACCAGTAGCAGAAATTTTGAGTAGTTTGGAGAACTGGCAAATACAACCTCTGACTGAACCCCCACCTATTCTCTGCCTCCCAAGTCTCAACTGGGTCTTCTTTTGTTGCCCTGCCCAGGAGAACGGAGCTGGAAAGCAGGTTCTGGGAGGGAATGGGCAGTAACCTTCCCTCAGGAGTGGGGAGGGAATGGGGATTTTGCAGTAACCTTCCCCTGCCACATCCACTAAACCACGCCCACAGAACCAGTAGTAAAAAAAATTGAATCCCACCACTGACAGGAATGTATACAGACACAAACATGTTATTCCAAAAGAAACATCAAACGAAATAATTGTAATGCTTATAAAAGCCAGAATTGAGAATATAGCACCAGGCAGCAAGTGCTACCTCTGCAAAGAAGCTGAAGAAACAGCGGATAACTTGAAGTTACCTGCTTCAAGAAGATAACACATATTGTTTGCAAACAACATCATGACAAAGAGCAACAATGGTGCATTGGAAGATCTGCAAGAAATACCATTAGTTTACAAGCAAGAACTGTTGGGATCATAAAATAGATAAAATCACAGAAAATGAAGAAGCTAAAATGCTTTGGGACTTCAAAATTCAAACAGACAGGCACTTGCCAGATAACATGCCAGACTCAACAATAAATAGACCAAAAAGTCATGGATAGTGGATGTGGCAATACCGGGAGATGGCAGAATAGTAGAGAAAGAACTGGAGAAGGTAACAAAATATGAAGGTCTACCAGTAGAAATAGAGCAACTATGGCAAAAGGAAAGCAAAGATAGTACCAATAGTAATAAGAGTTTTGGGTAAAATCCCAAAACTGGAGCATCACTTGAAGACCATCAGCATTGACAAATTCACCATCAGTTTGGTACAAAAGGTAGTTTTACTCAGAAAAGATTACATCCTGTGATGTAATTAACACATTAACACACCCACATCTGCCTATCCCAAGAGAAGAATTCAATAAGTGGATAAAAATGCCAAATCCAATCAGAACATTTGGCTGACTATCCAATGAAGTACAATAACAATACCACCACTATGATGTGGACTATTTAAGGGAAACAGAATATAATAAATGTGGGGCATAATAAAAATGTAAAACATTATTTGGAAACCTAAAGGTAAGACACAGAATATAGAATAATATGTGTGTGTGTGAGAGAGAGGGGGGGGGAGGGAGGGAGGGAGGGGGAGGGAGGGAGAGAGAGAGAGAGAGAGAGAGAGAACGGTGATTTACAAAGTATGTGGTCCATAATTTTAAAATGACAATTCTCTTCACAAGTATATTTCTGAATTTTGTGATGCATTTCTCTGCCCAGGCAAAGCAAAATGTGTTCAGAATGTTACTTTATAAAAAGTGTTTTTTAGTTTCTGAGATAAAATATATAAATGTTCATATTACCCATGAATAGACCAATGAGAGGGAGACTGAAACTACAATACATTATTTTGGTACAATCCTCAAACTCATGAACTGCAGCACTAACTGTTCTCAATATATCAGAGCATTTAAAAAAATATCCTTCCTTGTTTCCCAATTGGCTTTGGTCAGCTGAATTCTTCTAGTTGCCCAATTTTACATTTTTGGGTTTGAGACATAGTAATTTCCCCCCTACTCACTCCCAACTTTCTCATTAAAAGAGATATTGTTTTCCTTTCAGGGCTGTCAAACTTGCGGCCTACGGACCGGATGTGTCACATGCTGGCCACGCCCATGCCTGGTTTAGCAAAGAGAAAAAAAGTCCCGATACATCACGTGATGCCGTGAGTTTGAGACCCATCAGAGGGAGATCCAACCTGGAAATAAGAAATTGCTCGACATTGAGAACTGTCAATGGAACAGCTTGCCTTCTGGAGTTGTGGATCCTCTGTCCCTGGAGGTTTTCAAAAATAGATTGGACAACCATTTGTCTGGGATGGTATAAAGCCTCTTGCTTTGGGCAGAAAGTTGACTAAAAGTCCTGCAAGGTCCCATTCTATTCTCCTCTCATTCTATTCTATGTCTTTTTCTTAAATTTATAAAGTCAGTCCATTCTACACTGAGTCATGTGTATCCACCAAGTTCCAGCTACAAGAAATTCACCACAAAAACAAGTTTTAAGTTAAGAGTTAAGAGCGCAGAATGTCTTTTCCTGCATGTTGGGACATTATTAGAAGTATTTCACAACTCTTAAACTAGATCCATTTCTCTAAAAAGATCACCAGGCCTTAATGGCTTGAGTTTTCATTTAAAACAGTAAAGTATTTCTTCTTCTTCTTCTTCTAAACTATTTGTGAATATCACGAATGAAAATTTACCTTTTCTCCTTTTGATCCACGAGCCCCAGGGACCCCTCGTAAGCCTTCGGATCCAGGGCTACCCTGTATGCAAAAGGATGATGATGATTTTATATTCTAGATTCAATTACAAGCCTGCGAAAGGGTGGCAGAGAACTTTTAAACATGTTTCTCTTGACGAAGAAACTAAAGGAGAATTTTGTATTAGAACTTGTTCTAAGAATCCAGTTAGGAAGGATTCTGAAGGCTTGGCTAAGGACTGAAGGAATTTCTAAACATTTTTCAAAGGTTTCCCCATGTTTACATTGTTGAAGAAAGCTCTTTACTTATTGTATCCCATTCCATATAAATATTAGAAAAACAGCTTTAAATAAACCCATTGAATTTCAGCTTCCAGAGGCTTCATGAAGACCATTTTCTTAGTTTCCAATTTTTCTACCATCTACAGGAAACATCATTGAAAACAGTAATCTCACCTTTGGTCCAGGGGTACCATCAGAGCCAGGACTTCCCTACAAGAGAACAAAGAGACAGCAAAATGGATTATCATGTACGTAAACTTGCTCCTTCAGGCCCATAAAATCTTTAAAAATGTACCTCATCTCCCCATTCTCCTTTTTCTCCTTTGGCTCCCACTTCTCCAGGCAGACCCTAAAAGATATGAAAAAGTGAATATTTTTACCATGAGCTTTGGAGTATTCATACAGCAGTTGTGAATCACAGAGTGATCTAAACTTAAATGGATAGAGATGTCAGAGCAATGTTATTATTACTCTTCAAAATCAAAAACAACTCTTGACTTTCTCTGATCCCATGACATCAACTGCATTGAGGAGCTGAGATTATTCAGTTTTGGCTTAGATATAGTATAGCTGCAGCAAAACCAACATTTTAATCATTATTATTCTGAAATATGGTAACTCTTTACATCTGGTTGGCAGTCATTTTCCCATCAGAAGGATTTCTTATCTTATCCCCAAATGCTGGTTCCTGAGCTTTAGAGTTCCCCTAAAAGGTCCTTGAGGGGAAATAACGGCTTAGAAGCTTCAAAGTCTTTATTTTTTTTCATGCAACTAGATGAAGGCAACATGAATTGAGGGCATGGACATTACTCCAAAACATCCTGCAGCTGAGTGGGAGCAGTAATTTTTTTTTTTGCTCCTTATCATCAGTATACTAAAATTGGGTGATGATCACACATGACAATTTGAAACTTTCTGATGGTTTGGGGAGTAAATGAAGTGGCAATGTAGAAGAGGCCAAAGTGTCTAGAAATCATGATTATTTCATACACTACTTCTATGATGAAGGAATTTTATTCTTTGGTTATTCTTGCTTGCAACTGGCAGCTCTGTGGGTAAGTGCTGCAATTGCAAAGCAAAGCATCCCATGACAGAACCAATTGTTTTGACTGTTAAGCAAATCATTTAAATCATTAAGTGACCATGACTTGCAATTTCACATCTGTGCTCTCCATTAATTGTGCTTGTTGAAACCAGGTTGTGAAGCTTATGGGACAATACTACTGATATCAATGCATGCTGGCTGAAAAGCACTCGAATGGCAATTATGTGACCATGGGGCACTCTGATGATCCTAAATGTAAGGTTTGGTCACAAAGCTATTTTTTTCCAGCTCAACTTCAAACAACTGTTAAATGTATTAGTGAGGAGTACCTGAACAGTCTTTTATAAAGAACATTTTCCTTCTCTATTTAGGCTGCATGGAATACATGTACAAGAGTACAGATGTGTAAAATCCAGGAAAAATCCAAGAGAAATTGCAATATCTAGTCAGTTTCATGTTTTGTGTCTAATCAACTAACCCAGGGGTCTGTAACCTTAAACACATAAAGAGCCATTTGGACCCATTTCCCATAGAAAAGAAAACACTGGGAGCCAATAATTTAACAACCAGTGTGACTCACTCCCACCCAGTCACCTCCTGCTCTGGAATATTGAGCGAGTCTCCATCTCCTGCCATCACCCTTACCTTCTCAGGCCAGAAGAGGAGTGATGGGGAGGTGAGAGGCGAAGCCAGCCAGTGGTGGGATCAGCTGACAGGGAGCTGCAGCAGAGAGCCAAAAGAGGCACATGCGGCTCCAGAGCCACAAGTTGCAGAGCCCTCAACTAACCAATATCCCTAATCTGGAAAATTACCAACAGCCAATTTTGAAATCAGGAAAGCTCAAGTTAAGTTAGTTTCCACCTGGTAAAGTGAGGAAGGGCTGGAAAATCAGTCATACCAGCTAGTCTCTTCCTCTGCCAAATCTTCTAATGCTGTGCTTTTCCCCTTAGTTCCCCTGTTCATTACCCCAAACTGTTTATCAGGAAACAGTTTTATCACTTGTCAGAAATTCCACATTTAAATGTCCCCACTGTCATTTGGGGCAATTTACTTAGAATAGGGAAGTTTAGAGAAGCACAGCTCTAATGGATTACTAGCAAGCTGTGGGGGACCTTCACTGAGCCCTGGTATTAACCCAATTCTGCTAACCTCCTTTATCAAACAGTATGCAAACAAACAAAAATCAAACAGGCCAAATTATTTGACTTAAGAGTAATATCTAGCCCAGTGTCATAAATTTGCTTCCCAGTAGCATATTAAATATAAACAAACATTTATCATAAAATGCACCACTCCTTAGCATCAGTGTTGTTGTTTTTATCCCAACAAGTAACATTGGGGAAATCGTTATAGCATACATAAGTCTAAAAGATCTACCCAGTGCTTAAAGCTGGCCAAGCAGAAAGAGTGTGAACGTTCTGGCTACTGCCTCTTTCCCCCTAAGCTGTTGGGGGAGGGAGCAATGTCTATGATCCACCTTCAGCTGTCTGAGTCTGAGATGTGAGGAAGTGGGGGGAAACAGGGCATATGGCCAGGGACTCTCCTCTGGGCAACTAACAGCTGTGATAAAAGGGGAAGGCCAAGCAATGCACAATTACAACTATACCTTGGTGCCAGGAAGTCCATCTTTTCCTCGTGGGCCTGGACTTCCTTTGGGTCCAGGGTCTCCCTTGAAGTAAAGAACACAGAAACACAAGTAAGTTTAGGAAGGAAAAAAGGAATCCAATTCCAACACCCTAAATGACATGATATACAAGCGGGGTTTGTCTTTGATCCCTCTCTCCCTGTGGAAGTGAGAATCACTTATACTCAAAATAGAGAAATCTAAAGTTTTATCATTGTGATAGGATCAAGCATGCCAGCCTAAATGAGAAACATAAAAGCAGAATTTCCAATTCTTTCAAATACAGACCATTTTTATATTTAAAAATCCTGTTATGCATGAGCAAGTGCATATGCATATATATGTATATGTACCATATGTATGTGTGTATATATATTGTATGTATGTGTGTGTGTGTGTGTGTGTATAATTATAAGTAATATAAATTTTGAACATTACAACATTGAAAAAATGGCGTTGCTAAGACCAACATCATAAACTAGTAGTACTTACTGAGGATTAGTACATTGCTGATTTGGCTTCCTCTCCAACTTACTACAATAACCTACTAAAACTGCTTTTTGGATTTGCATGTGTGAAAATAATTTATAAAATGAATCTAATGATGTACCGAACTAATTTACTAGTATTAATACTATTAAACTAGTATTTACTAAATACTAGATAGATTTATCATGGTATTTATATGCTGACATCACAAAGAGTACAGTATCCAAGTCATAATGAGAAAACAATGAATTATGGCTAACCTTTATCCCTTTGGGTCCATAAGAACCAGTATCCCCTTTTTGTCCAGGAGGTCCTTGTAAGCCCTAGAACCAAGCAGTTATCAATTAATTCATGGCAGTGTGTTATATGTTTTGGTATATTACTATAATCTCCATCAGGTTGGGCTGAATTTTTCCATACTGTTTTCCACCTATTTCTACTCTATATTTTTTCTTTCATTTTTCAGATTCTGCACTACCTATATTTACAGATTTGTTTCCACCACTGCACCCTGAGATTGCCTGTTAGCAACCAGAATGTGTAATCTCTTGTACCGACATACATCAAACCCGGGAGATCCTTTGCATCCTGGTAGTCCATGATATCCTTGATCACCCTGTGAAGAAACAAAATATTTACATGACTATTATGAATCATTGGGAATTGTTTTCTTTTATCATTAGAAGATAGCAATAGCACTTAGACTTATATATGACTTCATAGTGCTCTGCAGCCCTCTCTAAGCAGTTTAGAGCATCAGAATATTGTTCCCAACAATCCGGGTCCTCATTTTACCTACTTCACTGATGGAGAGCTGAGTCAACTTTAAGCCACTCAGAATCGAACTCTTGGAGTGACCAGTGAGTTAGCCTGCAGTGCTGCGTTCTAACCATTTTCTTCCTTCACTTCCTTAAACCAATACTTTTGTTCAATTGCAATCCTTTAATGCAGGTTTTTTAAGGCATAAGGAGGGAAACTATCCTCTGCATGCAAATATCAACCATACCTTGTAGCCATCAGCGCCATCTATGCCACGCTTGCCCTTCTCTCCCTGTAACAGAAAAAAATCAGGTTTCTACCCTGTTTCTCCAACAATACGGCCTCCCCCAATAGGAAGTCCCAGCATATTTTATAGGCACGAAATGAAATTAAGCCCCTCCCCCCAAATTAAGGTCTATATTAAAACATGCGAAATGGGGGGGAATGGTGGGGGGGGCTTGCCATTAGGAAGTACCTTTGTTGCACATCTGGATATGGTGCTGCCTGCGTTGACCCCGATACGAAGTGCCCCACCAACGCTGAGGTCAACATCCAAGCCGTCACCGCCCACCCGCCCGCCCGAAGATGCAAGGGGGGGGGGAATTAAGTCACCCCCGAAAAGACGGCCTAGCCATTTTTTCGGGGCTCAAAAAAAAAAAGACCCGGCCTTATTATATGAGAAACATGGTAATACATAATTCATTTTCAAAAAGATAATGGCATCATCCCCCAAACAAAACCTAAAGACATACCTTGCCTCCTTTTGCACCTCTTGAGCCCTGCAGATGAAAGAAGAAGATTTAGAATGATGTACAAGTATTTACTGGGCCTATACAGAAAAGGACAAAGGACATGGATGTTTTTAGAGCCCACTATGTAATTTAAGATGTTATATAATCTTCTAGATAATCACTGATGTTATATCAGCAAAATACAGTGGCTGCATCATGTCCTAATAAAATAGCCTAAGAACAAACTGTATGTCCTTTTGAACTGAACAGAATTAGCCTTGTCACTTAAAAAAACATATATTAAATTTTGCAAAATATCCTAAATCTTATCTGAACCATTCCGTCTCTAGTTGTCTAACTTTCTAGTGGTCAAAGAATTACTATCCCCATGATAGTAAGATAAATAATCATAATCATAATAGCCCTTGGAGCAATACCCAGGGGGTTGCCTAGATACATGGAAATTCTGAACTCATCAGACCTAAATATTCTGACTTTGCAAAAAGCCACCTTACTTGGAACTACCTATATACTCAGACATTATCTTAACAGCTCTTAGGTCCTTGGTTCGAACTTGAAGTTTTTACCAGTCCCAGACTATGAATCAAATTGAAGATTAAATCAATAATATTAATAACAATAACAACAGTAATAATAAATTGAAGATTAACAACAATACAATTACTACTAATAATAATGAGAAACAGTTAGAAAAAATAACAAAACATTGTGATTTTCAAATTGAAGTTGAGCAACCATGGAGGAAGAAATCGACAGTTGCACCAATAGTAATAGGAACCCTTGGAGCAATACTCAAAGGGTTGCCTAGATACATGGAAATTTTGAACCTAGACCTGAATATTCTGACTTTGCAAAAAACCACTTACTCAGAACTGCCTATATACTTGGATGCGATCTTAACAACTCTTATGTCCTTGGTTAGAACTTGAACTGTTAAATTTTTACCAGTCCCAGACTATGAATTGAATTGAAGATTAATCATAATAATATTTTTAAATAATGTTTATATGAAATATACTTTAATATATTTTAACTTAGACTTCCGGTTTGCAGAACTTCGGTGGCGGCAGGAATCCGCGATCGTGCACAGTTTCTGCTCGCGCTCACCTCTGGAGTGTCCCGATCCAGCCGGATGCAGGGCTATAGTTACCCCGTAGAGGTAACTGAAGACAGGGGAGACCTGGCAGGGGGTCAGGGAGAATCGCAACCCCCCTCCTCAGCTGACTTAACTCCCTTTTCTGAAAGCGGTAGAGCGGCGGTCAGAAATGGCCACCACAAAGAAGCTCTCATCCAGGAAATAATGTGCAGGTGGAAGCGGAGAAGTGAAAGTTTTGGCTGACCGGGACAACAAGCAATACTTAAAATACCCTGGAAATTAAAAATCTGCAAAAGATACATCGCTCCCAGAGTCTTGCAAGTGGCGAATGAAAGGTAAAAGGGAAAGTTCTTTTTTTTCACTCTCCTTCCTAACGTTGACAGCAAACAGAAACGAATGAGAAATCGGAAAAACCCACTTTGGCATCAATAGGTAGCTAACTAAATGTCAAGGGGATAATAAGGATTTCTGAACATTTAAAAAAATTTTTTTTCTGCTGTAAGTGGGAAGGGAGAGGAAAAGAATTGGAGCAGGATTTGGAAGGAAGGAGGAGATTGCCTAGAACTTGAAAGAATCATTAAATGCTTACAACACTTCTAAAAGATACATTTTAACTGGAATTTTGTAACTAAACAGTAACCCCAGGAAGAGAAAGTGAAGAAAGAAGAAAGTGTTAAAAGAAATAGCCTATTTGGACTGTTTGGTGACTTTGGGACTTTTGGAAATTATATTTGAAGGACTAAAAACACTTGGGTAGTTGTTTGGAAAAAAATTTTTTTTTTCTCTACAATGGCATCACTTGTGGATGAACTGAAAATTGAATTCAAAAAATACAAAGAAGAGGAACAAGAAGGGAAGGGCTCTCTTGGCTCTCTTTTTCAATTCTTAGAAATGGTGATCTGCACTTATGAGAAACTAACTGCGCAACAAGATGATTGGGACAAACAAGAAGCCATCTTTGATGAACAAGTAACTTTATTTGGGGAAGAAAGGGGAAAGGAGGAAAAGAAAATGGAGACTTTAAGACCTAAAAAAAAAAACCCAAAAGGGGGAAATAAGGTGAAAAGTGGATATGTTAGAAAACAGAAAGGGGGAACACAGAAGAGGGAAATGGAGGTGGAGAGACAAGGGGCTAAAAAGGGCAGGGAGAAGAAGCAAGGGAGGAAGGAAGGGATGAGAAGTTTTAATGGTGTGGAGCAAGATGTAAAGAAACAGGATTTATTTAGAGATAATGGGTAAAAACTTAATTGAAAAAGGGATTCTGCAAAGGTACATAAGATTGTATTGTTATATTTGTATTAGAAATAATGTTAGAAAATTAGAAACAATATGTGATTAAAAAGTGGGATAAAATATTCAGTGTAATTCAGTGAAATTTTGTGAACAAAAGGAAGGCAATGAAATAAATGAGAGAATTGAAGTAGGACGGAATGGGAACATTTCAATGACACAATGTTTTAAAATATAAGTGAAGTAGGGGAGAAATAATTATGGAAAGTTTATAAGTGTTCCCATAAAAATATAATATTTAACTCAAAAGTAATGTGCAAAATGTTCAAGATTTATATGAATATTAATATTAATGATAGATTTGAATTGGTATGGATTGTTGTTTTAATTATATTACATATTCATAACTTTTTTTAAAAAAAATATAGTGTGTAACTGTAGAATGTACTGAGCAGAATCCAAATGGAAATTATGTACTATATTAAGTGTTATAAATTTAGGGGAAAGAGATAAAGGCGTCATACTCCAATTAGTGTACAGGAGAAATTTTGTTTAAAGAGAAAGGATAATAGATAGTTGGAAAAAGGACAGACAAAGAATAATAAACATAATGATCTGAACTGAGATGAGATAAATAAAATAAAACTAAGAAAGTTAAAAGAGAGGAGAAACTATATAGAAAATGTAAAATGGCAATAAGATATGGAATAGTATATAAAATGAGCATGAATATGAATTTGTGTCTGTACGAAGAGACGTAACCCGGGATCAATCTGCTTTCAGAAAAGGTGTTTTATGTTTTTATGTTTTGTTTGTTTGTGTATTGTTTTTTTGAAAATCAATAAAATTTGTTTAATTTTTTTTTTAACTTATTGTTTTAATATATTGTTTTATCCTTAATGTATAGTGCCCAGAATCTCTTGTTCATGAGATTGGTGGCCATATAAATTTGATAAGCAAATAAATAAATGTGCAAAAATAGAATCCAAGATTTGTTTCTTTGCCCAACAGTTCCAGTGGGAATCTCAAATCCAAACAATTCCAAGTAGAACCAAATTAATTTAAATTTCTTATATCCCCTTACTTGGTTTATAGTGTACATTTATTTTATTATTTTATTTTATTTTGTCAAGCGATTATTAGATAACGGGTATAAGTATAAACATGGTTATGAATACATGAAATGGATACGAATAAGAGAAAAAAAAGAAACAATAGGACAGGGATGGTAGGCACGTAGGCGCGCTTATGCATACCCCTTGATCTATATTATGCACATCTAGATCAAGGCTAAATCTTGTGATATTTTGACTGGCCCTAGACCTGGCATACTCTAATACTGAATTTTGGAGTCCCGACTCCTCCTGCCTCAACACAGATTCATTTGCTTTTGTAGCACTGTTAATCAACACAACTCACCTTGTCCCCTCGGGTACCCTTGTCTCCCTAAAAATGAGAAGGAGAGGGAAAAGTCAGATATATTATAAATAAAATTATGAGAAAAAAAATCAAGAAAACAATAAGTGAAACTATACTTGCCTTCATCCCTTGGTAGCCAATAGGTCCTGGGTCACCTTGCTTTCCCTAGGTAAAGAATAATATTCAAACAATAAATCCCATTGCACTCAAATCCGGTTCTTGTTTGGGAAATTCTTTCAAGATTGTAGGGAAAATAATTTTATCCATAATTTTGTGTTAATTGGATTTTTGACAATTTCTTACAATATGTTTAAATAATTTAAGTCCTTTGATTTGAAATCCATCCTTGCTTTCCCATACACAGACGTGAAAGCATATTTGTGCATGTAACTTAACAGATTGATATACAGTTGGATTAAGATATACGAGTAGAAGATATACGAGATTCATGGCTGGATCCAACCTGGTTTCTTTAATAATGCAGTTTTAGATGTGTCTATTCAGAAGTAACTCTTTTGAATTCATACTAGCTCAGTGCTCTCAGAATTTCAGATTAAAGCTTTCTATCTTATCAAAAACACTTCAGTGACAAATGTATTAGTGCCTATCAGATGTGATCTCCTGACTTACATAAGGGTCTTTTTGAAGACTATGGAAGATTGAAGATTACAGTTCTTTGTGAAAATTATAAAAGTGTCCCCTAGTTTGATTATATTGTAGTGGTATATTAAATTCTACCACTAGACCTAATACTGATGATCTGAGAAAGAATCATGAGATGCTTTAACAGAATGGATGGGTGAAAACAGGCTGAATCTCACCCCTCCTTGTAACTTCATTGGCAATTTGCAATTTCAGGAAGATGCTGACATACAGATGGCGTGTCTGCAAAATTGATTAATGTTATCTCACAAGTCTTCACATACAGAAAATGTCCCGTGGGAGGAATGCAGCCCTCCAACTAAAAGAAAATACTCCATATTTATTCAGAATATACATTAAAAACTCAGTATTACATAAGATTCAGCTTTACTTTGAGTAACTTCCATCCAAAGTCAAATGTATTTTCTACTTACGGGGTCTCCAGTTTCTCCTTTTTCTCCTGGTAAGCCAGGTCTCCCTCTTTCTCCCTGAAATAAAATATCAGTAAGCAATAGATTCTATTTTCAATTTTCATTTAACTTTACATTTCAGATAAAGTTTAGCTTTTAAAAACCATAGAAGAAAAGGAGTTTTGTAATGAATGCTCTTGCCATAGTCCAAAGGACAGTTTCAAGTGTATTGCAATATATGGCATTTGTCCAACACTGCCCTTTAGTGTTGGGCAAATGCCAAATATTGCACTACACATAATATTAATTTTTAATGTATCTTTTCACTTTTTACAAATGTTTCCAAAACAACAACAGTAAATAGTTGCAAAAGTCTAACAAAATTCTACAAAATGTGAAACTACTATTTCCCCCCAAAGACTATTCTATACATATGAGTTAGCAGGTACATAAACAAGAAGAAAGTAGTAATGGGAAGCAAGGAGCTTTTAAGGCAGAGATCTCCAAACTTGGCAACTTTAAGACTTGTGGACTTCAACTTCCAGAATTCTGGGAGTTGAAGTCCACAAGTCTTAAAGTTGCCAAGTTTAGGGACCCCTGCTTTAAGGAAAGGACTCCCTTAATCTGGAATGAAAAGGTTTGCATAGCTGTGTCTCTGGATAGAGAAGAATGAAAGTGAATACTGTATAGCTTCTGATGTCTCTGTCAATTGGATGGACAGGAAAAGGCTTGGAATGAAATATTATTATTGACAAAAGTGCACACTGTAGAAGGTGTCAAGTTAGTCATTTCACAGAGGGGAGAACTGGCTGGCTTCAGTTCTTTTCAGGTTGCAATCTAACCTGAAAGAAATAAGCTTCTCAGTCAAAGGTTCTATTCTTAAATGCAAGGCCATTTGTCCATAAGGCAACTCTTAAATGAAATTTTGAATGAACATATTGATCTAGTTCAGATAACATAGATCTATATCAGGGGTAGTCAACCTTTTTATACCTACCACCCACTTTTGTATCTCTGTTAATAGTAAAGTTTTCTCTAACCGCCCACCGGTTCCACAGTAATGGTGTTTTACAAAGTAGGGGACAAAACCCCTACTGCCCACCATGAAAGCTGGAACGCCCACTAGTGGTAGGGACCAGGTTGACTACCACTGATCTATACCCCCGAACTTGAGGACTCAAATAGGCAGAGCTTAACTGTACATTAGCCAGATTACATCAGGCTGATTCATACATTCAGAAAATTAAATCCTGAATGGCAGCAATTATCATTCTTGATCTGGGTTTGATCATCAGCAGAACAATTCAAATGGCTGCTCACATGAAACCATGGTAAGATGGTTATGAGCTGTTTTCAAATGTCTGATCTTCTCACCCCCATAAATCACCTCCTTCCACTGCACCTTTTAGGTGACAGTAAATTATACCAGATGCCTGGCAGTCAATCTAAATGTAGCCTTACAGAACTGATAATGTGAGGAAAAAACCCACCTCTTCTCCTGGGTCCCCAATGTGCCCTTGAGGCCCTCGAGGAGGCTAAGAAAGAACAACCAAAAATTGGGATTAGAGCACAGGAATGTAAAAGGCAAAATTTTATATACTGCTGGGCTGTCAGGATAATAACACTCACCTGACATTCATAGGAACAGCACTGTTGACAAAATAAAAGGACACATTTAAAAGAGTTACCAAGTTTACATTTTTATAGATTGAGTACATTTCTCTTTTGTTCTAATCTAAAAGCATTCCTTCACCCCTTCCTTTTCAATAAGCTAGAACAATTGAGACACAGTTTCCTACACAATGCTGGTGAGTTCTAGCAGGAACTGAGGCTGTGCCATATGACATAATGCAATTGGTTGAAGCTTCTAGATTAGTTTCCTGTCCATTTGAACAATCATCAACAAGAAACCCAACAGTTACGTTGCTTGATATGCCTAAATGTGTTAAGCTAAAAATATATAAGAAAAATGTTGTGTGGATTTATTTCAGGGGACAAACACAAAAGGCAACATAATAATCACATCAAATTGTTTGTTTTGCTATTTGCTCTATTTGCTCTTCAGAAATGTTCTATGTTGATGTAGGACCTGTCAATATGCAAATATCCAGCATGGTAAGAAAAGAGGAAAGATAGCCTTAAGAAGTTCAGCTATGTTTCCATTATTCTCTACTTTAGGATGAAAACATCTGATCACTTGTGACAAAAGGGAATGCATTAGACTGGGCCAAGTGCCAATGGAAATGAGACACTTTAGAGCAAAATGCAAACTATCATTCAGCTCCAGGATGGCATACTTTTGAGTTACTGAGCACATGTTGGAGCCTCCATTTTGAGACCAGTCTACTGCACTAGAAGGTTGAAGTTGGATCAGGTTGACAAACAGCCAACGAAATGTTTTTAGTAAAAAACTATGCAAGTTCTCTTTGGCCTGAATCTTGCAGCCCAAGACCATTCATGCTTAATGCCTACACTTACTCAGAAATACTCCCCTCCCCCCCCCCCCAATAGATGGATATAAATACTAACTTGCTGATAATTCCACTTTTTATAAAATAAGCTTTTAAAAACTATTTAAATTCTTGAATATTTACATTTTTCCAGAGCTTACATCAGTGCTAAGTTTTAAATAGGAGCTAGACTAAGATTTTGAATCCTCCTTTGTGATCTGAGCAAAGGGCTGTAAATTTGGTGCAAGATATGGTTCTTCCTTCTACTCCTTGGGACAAAAACATTTTGCTGTTCCCTTCTTACTAATTTAATCATAGGCAATAGGAGAGAATCCTGGCATTCAGATTAACATTGGCATGATTAGCTCAAGGTTTACTAGCAAAAAATAAGTGACAAGAAATTAGAAAATTTACAACATAAAAATGTTTTGAATGATCAAAAGAGCACCAAAAAAACTCACCACTTGCTCCACATTATCTTTCTGAAAGAAAGAATAAGGAAGAAAATGAGCAGAAATAATCAAGATAGCATATCCAATACATGATACATTTACCCAGCAGGAAAATATCTTTGAATATAAAATTATTGCTGTACAAAAGCAAATTAGACAGAAGAAAACTCATCTACTTGAATATTACTGTATTTTTATATCTTCTTTTCAAGTAGATCTAGTGAATAGAAAAGAAACACTAAGACTCACAATCATTTCAATGATGGTGTCAATTGTTCTAGGGATATCGCTTTGTGGTACAGTTGCTGTGAAATTGCGACGATAGTCATGGTCTGTAGCAATCACATTTAATCTGGATTCCTAGGATAAAATAAACCAAATCAAAACTATGTTTTCCAATGTCACCTTGTAAATTTAGCAATGAGCTTGATCGAATTGCTGCACAGACTGCTGGTACTGTAATCTTCACATGAAGATCCAAATATAATTCCACTCATCTGTGTTGTTGTAAGGCTTAGTTATAGTTATCTATGTAATATGCCAAGAAATGTATTGACCTCCTCCTGCAGGGGAGGAGAGGCACTTGGGCAGCTAACTTTAGATTCTAACATATGTGCATTCATTGTAATACTGAAAAAATTTCTTTTCACCCAAATACGTCTTTGCATGTTTTCTGCAATTTTCTATACCTACTGCTCCTTTCTGCCAAATGAAGCACATGTCAGTTGAAAGAATGCATAGAAAAGTTTCCTTAATGATTGACCCACAGCTATCAACTTTTTGTGTGTGTGAAGATTTGCTACTCACTGAAATATCTGAGCAGCCATTTAATAAAAATTGCCAATAACTCTTTTTAAAGATTACACAAGGTTGTATTCATTTTTGCACGTGTACATTATCTGACCTGGCATAATTATATATATATATATATATATATATATATATATATATATATATATATATATATATATATTATATATATATTATATATATATATAATTATTATTTTCACTCAGCTTAAATCAGAACCAATATAGTTTTAGGAAATGCTGTACAAAGAGGGCAGCATCTCTGATTATTACATTCAAGGGTTAGAGCAAAGAGCGCCACTTCTGCGGCTGGCAACTTCTGAAAAATCATAGGAACAAGCACATCCCCCAAGCAAGAGCTGTCACTGGTCTAATCTCTATTGATTGACAGTGATTGCTCTAATATCATCCACGTGTACACATTTCATACCAGATGGTCTGGAGATACAGCAACAGCAAACACTTTGATCCCCTGGTGCTTTGCTTCATTGGCAGCATCTTCCAGTCCCCCACAGGGCTCTTTGTAACCATCTAAGGGATGTCCATCTGTCACCACAATAAGATACTTATTTTCCCTGTGATGAGATCCGCTGAAAAAAATTAAAATCAGCCAATGAAAAACAAACCATATTACTCTCATCACATCACAATCCTAAATGGTTGCTCTGGAGTTTTATCTTTTCTGCTAGTGTATTATGCCCTGAGTTGAGACAAAGACAGACACAGAAACATAGAGTCAGAGAGATAGATAAGGCAAAGCTGGGAATAATAATAATAATAATAATAATAATAATAATAACAATAATAATAATAATAACAATAATAATAATAATAATAATAATAATAATAATAATAATAATAATAAATACTAATACTACCACTACTACTACTACTAATAATAATAATAATAATAATATCACAGTTATCTCATTTACTGTGTACACTGTCATTTTTTGTGTATAATAATAATATCACAAAATATTGCAACGTTGCCATCGAAATTACATGGTTATGGATGAAACTTGTAACAGTGATACCCATTGTCATAGAAGCACTTGGTATCATGTCCAAGAATTTTACAAAACACATGAAGAAATTGCAACTTCCTGCAATAACACCAGTGGAACTGCAAAAAACTGCGCTACTCGGAACATCATATAGTTTAAGAAGATACTTGGTTGATACTTAGGACACTGGCAGCAAACCATATCAACCATTAGCAGCAGTTACTGGTATTTGTGATACATTTTTAAATGTTCAGTTGACTGAATTTCATGTTTAATGAATAAAAGAGATAATAATAATAATAATCATAATAATGATAGTATTTGCTGTTATATCAGTAAAATCTTAAGTAAAAGCTAAAAGGTAGTTGGGGGATGGCAGTCTTGACAAGTATCAATGGAGAGAAAGGACTACATCGGAAAGACAAGGTTCAAATCCATGGATTGAAGTGGATCCTTACTATGCTATAACTTTGTTTGCCCTGGAGAATGAAACCTTCAGAAGTCATGTGATGCTCAGTACAGAGATGGAAGCAGGTGTGGGATTCAATTTTTTTAACAACCGGTTCTGTGGGTGTGGCTTAGTTGGTGGGCGTGGCCAACTCAATATTACTCACATCGAAGCACGCATCTCCTCACCTGGCCTCTCATGACTATGGGGATGCTGCAACAGTCATAATTGTGAAAAATGGTCATAAGTCACTTTTTTCAGTGCCATTGTAACTTTGAATGGTCACTCCACACAAGCAAATATCAGCAAAGGAGGGGAAAAAAACTCCAGAGAAGTTCCTGAGAAAGGAAGTTTAGTCCTGCCAAGAATATAGTAAGGGTTAACAGAGAGGCAGTTTCTGTAAGCAATACCAGAATGTTTCCTTCCTGCCTTCCTTACAGGATTAGGCCAGTAATTTCTTCTAACAACTGGTTCTCTGAACTGCTTAGAATGTTAACAACCGGTTCTAGTGAATAGGTGGGAACTGGTAGAATCCCACCCTGGGTGGACGTCTCAATGAAACATTTTAAGCCATTTTGAAAGACATAGTAGAGTTCATATTTAAAAGTCTATCTGAATGCTATCTAAATCTGATTTTGCAGCATGAGGAGAGATATACTATTGTGTTTCCCCCAAAATCAGACCTGGTCTTATATTTTTGGGGGCTCCAAAATAAGCACTAGGGCTTATTTTCGGGAAAACATGATTTCAGGCTGATCAGCGGAGCTGGGCACCCCGTTCCCTGGAGCGCAGATAAGAGGTGGCAGCTGTAGCCCGCCGGCCCCTTGGTTGGTGCACTCGGACTGCACAGACCATGCAGCGCAGGTATGTTGATTCCCTATCCAAACAGTAGACGGAGGCAGAGGTACAAGGGGGGGAGACAGGCAATCTGGACACACCGCGCGGGCCGCAGGAAAGCCAAAAGTCGGTCAGCCAGAGTGGGTTGCCAGCTGCAAAAAGCTCGTCTCAGCACAATGGCACAGCAGCAAGTGGAGACAAGCTTCCTGTGGCTGTCCACTTGCTCTGGCCCACTGACTCTCACTCAGCTTTCCCATGGTTCACCTGCCTTCCCATCCCCCTGTGCCTCTGCTGCCAGTGCCATCGCATAGAGCCTCCCGTGGCTGCCCACTGGTCTGGCCTCTCATCTCTCTGCTTTTCTGCAGCCTCTGCCATGCATCCAGGTCATGCCTCTCCCCCTGCCTCTGCTCCCCCTGCTGCTTGGACAGATAATCAGCTCACCTGCACTGAACAGGCTGCAGCTGTTGCCAAACGCCATCAGCCCATGGACACTCACTGCCTCCTGTGCTGGCCACACATCCCTTCATTAGGCCTTATTTTTGGGATAGGGCACATATTAGGTGCACACTTAAAAATCAGACCAGGGCTCATTTTTGGGAAAACACGATAGTATTCAGTTGCAAAAGTACATGCAGATACTTAGTTCTTCATACATTGTAATCTCAGTTACTATTATTTTACAGTACTATTACAGATATATCTAGTTCCATAGTCACCTAATATATGATAGTCATTTCTTTCCAGTCTCAAAATTAATAGAGATATTTTAAGTATCTGAGTGTTTTCTCCTCCAATTTTCCATGTATGGATGCACACACATACACACACACACACACACTTGTAACTGTAACAGTTTTATTTGCTCCTACAACTTTCAGAAAATGATAACGTTTTGTTAAATTATGCATAATTTTGTTGTAGTTTAAGCAGAAAACAAAAATAGACTCCTCTCCCCGAACTAAAAGAAAGCCAGATCACTAAGTAATATTAGACCAAGGAGAAATATTTAATTTGCGAATAGATAAACACATACATACAGAGATGGAACACATTCCAGCTCAACATTTCACCCAGGACATGGATGTTTTCTTTTTTAATAGAAAAAAAAGTCCATTTCATTCACTGACCCACATATAAAAGCTAACATGAAAACTTTTTCCTCCATGAAAGACTACCTGGGTTTTCCATTTAAAAACATAATTTTGCTGGGAAGAATACAAATGTGATGGAAAATATGTATGTGATTATTTCTATTTATGGTTGTATGCATCCATCTTAACAATTAAAAAATAATTCTCATCTTGCTACAGATGAGATTTATGGATACAGAGACATCTTGCTGCTTACCTTGAAACATGGCATATTAACACTTCAATGTAAACACTGAAATTCTTGGTTTCAGCTCCTGCAAAAGGTTTGTGGAAATGTGCAAAACATTTGCCCTTCCTGCATTTTTAAAATTTCTATATTAAATTTATTTTCCATCTTGCCCCCTTCTGCTCCCAAAGAGCCGTTTTCAGCTTAGGTTGTGCTTGCCCAGGCCTGCCCCCCCCCCATGATTCTTTAGTGGACATCTTAGGATCACCTAGGGTCAAATGATTTTGACATTTCCAAGGGATTGGTAGTTATCTATAGTGTGTAAGAGTGAAGGGGATGCAAGTACATTAAAAACATAAAAACTGGTACCGATAAAAATTAAACTTTTGTAAAACAAATACTATGTAAAGTATCCCAAGCTTTTCCCCACACAACAAAATAACAGAATAAGAGCTGGAAGGAACTTTGGAGTCCAACCTAATCCTGCTCAAGCAGGAAACTCTATATCATTCTTGATATTCTTGCTCAGAAGATCATTGGTTGCTCTTTCCCCTTTTTGGAACAGCTTTATAGCTCCCACTGTCTTAAGAAAGTTTGAAACATTCTCAAAGATCCATCTCATCCTGGGCATCCTTTTCCTTGAACTATTACCTTCTGGAAGACGGTACAGGATAATAAAATCAAGGAGAAATAGGCTGAAAAACAGCTTCTATCCCAGGGCAGTAACTCTATTGAATTCTACTGTATAGTGCAAAATTAATGCAACATCAGGGGTTTTCAATTTAATGTATAGAATGTGCAAGATGTGTGTTTGTGTTTATTTTCAGTCATAATGTATACTGAAGATGGTATTCAATTTTGTTGTACGAGGTGTAATGACAATGAAGTAAAGTAAAGTAAACTAAACAAATGGCTGTCTCATCCAATCCTTTTTGTAAAACCTGTGATGGAGCAAGCTCACATATTCAAACACTATGGGTTGTTTTTTTGTTTTTGTTTTTTGCAAGAATATACTGTAGTTGGAATTCTCTCTTAAGTCTCTTGTTTACTATAGTTCCTGGGCCTCTAGGGTTAGAATGATGGTATCAATTCTTAAGGTTTCTGTCTTCTAAAGGTGCACGGACTTCCAAACACATTTTTCCTGCTCTCTATTGGTGCAATGAGAATTATGGTTTCCACTTACCCAATGAGTAGTTCTTCAAGCCCTGCCTTAATGGCACAGTCAGTATAGGTGCCTTTCCCAATAGACTCTACTGAGGACACGCGGTTCTTCAAGTCCGCTCGCCCACTGGGCATCCGCGTAAGTTTCTTGATCAGTTCCACCTCATCACTGTAATGTAAGGCACCTGCATTCCACACAAGATTTCGGTCACACCGATAGTATCTGTAAAAAGAAGAGGGAGGGAATAAGTGGGAAGAATATACCCCTTTTTCCCTAGATATGCTTTTTGCCTCAGTAATAGTAGAGTATTATTTGTTTTAGCAGATTCCTAGTAAACAGGAATCTGAGAAAATGAGAAAGTAGAACATATCAGAACAGTGAATATGGATGAAGAACATGGATGTTATAGAACTAAACCAGTTCATTCCACAGGAATGAACCCCCTCCTCAGTTTAAATCAGATGATATTGCATATTGGCTGGATTCTGTTGGTTTTCCAACAGCAGCCTATGTTTTCAGTTCTATAGTGAAATGGCTTCCAGCAATCATTCTGCAAGTAAAGAAACTTTTCTTAGCTTTTGAGGATCCACAATGAGGCAGAACTTCAGCAATGATGTGGTATTCCCAGGGAACATGCATCCCATCTTCAGCATTAGCAATGACGAAAATAGATAATAGCCTATTTTATTTCTACCACTGCAAGGCCAAGTTACCCTATTCCATACATGATTCTGTCCACTGCAGCTAAGCCCATACAGGAAGCATCTGCTGAGATCCGTCAATAGGACTGCAGTACAGGCTCCATCAAATGCTAGTAGAATCTAATCATTATGGTTGGAGTTCTGTAGTGGTATTTAGATTGCTATTTTGTGACCGTTTCTTCCTGAGTGGGAAAAAATAAGACTTTGCTTGATTTCTGTAGTCTTAGCTTTGCAGCACAGAACCAGACTGATGGTAGTAGAATGGTTCATTTGCTTGATCCTATTCAGAAGTTTTCTTCACACCAGTAGAAAAGATAATTCAGATCTTTTTCATCTAAAAAAAATGGTCCCCTAACATTTTTGTTTCTTTTCTTGCCAAAGCTTTAGGTCTGTTCCAGTCACCAGAGAAGCAGACAGATATCTGATAAGTATCTACCACCACCTTTGCCTCTGGTTGCTCCATCTGTGTACTCCCCAGAACTGTTCTACCTCTTTTAGTTGTTCATCTCGTTCCTTTCCTCCCCTGACACTCAAAAAATAACATTAAAACATAGGAGCAATGTTTTGTAGACACACTGCCTTTATTCAGCCCAACGAAGCATAAAAATTGTCGATAAACTTGTGGAAGGTCCAAAATCAATTTGGAGAAAGATTGCTTCTTCTCATAATGCAGCAATATATTTTTTAAAATTTTGAGCTGGGTTTCTTGCATTTCAATATTATGTGGGTCACCTAGATAGTGAAAAAATAAATAATAAGCTAGTTAGGGTTGTGGGATCAGGATCTGGCCAAATCCAAAACAGGGTTCTGTTTTCAAATATACTATTTCAAAATATATGATATTGGAATTTCTACCACAATTGCCTTTTAAAAATTATTTCTATTGTTGCCTCCTGACTTTAAAATTCAGCTCCCTTGAATATTTTTCAGCACAACTTCCAATTCAGAAAGGAACTACAACAGTAAAAAGATTGGCCCAGGAATATATGCAAAAAAAAGTTTTCCTTGGGTGTGGGTTTTTATCAATCAGTGGAAACAGCAAACCCTTTAAAATAAATGAAACCTAATGACTAGGGAACTTTTTGAAGAAACATTTTTAGAAGGAACACTATCATTATTATTTGCCAATTAGAGTGTAAAATGAATGCAAAAGTACTGCTTATTCTAATTCTTAGGAAAATGTCAGATCCTTTTACAGTTATTCAAAAATATTAATATCCATCCAAAAGCTTCTCTGTAGTTCTGTGCAGGCTTTAGCAGTCTCTGATTGCCCAGACATTGTAGGCCCATTTTAATTTTCAAGATGGCCTCTCTAGAAATCACTATTTCTTCTTCCTGTGCATGTCTATGCATGTTGGAGGTGTGAGACAGAGAGAGAGAGAGAGAAAAAAGGCAAGGTAGCCAAGAAAAATAGCTTTCCAAATCAGTATAATAATGTTTTTTACAATAACTTCCACATTCAAGAAACTTGAGTATACAATAAGTACCTGTCATTTAATTTATCAATGAATAGATTAGTGAATGCTTTGATCTTGTCAACATTGGCTCTCCCAAAAGGTTTTACCCTTAAGGAAACGCTCTCAGAGGTATCCAGGACAAAAAACAAATCCACCGGGCAATCTGTTAAAATTTAGAAATAGGTAGTTTAGAAATAAAATGTTAACATGTTTACATTAAAAGATTCATCAGAAAGTTTTCAATGTATCAGGTTATATATAAGGAAGGAAGCTGTAGTCACAGAACACCGCAGATTTATTCAAAACTAAGATCTCCTTTGTTCCTTGTGGCTTACTCACCAATGCAACCTCAGCAACAAATTATATAGACTTGTTTTTGCTCTGAGATCACTTTGTGGCCCAGACAAACCAGGGTCTCTTAGGCCCACTCCACTCTTAGAAAACTGGTAGGAGAATAATCATTACATAATCTATTTATATATTTGCAAGAGAATGCATCTAGGTATGCAGGCAATAACACAAGGAGCTTTGGAAACACAGGGAAAGTGAAGAAAACCAATTTGAAGGATATAACTCTATATAATTTAAGAGAATGTAATTTCACCTCCAGCATCAAAAACATAATTGACACAACCACTAGAATTATGGGGATGTTAATATGGGTAGAGACCAATGTAGAGACCAATGGGTAGAGACCAATATGGGTAGAGACCAATGGAGGATCGAATTGGGGCTATATCTGCTGATTGCCCTCTCAGCATGGCAAAACCCTAGGCATTTAAAATTATGTTTGCATACATGGGTGGCCTATTACAATCTGATCACAAAATTCACAACCTTCAAAATCAGCAGGTAAAATCACATATTCCAGTGAAAAAGTTGATTTCTCAAATGAAAATTTGCAGTAGTTACTCAAATATGGCAAGTTACACATTGACTATTTTAAATGTACTTTTTAAAAATGTACTTATAGAAAAATATTCTTAATTATCTCTTCTCTACTCCTTTGACTTTATATTTGGGACATTTTAATTTCCAACAAGGATAGAAATATTCTCATTCCTTCCCCTTTTTACTTTACTATCCATAATTCAAAACTGGTCATTTTCCTGCATTGTTTATCAAGGTGATTTTTTTGTTCTATAAAATAATGCTCTTTATTTTGCTTATCAGTTCTGCCTATTTCTTCAGCATAAGGTATTATTAAAATTACTTGCCGTGGCAGTTCAGTTGATCACTGAAATAAAAATCGTGCAAGCACGCATATTGCTTATATTTTGGAATGCCTACCATTCTTTACATGTAGCTCTTTAGATATCGCTCGCATTTATTTATATTATAGCGGGACACAGAAAGTTCTTTCCCTCTCTCCAAAAATTGCACCTCGAATCTTCTTTACTTACCATGGTGGGATGCACATTGCTACCCTGCATCTAATTTTCTGTTTGTCAAATTCATATGTAAGTAAAAGTTTAAACAAAATATCACGATCAAAAATCTGAAGGAAGAATACGGCAAAGGTGGAGTTGGGTTACGATTAACAGCTTCATCCTTTCAGTCCATTAAAGCAGGCACATCTGGAGAAACCAGAACCATAGAAACATATTCTCTTACCTTGGAAGGCTATTACTCTGTTGGATATTTGTGATCCCTGAGCGAGAACCCTCTTTATTAAAAAACAGTCCTGAAATAGGAAAATAAGGAAGATGCAGGCTAACTTCATCTTGCACGGAGCGGAGTTAGCATTTGGTGAGATCTGAAAATGCAAAAGAAGCGCAGCGAGAGAAAGTTCAAACCCAGTTTCTTTAGTTGCTATTTTTTTGTGAAGTTTCTATCCTTTCCCTGAGTTTCGAAAAGAGTAGGAAGGAAAGGAAAGAGGCAGAGGCGGAGGCGGCGGCAGGAGCAGCCGCGGACGTCTAAGGGGCCAGAGAAATCCTTCCAGAGGGGAGGGAACAGGCGGCCTCTGCTGCAGTTGAACTCTCAGCACCAGCTGGTGAGTCATGAAATACCCCAGTCTGCTTGGAAATAGCTCTTTTTAATACAGTTGTTCTTCTATCTTCCTCAAGTAGAGAGACATATTTCTATAGGGTCTGAATTTGCATTGGAGCTTCTCTGACTTTAATTGCAAAAGTATTTCTTGTCTGCCTTTCTGTATTAGCAGGGAGATGTAAGACTTGGTGCCCACACTTCCAGCAGGCTTTTAGATCACAACCCGCTGGAGGAATGTGAAAAACGCTGTAATGATGTGTTTTTCAACACGCAGGATGTAACGGAAAGGTAATGCTGTATCAAAAGAATGTCGAAGGTGTAAAACTCGAACTTGTGTAATAACAAACTAGTAAATTTGAACAGTGGATATTCAGAAACAAACATAGCTCTCCCTCCACTTGCAGAGTAACAGTACAACATTTTGTATTAACTTAAAGATCAGTATTTGATAGATGTTTACTGAATTCATATGTTGGACTTTCATAGTTTATTATAAGCCATGGTGGCTGAATTCATAGAACATATTAAGGGATTTACAAACGACAGTGACTGGATTCAGATGCCATGTTATGCAAAATCAAATTGATCGTTCTGTAGTTTCATGTTGCACATTAATGTACTCTTTTGCTTGTTTTAAAGAAGATAAGATTAAATAGAAATACTGGAGAAAGTCCCTTTTTTCTTGCCATCTACTACTAGGCCTCCAGAGTTTTGCAAGCCAGATGTGGTAGGCCTAAATTAGTAACAAAGATACAGATTTCTCTGCAATGTATTCTGACACTGTGGAGCCTTGTTTTTCCATAATTATGGAAGAACTACAGAGCAGGAAACTTTTGTTTTAGCATTCAGAGGTAGTTTTGTTTTATTTTCTTGTAGTTGATAGGTGATACAGACGCTGAGTTTCTATCCATCAAGATCAAATGGCAGTAAGTGGAGAGACTGAAAGGTGAAAATGTTATCTATGTCTTAGAAAAATTCCACCTGCACTTAAATTTTCATGGGTTGTGGCTGTCCTAACCTTGCTATTAATTCTTTGATCACAGACAGTTGTATGTCTGAGTGACCACTGGCTGGGGAATTCTGATAGTTGAAGTCCATACATCTTAAAGTTGATGAGGTTGAGAAACAATGTCTTAGAACAATAGTCTTCAAACTTTGGGTTTGAACTCTTCTCAATGTGAAAAATAAATGAATTTATCAATAAATATGTTTCACATTACATATTTTATTAGAACAAAACATTACAATCAATATTACAGTAATACAATTTAAACAGAATCTGTCACTGGAATCCCTGAATGTTGCTTGTGGAATCTAAGAGTTCCAGGAAATACAACTTAATATTATGTTTTAGACCATTTTAGACAGTGTTATTTTTTCACTTTATAGGGTTACCAATCTCCGCTTTTTCTTCTGCCCATGAAAATCCCAAATCATCAAGTTTTGTTCTCATTATTTTAATAAAGTTAATATTAATTGGGTGCTAAAGTAGATGTGATAGAAAAAAATCTGGGGTTAGGGGAGAACAAATTATTTTGCTCTGCAAATGGTCCCCAATAATTCATGTGGTTTACTTTCAAGGGAAATTATTATTTTTTGATGCAGCTTACTTTAAGTAAATGTAGTCCCAGTTGCTCTGTCTTTCACGATTCACATACTTTCTCCCAGTACTGCAAGAAACATTTTCAAACTTTCTTATATATTAAAATAAGAGCACTTAAACTAAGATACATGTAGTCCTTGATTTACAACAGTTCATTTTGTGACCATTCAAAGTTAAACGTACTGAAAAAAGTGACTTATGACCATTTTTCACACTTATGAGCATTGCAGCATCCTCACGATCAAAATTCAAATGCTTGGCAACCGACTCATTTATGACAGTTGCAATGTCCTGGGGTCATGTGATCACCTTTTGTGACCTTCTCACAAGCAAAATCAACAAGGAAGCCAGATTCACAGTGCTACTAACTGAACAACCGTAGTGATTCACTTAACGAGTGTGGCAGTAAAGGTCGTAAAATAGGGTAAAACTCACTTAACAAATATCTGGCTTAGCAACAGAAATTCTGGGCTCAATTAACAGAATAACAGAGTTGGAAGGGACTTTGGAGGTCTTCTAATGCAACCCTTTGCTCAAGCAGAAGACCCTACACCAGGGGTCTCCAACCTTGGCTCCTGGAAGCCTGGCGGACTTCAACTCCCAGAGTTCCACAGCCAGCAAAGCTGGCTGTGGAATTCTGGGAGTTGAAGTCCACCAGGCTTCCAGGGGCCAAGGTTGGAGACCCCTGCCCTACACCATTTCAGACAAATAGCTGTCCAGTCTCTTTTTAAAAGCCTCCAGTGATGGAGCAGCCACAACTTTTAGAGGCCAGCTGTTCCACTGGTTTATGATTCTTACTGTCAGGAAATTTCTCCTTCATTCTAGTTGCTTTTCTCCTTGGTTAGTTTTCAAACATTATTTCTTGTCTTGCCTTTAGCTGCTTTGAAAATAGGTTGACCTCCCCTCTTCTTTTTGGCAGTCCCTCAAACATTGGAACACTGCTATCATGTCGCCCCTTGTCCTTCTTTTTACTAGACTAGGCATACCCAATTCCTGCAACTGTTCTTAATATGTTTTAGCTTCCAGCCTCCTTGTCATCTTTGCACTTTTGAAGTCCTCGACTTACGATTTCAGTGTACATTGTAGTCATAAGTCAGAGGCTACCTGTATTGCTTTAAACTATCTGAAATTATCATAGAACGTAAGGATTGGGAAAAGCCCTGGGGAAATTATTTCTTTATTAGAAGCTGAATTCTCATGGACTCATCTGATCCAACCCTTGGACTGTGAAGGAACCCGCTATTATGGTATCCCTAACAGATGGTCATCTAGCTCCTGCTTAAAAAGAAGAATAGTTCACACCACCATCCCCTTTGGTTGTTGAGCATGCATATTAGTAGGACATTTTTTTAGATATCAAAATTTGCTTCCCTGCAATTTAGACTCCTGTGCCTGAAAGAACAAGCTATGATGTCTCTCTGCAATCTGCTCTTCTCCAGGCTAAACATAGTCAAAGCTTCCAGCTGCACTTCTCACTAATCTTCTAGATTCCTTACCATCTTGCATGCTCTCTCCTAGATACGTTACAGTCTGACAGTGTCCTTTTCAAAAAGTATGAAAAATGGTAATCAGTCATTTTTTTCAGTGTCATTGTAACTTCAAATAGCCACTAAATGAATATAAGTCAAGGGCTACCTGTATTGCCTTTTTTGTAGCTGAACATACTGTTGGCTGATGTCCAGCCTTTAAGTCCCCCAGGCTCTGTTCACTTGTATTTCTACCTAGTATGACTTCTCTTATTGTATGCTTATGCCTATAATTTATCCTATTTAAATTAAGGCCTTGACATTGTTGAAATTCATCTTGCTGATTTCTGCCCATTATTCTAGCTTATTAAGATCTTGCTGAATCTTGATACGATTCCTGCTGTATTTACTATCCTCCTTGTCTTTGGTTGGTGATGAACAGATTGTGTGTATGCAGTTAATAAAATAATATATAAATACTTAGAAATCCATACAAAAGCTTATTAATTTTTATTCTTATTTTCAATTTATATGCTTACCAAGATGGCATTTGCCCTCACAAAACATTTGATTAAATTTTAAGATACACTGTACAAACAATTAAGATTTATGTCTTTTTAATGTGCTTTCACTGAATTAGTTCTTGTTAATAGGTGCACTACACCTTTTAATTTTTTATTCAAAACACAAATTAAAATTGGGGCTTTTGACTGAGTAAAGAAGCTCTTTGCTTCAGCCTTTCTCCAGTGTGTGTGGAGAACAGTAGGCCAAGCAAGAGCAAGATCTGTTCCTCAGGCAAAAGATATTGCAGGAGGAACCTTAATACTTATGTGGTGTAGGGCAAATCTAAGATGATTGCTTCACCCATGTCAACTCTGTTTTAATAAAAAGGAATTGAATTTGGACATGAGGGACTCTTGAGCTATTGTATGTGTTGGTACACTGAGACAGGGCAATAGGGAATGACCAATAAGGGAATTGCCAGTGCACATATCATGTTAAGCCATGCTTGCTTTTAGCCGTGATTATATATGGTATTGCATCCTGGCATATACAGTGCCTTCAGAAAGTATTCAGATCCCCTTCACTTTTGTCAATTTTGTTATGCTGCAGCTGGATTCTATAGTTGTTGAAATTCATTTTTTTCTCATTAATCTACATTCTGTACTCCATAATGACAAAGTGAAAACAGAATTTTAGAAATGTCTGTAAATTTATTAAAAATAAAAAAAAATGAAATATCACATTGGCATAAGTATTCAGACCCTTTGCAACAATATGTGAAATTTAGCTTTAGTGCCTCTCATGATCATTGCTGATATGTTTCTACACCTTGAATGGAGTCAACCTGTAGTAAATTAAATTGATTGGACACACCTCTCTATAGTAGGCCTAACAGCTGACAATGCATACTGTACCAAAGCAAAAGCCATGAAGTCAAATGAACTGCCTGCAGAGCTCAGAGACAGGATTATTTCAAGGCACACATCTTGGGAAGGCTACAATAAAATGTCTGCTGCGCTTAAGGTTCCTAAGAACGTAGTAGCCTCCATAATTCTCAAATGGAAGAAGTTTGGTGAGACAGGGACTCTTCCAAGAGCTGGTCGCTTGCTCAAACTGAACAATTGGAGAAGGACCTTAGTGAGAGAAATGACCAAGAACCTGATGGTCACTCTGACTGAGCTCCAGAGATCCCGTGTGGAGATGGGACAGAGTTCCAGAAGGACAACCATCACTGCAGCCCTCCACTGATCAAACCCCACTTTGATCAGTTTGAGTGAGGAACAAACTCTAAGCAGGCTTGCATGTGTTTTGCATTGAGGAGAGGCTTCCATCTTGGTATTCTTCTATAAAGCCCAGATCAGTGGATGGCTGCAGCATAAAAAAATTGACAAAAAGTAAAAGGGGGAGAGATCTGAATACTTTCTGAATGTACTGTATATTATACCCCACAATTTCTGAGTTTATACAACAGGTTAACACCAAAGCAACCTATGATTTATCTCTGTGAGCCAAGCTGAGCCTATATTACTGAACAAAGATAAAAGCAGGGGTGTGCTGCTGGAGGTTCGCAGGGATTCGGGAGAGCCCCTAGCTAAGATTCTGTACATTTCAGAGAACCCCCAAACCCCATTCCTGCCTGGCCTATCCCACCCTTCCCAGGAGTCTCCACCTGTCCCATTTTGGATGCAGGTAAGTGTAGGGTGTACATGGAGGCTTGGGAAGGGTGAAAAATGGGCTTCCTGGAAGTTTGGGAAGGCCGGAAATGGGCCTGTTTCTGGCTTTCAGAGAGCCTACAGAACCTGGGGAGGCCATTTTCACCCTCCTGGAGGCGCAAGGAAAGCCTCTGGAGCCTAGGGAGGGCAAAAACACCCCTACATGGTGCAGGAAGCCAACTAAGCCACACCCACCATGGCCACACACACACAGCTACCGGGCAGAGAACACTTTGCTAAAATTTTTGAAGGCACCCCTGGATAAAAGATATAACTGTAACATCTTTACTTTATCTAAAATCTAGAAACAAGACGAGAAGAACTGACAGCACAATAGAGAGGTAAAATAAATTCGCTAAAATGCAGGGGTAATATTCTACCAGTTTGGCCTAGTTTGGTCCGGTTCGGCCAAACTGGTAACTCCGAGCATCATCTGTGAGGGAACCAGTTCACTCCGACAATCAGCTGCTGGGCCTGCCCGCCTGCCTGGCTCTATTCTATTCTGACTTTTATTTCCTGGTTTTCAAGCTCAGCTGCTTCGCGTGGCACAGCAGATTGCTGTGCGTCAGCTGTTTAACACACAGGGAGAGTGTAGGATTGCAGGGGAAGGTCAGTAGCAAATCCTCTGTGCGTGCAAAGTGCATGTACATGCTCACAAAGCCTGGCCACCAAGCCACGCCCACAGAACCGGTGGTAAAAAATTGTGAATCCCACCACTGCTAAAGTGGATTCAATCATGGCACAAGGAGCAACAAGCAGGCATATTTTTAGTAGAATGAAATTGGGTAAATCATGATACATTTTAAAAAGTTGCATCCAGTATAAATGTGGGAAAGTTGCTTGCAAACTATATCAGTATGAAATGCATTTAAATAAAGCTTACATGTGTCAAAGTACATATATATTGAATTAATAGCGGAAGAATATTCCTACAAATCAATGTATTTAGCAGAGATATATAGTGTGCCCAGGGGTGAGATTCAATTTTTTTAACAACCAGTTCTGTGGGCGTGGCTTAGTTGGTCGGCGTGGCTTGGTGGTCATGTGACTGGGTGGGTGTGGCTTGGTGGTCATGTTATTGGCTGGGTATGGCCAACTCAATATCACTCACATCGAGGCACCATCTCCTCGCCTGGCCTCTCATGACTGTGGGGATGCTGCAACAATCATAAGTGTGAAAAATTGTCATAAGTCACTTTTTTCAGTGCCATTGTAACTTTAAATGGTCACTCCACACAAGCAAAGTACCAGCAAAGGAGGGGGAAAAAACTCCAGAGATGTTCTGGAGACAGGATTCCTGCCAAGAATGTAATAAGGGTTAATGGCAACATTCCTGCCAAGAATGTAATATTCCTGGCAACATTCCTGCCAAGAATGTAATAAGGGTTAATGGAGAGGCAGTTTCTGTAAGCAACACCAGAATGTTTCCTTCCTGCCTTCCTTACAGGATTAGGCCAGTAATTTCTTCTAACAACTGGTTCTCCAAACTGCTTAGAATGTTAACAACCTGTTCTAGCGAATAGGTGCAAACCTGTAGAATCCCAGCCCTGAGTGTGCCCAAAATCTCCTTGGCAACAATGATAGGTTTTTGGAAGTATAGAAAAAACTTTTTTCCCTGGAAAACCTGCAGAATGAAATAGCTGCAGGATTTATTTGTCAATGATTTGCATAGATATAAAGATATAGAAACAATTTGATCAAAGAAAATGGAGCAGGAGTTTTAACTGTACCAAGTCCAGTATTAAAATCTAATTCATACTTATTAAGGGAATCCATTTCTTATATTAGATAGGTACTGGGGGTTTCATATAGTAGATGCTTTAGTTAAACAGATACCAAAATGAAATTTGAGAAAAATTTTCTGAATAGAATTTGAATAATTAAAATTCTGTATTAAATAGTACTTATGTATCACCAAGTAATTTAAGGTCTTTAACTGATACATTATAAAGACATTGGGAAAATTAAATGGTAAGACTCAAGACAGAAATATTGTTATAATTGAGATTTGTTTCATTTGCCTCATTGTAAAAGTATCCCACAAAAGTAAAAAAAACAAGAATATTTTAGTTTAACTTCAGCAGGAAGCTAGATTCAGACTTGGCCCATCTCAGTAAAGATATATGAAAACTCTGGAATGTATGCTAGTTATCACTGGAACATAGAACATAGAATTTACAGAACACTCATTCAAGGCCAATATATTTTAGTGCACTTTCTCTTTATACCCATTATTACTGCTTCAGTTTCTCTCCATATGTTTTTCCTGAGGGTATTTGGCAAAGTTCTCCAACAGTCAAAGAAGCACTCTTCTTCCATTAGGGGGAGCACTGAATCCAAGAAATATAACTTTTTTTTTTTACACTGTGCAAATATTTTTGGGAAAGTACACTACACTGTAGAGTACTGGATTAAGTGGCAAGGAACCTTGTTGAATTTGAATTTCATCCCTCTGACTCTCTCAACCCCCTATTCTCATAGTTATCTAGATAATTACAGCAGAAAATGACAAGACACCCCCTCCCCAAAGCTATAAATTTTGTTATTCAAACTCTGGATGAAGCCAGCTTACATTTATAATTTTACAACAGCTCCTTAAGTTCATTGGAGCATGGACATTTAAGCATGAAAAAATAACATTTAAACAGCAGGGAGAGGCTGATACATTTTAGTCTTTTCCACCTTTTTTTGTAAAAAATCTGTAATGAAGTTTGTTTTAAGCAGTATGTCTTAATGATAATGGCATGATTTTTGCTGGGTTTTTTTTTAACCATATTTGGAAGGTTTTTTTTTTTTTTTTTTTACATCTGGTAGCCATCAAGGACACATGTTTTTTCCCCCAAAGGAATCACAGCTGGGCTTGATCCCAGCTTCCTTCAAAAGGGAAGGATTTTCTCAGAAAGAGCCGCAGCCCCCCCCCCCCTTTGGCTATAGATCTTGGTTCTGCAGCTGGTTGCTTAAGCACACTCAGCTGCTTCAGGACAATGTTCCCCATTACTTCAACAACATTTGAAAAATGAGTCACTTCAAATACCATGGAGCTACAGAGCTCTATATATTTTCTGCAGAACATACGATTCCTTTAGAACACAAATCCTCCCTTTAGAACTTCAATCCAAAATCTTTATGCTCAAAAGTTATCTGATGAGCCAGTCTAGTCATCCCCTTGTTTGGAGAAGAGGCTTGATTTGTATTCTGCCATGGCAATAATTAAAGTATTTTCATATTACAAAATATTTTAGAATAAGGAAATCTAGTGAATCTCAGCAAAATGAGTGTTATAAAAAATATAAAAAGAAAAGGTAAATCAGGAAAGAACATTTACCTGAATGATAGTTTTCTTAACTATCCTTAAGGGCAGTGGTGCAGTGGTGGGATTCTACCGGTTCTGTCCACCTCTGTAGAACCAGTTGCTCTGAAGAGCAATAAACAGAGAGCATATATAGAACCGTTTCTATGTCTGCTGCTCTTTTGGTCCACCCGCTCTCCCAGGCTCTTACCTGACCTTTATTTCCTGCTTTTTCAATCGCAGCTGCTTTGCACGACACAGCTGCGGTTGAAAAAGCAGGAAAAAATGTCTTTTCAACTGCTGCACACCCGCGCGCAGCGCTGCTCAGTGTCTAGGAACTAGCTGATGACGAAATACATGCACGCATAAAATCACCAAACCAGTAGTTACACCGATCGGATCCCACCCCTGCAGTGGTGGTATTCAGCTGGTTCACAACACATCGGGTGAACCGGTAGCAAGGATTTGACGTGAGTTCCTGAACCGGTAGTAAGTTCTGGCTGGCCACCCTTCCGATCTGTTTGCCCTCCCGCCCAATGCTCGTTCATCCGGCCTGCCTGACATTTGCCTAAGGTATTTCTTTTTTCCCCCTCCCGACAATCAGCTTTACATACAATCAGCTGTGCCGGAATTCCCCTTGCTGAGGTCCAGGAAGGCAAAAAATGACTCAGCCCCCCCCCTCCATTTTTTGCCTTCCTGACCCTTAGGGAAGTCTTCTGGGAGCAAAAATGCCCCACCCCCAGAGGCTCTTCTGAGGCCAGGAAGCTCCCAAAAAGAAACATGGAGGGATGTTGCGTGCCTCTCCCATGCTCTGTTTTTTTCTTCCTGAGCCTCAGAGGAAGCAAAAGCGCATCCCCCAGAGGTTCTTCGGAGGTCCAGAAGGCCCAAAAAATGGGTGGGGGTGTGGCTGCAAAAAAGCAAAAAAAAAAAAGCCACACCTACCAAGTCATGTGGCCACGCCCACCAAGCCATGCCCAAAGAACTGGTAGTAAAAAAATTTGAATTCCATCACTGCTTAAGGGGATAAACTTTTCAGAATACAGCCAAATCTACGTACAAACATCTAATTCTATTTAAAATGAAATGGCCACTTAGTTTGGAGGAAAAGGCATTTCTGCTATAGTTAAAATAGGATGATAGTAAATTAACTGAGAACAGGCAAGGCAGGGAGTGGAGTTTCCCATCATTAGCCCTCCAGCACATTTCAGAATAGATGTTAGCAGCATAATCAATTCTAAGAACATTAAAAAAAAAGACCTTGCTGGATCAAACTGGAAGACCCATCTAGTCCAACATCCTGAGCTCATATTGGCTGTCCAGTTGCCAAATGAAGGACCAGAAGCAGGACTTGAATACAATTGTCCATGCTCATTTGTGTTTTTTCCAGCTACACAGAGTCCTACACTTTGTTCTTTTATTACAGTAATATATAGCTATCCTAATTAGGAGCCATTAATATCCTAAGTCCAGGACAGAATTAAATGTACTTAGGATAAATGTAAAATATGTCACTGAGAAGAAAACAAAAAGATGTACAAGTATGCAATATTGTACAGCTTAGAAGAAATGTATATGCCAAGTATAGTGGAGTTGAGCAGAAGCTAAACATGACCTAGGAGTAGAAAATGAGACTGCATTTAAGAGTACAGTTGCCAAGTCAAGTGTTGGATTTTGCTCTATTCTGCATGTTTGGACTCCCAACTCTGGCCCTATTCAGATGATTCCTTCATATATGTTGCTGAACACACAAGGAGTGGTCAAAGCCCATGTTTTTTCAGGATTGTATCCATGGGCTAAAATCCCCAGAAAGATTTCCATCTCATTTCAAGTTTCCAGCTCAGGTGAGATCTTGGTGACCAAACAAAGCCTGCTTAAATGCATATAATGGGACTGTCTAAACTGGGCTGCTCATTAAGAACTGGTATAAATAAGGACAGCAAGAATGAGCGGAGAGACTGAGTGGACTGGATTTGTTTAGTCTTCAGAAAAGATGACTGAGGAGACTTTTCAAGTGTCTGACTAAAGGTCACGTCTTGTTCTCTGTTAATCTGTGGTATAGTGTTAAATTATAGAAAGGCAGTTTTGGTTTAGTGCTAGGAAAAATATCCTAATTTCAGAGGCGTTTGACCATGGAACCAATTATCTAGTGAGGTGGGGCTCTCCTTGGCTGAATATGTTTAACAGCAACTGAACAGACATTTGTTGCGACTGATATATTTTGGATTCCTGCAATGAACAAGTGGTTGGCATTGAGGGCATAAATAGCTCCTTTCCATTCTAGAGTTCTATGAAGAAAAAAATCCTGACTATATGTGCTCTTTTATGGTCATTAGACAAAGGGCAGGAACCAGCTCCCCAACTTTTGAACCGGATTCTTACCCCGAGAAGAGTTTGTTTCCCTTTAACTGTAAGAAAAAGGCTGAACATGTAAAGCATTGGATAAAATATTTTTTGGGAAACTGGAGCTTCCCACTAATAAATTAATACTCATCAAAGAGAAATCTGCTTCACATGACACACTATCAGGGGTGGGATTCTACCTGGTCGGACCGGTTCTATAGAAACAGTTGTTATGATTCTGCACAGTTCAGAGAACTGGCAAATTGTGCTACTGGCTGCTAAAACTTGCCTGCTAAATTGCTAAATTGACCCTGCCCCTCCCCGCCCACTCCTTACCTGGTATGCTTGCCATCAAACTTGCCTGCTAAATTGCTATTTTTCCTTTCCCCCCGACCATCAGCTGTTCTGCTGTGCTGATTTAGATTAGCTAGAAAGCAGGAAATCATTGGATTTTTTTGCTTTCTAGCTAATCTAAAAGCAGAGCTGAACCTTCCTTAGGACTGAAGCTTTTATTTTTCAGTGCAGACTCAGCTACTAGGTTGAAGAAAGATAGATCTCTGAATGAATCTGTGATTCTGTGAGCACTCAATCTGCCTGCCTGCTTTGCCTGATTTTGGGTAAAAGTTGCTCTTTTTTTAAAATAAAAGATTCAATATTTATATACATGGTGTGTTGTGAGTTAATTTTGTGAGTTTGCTTGCTAGCAAATTTTATGAGCTTGCTTGCAAGCAAATTTTATGTGACAGACTCAGCTAGCAGATTGCAGAAAGATAGATCTCTGAATGAATCTGTGATTCTGTGAGGAACTCAATCTGCCTGGCTGCTTTACCTGATTTTGGGTAAAAGTTGCTTTTTAATTAAAAAAACTCAATATTTACATAAATATTTATAATATTTACATACAAGCCACACCAGCCAGTCACATGACCACCAAGCCAAGCCCAGTCAGCAAGCCACACCCAGTCAGTCACATCACCATCACACCACACCCACAAATTAGGCCACACCCACAGAACCGGTTGTTAATAAATTTGAATCCTACCCCTGCACACTAAGCCACATTGAGGTTTGTTTAAGCTTGTTGCTTGAAGCCAGAGTAATTCTACAAGATTTCCTAATGTGAGAATGCCTGTGATAAGGACTAACATAGATATTTTCAAGATGAATTTAGCCCACATCCGAAATGATCTTTTTCTAATGGGAGACCCAGCAAGTCTAAAATTGCTGTGAATTTTCAAAAAGCAAAACATGACTTAGTGTATTTGCAGTTAATATTAAAGGGTCATTGATCTTTCTGCATTCCACACAGAATTCCAAGGAATTCTAATTTCAGGCTATAAGGCACAATCCAATCATACATATTTATTGCATATTTATTCTTCCTTAACTAAAAATGGCAGGTGGTTTTCATTCCTAACCACCACTTATTTTACATTCTTTTTTCCCCCAATACTTCATCTTTACTAAAATGGTGAGGTGCCAACATCTTCATGCAGTATTTGATTCAAGATGAATCAAACAATTGTGACATATTGGTATAAGTAGCAGTTGAGTCAGCCTGTAGTATGCTTCAATAGTCATGGTGTTGGATAGGTTAATATTTTTCCAGTTAACTCATGTTGGCTTCTGATTATATGGAAAACCTCAAAGCATCTGGTAATAATATATCTTTAATAGCTGTCTGCTTTTATGGAAAAGTTTGACTTGATTTCCTTAAAAATTAGGATAGATTTGGTTTGAAGAAGGGCAATACAGAAACATTCTAAAAGTAGATAGTGTACAAATGAAACTCCCCAGACAAACAATACGCATCAATTTAATTAAGAAAAAGTTAGATTGAAAAAAACACCTTTCCTTTTTCAAAGCTTGCAGTTTAGGATAGCCAACTTAGGTTAGCTACAAGGAAATTGCACAGTGATGCTGGTTTTTTTTTTTTTAAAGGAATGCATGTTTAATAGGGACATTAAAGAAATAGAAAATTTATATAGAAAATTGGGAAGTGTGATTTCAAATATATAACATCGGATTTCAGAATAGAACTGGGCATAAGTAGCCTTTCAGAATTGTCCAATAATTTAATGGAAAGAGAAATTGGGTAGATAATTTCTCTGAATTTCTCCAGAAGGAGAAATTCTCCATAAATTTCTCAAGAGCAGGATTTTACATTCACAATTGTGATCATCTGGCAGAGTGTATCATGATGATTTCTTTAGAAATCAGGGAGATGAGGGCCAATGAAAAGGTCACTGTATGCTGAAAAACAGGATCTTTATTCCTGCAAACCTTTTATTTAAATAAATGCAAGAGAACAAATTATCTGTAAATATTTTTTTCATCAAACAGAATTGGAAGGAGAATTTCACTGCCTAGCACTCAAAATCCCTTTCAAAATGTTCCATGTGTTTAATTTTATCTTTATTTATTTGATGCATTAGGTGGTTCACAGTAAAATCATCATTCTAAAACATCACAGCAGCAGAAAAAACATACAGCAGTAATAAAAACAGTTACAATATTATAAGAAATTGATTAAAACAGTATTAGCATTTAGTATGTTTTTAAAATTGCACAAAATATTTTTCCACATTCCTCCTTTTTTGCTATTTCCCGCCCCCACAAAGTAGCTGCAACCGAATCCAAGAGTTTGTCATTCATTTTAAAGTCTTTTGGTTGGTCCCCACTGAATTTTCACATTAAATTGAAATGTGAAAACATCCTTGATTTACACTCAGTGGTGGGATTCAAATTTGTTTACTACTGGTTCTGTGGGTGTGGCTTGGTGGATGTGGCAGGGGAAGGATACTGCAAAATCCCATTCCCTCCCCACCCCACTAACCTGCTTTCCAGCTCCGTTCTCCTGTGCAGGGCAACAAAAGAAGACCCAGCCGATCAGTTGGGACTTGGGAAGCAGAGAATAAATGGGGGCGGGGCCAATCAGAGGTGGAATTTGCCGGTTCTCCGAACTACTCAAAATTTCTGCTACTGATTCTCCAGAACTGGTCAGAACCTGCTGAATACCACTTCTGTTTACACTGTAATCTCAAAGAATTGGACCCTTTTTACATACATGTTTTGTCTGATAGTGAACATCTTATTTGCATCTTGGTAGCATAAAAGCATTTGATAATTTAGGACTAGTCCAGACCAAATGGACACAACAAAAACTTGAGTTGCTCTTTTCTGAGATAGCTTCCCAGACTTTATCTACAATAATTGAGGGTGCGTCTGAGGATACCTGTAGAGAACCGAAGGTATCTCACCTATGATACATCCATCAACATTTAATTACACAAACCACTCCCAGTTGTAGAGAAGGGTATGAACCAGTAACTCAATATTCAGTGTGTGGCTTGTTCTGTTCCACTTCTAACTGGTCCTAGCAGATCTCCCAAGATCTGGATGTAGCTAAGGAATTATTGGGCACCATACATTTGAACACAGCCTTAAGAATAAAGTTCAACTTAGCTTAGGAGTGACTGAGGATTTCTCATGATACGTATTCCTAAACATATTAAATCCCTCTTAATATGATAATCGGGAACAACAACTCGTGATGCTCCTGATGTTTGTTTCCTTCACAATGATTGCGAGTGGGTCACCATTGCTTTTTTCTGAGTTTGTTTTACTTCTTAGTCCTCTCTGTAGCCTTAGAATTCCTTGGTGGTCCACATCTAGATACAACAAAGCCTAATTCTGTTTAACTTTTTTTTGAGATCAGCCAAGGTCACAATTATAGTCCTGATCGCTATTACCTGTTGATCTGATCTCTGCCTTTGCACTCCCTCCCTCCCTCTCAAACACACACTCAAATACTCCTATTTTTACAGGTCATAGTAAACCCCAAACCCCAAAAACTTTAACCTTAGACTGTCCTCATCCCTTTCCTAAGAGGTCTGTAAGGGGCATGCATAAGCGCACCAAGGTGCCTACCATCCCTGTCCTTTTGTTTCTTTTATTTTTATTTTTTATTTTTCTTATATGTATTCATGTATTCATAACTATGTTTTTACTTATACCTATTATCTTGTAATCAATTGACAAAAATAAATAAATAAAAATAAATAAACATAGATTTAATCTCCTCCCTTATCAGGAGATGCTTAAACCGGCCTCAGTCTGAAATTGTGCTCATTCTATCGAGAGATATATGTAATATAATCACTGCAAAAGTTACAAAATTTTATGGTTGAGCAATTACATTTAGAAGATGATGGATGACATGAATGATATTGACCCACTCTTGGATTGCCCCGTTATACATTGTACATAGTTACTCACATATGCACTTATATACATTCTGTATCCCCACTTTTCTCTTTGCCTCATACCTAGTTTAAGGCTTCCTTAATATTCATTATATCATATGTTTCTATAATTTTAACAAATCATTTATAAACATTTAAATGAAAAAAAAGTTGGTGATTTCAGAATATCATTTAGGAAATCTTTTTTCAGATTCTTAAATTTGCTGTTGAAGAAAAAAAAGAGAGAAAAAGGTATGCTGCTTTAGGATTGGTACAAGAGCTCCGTCTAGTGGTCACTATGATCATTTATGTTATTCATACATCAAAGAAAACCAGAGAAAATAAAATTGAGCAAAATACAATCTTTTTCTTTTCTTACAGCAGGCTAAGGAAATTCTAACTGCTATGTTTGGTTCAAGCAGCTAAGCCTGGAAATTGTCAATTAAATATTGTTCTCCAAATCAGTGAAAGTGAAAGTAAGATGAAACATTTGTAGTCACCGTAACATAAAAAAGATACTGGGATTCTAGAAAGAGTGCAGAGAAGAGAAACAAGGATGATTAGGGGGCTGGAGGCTAAAACCTGTGAAGAACGGTTGCAGGACTTGAGTATGTCTAGATTAGTGAAAAGAAGGACTAGGGGAGACATGATAGCAGTGTCCCAATCAGAGGTGGTATTCAGCAGGTTCTGACCAGTTCTGGAGAACCGTAGCGGAAATTTTGAGCAGTTCGAAGAACCAGCATAAATACCACCTCTGACAGGAGATTTTACAGTATCCTTCCCCTGCCACACCCACCATGCCACGCCCACAGAACCGGTAGTAAAAAAATTTGAATCCCACCACTGGTCCCAATATTTGAGGGGCTCCTACAAAGCACCAGAAAGCAAGACAAGAAATAATGGATAGAAACTAATTAAGGAGAGAAGAATCTAGAACTAAGAAGAAATTTCCTGACAGTGAGAACAATTAATCAGTGGAACAGCTTGCCTCCAGAAGTTGTGAATGCTCCAACACTGGACGTTTTTTAGAAGAGATTGGACAACCATTTGTCTAAAATGGTGTAGGGTTTCCTGTCTGAATAGCGGGTTGGACTAGAAGACCTCCAAGGTCTCTTCCAAACTCTGTTATTCTATAGATTATAGTTTGTGAGACATGCTATAGTGCATATTCTGTACCTCAAAGGTCCTTTCCACTGAACCTGACACAGTTGGATATGGATTCTGAGATATTTGGTTGGTCCCCACATTAAACTGGTCAGAAGACATCTTTGATTGTTTAATATACAATAGATTGTTTATCCTGTAATCTCAGTATAAACTCTCATCTCAGTGAGAGCAATTAACCCATGGGATGGCTTGCCTTCAGAAGTTGTGGGTGATTCAGCACTTGAAGTTTTCAGAAAGAGACTGAACAACCATTTGTCTGATACGATACAGGGTTGAGCATTGGGTTGGACTAGAACACCTTCCAAACTCTGTTATTCTATGGAGTATATAGTTTGTGAGACATGCTATAGTGCACATATATTATGATAACCTGAATTTCATTCACATCAGAATAACTTTCATCAGTCATTTTGAGGATTTAAAATTGATCACATGACTGATGATTTCATTGTCCCATCAAACAAATAAAGTATGTAAGTGTTCTTCAACCCACATACACGTGGCTGTCAGATGAGGATAAAATTCCTCGTAAAAGCCTAGAATGTATGAATGCTTGTTTCAACAGATTGTGGTGCCCAAGACTTTGTACACTCTTATTTGTTTCAAAGTATGCGTAACAATAATCATCCGGCAATATACAAATGCATTTAGAGAGGTAAGCAGAAGGTATGTCCATTTACTACAACTGCAATAGAGAATACTATTGATAAATGTTAGAGCAAATTACAAGAGGGACTGGATAAAAGATCAAGAAATGTAAAATAAATTAATCCAGTATTAGATAGGGCAGGAGTTTGAGTAAATGGAATTAAAGTAAGGAGAAGTTAAATAAGATGGGTGGTTGGAAAAAGACATTGTTTGGAATGACAATGGAAAAGCTAAGTGTGAATTCTGGGGACAAACTGAGATGGTGGAACATTTTTCTGTGCAGTTATTAAGAATCAAATCCAACTCAATAGTGTAGAACTAACTATCCTGGTTTCTTTGTATATATTTAACTGTATTTATTTATGAGATTCATTCAAGACTCAGTTCTTAGATTGTTGCGCCTAATGCGCCCAGTTCCTTATAAAATATGCTTATGATTGCATCCTTCTTTCTTCCTCATATGCTGCTTGTGAATACTTCAGCTTCAACCATAACAATACAAGAGCACACAATAGATACAAACTCAAGGTAAACCACACCAAACTTGATTGCAGGAAATACGACTTCAGCAACAGAGTGGTCAATGTCTGGAATACTCTACCTGACTCTGTGGTTTCTTCCCCAAACCCCAAAAACTTCAACCTTAGACTGTCTACTATTGACCTCACCCCTTTTCTAAGAGGCCTGTAGGGGGCGTGCATAAGTGCACCAATGTGCCTACCGTCCCTGTCCTATTGTTTCTTTTTTCCCCCCTTATATGTATCCATTTCATGTATTCATAACCATGTTTATACTTATACCTGTTATCTAATAATTGCTCGACAAAATAAATAAATAAAAATAAATAAATAAATGTATCCTTCTTTCTTCCCCATATGCTGCTTATGTTTTTATATGATGCTATCCTAGTTGATATTATAGAAAAATTTGCAAGAGCAGGGGCTTATATTCAGAGGCCACATGAAATAACTATAGTATGCTTTTACTTATAAAAAAAACTAACAGCATGAAGCTGGTTTGAAGTATTTCATTAAAACAGCAAAAGGAGGCTAACATTTCCTTTCTACCAACAGCCATGATCACTGTGGAAATGTACAAGTCCTTTTCATTTATAATCTTTATAAGAGTAGTTTATAGAATTTTTCTGGGTCACTCAGCTGGTGGCTTTCAAGGTAGTAGTAAACCAGAAATGTAGCTAATCAGCACACTTCTGTTTCTTTGGGCATTTTATCAGTTTTTGATGGAGCTAAATTTACATATACCATCTGTGATGCATTGCTTCTCCTTGTTTTATTTCTTGAGCAGTATAGAGACATGTCAGATATTTTTATGAATGGCTCAAATGCTGTTCTTTCTTTAGTAGTGTACAAGACAACCCACCAACTAGCTTGAAGCTATTAAGGCAGTGCTGGAATAACATTAGACTTGGTAACATGATGCTATTTTAGAGCTTGGTACATTCTCCAAAGCTCATAGCTCCACTCCTTGAAAGAACTGAAACTATTACAAATAGCAGTGAAACCGCATCACATTATAATAGTGCCAGTATTAAGAAGGAAAGTACTGAAAATACTTTCAAGATGAATTTTCCACGTGGATTTTGGATGAAAACTGAACTTGGCTCTGAGCATGAAGTACAGATAGTTCTACTTCAGGCAAGTAAATGGGAAGCCAATTAACAGTGTATAAATTCTGCTGCCTACCAACATTGATCTTGAATCCCTTGCCACAGCTGGTCGGAAGAGAGAAGTAAACAAAGGCTGGAATGTGTAACTGTTAAGTAAACCCTAAGAGAAACCTTGCCTCACCCTTCTAAAACAGAACATTAAGAATAAAACTCTGGAGATGTTGATGGCCTTCAAGGCTATCATGCTGGATATTGGAACTTCACCTTGCTCTGAGGACAATGTGGGCTTTGACTTTCAGCAAATTTTGGAGCCTTGCCATTTCCAGATGCTCTAGCAGTAACTTTTCTAAACATTCCAGGAACAATAATGTTCCCAGGCCAGTGCTGAATCTCCTGTGTGATTTCTTCAGAACTGTCAGTTCTAGCAGTGATATATAGCACTATACCCTGGAAAGAGGTGACAGGAATTGTAAAATTAAAAGTCCTGCTATAGCAAGAGGATGCAAATCTCCTCATGGACTCTACATAATATTCTTGTTCTTGCTTTGATAGAACTAAATAGAAGAAAGTTGCAGAATGTTCCATGTCTTTTGATCTGGAAAGCTATCTTGCTGTATGTCTTCGATTTTAATCTATATGTATAAAAGTGAAATACCACTTACGCATCATCACAAAATCTCTAGAACCATAAAGCCTACAAAATTGAAATTTGGCATGAAATTTGGCTTCTAGGTGCTCACTAAGAAAGGATTTTTCTAAATGACCATCAGAGAATTAGTATTTTGTATATTATTATTAACATGTTCTGATGCTAAGGAGTGTTACTCCCGTTCTCTACCTGAAAAGAAATCTGTTCCAAATGCAAAACACAAGCAGAGGAGAGGAGTCACAGTTTCAGTTTCAGAGCAACAACCAGCTTTAGTACAGAACCAGAGATGGTATTCAGCAGGTTCTGACCCGTTCTGGAGAAACGGTAGCGGAAATTTTGAGTAGTTTGGAGAACTAGCAAATACCACCTCTGACTGGAGATTTTACACTATCCTTCCCCTGCCACGCCCAACAAGCCACGCCCACAGAACTGGTAATAAAAAAAACTTTGAATCCCACCACTGCACAGAACAGTTGAGTTAAACCATGCCCAGGCTCCTTGCTGTCTCCTTCTTGCTCACACTGCTTCAGTTGCAAATACTGCTTCAGTTTCCAAACAGCCCTCATACACTGACAGGACGCTAGCCAGATGAATACCGATGGATGCTGGTAGGCAGAGGCACAATTTTTTCTCCTTATTTTCCTCCCCAAAAATTAAGCCCAATCACATAGTTTTGTAGTGAAGCACAGGTATAGAGCTAGTCATGTATATTCTTAATAAGACCTTTTCCCTAACCCAAACTGACACCACATTTTCCCTTCCATGATGAATCAATTAAGCTTAATTTTTGAATTGTACAGCATAACTACTGTAATACATCAATTTAATATAATAAATACATCAGAATAAAATAGTAAAAATGTCAAGCCCTATAGCTATATATGTCATATAACATTATGTTGAAAAAGACAGGCCTCTTCTAAAATCCGTTACAGCACACATTTAGCACTCTTAGACATGATTACTCAGGGCTAACTCAGCGTCAGTGGCATATTCAATGGAAGAGGTCTGTCTTCTTCAGAGCAGCATCTTGTGGTCAGTGCCTGCAACATGGTAAAAGTTCAAAAGATATGATAAGGTTGTACTGCAGTTGAGTTGCCCTTTGGGGCCTCTTGTTTGCAAAACCTCCCTCAGAGGAAAGGCAGCCAGCTTCTCAAACAAGGAACATTGAGGTAAAAAATAGTGGGGGGAGGGCTTATTGTCCTTTTTTCTCTTCTTGCTGCTAAGGCTAATCAAACCATCTAGTATTAAATATACAGTATCTGTTACTCACTGAACACAATTAGAAAAGAGTATAATAATATGCCACACATAGCCTTCATATACACATGGGACAGACTCTAATGGATGTCCCAAAACTTTCATTAACAGAATGGAAAGGGGACAATTTCCCTAGTGCCCTGTTGCAACATTTCCTCTGAAAAGCCCTGCTGGATAAATTTGGGATAATAAAGTAGTCTGAAGGGGAAACAGAAAACGGGTATTTTGTGTTCTCATACTTACTTGGATGCAACTCATAATCACTGTTCTTTTTACATTTTCATTTAAATGTTCATTTAAAATGAACAGATAGCATAGCCGGAAAAAGTAATTCCATACTGTAAACACATTTCTTAATGAAATTGTCAACAATAATTTACTCTAAAATATTTTCTTTTCAATAATTCATTGTGAAAACTAAAGGACATAATTAAAACCAGAACATTATTAAATTTAGCCAGAATTAGCATTCTTTAGCTAAAAATGGGAATTATGGCCTGGAAAGTTTATGCAATAATTACTAACCAGCGCTCACCTCTGACCATTTAAAAAAAAAAAACCATATTCCTTGCCTATTTTGACTTGCATTTCTTTTCTGTTCCTCATAGTGCAATGTCCAACAGGATGGACCAATGAAAAAAAAAGTTCTTTTATGGGAAAAAAAGTTGCAAAATAGGAATGAAAGTAGTTCCACCATATTCCTTGTTGTCACTATCTTCCCATCTTCTTCAATCAGCTGACTGATTATTTCCCTGACTCTTCTGTTTCCACAAATAGCCAATTTAGAAAATTCTCTGGTCTGCTTAATGATCCTCCTCGCTTATAAACAATTTTTTAAAACCAGCATCTGATCTTGTTCATGCTACATGTATAAATGGGTTAAGGATTAACATATTCTACAGCAGCAGTGGATTGAGTAACTAAGAAGCTCTGAACGGGGATGAATAGGTTACTGTGGAGGGTTAGCTATTCCTTCTGGCCTCCAAGAGAAACAGAGTGCTGGAGCAGAGTCACCAGTGGAAGGATTCAGCCAGTTTGCACTGGTTCAGCAGAACCAATATCTAATTTTTTGTTGAGGTCAGCAAACCGGTTATGATAAATCTGTATTTTCTGGAACACACCTGGTTTTTGTTCAGTTTCCTTTCAGGTGGGGGCTGGGGGAAACTTCCCAAAAGTCCAAGGGAGGAGTGATGGAAACCAAACGGAGTATCACATTGATACTCAGGCAAAAACTGTCTTACTTTATAGCAGGCAGTGGCGGGACGGGGCGGGGCCTGCGTGCAAGGTGGCAGCCCAGGACCAAAGTGCCAGCAAAGCGCCAAAGAGTCGGGAAGGGTGCTAACGTGAGCGGGTGTCCTGTCTGCAGCACCCATGCCACCTGCCCCTTCCTGGCTAGAGCTGGAATGCCGCCGTGTGTTGTGGTTTGCCGGCAGCCGGTGCAGCTGGCAACAGAAGTGGACAGTGGGGAAGCAAGGGGACCAGTCAGGGAGTCTGGAGAGGACTCAGATAAGGGTCCTGCGTCCAATGTAGGGATGGGGCCAGGACCATCTGGAAGTAGGGTACTGCCTTCAGAGCCTTCAGAGTCTGGCAGCAGCGAGGCAGAGGACCCAGGGGAGCCTGTTCCCAGTGTGCGTGTGCGCAGAGCTGCTAGAAGGCGAGAGCAGCTGAAATAAAAGGGGCGACTTGGGAGTAAGGCTGGGAGGTGATTGCCCCTTCCATAAGGGATAAAAGTCAGGCCTAAATGATGAAACCTTTGAAGGAAGCAAGGTAATTCGATCGGTTCTGAGCCTTCCTTGAAGCTCTGTGTACTTTGGTTGGTTTTTTCTTGTACTTCAGTTGATTTCTTTTATAGTTAATAAATACTTCTGTTTTTGGCAGCATTCCACAGAACTGAAAGGTGTGTACTTATCTTGGGGAGCTGTTTAAGATTAGTTCTGGATGGGAATGAAAACAATTCCCAGCATTGCAATAAAATAGGTTTTGCTTTTAAAATGAGTTTGTGAATAATTACGATTAACAAAGCCAGGGTCAGAACACCACGTCTAAATGCTGGGCTTCCCTCCAGTTGCTGGAGAGAGATGGGCCTGGTTCAGTGCCTGGTGCCCAGATGCCCTCAATTACCCCAAGCATTTCTTTGGTACCCTGATTTCCAGTACCGTCATGTTCAATCAATCAATTCCAATTTTGTGAGATCTTTTTTTCTCACAAGGAATTGGAATTGATTGTGAGCTTTTTTTTTTTTTAATCCCACAAACTTTTGTTTCCCTGCACACGATGGTGAGAAACATCATGGAGAAATGCAATGGAGCTGGAAATCAGGTTAGCAAAGAAATACTTGCAGGAAGCGAGGGCATCTGGGCGGTGGTGGGTGGGGCAAGCTCCGCAGAGTGGTGCTGTGCTGCAATGGAGAAATGGGAAATGGAGCGGCCAGCGTGAGAGAAGGAAGAGGAGCAGGGAGAAGAAAGAGGGAAAGCAGCCTCCTCCTTCTCTTGCGCTGACTGCTCCATTTCCCATTTCTCCATTGCAGTGCAGCATCCAGGATCCAGGCAGAGAACCAGTTGTTAAATTATTTGAATCATACCACTGTCATCACAGTAGAACAAACCTGGGTGGGTGTTAAATGGTATTGCTGAAGATGAATATCATTTAATCTTTACATAGATTGATCCTATTGGCCATTAAGGGAAGAAAGAACAGAAGTAATATGCAATGTATTACCTGTTCCTACAGGACAAGTATTTTCTTCCTTTTACTTTCCTTTTCTCCTGTCCTGAGGACCAAAACCTCAGAGATGCAGTTTCTCTATCATTACATGTAATTTGGCCAATAAACCTGATCTCTTGCATCTTAAGCCTGTAAATTTGTTTCATGAACTTTATTCTACTGAGTCACATAACCATCTTCTAATTATGGATCCCAGTTGAAGTTATCTCAACCTTTTTCCTACAAAGCCTCCCTTGGCTGTCTCCAAACAGATCAGGTCAGCATGAGTTTGTTCTGCTAGGAAAAAAAGAACAGGGAACTGACAGTGTCCTTGTTCTATCGCCAGAACAAAAGCAGGCTGGAGACCGGAGTTGAAAACAGCTCTTTATTTACAGTCAGTAAATTCAACTAAACCCAAGCCGTGGCAGTCTCTTTTATAGTGGCTGCTCGTGGCTTGCAACCAATGGCAGTATTTTAAACCTCCTGCCGTTTAGGCGGCCAATCATAATACGTTGTTAACCACCAATCGCTAGGCGGTATTTTTTGTCCAATCAGAGTGTAGTATTTCGAGTATGTAAATGTCTATATACAACAGTCCTAATTTTCTTTATAGCAGTTGAGATCTCTTCTAAAATGGCTGCTATCCAGTTCGGTTGCTATTCGGTTGCTAGTGACAATCATGCACTTCAAGAGCAAAAGGGGCACAGGATCTTCTATGAAATAAATCACCTATTACATCATGTGAAGACTCCTTAAGTAGGGGATGGAAGTGTATATGCATGTGGATAAGGAAGAATGAAGTTGGGAACATATGGCTGTCAGGATTCTGGCAGTTACCCCAATTAAATCAAAAGGATTTATTGGGAGTTCAACTGTCCGGCACTGCCTGGGTGTAGCTGACTCTGAGACACATAATTCATTCTCACCCTTGACCCTGGTTTTCCCCCACCCCCTGGGTGTATCATATTCTCCAATGAGACACATCCATAGCCAAGAGTCATCAAGCATGCTCTCCAGTTAGAATTTTGCGCAGCAGAAACTTCAGTCACCTAATTACTATCTTTGAAAACATTTATGGAATGTACTTTCAGTTTGCAAGCTGCCACAGTGCTTCCCCTTCCCTTTCTGTTGCCAACTCTAAAAAGAGCATAGAAATATTTTATGAGTTGACAATGGCTCTTCTCTGAACTGTCAGGAAACCTGACTCTCTTTGCATAGCCTACATATTTAATTTTTGTGTAGGAAATGAGATCAATGTGCCACTGTCACCATCCAAAACAGAATGTTTATCTAATGCAGTGGTTACCAAACTTTTTCAGTCCACCACCCCCTTGGTGCTACAAACTCATTCTCAGTGACCCCCACCCAGGGGTGGGATTCAAATTTCTGTGGGCATGACCTAATTTGTGGGCATGGCTTGCTGGTCATGTGACTGGGTGGGCGTAGCTTGCTGGTCACATGACTAGCTGGCATGGCTTGCTGGTCACATGACCAGGTAGGTGTGGTTTGATGGTCATGTAACTGGGTGGGCGTGGCCAGGTAACTGGCAAACCAAATACAAGTGGTCCTCACTTAATGGCCGGTTGTTTAGCAAGTGTTCTAATTTATGACTGGCCTCCCCAGAGATACTTGACCGGTTTTTGGAGTTTTGACAGCCATGCACACACATACACACACACTCACTTCTAACCCTGCTGGAACAGATCATTGCACTAGAATTGGCAAAGCATCTCTGATTAGATTCTAGTAGTGAATAGAATCTAATCAGAGATGCTTTGCTGATTCTTGTTGATTTGTTTTATTTGTATTTCTTTATTTTATGTTGCTGAATTGCATTGACATGTGTGTCCCTTCTTGTGCACAGCCCAGAAGCTTTTGTGATTCTTTGCAGCAAAAATTACTGACCTCTGGCTTTGCTCTACTTTTCAAACATGCCGCCACTGCTGCTTTCTAAGTGCAGGTCCATCCCATTGAGCCCGCTGCACCAGAGGGACCTGCCCAAGCAAGTATGAGTGAAGCGGTGCACCAAGTCAATGGGGTGAGCCTGAGAGAGGGAGAGAGAGAGAGAGAAAGAGAGAAGGAAGAAAAGAAAGAGAAAAAATGATAAAGGGGCAGACAAAGAAAGGGGGATGGAAGGAAGGGACAGAAAAAGAAATAAAGAAGGAGGGAGGGAGGAAGGGAGGAGAAAGATAATGAGATATTTATTCTAGTCCAATCACCTGCTCCAGAGGGGTTAGAAGGAAGTGTGTGTGTGTGTGTGTTCTCCTTGTAATTTACCAGTACATTTTGGTTTTGCCTTCTTCGAATTGGCACTGTAATACATTGGGGAAAGATCTGGTCCTATGGATCCTGTTAAAGCCTCAACAAAATGTGAGAGTTTCCTGATAGTCTTGACCATGTTTTGCCACAAAATCTTTAATAGAAGCCAAAGAGGTTTCTGTCGTGTCCGCAAAAAGATGCTCAGAGTTGGTGACTTTCATTCAAAGCTCTTTATTTTCAATGGGAGAACCGAACCGGCCAAAGGCAAAAAGCCCGCGGCTTTTATACCTTTCGCAGCGGCGGCCGCGGCCAATGGCAGCGATTCAAGTCTCCCGCTCTTGGTTTGCACCAATCGCGGGAGACTTCAATCGGGCCAATCAGCACGGCTCGCCTGGCCAATCAGAAATCCCCGCGCCTTAGCCAATCAAGGCTCGGGGATTTCGAGTATTCCAATTCAGGACATAACACCCCTCCCCTCTTGGTATGGTCCATCACGTGGTGTAGTCACGCAGGTAGGCGGGGCTCCGTCGAGTCCTAGTTGACCTGCGCAACTCACTTGCATGCTGTAACTCGGCCGGAGCGGTCATCTTTTTGGCTGCTCCTGCCTCTGTGCGAACCGGCTGGATGATCGGGCCGGTTCTTTCGCCGTGGCTCCCGCCTGGGCCTACCGGGTCGGTTGAGCTACGGATTTCGCCGCTCCCGCTTGGCTTCTCCGAGTTGGTAGAGCTGGCCAGGTGGTTCTTCTCCGGAGGGGACTCGCGATGGCTGTGTTCCGGTGAGTATTTTTGGTTTATTTTTCCTGCGATTGTCTCTCCGGGTATTCCCTCCCCCCTTGGTTCGTGTCTTGGGGGTTGAGGTCAGTCGCTGTTCGTGACCTGAGCTGGTCGATATGTCGTTTCCAGGCTCGCCCATCGATGGTTTGGAGCCGGTACGACCGTGGACCAGTGACTTGAGTTATGACGGCTGGGATCCATAGGGGGTCCCCCGTCATGTTCTTTGCATAGGCTAAGTCACCTGGGTCAAATGTCCGGTACCTGGAGCTGGAGTCTGGGGGCCGCTCCGGGTTATAGGTCGGGTGCAATCTGTCGAGTGGGGACCTCAGCTTTCTGCCCATTAGAAGCTCTGCAGGGCTCTTGTTAGTTGTGGTATTGGGAGTGATGTGCTGTATGAAGAGCAGTCTGTTGATTTTGTCGCTGATCTCCCCGTGGTCCATTTTCCGGAGGGTCTTTTTCGTAAACTGGACCATCCGTTCCGCCCTACCGTTCGCCGCCGGATGCGCCGGTGCTGTTAATGCGTGGCGGATACCCCTCTCCGCCAGGAACCGTTCGAAATCGATGGAAGTGAACTGGGGCCCGTTGTCTGAGACGACGACGTCTGGGAGGCCGTGTGTGGAAAACAGTTTACACAGTTCTTTAACGACGGCCTCTGTGGTAGTGGATTTCATGTCGCATACCTCCAACCAATTGGAGTACGCGTCAACTGTGATTAGAAAAGTATGCCCATTTGTGGGGCCAGCAAAGTCTAGATGGATTCTGGACCAGGGCCCCCGTGGTGTTTCCCAGTCCCGGATAGGTGCTGCGGGTGGGCTGGATCTGGTCTCCTGGCACCGGTGGCATTTGGCGACCCATGCTTCAATTTGCTTGTCCATCCCTGGCCACCAAGCGTAACTCCTGGCCAGGGCTTTAGTCCTGACGATGCCAGGATGACCCTCATGTAGCATCTCTAATACCCTCTCCTGCAATCTGTCCGGAATTACCACCCGGTCACCCCACAGAATACATCCTCTCAGTAGTGAAAGTTCAGTCTGGCGCTGACGGAATGTTTTAAAAGTCTCGTCATTGTCTTTCTCCGGCCAGCCTTTTTCTAACCAGTGTAAGATTCGTGCCAGACGCCTGTCCTTAACGGTTTCTCTGGCAATGTCTGATGCAGTAATAGGTAAACTCTCGATACTTAGGGTGTTTGTTGTTGGTGCTGGGTCAGGTTCAGAGTCAGGTAAAGGCGAGCGGCTTAAAGCGTCCGCGTGCGAAATTTTCTTACCTGGCTTGTGTAGTAGTTCGTAACTGTAGGCTGCCAGGAATTCGGACCATCTTGTCATCCGGGGTGACAAGATGTTCGGCGTGGCTCGGTTTCCAGCGAGGATGCTCAGCAATGGCTTATGATCCGTCACAATGGTGAACGGGCGGCCGTACAGGTATTCGTGGAAACGCTTAACGGCGGCAACTATAGCCAAAGCTTCTTTGTCCAGCTGGCTATAGTTCCGTTCCGGTTTAGTCAGAGTCCTGGAGAAAAAAGCGATGGGTGCTTCTCTCTGGTCTGGGAGGGTGTGGCTGAGGACAGCGCCGACGCCGAAAGGTGATGCGTCGCAAGTGACAGCTAAGGGCAAGGTTTCGCTGAATTGCATCAGGACGGCGTCGGAGGTGAGGAGGTCTTTGGTTTTTTGAAAGGCGGCTTGCTCTCGTCTCCCCCAAGTCCAGGCTGCCTTCTTGTCTAGGAGTCTATGTAAAGGTTCCGCCGCCGTTGCCTTTTGAGGTAGGAAAACATTATAAAAATTTAGTAAGCCTAGGAACGCTTGTAGTTCCGTTTTGGACTTTGGGGTGGGGGCTTCTTTGATGGCTTTCACTTTTTTAGTCGTAGGGTGAATGCCATGCCGGTCTAGGAGATAGCCCAAAAACTCTACTTGTTTTGTACATAGTTGGCATTTTTCTCGTTTGACTTTAAGTCCTGTTTCTTTAAATTTTGTTAAGACTTGTCTGAGTCGGTTTTCTAATTCGGCTTCGTTTGGCGCCGCCACTAATACGTCATCGAAATAGGGCACCACCCCCTTGATGCCCTGTAGCAAACGTTCCATCAGGCTCTGAAAGATGCCTGGTGCCACGCTGACTCCAAATTGGAGTCGGTTACACTTGAAGGCCCCCCGATGGGTCACGATTGTTTGGGCTTCCGCCGTTTTCTCGTCTACAGGTAGCTGCTGATATGCCTGGGCGAGGTCGAGCTTGGCAAAGACTTTGCCCCCTCCCAGTGAGTGCAGTAAATGTTGCACTATTGGGACTGGGTAGGCGCTTTGTTGCAACGCGCCATTTAGGGTGGCCTTATAGTCCCCGCAGATTCTCACGGACCCGTCTGGCTTTACTGGGGTCACTATAGGGGTCTCCCATCTGGCATGGTCTATCGGTTGCAATACCCCTTGTTTGACGAGCTTGTCGATCTGCTCGTCAATTTTAGGCTTTAAGGCGAATGGTACCCTTCTAGGTTTAAGCCGCTTAGGGGGAACCCTTGGGTCTAGGTCAAACGAGATAAGGGGCCCCTGGTACTTGCCCAAGCCTCCATCGAAGACCTCCTGGAACTCCTGGGTTAGCCGCTGTTCCCAAGCTTCGATGGTGACGTGGTTGACACCTGTCAGCGCGATGTTAAGCGGGGCGAACCATTGTAAGCCCAGTAGGCTTGGGCGGTCGCGATCGACGATCGTGAGTGGCAGTTGTTCGGTGTGGCCTTTGTAAGTTATATTAAAGTTCTTGGTGCCCACTACCGGGACGCGATTCCCTTGGTAGTCTTTTATGATGATCTTTTGGGCATGCACGTTTCTTTTTTGTAGTGTAGGCACTAGTCTTTTGATTTCGCGCCATGCAATCATGGAAAGGTAGGACCCGGAGTCCACTTCCATTTTGCATGGCTGGCCTTCGATATGGACTTCTACGTGTACCTTTCTGGCGCCATCGGAGATGGCGTGGCCGATGGTCACCGTCTGATGGGTCTCTTCTTTTCGCCGACCGTCACTGCTTCTTTGAGATCGTTGATTTCGGTCCCACCGACCGTCTGGCTGGCGCTCTCTGGCTCTGGGCGGGGAGCTTTCTCTCCTTCTGTCGTGCTGTTCCCATTTGGGCGGGCTGCGGGTCTTCTTTTGGCGGCAAACTCGAGCGATGTGGCCCCGTCGTTCACAATGCCTACAGATAGAGTCAAAGAATCGGCATTCTGACCTGGGGTGGTCACCACCGCACCCGGCGCAGTTGGTCCTCGACCTACGACCTTTTCGACTTCGTTGGTCGCCGCGTCCCGTCTGCACGCGATGTATGTCCTCCTCGTCTTCCGACGTGCTGGAGGTTGACTGGTATTCACCGTAGTGTGCGGTTGCTTCGTTTCTTGTGTCGGCCGACCTTGCCGGGTTGTTGTTTCCGCCCTTCGCGTCAGATCTTCGCATGCTGTCCGCTGACGTGCGGGTTGCTTCTGCGGCTGCGGCTGCGGTAAGGGCATTGGCTAGGCTGATGTCGCCCTTGGCCATAAGTCGGCTCTGGAGTGTAGGATCCCATAAGCCGAGTACGAAGCGGTCTCTTATGAGACTGTTCAGACCTTCAAACTCGCAGAGTCCTCCTAGGCGCCGTAGCTCTGCGACGAAGTCGCTCAATTTTTCGTCTGCTTTCTGGTTTCGGCGGTAGAACTCATTGCGCCGTATCAGGATGGGGACTTCGGGGGCGTAATGGCGCCGCAGTATAGGTTCGAGGACGTCCCAGTCCATGGCGGTTGCGTCTGCCGGCTTGGCCAATGCTTTGGCCATCTGGAAGACTTCTGGTCCGCAGTGAGTAAGGAAGACGGCGCGTTTTAGCGGGCCCGGGGCGTCCTTCATTCCGGCGCATTCTAGGTACATACGGAATCGATCCGAGTACGATTCCCAGTCCTCGGCGGCGGGGTTGAAGGGGGCGGGCGGTGCTATCTTCGCCATCTCTGCGCTGGAGCTGGTACTTGGATGGACACGGGGTTCGGTTCAGGGGCGAGATCCCACCCTCGTTGCCAGTGTCGTGTCCGCAAAAAGATGCTCAGAGTCGGTGACTTTCATTCAAAGCTCTTTATTTTCAATGGGAGAACCGAACCGGCGAAAGGCAAAAAGCCCGCGGCTTTTATACCTTTCGCAGCGGCGGCCGCGGCCAATGACAGCGATTCAAGTCTCCCGCTCTTGGTTTGCACCAATCGTGGGAGACTTCAATCGGGCCAATCAGCGCGGCTCGCCTGGCCAATCAGAAATCCCCGCGCCTTAGCCAATCAAGGCTCGGGGATTTCGAGTATTCCAATTCAGGACATAACAGTTTCAATGTGGAAAAGGGCCTCAGTCTAAACTAGGCCTCATTTCAATCTGATGCATCGGGTTTTTCTCTCTCTCTCTCTCCCTCCCTCCCTCCTAGACTGGCTTTTCTCTAGCTTCCCGATGTGCTTGCAGGGCCAGAGCTTCGAACATGGATGGATGGATGGATAGAGAGAGAGAGAGAGAGAGAGACAGGTAGGTAGCTAGGTAGGTAGATAGATCTATATTGGTAGGTAGATAGGTAGGTAGGTAGACAGAAAGACAGGCAGGCAGGTAGATAGGTTGTCAGGAAGGAAGGAAGGAAGGAAGGAAGGAAGGAAGGAAGGAAGGAAGGAAGGAAGGAAGGAAGGAAGGAAGGCAGACCTTTTGAATGGATGGACAGACAGACAGACAGAATGCGACAGCAGCAGCACTTTGGGAAAGTAGAGCAAAGCCCGAGTGACTTTCCCAATGTGCTGCCACCACTGTGTTCGACGCCATTGAGCCCCTTGCACCACTCCGGTGCAACAGTCAATGGGATGAGCCTGCAGTGCCAGCACCTCAAATGCCCCCCTGCTGCCTCTTAGTGCCCCCCCTTCAACAGCTGTTTCTGAGCAGAGCCTGTCCCACCTCCCGTAATCCCCAACATCGCTTTGCACCAACTTCTAAGCCTTGGCCCACCAGGCAAAACCTCCCAACACTCGATTCCACCAAGAACGCTCAACATGCCGAAAGGCCCACCCTACATAATTCCTGAGACACAACTACGAGGCAGCGCATGCCTCATTTCCTTGGGGAGACCTTCCTCACAACTGGCTTGACCCAGCCCATGTGGGGAACTGTTGCGGCTCAGTGCAGGCAGCGCTTCTGGGATTGGAAGGGTGAATCCCGTCTGCAGTGCTGCGCTGATCCCCTGTGCCTGCAAAAAACCTCCAGCCGCCGTGTTTTTTTGTTTGTTTTGGTGCGGCTGGACTCCTATAGCGCTCCCCTGCTGCCTCTTAGCACCTCCCTACCAGCCCCCTTGCCTCTTAACACCCCCCTAAGGCATCCCACTGCCCCCCAGAGGGCGGTACCGTCCACTTAGGGAACCATTGATCTAATGCATTAATTCTAGGAAAGGTGTCCCCATTATGCACAGAAGGAAGAGCAGGACTGTGCTTCCTCAATCTGTTGGAAATATCTAGCCATCTTTATATAATGAGTAGCAAGGAGAGTCTTTGTGCAATGCAAGAAATCTCATGTTAAGCGCAGGATGGTTTTTTCTTGCTGCATTTAGCTCAATACTTCAGAGTTGGCACCTGCACAATATTGGAATTAGAATTCTCTGGTACAATCCTATTGTTTCTTCTATGTATTGGCTTACAAGGCCAGAAAGTGTTTGTAAGTAATAAGAACAGTACATAATACTGCCTATAACTTGGTGGTTCGGGATTCTTAATTATCTAGACGAGTACTTTCAGAAACTTCTTATGTGATTCTATAATATTGTTTTAAGCCCAGAAAATTATTGTTCTAAAAAAAATGTCCAAAAGCTAAAGTAATTTCTTATCTAAAATCATATTTCATTTTAAAAATGTTTTTCTAAGGAAAAAAATCATGAAGCAACACTGAGATCCATGCATTTTAGAGGGTAGAGATAGATAAAACTGTCTCAAGAAGGAAATGTGTCATTCATGAAAAGTGTGTCCATCACTTCTCAGCATGCAACGTTGGGAACTTGGTGGGATCTAAAGGAACATATACAGAAGTACTGTCAAGCATAGAATAAATGAGGAAAGGCAAAGAGTTTAATTTTTCTCAGGGCAGTAATTGTCCAATTCGTAATATCCTGTGCAGAGTAGTTAACACAGAAGTACCTTTCAAGGTCTCCTTATCCCCTGGAGCTCCATTTGCCACTTGCTGTGAGCTTTAATTGGAGAATAACAGAAGTTTGGTAGCATCTTTTCCAACAAATTTTATAAAAAGAGACAAACTTTTAATTATTATTTGAAATTAAACTTAATTAATTAAAGTTAGAAAAGGTGCCACTGGACTCATTGGATTTTTTTTTTTGCCACCATATAGTAACACAGTTCTCCTATGACAGGCACAGAAATACTGTCGATAATCACCATGAATACACTGAACCCAGGTAATGGTTGTGACAGGAATAATAAGTTCTTCTTTCAAAATACTTTAAAGTTCAATTAGGACTGAAAATATCCACAGCAACCAGCAGAAAATATTGAAAGGTTGTCAGAAAATGCCTCTCTGATTCAGGAAGCTGTCTTAAAAATTATGTGGCTGTTGTTTCAGATGAAGCCTCTGTAATAATTGGCAAGCACAATGGAATTCTGAAGCTTTTACAAAAGAATCAAAGTTAGATGTTTGTTGGTGTTGGCTATATTTGCTAGTTAGCTCATCCAGCAGTAAAATAGGTCCAAAGGCCGCATGAATCTCTGCTGCTTTTGAACGATCATTTTGGAAAACATTCCCAAAGAGAGACTTTATTTGATAATAAAAAGTCAGAAAAGTCCTCAGTCATACCACAAGAATGTCTCATATCCTTAAATAGTTTGGATAGCTTGACACAGAAGTTATCACATTATAGTGATGATGGGTCTCTTCTACTGAAATTGCACAGAATAGATTAGCAAATACTTCACAGTTCATAAACACTATTTCTTAATGCAATTAATCTTTCATTTGAAAATCTTAATAGGTTGTTTCAGCATGAAGTATATGCTAGTACATGGAAACTATATGTGGGCTTGTTATTTCATTAAACCACAGATGTGTGAACAAATTTAGAGTACTATTTCTTAAAATTGTCAAGAGGTTTCAGACAATCAATTTGATTTACAACTTTTGTTGTAAATAAAAAAGTTGGATCTTGATAGATCATCTGAAAATTGACAAGTAAATAGATATTGCTTATAAAATAGTTGTGTTCAACCTATGAAAAGAAAATTTGAGACTGTCCTAATGTTTTATGGCAGAACAGAAAAATGATCATTGTGTGGCATTTACTTCTAACATTTCACAATATATTCTTTTTTCTGTAAAACATTTTTTTAATATCTCACAAAAATATTTTCTGCAATGGTACCTTCAGCTTGTTTAAAGAAAAACAAAAAGGACTAACTACAGAAACTCTTTAAGAAAATTAGGGAAATGGCATATATTTCTGGAGTTTATGGATGAAATAAATATAGGGACTGTTCAGAGAGAAGAGGAGCATCTTTCGCCTTATGAAATTTGGAGTGAGTCATAAGAGCAGACTTCCTAGACAAGAGACCAGGAGCCCTTGCAGTCTGAGCTGAAAGCAATATCTATTGGGTAAGATTAAGGGAAACAGGAAGAAGAGGCTGGGATTAGGGAAAATGGAGGAAGGTTGAACATGCGGATGGACTTCCAGTTTGAGCTTCTTTGGCGACAGATCAAAATCTGCGATCATGCACAGTTTCAATCTGTGCTCACTGCTGGAGTGCCTGAGCCAGCTGGTTTCGGGGCTAAGCCACCCCATAGATGTGGTGAAGACGGGGGAGACTGCCAGCAGGGTCAAGGAGAGTCACATCTCTCCTCCCCAGCTGGCCTTACTCCCTTTCCCGAAGGCGGTTGCAGTGGTGGTCAGAAATGGCCACCTCAAAGAAGAACTTGACTGGAAAGGAATGTGCAGGAGGAAGATAAGAAGAGAAAGTTTTGGCTGACTGGGTCGAACTGGAAAAACAACAATACAAGGTACTCTGGAATTTGAATTATAAAGAACAACATTGTTCCCAAAGAAGACTTTGAAGCGGTGAATGAGAGAGGGAAGGGAAACGATTTGGGTTTATTTTTCTTTTCTTCCCTATATTGACAATTAAGAGACTTAAGCAAGAAACTGGCAAAAATCCACTTTGACATTAATGGGTATTTAAGCTGAAAATAAAATGTCAAAGGGATAATAAAGATTTCTGGATTCTCAAAAACTTTTAAAAGAAGGAAAAAAACAAAAGGGTAGGATCTGGAAAAATGGAGGAGACCACCTGGAAGTGAAAGGAATTAACAGTGAAACTTTAACAAGATTCTTAAAAGATACCTTTTAACTGAAACTTTGTAACAAGATAAGAGAACCCCAGGAAGAGAAAATGAAAAAAAAGAAGCAAGAAGGAACAGCTTTAGATTATTTGGATTACTTGGTGATTTTTGGATTTTTGGCTATTGGATTTAAAAGACTAAAATTAATCAGGTGGTTGTTTAAAAGTTTTTAAAATGGTATCACTCTTGGAAGAATTGAGAATGGAACTTAAAAAACAGAAAGAAGATGCATGAGAAGGAAGAGGTTCTTTTGGCTTCATATTTCAATTTTTTAGAAATGGAGATCCTGAACTATGAGAAACAACAAGAAATGCCTGTAGAACAAGAAGGGCGGGACAAAGAAGAAGCCATCGTCAATGACCAAGTATTTCTATGTGGGGAAAAGAAAGGGAAGTGGGGAAAGAGAGTGAAAAATTTAAGATCTGAAAAAACAACTCAAAAAAAGAATAGTTTGAAAAGTAATTACAACATTAAGAAGAAACAGAAGAGAGGATTACAGAAGAGAGGATCAGTATTAGAGAGAGAAGGGGTCAAAAAGGGAAGGGAGAAGAAGAGGGAGAAGAGGGAAAGGAAAAGAAATTATAAAGGACAGAAACAGGACATAGAGAAACAGGGAAAATGTACAAGATACAGAGATAATGGGTGAAAACTTAATTGAAAGGGGAATTCTGTAAGGGTACATAAGATAGTATTGTTATATTAGAAATAGAAATGAACTTTGAAAATATGAAACAAGTGTGATTAAAATGATAGATAAAATACTCATTGTAATGGAATGGAATATTTAATAAATAAATGAAATAAAGAGAATGAGAGAATGAAATTAGGAATGGAGGGGAACATTTTAATTATTATAAATGTGTTATAAAAATTTAAATGAAGAGGAATATGAAGGAAACATGAAAAAATTATGGAAATATTATAAGTGTTCCTAGAAGTATGATATCTTATTGAAAAGAAATGTTAAAGATGTCAAAGATTATAACTAACATTAATGATAGAGCTGAATTGGAATAGAATAAGTATTTTATTTATTATTGTTATATATATATTTCCTCTTTAAGAACTTAGTGCGTATTTTAAGAATGTACCAAGCAGAATTCGACTGGAAGTTATGTGTTATATTGAATGTTATAATTGTAAGGGCAAAAATTGAAGTTTAAATAAGAGCTGAATGGATAAAAATTAAAAGATGCAAAGGTGTCATACTCCAATTAGTAACTACAGGGAAAATTTTGTTTAATGAGAAAAGAAAATATGAAATTGAAACAGGACAGACAAAAGTATAAATATGATGACTAGAAAGGTATTGAAACTTAGAAAAAGATATATTTAATTGAATTCAGAAAGGAATCAGATAATTAAAAGTAAGATTGAGAAAACTAAGGGAAGGGAAAAATTATTGAGAAAATGTTAAAATAGTAATAAGATATGGAATAGAACACAAAGATGAATATGAAATTGAATTTGTGTCTGTATGGAGAAGTGATAGCCCTGGACCATGTTATTCTCAAAAAAAAAAAAAAAAAGAAATTTTACTTGTATTATGTTTTGTGAAAACCCAAATAAAATTTTTATAATTAAAAAAAAGAACATGGGGACCTGCGGTGGCTGCCAATTCATTCATTTCAATGCAGTGCTATGTGATGTGATTGGGGAATGAAGATGGTTTGGTTAGAGCAGAACTGTCAAACTCCCGGCCAGATATGTCACGCACTGGTCACACTCATGTCTGGTTTAGCGAAAAGGGGGGGGGAAATCCCGATATGTCATGTGACACCACCATGATGACATGAGCTTGTCACCTCTCATGAGGAATGGAATTGGATGATTATAAGAGGAATGTTAGAGGAATGGAATTGGATGATTATAAGAAAGCTGACATTGACATAATGTTAGGTGAGGAACCCTTTGAGTCCAAGGATTTAAGACATGGAATTTGGAGGTAAGGATGAAGATTAGAATAGTGGTAGGCAGAAGGAATTACAGTAGGAAATGGAATTGGGCTGTTTTATTCAAACCAGTTCCCACTTTCAGTCATCTGAACTCAGCTCAGGAACTTGTTGGAAATCTTTGTTTCAGTGGTGGGATTCAATTTTTTTTACTACCAGTTCTGTGGGCATGGCTTGGTGGGCGTGTCAGGGGAAGGATACTGTAAAATCTCCAGTCAGAGGTGGTATTTGCAGGTTTTCTGAACTACTTAAAATTTTCGCTACCGGTTCTCCAGAACAGGTCAGAACTTGTATTATACTGTATTATACTGTTTCCAGCACTTGGCAACTGAGATTTCATCGCATGGGTACAAACTGCATTACCACTGAATTTTCAACTGAAAATGAAAAGCAGCCTGCAACTTCCTTAAATGGTTTAGAGACAATTATGACTATTTCTCAGGGCCATTTGATTATTCAGTGCAAAAAAAAGTGGATGGAATGGATTACTGGGTGATCATGAGGGCTTACCAATTTCCTTCATGCCAAACCTTCAGAAAAGAACTTCAACTCTGATTTGAGCTAAACCTGTGTTTTAATATTTCATTAATTGCTTCAAAACATTTTAAAATTTGAGGTTTGTGGATTTGTAATAGCTTAATGATGTTGGTCCAACATTTATTATAAAGATGGTTATTAGGAAAGAGGTAAAAACCAAGCTTTTGATATTGTTACGCTATTACAGAAAATTGTGTGGCCACTCTTGGAATACAATATTGTTTTCTGTTCTGATACTTGCACTTTAGAAAAGATATTGTCAGGAAAGATTGTGTTCTGAACCAGGCTTCGTAAATCGTAATTAATCACAAACTTGATTCAAAAGCAAATTGATTCATTTATTGCAATGCTGGGAATTGTTTTCATTCTCAGCCAGAACTAATCTTAAACAGTCCCCCAGGATAAGCACACACCTTTCATTTCTGTGAAATGCTGCCAAAAACAGAAGTATTTATTAACTATAAAAGAAATCAACCGAAGTACAAGAAAAAACCAACCAAAGTACACAGAGCTTCAAGGAGGACTCGGAACCGATCGAATTACCTTGCTTCCTTCAAAGGTTTCATCATTTAGGCCTGACTTTTATCCCTTATGGGAGGGGCAATCACCTCCCAGCCTTACTCCCGAGTCGCCCCTTTTATTTCAGCTGCTCTCGCCTTATAGCAGCTCTGCGCACACACATACTGGCAACAGGTTCCTCTGGGTCCTCTGCCTCGCTGCTGCCAGACTCTGAAGGCTCCAGAGGCAGCACTCCACTCCCAGATGGTCCTGGCCCCATCCCTGCATTGGATACAGGACCCTTATCTGAGTCCTCTCTAGTCTCCCTGACTGGTCCCCTTTCTTCCCCACTGTCCAATTCTGCTGCCGTCTGTACCAGTTGCTGGCGAACCACAACAGATTGCTGGGGAAAAAAACCCAATCTCTTTAACAAAATAAGATTTGTGGGCATGTAGATTCTTCTGAGGGCATGAAGTCTTCTATTAAAATAAGAACAGATTTCTTTTCAATTTTTTAAAAAATGTGGTCAGTAATTTGTGGACATATTTGGCCCTTGTTTAGGATTGTATCCTGCCAAATACAGACAGATAGGCCTAAAGGATTATTTACAAACTTGGGAACATTGAAACTAACTGTTCATATGATCTACTATTCATGGCCATTTTTAATTACCAAGTCATTGTTCACCCTGCATCACACAGATTTTCTCCATGACAACCTGGTCTTTCAAGTTTTCCAATGGTGCACTCCTTATCATTGTAACTGAACCTATCCACCTTATTATTAATAGCTAATGGTTGTGAAAAACCCCAATACTGTAAAGATACAGGCATTATGTTGACTTATGTTGACACTGCAACTGTTATAAATACATGCCAGTTGCCAAGTATCTGAATTTTGATCACATAACTATGGGGATACTGCAACAGTTGCAAGTGTGAAAAATGATCATAAGTTCCTTTCTGGTCTTTCTAAGCCAATGGTAGTCAACCTGGTCCCTACGCCCACTAGTGGGCATTCCAGCTTTCATGGTGGGCGGTAGGGGTTTTGTCCCCTACTTTATAAATCACCATTACTGTGGAACCGGTGGGAGGTTAGAGAAAACTTTACTACTAACAGAGATACAAAAGTGTGCGGTAGGTATAAAAAGGTTGACTACCCCTGGTCTAAGCAGTTTATTCCTAAACTAATGCTCTGTTATATGTTGAAATTTTAACATTGTGCTACAGGTACAATAGTCCTTGAGTTATAGAAATGTAATGTAACTGTTGTAAGTCAAGGACTACATGTACTGGGAAATCAGGCAAGGATAAATTGTGCTTCTTGAATTTCTGGTTTATTTGTTTGCTTGCTTAAATAATGCCTGAAACATTAGGGCAGGAGAAATGTCTTCATCAGATGACATTTAGTGTACATAACGCTTCCTGAATTCACTGTAATGTGAACTCTCCCATCATTAAAAAGTCACTCCAATGGCTATATCAAGTTCTCTCTTTCCCAATCAAAGTGTGAAATAAATTGAGTAAGATAAATGATATACAAATCCCATCAACAAAAAGAAGCACTGAAATCAACATTAGCAATTATTACTAGCAAAGCTGCACAGGCTTTATTGGATTTAAACAATAGCAAACACAGCTGGCTCACAGAAACTGGAGTTTTTCTAACCTAAGTCCAAAAGTCTGTGGGTGACTTGTTTTCAGCAGTTCCTGCCACTTTGAATTTAATTTAGTTTCATGCTCCATGTTTTCCACATTTCAGGAAAAGCTTTTTCTCCTCTCCCCCCGCCCCCCGGTTGTTGTTGTTGTTGTTGTTGTTGTGAGATTATGAGAAGGGCTTGTTCTGGATATGCCACTGCAAAGTAGCAGGAGGAATCACCAGGGAAACCAGTGAGATTTCCTGCTGATGCTCACTGGGTCTTGCCTGCTCTGTTTAACGGGGAGAAACCATGCCAGATTCAAATGGTACTTTTAAGGATGAGGCAGGAACCCATCTGGTTTAGAAACCGAGAGAGTAGCGACAAAACTGAATATCTATTTCAAAGCAACTCTTGCTCTAAACGAAGCTCTGTCTCAGAATTGCTGCAGGGGCTGAAAAAGAAAGCTGAGGGAATGAAGGTAACAAGGTCCAGCTAAATTGTGGCTCAGAGAATGCCTTCTCTGAAGAATGAAGGAAAGAAAAACCCCAGCAAAATTTATTCAGGTTAATATGCACTTTACATCTGAAACACAGACTGGCCTGAAACATAAATTAAATTCTAAGAAAACTAGGAGCACACAAGGGGAAGACAGTGTCCTATCAACATGAGCATGTGAGTGTGGATGTGCATGCACACATTCCTTTTTGAAGAAAAATATCCTAAGAGGTAAAACAGGTATGTGAAGTAATAAATAAGCAGACTGTACAAGCTGAATGAAGGATAATTAACTTGATGGAGTTGGGTGATGTAGAATTAAAGATGGCAAGAGACAAATTAGAGTGCACCCATTCCAGTCACCTCAGACGTCAGCCTAGAAGAAAGATACATACAGATGAAAAACAGCAGGAGTATTTGCAGTTTATGAGGAAGAAATCAAAAGACTTGTGTTTTATCCACCATGCTCCATCCTTCATATAGTGAGTTGTAGTTGTGTATGTCCATTCCTATTGTGTTCAAGTTCTGGTGCCCTATCAAAAGATCTGGCAATGCTTCTAAACACAATGGAAATGGGCAGAATCTCAATACTTCAATTACAAATAGTCATATTCCTTGGAATAGTGCATATACAAGTAGTCCTCCACTGACAACAGTTCATTTAGTGACAATTCAAAGTTACAACATCTCTGAAAAAAAGTGACTTATGACCATTTTTTATACTTACAACCGTTGCAGCACCCCCTTAGTCATATGATTAAAATTTGGCCGTTTGGCAACTGGTTCATATTTATGATGGATGCAATGTCCCGGGGTCCTGTGATCCCCTTTTGTAACCTTCTTACAAGAAAAGTCAATGGGGAAGCCAGGTTCACTTAACAACCGGGCTACTAACTTAACAGCTGCAGTGATTCACTTAACAGCTGTGGCAAGAAAGGTCGTAAAGTGGAGCAAAACTCACTTAGCAACAGAAATGTTGAGCTCTATTATGGTCATAAGTCAAGGACTACCCATATTACATTTCAATCTTTAACTATCCTAAAACTTTGGGAAAAATCCAATAGTCAAAATTACCAAATCTAGTAAGAACTTTCTGAGAGAGGATATTTAAAATGATAGTATTAGGCAATACTGATTATTTATATCCCATTTAAAAATTGTATCAAGATCTGTTTTTGCTGTGGAATGATGCTGGCAAGTCTTTTTAGTAATTGCACTACTGTATGAATGTTCAAGAGGATGAAGGATCTCAATGAATATAACAATAGCGCCACATTTGCTAAAATTGTCCCAATGTCCTCTGTAATGCCTATCCTGAGCGTTGACATTTTTGGGCATATTACCAAGATTGGGGACAATGGGCACCTTGCCTGCTTCACCTGGGTAAAGTTTTATTTTACCATGCAAATGCTGTGCATTCTCCAGCTTCTGCTTAACTGAAAAGCAAGGCTTAATGTAGCATCATAGGACACATTCATTATCCTTTTTTTTTTCTATCCAGATATGGTGCCAGGGGTGTCAAACTCGATTTCATTGAGGGCCGCATCAGGGTTGTGTTTGACCTTGGGCCAGGGTACGTGTGACCAGGGTGGGCACGGCCAGCTCAACATCACTCGTGTCAGGGGAACCTGGTGGCCCAAGTGCTTTGCCAATGAAAACGGGCTCCCAAGCTCCATTTTAGGCTGCGACAGCCTCTTGAAACCCTCTGCCAGTGAAAACAGAGCTGTGGAGGGCCTCCTGCAGCACACCTGAGCTCTGTTTTCACTGGCAGAGGCACCGCAGGCCAGTTCTTCACTGTTTCTAGGGTGGCTCCGTGGGCCAGATCTAAGCACCCTGTGGGCTGGATCTGGCCCTGGGCCTTGAGTTTGACACCCCTGAGATATGCATGCCACAGTTTCTCCATCATGGAAAATAATTAATGGTATTGATATTAGTCTTGTATATTAACAGATTATTGTATCTTGCCTTTCTGCTATGACAAGCAATTTTATTTAATCTTGCTATTAGCAGATTGTCTTTTATTATTTTAAATTTTTGCTTTAATACCTAGAAAGGAAAAAATACAGAAACAAATGAAAAGTAAACACATAGGGAAAAGAAAAAGAGAAAGGAAACATAAAAAAGTTCAGCTTTAAGCACAGCATTAAACTTGACCACATAGTAATATTGATTACTCTTTCCATTATGCTGATAAGCAATTAAACACAATCAATCTAAGACTGTAAATTGGGGAATCTCTTTCCAACATAATCTTGCTCACTAAAACCAAATAATGCATAAAATGATACATTTGAAATCTGGATACATAATTGAATTAGCATTCACATCTTTCAACAATAGTATTCTTCCCAAAAACATATTAATAAACATATAAACCAGAATGGCAGCTCAAGTCACATCATATAAATTAGGGTGCCCCCATCATTTGATACTCCAGCATAATAAATAATAAACTATATCTGAAGTATCCAATAAACATGAAAAACATTTTTGCTGCATTAATCATATTTCATGATTAAGAGTAACATTTGCAATATTCTTTGAATCCCTTAATCATTGGTTTAAAATGGGGTTTCCAACACTGTTCCAAAGTTCTTGCAAATAGAAATTTGCAATTCAACTATCAGTATCGCTCATAAGAAAACTTTTATCAAGGGAACTACAACATAAAACATTGCCAAGCAAAATTATGTGCATATTTTTTAATTTACAAAAGTGTTTTGAGTTGAACATATTCAAATAAATTTAATATCAAATAAGCATATTATTTGATATATGACAGCAAAAATGCTATTAAAAATAATGACTTATAATATTATTTATAATGGTTATAGTATCTAAAAACTAATAATTAGTATCATTATTTATAATGGTTATAGTATCTAAAAACTAATAATTTGATAACCTAGAGTTAGTATAATCAACATTTATGATGATGGGAAATACACTTTTGGGAAGGAAAATATTGCTTGAAGCTTATTGTGTTTTGTATATGAAAACATTTAGTTTTCAAAGTTAAATTTATGGTACTAATTCCTCATAAATGCTTATGCTATTCTCTTAATTGCTAAGACCAGAAGCCAAAAAGATAAGTTTATCAGATTTTTCTCTTATCTACAGTATATAGACTAGTTACTAATAAACTTGCTATGAAAAACAGCTGTTTTAACTTTGATGTTATTGATTTTTTTATTTGTGAAAAAATATTGTTAGAATGAAAAGAATTTGACATATCTGACTAAGTAAAATGATGAATTAAGCAAAAATAATAGCTATAAACCGGAAATTAAGAAAAGGAGAGCAGTATTTGATTTAATGCAATTAACTGAATAATCTGATAATTTACTGAAATCATGTGCAATGTCAGTCAAAATGGTGGTGTTACATTAGCCAGGAGACATACAATGTTAATAAAGAGTAGTAGTTTGGCTGCCTAAGACTGTTTGGTTACCCCATTTGGTTCACACTTGCGTGCTTTCCAAAATAGACCACAGAGGGCAACTAGCTCTGCATCATATTTAGCAGAAATAGATTTCTAAAGAAATAGACTTCCTGGAAATTCTGTGATGCAGTGGGAATAAGCATGCTATGAGTATTGTAGCCACTTGGGCATACTTAACCATTTACGAACAAGTGAATGAAGATAAGAATGAGGGTCTAAGGCGGAAATCACCTGGCGTTGATGAGGTATTGAGCAAGGCTGATGTTAGCTGGGGTTCCTGTGATGGTGATCTGACGCTCTGAGGAGCCTTCTGTGGCATTGGCGATTTTGATCTGGGCTCCAGACATCTGCCTGATTTCATTAATTTTAGTCCCTTGGCGTCCAATTATGCAGCCTATTAACTAGGAAAAGAGATATTAGGACTTTCTTAAACTAACTCTTATGGTATTAAGAATTGTGAACAACAAATAGCACAAAACTGACCAGAAACCTCAATGTTAGTTTCTCTTATTTTGTTACTAACAAGCTGTGTCTGTGCTCTTTCCTATATTACAGAGATTTTCAAACTACTGTTTTTTTTTACCACTGCCCAACTATAACTATGGAAATATCACTGATGGAGATTGGAGCTGCACGGCCTCTTTGATAGTTGGAGAAAGCTATGAATTATTAAGCAGAAATACTCCTAGATGTTTCCTTATTTAAAATGTATTTCTAACTGCAAAGGGATGCTTTGTTGTGATGGAATATAGCACATACAGAACATATATGAAATACAGGCATTCCTATATAGAAACTGAAACACTGTATATCATTATTTTTAATCATTATTCTGCCTTTTTATAGCGGTGAATATACTGTACCTAATATTCCTGTCTCCTATGACTGATTAGGGATTACATTGCTCCACAATGGAGCACTGAATATTCCCAGAATAACACCCGCCCCCCCCCCCCCACTGCAATCAGTCTCATGCCCCATTTTGCCTGTGTCATAGCATACAGATGGTAATGGGCGGCCATAGGTGAGGCCTGAAGGATCTCTCCATTTTGTTGTTCTACAGAACAATTCCAAAGAGTGTTTGTTTTGCAGGCCCAGGCTTTATCCTAGCTCTCTCCTGGTTTCTGTCACCTTCTTACAGAAGGTGTAGAGAGAAGGTGAAGAGTTCTAACAAGTCTTTTTTCTCCTCCCTATGTGCTCAGAGTGGTATGAGGGCTTCTGCTCTGAGGAAGCAGCTGAGACAGGAGGGCCTATTAGTTGCTTAGTCCATGTTCAATGGAATGACTACTGGGCTTCTTTCTCTTCTTGAAGTGTTTGGCCTGGAGCTGAAGTGAGTCAGTGGTCACAAGCAAAACTGAGAAGATTAATAATTCTACTATAAAACAACTAGGATTATACATTTAATAATATAAATAATAACATTAAACATCCAACCATCTTACATATAATCATAAATGTTTAGATGTAAAAATAAGCAGAGAAAGGATGGAAAGTGAAAGCCAAGCCAAAACTTTCTTAATGGGCAAATTTAAAAAAAACTGACCAAACAAAAGACTTTTCAAGTTAGGTCTCAAATATAGTAACATCCATTAAAATTTCATAAAATATTAAATAGAAGTGTTGCTCTTCAGAAATTGTTTTAAAATTTGCTTTCTCTTTTTCTAAAACTTAATTAACTGGATTTATGGAATGTGAGAATTGCCAGTGACAAAGATTTGTGGGGTCTATAGTCCAAAATTATCTGTTGGAACTGGAAAAGCAATCTTCAAGACCAGTATCAACTTCTTATCTATTTTACAATTTGTAACAAGTAGTCCTCAATTGGTTGCTTATTGACTGATCAATGTTATGATGGATTTGGAAAAAGTTACTTACATTCTACACCACCCGATGGTTATTTGATTGCACTTTTGCTGCTTGGTAACTAGCTCACATTTATGATCCCGTGATTGTGTTTTGCAAAGGGATTTTTTTTTGGGGGGGGGGGCATTTTCTGACCAAAAAAGGAGCAAAAAATGACTACTGGATAAAGCAAAAAATGCCTATTGAATAAGCTGGATTCAGATTTAGGACCATTTGATTTGTTAATTTGCTTAATGACCATCATAAAAACAGCAATAAAATCAAGTCCAGTTAGATGGTCACTCGCCTTATGATCACAATGACTTATGACCAAAATTTCAGGCTCAATTGTGGAAATTGTAAGTTGAGGACTACCTGTAGATAGATACAGGAGACAGAAAGAGAAAGAGAGACAGAGGCAGACAGACAACCCTGAGAGAACAAGTGGATTTTAAGAAAAAGCAAATTGCATCTAAATTGTAGATTTTCTTGAGCTGTGTAATATAAGACCTACTGAAGAAAAAAATGCATATTTGTACTTCCGCAATTTCAGTGAACATTTTGAATTTCTAGTTAGAGTCAATTAGAACAGAAATAAGCTGTATTTGGTAAACTCATTAGTATCTTATAATGTAGATTTTTTGACATGAAGGAGTAAAGTATCAATTAAATCTTCTGGACTGATAGGTGCCCTGGAATCTTATGGTTGTATACCAGTAGCTAGGAAGCCCAAACTGTTATGAGAAAATTGAACAATATTTATGGAACATCATTCTTGGATTTAGTCATCCCTAAATGGAGGTTCTTTGCTTTCCAAAAAAATCTGTTTGCATGTTCTTCCTTTCTACTCTACTTTGGATTAAATTACATTGATGTGGGATACAGTGAATGAACCTGCTGACCTTCTTTTGAATAGATGCCTTGATCTAGTGCATTTGTGTGTTAGAATTATAACTGCTACTTGAGAAACTCTGTGATAGGGAGATTGTTCTTATTGTAATAATCTATTCATTCTGGACTTCATCTGAGTAGACTCACAGTGGCACTGTGGCTTGCCATCCTGTATTGCAAACTATTATTTTATAGGTTTATAAGATACCTATTTCAAATCAAATGACAACTAGAGAAACTCACAACTATTGAAGTTTCAAAGTCAAGAATACTTTAAATTGGGTCTATTTTGGAAGGTAATTATACTCATTCTGTGGAAATCTTCTCTATCACTTCATTATCGTTATCATTAGGAGCTGTGGTGGCGCAGTGGTTAGAATACAGTATTGCAAGCTGACTTCACCCATTGCCTGGAGTTTGATCCTGACAGGGCTCAAGGTTAATTCAATCTTCCATCCTTCCGAGGTTGATAAAAGGAGGACCCAGATTGTTGAGAGCAATATGCTGATTCTGTAAATTGCTTAGAGCGTGCTGTAAAGCATCTGAAGTGGTATATAAGTCTAAGTGCTAAATGCTAGTGCTATCAGTGCTTTTACATTGTGAGGGATGGCTGTTTCTTTAAATTGCTAATCTTTTCACACATCCCGAACCAATTGCCTGTCCATTTTGATAGCTACTGGCTTCATGTCTAAGGCAAGAGTAGAACTCATTTCATAAATTAATGCAGGATAAATTAAGCTACTTAAACACTGCAAGAAAATACCCAAGCCATTTTCATGTCTATTTCTTCTGATACATATCATTATAGGCTAAATCTAGAATATATAATTCTATTGTACATGTGATAATATTCATCTTCATTTCTCTATATAGATGCCCTAATTTAGAACATAGAGATGTACATTATTTTTTATACATTATTTTTATATACATTTATATTTTATACAATGGAACAAACAAACTCACTGAGAACCCTTCCTCTATCTTTTATTTAATTTTAACAAAGTTTTTATCATCCTCTCTCTCTAAACTTTTTTAACTTAATATATTGTTTTTATATTTTAATACTTTGTTGTACACTGTCCAGACTCCCAACCTGAGAGAAATGGGCAGTTCAGGAATGTGAGAAAAAAACAAACACAATTGAGTTTTTGAAAAACTTAGTAGGAGAACAAATTTTCATTAGTAATTCCAAAAGAAGTACAATATATTTGATTTCTTTTTTAAACCAGTGATTTGAGTTGCTTTGCCTATTTATGTCTGAAATGTGGGACTATGACATTTACATGAACACCATTCCAATGAAAAAGAACTATTCTAATATAAGAGTACTCAGACATACAACAGACCCTTCCATCACAAAAGAAGGACCATAATGAGATGGATCAGGATTGAGATGGATGAGGAAAACAATTCCCTTCTCATATGGTAGCATGGCAGGTTTTAGATATCCAGCTGAAAGTGGCAGATCTTTCAAAATGGAGTCCTTGATTCAAGCAAAAAATGCTGTTGTTTATCAGGAAAGTTAACCAAGCAAATTTTCCACGTACCACGAAAGTTACCAAAAGCTTTGTTTTATTTCTCAGTTTAATAGCTTTATGTACCCACAAATGACATTGCATGCCTAAAGTCAATGAAGAGGCTTTTTTGATACCATGTCACAATGAGAAGTCACTGTTGGCTACATACATTTATCGAAAGATAAGCAGAACACGAGATGCAATACTCACATCATTGGGAATGGTGAGTTCATGAGTACTGGCCGGGGGATTGGCATCCAAACCTGAACATATGTAAGAGAAAATGGACATTGCTTGAGGAGAAAGTTTTGCACTTTTGATGGCATTTCACCAAAACAGCAGATCTTGTGGATTTCCAGACTGCGCTAGAGCCAAAGGATAAGGAAGCATGAAGGTTTCAATAAATAACAGATAAAAAAATGGAGCTCTGAAAGCAGTTGCTGTAATATTTCATTAGATGGCAATTCAATAGATTTTAATGCAGTGATATGTTCCTTGAATGCTAATATCCTCATCTCATTTTTTTGCCTTTTGGAATAAACAAGCTGGCCTATACTGCATTTTCAGTGTTCAAAATGTCACTATTGGTTGATGAAATAAAAGATACAGCTGCTTAGAAACATTGGGGAGAACTTGTGGCTATTTAGGAGGCAAACTATGAAACAGTGGTTATTTTAAATCATGCCTCCCCAAAGGATGAATTAATATCCTCTATGGTATTCATTGTATATGGATGCCATTTGCAAGGAAGAGGAATACTGTATTTTAAACCCAGTTCTGGTGAAATAATGGAGTTTTATAGCAAAATTACATTGAATTATATAGCATGAATGACAGATATATTTTGGAAGTAGGGAAATGGGATTTCTTATGATCTTGAGAATTAATAGCAAGGATTACTTATATATTTTTTGCAAAGCATGAAAACAAATTATTATAGGCAGTGAATCCACAATAGAATGAATGTTTTTACTTGTTTAGATAACATATTCTTTATACTGAAATTATAGAGATCCAAAGAGAAATGTGGACTTCAGCCAATAAACTGTAGACATCATAATCTGTTTTCTAAAACTGTGTTTTTTAAAATATACAGTAATACTGGAACTGTACTGCTACAGTTAATAATTTATGGTTCCACATAATTCCCACAGGAACATATTGTAAAATAAATGTTTCAGAGTGAAAAGCAATGACCTAATCACTTGTTAATGTAGCCTAAATAGTTACATGCCCAAAACTCAAGTACTATTTATTTATATATATATTTTTCAAAATTCTACCTTTATCACTTTATTTTAACTAATAAAGTCACCCAGCCAAGTTTTCATGTCTACAGTGGGACTAGAATTCACTGTCTTAAAATCTAATAAAAAGTGACTGATCATGAAACCTAGGAATTCTGCTTTTTAATAAGAGCCACAGAACGACAGTAGTTTGTCCAAGTATAAGAGTGAACACTATTCTAAAAACTTCATTATGACAGTACATAAAAATTTGGGCAGCCTGTTGGGCAACCTTTAGTGGAACAGTATGTACAATATATGGCTTTCTGAAATCAATACAATTCCAAGGCAAAGAATGAAAATACATTCTTAATCACCCTATAACTTACCATTTTTAAAAAATCTGTATTTATATAGTAAACTTCTGGTACCTAAATTACTTCTTGTTAGAACTTTGCGTGCAATCTTAGCCATGTGAATAGGTTGAGGATGCATATCTACATATGAATTAATCACAAGATTTCCATGGTGTAAGTACATGCAGTAATTTTTAAAAAAATCTAAATGAACAGTTCTTTGTTATGAATAATTCATAATATGCACAAATACAATATGTGAACAATCTTATGTGTACTTTATTAAAAAACAGAGGATGTGTAAGATCTATAGTCTATGCAATATTCTGTAGTTATGAAACTTTCCAGATGAGACGATGAAGATTTGCTAGGCAAGACTTGGTATAACTCCAACTTCATGATCTCATAGATATTTATATTAAGTATTTATAAGCGTTGACAATGATAGTTTGCAGACTGACTCTCAAGCACAGACATTTGGAAGTATGTTCCATTAAGACTAATAAGATTTACTTCCATGGAACTGAGCTGGGATCAATCTAAATATGTTTTTGTAATACTGCCCAGTATCGGAATCTGGTTTTGAGCCTCTTTTTGAATTGTTTGAAGGTAACATAATGCTAGATGCTGAGAATTGTCAGCATAATACACATAATACTAACCAAAAACTAAAAAGAAAGGGTCAAAAGAGAAGCCATAGTCTGCTCTCCACTACCTAGGAAAAAATAAGCAGGAATACGAGAGAAGAGAGTCACTACACAATCACCCAAACACCCGTTCAGTCTGCTGAAACTTAGAAATAAAGCTTAATGTTGAAGTCTGCATCCATGAATTTACAGATTTGATTTGTAAAGTTTTTTAGCAAAGCCAATAAAAAATAGCTGTAAGGATTTTATGGAGTCTTGGGGCCCGATCTGATATATGTGAGGGTCTGAGTTTATTTTAAATTCAGTTATTGATGGCTGAATTTATTTTCAAAGGTATTCCTAGTTCCAGGAGAAATTATGGGAATAATTAAGAAATTATGGGAATGGTCAGATTGAAAGAGAATGGGACATCATACACTATGCTGTGGTAAGTGTTGTGTTATCATAATAGCACAATAATATTAATGTCTTTCATTTGTAAGACTTTTGTATAATTTTATACAATAGTGATATCTTGATTATAGCATGGTATCCTAGCTCTCTCCTGGTTTCTGTCACCTTCTTATAGAAGGTGTAGAGAGAAGGTGAAGAGTTCTGACAAGTCTTTTTTCTCCTCCCTATGTGCTCAGAGTGGTGTGGGGGCTTCTGCTCTGAGGAAGCAGCTGAGACAGGAGGGCCTATTAGTTGCTTAGTCCACGTTCAATGGAATGACTACTGGGCTTCTTTCTCTTCTTGAAGTGTTTGGCCTGGAGCTGAAGTGAGTCAGTGGTCACAAGAAAAAGGGTTAGATTGTCTTAACTGCTGCCATTTTTTAATTGTAGGGTCATAACTATTATTGTGCTGTGTCTTGCCTCTTGAACATCTGTAAAACTATCCCATCAATATAATCAGAACAACTGCTTTATGTATCACTTTGGCAATGACAAAAAGAATTCTAAGACTGTATTTCCTGTATTTATTTTACCTGAGGATTGGCCCATCAGATTTTGAGCTTCTTCGGAGGAATGTAAGGGCAGCTTTTCTCCTGAAGAGCAAAGAAGAAATACATTTATTTTTTATTTTTTTTGCCTTCAAGGAGAGAAGCAATGTCACTTCATCTAGGAAGCTCAAAATATGATGAATAAAATGGCAGAAAAAGCAAGTTTTCATTCAAATCAAATACAATGCTATTAAAACCTATGTTCAGTAACATATAAATAATATCTGCCATTCTAGTTTTCTACAGAAAGTATTCCCTTTTCCTGACATTTCCGAGTTTATCAGAAATGATTTTCAGAAAACTAGTTGAGATAAAAGACTGGCCTATTCTTAGTTTTCCATAAAATCAGTGGTTCAAATGCTAAGCGTTCATTAGTCATCTATATATCTTTGACTCCTAGTAGTATAACTTAGAATATCACAAACAATCAGGGACAAGTATGAAAAATTAACCTTTGCCTCTCAATGCAGAATGCATCCTTACCCTTGACTAAAGGATTGTTATGACATAGATGTCTTAGAGCAGATAATAGCAACACATAACTTGCAAACATATGTCCTGACCTTTTCTCAACTCTATTATCTGCCTCTTGTCCTCTCTTAATATTTCCACTCCAACTACACATCCTATTTCTTTTAATTTAAGAAACCAAGCTTAGAAAAAGAGAGAACTGCATAGGTAAAAAGAGAAGGAAATCTGTAAAGGGAATTTGGGTACGTACCAGGGAAAGCAGGGGTGGTCTGTCCAAGGGGAGTAAAGGGGGTTTGCTGCATAGCCAACTGGTGGAGCTTGGTCAACTGCTGAGGGGTAGGAGGGATATTAGAACTAAGAAGGTTATTGTTATAGAATACAAGTCACACTGAAAACCAAGAACAAAATTATAATAGTAATGTTTTGAAGAAAGAAATCAGGAAGCCATGTGGAATCATGGCAACATACAGGTTTATAGAAGGACTTGGCCTGGGAAATTATAATTGGTCAAATTCCTGGCAGATGTGCTCAATCAGGATCTGAAACACAGCAGCCTAGTTTTGGTGTTGTGTCTTTCCAGATGAAATTGTACATATGTGTTCATCACAAAACCTGAACCAAGTGGAAGAATATATGGATATGAGATTACCATTTCCCAAGGAGGTGCTATTGCATAGAGACTATCAGTGCTTCTGGAGCTGTAACCTGGAACTGGTAGTTTCTTCAAAATATTGAAAGTTTCATAACTAGGTAGATGACCCAATGAACAGTCCAGTATGTGTTTTGGCCAAAATAGGTATGTATTTCAGATCCTGTTTATCCCTTCTTGTGCTTTTAGCATTAGACTTCTAATAACTCATTCACAAAGAGGAAGGCAATTCCAATATATTTTATGCCAAATTCATATTGTTATTCAAATACCAAAATAAAACAAATCTGTTTTTAAATCCATGCTTTGTAACAGCCTGAGGTAGTAGGATGATAATTAGATTCTGATGTCATTACAGAAACTCCCCTACAGCATAGTAATTGGCTGTGGGAAGTTCCCCTTATAGCAGGACTGTCAAGCTCCTGGCCCCTGCGTCATCTGCTGGCCACACCTATGCCCAGTTTAGCGAAAAGGGGAAAAAGTCCCAATACATCACGTGATGCCGCCATGACTCTGTGAGTTTGACATCCCTGCCCTAAAGCCATCCAGACCAACCAACTAAACTATGAAGTTCTGATCTTTTGAATTCAGAAGGGAAAAGATTAAAATAAAAAAACCAAACTCCTGTTCTTGTTGCATAACTGAGTGAAAGGGTGCAGGGAAGTCTGACATTGGTGTTATAACAGTTAGATGAAGCATTGGAACTAGAATACCTGAGAGGCTGAAGAAGACAGAAAAGTTACAAGGAGTTTGAAAAGAAGAGCTTTTATTAGTCAGCCAAGAAGGCAAGCAAAACATGAGAAACAAATGGCATTGCAGAACCTCCGCTGAAATAATTTAACAGATTGGGGGTGGGCGGGAAAGAATCTAAAACAATTAAGTTTCTATATGAAGTACTCTGAATGACAATGTTATGTTTTTCAAAAGTGTGTCATTCATTTCTCTCTATGCAACTTTTACTATCACAAACTTTTATTATCCCTAATCACAAATTGGATCTTCTTTAGGTTAGTATTACTGTGAACATGGAATTTTGGAACAAGTAAGGAAAAACAAATCAAGATTTGGTTACTGCTGCTTAACCAGAAGATTGTCTGTAGAATCTTTCTGGCTTAATCAACAAATTATGGTTTTAATTTATAGTAAAGTGATGGGATATAGAACTTCTTTGCTGGAAGATTAAACTACACAATAAGTTTACACATTAGGATAAGCCATAATGTAGTTACTTTACTTTAGTATGAAGTGTAAATAGAGACAGGAAGTAACACAGAGCTGCCCTTCTGAGTTCAGTTATGATTGTGTACATTGGAGGAAATACACAATTATGATCAAACCCACTGTGGGTAGGACAGGAAGATTTTGCTTTGCAAAAGCCACCAACCCATATATGTAGGAATTTTAAAAGAAAACAAATCCATGGATGAGTCAGTAGTGCTTCTTTCTTGTGGGTTTGTTTTGTTCAACAAAATAAGTTCTTCATATCTTTTTTACGGGACTGTCTCAAATTTGGCATCACCCAATGAATATGATTCAGCCCTTTCTTCTTCTACAAGAAACTATATGTTCCACCAGGAAATTTGATATGAGCGGATGCAGAGGCAGGATTAAAGCTTGAAAATCATAGAAACTTGGTCAGGAAGTTGTTGGTGGTCTAGCTGAATTTTTATTCTTTATATGTGAGAAATTGGAATTGGTAAAGTACCAAATGACTGGAGAATAGCAGGCATTCATGTCTACTAAAATGGAGAAAAGGAAAATCCAGTAAACTACAGACCACTCAGTCTGACACTAATATAAGGGAAAATCCCAGAGCAGATGCTGAAGATCTTGAAACATTTTCCCAGACTAATCTTATCTCATGTTTTAAACAAGTAGTTTCCTTAATAGATTGTGAGCATGCTGCAGACATAATACATCTTGATGTCAACAAAGCATTGGTTAATTACTCAATGACATGCTAATCTAATTAAGCATGGACTGAATGGCATGACATTTCATAGCTGGTTCAAACTCAACCATGGCTTAAACTTAACCATGCAAGGAGTTAAAATGGTTAACTAGCTAAGCTAGTTAAACTTAACTATGGCTTAAAATTGCCAACTTAGCTAAGCATGACAGTTCATAGGTAACTCAAACTTCTTTAAAGAATGTTAATCAAAGGGTCCTTGTTAAATTGGAGAGAGGTATCAAATGGGATGCATAAGGGTTAATTCTGTCTTCTATTCTTTGCTAATGATTTTATTAATGATTTGACTGCAGAGGTATAGAAACACTTATCTAATTTACAGATATAAACTTGGATGGAATAGTGAATATCCTAGAAGACTGAAATAAAATTAAAAAATCTTGATACAGGGCAGAAATGATCTAAAGGCAACAGAATGAAATTTAACAGACAAGTGCAAATCTCTTCATTTAGGAAACAAGATCACAAACACAGATATACGATGTGGGATACCTACTTGCAAAAAAGATCTTGGATTAGTAATTGATTGCAAACTGAATTCATTGCCAAGAGTTTGATGTGGCTGCAAAGAAGGCAAATGCAATTTTAGGTTGCATCAACAGATATTTAGTTTCCAAATCACAGGAAATAACCCACTCCATTCTATTCGATTATCTCCACTTCAAATACTAGGTTTACTTCTGGGCAATATACATTAAGGATTCAGAGAAATTGAACAGATTCCAAAAAGGTCAATGAAGAGGATCAGGGGACTAGACGCTAAGGTCTACAAAGAGAAATTAAAGAAGCTGGACATTGTTTGGGTGGGGAGTTGGACTAGATGACTATAAGATCTCTTCCAACTCTGTTAATCTGTATGTATCTTTAGAAAGGATAATTGAGGAGAGATCACACACTGTTCTCTTGTGTTCCACAGAGCAATAGATTTCATAACAAGATGGCAGATCCAGATTGAACTTAAAAAAAAATACATTAACAAAAACAGTATTTGATAATGGAACCAATTACTCAGGAAGTCAATGAATACTTCAGCTTCAGCCATAACATAAACAATAGATACAAACTCAAGGTTAATTGCACAAAACTTGATTGCAGGCAATACAACTTCAGCAACAGAGCGGTCAATGTCTGGAATACTCTACCTGACTCTGTGGTTTCTTCCCCAAACTCCAAAAACTTTAACCTTAGACTGTCTACTATTGACCTCACCCCTTTCCTAAGAGGTCTGTGCATAAGCGCATCAACGTGCCTACGTCCCTGTCCTATTGTTTTTTGTTTTTTATTTTTCTTATATGTATCCATGTATTCATAACTATGTTTTTACTTATACCTATTGTAAGCAATTGACAAAAATAAATAAAATAAATAAAAGTTGGTGGGCACCTCTTCATTGGACATTTTAAGGTGGAATCTAGGCAGTCTTCTGTTTTGGATATATTAATTTGAATTCCTAAATTAAGAGGCAGTTGGACTCAGTGGCTTAAGTGAACCTATTTTTTCTTCTTCTGTTCAGTCATGTTCAGTTCTCACAGACTACCTGCTCAAGTCCCTGAAGTTTTCTTGGCAGAGTTTTTCAGAACTGGTTTGTCTTTGCCTCCTTCCTAGGACTGAGAGAAAATAACCAGCTCAAAATCAGCCAGCTGACTTCATGCCTAAAGTGGGACTAGAATTTATAATCTCCCAGTTTCTAGTCTGATGCCTTAATCACTAAATCAAACTGGCTCTTAGGTGACCCTTAAAACCAGACAAACAGAAAAGCCTTCTTCACCAACCAAGCTAACCTATTGTGACTGTTTTGCCATCAGATGCAGTGGCTTTATTTCAGATGGATTTAATAGAAGGTAAAAAAAAAATCAGGGAGAGAAATAAATAGAACATCTATGTTTTATGCATTTTCAGAAGGCGAGATGTTGAATACTACATAGATCCGAGAAGTAGACAACCATGACCTCTGTTTACCTGCAATTCAAATGCCTGTTTCACAGTCTTCAGCCCCTGCAAATTTGGTATCACGAAGCAGAATTCCTTTCCACATATAGATTGCAATCAGAAGTCTATTCTGACAATTGCTTCCAATTTACAACTACTCCATTTTAAATTCATGTCTATAGATTCTCATGCACTACATTGTTCAGTATTGTAATGAAATCTAATTTTTCCATCAACAATTTTAGGACTTGGGACCCAATGGAACAATTTTTAAACCTTAAAACTGTTGTTTATTCATCATATCATGCTGTTTACCAGATCTTCAGAAATTATAAGGGGAGGTTTATCATAGTAAGATGATGAGAAGGGCTTGTCCTTTTAAATGCTCAGAACTTCAAAACTTTTCTACTCCTAAAATTTTATGGAGACGTATCTGGGCTTCTAAATTCCATCCGATTCCACAAAACATAAATATCTTACAATAATTTAGTGATTTATCCATTATACATAAGAAGAAACAGAAGCTTTGGAAAAATACCGTATGGTTCCTCTGTGGATCCCAAGTGAATTGCTCATCTCCAGAAAGAAGTTTTAAATATGCATATTTTTTCATTTCATTTATTTGTATTCCACCTTTATTATTTTAATAAATAATTCAAGGCAGTGAAAATATCCAACTCACCTTCCTCCTCCTATTTTCCCCACGCTATGTGGTAGGTTGGGCTGAGAGAGAGTGACTGTCACTCAGCTGAGTGGTTTTCATGACTAAGGCAGGACTTGAATTCATGCTCTCCCACTTTGTAGCCTGGTATCTTCATTACTACACCAAAATGGCTCTAGTGACAATATACTCTATATTGCTTGAATATCTCTTTGTATTCATACATTCTTCGGTTAGTCAGATGCACTGAACTCAGTTGGGCTGATTCAGAAAGATTTCAGGGATGCCAAACTAAAATAGGCTTTCCTGAAATGAATTCAGAACTGATATATACAGAGTTCAGAATACATTCAGAGGATCTATTATGGAAAACCAGCTTTATTTTACCTGAATAGACCAGAATATAAAATTCAATGAACTAACCAGAACACAATAGCTCCACTTCACACTAACCAAACCAGTCAATGTGTCTTTCATGAATCATACTTTTCTCAGTAAGTTTCTTATATAAGGAGAATGAGGAAAGAAAAAAAGATGGTATGATTTTTATTTTAGTAAGGATGCAAACTATTTTTTATTAAAAAAAATAAATTGTTTTAGATTTCTGGTTTTATTTATTTATTCATCAAATTTATATAGCTTCCCATCTCACAATCATGTGACTGAGCAGTGTGCAACAAAGTTAGAAAAGTTTTAGCTCTTTGGAAGACTTGTAACAATGTAAACTTTGCTGTTTTGTGAAATATGGGCTGCTTGCTAACTGTCCTGGACATTCATCCACCAAAAGTTCCCAGAGTTTCAAAAGCCAGATTGCAAATGTTATATATTCCCTAGAAGCTATGTAATTTGTATAACCATTTATGTAATCATTTGGTTAGGCAAATTAATTACAGATACCTAACTTACAACAATAAAAAACCCACAATCCCTTTTCCTTCATTTACATAACTCTCGACAGCACACTAGGGAAAATACATAAATATGCGTATATTACAGATGTCTGAAAGGCTGCAAAGAATATAAGTATTGTTTTATAAAGCCTTTTACATTAAATTTAAATTATTAAAGGCCTGGAGGCTAAAACATATGAAGAATGGTCTTTCCTCTGGTGTGCCTGGGCAGCTGCTCGAGAGAGATGGGCTCATTTCAGCACCTGGAGCCCAGTTGTCCTCACTTCCCCCAAGCATTTCTTTGCCTACCTGATTTCCAGCTCTGTCACATTTCTTGCCAATGTGTGCAGGGAAACAAAAGTTTGTGGAACTAAAAAAAAAGTTCAATCAATTCCAAGAAGTTGGAATTGATTGATTGAAGTTTTTTTTTTTTAGTCCCACATACTTGTTTTCCTGGTGAGAAACGCAATGAAGAAATGTGACGGAGCTGGAAATCAAGTAAGCAAAGGAATGCTTGGGGGAAGCGAGGACATCTGGGCAATGGTGGGTGGGGCAAGCTCTGTGGTGTGGCATGGTGTTACAATGGAGAAACAGGAAATGGAGCAGCCGGTGCAAGGAAGGAGGAAGCCACTTTCCCTCTTTCTTCTCCCTGCTCCTCCTCCTTCCCTCGTGCCGGACACATCATTTCCCATTGCAGCGCAGCACCCAGGATCTTCTTTGACAGCAGGGAGGAAGGGATAATTTAACAACGGGTTCTCCCAAGATCAGGTTGGCCATCGTAGGAGGCTTGCCCTGTATGTGTGACAGAGCTGGAGGATGGGAATGGGCCATGCCTCCCATGACAGCCAACCTGACCCTGGGCAAACTGGTTGTTAAATTATTTGAATCCCACCACTATTACAGTCTAAACTGAAACTCTACCAGCTGAAGTTTTTCTAAATTGATGAGATTTCTTGCATCTAGAAAGTGTTCTGTGTTGCTTTCTCTGGTTAAGGATGTACTTTGTAAGATGTGATAACATTTCTTATTTGAGAAATAGTGACATTAATTTCCATGGGCTGATCTGCTCTTTATTATTATTTCACTCCAGTTCCTTGCTCTCATTTGGATTGGGACTGAACTAGCTGAGAACAAATTATTAAAATGCAATTATTTTTTTCATATAACTATATCAATTTTTTTTTTACCTACTGCTACAAACACACTGTTTTCTCATTTTTATAATATTCATGAACATGTTGAATTTTATTAAACTAAAGGAGAGAAGAACTGACTTACCTGCCTCCTTGGTAAATAATGATCAGTAGGTTCTTTTTCTGAAGAAGAGGGACCTTGAGTCATAGTTGCATGATATATAGTATTTTGATTGCCTATGTGGTTAAGTTTTAATTTCACGTCATTTGCTGTTCTGTATCACCCTGAAGCCCTTGTACAAAGATCTTCATTATGGACAGCTATACTACTGTGAAAGACCAGCAGAGGTCTATAAGGATAACTAACACTTTAAAGGAGAATATTTGTAACTCAGCGTTGAAATAAGAGGTCCTTGGTGCTTCCTGGAACTTGGTTGTTTTCTTGCAGGCATTTCATTACCCAAACTAGGTAACATCATAGTGTGTAATCAGCACTGGTGATGTTACCTAGTTTGGGTAATGAAACGTTTGCAAGAAAACAATCAAGCTCAGAGAGCACGAAGGACCTCTCAACTAGCACTTTCATTTCCATATCAATTTCCCATCCCTGCATGAGAAGTAGGCTTACGTTTGTTTGAACACGTTTCCATATTTCTTCCATATTTTTATGTATTGTATATTTATTCTATTACGTTCAGTGTTATATGCAGTTGACCAGATTAACATTTTCTAAGCAATTGTTATTTATAACTGCATTTTATTACATTTCTCCTAAGACATGTATTTCTGATCAGAGAACAGTAATTAATTTCACATTCTCAATATTTAGGCTATATATTTTCTTTTCCATCCATAAATACATAAGCAAGCAAGCATAAAGCCTAGACATTGAAAACATTGAAAACAATGAAAACATTGAAAACAGGTAAAAATGAAGCCTCAATTTTTTTTCTCCCTGTATAAAATTCAGTGTGAGCATCCATTGGTAGCATAGAATGGGCTTAATGAAATTCATTCATAATCTTCAATTTGCAGCTGAAAGATACAACAGTTGGTACCAATCTCATTTATAAGAAGCGTTTTCACAAATGTTATTTATATGCTTTTTTTAAAAAAAGAAAGAAACATAAAGTAAGAGCTGTGCTGGCACAGTGGTTAGAATGCAATGTTGCAGGCTAACTCTGCTCACGTTGCCAGGAGTTTGATTCCTTCAATCCTGACCGGCCCCAGGTTGACTCAGCCTTACATCCTTCTGAGATCAGTAAAATGAGAACCCAGATTGTTAGGGGCAATTTGCTGACCCTATAAACTGTTTAGAGAGTGCAGCAGTTGCCAACCAGTGGGTTGGCAACTGGTGGGCCATGAGAAAATTTTGGTGGGCTGCAGAGAAATCTCACCCCCAGAGCACCCCTCCAAAGCAATTAATCCAGGCTGCGCAGAAACACAAGGCTGCGCTGCCCACATGGCCTGTGGGAACCCTCCCCACCCACTCACTCCTTACCCAGCAAACTTGCCTGCTAAATTTTTATTTTTCCTTTTTCCGACCATCATCTGTTCTGCTGTGCCGGGAGATTTAGATAAGCTAGGAAGCAGAAAATGGTTGGATTTCTTGCTTTCTAGCTAGTCTTTAGATCTTCAGCTCTGCTTTAAAGCACAGCCGAACCTCCCTTATGACTGAAGTTTTGCTTGCCAGCAAATTCAGTGCAGACTCATGGCAAGCAAATTTGAGAGACTGAGCTAGCCAATGGCAGATAAATAGATCACTGAATGACTCTGTGAGCAACTCAATCTGCCTGCTTTGCCTGATTTTGGGTAAAAGTTGCTTTTTTAAAAAAAAAATAAAAAATTCAATATTTACATGCATGGTATGTTGTGAGTTAATTTTATGTGACTGAGCTAGCCAATGGCAGATAGATAAATTTCTGAATGAATTTGTGATTCTGTGAGCATCTCAATCTGCCTGCCTGCTTTGCCTGATTTTGGGTAAAAGTTGCTCTTTTTTATAAAAAATTCAATATTATATAAATATTTATAATATTTACATACAAGCCATGCCCAGCCAGTCACATGACCACCAAGCCACACCCACAAATTAGGCCATGCCCACAGAACCAGTTAGTGGTCCCTGGGATCTAAAATTATGAGTTTGGTGGTCCCTGAGGTCCAAAAGGTTGGCGACCCCTGCTTTAAAGCACTGTGAAGCAGTATATATGTCTTATTGCTATTGCTATTAAGAAAAAAAATATTTTTTGCTAAACATGTAAAACAAATAATGATGCCTACTTCTGGTTTGGCATGACAACTGGAGAACAATAACCAACTCTTCCCCCCTCTAAATTCTAAAAATAAAGGACTTAGTATCAGCAGAAATTTACTCTCCTCTTTCATTATAACTAAAGATATGTAAATGTCTTGAACTCTTGGCAAAAGATGGAATGTAAATTAAATAAATAAGCAAAGACTAAGGAAAATAGCAAGGATTCTTGGTATAACCTAGAGGTGGTATTCAGCAGGTTCTGACTAGTTCTGGAGAACCAGTAGCGGAAATTTTGAGTAGTTCGGAGAACTGGCAAATTCCATCTCTGACTGGTCCTGCCCCCATTTATTCTCTGCTTCCCAAGTCCCAGCTGATTGGCTGGGTCTTCTTTTGTTGCCCTGCACAGGAGAACGGAGCTGGAAAGCAGGTTAGTGGGGTGGGGAGGGAATGGGATTTTCCAGTAACCTTCCCCCAGGAGTGAGGAAGGAATGGAGATTTTACAGTTTCCTTCCCCTGCCACGCCCACCAAGCCACATCCACAGAACCGGTAGTAAATTTTTTTGAAACCTATCACTGGTATTATCACATCATAAAATAGAAGACGCATAAATTCAGGTTGTTTATCTCATTAGCAGCATTATGGCAGAAAAAAAATTAAAAGGAAAGGCTCTTTAATTGCTAATATCGGTGAACAAAAAATTTAGCAAAGGGATAGCACAGCATTTTTTTTTGATAATTTAACAACAGGCCAAGTCCTCAATAGAAATATAATTGGATCCTAATTATTACCAATACTACACATGGCCAATTATTTTGAGAAAAGCATATTAATATTAAATATTAATATTAATATCACTCATTTGACAAAGCATGCAGGTAACATAAAATACATTTACGAATAATAAAGAGAAACTCACATCTGGATGTGGAATTGCATATTGTCCTTGAATTGTGTAGGCCTGGAAAAAAAAAAGCAGTGTAAGACACTGACAGAGCGACCAGTTGCTATAGGCTTCACTTCACGCTAGACTTGTATCACTAATCATAGCAGCAATACGTTAGGATCCTCCATAGTCTGCAATATTTGAGTCAGGGACATTGTTATAACACCGTTTTATACAGTGGGTGTAGGCATAAAGTATATAATAAACTGGAATTATTAACTAAACCCTTTAAAATATATCTACCCAATGAAACTCTTTCTAATGTTGGTAATAATTAGCCATTTCTACACCTCCTAAGCTTTTGCCTCTTGCTCACTTGGGCGCATAGTAGAGGTGGGATTCAGCAGGTTCTGACCAGTTCTGGAGAACCAGTAGCGGAAATTTTGAGTAGTTCGGAGAAGCGGCAAATACCACCCCTGGCTGGAGAGTTTACAGTATCCTTCCCCTGACAGGCTCACAGAACCAGTAGTAAAAAAAAATTGAATCCAACCACTGGCACATAGGCAAGTGAAACTCAGGAAAGACCCACCAACGGTGAAGCCAGAAGCTAAGACTGGGACCAGGTGGTGCTTCCAAATGCCAGTTATGTGGCCTCCCTCCCTTCTTTAGCCTGAGGTTCATCCCCCTCCTCTTTTTAATGCAGGCCTTTCAGCTAATTTTCCAGGGCCAGTGTTGGAGGGAGAAAATGTTTGAATAATTTCTCTAAATAGGTCTGATAGATGAAAGAGTTTTCATCAAGAGTGGTCCTTGTGTGAGTGAAAAAGAGTAAGTAATTTACAACTTTACCAGTCCTCTCAGTTACTCCCTGTGAAATGACCTCACTTAAGTACCTGGCAGCTGAATAGGTAGCTGGGAAATGACTCACTTTAGCTCTTGCATAGCAAGAATGGCATCGTTGAAAGGGAGCTGAGTTACCGGGCATTTCTTTTTCAGAAAGATATTTGTTCCTATAGGCCAAGTTTAAACTATTGCAAACCAGGCCCACAAGAATATCTACTTTCCTTTCATGCAGTTAGGCCTTGACCTTAATTTTCCTCTTAATTCAACTTTAAATTGTTTTACAACTCCATTAGGGAATATTTATGCCAAATTCAGATGTAAACAAAAGTCCTTTCTGAAACAGCCATTTCTTCAATCTGACTCTCCACTCTAACTTCTACCCAGAATAAATAGTTGTCTCAATTAAGCTTTGGATTGCTTATAGAAATAGTTGTTGAGTGGCATTTGTCTTAGCCAAGGGGTAGGAACAGATTAGTATATCCTTCTGGATTTCGCAACTAAAAAATAGCAATTTTGATCAACCTTGAAATAGGGACTTCAGGGAAAGACCATCAGAGCTAGTTAAGGAGAACTGGACCATGATTATGCATGCCTTATTTATTTGTTTGTTTGTTTGTTTTATTTGATTTGATTTGATTTATTTGATTTGTAAATCACTTACAAGATAATAGGTATAAGAATAAACATGAGTATGAATACAGGAAATAGGTACGAAAAAATGGGGACAATAGGACATGGTAGACACAATTGTGTGCTTATGCATGCCCCTTACAGACCTCTTAGGAATGGGGTGAGGTCTTTCATCCTTTCTAAGAGCTGATCAACTGGATTCAATTGTGCAAGCTTTGGGCAACCATAATTTCCTGTATTGCAGAATTGCTGGGACTGGCAATAGGCACTCAGTTGTGAGTGTAAACAGTTATTGCTTTGTGATGCCAGAGTTCCCTCTCTATATTTAGATATTATTATGGTTGGCCATACATTTAGTAAGGTATTTAGACTGAATTTGGCAAATCCTTTCCAAGGATGTGGGATAAGCAGTTGTTGTTTGATGGTATTAAAGATATTGTTATAGAATGTCCAGTGTTCTAAGTAATACCTTTCATAATTGAATGATGATAATTTTGTCAATGCCAGTGATGTTCAAGTGATTCTCCAGTTGATTATTATATAAAATTATATGGCTGATCACCAGACAGAATTTTATACCAGATTGGCAACCAAACTTATAATACTATATAATTTCATATAATTATATTATTTTATATATGTTATGTCAGATATGTCACTCATCATCTAGAATGCTACATTTGATGGGTCCTAGACAGCAGGCCTTTTCTGCTGTTGCGCCAGTATTAAAGAATCTTCTCACCTCAGATATAAGGCTGGCATCATTACTCCTGAGCTTCCGAAGATCCCACAAGACCTGAATACTCTCTTCAGTTCTGCCCTTTCCCAATTTTAAGTAAACAACAATGCTATGACATCAGTTAGATTGCAAATACTGGTTCCATATTTTAAGCTCCATTGTTGAATGGGGACATTGAAACAGAAAAGAATAGAATAAGAGTTGGAAGGATCCTTGTAGGTCTTCTAGTCTAAACCCTGTTCAAGCAGGAGACCCTATACCATTCCAGAAAAGTGGTGTTCAGTCTCATCTTAAAAGCTTCTAGAGCATCCACAACTTCTGAAGGCAAGCTGTTCCACTGGTTAATTATTCTCACTGTCAAGAAATGTCTCCTTAGTTCTAGGTTGCTTCTCTCCTGGGTGTCTATCCATTGTTTCTTGTCTTGCCTTCTAGTGCTTTGGAAAATAAGTTGACCCCCTCTTCTTTGTGGCAGCCCCTGAAATATTGGAACATTGCTATCATGTCAACTATGACATGATGCTATCTTTTCACTACACTAACCATACTCACTTCCTGCAAATGTTCATGTTTTAGTCTCCAGCCCCCTAATAATATTTGTTGCTATTTTCTGCACTCTTTCAGCATCTTTTTTATAATATGGTGACCAAAACTGGATGCAGTATTCTATGTGTGGTCTTACTTAGGTTTCATAAAATGGTACTAATATTTCATGAGATCTTGATTCTATCCCTCTGTTAATATAACCTAACATTGGCTTTTTTGGCTGCTGTTCCATACTGCTGGCTTATATTTAACAATAGCAATAGCACTTAGACTTATATACCACTTCATAGTGCTTTACAGCCCTTTCTAAGTGTTTTACATAGTTTGTATATTTCCCCCAACAATCTGGGTCCTCATTTTACCGACCTTGGAAGGATGGAAGGCTGAGTCAACCTGCTGGCAATTACTAGAGTTAGCTTGCAGTACTGCATTTTAACCACTGTGCCACCACAGCTCTTTTAAGTAATTGTCCATTAGGACTCCAAAATCCCTCTCACAATTACTGCTATTGAGCCAAATTTCACCTAATGTGTAACTGTACATTTGGTTTTTCTTGCCTGAGTGAAAATGTTACTTTTCTTTATATTTATTTTCATTTTTTTAGATAGGGCCCAGTGCTCAAGATCATCTCGATCTTGAGCCTATCTTTTGGGGTGTTGACTATTCCTGCTAGTTTAGTGTCATCTGCAAACTTGATGAGTCCCCCTTCTATTCCCTCATCTAAATTGTTTATGAAGATATTAAAGAGTACTGAGCTTAAAACAGAACTTTCCGGGTACCCTACTGCTTCCTTCCTTCCATATAGATATCTTCCCAAGTATTGATGTCAGGCTGTAGTTTTTCCTTTTGTAAAGATGGGAACCACATCAGCTCTTTTCCAATCTTTTGGTAGTTCCCCGGTGCTCCAAGGACTTTGAAAGATATGGTTCAATGGTTCCGAGATCACATCTGCCAGTTTCTCCAAAACTCTGGGATGTAATCCATCAGGTCCTACCAGTGACCCAGTAGGCTTGAGACCCAGGATGTGGCTTCTTTATTATTTACATCCAACCATGCATCATTTTCTTTACCTGGTTTAGGTCTGCTTCTATAATTCCTAATTCTGGTTAATAATTATATAATAGTTTTAACTAACAATTGTCTTATTCATTTACTTTTTTTTTACTAGTTTGTTTTTCACCTTCCAGATGAATTTCTGTGAGATGGGCAGCCACATAAATTTGTTTAATAACATAAATAAATATATTATATATTATATTATATAATATATTATATAATGATATATAATAATTATATTCTGGAGCACCCTTAAACACAATCAGCATTGACAAAATCATTTCATTGTTATTATTTCATCAAGTAATAACACAATGCAGTGAACAAACAAAAAAAATCACTTATTTTCCTGTCGTTCTTTGGAAATTTGAGTCTCACTGAGGTACCTATGCCTTTTCCAAGTAACATCATAATGTGCCTGGTGAGGTAGTTTGCTGTTCCACATTTGATATAACCAAATTATTTAGCTATTGTAAAAATGTGTTTAATCTGTTATTCTGCCTAATGTGCCAATAAATTTAGGGTTGAGTTTTTTTCATGAAATATCTTTTTCAACATATTATTTTATTACTATTACCTCTTCACACAAAGGCTATAATGATAATCAATATATAGGTATGAATACTTCCATTGTAAAGAATGAGGAAGTCTGTTAGGAAAACATTTTACTTCCCAAGAGTTTATGGCTGAACTAAACAGAATTTCCAATACCTAATTTTGCATTTTCCTTATTTAGGATTTCCCAACTCTAAAAAATCTACAGTCAAATATTCTGTTTCTAAAACTCAAAAGACAAGTATTTGATAGAGGGATGAAAACAATGACAAGTACAATAGTAATAATAACACTGTAATCTATGACCTCATAAAAAAGAACCTGCTGTGAGATTTCTTAGTGCAAGATGCTTAGATTGGCTTCATATACTTCCCTTGTGGTCCGACTTGTAGGGCTAGACTTTGTACCCAAGTCTAAGATCTTAAACATATTGCCCAGTACATAACAATATACCTTCTATTGTTTGGCTGATAAAAATGGTATTAACACGTTTTCACATGCTTGTTTTACACACTTCTGATCCTTTTTGTGAAAAAGAGAATCACTGATGTACGTAAGGTAGTCAATTACAGTAAAAAACACAACCACACTCACAAAACCCCTAAGCTTCTAATTCTTATTAATTTTTTCCATTGAGGAGCAGACATTTTTCAACTCTTTTAGCTTCTTCTCTTTTGGGGATTTATAAATAAAAAGTTTTCAGATTATAAAACAGCTTTCTTTTTTCTTTTCTTTTTTGAAAATTTGAAATTAAGAACACTTTATAAGCAACAGTAAATGTGCCAAAGGAAAGCATTTTTCATAAGCAATTTAAAGACATTTGTATTTAATTAGGCTAGAAAGATGAACAATCACACATAAAGGGAGAGTAAGAACAGCAAAGGAAAATGAATGAAAAATTTAGTTGAATTTCAAAATCAAACCAACTGGGTTCCTTAACGTAACGTTCAATGCTGTTACTGCAGAGAAGTGATCAGTGCTTGGGATGAGATGGGGGGATTCTCTTTCAATTCATTGGTCTTCAATTCATTCAATTCATTGGGGTTTTGTTTTTTTCTTCATTTCTCTTTTGTTTTAATACTTATATTTTATCAGTTGCTGTGTTTGAAGACACTGACACCAATTAAACGGGGAAAAAATTACCCATATAATATAGAAAAGTGTGTTGCCTTGCAATTAAGCAAAGTAATTCTCTATTTCTATTCCAACACATCCCATCTTTTGAGTTATATAAGATAGGGCTATTTTTTAAATAAATAAAGTCTAGATAAAAGAAGCAAGAATCTTTCACACAGGTTATGACATATGGACAAAGATTTGCAATCGTATTTTTCTGTTACTGTATCTTTTATTAGCAGGATCTTTACATTCTAGCATTAAAGCATAGGCACTGGCTTGTTGTAGAGTGGGTGAAGGTCTCATTTGCTCAGCCAAATGTTTCTTTTTTCAACCCTGACATAATTTGCTACCTGAAGGAAAACTACCTATCAGTTGGCTGACTCGGTGTTTGAGCCAATAATAAATCAATTTTGATGACTGCCAAAATGTCTCAGTAGGTCAGTTGTTGTGCAAAAACCTAGCTATGGCATTTCTCTATTAGATGAGTGAAACTAATTCCAAAGATCGTTGGCCTAGATTAAAAAGTAACAATTGTCCTTCCTGCAAGATATATCTTGCTGGCTGCTGAATTGGATTTGGCTCATGCAGTGGGGGGGGGGGGGAGGGGGTTGGCAGCTTTTTGGATTCTGACCTTAAGATTAGATTCCAACAAATACCAATGTATGAAAATATCATATGAATTTCTTGTATTTAAATGGTAGCAGTTCTACTCAAGGGACTTATGCTTCATTTATTATAATAGTTCCTTCTGTCTTACTCTCCCTTTTGAGAAGCAAAAGCTGGACCCAAAGCTCTTTCACCAGATTGAGAGTTAAGAGTAAAGGCTGCAAATATTTCCAATTACAGTTGGCTGGGTCATTATAGCATTTTTGTTCTTAAAAATTGAACTTTAATTATTTATTTTTAATTTATAATTATAACCGAGAAACTACAAAAGTATTAAAATTTTTAGGTAAGCTAGGAATGGTCAATTAGTGAGGAAAAGAACATGATTTAGATTGAGAACAAATGACGGTGGTGATGTTGTCAAGTGATTTACTATTTAACAATCTGACTCACCCAAGTCTCTGTCAGTTGCAAAGGAAAACATATAGGTACAATTTTGGTGAGATGGATCTCTTCTTCCATATTGCTACCAAATCCAACCCGCCCCACAGCATCATGAAAGCAGCATTTCAGAGAAGAAACTCCCAACATGAGTCATAGGCTCTGTTGTATGTTAGCTGTGTGTGGACGTATTTCAGATTGTACGTCTCTTAGTGATTCAACCACATTATTCACTTTGTTTTAAAATATTACATTTCCTGTTTTCAAGCACTAATCTTATTAGGCCACTGGAACCATCAGAACATTTTATTTCATTAAATGATAATGTACAATTACTTGTTATATGGAAAACCATATTTTTACCAAGATTCATCCAGATAAATTTTATTATTTAAATTAGCTAACAATCAAGACAGGGTGATACAAGCATTTCAAATAGATGTCAGCTTTGAAATTCAGCTGTCACATAATTTTTTAGAGAGTTAGAGGAATTGAAAAGTTCAAGGTTATTCTGTATGTCATATTAAGAATTTCCAGTTGCAGTTAATTGGTTCTTGTGATTTATGAAGTGTAGAAGTGGGCGGAGAGAACGGAGGAGAGAAGGTGGATTCTGTGTAACGCTTGAAAAAACTTTCACTTGGGAAATTGCTTTTGACATCCCAGATCTGTTTCTAATAAATTAATTGGAGAGATAACATCTTGGGGTGATAGATATCATGATGCCTTACAGTAGACCCTGGTGCACTTGAGATCTTTTTCTGAAGTTAACACAAAAGTTAAGCAGTCAAAAAAAAAGATGTACTATTTGTGGTGACAAATTTGAGGAGAAGAAATGCTAATAACAGGAGACATTAACTACCTGGACATATGTTGGAAAAACATTTAAGGCAAAACTGCAACGTTTCCAAAATTCTTCTATAATCTTTCTGACTGCTTCATTGTCAAGAAAGTTGAAGAAGAAACAAGAAAATTGATGATCCTAATGAACAGGAATGAGTGTTGAAGTAGGGAATAGCTAAATGAAGATGCATAATCAAGGAGAACCTTGGAAAGAATGTTGATATCATCTTGGAGTTCAAGTGTTCCAGAAACAGATTGGAGCATAATCATAAATGCACACTACAAAGTTAATTTCAACAAGCTGAGAGAAACGCTAAGTCTGATTGAATTGACAGAAATCCTTAGGTCAAAGGAAGTACAGGAAGGCTGGCACTGGAAATACAATAACACATTCCATTGAGGGGAAAAATAGGCAGCTTAGAAAATTGTTGTGGGTGCATGGGTAATTGAGAAAACAGAAAATGGGTTGTAATTTCCAAGAAGTATCAGTAAGTAGTTAATATTTGCAGAAAGAAATAATGTTTAAATTGCAAAAGTAAACTTCAATTCGCAAGGGAAGCTGAAAGCAGTAAAAAGAGCTTTTTTGACTATTCTACCATTTTCTCTGGGCAGTGGACCATCTCAATGTGAAAAAAAAGAGGCTGACTCAGTGTAATGTCGTTGTGTTAAAATAGAAATATCAGGATGACTACTAACCTGTAATTCCTCAGGTCCTCCTTTTTCCTTTTTGGAAAATACCAGCATTTATCATCCTCCAGTTTTCTAACGATGTGCCTGGAGGACAGGCACATCATTAAAGAACTGGTGGATGGTAAATGCTGAAAAGGACCTGAGGAATTACAGGTTAGTAGTCATCCTGATATTGAAACTGGAAAAATTCTGGAATAGGTTAATAAGCATTTTGTGAGCATTTAGGAAAGAATGAAGTGCTTGGAAAGCTAGCAGAGGCCTATCAAGAATTATGAGGTTCAAAAAACTGGTCTTTTTTTTTTTTTTTTACTAACCATTTAGTTGATCATGGGGATATGTTGCATGTAATGTATCTTGACTTCAGCAAACATTCAACCAAGTCTCCCATGAAATTCTAGTAGGGAAGACAGCAAAATGAGGGCTACACTATGTTGCCATTAGTAGATTACAGGTTGAATAATTGTACTGAACAATTCCATATTTGTGGATTGCTATTAAATTGAAAAGTAATGTCAAAGTGGTGAACTGCAGGACTCAATTCTGTTCCACATTTTTGAGAACTACTTTGGTCTAATGGTGAAGGCACCAAACGAGAAAGCAGGAGACCATGAGTTAAAGTCCTGCCATATCCATGAAAGCTAGTTCGGTGACCTTGGGCCAGTCCCTATCTCTCTGCTCACCTCACCTCACATGGTAGTTGTGGGGAAAATAGGGAGAGAAAGATGTGTTGGATATATTCTCTGCTTTGAGTAAATTTGTAAAAAAATAAAAGTGGGATACAAATAAATTAATAAATATTTGTAAATGACATGGATGACAAGTTGCAAAATGATACAAATATAGAAGGGATACCTTAGGGTTAGGGTCACAAGATCTTTGACAGACAGGAAGACTGAAAAGAAACCAGTAAAATGAATTTCAACAAGGATAAATGAAAATTGAAGGCACAAGTATAGGATAGAGGGACTATATTGGACAGCAGTATGGCAAAAAGAAACTTATAATTGTTAATACAGTCCTTGACTGCATCAGCAGAAGTAGCATCAAAATCAAGAGAAATCATTGTTCATTCTCTGATAGTTAAACAGCATCTAAATTCCTGCATCCAGTTCAGGTCACTGCATTTCAGAAAAGAAATGGGCAAACAACAGAGAGAACAGAGGTGACTGAAGACCTGGAAGTAAGAAACAATTGGAGGCACTGGTACATTGAGCTGGCAGAAGAGAAAACTGCTGGAAGACATATCTTGAACTATTTAAAGGGTTGTCATTTTGTTGGGAAGAGAGTGCAGATTCAGAAATAATAGATTTAAATGGCAAGATTGGACAGCAGGAAGAATTTTCTAATGATCAACAATGAAAGTGACTGATGGGCTTACTTTACTGGAGGTCTTTGAACAAAAGCTGCAAACCATTTGGTAGATTCCTGAATTGGAGGTTTGGACTTCGGCAAATGATTTTCAAGATCTCTTCCAAATCTTACATTCTTTGATTCCATGATGACATGCTTCATGAGCACTGAGAACTAAATAAATTAATACTGAATATAAAAATAAACAAGCTTATGAAACTTCAGGACAAGATAAATGGGAATTACTTTCCTCCTATTTGCCAGCATCTCATTAAAATACTGTGTAAAGGCCATAATGTAATAGATAAACATGTGGCATGATTTGGTGGATATTTTGCCCCAATTCTTTTCTTAGAAAAATTCTTTTCTTAGAAAAAGTCAACCATTTGCTAGGTATTGTGACCTCTGAATGTTATTTTATGTAGAATCAGCTCACATATATCTATTGTTCCAGATCTTAAGTTGATAACATTTATTATCTTGTGATTTACGTGAAGACTGAGGAGAGTCTGCCTTGTGTGATCTAGAACTCTATTTCCTTTTGTTGTACCAGATGGCATTCATACTGCTTATTCATTGCTACCCCCAGTGTTTTGCAGATAAAGAGCTTTGAGTCCACTTGTCCTGGTGTAATGCGAATGGGATGACACCATGCAAGTGAAAAGGCAACAAAACCTGTGTACACTAACAGGCAGCGGCTGGTGCTGCAGTAAAAGGCTGAGGTTGGCAGTGGAGGCTGCAAGTGGGTCGGCTCTTACCTGACCACCTGCAAAAATGACAGGGGTGGAGGCAGGCTTTGGGCGATAGGGGATGGTGGCACCTTTCGGTGGGGACTAGGAAAAGGGACAAGGAGAGGGAGAGAGAACATTAGACCACGTTTCCTAAAATAACAGCAAAAAGAGCGTTAGAGGGCAACCAAACATGTACAAATCAAACCATACTGAATATGAACTGATAAAGTTAACTCTGCAAGGTTTTGTTACCAGACCAGAAACTAAAGACAGAATCATTTAGTGGACCATTGATTCTGGCCAGGTATTCACTTGCCTTGGGACTGCTGGGCACAAGTTATAGGCTCTCCTTTCCATCGATCATCTGCTTAAGACAGCAGCAGAGGGATTGTGGGTTTGCAAGGTTTCCAGCCCTCTGAAGACCACTTCCAAGAGCTTTCTCTGAGCCTTTAGACCAAATTATGTCTTCTATTTTTTCTGCTTGCCACGAAGCTGCCCCTTTTTATTTTAGTATTTTTGGACAATCACAAGATACATTTTAAAAACTATTGCAAATAGTTTAGTAATGTAGCTCACTCACCCACTTCATTTTTTCCAAAGAGCCACCAATCTGGTATGAACTGTTTAGCCAAAAGGTATGAATGTGGCTTCCTGAGACTTTCAAAAATTATTACCCAATTCTAATTTTTAAATAAAGGGAGAAGAAAATTACTAAATATATGATTGGAAAGTAACTAAAGTAAGTGTATTTAATGACATTTAACTAAAAATAAAATCAAATTAAGTTTTAATGCTGGCTTTATTTACTATTTTGGCGGGCACTGCTGCCCTTAGCTACCACCCAGAAGCCAAATATGGCCCAAGAAAGAAGTGCACATCCCTGTGCTAAAGTTACTTATTGTTGGATTAACATTTGCTCCTCCAACTGGCAGTCAAATCTAATTGTGTGAACCTTATTTTTATTCTCATGTACTGCCTATCAATCTGAATAATTTTTACTTTCTTTCAAAACTTGCATAAGCAATGGTTATAGTTTAATTTTTCAATTCCTCCCTAATATTCAGAATCAATGTGGCTTCTGATGCTGCAATAAAGGAAGCACTGCAAGTCACAATATTTGGATATTCTAAGAAGACATGTCTAGGGCTGCAGCAGGAACAGAAAATAATACCAAGTGTAGCAACCGTTAATTTCACCAGTGAAGTTCAAGACAGTGAAATTCATGAAGGAAAATGTAAATCAGAATTCTGGAAATAATGAATCTTGGTCTGGAGCCAATGGAGCATAATGAAGTCATACATAGAAAGGTTATTTAAGTACATGAAAAAATTAACATGCTGGAGATAGGTTTAGGTACTGTCTTAGCTGAAATATTCATGAAATGTTACCTTGAAAATCTACAATAAAAAAAGATAAAGCACTTGCTTTTTTGGATACATTCAGAAAGCCCCCTTCTTTTTATTTCAGTGAGGTTTAAGCACCCTGCTCTTATTGTAGCCAGAATTGCTCATTGACCGGGAATCTGCTCTTGCACTGATTTCTTCAACATTTTTTCATAACCACGAATCCACCTCCAACCCCCACCTAATCCAATATTATCAATGCCCATTCTTGTTTCTAGATTTTCATTCGCTATCATATACTTTCTAGTAGCAATTCCAAAGCACATCACCTAACAGGCATTCATCTTTTGTTTTATTTTTGGATAAAAGTGCTCTAAAATCAAGAGATCGTTCATTTGAATGCACAGGATGGAGACAAATAGAAACCATGTGCTGGTCTTATACTAGAAATATCCTTGACAATTGAAGAATACAAATAACACCAGAAAGTTAATGAATTAGAAAAATAGAAGTGATATTAGCTCACTCCTTTCATTCCCGTTTCTTTGGATTTCTGAAGAATGTAATTGTTTCATATTAAATATGCAAAACTGCATCTTTTATAATTAAAGTATATTTAATGACAATATAAACCAAATGGGCTAGTAGGTATTGCAAGCCTCCATACTCTGTCTCCCTAAACTATTATTTTACCCTAAATCTTCATCGAATTACTTTCTCATGTAGCCACCCAAAGCTGTTTTGAACCCCAGATTGGTTGAATGCTTGAGTAGGCAAGGACTAATAACAATCCATTTTCAGTTATTTACTTATGTTCCTGTATACTTTACCCCTATTGTTACAGATTGTACCTCCAGCATCACCACACAGATCTGTTTGACACACTGGATAATTGCATCGGGGGTCCCTGAAATGGTGACTGCCCTTTCTGTAGAGTTGGGCAGCATATCCCCTGCCACCTGAACCTGAGCACCTGTGGACTGAAGAAAGGAAACAGCTTATTTTTTCTGCATAGGCACTTAAACATCCTGGTATAATCACTTTTTGCTCTCTTTTCATACATATAAATATGTGTGTGTGTGTGTGTGTGTGTGTGTGTGTGTGTGTGTGTGTGTGTGTAAAGCCATAAGAACCAACATTCTCCGGGAAATGAGCAAAACTAAAATAAATGGTAAATAAAGAATGGACAAACAGTGATGTTGCAAATAGGTCAGAGTAGGAACAGCACATGAGTAAAATAAAAAATAAAACCCAGTGAAAAGTTTGGCATTAAAAAGATATGAATATAGGCCTCAAGTGAGCCTCTTTCAAGATGGCATTCAACAAGCCCACCATCCCCCCTTGTTTCAGTGACCTAGGCGTGGAGGCAGCTCAATGAAAGCCTTGGGTAATGAATTGAGATGGAAGGATACTATTCTACTTCAGTACCCTGGCCCAAGGCTCTTTGGTTGGCTTTACAGATTAAACCATCCAGGCAGGGGTGGGATGCAATTATTTTTACTACGGTTCAGTGGGAGTGGCTAGGTGGTGTGGCCATGTGACTGGGTGGGTGTGGCTTCTCTTTTTTTTGTGAAGCACCCCACCCCCGTTTTTTTTGCATCCTGGGCCTCAGGGAAGCCTCCTTTTGTCCAGGTTTTAATTGTATATTATCTGGGATGAGTCGCCATGTTGAATAGGCGGCAATACAAATCTAATAAATAAATAAAATAAGAAATAATTAAAAATCATTCTGCTAACATGGGCTAGCCATACCATTAGGCAGAGTGAGGCAACTGCCTCATTCAGCCATTTTAGACAACTGGCCATCACTGCTCCTGCCCTCTGGAATAGCATCTCCCCCGAGAGACAAATAGCACCCCCTCTCTTATGGTTATGGAAGTGTGTCCTGGCTGTGTTCCCAGGCCTGGGGTTAATGTGTTTGTGTTTTCTTGTTATTATTATGGCTGGTTTTAATCCAGACCTTCCATTTTGTTTTACATTTTTCATTGCTTTAACTATCCATTTAGATTCACCCAAATTTTACTAGAATGGATGGCCATAACAAATTTAGATAAATAAATGAGTAAAAACAAATTACTAGTATTTTATACTAGTGTAGAGCCTCAGTGGCGCAGTGGTTAGAGTGCTGTACTGCAGTCCACTTCTGCTGACTATCGGCTGCCTGCAATTTGGCAGTTCAAATCCCACCAGGCTCAAGGTTGACTCCACCTTCCATCCTTCCGAGGTGGGTAAAATGAGGACCCAGAGTGTTGGGGGCAATATGCTGACTCTGTAAACCACTTAGAGAGGGCTGTAAAGCACTATAAAGAGTCTAAGTGCTATTGCTATTGTATTTTTTGCTGGTTGCACAACAGTGTTATATAAAACAGAATGGAGCAGGACATGGTGGAGGGCAATTATTCCTAGAGAATGTCCAACTAAATTATTTACTTCTTTTAACATATAAGTAATATATTTATAATTGGACTTTAGTCATTAATATTAACACCATTTCAACATAGTAGAGATGAACTTAAAGAGATTGTGGCCAAATGAAATTTTCTATAAGTGGAAACTCTTGCCTGAGAACATGAAGGTTCTCAATATGATTCCTGCTTCACTTTATGACAATTGACTTCATGAAGATGAATGAATTAGAGAGGTTTAAAGACCGCCCTTTCTTTTATTTCTCATAGAAAATGACTTTCTCTGCACATAGGGAAATCAGAGACTTACCTCCCTGATTTCTTTAATTTTGGAGCCTCCTTTGCCTATTAATGATCCACACTGGCTTGCTGGTACAACCAACCTTAATGTAACTGGTGGCTTACTTGTAGCTGTGCTGTTACTCATTGAGTTGATTATATCCTTTAGGAAGGAAGGAAGGAAAGGAGAGAAGTTTGAGTTTTACTTTATTAAACAAGCCAAGCATCTTTATCACATTGTAGAACTGTGAATGAGCAAATGGGAAAATAGAATTAGTTTTATTTTGCCTAAGTTGTTAAAACCAGCAGATCTGTCAAATTTAGAAAATTTGTATCTTATATTTTACATAGTTCCTCATCTTTACCACTACTATTAGGGGTGGGATTCTACTGGTTCAGGCTGGTTCGGCCGAACCCCTTACTCCAATGATTAGCTGTCTCTGAACCAGTTCGCTGCAATGAGCATGTGGGATCACAAAGCGCGCTATCACCGAACTGGTTGCTATACTGGTGGAATCCCACTCCTGACTATTACACATTTAGGACAATATCAAAGGAACAGGATATGAACAAACACATTTTCTGTTAATGTTCCTAATACATTAAAGAGCATGATGGCTCAGCAGTTAAAGACACTGACTTTGTCAGCAGGAAAGCTGACAGCCTGGGTTGAAGAGTCCCAGCTCCTGCCCACCTACCCATTGGAAAATATGCAAATGCAAGTAGACAAATAGGTACCATTTTGATGGGAAGGTAACAGAATTCCATATGCTCTGGCCTAAGTCATGCTGGCCACATGACCACAGAAATATCTTTGGACATCACTGGCTCCCATGGCTAAGAAAAGGAGATGAGTATCACCCCTTAGAGTTGGACACGAATGGACAGGGGGAAACCTTACCTTTATCTTAAAGTTATTTTGCATTGCTAAATCTCCTGAAAAAAAATATGGCTGAATAATTCAGTGAATAAATGTTTTTCAGTCTGATATACCCATATCACAAAACTTTCTCTGGTAGGGATATTTATAAGAACCCATGCTTAATTCCAGACAGATCCTAAACGAAACCATAATGAAGTGAAAGGCTTGGTGGATATGTACCAATTGTCATTATTCCTATAACATTTTTTTAAAAAGCATTTTGAGGAGTTTTTACCAAGAAAGTGTCAGTAGAAAATAAACATTTCAATAGATGTTTATTACCTCTTCAAATTTATAAGCAATCATTGCAAACGCTTTGAAGATGGCATCAGTAGGGCCTGTAATGGTCACAATCCTTTCTGGACAGTTTCCTTCTGAGATATTGATTCTTGCCCCACTCTATAATTGAGAAACCACATCTTGTCATACATATGGGGGATGTTGAAAATATAGTATACTCAGACTTCAGTAAGATATTTGATAAAGTAGACATAGATGTTTTGGAAAAATGTGGGCTAGATGGTCCCATTATTAAATGGATTCATAGTTAAATGAAAATCCATAGCCAAAGGGCTATGGTTAGGTTAATGGGTCTTTGTCCAGATAGAGGGTGGTATGTAATGGGGCACCTCAGGTTCTGTCCTGGGCCTGTACTATTCAACACTTGATAAATGAGTTGGATAAAGGAATAGAAGGGATGCTCATAAAATTTGTAGATCACACAAAGCTAGGAGAGAAGATAGCTAATATCTCTGAAGTCAGGCTCAAAATTCAAAAAGATTTTGATGCTCATGAACATTCTGCCCTATCCGTCAAAATGTTGTTTGACGTTGAGAAATATAAGGTTCTGCACTTAGACTAAGATACATGCGCAAGTACAACTCAGGTGGTAAGGTCTAACAATAATATTTTCCAGAAAGATCTGAGGATCTTGGTAGACCACAGAGAAAGGGTGAATCAGCAATGTGCTGCAGACACCAAAAATGCCAATGCAGTTTTGAGCTGCATTGGCATGTCTATGATGTCAAGATGATAAAAAGTGATAGTATTGCTCTACGCTGCACTGCTTCATGCCTGTAAAACTGTGTCCAATTCTGGTGGCCACAATACAAAAAGAATGTTGAGGAACTGGAAAGAGTGCAGAGAAGAACAAAGATGGTTGAGGGGCTTGGAGATTAAATCCCATGAAGAATGTCTATAGAGATTCTCTCCAGGTCATGGTTGTCCCAAAGGTGCTTTTTTTCAAGAGGCAACTGGATTTTCTGGATGTTTTCTTTGAAGACATTTCACTTCTCATCCAAGAAGCTTCCTCAGCTCTGACTGGATAGTGGGGAATGGAAGGATTTATACTCCTTGCAGACAGCTAGTCATTTGCATTCTTTTAACAGGTTGTTAAGGTCACCTGGAGGTTCATCTGTGTCATCAGGGTCAGCTGAGTGGTGCAATTGGGTGTGGGGCTCCTCTGTAACAGACTATGATGAGACCAATAAAAGAAGCAACATTGTCATTCCGTACATTGCAGACATATCGGAAAACTCAGGAGGACCTTCAGCCAACATAAGATACGCACATAGTTCAAACCCAAAAGGCAGAAGCAGAAGCTTGTCCATCCCAAGGATAAAACACCCAGACAGAAACTGAGCAACATGGTATATGCAGTGAGCCATGTGAAGATTTGTACATTGGGGAAAAGAATCAACCTCTTCATAAATGCATGGGACAACATAAAAGAACAAACACATTAGATTCAGCAGTCCAACTGCATTTAAAGATAGCGTGGGAGGGATATGACAGCCTTTTCAACAGTTCCAAGAAGGCTCCACACCCAATTGCACCACTCAGCTGACCCTGATGACAGCTGAACCTCCAGGTGACCTTAACGACCTGCTAAAAGAATGCAAATAACTAGCTGTCTGCAAGGAATATAAATCCTTCCATTCCCTACCATTCAGTCAGAGCTGAAGAAGCTCCTTGGATGAGAAGCAAAATGTCTTCAAAGAAAAACTAGAAACTCCAGTTTGGGACAACCATGGAGAATGATTAAAGTGATCCTATAAAGAGTGGTCTATATTTAGCTTAAAGAAGAGAAAACTAGGGGGAAACACAATGGCAGGGGAAACATGATAGCAGTATTCTGATACATAAAAGGATGTCAAAGGGAAGAGGGAATACAGTAGATATATTCTCGCTGGCATCTGAGGATAAGGTAAGAATCAGTAGGTAGAAATGTTACAATGCAAGATCCAAAGCTGTGCAAAGACAAATTTTCCTGACTATGAATCTAACAAGAAATGGAACAGTCTATCTCCTGAAGTTGTAGATGCTCTGGAGGAAAACTGCAGGTTTTCAAGAAAAAAAAACTGGACAGCCATTTGTCCAAAATGGCATGAGGAATCATAGAATCATAGGGCTGGAAGAGACCTTGGAGCTTTTCTAGTCCAACTCCCTTCCCAAGGCAGGACGAATGGTTGTCCAATCTTTTTAAAAACCTCCAGCGATGGAAGCCCACAACTACAGGAAGCAAGCTATTTCATTGATTGATCATTCTCACTTTCAGGAAGTTCCTCCTTATTTCCAGGTTGAATCATTTTCTGACAAACTTCCACCCATTGCTTCTTGTCCTGTCCTAGCAGTTGGGGAGAATAAATTAATGCCTTCTTTCCTATGATAGCCCTTGCGGAAGAACACTATCATGATAGTCCTAGTGGAAGACCGCTATCATATCTCCCTTGAGCCTTGTCTTCGTTAGGCTAAACATTCCTAGTTCCCTTAGTTGTTTGTTGTATAATTTAACCTCCAGCGACCTCTTATCATCTTTGTTGCTCTTCTCTGCAGTCTTTCTAAGAGCTCAGCATCTTTTTTTGTATTGCAGTGATCAGAACTGGATGCTGTATTCAAAGTGTTATCTTACCTGTGCAGCATCAAATGGTACTTTCACTTCTTGTGATTTTGATATTATCCCTCTGTTGATGTTGCCTAGAACTGCATTGGCTTTTTGGCAGCTGCAGCACACTGCTGGCTCATACTTAAGCGATGAGCAACTAGGGCACCTAGATTCTTCTCACAGTTACTACTGTTGAGCCAAATACGTCCCATTCTATACCTGTACATTTGATTTTTAGGATCTGGTTTTAAGATTTTAAGAAAATCTATACCTATGCATTTGGTTTTAAGATCCTCTACTGGGCAGGTGGTTGGCCTAGAAGACCTTTTATATACAGCAGATTCTTAGAAAATGTATAGATTTCATATTTTGTATTGGTTGTGGATTATCAGTTATTTTTATATGGGAATGTTTAGAATGACGTTTAGAACAAACCAGACACTCAAAATATATGATAACTATACTCAAACATAAACCACACAGGTTCTAACTCAATTGCAGTCAAACAACAATGTATAATTAGTATTGGATTACAACTTCTTTTGACCTATGAAAATAACTCTGTTCAGGCATTTATAAATTCAGAATAACTTGGGCGGGTATGACAAGCTTCTTAATATCTATCTAGGAAAAATTACAGAGCAGGATCCAGGTTTTCTCTGGTGGTTCAAAATCGTCATCTGTACTTTTGCCATAGGGAAGCTAATCTGCTTTCAATACTAAAGAGTGTGACTGCATGAAAAAAAACAAACCAACCCATTGGTCAACAAATTTCAAGCCTTCTCAAGGTAATGATGCTCACCTCCTCACGCATCTTTTTTACCGTTTCTCCTTTCTGTAACAAGAAGAAGAAAAGAAACAGTTATTAGAACAATCTGACTAAAATATCATTACTCTTCTTGCAACACAGAATATACAGATTGTTACTTTTTGTATGGTATCTATGTAATACTGATAACCACTGCCAATCAATAAAGTTGTATTATGGAAGCAAGGTAGAGTGTTGAGAAATTAGAGTGAATTTGAAAATCTTGGAACTCATAATACTGAATATGCACAATTTATAATCAATTATGAAATATGATTTGGAATCTGAAAAATTCAAGATTGGTATGATTAAAGGAATGTAAAAGTTGCATACAATTATAGAAATAGAATAGTGGGCATTTAGATGAAAATGGAACTTTTCACCCTGAACTTAAAGATGAAGTTCAGGGTGAAAAAGAGAATTAATTTAAAATATTTTAATGACTGGTTTTATCATTATAGCCATGATTGGTAAAATGAGCATCTTTTTTTCTCCAAAATGCTGGAAATACAATGAACAATTTGGTGTTTTTTTCCCATTCACAGTAGCAATGTTGCGAAGGTCAACAACATTGGAAATTAATTCATTGTAGAATGGAACAAATCTTTAAAGTCATAATTCTGTTTCATGAAAAAAATGTAAGACTTCACCAAACCGCACTTTCCTTCAAAATACATAGAATTGGCATTATACTTGGTAATGGTTGCATTATATGCTTTTTATTGGAAAATAAATCTCCAACTCCTCTATGGAAGAATGGAAGAATTAAATTGTGGGAATATTCTTTGATATTTTGAAAAACTTTATATCTAAAAAGTAAACCTTATATACATTTCAATCTTATTTGAAAACTATTTCTTGTTGTGTCCGCGAAATGATGCCAGGAGTCGGTGACTTCAAATCATGCTCTTTTATTAAAGTAGGAACCGAACTGGCGCAAAGGAGAAAGTTTGCGGCTTTTATTCCTTTAGCCGCGGCGGCCGCGGCCAATGGCACCGCTTTAAATCTCCCGCGATTCGAATGGACCAATCGCGGGAGATTCTTAGCGAGCCAATCGGCGCGGCTCGCCTGACCAATCAGAGTGCCCCGCGCTTTGGCCAATCAAAGCACGGGGATCTCAAGAATGCTAATTAGGGACAGAACATCCCTCCCCTCTTGGTTCAGTCCTTACGTCGCGTAGTCACGTAGGTAGGCGGGGCTCCGTCTGAGCCTACTGGACCTGCGCAGCTCAGTCGTAGGTTGGATCCCGGCTGGTTCGGTTGGGATCTCTGTTGCTCCTGATGCCGTCGTGGGAACCGGCTGGTCGGTCGGGCCGGGCCGCTCTCCGTAGCTCCCTCCTGGGCCTCCCGGGTTGGTTGAGCTGTGGGTTTCGCCGCTCCCGCTCGGTCTTTCCGGGTCGGTCGAGCTGGCCTGGCTGTCTCTTCCTGGCGAGGGGTCGTGATGGCTGCTTTCCGGTAAGTATGGCTGGTTTATTCTTCTTTGGTTTTGGTCCCCTGGGTATTCCCTCCACCCTTGGTTTGTGTTGTGGGGGTTGGTTTCGCCTGTTTGTGCGTCGGTGGTCTCTTGGTTGGCAGTCCTCAACCTTAATTGGTCGATGTGGCGTTTCCACGCTTGTCCGTCTGCTGTTTGTAGCCGGTACGAGTGTGGGCCTGTTATTTGTGTGATGACGGCTGGTATCCATAGTGGGTCTCCCGTCAGGTTTCTTGCGTATACAGGGTCGCCGGGTGCGAAAGTTTGGTGTTTGCTGTTTGAGTCTGGGGGCTTCTCCGGGTTATACGTGGGGTGTAACCTGTCGAGTGGGGACCTTAATTTCCTCCCCATTAATAGTTCGGCTGGGCTCTTATTCGTTGTGGTATTTGGGATTATGTGTTGGGTGAAGAGTAGTTTGTTTATTTTCTCCTGGATCTCCCCGTGGTCTATTTTCTGGATGGTTTTCTAAGTGAATTGCACCATCCGTTCCGCCCTACCATTCGCCGCCGGGTGCGCCGGTGCTGTCAGCGCGTGGGGGATGCCCCTTTCCGCTAGGAATTTTTCGAATTCCAGCGAGGTGAATTGGGGCCCGTTGTCGGAAACGACGACGTCTGGGAGGCCGTGCGTTGCAAAGAGTTTGCAGAGTTCCTTGATCACGGCCTCTGTGGTTGTTGTCTTCATGTTGCTTACCTCCAGCCAGTTGGAGTAAGCGTCTACTGTTATAAGGAAGGTGTGTCCTTTTGTGGGCCCGGCGAAGTCTATGTGAATCCTAGACCAAGGTCCCCTTGGGGTTTCCCACTCTAGGACGGGTGCTGTGGGTGGGCTTGGCCTAGTTTCCTGGCATTGTTGGCACCTTGCTACCCAGGTCTCAATTTGTTTGTCCATCCCTGGCCACCAAGCGTAACTTCTGGCCAGGGCTTTAGTCCTAACGATGCCAGGGTGCCCCTCGTGTAGCAGTTCCAGAACCTTCCCTTGTAGCTTTTCTGGAATGACCACCCTATCCCCCCATAGTATGCACCCTTTTAATAACGAGAGTTCCGTTTGGCGGTTTTGGAATGTTTTGATGGACTCGTCGTTGTCCCTTTCCAGCCACCCTTTCTCTACCCAATGCAACACCCGTGCCAGACGTTTGTCTTTATTAGTCTCTCGGGCAATGTCTGACATGGTTATGGGCAGGTTGGGTAGAGTCTCTATGCTGAGGGTGGTCGTCGTGGGTGCTGGGTCGGTGTCAGGTTCCGGTAGCGGCGAGCGGCGAGCGGCTTAAGGCGTGTGCATGGGAGATCGTCTTACCCGGTTTTTGTATGAGTCCGTAGTTGTAGGCTGCCAGGAACTCGGACCACCTTGTCATTCGGGGAGACAGAATGTTCGGGGTGGCCCGGTTTCCTGCAAGGATTCCCAGCAGCGGCTTGTGGTCGGTTATGATGGTGAATGTCCGGCCGTAGAGATACTCGTGGAATCTTTTTACGGCGGCAACGATAGCCAGAGCCTCTTTGTCCAGCTGGCTATAGTTCCGCTCCGGTTTGGTGAGGATCCTTGAAAAGAACGTGATGGGCGCTTCTTTTCCGTCGGAGAGGGTATGGCTGAGGACAGCGCCGACGCCGAAAGGTGATGTGTCGCATGTGACGGCCAGAGGTAGGGTCTCGTTATACTGTATAAGGACGGCGTCTGAAGTGAGGAGGTCCTTTGTTCTTTGGAAGGCGGCTTGCTCGCATTTCCCCCAAGTCCAGGTCGCCGCCTTGTCCAGGAGCCTATGCAAGGGCTTCGCCACCATCGCCTTTTGGGGCAGGAAGACATTGTAAAAGTTAAGTAGCCCCAGGAATGCCTGTAGTTCCGTCTTCGACTTGGGTGTGGGGGCTTCTTTGATGGCCTTGATTTTTTGGTTTGTGGGGTGAATGCCGTGACGGTCTAGGAGGTATCCTAGGAATTCTACCCGTTCTGTGTATAATTGGCATTTCTCCCTCTTGACTTTGACCCGGTCTCTTTGAATTTGGTTAGGACCTCCCTTAGGCGACCCTCTAGTTCGGCTTGGTTGGTTGCCGACACTAGGACGTCGTCGAAGTAAGGTACCACCCCCTTAATGCCTTGCAATAGTCTTTCCATTAGGCTTTGGAATATTCCCGGTGCCACGCTGACTCCGAATTGGAGTCGGTTGCATTTAAATGCTCCCCGGTGGGTGACTATGGTTTGCGCTTCTGCCGTTTGCTCGTCGACTGGCAACTGTTGGTATGCCTGGGCGAGGTCGAGCTTGGCGAAAACCTTGCCCCCTCCCAGTGAGTGCAGTAGGTGTTGCACTACTGGGACGGGGTAGGTGCTTTGTTGTAGCGCGCCATTTAGGGTGGCCTTATAGTCCCCACAGATCCTCACTGACCCATCGGGCTTGATCGGGGTGACTATGGGGGTCTCCCACCGGGCGTGGTCTATGGGCTGTAGGACCCCTTTCTTGATGAGCTTGTCAATTTGCTCGTCTATCTTGGGTTTAAGTGCGAATGGCACCCGCCTTGGTTTCAGGCGTTTTGGGGGGACGTTTGGGTCTGGGCTGAATGATATAAGGGGCCCTCGGTACTTGCCTAGGTTTCCGTCGAAGACCTCTTGGAATTCCCGGGCCAGTTGCTGCTCCCAGCTGTCGTTGGTGACGTGGTCGACTCCCGTGACTGCGATGCCGAGCAGGGCAAACTATTGCAGTCCCAGTAGGCTTGGGCGGTCGTGGTCGACAATTGTCAGGGGAAGCCTTTTGGTGTGCCCTTTATATGTGATGTTGAAGTGTTTGGTTCTGACTACCGGGATGCGGCTTCCCTGGTAGTCCCTTACGATGAGTCTCTGGCTATCTAGGTTCCTCCTTTGGATGGTAGGCACCAAGTGCTTTATTTCATGCCATGCTATCATGGAGAGGTAGTACCCGGAGTCCACCTCCATTTTGCATGGCTGGCCCTCGATGCCTACCTCCACGTGGACCTTCCGGGCGTCATTGGTTATGGCGTGGCCGATGGTGACCGTCTGATGGGTCTCCTCTCTTCGCCGGTTATCGCCGCCTTGCAGGGATCGTCCATTCCGGTCCCATCTGTTGTCCGAGGGCGATCTCTGGTCCGGGGTGGTGTGCTCTCTCTCCTCCGGTCGCTCTGGTCCCATCGTGCCGGGCTGCGGTTCTTTTTTAGGCGGCAGACACGGGCGATGTGTCCCTTCTTGTCGCAATGCCGGCAGATCGATTCGAAAAACCAGCATTCCGACCTGGGGTGGTCGCTGTCGCAACCGGCACAGTTGGTCCTCGACTTACGACCCCGCCGGTTCCATGGGTCGCGGCCTGTCTGGAGGCGATGGATGTCCTCCTCGTCATCGGAAGTGCCCGATGCCGAGTGGAAATCGCCCTGGTGGTCTCGGGTTGGGCCTCGGCCGACCTCGCAGGGTTGTTGTTTCCACTGCGGTCCCCAGCGTTCGGTCTGCACATGCGGTCGGCGGAGGTTCGGGTTGCTTCGGCGGCTGCGGCTGCGGTGAGGGTGTCTGCTAGGCTGATGTTGCCCTTGGCCATCAGCCGGCTCTGGAGGACGGGGTCCCACAAACCGAGCACGATTCTGTCTCGCAGGGCGTCGTTCAGGTTGTCGAATTCGCAGAGCCCCCCTAGGCGCCGTAGCTCGGCGACGAAGTCGCTGAAGCTCTCACCCGACCGTTGGTCCCGACGGTAAAATTCGTTGCGTTGGATCAGGATGGGTACCTCTGGAGCGTAGTGCCGCCGAAGTATTGGCTCAAGGACGTCCCAGTCCATCGCGGTCGCATCGGCGGGTTTGGCAAGCGCCTTGGCCATCTTGAATACCTCGGTCCCGCAGTGGGTCAGGAAGACGGCGCACTTCATGGGGCCGGTGGCGTCCTTCAGATCGCTGCACTCGAGGAACATGCGGAATTGGTCGGAGTACGATTCCCAGTCCTCGGTGGCGGGGTTGAAGGGTGCGGGGGGTGCAATTTTCGCCATCGTGGTGGTTCGGTTCAGGGTCTGGATCCCACCTTCGTCGCCAGTGTTGTGTCCGCGAAATGATGCCAGGAGTCGGTGACTTCAAATCATGCTCTTTTATTAAAGTAGGAACCGAACTGGCGCAAAGGAGAAAGTTCGCGGCTTTTATTCCTTTAGCCACGGCGGCCGCGGCCAATGGCACCGCTTGGAATCTCCCACGATTCGAATGGACCAATCGCGGGAGATTCTTAGCGAGCCAATCGGCGCGGCTCGCCTGACCAATCAGAGTGCCCCGCGCTTTGGCCAATCAAAGCGCGGGGATCTCAAGAATGCTAATTAGGGACAGAACATTTCTGGAATACAATTTTGTAAATGGAATTGTCTCACAAGAGTTTAGAGTTATTATTTCAGTTTGATATACAGTGTACAGATTATTTACAGTATTCTTTCAATGTATTTCTTTTCTATTATTGATTTAACTTGTGTTAAACAAATATTTTTACAATTCAAAAGAGACATTTTGATTAGAAATTGAGTACGAAATATCTTCGAGTACACTTAAGTTGTTAATTGTGTATTGCAGTATATTAGCCAAATGATATTTTAGATTTCCTGGTTATTCAAGAATTTTTGATTATCCGCCATCCATATTTTACTGCTTATATTGTCATTTTTTATTACTATATTTTCTATAGTTTTTGTATATTATTCAGTTAGTGATGATTGGAGCCATACAAAGTAGGTTTTAGTTCAGAGAAAAATAAGCATCAATTTTATCTGATTTATTGTGGACCCAGAAGCTTTTGCTTTAATGTGGAAATATGTATATAAAATTTTTCTGAAATAACAACCTTTAATAAAATCTCTCTCTTTCTCTTTCTCCAACTATATGGTCTCCTTTGGTGTATTAGTAATAAATCAGTATATGAATATTTGAAGACCATTTCATTGTTAAGATAAATAAATATATAATTCTTATTTGCCTGATAGCTTCATAATGACTATTTATATGTTTTTTGTTTGACAGTAACAGGATATTAGCTTTATTAGATTAGCTGTATCTCAGAATTCCATTACATTTGATGTGAAATAGAAAGATTGTAAATATTATATTCGATTGAGTCTGATTCCATGGACATAGCTATTTAGTTTTCTTGGAGAGTGAGTTGTTTGATATTAGGAAACTTATTTCCTCAATATACTTTCAAATAAATTTCCTATATGCAATTATTCACATTGTTCCAGGCTTTTCTCCAATTATTGACCCTTTGTTTATTATAGATATGTTTTCAGCATTTCATAAACTCCTATTGAATATCTGCATTTTCATCCCACATCCCATCTAAGTGAATGCAGATGTTGCTTGATCAGTTTCTGCTGCCTTCTGCTTTTAATAAGAAACCAGACTGGCAAATAGCTCAGTGGAGAAAGCAGTTTACATTTAGGGAAAAGGAAGATGGCTGGGTGCATAGGCTTCTATTTTACCAATTATGACTCTCATGCTCTAATTATATACGGCTCTTATTCGCTCAAGAACTAGCTAGGAAGGAAGAGGGAGAGAAAACAAAATCTTGAGCCCCTTGCTGGTCACCTCCCACATAGCTCTACCCACAAAGAACATGTATGAGCTTTCAAACGTAGAGGATATCAATTACCTTCCCAATGATGCTTCCAACTTCCTGTTGGAAAGAAAATGGCAACAAAATAAGAAAGTAAAAGCTTTAATTATCAGTAAATCTTATTTATTTTGCTCATTGTGTTTATTAATTTCTAATCACAATTGCATAAGTGTAAAATAAATAATTTCTTTATTAGCAATAATATAAAACAATGAAGAAAAGAGCCATATTTGTGGAGTTCCAAAAATTTTAGGACAGCAGATGTTCCCCTGCCCTGATAGCCTCTCTCGGACTTCTACTTCTTGCTGTTGTGACTGTGTACCCATATTTGTAATTAATTGAAAAGTTATTACTGTATATTAATGTTGGCTAGGTAAAACCTAAAATGAAAAATGCATTGGATATTAAAAGAGAATCTCTGCCATCCTTTGATATCAATTAACAAAAATATATGTTAGTTACTTAAATCACTAGAGCAGGGGTGGGCAAACTATGGCCTGCGGGCTACATCCGGCCCGTTGGTCTGTCCAATCCAGCCCGCCCCTGAAAAAAAATTGCTGGGCGTGGTGTATTGCCCTGCGCTGCATGTCCCCCAAGGCTGCAAAACAGTGCGGAGCGCTCTCGGAGTAGGAAAGAAAAGAATGTTGCAAAGGCCTCGGCTGAGAATTTGAAATCACCTTTGAGTGTGCTCGCGCCTGGCCCCGAGCCGTGCAGTGGAGGGAAGCCCGGAGCGCTGCTGGGTCACCTCCTCCAAGCAGCCTGCCCACCCGCTAGGCTTCCCTCCGCCGCGCGGCTCGGGGCCAGGCGCGAGCACCTGCGAGTTAAAAGGAAGCCGAAAGGGCTTCCAGGCTTAAACTTTGCACAGGCAAAGTTTGCAGGCAGGAGCGTCTTCCCGCTGAGGAAAGGGAAGGGTTCCACCCGGTGGGCGGTTGGGCGGGCTGCTTGGAGGAGGCGACCCAGCGGTGCTCTGGGTTTCCCCTCCGCCGCACTGTGCAAAGTTTAAGCCTGGAAGCCCTTCTGGCTTCCTTTTAACTCACAGGTGCTCGCGCCTGGCCCCAAGCCGCGCGGTGGAGGGAACCCCAGAGTGCCACCGGGTCGCCTCCTCCAAGCAGCCCGCCCGCCGGGCATAACCCTTCCCGCTCATCCCTTGGGTGTCTGCCTCGTTCCTCTCTCAGTCACTCTTTCGTCCTCCACCAGCCCAGAAAAGAAAGAGAAAAAGAGGCGAATAGTTATTATTCTCAGCCGAAACAACCAGAAATGAAGGCAGGCAGGCAGGCAGAACGGAGCATGGGATTGAACCGTGGGTGGCTGTGTGGGGGTGAATGGGCGCTTCGGAGGAGCTGCGCTGACAGGAAGCCACCCTGCCGGCTTCTTTGAAGCTGTTTCTTCCTGGGCTGGTGGAGGAGCGAGAGAGCGACTGAGAGAGGAACGAGGCAGACACCCGAGGGATGAGTGGGAAGGGTTATGCCTGGCAGGCGGGCGGGCTGCTTGGAGGAGGCGACCCGGCGGCGCTCCGGGTTTCCCCTCCACCGTGCAGCTTGGGGCCAGGCACGAGCGCCCGAGAGGAAAAAGCAAGCTACAAGTTGATGGGAAGTTGCTCGGGTGCTGGGAGCCACTGTCATGGTGAGCGGCTCGTCGGGCACGTACGCGAGGAGGAGGGCTTTTAAAGTACCTCCCGAGCAGGACCGCCGAGCCGGGAAATGGGGCGCCAAGGCAGGGCAAGGCTCCACCAGCAGCGGCTGAGCTTTAGGTGGGCTTGGATGCCCCTGAGCGCGGTTTGCTGTTTGTTCTCTCCTGGGACTCGCGTTTGGAAAGCGTGGAAAGTAGTAGCAGGAGCAGCCGCGGTGTTACTTTTTCATATGTGTGTGTGTGTGTGTGTGTGTGTGTGTCTGGCATTCCGCTTTGTTCGGGTATTTTCCCATGTCATAGTAGTGGTGCTTTTAAAGTTGTAGCAACGTTTCAGCAGAATGTCAACTCACAGACGAACACTATACAGAAGCCTGATGATGGCAGATGACATTCTGCTGAAACGTTGCTACAACTTTAAAAGCACCACTACTATGACGTGGGAAAATACCCGAACAAAGCTGAATGCCATACATGTAAGTACCCGCGAAAGCTTAAGAAAATATATAATATATAATATATATATTATAAAGGGCCCATTATAAAATGCAGCAAATTATATATATATAATTTGCTGCATTTTATAATGAGCCCTTTTTAATGGCCTTTTATAAAATTGGTTTGGCCCTCGAACACAGATCTGATTTTCCATGTGGCCCCCGACAGAAATTAATTGCCCACCCCTGCACTAGAGGGTTTTTTTTCCTTTCATGAGACATTCCCTCTCCACCTCTACTACAACAAGGTTTACATATTTGTACCTTGTTAGGAGATAAGAAAAAGAAGAATTTTACCATGTAGCTTTCTCCCTCCCCATTCAAGCCAAACATTAAAAAAAACATTGAATAGCCATGCCAAAATAACTACCCTAACCACAACCTTGTCCAAAATTTATCAAGCTGGGTCCCATATTTACAGCAAAATATAATGCATGAACAGGTTTGCAGTAAACAGGAATGTTAGTGAACCCACTGTATCACAATTTGGCAATCTGAGGTTCATGGACACTTGGTTTAGTTCTCCTAGCATATGGCATTAGCATTAAGTTTCATTTTAATTTCCCCTGAGCTTCCTATTTAATAGAAAGGCTTATCTACATTGATGAATGATGATTAGAGCAGTATTGATACAGAATAACTCAGATGTGTTGGCTGTCTGTCAAAAAGATACGTTGATGCTTTATCTCTTGCTTAATATTACTGTATTCAGAAATCTTGCTTGTCTGCCTGGAGGGGGAAAAACAAAAGAACTTCCAGGAACAAAGTAGTGGTGCTATTCCTTTTGTCTAGTGTCTTTATGCACAACTGAAGAGAGGTGGCTGCATATCTCCATCTCCTGTACTTGGAGAAATTCCTGCAAGAAGTATCAAAATCATGTTTGCTTTTTCAAATAATTGCTTCATTATTTTTTTAACTCATCTCATGGCAGTGATTCTGGGTAGCGTTCAGTGCCTAACCCAAACAATCCAGAACAACAATTTCTTTGCCAACCAGAACCATTTATTTGGGGTAGGCAGCCATAGAAATTGAATAAATTAATAAACAAATCCAATTAAAAATGTTTGAGATTCCACAAATCATGGCATTTACAGGAAAAAAAAACACCCAATTTAAACAATTGGCTGGCAGAATTTGCTCAGCCTCCCAGTCCAAATGCAGTGAAGAAGAACCAGATCTTTAAAGCCTTACACAAGGCTAAATGAAATTACCCTTGAAGTTTAGGACTTCAAAGACTTATAGTTTATATAAGTCAGTTTATATTCAGGGAAATAGTCTTCGTAACATTTGAGGACAAGAGGTTTTGAGAAAACAAGAGAGAACATAAACATTCATAATCAATTTATTGCACTAATATATGAACTAGCCAACATTTTTGTAAGCAGTTAACGCTAACTGTTTGTACGTGATTTATTACTTATTTCATCTTATTTCACTACTTTATTACTGATTTTAGTGCAAATAGTATTCAAACACTATAATGCTTCTCCTCACTTTCTGTGTCCAAAGTGGATATAATCTGGACGTCATCACTGGTGAAGACTACTAATAATTTGTCCCAAATGACAGTTATTATAAACCTATGCACATTATAAGGAATACTGATATAAGTAGATAGTTACGTGGGTCAAACAGTACAGTATAAAAATTAAGAATTTCACCTGCAGAAATCTAAATCAGTCAAGAATAAAGGAAAATGTTACCTGAAACATCAAATTGGGATCAATTCAATTTACAGTCTATGCATTTCCCATAGGATACAGTTTGAGGATTCTAGAACCATACCTGTAATATTTGCTTCCCAATAAAAGGATGTTCCATTTAGGAATCATGCATTACATGTGTTTTTCAGGGAATAAAAGTATGGCATACATGCACAGTTTTTGGATTTAGATATAAACAAAGTCAGCCTTCATTACTATGCTTGAATTAGAAGTGATGACATGAAAACACTTCAGTACTGCTCACCTTTCCATGCATCAATAATCTGATGGTGAGAGTCACATTCAGACCTCCTTCAGAGACTTTAGATTCCATATTTTGTCTTGGAATATTGTGATGGTGTTGATAGTTTGGAGACTCAAAGAAATAAAGATGTATCCACACAGGAGATCACCTGCTAGTGAAAAAACAGATGCTCCTTTTGTAGGATAAACAAATAAATAAAATAAATATTTATTGCCACTCAGCACATTAGCTGCAGATTCAAATCTAAGGATGAGGATAAACTTTTATTCAGCAATCTCAGTAAAATGTTGTCAGCATGTGAACCTCACTTAGGCTCTCTTTATTCAGTGCATCAATAAACCCTCCTTGCCATAGAGGCCACTTGGGCCTCCATTTTTGATACATACATACTACATATATAGTATAGATCTCCCGCCATCATTACTCAATTTCTCATATGTGAAAGCATTTTGTATTATGCAAGAGTTGTGATTCTAACTGTTCCTTGCCTCAGATGTTTTAAATTTCAATTTTTAAAAGATTGTTTAAAATCCACCTTGATTATTTTTATCAATAACTCATGTTGATGAACATATCTAATACTCCTTCCTCCTCTTGTTGTCCCTTCAACAATAACCCTGTGAGGTGGGTTGGGCTGAGAGAGAAGGAGAAATTGGCCCAAAGTCACTCACTTGCCTTTCAAGGCAGGACTAGAACTCCATCTTCTGTTTTCTAGTCCGCTCTCTTAACCACTAGGATTATCAGTCTTTGGTGGTGGAATTTATTTTGAAGAAAGACACCCCAATTCTGGGAAATGTCCACATGGACTATAGCAGCCCTTTTGTCTGTCTGGAAAATATAAAGGATGAAAATCAAGCTGTTATGTAAATATTTCCAATTGATTGAAAAAGTGGGTCATGTGTTAGCCAAATGCTCCCGGCTTTAAGATTTATCATTGCTATTAAATTATACACGCTTTATGCTTCAGCATGCAGGAGAGCTACATTAGCCTTTTTTCATTGTGCTGGTGAAATATAAGCATTTTTGTCAGAACATTAATGGACATAGGAACCACATCGATACATATATAGATATAGATACATATATAGGAAATAGGTTGGAAGCCATTTTAGAAAGTGTTTGTTAGTTATTTACATTTTCTAGCTTATACAGAGATTTTATTCTTTGTATATTACATTATCATGTACTTAATTTTAAAGAAATCATGAAATGGATTATTAGACTTTTATTAGAAAAGCCTGAAGGTCTGACTACTGGATGCATATGCTGGGAAATACTGGGATAAGATTTATATAATCAAATGTAGTTTAGTTATTTTCCATCCCTCTTTAAATTATAGTCTTCTTAATTTCTATTTGTTTATTTCAGTTAATTAGACCACTACAGAAAGTTCAAACACTGTCAAGAAAACAAGAGCAAGGAATATTCTAAATTCACACTTCTTGAATACATGTTTTGTATATAATTTGTATACAAATATATTGACATCTATATTATACCTTTAAAATCCTACTAATACAGATAATCCTAGGTTTACCACCAGTCACCTAGCAAAATTAAGAGGAATCTCCTCACAACTATTTATGACTCAGTTTCAAAGTTCTACCACTAACACACACACCCGTCCCCGGGATATGTAATCTCATTTTATGTGCTTGGCAACTGACCCACATTTATAGCAGTTTTCAGTGTCAGACTATCATGTGACCTCAATTTATGATTTTTTTTTCAAGAAACTGGCATTTACTTCTGATTTCTGGCAAAAACACCCATTGGCTGTCATGGGTATACTGTGGCATTTGCTTAACAACTGCTGTAAAAAAGGTCATAAAATTGAACAAAGTCATATGGTGATCCGCTTAATGACTGCCAAATTCCTAGTTCAATTACAGTTTGAAGTCAAAGATAACCTGTGCTGAAAAATTTGAACATGTAGCTAACTGTAAAAAACAGCTGTTTTTTAATGTAGACAACAGAACAAAACTTGGACATTCTACTTCAAAGAATGTTCTGATAAAAGATAAAAGACATATACTTGTCTTGTCTAATATGTTTCTTATATGGGGATAAAGTACATTTTTAATTAAGATGACATCATAGTTGGATATGTATCAGTCTTTTCCATCGCCTTCTGTGATATTTTTATACTTAATGGCAACTAAGGGAACTGAAAAAAACAGCAGAAAAAACAATTACTACCAACCTAATCAAGGACCTGTATACAGCACGAGTCAAAAAGAGGGCTGTGAAAATATTTACAGACCCTTCACATCCCGGACATAAACTGTTTCAACTACTTCCCTCAAAACGATGCTATAGAGCACTGCACATCTGTTCTGCACAAGAACAGTTTTTCCTCTAACGCCATCACTCTGCTAAACAAATAATTCCCTCAACACTGTTCAACTATTACAAGGTCTGAACTACTATTACTGTTAATCTTCTCATCACTCCTTATCACCCATCCCCTCCCACTTCTGACTGTAGGATTGTAACTTTGTTGCTTGTATCCTTACGATTTATATTGACTGTTTCCTAGTATTAATTGATTGCTTATTGTACCCTATGACTATTAAGTGTTGTACCTTATGATTCTTGACTCTTGACGAATGTATCTTTTCTTTTATGTATACTGAGAGTATTACACCAAGACAAATTCCTTGTGTGTCCAATCATACTTTGCCAATAAAGTATTCTATTCTATGATGACTATTTTATATTTTGATTTTTTTCAGAAAGGGTCTGTAATTATAAATTAAATCAAACTGAATGTGGCTATGAAAAGGACATCTCAGCTGGAGCATCATGAGAAGTCAGTTTGTCTATAATTTTTACTTTTAATTTAACTTTTACTTGAAATTCCCTGGAATTTTATTCTTCTGTGAGTAATTTATGTATAGTTGGAATTATGGCAGTAGAGGCAAAAGACCAACAGGAGGATACTTGAGGATACTTTAACACAGAAACAATGCCTTTACCTGAATGTTATCATTAGATTTAATATATCTCATGAAGTTCTAGATTCCCATTTTCATATTGGTAAGTTGTTTCAGGCATTCACTGAGAATTTCCTTGGGCTTTATTTGAGAAATGCCAGTTTACTTTCAGTAAAAAAAAGCCTGTTTGTGCTTTATTGCAATAAAAAAAATAAAAATATTCAAAAGAGTCACTCCTTCATATATCAAGGAAGTTCAAAATGTAGAAAGTGGTTTAAAATAGCATTGCTTGAGAAAACAATCTTCAGTAGCTCATTAAGGTTCCATCTATTTTTGTTCTGCAACTATCCAACAAAATATTTCATAATCAGGTGGAAGATGAATAATAACCTATCTCTTTCAGATTCTCTTGAGGAAACTAAGATTTCTAAAAAAATCATGTTATTATGGCTTATTCTGCCATATTTGTATTCAGACTGCTGAACATTTTTATATCTGGTTCCTAAATAAATAATTGCTTGTGGCAGCTGAATGCTTTTGGCCACATAAAAAGATTACTACAATTTCTATTGCAATAACACTTTATTTTCTTTCTCCCCATTTCTTCCCCATCCCTTTGTTCTCAACATACAGTCATAACTGACAGGATCTTATGTTGCTAAGTGAGACAGTTGTTAAGTGCGCTGTGCCCAATTTCATGTACCAATTACCAAGCGCCCAAATTTTGATTCCATGACCAGGGGATGTTGCAAATCATATCTGTGAGAACTTTTGTAAGTTACGTTTTCAGCACCATCATAACTTTGAATGGTTGCTAAACGAATGCTCATAAATCAAGGACTTTCTGTATCGCTTTTGTTCTAAAGGTGCCCTCGCTTGAGTTATAAATTAAATAAAAACTTTATAAATAAATATAAACTTTAATTAATTAATCAGAAATTTCTTTTTTCTTATTCTTCCCATTGATTCATGTAGTAAGTACATTAATAATTATTCAAATATTATGCATAGGGAGCATTAAATATGTACTGCAGAATCTTTGACTGCTCATCAGAATGCTTAGATTTTATTTTTAACTATATTTAAGTTTTCTTATCCCATTGTTCTCATTTGTTGGGGAAGGGGAGAACTGATGTTTTTCTAAGAACGTGAATGAATTTATTGTTCTTTCTTCTTGCTCATTTTTAAAAAATTGATAATATTCAATGACAGCCACCTTTGTAACCTTGAAGTTTCAAACTATATGTAGACAGGTACTGAGAAAAATATGAAGATCAATCAAAAATTAAATTGCTCTCTTTGCAAGAGACTCATAGTCTCCTTAATCCTTATCAAAAGCTCATGTGAGAATTGTGTATGAAAATGGTAACTATAAATATGCAAGAGCAGTTTCAGCTTTGATCAGAGGAAACTCTACATTAATTGTTAAAAAAGAAATATCAATTGTGGGAGGTTTTTTTTTAATAATTGTCAAAATGGATGATCAATATCTACCTCTTCTGAATTTAAATTGCCTCAACAAATTTGTAATTGTTTTTCATATCTTCATATCGACAATATATATTAATGAGGTGAATTGAATCAGACATGAAATTCCTTTTCATACAGCAACATGCCATGACCTGCATTCTATTCTCAGATTCATAATATAGATTATGTGTCTAGTATTAATGTAAAGGATTTTTAATATTAATTTGTATGTTTCATTTTTTGATGGTGAACAGTTCTTCATTAATACTGAGTGTTTGCGAGACTTTCCTTATTTAAAAAAATGTTATGAGGTACTAAATCATCTGTATATCAACCTTCAGGGAACAGGTTCTTAGGCAAACTGGGCAGCAGGGAGGATATTTGACAAGACTTTGCTGTACAAATTAATATAACGATTAAATAACAAGGGGGCAAAATGTAGTTTGTGCTTCAATAATTGCTCATAATGATCTACTGGCCTTATACCATAGGGAAGAATTATCATATCCATTTTGGAAAAGCAGTCATTCAAATTTCTTCCAAAAGTTAACACCTTCACAAGTGTTATCATTCAAATTAAAAAAAAACTTTTGATTTATGCTTTTCAAAATGTTCTACATATGTTCACCACCAAATGAAATTCATGGCAGCATGCTAGGTGTAGTCTCATTATCCAGAAACAGGCTATACATAAACTGTGCTTTCTTTGTTTTATTTTCATTCTATATTAGCCCAAATGGAAGTGAGTTGGATCTAGATATTGGTATCTATCTCTGTATTCCTCTAGGGCTGCAAATTTCATCTAATCTGACTAAAAGCAAAAGAAGAATTGTGAAACACTTGGGAATTTCTGATGACAGTCAATAGGAGAGATAAAGTTTAGATTTCTAAATCTTTTAATTTAGCATTGAGTGGAAGCCAGGTGCTATCATTCCAAGTTGAGCAGGACTATTGGCATATTCCAGGTTCCAAACTAAATGGTTCCAGTTATCTGAAGGAGCTTATCACTATAAATACTCAAAAGAGTTGGAATTTGGAAAATGTTTGTTAAGCCTGGTTTCCCCAACCAGGGTTAGGGAGACAAGCTAAACAGAATGTGCAGCTTAGTCAGATAGGCACACAGATAAATGAGTGAGCTAAGCTTGTATGTTTATTAACATACAGTAAAAATGACAGATACGCTTGTGCTATCAAATATATAGTTTATTCCATTATGAGTTCATAGCATAGTCAAAATAACAGTCCAATAGTCATGTATCATTTAGTCAGTCCATTCAGGGATATTCAATTAGCAAAGTCCGTGTTGAATACCCTATGTCAATACACTTACAAGTCTGTCCTTTGTTTTCTCTCCCGTTCGAGGAATGCAGTCTTGTGTCCTTGCAGTAATCAGGAACTTCAAAGCCAGAGAGATAGCAAGCTGCGTCTTGCTTCTTTTAAAGTGCTTTCACAACCACTCCCTTAATTACTATCCCACAGTTAAAGTTGCAGACACTTTAACATACAAACTATGATTACATATTATTATTTACCTAAACCAGTTAGGGTAAAACAATGTTATCCCTCACATTCTCCCCTTTTAGGAAAATAATAATAAAACTATTTACATCTTTAAATCATATTTGTTACAACTCTCTTTAAACTTAGTTACTCCTTGAGCTTTTGTAAATTGGTCTGCAATGTTTTCTTCTGTCATGCAGTATTCCAATTTAATTAGCCCATTCTTTACAGATTCTCCAACATTTAAGTATCTTAAATCAGTATGCTTTGATCTAGTTTTTACAGCAATACTAGTAGCTAACTTTATAGCTGCTTGATTATCCTCGTATACAATAATGGAATCTTTTACAGTTATACCCATGTCTAATAATAACTGTTTGTACAAAATCAAGTCAGTGCATAATGACAGACATGAAAATTCCGCTTCCATCGTGGACAAGCTGATATGCTGTTGTCTGATTGACCTCCACCCTATTAGTGTCTTACCAAATAATATAGCCATCCCAGATGTTGATTTTCTAGTGTTTATATCAGTTGCAAAACTTGCATCTGCATATGCACTAAGACTCAAATCACCCTTTGGTTCTATATACAATGCATGGTTCATTGTTCCTTTAAGATATCTTAAAATTCTCTTTAATGATTGCCAATGACATTGTTGTGGATCCGTATTAAAACGTGCCAGCTGATTTACACTATAAGCTATATCTGGCCTAGACCAATTGCTTATATATGATAAGCTACCAATCAAAGATTGATATATGGACTTATCAAATTTGGGACTTTGATCATCAGTTTGGCAAACTTCCTGACTCATTGGAGTCTTTGCCGGTTTACAAAGTTCCATTTTAAACGTTTTAATTAATTGGCAAATTTTATCTTCTTGAGATATCTTAAAACCATTTTTTGTTTTGTTAATTGTCAATCCTAGATACTTTTTAATTTCACCTAAATGCTTTAATTTTATCTTTTTGGCTAATAATGATATAATCTCATTAGCTTCATTATTAGTCTTAGTTATCAAAGCAATATCATCTGTAAATAATAATAATAATGACACCGTTCCATTATTTTCTCTTTTAAAACCACATGGATCTGCTAAACCAGATTTAAAACCTATATTGTTTAACTCTTTCACAATATATTGGTTCCACTCAAACCCAGATTGTTTCAACCCATAAAGACTCTTTTTGAGTTTCCAACAATCATTACTATTTACTTTATTGTCTTTTATACCTACTGGTTTTCTTAAATATATAGTGTGCTGCAATGGTGCATGTAGATAAGCAGTTTCTACATCTAAATGGTTAATGACATAATTTTTCTTAGCTGCCCACACTAATGCTGCTCTCAAAGATGTTGCTTTAAGACTTGGTGCAAAAACTTCATCCTAATCAGATGCAGTTTGATTAAATCCTTGAGCTACTAACCTAGCTTTATGGGTAACAGTCCCATCATTTCCAGTTTTTACTTTAAATATCCATTTGCACCCAATGGATTTTTCTCCTGGAGGTAATTTAGCATCTTCATAAACTTTCATTACCTTTAATGAATTTAGTTCTTTTTCCATTGCCTTTTGCCAATTTTCCTGATCCTTAGCAGGAAACATCCTAAGTTCATCTACACTAGTTGGAACTTTAGTTACTTGGCAAACTATACTTGCTTGATATCTCTCAGGTGGTCTAGTTACACGTGTAGTACGGCTAGGTATTACAGGACTTACAGGTGGACTTTCATTTATTAACTCTTCTTGATTATCTAACTCTTCCTGATCAACTGTTTCCTCTTGTTCTGGTCCTATTTGCTCTTCATGGACTTCTTCTTTAATTGGACTCTTCTTATAACTATTCTGATCTTTCTGCCTTTTGTAGGTTTCAATAATTACTTCGTTATTTAAATCTTGCTCTAATCTATTCCATCCTACATGTTCTAGGAATTTTGCACTAGCACTGGTGTAAACTCTAGATGTACCTGGTTCCCAGAATCTATAAGATCTATGATTAGATGTATATCCTACAAAATATAATCTTTTAGCTCTATGTTGTCCTTTGTGTCTAAGTTGTGTAGGGATATGCACCCATGCTGGTGCTCCAAATGTGCGCATGTAACTTAAATCAGGTTTTGTACCATGCCACAGTGTGAATGGTAATTCACCTGTTGTTGAATTAACAACATTATTTAATATATGATTACCACACATTATTGCTTCTCCCCATAAATTGTCAGGTAATCCTGAATCAGACATCATAGTTCGTGCCATTGATTGTAATGTTTGGCCTCTTCTCTCTATAAAGGCATTATGTTGTGGCCTATATGGTGCAGACTTTTTATGTTGAATACCTAACATTCTTAGTCTGTTCTGGAATTTATTATTTGTAAATTCTGTACCATTATCTGTTATAAGAGTTACTAATTTCTTTTTAGTTTTCCTTTCTGCAAATTTAATCCAATTAAAGAGATTTTGATATGTTTCAGTTTTGCTCTTCATTAAATAGCAAAACCCATATCTAGAATAATGGTCCATTATACTTAATATGTAACGAGCTCCTCCTACACTTGGTTTTTTAGGATCTATTAAATCTGCAAATACTATCTCTAAAGGCTTTTTGGTAGTAAATCCATTAACTCTATTAGCCGGTGTGACCCTGGCCTTACTTTGATTGCAGATATTACATTGCAAATACTTATTACAAGGTTTCAAACTTATTCCCTTAGATAATTCAACAGTTTTCTTAAGCATTTTAAAATTTAAATGCCCTAGCCTTCGATGTAACAAGTGAATACATTCATCATGAGGTTTCTTATTTTCATAAACTGTGTTAGCCACCTTTAAACCATTATCATTTAACACATATAATTCACCTCTTAAAGATGCAGTAATTTTCTTATCTTCTTTCTCAATTATGCAGTTATCTCCTTTAAATGTAACTACATATCCTAGTTTAACCAAAATTCTAACTGAAATTAAATTAAACTTAAGTTGTGGTACATATAACATTTTTACATTCTCTTTTATAAAAGAACAATATGCTATACCTTGACCTTTAGCCTTCAGTTTCCAGCCATTGGCTAACGATATCTGCTGTGTACTCTTGGACATTTTAATAAAATGTTTGTTATCATTTGTTATACAATGTGATGCTCCACTGTCAACCACCCATAAATTATTTTTTATAGCTCCGTTAGTATACATGGCTCACTCTAAATTTTTATTTTTCTTTTGATGACCTTTTGTATTCTTGCCAGCGTTCTGGCGCTTTGCCTTTTTACAAAATCTTGCCAAATGTCCTCTTCCTCCACAATTAAAACACTTTTTAATTGCGTATGCAGTAGGAGTTTCATTATCTTCTTTTTGAGATTGCTCCCTCCTTAACTCATCTCTTTCAAGCCTTCTTCTGGCCTCTTCAATCAATCTGCCAGTTATATCAGTTAAAGTTAGGCTTTCCTTTGGCAATATTTCAAGTGAAGTTACGTAATTGTCATAGGTTTCGTTAAGGGAAGATAGTATTATATAAACTTGGTGTAGTTCAGAGAAAATAAGCTCTTTCTCGTGCAGTTCTTGAAAAATGCTTTGCATAGTTTTCAAATGACTCAGCATATCACCATTCTTATGGAGATGTGTACTGAAAAGTTTCCGTGTTAGATTTATGTGAGCACCAACATTATCTCGAACATAAATCCTCTTCAGCTTCTGCCAACACCCAACAGCTGTCTTTTCTCCATGGATATAAACAAGCTGGTTATCAGTTAAGGTTAAAGCAATAATGCAAATTGCTTGTTCATTTTTATGCATAAATTCTTCTATCTTTAATTTGTCTTCCTCATCCTCTGGATCCCATTCTTCTATGTTTGGTGGATTTTCAATTATGTTCCACAAACCTTCTCTTCGTAGAAGCAGACTACATTTCATAGACCATGATACATAGTTTGTTCCATCCAACTTGGATATAAGGGACAAACTTTGTTGATTGACTTGTGCCATGTTTTCTTATATGGATATAAAACTATAATTAATAAAACACAGCTGTCTGTTTACTGTAATGTAAAACAACACAAACTCTCACTTTTACATAAATCTGTTTTATCCTAGTTAAACTGACTTTGCAGCCTCTGGGCCCATAACCAGTGTTAAGCCTGGTTTCCCCAACCAGGGTTAGGGAGACAAGCTAAACAGAATGTGCAGCTTAGTCAGATAGGCACACAGATAAATGAGTGAGCTAAGCTTGTATGTTTATTAACATACAGTAAAAATGACAGATACGCTTGTGCTATCAAATATATAGTTTATTCCATTATGAGTTCATAGCATAGTCAAAATAACAGTCCAATAGTCATGTATCATTTAGTCAGTCCATTCAGGGATATTCAATTAGCAAAGTCCGTGTTGAATACCCTATGTCAATACACTTACAAGTCTGTCCTTTGTTTTCTCTCCCGTTCGAGGAATGCAGTCTTGTGTCCTTGCAGTAATCAGGAACTTCAAAGCCAGAGAGATAGCAAGCTGCCGTCTTGCTTCTTTTAAAGTGCTTTCACAACCACTCCCTTAATTACTATCCCACAGTTAAAGTTGCAGACACTTTAACATACAAACTATGATTACATATTATTATTTACCTAAACCAGTTAGGGTAAAACAATGTTATCCCTAACAATGTTGGAAAGATTTTTTGATCTGCTCTAAGTATATTCTGAAGATGTCATTTCAAATTTTGGGTCTTATTCTGATGCATTTTAATTAAGACATGTTGTATAAGAATGGTCTCAAATGAACATCAGTCTCTCAAGCCCTCAGAAAGGGCTTTTTGTAGGGCTAAAAAAGAAGCAAGTAGAATTGTTAGTCCATCAAATCTAGTTTGGTTCTGAATTTTATATTTAAAAAGGGCAGCCTCCTTTCAAACTTCTTATCTCATTCCAAAGCAAGAAAATAAAATGGGTGGGAGTTTCTTCAGCAGAAATTCAATAGATGACTATTGCAATCCCCCCAATTGAAAAAAATATTGTATTATTCATTTTTTAAATTGCAAATAAAAATTGCTGTTGTTTGTTGTAATGGAAAAACTGTTGTTTTAAAAATATTGCTTTTTGTGCAAAATTTCAGCATCAAAGTGCAAAATATTTTATTAGAATACACACACACACACACACACACACACGTGTGTGTGTGGGGGGGGGTATATTTGTCTGAGCAGTACTGCAATCCTACTGAGCCAATTATCAGCAGAATGTCTGTTCTGTGAGATTTTGGTTTTTTTCCCATTCTATGGGCTAGAAGGGAGATGAGGTGTCAGGCCAGGAACCAGGAATTCTGAACCCATTTATCAGCTTACAATTCAAGATTTATTCTGATACTTGTTTTTAACTAAACGTAGTACATGTCTTAATTAAGAGAGAAGCTAAGTTGTATCCTAAAACTGAAGGATGCCTTCTATGTAAGATTAGGGTTTAGTTACAAATTTGCCTTTTGTAAAAGAAGTTTTTGTGCTAACTCCATTTACATATATCATCTCAAGCTATTTGAGTCTCATATCCTTCCCAACAGATTCTGTGCCTGATCATCCATTGCACATTATGGGAGACTGAAGTTTGAGTTGCGTTATGTTTTTATGAACACTAAATGCCTTATTCCATCCTGTTACCAGTGTTTGTGTATTTGACTAAGGTAAAAAGTAAATTCCTTTTTCTTGTTGATTTTTAAATAAAAGTAATGCTCAAAAGGAGAACAGGTTGGTATGGCCTCAAGGGTTCTGTGACTAATAAACAAAGTTACACTATTTAATGTTTCTTGTTATTTTAAAATTATCATTACCATTATTGCTATTGTTGTGCCCTATAAAGACTTGTCTTTCTTACAAGCCAATGTTAAGGGAAAGGGGCCAAATTAAGGCAGTTCCTCTCTCTAGGAAGAGGAGTATTTATAGTACTATGCAAGTCATTACCAAAAAGTTAGACAAGGCAAAACGAAGATAGAGTCCCACTAAAACAAACATCAAAAAGCTATCCACTAGCATGTCAAGCATTCATCAATCTGTTTCCAAGCAGCCCTGATTTCTAGAAAAAGGGCGAAAGAGGGAAAAATGCAAAATACACACCTTGTAATTGTTTCATTTATTATTGTTGCCTTTGCAAGACGGCATAAAGCAGCAAACTTAGAAAAACAGAAAGAGTTATAATAATGGTAATGCAAGAGCTGTAATCATCTTAATATTGTACTTATTCTTTGTAAAATAATGCTAAAGATTTAACCATAGATTTCAGGATTTTCAAGCAGACAAGTGCAGACATTTTTCACTTTGTATCTTACCGAGTCATGACACTAACCTCAATTATATCTATTCATGAAGTTTTGATATGAAATCAGAGGTTCACCCAAACAAATTCTATAATCTATTTTGGATTCAAGAGTTCCTAAACTCTCATAATGGAATCTTGTTTAATCTGTATACAGTACTTTCAGCCAGAATTGGGAAACTTGATTTTGAATACACAGTGATTTGTTTTGAAAGGAATACTCCTGGTCAAGCCTCTCTAAGTATCTGATGTTTTGACAGTGCAATACAGTACTTAAATACCAGCATGTGAAGACTGTATTTTTTTTAAGTAGAAAGAAAATATTCTTCCTCATAAACCCTAGTATAAATCAGTTATTACATATAATACTAGTGTAGTGATGAGTCCTAACTGTGAAATCATAATTTGGAATTGAGATCTGGTGAACCCTAATTTCAATACCAGATAGCTACAACCATGACAATGTTCCTGGACCAATCTGATTATGAGTCACAATGGAATTGTGTAAAAACTGTTAAAGAAAGTGTTCAAGAAATAACTGGACAATGTATTGGCCTTAATGAAAGGGCCAAGACAGACCAAGACAGTGAGTTCATGTGGGAGAAATTGAGAGTGAGCCATGATATGTCACTTCTGTGGGGGATATTCTGAGCAGGGGAGCCAAGAACTGAAAAAGGGAAGGGGAATGTCCCTCTCCCATACCAAGCTGTAAGGCTATAGGCCTGAAATACCTTTAGAAACTGTTTTCCTGTTCTTCAATTATAGTATGTTCTAATAAAGTTATAGCAATGGATTCAGGCTAAGTTCCATTGATTCCACATGACTACATATGGATGCTAGCAGATACGTCTAAAAATAAAGTATGTTTGTATGGAACTGTACATTTTATTTTTATGACCTCCTCAGTGCCTAGGACAGCAAGAGCCTTGGGCTGCAACTCCCTCTCTCCAGCTGTCCATCAATTATTGTGAGGTCCAACAGAATGGGAATTTCTCTTGAACACTATCATGCCATACATTTCAGATTCCCAATATTGCAGCAACTTGTACTTTTGCCAGGCCTCTTCCCCAGATTTTGTTTGCGTTCAGTGAAAATAGTGCAGTTGTGAATATTCTTTGGATAAAATCTGCCAAAGATTATGCTATAGATCACTGTTCTGGATTTTTTTAAAATATCCATATTTTCTCTGCAATTTGTACATGCAAAATGGAGTGTAATTTTTCCTATGCACCCTAGCAAGAATTCCATTTGCTAGGACAACTGAATGAGTTGTATTTCATATTTAATGCAATCCCTATTACCTTTATATTATCAGGACATAATTGTGCAGCCAATCAGTGGCTTCCACATCTGAGAGTCTCATTCATTCTGAAATAATTCATGGTGCTTGCTTTAATCCTAGGCAGAGCATCGATAGAATAATCAACACCGCCTTCAATCTGTTGATCTGGTCCTGTTCCTCAAATCCTCTCAGTCCAACAGCAAAGCAATCTCGGTGGCCTCAATTCATTTGCAGATTTGCCTTGTATTTAATCTTTTGAGATGTAATGTTGCATTTGAATGCATGTGCTCTGTGAAAGTAATCAAGATATGGCTCTGTATTTAATAATCCATGCCACTTATGACCACAGCATAAATTTGTGTCAATAGGTAATATTTTAAAACATCTAGAGATTGTTATCATTGTAACCTGACCTGGATGATTTGAAAATATGTCATATGATATTATAGTGAATATTTTTATGTTTTAAGATTATTTCCTTAATAACTATATTTTATTTCTAACACATCTTCTTTTCCAAATAATTTCCTTAACACGGTGCACTATTTTATATTGTTTTCATTCATATATGTATTTTATACATTATTTTATATTGTTTTCATTCATATATGTATTTTATACAATTTTTGCCTCTAACATATATTAAACATTTTAATAGATAAATTAGTGTACATCAAAAATGCCAGAGAAATTTGATTTTTGATTGATCGCTAAGTTTTTGCTCATGTATTGGTTCAAATTACCTTCTTCAAATGTAAACTAAACAAATTTCTTCTTCATTTTGCTTCCAGAACTACAACAGGAGGCAAGGCCAGTAGGACTGCACACCTATAAGTTGTCACTAAGCCAGAGTGGTGTTAAATGAAGATTGGGCAGACCCAATGAAAGGCCTACTCTCAGCCATACTATAATGTTTTCTTGTCAATTCGGCCTACCTCATAGGATTGTTTTTATTTAATATCTTCATTATTTTTTTACAAAGGTGGCAAACATATTCAACACACCTTCCTCCTCTTATTTCCCCCACAACAACAATGCTGTGAGTTAGATTGGGCTGAGAGAGAATCACTGATCCAAAATCATACAGCTAGTTTTCATTGCTAAGGAGGGACTTGAACTCATTGCCTCCTACTTTCTTGCCTGATGTCTTAATCACTTGACCAAACTGGCTCATCATATTATGGGGACAAAATGAAGGTACCCAAGTAAGTTGCTTTAAATCTTTGGATAAAAGGGACATATAAAACTTTAACAAATAGTCTTTGATATCATAGAATGGCACAGGGCAGATCTGTGACTGATCTGAAGTAGGAAAACAAGACAATTTTCTCTTATTGTTAACCATAAGTACAAAAAACTAATAGTTTTTCTAAATTATATTGCTGAAGTGAATTTGGGGCATGTGTATGTATTTATGTCACCTAAATCGTATTGATATTTAGATAAATAGTCCACCTTTCCAGATTTTAACAGACACCAGTAATCAGTATGTATCCTTCATATATTTCACCTTCATAATAATCTCTAAAAGTGTCATCTAATACTTCACCTAAGTCTCAAGCTGAATTAAAATCCTAGTGAGTCTCTGAGTTTTAAAATAACCTGCTCTTTTGGAGTTGTTCAAAGCACAATTAATTCATTCATTTCAGAGACCTTCATTTTGTGTAGGATTGTATATATGTTTCAAAAAGACACAGAAATGTGCATAAAATGAAGCATGTTATCAACTGGCTGAAGAAAACCATTGTGCCATTGATTCACTGAATTAAGTACCTTTAGAGTAAAAAACAAATAAGATTCAGTCAACTGATAATGTAATTTTCCTTGATGATATAATTGTATGTGTACTTGTTACTACCATATTAAAATTTGGTTTGTGTCTAAATGAAATTTGCTGTGAGCATCTGGACAAACTTCATTGTCATTCACCCTGCACAAACCATTTGAAATTGTGTGTGTCTTAGAGCGCGGAGCATGCTGTAAGCCGTGTCTAGATAACGTCTTTTTTGATAATGGTGCTAGTTATGGCTAAAAGACTCACTTGATCTGTTAGAATCGGGTTTTGATTTTTTTGCTAGGAATCCATATTTGCCATGAATCCATTTTTCAATATCAAGTGTATTCCTTTGCTTTCAGCTGCCTGCTCAGATCTGTGCCTAAGGATGATACTGGCTTGCATGCTAAGGCACTGGAAGAAACACCAACAAAATGGATATGAAATGCTTGGAATGCTCCAGCAGTGCTACATCAGCAAGAAGAAGGCAGGAACAATTTCCAAGAGAAGGGATAAACAATTTACTCTACTAGCAATCCCAAGATCCAGAGGAAATCCTGAGATTACATTGTTTTCTTTAAGAAATCAAACACTAAGAAACTGAAGCTCAGAAGAATGGATGACAGGAACTATTCTCAGGAATGTTTACCTAATTCCCTTCTTGGCAGAAAGAATCTTCCAGGCAAGGAAGGCAGTCCCAGCCATCCTCAGCATAGCCAACTTAAAGCAAACAGCTCTAGGGCTAGTTCTCTCAGAATACCCACCAATATCACTCCATATGAACATGTAAGGACTCTTATTATTAATAGTTTATAGGTTCTGTGACCTAGAAGTGAAAAATCATCTTTGTCTAATGACAAACGTGCGCATGTGTGGGCATGGTACATGTGTACATATGTATTCAGAGAAGGGGGGAAGAATATGAGTGTTATATCACTGTTTTAATTTAAGACATAAAATGAAATGTATTATAATGAATTCTGTTATTTTAAATAAAATATTTTAAAAGATGTGTGTAAATGCTATCTACACCAGGGGTTGCCTTTAGATATTTCTAAGATACCCTACCCTTCATGCAACCCATCTCCAAAATCTGAAATGAAATGTCTGCACCCCACCTGTCAGATTAATCTCTAGAGTTCTCCATCAATGCTGCCATATCTTAGTGCACCAGTGTTTATTTATAGATATCTTTTATAAGTACATGATTTCTATAGTTTATATGTCTCTCTATGCTTAAACTAGTCACAAAATCATATTTAGAGTTTGAAAACTTGAACAGTAAAATGTTTGAGACTTTTATTATAATTATCTGCAATATTCTGATATTGATTCTTCTGCAAAATAACTAAAATGCTATTAACTTAATTACATTCAGGAATGAAAAACAGTTTCACATTTTCCTTTGCAATTATAATTTGAATTAGTCTGTAGGTGTTCCAGTAGATTTGACAGTAGGTAATATTTGCTACCATCTCTGTTCAATCTCTATTTTAAAAACTGATATTAGATGAATAAGATAGGGATGCCATTTTCCATTTGAACTTTAAGAAATCTTTCATTTTATTTCTGCACTAACATTGATACAAATAAACCCCAGCTTTGTTTCTAATATTTCACCCGGATATTTAACATATTCTTTAAACTGGTACTTTAACTATACTGAAAAGAAATTAAGCTTCAAACTCAATCAGTCTGAATCCAGATTAAGGCACATGAATTTAATACGTTTCTCTGATTTTATAGAAACACAAGAGGATATAGTTTGTTCCAAGAAACAAATAACATTCAAACATATACAATTGATTTGGGGGGGAAATGGAATCTTTGTATTTATAATTAATTTCATGCTACAGTGTTAATTCCAGTAATTAGGTAATAAGAACTAACAAGATTAATTAGTATTGTATTTTCTGTATCTTATAATTCTTATGCTTCACTGAAACGGGAATAAGCATATGCAGCTTGAGCATTTTTTTTCAATGTTTGGTTCAGATTAATTTGTTGTATGATATTTTAATATCAACTGTCTTAAGTATATTAAGGCTTTAACTGATAAAACAAATTATAGTATAAAAATATATCTCTCTCTCTCTCTGTACACACACACACACACACACACACACATATACATACAAACATATATATAATACTTATCTCCCCATGTTACAATTTCTATTAAACATTTAAGTAAAAATTAAGTTAAACTTATCACCAATTTTAATCTTTGTTTAACATTCTTCTGATTATAACTGCTGCGTATCTAAATTTTATAGGATACATAATATTAAATTCATTTAAGATAATTGTGTAACAATAAAAATGATGAGTGAATATTAAATAAAGGAAAGGAAATGTCAAACAAAATACAAATCTGAAATTTGATATACTAATTTCCAGCACACTTCACAAAACAATTACTGTAAAATTATTTCCGTATTCATTGAAATCAATATTATCCTTGTTTCAGATTTTTCAGGTAGCTCTTGTGAAATATTAAAACAAATACCTATTATCAAACTAATGTCATAATTGTAGTTTTTGAAGTGTAATTTGACTTTATCATGCAGGCAATTTTTAACGGGCATGCTTTCTCCCATAAAGGAGATTTAGGGAACAAATAAAATGCTATTAGTCCCCACATGTAGATATTGTAGCTTTCTGTTATAATTTTGTTTAGATTTTGTTTCATAACTTCTTATTTTTATCAGTTTTTATAAATAATATATAATTTACAATAATATGCTTTCTATGTTTAGGTTAACTATACTTAAACATATATGAAACATGTTAAAGTATTTTATCCCTCATTAATTTAAACATAACATGCCATATTATTATTATATTGCATGAAGGAACTGAATATAAAGGTGGGTATGCATGGACACGCATACTATTCTACCAAAATATGAGTAGAAAGAATGACATTTATTCAATTAAAGTATTAATTATTTTCTGTTTTCTTTTAAATATACCTTGTTTTAGATTTCCTGCCATTAAAATTTTGAAAAAAATATTTAGAATACCTTTTAGAAGAATTTAGGATCCATCTTTTCATATTCCCTAATAATAATACCCTCACTCTTTTTAAGAGAGGCATCAACAACCACCATATTCTATCAAAACAGTATATGCAATCTTCTTACCTCCAAAAGGAAAAGCTGCTTTAGAAATTATTTAGACTGATGTGGATTTCAAACAGATGGTCACTCTTTTCATAGTGAGAAAAGATGAAAATGTGAATGGATAAAATTATCTTGTTCAAATGTATAGAGGTCTAAAAACCTCATTGGCCTCTCTATAGTAAGCATGTGACGTGAGATGAAGTGCATGTGACCTATTTTCTCCCAAATCCTTTAGGTTCTTTGAAATGAATTGTAACCAACAGTGATGTTTTTGTCATTTTGCTGACATCTTTTAAAAGCCACTGAGCAAATAACTTGCCCTTAGGCCAAGATGCTTCAGCATATAGGAGTTTCCTATGATTGGGCAGAAGGATCCAGCAGTTAGCCAAGGATGGTTTCTTCCTCATTTTCAATGTTCAAATAATCGGATGATAAACATTCTAAATTTGAACATGTATGCAAAATAGGTAGCAGGCTCACTGCAATAACCATGCAGTTCTAACTAAATCAAATTTTGCCAGTAGTGTCATGTAAAATGCCTAATTTTCCTGAATATGAACATCACCACCATCACCATCTTAATGGAAATACTGATTTATCCAAATGTATGTATGTATGTATGTATGTATGTATGTATGTATGTATTGTATGTTAAATAAATGTTAAATGTTATAAAGCACATCACAATTACATTCTCAATGAGCAAATATGAAACTATTTACTCTACAAATTCAAAGGCAGACTGTAATTTAAATACATAATAGAGGTGTATACAGAAAGACTCTAGGGTTTCCCTGATATACGCTCAGAGGACATTGTTCCACAATATGTTGCAATGTCCACTTTGGAACACCACAGCTACATTCTGAAGACGACAGCTTATCCCATTTACAGAGGAGACTGTGCACCTGCCAGGTTGAGCCTATTCCTATTGAGGATTGACTAGGTTGTATGGGGTACATTGAATCTAGCTGGTTCAGCTGCAAAGCAGGGAATTTTGTGACATTATGGAAGAGGAATAGAAGAAGCCTGAACCAGATTGAAGTGGTTATGCAGCAATTTTCTGGCTGTCCTAATATGCAGAAGTCTAAAGCAAACTCTGTTGTTTATTGCATCAGTAATATCTGCATTGATTGACAGGGACTATTACTAATTATTTTCTTATACTCTCATACAGAGAGTTTTGCCTTCATAGATGTGGTGGAAGAATATGGTTCAAAACTGATGAACAGAAAGTGAGGGTTATTGTACCCGGTATGATGTGCATAGTGTGATTCAACTCTGTGTCGATCAGTCTGGTACGGCTACTATTTATCAAGACCGGGGAACAATATTCTGTTGTTGAAAAGACAAGGCCAAGAACTGAAGATCACAAAGTGGAAAGTGATGAACGCAGGCACAACCTCAAGGCAAAAATGCATATATATTGCTCAAATAAAGTCAAAAAAGGTGAAGGAAAATATTTCATTGTTTCCCAAGCAAAATAGCCTCCAGATGTTTAGACTTTAGCTCCCAATAGCATGGGCATTGCAGGGAATTGTGGGAGTTGAAGTTTACACAACTCGTTGCCAAGTTTAGAAAATATTGCTGCTATAAGTATATCTTTTCTAAGACATATTTTCTCTACAATTTATTTTGAGTCCTGCTACCAATAGACTGAATACCCTAATTATTATTTTCTTTTTTCCTTCACATGCTCTTGATAGACATCTTTAAAATCTGTTACAGGGGTCTCTGAATGTGTATTCATAAAGACATAAAACAGCAGCAAAGGAATCTTGTGATTATAGAACTGAGTACCTAACATGAAGAATGACACCAGACCCACATGCACGAGGGCCACACAAGATGCTACCACCACACTTCCATGTAGAAAGCAGATTCACACACACACAGAAGATGAGACAAGACCACAGACCAGAAGCTGTACCGCAGCTGCATCACTACCCATTTCAAACCCTTCCGACCCATACATGAAGTGAACTGATGCCCACCATGAAGATGTGACACGACCACGAACGCGAAGCCAAACAGCAAATTTAAATTTAGCCCCAAATTTAAAACAGAAATGGCTGTGAAAGTCTGACTCACAGACGAACACAATACAGAAGCCTGATGATGGCAGATGAGATTCTGCTGAAACGTTGCTACAACTTTAAAAGCACAACTATAATGACATGAGAAAATACTCAAGCAAAGCTGAATACCATACATGTAAGTACCCGTAAAAATTTAAGAAAATATACATATACATACATACACACACACACACACACACAATAAAAATATAGCAAGCACAATGAAGCTCCCCTCCTGGAAGGCATGAGTGAAAGGTCAGCACTTGATAGCTCTGCCAAATGCAGAGTGGGCTCCATCTGGATATTGGGAGTAACCTCATTCTAGGGACAATTGCTGATACAGAGAAGCTGTCTTTCTTGGGTCCTGACAGATGGCTTTGTTTCATTGAAGGAAAGTGGAACACCCCAACCCTGCAGGGTCAACTGGCTGGGCAGATGCTGTAGGGGAAAGGTCCTCCTTTAAGGGCTTATGATATCAAAGTCTGTCTCAAATTGTAGTGTTGAATGATGCTACAGTACTTGGATGAAGGGTTAGAAAACATGGTTCTCAAATTTGAAAATAACATAAAATTAGGGGATATTGGCAAACATATTGCAAGATTACATTAGAATTAAACAGGCCCTTGATAGGCTGTGACAACAGGAACAAGCTATGAAAATAAGTTCTCACATGCTCAAAAGCAAATGGCCTGGTACCAGAATGGGTTGGCAAAATAAGGAATAGACAGGAACTGTCTATCCCACTCAGTCACTTCTAGTCTTCTATACCATATTGGTGGGAGATACAAGAATGTGAACATTAATTTCAGAAAATATAAAATGAAGCAAGGCAGTTCCTAGAATTATTTAATAGATCAATCAATCAGACTATAGCTGGAAGCAACCTTAGAGGTCTTCTAATCCAACCGGCTGCTCAAGTAGGAAACCCTATACCATTTCAGATGTAGCTGCCCAGTCTCTTCTTAGAAATCTCCAGTGGTGAAGCACCCACAACTTCTGAAGGCAAGCTGTTCCACTGGTTAATTGTCACTGTTAAGAAGTTTCTCCTTATACCACAGAAAAGCATGCCAGCCCAATAATAAATCATGTCCTTCTTATGTCAACAATCTAGACTTTCTTAATGTTATCCATTCTTTGACCCACATTAAATTTGCAGCTTGGTAGTATAACTCCCAATTAGGAAGGCCAAATCCTCCTCTAGTTCTAGTATCTTGTAAAAGTTTAAATTTTATTCTCGCTTTCTTACCTTGCCATATATATTTCAACACAATTTTATTTAATTCTTCAAAATAATCTTTGCCAAGCCTAACTGGTATTGTTTGGAACAAATATAAAATTCTGGGTAAAATATTCATCTTGATTGTTGAAATTCTACCTATCAATGACAATTGTAGATTTTCCCATTTCTTCAAATCAGATGCTATCTGCTGTTTAAGCTTAATATAGTTATTCTCTTTCAATGTAGTACATCTTGATGTCAAATGTATCCCCAAATATTTAACCTTGCTCGTAATTTGGATTTTCAATAAGTCTGCCAGTTCTTTACTTTGCCTTAATAATATGTTCTTTGTCAGAATCTTTGTTTTATCTTTATTTATTTTCAGACCAGCCATCTCACAGTACGTCTCTATCTTTTCCAATAGTTTTAAAGCTGTCTCGAGAGGATCTTCCAAAATGAAAACCAAATCGTCCACAAAAGCTTGCAATTTAAATTCCTCCTTTTTGATTTTCATGCCTTTTATATTTTGATCCACTCTAATATTTCTGTTCAGTGTCATTTTTAGTCCTTCTCTCCTCTAGATTAGCCATATCCAATTCCTGCAACCCTTCTTCATTTGTTTTACTCTTTAATCAACTTAGCTGCTTTAATCAACTTAGCTGCTCTTCTCTGCAGTTTTACCAAAGTCTCAGGTGTGGTCTTATTAAAGTTTTATAAAGTGATACTGATACTTCACATGATTTTGAATCTGTGCCTTTGATTATACAACCAAAGATTATATTAGCTTCTTTGGTGGTGGCTGCATACTGCTGGCTCATATTTAAGTAATCATCTAGTAGGACTCCAAGGTCCCCCTCACAGTTACTGTTTTTGAACCAGGTTTCACCTAATCTGTACTTGTATCTTTGGTTTTTCCTGACTAAGTGTACAACTTTGCTTTTCTCCACATTAAATTTCATTTTGTTGGATAAGGACCATTGTTCAAGTCTGTCATGATCCTTTTGGATCCTGAGCTTGTCTTCTGGGATGTTGGCTATTCCTGCCAGCTTCATCTAAGTCATTTATGAAGATATTGATGAGTACCAGGCCTAAGACGGAACCTTGTGGTATCCCACTGCTTATTTTCCTTTATGTAGATATAGTACCATAAAATACAAATGTAGTACTCATTGAGCACAGTTTGTCAGCCAGCTACAAATCCTATCACGATTCTTAAACTTCTTTACAACATGGTGAATTTTGGTCTGACCAGCAAGATAAACCTTGTATCTTTGTGAAATTTGGTATGTTGATTGTTAAGACATTTTCCTATCTTTTTTAAAAAGAAGGATAATATTCCTTTGTGATCCCACAAAAGTACTGATAAATGTCTTTAAAACAAATGAAATGTCAAAAGACCAGTAAGATCAGTCTATCACTTTACAGTACCATTTTAACCATTTCTTAAATACATTTTCTTCATGCATTTCCTAGTCTAACACTCAGGATCTTTCAAAAGAAAATAAAATGAATACTTTTCTCATCTCCAAAAGTTTTCTTGTCCTCTGTGTTAAGAGACTCTAGAATAGGTTGCTGGTGCTACTTGTGCTATTGTTATTATGGTTCATTACACAGTCAGATATTCAGCCTGGACTGACATTTTGGTTCACCTAGTGAGGCTTTCTCAAGGTCCTGGGATAGGCAAATGCTGTTTGATGGTGTTTATTATTATGATCACCATTATCATCAATGCTTTTCATGATGCTGTATTGGTTATCTCTCTTTTGACTGTATGATGTTTAATCAATTATAACATGCTTGGTTTTGGAACCATCTTTGAAAACTTAATAAGGAACATTGGTAATGAGGTATAGGTACCTGCCAAAAACTCGGGTGAACATCATGAGCTTGCAATAGAAACCCTTGGCTGTGTTCTCTTTGTACCATCCTGTGTGTGTGTGTGAGTGTGAGAGTGTTTGTGTAGTCATTCCTCTTTGCCTCTAGCAAAGTTGGTCCTGTTCATGTTGCATGAGGGACACTGCATTGTGACTAATTACTTCAGAAGGGCGTGAAGAGGAAGCAGGAAACAATGAAGAGGAAGAAATGTTCAGGAACTCTGCCTTCCCTTAGGGCATAATATCACAGAAACAAATTTACTTTCTAAATCAATACAACTAAATATTGGCTCACCTTCAAATTTATATTAAGCAGAAGGGTCAAACCAAGTTATTAATTAGATGTCAGTGGAATATTTACTTTTTTCAGAGAATTACAATTAAACAACCCACAAAGACCATTTAGTCTTCAATGGAACTGTTACTCTTAGCGGGGATTATTTTAGCTTATTTCAGCACACCTATCTTTTTAAAACATCTTCATCAAGATAGGGTGAGCAATTAAGGGGCCACGAAAGAAACTGGGGCTATTGTGGAGGCCTGAACCAATAGGTTGAACTTAATTGTGCTCAATATTAATTGTATTGCTTTATAAAAAGCAGTAACTTATATGGCTGTGGTTAGCTGCTAAGAATAGCTTGGAAGAATACATGTTACATCTTATTTACATTTGATTTCTAATTTCTGATTGACCTCACATAGGTTGGACAAGGATTGCCAAAGGGCTGAATGTGGCCTGAGAGCTGTAAAATGGCTACAGGTCTGATCTAGATATGGTTTATCTAAATGTTATCTTCCTTCAATAGGAGCTGTAGTGATATCAGCAAAGTTATTTGACTCATTTTTTTAAATTAAAAACCAAAATAATTTCTCTAAATTTTTTACAGTACAAAAAACATGACAAACCATTAACCTGGTTGTCTTATGGGGTGAGTTTTAATTTTAACAGCCAGTTTGGATAATCTCTGAATTTGATTGGAGCAATAGAGACACAACAGTGTTTGCTTCTTAACTGTTGTTCTAAATAGTCCTACCATTAAATACAGAGATACACTGAATAGAAAAACATAAAATCAAGTTTCTCAGATTAACAGAAGATAATTTTAGAAGTTGATATTTCTAGAGAAGTTGCATTTCTTAAAACAGATTTTAATAAACATTTTTTCTGATACCTGAAAGATGTCGGCAATAGCACTAGTAAGATAGAAGTTTAGACCTCAAAGGCCTCAGTATAGGCCTCATGTGTCTGAATAAATTCTTATGAGAATACAAAATACAGAATATCAGAGGTGGAAGTGACCTATTAGATGTTCTAGTCCAACCCCGAATGAGTGGCAAAATGTCAGACTTCCAAGTAAAAATGTGCACACTGAAGAAGAAATTGATGTTATTTCAATGAAGTCTATTCAACCATTCTGGACTTTGAAGAAGTTGGGAAAAGTACTGACTCTTGATATCCAAGACTGGATCATCAAACAAATCAACCCACATTTCTTAAAATAATATGGCTGAAAGGCACCTTGGAGGTCTTCTAGTGTAGCTCATTGCCCACTGACCTTATACTATCCTGGACAAATGGCTGTACAATCTTTTTCTGAAAACCTCCAGGAATAGAGCACCCAAAAATGTGGTAGGCAAGCTGTTCTATTGACTGAAAGTTCTCACTGACAGGAAATTTCTCCTTAGTTCTAGGTTGGATCTCTCTAATGAGCTTCCACTCATTGCTTCTTGTCTTGACTTCAGGTGTTTTGGAGAATTAGTCAACCTCCTCTTCTCTGACTGCCCCATATGTACTGGAAGATATATATCATGCCAACCCTAAACTTTATCTTCATTAAGTTCCCCTACATTGTACAACTTGGTCTCCCAACCATTTATCATCTCTATTGCTCTTCTCTGCACTTTCTAGGACTGCAGCATCTTTTTTTGCATTGTTGTGACCAGAAATGGAAACAGTACTCCAAGTGTGGCCTTACTAATGCAATACAAAGCAGTCCTATTACCTCTTGTGATCTTGATGATCTCCCTCTATTGATGCAACCTAAGATTCCATTGGTCTTTGTGTCAGCTGCAGCACACTGCAGGCTCATACTTAAGTGATGGTTCACTAGGACATCGAGATCCCCCTCACAGTTACAACTGTTGAGTCATTTACTGCCTATTCTATACCTGTGAACTGACTAAGAGCAGGACCTTATTTTTCTCACCTCTGAACTACTTATTGTTGGATAGGGCCCAGTGCTCAAATCTGTCAAGTTCCTTCTGAATTTTAAATCTATGTTCCAATATGTTAGCAATTCTTTCCACCGTAGTGTTGTCTGCAAATTTGATGAGCTCCCCTTCTATACTCTCATCTAGATAATTTATGAAGATATTGAAGTCACTGGGCCCAATAAACAATCCTGAGGCATCTTACTGCCTGCTTCCCTCCCTGTAGGTGGAATTTCATTGAGTACTACATGCTGACTGCAGTTGATCAGTCAACTGTGAATCCATCTAGTGGTGGTACTTTCTATTCCACATTGTTCTATCTTACCAAGAAGTAGAATGTGGTCTACTTTGTCAAATATTTTACTGAAGTCCAACCACAGACAGTTTTTGACTTATGACCATAATTGAGCCCAAACTTTCTGTAGTTAAGTGAGATATATGTTAAGTGAATTTTGCCCCATTGTACAACCTTTCTTATCACAGTTGTTAAATGAAGCACAACAGTTGTTAAGTTAGTAACATGGTTGTTAAGTGAATCTGGCTTCCCCATTGATTTTGCTTATCAGAAGATCACAAAAGGTGATTACATGATACCGGGACACTGCAATCATCATAAATATGAACCAGTTACCAAACATCCAGATTTTGATTACATGACCATGAGGATGCTACAACAGTTGTAAGTGTGAAAAGCAGTCATAAATCTCTTTTTTCAGTGTTGTAACTTTGAACAGTAATTAAACGAAATGTTTTAGTCAAGAACTACCTGATCCAATAAGTTAGTCACTTTGTCAAAGAAGGGAATAAGATTTGTCAGAATGATTTGTTTTTAATAAATCCATGTTGGCTTCCAATAATACATTTGCTTGACTCTAGGTACTCATAAATCTGCTGTTTATCTTTTCCAGGATTTTCCTGAGTACTGATGTCAAGCTGATTGCTCTGCACTTTTCTGAATTCACCTGTTTCCCCTTTTTGAAAATTGGAACCACCTCAAGTCTCTTCAGATTCTCTGCTCTAGGAAAGCAGAGAATCTCTCTGAAAGATTATGTTCAGTGGTTCTGAAATCACACCTGCCAGCTCCTTCAGAACCCTGGGATGTAAACTCTGATCTTAGAGATTTAAACTCATCAAGAATGGATAGGTGTTCTCTTACCAAAATCTAGCCTATTTTGACTTGCATTCTTGCTCTGTCTCCCAGGGTGCTGCATTTGATAGGTTGGACTATTTTTTTCCTTTTGTGTCAAGACAGATGCATAGAAGAAATTAAGCAGTTCTGCTTTTTCTCTACTGCCTGCCATCTTGCCATCTTCTCCTATTAGTGGACTGATCATTTATTTGATTTTCTTATTGTTCCTTATATATTGAAATATATTTTTCCTACACTCCTCAAAAAAATAAAGGGAACACTTAAATAACACAATGTAACTCCATGTCAATCACACTTCTGTGAAATCAAACTGTCCACTTAGGTAGCAACACTGATTGACAATCAATTTCATATACTGTTGTGCAAATGGAATAGACAACAGGTGGAAAGCATAGGCAGTTAGCAAGACATCCCCAATAAAGGAGTGGTTCTGTAGGTGGTAATCACAGACCACTTCTCAGTTCCTATGCTTTCTGGCTGATGGTTTGGTCACTTTTGAACACTGGAGGTGTTTTCACTCTAGTAGTAGCATGAGACGGAGTCTACAACCCACACAAGTGGCTCAGGTAGTGCAGCTCATCCAGGATGGCACATCAATGCGAGCTGTGGCAAGAAGTTTTGCTGTGTCTGTCAGCATAGTGTCCAGAGCACGGAGGCGCTACCAGGAGACAGGCTAGTACATCAGGAGACGTGGAGGAGGCCGTAGGAGGGCAACAACCCAGCATCAGGACCACTACCTCTGCCTTTGTGCAAGGAGGGACAGGAGGACCACTGCCAGAGCCCTGTAAAATGAGCTCCAGTGGGCCACAAATGTGCATGTGGCTGCTCAAATGGTCAGAAACAGACTCCATGAGGGTGGTATGAGGGCCCAACATCCACAGGTGGGGGTTGTGCTTACAGCCCAACACTGTGCAGTACGTTTGGCAGTTGCCAGAGAACACCAAGATTGGCAAATTCGCCACTAGCGCCCTGTGCTCTTCACAAATGAAAGCAGGTTCACACTGAGCACATGTGACAGATGTGACAGGGTCTGGAGACGCCATGGAGAACATTCTGCTGCCTGCAACATCCTCCAGCATGACCGGTTTGGCAGTAGGTCAGTAATGGTGTGGGTTGGCATTTATTTAGGGGGACGCACAGCCCTCCATGCGCTCGCCAGAGGTAGCCTGACTGCCATTAGGTTCCGAAATGAGATCCTCAGACCCCTTGTGAGACCATATGCTGGTGCAGTTGGCCCTGGGTTCCTCCTAATGCAAGACAATGCTAGACCTCATGTGGCTGGAGTGTGTCAGCAGTTCCTGCAAGATGATGGCATTGATGCTATGGACTGGCCCACCCGTTCCCCAGACCTGAATCCAATTGGGCACATCTGGGACATCATGTCTCGCTTCATCCACCAACACCATGTTGCACCATAGACTATCCAGGTATGGGAGGAGATCCCTCAGGAGACCATCCGCCACCTCATCAGGAGCATGCCCAGGCATTGTAGGGAGGTCATACAGGCATGTGGAGGCCACACAGACACTACTGAGCCTCATTTTGACTTGTTTTAAGGATATTACATCAAAGTTGGATTAGCCTGTAGTGTTTTTTCCCACTTTAATTTTGAGTGTAACTCCTAATCCAGACCTCCATGGGTTGCTAAATTTGATTTCCATTGATAATTTTTGTGTGATTTCATTGTCAGCACATTCAACTATGTAATGAACAAAGAATTTCATAAGAATATTTCATTCATTCAGATCTAGGATGTCTTATTTTTGTGTTCCCTTTATTTTTTTGAGCAGTGTATTATTTTTGGCATTTGTTGCAAGTTGTAGTTCATTCTGAGCCTTAGCTTTCCTGACTCAATTCTCCCAGATTTGGCCTATTTACTGGTATTCTGTGCTAGTTATGCACCCCCTCTTTCCTTTTTTATACTTGTTCTTTTTGTCCCTCAGTTTGTTAGAGAATTTTTATGCAACTATGCTGGTTTCATCTGGGGCATCTTGAGGTGTAAATTTCATCTAGTTTTGTCTTGGGGCATAAATTATCACCCTAGAATTATCATGCTTTGGCTATATCATGAGAGACCTAGTTCTCTAGAGAAATCTATAATACTGGGAAAGGTGGAAGGACAGTGAAAAAGAGAAAAGTGGATGGGTGCACTGTTAGAAAAGCTGAGGATCTATGGGTTAGGAAGAGATATTTCTAGAAAAAGTTTATCTGGTTGCTAAGAATTGTTGACACACAATCAATCAATGAATCAATTAAATAAGTCACATAGTGAAAAGTCAGGAAAAATGGTAAAATTCATGATTTTCCATGCCTAAACACCAATGCTCAGCATATGAGAAATACATATGTCTTTCTACAGAAATGCTATAAGATATAATACATATAACAAAACATAGAGAGATAACTGCCATGATTAGAAAATAGCAACAAATATATAATTTATTAAAAAGAAACAGAAGCAATAGAAACTGATAAGTTTGCACTGTGCTTGCACTGTATATTAAAAAGTATCACTCTGGATCACAAATCCAAGTGAATGAAATTGACAATCCTTTAGAAGTCATCTAAATTGAAAAACAAAATTAATAAGTGGAAGAGTGAGCAAAATATGATGCCATACCAAAGTAACTATCAAATGCTATTAAATATCATTCCTTACCAACAATTTAACTTTCTCATGACTACATGAATATGAAATGTAGCAAAACCATTTTTATTTTTTATTTTCTGATAATATTTTTCTTTTAAAATAGGAATCATGATCACACTTTAAGGCTGTTCTTTGATACTTGCACTGTTCTTTCAGTTTGGAAACTAGGACAAACTATGCACAACTATCAGTAAAATCAATTCTGAAGTCAGTTTGTTTCACCATCAAACAAGAGAGGAAACAATGAATGCCATGTGGAACAATTCTACATTTTTTCATACTAACTCTTATTCAGCCTGATGAAAGACAATTTCCCTTTGCACACACATATAAACAACCATCAGTTGGTAACTTGTCTAAAACAAAAATTCTATATGCAGGACTATATCTATTTGTTGAAGTTTGTTTCTAATTTTACTTTTTGTTTACTTTTTATTTAAGGAACTTCTCCCTCAAATAAATCATTGGTCCTGAACTGTTTTACTAGCCTCCTCCATCTTGGTGGAAGACTTCTTAAAAATTGCTAAGGTAAATTTCTAGAACATTCTTTTATTTTCATAGTAGAAAAGAAATTATGTTTCTGACTTGCTGGCAAGTATTATTTAGTGCACATACATTAATTGCTGAAGAATTTGTTCAATGACTTATAAAGAGAGTCCTTTACATGTTAGTATATCAGAAAAGCTTCCTGGGCATGCCAGAAGGGATAGCAAGATACCAATGCTGCTCTTGAGTGTAACCGCCCCCACCACCTCATTCTCTTCTGGACAATTGATATCAAAAACCTCCTTCAACAGAACCTCTGGTAGCCTACCTTCTTATTCTTTAAATGCAGATTTATTTGGAAGTATTTTCCATGTGCTATATGCCCTATGTGTACATTCACAATTTAGCAAAACAGGGTCATTCTCTGAAGAAGCTATGTTGATGATTAACATTCAATAATCATCTACTAAACTTCAGATCATTTTTAAAATATTTCATATTTTCCAAGGGTCTTTAAAAAAAAAAGAAAAGAAAGAAAAGCTGATCTTAACAAGTTATTTATTTTTGTGGGAAGACATATATTTCTAACAAGTTTCTTTGTAATACTTCGATGGATGCCATTTCGGTCCGGTGATATTTTGGTTTTAATTTATTCGTTAAGTTCATAGCTTAATCTTTTCTTAGATTTCTTGTGATGCTACATCTGTAATTCCCACCCTGAAAATGGCAGTTTCGCCAATTGCCCCTGTCCTAAATTGGCTGCAGTTAGAGAGATTTGAATCACTTTTTGAACTTCTTTATTCTCCTTTAGTACTCTTTTAATTCCAGTATTTCAACTTTAATTCCTGTATTTCAGATCAGTATTCTATCTGACACTGTTAAATTTCTATTGTTGGTCCTTATGTTACCAGTTCAGAATACAGAATAGTTGGAAGGGAACTTGGAGGTCTTCTGTACAGTCCTAGGCTCCCCAATTGCTTCCTACCATCCACTAACTAGGAGAACAATCAGGTGTTTTGTGCTTGATATGCTCAGCTGCAGCACAAAGATATCATATTAAAAGTTATGACCGATCCTGATTTAATAGCGATCTTGTGGTATCAGCATGGAAAATGAAAAATAACTACTTGTTTGCTACAGCAAAATGGAAGTTATTGTCTTGTGGGACAGAAAGGAAGCTATCTGAGAACCAAATGGCTCTCTGAAAGGTGGTACTGGGAGTAGAGGGACTGAGGATTACATCAATTTCACTTGTAAAGCTATAACCAGAAAGTTGTGGCCAACAGTTTTCCACTATCTGAAAATCATTGTCAGATGATCCTTACCCTCCTTCTCTCTCTATTCTGCACTTGATGCTGAAAATAAATTGAAAGTCTAAGGGTTCTTGTTTTGTATTTTGTATCCTAAGGCATATATACATATACATATACATACATACATACATATATATCAACTGAATTCTGAATGTGTGTGTATGTGTGTACTCTTTGTTCTGAGATATTTTGTCTCAAAGGTAAATGGAAATAATACCAGTGGAAAATCAAATTCCAAGAAAAAAGTTTTATTTTTAAGCAGCAACCCCCTTCAGCTACCTACTCCATGTCTTGGGGCAGGTGAAAACAAAAGGAAGATGGAGTGATATTGAAAGAAAATTAGTCTGAAATCACGCTGGATTCACATATTGGCTATAGGCAGGGGTGGGATTCAAATTTCTTAACAACCAGTTCTGTGGGCATGGCCTAATTTGTGGGTGTGGCTTGGTGATCATGTGACTGAGTGGGCATGGCTTGTATGTAAATATTGTAAATATTTATGTAAATATTGATTTTCCTTAATTAAAAAAGAGCAGCTTTTACCCAAAATCAGGCAAAGCAGGCAGGCAGATTGAGTTGCTCACAGATTCACTCAGAGATCTACCATTCTGCAATCTGCTACCTGAGTGTGCACTGAAAAATAGAAGCTTCAGTCCTAAGGAAGGTTAAACTATGCTGTTAAATTAGCGAGAAAGCAAGAAATCCAATGATTTCCTGCTTTCTAGCTAATCTAAATCTTCCAGCATAGGTGATGGTCAGGGAAAAAAGAAAAAAAAATAGCAACTTATCAAAAATTAGGCTAACGCAGGCAAGTTGGATGGTACGAATGGCAGGTAAGGAGTGAGTGGGCGGGGAGGGGGAGCAGCCAGTGACACGATTTGCCGGTTCTCCGAACTAGGCAGAAGCATAACAGCTGGTTCTATAGAACCAGTCCAACCAGGTAGAATCCCACTCCTGGCTCACATTTAGCAACATGCATGGCTATAAAATAAGATAATAAAACATTTGGCCTTTGGTGATGCTTAAAGGAAGTTGGTAATTCCTGAACACTGAACTCCGCAACACAAATACATTAATTGTATTCTCCCCCACTACCTGAGCAGAAGGAAAATAAAGTATTAACATGGACAGAATTGGGTATAGAGTGTGTAATCCTTCAATGACCTGTGCTCCCACCCCTTCTCCTACTGTGTATTTTTACAGAGAGAGGCAATGATTATAAGGTTGTGGTGAACAAGTTATCAAAACAGATCAGCTTTGAAGTGCAGACTTCAGTTATGTCACATTCCCTCTAAGGCACAGCCAGGGCAGGAAAACCAATTCAGCTGCTACATGCACACCCATGATTCATATATTTTCTTTTCCCTTTCTACAGAGCATTCTTGGATTAAATCTCTGTGTGAGGCAAGCAGTAATATAAAATTAGTTGCATATACACCCTTTTATGTAAACATACCTCCAGGAAGATACAAAGGAAGGGGACAAAGCAAATAAACAATCACAAAAGATGAAAGGGCTGAAATCAACACAATCTATGGACGATGAGCTAAAAAAGGCCAAGTTATTTACATGAGCCAAGTTGACATCTTTTCCTGACTGGGTATTTAATCAGTAGAGACATTGCCCACTTGGCTAAAAAAGTAAAAATTATAAGATAATATTTTTTTTTCTCTTCTTCCTCCTGCTACATCCCAACAAAAAAAGTAGGACACCATTAGAATTAAACAAAGATGAGAGTCAAAACTGCTTATACAGAAAGAGAGGGAAGCTGAGACCAAGCTCTCATACTATTGTTTATACAAGGACAATGATTATGGAAGGGGCTATTAATGTCCTCCAACTACTAAATGGTAACACTCAGAATCACCTAAAATTAATTTTCAGCTTTGCTGAGAATGTGCAATACATAAATGTCAGATAAATAAACCATATTTTTCTTTCACATATAAAACCAATCAATATGGCCTAGGTTTTATTTTTAAAATATGCAAGAAAAGCCTTATTAATTCTTTGTTTAGACTCAAATATATGCAAGCAGGCTACTAATCTAATTAGAGGTCATCCTCATTTAATGAACACTTGTTCAGCAATCATTCAAACTTGTGATGGCATTGAACAAGTCATATTTACAACTAGTCCTTGGTGTTCTGGCCATCACATTTTGTGGTCGTATGATTATCTGTAACTTCTGTTGCTGGCTGTCAACAAGCAATGCCAACTAGGAAGCCAACCCAAGGTTGTAAATGGCAACTACATGACATCTTTGATTAACTATGTATGATGATTTGCTTAACAGTGGCAACCAGAAATGCTGGAATAACTGTTGCTAAATACCAGGTGTCATGTGACATCATACTTTATGACCTCTTTGCTAGCAAGCAGCAATTCAATTCCCAGTTGCCACCATTAATAAAGGGCTACCTGTACTCTGAATAATAAAATGTAAGAGTTGGTAGTCAAATCATCCAGTGTTACAGGATCTGCAGAAGATGGCAATCCAACTTCTGCCGAAACATTTTCAGCAAAATTGATTACTTTCTGAGGAAGCCTAATCTGTGATTCAACATTATCATTACATTTACCATTAAAAGTTTTTCCTGATGTCTAACCAAAATATAGTTTCTTGTATTTAAACCCATTGCTTATTATCCTGATTTCTGAAACGATTCTAAACAATTCTCTCCTGTCAACCCTACAAACACTAGAAGAGTGTTATCATGTCTCCCGGAACCTTCTCTTAGTCAGGCTAAACATACCCAATTACTTATTCTTCATAAGTATTTTTCTTCATTTTGGTTGCTCTTTTGCAGCCTCTCAGTCTTTCCTAAACTGTGGTACCCCGAACTGGAGGTAGTACTTGAGGGGCTGGTCTGACCAATACAAAATAGACAGAAATCTTTTGATCTCGACATTATACTTCTGTTAACGTAGCTGACGATTGCACTAACTTTTTTCTTTTGCAGTTCAATGTTGCTCAATACGTCATTCTCTAAGAACACTTTCTTCTAACTTTTGCAATTCCTGCTGTGATTCTGTGGTTTACAAATTTAAGAATCCTATTTTCTAACCTTGCAGCCAGGATTTTCTGAAGAACGATACTGGGCAGAAGTATACTGGGAGAAGAATACTGGGAGAAGAAAGCCCTGTGGTATGGCACTTTCAGGCTGACCCAAATTTATGTCCATTTATTTGGTATAACTGTTTAATCAGTTGTATACAACTGCTTAATCTGTATCTCCTTACTGTGAACTAGCCCTCATTTTGCTATCTCCTCTACAAGGATTTACAATGATAATTTTTCATGTGTTTTTCTAAAATCATCTTTATCAAAGAAAGACATCAACTTGGTTTGGCATCACTCTTTATTTCTTCAGGTTGGCTCTAACGAAATAGTACAAACCAACTCCTTAAAATCTGGTCCAGAGTTTTGTCCATTGATAGTAAGCTGACTGATTTGTAATAACTAGGATCCTTTCAATTATTTTTATTTTAAAAACTCATATTCTGTCCTTCAAAACAAATATTTTCTATATGATTTATAAAACATTTTACATCATACTCTAAACATTTAAATTAAATTCACAGCAGGTATGCATTTTACATATCTTCCACTCTGCTGCCAAATTATTCTAGACAGATTAACAGAGTTGAAAGGGACCTTGTAGACCATCTAGTCCCACCCCCCCATCCCACCCAAGCAGGAGACCCTACACCATTTCTCTGGTCTACTAATTTAGTCACTATGTTGAAGAATGAAATAAGATTGGTTTGCCATGATCTGTTTTTAACAAAGCCGTGCTGACTGCTAATTATTACTTTACTTGTTTCTAGATATTGGTAGATCTGTTTTTTTATTATCTATTCCAGTATCTTCCCGCTATTGATCAGAGGTGGTATTCAGCAGATTCTGACCAGTTCTGGAGAACCAGTAGTGGAAATTTTGAATAGGTTGGAGAACTAGCAAATACCACCTGTCTGGTCCTGCCCCCCTCTATTCTCTGTCTCCCTAGTCCCAGCTGATTGGCTGGTCTTTTGTTGCCCTGCACAGGAGAATAGAGCTGGAAAGCAGGTCTGTGGGGTGGGGTGGGAATGAGGATTTTGCAGTATCCTTCCCCTGCCACGCCCACCAACCCACACCTACAGAACTGGTAGTAAATTTTTTGAATCCCACCACAGGTATTGACGTTAGGCTGATTGGTCTGTACTTTCCTGGGTCTGTTTTTTCCCCCTTTTTTGAAGATGGGAACCACATCAGCTCTTTTCCAATCCTCTGGTAGTTCCCCGGTGCTCCAGGATTTTTGGAAGATATGGTGCAGTGGTTCTGAGATGACATTTGCCAGCTTCTTTAGAACTCTGGGATGTAATCCGTCAGGCCCCTTGATTTGTATTCATCAAGATCTGACAGGTGTTCTCTTACTATTTTTTTTTTTTTTGCTTATTTTAACTTTTATTTCTAGTCTGTCTTTTACAGTTATGTTTTTGGTTGGGCTATAGTTCTATTTGTGTGAAGACTGATGCAAAGAATGAGTTAAGCATCTCTGCTTTCTTTCTGTTGCCTGTTACTTTCTTACCGTTTTCTCTCTTTTGTGGAACAGCTGTTTCCTTGATTTTTTTTTTCTTGTTATTTATATGTTGGGAGAAACTTTTTTTTATTACTTTTGACTTTAGTTGCAAATCTTTGTTCATTCTGAGCCTTTGCTTTCCTGAATTCATTTTTGCAGATTCTGGTGATCTGCTGATATTCTGCCTTAGTTGTCTGTCCCTCTTTCCACATTTTGTACTTGTCCTTTATATCTTTCAATTTGTCAGACAGATCTTTGTGGAACCATGCTGGTTTCTTATTGGATTTCTTGCTTTTCTTTCTCAGTGGTATTGTGCTGATATGGGCTTTTATGACTATACTTTTCAGAGTTTCCCAAGTTTCTTGAGTTAGTGCATGTGCATGCTGTATGTGTGCTTGGAGAGGGAGACCCCATCTCCAATATTGGTGTGTGTGTGTGTGTGTATAACACTGCCCTGATTTTTTTTTTCAGTTAATTTTTTTAATGTTGGTAGAAGTTACCTAATAGTCAAAATATCCTGTTTCTTTCCACTTCTGAAGACACAATATGGGGAAAGGATTTGGCTACATAATTTCAGCCTTGCCTTTAGTTTAAAATTCAGAGGACCTTTGAAGAAGGAGGAGCTCGCACTCAATCATGTGCTACATAAGAAACATCCGGACATCATAGAGAGGTTTCAAAGAGGCTAATTGTGAAAACGCATTTTTAACCCAGATGACCACTGGGTGATATCTGGCTACATCTGCTTGGGAGAGTCCTGTAATCTCTGGTATCTTGGAAAGGTGCTATGTGGCACAGAGGTCTTGGCTCAAAACAAAAGAGAGTTGAGACGGTTCCCATTTTGGCTTCCTCTCCCTCCCTTCCTCCCAAGCACACTCCAATTCCTAACAAATGCAGCTGGAAGGCTTCCAGACGATCAGCATATTACTGGTATTCCAGTGCCACTGGAGAGGTAGCTTTAGAGCCCATCCCATGCCGATTAGACAGTCCTAGCAGGAAAAAGTTATGCTTGAAGATCAAGATTTAAGAGCCACACACCCACCCCAGCCCTGGTAGTGGACACCTCCCTGCCAGCCCTGCCACTACGCCTTTCAATATTCCATTTTAAATTAACAGTAGTGCGTTCTGTGTGGTCATGTACTTACATTCCTTTTGTTGGCTTCAGAACAGGGTGCATAGTGCTAAAGCACAAGGGCCAAGCAGGCTAAATGGTGACTGATTCCCCTCCCCCCACCATCCCACCTCAGGAATTGCCCCAAATTTACTGCAAATCCTGACAGAAATAAAGACATTGTAACACTGGTCGATCTGAAAAGATAATGCTGGGACACCACAGCTGCTGTAATTAGACATTGGTTTGTTATGATTTTTGTCAAATGAGGCCTTTTATAGAAGAGAGTGAGGAAAGCATCATTTTCCAGAGGTTCTATTTTATTTGAAAGCCTGTATTGAGGCTTTAGTTGGTACCGAAAAAAAAAGGAAAGAAATTCAGAGCATCAAATGTAGGTCAGGCCTTTGGGGGAAGGAAAGAAGTGAGGGCAGTTGTGGCATAACTGGGAAACAACAGCCGCTTCACCCAGACATGCCAGGCAGTCTTATAACATTGCTCACTGTCATTTCTGCAACCTCCTGGGATTTCATATTCAGACCTGCTATCAAGTCTATTCCAAAAACAGATCAGCCTTCTTCCATTGTGCAGTCAGCACTGAGGTTGCAACTCCTAGTTGAAGTACCGGTATGTATCACAACTGCAAAACAAAGCTCTTAGACAAAAGAACCATCCCAGAAAACATCCTCCTTGCCAATAACCTTCAGTTTCTTTTCTGTAGAAGGATGCACTCATCAGCTAGAACAGAAATGCTCCACATACAAAAAGCAAAATAAAAATGAAGATGCATTGGGAAAAAGCATGACTGAAGGATGGGTCAGAGAGAGGATGGAATAGGAAATGTTTTTTTTTTCCTCTATACAATTCCAAAGCATTTAACTAGTCTCTCTGCCTTTTTAACAAGCTGTGTTCATCTGCTTTATAAAACAGCTGATAGGGATGGTTCTGCTTTTGCATGTACATGGAACAATACACACTCAAATACGGTTGTTTTGGCTCGTATATAATGTCTTTATGTGTTCTCCATTGTATATGAGCTATGTTTTTAAAAAAATCAATTGACATGTTTATGAAAATTCCTGTTTTACTTGAAATAAGGATTATCAAAATAGATATAAGAATGTTTATTAATCAGATTTATATAGCCACCAATCCTCATAAAAGCGACTCTGGATGATGTAACAAGGGTTTTTATTTTCCCGTTCATGCAACAGGAGGCTAATGCTAGATGTAAACACAATAGAAAAGTCAATAATCAGATGTTATAACCTTGTTATGATTGCAAATATTCAGGCTGTGTTTTGCAATCCAACTATGCAGATTCCAGCCTTTGATATAAGCCATGGTGTAATAACAATCTCAAAAGCCTGCCAGAATTTATCTCTGACCCTCTTATATTAGCAAATCAAGGCAAAGACACACAGAGTTTCTCAAGCATCTTCTCAGCAGACTAGCCACCAATAAGGTTATCAAGGAAGAGAGTAGAGGTTTATGTGTACAAACCATCACAAAGAAAGTAAAAGGTAACAGGGTGCAAAATACTGCAAGACATGTAGACTTGCTGTTTTCAGGACAAGAAAACCCCCTGCCTTTTCTATCCTGTGGGGATACTTTTACATACAGCATATGAAATAAATTAGATATAAATATATAAATAAGATATAAATTAGTTGTGTGTTGTCTGTTTCTTGCATTTTGTTAGGGGCTCAATCTTTGATCATTCTTTTTACCTGACTACCTATCACTAATCTCAGCCATCTGAATGCTTTGGGGAAGGCCACATATACATTATTAGGGTCCCTCAACTACTGATAGTCACCTCTGCCCTTTAAAAACACAGCTCATGTTTTTATAAGTATGTTTTTGAAAATCAGCAGGATTCACTTCTGACAAAACATCAGTAGAATTGGGCTGTCTGACACTAAACTACAGTTTTGAAAATTTCTGGCTGAAACCTTTCCTGAAACCTCATAGTGTGGCTTTAGGTAGCAGCTATTTCTTAGCTTCCTGTTTACAATCTTGTTGCAGTTATTGCAATTAACATGTATTTGAAATATACTCTAGTAAGCAATGATTATTAGGGTTTGTAACTTTTGGAAAAATCAGGACTCAGTTATATCAAACTTTTCTGTGTTTGTTTAGAGATGGACACAACTATCTCCATGAAGCCATGAAGTGGGTGGTATATAGTGGATGGTAAGGAGCTGTTTTCTCTGGAATAGCCTCACATCAAGATTTTTATATTTTTTTCCTCTCCAGTCATGCAGTTTTCTAGTCATACGAACTGTTGAAGATCACCGGATATACACACAGAGAGAATAACAGAGTTGGAGGAAACCTTGAAGATCTTCTAATCTAAACCCCTGGCTCAAGCAGAAGACCTTTCAGACAAGTTTCCAGACAAGTGGCTGTCCAGTCTCTTCTTAAAAACCTCCTGTGATGGAGTACACATACTTTCTGGAGGCAAGCTGTACCACTAGTTAATTGTTTTCACTGTTATGAAATTTCTCCTTAGCTCTGGGTTGCTTCTCTCCTTGATAGGTTTTCATCCATTGTTTCTTATCTTGCCTTCTGGTGCTTTGGGAAATAGATTGATCCCAAATTCTTTGTGGTAGTCCCTCAAATATTGAAACACTGCTATCATATCAATCTTAGTCCTTCTTTTCACTAGACTAGGCATACCCAATACTTGCAACTATTATTCATAGGTTTTAGCCTCCTAATCAACTTTGTTGCTCTTCTCTGGATTCTTTCCAGAGTCTCAACATCTTTTTATAATATGGTGAGCAAAATTGGATGCAGTATTCAAAATGTGGTCTTGCTAAGGCTTTATAAAGTGGTACTAATATATCAGGTGACCTTGATTCTATGCCTTTATTAATGCAGCCTAGGATTGCATTGAGTTTTTTGGTTGTAGCCATACATTGCTGGCACTCATTTATGTGATTATCCACTAGGACTCCATGATCCATCTCAGGGTTAATGCTATTGAGCTATATTTCACCTAATCTGTACTTACACATTTGATTTTTCTTGCTCTCGATGTAAAACCTTACTTTTTTCTACATTGAATTTCATTTTGTTAGATAGGGCCTTATATATTTATGGAACACACATGCACCTAAAGGAACCATCAGTCAAGAAATATATCACAAAGTAGCACTTGATAGAATAGCCATGAAGGCCTGGAAAAGCCATTCTAATCTCTTACTGTGTTTATACCTACAAAGATCAGAAATGTACAAGCCATGGCATTCCCTGTGACACTCTATGAAAGCAAAAGTTGGACTTTGAAGAAGCAAACTAGAAAGAATAGTGATAATTTCCATTTTTGGCATTGAAATTCCTGACAATGCGTAGACAGCCAAGACAAACAAAGGGATCAATGAAGGAAAGCAATGCAGAGATGTCACTCAAGGCACAAATAATCAGGTTCAGATTATCTACTTCAGACACCTTATGCAAAGGCAATTCTCTTGAGAAGGCTCTGATGCTGGGAAAGGGAAGGAAAGAGAAAGATCAGCAGTAAAGCAATTGCGTTCAGTTCCACTATTGATGGGTGCACCACTGGAAGATTGGAAAGACCAGATTTGGGATAGATTGTCATAGAGAAAATATATCAGAGTTGACACAGCGTGGCGTACAATCAATATCAGACACTTATAGGTTAGGGAAGGTTAGGGAAGGTTGACCTCTGTGTCAACTCTGAAGCTGACCTGACCGAATCTGTACCATAAAATGTTAGCCCCAAGCAGAGATTGATGCAAGAACGAACAAATATAGTTTAAAAATTATTCCAGCACTCATAACTATCTGTATTTTACCTGGATGTTTCCATAACAACCATATGCAAGTCCAGCTCACAAGATGAAACACTGTCTCTTGTTTTTGTGGAAGCAGAGTGACACCCAGTGATATAATCAATACAGTACACAGTGAGCCAGTGTATGGCTTATCTCCATGTGCCCTTCCCTACACCTGCTGGGAGTGGGAAGATGAAAGGAGGTACCTGAGGAGGCTTTCTTATCTCCTATGTAAAGAGATGGCCTTAATGACCAAGTGCTTAGAATAATGAAAATAAAAACATTTCAAAGTGCCAGTAAAGTCTGTGGAAATGAAGAGTAAAATCACAGGTGGAAGAAATTGATGGAAACTAGCAGGAAGACCCTTTGATATGGCCTATAAGTAGGGAGAGAAAGCAGTGCCAGTGATAATAAGTAAACTTATATTGTCATTCCTTGTTCCCTATACTCAGAGGATTATTAATGAAACCTACAAAAGAAAACTGCAAAAAAACCCTCAGACTAATTAAATGAATTAACAATGAAACTATATGAATTGAGATTAAAATCAAAATTAAACTATTAAACTCATCTTAATATTTATGATACTAACTGATGTGTCTTATCCCCATTAAATCATAAGGAGAGAGATTTTAGTGCTTGCTACAAGGGAAAGAGGGGGATACTTTCCTTGGGATTGATTCAAGGGAAATCTTGCTGCAATTAAATTTGAAATCTGCGATACAAATTACTATTGTTTCTCCATCTACATTACTGAGGAAGTAGAAAAGTAAAACACTTTTTGCAATATATGATAAAGGGACCTGTGTCTGTCTATTTTTGTTTGGGCGTGTATGTATGTTTGCTTTAACCATGGTTTTGGTTTGATGAACGAGGTAATTCCATGCTTTTGACTTCAGGAAAATGCCTCCATTGACACAGTGAAACAGGACATTCTGAGGACATGTTGGAATGGTCACAATAGCAGTTAAGAACCTCAAAAATCTCCATAAAGATTAAACTGAATTGAAGTTTTCAGGCAAAGAATAAGCAAAGCAATTGGCATGATAGATAGATAGATAGATAGATAGATAGATAGATAGATAGATAGATAGATAGATAGATAGATAGATAGATAGATAAAAAAAAGTCTGCCTTCCTTCTTCAGGCTTCTTTACTATGCACACAATGTAATATAGAACTTTGCTTCCTTAGAACAGTTGACTCCCATTCAGGTAATATTGTCAATTTAAGGGATGGAGAACAGTTCAGAGGTGGTATTCAGCAGGTTCTGACCAGTTCTGGAGAACCGGTAGCAGAAATTTTGAGTAGTTCAGAAAACTGGGAAATACCCCCTCTGACTGGAGATTTTACAGTGTCCTTCCCCTGCCATACCCACCAAACCATGCCCACAGAACTGGCAGTAAAAAAAAAATTGAATCCCACCACTGGAACAATTCCTCTGTCTCTAAATTTTATTGTTGATATCACCAAAGATTTCAGGGGTGTCCAAGGGCACAGGTTGAGTAGGCAGTCTTTACATGTGTAATCAAGGATGCATAGAATCATAGGGATGAAAGGGATCTTAGAGGTCTCCTAATCCAACCCTCTGCCCAAGCCAGGAGTCCTTATACCATCCCAAACAAATGACTGTCCAATCTTGTCTTAAAAACCCTCCAGTAATGGAGATCCCATCACCCAACTCTGGGAGGCAAGCTGTTCCACTGACTAATAGTTCTCACTGTCAGGAAATTTCCTCAGTTCCTAGTTGAATCCATCCATTCCACCCATTGCTTCTTGTCCTGCCCTCAGGTGTTATGGAGAATAAATTGATGCACCTCTTCCCTGTGATAGCCCTTCAAATATTGAAAGACTGCTGTCATGTCTCCCCTGAGCCTTCTCTTCATTAGACTAAACATGGCTAGTTTCCTTAGCTATTCATTGTATGATTTACCCTCCAGACCCCTTATCATCTTTGTTGTTCTTCTCTGCACTCTTTTCTAGGACCTCAGCATCTTTTTGTATCATGGTGACCAGTACTGGATGCAGTGTTCCAAATGTGGCCTCACTGGTGCAGTATAAAGTGGTATTATCACTCCTCATGATCAGGATGCTATCCCTGTATTGATGCAGCCTATGACTGTGTTGGCTTTTTTTGGTAACTGCAACACACTGCTGGCTCAATCTTAGGTGGTGGTCTACTTAAGCTCATTCAAGAAGATCCAACCTAGAACTAAGGACAAATTTCCTTACAGGGAGAACAATTAATCAGTAGAACAGCATGCCTCCTGAAGTTGAGTGCCCCATTGCTGGAGGTTTTCAAGAAGAGTTTGGACAGCCATGTCAGAAATTGTATACAGTCTCCCGGGCTTGGACTAGAACAGGGGTCTCCAAACTTGGCAACTTTAAGATTTGTGGACTTCAACTTGCAGAATTCCTCAATTAGTCATGCTGGCTGGGCAATTCTTGGAGTTGAAGTCCACAAGTCTTAAAGTTGCCATGTTTGGAGACTCCTGGACTAGAAGAACTCCCAGGTCCTTTCCAACCATATGATGCTATGATTCTAGATTCTTGTTAGCTTTTGACTGTAATAGAATGATACAACCTCTAGCCCACTGGAGGGTCTCTATTGGCAGTCTCTTTGGATTGCCAGATGGTCTTTGCCCTGGCATATTAAATACCCCCCCTCCCATCTCTGCCATTCTCAGAGCATTTGGATAAGGGAAGGCAACACCAAAAGCAGCAGTGGAAGTGAAGTTCGTGGGGAAGAAGCTTGGGACCTCCAATAATCCCATCCCATGACCCCTTGAAACCAAACATGATTTGTATAAGCCTCCTGCCTGCATGGGTAAACCTCATAACTTCATTGAGGTTAGAGTTATGCATTAAATAAACATACCACTTAGTTTTAATAGTTAAATGTTATTGTATATAAATACCAGAATGAGAGAACTTCCAGCTTTTTTGCAGGACTTATTTCCAGCTTTCATCTTTGTTTGCTTGGCTTCAAAGTGTCTGCAGAGAGTTTAACAAACAATAAATTGAAGTCATTCTTCTCTGTGATATAAGCACTTGTGAAACTAAAAGTTACACTGCCCCATAACTACATGGTCTTTCTTACTGTGTCTTCCAGGGTTTCAAGAATAAAGTTTTCTGAACTTTTTCTTATTCCAACAATCTTCTGAATTCTGTAAATATTCATGTTCTGAAAATGGTGAGATGTTACCAGAAAATTGTGAGATTTACCAGAAGCAATTATCAATTTGCAATTAGTGCAAAGGGAAACCGATACATGGTAATGTGGTTTTAATTAAAACATATATCTTATCCATAAAACATGTTTTTTTTTTTAAAAAAAAAAACCCAAAGAAAAAATCTGTTTCTCTTCTCCACAAGTTCATGAACGGCAAGAGAAAGTGATAAAACAGTCCCCAAACTGGAAGAGCTGTAAGAAGCAACTTTTCATCACATTAAGTGCTGTCAGAAAATCTGCCAAAGCTGCAATTATTGGAAGTTTCTGGGATTGCAGTGTTTAATGATGGTGATAAGATCTTCTTCAGAATAATAACAGAATAACAGGGTTGGGAGGGACCTTGGAAGCCTTCTAGTCCAACCATGTCAAGCAGGAGATCCTATACCATTTCAGACAAATGGCTGTCCAAGTAGGTTGGATCTCCCCTTGATAAGTTTCCATCTGTTACTTCTTGTCCTGCCCTCAGGTGCTTTGGAGCAATGGTCGCCAACCAGTGGGCTGCGGCCCACTGATGGGCTGTGAGAAAATTTTGGTGGGCTGCAGATAAATCTCAACCCCAGAGCACCCCCCCAAACCAATTAATCCAGGCTGTGCAGAAACACAAGGCTGTGCCACCCACATGGCCCGTAGGAACCTTCCCCGCCCACTCACTCCTTATCCAGCAAACTTGCCTGCTAAATTGGTATTTTTCCTCAGCGCGTCAGCATGGGGAATGGCTTTACTGGGACGATATTGTAGTCGATAATTGTAGGCAGCCAAGAATTCTGACCAACGGGTCATTCTGGGAGAAAGTATGTAGGGAGTTGGCTTGTCCCCAGCGATGATCCTCAGCAATGGTTTGTGGTCAGTTACAATGGTGAAAACCTGGCCGTACACGTACTCATGAAACCTTTTAACTGCTGATACAATCGCCAGGGCTTCCTTATCGATTTGGCTGTAATTTCGCTCGGTTTTGGAGAGCGTCTTTGAGAAGAAAGCAACAGGGGCTTCATTACCATTAGGTAACAGGTGGCTCAAAATGGTACCCACTCCAAAAGGCAATGCATCACAGGTTATGTTTATTGGCAAAGTCTCATTGTACTGCATCAGCACGGCGTCTGAAGTCAGTGGTTTTTTTACATTATGGAACGCCTGCTCTTCTTTGTGACCCCATACCCAGTTTGCTTTTTTGTCTAAAAGACGATGTAACAGTTCAGCGACAGTCACCTTGTGCGGCAAGAAAACATTATAGAAGTTGATGAGGCCCAAGAACGCCTGGAGGTCGGTCTTGTTCTGGGGTCTGGGAGCGTTCTTTATTACTCTTAATTTACTATCAGTAGTGTGAATACCCTAATTGTCAATTAGGTACCCTAAGAATTCAACACGATTGGTACACATTTTGCATTTATTTTTCTTGACTTTCAGGCCTGCTTCCTGAATTTTTTTTAATACTAATCTTAAACGCTCCTGCAAGATTTTTTGAGTGGGAGCAGCAATAAGCACATCGTCGAAATAGGGGACAACGCCCTTGATCCCCTGCAATAGTCTCTCCATTAGGCTCTGAAAGATCCCTGGGGCTACACTGACTCCGAATTGAAGCCGCGTACACTTAAAGGCACCTCGGTGTGTTACAATAGTCTGTGCCTGTGCTGTTGTTTCGTCAACCGGCAATTGCTGGAAAGCCTGAGCTAAGTCTAGTTTAGCGAAGACTTTTCCGCCCCCCAGGGAATGGAATAGGTGCTGTACCACCGGCACCGGATATGGGTTCTGTTGCAGGGCGTGGTTTAGGGTGGCTCGGTAGTCCCCGCAAATTCTAATGGAGCCATCCGGCTTAATGGGTGTCACAATCGACGTTTCCCAAGGGGAGTGATCCGTTGGCTTTAAAACTCCCTGGGCAATCAACTTATCAAGCTGCTCGTCAATTTTCGATTTTAGCACGAACGGAACTCAACGAGGCTTAAGGCGGATGGGAGCTATCTTTGGATTAAGGTTAAAGGATATCGGGGTCCCCTTGTACTTGCCTAGCTTTTCCTCGAATACGTCCTGGAATTCGTGGGCGAGGTCTTCCTCCCAGTCACTGCCGCCAATTTGGTTAATGCCTGCCACTTCGATGCCGAGGGGTGCGAACCACTGCAGGCCCAACAGGCTAGGCTGGTCCTTATCGATCACCGTCAGGGGTAAGTATGCCGTGCGGTTCTTGAATGTAACCCAGACTCGACTGGATCCTACAACTGGAATCCAGTTCCCCTGGTAGTCCATTAACACGAGCTGTTGGAATTGAAGGTCTTGGTGCCGGATAGTGGGGATGAGTTGCTTGAGGGTCTTCCATGAGACCATCGACAGAGATGATCCTGAGTCTACTTCCATCTGGCAGGGCCGATTTTCAATGTTCACATTGACCCGAATTTTCTGAGCGTCGACTGAAGAGGCATGACCAATAGTGAGTGTTTGGTGAGCCTCTTCTCGTCTCGCTAGACGATTCATGGGTTGGTTTCTGTAGGAGTGGTTTACTGGTTCTCGCCTTACAGGGTGATTCCCTGTCAATTGGCAGGGATTGGTTCCTTTCGAGGTCGGGCTGGGTCCAAGGAGGCTTCTGCAGACCCGTCCAATATGGCCTCGTTTCCCGCACTCATGGCAGAGCGCATCGCGGAATTTGCAGTCAGAGTGAAAATGGTTGGCCCCGCATCCCGTGCACAGTTGCTGGGACTTCGGGTGTCGATCCTGATCGGTCCGCAGGCGATGGACCTCTTCTTCGTCGCTGTCTGACGACGAAGAGAGGTCCTCATGATGGGCCATGGAGAACTGCCCTTCTGCATTAGGTGAAATTTTGCTGGCTGGTTTGTGGACGTGAGTGCGATTTTGGCGTAGTTGGACAGCCGACTTCTTGGTTGCCTCCGCTGCCGTAGCTTCAGCTATGGTGTCCTTAAGGGTAATGTCGCCCTTTGCCATTATTTTGCTCTGTACATTTAGAGCGTCTAGCCCGAGGACTACTCTGTCTCTCAAGGCCTCCTCTAGGTCGGTGAATTCGCAAAGGCCTCCCAAGTTTCGGAGGTCTGCAACGAAATCGGCAACGCTTTCTCCTTTCCGCTGGTGATAGAACTCGTGTCGTCTTACGAGCGTTGGAACGGCGGGTGCATAGTGGGCCCTTAGTAGCGGTTCATGGACGTCCCAGTCCATGGCCTTCACTTCAGCCGGTTTCGCTAATGCCTTAGCCATCTTGAATACCGTTGGCCCGCAGTACATCAGGAATACCGCCCATTTCTTTCCGGCCGTGGCATCCCTTAGATTATTCATTTCCAAAAACATTTGGAAACGATCCATGTAAGACTCCCAGTCCTCTTGAGGTGGATCAAATGGAGCGGGTGGTATTGCGCCGCCAGACATGGTTTCGCCGTTGTGCACTTCAGTCACGTGCTTAGTTGGCTCTGATGTCATCCAATCCCACCCTCGTCGCCAGTGTTAGGTTTGGAGCATGGGTGCAAATGATGGAGACGAGCCGGTAGAAACAGTGAACTTCAAACTCTTTATTTACATCTTGTGACAGCTCAGCTCAAAGGCTGCTCTAGCCTTACTTATATAGGCAACTCATAAACTACTCAACCAAAAGCGAACCTGGAGCGCTAGCTCCATTAACCAATGGGAATGGCCTGTTAATGGCCAATCGGATGCTCCTAAACGGGCCAATCCGATCCTGCCATTAACAGCCAATCAGAAGTGCAGGGCCAGAACCCTGCACTAGACTTCAAGCTCAATGATAACTTTATTGGTATTATGCATTCACAACAGGAAGTCCATTATCATGTCATCCCTAGTCCTTCTCTTCTTGCACTTTAGGAAAACACTTCTTCATATGTTTTATTGAACTTTTTCTGCTTATTATATGCTCCTGTTTGTAGCATTATTTCCAAAACAACTGGCAAATCTATCCATCTTTGATCAAGATGCAGCATAGATTATCAAAGTAAATAAGAAGAAGAAAAAATCTTGGGCAGTGTTATAGGAATGCAAGGAGAGTTCTCCTAAGTCATACTAGAAATATCTCCATGCCAGCATACATGGACCAGGCCTTAACTCCACAGAAGGCTGTCTAGCTGCCCCTGGGAAGGCTCCAAGTCGAAAGTAAAGCAGGAAGTTTTTTTCTTGGCAGGGTTATGGAAGGACAACAAGTTGTTTGTTACTGAATTTGTTATTACTACATATTTAGATTCTGGGATGGGAGAGGTGAGGCCTTTTCCTTCAAGTGCCAAAATAGTTTGCTGAGGTTGAGTCCTGTGCACTTTGCCTTGGGACAGAAATTCATTCTGTTCTACCTTCTCCAGCACAATGTTCTGCTTTGCCCTGGATCTCACTTATGCATGTTCTCTTTATGTGTTGGTTACATTGCACAGTATTTCGAATGGCAGAGAATCCTGGTATTTAGAAAATTTGAGGAACATACACACATACATACATTTTATTTGGAGAGGATATTCATAAGCTCAATATACTTTGTATATGTTGCAGACAATGCCTGTAGACAAAAGTCAAATGATAGTGACAAAGAACCCACAAAGGCAGCTCATTAAAATACAGTGTTGCATTTTAAAACACTGGGAAGCATTTGCCAGAGAGTATCTTGGCTGAATGGAGTAGAATGTGGAAACAGCAAGAGAGAAATATGTGTTTGTTTTAAGGATTTGGGCTCTAGTGGATTTTACTCAGTTTATCTTTTCAATTTGTTCAGGGCAGAATCATCCCACCGTTCCAGCCAGTGGTGGAGATTGAGGCAGAGCGACAACAAGCCAAGGGGGGCTCTGTCATGACTAACCTGACCCAAACCCTGAAAACTGCCTTATTGACTGACCCCTTGTTCCTAGGGAACCGACAATGGTTAACTCATATTGGGGGGTTGGCATGGAAGGGCACTAAACTATATGTTCCCAGTGTACTAAGGACATAGATGCTGCAACACTGCCATAATGTCAAGCAAGTTGGTCATTTAAGTTTCCTGAAGACATCAACCCCCGTAGAATTGTATATACTCAACAATGGAAGCATGATGAGATCCCAACAGATGAGAAGGTCATGAAGAAAATATTAGAATAGGCAGAAATAGATAGACTAAGTCAGTGGTGGCTAACTTTTGGGGCTCCTGTACCAAAAATTGCATGCTCGCTCGCACGCCAGCACCCAGAAGGCAATGCATGCAGCCTCCCCACCCCATGCCCATGTGTGTGCGACCCCCTGCACACGCCGTGCATCTCTGTGTATGCACGTGAGATTCCCATGCACACCGAGCATCTCTGCGCATGCGTTTGAGATCGCCATTCATGCTGAGCATCTCTGCGCATGCGTGTGAGATTGCCATGCATGCCGAGCATCTCTGCGCATGTGTGCATGTCTCCCATGCCCCCTGCAAATGCGCACCAGATACCCAACAATCAGCTGTTGGGTGGGCAACATGTGCATGCGCAGTAGACCTGCTCTGGGCAATGGCTTGCATGCCAGCAGTAATGGCTCTGCGTGCCATAGGTTCACCATTACAGGACTAAAACTTACTATTAAGGGCAAAGAAGAAACTAAATACTTTTTGACATGGGACTTGTTTTATCGATGGCTAGACAATAAAAACAGAAGTTAGAAAGAAAGGGACACAAAAAGGATAAATGTTAAAATGGAAATTTGTTAAAATGGACAAACAAAATATTATTGTTACCATAGTATTAATGTTATTGTGATAAATATTACTGTAATATGATTGATTATGATTGTCTAAAAATAACTGTACTCAGACAACACACTGTTCGATTGAAATGGAATTTTATATATTATACTAATAAAATGAATAAAACCTTTTTGTTAAAAAAAAAAGAATAATCAACCCCCATGACAGTGCAGTTAAAACTCCCATACCTACTGGGAAGGTCCATCCGGTCTTCCACAGCAGTCTGCTGAAGCCAGTGATGGCATCAAGCAGTACAAGGGTGGGATTCAAATTTTTTAACAACTGGTTCTGTGGGAGTGGCTTAGTTGGTAAGCGTGGCTTGGTGGTCATGTGACTGGGTGGATGTGGCTTGGTGGTCATGTTATTGGCTGGGTGTGGCCAACTCAATATCACTCACATCGAGGCGCGCATCTCCTGGCCTGGCCTCTCATGACTGTGGGGAAGCTACAACAATCGTAAGTGTGAAAAATGGTCATGTCACTTTTTTCAGTGCCATTGTAACTTTGAATGGTCACTCCACACAAGCAAAGTACCAGCAAAGGAGGAGAAAAAAACTCCAGAGAAGTTCCTGAGACAGGAAGTCTAGTCCTGCCAAGAACATAATAAGAGTTATAATAATACTTTATTTGTGGTCACAGACCAAAACACAAGTACAACAAAAGAAGAACATGGGAAAATTAATCATGAACAATTAGTCACCAAAAACTTAACTTAGGGGAATTACAGCGTTCTCCTCTGATGGTTACAGCTCTTAAATATTTTGGAAACCTGAGAAGTGATGTATGAAGAGCCATCCCCTAGACAATATAAGAACAAATTACTAACATTGGGTCTAGAAGGGTCTGTTTCAAGGAGAGACAGTAACTTAGATCTGCCTGAGTTATACACAGGGCAATACAAAAGGACATGCCCCACAGTTTCAACTTCAGCTCTGTCACAGGGGCATAGCTGCTCGTTAATCAAGAGCCTCTTAAATCGCCCATCCAGTAATGCTGAGGGCAAGACATTAAAGTGAGCTGGGGAGAAAGCTCTTCTATACTTGGGAATGGTTAGAGTGTAAAAATAGGAAGCCATCCTTAGTCCGTAATTATTAAATTGGCTGAAGATCAGAGGGGAGCAAGTTTTGTCAGCTCTGGCTCGTAGATATTGCAAGTCAATGTCCACAAGCCGTTGGACTACCCTAAATTGGGCGTCCTTAAGTCCATAATCTCCCAGGGCATCCCCCGTAAAACCTAGCAGGTGTAATTTCTTCATCAGCTCCCTCTCCCAATGAGAAATATGAGAGTCAGCAAACGCCAGGGAGAGGTAGCTACCAGGGACTGCCAGAAAGAGCACCCGAAACCACCATTTGAAGGTGTTAATCCATGCCATACATTCAACTGATCGAGTGCCCAGTTCCAGGTACATCGGAGCAAAACCAACACAAAGAGGAAGACCCAGAAGTTTTCTAAAAAAGACAGCCTGGGTTCTTTCAATACAATCCTTGAAGCCCCGTATCCATATGGGAATTCCGTAAAGAGTTTGAGCCAAAGTTTTGGCTTTGTAAATATGCAGAGCAGAAGGAATAAACTGGCCTCCTTGGGTATAAAAAAATCTTAAAATCTGCTGGTGACTACAGGAGGCCGAATTCAGCACCTGGGTTCCATGTCTAGTCCAAGCACTGGTGTTCTGAAATTGAATACCTAAATGCTTAAAATGAAAAACCTGCTTAACAGCATTACCATTGATAGCCCAGTTATACAATTTCTGGGCTCTAGAGAACACCAATACTTTGGATTTGTTGTAATTAATAGACAAGTGGTTCTCAGCACAGTCGAGAAATGCAGAAAGTAATTTTTTCAGACCTGGCCTTGACAATGAAAGGAGGGCAGCATCGTCAGCATAAAGCGGGATCTTTGTAGTTGACAACTTTGGGGCGTAATAAGAGTTAACGGAGAGGCAGTTTCTGTAAGCAACACCAGAATGTTTCCTTTCTGCCTTCCTTACAGGATTAGGCCAGTAATTTCTTCTAACAACCGGTTCTCTGAACTGCTTAGGATGTTAACAACCGATTCTAGCGAATAGGTGCGAAGTGGTAGAATCCCACCCCTGAAGCAGTAGACTCTTGACTCCACACCCGCCCAGACCCATAATGGTGGATGGAGACACCCACTATGAATAGGCCAAATATTAGATTCTCAGGTGCATAGGGGGACCCTGCAGTAACAAGTTTCATAAGGAAAATTCCTTAAAGCCCAGACAGGACACCCGGGGTGGTCCACTGATCTGTGCACGTGCTTGCTCTCTTCCAGATACGTTTGCCTCGGTAAAGGGGGCTGCCTGTCAATGTCCGAGACAGAATGCTGTTCAAAGTTGCCACAATGTGCCATTTTGGAGTTGCTATACACACCCTGGGGTGTGTGTGCATAGGGCACAGATGGGAGTTGGATGATGGGACTCACGCTAGGAGAGGAGCCAGGAAGGCAAGCCAGCTGCTGTCTGTTCAGAAGCCATCCAAGCCTGAAGAATACTTGCTGGAGCCAGCTGGGAGCCACTGGAGACAGGAGGGCGGGGTATGCTGAGTCTGTATAGCCGGCTAGCTAAAAGAAGCCAGTAATGCTAGCTAGAAACCCTTTTACTTGTATTGTTCACCAGTGCCAAACTGAGACTCCAGTAAAGAGACCTGTTCTGCTCACAGTGTGCACTCTTCTTTTGCTGGTTTGGTTTGAAACCATGACATAGGGATTGATTTCTTGGATAAATAAAACTATCTTGACTGATTTTCTATTTAGACATCTTTCAATGCCTTCTTAAAAAGGTTCTCATAATTTTGAAAGACATTACAATGAATGCTTTATTTTTAAATAAAATTTCCCAAAATTCTCCTTTGTTCAACTCTACATAATTTTCTAGTGCATGGTTATGCTTCGGTTTCTGTGTTTTCTGTGGGAAAATAATGATCTGCATGAATCATCCTCTTATTAGCAATGATTCTGGAAAAAAGCTGCCTAAAAATACTTTGCTATATGTCCAGCAACAGGATGTGACAAGGGAAAGAGTACTCTGCCCTTTTTTCTAGACACTCATCAGTTTCTAATCCCCACTATTGGTGAGAGGTGGATGCTATTACTCTAAAGTTGTATTATTTCTGTCTGGAAAGCTGCACTCAGAAAGTGGTGCTGAAGAAAGTGATATATAGAAGACTTTTCAATTTTGTCTCTCAAGAGTTTGAATGTCAGTTTGAATGTCCAGGAGATCTTTGATGACATAAGCTGAGATGTTACAAGCACGATAATTACAAGGCTTTAAATTTCACTTTTATAATTTGGTACTAGAGGAAGAGTTAAAATATCATTTGAAGTTTGTTCACATCCTCATGGGAGTTAACAGGCAAAAACCAAATCGAGACAAAATTTATAATCTGACTGAATAATGATGAAGGTTTAGTTCCTTAACAAGCAGATTCATCTTGGAAATTTCCTTGATCTTTCACCTTCAGTAGGATTTGTTTCATTTATCTATCAAATTTCTCACTTCTAGAATGGACTAATAGAATTCATAGCACAGTGTTTGAAATGAATCTAGAAGATTCTGTACATAAAAATGTGGCAACCAGGATTTTGTTTGGCATTTGTGAATCAGAGTATATAATGTACATTTTATTTCAGTTTCCTTGGTTTCCAGTTTGTTTCCAGACTCAATTCTATCAATATATATATATATATATATATAAAAATTTGATTTCATTTGATTTCATTTGTCAATCGCTTACAAGTTAATAGGTATAAGTATATATATAGTTATGAATACATGAAATGGGTACATATAAGAAAAATAAAAGAAACAGGGGACTTCCAGTTTTGCGTGGCTTTGGCAGCAGCAGGAATTCACTTGTCTGCGATTCCTGCTGTGCTTGCTGCCAAGGTGCCCCCGATCCAAATGGGTCTGGGGGATATGGCTGCCCTGTAGAGGCAGCCAAAGAGAGAGGGGATCTGGACAGGGGTTTGGAGGTGTCCCAGACCTCCTCCCCAGCCAGAAAAACCCCTTTTTCCCAAGGTGGTGGAGCGGCAGTCAGTGATGGCCGTCACAAAGAAGCCTGCAGCTGGGTAAGATTTGTGCTGGAGGAAGTGAAAATTTGGCTGAGCCGAGACAATAACAATTCTTAATTACCCTGGAAACTGAACTGTTTGAATTGCCTGAGGATACGTTGTTTCCCAAAGAAGACTGGAAAGCTGCGGTTAAAGCTGTTAAGGGGATTTTTTTTCTTTCTTAACTCTCCCTCCCCATAGAAATAGCAGACGGAGATCTGAAAAATCTACTTGGGCACGGAAGGTAACTCAATTTGAAATTTAAAGCCAACGGATAAAGGATTTCTGGACACTGGATTTTAAAAAAAACAACAACTTAAAATTGATTTGGTTTGCTTTGTGACTTTGAGATCTCTGTGAAATTTTGCTTTTTTAAAAAAGGGACTAAAGACATTAGGGTTGCGTTAAAAAAGAAAGAAAGAAAAAATGGCATTATCTTTTGAAGGACTACAAATGGAATTTCAAAAAACGAAGATAAGGGCTCGTTTGGATCTATCTTTTGCTTTTTGGAAATGGCGATTTCTACCTACCAAGAAATACTACAGGAAGGCTGGGATGAAGGAGAAGAAGCCATCTTTAATGGACAAACACACTTAGCGCAGGAAGAAAAGCGGAAGGGGGGCAAGGAAAAGATGAACTTAGAACTGAAAAAAGCAACCAAGAAAAAGAAGAAGGAGATGAAAAAGCGATATGATGTCAGAAAGCAACAGAAAAGAGAAATACAACAGAGAGGGAAGATTAAGAGAGTGAAATTGGAGAGATGGGGGGTCAAAAAGTTAGAATGGAGAAGAAAGAAAGGGGGAAAGGAAAGAGAAGTCATAAAGGCTTTAAACAAGATGCAAAAAAATGTTTTGTTTTTTTCAGAGATAAGGGGTGAGATAATTTTTTTAAAAAAATGATTCTGCAAAAGTACATAAAAATGCATTGTAGACATTAGTATTTGAAGTTGAGTTAGAAAATTAGAATATTATATGATTTAAAAATGTATTAAAGTGAAGTCATGATTTAATTATAGAGTTTAATTTCTTAATTTCATAATAGTATGAAATAGTATTTTTATTGTTTAAGAATTAATAATAGAATTTAATTTCTTATGAAACATTTTTACTATATTATAAATTTAATATTTCTTTTTTTACTTGTTTTTAGTTTTATTATTACTTATTAAACTCAATATTATTTGTTTGCTTTACTATTTTGAAATGTAATACTTTGAATGTACGGAGCAGAATCAGCATGGAAAATATGTATTATTTTAAGTGTTATTTAGGGGGAAGATAAAAAGTTGTCATACTTCAATCTGGGTTTACAGGAGAAATATTGTATTAGATAGAAAGAATAAGTAGGTGATTGAAAGAAAACAGACCAAAGATGCAAATATAATTATTTAATTGAGATGGAATAAATAAAATAGAATTAAAAGAATGAGTAGGAGAGAGAAAATATATGGAAAATAGAGAATGTTAAATAAGATATGAGATAGTATATTAAGTGAGTATAAATTTTGATTGATGTCTGTATAAAAAGAGTTAACTCAGGGTAAGCCGCCTTCCAAAAAGAAGTTTTATGTATTTATGTTTTGTGTAATGTTTGTTTAAGTCTGACAGCATGTGGAAGAATACTAATGAAAATATATTCAATGAGTATATATTTTTAAGACAGAAGAAATATGATTAAATAGAAGGAAAGGGAGTAATAAAGAAAAGTTTTGAAAAGATATGAAGTTGATTAGATAAGATATATATATAGAAGTGTGATAATTTGGAATTATCTTTTTAAATAAGATGGTTTATTTGTTTCTTCTAGAAAAGATATTTTATGTTACTACATCCTATGTTTTGTTTGTGTGTGTTAAAAAAAATTAATAAAGTTTGTTATAAAAAAAAAGAAAAATAAAAGAAACAATAGGACCGGGACAGTAGGCACATTGGTGCGCTTATGCACGCCCCCTACAGACCTCTTAGGAAAGGGGTGAGGTCAATAGTAGACAGTCTAAGGTTAAAGTTTTTGGGGTTTGGGGAAGAAACCATAGAGTCAGGTAGAGTGTTCCAGACATTGACCACTGTTGCTGAAGTCGTATTTCCTGTAATCAAGTTTGGTGCGGTTAACCTTGAGTTTGTATCTATTGTGTGCTCTTGTGTTGTTATGGTTGAAGCTGAAGTGTTCATTGACAGTAAGTCATTGCAATGTATGATTTTATATACCATACTTAGATCAGACCGAACATGGCATAATTCAAGGTTTTTTAGCTCTAGAATTTCAAGTCTGGTGGCATAAGGTATTCTACAATGAGTAGAGGAGTGGAGAACACTTCTTGTGAAATATTTCTGGACTTCCTCAACTGTGCTAATATCAGATACGTAATGTGGGTTCCAGACTGATGAGCTGTATTTGAGTATTGATCTAGCAAATGTTTTGTATGCTCTAGTTAGTAGTGTGATATTACCAGAGAAGAAGCTACATAGGATTAGATTAACAACTCTTAATGCCTTTTTGGCTATGTAGTTACAGTGGGCTCTAGCACTTAGATCATTAGAGATGAGTATTCCAAGGTCCCTTACAGAGCTTGGATCATCAACAAAGTCTTGACTATTCAGCTTGTATTTAATTTTCTGATTTTTTTTGACAATATGTAAGACAGAGCATTTATTTGTTGAGATTTGAAGTTGCCATTTGTTTGACCATTCTGATACATAGTCAAGATCTTTTTGAAGGGTAGCAGTATTATCTGTGGTATTGAACAGCTTTACATCATCAGTGAAGAGAATGCATTTGCTCTTAATATGATCACATAGGCCATTTATGTAGAGTATGAAGAGAGTTGGTCCTAAAACACTGCCTTGGGGGACACCACTATTGACAGGTACAGAATTTGATAGGACACTCCCAATTTTGACCATTTGTTGTCTGTTTGACAGGAATGCTTGTATCCAGTTTGTATGCCTTGGTTCAATTTCTGACAAACAAATTATTTTCCACATAGATCTGCTTGACCATCAGGAGAGGCCTGCTCTGAGTATGGTATAGTGGAGCCTTTGGTGATGACAGTAATCCGTTCTAAGAATTCGGTCGTCACCCGATTTGCTTGTCATCAGAAATGCATGCACATAAAAACAAAAATGGCACAGCGTGGAAGGGGAAATCAGTGTGGACGGGCAAATCGCTGCCCTTTGGTCACTACCCAAGCACCCGTTCAAAACTAGAGATAAGAATTTTTGTTCATCACCCAATTTAGTCACGAATGGAAGCATTTGCCACCATATACCAAGTACCCAGGAGCTTAAATGTCAGGGCTGCCTCCATCCAATTCCTAGGAAAGGAAAATCCTTGGCTTCATAGATTCAGAGAAAAGTTACTTTTATTAGAAGAGAACTGAATGCAACAAGTTTCAGCCAAGATCTGAGGCAAAAGCGTGCGAAGCCGCAAATTGAAACAAACCATAGAGCCCAACATCCCCCCCCCAGTTAGCCAGGCAACCAGAGGGCAAGCCTGGAAATGTTTTGAGAGAGTTTAATTCAAGTGCATTGTCTCTGGCTCTTGCATACCAAAACTAGAAGAAATATCCTTGGAGAGTTAAGCAAAGCCCAGAGCATAGTTGCAAAGCTGCAATGAAAATTTCTCCAGTGACTCCTCCCCCCATTTTCCATGGCAGCAAGCAGCAGGCTGTCTGACATTAACTGAGTATGCACAAAAGATAGGATCTTCTTTGGGATAGCACAATTTCATCCTTCTTCTTAAATCAGTTTGGCCACCTTTCTTTTTTCTTTGATTCAAAACTATTTCCATGTGCTTTGAATATGTGACACCTAATTTTGTGTAATATCTTACATTAACTGACACTGGCAGTTCAACATAGTGGTTATGTTGTCTTTTAAGAATGTTAATTTTTTACTACTAGTGTTGTCCAGTTCTGATAATTATGCTACTCATTTTTAGTACTAGAATGAATTATTATCATGGTTGGTTGCACAGATGTTTAGATTGAATTTAGCATTTTTTATCCACCTGTTGAATCCTTTCCAAGGATCTTGGATAGGAAGATGTTGTCTGATGGTCTTATAAAAAGGTAATGTTGCACGAAGTAAGCAATTCCAGATACAGTTGCCTTTTGCAGTTGACTAATTGTGATTTTCTCAGTGCTAGTGGTGTTCATGTGCTATTCCAGATGTTTTGGAATTGCCACCAAGGCACCTATTACCATTGGTATTATCTTTGGTTTCTTTTGCCATAGTTGCTCTACTTTACCTTGCAAGCCTTTGTGTTTTGTGATTTTCTCTAATTCTTTCTCTTCTATTCTGATGTCTCCAGGTACTGCCATGTCCACTTCAAGAATTAAAGTTGTGTAATTGTGTATAATGGAAGAAAAATGTATTCTACACATATTTTAAAAGATAAGTTGACATATTGGAATGGAAAAGGAAGGGTAAAAACGTAAGATGTGGCTACACAAAATAAATAAATCAAAACTATTTACAATAATATCTGTTCATTGAGGAATTGCACTACTTGGTATAAGTACAGTAATCAAAAAATGAATTGTATGCCTAGTGATACCAGTAATATAAATGTATTGGTGAGAAATATGATCTTATGAAATTATTTAGCCAAAATACATTCTATTTGATTTGTATAATAACAATAATAAAGACTGAAGCAAGATCCAACATTTATTGAGGTTTAGAAAGGATAGAAGATGAAGATGGATTATGTCTGTGCACATGTGCATTATATTTTTGGTCACCGTTGTATTAAAACATTTATGTAACTTCATTCATCTTGCAGAAATTCACTGCTTTCTTCTACAGGGAAACAAGCATGCAGGTGTCTGTTGTCAGACTTCTGGGCATTTTCTGCAGCTGCTCTCCGTCTGCCAAACCGCCCCACAGGCCGGATCCCTCGCCCTGTGTACCAGGAAGGATCAATATCAGGATCTGCGGGGAAAAACCAAGAAGAAGTCAGTGAGAAATCAATGGAAAGGGAAACAGCTGCATTGTTCCCAGTATATTATAAAACATGGAGACGCTCATTAGAAGAGATAGTATTAGTGTTAGTCTTCTGAAAAACTTCTCAGTTTTGGTAGGTGAATGGGACTCTTTCTATCAGGTCAGTCTCATAAAATAACGTGTATAAAGATGGTTATTGTACGTAATAATGCTAATAGTCATCATCATGGACAAAAGCAAAGGACTTAAAAATATGGGCATTTGTTATCCATGAGTGTAAACCATATTCTTCTGCGATTGTTATACAGTGTTAAAATGCAGCCATTGTCATGTCTGGAGAAAAAACAATCAGGAGAAACAATTTCTCATTTTCTTTTTTGATGCCAGGTGCTCTTCACACTTGTTCAAAGATATGCATGTTTTTTCAAGTGTATATCATTTGCACAATTTTACTATTCTGTTATAAACTGTATTTTAAACACTCACTAGAAATAATATTAGCCACTAGACTTCAGAACTTTGATTAAAAAAAAAAATTGTCTATACCAGGAGTTCCCAAACTCTTAAGCTCACTGATCCTCCCAGGACATTTTAGATTGTTCATCAATCCCCCAACCTTTATTGCATGAAATAAGTGTAATAAGTACTACTTCATCTAATAGTACTAGAAATAATAAGAACAGTACAGATAGTTCTCAACATGACCTCAGTTGGGACGAGAATTTCTCTTGTAACGAGTTAACCTGTGACTGGACCTGATTTTATAACAATTTTTACCATTTTTGTTAAGTAAATCACATGGTCATTAAATGAATCTAGCTTCCCCAAATGATATTTTTTGTTAGAAACCAGCTGGAAAGGTCAATATCATGATCACACGATTGCAGGACACTGCAATCAGTTGTAACGGTGAGCTGATTGCCAAGCACCTGAATTGCGATTGCAGGCTGTGTGATAGTCTGTTGTAAATTGCAAGTTGTAAACAGGTTATAAATAACTTTTCTGAAGCCACTGTAACTTTGAGATGTCTCTAATGGATAGTTCCATCAACTCTTGGGAGTCTGTTAGGAATAACATTGGTTACCTAACTTAGTTTGAGTAAAATAATATATATAAACTATGTTAGTGAGTTTAAGTGTGTGTATCACTTTAACTGTTAAAACATGTATTTTGGGTGCGGTTGTAAAATCACCATAAGAGGGAGCAAGAGAGCTCACTGTTTGCTGGCTTTTACTGGATTGCTGACAATGTTGGATTGATGGTGATAACTGCGTGTTTTTCCCTGCTATTGCTAAGAGAAGAAAAGAGGTTTGATTTTCTTCATATCTCTAACTGCAAGAGATATATTACTGGACTGATTATTTGTAAGTTTACTGACCTCTTTTTCAACACTGGACTTTGAAACTGATTAATCCCTGGATGGACTGAACTAGTGTATGATATATGGACTGTTTGACTATGCTATAACTCTTGCTGGAATAAAAAACTATTTAACTGGCACAGTGTATCTGTTTTACTGAGTGTAAGCCACAACAAAGTTTATCTCACATATTTGCCTGCCTGCTAGACTGCCATTGCACGTTCTGCTAGGGTGTGTATCCCTAACACTGGTTATGGGCCCAGGGGCACAGTCAGACTAACCAGGATATAACAGGCTTAGATTAAAGTGAGAGTTTGTGTAGTTACACAATACTGTAAACAGACAGCTGTGTTTTATTAATTATAGTTTAATATCCAGATAAAGATGGCACAAGTCAATTTACAAAGTTTGTCTCTAATATCCAAACTGGATGGAACAAACTATGTTTCATAGTCTATGAAAAGTAGCCTACTTCTATGCAGAGAAGGTTTGTGGAGTATAATTCAAAACCCACCAGAAGTAGATGCATGGGATCCGGAGGATGAGGATGATGCCCAGAAAATACAAGAATATAAACTGACGAATGAGCAAGCTCTCTGTATAATAGGACTGACACTCTGTGATGAGCAGCTTGTACATATGCGAGGAGAAGAAACAGCTGCGAAATATTGGGAGAATTTAAAGAAGATTTATGTCCGAGACAGTGTAGGAGCACATATAAATCTTACACGGAAACTGTTCAGAACGCATCTTCAAAGGAATGGAGATATGCTGAGTCATATAAACATAATGAAGAGAATTTTTCAGGAACTGCATGAAAAAGAACTTATCTTCACAGAACTACACCAAGTTTATATAATTTTATCTTCTTTAGATAATGGCTATGATGACTTCGTAACTTCACTTGAGGTTCTGCCAAAAGATAACCTCACATTAACTGACATTACTGGCAGATTAATTGAAGAAGCCAGGAGAAGGCTTGAAAGGGATCAACTCAGAAGGAAACAACCACAATGTGAAGAAGAGAAAATATCTTCATCAGCCTATACAATTAGAAAATGTTTTAATTGTGGAGGAAAAGGACATTTGGCAAGATTCTGCAAGAAAGGAAAATGCCACAATGCCAGCCAGAAAAATAAAAGGCATCAAAAGGATGAAAAATGCTTAGAGTTAGCCATGTATAGCAACGAAACTGTGAATAATAATTTATGGGTTGTAGATAGTGGATCATCGCACTGCATAACGAAAGATAAGAAAAGATTTATTAAGATGTCCACGAGTTCACAGCAGATATCGTTAACTAATGGCTGGAAATTGAAAGCTAAAGGTGAAGGTATAGCATATTGTTCTTGCGTAAAAGAAAATGTAAAAATGTTATATGTACCACAACTTAAGTTTAATTTGCTTTCGGTTAGAGTTTTGGTTAAACTAGGTTATGTAATTACCTTTGGGGAGACAATTGCATAATTGAAAAGGAAGGTAAAAAAGTGACTGCAACTTTAAAAGGTGAATTGTATGTCTTAAATGATAATCATTCAGAGGTAGCTAACACAGTTTCTAATAATGTTAAACCTCATGATGAATGCATACATTTGTTACACAGACATTTGGGGCATATAAATTTTAAAATGCTTAAACAAACGGTAGAACTATCTAAAGGTATAAAACTGAAGCCTTGCAGTAAGTATTTGCACTGCAATGCATGCAATCAAGAAAAAAACAAGGTAATGCCAGCAAATAGAGTTAATGGATTTAAAACAAAGGAGCCTCTAGAGGTCGTATATAAGTCCTAAAAAACCAAGTGTGGGAGGTGCTCGTTATATACTAAGTATAATGGACCATTATTCCAGATATGGTTTCTGTTATCTAATGAAGAGCAAAACCGAAACATATCAGAATTTCTTTAATTGGCTTAAATTTGCAGAAAGAAAAACTAAAAGGAAGCTAATAACTCTTATAACTGATAATGGTACAGAATTTATAAACAATAAATTCCAAAATAAACTGAAGATGGCAGGTGTTGAACATAAAAAGTCTGCACCATATAGGCCACAACATAATGCCTTAAAAGAAAGACAAGGCCAAACAATTCAAGCAATGGCTCGTACTATGTTGTCAGATTCAGGATTACCTGAAAATTTGTGGGGATAAGCAATAATATGTGGTAATCATATATTGAATAATGTTAACTCAACAACAGGTGAATTACCATTCACACGGTGGCATGACAAAAAACCTGACTTTAGCTACATGCACACATTTGGAGCACCAGCATGGGTGCATATTCCTACACAACTGAGAAATAAGGGGCAGCATAGGGCTAAAAAGTTATTCTTTGTAGGTTATAAATCTAATCACAAATCATACAGATTCTGGGAAAAAGATACATCTAGAGTTTACTGTAGTGCTAGTGCACAATTCCTTGAACATGTAGGATGGGAAAAACTGGAACAAGATTCAAGTAAGGATGTAATTATAGAAACCTACAAAAGACCAAAAGAACAAATCAGTAATAAGAAGAGTACAATTAAAGAGGAAGTACAGGAAGAGCATATAGGACCAGAACAGGAAGAAATACCAGAACAGGAAGAAATAGATAATCAGGAACAGGTAGAACATGAAAGTCCACCTGTAAGCCCTGTAATACCTAGACGTTCAACATGTGAAACCAGACCACCTGACAGGTATCAAGCAAGTGTAGTTTGCCAAGTTAGTAAAGTTCCAACTACTGTTGAAGAACTTAGGATGTATCCTGCAAAGGAATAAGAAAATTGGCATTGAGCAATGGAGAAAGAATTAAATTCTTTAAAAGAAATGGAAGTTTATGAAAATGCCAAATTACCTCCAGGTGAAAAGTCCACTGGCTGCAAATAGATATTTAAGTTAAAAACTGGTAAAAATGGGACTGTTACCCATAAGGCTAGATTGGTAGCTCAAGGATTTAATCAAACTGCATGTGATTATGATGAAGTATTTGCACCAAATTTAAAGGCAACAACCTTGAGAGCAGCTTTAGTGTGGGCAGCTAAGAAGAACTATATCATAAATCATTTAGATGTAGAAACTGCCTATCTGCATGCACCATTGCAGCACACTATATATTTAAGAAAACCAGTAGGTATAAAGAATGATAAAAATAATAATGACTGTTGGAAACTTAAAAAAAGTCTCTGTGGGTTAAAACAATCTGGTTATGAATGGAACCAATATATTGTAAAAGAGTTAAACAATATAGGGTTTAAAGCAGGTTTAGCTGATCCATGTTTATTTAAGAAAGAGACAAATGGAACGGTGTCACATAAGTATGTCCACAATGGAAGCAGAATCTTCATGTCTATCTTTATGATGTACTGATTTAATTCTGTATAAACAGTTATTGTTAGATATGGGAGTAACTGTTAAAGATGCCATTGTAGTTTATGAGGACAATCAAGCAGCCATATGGTTGGCTACAAATATTACTGTAAAAACGAGATCTAAACATACTGATCTTAGATATTTGAATGTAAGACAATCTGTAAAAAATGGTTTAATAAAATTGGAATATTGCATGACTGAAGAAAACATTGCTGATGGACTTACAAAAGCCCAAGTTTCAGTCAAGCACAAGGAAAATTGTGAAAACTATGGATTGAAATTGTAAATATATATATATATATATTATATTACCCAAAAGGGGAGAATGTTAGGAATAACATTGGTTACCTAACTAAGTTTGAGTAAAATAATATATATAAACTATGTTAGTGAGTTTAAGTGTATGTATCACTTTAACTGTTAAAACATGTATTTTGGGTGCGGTTGTAAAATCACCAGAAGAGGGAGCAAGAGAGCTCACTGTCTGCTGGCTTTTACTGGATTGCTGACAATGTTGGATTGATGGTGATAACTGCGTGTTTTTCCCTGCTATTGCTAAGAGAAGAAAAGAGGTTTGATTTTCTTCATATCTCTAACTGCAAAAGAGATATATTACTGGACTGATTATTTGTAAGTTTACTGACCTCTTTTTTGACACTGGACTTTGAAACTGATTAATCCCCGGATGGACTGAACTAGTATATGACATATGGACTGTTTGATTATGCTATAACTCTTGCTGGAATAAAAAACTATTTAACTGGCACAGTGTATCTGTTTTACTGAGTGTAAGCTACAACAAAGTTTATCTCACATATTTGCCTGCCTGCTAGACTGCCGTTGCACGTTCTGCTAGGGTGTGTATCCCTAACAGAGTCAATACAAACCACTTGGGGGAATACTGGTCCCAATTGTCTGTGAAGAAGAAGATTCGCCATTAGATTTCAGGGATGGAAAGAGCAGCAGCTTTAAAAACTGAATGTGTCCATATTCTCATCTAGGTATTGTACTCTAATGCAGTGGTCCCCAACCTTTCTGGCTCTGTGGACCGCCACCAATGGTGGAAGGGAGACGAATGGTTTCATGCACATGTGCATCACTTGCGCAAATGCAGCTTTGTGTGCTCATAAAGTTCCCAACAAACTGCAGCCCAGCATTGTGCCACGGTCCAGGGGTTGGGGACCCCTGCTCTAACATCCTTAGGTCAAGTTGCACAATTTGTTCCTCAAAAATGAAAGAGAGCATGAAGAAAACAGTCTGAGAAAGCTCAGGTCAGCATGTGTCAAATAAATAAGGACAATAGAAGAATAGATGAAATGGGGAGGAGCATGGGCTGAATTTTCACCTATGTCAGAGAGTGCAGATTGACTTTTGAAAGCCAAGGCTCAACATCTTCTGCATGCTCTCTTTCTAATCTCTAGCCTGTCTTTTGCCTGTCTGGAAATGAATGCCACTAGGATCGTCTGCTCAGGAAACTGTCTTTGTACACTGGTCAGTTTGGACACTAAGCAACAATTTGATAAGGAAGAGATTATATTTCTTTCCAAAGTTGCATTTGCTAGCTAGTGTTGTTGTATTTGGAACATCAAAGTATGTGAATTAAGAGAGTAGTTTTGGACTAATCAATGGATCATAGCATATGCTTTCCATCTTGAGATCATTGGATGACTGAATGTAATTCTGGAGAAAATAATATGGTATTATATGTATGGACAACTGCTATTGCAGAATGGAGGTAAATGATGAAAAGACACATGGGAGGCATATGTTTATAATATTATGTTTGGTTGTTTTGGACTGATAAAGTTTAAAAACACTGTTGTATAGGGCAAGGGAGTTCTTTTTCCACCACCAATACTTTTTTCTATTTTGTTTCCCAGCACTTGAGATCTTCTGGTGGCAGCAACTTTACAAAGACCATGGTGGCAGTAGAATTTTTCAGGCTTTTGAATTAATAAAAGAAGTAAAAATCAATGAGAGGGGGAAAGAGGGAGGGAGAGGGAGAGAGATGTTTTTAAAGTGCCTGAAAAGTGTCTTCAACATATTTAAGAGTTTTGCTGTTAGATTTCAGCAATAAGATTTTTGAGAGCTGCAAAAGAATCTGTAGGGAACATCTGTGGTTGATTTCCAGAGTCTGGAACAGATTAGTCTAGATTAAGTGAAAAAAATTTTATTTGCAGGTGTTGCATAGCAAGATGTCCAGGGTAACACATATCAGGCATATCTAGGTGGCAAAAATCTGGACAACCAGTTGATCCAGATCAAATCTAACTGTTTATGCTATCTAGTGGTCTTCTAGATTTTTGCTGTCAAATGCAGTTTGCAATACATTCCATTTAGAAGGTCTTGAGAGGGAAATGAGACAAAGCCAACAACCATTGGGTACTACCCCAGATTCTACCTTCAGCCAGTGTTCAGGTTTGTATGGTATATATGCTGGACATTTTGCTCATGAAAAATATCTCTATCCACGCAATCACCTGGCTATGAGAACTTACTCCTGATCTCCATGAATCGTTCAAGTATTTGGCATTTAGTTTCAGGTATAAAGGCCAGCAGCAGAAGGCAGACAACTAGCAGTCTCATTCCTTTAGGTTTTTTTCCCCCACTCTTCAAAGTACTTTGATATCTGATGGTAAACAAAGAAAAAAAATAGGTGACCTGTAGCAACAGGAAACAAAAAGTATGTTACTGGACTCATACAAGAAAAGCACTCCTCAAAAGACAGCCTTAGTAAAGTACAGAGTCATTGCAAAATTCTACAACTGCAAAACAAGTTTGAATGATGAATTTCAAGTAAAAATTACTTCCTGAAAAATTACATCTTGGTACTCAAATGTGTTTGCCACTAAAATTGCCATCAAACTGATATAAAAAGCATGGTCTATTGTTTTGATTGCTTAAGTAAGTTGCTTACTCTGCTTTGGGTTTTTTTCATTTTTAGATTCATATTCTAAATATCATTCTTTAATTATTGGATTTCCATCTGAATTTGCTTTGTGGTTTCGAGCCAAGTTAACCTTCACACTCATGTGTGGAATTTTTAGAAATAAAACGGGGGTGGATTTTCAACTTCCACTCCCTTTTCTGCTGAAAATGAGCTTATGGACATAAGATGTTGTTGAGCCACAAACCTGAAATACAAAAGTCCATTTTGAAGATGATTTTCATGGAAAACTATCAAAGCACACTTTATTCCACTCCACCCTATATTCCACTGCTGTATGAGTCTCCTTTAGCATTCCAAGTTACACTTTTAGAAACATACAATTCATATCATGTTTATTTTGGCCAGCATCAGAAAGTTCCTTGGCCCTGTCCTTTTTTCATCAGAATTAGCTTTTGGCAAACTCACTTTCACCTCTGTCAAACCACAGCCAGGAACTGAGGAAAAGGGAGCAAAAATTAGGTCCAGGAATACTTGCTCTTTGAAAGTTCAGACTTCTTCCAATTGGGTTTTTACTTATTACAAGCAATCTCATTGAATAGGGACAAATATTCACTGATGCTTTTGAATTTAAAGAGAGGTGTTCTTCTAACTCTCCTTTTATCAGTTCCCAGGGCTTACCTTTGCAATCTTGGAGCAGCCTGTCTGGTCCAGCACACCAGAGGTCTCCACATCTGCTGTCCAAGTGGCCCATTGTTGCCATTTCCATAGTCAGGCTACCCATCTTTCTATCAGCTGTGCTACCAGGCAGTTTCTTGAATTTGACTTGTGTCCACTGCCTACCTTCCCCAAAGCTAATCAATCTGTGAGCAACACTACTGTCAGGGTTCTGACGGGTGCCCTAGCACCTTTTCGCCTTGAGGTTTTTCTGTGGTTCTCTCACAAAGACCAACATGAACACCCATAGGAATTTACCTGCCATCTTGGGAATGAGACCACTGGACATCCTTCTGGGCTATATCCATAAGGGAATATATTTGCTCTGCATAAAGGAACCATGTCAGCCTGGAAGCCAATAGAGCAAATGATCGGAGATTTAACACATGGCTTCATTTCTTAGTTTTGGAAACCTCAAGAGTCCTCTCTTCCTGGCTGCCATGCTTTCCTCCCAGTACAAAGCATCTCATGATGACAAGACATCAAGCATACCAACCAACTATGCTGTCTGCCTTAGCATCCATAACACCCCAGGATGATAGAGTACAAGACATTCTCACATCCCAGGATAACTTCACATTTTTCAGCATCTATCATGTCAAGCTTGGCGTAACCAAGAAACAAGTCAGAGTTTATCCTTTTGTTGTGATTGGTTCTTTCTTTATTCCTGCTTTAAAACAGGTAAAGGGGTAATATTTCAAAATTCTATTCTATAGAATTCTATAACCCAAGTGCCATTTTTGACTGTGTCTCTCCCTCCACCCCTTGCTGTCTTTATTATATCAAACATCAAAGTGTATTTGACCAATCACTAAGGCATCTAGATCTAGACTGAACATTTTATCTTTTGTAATTTGACTGATTGCTTCTCATGTTCTCTTTGCTCACACAAGAAAACATTATGTACATGTTTAATATTTGCCTGAGCTAATCACCATCCACCATTCATACATGTAAATATTCATTAAGCAAACATTTCCCTATTGTTTGAACTAATTAATCCCATTCAGAATCAAAGGTAACTGTTTTCCAAATAGGAAGAAATGACTGCAAATTTGTTATACGTGTATTACATCTCACATACATGGCTTATAATAAAACAAATAAAAATGAAATAAATGCATAGTATAAAATAAAATACATTTTTATTGTCAAGAAAAACTTATAAAATTATCTCACAATTATTTAAATCTTTTTGGAGTATCATTATCTAAATTAATTAAATAAATGGCCCCTATGGTGGCTGCAGGTAAATCATTATCTCCTTTAAGAGGAAGCAAAAGTTGAGCTCTAGTCTCAGTTTCATGGTGGAGTCCACTGGCAAGCTGGAGGTAAGCTGGTTTATTTAAATTTTAGTTTCCAAAGTGGAAAGCTGGGATAACATGATCTACATTTATTATTTATTGAATAAGTTGTCTTTTGAACACAGACACAGACACAATTTTAAAATAAGAAATCAATATGACTGAAATAAGCACACTGGAAATTGTTTCATCTGCATTGTTCTTTATAAGGAATGCCACTATTTTGTTTAAAAACCAATGAAATTGCAAAACAAGAAATTACTACATTAAGTTCATTTGACTATTGTATTCTACTATTGTAGAATACAATAGCAAACAATTAGGTAATAGTCAAATGAACTTGCTTATAAAGTACACAAAAATACAAATATACACAAACCCTAAAAAACGAAACAATGCCATGGGAAAAATGGATCTGGAAGATGATTTTATTTAGCATTTCCCCCAATAACTTGAATGGGCTACTGAGAACATGCATGCCATGCTTTGTTTTGCTTTCCTTATTCCCACCTTTCCGAAAAGCAGACATTCATAGAGCTAACAGACTGCACTGGAGGCAATACTCACTTCTCTGTCAAAGGGACTGGAGAATGGCACATCCAGGTTATGCCTTCAGTGGCCAGGCTCAGTGCAAGCTGGTGGTCCTTTTCCCTTTTATGTCTTCCTTTTGTATATGCATGGCAGCCTCTGACATCAGCATTGGGACAGGGCATCTCAACAGGCTGTCCCCTCCCCCCTTTACAACTTCAATTCTTTTCCCTCAAGTCAAGGAAGGAGGTTTTCTTATTTGAAGTACTTTCTCCCTTTAAGCAAATAAGAACTGGGAAACTAGATTGGCTGTATGCCTTCACTGAGATTTTTCAAGTTTGAGATATTCTGAAAGAGAATTTTGATTAGCAAAAGATAATATTGGCATTTATTTTTTCTATAGCCACCTAATTCAATCCAATGCCTTTGGGGGATGTATGATTCTAAAACAATTAAAATATTTAAAATTTAAATCTCAAATTTTCAATCTCCCTCCCATTCTTCTGACTTAATCTGTGAGCCTCTAATGTTGATCTATTTGTACTTTAGGTCAAGTTACACTGAATAAATAAAATACGTAAAATAAAATGGCACATTTTGCTCTGGATTTCAAATCTAAATCTCACTCTGGATTTCAAATCTAAATCTCACTCTGATTTAGCTGTGGTTCCTTGGACAGTTGTTCACAACTGTGCCAGAGGCACATAGAAAAGCATTCAGTGACATTGATCTTAACAGGTACAGGATGCATGGTGGGATTATGGACAGCTTTGATTTTTCAGCTTTGCATATGTGGACCTCAGAGCTGTTCTTTTGGATGGAGGACCTACCATATAGTCCAGGGTCACTTTTCCTCCTAGGGGTTTCAGTCTGGGAGGTAGATGTGCAATGTGCATCCTCCAACTGTAGTGGGAACAGTTCATATCCTAGAAATTGAAATTTTATTATCGTTCCACTTTCACTAAACACAATAACAGAAAGACACACACTCTGGTTTCTGGATTCCACATATGACTTCTCAGAATGGCTGCCTTATCTTCAACCTGAGAAACTTCTTTTGTTCTTCAAACGGTGAAATGTCAATATCATTCCTCTTCATCCAGCATGGTGGGTTATATGAAGGGACCATAGGCCTCCCTCTTCCTGTTTGTTGTGATGGTGGATTGTATATGCATAACTAAATACATGGGTATTCCAAATTTCCCTCATAAAAGACATAAATATTTCTCCTCAGTCTCCAGTGTTTGCCTTTTATATTAGCATATAGTATGAAAAAAAACACCTCATTTTTTTAAAAAGTAAAAGGCTAGTGTATCAGTGATTGGGCAAGTGTGGAATAGTGAAATTTACATTTTTTTTTTAAAAAAAGATTTTATTAATTTTCTACAAACAAGACAAACAAAACATAAAAACATCAACTCTCATATGTACATCCAGTGTGTCAGTTGGTTCATCATTTTTGTGCATTCATTCTGTAGTCTCAATTACAATTATGTTACATAACAACTCATATTGTCAATCCAAACTTATATATCCTAATATCACTAAAAAAAGAAGTTTTTGACTATATTTTTAATCATTCATGCTTTATGAGCTAACAATACTTTAAACCAGTTTACTCTATAACAAATCATATAATCATATCAAATCAATCCTAAAAAACCCTTGATAAATATAATGTCAAATAACAAAATAATAGCAAAATAGCAAAATAAAGATATTCCTTACTGTCTAGCATTCTAAATATTCTATTATCGTATTTTATCATCTAACCATTGATAAAAAAGATCCCAAATTTCATAAAATTGTTTATCCTCTTGCTCTCTAATTTCAAATGTCAATCTACTCATCTCAGCACATTCCAATATTTTCTTAATAATTTCTTCCTGTAATGGTATTTTCTCATTCTTCCAATTTTTAGCAAATACAATCCTAGCCGCTGTTAATACATTTACAATCAGGTACTTCAAATCTTTACTATATATATCAGGTAAAATTCCCAATAAGAAGATCTCTGGTTTCAAGTCTATGTGTTTCTTTGTCATTTTTTCCAACCACATGCGAATTATAGTCCAATATTTTCTAGCGTCCTCACAAGTCCACCACATATGGTAATACGAGCCGGGTATCTGATGACATTTCCAGCATTTTTCAGATTTGTTCTTAAACATTCTTGCTATTCTTGTCGGGGGAAAGTGCCACCTGTAAAACATCTTATACAAGTTTTCTTTATATGCTGTTGACATTGTCATTTTATAATTTTGAGACCACAATTTCTGCCATTTCTCAAGATCAATCCCATATCCAAAATTCTTCCCCCAAACAATCATAGTTTCTTTGACTTGTTCTTCCTCTAATTTCATTCCCAGTAAATAACCACATAATTTTTTAACCACCTTCTCATCAGTACCCATCAAGATCTTATCTAAATCAGTCTGCTTATCATAGAATCCCTCCGTTTTAGAATCTTCATCATACCTTGAATGTATTTGCGCATATGAAAACCAATTCATCCTTATACCTTGTTCCTCTAAGTTTTGGATCGATTTAAGTTCACCCTTTTCATCCAAGAGTTCCCCATATCTAACTGTTTGTTCCTTCTTATAAATTATAGGATAGGAAAATGCTTCAGTAGTTGATAACCAAACTGGAATTTTGAAATAACATTGTCTTTTTATCTTCTCCCAGTTTAACCACAAAGACTCCAGTATATAATGTCTTCTAAAATAACCCTGTGTTTTAGTTCCCTTATACCATAAAAAAGCATGCCAGCCCAACAGCAAATCATGCCCTTCTAATGTCAACAACCTATGCTTTCTTAATGTTATCCATTCTTTGACTCACATCAAATTTGCAGCTTGATAATACAATTCCCAATTAGGCAGGCCAAAACCTCCTCTAATTCTAGCGTCTTGCAAAAGCTTTAGCTTTATTCTCGCTTTTATACCTTGCCATATCAACATGATTTTATTTAAATCTTCAAAATAGTCTTTTCCAAGCCTAATTGGTATTGTTTGGAACAAAAATAAAATTCTAGGTAAAATATTCATCTTGATTGTTGAAATTCTCCCTATTAATGACAATTGCAAGTTTTCCCACTTCTTCAAATCTGTAGCTATCTGTTGTTTGAGTTTAATATAATTATTCTCTTTTAATGTGCTACATCTTGCTGTCAAATATATCCCCAGATACTTAACCTTATTTGTAATTTGGATTTTCAAAAGATCTGCCAGTTCTTCTCTTTGTCTCAATAGCATGTTCTTTGTCAAAATCTTTGTTTTATCTTTATTTATTTTCAAACCAGCCATCTCACCATATGTCTCTATCTTTTCCAATAACCTTGGAGCTGTTTCTAACGGGTCTTCCAGAATAAAAGCTAAATCATCAGCAAAAGCTTGTAGTTTAAATTCTTCCTTCTTAATTTTCATTCCTTTTATGCTTTTATCATCCCTAATATTTCTATTCAACACTTCCAAGGTCAACACAAATAGCAAAGGGGATAGGGGACACCCTTGTCTTGTGCCTTTTCTTATATTAATAAAATCTGTAAGTTCCCCCTCCATCATTACCTTTGCTGTCTGTTTATTATATATGGCTTCGATTGCTTGAATAAATTTTTTAGCAAAACCCATCTGTTCCAATAGTAATAACATAAATCTCCAATTCACGTTGTCAAATGCCTTTTGAGCATCTAAAAATATCAAAGCCATTTGCTTTTCAGGATGAGCCTCATAGTATTCCAAAGTATCCAAGATTACTCTCATATTGTCTCTGATTTGTCTCTTTGGCAGAAATCCATTTTGATCTGGGTGAATAAAATTATTCAAATATTTTTTAAGTCTTTCTGCTAAAATTGAAGCAAAAATTTTATAGTCTGCATTCAATAAGGAGATGGGTCTGTAGTTCTTAATTTGCAGTGGGTTAGCCTCTTCTTTTGGAATAAGTGTGATATAAGCCTCTGACCATGTTTTAGGTATCATCTTCTTTAACATAACTTCATTCATGACTTCTAACAATGGGATACTCAATGATTCTTGAAATGTTTTATAGAATTCTGCCGGAAGCCCACCTGGACCTGGTGCTTTCCCATTGTTTTTTTTTTTTTTTGAAACAAATTTTATTAATTTTAAAGACAAACAACACATCATTAACCATTAAGTACATAAAACCTCTTAACATTATAAATTTTTACAAGTCGGATAAAACATTATTTTTATACAACATAATTCTAATTTATCCCATTTCCATATGGACACATAAATATCTTTCAGCAAATTTCTCATTATTTCTCTTTACTCTTATTCAATTTCATTTCTTTTCTATATTTATCCATTTTATAGTCATCATATTCATTTCTTTCTGATTTGTTTATAATTACATTCCTCCAAGGTTTTATTAATTCTTTTTTTTTTTAAAGATTTTTAACAATTTTACAGAAGACACAATACACAAACATACAAAACACAAAACATAAACAAAACTAAAAGATTTTTTCTGAAGATTGTCTGATCCCGGGTTAAAACTCTTCACACAGACACAAATTCAAATATCATATTCACCCCATATATCCTTCCATATCTTATTATCATTTTCTTTTTTTATATATATATATATAAACCATTTTTATAAAAACAATGCACAAAGAATCAAGGCATAACCGCTTATAAATTCTTTTCTAGGAAAAAATAATAGTAAAAAACCAATAGAGCATAACAATTCCAAATTATAGTATCAATACTTTATCTATTTAACTTCATATCTTATCCCTACTTCTCCTTTTCATCCAAATTATTTCTTGTTAATTAAAATTTTATTGCCTTTTATCAATATACAAAATCCCCCCCCCCAAAAAAACCATAACAAAGCCTTTATATATCCTTCCATATCTTATTACCATTTTCAATAACATTCTTTGTCTGTTCTATTTCCAACTATCCATTCATCTTTTTTCTTTTACTATACTTCTCCTATACACCAATTGGAGTAACATCTATAACTCATTACCCTAACTTAAAAGTACCTCGTGCAACAATTTTTCTTGGGATTCTGTTTAAAAGATTCTAAAATTACATAATGAATTTTATACTCTAAATATACATATAAAAACACAAACCTATGTACCCTCCAGAATCCCTCTCTTATCCTAAATTAAATTCACCCATTGTCTCTAAATAAACTTTTTTTCTTTAGATCTTGCTTCCCCCCACCAAGTCCTCTCCTCCCCCCCTTTCTCTCCTGCTTATTCTTCTCCTTGCCCTTTTTACCCCTTTGTTTTTTCTCCTCTCTTTTTCCACTCCTTTTCCTTTGCTTTCTAACCTTGCCTCCACCTTTTCGCTCATTTTTCTCTCCTTTGGTTGTTTTTACAATTCTTAAAATCCCCTTTTTCTTATCCTTTTTCTCCTCCTCTCCGGAAGGGACCCATTGTTCATCAAAGATGGCTTCTTCTTCCTCTTCTTCCTTGTCCCAGTCCTTCTGCTGTGTAATCAACTTTTCATAAGTACATAACGCCATTTCCAAGAATTGAAACAAAGCGCCCAAAGTATCTTCCTTTTTATATTTTTGATATTCAGTCTTTAGATCATCCACAAACAATGCCATTATGAAGAGAGAAACTTTTCCCAAAACAACCACAAGTATTTTTAATCAAAAACAATTAAAAAAAAATTCCAAAAGTTAATACTTTTCTTCCTTCTTCTCTTTCTCTTTCTGGGGTTAATGTTTAGTCAAAGAGGTCCAATTACCATATATCTTTCTTTGGGATTCTAGGCAATCTCCTCCTTTTTCAGCTTCTGCTCCAATTTTTTTTCCCTCTCCCTTCCCACTTAAAATGTCAATTTTAAATAATCAGAAATCCATACCTCCAACAAGGGTTTCCAATTTCTTAAATTTTTCAATGTCCAAAAATCCTTTTGTTCCTTTGCTTCAACTCTCAAAACAATTCACTTTCGATGTCCAATATATCCAAACATTTCTGCTGTTTCCATGGGGTGGGAGAGTGAAGAAAAAACAAAAGTTCCCTTTAACAGCTTCTCCGCCGCTTTCGCTCTTCTTAGGGATACAATGTATTCTCCAGCAATTCAAACAGCTCAGTTCCAGGCAATTTAAAGGATGTTACTTGACCCGGCTCAGACAAAACTTTCACTCTTCACATTTCCTCCAGCGCAATCTTACCCGGTTGCTGGCTTCTTCGTGGCGGCCATTGCTGACCACCGCTCCACCGCCTTGGGAAAAAGGGGTTTTTCCGGAGAAGGGGGGGGTCTGCGACACCCCCACCTCCCTGTCCGACTCCCCTCTCTCTTCAGCTGTCCCTACAGGGCAGCCATATCCCCCTGACCCATCTGGGTCGGGGGTACCTCGACGGCTAGCACAGCAGGAATCGCGAGCTGTCGCGAATTCCTGCTGCCCCGAAGCCACGCGAAACCGGAAACCCCTGGTGCTTTCCCATTGTTTTGTCTCTTAAATGCTTCATTTAATTCCATCATTGTTATATTGCTTTCTAACATTTCTTCAGTCTCTTTAGGTATCTTCGGTAAATTAGCATTCTGTAAATATTGTTTGACTTTTTCCTCATCAATATTCTCTTGTTTATATAGTTGCCCATAAAAATCTCGAATAATTTCCTTTTTCTCCTTATTACCATAACAAACTTGGCCTTGATCATCTATTAACTTCAATATTTTTCTTGATTCCTTCTCCTTTCTCAATTTATATGCTAGCCATCTACCTGGTTTATTCGCATCTTCGAAGTAATTCTGTTTAGAATTTCTGATTTTCTGTGCCAATTCTTCTTTCTCTATTAATTCCATTTTATGTTTAAAGCTTCAATTTAATATCTTTTTTCTGTGGCATTTTCTGTAATTCTTTTTCAAGTCTTTTATACTCATCTTCCAAGGCCTTAGAAGCTTGCCTTTTCCTAATATTCTTTTTTCTTGTATAATCTATTATCAGACCTCTAGCATATGCCTTCATTGTATCCCAAACATTCTGCATTGAAGTATCTTCTTTTTTATTTTCTCTGAAAAAAAAAAGCCAATTCCTTCTCCATCCATTGTATAAAATCTTTCTCCTTTAAAATAGTATTATTTAATGTCCATCTCGATCTTTTTTTTTGTCCCTTCCATTTAATTGTCATTGGGCTATGATCTGCCCAAGTACTTGTTTCAATATTTGTTTCTTGAATATTGAATATTAATTCTGTTGATATCTAAATCATATCTAATCTGGACCATGATAAATGTCTATTTGAATAAAAAGTATATTGTTTAGCTTTAACATTTCTTTCTCTCCAAATATCTTTTAAAGATAGTTCGTCTGTCATTTTAAAAAAAGATTTAGGGAGAGCCTTTCTATTTTGCTTGGTTGTTGTTGCTATATGGTCCAATTTATTGTCCACAATTCCATTAAAGTATCCCATCATAATTATATTAACATAGTCCAGTCCAGTTATTTTCATGTGTAGCTTTTTATAAAAATCTTCTTGTTTTTCATTCGGAGCATAAATTGCAATCAAGAGTATTTTTATATTATTGTCCATTATTTCCACCATTAATACTCTTCCATCTTCATCATTGTAGATCAGTTTTGCTGGGATAGCCTCTTTAATGTATAGAACCACTCCTCTTTTCTTACATTGAGTCAAAGAAGTAAATATTTTCCCCAATTTTGGCTGTACTAACAATTGTTCATGTTGTTTTTTAATATGAACTTCTTGTAGACAAATTATATCAAATTTTAATTTCTCGAATTTATGAAAAGTTTTCCTTCTTTTAACAGCTGAATTAAGTCCATTTATGTTCATTGTAATCAGTTTTCTTTCTTCCATGATTATGCTTTATATTTAGGTCTAACAGCTCTCGTGGATCTCACTTCACGCTGTTCTTTATTGTCCACCTGTCCACCGACAGCTCCTTTCTCTTTTTCAGTCTCCAGTTGTTCCTCTTGAAACTCAATTAATGAGACCTCTTTCTCTGCCTCCTCTCTTCTTCTTCCAAAAAATTCTGCATGGAAAAGTTCTGCTTTCTCAATTGAATCAATTCTATGTCTCTGCTCTTGCCACGTAAACATTAATCCTTCTGGAATCAGCCATCTATAATTCACTTCGTTTTCCAGTAGCATTTTGGTCAGAAATCGATATTCTCTTCTCATCTCTCTCACTCTTCTGGGTATTTGTTTTAAAACCACAATCTCTTTACCTTTGTATTTCAATGTTTTCTCTCTTACCACTTGTAATATTTGTGTTTTGATGGATTTTTTGGTAAATCTAATATGGACTCCCTTTGGTAATTTATTTCTCATCGCATATCTTGTATAAACTTGATATACCTCATCGACTCCATCCATCATCTTTTCCTCTGTAATTTCCAAAGCATCTGCCAAAATTTCTATCATTATCGCAGCCAAATTTTCTCCTTTTTCCTCTTCTATATTTTGAAATCTGAGATAAAATTCTGACCTTTCCATCTCCCACCTCAACATCCCATTTTTTTCTTGCTCAACCACTGTTAATCTACTGTCAATATTTCCAATCTTCTCCTCTCTTTGTTTCCCTTCTTCCTCAATTTTTTGGAATCTCTCCTCATACTTCCCCATCATTTGTTTAATATTTTCCACTTTTTCATCAGTCTTCTCTATTCTTTGTTCAATGATGTCTGATTTTATCTTGAGATCTTGGATTCCTTGCATAATCATCTGTAAAGTTACTATTTCTTGTTCTTTATTTTGCTTCAACATTGTCTGAATTAAACGCTGTCCTCCAGCTGGTGGGGAAGCAGAGGTAGAAGTAGAAATGCCAACTGGTATTGGTTTCCTGCTCATTTTAATGCCTCCAAAGCTTCAAATTCTTTTTGACTTTTAATCCAACTGGTAGAATCGTCAATTATAATCCAAAACGGAAAAATCCAATAGTAAAAGACCCAAAACCAAAGAAGAAAAAGGAAAAAAGAAGAAAAATCTTCAGGTTCTTCTTGACCCTAATCCAATTACAAAGTAGTCCACCGTAAAAAAGGAAAAATAGAAAGGAAAAAAACAAACAAACCCAAAAATGATATTATTGATTAAGAGCAAATAAAAAACAAAAGAAAAAAAGAAATTCCTTCAGGTTCTTCACACCTTAATCTCAATGATCAAAAAAGAAAAACAAAGTGGTCCAAAAACATGGATAGGAAGAGCAAAGAAGTCCCAATAAAAATAAGGAGAAAAAAAGAAAAATAAAGAAAAAACTCTGAGACTTTCCCTTTAAAATAAAAGGCAAAAATAAGAATATTACTAGAATTGAAATTTACAAAAAGGCTGGCGAATGGGGTATATATATATATATAAGAGAGCACACTGCACTTTATTTATTTATCCAAGGCTCTTATTACGACTCTCTTCTCCAGCAGCTTCAAAGCTAAGCCTCAAGTGTTGAAATATTGATAAGAGTCCAGGAAAACACCTGTAATAATATTTTGCTGTGCTCTCCCTCTATCTTATCACGTTGAAATGTCCTTGAGAAGGAGTCTTCTTGCAATTCTTTCCACTTCAAATAAAGTATTTTCAAGCCTCTAGTTGGCAGTGTTGCAATGTTTCTTAATGCTCTTCCCCCCCCCCCAGCCAGAAAAAATGAATAATGTACACAAAAAAGAAAAAGAAAAAGAAAAAAGCTAAAGGGAGCCTCTATCCTAGAGAAAATTAAAAAATCAAAAGGAGCATAAAAATATATATAAGAGAAAATTCAATCCGGTTACCTACAAAGTCACACTTAAGTCCCCCCAAAAAAGTAAGGAAAAGAAAGAAAAATCCAAGCCTCAATTTGACATCACTTTAAAAAACGCCGCTCAAACAGTTTTAGTCAAAAAAAAAAAAGTCTCACAGGTTTCTTCTTTGTTCAGGATGTCCTTTCAAACCTCAGCGAATTTACAACACAAAAGGAATTTCTCACCCAGCCGACACACTTCTTTCCAGCCACTTTCTTTCCGGAGCTGTCCCGACTTCAGCAGCTATGGTGGCTGCCTCTCCGCTGCCAGCAAAAGGGCTTCTCCCGGATCAAACCAGAGATTTTGCGATATCTCTGGGATCCTGGGACAGTACCCTTCTCAATCCCCGTCTCTACGGGACGGTTTAGGTCCGTTGGGACCGACCAGGGGTGAAAATATTGGCTGCGATCTCAGAGCCCCAAGATCGCAGCTGTATCGCCGAAACGAAGCTCCACCTTCTTGTCGTGAAATTTACATTTCTGTTCTACCCTAAAATAACAGCAGATAGTGTTTACAATTAAATGAAAATGATGTCTATTCATCTGTACTAACATGGGATCCTATTACCTTTGCAGTCAATTACGTGTAAATATCCAGAAAAATAAAAAATATCAAGATAATGGCCAGCTGCCCATTATCTTATGGATTCCTTTACAGAAGACTTTCTGTGATGAGGTAATATAGCTGCGGGTTGGATCTTTCAAAGAAATTCCTGTTCAGTTTTATGGCTCACTGATTTGTCTTGGACAAGCTAGCTTATAAATCTCATAGTATACAGTATATAACATAGGACCACTCTAAATAAAAACACCGTAGAATAGGAGGCATTATTGTAATGTAGAAAACTTGTAATTTTTCCTGATTTGCAATTCAATTAATACATATGTATATATTACATTCCATGTAAGAAAATGATCAATTTCTTACATAACATCACCATCTGGAAGAAGCTGAAACTGCATCTACAATAACCTCTCATGAAAAAAAAAGACTATTGATTTAGAAGGTTTCTCTCTTTGGGTTAGGGAATGTGTTATGCTTCTGATAACACTAGTGACAGATCACATAGTGGCTTATAAAGAAGAGCCTTAGTTGCACAGTGGTTAGAATGCAATATTGCAGGCTGTGTCCATGGTCCGGAGTTGGATCCTGATGAGGTTCAAGGTTGACTTAGCCTTCCACCCTTCTGAGATTGGTATAATGAGGATGCTGTTTGTTGGAGGCAATATGCTAATATTGTAAACTGCCCAGAATTATGTAAAGCACCATGGAATGGTATAGAAGTCTAAATGCTATTGCTATTGCCATAGGTGTGGTTATAAGTGTAAACAATCAAATAAATATTGCGGTATCAGGTCTTTCACTGCTCCAACTAAGTATCATGAAAGTGGATAAGGGGCACACCATCATGAAAAATGATTCTGCCCCATTGTGTTTTGAGCCTTGCTGAGCCTAGCCTTGTTGAATGGGAAAGGTAGTATGTAAGCAGAACTGTGATATCAAAGGTACTGAACGTGTAAGGATTCCATAAGCACTCAAGCAAAAAACATTTTAGTCTTTCTGGATGCTAGAAACAGAGTTGAAAGGAAGTGACCAATGTCACTTCTGAACCCATTCAGATTCACTTGATCTAAGCACCGCCTTTTGGCATTCAGGAATCGTTCACCACCTTTGACTCTATTCCATTTACTAGTGTAAACAATAGGAACAATTACATGCATTTGGAAATGCCATTATTCGGTCTTGGGGATTCAAAAATAATTCAGCATCCACATCAGGATATGGCACTGCCCAGTAAGGCAAAGCAATTAAAGCATAGGCTTGCAGCTTTGAACATTTAGAATTGAGAAAAAAGAGAAGATATCCTATTCTTTCTGTGAAGTTTTTGAGCAATTAGCATTAATAAAGCAGTGGAGGAACATAACTTTAGGTCCAGAAGATTTTTGGAAGGACAAGTACTGTGATCAGGATGTAGGATAAAAAGTAGTCCAGAACTTTGCAGGTGAGAATTCATTACATAAATCTTCTCTCTTTCTGCATTCCTACATCTCTATTAATCACTAGATTTGGAAGATGCAAGAGAGTGATTTTAATGTCATTTCTTGTAGGAAGCTAGAGCTATTAATCACAAAACATTATCTTATCCCTGCAGTTTCAGAGAAAATGCTGGAAAAAGCTCCCTAACATTGACCCTCATCAAGAAATGAGCAGTGAACTAATTGGCTCTGCTTTTCACATCCCAAAGAAATGGACCTGAGGCGGCAGTGATCTCAAGGCTTCAGCTAGTTAATCAGACAATCAGAGTGGTAGAAAAGCCCATCTCTTTGCAAGCGAGGAAGAAAATTGGCATTTTGCTGTGGGGAATACAAACTATCCATTTATAATGCAGCCTACCTGGCTATATTTCTGAATCAAGAAAAAAGCTGATGTGTAAGATGTACAGAGTGAGGATAATGTCTGCTTTAGGAAAAAAGGGACATATTAGGTGGGGTTACCCAATCCTTTTTGTTAAGGGGTCCAGTAGCTTTGATTGTTTTGGAACGAAGTCCTGCCAATATGCATGGATATGGGGTGTGGATATCTTTTCCTTCAGAATCCCTTGCCCCACAATTGTTTTATTTGAGAAAATATAGCCCTTAAAGAAGAAGAATAAAACTGCATGTAACACAGGCTTCTCTTCCTGATTGCATCAATGGACATCAATTTACATTAACTGGAAGAGATCTGGACACATAATGGTTGATGAGAACATCGTAATGAAAGATAGCTTACAGGAGGTATGAAAAGTTCAGGATACTGAAAAGTCACAGCTGTAACAGGAAAATGCCTTCTAATTTGGTTATTTACTGCAAAGATTCATTAGCATTAAAACTAAGAATTTTGGTCTGAACTCAAGATTCATTCTCAGCTTGGAAAAACATTAATCAGATAAACAGATATAGAAACTCACATTTTCAGCTTCTTTGTGCATCTTTAACTATGTGAATAAAATGGATATGTATTATAACTAATTGCCAAAGACATAAATATCAGGGCCATCAACATTTTAGATTTGATTTCAAAAGGCAACATGGCCAAAGAAGTAACTAGCACCTCTCTGCAACTGTTTTAAGCAGCCATATGATCCAAGAAAAAACTATGGCTTTTAGTTGCAGAAAGTTGCTGTATTTGCATTCCCGTGTGCTGCAAAACACGTTGGGAATCATATCTGAAGCACTGCACAGCCCTAAATAAACATGTTGCAGATACATTTTGGATACAATTATATTAGGGTCAAAATGATGACACTTGGTCACATTGGAATAAAGACGCTCAACCACTTGTGGTAGGAGATGCCTGAACTTTGTATTTCTATCATGAAACAAATTCTAAGAATACCAAACCGTAATGACTTCACAGTTTCAATGCCTGCTTGATATACGGTCACTGTTGCCAACAAAAGTTCAGTTTTTTTTAAATTTCAGAGAAATCAGTAATATCTTAATTTTCTGAAGGTCTGTGCTCTTACACAAAGTTTGAAATTATATGTGAAAGCCACCATGATGGTACACACAACTTGCATAGAAATTCAAATTTTAGAGTTTGAAAACATAGTTCTAGATTTAAAATACAATATGAAGAGAGGTGGGAGCACTGAAGCATCCCCATTATGTTTCCATAAGGATGAATGATTATGGGATTACTGCAGCCACTGTAACTTTGACAAAGGGTCATATATAGTTTTGGGCAGAAGTGGTATTCAGCAGGTTCTGACCAGTTCTGGAGAACAGGTAGCAGAAATTGTGAGTAGTTTGGAGAACCAGCAAATACCACCTCTGACTGGAGATTTTATAGTATCCTTCTCCTACCATGCCCAAGCTATGCCCACAGAACTGGTAGTAAAAAATTTTTAAGCCCACCACTGGTTTTGGGGTGGTTGTTGTAACTTTGAACGTTCACTGTGGCCTGTCGTATCTCAAGGACTATCTGTATTATGTTGCCCTGAAATGCAAGTCCCAGGACAAGCTTTTAACCTGGGAAAATCTGCTGTATATAAAATGATGAAAAATGCTAGCAAAAATTGTAATGCATTCGACCCCTTGGTTTACCATGAAATCCAGCTATAAGAAAAATGGAGATTATTCTTCCATTGCACACAGAAAGAAAACTTTTAAGTAATGTGATATTTAAGAAGAAGGCTTTAAATGTTTATGAGAACATTTGTCAGTGCATGTCAGCCCTACTAGGTAAGCCAAACCAGAAAATCAAGTTCACTGAAAGGCTAGAACTATTTTTTATTGAAATTGGCTGTAGTAACAGAATCTTGCAAGTCTGATTGCATTGTGCCTCCTCCTCCTTGAATTATGAAGATGTCTGCTTGGGTCATTTTCTAATGCTATCTTTTTCTGGACTTTAAAAATGCTTTAGCCCTTTTTTCTAGGCAACAGATCCTGCAAATCTTTGACAAGGTCATCTCCCTTACTCATGCATTTGCATTATAAAATTTGATACCATACTCAACAATCCCCTTTTCCCACTGGTTCAGTGTCTCATTCTTTATGCAAAGTTTTGCGGACACATAATCCTAGCATAAAATGTGGGAAGTCTATAGTTACCATGGCATAAATTTCCAGGGGTTATAATTCAGTGGTCAACAGAATTAAGTTTGTACAAGAAAAAATTGTTTCCCTCTATTTATTATGCTAATGAATTAGTCTTATGAAGTCTTTCTGAATCTTTTTTTTTTACAAATAGATCATGATGATTTAATTCAAAAAGTGTAAGCTACCTTCAGGAATTATTGATTTTTCTACATTGTAAAGTATATCAAACCCTTCTCCTTACCATCCAATGATTTAGTAATAGCAGCAGGACATGAATCTTGGGCAGTTCCCAGCACTGAAAATACAAAATGTATATATGGGTCCCATACAGCTAAACTACAAGCTTAATGGCCTAGAAAACGTGTCTTTAATCCACCTGGATATATATTTAAGATACGTGAAGAAGCTGAGGAAGGGATTCCATAACATACATTGAGACCTGCTGCTCTGCTAGATAAGTTAGAGCTCAAATGTCATAGGATTCTTCCTCAGAGATTTCTGTTCAGGTGTAATTTGTTTCTTTCCTTCTTTCATAGAACAAATAGACTGGTAAAAGAAAAAAAAGCAACAACAATAAAAACTTGAGCCAGGATTTTGCAATCTTGATCTTAGAAGAGTCCACTGTTTTCAGGAATGATGGTTCATCACAGGTTTCTGTAAATTATCAAAACATCAATATGAGGCTTTGGAGTTTTACTTACTTAAAACATTTACATAGCTGCTCATCTTCCATTCAGCTCTAAGTGGATCCCAATAAAAATCAGCAACTAACATCACTCATAAAAATTGCTGGACTGATATTGTGTATATATTTTCCCCATGCCATTTAAAGAGTTAAAAGTTTAGGAGTTTCAGTGCAGATTGAGCACAAATGCTGATAGATGCTCCTATGGCTCATAGCAATCACTGTTTTCCTTTTGACTGGCTTCGGAACAATGCAAAATGTTGTCATGAAACCAAAGAGAGTGTCAATATTTTCTAGCTGCAGATGTCTCGTTGAAAAAGGAGGTGATTGCTGCTCGCCCCTAAGATATTCCAAAGAACTGCCAGAGTAATGACAGGGAAAAAAAGAGGATAAGATTTCTGAGATTGTTACATACAGTATATGTATTATGTTGCAAGAAAAATACATTAGGATAAGACAAAAAGAATATGTTTATCTGTAGAAATTAATAGTTGCCTTATCTGTAACTTTTTAAAAATATGAATCAATAATAAAAGATAATAGAAAAAATTGGGTCATTATTTTGAATTATAATTCAGGAGTATTTCCAACCCGGACTATTTCCCAAGATTAACTCACTCATTTATTCCCCAAAGGTCAGCTGTTGTGCCCCTTCCCCAGTGCACTCTCCCCAAATTCACAGAATCCATAGTCAACTAGTTTTGTTATGATTTGTCACATTTCCACTTTCAAATTGGAATTATGTATGCCTCCTGAAAGGTTCCCATCTTTTAAAAAATAAAGAGTGCTCCCTGGTGCAAATATACTGCCGTAGAAAAACAGCAACAGAAAAAGTAGGAGCAGGAATATTTTTGTGACTCTTGGAGCGAGAGGGAGGGAGGGAGGGAGAGAGAGAGAGACGTGAAATTGCCAAACAAGTAAGCTAGCTCTACCATAGCTAGCTACTTTTTTATTTCAATTTTAAAATAAGAAATCAGCCAATAGGTAAAGTTATTGTTGATGGTTGCATGAATTACTTGGGATTATATGATTATATAATTGTATATGATTATTATAGCACCATGATGGTGAACCTATGGCATGCCTGCCGGAAGTGGCATACAGAGCTACATCTGCCGACACATGAGAGGTCGCTCGGAAGAGCCCCACTGCGCATACGCACGCCGCTGCCCAACAACTGATTGTAGGGTATCTGGTGTGCATGCATGGTGTGCGCAGATGTGTGTGCATGTGCAGAGATGCACAGCGCGTGCAGGGGGTCTCACATGCATTCAGAAATGCAGGGTGCACGCAGGGGGGTCGTGCATGCATGCATTACTTCTGGGTGCTGGCGTGTGAGTGCGTGCACTCAATTTTCAGCACGTGAGCCGAAAAAGGTTAGCCATCACTGTTACAGCATATAATATAGTAAGATCATAAGATTGATTTCCCTGATACAAAAGCATGCTATACAGCTATTAACTGTTATTTCCACTTATCTGATTCTGGATTCTGTCTAATTTACATGTTTTCATATTAATAACAGCCTCTTCTTGATAAATGACCACATATCTTTCTCCTACAAAAAACAGTAGCCTTCTATTAGAATTTGGCATTTCATGGTAAAGAACTCCTCTATTCGTCTCTGTTACCCTTTTTCTACCATCTATTTTCAGTCGGGATGAAAGCCATGAAGTAAATTCTGAATACTTGCCGTGAAGATGTGATCTATTTTTCTGTTTCTTGCATTTGGATTTCGTTGGGTCAATGATCCTCTGTAATAGGAGTTCCGAGCAAAGGATTCAGCATTGCCTTGAAAAGTTAAAGAAAATGATATAGATGACAAGATGCTGCAATAAAATTGTTCGTGTTTAGCTGGTCTTAAAAGAATGGAGAAAGAACCAAAGTACACATGCAATGTTTAAATGGAGGAAGAATTTGTAAGTTGAAAACCTCTTCTAGGATAATAACCCAACCAGCATGTTAAAAGTAAGTTTCTGCAACACTTTTAATGTACAAGTTAGACAAAGATCTTTTTCTATATTTAAGAGAATTTATTTATCTCTATGAATTACTTGGCATTCCCCATAATATCATTTATTCCCATTTACTCCAAGTTTGGGCACAATATTATACCTAAACAATTTAATGACAACCTTTTTGCTTTAGTGACCAATGCTTGTTATTAGAAATTGTATTGATGTAAGAATTACATTGTTGACTCTTGATTTCTATTCATTTTTTTTCTTTTTGTTTTAAATCTCCATGTTCAGTGTGTTGCACTGTTTTAACATGAGAAAATGCAGTACACTGCACTTTTAAAATTATTTTGTGAACTTTGCAATTACAATGTTAAGTTAGAATTACTGCCTCCATACTGTAGCAGCTGAGTGAATGATCAATAATATTTTCTAAGTCCTCCTTCCCTCTCAATTCATAGAAACAAAATCTGAACCCAGTACAGGTAGTCCTCACTTAACGACCCTAAATTGGACTGGAATTGCTATTGCTAAGTGAAGTAATTGCTAGACAAAACATCACGTGACCATACTGCTTAACAATGCAGGCAGTTTCAGCAGTCCAGTGGTCATTAGTCAAAGAATGCACTTTCATTAAGCGAGGACCTCGTACTTCTATTCTCTGCTTCAACTCCCCACTCAACCTCTCCCTCCTGCCACCCATATAAGCTGCAGCACACAGTGGCTCAGATTTAAGTCCTCCTTTCTATACAAGTGTGAATTCTTCAACAAGATTCAGAAGTGCTTCTGGCACATATTATTCCTGCTTTCTGCTTCCATGTGGATCTGAGTAAAAGATGTGGCTTACTCTAGGAGACATATTAAATTTAAATAAAATGGGAGAGCTCTGCAGAAGTGTGCTGCTACTTCAGCAACTAGTAGAATCAATTTTTCCCTGTTATTTTCAGAGGTATCACAATTCTAAAATTTACCCTAGTAAATTACACCTAGTAATGAGAGTATGCTAACCAAATGGGGGCATTTGGGGCTGGAATAAATAACTGTATGGAAAGAAAAATTGTGGAATACTTGAAATTTGATTAAGCAGATATTGCTTTAACTATTTAATGTTAATTCCACTTTCCGCAAGTATCAGTCATCCCAAGTTTATTACTGTCAGGTCTACCATTGGGTCCTGCCATTCTGTTGGAAGAGGGGAGGGGAGGCTCGCTGGCATTTTTGCATGCTTTTGCTTTGACTGTAACTGCTTGGGAATTAGGAAGGGGGACTGTCTTCAGAGATGGAGCGGATTCCCTCCCAGCCAGTTCCAGCCTGACTTCAAGGCCATCCTGACTTGAGGGTATACTGTTATCTGCCTAGCACCTTGGAGTTTCCATAACAGCCTTGCAGCATCACATTGGCTGCTGGTGGACTGGTCAGGAAAGTTGGTTAGGGGAAATGAAAGAATGCTGTTTGCTTCACCTGGGCTTTTCAGATTTCACCTTGAGTTCAAGTCACCACCCTCAAAATAATGGAAAGTGTGAACGTACAAACTCAGTGCTGGAACAATATTTCAGTTGTTATATCAATTATCAGCAAGATAACTGGACTGATTTGTTGCCCTTTGCTGAAGGGGCATACAACAACTCCATACATAGTAGCACAGGATTTAGCCCTTTTAGAGTGGCTACTGGACAGGTCCACCATTGGGTCCTGCACTTCTGTTGGAAAGAAGGGAAAGAGGTTGGCTAGCATTTTTGCATGCTTTTACTTTAACGATAACTGCTTGGGAATTTTTTCAGATTTTGCCCTGCTCTCCTGCAATCATTTTCTCTCAATAAAAATTATTTTGATCCAACTGGATGAATTCAAGATTCCTGTTTGCCTGAGGGGGCTAGATGAGGCAGGTCCCTACATATAATAATATATGAAGCTGTTTTTTTATATATATACAGGTAGTCCTCATTTAGTACCACAGTTGGGGTTGGCAATATGGTCATCAAGTGAAGCAGTGGCTAAGTGAAACTGCAACTGTGCTTATAATCTTATTCAGCTTTCCTTTCCTTTACAGACCTGAAAAGATTGTAAATGTGAGCATTGACCTCAAAGTTTACTTTTTCATCGCCATCATTACGGCAATTGTTGCTGAAAGATTATCTGTATAACTTTCTGCTTAAATATTAATATCTGTTGAAAATACACCTGGAACAACAAGAGGTCCTCACTTTAGGACCGTTTGATCAATGACCAAAGTTACAACAGCACTGAATGAAATTATGGTTGTTGCAATTATGGTTGTAGTCACATGATTAACATTTGGATACTTGGCAGCTTGCCCACGTTTACAATCACAGGAGTTGCTTGACTCCCCCCAACCAATGCTACCCTTTCAACTGCCCTGCATTCTATCACTGCTGTCTACCCTCTACTGCCCCCTGCACCAGCTCCCAACTTAAGGAGAAACTTTCTGACAGTGAGAACAGCCATCACTTGAGACTTTCAAGGAGAGATTGGACTGCCATTTGTCAGAAATGGTGTAGGGTCTCCCGCTTGGGCGGGGGGTTGGACTAGATGATCTATAAGGTCCCTTCCAACTCTGAGTATCTGTTAACTGTCCTTTCTCCCACTGCCGAGGCGGCCATGCAAAGGTTAACAGCTTTTTTTTGCCAGTTGGGTCTCAGCAGCAGGAGGAAGAAAACACAGACATCAGTTGGGGGAAGCAGATCGAGACGGGGTGAGAGGCAGCAGAACACAGGGTGACCAAAACAAAAGAATTGTCTTCGAGGCCCTTTCAGCATGATGCAGAAACTCTGGGAGAGTAATAGCTGAATATGTATGAAAACCACATTGTGAAATTGATTCATACATTCCAGATATTCACACATGCAGAAAGTAATTTAACTCTGCTTTTAACCAAGGCAACTATTATTAGGCAGAAGCTGCCAATTAACTGAGCATTTTCCTCCTTGCATAAATGAGCAAAGACTTACTTGCAGTTTCATGGGAAATACTGAATTTCTTCCTCAACACATGGGACACAGACATGACCTAAAAAGAATAAAATCTTGTTAACAAGTAAATAAGGGTTGGATGTATTTCCTCCCCATTGCAACTTTCTTCAGCAGGACAGCATTTTGGCCCACAAATAAATGTCAGTTTGCTCATTTATTTTGTCTGCTCATTAATTTATCTATTTGTACTTTGTTTGCCTGGATTTATCCATTAAGTAAATGAAATTCAGTAAAATATTTCTTCTATTTGGATTAGACTTTTTAAAAGAAGCTGAATATCCTGTTTCTCCCCACCTCTCCAACTGTACATCATTTAGCCCCAATTGTTTTCATCAAAATGCAATATGCAGTCATTAATGTCACATCAGAAAGGCCAAGAGAAATATCTCTTAGGACTACAGGATTATGTCTACCACTAAACACCATCAATAAATATTGAAAGAGATGTTTTGAAAAGTACTTTTTAAATGTCTAGAACAGAGTTGGATCTGTGGATCCCAGTTTCAGAGATTTATATGCTTCTGCTTCTCCAGCTTCTGCTTTAATATCATGTAGAAGTATGTCAAGATTTATGTTTTGATCTTTTATGAATTTTACTTGGTAAATGTTATTTTTCCATCTATATTTTAAGTATGTCATCTTAATTAAGCATCATCTATTGGCAAATGATCAGCATTTTCACGACTATTATTGGCTGCTGGTGATGTTGGAAAATCATGCAATGGTTATCTGAGTTTAAACTTTTATGATGATACCTTCAAAATTAACTAGGCAATCCTTGTAGATTTCAGAGCAAGTGGTGTTTGTTCCAAAAAAGGAACCTAGGAGGAAATGTACTTTTCTCTTGCCCTTATGTCATCCAAGATTTTAAAATTGGGGAAAATCTTCTTTGGTTAAATGTCAATGAGTAGGCAAATGATACTTTCCACTTTCACAAGAAAAGCATCATTGCCATTTCTCATATTGTACTTGCACATACTTTCAAATCACCTGGTGATACTGTACCAGGAAAGTTTGAGTCCTCTATAGAATTATATGCATTCCTGGGAGGCTGAAGACTAAATGCTTTGGAATGAAGGATATGAAAAACATTGATATGATTTATGAAAATCAAATGATAGGAAAATAGTTGGTTGAATATGCACCTGGTTTGCATATCTTTACCTGCTCTAGGGCTAATTTATTCAAAAGTGGCAAAACAGCCATTTAGAAAGATTACATGTAAGATACAACTGAATTTTACCTTCCAATTTTCTCTGATGTTCATTTCAGCGACAAATGTTTACTCGTGGACTTTATTTACTAATTCCTATATAATACATTATATGTAATGCTTGGCTAATATGTAATTCGTGGCTCAGAAATGATCCGTTATAGAGTTGTTAGTTGTAGTGCTCTTTAAAAAGTGGTTCAGATCGATTTATGCTGATTTTATTTTTACCCATGAAACCTTCCATCTGCTAGGACTCTTCTCCATTGCCTTTGCTCCCTTTAAGTACACATTATTCAGTGGTTTGCATTCCTTCTTTTTTTCCATTTCCTTCTCCTCCATTCTTTCCTGAATTCATAGTGTTGTCATTCCCCTATGGCAGTGGTGGCTAACCTTTTTGGGCTCCTGTGCCAAAAATTGTGTGAGCACTTGCACGCTCACACTCGTGTGCCAGCACCCAGAAGGCAATGTGCGCCCCCACAGCCTCTACACATGTGCGTGCAATCCCCCTCACCCTTGCTGCCCCCTTACCTGTACTGCGCCTCACAGCTGAATTTTGGCCAGTTTGAGGCTTTTTTCGGCCTCCCAGAGGCTTCAGGAAGGCTTCTTCAGGATTTTCAGGCCAAAAATTAGGTCCGTTTTGTCACTTCCGATATTTCTGGAAAAACTGGAAGAGATGAAACAGGCCTAGTTTTTGGCCTAAAAAGCCTGCAGAAGCCTTCCTGAAACCTCTGGGAGGCCGAAAAAGGCCTCAAACTGGCTGAAAATCAGCTGTGAAACATGCACATGCACAGTGAAGTAAGTTTGCCTGCAGCTCATGTGCCAACAAAAATGGCTCTGCGTGCCACCTATGGCGCGTGCCATAGGTTTGCCATCACAGCCCTACAGTATATGTAAGTTTGTTTTGTCACTTTGTAAAGTAGCATATAGGACATTGTTGTAATTCTTCACAGTATCAGAAACAGCATTCAGAATACCTAAACTCTCAAATGAAATCCAAAAAAATATATTCAAAATCCTACCTCTGACCAAAGCAACACAAAAACAGAATGTCCTTAAAACAAACTGCTCTTCTCTAGCCATAAAAAATATTATAGAAGGACCAAAAACCAGCAGGCAAAGGTGAATGACAGTTCTTATGGATAGAGGACAACACATTAAAAAAAACCTAATGAGGTGTTGAACAATAAATTTGCTTACATCTCTCTGGAAGAAAACATGCAAACGCCTAGAAAAGAAGCATCATCAAATGTCCCTAAAAAGTAGCACCATCAAGTGCTTCTGTGATACATAGAAAAATACTAGATTATTACCCTTTTCTACTACTACATCTAGGGACAAATGACACAATAAAGGACAATATTGAGTGATTATGAGCAGCTCAGCAAGAAAGTTAAGGAGTTAGGTGCACAAGTAGTTTTTTCATCTGTACTACCAACGAAAGGTAAGAGGTAAAATAAATCCAGTAAGAGAATAAAATATTCTAGAAGTGAACCACTGGCTAAAGAGTTGGTATTGCCAAAAAACCTTTGGATTCCTGGATTGTGGTCTGCACTACATTCATGATGGGCTTTTGGTAAAGGATGGGCTGCATCTCACAAAGACTGGGAATAATGTTTTTGGAAAACAACTAGCTCAACTTATCACAAGGGCTTTAAACTAAAATTGAAGAGAGAGAGTGACCAATCTTTAGAATCTCCAGGACCTAATTCCAAGCAAAAATCCCTAGAAAATAAGTCAAATAAAGAAGTTGGGAGGGATGGGAAGGAAGACACTCAAACACCAAATAGGAGTCATAGGAAGGATATTCAAAGTCAGACAAAAACATCTCAAGTGTCTATATACACTTGGGGAACAAACAGGGTGAACTCAAATTATTAATACATGAAGGTAGATATGATATAGTTGCAATCACAGAAACTTGATGGGATGAAACCCATGACTAGAACATACTGATAGAAGGATACAAACTGTTAAAAGAAACCCAGACCCCACAAAAGAGGAGGTGGAGTTGCATGTATGTAAAGGATCACTACATTGATACAGAAATATACGAAATCAAAGACAAAAACCTCCTAGAATGCATATGTATCAATATGAAAGAAAAAAAGAATGACATTGCCATAGGTGTATACTGCAGGCCAAGCAGAAAAAAATAGAGGTACTTTTTGCTAACCAATTAACAAATATATGTAGGAAACACACTATAATAGTAATGGGGAACTTCAATTACTCTGACATCAACTGGAAGACTAATTCTGCACCAAGTGAGAAATCGAACAGGTTCCTGACCAACTTAGCTGACAATTTTGTTATCCAAAAAGTAGAGGAAGGTAGAGAAGAATCGATAGAGGAAGCTGAAACTGCAGGAACCTTGAGTGAGAGTGTCCATGTCAAACTGGAATTCAGCATAATGCAAACACAAACAATAAAATATAATGAAATCAGAATCTTAGATTTTAAACGAGTTAATTTTAACAAACTCAGAGAGAACTTGGGAAAGATTCCTTGGATGAAAATCCTAAAGGGGAAAAAAAACTCAAGACAGTTGGGAACTCTGAAAAATATGATCATAAAATCCCAGTCCAGGATAGTACCACTGAAAAAGAAAAACAAGAAATCCAAGAAGAAACCAGCATGGCTGCCCAAAGATCTCTCTGATATATTGAAAGACAAAAAGGACAAGTACAAAAAATGGAAAGAGGGACATATAACTATGCCAGAATATTAGCAGATAGCCAGAATCTGCAAAGACGAAACGTACCATACATACCAAACCATTCTTATTTCTTTCTTCAACATAGTGACTGAATTAGTGGACCAGCGAAATATTGTGGACATAGTATACTTAGACTTCAGCAAGGCATTCAACAAAGTAGACCACAATCTACTTCTCGGTACCATTAAGTTAGAAAAAAATAGGATAGATAGCATTACCATCTACAACTGGCTGACAAACCATACTCAACAATTAGTCCTTCACGGTACTATGTCTATATGGATGGAGTTAAGCTGTGGGGTACACAAAGTTCCATCTTAGGCCCAATACTCTTCAATATTTTCATAAACGACTTAGATGAGGGAATAGAAGGGGAACTTACCAAATTTGCAGATGTTACTAAGCTGGCAGGTATAGCCAACATCCTAGATAATAAATTCAAGATCCAGATGGATCTTGACAACTTAAACACTAGGCTCTATCTAACAAGATGAAATGCAATGTAGAGAAAAGTAAAGTCTTGCATTTAGGCAAGCAAAACCACAACTACACACATATACTGGGTAATACTGGGCTTAATAGCAGTAACTGTGAGAGGGATCTTAAGAGTCTTAATGGACAACTACCGTGTTTCTCATATAATAAGGCCGGGTCTTATTTTTTTTTGAGCCCCCAAAAAACAGCTAGGCCGTCTTTTCGGGCGTGACTTAATTCCCCCCCTTGCATCTTAGGGCAAGTGGCGACGGCTTGGATGTTGACCTTGGCGTTGGTGGGGCACTTTGTATCAGGGTCAACGCAGGCAGCACCATATCTGGGTGTGCAACAAAAATGCTTTCTAACAGCAAGCCCCCCCCACCATTTCCCCCCCATTTTGCATGTTTTAATATAGGCCTTAATTTGGGGGGAGGGGCTTAATTTCATTTCATGCCTATAAAACATGCTGGGACTTCCTATTGGGGGAGGCTGTATTGTTGGAGAATAGGGTAATTAAATATGAGCCGACAGTTTGTGGCGGCAGCCAAAAAAGCCAATGGAATCCTAAATTGCATTAACAGAGGGATACAATCAAGATCAAGTGAGGTACTAATATCACTCTATAAAGCCTTAGTAAGATCACACCTAGAATACTGCATCCAGTTTTCGCTACTACACTATAAAAAAGATTTAGAGACTCTAGAAATAGTTCAGAGAAGAGCAACAAAGATGATTAAAGAACTGGAGGCTAAAACATAAGAAGAACAGTTGCAAGTACTTGGCATGGCTAATCTAGTGACGAGAATGACCAGGCAAGACATAATAGCAGTGTTCTAATATTTGAGGGCTATTACAGAGAGGAGCGGGTTAATCTGTTTTCTAAAGCACCTGAAGGCCAGACAAGGAATAATGAATGGAAACTGACTGATGAGATTCAACCTAGAAATAAGGAAGAATTTTCTGAAAGAGAACAATCAACCAATGGAACAACTTGCCTTCAGAAATTGTGGGAATTTCATCATTGGAGGCTTTCAAGAAGAGACTGGACTGCCATTTGTCAGAAATGAGTCTTCTGCTTGGGTGGGGTATGTGCGGACTAGATGACCTACAAGGTCCTTTCCAACTCTGTTAATTTCTAAATACAAGCTCAATATAGAAAGTAGACAATCAAATGAAGAAAGCCTTAATGATCTAGTCAAGGTAAGACAAATTACAAAACAACAAACATGTTCAAAAAGCTATGGATCCATTTCCCATGCTTTTATGGACACACAAAAATACACACACCAGATATACTGCTCTACCTAATTATATAATTATTGGGCACCCCAACATACAATTTTGCCAAAGAACTCATTAAAAATGTGGCTATTTTGATGGGAGCAAACATGCTATCAATTCACTATTACAGTGCTTTTAGAAAATAAAAGAAAATATTTAATAGCTAAAGAAGGTGAATTCATGAATTCATCGATAACTACTCAAAATTCACACCCATAGATCCAAAACTGGCAAAAACCACTTAATCCTTACTATATACAAAGCTCCACATCAAGTGAAGGAAACAAAAATGAAAATTACTTAGAAATATGGAACTTATAGACTAGTGCCTCACTATTTATTTTCAGTTTGATAGACAAAGAAATCAAAGGAACATCTATGGAATCACCGATTTCAGGATTCAAATCAGAAATAATTAAGCAGCGTCTGGAAATAATAGTCCTCCTCCATAAATAACTCCAAATGTGAATCTATTATGTGGACATTATGTTTTTGTCATAACCAAATACTTACAACAAAATCAGTCTTTAACAGAATCAAATGTATAAGGAAAGAAAAGAATAACAGACTACCATTCCTAGATATTATCAACAACCAAAGTATTAATGGCAGACTTTATATTCAGATATATTGAAAACCAATATAAACAAACCAAGTGCTGCATTACCAAAGCAACAATCCAACTGCCCAACATAAGAGGGCTTTCAGACAAGCCTGAATATCCAGGCTTGTCTGTATATTCCAAGAACTCCAAAGAGAGGGAATAGACAATATTTATAGTATCCTTCAATGAAATGGTACCCATTACATTGGGTACTCACATTATTAAAAGTGCTTTTCAATGCAACCAACTGGAACACAACCAACCCAACCCATAAAAAGAATAAATCTTCCATACATTAAAAATATCTAAAAAAACCACCAGTAATTACATCAACTGTAAAGTATCGAAGTAGCCCACAAACCAACAAAATCATTCCAAAATATCTTAAACAAACGTGAAATGAAATTATTTACAACATACTGTAGAATGACTGTGAAAGCTACTGTGTAAGACAAACAGGCAAAGGATGAGAACACACTTAGTTGGCAGCCAGAAGACATGCTGGAAAGTTTTACTGGATATACGGACCAATTTAATCGCCAAGTCGACTATAGCCATTTTAGATCAAGTGAAATCCAAAAATATAAGAGAGTTCCTAGAGGCCTGGCATCCTAACAGATCAGATACACAGAAAAAAAATCTAGTTAACAAACTATTAAAAAAAGCAAACTAAATCCCAAGAAAGACCAGAGTTTGGGGCATTCTTTATTATATCCTCAAGGTATAGATTCCAGATAACAAACACAGAAATAATAAAATAATACAGTCAACAAATGAGATTTGCTGCCTATAAAGAGTACTTAGATTTCCTGCTTTGCTTAGAAGGCAGGATTCATATCTCCTCAACTTTTTATAATTATAAACTTGAATTCAGAGACCATACAATTTTATTAAGGCACATCATTGGGTTTTTTTTTGTAAAATTTAGGTATGCTTACCTGGATGCCTCTTTTCTTCTTAGACCTTTCCACTGGTTTAACTGTCAACCCAGCAGCACTCAGTGCAGCGATCCGAGATTCTATATCAGACACCTTTATAGGAAGTAGAACATTTTTCCATTATAAAGGCAACTGGACTTTTTCCTAGCATAAAACCAATACATGATTGTACTGTATATGCATACACAGAGAGGCAAACATCTATCCCTAATTTAAGTCAGTGCAGCAATAGCACTATTTCATTTGGCACTTGACACGCCAATGAACTGGAATCTGGGGATAATTGTCTTCAATTATTTAAGTACTAAAAATAATAATAAATGGAACAAGCATGCCATGCTTTATGGTAAGTGACTATAGCTTTCCAGCAGTAGTGGGATTCAAACATTTTTACTACCAGTTCTGTACGCGTGGCTTGGTGGGCATGGCAGGGGAAGTATACTGTAAAATCTCCAGCCAGAAGTGGTATTTGCCGGTTCTCAGAACTACTCAAAATTTCCGCTACCGGTTCTCCAGAACTGATCAGAACCTGCTGAATACTTCTGCTTTCCAGACTTTCTCAGGCTTTTTTAAAAAACAGACTACACCCTGATTTCATTACAATGTACAAGTTAGGTCCTAGCTGTGAAAAAAAATGTACTTTTTTCAGAACCAATTATTTTCTGCCTTCATTATGAGTTCCCAGATTTCTGAGGCAAAATTGCATTGCCTCAGCTGTGCTGAGCTAGCCTGCAGAACAAGGTTTAGGCAAGATCAATTCCTATTGTGACTTATCTTCTGTCTTAATTAAGAGAAAGATATTAAGAAAGAAAATTGATTATACTTTTCTTGATTTAAGAAACTGCATTTTATTTTTATTTTCTATTCTATTTTTTACAGAGTCACTGTATAAAAACTTCAGTCAATTTGTATGAAAATATAAGGCTATCTTGCCCAGGAAAATACAGATAGAAAGACAGACAGACAGACAGACAGAGGTAGAGGTAAAGGTAGAGATAATTTTCTAGGGAATTCTTGCTTGGATTAGAAATCAATCCAAGCTACCTTTTAAGAAAATACAACAGGGGTTTACCTCAGTCTCTCTGTGTTGTAATTCAGCCACAGAAAAAGCCACTTTGTCTTTCAACTCTGACAGTTCTGAATCTGTTGTTGCACTGTGATTGGTTTGGTCCTCCAACTCTCTTCGTCTTTTCTGCAATCCATAGATGATCTCCATAGGAGCAGGCACCTGCAATCAGCAATACTAATTACTTTCCAGCTAGATAATTGTCAATAATCTCTCTAAACTATAGAGCAGGGGTGTCAAACTCACGTCAGCGTCATGTGACGTATCCAGACTTTTTCCCCCTTCGCTAAACTGGGCATGGGCTTAGCTAGCACGTGAGGCATCCAGCCCAAGGGCCAGGAGTTTGACAGCCCTGCTCCAGAGCAACACAATCTCAGTTCAGCAGTAATAAAAATGGTAAATAAAAAAAGAAAATAATTTTTTTTCCTTCTAGAGATTATTAGGAAAGGAAATGACAATAAAATTGTCAGCACCATATCACTGTTCCCAAAATCAAGTCTATATTTACATTTGAAATAATATGGAGTAGGCTAGTTTCAGGATGTAAGAAAGCTTTTTAGTTAGAAAAAAGTGATGGCAGAGAACTGTGTTTGACAGTAATTCAAAAGTTGAACAGAAATGACAAGTTAACCCAGATACCACTCCAACATCACATATAAACATGAGTTTGTGGCAATTAACTTGTGTTTTCTCTCATCCCATTTTCCAGTTTCAGATAGAAACAACTAGACGCAATCGGACTTCTCATCACATTTGCTAAGCTATAAGCATTACAAAAAGTTGACAGCTGAGGGGTGCAATACTTTGGAAAGGGTACCTTGCTTCAGTGGATTAAGAAAAGCTCTGGGTTGAACACAAATTTCAGCCAAACCCACTAATAGGTTCCAAAATAATGACTTCTCTGCATTTGCAGCCGAAAGGCCCATCCTTTAAGTAAGGCACCTGGTCAAAACATATTAGCCTCACCAGATGCTTCATATGGCAGAGTATCATGCCTCTGCCCTCAAGCATTAATCTGAGGCATATTATCTCTGCTGTACCAAGATTGACCTTCAGGCAGAACACTATCATATTCCAGTAAAATATAGCAATAGCATTTAGACTTATATACCACTTCACAGCGCAGCCCTCTCTAAGCAGTTTACAGAGTCAGCATATTGCCCTCAACAATCAGGGTCTTCATAGTGTTATGAAACATTTAAAAAGTTGGGAATCTGAGAAAAGCAGGCAAAGCAAAACAAAATTTTTAATGCCAGGCTGCAATACTGTGCCTGCCTTCCCCATATCTATTTTGGGAATAATGGCATTTGCATTAAAACATTTAAACAAATAGGGAGATAAGTATTTTTGAACTGCAGATGGGGTCTATTAGTTTGATGGATGGGTAAACTTTTCTTTAGAAATATATAACAGGTTTTCTACTATGACAGAAGTGCTTTAAGCAGATTCTACTCTCCTTAAATGCATTCTGCAGAATGTTCTCAGAATTTTAAACCTACCCATCAGGGCAAAGAAATGGTGGAAGTTGATTAAGAATTTGACCAGGTCATTTTCTTTCTTTCTTCAGAAAGAAATACACCAGGCATTTTAACTAAAGCTATAAAAATATTCCTTAACTGCAGTAGCCATTTGAACATCCATGAACTATTCAGAAGGTAGTTCCAAACTATAGTCCTCAGCTTTCAGAAGGAACCAATCAGCTTTCAGAAGGAACCAAATCCTATTCAGAACAGGCTGTTCCCCCAATCGTGACAGTGTTTCACTGTTGATCAAAGAACTTGTCTTTGTTTGAATTGCATTTTGCTTTGTTAAACCATAGGCAATCTGAGCCACCTCTCTTATATCTAAGTTGCAGAGGATGTTAAGAATTGTTTGAATAAGGCAAACTAGTAAATTCAAGACTGACTTGGGATTAAAACTTGAGATTTCCTGACAAATTGGCCACCATAAATTAACTGGCTTCCTCTTTTTCCACATGCTTAATTTTATGGATTTGATACATATATGAGTGAACACTGTGATGCAATAGATAAGGTATTGAACTAGGAGTGGAGAAACCTAGATTCCAGTCCTCCCTTAGGCATGGAAGTCAATTGGATCATTTTGAACCACTCTGTTTTAAGACTATGAAGTAAAAAAAAATCTATTGGCTGAATTGTAATTGACCAATGTTCATACTTTCAATAAAGAGATCTTCATTCTACAGTATATTGATTTGGGATACACATACATATATTATATAACATCACAATTCCTGAATGATGTTTTCTCATGATAAACTTTCAAACTTTTAAGGTGAAAGTAGTTTAAACAGGTCCTGTTCTTGTTGTATCTATTCTGAGGTGGCCAGTATTTTTCCCTCCAGTTCTCCAAATGTGCTGGTCTAAAACTCCCAACTTATTCCTTATTAGTTGTATCGTTGTAACTTATACTTCAGTGACTTGTGGGATGAGGAACACACAGATTGGACAACTCTAAGTTGTGCTTTCATACATTTCTTTCTAAATACTTCCTAGGTTAGTGGCATCTGCTTCCTATTTCTCAAGCGCCATTAGAATCATCATCCAACATCTTCATTCTTTCAAGAAGACTCTCAAGGATTTCTATATTGTGTTGATTGGTCTCAAGTGCTTTGGCTGTGATGCCACAAAAAGCCCTGGCTGGTGATCTCTAGGTTTTATGCTCAACTAGTTACTTTGTGTGCAGCAGAAGGGAAATGGGGGAATTAGAGAAAATGTGAAGCAGGAAGGTGTGTGGTTGCTTTAATTAAAAGGGTTTGTTATCCATGGAGGACTCTTAACCTGAGGAAGAGTAACAGCCAGATAATACATTGATCCTGGATAATGCTTTTACAGAATACAGCAGGGACAAAGGCACTACCTCAAAGCGCAAGTGAAAAGCTCTCATTAGCGTAATGGCTTATGTGTGAGAAGCACTTTTTGCCTCAGAAGCAGAAGATATGAAGGGATTGTTCATGGTGACCACTGTATTTTGTACGGTACATTTTATTTTGATTAGTCTGCTCTTGATAAAGCCAGATGGTCTCAGGAAAGAAATGTCGGGGGGGGGGGGGTGTAGGAAATGGAATTGGGAAAGTATATGAGAATACACACATTCCACATGTAACACATTTAGACTTTAAACTCAACATTGAAGTATTGTATTTGTGTAAGTATTGGTATAAAATATGAGACTTTATTTCATAAGGTCTTACACTGCCTTTCTTTTGAACTGGGCTGGAACAGTCCCTGCAGATTAATCTTTGGAATAAGAAAATAAATATTTCTGGACCAACAAAATCACCATTGTTTTGTGAAAATGCTTTTCAGAACAACTCACTTTAATGCACCATGTGATGACTCATTATATGAAAAGCTTTCTGCCCATAGGGCATTTCAAATTAAACCTATATGCCAACTTGACAGGAAAAGTAAGCCTTGTTAAAGAAGACAATTAAGAGGAATGATCTTGCCTATAGCTTGTGACCCTATCAGAATTAAGACTGGGCAGCAGAACTTGCTTTTATCTGGTTTTGTATGTGCAATTTATTTTTAAGGGAGGTGAAATCATAGATCATCTGGTGCCCTTGATAGCCAAAGTCTGTTTAAATAAGTAGGAACATCCTCTCACTACTTGGCAACTAGATATTGAAAGTAAGCAATCAAAACAAGAGAGGAAAGGATCATTGGGGAGGACACTTAAGTAGAGGACATTATGATCCATCAGTACATGTCAGGTTGGACAGCAAAAGTAAATGTAGTGCTATAGGTGAACTACCTAAAACTTATGATTGGTTGCTTAACAACAATTCAAAATTAAGACGGGCCCAGAACATGTGTGTAAAGCACTTCTAGTCATTGTAAAATGTCACACCATACCTTCCCTGTCATATTACTGCATTTCTCTGGTTTGGTAATTGGCTTGCCTTCACAACTGGCTGTAGTGGTCATATGACTGTAATTTATGAAGTTTTTTGCCAGTTTCTGGCAAAATCCTCCCATTCAAAAGAATGGGTTTGCACTTACAACCACGGATTCACTTAAAGACTGTAGTAATTTGCTTAACAACTGCTGCAAAAAAGTCATAAAACTGTGTCCAATCACATGGGTATCTCAACTTATGACTATGAGAACTTATGACCATAAATCCAGTCCCAACTGCAGTTTAGATTGAAGACTACCTGTAGAGATGGTAATAGAGAAACCACATTTGCCCCAATTTGACCATATGTAATGTAAATCAATGTAAAACATTCTCAACTTCAATACAAAAATCTTCTTTTGTATAGTCTTGTATTTGCTCCAAATCTAGCTTCTGCAGTTAGTGATAAAACAGATAAAATGTTTACATCAAAATTTGTTCTATCAGGAATAGAATTTTCATTAAAGAATGGGACATATGGTGGTTGCCTTGTTATATTATATTGTTGCTTCTTCAGGACTCTGTGTTGAGAGTAGTCATACATGACAGTCAGGGGTGGGATTAAAAATTTTTAACAACCAGTTCTGTGGGCGTGGCTTAGTTGGTGGACGTGGCTTGGTGGTCATGTTATTGGCTGGGCGTGGCCAACTCAATATCACTCATATCAAGGCACGCATCTCCTCACCTGGCCTCTTGTGACAGTGGGGATGCTGCAACAGTCGTAAGTGTGAAAAATGGTCATAAGTCACTTTTTTCAGTGCCATTGTAACTTTTAATGGTCACTCCACACAAGCAAAGTACCAGCAAAGGAGGAAAAAAAACTCCAGAGATGTTCCTGAGACAGGAGGTCTAGTCCTGTCAAGAATGTAATAAGGGTTAACGGAGAGACAGTTTCTGTAAGCAACACCAGAATGTTTCCTTCCTGCCTTCCTTATAGGATTAGGCCAGTAATTTCTTCTAATAACTGGTTCTCCGAACTGCTTAGAATGTAACAACCAGTTCTACCGAATAGGTGTGAACTGGTAGAATCCCACCCGATCACAGTAGTCCTTAAAGCTATCACACAGAGGTTTTTATCAATTCCGTTGCCTAAGATATTAAGGACTGAAGACTGAGATACTAAGAATTCTTCTTTGGTCAATGCACAACACTACCAAAGCTCCAGGGGAACACACTGGTTCAGGAGACTGATTGCCTTTGAAAAGGGACTATCATAATACTTGCTTATCTTCTCCATCTATTTTATATTTTATGATTGTGATTGTTAGAAAAAGTTATGAGGTCCATAATTTCTCAGGCTAAAAATGCATCCATTTTCAGATTTGAAACATACATCAAGTTCTTAGTTCACAGATTAATGGGCAATTGCCAACAGGGATCAAGAAACTGGAATGCTACATTTTTATTTAACAAATGCTGGCAAGTTAGCAGAATAAATATAACATCAAGGGGTTTGCTGAAATCAAAAACCATCCTAAGATACACATTGCTAAATATAGCATTCATATTATGCAGCTGATATAGTAACACACAGTAAATGCATATGCTACTAAAACTTTTGTGTCTTCTTGTTGTGACCTTCAATTCAGCAAAGTGGGGCATCAAGTTGGCTCGAATCTGCCAAATTAAACAATGAGTCTAAAATCCATGATCCATGACTCTATGGGATTGATGTTTGACAAAATTGTGAATTTGTGTTCATTTCAGTGCTGCCATGCTGCCCCAGACATGTGATTATCATTTCCAATGCTCCTTGTCAGCTTCTTATAATGGAAGTCAATGGGGAAGTTGGTAGGAAGTCAAAAACCCCAGGGTGGCAAGCAGGTAAATGGCTGCAAGTGGGGGGAGGAAAGGGTTATGTGGAAGGTGGTACATGGGTGGGTTGGTTGTACAAGAGGTGCCACTTAGGTTGGGGAGAGTAATTTTTTTTTTTTTGGGGGGGGAAACATTGGGTCAGGAAGGTTGCATAAAGTCCAAGAAGACTGCATGGCAGGTGCTGCATGGATTTGGGAGGTAGATAAGCAATGCAGTGTGGATTGGGAAGAGTACACAGGAACGTGAATGAATGTGCCAACATGGGCATGTGGGGTTGCAGCATGGATTGGGGAGGATATGCGATAATCTTAAAAACCAGTGAGGATTAGAGGGATGCATGAGTGACAGGTAATTACCTCTGAAAAGAAGAGCCAACAGGTAATGGTTTGTCTGGAATATTTCTAAAAAAACCCTTCCCTTTATTATTATTATTTTAAAATAAGCCTGAAGTAGTTATTCGTTACCTGTTCTGCAACACATTTAAATCATCATAGCAATACAGTATTTTAGATGTATGGACTGTCTTTCATAGAGAATGCAGATTCATTTATGTATGGGATTTACAGGCTCCACCAAACTCTGGGTGGGTACTTTTCTGATTATGGACAGTGTTTGCAAAAAGTGACCACCGTGGACACAGAAGAGGCCTAACTTTACCTGGGGGTGTGTGTGTGTGTGGTACTTTGCTAAAACTTAGGGTGTCTTAACTGCCTACTTCCTTCTTGTATAACCCAGAAAACAGTCATTTGAATGAATGCTGACACCATTCTCAAAGGGGCATCACACCAGCTTATGTCAGAGGCAAACTCTTCCATCCGTCCAAAAGCAGTACAGGAGCATTCATCATTCCAGTTTCAGTGCTACCAGTATGCAAATCTGCATGATATGACTTGTTCTTCTTTTAGGAAATCATGTGTCAGAATGTAAACTGTGATCAGATTGACACCCCCCCCTTTTTTTTTTTTTTAATTTGAGGTTTCTATCTGAGGGTTTGAGGTTTGCTACCATTTATGGCAAGGATGGATTCTTGGGTCCAGCATAAACTTATGCTCTTCAGTCTTGGTGTGATTTCTGATGGGGTTCACTGTGCTTTTAACTTGTGGCTGCTCATTCAGCTGAAGGTAACTTGTGTCTGGTCCAGATAGCTTTTAAGAAGTGTTGTCAATTTGGATTAGGAAATGTGTTCCTCCAATGATCAATATGAACTCTGAACTGACAGATGCTTTTGCATCTACACTACAAGATAACTCTTCATGTGACTAACTTTGATGAAAAGGTTATGGTCTTTACATAGCCAATGGAGGTTATGAAAAATCAATTGCAAATAATGATCATTGTTCAAAAGCATCCTCTGCTACTCTATAACATTTTAAAGTAATTGTCTTACATCTTGGAAGATACTGTTTATTGGTATTTTGTAGAATAATACTAGCCAATATTAGGAAATTTAGGTTTTTAATAGTTAGTCTGGAATGAAAAAAAAATGTGGAAAATGGCAGTGCTGCTAACCTCCTGTTCTTGGGACTTTCTATTGGAATGGAAAGATGGTAAGAATAGAGAATAATAGAGTTGGAAGAAATCTTGGAGATCTTCTAGTCCTGTCTAGTGTCATCTTCAAATTTGATGAGTTCCCCTTCTATTCCCTCATCTAAGTCTTTTATGAAGATAATGAAAAGTACTGGATCTAAGACAGAACTTGGTGGTGTTTCACTGCTTACTTCCCTCCCTGTAGATGTAAGGACTGCTTGTTGAGTACGGTTTCTCCGCCGGTTACAAATCCATCTGGTGGTAATGCTGCCTATTCCACATTTTTCTAGCTTACCAAGAAGTAGGTTGTAGTCTATTTTGTTGAATGCCTTGCTAAAAATTCAATTTTATTTCACTGGCCCACAATTTAGTCACTTTGTCGAAGAATGAAATAAGATTTGTTTGGCATGCTCTGTTTTTGACAAGCCCATGTTGGCTTCTGGTTATAACTTTCCTTGCTTCTAGATATTTGGAAATCTGTTTCTTGATGATCTTTTCCAGGATCTTCCCAAATATTTATGTCAGGCTGCCTGGTCTGTAGTTTCTTGCATCTGTTTTTTTTCTCTTTTTCTTTTTGAAGATAGAAACCACATCAGCTCTTTTCCTGTCCTCAGGTAGTTTCCCAGTGCAAGAACAAGAAAATGATCACGAAGCCAGCTAGTCACTAGTCCAAGGCAGAAGATTGGGAAATAAATAAATAAAATGCACAAATATAGTTATGTCAGCGCATAACAGAACCATATGAAGGTCATGGGATTAATATACCCCAGGAACTAGAAAGGAAATACTATGTTTGTGTACATGCATACAAAGAAACTTACATTCTGATATGTTAGACTGTGAAGATCATAGGTTTTCTGTCTAAAAATGGGAAAGTTTAGCATTTGTTACTGTTGTCCAAAGGATGTGTGAGCCTTTCTGCTACTCTCAATGATTTTCCTTCTGGCTGTTGTCTCTGTGCTGATGAGGCAAGTGGAAGAGCTAAAGTTCACAAGGACATGCTGAAAAATGAACAAATTGATGTGTCCAGAAAGCAATGAAAACCAAACTACAGGAAATGGAGTCTAAGCATTTACTTCATCATTGCCAATAAAGTACAATTTAAGGTATCTTCAAACAAGGGAATTCAAGTCAGAGTGTCTTATTTGAAGCATACTACTTTCATTTTTATGTTCATTTAGTCTGCTGGTTTTTTAAAAATGTTTTAGAATTTGCTTTGTTTTATGTATCTTCACTAGGCTTCTATGTATTATTTTATAATATAGTCAGTCAGCAGTAATTTAACAATGCATTCGGTATCATCACGAATAGATTGATGAGCCTGGCTTAATCACTGTTTTCTAGCTGCTTTGCCTTCTTTCCATGTCTTGAGATTCTGAGTGAATTCAGGAAGGCCAGAGCGGTTTATATCCATTCTTCAGAACCTTTTCATATCTAGTTCTCATAGAACACATGTTTCAGGGCTGCAGCCCATCTGTTCACAAACAAAGTCCTTTGAAGGAGATAGAAACAAAGATAAAGATAATGAACTCCATCTTGCTTTTGCAATGTGCAGAGTCTCTATTGGGATGAACGATCCAAGTTAATAAATGGTTGATTGTAAGACTGTAATTACTGAGAAGACTATATAGGCTGCAACAGTTGCTGCTGAAAGCCTTAACTGCCAGCATAGTTGTTGGCTTTTTGTTCAATGCTCCAAAAATGATTGCCTTTTCTCTTTCACTGTCCATATTCACATCAGTTTACAACTGCAACAGGAATAAAGCATGATTAAGGGAAGATGCAAAAGTCACAATACAATAATCACATAAAAGTTTTTAGAATTCCTTTAAGTTACTACGGAGCAATGTTAGGTCACAAATGTAAGATGTCTGAATGAATGAATGTCACATGCTTGACAAGACTTGACAAGACTAATCTTGAGCGTAAGACAAATCAGAGAGAAGTTAAAGAGAGTATTAATGAACTGCTAGTACAGACAGACTTGTTAATCATCTCTGTAATTCAGAAATAAGTCAGATGAGCTTAAGAAATTACCAAAGACTCTGAACTAAATTCAGATTAACATTTTGGATTGCCTGACATATTCTCCCCCCCCCACCGCCCCCGTTTCCTCTACTTCAAGAATACTAAAGAGCTGGAATGCAGTAATGGTGTGAGTGCTGTACAGTAGGACTTGCTTCATTTTCTAAGGATTTATGCATTAAAAACAACACCAAATTTCTTACCATCTATCCACAAGACAGAGGTGCAATGTAAAATATCCCATAGAAGAAAAATGTTTCCTCTACCTAATAGCAGGGTAGACAACAGCCTTTCCTAAATGGAGGCAGATAGCCTAAATCAAGACCAATTTCTACATGCTAAAGCTGTTCATTAGAAATATCAGCAATAGGGAGGAAAACCATTAGAACTCAAAAGCATACAGAGTTATCTTTCTTTTGTTAATAAATTATTTCCAAAAGATAAGTGTATACTGAGAGGCTAGGAGGTAATAAAGATGCAGAGATTCTTCCATTCTACAATTAAATTTGATTCTACTGTAATCAGAAGCAGATCTTGCCAAAGTGCCAAGGCATGTCCACAGATTCATGGAATCAGATGGAAATACATCAATAATTGTTGCTCGAAGTAGTAATAAATAGTAAATAAAGTTTCTTTGGCAAATCTTGACTAATGGGTAAGGCAAGGCCACTGACTAGCATTTTAAAAATTATGCTGCAGGAGGGTTACTATGTATTCATTATTGCTTTGGTTTTACACAATCCTGTTCATTTTGATTCTGAAGAAAGTTAACTGGGTTGAAAGAAGTGTGTTTTGAAATTCCACTCTTAGACTGCAATGAATGAACAATTTCACAGCTAAAGAAACAAAGGGGAAAAACTTAAAATACATCCCCTGAGCATTCTTGGCTGCTATTAAATTTTACAAAGTAAAGAGAAGGATAATTTATCATGGATTTCTCAATGTTAAATTTTGCTTGTTATGTATCAATGGAACACAAAAAATAGATTTGCAAACTATATTGTATACATGGTGATTCAAATAAAATGAATTTTTGAAGTTTCTGATGGGGAAATAATAGCGGGCCGGGTGCAAGGACAGCAACCACAGCTGAGAACTCTCGCTAGGATGCGTATTCCACACAGCAACAATCTTCCTGAATCAAAGAGGATGAGATAAACTAAGTGTGCTATGGACCTAATTGAAGAAATGGGGGGAAAATTGCAATCATTCCAGGAGCTGAGATGCTGGGAAACCTATAACTGCATTAGAGCAGAAATTGACATTAAAATCTTGCTTTTCCCCAGTTCTTAATCATTTCAGGAAGTAATCAATTACAGATGAAGAAATATTTCTTCTGTAGCGAAGATCAAGTTTTGCAGTGAGTTAAATCTTCTTACGAGATTACAAGAAAACCAACAACCCAACAAGGGAGATTTAGATTTAAGAACTATATGCAAACAATTAAGAATAGATACAAGAAAGCTTTTAAAATGATATTTTAGTTCTTGAAATATTGAATAGACACACAAATGAGTGCATTATAGGCATAAAGAGTCATACCAGAACTTTTGTGGATGAATTTTGGAGAACTCTTTATAAGGAATTGAACTTTTAATGAGAAAGCTAGAAGAATTTGGGGCATTAGTTGATTTCAATATTAATAAACCAAAGCCAAAGAAGTTAACAAAAATATGAAGAGAAAAGATTAAATAGAATAAAATGGATTTTTAAGATTTAGAAGAATATAAAATATCTGAATATAACTATGACAAATATAAATTGTATGTTATTTGAACATAACTACATTAAGCTCTGAATAAAGTTGAAATAAATATGTTAAGATAGGACCAATTACAATTGTCATTGTTAGGGAAATTTGTATGGCAGGTGGGAAAACCCAAATTAAATGTAAAGTACATGCATACAGATACAAGGAAAGTTGGTCTAAGAGATTTGAAATTATATTTTGCTATCTGATATTTAGTTTGGATAAAGGAATGTGTGTTAAGGAATAGAAGGTTATTGAAGTAACCTTCATGATTTAAGATTTGGGTGGCAAGGACATTTATTATATGACAAAGCTAAGGTGAATGTAGATAAAAATCAGTATGTCAAGCAGGCCATTCTCAGAATATGGAATAAATACAAAGAAGAATAAATGAAAGAATATATGTTAAAAATGGGCTAAAAACTTTAGTTAAAATATATAAATGGAACAATGGGAAACATATGACTGAAAGGTTTGAAATGTACATTGTAATCTAACCTTTGAAGGTGCTTTGAATCTGCTGAAAATGTGAACAACATGAAGGGAAATTTTATTATGTTTGAGGGATATGTAAAAAAGCCAAACGTTTTTTAATACAAATATTTCCAAAAATTCAGAAGGTTTAAAAATTAAAGTTCCACTGAAAACAGAGACTTTGCTTTTGAGACTAATGGACAGGCAACTGGAAAAAGTCATGAAACTTTGTTTCTATATATGTCAGCTACAAGATGATTATATGTTCAAAAGTGGAAAGGTCTATCTACAATTTGTGTTAATTTTTATTTTTTAAAAAACTTTTAATAAAATTTATTATAACAAAAAAAATTAAATGAAATGTTTCAATTGTTGTTAGTAACATTATATGTAGTCCACACTGAGATTACCACAGTTAGCTGAATTATACAATCAAAGCAAGCTGGTTATTCTTCAAGCAAAACATATAAACTCGAACACATTACAAGAAGGTTTAATATCAACCACAGACACAATAGGGCTGAGCCCTAGTCCTCAAAGTTAAGCTTGTGAGATCTAATATACAAAGAGAGCCCCATGTTCAGCAAGAATATCTGCATCAAAAAACCCTTCACCATAATACAGCTATATGTCTTTTCAAATCCTAATGTTATCTTTTTAAAGTTTAAATGGAAATCTTCATGCTTTTTTGGTCCACACATCCTCACTGAACACATAGATACCTTTGTCGATGAGGTGTCAAAGAATACAGGAAAATAGGTCACATTACAGGGTGGTTGCTTGAACAGAGTTTGTTGAAAGGAGAATAAAGAAACAGAGAACAATACCTTCTTCGCATCAGGAGGAAGGTCATCACTGGATGAGTCCATTTCTGGTTTGGATTCTTCAGTGTTCTTTCCTGCATTTTCTTCATCAATAGAAACAACTTTTTCAGTTATGCTACTTGTCAATTCTTGTAATTTTCTCCTCAGTTCCTTCTCTTCTGCGCTATGATCAATGTAGGAATCAATATCTAGAGGCTAGTAAAATAAAAGTAAGTCATTCTCAATCATATGTTCTAGCTGGCTTATTCCAAGTCTACACAATGTGCATTTTTTTAACATGGGATTAAGGAAACCTAAATCTCATCATGCGGTAGGAATTAACTAATCAATTTCCCTCCATGAATGTTTGCTTATTACCGTCTTAACTACACAAGATACCAAGACATCCATTCCTATGATTAGTAGAAATGGTACAATGAAGTCTAGTAATGTACAGTATTTCTCTCTCATCTACTTTAAATGAAAGACCCATAATGAGGCAGAAAATCTTAGTGGGTTAAGCACCTATTTACATTTGGAACCTCTTGTCTCCGCCTCTGGTGATATGTTCTATTTATACTATAAAAACATCTTACTTTTCCAGTTTAAAAACTGAAAGAATTAGTTAAGCCTGTGAGCAGCACTGAGGAATATTGGTCCTGGGTTCTTCAGAGAAAGATAGAACTAGACAATTGTCCTGAGGCTTCTGCACTAATTAAGTGGGCATGGTGCTGAAGCACTGCTAGGAATAAAGAGCAGTTTGGCATCTATTAAAGAGCAACCCAGAATGCCTGAGATAACCCTGCGGAGAGATCAGGCTGATTGAGCATAGCTGAGTAAATGGCAACCTGGGCGTATGTATAACACTGTTCTTGATTTTACCTTCTCAGAATGAACTAGAATTTTTTCCTCAAGAGAGCTGAGCATACTTTCAATAACAGAGATGCGTTTGTTCAGTTCAAGTATCTAAAGAGAGAAGAAAGAAGATAGCAAAAGACAGTGCCCACCACCATAATTTTTCTTAGCAGTTAAAGGAGAAATAAACAAATACAGAGCAATACTAGCTCTCATAAACTTGATGGACTAAAGATCATGATTTCACTGAATAGAAAAAAAAACATTTTAGAAAATGCTGGAACATTATAATAATTAACAATAACAGAATGTAACAATTAAATAACTGTCAAGGAGGAAGGCTGTATATACTTAAAATACACATTTAAATGTATCTCCCATTTTGTTTTTTGCACATGACCTCAGAATTAAGATCTCTCCTTTGAAGGAAATAACATCCTCACTTGTCAAGTAACAAGGCAGCTTTGTATCTTGTGGCTTGCTCTACAAACTCCAATGAACAACTTTTGATATTTAGCTGGCACTACTGGCAAAATCAATTAAGGCTATATTTACACTTTAATATCAAATAATTATTGTTTATAGAGCTGATGTTTTACATCAAGTCAAGCTAATCTTACACCATGATCTCAGGTCTTCACACAGATTTATAAAATGGAAGGTTAACAGATTTATTTATTTTGAAAGTTTTATTTGGGTTTTCACAAAACCAAAATACAAATAAAACATCTTTTTTGAAAATAGCATAGTCCCAGGTTATCACTTCTTCATACAGACACAAAACTCAATTTCATGCTCATTTTTTATATTCTATTCCATATCTTATTACCGTTTTATATTTTCTACGTAGTTTTTCCCCTCTTTTAATTTTCTCAACTTTATTTTAATTATGTCATCTCATCTCAATCAAATCATTATAGTTATACTTTTGTCTGTCCTGTTTCAATTTCATATTATCTTTTCTTATTAAACAAATTTTTCCCTGTAGTTACCAATTGGAGTACGACACCTTTATATCTTTTAATTTTATCCATTAAAACTCTTATTTAAGCTTCAATGTATACTTTTAAGATTATAGCACTCAATATAATACATTACTTCCAATTGAATTCTGCTTGGTACATTCCTAAAATACACCCAATATTCTTAAAAATAAAAAATTATGTGTGTGTGTGTGTAAATAAAGCACACATTCCATTCCAATTCAATTCTATCATCTTTAACATTTCTTTTCAATTAAATATCATACTTCCTTGGGAACACTTATAAACTTTCCATCGTCAATTCTTTTTTTCCCATATTTCTCACTTATATTTTTATAAATCATTACTAATAATTAAAAATGTTCCCATTTAATTCTCTCAATCATTTTAATTCATTTATTTATTACCAAACATTCAACTACATTACAGTAAATATTTTATCCATCATTTTAATCATATTTTCTAAAATTATTTCTGTTTATAATATAACAATGCTATCTTATGTACCTTTGCAGAATCCCTTTTGCAATTAAATTTTCACCCATTATCTCTAAACAAGCTTATGGTTACAATCCTTATATCTTTTCCCTGTTTCTCCATTTCTTGTTTCTGTCTTTTACAACTTCTTTTCCTTGCCTTCTTCCCCCTCTTCTTCTCCCTCCCCTTTTTACCCCCTCGTCTCTCTACTTCTAACTCTCTCATCTGTAATCCCCTCTTCTGTTGCTTTCTAATATTATACTTATCTTTCAAATTCTTCTTCTTCTTTTTGGTTGTTTTTTCTAGTCTTAAACCTTCACTCTCTTTCCCCCCTTTTCTCCCCCCCCCTTAAAATTATTTGATCATTAAAGATGGCTTCTTCTTTGTCCCAATCTTCTTGTTCTGCAAGTGTTTCTTGTTGTTTCTCATAGTTCCAGATCTCCATTTCTAAGAATTGAAATATGAAGCCAAAAGAACCTCTCCCTTCTTGTGCATCTTTTTTCCATTTTTTAAGTTCCATTTTCAGTTCTTCTAAGAGTGATACCATTTTAAAGACTTTTAAACAATCACCCGGTTAATTTTAGTCATCCAGATGCAAAAACCAAAAATTTAATTAAAGATTTAAAGATTTAATTTTAAAATCAAACGTGAATTAGGAAAGAGGTTTGTCTTTCATGACAGGGACTGCTTTTTCTCTTTTCTGGTTGGGAGAACTCAGACACTGATAGTTGAAGAAATGGAACTATTCTGCTGTGGTAAGGGGAACGTGCTCAGAATGACTGAATGTCATAAAGATTGCCAATAACACAAGAAGTTATTATTTCTTCCTTAAGGATGAGATACTCAATAACAAGTCTCCCACAATGGGTGAGCTATGAGTACCTGCAAATACAATTCCCTGGAAGTCTACCACTCATCCAACTGACGGATTCTGTTAGGCTGGAGAAAAATCAGACAAATGTTTGTTATGCATCTCTAACTGAAACCATGAACATTAGTTCTTAGGTTCTTCTTTCACTTCAATCTGGAATGTTTTGATGAACATCTGGAGTGCAAAATTGCCTGTGGTGCTTTTAGCTAAATGATGAACATGGTGAATAATATGGTTACATACACCTAAACACTAAACACATTATGAGGACTAATAACATTATAAAGAGCAGGAACAATAGAATTATAGCTGTATCTCAACCTAATTCATTAGATCTTAGTATCGATATCTCTGCAGCTAAAAACAAAGTTGTTTTTTTCCTCATAAATCTAAATTATGAGGTACATTAAGTATGTAATAGAAGCTTGATTCTGACTGAAGCATTTTCTCCACAGTCATCTCTATCACAGCTAGTCTGCTCAAATAAATTTATGAAAAGGTCATACTTTGTAAGTTCCATCTTAGAACTTTTCATATTTCAGTGCAATGATGTTCATGTCAAAAACATGTTCTCATTCAGTCGGATATTTAAACCAAATAATGCTTAAAATATATGACAACTAATCTCAGGAGATTTTCAAGCTACAGAATAAAAAAACTGAATTATGATTTTTTTTTGCTTAGTTTTTATTAAAATAAGATTTCCCTCAAAGTTGTTTCATAGCTCTGGGTAGAGAATTTTTTTTCTTTTCCCTTCCTAGGAGAAATGAATTTCCTAATTTGATTAAATAAAACATGTGAATGCTTAATAACCAATCTTTATGAGCTACTGTATTATAACTGGGGGAGGAAGGATTTTTTTTAAGAGGGTCCCCTTTTCTAGTCCAAAATCATGCTCTTACTCAAGATGCTCTCTCCATAGTAGGCCACATGGAGAAAACTACACACACTTTAAAATTAATGGCTTCTATCAAATGAGCATTTCTATAAAAATTCATGGACGTGGGGAAAAAAGGAGGAAAATAAAATGAAATATGGTGTATTTTTATGACTAGAAAAGAACAAAGGTGGAATTTGGAAAACCTGTTAGTTCCAGAATAGAATTTGCCAGTAGCACTAGATTAAGAGTTAGAAATGGAGTTCTCATTTTACTGACCTCTTTTTATTGATTTATTTGTTTGACTGATGGGTTCCAAATCAGAAAGAGACAAGGCAACTTATATTTAAAACTCAATAAAACATTCATAAATGAAAAAACAATAGAAATGAAATGAAAAAGCGCACAAAACATATAGAAATGAAAAGAAAAATCACTATGGAAAAGCACATAAAAATTATTTCAGCCATACCTCACCAGTCATGATTTGGCAGAATTACGAAATACCTCAGCTCGTATCATTTTTGAAAAGTCAAATTTTCAATGACTTTCTAAAGCAAAGCAGGATAGGGTTGAATGGACCTCAGAGGGAAAGGTATTCCAGAAGGACTCCAGGATCCCACAAGATGGCACTGATTACCATGCCAGGACTTATAGGCTTATAGGCATTGGCAGTGGAAGAAAGATGATCCCATAGATAACCGAGCTCTGAACAATCTAGAAATGGGTTTCAAACTTGCAGCATCATGTTGACATCACATGACATTTTGCAACGTTTTCCCTATTTGCAGAACTGGGATGTGGTGTGGCCTGCACGTGACGCATCTGGCTGATGGGACGCCAGTTTGACACCCGTGATCTAGAGCTTCATATATGATAACCAGCACATTGAACTGATCCTGGAAAACTAGTAATTGGTGTAGCCTTGGACATGTAAGTATTACTCTAGAATAATGATGTATACCCCTAAACTGCTTATGCAGTCACATTCTGGACCAGCTGTAACTTCTGAAATCTTAACATATGCAAGCTACGATTCATGAGGGGGCAAATGAATGAACATTGCATAATATTACACAAGGCACTATTCATTACAGAACTTGTAAATCTAATTTAACAATGGAAAATAACAATGGAAAATATGAGTTGCATTAGTTCCAAAACATTGTGATAGCATTGACTTAAATGTATACTGACTCCAAAAGTTAGTTTACAAACATACTCTATATCTCATGTCTTTTTAAAAAAATTATTAAAAATAAACTTTATTAGAAAGAAAAATATATACACATTTATAATTTGGATTGTATTCAGAATGAAAGTAGATGATTTCCTGTAGTTTCAATAAAATACTAGATTTATTTTGTACCTTGTGGTTTTATTGATCAATTAAATCTATGTTCAATTAAATCTATCCTTGCAGATTAATTACAATATAGGTATAGGTTGTCATTAAAATTCAACAAATACCTGCATACCAAAGAATGAGATTAACATTAAGACTGATGGAATATTTTATAGCTTGTACCCATTTCAATCTATGAACTGTCTCTGAACATATAAAAGTTTTGTCATCTGAGTGGTGAATAGAAGCAACAGAAATTATTTAATTCTTTATGTGGCTGAGAAACATACTTTCTGTTAGCTTTGTCCATAAAACAATGGCTTGGTCTCAACCAATGAATTTTTATATAGATAGTCCTTGAGCTATGTTTGGCGACAGCTCAAAGTTACACCACCAGACAATTGACAGTTATGACTAGTCCTTGGAGTTCTGTCCATCCCAGCAACTTCATGGTCATGTGATCATATTCTGGGTTCTTGGCAACCAGTTCATATTTATGATCAGTTGCAGCATCAGAACAGATGCACATGATTGCCATTTGCAGTCTTCCCTATCGGTTTCTTCAGAAAATCAATAAGGAAGCCAGCAGGGAAGGTCACAAGTCTGCTATAAATCAAGAGCTAACAGTATTTCAACATTTTTCCATACATGAAAAATATTATAAAATAATATTGAATAAGTATGCTGAGAAAACAATCATGGCCTTGGTAATAAATATCTTTGTTGGCAATGTAATATTTGTACCCATAAATTTTGTCTGGATCTCTCCAAGAAATAAATGTCACTTTATTTCATGCCTATTGTTCACTTCCCTTTCAATTTTTGAGCTCAGTTCGATAAAATTTGTTACTAATTCCACTACTTTTACAATTATTGTACAGATATTCTTCAACTTACAACCATAACTGAGCCCAGAATTATGTTCTGTAAGACATTGTGGCTTCATGTCGAGGTATCACATGTAATTTTTTGACAATTTTTGCAGTGCCTGTTAAACAAATTAATATTTCCCATTGGGTATTTTTGGTCAGAAACTGGAAGTAAATGCCAGAAACTGACAAAATATATATATATATGGAAAGTTGCAAATGGCCATAAAAGTGAGACAGTTGCAAATGGCCATAAAAGTGAGACAGTTGCCAAGGACCCAAAACTTGATCAAATGACCATGGCCTGTCTGTGTGGCCTTTGTAACTTTGAACAGTTGCTAAACAACCTGTCATAAGTCAAGGAGTACTTGTATTTGCATTGAACTGAGTTGATAAAATTGGATTTATTATGTAATACTGACCATCAGATTGATTTTTGTGCTTTGTCTCTCACCTTCAACTAGGGTTCCTTAAATCTTTCTCATTTCCAGTCTCTAAAATAATATTCATCAGCTTTAACAAGTGTTGCAAAAAAGGTAATAAAACTGGGCACAATTCACTTAAGAACCACTTTGCTTAAGAATGGAAATACTGGTCCCAATTGTGGTTTTAACTTGAGGACTACCTGTATACTTCTGTCTGTAATTGTTTCATTCTACTATTCCCTATTTTCTTCACTTTGGTGTCCTTTTATTTTGATTTGAGTTTTATTATAGTTCCCAAAACAAATTCTCCAAAAAAGAAAAATATAGGATATAACTAAGCAAAGAAGCTATCCAATATCTAATTTACCTGATTTCCATTTCCTTGTGAAGATGCTGCGCTCCTGTGTTTTGTGTACCGTGGCTGATAGATGAACATTTCTTGAGCCTCTTTTTCATCTTCATCAGAAGTATCCACCTTAGCTGAGTACTGGAGTTGGGGCTGCATATTCCATGGGCTGCCTTTGGGAACAGAAGCGGATTGGACAATTTGGTGATCAGATCAATAATTACCTGATTCACTAGTAACATTTTGTGTTTTCACAAGAATTTGAGGCAAAAGAGGAGAATGAAGACAACAGAGAAAAATCAGCAAAAGCACTTTATGGTATTATAGGGCTCACGCGAGATTTAAAATATTCTTGAATTGTAAGATTCAGGTTTTTTTTTTTACCGACTCAAACCATGATGCAAATTAAGAAAAAAATATATGCACATGAAACAGAAAAACGGTTGAGTGAATTCAGGCCAGTCTGTTTCCCTGAACCTTAAGAAAGGAGGCAAGGTCAAACCACTTCCAAAAATTTTGCCAAGAAAACTGCAGGCACTTGGCCTGGGCAATTACCAGGAGTCAACAGTGGCTTTTAGGCCCCATAAGGGGAAAAAAAATCTCTGCAAACCTTAAGCAATTGAGAAGAAATGCTTTTTACCCATTACAGATGTTAAGATTGAGAGAAATGTTTTAGCTATACATTTTAATTGGAGTACGATTAATAAAGGCAGTGTTGTAAACCTTATTTGTGATCTTATTTGATTAGCATCCTCTCTGAGCTGGCCCTGTTATCTGAAACTGGCAAGACTCTAATCTGTTTCACTCTAAAGATTTTATTTTGCTTCCTAGTTGCTCAAGGGTCAAGCTGGCTAGTAAGCTAAGCCAACAAATGATGCTAAAGTTTTCCTTTCAATGTGTGTCTCCTATTGTTATGTTTGCTATCTTTCTTGTAATCTCCTCTCCCCAATGGGTGAAATTACACAATTTCCCCTTGCTAGTTAATCTAGAACTAAAGTCAGGATTCCAAAGAGCAGGAGGGCAGGGGGAAGAGCTATAAGATTTACTTCTTTTCCAGCTTCCTTGTTAGCTGTGCTCATGTCCTTTAGGCTTACTGACTGTTTAGGGCTGTATTCATCTGATGCTCTAATGGTCTTTGATGCAGGGACAATTCCTTAATGGATCTTTTTTTAATATATATTAACCTCCTGGCAACTTCTGCTATCTTCCCATTGTTTGGTATCCATTTTGCAAATTATAAATTAAGCATCGATTCACAGATTGATGGCAACACTGGGCAATGGAAATGAATTTGAGAGGCAGAGAAAGATCCAATTTCTTGATATGAGCTTTCATATTAGAATTTTTACAAGGACACATGGTGATTAGATTATTTTCAAGTCAAGCAGACACAATTCTTCCAAATTAATAAACTTGGGGACTGGAGCAGAATAGTATGTTATATATTGGGACAGGTTAATCCAAATGATTCCGTTACCCATGTAATTCCTCTTAGAGTCAGATCAAAGGAAATATATAAATGCAGTGGAAAAGTCAGCAATGAAATCAGATTGAAAAGAGCAGATAATGATATATACAATGGAAGAACTGATATCAAAAGCACTTTTTTGGGTTGTTTTTTTTTTTTCTTTGACATAACTTTACATGGGATCCATAGATTTTCTTGCCCCTCTTGATTTCTTTAGTTTTTACAGATCTACAACCAAATACTAATTAACTAAAGCAAGAAACAGCTACATGAAAAATGCAGAAAAATAGGACTTGTGAAGCCAAGAGAAGGATGAGTTGTGAAAGAGTAAGGCAAAAGATTACTCCATGGGTAAAGGATAGAGAAACCAATATGAAGTGGAGCCTTGGGGGCAGTTAAAATAGAAAGGAACAAACGTTTGGAAAGGGACAGCAAGAAAATACCTGGTCTCCTGAAACAAGCTGTCCCCATTGTTTCCCATTTTCACCACACCTCTTTTCCACCTGGCCCAACCTCTGAGAGACTGAAGCATTACCAGTAGTGGGAACCCAACATCAAAATGCAGAAGCTCCTTCCTTTCAGAAAAATCTCTTTAGGACTTTTCCCATCCCCTTCTTTCCTCTCTCCTTTCTTTTTCCCTTTTTCTTCCCATAAGACACTGAGCTTTGTAATTATTTCCCAAACTTCAAATGCTCAATATTATTTGTTAATCAGTTAAGTTAAGAAACAAGAGTTAAATTTTTGATTCTTAAACTTTATGCTTACAGTTCAAAGAGGTGCACTCTATGAGCTTGTAGTCTGGTGCTGTTTGAGATATTTTTTAAAAAAAAACAAGAAATGTAAATCAAATAAATGCAGGGTACTGGTAGTTAGGAGGAGATATTCATGGAAAGAAGAAGTGACTGATAAGTCCAGCTGCTAACTGGGATAATTCAAAAATGCAATTTCAGAGCGTGACCCAGTGATGGACATCAGTGGTAAACAAAGGTAGCCCGATGAATAATATTTACTCAGAGGTTAAAGTAATTATGTATGGAAGATGTTCCCTGAACTCAGAGCTGGTTGACAAGCCCACAGTAAAAGTACAATACTTTGGATGGGGATTCCAAGAAGGCAGAACCAATTGACAGGTATTGTGTGTGTTGGCTGAGTAAAGGCTTGAGGCCCCCATGAGGGAATACCAATAGCAGATCTCGCCTCACCCCATGCGCCCCCTGTTTCTTCCTTCCCCATCTTTTTACCATAATTTTAATCATAATTTATATCTGTATAGCTACTATGTATGTATATATTTTTATTGTTTTTAACCTTGTAAGCCACCCAGAGTAATCTTGCAGCGAGATGGACCACAAGCAAATGTAATAAACAAAAATATTTAAGTTATTATGGGTATCACAAAGAATATGAAAAAGTGGGGGAGAAGGGACTACTCTGGAAGAGAAAAACAAATCTGCATTTTCTTCCTACCAGTTCTTATGATTTGTATGATAAAAGAGAATTTGCTTCAGAAATACTCTGAGGGAAAAAAAATAGTTTTAGATAAATGTTCCAAGGTGGAATCTGGGTTGTTATTTAATTATAGAATGGTCAGGATGTGTATGTGTGTTTGTGGATGTGAATATATTATCTTTTACTATACAATCCTCTCTTATTTGCCTGCAGGCTCCCCAGATTCCCATGCTTAAATTAAATTCAAATGGAAGAAATAAGTTTCAACAGCAGCGATATTTTTACCACTATCAGAATCTTGCATTCAATAACTTCTTTTCTGGAAGAAAATAGCAGTAATCCCTACCTAATTTCTATGCCCATAAACTTGATGGAGAATTTTGAATGGCCATTTCAGTTTAGCTCTCTTTGTGTGGGGCTCTGTAGTGATTCATTTGCATGTTTGAAAACATGCACCATGAAATATCATGCAAATAAGGGCATATCGATTTTGAGTTCCAGTCTTAAGGATACTTTGAATATATGATACTATCTTTTATTGAGTGTGATCAGTGATCAAGGGGCAGAAGACACAAAAGCTAGAATCTATTTTATTCAGCATGCAAAACTTATTCTTTGAGCTGTAGCTTCTTCCTTTCCTAGTTTACTTCTCAAATATCCTATGATGAGACAGGAATTTACAGCAGACTGACATGAACTGTCCAAGCAATCTGTTTGTACCAGGGTCTCCAAATACTTGAACTCAATATGAGTTATCTCATATATTTTTTTAATCTCTGAAGCTAAATTGGAAAGTTTTTGTTAGAAAGTTGGAGGTTCTGGAACTTGGCCTCTTTATTCCCTAATCTAGGTTTGTAGCTAGTTTTCAGCATCTCAGCCATCCAAACCACCCGTAGGTTAAAAAAAACCTATAGCAAATTAAAAAGACATTATTTGCAACCCAAGGAAAAGCAGATGACTGATCACTGCTCATGCACTTTCCCATGTTTGTCACCTTGTGAAAAATAACAACATTAGGGATAACTTGGTTTCTGATCATTTCATTTCCTAGATATTTATAGTACTGGTAAAACACTAAAGCCTCTGACACAGCAAAGACTTGGAACATAACTAGATTGTACCTATTATATAGGAAATTTAATCCCCTAAAACTCTACAATGTAGTCATCAGTGTGAAAATAAGAAAATATTTCTGTCCTGTTCCATGATACGGAGAGGTACATCAAAACAATTATATTTTACCATCTGCCTTTGTCATGAATCACGATGCATTCAGATTTAGGCATCCAGTTAAAAACACAATGAGCCAACTGAGACTGTCTTCGGTAGGAAAGCCTGTTACAGATATGGAAAACCATATCTGAACAGAATTTTCCCAACAATATTGCAGAATAGCTGATAGGAAATAGTAGTAGTAACAAGCTCATCACTTTTGAAAAGTATATGAATAAAGCTAGAAGTGCAAAAAACAAATGCTTCTCAGCCTGGGAAGGATTTCTATTCCTTCTCTGCAAGCAGAACACCCACATTTTTTTAATTGGATCATACTATTTTTTTTTTAAAAAAATCAGGAATTCAATCTGGCATATATAACATTCCATCTTCCAATCTGTCCCTGTAACCACAACCCTGGACAATAGGCTGAGCTAAAAAAGAATGAGTTGTAATATTTGTTGTGACATGGAGAGCTGCATTTGACGGCTGTAGATAGTTCATTTATTTTCATTCCATAAATTACTCCCAGTCAAATTAACTTGGCAACTAAATGGATCACTTATAATTGTAATTTTGAAACCAAATGTTTTCTCGTATATATGTATATGAATAGATACATTTATATGTTTCCTTTGTTTATTTTGCCCCTTTTGCATCTTTCTATTTGCTATTGCTGAATTCCATCACATCAACCACTTTTGAGTATTGAAGAAATATTTTCTCTCTATGGTTTTGGCCAACTGTTCTACCATAACAGAGAATAAGTTTCAATGTAAAAAATACCTGGAGTTTTAAAACTTCCATTAGTCATTTGTATGCCCATTTTTATTTTGCTGGAAAGACTCTAAGAAAACTGTTAATGATGGAACATCTTTCTGTGAATTATGAAAGAAATACAAAATGTCTGCATATAAACAAAAGATGATATATTTCTCAAAGTTTGAACTGTCCAGAAAATACAGGATTCTGCCTCTAACACTAGCAATTTAAAATTCCCTCTAATGCTGGAAGCACCTACCAGCCTTGGGGATTGTTTCCAGGTTTTTGTTATGTGAGTTGCCTATAAACTGGACTTCTGTGCTGAATTCCTGTTCTGGAAGAGCCATGTGCTTCCCTTGCTCTTGCAAGATATGATGGAAAACTGCAGCCAAGTCTGCTTCTGCTACCATGGAGTCCTTCTGCATGGAGGCTTCCTCACCATTTGGAAAATCTTCAGTGCTCTAAGAAGAATCATCTGTTGGTATTAATAAGCAGGCTACATATTCTCTCATATGCACACTTACAATTGTTCTTTTCCAACAACTTCTTAATCCAAGAGCATTACCATCTAGCTTTAATCAGTTGTGGTGTAATACTCCTTGTGTGTCAAAAACATGAAAACGCATTTTCATGGAGCATAGACATGGTAGAACCTGGTCAAAGTGAATGAAATGGGTAAAGACTATCTTAAAACTGAAAGTTGGCTCTCAAGCCAAATTTTTTCATATTTGACAGAAATTCCACCCATGTCGACCTACATTCTGAAAATGTAGCAAAACTGAACTCATCCAAGATGTCAAAGGTAGCAAACTCTTATGTAAGAAGCTACAAACCGAAGTTATGTACTCTCATCATGAAAGAATCAGTTAATGAGATCAGATGCTCATTCCAGGAGGTGCTGCAAAGAAATAGTTTCTCATGCTGCTGACCACATTGAACATTTTGATTTTTTCTGAAAAAAGCCAAGAGCCCCAAGCATCTCAATAGATTTTCAACAATTCAACAGTTTCAATATATTTCTCACATTAAAAACTCTTAGGCTACACATTGGACTAACAAAATACAATGAATAGAAAATAAACTGAAAGAAGAGGAAAGGACCATAGATTCAGACCACCACCAGATCCCTAATACCTGAAAGTCTTCTTTCCCAGAAAGCTGGACAGATTGACGGCGAGATTGGGAAGAATATTCTGAGTCGGTTTCAAAATCAAAGGAATGTACAGAAAGTAGGCGCTTTTTCTTGCGCATCTTAGAAAGCACAAAAAGTGAAAGATTTAAAATTTCACCGCAAATACAAGGTATTACATTTCACATGATTTTCAATAAAGGATAACATCCCTCCTGATATTTACTGTGTGATAGTAGCACTCTCAACTAAGAAAGGCTTCAGCCAAGATATTCCTCATTTTCATCAGGCCTCTGCAGGTGGTTACACCTGGTTGATCTTAACTCAGGAGATTAAACTGCAAGAAGCATTGCTTAAACCTGGGAATATCAGAACTGTAGGTGAGTAATAAAAAAAAATATCTTGAAAGAAGACATTGGGAAACATTCCTTCCTTGAGAATCCAGACATGCACGAGCACATTTCTGAAAATATATCGGAGTTACTAGGACTCTTGTTTGGACTGTTCAATACCAAGAGAGATTTGTCAGAAAGCTACAGTAAGAAGAAGCACCTTTTCTCAGATAATCTCAAGGGGGGGGGGGCGCAGTGAGGAAAAGAAAGGGTGATATGATTTAATAATGAAGTTACACATTGTGTAAAACATGCATGGAAAAAAAATTGCATGAATTATCCTTACCCTGACGTAAGACTCAGATTCTGCTCCATCCATATCATCACTTGTTTCCCCTTCCTCACTCTCATTATTCCTGTACAAGTGATAATCACCTGGATAAGAAAGACACATACATATATGCAAACAAACGTATGTTGATCAGAGGGGCTACAGCTCAGTTACAGACCATATTTTACATTCCAGAAGATGTCAGGTTCAATTGCTGCCATCCTCATTTCACTGATTTAGAAACTGATATTGCTGTATATGCATTCTTAATAATAATTTTACTTCTCATTTACTGTCATCTGCTCCATGAATGCCCTTCTTACAATTGCCCTCCAAGCAACAGCTAGTGAAAAGTATACTCATATAAAGATACTGTTGAAAGCACTTGTCCTTGCTGTTGGCTAGTTAGGCTGACAAATGAAAGCAATTTGGAAGGCAGGATACCTGGGATATCATTTTCTTCCACTGTAGATTAGTCAGACCACTGTAATAACCACATGAGATCTCTTGGTGGTACCACTTCTTATTAGTAGTCATTAAACTCTACCCATAAAGAGGCCCTTACATCTCATGATAGTATTGACACATGATATTCACAGTGACTGGTTATATTATAGGGTGACTCTTTATGGATTGTAATTAATGTTAAAATGTAATGTTGCACATTATCATCTAAAATTAATGATGTTAAATGTCAAAATTTTATCAGAAAAAAACAGGACATTTCTCAAGGTGATTGTATATACTGTATAGTTTTTTGACCACTTATAGTGATCCACAACAGACCACAGGATTCCATTGAGAGATTTGTCTCAGTTTGACCAGGGATCAATTGGAGTCAGTCTATCTACTTTGAGACAAATCCAAAATGAGATTCAGAAATTGAGCTATTTTTTGTTCCCTTGGCAAGTATGGAACAACATAAACAGCTCTAAATTTTATCTTATAATAGACTTGGATTTTTTTCAGACACATTAAAGTGCATAAGGGAATGCATCCTGCCAAGATTCATTGAAATATGTTTAGGAATTTTAAGCTATACTTCTGTGACTTTTGATTGTTTGACCAGAAAGTGCCTGTACCTAGGTTGTTTGAGGACATAATTTGAAGACATGTTAAACCACAGTGTTCTCTGGAAAACCATTGGAGATGAGTAAAAGATTTCTGGTTAAATGGAAGGAACTCCAGAAAGAGAACTGATTCCCAAATAATACGTTGGGGTTGCTTTGGGGGGTAGGGAGGAATGAGAAATTAAGAGAAAGGAAGAAATTTAATGAAAACTCTGAATGGAAAAAAGGGAGAAAAATGAAATGAATCATTTGCTGAACAAAACTGAACTAAACTGCAAGGAAGATGAAGCAATTTAAAAGAAAACAAGAAAACTTAAAACACAGATCAGATCTCAGAACCAACAGGTAATGATGCAATAACAGCTTAAGCAATATGTTTATGATGACACACTTAAGAAATTAGGAACAAAGACATGGAACAATCTCAATCAAGGAATCAATACTTCACACTTCAATTGCTGTGAATGGAATGGCCTTTTGGTCCAATTCTCAAATGGTTCCCCCCTCTCCACCAAAGCTATTTTCTTAATAGAGCACTGTTTCCTTAAAGTCCTGTTTTGCATTAGCAAGCTACATCTTGGAAGTGACTTATGGCAAATCACTTCTGTATCATGCCAAAAAAAATTGAACTGATGTGTCTGTATAAATCATCAACTCAAAGGCAATGTTACAGTTTTTGTCCCATTTCTACTCAGGACAACAACATCTCATGCCCATTTCTAGGGTTTGGGGTTTTTTGTTTGTTTGTTTGTATTGAATGGATGAATTCCTGCCTACAGTACAGATTCAATGTCTGAAATCTGGAATAGTAAGGGACTCAATTTTCAAGATTCTTTCAAAAGGACAACACTATTTTAAGGTCTAAAGAATTTGTACATGGCCATGAAAAAAACAACTTACTGGTGACATCTGGCAAGCTATGTACTCTGCCACTCAGACCTAGAATAAAAGAAATTAAGCTATTTTAAATCAGACTTTATAGTAAACATGATGTAGGGTCAATTACATTTATCAGAGTTCATAGCTAATCAACAAAAAGCAATAGAAAATAGCACCTTTTATGTATCTGTGAAATGGCGTACAAACCATTAAAATAATGTGCTAAACAGTTAATAATTATGCAAACTTGGAATGTGATAGGAACATTGCTGCATTCCACTGATTGCCCCTGCACCATGAAATGTGTGCAAGAATAAGAGAGACACCCCCTAAACACACTCATGTAATTAATTGTACCAGCCTTTCTCAAAGCCTGATGATTTAGCAAAATAAATTATCAGAATGACAAAAGGACAGAGTATCTGACTTTTTCAAACTTGAATCTATGAGGGACCTACATCTGATGGTGCCAGGAGGCAGAGTAGGGATCACCCACCTTATGGAATATTTTCCCTTCAAATTTTGGTTTCCTTCATCACTGTTAATATTCAAGAAGGGCTCTTAAGGTTGGCTATGACAAGGGGTTTGGGGGTCCTAGAGAACCAATGACATTTAAGTAGTTTCCTTATAATGGGTGAAATGTGGTTGTTATATTTTTTTTTCTGTTTGTGGTTTGTATACTTCACTTTTGGATGATTTTCTACTTTTAATTATTATTGTTTATATTTTATAGTTATATTTTCTATATTATAATGAATGCTTTTATATTGTGGTTTTATTTGATTTTTGGATGTCGCAGTCACTTCTGGTGAAATAGGCAACTTTATAAACCACAATATAAAAGCATGATTTGGCAAATTTAAGATGTCGGGATTTGCAGATCTTCCCAGGAAGTATGTATTGAAAATTATTACAATGTTTCAGAATTGTTATATACAATTATTGTGAAGTCATTTTAAAGAAGCACATCATGAAGGATACAACTGTAAATCCAATCTAAATCAGAATACTCTCTTGAATTTTAGCTGAATTTCCTCAAGGTTTCCAAACGTTAGTTCTCAGGCAGAATGCAGCTAAATTTTTATTCAGACCGTAGTAAAATTTTCTATCTTATGGCTATGATAGATTTTTTTCCCACAAATTTCAACCATATAGAAAGGGGGTGACTATGTCCTTGACCATAAAGGTGTTGCAATCTGCATTCAAGTGAATGAGAATTACAGCATTTTATCAGACCTAAATGCTGATCCTTGTTAATACAGAGACTAAAAGAGGGAGAAGATAAAGGACAGTGGAAGAGGGCCAGTTTAAGCAGGTTTATGCCTATATATGGGTTTTCATTTTCTGTCTGAGCTTCAGACCTGGCTGAGTCAGTAGGCTTTCCCTCCGCCACTTCGTTCTGTTCAATTGTATCCAACTGCCAGAGACTGCCTGGTGAAGTCCCTTAAGGGTAGTTGTTTGCCACAATCTGCATCTGAGGGCAAAGAGAATATGACTTGCCCAAGGTCACCCAGCTGGCTTTATGCCTAAGGTGGATCTAAAACTCAGGGCCTCTCAGTTTCTAGCCTGCTACCTTAACCACTACTCCAAACCGGCTCTCATTTATTTCATTTAGTAATATTTAGTTATTGGTTTGTTATTCATTCAGTTAGTAAAATATGTATGCCCTCTCGTCAAAAGATGCAATATTTCATATCTTCTATTTCCAGATCGTACTTTTTTTTCTATAGTCCCATACTGATGAATTCTTTAAAAAATGCTTTTTTTTGGTGACATTTTTATTTCCTTAGAACTGATATTGCCAAATCATGAATTTAGACTCTTATATTTTTTTATTCTAATTCATTTTAGAATTTCTAAGAAGCATAAATATATAAAACTATCAGAATGTTCATGAAGCTTATCTGTGTGACATGAGAGATGATGAATACAACAAGCAAGTGTCAAACAAGAAATAGGATGTTCACTAAACAAAAATACATAGCTTTGAGAAAACTCTGGCCATACTGAAGAATGTGTTAAAGAAAGACATTGGGAGTTAATGTGTCCCAAGAAACCAGCAGAAAGTCAGTGCGTTCTAAGATAATGAAATTCTGAATTGGATCCAAAGAGCCATAACTGGAAAGAAAATAACCACAAGCAAAGTTCCAGTAATGTTTGTACACAGACATATGACAATTCTTTTGTGGCTATTTAAACAAAAAAGGATACAAATCCTTAAGGCTTTTACAGAAGCAATTTTTTTAAATATATAGTATGAAGTACATCATATGAAGAATAAATTTACTCTAATCCAATTCCATAATACTATGTTGTTTACTAGCAGTGTTATATCCCTACTACCCTCTCACCCAATTTAAGCCCTGATTATCTGTGACATTTTCAGTTCTAAAACCATACCAGGGTTCTAAAAACATATTATCAATTGGGCTGTGCAATTCTTTGGATTCAAGGGAAAACATGCTTTCAAGTGCACAGATCTGTTTTCAATTTCTTAAATTAAAATGCATTTCCCTGGATTGTGCAGCTTCTATGATGGAGCTATATATGCACTGTCACATTCTCTGAAGCATTTACTTCCCTTGGGAACTGAAGCACCATATAGAGCAGGGGTCTCCAACCTTGGCAACTTTAAGACTTATGGACTTCAAACTCCCAGAATTCCTCAGCCAGCTTTGGTCCACAAGTCTTAAAGTTGCCAAGATTGGAGACCCCTGATATAGAGGATTGCTATATTAACAACAGAAGCAAGCTTCCCTTCAATAAAAAAAGCATAGCATAATAATGATAACTCCTTATGGTTTGATTAGAAACTCCTGCTTATCAATCAAGTATATTTTTGATACAATTGTGTGTTGCATTATTTCTGGTGATTATTCTGTGGTCATTGCGAAAAATGGACGGTAGAAATCAATGATTCTTTGGAACAGAACGTTCCTAGTTTTACTAATCAAAAGGATAGATAAAAGGTAATTATGGCACTCATAACTACACTCTCTCAATTACTATATTGGAGGCAGTATGACTGTGTCACAAAGCTTTATTTGGAGCAATCAAGAAAGTGACATTATATAATCATTATTACATTATCTCTCCATATATTAACATTATCTCTCCTGGCACGTAATAACCAGTCTGGATGCTGGAAAATATGAAAGACCATCAAACACTTAGTTGGTATTTTCACTGTTACAAACAACTTATTCTTTCCATTTTTTTCATATTACTATCTTTAGAATAGTGGATCTTTTTTACTTTCAAATGAATATCCCTAATTTTAGAATGAAATAACTATCAAATATCTCATTCCAACTCACTATTTCCAAACCATTTCCTAGTGGTGATTTACTTTCTAAAACAAAGTTGATGGGGATCAAACCAGTTGGAAAACCACATTCTTTGGCCTGAGAGTAATGTAATATATGGAAATAGACTGCAGTTATTCAGAGATAATTATAGTGATGTGCTATTTAACTCGGTATCCAGTGGTTTATTGAATCTTCCAAGCTCTCTTAAGAAAGTTATTGAGAAGATCTCACTGAGAACATTGCTCATACCAAGCAAAGTAAAGTTTGTTTTCTGTCCATGCGACATCCTTCCATAGAGAGATCGCATCACCTTAGCACTTCCAAAATGCTTGAAACGAGTTCTGACATGTTCATAATACCATTCCAGTGATCCAGTTTTGACAATCCTGCCCAAGAGATGAGAGACAGTAGACATGTTAGCCAGGATCGATTCTTCCACATCTTCTATCAGTTAAAATATTCCAATTGGTTTTAGTGAAGAAGACTGAAAATATCTGTCAATGAATACTTCAGCTTCAACCATAACAACACAAGAGCACACAACAGATACAAACTCAAGGTTAATCGCACCAAACTTGATTGCAGGAAATACAACTTCAGCAACAAAGTGGTCAATGTCTGGAATACTCTACCTGACTCCGTGGTTTCTTCCTCAAACCTTTAACTTTAGACTATCTACTATTGACCTCACCCCTTTCCTAAGAGGTCTGTAGGGGGAGTGCATAAGTGCACCAACGTGCCTACCGTCCCTGTCCTATTCTTTCTTTCTTTCTTTCTTATTCTAGAAAATGATAATGCTTTTAAATATAACTAATAAACCCAAGCACCGTCAATATATATATTTAGAAAAAACAGGATCCTGCTGTTCTTGAATTTGTTCCAACACCAACATAACCCGTAAGCCACCGAAAGTTGCCTTAAAGGGGAGATAGTAACATAAAAATTAATTAATTAAATAAATACAATTCACATGTTGACTGTTCTCATTTTACGAGGACCCTCTTTAAACAACCAGTTACTCTCATTTTTCTTCACACTTTTGGCTCAAGATACATGTAATCAAGCTTAAGGTTTTTTGATACAATGCATTAGTTATCTATGTATGAATAATGCAAACATAAGGCTATATTTTCTCAAAATTATTCTAGCTAAAGAGAATTGTCTTTAGTTTTGAAAGAGGATAATGTGGTATTGAGTCAGAAAGGAGGAGCCATTATTCAGAAAAATTCTAAACAATGTCCTACATTTGGCATTCTTTAGATAAGGAATAGTCCTTAACTAATAAGGATTATTCATATGATCTGGGTGTTTCTATACAGATCATCATATGAATAATACTCATTAAGGACTATCATGACAATGATATTGCTATAGGAATTAGGGTAAATCTGATTAGTTACTTGGCATTGCTAGTTTTTGATGGTCAAGGAAGTAAGAAACAAAAAGAAAATGGTTGCTAAAGTATAGCAGAAGAGGCAGATAAAACAGAAGTAATGGCCATAAACAGTGGAAAATCCATGAAAATAAGATTTTAAAGGTTTTTACTTTTGTTTTAGCATTTTAAAAGACCAAACAAGGACAAGATAAAGCACAGCTCTTATCTTTGCACATTTAACTTTTAAAAATACTGCATTATATATATCTTTTTAAACATTTTTAACATAATGTTAAATAATTGCCAATCTAGAAAGTGGATCAAACTCTCATAAGAATGGGAAAGAAAGCAGCTTCAAGCTAATTTGCTTTTAGATGAGTACATGGAGCTAAAACAAAAGAAAGAAAACGGTGTCTCAATTTACTGTTATCTTTGCAGGAATCACTATCTTTTAGTATAATTTATGGTATTTTTCAGATTGTAAGATGCTTCGAAGTATAGGATGCACCTAGCTTTTGGGGAGGAAAACAAGAAAAAAAAATCTGCCTTTGCCTCTGAGCAATTTGACTGCAGGCAGCAAACAGCAAACAGCCTGGTTAGCTTCAGCACAGCCTGATTGAGCACAAGTAGCTGATAGTCAGTCTCTTGACGATCAGCTGTTTCAGGCTTCAGGGATTGCCATAGCCTATTGCCACCTCCGCTTGACCCATGCCTCCGCATCCCATTTTTGGCCTCCACACACCCTGTTTTTAGCCTCAGGGCACCCCATTTTCCACCCATTTCAATCCCTGCTGCCTGGAATGGGCTGAAAATGGGGCGTGCAGAGGCAGCAATAGGTGATCCCTGCAGCCTGAAACAGTTGATCATCTGGAGGCCGATCCAACAGATAACCAACTGCTTGCGCTCATCAGGTTGTGCTAAAGCTGACCAGACTGTTTGCTGCAAGGAGACAAATTGTTGGGAGGCAGAGGCCGAAGGGTAGGGGCTGACAGGCGGGCAGGGCTTCAGCAACATTAGCTGTATAAGATGCACAGACATTTCCACCCACTTCGGAGGGGAGGGGTGCAGTGCGTCTTATACCCCGAAAAATACGATATTTACAAGGCTATTACAATAAATATCCAAGAAATAAACCTATGTGTTGTGTCTTCTGAATAATTATAGTTTTAGAGTCTCCTTCTTTTAATAATGGGAGAAGTCTCTCCCCTCCTCCCCGCAATCCATTCCTTCCTCTAATTTCTACTCTCATAGATGTCCACAGAGAAAAGGGATAACAAGTGATGAAACATACTTTGTAACAACATGACACAAATTTTATGTAGTTGCATTCAGCATTGGACCACAAGGATAAAAGGGTATGGTTTGTAATCCATCACCATAATTTTTTTCATAATTTTTCTCTCATCATAATTAGTTCTCAGTTCTAGGTATAGATATTACTAATAGGAAGTAAATTCAAATGAACAAAAACTAACTAAACAAAACACAGTTTTCTTTGTAAGACTTGCTAAGTCATGAAAACTATGCTTCACATGAGAAATTAACAAGCTTAAGTAAGTTACCGCTTAATGTCTAGTCAGAACTGTAATAAAGAAAGGAGATAACAAAACTCATGTCTAGCCTACTTACCTCACTAGGCGGCATGGATCACACATCCAACTTTGGTCCTTTTTGTTGTACTGGCTACAACTTTTGCATATGTACAAGTGACAGTGCAAGCACTGGCGTTTGCTGTTCAAGAGAAACTTAAAGGGTTGCAGGCAATGGATACAAAATGTTTCGTTGAGGTGAGATTGACTGGACAATAGCTCCCGCTTAGTGCTTTCTTTTTCAATTTTGCATTTCAGATCCCTTTGGGGAAAAATAAATAAACACTGTCATCTGCTTATCACTCAGCACACACACTCACACTCACATACAGGCATGCATTTCTCAATACTTCAAGCCTTCCAGAGTCTTCTAGTGTGAGTGGCCATAATAAATGAATCAGTAATAATAAAATTAATAATGTCAATATTGTATATTTAAGTAAATGGTATCAAAAAAGCTTCTGATATTTAATCAGATAAATATATGAGAAGGTGAATTATTCATTCTTAATGGGGCACTTAAAATTCAAATTCCTTATATGAAACAGAGCAGCAGTGGGCAGCTTTCTGCAACCTACAGTTTAAATTTTGTTCATTTTTCCCCTTAAACAGAAAGGATCATAATTTTCATAGATTGATAGGACCAGGATTTCCCAACCCCTGCATATGAAGGTATGGTATACATATTGTACCCACTTCTGAAGGCTTTTAAGAAAAGAATTAAAACGTTGCTTCTCTTTTTCCTTGGGTTCTACTGAAAATCTATTTCATACCATCCCCTATTAAGTTTACTTCCTCCCAAACTGCTTCATTTATTTATTTGCCAAATACTTTCTTTTATATTGATCTTCTGACTGAGCCCCTGCTCTATGCCCACTTCCTGTTGCCTTCTCTTTGTCTGGGGAGAGGGAAGGGGCAAATAGTAGAAACTATTAGTCCAGCTAAAGGCTCCAGGAGATCACAAGGGAGATGACACTGAGAACTCATGACTTCAAGGACCATCTCCAATCTACCATCCAAGCACAATCCCTCCCTCTAACATTAGGATTTCTATGTTATGATTCAGGCACTTTTTCACGCTTCTCTACCTCGGCCTTTGACTGCCACATGACATAGCCTGCTCTGTTAGCTGTATCTTCATTTTTGCGAGGCTGAATAAGAAGGATGCAACAGCATTTACTGGAGCATGTCCATATACTTGGTAATGAAAAGAAACCATGAAACCATACTCAGCCAATATCCATTCTTTTTGTTTCACGCTTTTGCTGGGGAGAGGGGAGATTAGATTGGAGAGAGATATCTGTTCTTTCCTAATCACAATTATAGAAAAATTATTTGAAATGATATGGATGGGAGGCCATAGTTATCAGCGTTGGAATCTGGTGCAAAAAAAAGTCAATTTATCAATTTGGGGGAATGCTCTTAAAAAGCTCTAAACTCTCCTATGATTCTGGATGAAACTGATCCAGGATGCATTTAAGGAAGATAATGGGATGGGATAATCTACCACAATCTAGGGGTTTCAAATTGGGATTAATAATTTAGGGGTTTCAAATTGGCGGCCTGTGGGCCTATGCAGGCCATGCCCAACCCGGCAAAGGTAAAAAAAAGTCATGATACGTCATGTGATGAGATCAAGTTTGATACGATCAAGTTTGGTATCTGTGATCTAAGACTTTCCTTATTTCTCTCTTCCAAAATACTAATACATGGATCCTGCTGGATCTCTAATTCTTTTTGATAGTACTGACTACAATGGGACAACTCAGCGTGGACAGCTTGGCAGGGCCAGCTTATCGCAGCCACCTTGCCACCACCAAGTTGCTGCAGGACAACTCACACAGCTAACTCACCACAGAGGCTCGCTGTGGACAGCTGGAGGCAAAGCTGAGCAAGAGATTGAGGGAGCAGAAGGGAAGAGCACAGAGAGGTAGCAGGGATGGGGGGAAAAAAGGCTGGCCAATGCTCTGTCCATCACTCGCTTGCTTGCCTGGCTCTCCCTCCAGCTGCCCACAGTGAGCTGTCAATATGGAGTTGTCCTACGCCAATTTGATGGCAGTGAGTTGGCAGAGGTGACTTGGTGATGGCAAGCTGGCTGCAGCGAGCTGGCTGCGCCAAGTTGTCTGATTGTAATCAGTACTATCAAAAACACCTAGTGAGACAAGTTGTTCTAGACCCTACAATAACCTTTTGGAATGGCTTTGTCATTTGGAGTCACAACACAGGAATGCAGTGGTTTCCCTCCCACCTATGAGCCATTTTCAGAAGACAGAATCATCCTTTCTTGCCTTCATGACAGTTGAACTTCTATATTCATGCTGTAACCTTTAAACAAAGCTACTGACTGAATCTGATTTCTTGGATACAGGGATTACATTACACTGTGTTATTGTTATTCTATGGTATCAACTGAATAAAGAGACTTCCCCTAAAAATATTCCACAGAATCCTACAATAACATAATAACATAATAACAATAACATTCCAAGCACACACTCCACATTTCTTTTAGCAAGAACACTCTTAACATTTTCATATTGTTTCTCCAAATACTAGACTCCTAATGACTTAATGATTACATCTATCTAGTTTTTTTTCTGTAAGAAAATGAGCATGGTTTGCTTCAGCTTTCTGGTTTTTTTTTTTTTTTAAGATAGTGTACAAACCTGGCATTTCCTAGTCATCTCCTAAGTTGTATCCAGGTTCAATTTAACTTTTTAAGGTTTGCAAAGGTTGGGCAGGTACCATCAAGCTGTGCATGTAAAGCTGAACTCTCAAAATCACAAAGAATCTGCATATATGTAATTCTGCATAGATTTTGAATTACTTTTAAGCTTTGGCTTCAGTACACTAAAAGGGAAAGGGAATCTGTGTATCTGCCATTCTTCAATGGAAGAAGAAGGGAGGGGAAGTTGGTACAAATAATCCTTTTTGATAAAACCTGAATATATTAAATCTTATACTGAATCTGTATAGCCTACACATGATATACAACTGGAGGATTGGAGCCAGATGTCCAGAAATTTGTCACCTCTTGAAGAGATAGCAAGCAGAGAAGGGACCATAAAAATTCCAGCTCCGAGACATCCAGTTTGAAAACCGGATGTCCTGGAGTTGGAATTTTTATGGTCCCTTCTCTGATTGCTATCTCTTCAAGAGGTGACAAATTTCTGGACATCAGGCTCCAATCCTCCAGTTGTATATCATGTGTAGGCTTCTTCATCAACAGACAGAAATCCGCGATTGCGTCGTTTCAGTCTGGGCTTGCTGCTGGAGTGCCCCGAGCCGGCTGGTTTCGGGGCTAAGCCACTCCATAGAGGTGGTGAAGAGGGGGGAGACTGCCAGCAGGGTTGAGGAGAGCCATATCTCTCCTCCTCAGCTGGCCATTACTCCCTCTCCCGAAGGCAGTTGCAGCGGTGGTCAGAAATGGCCACCTCAAAGAACTCGACCGGAAAAGAATGTGCAGGAGGAAGATAAGAAGTGAAAGTTTTGGCTGACCAGGTTAAATTGCAAAAGCAACAACTAAGGTACCCTGGAATTTAAACTTACAAAAAATAACATAATTCCCAAAGAAGAGTCAGAAACAGCGAAGGAAAATGAAAAGGGAAAGGTTTGGGTTTTTTTTTTTCTTCTCTCCCTTTCCCTCTATTGACAATTAAGAGACTTAAATAAGAAATCAGTATAATCCGCTTTGACATCAACAAGCAATTAAGCTGAAAATAAAACAAAATGCCAAAGGGATAATAAAGATTTCTGGACACTTAAAAAAGTTTTTATAAGCAGGAAAGGAGAGAAAAAGAATAAAAGGGCAGGATCTGGAAAAAAGGGATGAGACTGCCTGGAATTAAAAGGAATTTACAGTAAAACTTCAACAAGACTTCTAAAAGATACATTTTAACTGAAACTTGGCAACTAAATAGTAGAACCCCAGGAAGAGAAAGTAAAAAAAAGAAAAGAAACAGCTTGCATGTATTTGGACTACTTGGTGATCCTTGGATTCTTGATTCTTGATTATTTGAATGACTAAAATCAATTGGGTGGTTGTTTAAATTTTTTTTAAATGGCACCACTTTAGATGAATTGGAAACGGAACTTAAAAAGTACAAAGAAGATGTACAGGAAGGGAGGGGTTCTTTTGGCTTTGTTTTTCAATTTTTAGAAATGGAGATTTGGAACTATGAGAAACAACAAGAAACGTCTGCAAAACAAGAAGACTGGGACAAAGAAGAAGCCATCTTTAATGAACAAGTAATTCTATGTGGGGAAGAAAAAGGCAAAGGGGGAAAGAGAATGGAGAATTTAAGACTTGAAAAAACAACCAAAGAAAAGAAAAATAATTCAAAAAATAAGTATAATACTGGAAAGCAACAGAAGAGGGGAATACAGAAGAGAGAAACAGAGGTAGAGAGACAAGGGGGTAAAAAGGGGAGAGAGAAGAAGAGAGGGAAGAAGGAAAGGAAAAGAAGTTACAAAGGACCAAAACAAGATATAGAGAAACAGAGCCTATTTAGAGATAATGGGTGAAAACTTAACTGAAAAAGGGATTCTGTAAAGGTACATAAGATTGCATTGTTATATTAGTAACAGAAATAACTTTAGAAAATGAGCGATAAAATAGTTAGTGTAATTTAGTAAAATGTTTGTGAATAAAATAAGTGAAATAAAATAAATGAGAAAATTGAATTAGGAAGGGACGGGAACATTTTAATTAGTTAATGCTTTATAAAATATAAGTGAAAATCGGGGAGGGGGAGAATTAATCATGGTAAGCTTATAACTGTTTCCATAGAAGTATGATATTTAATTGAAAAGTAATGTTAAAGAAGTTAAGATTTTAATGAATATTAACATTAATGATAGAATTGAATTGGAATGGAATGTGTTTTTTTTTATAAAAGTTTTATTGATTTTAACAACAAACAAAAACATATAAAACATAAAACAACATAAAAAATATCATTCTTCATAAATTTACAGTGTATCGGTTGGTTTACCACTCCCTTTTGTGTATCCATTTCATAGTCATCAAAATAATTATATTATATAATAACTCACATTATCAATCATCAGTAAAATATCCTAATATCATTATTGAACAATCATTTGACTATAATTTTACTAATTCATACTTAAGCGAGATAACTAGAATTAAGTTAAATTATTTTATAACAAATCATAGAATCATACCAAATCTATCTTAATAAAGTATTCTAAAAAATTATCAAAACCAAGAAAAATTATATATTCGTCATTTCCTAAATTTCTAAATATTCTATTATTATATTGTATTATCTAACCATTGATAAAAGAGATCCCAAACTTCATAAAATTGTTTATCTTCTTGTTCTCTAATTTCAAATGTCAATCTACTCATTTCAGCACATTCCAATATTTTCTTAATAATTTCTTCCTCTAATGGTATTTTCTCACCCTTCCAATGTTTAGCAAATACAATCCTAGCCACTGTTAATACATTTACAATCAAATACTTTAAGTTTTGATTATATATATCAGGTAAGATTCCCAATAAAAAAATCTCTGGTTTCAAATCTTTGTGTTTCTTTGTCATTTTTTCCAGCCATATGCGAATTCTAGTCCAGTATTTTCTGGCCTCCTCACAAGTCCACCACATATGGTAATATGAGCCAGGTATCTGATAACATTTCCAGCACTATTCAGATTTATTCTTGAACATTCTTGCTATTCTTGTCGGGGGAAAGTGCCACCTGTAAAACATCTTATACAAATTTTCTTTATATGCTGTTGAATTTTATAATTTTGTGACCACAATTTTTGCCATTTCTCTAAATCAATCCCATATCCAAAATTCTTCTCCCAAGCAATCATTTCTTTAACTTGTTCTTCCTCTAATTTAATTTCCAACAAATAACTATATAGTTTTTTAATCACTTTTTCATCAGTACCTGTCAAAATCCTACCTAAATCAGTCAATTTATCATAAAATCCTTCTATTTTAGAATCTTTAAGATATCTTGCATGTATTTGCGCATATGAAAACCAATTCATCTTTATACCTTGTTCTTCTAAATTTTGCATCATTTTAAGTTCACCCTTTTCATCCAATATTTCCCCATATCTGTTTGTTCCTTCTTATAAGTTATAGGATACAAAAAAGCTTCAACAGTTGATAACCAAATTGGAATTTTCAAATAACATTGTTTCTTAATTTTCTCCCAATTCAACCATAACGATTCCCGTATATAATGCCTTCTAAAATATCCTGTGATTTAGTTCCCTTATACCATAAAAAAGCATGTCAACCCAATAATAAATCATGACCTTCTAATGCCAACAATCTAGTCTTTCTTAACGTTATCCATTCTTTAACCCACATTAAGTTTGCAGCTTGATAATACAACAGTTAGGAAGGCCAAATCCTCGTCTAATTCTAGCATCCTGTAAAAGTTTTAATTTTATTCTCACTTTCTTGCCTTGCCATATATACTTCAACACAGTTTTATTTAATTCTTCAAAGTAATCCTTATTTAACCTAATTGGTATTGTTTGGAACAAATATAAAATTCTGGGTAAAATATTCATCTTAATTGTTGAAATTCTACCTATCAATGACAATTGTAGGTTTTCCCATTTTTTCAGGTCGGATGCTATCTGCTGTTTAAGTTTAATATAGTTATTCTCTTTCAGTGTAGTACATCTTGACGTCAGATATATCCCCAAATATTTAACTTTGTTCGTAACTTGAATTTTCAATAAATCTGCCAGCTCTTCTCTTTGTCTTAATAACATGTTCTTTGTCAGAATCTTTGTTTTGTCTTTTCAAACCAGCCATCTCACCATACATCTCTATCTTTTCCAATAGTTTTAAAGCTGTCTCTAAAAGGTCTTCCAAAATAAAGACCAAGTCATCCGCAAAGGCTTGCAATTTAAATTCCTCCTTTTTGACTTTCATTCCTTTTATGTTTATATCCTAATATTTCTATTTAAAATTTCCAAGGTCAATACAAATAACAAAGGAGATAATGGGCATCCTTGTCTTGTACCTTTTTTAATATTGATAGAGTCTGTGAATTCTCCATCTATCATTACTTTTGCCGTTTGTTTATAATATACGGCTTCTATTGCTTGGATAAATTTTCTAGCAAAGCCCATCTGTTCCAATAGTAATAACATAAATCTCCAGTTCACATTATCAAATGCCTTTTGGGCATCTAAGAATATCAAAGCCATTTGTTTTTCCGGGTGCGCCTCATAATATTCCAATGTGTCCAGGATTACCCTCATATTGTCTTTAATCTGTCTCTTTGGTAAAAATCCATTCTGATCAGAGTGAATAAAGTTATTTAGATATTTTTTAAGCCTTTCTGCCAAGATTGAAGCAAAGATTTTATAGTCTGCATTCAGTAAGGAAATAGGTCTATAGTTCTTAATTTGTAATGGGTCAACCCCTTCTTTTGGAATAAGTGTAATATAAGCTTCTGACCATGTTTTAGGTATTTTCTTATTTATCATAACTTCATTCATGACTTCTAACAGTGGAATGCTCAACGATTCTTGTAATGTTTTATAAAATTCTGCTGGAAACCATCTGGTCCTGGTGCTTTTCCATTGTTCTGTCTGTTGAGTGCTTCGGTTAATTCCATCATTGTTATAGCACTTTCTAACATTTTCCGAGTTTTATCAGGTATCTTAGGTAGGTTAGCATTTTGTAAATACTGTTTAATTTTTCCCTCGTCAAGATCCTCCTGTTTATATAATTGTCCATAAAAATCTCGAATGATTGCCTTTTTCTCCTTATTACCATAACAAATTTGACCATGATCATCTATTAACTGTGATATTTTCCTTGATTCTTTCTCTTTTCTCAACTTATATGCTCACTATCTACCTGGCCTATTTGCATCTTCAAAATAGTTCTGTTCAGCACTTCTAATTTTTTGTGCCAGTTCTTCTTTCTCTGCTTGATCCATTTTATGTTTAATTATGTCCATTTTAAGTTTGATATCTTTTTTCTGTGGCGTTTTCTGTAATTCTTTTTCCAGTTTTTTATGGTCATCTTCTAGAGCTTTAATCATTTGCCTCTTCCTAATGTTCTTTTTCTTTGTATAGTCAATTATTAATCCTCTTGCATATGCCTTCATTGTATCCCAAACATTCTGTATTGAAGTATCTTCTTTTTTGTTTTCATTAAAGAAGAAGGCCAATTCTTTTTCCATCCATTGTGTAAAGTCTTTTTCCTTTAGAATAGTATTGTTTAATGTCCATCTAGATCTTCTTTTTTGTCCTTTCCATTTAATTGTTATTGGATTATGGTCTGCCCATGTACTTGTTTCAATATTTATTTCTTGAATATTAGATAATAATTCTGTTGATGTCCAAATCATATCTATTCTGGACCACAATAAATGTCTGTTTGAATAAAAAGTATATTGTTGAATTTTAGCATTTCTTTCTCTCCATATATCTTTTAAATTTAATTCATCTGTCATTTTGAAAAAGGATTTAGGGAGAATTTTCCTATTTTATCATGTTGTTTTTACTGTATAGTCCAGTTTATTGTCTACAATTCCATTGAAGTCCCCCATCATAAGTATATTAACATAGTCCAGTTCAATTATTTTCATATGTAATTTTTTATAAAATTCTTCTTGTTTATCATTCGGGGCATAAATTGCAACCAAGAGTGTTTTTATATTATTATCCACTATTTCAACTATTAATACTCTTCCGTCTTCATCAGTATAAATCAGTTTGGCTGGAGTGGTTTCTTTGATGTACAAAACCATTCCTCTTTTCTTACAATGAGTCAGAGAAGTAAATATTTTCCCTAACTTTGGTCGTATCAATAATTGTTCATGTTGTTTTTTAATGTGTACTTCTTGTAAGCAAATTATATCAAATTTTAGCTTCTCTAATTTGTAAAAAGTTTTCCTTCTTTTGGTAGCTGAATTCAGTCCATTTATATTCATAGAAATCAGTTTTTTTTCTCCCATGGTTATGCTTTATATTCAGGTCTAACAGCTCTCGTGGATCTTATTTCATGTTGTTCTTTGATCTCCATTTGTCCACCTATTGCGCTTTCTCCTTTTTCCATCTCCATTTGGTCCTCTTCAGATTCAATTAAAATATTCTCTTTTTCTATCTCCATTTCTCTTCTTTTGAAAAATTCCTTATAGAATATTTCTGCTTTCACAATTGAATCAATTCTGTGTCTCTGTTCTTGCTATGTAAAGATTAATCCTTCTGGAATCAGCCATCTATAGTTCACCTCTTTTTTCAATAGCATTTTGGTCAAAAATCGATATTCTCTTCTAATCTCTCTCTTTTCTAGGTACTTGTTTTAAGACCAGGATCTCTTTGCCTTCGTATTTCAACGCCTTCTCTCTTACCACTTGTAATATTTGGTTTTTAATAGTTTTTTTGGTGAATCTAACATGGACCTCTCTTGGTAATTGGTTCCTCATCGCATATCTTGTGAAGACTCGATATATCTCATCTACTCCGTCCATCATCTTTTCCTCTGTTATTTCCAAGACTCCAGCCAGAATTTCAATCATTACTGCTGCCAAGTTTTGTCCTTTTTCTTCCTCGATATTTTGAAATCTAAGATAAAATTCTGACCTGTCCATCTCCCACTTCAACATCCCACTTTTTTCTTGTTCGACCATTGTTAATCTGTTATCGATATTTCCAATTGTATCATCTCTTTGCTTGTCTTTCTCTTCTATTTTTTGGATTCTCTCATCGTGTTTCACCATCATTTGTTGAAAATTTTCAAATTTTTCATCAATCTTTCCAATTCTTTGGTCAATACTCTCCATTCTTTGTTCAATACTCATTTTAAGTTCTTGTATTCCTTGCATAACCATCGTTAAATCCACTTGCGCTTTATCTTGTGTTGTTTTAATTACATATATTTATAATCTTTTTTTTAAAGAATATAGTGTTTATTTTAAGAATGTACCAAGCAGAATCCGAATGGAAATTATGTATTATATTGAATGTTAAAACTTTAAGGTATATATTGAAGCCTAAATAAGAGTTAAATGGATAAACTTAAAAGATATAAAGGTGCCATACTCCAATCAGTAACTACAGGATAAACTTTGTTTAATGAGAAAAGATAATATGAAATTGAAACAGGACAGACAAAAAGTACAAATATAATGATTTGAATTGAGACGAGATAATTAAAATAAAACTGAGAAAATTAAAAGAGGGGAGAAGCTATGTAGAAAATGTAAAACAGTAATAAGATATGGAATAGAACATAAACTGAGCATGAAATTGAATTTGTGTCTGTACGAAGAAATGTAACCTGGGATTACGCTACTTTCAAAAAGGATGTTTTATTTGTATTTTTTTTCTGTGAAAACTCAAATAAAATTTATACACACACACAAAAATTCCAGCTCTGGAAGATACTCCCTGGGTCAATTTTCCCTGCTCCAATTTCCACCCAATTTCCACATAAGTGTTTCTCAATCTTGGCAATACTAAAATATGTGGATTTTAATTCCTGCTGGCTGGGGAATTCTGAGAGTTGAAGTCCAGGCTTCTTAAAATTGCTAAGATTGAGAAACACTTAGACAGATGAAGCCACTGAAACAATCCCTCCACTTGGGTATGATATTTACGTTTGCTTTTTAACTTGTTTGGTGCCAACTCTGTGGCTTAGCACATTAAAGAATGTGTGGGAACAAGAGACTGCATTTGGGTATTATTTGAAATTGTATTCATTATTTAGCTTAGTCATCTAGACTTGAGAAGAGAAAAAATTGGGTTTCCCATGGAATATGATTATTATCTACATCCTACACTAAAACCACAGATCTCAAAGTATAAATCAAATCCTCTGAAGAAATCTGGTAAATCTGTCTTTTGTGACCTTTCTCTGTAAAACAAATACTTAAAAGTTCATAAACTTTACTGATGTCATCATTGCCCATTGCAAAAAACTATCATCATCATCATCATTGTCATCATTAACTTTGTCTTGTTTATTGAGGTGGTGGGTGGCCAAGGGTAAAAAATACAGCGTCTTAGACTATATTAGCAGAAGTCACATTCAAATTAGGGGCTTTCTCTTCATGGTTCTTAACTGCTGAATGAGAATATGCCTGAGTCACAAAATCTGGATTCTACTTAGACTCACTAAGAGTAATGTGGTTAGCTCTATTTCTTTCTTATAGTGGTTTAGGCATCTGTAGAGTATTTTCAGCATAAATCCAGAAGAATGGATTTGCACAGTGGCTGTCAGGCATGAAAGAGCAGGTCCACATATGAAGGTTCAACTGATTTATTGTTAAAAGCCTATGTACAATAATATACTCAACAAATAATCAGCATCTGCTTAGAGTTAGACAGGGGTCAACAGCACTTAAGCAAGGAAGGGGGTTTTAAATTTTCCTTTCCTGGCCTGTGCTGAAGTCAAAATCTTTGCCCTGTAAAGGAATAGTAATCTCAGTTTGTAGGAACTAAAAGTATATTCCAATCAACATCTCACATAAATGAACACTTTTAAGCTGGATTTTACCAGCACAGATCTGCCAGATTGTCTGATAGACTTCTGCTTGCTTTCAACACAGCTAGAAATACACAACATCTTTTGTTTGTCTTTGAGGTGATGATTAAGAAATGTAGTATTTGTACTGTAGGACAGTACTTGATGGCTTATTTCCAGGTGGGTAGGACTGGAAAATATAACTGGAAAATTTTCCTATAGATATTAATGTTGCTCCTGTGGTATATTAACTAGCAACAGTGCATAGAGATGTTTGCTTTTTCTGTTTTTGCAAATGTCTGGAAGTATGACCAAATAAATAAATAAATACATTGTGTACACGGACAAAAAAGGAGATTAACTTAGGGGCTCAACAAGGCAACTATAGAAGTTAAGCATTTATACATATGAAAAGTGTCAATTCCTAAATAAGTGGTATTTTTAAACTCTGTTTTGACCATGGATATTAGCACAATAAAGTAATCCAAGATTTGTACAGAACATTTGTTTACATAATGAGCAGCCTTGGAGAGTAAGTATGCAAGAGTTACATGTGAATAATTTCATAAATGCTGAATTTTAATTTGATTGCCAGTTTGTTTTTAAAATGTAGGTTTTCCATGTAGTAAGATAACATCTATCAAATCATTTGCACCTACTTTTTACAGCATAAAAGAACCTAATGCAAAAAGGAGGCACTGCTATGAGGAGGTTATTCAGTTTTATTATAGTATAGAAAATAACTTATTTGAGTAACTCAAGAAAGCTCCTATTATCTATCTACTCATGAAACCCAGTTCATTTCATCCTACTGATTTAAGTGGCTCCATAATTAGATGGAAAAGACCTTCTGCATCTTAAGTAAACGTGATGGGAACCACTACATTTGTTTATTCAGTACATCTACCCAATTCTGGTAGATCAGGGCATGAATGGAGGGGTCTGGTTTAAAAGCTGCAAGAAAATCTTGCTTCTATGTAGGGGAATCTGGCACTTCACACCTTACATTTCATCACTATTTTGGCCTCATTTTATCAAGCTTATAGCTACAACTAGGATGGAAAAAGTACGTGGCCTGGGATCTGGTCAACTGAAGGACCACCTATAGATAACAATCTAACCAGCCAATTTGATCCTGCAAAGTTGGCATCCTATGTCATCTATTGGGGCCCTGAAAGCACACCTTCTCTGTAAACAGCACTTACCCTGTGAGAGATTTCCCCCTGAGATTTGGATAGCTCCTCATTTTGCTGCCTTTGGCAAGGATAAGGGAGACCCCTAGCTTCAACCCATTCGCCATCTTTTAATCTTTTATTGCTTTTATTGTAATTTTTTGTTTGATTGTTGTGAGATGGCATACAAGTTTAATAAATTATTATTACTCAATAGTCTCTTGATATTTCAGCACAATTGAGAACTGTTCTCAAATTCAGATTAAGTTAAATTAAGGTTAAGGCAACTAAGTACATCTTGTCTAATGAAGAGATGACATGATTAACTATCTTCAAGTACATGAGGGTCTGTCACAGAGATGACGGGGTTGACATTCTCCAAAGCACTGAGGGCAAGAGAAGAAGCAAAGGGTAGAAGCTCATCAGAGGGAATTCAAACCTGGACATAAGAAGACATTTCCTGACAGGAATTAGCCAACTTTATTTTATTTTATTTTTATTTTATTTTATTTTATTATTTTGTTTTGTTTTGTCAAGCCATTATAAGATAACAGGTATAAGTATAAACATAGTTATGAATACATGAAATGGATACATATAAGAAAAAGAAAAAGAAAAAAATAGGACAGGGACAATAGGCATGTTGGTGCACTTATGCAGGCCCCCTTGTCTCCCAGAGTTGTACGTGCTCCATTACTGGAAGTTTTCAAGAAAAGATTGTACAACCATTTGTCTGGGATGGTATAAGATCTCCTATCTTGAGCAGAGGTTGGACTAAAAGACTTCCAAGGTTCCTGAAATCTAGTCTATTTTTTGACACAGCTGAAGTGATATTTATTTCCTAAAACAGCGGGTCCCAACCTTTGTGACTTGGCGGCCTGGCTGGGGAAAAGAGGAAAATGGGCATTGGTACTTACCTGACACACCTCTTCTCGTGGAACTGCGTAGAGCATCCAGAGAGTGGGATGTGCTCTAGTCTTCACTCTTACAGGCTGAGCTATAATTGAGGAATGCTCCTCCTCCTCCACGTGACTCCTCCATGTGTTCTCCAGTTTTACGAAGACGAGAGGACAGCAACAATCCTCTAAACTGAACGATTATACAAATCTCAACTATAAACAATAAATATCATTGGCCGAAACAGGATTCCCCACCAGATGGACGAATTAGGGTGGGGCTGGATGCTCTACGCAGTTCCATGAGAAGAGGCATGTCAGGTAAGTACCAACGCCCATTCTCCGTAGAACTGCTGCGAGCATCCAGAGAGTGGGACATACCAAAGCATGGCTGTCCTATGGGTGGGACTCCATCTGGGTCGGAATCTCCTTTGGTTCTCTCGCCACTTGCTGCAGGACTCTCCTGCCAAAGGATGCCTCAGCTGAAGCGTAAGCATCAATTCTATAGTGACGTATAAAGGGAGACGGGGAAGCCCAGGTAGCCGCTCGGCAGATGTCATGAATAGAAGCCTGAGTAGCCCAGGTGACCGAGGTAGCTGCACTCCTGGTGGAGTGAGCGGTTATCCCACTGGGGACCGGAAGAGCTTGAACTAAATAGGCCTTGGATATGGTGGCTCTAATCCATCGGCCCACCGTAGACGGGGATACCTTACAGCCTAGCGTCTTTGGCTGAAAGGACAGAAACAGAGACTCTGATTTCCTGATGGACTGCGTGCGATGGATATATATATACGTAGAGCCCTTCGAACATCGAGGGTGTGCCACTGTCGTTCTCTTTCGTGCAAAGACTTTGGACAGAAATTAGGTAGGACCAATTCCTGTGCCCTGTGGAATGCCGAGTTGATTTTTGGCATAAAAGCGGGGTCTGGTCTCAGAACCACCCGATCAGTGTGAAAAATACACAGATCCTTTCTCACGGATAGAGCTGCTATTTCAGGTATCCTTCTAGCAGAGGTTATTGCCACGAGAAACACCACTTTAAATGTGAGAAACTGAAGAGGCGCCTCCCTGAGAGGCTCAAAGGGAGGTTTGATCAACGCCATAAGAACCTTATTAAGGTCCCATGTCGGGTACCTGTGAACCACTGGGGGGCGCAAATTGGAAGCCCCTCTAAGAAAGGCCTTGATTCGAGGGTGGTGGGAAAGAGGGTCGGAAGAGCTGCCAGCAATCACCGTTGACAGGGCCGCGACCTGTCTTCTCAAAGTGTTGGGTGAGAGGCCTCCATCTAGGCCATCTTGTAGAAAGGCCAGGATTTGCGCAATTGAAGGAGAACGTGGATTGATGAAGAATTTATGGCACCACTTACAGAAACTGCTCCAGGTTGCGTCATAAATGCGAGTAGTAGAAGGCCGCCTAGCAGCCAGGATGGTATTAATGACCTGGGCCGACAACCCCTCCTCTCTCAGCCTTTCCCGCTCAACCTCCAGATGGCTAACTGAAGCCACTGTGGGTCTGGGTGAAGCAGAGGGCCCTGTGACAGAGAGATTCGGTCTAGTGGGATCCTCCACGGCGGAGCTACCGACAGATTGCGAAGATCTGCAAACCACGGTCTCCTGGGCCAATATGGTGCCACCATGAGAATCTCTGCCCTTTCGAATATCAGTTTCAACGGAAGGGGGGGAAAGGCATACAGAAGCCCGGGGGGCCAGGGACAATGCAGGGCATCATGGTTCTCTGCTTCGTTGGTGGGGTAACGAGGGGAGAATCTTGGGGTCTGTGTGTTGAGCGGAGATGCAAACAGATCTACCAGAGGCTGACTGAACATGGCTGCTGCCTCCCTGAACAGGGGTGGGTGCAGGCGCCATTCTGCTTGGTCCAGCGTGGCCCTGCTCAGTCAGTCTGCTTGAACATTGGAGACCCCTGAGATGTGATCCGCTCTGATGGATAAAGGTGCACCTCTGCCCACCGACACAGCCGCTCGGCCTCCCTCATGAAGAGGATGGAATGGGTGCCCCCTTGACGGTTGATGTGGGCCTTGGTTGTAGTGTTGTCTGTTAGGACCAGTATGTGACGCCCTCTCACCTGAGGGAGGAAAGCTCGCAGGGCCAGGTACACTGCGTGAAGCTCCAGTCAGTTGATGCTGCGGCTCCGCTCCATAGGCGACCAAACTCCCTGGGCCGAGAGGGACTGCAGGTGGGTCCCCCATCCAGAAAGGCTTGCATCTGTTGTGAGAGTGACCCTTTGGGGCTCCTTGAATAGATGACCTCTGTTGGTAAAGGGTCGTGCCCACCATAGGAGGGAAGCGAGGATCCTTGGAAGCACTCTCACCACAAGGCCTGAGGTCTCCTTCCGGAACGCTGGTACGGCAGGAGGAACCACTGCAAAGATCTGGAATGCAAACGTGCCCATGGGATAATTGATATGCAAGAAACCAGCCTTCCAAGTAATTTGGATAAGTTGAGCAAAGATGCTTTTCCAGTCCGTCTGATAGCCCTGATAGCTGTGCGGATACTACTGAGTCTCTCGTGCGAGAGGAAAACCCTTCCTTTAACAGAATCAATTACAGCCCCTAAGTGGGCTATACGGGTGGAAGGGTTAAGCTGACTCTTCTCTAAGTTCACTAAGAAGCCATGAGCCTGAAGCACCGAGAGGGTAGTGTTAGTATCACTCTCGGCTTGATGTTGGGAAGGGGCTACAATAAGAATATCGTCAAGGTAGCAGTGGACGCGGATGGGGAATTGCCTAAGGTGGGCTGCCAGAGCTGCCAACACCTTAGTGAAGGTCCTTGGGACTGAGACAAGGCCAAAGGGAAGGGCTACATACTGGAAGTGCTGACTGTTATAGCAGAACCTCAAATACTTGGAATACGAAGGACAAATGGGGATATGGAGGTAAGCCTCAGAGAGGTCAACAGATGTAAGCCAGTCCCCTTCCCTGACACCCTGTAAAATCGATTGGAGAGTATGCATTTTGAACCTATGGTGGATGATATATCGATTGAGCCTCTTTAAATCTAAAATGGGCCTCTAACCCTCGGAGTGCTTGGGCACCAAGAATAGGACGGAATAGAACCCCCTTCCCCGCTGCGAGGGCGGTACAGGTTGGATGGCTCTAATATCAGCCAAATGTTGGATAGCGGGTCCGCTTAGTTGGGTCTCTAGAGATGGGAGAGACCATGAAGTGTTCGGGGGGGAGAGTGTGGAACTGAAGGAAGAGGCCAAAACGAACAATGTTCCTGACCCAGGCATCTGAAGTGGATTCCTCCCACTGGGCAGCAAAATGCCTGAGGCGACCGCCTATGGGGTAAGAAGTTGTAAATCTATCTGGGTCGGAGGGACGCCCTGTTTCCGGCACCCCTGAAGGGTCTTCTGTAGTTGCCTCCTCTCTTGTTTCTGTCTCCCGAATCACCCCAGTCTTGATAGGATGACCAGAATGACGGGGAGCCCTGATATCTAGGGGTGAAGGATGGCTGGAAGGAGGAGCGAAAGGAGCCCCTCCGAAAGGGCTGGGACCCTCTGGTCTCTTGCCTATGAAAAAGCGAAGGGAGGAACTTCCTCTTCTTCCTAGTTTCCATTAGCAATGGTTCAAGAACAGGCCCGAACAGTTTGCCCCCCGATAAGGGAGCTGAAGCCAACTTGGATTTATTTTTAATGTCGGCCTGCCAGTGCCGAAGCCAAAGCAATCTTCTGGCAGTTACATGCGAGGAGATGGCCCAGGATGAAAACTTTACAGAATGAAAAGTGGCGTTGGCTGCAAATTTCGCCGCGGCCGTGATCTTTGCAATGTCCTGATGGGCCCTGGTGTTAGCCGGGGGGGACATGCTGCTTCAGTTGTCTGAGCCACCTGATGGAGAATCGGGTGAAAAAGGACGCGGCTGTGGCCGAACGGATGGCCCAAGCATCAGATTGATGTGCTCGCCGGAGCGCCATCTCTGCTCGCTTGTCCTCTGGCTTCAGCGCCTCCAGTGCGTCAGTGGGATTGGAAGAAGAGGCTAGTCTCACGATTGGATCATCTACCTCCGGGGTGTCTAGCATGGCAGAGAAATCCGGGTCAAGGTTAAACAACTTCTTGTCTTGGCTAGAGGGGGCAGGAGAGGGACCCACCGAAGCCAATTGTCTCGCGACCAAATCGGAAAAAATTGGGGGGGTCGGAATAACCTCTGTTTCCACCACCGGTTGTCTGAATATTAGATCCTCTGGACCCCCTGCATTCGATGGGGGAGGCTCAGAGGGAGATTGAGAGGTCAGACTTGAAACATTTCTTACCTTAAATAACAAGGATTTAAACAAATGAGGCTTAAAAAGGCCCACCAAAGCCGGTTGCTCGGGGGAAATGCCCTCATCTTCTGACATTTCCCCCTCCATGGGGTCTACCTCAAAAAAGGGTTTGGAATATTGCATGGGCTCTCTATCAGAACCTTCTTCTTCTTCCCCAAAGGGCTCGAAGCCCACTTCCTCCTCTTTCTGGGTCTCCTCCCCCTCTGGGAACGGGGCTTCCATTTGGACAGGTACCTGACCATGCTGAGATGTCGGCCTGGAGAGAGATCTTCCAGATAGAGACTCGACCTCGGGTGTCATTCCTCGAGAACCCGGTCTGGACATCCGTTGCATTCCCTCAGCTACACCTTGACGGATGGCAAGCTGCATCCATTCTTTCAGACTATCCGGAATGATGGTTGAAGCCGGATCTTCAGGACGTAGGCCTGCAGCGGTTGGAGTGAAAGTCGCTTCGGGCATACGAGAGGCTGGCGGCTCCGGGCAGTTGTACTGCACCTGGAGGGAGAAGACTGACTTGACAGGGGAGGAGGTTGAGCAGAGGTAGAAGGTGTGGCAGGGATTACAGAATATGTATCTTTAGACCGTTTGCTAAACTCCTTTTCCAGGGCCTTATGGCGCCTTAAGGCATCTGTATAAGAGGTGCTGGAAGAGTTCTTGTCCCTTTTGTGTAAATAGTGTGTCTTTGACTTGGCCTTCAGAAAAGAGCCACTTGGATTGCCCTCTGCCATGATGCCAAGGAATATTAGGCAGCAAAAAAACGGCGGTTGGCACACCTAGGAGTTCGGCCTACCACGTAAACCAGTTTTCCTAAAGTTGGGTCACGTCCCCCTTTTGGAACAAATTTTTTTTTAAACTATGCCCTAAAGGAAAAGGAAAAATTTGTGTAATCTTATTATTTACAAACAAAAATTATTTATTATTATTTTTTAAATTTATTTATTTTTTATTTTATTTTATTTTTTTGTGGGAGCTGGGCCCAAAAAAGGAAAAAGGACCAATTAATCCGAAAGGAAATAGTAATAATAATCCACTATCTAACTAAACCTAATATCCAAAACAAACCAAAAGAACACTGAGGCCAGAGAAAAAACAGAAGGAAAAAGAAGGCCTCTTTAGGCAGCTTCCCAGCAACAATGGGAAGTACGTGCCTACGCCTCTGAGGGAGCTGCGGGCAAGGAAAAAAGCCAACGATATCTAGCAAGGAGAGACAACTGGGCACGGAACCACAGTGTCCTCCAACAAGAATGGGGCTCCACGCAGCCTGCCGGTCCTGCTATGGGCCTATAAAAATCCTCGCAGGCCTTAAAAACCAAAATTTAAATCAATTCAAAATGGTGCCGGCCACGAGGCGCACCCAAAATGGCCGCCTGGCTCGGCGCGAACAGCCCAGAGATGCACCAGCCCAATTGTAGCTCAAAGAAAGATAGGGCCGGGAGAGGAAAGGTCTTTCTTCTAAAAGCATTCACGGGGGGAAGACGCAACTGGGCGCTAAAAATAGCGCAGGGTCAAGCGGCTGGGAAAGGCATGCTTGGAACAAGGCAGAGGAAGAAAGGAGTGGGGGGCAAAAGGCTCCGAACCCCATATCTCCCCCCTGAGGGTGAAATCGCTCTCCAAATTAATTTGGGGCCACACCAATAAGCGCAGGGACAAGGAGATAAGGAGAAAAGCAAACCTGAACCACAAAGCAGAAGAAACCTGAAACAGCCAAGGAACGATTGAATTAGCTGCCTGTCTCTCTCAAAGGCTGAGCTAAAACTGGGGAACGCATGGAGGAGTCATGTGGAGGAGGAGGAGCGTTCCTCAATTATAGCTCAGCCTGTAAGAGTGAAGAATAGAACACATCCCACTCTCTGGATGCTCTACGGAGAACTGGGCTGCATGAACGGCAGGCCGGCGCATACGCACGCAGCTCCACTCACACAAGATAGAAGAGAAGCCTTTGGAGTGCAGTCTCAATTTCTCCAGGTTTCTTCCTGGCAAAAGTTTTTGCAAAAGACGGAAGGCCTGAAGCAGTGAGAGATCATTCCCCCAAAGCCTTTCATCTGTTTGCAACAGCTTTTGATGTGGAAAAATCTTTGGGGCTGTGGCTTCGTGCTCCTTCAGACTCACCAAGGCTGTCAGACATTCCAAAAGCAGATTGGGTGTCCTGCGTAGGCAGCCTCAGTGAGTCAGCAAAGTTGAGCAGGATATGCTCATCACACTCAGCCTCTGCTCTCACCACTCCACTTTTGAAGCATTGCGAGCAGGCGACTTGGTGGCCCAGCTGGGGTGGAGGGGAACCAGGCTGTGAAACCAGGCTGGCACACACGGACACCTCTACTCACACAAAAGAGAAGCCTTTGGGATGCTGCTTGCACAAGTGGGGCTGCGTCAACTCTTGTGCGGGCGGGACTGCAAGTGCGGCCGCTTGTGCAATTAGGGCTGCGAATGCTAGCACCCACCACTCATGTGATTGGGGCTGCATGTGCGCCAGCCGCTACTCACGCAGCCCAGTTGTGAATAGGCCATGGCCTGGCAGTGGGCCACGGCCTACAAATTGAGGACCCCTATGCTAAAACCTAATCATTTCAGTGAGACTGTTGAAAACAATATCTTCTCTCAAAAAAGTCATCATTACCAGAGTTTGTTTTTAGTAGCAAGGCAGACCCTGTGTGCAGGAGCCATGCCAAGACATTTGGCCAACAGATAAAAGGATTCTTATTTCAGCAGACTTGACTTATTTTAATTTTGTACTCTACATGTTGCATGGGCATTAACTCTTGGATCTTTAATACTAAACTATGTATGACGTTATTGTGGTTATGATTTTACTGCATATGTTTATTCTATACAGTGAGCTATTTTGATGGCTCTGGTACGTGAAACATAAATAAATAAATAATAAATAAATAAATAAATGGGCTGCATTCTATATAGCACCTAGGGTCTATAATTCAGGTTGCTGCTTTTCTCAAAAAAAAAAAAAAAAAAAAAGGTGAGGAAAAGCACAAGCCTATCTTAAAAGTGGAAGTCAGTGGGCAGTAGAAGCCAAAGGGGAAGCTTTCCAGGGGCCCAAAGAGGTCTAGATAGCTAGAATAATCCACCTGTTTTTTGAGAAAGGCCTATGAGGCCAGGTACAAGAATCTATTCTGAATTATTCTGCCATATGAACATACAAAGTCCAAATTGCCTCTGGGGAGATTTAGAATGATTAGACGATAATGAATCTCTCATTTATTTTGGCCAAAATGTTCCTCTTCCTGAACCACTCAAGAGCACAGTCTGCTCACCATGGATATAGGAAAATATTTATTTTTTCTGATTATGGATACTGTAGAGTTATTAATATAAATGTATACTTTAAGGGGCCTCCCATTTTGATGAATCACTTACAGACTCTTCCCACAAAATCAATAAAACCTTTAACAAGGCTGAATGGGGCTTTCCTGTTTTCTTAATATTCGCTCCTCTTATTTCCCATACTGACGTTAGCTTTTCAAGACAAACTCAGCACTGAAAAGCATGTATTTTATTGTATGGCAATGTGTCCTGTCTAGTCAAAGCCTCTATCAAACCTAACAAAGCTTTTACACATCAAACCTTACTATAAGTCATTCAAATTTTTCTCCACTCTCCCTCATGGGTTCAGAAACAAAGCAATGGCTGCTATAGATTTTTCCAGCATTCAAATGTGTTGAGTATCATATTTCGCTAAAAGTTCTTATCAACTTTTCAATGGGAAATATTTCCAATTTCCAACAAATATATTTATATAAATAAAGAGAGAGAGAGAGAGAGGCTTATTAAATGAGCAACATTATAAATATGAATAAATAATTTGTGATGGTATAATTTGGATTATATTCCATAATGTTATTTTTATATAGTTCAATATAAATAAAAAACAGCTTGAAAGCAATGCATATTAAAATGCAGTTTGCATTTTCATTTGACAAGTCACCAAGCATTTCTATGGTTTTAAATACTCACACTAAACGTTCTTCTTCTTTTTTGCGAAGATCCAAGTCCCGCTGAACTACTTCCCAAACATGTTTGGCCTCTTCATCTGTTAACCTGGAAAGGTCGAGCTTCTTTCCCATTTTCAGAAACTAAAACCCCTAAAACTGAAATAAAAGTAAGATAAATGTAATCAAATTGGACATGCCTACAATTTATTTTGAGATATTTGGGTTTTTTCCAAGGCACATTTAGTGTCAGCTCTGCTTGGTTCAGCTTGGCGCCTCACAGGCATCCTGCCATCTAAGGCTAGAAGGGAGGGAGGAGGATGGAAGAGCAATAAAGTTGTGTGTGTATATGATGGGAAATTGGGAAGGGGGAATGACAGGTGGTAAAGACCAAAGCATCCAGATCCAGTTTGTACCAGCATGCCAAGGCTAGGTACCTTGAGAAAATATGTGGATTACCCCCAAATGTCTCAGCATTCTCAAAACATGCAACCAACACCTTCAGTAAAAGAACCCTTTGCTTTAATCGAATGGAGTCAAGGGTCTTTCTTTCCTAAGGGATCAGATTGGGGCAGGTCTGACATTTAGTTTTTGTTTAAAACTGTTTAGATTTACAGGAAGCGTTCATTTTATAAAGGTAAATAAAGTGCTTTCTCTGAATTATGTAGAAACAAGTTTCTATTTAGGATGAGTTAAAGAGAGAACTATCTTCTTTTAGAGCTGCCAAAATCTATGTATGAAAAAACACTTGTTGTAAAAATGGATGGACAAATGGAAAAAGATTGAAAATGTTTAGTTCCAGCAATATATAGAATGTGTCCTTCCAAAAAGAAGTTGGTGACATTTTCCAAAAATAAATTTTAGTTGTCACTGAGCATTTAAATAAGCTTTGCCATAATTTTGTCTGTAATATAATTCAGTTAATCAGAAATAACTAGCAGGACTACAAAGGTAAAGCAAAGGGAATGAACAAAAAAGATGTATATTCCAGGGAACTGGATGGAGAAGGTAATCTCCTGAATAGCTATTTTTTTAAGGTGTATATATAATAAGAGCTGCCATTTGCCTGCTCTGAGTGGCTACTTCTAGCAGAGCAAGCAGACACTATGGAAGAAATATAAGGAAGCCAATTTCTAGGGAACAAATTCACTCAGCAAATGGAGAGCTAACAAGATTTTGACAATAAAATTCAGCATGGAAACTCAAGTATGAGATATCTAAGAAATTTCCATTTAAGGTAACAGCACAAAAGACAGAAGAGAAAATAACTGGAGGACACTGTGCAGATATGAGGTACAAAACCTGTGGAACATTTTTCTTCTTATCTTGAAAGAATGAAGTATGCATATTCAGTAAATATAAACACAGTATAGTATTCAAAAAAAATGAATATAGTAAATATACCTGAGCTATAAATGAGGATAGAAGCCTTTAAGATTGTGATACAAATAGTCCTCAACTTATAACAATTCATTTAGTGACAATTCCAAGTTACAACAGCACTGAAAAAAGTAAATTATGACTATTTTCCACATATACGACCGTTGCAGCAACCCGTGACCATGCGACCAAAATTCAGATACTTGGCAAATGACTCATATTTATAACGTTTGCAGTATCCCAGGTTTATGTGATCACTTTTTGTGATCTTCTGATAAAACAAAGTCAATGGGGAAGCCAGATTCACTTAACAATCATGTTACTAACAACTGCAGTGATTCACTTAACGACTGTTAAGAAAGGTCGTAAATTAACAAATGTCTTAGCTAGCAACAGAAATTTTGGGCTCAGTTGTGGTCGTAAGTCAAGAACTACCTGTGTACGAGGTGACAAAAAAGAGCAAAACAGACGTATGGTCTCAATAAATAAGAATGAGAAACAGATTCAGAAGAAGGTTTACCAACTGGAACTCAAGGAAAGCTTTTAGTTAAAGAAGAAACAAAGGGGAATAACTAGAGCCCTTCTGAATGTGAAATAAGATGAGTTGGTGTTACATTCCAGAGTTGGGGTGACAAAAATTTTGATGGTCAGTAACAGAATAACAGAGTTGGAAGGGAACTTGGAGGCTTTCTAGTCCAACCCACTGCTTTGGCAGGAAATCCTACACCATCTCACAAAAATTGTTATCCAAACTCTTCTTAAAAACTTCCAGTGTTGGAACATTCACAACCTCTGGAGGCAAGTTGTTCCACTGATTAATTGTTCTGTCAGGAAATTTCTCCTTAGTTATAGATTGCTTCTCTCTTTGATTAATTTCTACCCATTGCTTCTTGTCCTACCCTCAGATGCTTTGAAGAATAGCTTGACTCCCTCTTCCTTGAGATATTGGAACACTGCTATCATGTCACCTCTAGTCCTTTTCATTAAACTAGACACACCCAATTCCAGCAACTGTTCTTTATATGTTGCATTCTTTCTAGAGAAGGACTGTCAAACTTGAGGCATCATGCACTGGCCATGCACACGCCCAGTTTAATGAAGGGGGAAAAAGTCATGATATGTCACGTGATGCTGCTGTGACACCGTGAGTTTGACAACCCTGTTCTAGAGTCTCAAACATCTTTTTTACATCATGGTGACCAAAACGGGATGCAGTATTCCAACTGTGGCCTTACCATTAACACTTCACGTGAACTTGATTCTATCCCTGTGTTTATGCAGCCTAGAATTGTATTGGCTTTTTTGGCAGCTGCAGCACACTGCTGGCTCATATTTAAATGATTGTCCACTAGGACTTCGAAATCCTTCTCAGTTACTACTGTTGAGCGAGGTGCCACATATACTGTACCTGTGCATTTCTTTTTCCTGCCTAAATGTACAACTTTACTTTTTCATCATTGCATTTCATTTTGTTAGGTAGCTCCTAATGTTCAAGTCTGATAAGATCCTTTTGTATCTTAAGCCCATCTTCTGGAGTGTTGGCTATTTCTTCTGTATCTTAAGCCTATCTTCTGGAGTGTTGGCTATTCCTGCCAGCTTGGTGTTACTGGCAGATTTGATGAGTTCCCCATCTATCCCCTTGTCCAAATCATTGATGAAAATGTTGAAGAGCACTGGGCCTAAAACAGCCTCGTGGAAACCCACTCCATACTTCCCTCTGTGTAGATGCAGTTCCACTGAGGACTACATGTTGAGTGTGGTTGGGTAACCAGTTACAAATCCATCTGGTGGTGATGCTGTCTATACCACATTTTCTATCTTATCAAGTAGCAGGTTATGGTCTATTTTATCATAGCAGGGAGAATGTTGCAGTGTCTCTGCAGTTGGTCATAAGGGTGAATGATTGCCATGGTGCTGCAACATTTGTAACTTTGGGACTATGTCGTAAGTACTTTTGGGGATGTTGTAACTTTAAACCATCGCTAAGTGAGTTGTTGTAACTTGAGGACCAACTGTACTAGGAGAAAAGTCTGCCTAAACAATAGTATCTATTTATATTTGATTTGGAGACCATATCTATAAAATAATGGTTGCCACTCATGTATTCCTCCCATATTAATACGGAGCTGCCCCTACACAAATGTGACATTCTGCTTGAATGAGCAAATATTGCCACATGAAATTTGATTTTTAGATTTGCAGATCAATTTACCTGTTTACTTGGATATGATTAGGAGCTATTTGCTATTTGCTTAATTGATCAACAGGAAGCCAGATATTGCTGGCAGTTCCGTGTGGTATGTTTTTGCTCATTAGACAGCATATAATAAAGAGCATAATGGATCTTCTGATGACATATTACACATGGCTGGCGAGTAACTTAAAATTGAATGTTTGCATCTCAACTCCCAAAAAGCCATATTTAGATATGAAGAGAGAAATATATCAAACCAATCTTTTACGCTTCAATTTCTGCAATTTATTAAGTGCACTCTCTGCTTAACCAGGCCCAATAAAGCAATGACGTTTTAAAAACCTTATTGTTTTAGGTCAGATTATATTAAATAATGGAACCATAAGAGTCCCAGAAATGAAGGAGAAAGATGGTCACTGACCAAAAAAGTTCATCTCAATGATTTTACCAGCCTCCAGCAAATGCTTCTCATCTATGCAGGCCCTTTAAATCATTAAAGTTTGTGTGTTTCCATTTTATTTTCATTTTTAATGTTCTATTGTGCTATGTGTATTCATTGGTGATCCAGATTTTGGATAGTGCAAATATTCTTTTTATGGTGTGTCCTGTACATACACAACTTATTACAACCAGGATAAGGTATCATTCCAGTTTAGTACAAATTTTCTCTTGTTAAGTGAGTTTTGCCTCGTTTTATGGTTTTCCTTGCCATAGTTGTTAAGTGAATCAATTGTTAAGTTAGTAACATGGTTGTTCAGTGAATCTGGCTTCCCCATTGAATATGCTTGCCAGAAGGTCACAAAAGGTGATCACATGACACCGGGACACTGCAACCTGAATTTTGATCAAGTGACTCTGGGGATGCCATAATGGTTGTAAGTGTAGAAAATGGTCGTAAGTCATTTCTTTCAGTGCCATTGTACCAGAGGTGGTATTCAGCAGGTTCTGACCAGTTCTGGAAAACCAGTAGCAGAAATTTTGAGGAGTTTGGAGAACCAGCAAATACCACCTCTGACTGGAGATTTTGCAGTATCCTTCCCCTGCCACACCCACAGAACCGGTAGTAAAAAAAAATGAATCCCATCACTGCATTGTACCTTCAAACAGTCACTAAATGAACTGTAATTTCTTTTGCCAAAGTCTTCATAATATATCTAAAACAATAGCAAGGGTATTCCCCACAAAAAGGGGCTCCTGTCACAAAGAGTCTTCAAACAAAAAATGGCTAAATCAGAGATCTTCAAACCTGACAGCTGTAAGACTTGTGGACTTCAACTCCCAGAATTCCTCCTCCAGTCATGTTAGCTCAAATTTGCCAAGGCTGAAGACCTTTGGGCTAAATAAACATCATACTATGACTGCACATTTTATTGAATTCTCTCCTAAAGTAACTGAATTAAGATACATTAATAAAAAGTTTTGAGGTAAGAGCTCAGAAGAAACACCTCCCCCCCCCAATTAATGGATTTTTCATAAAAGTAGAGAACAGGTGGTTCTCAACTTACGACCAGACACTCAGCTATCATTTGAAGTTGCAACACATATATCCAGAGGGTATTAAAAACCCAAATTTACAATTCCAATGGTTACCCCACCACAGTCACATGATCGCACTTTGGACATTCAGCAACCAACCTGCACTTATGTCTGTTTCTACCATCATACATAGTTAACTGCTGCAGTTTATGATGGTTTTGCAAAAAACTGGCATTTCTGTTTTTCAGGAAAACTAGCCCATAGCTTAACAACTGCCACAAAAAGATCCTAAAATTAGGTTAGTCATGTGATGGCAGTGATTGGTAGACTCCAGTACAGTTGCAACATGAGCACTATCTGTACAAAGTTAAGGCCATTTTTTCTGAATAAAACCAAATAGAAAATGCAGCCATTTGCCATTGCCCAATGCTGAAGATCAAAATGATCAGTCCAAAATGAATCAGGCAAACTCCAAAGCTCTCAGTCAATTTCTCAGTCAGCATTACATCGATACATTATCACAGCAAAGGTGAAGCAGTTTGGTCTAGTGGTTAAGGCACCACTAGAGATTATGAGTTCAAGTTCCCGCCCCCCCCCCTTTAGGTATGAAAACTAGCTGGATAACTTGGAGCCAGTCATTCTCTCAGCTCAACCCACCTCACCGGGTTGTTGTTGGAAGGAAAACAGGAAAAGGAAGTTGTGTTGGGTATGTTCACCACCTTGAATTATGTGTAAAAGTAGTAAGGAAGGATACAAACAAACAAACAACCCTAATGACTTGTAATACCATTGTCCTCAGACAATATACTATATATACAGACCATCTTCAGTCTGATCTAAGTATGGTATATAAAATCATACATTGCAATGACTTACTGTCAATGAATACTTCAGCTTCAACCATAACAACACTAGAGCAAACAATAGATACGAACTCAAGGTTAATCGCACCAAACTTGATTGCAGGAAATATGACTTCAGCACCAGAGTGGTCAATGTCTGGAATACTCTACCTGACTCTGTGGTTTCTTCCCCAAACCCCAAAAACTTTAACCTTAGACTGTCTACTATTGACCTCACCCCTTTCCTAAGAGGTCTGTAGGGGGCGTGCATAAGTGCACCAATGTGCCTACCGTCCCTGTCCTATTGTTTCTTTTATTTTTCTTATATGTACCCATTTCATGTATTCATAACTATGTATATACTTATACCTATTATCTTGTAAGCGATTGACAAATCAAAATAAATAAAAAAATAAAATAAATATATCAGGAGTTTGCTCCTAATCTGATGAGCATTTCTGGACCCTAATATTTTAGTGTGGAGCAACTAAATAGAAATTATTTGCCATAGAACAGAACTTTCCCCAAAGGAGGAAACCTAATTTAATATATTGCAGATTTCCCTTTGCATCTTTTAACACCTGTCAGATTCCAAATGTCCCACAATGATATTCTACTTGCCAGAAGGGATTTAACATTTTGGTCTTGTTTGAAGTGCATGTGAAGGTGGGGGGAGATTTAGAAGGAATTTTTAGGGAAAACTAGGAATCTCAAGCCCTGACAACAAAGCAGTACAGTGTCTAAACCCTTGTCCCCTAGGGCAGGCAAAAACTGGTGGCCCACGGGCCAGATGCGTCATATGCAAGCCATGCACCCCAGATCAGGGTGGGATTCAACCGGTGTTACTACCGGTTTGGTGTAATGTTTTGCGGGAGCATGTGCTGCGCACACGTGTAAAAAAAAAATAAGCTGTGACATCCAGACAACTATAAAGCGCTGTGTGTGGGTGCACAGCATTTGGAAAGCCTCTTTTTTCTTGCTTTTTTCAACCTCAGCTGTGCCGCGCACAGGTTGAAAAGCAGGAAATAAAGGACAGGTAAGAGCCCAGGCGGGTATGTGGGCCAAACAGCAGCAGACACAGAACTGGTTCGGTATTTGCTGCTCTTCAGAGCTACCGGTTCTATAGAACCAGGCAGAACCAGTAGCATCCCACCCCTGCCCCAGCTCCACAAAAGCATAAAACATCGCAATACATCACCTGATGAAATCGAGTTTGATACCAATGCTGTAGGGCCTTCCCATCACAGAACCTAAGAAATTAGTTAATAATGGATATAAGAGAAGTTAGGTCATGGGTCTAAATCACACAAAATGTATTAAATATGATTTTTGTTTGTACATCTGTACATCAGTATTCAGCATATTAAAATGTGGGTACTATACCATTCTTGTAATATAAACACATAGTATTCCCAAGAATGGCATTTTAGAGCTTTAACAGACCATTTTATATCCAATAAAAACATTGTCATGACCATCAACTGACATTTTATCCATTCTTTTTAAGGAAAAGATCAATGCAAAGTTTATTTACACACCTAATTGGTTTTAGGATTAGCTTAGCTTTATATTCAACTTCAATGCCTATTTTCAATGGATCTCAATACAGAAAGATGGCTTAGATATCCATTTATAAATGGATGCAACAGAAGGAGATCAATGGTTGTCTCTGCTCAGGTGCATAATTCAATGCAATGAAACATGCAAACTGTCCCTTGCCAGGGATTGCCAAGTCATCCTATAAGTACAGCGGAAAAGATGTAGTTATTCACTCCTATTTAGTCTAGTCAGTAGTGTAAGTGAAGTACATTTAGCCACTTAACTTTCTTTTATTTGCAGTGAGCATCTCTTTTGTCCTAAGCTATATACAGAGGCAGTTTCTACACTCACATAAACCATGTTCGGGACAATGTTTGCAATGTTTAGTTAAAGCAGGCACATAGTGAGACTGTGCCAACTAGGCCGGAGTCTTAGAAACCCTTCATCTTAGTCGATTTCTCTGCTGGTCAAAAGTGAATAGAAGAATGAGTTCATGCCACTGACACTTCAACCCAAAATGCTTAAGATTCCCTCTGCCCAGTTAGGTAGTAACATGTAGCCTGTTCCTGGTTGTACTAGGATGGGAGACCAAGAGAAAATCTAGCAGTTCAGTCACGCAAGTCAAGTCAGTGAAGAAAAACAAAATCCACAACACACAGGAAGGCAAAGGCAAACCATTTCCATCTTGTTGCCAAGAAAACTACTTGCATGTGTCTCTAGAGCCAAGTTCCACTTGCAGCACACAATCAAAACAAAATGTTATTGAATTCTAATAAAATTTACTTTTAATCAGTGTGATTATGATAGTAAAAAAGTACTGGATCTGCAGGCCATTTGCTCAGACTTATTGGATTTGGACAGATTTGCAAACACTTATTAGCTCTCAGTTTTCTGTTTGCCATTAAGTATTTCTGGCAGGCTAATTTATTTGCAAGACCAGTTTTCTTGTTTAATTCGTAAATAGGCATGGCCTTTCCAAGCACTCTGGCCAGTTTTCCAGACAAAGCACTTGAGAATGACTTGTTTTTATCCTTTGCATTGATTAATCAGGAGATATTAGAAATGGCTGATACAATTAACATTTAAAGTAATAGTTAATTTATATATATATATTTTATTTCTGGAAAAGAAAAAGAGCAGAAAGACTTAGTGCTCTTTCACCTGCCACTTTTCATTTCCTGGATATCCTTTGTAAACCCCCCCCCCCTCTTTAGCTGAAATCTACCATGCAAAAAGGGGGTAATCCTTTTTTCTTTGATCCTAAAATGCTAGTTGCCAAATTGGTGCGAGGATTTCAGAGTTAGCCTCGGTTCCGGAGGAAAAAAAGACCCGAAAGGTGCAGGCAGGGCCTCTACTACAAAGGTTCCTTGCCTGCCACCTATTTTCAGTCACAGAGCCTTACCTTCGTTCGATCCCCCGCGTCTAGGTTCTTGCCCGCTCGACGGTCAGTTCTGCTGGGCAAACGCCTTTAACAAACAGCACCTGAACTTCACATGGGCTTTTTTTTGTCTGGTGATAGCTCTGTTGGCTGGGTATTGCCCAGACCTCTGCCTCTTTCCTGCTGCAAAGCCTGTTAAAATACTCACGCACACAAAAAGTCTCTGTCACATGCTTTCCACACTAGATTTCTCCGATGTTCTGTTCTAGCTTAGAGCTCCCCAGAACTAACCTCTAATCGGGCACAGCGATCACATGGTCCGATTAGCACTTGACTCCGGGCGAACTTCCTGCAGAGCTGCCTCTTTCTTGCAGAGACGGCGGCAGGAGGGCCCAGCTCTGCGGTTAATCAGCTGTCTGATATTGTACGTTTCTCCCCCATCCCCCCTTCAAATGCCGGTGGGCATAGCGAGGTGGCAAGTCGTTTTGCACAAAACGATTGTGAACGTTGCAGAGGTTGTATGTCTGATCCAAATGGGACTTCTAATTAGTGCCTTGCAAAAGAAACAAGGAGCATTTTCTTGTTTTACAACTCGAAAAAGCAATACGGTTGAGCCTACCAAAGGCCATGGGGTCATGATGGTTACTAAAACCTTGTATTCAGAGACGTTGCAGTTCTGAATATAAATTGGTGGAACAAAGCAACAGAGGAGACCAGTCCTTCATGCCTTGCTTCAGTTTTTGGAAGTATCCAGTTGCGCCACATTGGAAACAGGATGCTAGGTGAGATGAATCTTGGACTTTTCTTTGCACCAACTTATGTCCTTAAAATATACACACAGCAAGGCAACTAAAGCCAGTTGCCAGACACACTGCTCAGGTTTCTTTGGATGTAAAGGTATGGGAAATTAGCTTCCCCAATATTATTCTGCAACTTTCTTTTGAATAAGTAATCAGGATCATTAACACAGACATTGCATTGATTTATCTTTAGAATGAAATCAAAACCTGCACTTCAAATATGTCTGATCTGAAGCGCAGGATCTGATTTCATTCTAAAGAGGGAGGGAGGGAAGAGGAATTTCACAATATTTTGAACTGGCTATTCCTTAGATTTTTTTGAAGAGATAAGAGAGAGAAGCAGAGGACCTTTAAATTAGTTTTTTTTTTCCTTTAAAAATGTGCTTGAGGCTGGGCAACAGAAGAACTAACTTTTGTTATAGTAAGCAAAAGAATGTGGAATTCCTAGTCTGTATGCTCTGGGCTTCCTTGACAATAGCATTTCTTCTTTATTCATCAAACTATTTCTGTCCTTGAACAAATAAATAATATACAAAGTGATTTCATTGTTGGAATGCCTTCGTGCTAGTAGCCCTTGGCTTCAGAAGAGAAAGTTCTGTGTAGGTAGTACACTGAATTTCTTTGGTGTCACTCTCATATTCATTGTTGTGCAAAGCTTGTTTGGAACATATTAATCCAGATATATGCAACATATGGAGTGTTGTAACACAGTTGGTTTTTAGTTAATTTTTCAGTCCCAAACAATGACATCTAAGCAACCTACATAAATATATCATGGAGGAGGCCCCTTAGGGCAACTGACTTAATCCCCTGCCCAGTGCAGAAATCGAAGAGATGAGCACCTAGGGAGACCAGTTTTAAACTTCCTATAACCTGAGCCTGTAAACCTTGTTTTTTGCCTTCTAGGTACAGAAGGCAAATAGGAATACATCCCTGTAGTACTTCTTCAGATAATATAAAGAGTGCTGGAATTTTAATCTTTTCTCCCCCACGCTAAACTTACTCTGTACCTTCACCCGTTCCTCTTAACAGTGTTTATATAATATAGTAGTAGAATATTTTCACTTACTTATTTTTAAAGCCTTTATTAAGCCTTTATTTTCACGTAAGAGAGATGATAGCAAGGTACTAGGTGAGCAGTCCTGAGGACTTCCACCATTCAGCAGAGGTTAGGTACATTACGATCAGCCACTCCTATTGAATGCCCACTACACAGTCACTCTTTCCCTTCTCCCATACAAGGAACTTTCTTTCTTCCTTGCCAGGGCCTCTAAATCTTATCTAAGGAGGAACTGTCCTTAGAATGTACATCTCATCTCAATTTTCTGGGTAAATTATTTTAACTATCTGTGAACAATGAAGCATGAGAAGGTTCACAAAGAAGAGGGGAACAACTTATTCTCCAAAGCACCAGAGGGGCAGGACAAGAAACAATGGATAGAAACTAATCGAGAAGAGAAGCAACCGAGAACTGAGGAAAAACTTCCTAACAGTGAGAATGGCTTGTCTTCAGAATTTGTGAGTGCTTCACCACTGGAGTTTTTTAAGAAAGGACTGGATAGCCACTTGTCTCAAATAGTATAGGGCCATGATGGTGAACCTATGGCACGCGTGCCACAGGTGGCACACAGAGCCGTTTGTGCCGGCACGCAAGCTGCAGGCAAACTTACCTCACTGGGCATCACAGCTGATTTTTGGCAGGTTTGAGGCCTTTTTCGGCCTCCCAAAGGCTTGAGGAGGGCTTCTGCAGGCTTTGCAGGCCGAAAACTAGTCCCGTTTCACCACTTCCTGTTTTTCCAAAAATATCGGAAATGATGAAACGGGGCTAGTTTACAGCCTGCAAAGCCTGCAGAAGCCTTCCTCAAGCCTTTGGGAGGCCGAAAAAGGCTTCAAACCCACTGAAAATCAGCTGTGAGGTGTAGTGCAGGTAAGGGGTGGCGGGGGTGGGGATTATGCATGCATACGTAGGAGGCGTGGGGGCATGCACTGCATTCTGGGTGCTGGCATGCGAGTGCAAGCGTGCAAGCGCATGCACAAGTTTTGGCACAGGAGCCCAAAAAGGTTAGCCACCACTGGTATAGGGTCTCCTGCTTGAGCAGGGGTTGGACTAGAAGGCTTCCAAGGTCCCTTGCAGCTCTATTCTGGTTGATTGAAATCCCAAAGAAAACAAAATGAGACATGGTATCTGAGTCTTTATAAAACTGCTGAAATAAAATATTCTAATACTATATTATATAAAATACTCTTATATCTCCTTGTAGCCTTTCTTTTCCATATTCCTATTCGTTGCCTTCTTCTGAAACTGTCCAGTTTAACTCCCCACTTCTGAAAATTCAGTGCCTAGAACATAGATCTCTATGAGGTAGTGTAGAGTAATGTGGTTGTAGCCTTATTCATATGATCAAAAAGAGGGGTTTCTGCATATAGAAATCAGAATGGGCCTATGCCTTCTGATACTTTGTGCTTGTGTAATCCTACCCAAGTACCAATCATAGCAGCAGATACGTTGATAAAGACTTGGTAAAGTAACGGCATACAGTTCGACATATGGAGGCTCTCTGTCTGGTCCCTTAAAGGGCAATATCTAGTATCAAAGGCAGGGCTTGTACACAAGGCATGCGGGAAAGTAGGTTTCTTAACAAAAATGAAGAAGAAGCTTGTTATTTTGTAGGTGTGGAAAGATATTGGCTTGTTGATTCAGATTACAGTTAGATTGGTGATGCCCAGATTTTCAATCTCAGAATCCTCTCCATATTTAGTGCTGGCTTCTGCTTGTTCCTGTGTTTTATATTGTGTGAAGATGAAGTGGGATGAGATCTTTAAATCCAGGCTCCTGCATTTAGTTGTGTGGAATTCCATTTGGCTAGTTTCATTACTCTTCAATTATATTCCAATAATTTGAGAATTGCGCTATAACTTTCTTTTTTAATCATTTGCAGATTTGACTTCTATTCCATTTTTTCACTCTTAGGAAACAGAAATCACTCAGTATCCGTCAGACCTAAATTTTACTACTTTACAAACTTATAAAATGCTTTCCTGAAATCACATAATATTTCACTGAGATAGGAAAGAAGTATTCAGATTACTTTAATTTAGGATTTATTATCACTACTTGGATATGTATTTTGATGATGATGATGATGATGATGATGATGATGATAATAATAATAATAATTTTTATTGGTGCCACAGTGATTAGAATATAGTATTGCAGGCAAAGAGCTGTTCACAGTCTGAAGTTCAAACCTGACAGGACTCAAGATTGACTCAGACTTCCATCCCTCCAAGGTCAGTAAAATGAGGAGCCAGAATGTTGGGGAAAACGTGGCGACATTATAAACTGCCCAGAGAGTGGTATAAAGCACTATGGAGCAGTGTATAAGTTTAAGTGCTATTTCTATTTCTATTGTTATGGTCAGTTGCACAGTCAGTCAGATGTTTGGACTGCATTTGGCATTTTTATCAATGTATCAATTTTATCAACAATTATTATGTCTGGGGTTTATGTGGCAAGTGCCTGTCTGTTTGAATTTTAAAGTTCCACAGCACTTTAGCTTTTTCATTTGCTATGACTTTCTATTTTATGGTCGCACAAGTTTTGCTTGTAGGAAAATGGTATTTGTTGCATATTTTCCAATGCGCTACTCTTGCTACTTCATCACCCCATTGTTTGTAGTCAGTCTTGCAGCAGCTAACCAAGTGATCCCCTGTTTCTTCAGCTTCTTTGCAGAGATAGTACTTGCTGTTTGTTGCTGTCTTCTCAGTTCTGGCGTTGTATTCATTTATTCTTAACATTTGGCCTTGTACAGCCAGTATTAGCCCCTTTGCCTCTTTCTTCGATTTTCTTGCTCTTAGCCATTGCAAAATCTTGTTGTTATTTGCTTTGCCTGCTATTTTTTTTAATGTACTGGCCATGTAATAATACTTTGTCTTCCCACGTCTCTTTTCTGTTCTTTATTTGATCTTTTCTGTAGGCAGTTTGGTTTCTCCAACATTGAGTAAGCCTTCCTGACATATTGTTTTCAATGCATCTTCTTCACTATCTAAGCTTATTAATTTGTTGTTCTACTTTGTGTTTATGTGGGGAGGATGTCAAGAGGGCAATCAGAGAGAAGCTCTTTAATGTACAAATAAAAATGGTGTGGCTTCAATAATGCTTAACTTTTTGACTGTTCCCACAAGGACACTGGTATTTCTACATTTGTTCTGATGCACTGTTTTCAGATTCACATCTTCTCTGTGGATAAGAATCTTTTTTGATGATAATGGGAGGGCACAGATTTACTATTTTAATGGCATATTATATGTATTCTTTTCTTAGCTTGCTTCAGTTTGCATTCGTTTTGGGGGTTTTTCTCAGTATAGAACATTGACATGTTTACCATTGACAGAGACAAAAAATTGCATTATGTATTGTATGATTATGAAAGTATTCTGTTTTTCTATGTTCTTATTGTAGAAAGTAAGTTAAGTAAGTAAGTGAGCCATTTTAAGTTCTAAAATATCCACAATGTGTGTATTAGTTGAGTTGTAGTCTGATTGATATATCTGATAGGTTTCACACATCTGGAGAAGATTATAGGATCTAAGCAACCTATAAAATATAGTACACACCCACCAGAATTTAATGTTTAATGTAATGAAGGGAGTTTCCTGTTTGTGTTTTAAATAACTGTTGCAGAACATTTTGGGAGAATGAAAAGTAACTGCAAAAAAGATAACCAAAATTCTTTTTGGCTCTTACAATCTGGCATTTCTTGTTTTTGCCAGCTCACAAATACATGTAACTTAGAAGATAAATATGTGCTCTTCAGTTAATAGAATAGGAAGTATTTAGATGTTCATGTGATTTGAACAAGATCCTCTTTGTATTTAATAATTTATTGTTAGTCATAAACTGAATCAAATCCATTATGATTTGAGTTAGCAAAGAGTCCCATGATCTAAAACCAAATTAGACAAGACATGAGAGATCTATTATCTGAATGCCAAACATTTCTGGCTTTCTTTTCTTTTCTCCCCCAGCTTTAGAGCATTTTCACAATAGAGTTTCTACTGTGGCAAACTTTGGGAAATGTTAGGTATCTGGCCTGTGTCTGGAAACGTATATATACATATACATATATGGCATTCAGCTTTGCTTGGGTATTTTCTCACGTCATTATAGTTGTGCTTTTAAAGTTGTAGCAACGTTTCAGCAGAATCTCATCTGCCATCATCAGGCTTCTGATGATGGCAGATGAGATTCTGCTGAAACGTTGCTACAACTTTAAAAGAACAACTACAATGACGTGGGAAAATACCCGAACAAAGCTGAATGCCATACATGTAAGTACCCGCGAAAACTTAAGAAAACATATACATATACATATACCGTCCTAGACAATGATAGTTGTTTAGGCATAAATATCTGTGAGGTATTCAGTTACTGGCTGACAAGGGCATTCTGATAACTATTTGCTTTTTAACCAGAAAAATCAGGTGCCAACTAATTGATGGTTCTTTGTAGACTCAAAACATAAACGTATCCTGAAGTCTAAATTCAATGTTATCAACCTTGACAATTTTAACGTGCTGGGAGATGAAGTCCACAATCTTAAATTTGACAAGTCTGAAAAACATTGTCTTAATTGATCTGAAAATAGTAAGAATGGACCAGTTAACACTCAACCTGCATATTAAATAGGTGCCAAGGCTCTGACTAATGAATCCAAGCAAACCAGAACTCTGAGACTTGATTCTTTCTCAAAGGTCTTTTTTAATGAGTACATCATATCGGCACAGCTTCAGTGGAAAACCAAATATAAATTAAACTAGGAAATAATCCCATCCCCAAGTGTCACAGGTCCCATTGGCCAATTGGTGGGCTCTTCAGGCACTCATTCTGCAACCTTATCTGTTGCCAGTAGAGATGACCTGCTGGTTCTCACGAGAAAGCGCTTTGTTGTGTCTAGTAATCCATTCCAACCTCCTTCTCTCCTTCCCATCTGTGTGGCAACTGAGAAAAAGAAAGATGGCTGCGACCAGGTTCATTCCAAAGTTGACGATAGGGTTCATAAGAGTGAGAAAAGCTGATCATTGGAATGCTTCTCAAATTGTTATGGTTTGAAGGAATTTTAAAATGAAATAACCCAGCATAGAAGTCTGGAACATTCAAGATAATGTGGAACACCTGGTTTGTTTTAAATTTTAGAGCACTGCACACCAGAACAACTAGACACAAGAACAGTTTTCTCCCGAAAGCCATCACTCTGCTAAACAAATAATTCCCTCAACACTGTTCAATTATTTACAAAGTGTACACTACTATTACTGTTAATCTTCTCACCACTCCTTATCACCCATCCCCTCCCACTTGTGATTGTAGGACTACAACTTTGTTGCTTGTATCCTTACAATTTATATTGACTGTTTCCTAGTATGATTTGATTTTTGATTGTACCCTATGACTATCATTAAGCGTTGTACGTTATGATTCTTGATTCTTAATGAATGTACCTTTTCTTCATGTATATTGAAAGTATTTATACCAAGACAACTTCCTTGTGTGTCCAATCACACTTGGCCAATAAAGTATTCTATTCTTTTCTATTCTATTCTATTCTATTCTATTCTATTCTATTCTATTCTATTCCATTCCATTCCATTCCATTCCATTCTATTCTAAACTTTAGACCAGGAGTGTCAAACTCGCATCATCACATTGTTGTTACATTACATATCATGACTTTTTGCCCTCCACTAAATTGGGGGTGGGTGTGGCCAGCGCATCCACCCCATGGGCTGCTAATTTAACACCACTGCTTTAAACTATAATTAAAAACACTGGATGTTCCGAATTCTTAAAACAACCACCCAATTTACTTTGTACCTACTAGCATTTAAGGTGCAATTGGCTTTAAATGGAAATAATCTTCAGCCACTAACACTACGGATTGTTGATACTTCTTTCTTCTATTTTTTTTTTTATTGTCAGCTGTTAAAGTAATTTGTGGAGAAAATATGGATAAAAGTTTTACATTTAGGAAGAAAAATGGAAGAAGATCACATCACTAAACCAGCTTCTACTAGGATCTTCAAGATTATTTGCCCTGAGAATAGAATGTTACCAGTTTCACGCTTCAGAATTTCTCAAAACATCGACTCAGCATCACATTGGCTGGCTAGGGGACTGGTCATGGGGGGAGGTATTGGGAATTGGAAAGAATAGCTTTGTGTTTCGTGTGGGAACACCAGATTCCCATCAGATTGTGCTGCAACCAGTTTCTTTCACTAAAAGTTTCATTGCTTCAGCTAAACGGAGTCATGAGTCCTACTTTCCTGAGAGAGCAAACTGGGGCAGGCCTGACAGCTATTATTCCGGGAAGAGGTTTGATAAATAAGAGGAGAACAAATCCTTTTTACTTATGGCATCAACCCTCTTCCTTAAGGCATACCTACATTTTATTTTACCCAGGACTTTGAAGAAATCTTCAAAAAAGACTGAACCAAGGGTTATTTATCCCCCTGCCAATAAACTGGTGTTTGCATTTGTTTTTGTTCTTTTGCTCCAGTGCTTTGTTGTTTAAATCTGTTTTACTAATCCCAATAAAATATTTTAACATAAATATAAAATAATTAGTAGGGAAATATATATTATACAATAATGCAAGTGCTCCTAGCAAAGTCTCCTAAGGAGAATCCAATTTCTGTTTCCAAATGTGTGGGTAGTTGATCATTGATCTGCCCGTCAAGTTTCCATTTATCTGGCCTGTGTCTGGAAACAAGCTGTTTTTTGGCTACTACAGCTTTTCCGTTGCTCAGTTTGCTGGAACTGCTATGCTACTGGCTGAAGATGAGCAAGGTTACTTAGCAATAAGGTATAAATCTAACAAATACAATAAAGTAGTAAAGAAAGATATTTTTCACTAGTTTTTCCCTTTACTGCAGGATCTGATAAATTCAGTTATTTATTGAGATATAATAATATGTATCTAATAATATATCAATGTTTCTCAATCTTGACGACTTTAAGAGATGTAGACTGAATAATTCATAGAGTTAAGTTATTTAGTGCAATAAATAGCAATAAATCTCTAGAGTTCTGGAGGTCAAAAATAGGTAGGGCCGTGTGGAATGCAGAGTTGTTCTGCTGGTTCTGCAGGAATGAGAGGTGGTGGTGAGAGTTCCCTTGGTTTGGGACATTCTAAGACAGGAGGAGCGGGAAGGTCAGTTATGTTTTGGGCTGTTTTCAGACACTCAAAGCAAAATCAACTCTCTTCTGAAAAAAGGAGGAGACTGGTCATGTTAATTTCTGCTCTCTGAGCATGTCTTTATAAATATAAAATGTATTTATCTTAACAACAAAAACAGTGGCAAAAATGAGACAAAACAGAGTATGAGAAAAACAACAACCTTCCCCAACAACAACCAATTTAACAAAACCAATACAAATATAAAATTGTATCAATACATCCACAGGAAACAATCTGTGACTTCAGTTCTTTCCTTTTCATGCAAAATTTAATCCAATTAAGAAAAACCTCCTTAAGAGTTCTTGTTACTTAAGACAAGAATATTAAAATTTATAGTATTGGGCTCCTTTTCAGGTTTATTTTAAGGCAGTTCTTGTTATGTGTCTTTGTAGTTCTTTGGGGTCTTGTGAGAGGAGAACATCATTTGCAAATGTAAATGATTTAAAAAGGCACAATTGATTTTTATTTCATTTTTTCCCAGCATAGTTTGCCAAATGCTTCTTCAAGGCAGGCTGAGAAAAGGATAGATAATATTGTATCAACTTGTTGTATAAAGTTTCTATCTAAACCTCATTTAGTTGATTTCCACTTTAAGATCATTAAAGCAAATTGTGCCATTGTTTTGTCATCTATTGATTGTAATAAGTTTGTGTAAGCAGTGTCTAAGCCTTGGTTGAGCAATACGTTATTGTTTGCTGGAATACTGAGTCAAACACATTTTTGTAAATGAAAGACATTGGTGTGCTCAGTGTGCCTTTCAATGACTTATTGAACAAGCTGGATGTGATCCATTGTATTGAAGCCATTTCTGAACCCTGTCTGCTCCTTTGGCTGTACATCATCTAATGTTATCAGTATTCTTTTTGCTATCACCTTGGTGAAAAACTTGTAGATGACTGAAAAAGGGCTTATTGGGCGATAGTTCTTTAAATCATCTTGGGCCCCTTTCTTATGTATAAGAATCTCTTCAGCATTTTTTTCATGCATCAGGATTTTTTTCTGAGTTATCTCAGGTATAGTTTTGCTAATATCTTGTGTATAGTATAAACTGTGACTGCCAGATTTCAGCCTTTCACCCATAATACGGTCATTTCCTGAAGCTTTATTATTTTTCATTGATTTTATGGTACTTGATACTTCCTCCACTAAGATATGTGGCATTTCCTCTTTCCTGGGTGTTGTTACTTTTGAGTGATCTTGATCTATGTGTAGCTCTGAATAGAATTTTTCAATTATGTTTAACATTTCCTATCTTGTTCTACCCACAGAACTATCTTCATGTTTTAATGCAGAAATCTTTTTTGTATTTAATAAGCTTCTATTTTGCTCTATTAATCCCTTTATTTTCTTCAGTTGCCTTTTTTACAAGCTTCATGTTAAATTGATGTGTTTCTTCTTAAATAATGTTTTCTTATGGTGTTTCAAAGTTCAATGTATTCCACTTTATTAGTGAAACTCCACCATTTTTCATTGTCCATCATTTTTTCATTAAAGCAATAGTTTCATCAGATATTTTTGACTGTACAAAGTGTTTTTCCAGAAGTGCTATAGATGTAGCAGATTCAAGGATATTTTTGATTATCTATTCATTTTAGTCCATAATGTTAATCTCTTCCAAATCTTGCAATAGATAGACTAACTCAAAATTCTAACAGCTTATCACTATTTTTATTTTTTATTAGGTCTTTATCATTTTTATATGCTCTTTTGAACAGCTCATACCATTCTATGATTACTTTCAAACGATTGATGACTGTACAATTGCAGAATGTGGTTTTATCACTTGACATGATGTATCAATTTCGCTTGTGTATTCAGATGGACTATTCAATGTCTATTTTCTACTAGTTTTATTCCTTGTAAAATAGTTCATGATATAAAGTTTCTATCTGTTATTCACCACTTCCATATGGGTCAATCACTTTTTTCCAGGTATTTTTCTTCCTATTCTTGCATTAAAGTCACCCATTAGTATTTTGTATCGGCATTTTTCTTTGTCTTGAAGATGGTCCACACCATTGTAAAACTCTTCAACCTTCTCATCACTATAACTTATTGTTGGTGCATAACCTTGGATGATTTGAAGCATGTATTGTTTGTTCAGTTGTATGATGCATTGGGCTACTCTGTCTGATATACTTTCAAATTTTACTACAGAGTCTTTCAGCTTTTAATTGATGAAAAAACCCAACTCTGCCACATAGTCCATCTTTGGTACCTCTAGTGTAAAGTAGATGCCTAATCCAACCAAGTTTAACTAAATTTTTATTTTTTTGTTGTGTTTCACATAATCCAATGATATCCCAATGTATATTGTTGAGTTGAATAAGCAATTGTTCTAGTCGAGCATCCATTTTCATTGACTGACCGTTCCTAAGTCCAAAGGCAGCCTGATTTAACCCAGTGATTTTTAGCCCCTTCTCCCTTGGACTGTGATGGCAAACCTATGGCACGTGTGCGTTGCATCATGGGTGCAGACATGCGTGTGTGCATGCGCACTTTTGGCACGTGATGACCAAAAGGTTAGCCATCACTGCCATAGGGCCTCTGGGGAATGAGAACTGTTTTTGAGCTCAAAATCTGTTTTAAAATGATCTCTCTGTGAGAGAAATTGGCAGAGCTGGGGGGAGGGGGAGGAATCAAAGAGGGAGTTAGTGTAGAATCTTTATATAGAAGAGAGTAAGGTCTGACCCTCCTCTTCCCCCCATCCTCGCAAATGCTGTTGAACCTTATCTAATCTAGCCCAGGTGTAAACTGCCAGTCTGGGAAGATTCTTCTGAAATAGGCATTGAGTAATATGAAGTAGCTAATTTGAATTCTTCACATATGTGTCTGGTTGTTTGACATCGCCTCATTTTATTCCATGGTATTTACATTGGGAGAGTTAAAAATTATGGTTAAGTCAATACATTTAAGTGTTTTATTTGTTTAAGGGATACTCAGATTTTTTTAAACTTTGTGATAAAAACAATATGACTATGGAAAAAGATCTGAGGCATATATATCAAAAGAAAGGGTTCTGACTAAATTCAAAGTTTGAAATTCAGTCTGTTTTGTCATAACGTGCTACAGAGTTAGGATTGGCATCTCTATTCACTGACAAGCTCTCTCTCTTAGGAAGTACTCATTCTTTTACCCAGACTTGAGAGAGTAAGCCTACTTATTGAATTTGGCTAGGGGAGGTGAGTAAAAAGTTCATTAAAAAGTATTTTCCACATTTCTAATATTTTTGTATAAAGGAAGTAGAAAAAACTTAAGATTTGAGATGGGGAATGACCAAAATTGAAAGGTTCATGAATTACTAGATAAAACAATTTCTCAATACAAATCTGTTATTGAAAACTGTATCCTACTCCAAATTCAATACTTTCTGATTGCATTAGGTAATGCCTCATTTTTTCCAGCCTGGATTTGATAATTAACTACTACTGGTATGGAATTATGTAACAGATGATGTTTGCCCAAAGGAAAGATTCAGGATTAACCATTTTAATCTCCAAATTTACATCATTGGCATCATTCCTTTCATTAAAGTGTAAGTAACTAGAAAGCTCAGGATTATATTGGTTGGAAACATGCAGAAAAGGCCTTCATCCTGTAGTGGATAGACAATGGCTAAGAAGAAGATGATGATGATGATGATGATGAAATTATTCTTGTCATTTTTTTCATCTGTATCATTCTACTGTTTGTATTAAAAGTAGAACATGCCAAAAGTGAAATACAGAAATACAAAATGTAATTTTAATAATACCATTTCCTGCCTACATAGTGTACAGATGTGTGGCTAGAAGAGATTTGGGAGTTAGACCAATCCCCTAAAAGATAAATAAAAATAAAGCTATTTTTTTTTAAAAAAGGAAGAAAATGTAACATATAAGTCTTCTAAGAATATGTAAATGTATGGTATAAGTGGGCAGCCAATCCATCCCCTCATATTTACTTACAGACAGCAATACATCGCAGATATGACCTTGTTCATGACCCTCACTCTGTCAAGGACCTTGGAGTTCTCATATCGAATGACCTAAGTGCCAAAGTTCACTGGAACAGTATTGCCAAAAAGGCTTTAAGAGTTGTAAATTTAATTTTACGAAGCTTCTCCTCTGGTAATACTGATTTGCAAACTAGGGCATTCAAAACTTTTGCTAGACCAATACTTGAATTCAGCTCTGCTGTCTGGAATCCGCACTGTATATCAGACATAAATACAATTGAGCGAGTCCAGAAGTATTTTACCAGAAGAGTACTACATTCCTCTGTTTGCAGCAGAATACCCTACACCACCAGACTTGAGATTCTAGGCTTAGACAACCTTGAACTACGCTGGTTAAGATTGGACTTAAGTATAGTACATGAAATCATATGTTACGTCTTACCAGTTAATGAATATTTCAGCTTTAGCCACAACAATACAAGAGCACACAACAGATATAAAGTTAATGTTAACCACTCAAAACTTGATTGCAGGAAGAACGATTTCAGCAACAGAGTGGTCAATATCTGGAACTACCTGATTCTGTTGTTACTTGCTCAAACCCCTACTCAAACCCTCTATTGACCGCACCCCATTCCTAAAAGGTTTGTCTGTAAGGGGCATGCATAAGTGTACAATCATGCCTACCATCCCTGTCCTATTGTCCCCAATTATTAGTTCCTATTTCTTATATTTAAACTTATGTTTATTCTTATTACTATTGTAAGCTTTTGACAAAATAAATAAATAAACATAAATAAATAATACAAGTTATCTACTTACAACCATTCATTTAGAGTCTATTCCAAGTTACAGTGGCACTGAAAAAATGACCATGACCATTTTTTAAACTTACAACTGTTTTAGCATCCCCTTGGTCATGTGATCAAAAAGTAGACACTTGGCAATTGGCTTATATTTATGACAGCTACATTGTCCCGAGATTATGATATGATCACCTTTTGTGACCCTTTGACAAGTAAAATCAATGGGGAATCCAGATTCTCTTGCTACTGTGCTACTAACACCTACAGTGATTCACTTAACAATTGTGGCAAGAAAGATGGTAAAATGGGGCAAAATTCCCTTAACAACTGTCTTGCTTAGCAACAGAAAGTTTCGGCTCATTTGTCATAATTTGAGGACTATCCGTATTTGCCTTTCAGTACATGCTCTTTTGACTGAGATAGAGTATAGATCCCCATGTACTCTGAGATTTAAAATACTGCTCAGGAGAAAAATGGTTTTTTTAAATTGTCTCTATTTAATGCGGCTGACAATTGAGAACCAAAGTTGAGAAGAGAAACAAGATTTACTCCATCTCCCCAGCACTGCCAGAATTAACTAGTTGGAATCATTAGGGATCTGGAGAGGAAATCCAAGATTAATTGAGGCAAAGGAAAATATTTTCAAGAAAACAGTTGTATTTGAAAGTGAAGACAAAATAATGTTTTGTTAGATTTATTTTTATTTTGACTACTTGTGTTTAAACTCTTAATGTTTACCTCTGCTATTTATGTTCTGTGTAGAATCTAAGTAACTGTATGTTTTATGCAACTGGTAATGTTTTTACAGCAGAATTTCTATATTAGTAACAGACAGGTTTTTTTGAAGTTTTTCTTTTTCTTTTGTAGGAGAGGTCCTTTTAAATTATAACCCATAGTATGCAAAAAACCCAATAGGTTTTTATCTTCTTTGCTGGAAGATATGTGCTTGCTTATGAATACTTACATCCGAAAAGGAATTTTTCAAATCCTTAGTTGACTTAAAAAATACATTGGATTTTATTTACCGTATATACTCGAGTATAAGTCGACCCTAATATAAGCCGAGGCACCCAATTTAACCACAAAACACTGGGAAAACTTATTGACTCGAGTCTAAGCTGAGGGTGGGAAATGCAGCAGCTACTGGTAAATTTCAAAAATAAAAATAGATACCAATAAAAACTTTCACTAGGACAGTTGAGAATAAGTTTGATGTTCACAATTTCCTCTTTGAAAGAGACCTTAAGTAAATAGGGAACAAGAAGATGAAGAAAAAGAAGTGTGTTTTTTCACACTTTTCACACTGCAGTGAACAAAAATGGCATCATAGGGACAGGCTTATTCTCAGTCCAAAGGTTCGTTTCTGATTTCTTCCCTGATTTAAGGGAAATTTGGGAAACGATCTCACTATCATGAAAGGTTTAATTGATTCACTAACCCAAAAGATGATGATGATGACAGTGGGAGGCAGGAGTCACTCTCTCCCTCGCAAGAAAAAAGCAAGAGCCGTTCTTATGATCTCTCCCTCTCTCTTTCTCTCCCTGTAATACAGTCAAGCCCTTTCCAGCACGCACGATCTGCCTTCGCCACTTTGCACCTTGCAAATGCAAAATCCTGGGGTTTTTGCATTTGCAAGGTGCAAAGCGGTGAGGGTGGATCCCGCATGCTGGAAAGGGCTTGACTGTATTACGGGGAGAGAGAGAGAGAGGGAGAGATCATAAAAACGGCTCTTGCTTTTTTCTTGCAAGGGAGAGAGTGACTCCTGCCTCCCACTGTCATCAACATCTTCTTCTTTTGGGTTAGTGAATCAGTTAATTTGGGAAATGATCTCACTATCAGAAAACAACGCGAGCTGCCACCACCACCTCCTCCTCCCCCTCCTCCCGAGTGGACTGAAAGCAGCTGGAGCTGAGGAAACGAAGCTGAGTGGAGCTGAAGCAACCTCGGCTCGCGTTGTTTTCTCAGCCTAGAGAAAGGGGAAGGGGGCTCATCTGGACCAAGGGTGAGTCTCCCCCTCAGTTTCCCCTGAAGGATCTTCCGTCACTTTTGCCTTCTCCCTACATCTTCCCTCTGTTAAAATCCCCACACACACACACACTTATTTTCGGTCGGATAGATTTTGTGTCTGAGCATTCTCACATGGCGGTGGGTCTTCCCCCCCCCTAAAAACAGTTAAAAAAAGAAAAAACAATATATCCTCAAGCAAGAACTTTTCTGCTTCCAATATATCCATGCTTAAAAGTTGCAAAGGAAACACGGAAGCAGGGAAGCGGCTGCCCAGCTTCGGAGCTCCACACCATTTTTTTTTCAGAGGGGAATCTGACTCGAATATAAGCCGAGGGGTTTTTTTTCAGCACTGAAAAACTCGGCTTATACTCGAGTATATACGGTAATCTCTTATGGAATTATTATATTTCCCAAAATATAGAAAGTAGATTTCCTTTTTTTAATTTTCATTCATAAACATTTTGAATACAGTGTATTGTCAGGGCATATTACAAATAAGCTAACATAAAGATAAATTTTGTTAAAATTATTCTGTTGCATCATTGCTATTGTTATTAGTATATGAATTACTATTTGTTTTTTTCCCCTTGTTTTTCCTCTCTAAGTGATATACCCTGAAGATTGATTTCCTAATCACACCTCTCAGAACTATAGAATAATGAAGAGTGCTACAGAATTTATTTAAATTTTCCCCATTTTTGGTAACCCGCCCCCATCTATTTTCTGCCTCCCGAGTCCCAGCTAATCGGCTGGGTCTTCTTTCGTTGCCCTGCACAGGAGAACGGAGCTGGAAAGCGGGTTAGTGAGGTGGGGAGGGAATAGGGATTTTGCAGTAATGCCACACCCACTAAACCACACCCACAGAACGGGTAGTAAAATTTTTTGAATCCCACCACTGCATGAAACCCACATATTGTATATATATACAATTTCCATCAGCCTTGGGCAGCATGATCTAAGGTCAAAGATGATGGGAGAGACAGTAAAATGGCATCTAGGAAACAACAGTTTATGGAAGGCTGGTCTAACAGCTTTCAAAAACTATGTTGTTATTGAGGCTCTCACACTCACTCTTCCTGAAGTCACAGCTGACCTGCTTTCTTCAGCATCAGTATAGAGGATTTATCAAAATGATCATCAAGATAGTATTGTGGGTCTGTTAAGATGACTGCATGTGGGGAAAAATGTTATTGCTACTGAAAGCAACGCCATCCCTACCACTACCCAAAATCTAAATATGCCCTAGTGAATATTTAGCACCTGAATACTTAAAATAAAATGTGCCTCATCAATCTGTTTGTTTGCTGTGCAATATTAGGAAAGCTCACTGAACAGTAGATAACACATGCAAGTTGTCAAGTTATTACTTTACCCATTACTTGGTATAGCATTGGGTAGAAGCCCTTGACATCACATCCATTATCACACAAATATTGTGGATTATGGAATCGTTGTTGTTCTCTGAATTCAATTATTTGCTTGCAAGCATTTCATTACACGACTAGGTATCCTCATCAGTACTTTGATGATGAGCAGTATACTGATTATGTTATCTAGTCTAGTAACAAAACTTCTGCAAGCATACAACTGAGTTCAGAGACTAAAGACTTCACTGTTCAACTCTGAGCTAGAGATATTCGCTTCTATTGTAATCTGTAATATCATTTGATTGATGATGTTAGAAAGTGGTCAAATCACTTTTGCCCCCTTGATCCCGGTATGCACACATATTCATATAGTTGGATTTAGTTTGCACTAAACTAAAGGGCACCAAGCCTCAACTTGTTTTCAAAAAATGAGTCAGTGATTTCCCTTGTTTCTTATATAGAAAATATAAAGTACATAGTTCATTTGGACCTATGGGGGTCTTAACTAAAACCCAGAAAATAAGAAACCTTATAAACATCAAAATACTGTGTAATAAACCTCTTATTGTTCTGGGAAGCATCATCATAAATCATTATGATTTACTTTTCCTGATGATGAAGCTCTGCAGCTGTGGAAATGTTTTTTCTTAATCCACTAAGGTTGGGATTCACTATCTTCCACAAATGTAAGGTTATTCTTTGTTTATACAAATAGGAATAAAATTTGCAAGCATTGAGAAGCCCACTTAGTCACATCTTACTTCCTTTTTCATCCTCCAGTTTGCTATGTAAAAACAAGGCATGATTGATTTACTGATTCATGATACTTTTGTGATAACGGGCTCAATAGTAATGATGCTACTGGTACTAAATAACAGAATATTTACCGTACCCACACAGTAAGATATTATTTTTTGGGTGTTAGTAGATATCCAGATCTATTATGTTCTATGGAGGGAACAGATTCTCAATTTCAAGGCTCCATCAATATCTATCAAGACAAATATTATTCCTGCCAGCCTTTAGTGGAATTTATTCAACTGAGAAATCATCAACAATGGATGGATTAGTAGCTGAAATGGACCCAAATACTTGAAAAGGGTGGCAGTAGGGTCTTTTCTATAATAGATGCCTAATCAATTAGAAACTAGATTTCTATTTACATCAACTTTTATATATAAAAATGTTTGTCCCAGAAAGACACTGAACCCAACTTTTGGGTCATGGAGAGTGGGATAATAAAGCTATGAAGGTTTTCCTTCCATCTATCTTTTTGCTGTTTAATGTTATTAATTTCTGTTCAAATAATTGTAAATAAAACAATACTGTAATGCAAGTATTAAGACGTTTCTTCCCCAGCTGAAATTCAGCCTTATTTCACTGGACCAAGGATTTTGTGATGCTTAGGAGAATAGATCCCCCTCTCTTTTGTTGAAAAAATATATTTGGTGAAAAAATACTACAAACTACAAGAGGTGTGCTTTTGCCTGAGTTATATGCAAATGATATAAATAACCATCAAAGAGGTCAAATGTTGTTCTTTTAAAAACTGTATTATGTTTCCAACCTAAATGGACTAAGTTTTTCTGTTGAAATCAGGATTTCTTTGTAGTAGTTTTCTTAACCCAAATGCAGCTCTGCTTTGTCTCATTGAACAAAATAGCAAGAATAACTTTGCCAGAAAGAGGCATTTCTTTTACTATAGGTTGTGTAATACTCCATTAAAATAGGAGGAAGCTATACAAAGCTTTCTTCCAATAGCATAATCAGGCAAGGAGGAATTAATGTGAGTCCCAGGAGCCAAACTGAAAACATCTGTCTTTGGTCTCTAGGTTTTCTTGAATAGGCCAAGTTCTTAGGACAGCTGCTCAGAGCTTGAGGCATTTATTTCATAAACTATGACTATGAGAAAATTAGCTTTTCAAATATCTTTTAAACCCATTTCTTCTTCCTCTGACATACATACTGTACATTGTTTGCTCTTTTTGTATCTGTTTTAATTCAAGATTCAAAAAAGAGATCTACATAACAGATGGAAGTCATCACCCATTTAATTTTCCATATACTCAATAGAGAGTTGTTTCACGCAAGTATTACAGCAACATGGAGTGCTTAGTTGACCCTGAATAGGTATGTCATTCCCATAACAGAGTCTATAAGTCATGTTTAAATTATAGTTATGGTTTTTCTATCACAATTTTTTGTACATCCAGTTTAACTCTGTAAAACCACCCAAGTGTTCCCCAAAGCTGTTTTCCTTCCCAAAGGGGATTCCAGTGAGTTCACTGAAATGTTTATATTGCTATTTAACTTTGCAAGTCCTTACTTTCATTTCTATCCTCTAAAAAACAAAACAAAAAAACCCCACATGGTTGTAAGATGCTGAAGCTGAAAATTTCAGCTATTCGTTGATTAATCAACTTAAATGCAGGGCTTGTTTGGGAGTGAGGTAAGGGAGATAATTTTACATACAATTGTAGTAGTTCAACAAAATGTAGAAACTAGCATTTCATTTAGCAGAATTGGGAATATGTTGTAAAATTCGTAATTATGAACTAATTTTCTTTTAATATCAGAAACCAGATTTCCATTTCATTGTGATGGTGAATCTTCATTTCCATGTACATCTTCTTGTTTTTCTTTCTGAGAAAAGATCAGTGCAGTTCAAAATTAATAAAAACAATTTTGCAATTTGTTATTTCAGTTAGTTTATCTGGACTATTTAACATACAGAGAAAAGAGGATCTAGTAAATGTAAAATTGATTCTCTGTCTCCCTATATGAGGAAATCACCCTATAAAGGTTAGATTTTGCAAATACAGTAAAACTGTTGGAAATAGCTAAATTTTATATTTAATGGCTTAAATGGGATTAGAAAGATGTTCTTTCTCTTTGCCTTATGAATACCATAGTATCATTTGCATTTATTCTAATAATTATGTTAGAACCAGAATAGGAATAGACATTCAGTCTGCTTTATAGTGGGAAAAACTCAGCCTTTCATAAGTTTTTAGAAAACTTGCATTCACTGAAATGCTTGCTAATATTGGGTAATTTGCATGCTTTATTTTTCCACAAAAAACAAATGAAATATCAGTTGTGTAATCATTCAGTTGGCAACAGACTCATTTCAAGCATGAATTTTGATTTAAATCAGGTTTTTTCTGTCTTTTTTACTTTTTCTGATGACCACTGTAATCTACCAAAGCTAAAGTAAGTTATATAATGCTTTCCCAGCTAATGGAATTAGCCCAGTTTCAGTGTTCATATCAAATCATAAGCTTTTCTGACTGGTCAGCAAATAATAGAAGAATCTGAAAGTAGCATGTAAACATTCCTCAGAACTTGATGATGAGGGACAAAGATGTGCCTGTCCAGATGATATGAACACAGGAAATGTAGCACAGCTCTATGCTTCTATGTAAGCAGTACACAATGTTTATATAACAATGTAGATAAATCATATAAAGAATGTGATCTGGGAGAAGATTCATTACTGTATTGCTCTTTCCATGAACTATTAGAATATGCTCTTGCTTATAATCTGGAGAGTGCATTTTAACGGAGAAAAGGAGCGCTCGTCAAATTCAGATGAATCCAAACCCAAAAAGTTTCAGACTGATTTAAAAACAACCAACAGCTACCTAAATAAAAGCGAAGCATTGTTTATGAATCCATCTCAAACTTTATGAGTGATTCAGTGGGACCCAAAATGCATCTGCAGAAATAGACACATTTTGTCACTCTCTTCAGGGAAATAACCTACTCTCTAATAAACAATTTGGTTTCAGAAAAAAACTATCCTGTAATCTGCAACTCTTACACTGCAAAAACATATGACTACACAACTCGATCAGGGTAAAGCAATAGACGCAATCTACATAGACTTCTGTAAAGCCTTTGATTCAGTGGTACATGATAAACTACAAATAAAACTAAAATTTTATGGTATCTCTGGACACCTACATAATTGGATAGAAGCATTCCTGTCAAACAGACAACAAATGGTCAAAATTGGGAGCACCCTATCAAATTCTGTACCTGTCAACAGTGGTGTCCCCCAAGGCAGTGTTCTAGGACCAACTCTTTTCATACTCTACATAAATGACCTCTGTGATCATATTAAGAGCAACTGCATTCTCTTTGCTGATGATGTAAAGCTATTCAACACCACAGACAATACTACTACCCTCCAAAAAGACCTTGACTATGTATCAGAATGGTCAATCAAATGGCAACTTCAAATCTCAACATAAAAATGCACTGTCTTACATATTGGCAAAAAAAAAATCAGAAAATAAAATAGAAGCTAAATAATCAAGACCTAAATAATCAAGATCCAAACTTTGTCAAGGACCTTGGAGTACTCTTCTCTAATGACCTAAGCGCTAGAGCCCACTGTGACTACATAGCCAAAAAGGCATTAAGAGTTGTTAATCTAATCCTATGTAGCTTCTTCTCTAGTAATATCACACTACTAACTAGAGCATACAAAACATTTGCTAGACCTATACTTGAATACAGCTGGAACCCATATCATGTATCTGGTATTAACACAATTGAAAAAGTCCACAAATATTTCACAAAAAGAGTTCTCTACTCATTGCAAAATGCCTTATGCCACCAGACTTGAAATTCTAGACCTAGAAAACCTAGAACTAAGCCGCCTCCAGTCCGATCTAAATATAGTATATAACATCATACATTGCAATGTCCTACCTGCAAATGAATACTTCAGCTTCAACCATAACAACACAAGAGCACACAATAGATGCAAACTCAAGGTTAAGTGCACCAAACTTGATTGCATAAAATACGACTTCAGCAACAGTGTGGTCAATGTCTGGAATACTCTACCTAACTGTGGTTTCTTCCCCAAACCCCAAAAACTTTAACCTTAGACTGTCTACTATTGACCTCACCCCTTTCCTAAGAGGCCTGTAGGGGGCGTGCATTTGCCTACCGTCCCTGTCCTATTGTTTCTTTTTCTTACAAGTATCTATCTCATGTATTCAAAACTATGTTTATTCTTATACCTGTATATTGTAAGCAATTGACAAATCAAATAAATACTAAAAAAAAAATACTAAATTTCCAGAACAACAAAATATTGTTTAGAGACGGATAACTTTAGTTTTGAAGTAGCAATAGCTATGTTGTCCAGGAGAAAAAGAACATCTATTTTTTTTTGGGGGGGGGGGGAGGTTCAACTTAATTTTTTTTAAATAGTGACAAGCTTTCAAATTTCTAAGAAGATATTCGAAGAAGTTTAGAAGAAGAACACTGTACTATGCTAGTCCTTTTCTAGATCAGAAATGAACTTTCCTTAGGTATTTAGAACCCTTGCCTTGAGGGAGAACAAAGACCTAAATGCCTACTTGGTTCTTGCTCCCAATTTAGAAGGCGGCAGCCTTCCATATCTAGCCCTCTGGAAACTAGATGCACATTCATCAGCCTTTAAAAAAAGCAAGGAATGTTTTCATAATTGTCACATATTCTCCTGGATTTTAATGCAAAAATAAAGGAAGATTCTTCTCCGTGAAGACATTGAATCTATTTTTTTTTCTGGAAAAATACATTCCATTTGTGGGTAAGAATCATATACTGTACCTGGTTTGCAATGATCAGGAGCTATGAAATATACACAGCCCAATATTTTTGCTGCAGTTCTCAAGTTCTCAGTGCAGGAAGGAGCTTTTCCTTCTTCAGGAGTTAAGAATATTTTTCCAGAGGTAGAGTATTCTCTATTATAGTGTTGGAAGAAATATCCTTCTGGGTTCAGTTCCAAGTGGGGAAAAAGACACTGGAATCATGGAAGTTGCTTGGAAAAAAAGCTTATTGATGAACAGGATCACATGCCTTGGAGATTTTGGGCGAAGAAAAAATGGGAAGAGATACTGAAAGTGCCTGGGTTTTATGCCTTCTTGGGGCTTTGAACTTTCTGGGGCACAGGAAGAGTATCCTGATTGGTTGCTGTCAGAGATCATAGCTAACCTTGTAGGTTGTCTGTGTGCTAAGTTGGTGGATGGTGCAATGAAGGGCAATTAAGTGGCTCTGCCTGAAGGAGGTAGATGTTTGTTATGTAGAATAGACTAGCCCGGGCCTTAATGGCCCATTAACAAAGAGTGGGGGGGGTGAGTTTCTGCCTCTCTTGAGTTTCTACTTCTCTTTTAGGGGAAATATTCTGCCTTTTTAGTATATCTTAAAATACTTCATTTTTCTAGGAGAGGTTTTAACTTCCAACAACAGTCACTTAACAGAAAGGCAATATCTTGGCATGAAGCTAGTATATTTGTTTCTGTCCTCTCAAGTGATGAGTTGTCTTTCCTGAGAGCTGCCATTGAATGGTGTGAGAGGAAAGTGGAGATGCATTTGTTGGCAATGTCTGATCTGTTAGGATTCCTTCATCCAGCTCTACTACCTGCCATGGAGGGAAGGAGAAACTAGCAGAAGCACTAAATAAAAGGAAGAATCAACTGTTTTCCAAACAGGACTTTGCCTTCTAGGGTGTGGAGGGCAGTGGAAGCAGGCAATTGAAAGGCAGGGTTGATAACCCACTCCTTGCCCCATGATGAGTAGGGTGCATGAACATGGGTGGGTAAACTTTTCTGTTTCAAAAATATCCATCTATCACTGCTTAACTGAATTATTTTAACTACATTGCTTTCCTAAGCAAATATTTTCATATTTGTGTTACCAAAGGCCATGCAATGCTTCCTGAGGGAAAGACAAAAAAAATATTGAAAAGAAAAGAAATGACAACTAGCTTGCATGGACTACTTTGCAAATAGTTTTTACTTGTTTTTTTCCAGCTAGGCAGAGATGGAGTGAGTGGGAGTCTCCAAGTGCACCAACGGAGCCGAATTAAAATGGGATCCTCTTTCCTTTTATTTTTGGTGGTTTAAAATGTGATGGGCTGGATCTGTCTATAGCTTCTGGGAGCAGAAAAAAAACACATATATCAAATATCCACAACAACTCTATTATAAAATCCCCAGTGTGTTTATTAGCTCAGGAGCTTAGGCTGAGTGTTTAGCTGCACAGAGGATAATCTGCTGTCAGTGAGACTTCCACATCACAGTTGCTATTATTTTGAAAGCCATTACTTCTATGCAAATATAGTATCTACATATGCACAGTCCCCACCTCTTTCTTTCATTAAAGTCCTGAGGAGGTAAAACAATTGGTTTATTCAAAAGAGAAGGAGGGAGGGAGGGGGGAGAGAGAGGGAGAGAAAGAGAGAGATGAACAAGAGGAAATCTACCCAGTGAGTAGGTTTGGAAGGTGTATCTTTTTCTTCCTTCATGTAACCCTACTTCTATACCCATTCACCCCAATAATGATTACTTCAAATTTTATAAATAGAATGATTTAGAATATCACTTAAAGGATGAAAATTAAGCCCCTTTTCTAATCCAGTATATTTGTGTGCAATAGAGAAAAAGGAAGTCTCAGCCATTATTGATCATGGCTGAATTCATTGAAAATGAAAACAATGGACCTTCCAGAAACTTAGTGTGATAGCATCACCCTGTGGAGAAATATTACCGTGCTATCATGTCATGGAAAACAAGTGTAGTATGTATCGTGTAGTGATGGCTAGTGAGCCATTTCTGGGTCTGCCATTGACAATTTATGCAATAGATTCAGCATGAGGCACATTTACCTTTTAATGTATCACAGCTTTGTTGATGTATTTTACTTATTGCATATATTTTATTTGGGGAATACTTTTGGCTAAGATGTTTGTCCAGATGTTTCATGTTGACATTTTTATTTCTGCAGAGTGAAAAGGGGACATTAATGATATAGTACTGAAATGTATAGATCAGCTGAGAATTTGACAGCATATCGTTAGAGATGATACTGCCATAAGAGGAACAACTGTACAAGACATACTCTACTGCCTACATTATTGCACGTCGATTCAGTCTTCCCAGAAGGAATTCACATAAGCAATATTTTCTTGCTCTAATGCAGCATATTTTCCTGATTCCAGAAAAAAACTTGCCTGTTTCCAATTACATTTACTAGAAATAAAATAACCATAAGAAGAAAATGACATCTGAATTGTGCAGAATGAGGCCCATTATACTGTGTGTAACCTCAGAATAGAAGATTCATATTTAAATAAAAACATTTAGATTAGATTAACAAAGTTGGAAGGGACCTTGTAGGTCATCTAGTCCAACCTCCACCCCAAGCAAAAGACCCTTTCTGACTAATGGCACTCCAATCTCTTCTTGAAAGTTTCCAATGATGAAGCTCCCACAACATACATTTTGCCTCTCAAAATAGAAAATGTTTACTATTTACAAAATATAAAGTTTTTATTATTTTGCTTTCTAAATCTGGTTTTCATTAACAAGCTGATAGGATGTTTGTGGGAACAACCTGTTAATTTGGAGCAATGACTTTTTAATTTGTTATTCTATATGCAAAAAGACAAGATTAAAAGAGAGAATTGTCACAACCCCCCCCCCACATCTAATATACTCAAGAAAACCATACTTACATATACATATCTAGTTATATCATTATTAATATTTATTAGTATTTAACTCTATTGAAAACTAAAAAATAAATGGGACATTAAACATAGAAGCTGTTGCTACGTTTTGCAATCCAGATATTGCCAATCTGATTTGGGATTCAATTTTGGGTTTTGCAAACCTATTATTTACCATAATTGGGTCAGAATTGGTTTTTTGCACCCTCTTTCGTGTTTACTTTCTTAATATACTAAGTAAGTGCATTTAAGTTGCAAACAACCTCAATAATTGCTCATTTTTAACCCATTTTTAATTGAATGATGTAAGGTAGGTAGTAGGAGTAGGATTCTCAGTTTGTTCCTGGCCATAAAAAGGCACTAAATGGTGCTTGACAATTGACCGCTGAAGAGTTTCAAAAGTTTCACAATATTTATTTCCTGACCAAAATAAGTATATTCAAAATGCAAGCATAATTTTCTAATAGAAATATGAATGATGAAATCCAAGCTTAATTCCAGAAAAAAATAGTGTAAGAAATCTGACAAAAATTATTTTAGGGAAGCAATGACTGCTGTACAAATTAAGTACAGTTGATCTTAACCAATATTTGAAAAACAAATCAAGATGTACCTCGTAATATGCCTAAAGCTATTCTTCATTTGGAGCCTGCCTTCACTTCTGTTGAATCTCATGTATAAAAATATTGGCTTAAAACTAAAGCTAAAGCTAGATATTGGGAGCAGGTCCTATGTTCAGTCCATCCCTGTTGGACTGAATAGATTTGTCTTCTCTTTCGAACAAGAACTGGGGTGCTTTTATCTTAGCAAGTTTAGCATCCCTTAAGATTTTTGAAGGAAGGTGTCCCTCCGTTCTCTTCCTCTGAAATCTTATATCCTTATTTGGATGAAACCTAAGGGATTAAATGAAATTTTAGGGATTAAAACATCTGCTGCTGTAATATAGTCTCCAACTATCTGTTTGTCGGTATGTCTGTTGATTAGATTTTTATCTGGCCTTTATTACTTTATAAGTTACTCAAGGCAAAAAACATTGTACATTATTTATTTATTGATTTGTATTACTTTTTACAAATAACTCAAGGTGGCAAATGTATCCAACAAACCTTCCTCCTCCTAATTTCCTCAACAAGCCTGCGAGGTGAGTTGGGCAAACAGAATCACTGGCCTGACATCACCCAGCTGGCTTTCATGACTAAGGCAGGACTTGACCTTATAATCTTTTACTGTCTAGCCTGGTGCCTTAATCACTCATTAAACCAAACTGTTTTCCCCACAACAGCAATCCTGTGAGATGGGCAGAGAGAGAAGATGGAGTCAACCTATTCTCTGGGGCTGGAGGCAATGGATGGAGACTAACTGGGGAGAGAACCAACCTAGAACTGGGGAGAAATTTCCTGACAGTTTGAACAATTAATCAGTGGAATAACTTGCCTCCAGAAGTTGTGAATGCTCCAACACTGGAAGTTTTAAATAAGATATTGGACACCCATTTGTCTGAAATGGTATAGGGTTGTAGGGGTTGGACTAGAAGACCTCCAAGGTTTCTTCCAACTCTGTCATTCTGTATTCAGAATGACTGGCTCAAGATTACTCAGCCAGCGTTCATGCCTTAGGCAGGCTAGAACTCATGGTCTCCTTGTTTCCAGGCCAGCATCTTATCCATTGGACCAAACTGATTTTCAATGGTTCTTTGCCATAGAGGACTAGAATTCTGTTAATGCACAAGCCCTTTTCCTCTGGCAACACAACTGGTAAAGCAACAACGTGGTAATATTCTTAGCAGAGACAAAATGGCTGCAAGATAGGGGAGTTCTCCATGCATATAGGAGCATACATTTGCTTGCTTGCTGTAAAGATGACTTCAAAACAAATTAATTTATTCTGTAAGTTACTAATGGTATTAGAGAACATAGAAAAACACACACCAACAAAAATGGAGCTGCTTTTGGTTTACTAATTTAAGATTATTAGATCAAATGGTTTAAGTAATTTCTCTATGCCTGAGGAAATAATTCTCCAAAGGCATGAATTTCGTAGAAAACAAATAATCAGTGGAACAGCTTCCCTTCAGAAGTTGTGGGTGCTCCATTCCTGGAGGCTTTTAAGAAGAAACTGGACAGTCACTTGCCTGGAATGGTATAGGGTTTCTATCTTGAGCAGGGAATTGGACTGGAAGACCTCCAAGGTTTCTTCCAAGTCTGTCATTCTATTACATACATACAGGGAAATTAAGAATAATGACTACGCAGAGCCACCTTAAAGCAATTTAAACAGAAATTACATTTCTCAGTTTGGGACAGAGGTGGTATTCAGCAGTTCTGACCAGTTCTGGAGAACCGGTAGTGGACTTTTTTGAGGAGTTCGGAATACCACCTCTGACTGGCCCTGCCCCCATCTATTCTCTGCCTCTCGAGTCCCAACTGATTGGCTGGGTCCTCTTTTGTTGCCCTGCACAGGAGAACAGAGCTGGAAAGGTGGGGAGAGAATGGGGATTTTACGATATCCTTCCCCTTCCACACCCACCAAGCCACGCCCATGCCCAGAAATTTTTTGAATCCCACCACTGGTTTGGGAGCAACAAGAAGGTGGCCCTCCTGTTGTTTTGAAAAATAAGTCTTTGAAAAGAAGAAGTTTTAAAAAGAGACTAGTATCCAAAGATGATCTAAGGTCATCTTGAATGTGATCTCTGTGGCATCTACTTTTTTTCAAAACAATATATCAGTTGCTAAAAATCCTTTAGCAACTCTTTTTTCTGTGATCGAAACATTCTGAATCTTTGCAATGAATGTCCTCATCCATGAGCAAGTTTGGATGAGGACTGAACTGCTTGTCTCTTTTTCTGTATTTACATGTGCAGGGCATGTTGGATTTTAAGGCAAGGCATGAATTTTAGTTCATAGTCAATATGCTTAGTGTGGGAATAAACTTTGACTTCAGCATTGGGTAATGATTAGTCTAAGACCTTATACATACATGTCTGCCTAAGGGTCACTGAGATAAAGCAAGGAAATTAAAAGCAAACACCAGAAACATTTAAGCAGCTCAGACGACTGTAAACAATTCTGTGTAATTATTTTAATCCACAATGTGAATGCTTACCATGTACAAAATTCTCAATAAAAGGGAGCACTAGAATTTGCTCTGGACTCCCATCCCAAGTACACCAGCCTGTGTCTCATTCTTTCCATGGGAGACCACCACAAGTGGTGACCCCGACATGATCCACTGCAGGTGGTATGTGTCCGGACCTCCGTGTTTCCTTGCCTGGAATAGGTAAAGTACGTACTTAACTATTGCTGGACAATAGGATTTTTTCAGGGAACATGGGGGAAAAATTCTCTCAGCCACAGGAACGGCATGTTAGTGAGCTGCTGAAGTTAGTCAGGACAAACTTCTTTATCTTTAAACCCTCTGGGGGGGAGCAAATAGTTCTTTCAAAAGATAATGTGAGAGAGCTGCTGCAAGAGATCTGGCGGCAATGTCCCTGGTATCCAGAGAAAGGCTCTTTAAAGTTAGACACATGGAGGAGAATTGGAACTATCCTTCATGAAGAGCCATGGGCAACAGCTGAAATTTTGATATATTGGAAGGTTGTTATGACTGCTTTAGAGACCCAGCAACAACCTCTTTTAAAAACTTTAGTAGAACCTCCTCCTTATAAAGGAATTGTATTGCACCCTCCTACCCAAAAACTGGAGTGTGCTTTATCATTTCCAACAGCGCCTATGACTGTGGATGATAAAATCCAACCAAAAATGGGAAAAGTTCAAGCAATGATGCATCAGGCTTTCAATGAGGGGAAATTAGAGCCTGATGAGATTCCCCAGATGAATTTATTTCCAGTCAATAGGCAAGTGGACGCTCAAGGCAATCTGCAGACTGAATGGGTTCCGATTCCTTTAGCAGTTCTTAGGGAAATTAAAAAAGCAGTTAAAGATTATGGTATTCAAAGTCCTTTTACAAAGGGGCTCCTGACAAGTTTGGCTACCTCACGCATGATTCCTAGTGACTGGAAAGATTTAATGAGACTAATATTGAGCTCTACTCAGTATGTGGTTTTTGACTCAGAATACCAAAGGGAAGCTATCACTAGGGGAAGGAATTCGGGGGGGCTGTATACGTCAGACCAAATCTATGGGGCAGGCTTGTTTGAATCTGTTAAGCCTGGGTTCCCCAACTAGGGCTAAGGAGACAAGCTAAACAGAATGTGCAGCGTTAGTCAGATAGGCATACAGATAAATGTGTGAGATAAGTTTGTATGTTAGTTAACATACAGTAAAAATAACAGATACGCTTGTGTTATCAAAAATATAGTTTATTCCATTTAGAGTTATAGCATAGTCAAAATAACAGTCCATTAGTCATGTATCGTTTTAGTCAGTCCATTCAAGGATATTCAATAAGCAAAGTCCGTGTAGAATATCCAATGTCAGTTCACTTACTATAAATCAGTCCTCTCACAGTTGATAAATCAACAGTCCTTTCTCTCTCCCATTCCAGTAGGGGAAAAACGCAGTCTTCAGTCTATCAAGTAATTAGGGATCATAAAGCCAGAGAGAGCAAGCTGCCATGCCTTGCTTCTTTTATGGTGCTTTTATAACCACTCCCTTAATTACATTCTTACAGTTAAAGTTACAGACACTTTAACTAACAAACCATGATAACATATTTATTATTTTACCTAAACCAGTTAGGGTAAACAATGTTATCCCTAACAGAATCCACTGCTGATCAAGCTGCTAATTTGCCTGATCACGTATTTCCAGTGGTTATGGCAGCTGTCCTTGGGGCGTTGTCCTGCATCCAGGACGTGGGAACCCCAGCACGGTCTTTTTCTCAAATTAAGCAAACAGCATCTGAGTCTTATAATGATTTTGTGGAAAGGCTACAATTGGCTATTACCAGGCAAATCTCTAATGAGGAAGCTGCAAAAGAACTTTTGCTGAAATTGGCAGTTGAAAATGCAAACACTGACTGCAAGCGTATCTTACAGCCCTTGGTGGCTAGAGGTGAGATTACTCTGGCTGATCTGTTAAAGGCATGTGCACTGGTGGGTTCTCAGGCTTACAACATGGAGATTTTGGCTATGGCATTGAAAAAAGGGATGAAACCTACAGGGAATTGTTTTAATTGTGGAAAGCCTGGCCATTTTAAAGCCCAATGCCGTGCCCGGGGGGGGGGGGGGGGGAATGGCATTTAACAAAAACAAAATTAAGGACGTCCGTCCAAAATCGGTCTGTCCAAAATGCAAAAAAGGGTTTCATTGGGCAAATCAATGTCGCTTTGATCAGAACCAAAATCCAGGAAACTAAATTTGGGGCGTGCAGCTAGCCCCGCTCCCAAGGCTGTCACAAAAGCATCGCTTGCAATTACTGGGAGTGCAGGTTTGGGTTTAAAAATGTTGAACACAATTAATGTGACCTTTCCTAATCAAGTGTACATTGAGGACACTCATTTGCATGGGCCACTGCCAGAAAAAACTGGGATTAGTACTTCCCATGTCTTCTGCATCAGAAAAAGGGTTTTTTGTTATTCCAGGAGTTATTGATCAAGATTATAAAGGGGTTATTAAGATACAATTGTACATTGATACTCCTGCATCATTAATGGTCGGTGACTCTATTGCCCAGTTATTATTGCTTCCATACATCCCTATAAATCCTTTAATTGGGATCCCACGAACTGGTGGTTTTGGGTCCACTGAAATGGCAAGTTCTCCAGTTGCTGCAGAATTGCTAGCGCTGACAAAAAATTTGACTACAGACCAACCAAAAATGACAATTGAAATTCAGGGAAAATCATTTTCTGGCCTTATAGATTCTGGAGCAGATGTCTCTGTGATACACCAAAAGGAATGGCCAAATGAATGGGCACTTGAAGACTCTTCAGCTGTTCGTGGAGTGGGTGGTATGCAGTTTACAAGAAGTAGTGTACGTTGGTTGAAGGCATTGCATAGAGAAACTGGTGAGACTGCAAGGATTCAACCTCTTGTGTTGCCCCTGCATATAATCTTGTGGGGTAGAGATTTGCTGTCACAATTTCGCACAAAATTTTTTATTGGATAATAGAAAAATTACAATTGTTAACCTCTCAGCCAGTCTGGATTGACCAATGGCCACTTCCAAAAGAAAAGCTTACAGCTTTACATCAATTGGTAGCTGAGCAGCTACAATTAAGACACATGATTTGAGAGCTGTCAACTCCATCCTTCAACCAATTGGAACGTTACAATGTGGTTTGCCTAACCCTAACCTGATCCCACGTAATTGGGATCTAGTTGTAGTAGATATACAGGATTGCTTCTTTTCTATCCCTTTGCATGTAGATGACAAGAAATTATTTGCCTTTACCATACCTGAGTTGAATAACAATGCACCTACCTTTCGTTACCAATGGAAGGTTTTGCCACAGGGAATGCTAAACAGTCCAACGATGTGCCAGTCATATGTTCAAATGGCTCTGGCTCCATTCAGAACCTCTCATCCTGGGTGGAAGGTTTACCACTACATGGATGATATTTTAATTGCAGCTCCTGGCCCACCGGGAACAGTTAAGGCAGCATTACCTTGCCTTAAAGAGGTATTATTACAATTTGGACTTCATATTGCCCCAGAAAAAAATTCAAAGTCAAACGCCATATGCCTACTTAGGGCATAAGGTCCTTGCAACCTATGCTCATCCGGTCATTCCGGAAATCAAAATTGAGGAAAAGATTTCTCTAGTAAAATTACAACAAATACTAGAAACAATTAACTGGGTTAGACCCTACCTGGGGTTAACTACAGCAGTACTCCAGCCCTTGTTCTTGGCCCTAAAGGGCTCTGCGAGACCGGATTCTGCTATAACCTTATCAGCAGAACAAAGGAAGGTACTGACACATGTAAATGCGGCTTTAATGCAGCGTTGGGTAGATCGATGCATTCCTGATACTCCGTTTGCTTTGGCAATTTTACAAACTCCAGCCTTGCCTACTGCAGCTTTATATCAATTACATGAAGCGCAGGTTTATATCATTGAATAGTTGCATTTGCAGAATACTCCCAGAAAAACAATTTCTACTATGGCTATGCTTTATAGTGAGTTAATCATCAAAGGCCGAAATCGCAATATGCATTTATATGGCATAGATCTAGTTCAGTTATTTTTACCTATCTCCCTCACTCTATGGGAAACTTGGTATAGTCAATCCATTGAATTGCAAATTGCTCTTGAAAATTGGCCAAGGAAGATTTCTTGCCACACCCCCAGTGACCCTCGTTTCCAGTTGCTTCGAAACGTATCTGTAAATTTTAATTCAGTTATTGCTAAGCAGCCAGTTGGGGGAGTGACCGTTTATGCGGACGATGGTAAGACCTACGGCGCTTATGCATGGACACAGGAAGGGATATGGAAAACAAAAATTACCCCTCCTCAGCAATCAGCACAAAGGGCTGAATTTGCTGCTGCTATTTTGGCCTGACAGGAATTTGCACAAGAACCGCTAAATCTTATTGTGGATTCTCTTTACGTTTATCAATTGATACTTAATATTAAATTTGCTTATCTTTCTCCATCTGTTGATGCTAATCTTATGAGTTTGTTTCTAGCTCTGCAAAGCTGTCTTCATTCTCGCACACATTCTCTACATATCGCACACATTCGCAGCCACTAGCCACTTCCTGGGGAGCTGCAGGAAGGGAATGACGTGGCTGACGCAGCGGCCTCGGCCATGTCCTGTCTCTCGCTTTCTCCTGTTACTCCATGGGACTCACATAGCTATTTTCATCAAAATGCTAAAGCTCTTTGTAAACAATTTGGTCTCACTGCTGCAGAAGCTGCAGCTATTATTCAACAATGTCCTAGTTGCAGTGCTCAATCCACTGCTCTTCCTCAAGGAGTAAATCCTCGCGGGACATCTGCTTGTCAACTATGGCAGATGGATGTCACACAACACCCTCCCTTCAAACCATGGCACCATCTGCATGTCACCGTTGATACCTATTCAGGATTTATTATGGCAACACCTCAATGAGGAGAGGCTACAAAACATGTAGTCAACCATTGCCTCCGTACCTTCACACATGTGGGGCCACCGATGGAGATCAAAACCGATAATGACCCTGCTTACATTAGCACCGCCTTTGCGGAATTTTGTCATCGATGGTCAATTATACATAAATTTGGCATTCCCTACAATTCCACTGGTCAGGCCATTGTGGAACGAGCTCATCAGATGCTAAGACAAGCACTCCTTCACACAAAAACAAAAACCGGGGAAGTGGATGGATATGGCTTGCCTTGCATACAAAACATTCTTAATATTACCTTATACACTTTAAATTTTTTAAACATGACAGGATCTCCCGCTGCTACGGCAGCCAGTAGGCATTTTGCTTCCTCCCCTTCTGCAGGTACGCCAAGACCGAAAGTTCGGCATAAGAGACTACCAGATCCAACGTGGAAAGGACCTGTCCCGCTGATAACTTGGGATCGAGGATACGCTGCTGTTGAAGATGAGGGGACAGTTGTTTGGGTTCCTGCTCGCTGTATGCGTCCTTATCATCAACCAAAGGGGCAAGGGGATGGATTTGGGGAATGGAAAAGAAACATGTTGATCCAGGACATGGGGAAGCTAGCAAACCTTCATAATAAAACTGATTGTTGGATATGTATGCACATGCCAACTCACAAAACATCAGGGCTTCCAATGGTTGCAGTACCTCTGGCCGAAGGTGACTGGTATAAGGGACAATGCTATGGTTGTTCAGGGATGTGGTCTAACAGTTGGACTACAAGTAATATAAATACGTTGCATCTTGGAAGCCGAATCCAAGAGGTGGCGGGTATCTGCTGGACCCACAATGAGACAGTAGAGAATATGACTTACTTGGGAACATATCCATTTTGTAACAAAACAATTATTATTGGCAATGGAAGTCGGGTTTATCCGGATGACATGAAAACTAAAAATCTCACTTACTTTGTACATAATATTTCTAAATTTGATATCATATCTTTGATCAATGAAAATGGGTGTCCATTTATCCCTGCCACATGTTGTCCCACCATGAGAGAAAACCAGCTGCCCAAATGTGCAAATGGGAAATACGCACCACTGCCCACTTATTTGGCTATATTAATGGAATCCTTTGCACAATTAATCTATGCTGAACCAAATACGGTTGGTCATCTCCTGGGAGCAAATCTATGGTTGCTGTGTGGACGGATGGCCTATGATCGCATGCCAGCACGATGGAAAGGAGTCTGCACCTTTGGGAAAGTAATCCCATCTCATGTCATTTTAAAATCTTTGGGGATTGCTCATATCCGCAATGCGCGTTCCGCAACGGAAGTAAACTCTGTTTTGACTCATGACTATTGGACACAGATATCAAGGGGAGTTATTCCTCCTTTAGGAGTCATGATGAACTGTAGAGATTTGCATCGTTTAAACAATTGGACAGTTACTATGTTTAAAGACACCATTAAAACTCTAAAGCTGCTTGAAGAAGAGCAAGGAAAAATCCTTGACTTTGTCCTGCAAACCAGATATGCGGTGGACACTATTTTGGCTGCGCAAGGGGGAGTTTGCGCTGTGATTCATACACATTGTTGCATGTATATCTCTGATTATTCTCCAAACATTACAGCTACTATACAGCATATGGAACAAACCCTGAATGAGAATCCATTACAATCGGAGGACGAGGGACTGGACATGTGGTCTGCACTTTGGTCCTGGTTGCCAGATGGTTCATGGATTGGTCACCTAATTGTTGGAGTGATATTGCTTTTTATACTTTCTCTTTGTGTATGCTGTTGTATCCAATGTTTCCCTGGACTTTTAGGAATATGTAGGGTGAAGCCTACAGAAGGAGAACTGTTGTTGCAGATGGCAAAAAGCTACCGAAGCATCCGCGATCATCAAAAAACTAAAACAGGGGAGATGTGGGAATAAACTTTGACTTCAGTATTGGGTAATGATTAGTCTAAGACCTTATACATACATGTCTGCCTAAGGGTCACTGAGATAAAGCAAGGAAATTAAAAGCAAACACCAGAAACATTTAAGCAGTTCAGACGACTGTAAACAATTTTGTGTAATTATTTTAATCCACAATGTGAATGCTTACTATGTACAAAATTCTCAATAAAAGAGAGCACTAGAATTTGATCTGGACTCCCATCCCGAGTACACCAGCCTGTGTCTCATTCTTTCCATGGGAGACCACCACAGCTTAGAAATAGGCTTTTGAATCATTTTCCAGTTGCACCTAGGTAGTCATGCACAGTGTTGTAATGTTGAACTGTTTCCTAGATAGGTTTGATGTATCCTTGAATGCCTACCACTGGCATCTATTTTTTTTATCACAGCTGAAATGCATCCCTGAAGACGATGACCAACATTTGCATTTTGATCCCCTGTGCTTGAAACAGGTGTTCCACTCTTGCCTTAAACTTTATCAGAAAACCTTCAATATTGGCACAGGGATTTAAATGCAATCCATTGCAATGCTCACTGCTGCATTTGTGCCAATTGAAGCTTCTGATTACAGAATAATAGTCTCGATAGTAGCCTCCTGTGGAGGAATATTACAATAGTCTAATTGTGACATGTAAGTACAAGGGCTGCCAGCTCTGGCTAGCTCAGAAATAATACAGTTGACTCACTAGAAGTAATTTGCAAATATGTTCCTCAAAATGGCTGCCAGCTAAAAGTGAATAATCAAGGAATGTTCCCATACCACAGAGCTGCTGATTCAGAAGGAGGATAATCTCACCTAGAACCAATTGGTTTAAGTTTGGTACTTTCTGAGAAGCATCTCATCTGGATTTAATTTCAACTTGTTAATGTTTCCAAGCTCATTTAATCTGGACAGTGATTAAAATTGAAAACAACAACAACAATTAAGCTGGCTATTAGCAATGTATTGGCAGTTCCACTCACTTGAAAGTCCAGAAGATATCTCTCATTGGTTTTGTGTAAATATAATACAGAGATGGGGAAAATGGGACTTTGGCAGAGTACAAAAACTAGTACCCAATTGCATCCTGTATCTCATTCCCCATAAGGTAGATGACTATTGTCTTTTAACTTTGGAGGATGGGTGAAGGAGATTCAAGAACATGGATTTTTTAAACTTTACATTCACTTCAGACACTTACAGGTAGTTCTCAACTTTCAATAGTTCATGTGATGACCCCGGGGCTGGGCACGGAAGTATCGCAGCCGGAACAAAGGCTTAACTCTCCTTTATTGCTCCAATTTTTCCCCAAAAGTCCCACTGTTCATGGCAAGTCCAGGAGCCAGCCTCTAACTAAACCAGGGGTCTTCAAACTTGACAGCTTCAAGACTTATGGACTTCAACTCCCAGAATTCCTCCTCTAATCATGTTAGCTCAGGAATTCTGGGAATTGAAGTCCACAAGTCTTAAACTTGCCAAGTTTGAAGACCCTTGCTCTAAACACGCACCACCAATAGGTCTTGGCTGCTATTAGTCCAGAGGAGCAGCACAGTTCTAAGAGCAGCCACAGTTCAGGGAATTTGGTTCCAGGGAGTCCTCGTCACAGGAAGAGTTCCCTGGGACTGCAGCACCACCTGGAGCAAAACTTTGTTGATTCAACTCGCACATAGCTAGGCCAGGCAAGCAAGACAAGGCAAGCAGGGCAAGGCACAGCAGAGTATCTAGATGTTGATATTGATATGTGAGACTGGAAAAAGGCAATGGCGTCTCTTTCAATCTCATTCCCCAGGTGAGCCTTGTGAAGAGGGGCAGGGTGCCCTCCTCCCGAGTCGTTGGGTCAGCCTGCACTGATCCCAACCCTCTCCATTCTCTGTGCTCTAGGATTGGGGGGAGGTAATTGCTTGTCACTGGATCTGCGTCGTTCTTCTGCTCCGCTGCCTGCCTGCTCTCCTTTGCTGGTGACCATTCCCAAGCCTGAGTAATCTGGGACTGCCTCGTCCTGCTCCTCCAGTCATTTCTCTGCTGCCCTAACTCCATCTCATCGTCCTCCTCGGACCCAGGCTCTGAAGGGGCCATGACAGTTCATTTGAAGTTACTTGAAGTTACAATGGCACTGAGAAAAATTACTTATGACCATTTTTCACACTTATGATTGTCAGATGATTTACATTCAGATCAGAGATGGTATTCAGCAGGTTCTGAACAGTTCTGGAGAACCGGTAGTGGAAATCTTGAGTAGTTTGGAGAACCGGCAAATACCATCTCTGACTGGCCCCTCCCCCATCTATTTCCCCAACTTATTGCCTGCTAAGTTGCTATTTTTCCCTTTTTTTTTCCTGACCATTTGCTGTTCTGCTGTGCTGGGAGATTTAGATTAGCTAAAAAGCAGGAAACTATTGGATTTCTTGCTTTCTAGCTAATCTTTAACCTTCCTTAGGACTGAAGCTTCTATTATTCAGTGCAGGTAGAGATGGCAGAATAAGTGAATCTGTGATTCTATGAGCAACTCAATCTACCTGCCTGCTTTGCCTGATTTTGGGTAAAAGTTGTTGTTTTTTTTTTAAATAAAAAAACTCAATATTTACATAAATATTTATAATATTTATAATATCACATGACCACCAAGCCACACCCATAACTAAGGTCACACCCACAGAGCTGGTTGTTAAGAAATTTAAATCCCATTCCAGATCTCTCCCCCCACCCCCCACGTCAGCAAGCCACTGTCAGTCAAAATTCATATTAGTGGTCCCCGGGATTTAAAATTATGAGTTTGATGGTCCCTGAGGTCCAAAAGGTTGGCAACTCCTGAGCTAAAGCACATTTTTTCAGAAGCTGGATGGTGGCACTGGAGACCAAACCCTGGATGAGAGGCCCACATTAGATAGAGGATTGGGATCCAGATCCAGGGAATATGGTACTGGTAGCCTGGACATTATGAAAAGAAAACATGTTCTTTCTGAGCTTCATATGCAAAAAATCCCCCATCATTCTTATGCTCCAAGCACGTGCCCACCCTCTTCACCAATCAGCAAGTTTGCTTCTCCACACCTTTACCTGCCAATTGTATGACATCCTCTGGGTGATTGCCAAGTTGATCAGCTGGGCATGGAGCAGGAATTTTACAAACATTCTTGAAACATTAACCTCTCTTTCTTGTACTTTCTTTCATTTTACATGTATTATGGTTTGGGATTATGCCGCTTATATGAAATTGCTTGCATAACACATATGTGAATCACTGAAAGGAGCTTATAAAATGTTTTTTTTTCTGCATTTGCAACACAGGTCTAAGAAGTGAATAAATTGGGGAAGTTTTCTCACAGTCTCTACATGTATGTGTCAGTTGAAAAATGAAATTAAATTAAAAAAAATACAACTGCCAATCTTTAACAGAAATACAGGAAGAGATTAAATCTAATGAACCCTAAAGATAAGAAAATGTTTGGGCAACTTCCACTCCTGTTACTTTGACAGAGGAACAAGGACTGTTTTCCATTTTAGCCTTTTGGCTGAGTCAGTGAAGAAACAATGACTATCGATTGATTGCAAATTTATTGCCATCCAATTCCAACAACTCTGGGCAGTTTTTGCATTTAAAACAGTAAAAAAAATAATCAAAATAAAATCCCAAGCATGGCATCATTGGAGGGGAACTGTTAAATCCGCGTGGAAGGAAGCCAGGAGTCGGTGACTGTGTATCAAGCTCTTTTATTTAGTCAGGAACCGAACTGGGGCTAAAGGAAAACTTCGCGGCTTTTTATTTCCAAGCCGCCGCGGCCGCAGCCAATGGCACCACTTTAAATCTCCCGTGATTCGAATTGACCAATCGCGGGAGATTCTCAGCGAGCCAATGGGTGCGGCTCGCCTAGCCAATCCGGTCGCCCCCGCTTTGGCCAATCAAAGCGCGGGGATCTCAAGAATTCAAATGAGGGGACAGAACACCCCTCCCCTCTTGGTTTGGTCCTACATAGCGTAGTCCCGTAGGTAGGCGGGGCTCCGTCTTTGCCTACTGGACCTGCGCAGTTGTCGTAGGTTGGAACCCGGCCGGTTCGGTCGGGGTCTCTGTTTCTCCGGACTCCGTCGTGGGAACCGCCTGGTCTGTCTGGCCGGGCCGCTCTCCGCAGCTCCCTCTTGGGCTACCCGGGCTGGTTGAGCTGCGGGTTTCGCTGCTCCCGCTCAGTCTTCCCGGGTTGGTTGAGCTGGCCTGGCTGTCTCTTCCTGGCGAAGTTTCGTGCTGGCTGCTTTCAGATGAGTATGGCTGGTTTATTTTTTCTGGGTTTTGGTTCCCTGGGTATCCCCTCCCCTCTTGGTTTGTGTTGCAGGGGTTGGTTTTGCTTGGTTGCGCGTCGGTGGTCTCTTGTGTGGTCGTCCTCGATCTTAACTGGTCGATGTGGCGTTTTCACGCTCGTCCGTCGGTTGTTTGTAGCCAGTACGAGTGTGGCCCTGTTAGTTGTGTTATGATTGCTGGTACCCATAATGGGTCTCCGGTTAGGTTCTTCGCGTAGACGGCGTCGCCTGGTGTGAAGGTTTGGTGTTTGCTGGTGGAGTCTGGGGGTTTCTCTGGGTTGTAAGTGGGGTGTAATCTATCGAGTGGGGACCTTATTTTCCTCCCCATTAGCAGTTCTGCTGGGCTTTTATTTGTTGTGGTGTTTGGGGTTATGTGCTGTATGAAAAGTAATTTATTTATTTTGTCCTGGATCTCCCCGTGGTCTATTTTCTGGATGGTTTTCTTTGTGAATTGAACCATCCATTCCGCCCTACCATTCGCCGCCGGATGCGCTGGGGCTGTCAGTGCGTGTCGTATGCCCCTCTCCGCTAGGAATTTTTCGAATTCTAGCGAGGTGAATTGGGGCCTGTTGTCGGAAACGAGGACGTCCGGGAGGCCGTGTGTTGCGAAAAGTTTGCAGAGTTCTTTGGTCACAGCCTCCATGGTGGTTGTTCTCATGTTGCTTACCTCCAGCCAGTTGGAGTAAGCGTCTACGGTGTGTCCTTTTGTGGGCCCGGCAAAATCTATGTGGATCCTAGACCACGGTCCCCTGGGGGTTTCCCACTCTAGGATGGGTGCTGTGGGTGGGCTTGGCCTAGTCTCTTGGCATCGTTGACACCTTGCTACCCAGGCCTCGATCTGTTTGTCCATCCCTGGCCACCAAGCGTAACTTCTGGCCAGGGCTTTTGTCCTAACGATGCCCGGGTGCCCCTTGTGTAACAGTTCCAAAACCTTCCCTTGTAGTTTTTCCGGGATGACCACCCTATCCCCCCATAGTATGCACCCTTTTAGTAACGAGAGTTCCGTTTGCCGGTTCCGGAATGTCCTGACGGACTCGTCGTTGTCCCTTTCCGGCCACCCTTTCTCTACCCAATGCAAAACCCGCGCCAGACGTTTGTCTTTATTAGTTTCTCGGGCAATGTCTGATGTGGTTATGGGTAGGTTGGGTAGAGTCTCTATGCTGAGGGTGGTCGTCGTGGGTGCTGGGTCAGTGTCTGGTTCAGGTAACGGTGAGCGGCTGAAGGCGTCCGCATGGGAGATAGTCTTACCAGGTCGATGTGTGAGTCCGTAGTTGTAGGCAGCCAGGAATTCGGACCACCTTGTCATTCGGGGAGACAGAATGTTCGGGGTGGCCCTGTTCCCTGCAAGGATTCCCAGCAGAGGTTTGTGGTCGGTGATGATGGTAAGCGTCCGGCCGTAGAGGTACTCGTGAAACCTTTTTACTGCGGCGACGATAGCCAAAGCCTCTTTGTCCAGCTGGCTGTAGTTCCGCTCGGTTTGGTGAGGGTCCTTGAAAAAAACGCGATGGGTGCTTCTTTTCCGTCGGGGAGAGTGTGGCTGAGGACAGTGCCGACGCCGAAGGGTGATGCGTCGCATGTGATTGCTAGAGGTAGGGTCTCGTTGTACTGGATGAGGACGGCATCCGAAGTGAGCAGGTCCTTGGTTTTTCTGAAGGCAGCTTTCTCGCGTTTCCCCCAAGTCCAGGTAGCCGCCTTGTCCAAAAGCCTATGCAAAGGCTCTGCCGCGGTTGCCTTTTGGGGCAGGAAGACATTATAAAAGTTAAGTAGCCCCAGAAACGCCTGCAGTTCTGTTTTTGACTTGGGTGTGGGGGCTTCCTTGATGGCTTTAATTTTCTTGTTGGTGGGGTGAATGCCGTGTCGGTCTAGGAGGTATCCTAGGAATTCGACCCGCTCTGTGTACAGCTGGCATTTTTCCCTCTTCACTTTAAGCCTGGTTTCTTTGAATCTCGTTAGCACCTCCCTTAGGCAAGTCTCTAGTTCGGCCTGGTTGGTTGCCGATACTAGTACATCATCGAAGTATGGGACCACCCCCTTGATGCCCTGTAAGAGTCTTTCCATGAGGCTCTGGAAAATTCCAGGTGCCATGCTGACTCCAAATTGGAGGCGGTTGCATCTAAAGGCTCCCCGGTGGGTGACTATGGTTTGTGCCTCTGCAGTTTCCTCGTCGACCGGCAGTTGCTGGTATGCTTGGGCCAGGTCAAGTTTCACGAAAACTTTGTCCCCTCCCAGTGAGTGTTGGAGATGCTGCACTACTGGGACGGGGTAAGCGCTTTGCTGCAAGGCGCCATTTAGGGTGGCCTTATAGTCCCCGCAGATTCTCACTGACCCATCAGGCTTAATTGGGGTGACTATGGGGGTCTCCCACCGGGCGTGGTCTATGGGTTGTAACACCCCTTGCTTGACGAGCTTGTCAATTTTCTCGTCTATCTTCGGTTTGAGTGCGAATGGTACCCGCCTTGGTTTTAGGCGTTTCGGGGGAACGTTGGGGTCTAGGCTGAAGGATATAGGGGGCCCTCGGTACTTGCCTAGGGTGCCGTCGAACACTTCCTGGAAATCCCGGGCCAGTTGCTGCTCCCAGTCGGCTTCGGCGATGTGGTCGATGCCGGTGACTGCGATGCCTAGCGGTGCGAACCATTGAAGTCCCAGTAGGCTAGGTCGGTCTCGATCGACGATGGTTAAGGGAAGTCTTTCGGCGTGTCCCTTGTAAGTCACTGTAAACTGTCCTGTTCCGACTACAGGGATGCGGTTTCCCTGGTAGTCCTTGAGGATTAGTCTCTGGTTTTCTAGTTGCCTTCTCTAGATGGTAGGCACCAAGCGTTTAATTTCTTGCCAGGCTACCATTGAGAGGTAGGACCCGGAGTCCACCTCCATTTTACAGGGTTCACCTTCGATGCCTACCTCCACGTAGACCTTTCTGGCGTCTGTGGTTGTGGCGTGGCCGATAGTGACCGTCTGATGTGTCTCTTCTCTCCGCCTGGTCTCGCCACCTCGTTGGGCTCGTCTGTTTTGCTCCCAGCGGTTGTCTGTTGGCCGGTCTCTGGTCCTGGGGGGTATACTCTCTCGTCTCCGCTCGCTCGGTTCCCATCGCCTGGGGCTGTGGGTCTCCTTGAGGCGGCAAACGCGTGCGATGTGGCCCTTCTTGTCGCAGTGCTGGCAAACGGAGTCGAAGAACCGGCATTCGGATCTGGGGTGGTCGCCTCCACAACCGGCACACGCGGTCCTTGACTTACGACTCCGCCGGCTGCACTGGTCGCGGCCTGCCTGGAGACAGTGGATGTTTTCCTCCTCGTCTGACATGCCCGAGGTGGAGTGGAGTTCGCCCTGGTGGGTGGTAGTTTCAGGTTGGGCCTCGGTCGACCTTGCAGGGTTGTTGTTTGCGGTGCGGTCCCCGGCGTTCAGTCTCCGTATGCGGTCTGCTGATTGTCGGGTTGCTTCGGCGGCCGCGGCTTCGGAGATAGCGTCGGCGAGAGCGATGTTGCCCTTAGCCATCAACCAACTTTGGAGAACGGGGTCCCAAAGGCCGAGCACGATTCGGTCCCAAAGGGCCTCGTTCATGTTGGAGAACTCGCATAGTCCTCCCAGGCACCGCAGCTCTGCAATGAAATCACTGAGACTCTCGCCCGACCGCTGGTCCCGCCAATAAAATTCGTGCCATCGGATGAGGATGGGCACGGCTGGAGCGTAGTGTTTCCGGAGCAATGGTTCGAGGTCCGCCCAATCCATCACGGTAACGTCGGCGGGCTTGGCTAGCACTTTTGCCATCTTAAACACTGCGGGCCCGCAGTGTGTTAGGAACATGGCTCGTTTCTTCGGTCCCGTGGCATCCTTCAGATCGTTGCATTTGAGGAACATGTGGAATCTGTCCGTGTAAGATTCCCAGTCCTCAGTAGCGGGATTGAAGGTGGTTGGTGGCGCGATGCTGGCCATCTCGTCGGTTGGCTGGCTTCCATCGGACACGTGCTACGGTTCAGGAAAGGAATCCCACCTTCGTCGCCAGTGTTAAGTCCGCGTGGAAGGAAGCCAGGAGTTGGTGACTTAGTATTAAGCTCTTTTATTTAGTCAGGAACCGAACTGGGGCTAAAAGAAAACTTCGCGGCTTTTTATTTCCAAGCCGCGGCGGCCGCGGCCAATGGCACCACTTTGAATCTCCCGTGATTCGAATTGACCAATCGTGGGAGATTCTCAGAGAGCCAATCGGCACGGCTCGCCTGGCCAATCAAAGCGCGGGGATCTCAAGAATTCAAATGAGGGGACAGAACAGGAACAACAGTTAATTTTCCTTCCCCATCTATAAAGATTAAAAACCTTCATGGCCTGGATAGCATCACTAGCATAGGAGATGAACAGGCTGAGCCTGAGGGAGGGATCAATTACACCATAAGTTACAAGTCCTTGCACATCTGCAAGAGATTGCTAGTCCAGCCCCCCTTGAATGACTCTCTTATCTCCCACACATTTCCCTTGGCTGCTAGTTGGTCAGATTTTTGTAGAGAGCTTAAGCTTGCAATAAATCTTTGTATTCATTTGAACTGCCCGAAACTCCTGATTTCCCTGGATCTGGATGGGATTTACTGTGATTAAAATTCCTACAGTAATTTTTCTATTGTGGAAGTAAATGATTTCTGCAATAAAGAACTTTAGGTAAACATTAAGAAAAATCTTCATTCTTGGTTGTTGTTTAAATAGCTTTGTGGAAAATTTATGTAAGGGTTTTGTTTTCTCTGAGAAATTTTCTTCAGATCAATTTCACTGATAGGGTCAGAATTGCTATAGCTTGCTCCACTGGGACTTGATAATAATCTTGTGTAGTTGACGATAAAAAAATAAATGAACACAAAGAGAGAGAATTCTGTGTTGGTCTTTATCTCCATGTGTCCAACTGACTTTCTGAATACTGTAGGGGAAGGTAATTTATAACTTTACTAAATTGCAACACTCAGCACCCCTCATAGCAGGCATGCTGATAGAGACTGCTTGGGAATGGTCTATTTAGACCTACACGGAATATCACAGACTGTCTACCATTCCCCTGGGTTTTATGCAGCTAGAAAAATAAATCATAAAAAGAAAATTTCGACATAGTTTTGCAAGCATAGCTCTGTGCAAAAAAACAATACTGTAAGTGTACAGAGGTCAATCAAATTTGCTATAAGTCGAGCAAATCTGGAGTGGATTTGTTTTTGGCTCTGTGCGAGGCAGAAATATTTGCATATATATTTCAGAATATTGTGCAGTTTGAAAGATGTGCAAGTTTGTAATTTTTAACTGCTTCAACTAGAGATTTTGCTTATGTTTTTGAAATTTGGTATTCTTTATTATATATTGTGAAGTCGTGCATCTTGAGACTGAGATGCAATTGTTAACCAATTGATGATGAAGGATCTTGTGAGATGATAAGAATCCAAAGAAATCTACAGATGAGAGGAGAAGACTTCCACTTAAATGAATAAAAGAACTCATTCTCGCTATGCAGAACATATGACTAGTGACTTCTCATCTCCTGAAAGATTCAACCTTTTGTATAGCAGAGAAAGAAAGAAAAACAGATACTATTTTAAAAGGAATAAATAGCTTCTAGAACCATGATGGTGAACTTATGGCATGTATGCCAGACGTGGCACTCAGAGCCCTCTCTGTAGGCACATGTGCAGTCGCCCCAGCCCAGCTCCAATTGCATTTCTCCATCACGTTTCATTCAATCAATTCCAACTTCTCATGAAAGAAAAAGATCTTGCAAAGTTGGAATTGATTGAGTGAACTTTTTCATTCATGCACTTCACAATGGGGGAGACGGGGTCCAGTCATCCTCCTGAAGCCCATTATGAGGCAGAGCCACAATGCGACCCTGTGTCGGCTCAGCTGGAGAAAAAAAAGCAATTTCTTTTCCTGCAGAGCTGTTTGTGTTGGAATGCCTTGCCTCCCCACTGGTCAGCTGAGCTTGTTCATGCTGCTCCTGAGTTATCAGCCTACAGACGTCAGATTCTCACCACCCAGCACCACTTCAGGGGTTCCTTCCACCCCCCTCCCAAAGAGAAAAACAGAAGGAGGGAAAGAGAGAGAAAGAGGGAGGGAGGGAAAGAAATGATATTACAAAAGATAGGATTCTAATTGACATTCATCTTTTCAGTACTAATGGATTAATTAGAAAAATGAACCTTACTGGAGAAAACACTGGTGGATAAAGTATCCAGCAAACATTGTCTTATTGATTTCAAGGCAGTAAATGATACAACAATTGATATATCTGCCTGTCATGTCCCTGGTGGAGACTGACTCTGAGGGAGAGGAGGAACAGCCAACAGGGAGTGGAAGTGTGACTCTGGAGGTTGTGGTGGAGACTGGGAAAGGGCAGAGGCCGGCTGAGCAGTCAGAGGAGGACCCAGGCCCATCCCCTCTCCATCCTAGGGCATGCAGGGAGGAGAGGATCAGGGAAAAACATGGTCTACTCGGGAGGAGAGGGCCATGATATTCTTCATGGGTTGCAGGTGTGAGATCTGCATAAGAGTTTGGACCTGTGTGCTAAAAACTGCTGGAGACAAATTAGTGTTTTATTCCTAGATGAGGTTTATCTTGGTTGGCATTCTTCCAACGGACTGTACCTGGTTATCTTCCTGAAGTTTATAATTATTTATCCTGGTCTGTCGTGGAACTTTATTCAGTGTGGTTTGTTTTTGGTTTTTCCTTTGTTATCTGCTCTTTGAATTTGAACTGTGTTTCTTTCGTTTGGAATGTTATTTTGAAAATAGTTTAATCTTCAACTGTGAACAATTGAACAGTGAAGCCAAGTTGAAGGCATTAAAGGACCTTTATTTATGTTTTGGTTTTTGTTATATTTTTGATACGCTCCAGGTCATCATACTGCCATTCTTCTATTATTTCCTAATTTTAGCTAAAATATAAATGTTGCATTTCTATGTATGCACAGGGGAGAGATTAAGGCAGCACTCTGAATTTGCAGAGGAAAGTATGAATTAGAGTGTAAATGAGCCCAGGAAAGCCCAGCAGCTCCTTTAAAAACACTAATGCCCACATATATTTTATTTATTTAAAAAAATTATATTGCCAACTATTTGCACATGGCGACTCAAGGCAGTTTACAGGATATAATAGCACAATATACTGTAAAAGAAATAAAAATAATAAAAAAAGAAAAATAATAAAATAATAAGCCTCATCCCAACCCTAGGGACAACAAAAATTCATACCAGCCATTTAATGGGCTCCATCCCACTCTGGGTTTCTCAGGCCCATTGGCAGAACCACGTCTTCAGGGCCTTCTGAAAGAGTATCAGAGTGGGGACCAGACTGATTTCTGGCAGGATGATGTTCCAGAGGGAGGGAGCCACCATGGAGAAGGTCCTTCCCCTGTGTCCTGTCACTAGAGCCTCTCCACTTTAATGGATTGGGTAGATATGACTGGCAAGAGATAGTCCCTCAGATAACCTGGTCCCAAGCCATGAAGCGCTTTAAAGGTGACAACCAGCACTTTGAATTGCACCTGGAAGCAAATCAGCAACCAGTGCAGCTCCTCCAGGAGAGGTAACACATGTGCACACCGAGGTCTCCACAAACCATGAGGGCCGCTGCATTTTGCACCAACTGGAGCTTCTGGATGTAGAGCACATCGCAATAGTCAAGACAGGAAGTGACTAGGGTGTGAGTGACCATGAGTAGGCATTGTTGGTCCAGGAAAGGGCATAACTGGTGCACAAACCAAAATTGTTTATTGTTTATTTTATAAAACAGTGTAGATTTGGAACAAACAAATATAAACATTAAAAGTTGAGAATAAAATCTTGTTTTAAAACAACTTATGGAAATGTAAAGGAAGCACTAATGGGTGAAATCTCAGTTGGTTATTATATTAGATTGGGATTCTTTGGCATATATAAGTGGCCAAAATGTGCTGGCAAATTTATTTCTAATGAGTAATTGCTGAAATATTATTGAGATAATTGATTTATATTGATATTATGCTGGTGTTTTTCATATATTAGGCCATGGCAACTAATTCTGTTTCAAATAAAGTAACCATAGCACTAGTATATCTGTCACCAAATGTTCAAAAACAAAAATCTGTACTCTCTTCTTTCTAAATAAAGTTTATATTAACATGTTTTTAAATAATACAGTTATTTAAACTTATAAATTCAAAACACTGGTATAACATTTGTGTACTGCATCGTTTTCTATATTTTATTATACCTCCCCCAAATATAGTATTTATGCAACCTTACAATCTATGTCTTCTAAGGAGGAGTACATATTTTATTTTTATGCAAATAGAAAAAGATTAAGGAAAGAAAGAAAGAAAAAGAAAAAGTAGAAAAGAAAAAAAGAAAAATGCAAAAGAAAAAGAAAGCAAGCAAGAATGTTCTAGTATGCAAACTCCCAGAGAGTTCTGCCTCATACAAGTTGACAACTATCAATACTATTGATGATTGTCAAGATTAATATGCAGCAGATTCTTTATGTCTTTTTATGAAATTATTGAATAAAGGGAATAATTATTCTTCTGCAATATGCTGACTCTGTAAACTGCTTAGAGGGCTGTAAAGCACTGTGAAATGGTAGAGAAGTCTAAGTGCTTTTGCTGTTGCTATACTATGACATACACCCCTGTCTCTGTCCGTCTGTTTTTAATTCTTCCTGATTATTTCCTTAATTTTATCTTTGTTACCTCTCTTTCCCTCTTCACTCAGTAATGTAATTAGCTACATTACTTGGTAAACAAGCTTCTCTCCTCTCAGCTTGTTGGAAGAAAAATCTGGTTCGGTTCTCATTCCAAGATGGGAGAAAGATGCAGAAGAACTGAACCGCAGGCAGACTGCATTTTGGAAAGGAGGTCTCTATTTATTTGGTAGTCAGAGACTACAATGATAGCAACTTGTTTCTAGGATGGACGACAAAATGGGGTTTAGAGTAGGTGGGCTTTTATACATTCTTTGAGGCTTTGTGATTGAGTTGCCTGTTCTTGTTCAAATATGTCCTTTAATATTTTAATGGCTGTGGCCAGATTCTTATAGGGTCAGGTAGGGGTCATGTCTGGCTGTACAGGCAAAAGGGGAAATACAAATCCTAGGTGTTTTGTTTGAGCTAATCTTGTCAGTTTTAGCTCTTTGCCTTTTGTGTTGCTTATTCAGAGTTTCTGGCTGCTTTTTGTTTATGAATAGAGTTTCCCAGTTTTCCGAATGGATATAAAATATCCATTCCTAAAGACTAGCCTTTTCAGGCTTCTGCTTGAGGCTATTTTCCTATGATAGAAAGACTGGGGCTGCTTTCTACCTTTAAAATGTTTCTCCTCTTCTTTTTTAAGAGAAACACAATATTTTGCCTGTCAGATTGGCCCCAGCTACTCCTTAGGAAAGAACCACCTTTGATTCCACAAGTTTTAGAGAAAAGATACTAGAAATGCTGAGTGCAGCATCGATAAGGCAAGCTCTGAGGAAAAACCGTGCAAAATTGTACATTGAAAGCAATCCCCAACCCAAAACCCTTTCTTCCCAAAGAGAGCAGACCAATGTTTTGGGAACTCATTGCCTCAGGTGCCAATGTAAATTCCTTTCCCAGGGCTAGCGTCCTTGAAGCTCAGCAGATGGCTCAGTTTGGCACCTCTGATTCCTGTTAGTGTCCATACTCCTCAATTTCCCATAGGATTTTTTTCACATCTCCAGCATGTTTCCCCTTCCCCATGCCCCTTCCTCCCTAGTTATGGCAGTTGCTAGCAAGCTTCAAAGAAAGCAAGGATGAGAAGCTGACACTACCTCTTTTTAATATTAAGAATAAAGAAAAATAAAGAAAAAGGACCTTGGAATACTCACCTCTAATGATCTAAGTGCTAGAGCCCACTGTAACTAAATAGCCAAAAAGGCATTAAGAGTTGTTAACCTAATCCTACATAGCTTTTTCTCTGGTAATATCACACTACTAACTAGAGCATACAAAACATTTGCTAGACCAATACTCAAATATAGCTCATCAGCCTGGAACCCACATTACGTATCTGATATTAGCACAGTTGAGAAAGTCCAGAAATATTTCACAAAAAGAGTTCTCAACTCCTCTACTCGTTGTAGAATACCTTATGCCAGGTATAGAAAACCTTGAATTACGTCATCTTCGGTCTGATCTAAGTATGGTATATAAAATCATACATTGCAATGTCCTACCAGTCAGTGAATACTTCAGCTTCAACCATAACAACACAAGAACACACAATAGATACAAACTCAAGGTTAACTGCACCAAACTTGATTGCAGGAAATATGACTTCAGCAACAGAGCGGTCAATGTCTGGAATACTCTACCCAACTGTGGTTTCTTCCCCAAACCCCAAAAACTTTAACCTTAAATTGTGATGGCAAGGGATAATGAAGCAGCCGGGTCCCTATCTTCCCCTCTCTCTCCCCCACTCTGTGTGTGTGTGTGTGTGTGTGTGTGTGTGTGTGTGTCCCTCAAAGCAACAGCTGCGCTTTCCTTGGTGCTCTTCACTACTTTCTTTTTGGAATCCAGACTGGTTGAACAAGGATCGCCAGCCGCGTTGGAAGTGTCCCTTCAGGCGACCCTCCTCCTCCTCCTCGTGTGTGCAGGCCACCCTCCCGGACCCACCACAGCCGCCAGTTGTGAGAGGAGGAGGAGAAGGGTCACCCGAAGGGACTGGCTGAATAAGGATCGCCAGCCACCCTGGAAGCATCCCTTTGGGTGACCCTTCTCCCCCTCATCCTCCTCTCGCAGCCGGCGACCGTGGCAGGTCTGGGAGAGTGGCATGCACATGTAAGGAGGAGAAGGAGGAGGAGAAGGGTCACCTGAAGGGATGCTTCCAGTGCAGCTGGTGATCCTTGTTCAGCCAGTCTGGATTCCAAAAAGAAGAAATGAAAGTAGCGCTTGGCCCAGCCATGGCTTTGAGATAGAGAGACAGAGAGAGAGACAGAGAGAGAGGCATATAGACACGCACATGCACACGCACACAAAGAGACAGAGAGTGGGGGAGAGAGGGGGGAAGATAGGGAGAGAGGCAGAGAGAGAGGCAGAGATACAGAGGGGGAGAGAGAGCCATAGAGAGAGAGAGAGACAGAATGGGGGGAGCTAGAGAGAGGGAAAGAGAGAAAAAGAGGGAATGAGAAAGGAAGGGAGAGAGACAAGGAAGAAAAGAAAGAGAAAGGAAGAAAAAAAGAGAAAGGAAGCAAAATGAAGAAAAGGGATAGACAAAGAAAGGGAGAGATGGAAGGAAGGGACAAAGAAAGAAAAGGAAAGAAAGTGAGGGAGGGAGGAGAAAGTGAATGAGATATATGGATGGATAAATACATATATGGAAGGAGGGAGGGAAGGAGAGAAAAAAAAGAGAGGAAGGAAGGACACAAACCCTGGCTTCAGAAGACTTTTTGAAGCAGCACAGCAATCTAGGACTGGCCTGCAAGGGATCTCAGAGGTCATCTAGTCCAACTCCCTCCTCCAGCAGGAGATCCTTACAGAATCATAGAATAGCAGGGTTAGAAGTGTGTGTGTGTGTGTGTGTGTGTGTGGCTGTCAAAACTCCAAAAACAGGTCAAGTAGCTCTGGGGAGGTCAGTCATAAATTAGAACACTTGCTAAGCAACTGGCCATTAAGTGATGGCCACTTGTATTTGGTTTGCCAGTCACATGGTCACCTGGCCACGCCCACCCAGTCACATAACCACCAAGCCACACCCACAAATTAAGCCATGCCCACAGAACCAGTAGTAAAAAAAATTGAATCTCACCACTGCTGGGTAGGTACAAAAATTACAAATCATTTTTAGTCAATGGGCAAGAAAAATGTGTCTATGAAGTCAACAAGAACTTGACAAAATTTTCTTCTAAAACATCTACATGTGATGGTTTCAAGTAATGCTTCCAATCAATTCAAGACTCTTGAGGCCATGGCTTCCTCAAAAATCCTGTTTATTGGGTACATCATATCGGCACGGTAAAATGTGAAACCAACACTGAATAATTCCCACACTTTGGTATAATTAAAGAATAGATATTGCCCACCCACCCCCTTGTGTCACAGGTCACATTATCCAACCAAGCAGGTGATGAACTTCTCAGCACTCCCTCCTACCATTGCTAGGGCACATTGATCTGGCCTTGGTTCTCAGGAGCCTTATAATTGTCATGTCTGGTACATTGGAGGAAAACACTCTACATTCCATAAATCCCCCCCTCAAATAAGTATGGCAACTAAGAAACGAAGCAAGAAAAATATGGTTTCAGCTACAGTGGTTTCAAAAGTTGACATTACATTTGGCAAAAGTGGAATCAGATTGTAGTCTAATCCCTTTCTCCCATATGCTGATCACTCAAATTTTAAACTTGCAGATAAATATGATTATGGCAAGGAACGGAAAAACAGATTTTTACTTTTATTTTACTCTATGAAGTAAAATTGCTAAGGGGAAATCTACCACTGCTGAGTTAATTGTTTTTTTTTTTGAATTTTCGAACCTGTTCCTGGTTTTAAATGAATACAATTCAGTCCTTTGTTCTTTAGGTGATTGAATCTTACCTATATTGATTTTATATATATTTAAGACCAATATATAAAAATATGGAACAAAATATATCTCCAACCCAACTTCTTCTAGATATGTCTTTACAGGCTTTTACAGTGGGACTACACTGCATTTTGTTTATCAAAGGAACCAGAATACCTGTGAAGATACAGTATCAGAAGAGTATAGATCTGCTTTCTACTTATGTCCATAATACTTTGAATTTGAATATTTGTTTTCCACAGAAGACTAGAAAACAAAGATATATCTAGCGGTAAAGATAAAAATCCAGGAAATTAAACCCTTCTTCATCTTATGAAAGCTAAATTAAATGAAATAAACTTAGATAAAGAAAATCTGGGTGCCATACATTTTTAATTGGATCAATAGTATTTAAAAATGTGGAAAAGAATACTTGCTGAAAAAATTAACACAACAAAAATTGTGGAAAATCTGTGTTATGTTCACATTCTGGGCTCCATTTTTATTCATATCAAAGTATTTTAATGGAGTATATCTTTTAAAAAGTATTTTATTAATACTATAATACTAATTATTTGTACAAAAGTAACAAAAAGCAAAAAAACCCATTTTTATCTCAGTCATTTACATCCATCATAGCAGTTCTTTCTTTCTACATGATGAGGGAATGTTTTATGATATGTTTATAATGGAGAAATGCCCTGGTCTTATTTTTTTTTCCACTGGAAATTATTCACAAAGGACATTGAATTCTAGTAGGAAAAGAGCAATAGTCAATATGGGCAAAGGCAAGTTATTCATCGTTCTTGGGAATCCTGCCTGAAATGGTTTGAGAGTCATATTTGCCATTTGAATGATGTTGGGTGGTGGTTGCCTTGAAAGGCAGGCAGGGATGGAAGGGGACAAATGTACAGTGTTCTGATGCTGTTGGGTGCCACACCTTTGATATGCATCCCTTCCTCCTGAATAAATTTATGGTAGGTCTTGTACATATGATTTTGTTGTGTTTTATGGTGAAAGCTGAGGTTCTTTTTCCATTGCTTTGACCATAGAGGGTGGGAAAGGTTGGGAAATAGTAACAGTAACCATGTAATGCTGCCCTACCTCTTCCTTGTTCAGAACAGGTCGGTCTTGCATGACAGAGTACACCTCAAAAAAACAAACCAACACCCTTTAATGAAGTGGTTAACTGGAGTCTGTCTGACTCCATGTAGAATATTCCAACAAATCTAGTTGCTCACTTTGGGCAACAATCATATTTCTGTGCAAAGGGCTAGCCTAAGATGCTAGGACGTCATTTGCTCATTGTTCCTTTACCCAGACACTAACACTTGGTCACATTAAGGATACGCGGGTGGCCTTTGAAAATTCTCAAGGAGGCAGAGGATTCTTCACAGTTTTCTGTCCAGTTATTAGTTGTGCATTTTATCACCTAATGCCAACCCACAATGTAAACATGAAAAATCCAACACTCCACCAAAAGGAAAGAATGTCTAGCAAGGCAGGAATAATGTGCCAACAAAAATTGTAAGCCAAGGTTTCATTAAAAAAAAAATCTCTTCAAAAGCTCCATAGTGATGGAATGTAAAGTAACGGTTGGACAAGAACATGGAATAGATGGAGATGTAGAAGGAATGACTGATTGAAATTTTGGCTGGAAATCTCTGTAGGAGAAAAAACATGTTGTCCAAAATCTACTATTTTATACTTGGGCATATATGAACCAAGTTCCAATTCAGATTTGAGAGTTGCATGATTCCATTCAGATTGTGATTCAAAGGCAATATATTTGGAGTTGAACCAATTCAAGAGTCAAGATTTCATGATAATTTATATTGGGGAAGTATCAACACATTTTGTTGGTTACCTGTCTTGCAACTCCTATTTAGGGATATGACTTTCAGGAATTCTTTACTTCTCCAGCTAGATGAAGTTGTATGAAAGATGCATAAATAGATGTTTAAGTTCTATATGAAACCACTAGAAGAGGTCATCTGATAGTTCAGGGGAAGGAGGAGGAGGAGAGGACGGGGAGGGGAGGAGGAGGAGTGGGAAGGGGGGACAGGGAGGAGGAGAAGGCTTGCAAAAATTGGGGTGGGAAACAAGGAGTTCTAAATAGAATGTTTTATTTCAAAAGGTCCCAGAGAAGAGCTTGATTTTAGGTGTTTTAACTTTCATTGTTCCAGGAATGTTCGTTGTCTACTTAAATGTTGTTTATATAATTGAGTTGCACAGATTAATAATTTAACTATTTAACTATTTTTATAATTCTATAACAACTATAAATGTAGTTCATACAATTTAGAAAAGCCTGAAGCTTCAGAAGGTGGCCAAGGTAACAGCAAGGTGGAGAAAAATGGTAGCAGAGGAGTAACAGTTTGCAAAAATTATAAGATTCTGAAAGGAAAGGAACCTTGACAGAAACTATTGGAACCATTCTAAGAGCTGAATTGAACCATAGGAAACCAATTTAAATTAGTGCTGTAAGGGAGTTTTTGTTGCTTCTAATCTTGGTAATACAGTACATGATAGAGCAGTTACTTCTGCAGTGGAGATTGTTGGGGAGGGATGATGGGTTCTGTAAGCAGACGTAAGCAATTGACCAATAAAAGTAATCATCTCAGTAAATTCTCTGATTCTCAGAACCATTTTATTATGAGTTGTGTTCTTGCTTTTTCCTGCTCCTATGCTTTTTCTCACTCTCTGTTAGAATTGGCTTGCTTCTGTCGCGGCTTTGTTTCAAATGCAGAGGTAGTATTCAGCAGGTTCTGACCAGTTCTGGAGAACTGATAGCAGAAATTTTGAGTAGTTTGGAATATCACCTCTGACTGGCCCTACCCCCATCTTTTCTCTGCCTCCTGAGATCCTGATCAGCTGGGTCTTCTTTTGTTGCCTGCACAGGAGAATGCAGCTGGAAAGCAGGTTAGTGGGGTGGGGAGAGAATGGAGATGTTATAGTATCCTTCCCCTGGAGTGGGGTGGGAATGGAGATTTTACAGTATCCTTCCCCTGCGATGCCCACCAAGCCATGCCCACAAAACCAGCAGTAAAACGTTTTGAATCCCACCACTGTTCAAAAGAGCCCGAGAAAGACAAATATTCAATGGTTGCCTCTTCGTTGGGTCTGTCCATTTGCAGGATCTACCATTACGATTGAAAAACATCTATCTTTTTTCTGTGCCTACCTTGTCATAATGATCCAGCTGGATTGTTGAGTGCAAGAGTACAAGAAATGGGTTCTTACTTCTCTCATACCTGCCAAGGCCCACTTCCTATAAATGGGTTCAGTTTGTGCAATCATGAACTTGACTTGGCACTGTCTCTTTCTTCACCAGGCTGCCCATTTCTGCCAGCTTCACTGCCTGGCTTCCCCGTTTCCACCCACCCACCTTCCTGCAGTTCCACTATCTTCCAATTGCCAGCCAATTGCTTCTACTAACCCCACTTGCTTATCTGGCACATTTCTCTCAATTCTGAATTCATATTGCGTGACCACTATACATGGTTGGGTTAGTTATGGTGATCAGGCAAGGTGAAGAAAGTTGGCAGAAGTAGATAATGCCAATTAGAATTAAGAGATGGTGCCAGGCACAGTCGACAGGCTGACGCAGGGGAACAAGTAGTGACACATCTTTCCATTGATAGGATAATCAAAGTTGACTGCTCAGCTCTCTGGGCTCAAAATTAAACATCTGACAACCTCTCAAAAGAGAAGAAAATCCTCTAAGAATAGGCAGAAAACCACTCCTGTCTTTCTTCCACACAAGTAGTCCTCAGACCAGCTTAAGGAGACCAGCTTAAGGAGACTATCAGTGGCGTGATTCAGCTGGTTCTCACCAGTTCGCCCGAACATTAGTTAATTGCTTATACTGTTCGGAGAACCGGCTAAAAATAATATGCAAAAGAGAGTTTCTCTCTCTCTCCCCCCCCCCACTTCAGTTAATAGCTCCAGGCAGACAACCAAAAGCCACTTAACAGTTGCAGCTGGAATGCAGCCGATACACAGTGAATCCAGTCAATAAACAACAGAAACTGACAGGATTAGGACAGGGAAACCCATCAATCACCCATCTAGGGATGGGATTAACCTCTTCTCTTCAGGAAGGACAAGATTATAAACATTTTCATTATAAAGAGCATTAAGTAACACTTCTGTGATCAACTGATACTCCCTGGAGTTCCCCAACTCCTTTTATAGTTGCTGCAGTGTTGGCTACTTCTTGTTTCCTCCTGGGGGAAAAGATACAGGTGAGGACAATGATGCAGCTTGATCATACAGGTCATGAATTTAATGCATGTGTGGTCCAGCCACCTGTATTGTTCTGATTTAAAATATACAGAACATAGATAATAGAGTTGGAAGGGTGAATGACTTTTGGCAACGTGCCCAGGCTGTCTTTCTTTTTTTAAAAAATAAATTTTATTAAGTTTTCAAATTTTAAAAACATAAAAAAAAACTTTATACATTGTTATCAACATCAAGACATCTTTTGCATCTCCTCACATTTTTCAGTATATTTACTTATTCCTTTACCATTACATCTTACTTTTATTATAAAGCAATGTCTTTTATCCTTACATCTCAATCTTCTCCATGGTATATGTCGTGTCTGCGCCTCGGCAGTTCCTGCATCGACCGGCAACTGTTGATAGGCTTGCGCCAGATCGAGCTTCGCAAAGACCTTGCCCCCCCCAGTGAGTGTAGAAGGTGCTGCATTACTGGGACGGGGTAGGCGCTTTGTTGTAAGGCGCAATTTAGGGTGGCCTTGTAGTCCCCGCAGATTCTCACCGACCCATCGGGCTTGACTGGGATGACTATGGGGGTCTCCCACCGGGCATGATCGATTGGTTGTAGGACCCCTTGTTTGACGAGCTTGTCAGTTTGCTCGTCGATTTTGGGCCGGAGTGCAAAAGGTACCCACCGTGGTTTTAGGCGTATTGGGGGAATGCTGGGGTCTAGGCTGAAAGAGATAGGGGGCCCTCGGTACTTGCCTAGGGTGCCGTCGAACACTTCCCGGAAGTCCCGTGCCAGTTTCTCCTCCCAGTCGGCATCTGCGACGTGGTCGACGCCCATAACCTCGATCCCGAGTGGTGCGAACCACTGTAGCCCCAAAAGGCTGGGGCGGTCTCGGTCCACGATTGTCAGGTGAAGCTTTGCTGTGTGGCCCTTGAAGGTTACCTCGAAGTGTCTGGTTCCGACTACCAGGATGCGGTTCCCCTGGTAGTCTCTGAGGATTAGTTTCTGGGTTTCCAACCTCCTCTTATGGATTTCCGGCACCAGCCGCCTGATTTCTCACCAGGCAACCATGGAGAGGTAGGACCTGGAGTCCACCTCCATTTTGCATGGTTTGCCTTCGATGCCCACTTCTACATACACCTTCCGGGCGTCTGTGGTGAATGAGTGGCTGATGACGACCGTCTGGTGGGTTTCCTCTTTCTGCCGGGTTTTGCCGCTTCGTCGGTTCTATCCGTCTCAGTTCCAGCGATGTTCGGCTTGGTGGTCTCTGGCCCTGGGGGGGGGTGCCATCTCGTCTCCTGTTGCTGTGGTCTTGCCGATGGGGGCTGTAGGCTTTCCTCAGTGGGCAGACTCGGGCGATGTGACCTTTTTTATCGTAGTGCCAGCAAATCGCGTCGAAAAACTGGCACTCCGATCAAGGGTGGTCGCCTCCGCACCCGGCATAAGTGGTCCCCAACTTACGACTTTGCCGATCGCGCCGATCTCGTCCCAATTGGAGCTGATGTATCTCTTCTTCCTTGTACATGGTGTCGGAGGCGGAGTGGAAGTCGCCATGGTGGGTGGTGGTCTCCCGGTGGCTTGCTTCTGGGTGAGCCTCGGTCGCCCGGCCTGTCTTGGTGGTTGCTGTGCGTTCCCCGGTATCCAGTCTCCTCATTTGATTCGCCGACTTCTGGGTTGCCTCGGCTGCGGTGGCTTCAGCGAGGGCGTCGGCGAGGACGATGTCACCTTTTGCCATCAGCCGACTTTGTAGGACTGGGTCTCTGAGTCCGAGCACGACACGGTCCCGCAAAGCCTCGTCCATGTCCGAGAACCCGCACGTGCCCCCTAGGCTCCGCAGCTCAGCCACAAAGTCGCTGATGCTCTCACCCAAACTCTGGTCCCGCTGGTAGAAATCGTGCCGCCTGATGAGGGTGGGCACGGCAGGGGCATAGTGGTTTCGGAGCAACGGTTCGAGGTCAGCCCAGTCCATCTCCTTCACGTCCCCGGGTTTCGCGAAGGCTTTCGCCATCTTGAATACTGTGGGCCCGCAGTGTGTGAGGAAGGCGGCTCTTTTCTTCTGCCCGGTTGCATCCTTCAAGTTGCTACTTTCAAGGAACATTAGGAATCTGTGTATGATTCCCAGTCCTCGGTGGCTGGGTTGAAGGGTGCGGGCGGTGCGATGCTGGCCATCTTGTTGGTCTTGTTTCCTCAGGACACATGCTTGATGGGTTTAGTCTCGGGATCCCACCTTCGTCGCCAGTGTCGTGTCTGTCGCGGGAAAGGAGACTCGGAGCCAGTGACTTGGTTTCAGCTCTTTATTAGGTCCCTAGATCGACTCGGGTTTTAAAGGGAAAAAGCCGCAGCTTTTATTCTCCAGCTGCGGCGGCCGCGGCCAATAGCACTACTTTGAATCTCCCGCGATTAGTTTCCACCAATCACGGGAGATTCGTTGTGGGCCAATCAGTGTGGCCTGCTTGACCAATGAGATCGCCTTGCGCTTTGGCCAATCATAGCGCGGCGCTTCCAAGTATGTTAATGTGCGTATAGAACAGTATATTTACATATTTACATATTCCTTCATTCTTTTCCTAATTGCCATTTTATTTTATTTTTATTTCTAAACCACTCATCCCAGGCATCCCAGGCCCTATAATAAATTGAATCTTCTCTGTCTTTTATTTTCATTGTTAGCCTGTCCATCTCTATACAATTTTTTTTTTATAACCATGCCTTCCGGTGGAACCCTTTTATCCTTCCAGAGTTGTTCATACAAAATCCTTACAGCTGTTAATATATGTAACATAATATATCTATCTGTTTTATTGCATTTTTGTGTTATTATACCTAATAAAAAAGTTTCCAGATTAAATTCAGTTTTCTGATTCATGATTTCTTCTATCCATTGTCTAATTGTATTCCAATATTTTTTCACTTCCTGGCATATCCACCAGGTATGAAAATAAGTGCCTTTTTCTTTTCCACATTTCCAACAATTTGGGTCTGAATTAAACATTTTTGTCAGTCTAGTGGGGGGAAGGTGCCATCTGTACAACATTTTGTATTGATTTCCCTTATATGCTGTGGATGTAATTAGTTTGTAATTTGATACCCACATTCTCTCCCAATTTTCCAGGTCTATATTGTGGCCAACATTTTTCACCCATACCACCATCGTCTCTTTGACCTCCTCCTCTTCCATTTTAAAATCTAGTAGAACGTTATATATTCTTGAAATCATTTTCTTTTCCATTTCTTGTAGAATTTTATCTAACTGATGCTTTTCAATGCAGAAACCAAATTGTTCTTTGTCCTTCTGATATCTCATCTGAATTTGCATGTATGGCCACCAATCTATCTTTATATTTTGTTGATGTAATTCTTGTCTTGTTTTTAATCTTCCTTGTGTGTCTAATAGGTCTTTGTAATTCCTCTTTTTCCCCAGATCCATTGCATTTGGGTAGATTTGTGCTTCCATAGTTGACAACTAGTTCGGTATTTTAGTATAATGATTCTTTTTAATCTTGTTCCATGTCCGAATTAATGAATCTCTAATCATGTGTCTCTGAAAATATGTATGGTGTTTACAATTCCCATCCCATAGGAAACTATGCCACCCTCTCTGCAAGTCGTGACCCTCTATCGACAATACTCTTCTATTTTCCAGGTTGATTCAATCTTTAATCCATACCATAGCCACAACCTGATAATACATTTCCCAGTCAGGGAATCCAAAGCCACCCCTTTCTCTTTTGTCCTGTAACAATTTCATTTTTATCCTGGCTTTTTTCCCATCCCAAACAAATTTACTTATTATTCAATCTAATTCTCTAAAAAAGGTTTTATCCAATCTTATTGGTAGTTTGAAAAAGATATAGTATTTTTGGTAGGGTAGACATTTTAATTGCCAAAATTTTCCCCAGTAGTGATAGCTGTAATTTCCCCCACATTTCCAATTGTTTTTTGATTTGTATTTGTCATAGTTATTTGTCATAGTTATCTTTTTTGATTGAAGAGCATCTTGCTGTTAACCAAATGCCTAAATACTTTACTTTTTTCACACTTTGCATTCCCAATTTTCCTTCTAATTCTTTTTTTGCTTATCTTTTAAGTTTTTAGTCAATAATTTTGTTTTGTTTTTATTAATCTTAAGGCCTGTGACCTTGCCAAATTCCTCTATTTCCTTTATTAATTTTATTCCCGTATCCTCTGGATCTTCCAGAAAAAATACTATATCATCAGCAAATGCCTGTACCTCATAATTCTCCTTTTTAATTAAGGCACCCTTGATGTCTACATTTTTCCTAACGTTTTCTAAGGTTTCTAAGGTAAGAATAAAGAGAAGGGGTGACAGTGGGCATCCCTGCCTTACTCCCTTGTTGATCTTAAATGTTTCCTTTCTGTCACCGTTCATTATTACACTGGCCATCTGTGTCGTATAAATTGTCAAAATCAATTTAATAAATTTATTGCCAAATTGCATGCTTTTTAATTGTTCTATTATGAACTGCCAATTAACGTTGTCAAATGCCTTTTGTGCATTGAGGAAGACCATTGCTAATTGTTTTCCTGGGTTTGCTCCATAATATTCTATTATATTCAATACCATTCTGGTATTATTTTTAATTTGTCTATTCGATAAGAATCGGTTTTGGTCGCTATGAATGATCTGATTAAGGGTTTTTTCCAATCTTTCTGCCATTATGGACATAAATATCTTAAAATTAACATTTAAAAGGGACATGGGCCTATAATTTTGAATTAATTGATGGTCTGAATCTTCTTTTGGGATCAATGTTACATATGTCTCCCCCCATGACTTAGGAAATTTTTGCTGTCGTCAGTACCTCATTATAGAGTTCTAATAATTGCATTTCTAATTTTTCTTGGAGAGTTTTATACAGTTCCCCTGGGAGACCATCCGGTCCCGGTGTCTTACTGTTTTTCTGTTTCAGGATTGCCTCTCTTAATGTTATTTCCCTCTTTATCTCTTCTTTATCCTCTTCCGGGATCACAGGTAGCCCTTTTCCTTCTTAGTAATGTTGGATAGTTCCCTCTGGTATGTCTTCCCTACTATATAATTCCTCAAAAAAACTTTTAACAATATGTTTTTTTTTTCAGTTTGATGTTGTAGCGTATCATCAGCATCCTTCAATTGTTGGATTGCTCTTTTTTCTTTTTCTTTCTTAAGTCTGTAAGCTAGCCACCTTCCCAGCTTATTCGCGTGTTCAAAATAATTCTGTTTTATCTTTTTCATGTCCTGTAACCATTCATCTTGTGCATCAATTTAAGTCTAATTATTATCTTCTCTGTATTTGCTGTCTTATTATGTGGTGTTTTTTGTAGTGTTTTTTCTAACTCCTTAAGAGTATCTAGTACTTTAGATTGTTCTCCTTTTTTTCCCTTGTATCTACATGTATTATATGAAATTGCTAGGCCCCTGATGTATGCTTTAGGCGTGTCCCATAGGTTTGGAATTGATGTTTGTTGTTTTCCTTCAGAAAGAACTCCAATTCTTTTTCCATCATCTTAACATTCTTTTTCTTTTAGGATCTCCTTGTTTAGCATCCATCTTCTGTTTTTTTTTTTTTTTAAATCTCTTCCAAATTATTTTAATGGGATTATGGTCTGCCCATATGTTAGATTCAATTTCTATTTCTTTTATATTACATTCAATTTCCCCATTTGTCCATAACATATCCAATCTTGACCATTATGTGTGTGGTGCTGAATAGTAAGTATACCGTTTTTTGTCTGGATTTCTTTCTCTCCATATGTCTTTTAATCCTAATTCTTCCGCCATTTGATAAAATACTTTTGGTAATGTTTTCCTTTTTCTTTTTTCCCCTGGATGTTCATTACTGTAATATTTTCCTAAATTTTCTATTCCATTGAAATCACCTAGCAGACATATGTTCTCATATTCCCGTTCTACTAATTTTCTGTATAGTTAAAGTATAAATTTTTTTCTTGTTTCTTGTTCGGTGTATATATCACTGCCAATAATATTTTCTTATAATTTATATGAACTTCTAACATCAAAATCCTACCCTCCTTGTCTGCATATACCTGTTTTGCTTGTAAATGGGTCCTAATATATATTGCTATTCACCTCTTTTTTTGTTGGGCTAGAGATATGTATAAATTTCCTAACTTTGGTGCTTCTAACAGTTTACTTTGATGTTTCTGGATATGTGTTTCTTGAAGGCATATAATATCTAAGTTCAATTTCTGTAGTTTATCATTTTTTTCCTCTTAATTTGTGAATTTAAACCGTCGATTTTAATGGAAATCAATTTGATTTCTTCCGCCATCTTACTCTGTAGTTGTTTCTTGTTGAAGCTTGTTTGCTCTCGTTTGGTGTCTCGTTCTTACGCCTTCTCTTTCCACTTCTTCCTGCTATCTTTCCTCTTGTTCTGTTTCTCTTTCCTCCACCCGATATTCTTCTTGGCTCCTACTTTCCATGTCCTCTTTGCTGTTCTGGTCTTCTCATGATACCACATACAGTTCAAATAATTCCCTCGCTTTTTCTATATTGTCTATTTTAAATTTTTTATCCTTCCATGATATTAACATTCCCCCTGGGATGAGCCATTTGAACAGGATGTTTTTCTTATTCAGTTGGGTGGCCAGGCTTTCAATTAGTATGAGTGCTGCTCTTAGTTTCCCTCTCAGCTACTGCATTTGCTTTGGGGGTGACTTTTTTTAAAAAGGGGAATGGCTGTTTTAAGTTTACTGCATTGTTTTAGTGGTTCCTGACACTGTTCTTCTGGAGTGTACTTCCCTCACTCTTTTTGAAAGCCTCTAGTGATGGAGCCCCCACAACTTCTGAATACAAGCTATTCCACTGGTTGATTGGTCTCACCCTTAGGAAATTTCTCCTTAGTCCTAGGTTGCTTCCCTCTTTGGTTAATATCCATTCATTCTTTCTTGTTGTGCCTTTTGGTGCTTTGGAAAATAGATTGACTCCCACATTTTTGTAGGACCCCTCAAATTTCTTGACAGAACAATTATTCAGTGGAACAAATTGCCTCCAGAAGTTGCAAATTCTCCCACATTAGAAGTTTTAAAGAAGAGATTGGATAACCATTTGTCTGAAGTGGTGCAGGGTTTCCTGCCTAAGCAGGGAGTTGGACTAGAAGACTTCCATGGTTCCTTCCAATTCTGTTATTCTATTCTATTCTAAATATTGGGACAGTGCTATTTTATTGTGTTATTTTATTGTGAGTTGGACTAAGGAGAAATTTCCTAAGGGTGAGACCAATCAAGTTGGCCACACCCACCCAGCCATGCCCACCCAGTCATTAGGGCAGAGAATCGGTTGTTAAATTATTTGAATCCCACCACTGGAGACTGTGTTTCATTTAAAAGGATACAATGCTTGCCCGTTCATAAAACTAGACTCTCATTCAGAAAATACAGCTAAAGTGACCTCTGAATACACAGGCCAATTGGATAAAGGGCTGAAATTGATTATGCAGGCTAGGTCCCAGAAAAAACTGGGGGTTATAACTGTAGATCTGCTGTGCAGTCCAGCTATACTCTTGGTCACTGTTTGGAATAGGAAGGTGACCAAGGGTCTGGATAGGATTGCGGACATGTGATCTCTCCTCACCTGTAGATCTCTCTGTCCTCTGTGATATACAGAGGAACTGAGGGGAATGAAATGAATGAAGAGACGTCCACAGCACCCCTGGTGGAAGACAAGGGATGAATTCAGTCAAACATGGGTAAGAACTGCTATTAAGGCCTACTTCGTGATTTGTGCAATGAAGTGTAAATACTTCTCTACAGTAATTCCATCTGCAGATAATCGACCCTCTTTAAGTTGAACCGTCTCCTCCTGGAGATTGAGGTCTATCAGAGTTTGCAGCAATCCAACCAGCACACAAGTAAATAATTCAGCAGGATTCATTTATGTAAGAAACTTCTTTATATACAATACTCTACAGCAGAATCCAGAATCAGAACACAGAATCCAGAAATACATAAGCAACATAAATGCAGAAACAGGATATTACAGAGGTGTGCGCGCGCGCACACACGCACGCACACACACACACACACACACACACACAGATATCAATGAACCTAAGCCAGGCACACGCTCCAAGTTGTCTGGGTCACCAAACAGTCCCCATTGGCTGACCTGTTACCATGTCTGTTCCAATTTATGAACCTTACAAACTGACAAGGTCCTCCTGAAGGGGCACGCCAATGAATTTGCAGATTTTCTGGAAGACAAAATTGCTCAACTTTGTCCCCAGTTAGATGCCAACATGGTGCCTGTGACAGGTTCTTGCCTTGCTATCTGGGAAAAGTTTGACCCTGTTGCTCCTGAGGAAGTGGACAGGATCCTTGGGAGTATACACGGAAGCAGCTGTGTTTTAGACCCATTTCCCTCCTGACTTGTGAAAGCTTCCCAGAAGCTGGTGGACTCTGGCAGTGATTAATGCTTCCCTACAGAAGTGGGTATCTACTCGCACTTTAAGAAAGCTGTGGTCTCTTTTCAAGAAGCTATCATTGGATTGCACCCTGTTGGATAATTTCCAACCTATCTCCAATCTTCCTTTTGGGGGGAAAGTTGTTGAGAAGGTGGCTGAGTGGCAGCTCCAGAGGTTTCTGGATGAAACAGATTATTTATACCCATACTATTCAGGATTAAGGCATGGATATGGGAAAGAAATGGCATTGGACATGCTTATTGATGATCTCTGGCAGGAGCAGGATGGGGGCAATGCATCCATCCTTGCTCTACTTGACTTCTTGGCAGCTTCCAATACCATTGACCATGGTCTACTTCTGGAGCGACTTTGGGGGTTGGGAGTGGAGGAGCTCTGTGGTATCCAGGTTCACTTCCTTCCTTGGTGACTGCTCCCAGTCCATATTAATAGGAAATGAGAGATCCGGCCCTTGCCCACTGCTTTGTGGGGTCCCACAAGGCTTGGTACTCTATCTGCTCCAATTCAACATCTTCATGAAACGGTTGGGTGAGATCATCCATCACCATGGACTGAGATATCATCAATATGCTGATGATAGCTGTATATGTGCGCAACTAATTGAAACTGGACCTTGGCAAAACTAGTGACTCTGGGTTTGGGGTTCTTTGGTGCATGGAGAATTGCCACCTTTAGTCTTGAATAGGGCGGCATTGCCCCAAACAGACCCTGTGTGTAATCTGGGGGTCCTCCTGACTCACAATTCTGCTCAAAGAGCAGGTGACAGTTGGGCAAGAAAGGTCTTTGCACAATTGCAGGTTGTGTGCCAGTTATGCCCTTTCCTGGACCAACAGTTGGATGGACATAGATGGACCTTGACAGACTAGAACACTGGGCCGTATCGTACAAAATGAAATTCAATGTATAGTAAAGTAAAGTCCTACACTTAGGCAAGAAAAACCAAAAGTGAGAGGGATCTTGGAGTCTTAGTGGACAACCAGCTAAATATGAGCCAGCAGTGTGCAGCAGCAGCCAAAAAAGCTAATGCAATCCTAAATTGCATTAACAGAGGGATACAATCGAGATCAAGTGAGGAAACTGTTAGGGATACACACCCTAGCAGAACGTGCAACGGCAGTCTAGCAGGCAGGCAAATTATGTGAGATAAACATTGTACTTTACACTCAGTAAGACAGATACACTGTGCCAGTTAAATAGTTTTTTATTCCAGCAAGAGTTATATCATAGTCAAAACAGTCCATATGTCATACACTAGTTCAGTCCATCTGGAGATTAATCAGTTGCAAAGTCCAGTGTCGAAAAAGAGGTCAGTAAACTTACAAATAATCAGTCCAGCAATATATCTCTTTTGCAGTCAGAGATATGAAGAAAATCAAACCCCTTTTCTTCGTTTCAGCAACAACAGGGGAACACACAGTTATAACCATCAATCCATCATTGTCAGCTATCCAGTAAAAGCCAGCAGACAGTGAGCTCTCTTGCTCCCTCTTATGGTGATTTTACAACCACACCCAAAATACATGTTTTAACAGTTAAAGTGATACATACACTTAAACTCACTAACATAGTTTATATATATTATTTTACCCAAACTAAGTTAGGTAACCAATGTTATCCCTAACATTCTCCCCTTTTGGGTAATATAATAATATATATATCTATTTACAATTTCAACCCATAGTTTTCACAATTTTCTTTGTGCTTGACTGCACCTTGGGCTTTTGTAAATCCATCAGCAATGTTTTCATCAGTCATGCAATATTCCAATCTTATTAAACCATTTTTTACAGATTGTCTTACATTCAAATATCTAAGGTCAGTATGTTTAGATCTCATTTTTACAGCAATATCTGTAGCCAACCGTATGGCTGCTTGATTGTCCTCATAAACTACAATGGCATCCTCAACAGTTACTCCCATATCGAACAATAACTGTTTATACAGAATTAAATCAGTACATAATAAAGATAGACATGAAAATTCTGCTTCCATTGTGGACATACTTATGTGTTGCTGTCTAATTGACCTCCAACCAATCAGTGTTTTACCTAATAGTATAGCCATACCTGAAGTTGATTTCCTAGTTTTTATATCTGTTGCAAAACTTGCATCAGCATATGCACTTAAAATCAAATCATCTTTTGGCTCCAAATACAATGCATAGTGCACTGTCTTTTTAAGATACCTTAATATAAACTTTAGCGCTTGCCAGTGTCTTTCAGTGGGTTCATCGTTAAATTTTGCCAATTGATTAATGCCATAAGCAATGTCTGGCCTTGACCAATTACTTATATATGATAAACTACTATTAATGATTGATAAATGGTCTCATCAAATTTTGAACTTTGAGCATCAGTATGGCAAAATTCCTGACGCATTGGAGTTTTTGCCGGCTTACAAAGTTCCATTTTATACATTTTTAGCAATTGGTAAATTTTATCTTCTTGTGATATCTTATATCCACTATTGGTTTTGTTTATTGTCAATCCTAGATATTGTCTTATTTCTCCTAATTGCTTTAATTTTATCCTCTTACCTAATAATGATATTATCCCAGTAGCTTCATTATTAGTCTTAGTAATTAAAGCAATATCATCTGTAAACAACAATAATAATGACACCGTTCCCTTTGTCTCTTTTTTAAATAAACATGGATCAGCTAAACCGGCTTTAAACCCTATATTGTTTAACTCTTTTACAATATATTGATTCCATTCATAACCAGATTGTTTTAACCCATAGAGACTTTTATTCAGTTTCCAACAGTCATTATTGTTTTTATCATCTTTTATACCTACTGGTTTTCTGAAATATATAGTGTGCTGCAATGGTGCATGCAGATAGGCAGTTTCTACATCTAAATGATTTATGATATAGTTTTTCTTAGCTGCCCACACTAAAGCTGCTCTCAAGGTTGTTGCCTTTAAATTTGGTGCAAATACTTCATCATAATCACATGCAGTTTGATTAAATCCTTGAGCTGCCAACCTAGCTGTTATGGACTAAGCCAATGCAGCGATACAACCCTAAACAGCTTTACTTTACAGCAGGCTTGTAATCCTGCACTTCTCATTGGCCCGTAAATAGCGAGTCGTGATTCGTCATTTTTGGCCAGTCTGATTGGCTGTTAACGGGGGCCCCTGATTGAACGCTTGTGAAAGCGGTAAACTGAAACCATTGGTTGTTTTGATGGCAGCCAGCTCTATAAAAGAGCTGCTGCTGCCCAAGTATTTGCTCTGTTTTTTCTTTATAATAAAGAGTTGAAGTCACCGTTCGATGTCTCGTCTCTGTTCCTTGCGCCCATGCCCAGGACTTAACACTGGCGACGAGGATGGGATACAGAGACAATAGAGCTGACTAAGTACGCATCGAACAAGACAGAGCACATGGCAAAAGAGCGCACGCAACAAACAGCAAGATGACCAGCGGCACCAAACCACCCGCTCCATTCGACCCAGCAACCGAAGACTGGGACTCGTATATAGATCGCTTCCAGATGTTCCTGGAGACCAACAATTTAAAAGATGCTACGCCTGGCAAGAAACAAGCGGTGTTCCTGACTCATTGTGGCCCCGCTGTTTTCAAAATGGCTAAAGCACTGGCAAAAACGGTGGAAGTGAAGACCATGGATTGGGATACCCTCGCCCCAATCCTCCAGGCCCATTACGCACCCGCAGTACCTACACTGATACGAAGACACTAATTTTACCAGAGGGACCAACAGAAGGACAAGAGCATTGGAAATTTCATAGCCGACCTCCGGAACCTAGGAGGCCTTTGTGGTTTTGCAAACTTAGAGGAATCCCTAAGAGACCGCATAGTTCTGGGACTAAATGTACCGCATGTGCAGAGTAAACTGATGGCGAAGGCGACATCAGCCTTTCAGATGTCATCGCTGATGCTACTGCCGCAGAAACAATCAGGAAGTCAGCCGCTCGAATGTGCCGAGCGAACGCACCACTTCGCCAACTCGCTGATGATAGCCCATTCGCTGCTGAGAAGCACGCTACTACCACCCACCACGAAGACCTCGAGTCATCCTCAGACAGTGAGGAAGAGGAGGTCAACCGACTCCGCTCGGAATGAGAGCAAAGGAACCAGAGATGTCCGCGCCAATGTGCTGGTTGTGGGGCAAACCACCCGCGATCGGACTGCAAATTCCTTGACGCACTCTGCTGTACTTGTGGAAAAAGAGGCCACATCGCAAAAGTCTGCAGAAGCAAGTGAGAGTCCAGTCCCAGCCGAAGGGAGAACAACCTCCGTTGGGAGACAGGCAAACCTCTTGAGAACCAGAACCGTCTGAACCACCAATGGAACAACCACTACTACTACAGAAATCAAGCACCTGCCTTTTCAACGAGACGAGAAGAGGCCCACCAAACCATTATTATCGGCCACGCTTCATCATTCGATGCAAAAAAGATCCGCGTAAGGGTTACTATTGAGAATTGACCATGCGTGATGGAAGTCGATTCAGGATCATCCTAATCGATGGTATCCTGGAAAACCCTCAAACAGCTGATCCCTGACATCTGCCACCAGAACTTCAGCACGCAACGAATCATCCTGAAAGACTACCAGGGAAATAGAATTCCAGTTGTCGGTTCCAGCCACATCCAAGTATCCTTCAAGGACCGCACAGCGACACTTCCCCTGACTGTCGTCGATCATGACTGACCCAGTTTGTTAGGGTTACAGTGGTTCACCCCACTCAGGATTGAACTAGCTGGCATACACCAAACCAGAAGCGACGACTGGGAAGAGACTCTCATCCAGGAATTCCAGGACGTGTTCACAGGAACATTAGGCAAGTAAAAGGGGACCCCTATATCATTTAATCTCAGCCCCGATGTAGCTCCCATTTGGCTTAAGCCTTGTCGGGTACTTTTTGCCTTAAAGCCAAAGATTGACGAGCAGCTAGATAAACTGATAGCCCAGGGCGTATTGGAACCAATTGACCATGCCCGCTGGGAAACTCCGATAGTAATGCCCATGAAGCCACAGGGTTCGTTAAGAATTTGTGAGGATTACCGGGCCACCCTAAATCATGCTCTTCAACAGAGCGCTTACCCAGTACCGGTGGTTCAACACCTCCTTCATTCCCTGGGTGGCGGAAAAATATTCGTGAAATTGGACTTAGCTCAGGCGTACCAGCAACTACTTGTAGACGCGACAACTGCAGAAGCCCAGACAATAGTTACACATAGAGGCGCCTTCAAGTGCAATAGACTCCAATTCAGAGTAAGCGTGGCGCCTGGCATTTTCCAAAGTTTAATGGAGAGACTATTACAAGGCATAAAAGGCGTCGTGCCTTATTTTGACGACGTCCTAATAGCTGCCCCCACTAAAGAGTTATTAGAACAACGACTCAGAAAAGTTCTTCAGAAATTTAAAGACGCTGGTCTGAAGGTAAAAAGGGACAAGTGTCAACTTTGTATGGAGAGAATGGAGTTCCTGGGATACCTTCTCGACAGACAGGGAATCCACCCCACCGAAAAAAAACTAACCGCAATCAAAAATGCCCTGAGACCTAGGAATAAGACAGACCTCCAAGCCTTCCTGGGACTCATTAACATTTATAACATCTTCTTGCCCCAGAAGGCAACCGTAGCCGAGCCCCTACATAGACTTCTCGACAAAAAGGCTTCCTGGGTCTGGGGACGGCGTGAAGAGAGAGCATTCCAAGAGTTAAAAGACCTCTTAACCTCCAATGCTGTATTAATGAAATAGAACGAGACTCTACCTTTGACGGTTACCTGTGATGCCTCACCATTTGGAGTGGGAGCCATTTTAAGCCAAGTCCTACCAAATGGGAATGAGGCACCTATTGCGTTCTTTTCGAGAACTTTGTCTAAAACTGAAAGGAACTATAGTCAACTTGATAAAGAGGCTCTCGCTATTGTATCCGCAATTAAACGTTTCCATGAATATGTGTATGGGAGACCCTTTACCATAATTACAGACCACAAAATACCGCTACTTGGTATTTTGGCAGGAAACAAACCAACTCCCCATATCTTATCACCAAGAATGACACGTTGGTCAGAATTTTTAGCCGCCTATGATTACCGATTGCAACACCGCCCAGGGAAAACCATTCCCCATGCTGACGCTTTGAGCCTCTCTCCACTACCAGACATCATAGAGGACCCTGCTCCAACTTTAGCCGTATTGCAAATCGAAACCCTCAAATCACCACCGCTGACCACTTGAGACATCGCCTTGAGACAAAAAAGGACCCTGTTTTGGCACGAGTCCTCAGCTGGGTAGAACGGGGTTGGCCGGTCAGCGCAACCGATGACACGTTCAAGCCATTTAGGAATCGTCAAACAGAACTATTCTCCCAGAAAGGCTGCATAGTGTGGGGAGACAGAGTCATAGTCCCAGAGAAATTGCAATATAGGGTATTGAAAATGTTGCACGATGCATCGTGCAGATGAAGGCATTGGCCAGGAGTTACGCATGGTGGCCTGGCTAGAGATAGAGATAGAGACCTGGGTAGCAAAATGCAGCAAATGCCAGGAGACTCGCTCCACTCCTCCAAAAACTCCCCCAACTCAGTGGGAAACGCCTCGAGGTCCTTGGTCCCATATCCACATCGATTTTGCGGGACCCACAAGAGGACACACTTTCCTCCTAACAGTGGATGTTAGGAGTCCACAAGATGAAAAGCACCACCACAGAGGCAGTCACTAAAAAACTGAATAAACTATTCGCTACCCATGGATTTCCAGATGTCCTGGTCTCCGATAATGGCCCCCAATTCACTGCCCTGCCATTCGAACAGTACCTGGCAGATCGGGGCATCCGCCATGCCTTTACATCGCCAGCTCACCCTGCGGCCAATGGTAGGGCTGAGCGAATGGTTCAATTTGTAAAATAGACCTTGCACAAAATGGGCCACGGCAACATTGACGACAGAATAAACTGGATGCTTCTCCTCCAGCACATAACCCCAAACAGTACCACGAACAAAACCCCAGCTGAACTCCTGATGGGCCAGAAACTTCGCTCGCATCTCGATCGCCTCCACCCAAACTACATGCTGGAACAACTCCCGGGATCCAGCAGCAAGTGTCAGGCATTCCAGGAAGGTGACCTCATGTTTGTGAAAAACTCGGGCGACCCATTGTGGGTCCCCGCGACCATAATGCAACTTACGGGACCCTGATCCTATCACCTACAAACTGCAGATGGTAAGATGTGGAAACGCCACATAGACCAACTCCGTTCCAGATTAGCACCTAGTTCTATCTCAGCCCCGGAACCTCTAGCTGGGGGGGGGGAAGGAACATTGAGGAGGCTGAAGAAGAAATGATAATCGAAACCCAACAGCCTACACAACCAACCAGGGGATACTCACCATCCGAAGGAGAACCGAGCCAGGGAGTGGCCTTGCCGCGTGACAGCACTGCGATGGAAACAGATCCAGGGAACCCGGAAGACAGCACTGGCGTAAGCAGGGAAAGCAGCCCAGGGCCACAATCTTCACCATCCAACCCAGCTAGCAGCCCACCGGAACCAGAACCAGGACAGAAACCGGTGGAACAGCGCAGATCAAGCAGACAGGTGAAGCGACCTGCCTATTTACGAGAATACATCACCCCACCCCTCAGACGGAACCTGGGGGGAGGGGTGTTATGGACTAAGCCAACGCAGCGATACAACCCTAAACAGCTTTACTTTACAGCAGGCTCATAATCCTGCACTTCTCATTGGCCTGTAAATAGCGAGTCGTGATTGGTCGTTTTTGGCCAGTCTGATTGGCTGTTAAAGGGCCCCCCTGATTGGACGCTTGTGAAAGCGGTAAACTGAAACCATTGGTTGTTTTGACGGCAGCCAGCTCTATAAAAGAGCTGCTGCTGCCCAAGTATTTGCTCTGTTCTTTCTTTATAATAAAGAGTTGAAGTCACCGTTCGATGTCTCGTCTCTGTTCCTTGCGCCCATGCCCAGGACTTAACACTAGTCTTATGGGTAACAGTCCCATTTTTTACCAGTTTTTAACTTAAATATCCATTTGCAGTCAATGGACTTTTCACCTGGAGGTAATTTGGCATTTTCATAAACTTTCATTTCTTTTAATGAATTTAATTCTTTCTCCATTGCTCTATGCCAATTTTCTTGTTCCTTTGCAGGATACGTTCTAAGTTCTTCAACAGTAGTTGCAACTTTACTAACTTGGCAAACTATACTTGCTTGATACCTGTCAGGTGGTCTGGTTACACGTGTTGTACGTCTAGGTATTACAGGACTTACAGGTGGACTTTCATGTTCTACCTGTTCCTGATTATCTATTTCTTCCTGTTCTGGTATTTCTTCCTGTTCTGGTCCTATATGCTCTTCCTGTACTTCCTCTTTAATTGTACTCTTCTTATTACTGATTTGTTCTTTTGGTCTTTTGTAGGTTTCTATAATTACATCCATACTTGAATCTTGTTCCAGTTTTTCCCATCCTACATGTTCTAGGAATTTAGCACTAGTACTACAGTAAACTCTAGATGTTCCTTTTTCCCAGAATCTGTATAATTTGTGATTAGATTCATAACCTACAAAGAATAATAACCTTTTAGCCCTATGTTGCCCCTTATTTCTTAGTTGTGTAGGAATATGCACCCATGCTGGTGCTCCAAATGTGTGCATGTAGCTTAAGTCAGGTTTTTTGCCATGCCACCGTGTGAATGGTAATTCACCTGTTGTTGAGTTAGCAACATTATTCAATATATGATTACCACACATTATTGCTTCTCCCCACAAATTTTCAGGTAATCCTGAATCTGGCAACATAGTACGAGCCATTGCTTGAATTGTTTGGCCTCGTCTTTCTATAAAGGCATTATATTGTGGCCTATATGGTGCAGACTTTTTATGTTCAACACCTGCCATCTTCAGTTTATTTTGGAATTGATTGTTTATAAATTCTGTACCATTATCAGTGATAAGAGTTACTAATTTCCTGCAGGAGCTGTAGGTAGACAGGTGGACAGTAAAGAACAGCGTGAAGTGAGATCCACGAGAGCTGTTAGACCTAAATATAAAGCATAATCATGGAAGAAAGAAAACTGATTACAATGAATATAAATGGACTTAATTCAGCTGTTAAAAGAAGGAAAACTTTTCATAAATTAGAGAAATTAAAATTTGATATAATTTGTCTACAAGAAGTTCATATTAAAAAACAACATGAACAATTGTTAGTACAGCCAAAATTGGGGAAAATATTTACTTCTTTGACTCAATGTAAGAAAAGAGGAGTGGTTCTATACATTAAAGAGGCTATCCCAGCAAAACTGATCTACACTGATGAAGATGGAAGAGTATTAATGGTGGAAATAATGGACAATAATATAAAAATACTCTTGATTGCAATTTATGCTCCGAATGAAAAACAAGAAGAGTTTTATAAAAAGCTACACATGAAAATAACTGGACTGGACTATGTTAATATAATTATGATGGGAGACTTTAATGGAATTGTGGACAATAAATTCGACTACATAGCAACAACAACCAAGCAAAATAGAAAGGCTCTCCCTAAATCTTTTTTTAAAATGACAGACGAACTATCTTTAAAAGATATTTGGAGAGAAAGAAATGTTAAAGCTAAACAATATACTTTTTATTCAAATAGACATTTATCATGGTCCAGATTAGATATGATTTGGATATCAACAGAATTAATATCCAATATTCAAGAAACAAATATTGAAACAAGTACTTGGGCAGATCATAGGCCAATGACAATTAAATGGAAGGGACAAAAAAAAAAGATCGAGATGGACATTAAATAATACTGTTTTAAAGGAGAAAGATTTTATACAATGGATGGAGAAGGATTTGCCTTTTTTTTCAGAGAAAATAAAAAAGAAGATACTTCAACACAGAATGTTTGGGATACAATGAAGGCATATGCTAGAGGTCTGATAATAGATTATACAAGAAAAAAGAATATTAGGAAAAGGCAAGCTTCTAAGGCCTTGGAAGATGAGTATAAAAGACTTGAAAAAGAATTACAGAAAATGCCACAGAAAAAAGATATTAAATTGAAGCTGGATGTAATTAAACATAAAATGGAATTAATAGAGAAAGAAGAATTGGCACAGAAAATCAGAAATTCTAAACAGAATTACTTTGAAGATGCGAATAAACCAGGTAGATGGCTAGCATATAAATTGAGAAAGGAGAAGGAATCAAGAAAAATATTGAAGTTAATAGATGATCAAGGCCAAGTTTGTTATGGTAATAAGGAGAAAAAGGAAATTATTCAAGATTTTTATGGGCAACTATATAAACAAGAGAATATTGATGAGGAAAAAGTCAAACAATATTTACAGAATGCTAATTTACCGAAGATACCTAAAGAGACTGAAGAAATGTTAGAAAGCAATATAACAATGATGGAATTAAATGAAGCATTTAAGAGACAAAACAATGGGAAAGCACCGGGTCCAGATGGGTTCCCGGCAGAATTTTATAAAACATTTCAAGAATCATTGAGTATCCCATTGTTAGAAGTCATGAATGAAGTTATGTTAAAGAAGATGATACCTAAAACATGGTCAGAGGCTTATATCACACTTATTCCAAAAGAAGAGGCTGACCCACTGCAAATTAAGAACTATAGACCCATCTCCTTATTGAATACAGACTATAAAATCTTTGCTTCAATTTTAGCAGAAAGACTTAAAAAATATTTAAATAATTTTATTCACCCAGATCAAAATGGATTTCTGCCAAAGAGACAAATCAGAGACAATATGAGAGTAATCTTGGATACTTTGGAATAGTATGAGGCTCATCCTGAAAAGCAAATGGCTTTGATATTTTTAGATGCTCAAAAGGCATTTGACAACATGAACTGGATATTTTTGTTATTACTATTGGAACAGATGGGTTTTGCTAAAAAAATTATTCAAGCAATCGAAGCCATATATAATAAACAGACAGCAAAGGTAATGATGGAGGGGGAACTTACAGATTTTATTAATATAAGAAAAGGCACAAGACAAGGGTGTCCCCTATCTCCTTTGCTATTTGTGTTGACCTTGGAATTGTTGAATAGAAATATTAGGGATGATAAAAGTATAAAAGAAATGAAAATTAAGAAGGAAGAATTTAAACTACAAGCTTTTGCTGATGATTTAGCTTTTATTCTGGAAGACCCGTTAGAAACAGCTTCAAGGTTATTGGAAAAGATAGAGACATATGGTGAGATGGCTGTTTTGAAAATAAATAAAGATAAAACAAAGATTTTGACAAAGAACATGCTATTGAGACAAAGAGAAGAACTGGCAGATCTTTTGAAAATCCAAACTACAAATAAGGTTAAGTATCTGGGGATATATTTGACAGCAAGATGTAGCACATTAAAAGAGAATAATTATATTAAACTCAAACAACAGATAGCTACAGATTTGAAGAAGTGGGAAAACTTGCAATTGTCATTAATAGGGAGAATTTCAACAATTAAGATGAATATTCGACCTAGAATTTTATTTTTGTTCCAAACAATACCAATTAGGCTTGGAAAAGACTGTTTTGAAGATTTAAATAAAATCATGTTGAAGTTTATATGGCAAGGTAAAAAAGTGAGAATAAAGCTAAAGCTTTTGCAAGATGCTAGAATTAGAGGAGGTTTTGGCCTGCCTAATTGGGAATTGTATAATCAAGCTGCAAATTTGATGTGGGTTAAAGAATGGATAACATTAAGAAAGCATAGATTGTTGACATTAGAAGGGCATGATTTGCTGTTGGGCTGGCATGCTTTTTTATGGTATAAGGGAACTAAAACACAGGGTTATTTTAGAAGACATTATATGCGGGAGTCTTTGTGGTTAAACTGGGAGAAGATAAAAAGACAATGTTATTTGAAAATTCCAGTTTGGTTATCGACTATTGAAGCATTTTCCTATCCTATAATTTATAAGGAGGAACAAACAGTTAGATATGGGGAACTCTTGGATGAAAAGGGTGAACTTAAAACGATCCAAAACTTAGAGGAACAAGGTATAAGGATGAATTGGTTTTCATATGCGCAAATACATTCAAGGTATGATGAAGATTCTAAAACGGAGGGATTCTATGATAAGCAGACTGATTTAGATAAGATCTTGATGGGTACTGATGAGAAGGTGATTAAAAAATTATATGGTTATTTACTGGGAATGAAATTAGAGGAAGAACAAGTCAAAGAAACTATTATTGTTTGGGGGAAGAATTTTGGATATGGGATTGATCAAGAGAAATGGCAGAAATTGTGGTCTCAAAATTATAAAATGACAATGTCAACAGCATATAAAGAAAACTTGTATAAGATGTTTTACAGGTGGCATTTTCCCCCGACAAGAATAGCAAAAATGTTTAAGAACAAATCTGAAAAATGCTGGAAATGTCATCAGATACCCGGCTCGTATTACCATATGTGGTGGACTTGTGAGGACGCTAGAAAATATTGGACTATAATTCGCATGTGGTTGGAAAAAATGACAAAGAAACACATAGACTTGAAACCAGAGATCTTCTTATTGGGAATTTTACCTGACATATATAGTAAAGATTTGAAGTACCTCACTGTAAATGTATTAACAGTGACAAGGACTGTATTTGCTAAAAATTGGAAGAATGAGAAAATACCATTACAGGAAGAAATGATTAAGAAAATATTGGAATGTGCTGAGATGAGTAGATTGACATTTGAGATTAGAGAGCAAGAGAATAAACAATTTTATGAAATTTGGGATCTTTTTTATCAATGGTTAGATGATAAAATACGAAAATAGAATATTTAGAATGCTAGACAGTAAGGAATATCTTTATTTTGCTATTATTTTGTTATTTGACATTATATTTATCAAAGGTTTTTTAGGATTGATTTGATATGATTATATGATTTGTTATAGAGTAAACTGGTTTAAAGTATTGTTAGCTCATAAAGCATGAATGATTAAAAATATAGTCAAAAACTTCTTTTTTTAGTGATATTAGGATATATAAGTTTGGATTGACAATATGAGTTATTATGTAACATAATTGTAATTGAGACTACAGAATGAATGCACAAAAATGATGAACCAAATGACACACTGGATGTACATATGAGAGTTGATGTTTTTATGTTTTGTTTGTCTTGTTTGTTTGTAGAAAATTAATAAAATCTTTTTCAAAAAAAAAAGAGTTACTAATTTCCTTTTAGTTTTTCTTTCTGCGAATTTAAGCCAATTAAAGAAATTTTGATATGTTTCCGTTTTGCTCTTCATTAGATAACAGAAACCATATCTGGAATAATGGTCCATTATACTAAGTATATAACGAGCACCTCCCACACTTGGTTTTTTAGGACCTATAATATCAGCAAATACGACCTCTAGAGGCTTCTTTGTTTTAAATCCATTAACTCTATTTGCTGGTATTTCCTTGCTTTTTTCTTTACTACAAGTATTGCAGTGCAAATACTTACTGCAAGGCTTCAGTTTTATACCCTTAGATAGTTCTACTGTTTGTTTAAGCATTTTAAAATTTATATGCCCCAAACGTCTGTGTAACAAATGTATGCATTCATCATGAGGTTTAACATTATTAGAAACTGTGTTAGCTACCTCTGAATGATTATCATTTAAGACATACAATTCACCTTTTAAAGTTGCAGTCACTTTTTTACCTTCCTTTTCAATTATGCAATTGTCTCCCCAAAGGTAATTACATAACCTAGTTTAACCAAAACTCTAACCGAAAGCAAATTAAACTTAAGTTGTGGTAGATATAACATTTTTACATTTTCTCTTATGCAAGAACAATATGCTATACCTTCACCTTTAGCTTTCAGTTTCCATCCATTAGCTAACGATATCTGCTGTGAACTCGTGGACATCTTAATAAATCTTTTCTTATCTTTCGTTATGCAGTGTGATGCTCCACTATCTACAACCCATAAATTATTATTCACAGTTTCGTTGCTATACATGGCTAACTCTAAGCATTTTTTATCCTTTTTATGCCTTTTATCTTTCTGGCTGGCATTGTGGCGTTTTGCTTTCTTGCAGAATCTTGCCAAATGTCCTTTTCCTCCACAATTAAAACATTTTCTAATTGTATAGGCTGACGAAGATATTTTCTCTTCTTCACATTGTGGTTGTTCCCTTCTGAGTTGATCCCTTTCAAGCCTTCTCCTGGCTTCTTCAATTAATCAGCCAGTAATGTCAGTTAATGTGAGGTTATCTTTTGGCAGAACCTCAAGTGAAGTTACGTAGTCATCGTAGCTTTCATCTAAAGAAGACAAAATTATATAAACTTGGTGTAGTTCTGTGAAGATCTTTTTCATGCAGTTCCTGAAAAATTCTCTTTATTGTGTTTATATGACTCAGCATGTCTCCATTCCTTTGAAGATGTGTTCTGAACAGTTTCCATGTAAGATTTATATGTGCTCCTACACTGTCTCGAACATAAATCTTCTTTAAATTCTCCCAACATTTCGCAGCTGTTTCTTCTCCTCGCATATGTACAAGCTGCTCATCACAGAGTGTCAGTCCTATTATATAGAGAGCTTGCTCATTCGTCAGTTTATATTCTTGTATTTTCTGGGCATCATCCTCATCCTCTGGATCCCATGCATCTACTTCTGGTGGGTTTTGAATTATACTCCACAAACCTTCTCTGCGTAGAAGTAGGCTACATTTCATAGACCATGAAACATAGTTTGTTCCATCCAGTTTGGATATTAGAGACAAACTTTGCAAATTGACTTGTGCCATCTTTATCTGGATATTAAAACTATAATTAATAAAACACAGCTGTCTGTTTACAGTATTGTGTAACTACACAAACTCTCACTTTAATCTAAGCCTGTTATATCCTGGTTAGTCTGACTGTGCACCTGGGCCCATAACCAGTGTTAGGGATACACACCCTAGCAGAACGTGCAACGGCAGTCTAGCAGGCAGGCAAATGATGTGAGATAAACGTTGTTGTAGTTTACACTCAGTATGTGTGCCAGTTAAATAGTTTTTTTATTCCAGCAAGAGTTATAGCATAGTCAAAACAGTCCATATGTCATATACTAGTTCAGTCCATCCGGGGATTAATCAGTTGCAAAGTCCAGTGTCGAAAAAGAGGTCAGTAAACTTACAAATAATCAGTCCAGCAATATATCTCTTTTGCAGTCAGAGATATGAAGAAAATCAAACCCCTTTTCTTCGTTTCAGCAACAGCAGGGAAACACTCAGTTATCACCATCAATCCATCATTGCCAGCTATCCAGTAAAAGCTAGCAGACAGTGAGCTCTCTTGCTCCCTCTTATGGTGATTTTAACAGTTAAAGTGATACACACACTTAAACTCACTAACATAGTTTATATATATTATTTTACCCAAACTAAGTTTGGTAACCAATGTTATCCCTAACAGAAACCATTCTATAAAGCCTTCGTAAGATCACATCCTGGAGTACTGCATCCAGTTTTGGTCACCACATTATTAAAAAGATGTTTAGAGTCTAGAAAAAGTAGAGAGATGAGCAACCAGGATGATTAGGGGACTGGAGACTAAAACATATGAAGAATGGTTACAGGAACTGGGCATGGTTAGTCTAATGAAGATAAAGGCTAGGTGTTGTGGTTAGCCAGCAGCAGGTGCAGACAGTTGAGGAGAGCGAGGACTCGGATGAGGAGCCAGGACCATTAGGGAGTGGACTGCTGCCTTCAGAGATTGTGGGGGCTGGCAGCAGTGATGAGGAAGTTCCCGAGGAGCCTGTGCCAAGTGCGCATACGCGCAGGGCTGCTCACAGGAAAGAGCAGCTGCAGCAGCACAGGGGACTCAGGAATAAAGCTGCAAGATAATGGCCCCTCCTTCAAGAAGATAAAAGCCAGCTGTGAATCAGATGTTCTTTGTAGGAAGCAAAGACATTTTGAAACTCGAGTCTCGTGGACATTGCAATATCTTAAGTTGGTATTTGAAAACTCTTGTGTTGTAAAATATTTCTAGGTAACCTTATCTTGGCAGCCTCACACAGTTTTGGTGAGGCTTGTGCTTATCAAAGTTAATTAGATTGCAGCAGTCTTTTAACCGGGGATTCGTAAAAATCATTAAAAGGTTTCTGTTCCCTTTGGTTCGTGTTTGTTTTATTGGAAAAGGGTTTGGGTCAGAAAACTAGTGGAGACATGATAGCAGTCTTTCAATATTTGAGGGGCTGCCACAGAGAGGAAGGGGTCAAGCTATTTTCTTTTTTAAAAATAACGTTTATTAAATTTTCACCTTTAAAAACAAATTCTATATACATTTTTTGCAATTATTTGTGACATCAGTTATACCATTCTCCTATACATACATATGTACATTATTTACAATTATACTTGAAAGCACATTATAAACATTTGCATTATATTTTCTTTCTATTTTCTAACCACACATATCATTTTCCCCAGGCCATATAGAATTCTTTATCCTCCCTCTCCTGCAATTCCATTGTGAATTTGTTCATTTTTGCGCAATCCATTACTTTTTTTTATTATCATGTCATCTGTGGGTGTACCATCTAATTTCCAAGTTTGAGCATATATTATCCTAGCTGCTGTTAAGATATGTATCATCAGACGTTCATTCTCTTTCATATATTCTCCTTTGGTTATCCCTAATAAAAACATTTCAGGTTTGGCTACTATCTTTAGACTTGTTATTTCCTGTAGCCAGATCTGTATTTTGTTCCAGAATTCTTTCGCTTTTGGGCAAGTCCACCATATGTGAAAGAATGTAACAGGTTTCTTTTTGCATTTCCAATCCTCTGGTTTTTAATTTGGATGAATTTTAGCCAATCTCGCTGGTGCCAGATGCCAACAATAGAACATTTTATATAAATTTTCTTTATATGAGGTTGGCAATGTTAATTTATAATTTTTAGTCCATAGTCTTTTCCAATCTTCTAATTGTATGTGGTATCCAAAATTTTTCATCCAAGCTATCATGGTTGGTTTTACTACCTCCTCTTCTCTATCAAATTTTAAAAGATAATTATACATTTTGGTTATAAATTTTTCCTCTGATCCTTATAATATTTTGTCTAGTTGTTGTGGTGTTTTTTCTATATACCGAATTCTTCTACATCTTTTTTATATTTTGTTTGCAATTGTAGGTAGGGCCTTCAATCTATCACTATGCCTTCCTCTTTCAATTTTTGATTTGGTTTCAACATCCCTTGATCATCCAATAATTGATTGTATCTCATCGTTTTATTTATATCTAAATTATTGGGGTATATCATGGCTTCCATGATAGAAACCAACCTGATATTTTAATATATTTTTTTCCTAATTCTGTTCCCGATCTCCAGTAGTGCCTCTCTTATTCGGTGGTTTAAAAAGTGAGAGCTTGTCTTATTTCTCTTCTCCCACATAGCAGCATGCCAACCAATTTGTAGATCATGTCCTTTAAGAGTTAATATCCTCTCAAGATGATCCATACTTTGATCCAAATTAGCGCTGCTGCATGTTGGTACAATTCCCAATCCGGGAGTCCAAAGCCACCTCTGTATAGGTCTGTGAAAAAGCAAAATGGTTGGCAAATGTTGTAAGTGCTCAGAATGGAATGCAGTACTTGAAGTAACATTGTCCAGTGCAAAATAAAATAGAATGGTTGCTTCTGATTTCTGAATGTCTGTGGAGATTCTCAGTCATCCAGGTCATTTTTGTCTCAAATGTGCTTTATGCAAAAGGCAACTGGAAACTGTGTTTTTTTTTTTCCCCTTGTGGAAGAAGAACAAAACATTTTGTTTCTCATTCAAGAAATTTCATCAATTCTGCTGGTGAGGGGTATGGAAAGATAGGTACTGACACTTGAAACCAGATGGTGGGGGGATGGAAGGATAGGAAGGGTGGTGGTGGTAGTGGGAGTGGAAGGTGTTGTGTATGTACCATAGTTAATAAAGTATGAGCTTGAGGTAAAGTGCAGGGTTCTGGCCCTGCACTTCTGGTTGGCTGTTAGGCGGCCAGATTGGATTGGTTAGTTCTAAGGAATCCGATTGGCCCTTAACAGAGGATTCTTATTGGTTAAAAGAGCTAGCGTTCATAGCTCACTATTGGACAATTCTTACAAGAGTTGCCTATATAAGGCAGAGTTCACTGTTGTTGTTTTGAGAAGTCACTATGCTAATAAAGAGCTGAAAGTCACTATTCAGAGGCTGTCTCCATTTACTCCGACCCATGTCCAAGTACTTAACACTGGCAACAAGGGTGGGATGTGGAGACGTCTGAACCGAAGAAGCCAGGAAGCAACACTGAGCATGTGATAAGATGACGCCAACAATGGAACCATGTCCGGTGGCATCGTACCACCCGCTCCGTTCGATCCGAACCAAGAGGATTGGGAATCCTACATGGATTGCTTCCAAATGTTTCTCGAGACGAATAACTTGAAGGACGCCACACCAGCGAAGAAGCGAGCACTGTTCCTGACGCATTGTGGCCCAGCTGTATTTAAGATGGCTAAAGCACTCGCCAAACCTCGAGAAGTGAAAGCCATGAGCTGGGACGACCTCGAACCCATACTGAGAGACCATTACATGCCAACCGTGCCTACACTCGTGAGACGCCACGAGTTTTATCAGAGAAACCAACGAAAAGGAGAGAGCGTGGCCGATTTCGTGGCAGACCTCCGAAATTTAGGGGATCTCTGCGGGTTCGCAGATTTAGAAGAGGCACTAAGAAATTGAGTAATTCTGGGATTAGATGCATTAGGCGTGCAAAGCAAGCTGATGGCGAAAGGCGACATCAGCCTTGCTGACGCCATCGCTGAAGCCACGGCTGCGGAGGTGACTAAAAAGTCGGCTGCACAACTACGGCGAAGCCGCACTCCGGTAACACCACCGGCCAGCGAAATCTTACCCAACTCAGAAGGGCAGCTCTCGACAACGCACCACGAGGACCTCTCTTCGTCATCAGACAGTGACGAAGAAGGGGTCCATCGACTGCGGTCCGACCGGGACCCTCGCCCGAAGCCCTTATGCCCTTGCGCTGGCTGTGGAGCAAACCATGCCAGGGCCGAATGCAAATTCCGCGACGCACTCTGCCATGAGTGCGGGAAACGAGGCCACATCGGCCGGGTCTGCCGCAGCTTACCAGGACCCAGCCAGGCCTCAAAAGGGGCCAAATATTGCCAATCGACAGGAAACCGTCCTGTAAGGCGAGAGCCAGTAAACCACTCCTACAGAAATCGAGCTTTGCAAAAAGAAGAGGCTCACCATACTATCACTATAGGTAACACCTCAGTTTTGGACATGAAGAAAATCCGAGTCACGGTAGCCATCGAGAACCAGCCTTGCCACATAAAGGTCGACTCGGGTTCCTCCCTCTCGATGGTGTCTTGGAAGACACTCAAGCAGCTCATCCCCACAATTCAACGCCAAGACCTCAAATTTCAACGCCTCATCCTCAAGGACTACCAAGGATATCGAATCCCCGTTGTCGGGTCCTGCCGAGTCCGAGTCTCCTTCAAGAAGCATACAGCGTACTTGCCTCTAACGATCATCGATAGAGATAGGCCTAGTCTATTAGGCCTCCAATGGTTGGGTGTTGAAGCCCATCGATCGCTCTCCATGGGAAACCCCTATTGTAACACCTATTAAGCCAGACGGGTCAATCCGAATTTGTGGGGACTACCGGGCCACTTTAAACCATGCCCTACAGCAGAATGCGTATCCAGTTCCGGTGGTACAGCACCTCCTCCATTCCTTGGGGGGCGGAAAGGTTTTCGCTAAATTAGATTTAGCTCAAGCTTATCAACAATTACCAGTGGATGAAAAAACGGCCCAAGCCCAAACAATTGTAACGCACAGAGGTGCCTTTAAATGTACCCGATTGCAATTCGGAGTTAGTGTAGCCCCGGGGATCTTCCAAAGCCTCATGGAAAAGTTATTACAGGGAATCAAGGGCGTGGTTCCTTATTTTGATGACGTACTAATTGCAGCCCCTACCAAAAAAATCCTGCAGGATCATTTGAAATGCGTTCTTAAAAAATTCCAAGAGGCTGGACTTAAGGTAAAAAAAAATAAATGTCACTTATATACTGACAATGTTGAGTTTCTAGGATACCGAATTGATAGCGAGGGCATTCATCCTACCAAGAGTAAATTAAAAGCGATCAAAAACGCTCCCAGACCACGCAACAAAGCCGATCTCCAGGCGTTCTTAGGCCTCATTAATTTCTATAATGTGTTTTTACCGCACAAAGCAACTGTAGCTGAACCGTTACACCAATTATTAGATAAGAAAGCATTGTGGGTATGGGGTTACCGGGAAGAGCAAGCATTCCGGAATGTAAAAAACTGCTCACATCTGACTCTGTACTTATGCAGTATAACGAGACTTTGCCGTAAGTTATAACCTGCGATGCATCACCTTTCGGGGTGGGTGCCATTTTGAGCCATGTACTGCCTAATGGGAACGAAGCCCCTGTTGCATACTTTTCGAAGACTCTCTCACAAGCAGAGCGGAACTTGGACAAATTGATAAAGAAGCTCTCGCAATCATTTCAGCTGTAAAGAAATTTCATGAATATGTGTATGGAAGGACATTTACCATTATAACTGACCACAAACCGTTGCTTGGGATAATAGCTGGGGACAAGCCAACCCCCTACATATTATCCCCTAGAATGACCCGATGATCAGAATTCCTAGCTGCTTATAATTATAGCCTGCAATATCGCCCGGGGAAAGCCATTCCCCACGCTGATGCATTAAGCTGAACACCGCTTCCAGAGACTCTCGACAATCCGGCACCAACGGCAACTACATTGCAGATCGAAACACTCAACTCGCCGCCTATGACCTCCCGAGACATCGCGAGAGAAACCAAACGAGACCACACCCTAGCTCGAGTCCTAGGCTGGGTAGAACGCGGATGGCCATTGGACCAAGTACCAGATGACTTCGCACCATTTAAATCTCGACAGACTGAACTTTTTTCCCAAAAAGGCTGTATCATCTGGGGCGATAGAGTCGTTGTCCCAGAACGACTCCGGAAGACGCTGCTATGAGTTCTGCATGAGGGCCACCCCGGCATCGTGCGGATGAAAGTGCTTGCACAAAGCTATGCATGGTGGCCGGGCATGGACCGGCAAATCGAGCAGTGGGTCAAAGCGTGTGCCAATTGCCAACAAGTCAGCAACGCCCCACCAAAAGCCATGCCTACTGAATGGGAGACGTCACGTGGACCCTGGTCCAGAATCCACCTGGATTTCGCGGGGCCGACCAAGGGCTATACCTTTCTGCTGACAATCGACGCATACTCCAATTGGTTAGAAATTCATCGTATAACGGCTACAACTTCCGAGGCAGTGATCAAGATCCTAAACAGACTCTTTGCAACCCACGGATTGCCAGATGTCCCGGTGTCCGATAACGGGCCACAGTTTACAGCACAAGTGTTCGAGCAGTACCTCGCTGACCGCGGCATCCACCATGCGCTCACCTTGCCTGCGCACCCTGCGACCAATGGCCGAGCGGAACGCATGGTCCAATTTGTTAAAAAGACTTTGCAAAAAGTGGACTATGACAGTATCGATGACAAGGTCAACCAAATTCTCTTTTTGCAACACATAACTCCACATAGCATCACCGGCAGAACTCCGCCAAACTACTGATGGGACGAAGACTCCGCTCCCACCTCGACCGGTTGCACCCTGCTTACGAACCAGAAAAGCCAATAGGATCCAGTGACCGCTGTCGCACTTTCCAGGTAGGAGACCTCGTTTACGCACGAAACTTATCAGGCAATCTGTTATGGATAGAGGCAACAGTAGTACGAGTAACCGGCCCCAAATCCTACCTGGTGAAATGCTGTGACAATAGACTGTGGAAAAGGCATATTGACCAATTACGGTCACGACTCACAACGGCCAATCAACAACTCCCCCATGACCAAACCAAGGGGGGGGAGGTACAGAAGAAGATGACATTCCAGGGAACCTGCTCAAAGGGAGCGATGAACTAAGTGATACTCAGGAAATGGAGCAGGAAGGAGAATCGTTTGCACTGCAAGAAATTGCACCTGAGCAAGTAGCAGATCCACTGCCAAACAACAATCTACCTCAACAGGATTGCAACCAACCAGTCCAACGAAAATCCGAAAGTCTTAAAAGACAACCGTCCTATTTAAAGGCCTATATAACTACACCGTAATTAAGAAGCCAGGGGGAAGGGGTGTTGTGTATGTACCATAGTTAATAAAGTATGAGCTTGAGGTAAAGTGCAGGGTTCTGGCCCTGCACTTCTGGTTGGCTGTTAGGCGGCCAGATCTGATTGGTTAGTTCTAAGGAATCGGATTGGCCCTTTACAGAGGATTCTTATTGGTTAAAAGAGCTAGCGTTCATAGCTCACTATTGGACAATTCTTACAAGGGTTGCCTATATAAGGCAGAGTTCACTGTTGTTGTTTTGAGAAGTCACTATGCTAATAAAGAGCTGAAAGTCACTATTCAGAGGCTGTCTCCATTTACTCCAACCCATGTCCAAATACTTAACAGAAGGGTTGTATATCTTTGCAGTCATCTGGTCATTAGCACTCTCCCTGAGACCTCTTGAGGCCACTTGGGGTTTATCTTTGCCCCAAGATAATCAGAGTACAATTGGTTATGGAACTGCTGCAAGGGCGGTGTTGTAAACTAGGGAAAAGTGGTGTTTTATCCCTTCCTGTCTGTTAAGAGAAGGTAGTGGTGGGGTTCAATTTTTTTTTTACTACTGGTTTTGTGGGTGAGGCTTGGTGGGCTTGGCAGGGGGAGGATACTGTAAAATCTCCATTCCCTCCCTACTCCTGGGGGAAAGTTACTGCAAAGTCCCCATTCCCTCTCCACCCCACTAACCTGCTTTCCAGCTCCATTCTCCTGTGCAGGGCCACAAAAGAAGATCCAGCCGACCAGCTGGGACTTGGGAGGCAGAGAATAAATGGGGGCAGGGCTTGCTGGTTTTCCGAACTACTCAAAATTTCTGCTACTGGTTCTCCAGAACCGGTCACCTCTGGGCTGCTCAATGTTAACATAAATGGCCTCTTTTACCCCTCTTTCAAACCAACGTTCAATGGATAAATCAAACCTTTCAAATTTTCTGATTTCTGAATTACACTACATATAGTCCTCGACTTACAACAGTTAATTTAGTGAGCAAAGTTATAACGGCACTGAAAAAAGTGACTTATGACTGTTTTTCACACTTATGACCATTGCAGCATCTCCATGATCACATGATCAAAATTTAGACACCTGGCCATTGACTCATATTTATGACAATTGCAGTGTCCTGGTGTCACATGATTACCTTTTGCGACCTTTTGACAAGCAAAGTGAATGGGAAAGCCAGATTCCTTTAACAACTGTTTTACTAACTTAACAATTGGAATGATTCACTTAAGAACTGTGGCAAGAAAGGTCATAAAATAGGGAAAATTCACTTAACAACTGTCTCACTTAGCAACAGAAACTTTAGGTTCAACTGTGGTTGTAAGTCGAGGATTACCTGTATTGTTGATACTTCAAAAACTTGATTTTTTTATTGTATTGGATTTTATATTTTGCAGCCATATTACACTATTGAGTCATAAATGGCCTGCAACCAATGATAGCTTGAGATCTTTTTTTCAGATATGATTGGCAAGCCAGAATCCCTATTTGGTGCCAAGGTTTTTAATTTCTGCACTAAGGGATGAACTCATTTTTAATTTCATTTTGTTATTTTCATCCCATTTCCGCAAATTGAAAACTAGATTTTTGTTTTATTTCTATCCTACACAATTATGTATCATTTGTACTCTGATGACCATTTTCTCTATCACATAACTCAGATAATTAATGAAAATGTTAAAGAATGCTGGCTTCAGAATTCATTCTTGTGGCCTACCACTAAATACCTTGTCCCAGTTTAATGGGAAATCTTTGAGAAATGCTGTATAATTTTCAGGCCCTCTGTATATCAATTTAATGTCATACCCTCCAGCCCAAATCTAGTTTTCTAATCAGGAAGTCATGAGATTCTTTGTCAAATGCTTTGCTGAAAAACATTTGTTACATTGTCTCAGCATTTTGAAAACAATGAAAAAAAGAGATAATTTGGATTAAAAAGAAAAAAAGAAAGATTCACTTGCCAAATCCATGTCCATTTCTGGTAATTGAAAACGATAAGATCAATTCTCTTTTTAACTGAGCTTGAAATCTGGTGACTACAGAAATATCCATATCCAGGCAATTTTCCTGGCAACAGTACAAAAATGCCCTTTTCAAGACTCTCTTTTGTCTTCTCATTCTTTATTCCAGCCCTGGAATCTTTTAGTATTCTCAAGCCTTAACAACCTCCAGTTCAACTTAGCTTTTGAAGATCAGCCAAGGTCTGCTGGATGTTCTTTCTCCCAGTTGTTTCTCCTGACATTTATTATGCTCTAAATTTATTTAAAGCAAATATCAATAGATTGAGGCAGGCCGGATTGAGCTAGAGAAACTTCCAAGTTCCCTTCCAAACTTTTCATTGCATGATTTTGTGAATGCTGCTTTCTTTGAAGCATTTGAAGCAAATACACACATTTGAATCAATATTAATTTCTCTTACATTCAAAATTTTCAGCACCACGTTATCAGTTTTTCAGTTTCTGCCACAGTGCTTTCATTTTCTTGCCTAAATCATCTCTATTAGTTAGTCTGAGATTAAGGATAATTGCTCTTCCTGTGCTTTCTATCACAGGCTCCCAGTTGATATTGAGGAATTAAATTATCCTTTATCAATACATCTACTATTACTCCTAGTAATAAAAGCAGGATAAATAACAACAACATAATTGAAACAAAGAATAACTGAGCATCTAGAACAGCACAAAAACATCAGAATAAAGCTGTTTGCATTGAAGCTAGTTCTAAAGAAACAGCTAACACAAGCATTAAAAGATACAAATACTGCAATATCAAGTATAAGCACCAACTCACTGTAAACAACACACTAACTAATGTACAGCATAGATGCAGTTATAATTGAATACCTGGGATGCAAAAATAAGAAAGAAAGAAAGAAAGAAAGAAAGAAAGAAAGAAAGAAAGAAAGAAAGAAAGAAAGAAACCAAACAGTGCACTACAAAAATAGAAGATTAGACTGGAAAATAAGACCAGCAAGTTGAGATCAGACACAAGCAAGCTAGAACAGATGAAGTACAAGAAGACCAAAGAATACCTAATCAAGAAATACCACTTAGAAACAAGGAAGATTGAGGATGCACTGGAAATAATAAAGCAGCAAATAACAGTTATAGCTAAGAAGATCAGCAGATGTGAAGTTTGAATTGCAAATTGTAGACAGAGCCTCCAATTTCAATCCAATCAAAAATGTTTCTATCAATACATCAATGGAAGAAACCATGCAGTTGTGGGCGCAGATATGGGATAACCCAAAGAAATACAACAAGGACGCAGCTTGGTTAAAAGAGGTGGATAAGAATAAAAAAGAAGTTGAAATGAAAGAATCAGTAATAGCAGCAGAAATGGTAGAGAAAATAACAAGGAAGATCGATAATTGGTTAGCACCAGGTGAAGATGAACTGCATGGTTTTTGGTTGAAACATTTAACTGATATGTACCCACTCGTTGCTAAGCAGTTTAACAACAACAGGAGATAAAATCTGGGAAAACAGGAGCTAACATCTGGCAAACCTACCTGATAATGAAAGATACAGCAAAAAGGGCAATTTTACTCTTTAATATTGTAAGCTGCCCAGAGTTACCATGTGGCAAGATGGGCAGCTAATAAGTTTTACAAGGCTCCTGGGCTTTGGAATTTCAGTCTGAAAAGTGACTTTGGATTGAATAAAAACCATTGGACAATTGGACAGAAAGAAATAGAATAAATAAAAACAAAGATGAGCAGAATTTGTAAAGAAATTGTGGTGGAACTTCAAGAGATAAAAGACATTATGAATAGAAGATTTGAGGACATTTTGACTAAAATACAGAACATGGCAGAGGATATGGAAATGGAGACACAAATAATAGAAAGAAAACTGGAGAAGAGGAGAAGCCATTTGGAGGAGCAACTAGAAAAATAGAACAAATGGAACAACAAATAAAAAGAAATGATAAAAAGGAAATAAAATTAAAAATGACAATGATTGATATAATAAACCAAAGGGAGAATATTTCAAGGAAGATGCAAAAGAGAATGGGATTTCAGGGAGAATTTCTTGGGAGAAAGACAGGGATAAGAATAGATAATTTGAAAATGAAACAATGGAACGTAATAGAAAAGGGAGGAATGACTAAGAGGAATGGTAAAAAAAATCTTAGATAAAGATGGCAATTTTAAAAGGAACATGGGAGACAAGCTAGGAAGCGATCAATTAAAGCTTTAATGAGAGTGAGAGATGATGGCTAAAAGGGAAAAAAGATTATGATTTCATATAAATGCATGTACTATTACTTAAGATATGTAATTGTTAACTGTAATAAACATGAAAATTGATATTTTATTGTAGAAAAAGAAATGATATGTGGAATCTGATGGACATAAAAATATGGTGAAATATAGCATAAGATAAAAATAACTAAAGAATTGCATAATTTGTTAAACATAAATAAGATGAATATTATTTTGTTTGTACTAAAATGTGACTAAAAAGGGATTAATTTAATAAAATATGTGTACTAATATTAAACATTAACTTTAAATATAATAGTGGCACACCCAAGAATTAAAAAGGGGATAAATAATGGAAAAGGTAAATTAATATGAATTTATGAATGAATATTAGAATTATATAATTTGTTAAACATTGCAAATATGACTATTAATATAGCATTTATAATAAAAGAAGTGATGTTAAGAATATAGAGATTGACACAAAAATAACATATGGTAATACTGAATAATTAAGATTGATAACTTAATATCAGAAGTATATTAATACCAAATTATATAAGAATCTCAACAGTATTAAATATGAAATTATTGTCATGTTTGTTCTAAAATGTAAAACACTCTGGAACCAAACTGTTCACACAACGATATGATTGTTGAAACAAAAAAATAAAAATGTATTAAAAAAAAAGATAATTACTAGGATCTCTGTATAAACCCAATTATAGTTTTAGGATGAAACTAACAATAAGTTATAATGCATAGTACTTACAATGTATAATTTATCTTAGTTTATTGTATTGGTTTAATCTACCATTTATTTTGTGTGTGTGTGTGTGTATGATTTTTAAATAGTGCAAGGCTGTAGAAAAACAATTATTTGAGTCACTGTATAGATTTGCTGTTTTAATTATCACTTTGCTCAAAGAGATTTAGTAAATAATGCTTGCCACATATAATTTCAAACAAGGAATGCAATACTGTAAGAATGTTATCAGCTTCTGTTTATCGATCATGAGTAGGCCTGAAATTCAACATATTTTTATATAATACCACAAACCTTTGTTTATCTGACACCAAATATTTCCAATTGAAAACCTCATTAGACTTATATTTCTCCATAAAAGCAGTGGAATGGAGGTCTATAAAACATTTCTGCTGACTCTCAGTCATAGTTTAGTCTCATGATGTTGACTCTCCTCCTCAGCTTTTCCATGGTATTGAAAAAGCATTGATAAATTCTTAATAGTGACAAATAGGAGTTGGACTCCATTTTCCATTGATTTTATTATAGCATTGATTTAGGCAAACAACAACAACAACACCCAAATGCACAAGTATGGAATAGATGCTATCTGGTTCAATTGTAATAACTTATACCTGTTTTCTTATAATCGCTTGACAAAATAAAATAAATAAATAAAATAAATAAAACTCAGAAAGGGATCTTGGATTTACTTGGACATGGGTTGGAGTAAATGGAGACAGCCTCTGAATAGTGACTTTTAGCTCTTTATTAGCATAGTGACTTCTAAAACAACAACAGTAAACCCTGCCTTATATAGGCAACCTTTGTGAGAATTGTCCAATAGCAAGCTATGAATGCAAGTACTTTAAACCAATAATAATCCTCTGTTAAGGGCCAATCGGATTCCTAAGAACTAGCCAATCCGATCTGGTCGCCTAACAGCCAATCAGAAGTGCAGGACCAGAACCCTGCACTTAACCTCAAGCTCATACTTTATTAACTATGGTACATACATAACAGATTTCTAGTGGACAATCACTTAAATATGAGCCAGCAGAGTGCTACAGCTATGGGAAAAAAGCCAATGAAGTCCAAGACTGCATTAACAAAGGTATAGAATCAAGATCAGATTAAGTGTTAATACCACTTTATAATGCCTTGATAAGACCACACTTGGAATATTGCATCCAGTTTTGGTTGTCAGGATATAAAAAAGATGTTGAGACTCTAGAGAGAGTACAGAGAAGAACAACAAAGATGATTAGGGGACCAGAGGCTAAAATATATGAAAAATGGTTTCAGAAATTGGATGTCTCTAATTTAATGAAAAGATAGATGAGAGGAGACAGGATAACAGTGTTCCAATGTCTAAGGAGCTGACACAAAGAAGAGGGGGACAACTTGTTCTCCAAAGCATCAGAGGGCAGGATGGATGGAAACTAATCAAAGAGAGAAGCAACCTGGAACTAAGGAAAAATTTTCTGACAGTTAGAAAAATTAAATAGTGGAACAATTTGCCTCCAGAAATTGTGGATGCTCCAACATGGGAAGTTTTTAAGAAGGTATTGGACCACTATTTGTCCAAAATGTACAGGATCTCCTTCTTGAACAGGGAGTTGGACTAGAAGACCTCCAAGGTCCCTTCCAGCTCTGTTATTCTGTTCTGTTCTGTTATGCAAAGATACCTCCAGTGTAGAGTCTTGATGGACACATGTGAGTTCTCTGTTTCTGCACTGCCCTATTCAAAATATTGCAGGGCCATCTGGCAGGAACCCTGTCTGTCCACAGGAGGCTATGCTTAATAGGCAGCGTTGCTTTCTTCCTTAGTTCACGTTTTAATGGTACGTGGTTGAGAGATTTATCCTCAATCTTTCTTACAACAGACTACTTTGTTTTTCTTTCTCCTACTTTGATTTTGATTTTGTCATTCTGTTCTTTCATATTTTTAATTTTTTTTGATTCCAGGGTTTTAATGCCTTAGAGACCACATTGGTTAGCTCCCTCTTTGAATGACCATTCTCTATGACAAGCTTGCGTAGGGGAAGCCCAGTTTCTTCACATTTTCTGAAAGAGATTTCCCTTTAGCCACAAGTGTTCTAGGGGCAGATTGCATGCCAATATGGTCGATGTTCTGTTTATCCATTGCACAATAATCTCCCTTCACTTCCAAAGAGAGTGAAAGAATTCTGTTTCTCTGTTATCATAATGAGATCACTTTTTGGTTAATGTTTGATTTATTAGATTTATAGGCCATTCCAACCTGTATGACTCCAAGTGGCTTGCAAAAGTAATAACAAAAGACAACAGGGTCAAAAATAACCCCGCAGAACCTATTATCCAAAAGGAACTGCAAAAAGAATTGATATCCAAAGCGGGGTCTGTCACTCAGGGCCTGGGGAAAGAGCCAAGTTTTAAGAGCTTGCTAGAACAGGGACAGGATTGGGCCATCTGAATCTCAGGGAATGTATTTCCAGGGGACAGAGAAGGTCTACTTCCTGAGAAGGTCTTGTTATGGGGAAAAATAATATGCTGGCTTGAGATCTTGTATCAAAGTTGAGGTAAGAAAGAAAGGAAGAAAAGAAGCATTATAATTTCATACTTAGCAGGGATTTATTATAATTTCATGCCTTGCAGGATTTATATGGAGAAGATTTGCAATGATATATAGATAATTTACAAGGAGAGAAGGAAATTGGATGACTTGGGCACCAAGACAGCAATGTTAGTATACGGGTAGTCTTCAAGATACAGCCATAATGGATCCTACCTACCTAGTTGTTAAGTTTGGAGCATGGGCGAGAAAGAATGGAGACGAGCCTGTGGAACGGTGAACTTCAACTCTTTATTTACATGGTGTGACAGCTCAAACTGGATGGCCGCTATAGCCTTCCTTATATAGGCAACCCAATAACTATTTAACCAATAACAATCCAGGAGCGCTAGCACCATTAACCAATACGAATGCCCCGTTAATGGCCAATCAGATTCCCCTGAACGGGCCAATCCGATCCTGCCATTAAAAGCCAATCAGAAGTATCGGTAGAGTGAATACCCTGACTGTCAATTAGATACCCTAAAAACTTGACACGATCTGTACATAGTTTACACTTATTCTTTTTCACTTTAAGACCGGCGTCTTGGAATTTCTGTAGAACTAATTTTAAACGATCCCGTAAGAATTTTTTTGTAGGTGCAGCAATTAATACATCGTCAAAGTAGGGGACCACGCCTTTAATCCTTTGTAGTAGCCTCTCCATAAGGCTCTGAAAAATTCCCGGGGCTACACTGACTCTGAATTGGAGCCGGGTACATTTAAAGGCACCTCAGTGCGTCACAATCGTTTGTGGCTGTGCCGTCTTTTCATCAACAGGTAGTTGCTGATATGTCTGAGCTAAGTCTAGTTTAGCAAAGACTTTTCCACCCCCCAGGGAATGGAGGAGGTGCTGCACCACCGGCACCGGATATGCATTTTGCTGTAGGGCGTGGTTCAGGGTGGCCCGGTAATCCCCACAAATTCAAATTGAACCATCCGGCTTAATTGGTGTTACGATTGGGGTCTCCCAGGGAGAGTGATCGGTTGGCTCTAACACCCCCTGAGCTATTAATTTATCAAGCTGTTCATTGATTTTTGGCTTTAAGGCAAATAGAACTCGACGGGGCTTAAGGCGGATGGGAGCTATCTTTGGATTAAGGCTGAACGATATTGGAGTCCCCTTGTACTCGCCTAATTTTTCCGCGAAGACGTCCCTGAATTCATGGATGAGGTCCTCCTCCCAGTCACTGCCGCTGACTCGGTTTATGCCTGCCACTTCAATGCCAAGTGGCGCGAACCATTGGAGGCCTAGCAGGCTTGGCCAATCTTTGTTGATCACAGTTAGCGGTAAGCACGCTGTACAATTCTTGAATGAGACCTGGACTCAGCTGGATCCAACAACAGGGATTCGATTCCCTTGATAGTCCTTAAGGATAAGTCTTTGGGAACGGAGGTCTTGGCGCTGGAGGTCTTGGGGATGAGTTGCTTGAGGGTCTTCCAGGAAACCATCGAGAGAGACAATCCCGAGTCGACTTCCATTTGGCAAGGCTGATTTTTGATGGCCACTGTAATTCGGATTTTCTTGGCATCCAAGGCAGAGGCGTGACCGATAGTGATAGTCTGGTGAGCCTCTTCTTGCTTCGTGGGGCGATTCAAAACTCGGTTTCTGTAGGAGTGGTTTACTGGTTCTCGCCTTACAGGACGGTTTCCTGTCGATTGGCGATAGTTAGCCCCTTTTGAGGCCTGGCCGGGTCCTTGGAAGCTTCGGCAGACCTGTCTGATGTGGCCTCTCTTCCCACACTCATGGCAGAGCGCGTCGCGGAATTTGCATTCGGACCTGGCATGGTTGTAGGAACTTTGGGTAGGGGTCCCGGTCGGACCGCAGTCGATGGACCTCTTCTTCGTCGCTGTCTGACGATGAAGAGAGGTCCTCATGGTGGGCCGTTGATAGCTGTCCCTCTGACTTGGATAAAATGTCGCCTGTCGGTTGGTTTACCGGAGCGCAGTTGCGGCGTAATTGGGCAGCCGACTTCCTGGTTGCTTCTGCTGCAGTAGCATCAGCAATGGCATCGGCAAGGCTGATGTCGCCTTTCGCCATCAGCTTGCTCTGCACGCCTGGTGCATCTAATCCCAGAACTATTTGATCTCTCAATGCCTCTTCCCAATCGGCAAATCCGCAGAGGCCTCCCAGATTTCAGAGGTCTGCTATGAAGTCAGCGACGCTTTCTCCTTTTCGCTGGTTTCTTTGATAGAACTCGTGCCGTCTCACGAGCGTGGGCACGGTCGGTGCGTAATGAGCTCTTAGTAGGGGTTCGAGGACATCCCAGTCCATCGCCTTTACTTCTGCAGGTTTGGCTAGTGCTTTAGCCATCTTAAATATGGTTGGTCTGCAATGCGTTAGGAATACTGCCCGTTTCTTCCCGGTTGTGGCATCCTTTAAATTGTTAGTTCCCAAAAACATTTGGAAACGATCCATGTAGGACTCCCAGTCCTCTTGCACTGGGTTGAATGGAGCAGATGGTATGACAACGCCGGACATGGTTCCGTCGTGTTGCGTTGTCAGCCACGTGCTCGTTGTTTCTTCTTAGTTCAGTCAGCTCCGATGTCTCCACATCCCATCCTCATCACCAGTGTTAAGAAGGAAATTGGATGACTTGGGCACCAAGACAGCAATGTTAGTATACGGGTAGTCTTCAAGATACAGCCATAATGGATCCTACCTACCTAGTTGTTAAGTTTGGAGCATGGGCGAGAAAGAATGGAGACGAGCCTGTGGAACGGTGAACTTCAACTCTTTATTTACATGGTGTGACAGCTCAAACTGGATGGCTGCTATAGCCTTCCTTATATAGGCAACCCAATAACTATTTAACCAATAATAATCCAGGAGCGCGAGCACCATTAACCAATACGAATGCCCCATTAATGGCCAATCAGATTCCCCTGAACAGACCAATCCGATCCTGCCATTAACAGCCAATCAGAAGTGCAGGGCCAGAACCCTGCACTTGACTCCAAGCTCAAGATAACTTTATTAAACCTTTATGCATTCACAACACCAGTCACATGTTGCAACAGTTGTTAGGTGAAGCATCTCACCTAACAATCCCTGTTGTCCCCAATGAATCATTAAATGAATGCCTGGGGAGCTTCTGGGAGAGAGAAGGTCCTTGAAGGTCTAGCACAGGCCCAGGCCCAGGCCCACTTGCCCTGGCCATCCCCCACCCCAAGACTCCCTGTGCGGGTAAAAAGGCCAGGGAGGATAAGAAAGGAAGGGAAAAGGGAGAGAAAAGCCACAAAGGTATGAAACAAGATTGGAAAAAAGGATTTTTTTTTTAGGGATAAAGGGTAAGGTATAATTTCTTTAAAAAAGAGGAATCTGCAAGGTACATAAGATGGTACTATGTATTAGAAATAGAAAACTAGAATGTTATATGAATTAATAAAAGATTAAAATATTGAAATGTTTAGTAATGATAGATTTTAAAATTTAATAAAATTGTAGCACTTGTTTTCTGAAATAGACAATCGGAATGTTATAAGAGTTAATATTTAGATTTATTATCTAATTATATTAATTATTATGAATTTATTATTTTTTCTCTTTGAAGGTTAGTAGGTAGAATGTACTAAGCAGAATCAGATTGGGTATCAGGCGTTATTTTAAATATTAATTTAGGGGGAGGATAGAAAGGCATCATACTCTGATCAGTGATTTCAGGAGAAATTCTTTTATTTTTCTTACTATAGGGAATGAGATAAATGGATAATTTGGAAAAAATGGACAAAAAATACAAATACAATGATTTAAATTAAAATGAATTAAATAAAATAGAAATAAGAAGAATGAAAAGCGGGGAGAAGTTATATAGAAGATATAGAATGGTAAATAAGATAGGTAATGGTATATAAGATGAGCACGAATTTAATTGAAGTCCATACAAAGAGAGGTAATCTGGGGCCAAACTACTTTCTTAAAATAAGTTTTATATTTTTGTGTTTTGTGTATCTATGTTTTGTTTGAGAATTAATAAAACCTTGGAGGAATGTTGGATGAGAATAATGGTAATCAAGTCAGAGAGGAATGAAGATGATGATTATAAACTGGATAAATATAGAAAATAATAATAATAACAATGAAATTGAATACGAAAAGAGAAATAATGAGAAATTTGTTAAGAGATATCTATTATATTTATATTATAATATCTATTATAATTATGTTTATATTGAAATGGTGTAAAACAGAATTATGTTGCATAAAATAATATTCTACTTGACTTGTAAAATTAATAATGGAAAGAGGCTTTTTGTACTTAATGGTTAATGATGGTTTGTTTGTCTTTAAAATCAATAAAATTTGTTCCAAAAAAAAAAAAAAAAAAGACTCCCTGTGCAATGCTCCCACCCCCCTTGGGTCCCCATAGGTCTTTTCCCATTCCCACTGGTCCTACCACAACAGGCCAAATACCTTTCTCCTCACTAACTTTCGAAGAGCTCCAAGGCCTTCCAAGAGTACTGGAATGGATTGCTGCTTTGTGCGGCTGCATAATGCAGTTCTGGAAATGGACAACATTTTGTCCTACCCACAAAATGGTAGCTTTCAAGTTGCTGCTGTGTAACCCAGGAACAAACTGCTTTGTTTTGCTGCCTTAACAGAATCTGCACAGCTTTGCAGAAGCTTTCTTGACCTTTCACAACCTGGCACATTCAGCTCTAGCTGATTGCTATTGAAATAGCACTGGTTCTCCAAGCATCATCAAAATCCTCTATAAAGAAATCACACAATTCCTCAAGTGGACATTTTCCAGGGCTGTGAAAAAATTGAACCAGAGCGAAGTAGATGCTTCTAATTCCATTATTTAGGTGCTGTGGAAATGCTTTTTTCCCAGCTCAGTTCATCTGGATCAAAACAATGGAATTCAACAACATCTAAATTGATTTTCTAAAAACTATATGTGAAATTGTTAATTTTTCTAAATGATTTTATAATTTTTCTAAATGATTTCATAATTTGAATTGAAAAATCAGATTTTTGTTTGATTCATACAGGCATATATCGAGGACATTTTGACTAAAATGAGTAAGTCCAGTTGCCTCTTGAAGAAGCACCTTTGGTACAGGTGTCTCTTTCATTGCTTCGGAGTGGCCAAGGCACATGATTGCTCACTGATAGTGAATGGATCCTCCTTCCAATTTGTTTTAGTTTTCTCTCATAATAATCAGACTTAGTAACATGGCACCAATTGTAGAAAGTTAGCACCCACCCCTCTCCTAGAAGAATGAATTTTTTTGAGAAATATTAAAAAGGAAGAATATATTTCCCTGGATGAGAAATGGAGAAACATGTTTTCTTATAGGGAGAAAGCAGCCCCCATCTTCCTTAATAGCACATAGCAGGTGTCAGCACTTAAGAGATAAAGAGATAGATAGCTCTATTCATAGGCAAAAATTCCCTGCAGCAAGGTCTGAACAAAGGCAGAATGGGATTAGCCTTCACTCAAGATCCAAAACAGGAGGAACGATATTAAGACACAATAGGAATTGCCAACACCCTTTCAGAACACAAGGCTCTTCATTATATTATCTCAGAGAATCCAAACTTCAACCAAATGGTCTCAGACAACCTACAGAGCAAGCTACATGGCCCCATGGGAGTCTTGACAAAAACCAATAGAATACATGTTCTTGCACAAGAACAGGAAGCTCAAGTTCAAAGCCCAAGAGAAGGTAATACCCCTCACTCTCAACTCCATGTGGTCAGATGCAGCAGAACCACCCATGTGGTTCTGCTTCATCATTAAACCATCTTTCCAATCAGCTTCTATGTTTCCAGTGTCTTTCTTCCAGCTTGGAACTGAACCAGATGGATATTTTATGTACTAATTTTATTGTGATTCTGACAAGCCTGGGAGGGCAGAGAGGGGGTTGAACCTGGATCCCCTATATATTTTGTTAATTTGTCTCTTTAGCTTGGCATTTTGTAGCCCAAGTATGCCCAGCCACTTTCTGGAGAGCTTAAATGACCTCTTTGCTAAAGGGTTACACTTTATGAGCAAGAATTGGCTGCTGATAATTATCATTGCACTTTAACTATTTTAATTCCTCAAGGTACTCTGGCAGCCTGCTTGATTTGAACCTCTGGGATGCAGGTATTGCTGATGAAAAGGAAGATATTCAGAGGGAATGGTTTAGGTTTCCATGATGGCTGTGAGTGTCATTGATCTTCAGTGTGTATTCCCCCATTTCTAATCTAATGATTGGTATTTAGGACAGCTTTTTGCAAGCAAAGAAGCTTTTTGTATTTTTATACAGGTAATCATTGACTTACAACAATTCATTTAGTTACCATTCAAAGTTACAATGCCACTGAAAAAAGTGACTTACGACCATTTTTCACACTTATGACCATGGCAGCATCTCCATGGTCATAAGAGGCTGGGTGAGGCGAAGCACCCCTCGATGCGAGTTGGCCACGTCCACCCAGTCACATGCCCACCCCAGCCACGCCTACCCAGTTGGTCATTAGGGCAGAGAACCGGTTGTTAAATTATTTTTATCCCACCACTGGAATAAGAGGTTTGTTTATATAATTGTAATGTTATTTCAATCATTTAATCTGTATATTTGTATATTATGTTTTTGTGTTTTTGTTTTAACTTCAAATAAGAGGTTACTTTACTATATATTTATACCGGTACCTGTGCTGAAGAAAGTCAGAAGATTGTTGCTTTTTTGACCACTTTTTAACTTTTTCCATTTTTTATCCTCTCTCCCCCATTTTACTTCTTTTTGTTATTTTGTATTTTATATATTTTTTGAAATTCATTTTTTTCAAACATGATAGCAGGTAGAGGTTCACTTCCAATGTTATCAATATAAAATTCAGATAGGATTAGGACGGTGTTATTTGAGTGTCATAAATAGAGACTCCAGAATTTACAGTTAAGTAAACAGTCCAGAACTAACATTTAAACAGTGATAAGTATAAAAACTAATTGCATTTCTCATTTTTTACTCCCCCAGAACAACTGATGCATCATCTTGTGGCAGTGTGTAAAACAGAAAATGTTAGTTCTCAAAGGTGACTGGGAGGAGGTCCTTCATGCTCATGTAAAACTAGAACGGAGGCAATGCTAAACTGTGACATCATCTTGCACACAGGGGCCAGCAGAAACAACCATTTGCTCTTTAAGCAAATCTGCTTTTCATTTACAGTTTGGGTCAGTGAGTGAGGAGGCCTTGATTGTAATATTAGAGACAATCCCGTTTTGAGCTTCTTCCACCAAAAGGCAGTTCAGTTCTTCACGGCGTCTATCCAGTTGGAGGAATTTGTCTTTTTTTAAAAAAGAACACTATTCAGAATCCCAACTTCCTCTCCTGCACTGTGGAGAAAAGCACCAGAGGGAATCAGGAACGTTTAGCAAAATGAGAAGTTGAGTTTAATGTGCAAATAATTCTTTCAATAAGGTCCTGGAATTCTTAATTCTACATTTACTCAGGGGTAAGTACTTTGTTTTCTTTTGTTGTAGAAAGGGTTTTTATTTAAGAATCTCGGTCAATTTGAATTGAATTCTATGGTTATTATCTAGATGGAGCACACTGAAGTAGTAGGGGCAACCGGGAGAGAATGACTGGGGGGTAAGGGGTTGGACAGTTCTATCTGGAGGCAGTCAACTTCAACCCAGTCTCAGTGGGCACTCAAGATGGTAGTTAATTGTTGTGAGGCGGGGGGAAGGTGCACATCGAAGACTTTGAGGGGAGGGAGACAGAGAAAATCCTTACATCTGCATTGAAATGCACCTCTTTTCTCCTGTTTATGAACGTATTGGTTTGGATCTTCTCTTTTACAACTTTATTCCTGTTTTAAGGGATCAGTACTGTTTGTGGTGAAGTTACACCTAGGATTTCTATTACCATCCTTTCCAGAAAAAGCCATAACGTTCCTTCATTTTGCTAGTTGTTCTGCTTTGAAAAGTTCTGTTTGAATGATGAGGAGTGGGCAGAAAGCAGGGGTGTGATCTGATGAGGAACGATAGGATTGACTTCAGAGACACAGCAAACAAACCTAGGGATGGTGGAGTTAAATTGTTGTTTCTCATTCTCCTTGTATTTTTTCTAAATGACTGGGACTAAAAGGAGTGAAGGGAGATGATTCTCAGACGGGACATTGCCAGATTCAGTACTGAAAAGTTCCTGTAAACAAGTGTGTAGCTTGACACCTCAGAAAATGGTAACTCCATTTTTTTTTTAATCTTGAAACAATGCTGCACCTTCCCCCAATGTTTTACTGGGGGAAGAAAATACAGGGGGTATGCAGATGGAGTAAACCTAGTAAAAACTAAGGTGAAACAGTATTTTGCCTTTCTGGGAAAGCTTGCTTGGTTTCAATCAGGGAGAGTTGGGGAATGCAAAGTAAACATGTATCCAGGAATTACTTTAGTCTCTGTGGAGTGTTTTCTGAGTATTGGGCAGCCACCTAGACAGATCAAACTATGCCTAATTATCTTTCTGCACAGCTTTTTTTTTTTAACTCTGCTGTCCTACCTCCATATGCTTCCAGTTGAACCACAAATGCATGTTTATTTCAAAGGATAGCCAATGTCATATAAACATAGCCAATGTCCAACTTAAACAATAACAGTCTCATGATGGGCTGCTGGGAAAAGGCTTCCTATACAAGTCTTTCATGTCATACACCAATATACCTCTTTTGTTGCAAAAGGAAGAGACCAGGCAGTTCTGCAGTAAAGATCTAAGTAAAGATTTTCAAGAGGAGCAGGAGGAAGAGACTGATAAGAGTCCCCAAGACCAACAGTATGAATTCTTGTTTCTCTTGTGAAGTAATTCTAGTTGGAAAGTTTAATTAAGCAAATTGGTATCTCTGGAAATAGTTGCAATCATACTGAAAGGAATCTGAAATGTGGTTTTCAAGGGTGCTATTGTAGATCAATTTCTGTATTATCATTCTTGTTAAAAATGCTTAATGTTTCAACTGAAGCTGCAGAGAGTTTTACATTTATTAAATAAAGGATTTAAAACTTGCAAGTTCAACTAAATTTATATTCTCCAAAGCGGACATTTTTGGAAAGGAGATGTTAGTAATTCAGTGGCAAAACTTGAAGTTGAAGTGGGTAGGGAAGTAACAAAAATATGTTCATATAGCCATTTTTTTTTAAAGATAATGAGTTAAATATGGAATTTTTATTTTTCAAGAAATATTTAATGTGCAAATATAAATAACATTTAATTATTTGATAACAAACTCATTTATGTTTTTGTATGGACCTAGATAGGCTTTTCCTTCTCTGCCAGCTTCAGCCCATTCTACAGGATGGAGATAATACTGTCTGACCTAAAGTGGCTGCTATGGATGACTGAAACTATATATTTAAAGAAAAATATATAATGCTATGACTTCTTGGGAGAGATAAATTGACCCAGAAGATAATAAGCAGAAAAAGGCTGTGCTTTTTATGTTCCTGCATGACTTTCTGCTGTATTCCACTTTGTAAACAAGTAACAATTATGGTATAGAATTGTGGTGATGTTGTGGGAAACATTGGTGAATGTGCTTCTTTTGCCCATTTGGGAAGTAAAAAACATGTTTTGGTGATAGGACTTAATGCCTCAACTTCTTCTTTGTTCCTGCTATGATTCATAATACAGCATGGTTCAAAGCCAGTGTTTTCACGATCTTGCACCAAGGATGCTCTTGAGGACCTAGTACAGTCTTACAAACAGGCCCATCTGGCTTATAAGACCTAGAACAAAATCCTTTGGCTTCCTCCCAAATTGTTCTCTCTGTTTTCTATTTTCTGCTGCTCTGGTGTCAAACGTCTATGGAGGATTTTTACTGCTGTTTAAAACAAACCTGACTGGCAGGATCAATTCTTATTTATCTATCACAAAGTATGGTCAAGGGAAGGAGAAGCCAATGTTCTAGCAACTACTGCCAGAATTAACAGAACAGAATAACAGAGGTGCAAGTGGCTGTCCAGTTTCTTCTTAGAAATCTCCAGTGATGGAGCACTTTCAATTTTTCAAAATATCAAATTTTTCAAATTTCAAAAATTTCACATTTTTAAAGAGAGAAAGTCGGAGTGTGGGAGAAATAGTGTTTTTATGACAGTGAACAGAAACATAAACAAAGGAAAGATGAAGCTTTCCAAGAGTAGAGATTGAGGGATGCTATTTTGCCTTCTATTGTGAGGGCAACACTGTCGTCACTGAAGCCATATATAATTGTGCCTAGAAGTGGAAATGGGAATCAGAACCCTTCAACTAAACTTTGTGCCTCCCTATTGATTGGGGTGTCAATTACATTTATTTATTTATTTACTTTTTTCCATTTCTGTAGTCATGCATCTAAATCCAGTTGATCCTGGGTGCCAAACAATACTACAATTAAAACCATAAAAACACAAATAGGCAACAAAGAATTATCATAATTTCATAAAAAATCAGTTCAACTACTATGGCCTCTGACATTTTCAGGGTTCCAGGTCTTTAGAGCAGAGGTCTCCAAATTTGGCAACTTTAAGACTTGTGGATTTCAACTCCCAGAATTCCTCAGCTAGCCATGTTGGCTGGGAAATTCTGGGAATTGAAATTCACAAGTGTTAAAGTTGCCAAGTTTGGAGACCCTTGCTTTAGAGAAGGAGTGCCAAACTCACACTGGTAGTGTCACATGATGTATCAGGACTTTCCCCCCTTTGTTAAACCGGGTGTGGGCATGGCCAATGCATAACGCATGGGCCAGGAGTTTGACAGCCCTGCTTTAGAGCATTATGAAAGGCTAATGGGGTTTGGGTCATTTTCAAAGGAAAACTGTTCCAGAGGAAAGGGTTTACTGCTAAGGAGACATGTTGCCTGAGCTAATATTCCTTCGTTGACAGGGCCCTCGGTATCCCCAATCTACTCAACTGAATTGGATGGGGAGGAACTATTAGCACTTAGCAATAGCACTTAGACTTATATATTGCTTTGCAGTGCTTTATAGCCTTCTCTAAACGGTTTATAGAGTCAGCATATTGGCCCCAACAATTTGGGCCCTCATTTTAGCCACCTCAGAAGGATGGAAGGCTGAGTCAACCTTGAGCCTGTTGGGATTTGAATTGCCAAATTGCAGTCAGTCAGCAGAAATAGCCTACAGTACTGCACTCTAACCACTGTGCCACCAAGGCTGTTCAAAGAAGATGGCTGCTTAGATAACCTGCTTTCAAATTCCATCTTTGTGAGTAATATAACTGTATTACTAATCTGAATATCAGGAGAGGTTGTTGGAAAGGAAAGGAGCCATTGCTAATGATGTCCTGCAACAGTCCCTGTAGTTGGCATTCCTTTGATCTTTGTACCCTCAATTACCTTTTTCATTCTGATTTCACTGGAAAGGCAGAATCCACCTGGAGAAGGTAACCTCAGAAATAATCAGGCCCTGAGCTTTAAAGATAGCGAGCACCATCTTGAATTGCACCTGGAAGCTAACTGGCACCCACCCCATATGTTAAACGAGCAACCAACATCACTGCTAATGAGTGACCATGGCTGTAACTGACATACAAGTTAAAATTGTGCAAAGGCTTGCCTCCATATGCTGTTCAAAAAGAATCTGTGAGTCCGGGAGGACCTCTGACTGTAAGCAAGCTGTATCTGGAGAAATATCAAATGTTATTTTCATTCGAGAACGTTGAAAGCTGTTTCTTGAGATTAAAATTAGATCCAGGTGGATGCAGGAATCCTGTTTCTCTCATGCCAATGGATAACAGTTTCCTTTGCATAAGTAAGACTAGTTTTATTGAAGCTTAGTTAGACAACGAAAGAGATAAAGCATCAAAGCCATGTATAATTTTAGTGAACCAACTGTGTGTTATAGAAAGAATAATAAAATACAAACTTAAGAGTGAAGAAGAATCTGTGAATAGTATGGAAAGCTTTTCCATGGGGAGATGTCTGTGATGACTAATCTTTGAGAAACCAGGCCAAATGCTTTGAGGTTTTCTCTTGTACTCTCTTCCTGATCAGTTGCCTGGGTGAGAAATGTCTTCCTGGCCAAAAATCATTTCCTAACTATATGTCCAATTGCTCCTGACCAAAATTGGAATGGCTCAAATCATTCCACTGGTTTTAGTGGGATTTTTCAATTAGGACAGAGTTTCTGCCATCCATGTGCTGTTCTTTTCTTCATGGTGATTCAAAGTCTCCTTACAAACATTTAGGCCTGAGAAAGAAGAAGAATCAGCCCTACAATTTCCTTGCACTTAACTCCCAGGAATGGTTCCCATCAAGTCACCCTCATTCTCAGTTGGATCTCAACACCCTAATCCTCCATCGCTGCCCCAAGGGGATAAAAAATACCTCCCAAGATCTATGCCTGAACCTCCTGCTATCCTTGATCAGATCCTGTCTGGAACTACTTATGATCTTAGCACAGTTGCCACATTTAATCAGATGCCTTTATCCCTTGTCTGGAAACTATTAAGAATCCTCTGCTTTTCCCCCGACAAGAATAGCAAGAATGTTTAAGAACAAATCTGAAAAATGCTGGAAATGTCATCAGATACCCGGCTCGTATTACCATATGTGGTGGACTTGTGAGGACGCTAGAAAATATTGGACTAAAATTCGCATGTGGTTGGAAAAAATGACAAAGAAACACATAGACTTGAAACCAAGAATCCTCTGCTTTGTTTGAGGGATGTCTTTTTTCTATTTTTAGCAAGTATTTTAGATTTCCTATTGGAATCCACTTTCTGAAATTAACTATTTTGATTTAGTTTTTTCTTTTCTTTTGATAAACTATGTAGCTGTTTAAATAGGATGGTGAGTATTGTTTATTCATATTTATTCAATTTCAAGACTAAACTTCTTGGCTTTGTTTATAGGGATAGATTTAATGACTGTCATTCTCATCCTTTAATTCCTCTGTATGCTCTGGTAGAATTTGAGAAAGGGTGGGAAAGGAGATATCATGTCACATGATGTCTCAAAAGAGCCATAAATCTCCAGCAACTGTTGAATTCTGTAAAATGTAGCAATGTGACCCATTTCAACACCCCCAAGTTATGTATTTAAAATGTTCATTTGGTTTTATTCCCAGAACTCTTTTCCTTACTCCAATTCCTTTGGTGGTGGTATTTTTATTATTAATACTACTATCCTTTGATTCAGTAAAAGCTATAGAAAAGAAAAGAATAGAATAGAATAGAATTTTTTATTGGCCAAGTGTGATTGAACACACAAGGAATTTGTCTTGGTGCAAATGCTTTCAGTGTACATAAAAGAAACCATATATATTCGTCAAGAGTCAAGAATCATCATGACATACCTATCTGCTTGGGTAGTCCAAAGATAAGATATAAGAGTTCATAGTCTTAACAAATTAGGGAGGGGATATCAAATGTAGTGTACACATATGTCTGCACCGTTCTTTTCTCATCAGCTAGGGCAGCTTTCTAGTCCTATCTCCATCTGGATTTAGACATAAAGGAGCAAGTAAAAGATCACATAGGATAAGTAGAAATAGACGTAAGGAGCAGCTTTGTTAAACTTCTAATTTCTTGGGTTTCTGAAGCTCAGGTCTATGCATGGGTGTGATAACTTTAATTCTGGTTTTAAGCCAGTGGTTTTTTTTAAAAAAATGTTTATTAATTAAAACAAATAAGATTAATTCATTAAGTGTAGGAAAAATAGGAAGTCAAGCTAGCTTTGAAAAGGCCCTTATATTATCTTCTAATCTTATTCCTCATGGAGAAGAGATACATAATTTTGCTCACTCTTGTCTTTGGACTACTGTGCTGATTGACACCATCCCATAAATAGGAGCTGGGACCAGGACAATAATTAAATTTTTATTTATTTACTTTACTTTAAGTCAATTAAACAGTTAATATGGTGAATTTCCAGTCATATATACAGACATACATATATATATATATAAATAAATATTCTCTCTTCTTGCAACATTATAATTTAACAGTATATTTTTGGCTCTTTGGAGGCCTCAATCAAACCTTCTTGAGCTCCCTTTAGCATAATGGCTAAGAACATTATGTGTTCTTCTCATCATGTCCCCCTTCTGATAAATGAAATTCATCAGATTGACCAAGATCAATTGTGTCCTAAAATCAGTTCGGAGCAAAGCTGGGAATGAATCTAGATATTAAGATGGTAGATAGGAAGCAAAATGCATTTGTTTAATAAAAATAACCATCTCCAGGAGTAGTTGTAATGGGGATGACACCATCACTGAGACCTGAAGGAGATACTCTTTTATACAATGTTTCATTCACTAATCCTTGGACCCACATCCTCAGTCCCCTTTAGCTAATTTGTATTAACCATAATGGAGAAGGGTCATGATCCTGGGGTAACAGGAGTTGCCACAAGCATCTTACCCATGTTCTCAACCGCAAAATCTGAGGTGGATCCCACAAAAATGATAGGACAAGATGGAGAATTAAACTCCTAATCTATATCTGTAAAATTTTTAGCAAATACCCACAACATTCAGGAATTTTTCATATTCCATACAACTCGATGTAACCCATCTCAATGGGCTCCCGAGGGGTGGTGGAAGTATCGATTGCAAAAAATCAAACTTCACTGGAAAATAATCATATCTACCTAGCTCCTGAGCTATGAATTGGCCCAGTAATTGAGATAAGATGTGGTTATTATAAAAATCATGAAATCTTAAACTGGCTCATGAATATTGAAATCATACTTTCCATGGAATTTACCAAGAGACAACCTCCTGGTCAGGGAGGCTGTTAAATAGCAGGTGTCAGCTGTCCCAACTTGGTCAGTTAGAAAACAAGACTATTAGGCTTATGGTTAGCCAAAAGCATACTTTATTAAGCCAAGCAGTTACAAAGAAGCAAAGCTGGATCTGAGGGTTTCCCACCCAAAGTATATGGTTAACCTTTGCATGTTCCCCTCCACCCGTCTGGTTATCACGAAGTGTCCAATTAGGTGCTAACAAATTGTTTTGGGAAACAGTCCCTGTCTGTGCAGCTGGCATTCCTTTCTTGTCCTTGAAGTACCCAGAGTTTCTCATGGGATGGTCTGAGGCTTCCACATGGTACCCTGGCAACCCTCTCTTTCATTATACGTAATTCCTTCCCCCTCCCATTTTAATGGCAGGCTACCAGCAGTAAGCAAGATGCAGTGTAGCGTAACGGCAGCCCTGACAGCAGTATGATAGCAGAACCTATCATCAATGTCTCCAGTTTGCTGCTGTGGCTTAAATGAAGATACAGACCTGCAGATTTCAAAGATTTTTCAGTCTTGGACCAGCACAAAAAAATTAAACATTAAAATAAAGTAGAACTGAACAGGCCATAGTAATATATTACAATTGATGGTGAAATCATCAGTGGGTAATCAAGTTTTGCCTAATTTTATAGACAATGTAGCAAGACTCAGATATGTTCAGAGAAACTGAATCATACTGATCTGTCAATAGTAGTTGCACATATAACAGATCACAGTTTCTGGTATATTTAATCCAGCAATAGATGTAATCATCTGTTATGAGTCTGTGGGTCCCCTATAAGATAAAGGTTCCCCTCGCGCATATGTGCTAGTAATTTCCAACTCTAGGGGCGGTGCTCATCTCCGTTACAAAGCTGAAGAGCTAGCACTGTCCAGAAACATCTCCATGGTCATGTGGCCAGCATGACTAAATGCCAAAGGTGCGTGGAAGGCTGTTACCTTCCCACCAAAGCGGTCCCTATTTTTCTACTTGCATTTTTACATGCTTTCGAACTGCTAGGTTGGAAGAAGCTGGGACAAATAACGGGAGCTCACTCCATTACGTGGTGCTAGGCATTCGAACTACCGACTTTTCTGATCGACAAGCTCAGCGTCTTAGTCACTGAGTCACCGCGTCCCTTTTATAGAGTCCCCTATAGAGGGGGCAATAAAACAGGATAGGAGCTGTAATTTCAATGACCCCTTGTCCACATGGGTACAGTCTCATCACATATGGATTTTTTTAATATATATATTGGCCCTCCAGATCTGTTGTGGGCAGAACGTTACAACAGAAGTGAATAACCCAGTGGTGGGGTTCAAATATTTTTACTACCGGTTCTGTGGGCGTGGCTTGGTGGACGTGGCGGGGGAAGGATACTGTAAAATCTCCAGTCAGAGGTGGTATTTGCTGGATCTACGAACGACTCAAAATTTCTGCTACTGCTGAACACCACCTCTGGTTGCAGGAGTTGTCAACATGTTTTTACAAAATTGCAAAGCTGGCATTGCCCAAGTGCTTACAACTGCTACCAATCCTTTACATTTTTTCTCATCCATATATAAATAAAGCAGAATCAGAACAGTGGTGGGATTCCATTTTTTTTTTTTACTACCAGTTCTGTGGGTGTGGCTTGGTGGGCGTGGAGGGGGAAGGTTACTGCAAAATCCCCATTCCCTCCCCACCCCACTAACCTGCGTTCCACCTCTGTTCTCCTGTGCAGGGCAACAAAAGAAGACCCAGCCAATCAGCTAGGACTTGGGAGGCAGAGAATAGATGGGGGTGGGGCCAGTCAGAGGTGGTATTCTGAACTACTCAAAATTTCCATTAGCGGTTCTCCGAACTACTCAAAATTTCCACTACTGGTTCTCTAGAACTGCTCAGAACCTGCTGAATACCACCTCTGCCCCTCCCCCACCCCCTTAGACCTATATTAGAAACATAGGGGCTACTTGCAATATGACACTTAGAAAGTTAGGCTGAACGTTTTTGAGAGAGGCAAAAAAGGGACAGAGTCCTAGGTGGGCACTGAAAAAGTAGTTGTGCATAAGCCTTAGCTCAAAATAACTTTGGTACAACTGGTATATACTGTGCTTTTCTAGAGAAATGGAAAGATTGGATTTCAGCCACTATTTCTGAGCATTTGATGTGCACCACATTTTGTGGAACTATGAAAATTCATGCCCAAATATTTAAAGATTTTTACTTGTTTGATATTCTGGCCATTTATCCTCAATGCATGTTTAGGTCTCTTTACAAAAATCAGAATATTGGTTTTACTATGACTGATTTTGAAAGCATCCTCTAAGCAATACATGGTAAAGGAATTCAGGACTCTTTGAAATCAATAAATATTTGTGACTGAAGTGTATGTCATCTGCATATAACAAAGAAGCAATATGCTTGTTTGCTAATTGTGGTGGGTGATATTCTAATTCAGGGGTCTTCAAACTTGATAGCTTTAAGACTTGTGGACTTCAACTCCCGGAATTCCTCCTCCAGTCATGTTAGCTCAGGAATTCTGGAAGTTGAAATCCACAAGTCTTAAACTTGCCGAGTTTGAAGATCCTTATTTTAATTGGTTCATTTTGGCAGCAACTGAATTTATATATTAATTAACAGAGGAAGGGCCAAGAAATATCCTCACTTACTTCTTTGTGAGTCGGAATTCAATAGCTAGTGGCCCTTCATATTGCAATGGACTTTGAATCTGGAGTTCTTATAGAGCAGAGGTGTCAAATGATTGTGTCATGCAGTGGTGGTATTCAATTTTTTTTTACTACGGGTTCTGTGGGCTTGGCTTGGTGGGCATGGTGTGGCTTGATGGATGTGGCAGGGGAAGGATACTGTAAAATCCCGTTCCCTCTCCACCTCACTAACCTGCTTTCCTGTTCCGTTCTCCTGTGCAGGGCACAAAAGAAGACCCAGCTGATCAGCTGGGACTTGGGAGGCAGAGAATAGATGGGAGCGTGGCCAGTCAGAGGTGGTATTTGCCGGTTCTCCAAACTACTCAAAATTTCAGCTACCAGTTCTCCAGAACTGGCTGAATACCATCTCTGGTGTCATGTGATGTATTGTGACATATCCTTTGCGTTGTCAGGTGGGCGTGACCTGCATGTGATGTATCCAGGCTGTGGGCCCCCAATTTGACACTACTACAATAGAGGCTATGCATGAACAAAAGTAACTGTCCATCAAAGAAGCTTTGTCCAGAGCCTTGCTCTGGAAACTAGATCAAATGCAGATGTAAAATCAATAAATGCAGTAAACAGCACAGAGCCTACTTTAGATGTAAATTTTTCACCAGACATTGAAAAACAAGGGCATGACCATATATAGAGTATCCAGACTGAAAAGCCTGATTGCATATCAGCCAGTATATGCTTTGAATCAATCCAATCGATTAGTATATAGATGTTTAGATAGAGTTTGCTTATTATGCTTAAAGGGCCAATAGGCTGTAATTTGCAGGCAAATCTTATGGGCCCTGTTTGTATATGGGCAACAGACCTGTGTGGCCTATACCAGAGAAAAAAGATTTCTGGTAAAAAAGTGTATCCTAGCCGCTTATTTTCCTGGCCCTCTGATGCAAATCAGAATGGCCAAGTTTACATAATCAACCTAGTCAGCCCATCTATGCAAGTCTTCATGGACCAGACCCTCGGATATGACTTAAACCACAGATAACATGGAATTAATAATGCCAAAATTAATTAAATCAAATTAAAAACACTTTATTCTCATAAATTAATATTTAAATGATAAATTCCCTTCTCCTTATTGCACCTTCCCAAGGCATTTCATGTAGGGGAGGGGAGGCTTGATAAGTGTTTTTCATCATTTTTATCTTAAGTCTGAAAATGGTATTCCTTCAGAGCTACTAGTGAAATCAACCATGAAGCAGGAACATTTTAACAATTAAGGAGCAACTATTCAATGTGAATAATTTTGCATATAGATTTGAAACATTTTATAATCAGAGATGGGATTCAAAAATCTCAGCAACTGGTTCGCTGCCCAGTTGCTGGGTGGGTGTGGCCATGGTGGGTGTGGCCTACTGTAACTTCCTGTTTCCGGCTTCCGGTGGGCCTCCAGAGACCATGGGAGGCCATTTTTGCTCTCCCAAGAGTTCAGAGGCCTCCCCTGGGCCTTTGGGAGGGGGAAACCATCTTCCCAGGCCTCTGGAGGCCCACCAGAAGCTGGAAATAGGCCCGTTTTGCCACTTCCAGTTTTTCTGAGAAGGCCGTTTTTCGTCCTCCCAAGGGTCCAGAGGTCTTCCCTCTGTGAAAGTGAAAACAGCTTCTGGAGAGCCATTGGAAGCTGGAAACAGGCCCATTTCCGGACTCCCGGAAGTCCCATTTTCCCCCCTCCCAGAGTCTCCATGCGGACCCTGCACTTACCTCCATCGAAAATGGGCCACGTGGAGACTCCTGGGAGGGCAGGGGCAGGAGGGATGGGGCCAGCCAGTCATTTGAAATACCAGTTCAGTGAACCAGCTGTTACTTTAACATCTGGTTTGCCTGAACTGGTCCGAACCAGTAGAATCCCATCCCTGTTTATAATGTTGTCTTCTGATAATGATTATCAATCTGGTTTCACTCAGGTTTTCATATTCACAACCATACATTAATTTCAGCTGATAAATAAAACTTCTTCATCAAAATTTATTTCCATTCTGCACACTATACATATTTCTGAAGGAATTGTCTCTCAGAACATTGGTCGAAATTTTTCTCTAGTAGGTTGGAAAATATGGAAATCATAAATGAAAATGTTGGAAAAATGGAAGGATTCAGGCATAGATGTTGTAACTGGAAATATATTAAAATATGACTGTGGTATACTTATGGAATGAGTATCTGACTAGTTCCATGTGTACGAAAACTCCATCTGTGCCTGATGACAGAAAGAATGTCATTATTGTTGAGCAGGAACACTTGTAGAGACATTAAAGATGTGTTGTTGAGGATATGAATGTACTCTTGCATGCAGATGATGGTATAGTATTGGCTATAGTTCTCTGCTTCTGGGAAGTGTTTATTTTTTATCCCTCTTTCCTGTTTTTAATTTTTCCTCAAAACCATCTCCCTCCTCCATCCCTCTCTCACACAATAATCATTGTCAGTAATCATTGTCACCCACCCAGCAACCATTAGGAGAATGAGTGCACTAAGGGAAACATAGTGAGAGTGATGTTGAATAACGCACGACCAGCATACAGATACACTGAATAGTAAAATGTAGGTTTTAATTCCAGTAAACGGGTAAACAAAGTCCAACAAACAGTCCAAATCATACATGGTTAAAGCAGTTAATATCAGTACAGGGATAATCCAAAAACGAAGTCAAGTATCATAAACAAAGTTCAGTAAATGGAGTTTGCTAACAGTTGCAAGACTCACAGCAATCCAAGCAGAAGGACAATCAGGAAATACAGCAACACAGGACATACAAGAAGAAACAAACCAGGTTTCTGGCTCCATCTTATGGCCATTGGAGGAATCTCAGTCAATCACAATTACAGCATTTTCTTAAAGATACAGTATTAAATTACTATCCTGGTTTATATATTGCCAACCCAACTGTTAGGTGACTATCATTCCTAACAAGTGCAAAGTGACACGCTCTGACACTCAAATGCTTGAACTTTTATTCACAATATTAATGGAATCTTATTAGGTAGTAAGAAAAGAAGAAAATGATGAAGAAAAGATTTTTTGGGCTTTTATAAAAAGATACCAAAATAAAAATGTAAATGCAGTTGCTTTTTAAAAAAGGCATACCTTCAAAGTTATATGAGATGGAAAAAATGCAATAAAGGCTTTCTCCCTGCTGCCCATCATCCTTCTATCTTCTCCCATTACTAGGCCAATCATTTCCTTGACTTTTTATTTTATTTTTACATGTTGAAAGAAACTTAATAAGACAACGACAGTCATGTGCCAAAAGAAGGAGAAAGAAAGGAAAAATGAAGAGCCTCAGTGGCACAGTGGTTAGAATCCTGTACTGCAGGCCACTTCTGCTGACTGTCGGCTGCCTGCAATATGGCGGTTCAAATCCCACCAGGCTCAAGGTTGACTCAGCCTTCCATCCAGGAGTGGGATTCAAATTTTTTTAACAAACCGGTTCTGTGGACATGGCTAGCTGGGCATGGCTATCTGGCCATGGTCATGTGACTGGGTGGGTGTGGCTTCTTTTGTTGCAGCAAAAAAACTCCCCATTTTTTTAGACCTTCTGGGCCTCAGGAAAGTCTCCTAAGGAGCATTTTTGCTCCCAGAAGGCTTCCCTGGGGCTCAGGAAGGAAAAAAAATGGAGCCTGGGCAGGGCACCCAGCACCCTCCATGCTCCATTTTGGGGCCTTCTGGGCCTCAGGGAAGCCTCCTCCATTTTTTTGCCTTCCTGGGCCTCAGGGACGCCTCCTGGGCGAAGCAGTAAGACAGCGAGGAGAATCCCGGCAGAGCTGATTGTAGGAACAGCTGATTGTCAGGAGGGAAAAAAAGAAATACCTTAAGGAGTGACTAGGCAGGGGAGAATGCAGTCAGTGATGTCGGGCATGCACATGATGTGCAAAAACGATAAGGACTGATTAGGTGGGGAGGGGAGGGGCGGGTGGAGAGGAGCGGGGCTAGCCAGGTGCACAATTTGCCAGTTTTCCAAACTGCGCAGAATCATAACAACCAGTTCTATAGCTTCTATCCTTCCGAGGTGGATAAAATGAGGACCCAGATTGTTGGGGGCAATAGGCTGACTCTGTAAAACTGCTTAGAGAGGGCTATAAAGCACTATAAAGCAGTATCTAAGTCTAAGTGCTATTGCTATTGCTATTCTCAGTGCTGTCTTAGCAGGCCCAGCATCAAATTACTTATCTTAGAGTGACTTCAAACTCAGCAAAATTCCCAAGTCTATTATACAAAATTCAAAAAAGGGATGGAAGGAGGGATAGATAATGATTTTTTATTTTGTTGCCTCTGTCAAAGAGACATTGGTTTAACCAATAAGAGACAGGTCACACCTTTCTTGTTCTAATACTACTTTTTCAGAGCAGTCCTTTTATACTAGTGCTGTGGAAAATTACAAGTAAATAGAGAAGGGAGGATAAAAAATTTTTAAAAAAATCCTAGCGGTTCTGTCATACAAAAGGTGTATGTGTAATTTTTAAAAAATAAATCTTATTTATAAGTAAGCTTCTGATACAGTAGTTTAAGCTCACAAGAGGAAAATGAATGTTTTGGGAGAAAATAAGAAACCTTTCAGAACTCAATAAGCTTTTGTATATAATAAAGTATGTTACCAACCACACGTTCTCCACCCATGCCACTCTTATGAAATACAGACTTCTAGGTTAAGGGGAAAATGATGGAATTCTACTGCTGATCTTCTGAATTACAAACAGGTAACAGAAGTCAGTTCAGTAGAAAACTCCCAGGACTTGGCTCCAGCACAATTTGTACAATGGCACTAAGAATGATAGATGAATGACTCAAAAACAGACCCTTCTGCACAAGTCCAATTGAAATACACCTGTAGATCAAGCTAATAGACCATTTAGCCTAGCATTCTATGTCCCATAGTAACCAACTGGATTGTCCAGAAAGGTGACTGTTTGGACAAGAAAGCAACAACCTCTTTTCATTGTCATTTAAGATATGCTAGCTGTGATTCAACAGGTAATGAACAGTTAGCAACATCAGTACCTACATATAGTTTAATTCTCTCTAAATTTATTTTTTTACAACTAATTCCCACAACACTGTCAAGCTATCTAAAAAGGTAGTATTTCCATCATGATTCTCATCTTCCCTATTACCTATCTCCTTATGTTGACTATAATTCTGTTGCTTATCACTATTGTATGTACATTGAGAGCTTACTCACTGAAAACAAATTTCTTGTGTGTCTAATCACACTTTGGCCAATAAAGAATTATATTCCGTTCTGTTCTAGTCTACTCTAATTTAGTCTAGTCTACTCTAGTCTATTTGTTTCCTTTCTTACAACAATCGAAATGAATTGCCCTTATCACCTCTGAGCACAGGAAACTCTGTGTTCATTGATTATATTTTATACTGAACAGTGTTTCCTCTTATTGATCCCGGTTCTTCACTTGTTTTAATTTTATGAAAGAACAAGTGTTTTAACATTGTGTGACAGAAAGAAAAACTTATGTTTTCATACTTGGTACAATTTTATATACCTGTGTCCTGTGTACTCAGCCACATACACTGTAAGCTAAAAGATTCAAAATAATATTTCCTGACTGAGATTGGCTTAACTACCAATCACTCTTGATACTTTCTAGTTGTTACTAGAAGCCAATATGGGTGTTAAAACATATATATTATGTCAGACAAACTTATTGCATTCTTTAACAAAGTGACTTAATGACTTAGACTTCAGCAGTCCTAGGCTGCATCAACGGAGGAATAGTATCAAGACCATGTGAAGTCATAGTACTGTTTTATTCTGTACTGGGAACATCATATTTGGAATACTATCTCCAGTTCTGGTCACACTAATACAAAAAAGATGGGGAGACTCTAGAAACAGTGCAGAAAATGGTAACAAAGATGATTAGGAGACTGGAGGCTAAATCATTCAACGAATGGTTAAAAGGATTAGGTATGTTTAGTCTAACCAAGAAAAGGAATATAGGTGACATGATAACAGTCTTCCAATTCCATTTGTCTGGAATGTTATATGGTCTCCTGGTTGAGAAGGGTGTTGAAGTAGAAGACCTCCAAGGTCTGTTCTAGTTTTGTTATTCTAAGTTTGGATTTGCAATTGAGCATGCTTATGGATAATCTTTAAACCCCAAAGACCAATTAAATTGTGAACTACACCAAAACTAGTATGATGATACAAATCTAAAGAAGCTTCACTTTTTCAACATAAATTTTCTTAAACTAAGCTCTCTTTTAAATTACAATTACTGCTCTTTGCAGCCAATTCTCCAGTATATCTTTCTAGATATGTTATTTGTACATACTTGATTGGGAAAGTTTATGGGCAGAGGGCCTCGTCTGATGAGAACATTCATCCCATTGCACAAATTGATTGAAGCACAATGCTCACATTCACTTCCAGAAAACTTTCTGGCAGAATTTGATTTATTATCACATATGTAGAACAGATAAGGACAACATTGATTATAGCATATTAATGTATTGCCCATAGCAAAATATTTAAAAGTTAATTTCCGATCCCAGCAGAGGATTTTATTAAAACATCTTAAACAGTATTTGAAAGAGTGTTTAATTTCTTTCCCTCCCCCTTTTCTTCTTGGAAAAAAAGTGCAATCAAATGGCAGCAGAGATAAAAATCTGACAATTGCTGATTGGCTAATGCACACTCCAAGACTCTATGGCAGTGATGGCTAACCTTTTCCATGTTGCGTACCAAAAGTGTGGTTGCATGCCTGCACCCATGATGCAATGTGCACGCAACTCCCTCCACTCCCTGTGCATGCATGTGCGCCCCCCTGCATGCACACTACGTGCCTTCCACATGCATGCGTGACCAGGGGTGGGATTCAAAATTTTTAACTACCAGTTCTGTGGGTGTGGCTTAGTTGGTGGTCATGTAACTGGCTAGGTGTGACCTACTCGACATTACTCACATCGAGGCACACATCTCCTTGCCTGGCTTCTCATGATTGCGGAGATGCTGCGAAAAATGGTCATGTAACTTTGAATGGTCACTCCACACAAGCAAAGTATCAGCAAAGGAAGGGGAAAATACTCCAGAGAAGTTCCTGAGACAGGAAGTGTAGTCCTGCCAAGAATGTAATAAGAGTTTATGGAGAGGCAGTTTCTGTAATGTTTCCTTCCTGCCTTCCTTACAGGATTAGGTCAGTAATTTCTTCTAACAACCGGTTCTCCAAACTGCTTAGAATGTTAACAACCGGTTCTACCAAATAGGTGTGAGCCTGTAGAATCCCACCCCTGGGTGTGACCCCCCCCAGCACTGCACGCCTCTGCGCATGCACATGTGCCTCCCACGTGCATGTCTCCCCCACACATACACAGCAGATACCCAACAACCAGCTGGCTGGTGGGGAGTGCATGCGCATGCGCATGCGTAGTGGGGCTCTTCTGGGCGACCTCTCTCGTACTGGCACAAGTAGCTCTGTGTGCCACTTCTAGCACGCGTGTCATAGGTTCGCCATTACGGCTGTAAGGCTTGGATTTTGGGTTTTTTTCATATAAAAAAGAAGCCAGTCATGTTAAAATATCCACAATATGTTTTGTTCAAACTTTAGAACACCTGAAACAATCATGTGGGTATTAAATTCTAATTACCCAGGTAAATCAGGCAGGAAACATGACTAGATAAACTAAAGTTACTTTATTGTAAGGCTACATTAACAGAATCTTGCAAGACTTCCCACTGCCTTTTTAAACTGCTTGATCTGTTAAGATGGGTCTTTCCTAAGTTTCTTTCTCTGACTTTTAAGCCACTCCTGCCAGTCTTGTTTGATTGTTTCCTAGGCAGCATCTCTTCCCCTCTTTCCGCAATGTCATTCATACATCCCGAGTATCCAATTACTCAGCTTGTGTAGAGAGCATGAATTTGTCATAGATTATTGATAGATTGAAAATGCTATTATCATGCTCTTCGGTTAAAATGGTCTTCTGAGTGATTTACTTTAAAAATCAGTCCTTCTCTATGAACTTGCACTCTAAAAGTCATGACACAAAATGGATAGGGGAAAAGAGAAAGAGGAGAGGAGATCGGACCAGTTCCCAAAAATAAAACAGTCATTCTGTAATTGCTAGTCAATATAGCTCAGGAAAAGAAGAGATTTGAAGTTGGTCTTTCAGCAGCAGAAGTTAGTCTTTCTCTCTGATTTCAATTTCATCTCGTCTGGTTTAAATCCAGACAATCTGGTGACACAAAAGACCCTATTTGTCCTGGAAAAGAGAACACTAAATAGAAGATAATGTAATATAATTAGTATCAGTATCTGTATTATTATTAGAAGAGAAGAGACAACAGACTCCTGGCATTGGGGAATATAATAAGGAAACAGGAAGGAAAAAAGGTAATTGGATAGGACAGGAAAGAAACTTGTTCTCTGCTTGTAGAGACTATCTGAAATGAGGAAGGGGAGAGTAAAAGCAGCCCTCGAGCTTCCTTTACTATAAGAATTAACAGAGGGATTTGCTTCTGCTTGAATTCAGTTCAACCCAGTCTGTCCCTCTCGCTATTTGCAGAGAGTCCTGCAAAAGCTTAGGCAGCTGGCTCAAACAGTAATTCCATGTAAGCTTTTTGCTGGGTTCAACCCCCACCAGAGGCCCTGAGCAGTCTTAGAGCGTTCTTTCCCTATGAAACGCCACTTTCATCACTTTGCACATCTGAGCTTATTGGCACTACAGCAGTGCGTCTGTGAAATATATTTTTCTGCTACATTCTTGGAACTTGATATTAGAACATCTGAACTTCCTCTACTCTGAGTGCTGTTCTTTGGAGGAAATGGCTTTCCTTGAATTGCATGTGCATTCTCCTTCAAAGGAGAAAACGGCTGTCCTTGCCATATTTGTATAATTAAAGAAACAATGTGTTTGCTTAGATTACAGATCCTTTCAGATATTTATGCATGTATGTAAGCATAGGAAGAGCTGCACATGAAATAGTTGGCTGGCTTGCCTCAAATATAGTGGGTTTAGGCAGAAAAGATTCCCATAGTGCTGGAAAAGACAGCCTTACTTTTGTATTGTAGAAGGAGAGTTCTTCAAACATTCAGTTTAACCTCTAACCCTATTTCTTGGTATTCACATGAATCCCAAGTTTCTTCATCAATTTCTTCATCATAATCCTCATCCATCCATCCACATATGAAAATAGTTTTCCAACAGCAAAATTCTATATGCTCTGACAGAGAAATATGCATTTTTGCATATTCTGTTTTGCCAGGATAACAATTTCCTCTTGAGCTCAATGTAACTCTGTTTCCAATGTGGTAAAGAAGTAGCACATCTGGATTCAAATTGACCATCATATTCAATTTCTCCTATTTGAACTGAATCTAATGTTCATGCTTGTAACATAAGTATACAGAAGGCCTAAACCTTCCTATTTATCGAATCATGGTCAGTCTCATGGTCAGGATTTAGCAGCTTGTTTTATTTCTGTTCCCAACAAAAGAACTTTCAAATGTTTTCTAAAAGAAATCATCAATGGAATTTTAGCCTTGATTATGATCATATACTTTGTATCAATTAACTTCTCAGATGATACTCCATTTCTGACTGTGTCATGAACTGGAACTCTTTATTGCTAATTGGTGTATCTTTGACAGTTTATTTTTCTTACAAACCTGGGGCAGAATTTCATTAATAAGCTCAAAATTTGAAATGAAGTAAACTGAATTGAAATTATAAAACTCTTAGTTAATTGTAAGGAGATAATTCCATTTGCAAGTAGTCCTCGTGTTCCAACCATAATTGGGATAAGCAACTCTGTTGCTAAGGCCACAGCAGTAAAGTGAAATGTCATGTGACCATACCAACTTATGACATAAGTTCTAGTTGCAGTCATTAAGTGAATCACCCACAGTTGTTAAGCATGACATTTTGCAACCGTGACTTGTGACTTTGAGCTGGCTTCCCCATTGACTTGGTGATGGTCATAAATGGTGATCACATAACTGTGGGATACTATGACTATTATAAATGAGCACCAGTTGCCAAGTGCTCAATTCACAATTAGGTGATTGCAGAGATACTGCAGTGACTGCAAGTTTGAGGATTGCTCGTAAATCTCCTTTTTTTTTTTTTGGCACTGTCCTAAATATGGTCACTGAAGTTATGGTCATTAAACAAGGATTTCCTGTATGTGCATTTTGGGGAGAGGAAGCTCATGAACTACTGGATACAGAATGCAGGTGGCCAAATGCTTCCTTAATTCTAAACAGAAAACTTTAAATTGAATATTCTAAGCCACTAGTTGAACTTGCATGGCATTGAGGTTACAACATTGGGAACTTTTTCAAAGGTGTGTCTCACTTAGCCAAATCCAAGAGCAGAATTATTTTGGGAGGGGTGAGGGAAAGAATAGGAGATGCTGCTTGGCCCAAATTTGGTAATTGGTTGAATTGGAAGATACCTGAATGTCAGTAAATTGTTTCTCAGCTAGCATTAACTGGTACCAGAAAAGGTAAGAAAAAAGTATTCTTATGAACATCAGTGAGATATTTTATAATGAAGAAATTACACCATTTTGCTACATAAAGACAAAAACAAAGTCAGTATTATGATGATGATATATTTCATGGGTGGGATTCAAATTTTTTAACAACTGGTTCTGTGGGTGTGGCTTAGTTGGTGGTCATGTTATTGGCTGGGTGTGGCCAACTCAATATCACTCACATCGAGGCACGCATCTCCTCGCCTGGCCTCTCATGACTGTGGGGATGCTGCAACAGTCATAAGTGTGAAAAATGGTCATAAGTCACTTTTTTCAGTGCCATTGTAACTTTGGATGGTCACTCCACATAAGCAAAGTACCAGGAAAGGAGGGGAAAAAACTCCAGAGAAGTTCCTGAGACAGGAAGTCTAGTCTTGCCAAGAATATAATAAGGGTTAACGGAGAGGCAGTTTCTGTAAGCAACACCAGAATGTTTCCTTCCTGCCTTCCTTACAGGATTAGGCCAATAATTTCTTCTAACAACTAGTTCTCTGAACTGCTTAGAATGTTAACAACCGATTCTAGCGAACAGGTACAAACTAGTAGAATCCCACTCCTGATATATTTTTGGTTTCAGGAACATTTAACTGACAATATTTCAATTTCTTTTCAGATCTAAAACTGATGCTTTGAAAAGCTAACAACTCATAACCAAACATAATGAGGAAGTATCGCCATTTGATTTTTGCAACAATCTGTTGTCTTTTACTCTTAGGCAATCATGAGGCTGATGCACAGGTTAAAAAACGTAAGTGTCTTCTATTTTTGAATGATTCAGTATTGAAAAATGAAATTTATCCCAGGTTTTCCTTGGAAATTTTGAAGGGAAAAATATATTGCTATTGTATATTGCTGTAGTACCGATTGCCAATGTCTATCCTTGAATCTTTGCCATGCGTACATAGACATATTTAATATATGTAACACACCTTTTGCATGCCTGCCTTGGTGAACAAGCAGTTGCCTCTGCTATATCTACTTTTTTCGTCTTTAAAAATGAGTCTCCTGGAATAGATAAATGTCATTTATGGTATAGACACAGCATACGAAAAATGGAGATATTTTTGTGAAAGGGAGCCAACTTTCATATGTTACATTTCTAAAGAGATAAATGTTCTTTTTCCAGTGATACAGATGATTGATTTTATGCTTGATTTTTCTTTTTTGCAGTAAAGAATTAAATAATATTACAAAATATTTGGGAAATATTGTGCATTGGTACAATTTTCAATTAATTTTAATTTGACTTTTCTTCTGTCTGATGAACAAAGACAACATCACGTTCTTATAATATTGTACTATACAAAGATATTTAATATGAACCAGAGTAAGAAAATGTGGAACTAGTGCTGAAACAACTTATTTCAGAACAACCTTTTTAAAATAAATCTGAAAATTCCCACAAAAAGCCTTTTCCTTTCAGCTGCCCCTGAATGCTCTCCATTTGCAACTCTCTTCCCCCACACCAGACCTCCACTTTCCCCTTTTTAGTATCTGCCTTTTAGTATTTCCCTTTTTACAGTATCTTTTAGTATGGGGTAGAGAAGGAAATATGTGCCTTCATTTCTTTCTTCTTTGTTTCACTGACTTGCTGGATAGCAATTAAAACACAAATTCCAGGGAACAGAAGGAGGGACTTTTCTCCAAAAAGGAATTGGACTGCTGAGTATCGTGGTGAAAATCAATTACTGATTATGCTAAAGCAACTGAATTCTCATAAAATGCTAAGCCATAAACTATGGTTTATAACCCACATTGGTTACTTGCATGCATTAAACCAAAACTAATGACTTTACAGCAGGGGTTCCCAACTTCCAGGCTGTGGCCTGTTACCAGGCTGTGGCCCATTTGTAACAGGGCTGCATGAACGATGAGCCAGCACACACAAAAACGTGTGTGCTGCTCAACTTGTGCAAGCAGTGGGCCAGCTTGCACATGTGCATGTGAATGCCTGGGCTGGTTCCTCTCTCCCCCAGCCAGGCTGCCAAGCCATAAAAGTGGGGAACCGCTATTTTACAGGGTATGTGAACAAGGGGAGAGAGAAAAAGAGATGGAAGAGAAGCAGAAAATCTCCTGCCACTCATTTAAGAAGTGGGTGATCCTGCTCAATGGAAACTCATGTATGGAACTTCAGATGGCCTTATTAAGTGCTGTCCAAATTTACCCCCTTTCAATACCTCTTGTCTCCTGGATTAGTCTCAGTATTCGTCAATGAACTATTGAGTCAATATATTTTTAATATACTCCATAATTTGTGAAATCCCTGTAGAAGAAGAAACCAAGTATATAAAGAGCGCACTTGTTTTTCTTACCTAGGCAAGGAAATCACACTAAAATCATACCATAAGCAGAAACTATTGCAGTGGAAACCTTTCTAGCATAATTTGGCAAGAAAAATGCATTCCTGCAAGCTGCTTTAGAAGTTTAAAAAATGGCCATATCACTCAATGTTTGTTAAACAAGAATAATTTCCAGGATTTGAATAGTTTTCATCTGCCCCAGTGTAAATGAACTCAGTGTTGTTGGTGATATAAAAGAAGAGCCTGGCTATTCATGTAGGGCAAGATTTTCCTCCCCACCATGACCTCTGGAAAATCATAAATCAATGTGTTTTTTTAAAGATGTCAAAATCGGTGCTGCTGCTGATATAATATTTCTTGTGGATTCCTCTTGGAGCATTGGAAACGAACATTTCCAACTTGTTCGGGAGTTTTTGTATGATGTTGTAAAACAGTTAGATGTGGGTGAAAATGATTTTCGGTTTGGTCTGGTCCAGTTCAGCGGAAGCCCACATTCAGAGTTCCAGTTAAACACCTATCATACTTTGCAAGATGTCCTCTTCCATATTTCACACATGCCTTACATGGGGGGAGGAACCAAGACTGGACAAGGATTAGAGTTTCTAATTCGGAACCATCTAAATAAAGCTGCTGGAAGCAGAGCAAGCAATGGCATTCCGCAGATTATTATAGTGTTAACGGATGGACGATCGCAAGATGATGTGGCTCTACCATCATCTATACTTAAAACTGCTGAGGTAAACATGTTTGCCATTGGAGTGCAGGATGCAGTGGAATGGGAATTAAAGGAAATAGCAAGTGACCCCCTTGATACACACCTATTCAACCTAGAGAACTTTACTGCTCTCCACGGCATTATAGGAGACTTAGTTGCCAGCATTCGCTCATCCATGACTCCAGAAATGGCTGGAGTAGAAGGACGGATTAAAGACATCACAGGTAACACAGTCTGCTCTGCCGTTGCAATATTTGTGTCTGAGGGAATTATTTGCTACTTTTCCATCATTTTAAGCATTTTAATACGTAGCGCAAGGGCATTTCAAGGTAACAATAATTAACTTTACTTCTAGTGCTACATTAACATTTTCTGTTTGAATGATGTGTGGCTAATACTAAAACAGCATGCAGCGTAGAGAAGGAATGCAAGCAAAATGATTAGAGGAAAAGATGCTGAACAGAATATTGTTGCAAATATTTTCATTACTGTCAGGTTTACTGCATGAGTTATTCCATGCTTGGATGCTTGGATGCTCCTTCCAGGGAGTATGTAATATTCAGACAAATAAAATTCGACAATTATAGCACTTACAATACACAGTATTTTAAGATTTTACAAAATGACATAGACTATACAAAGAATAAGACATCTGTGTTTATCTGACTAATGTTACTGGTAGCTAGAAGAGAAGCCCCTTTTCCCCACAATGTTTCACAATTCATTAATTGTGAGATGTTTAGCCTCTCCTTAGCTGTAAGAGTTTGCCTGGAAAAGCCCTAAAATGCACATTCAAAGGGTTCAAAGCAAAGTCATACCCGCCCCCAACAATATAATGGTTTTCTGCCATTACAGTAATTTCCCTGCCAGTCTCCTCAGGCTGTGCTTCTCTCCAGCTTTCTAATTATCTCTGTCCTCCTGGACATGCAAATGGACAAAGAGAAGAAAGGGCACCAGAAGTCATTGCCTCCCATCTGGATAGCAGAATTAAAGTGGAATCTCCTGTAAATCCCGCCTCTACATTAAGCAGAAGAAGAGGGGAGGAAATAATTGGACTGGAATAAAAACTTTATTTTATTTAATTAGTAAAAATGATGAAATAGAGCAGCAAATCTTATTAATTTAAATGTATCAGTGATTATTCTGAAATCCTGCATTCTTAGACCTTTGTTTTTATACCTTAAAATGCATGCAAGGAATTCTATTGCAAAAAAAATCCCAATAGCCCCAAAAGCTTCATAATATTTGCCTTGTTTTATTAACTTTATTCACTTTGGCTCAATCATGATTCTGCATGATTCGCAGCCAAATGTTTTCATGAATAGAGCAAATAATGAGAGTCCTAGAGGAAGTACTCCTCTCTGCTATGCGATTTAATTTTATCATTTTATTTATTTATTAGATTTATATGCTGCCCATCACGCTATCTATATTTAAGTATTACTTTTTTAAAAAGTCTATCCGAGAAATCTGTACCTCCAGGGAAGATTATCCATTGAACTAGATTTCAATGTTTTAAAAAAATCACATTGCAAAAAAGATGAGGTGAATGGAAGATGCATTATTTTGAATATCCTTAGAGAATTATGGGAGCCAAGATGGGAAAGACTTATAATTGCATGAATGGAAACTTCCCTTTCCTGCAATTTCTTCCCTGATAGCTACTTTCATCCCTCTGGGACTCTGCTATCTGGCAGTTGGTCTCTCCCCTCAATGAACTCGGGTTCTGGGAGCTTCATAAGATGCAGAACAGGACTTCCTAGTTAGCCTTTATTAACAGAAGACTCTTGAACCTTGAGGCAATAACTTATCAAGAGTTCATAAGCACACATACTACTCTGCAGGCAGAGCTTGGTATCAATGCTTAAGGTGATAATTTTGTATTGGGTAAAAATATAATAACTGAAAGTTATTTTTGTTCTAAAAATGGATGTTTCTTTTTACATGCGTTCAGATATGATGCTGGTTACTTATGTCCAACAATAAAGTGAAAAAGTATTTTTCTCTAACAATAATTAGGTGTTTCAAAAATTTAACAGGTTGGCTAATTAATTAATCTTCTTTGCATGAGTTCAAATGATACCCGTATGAATTTAACAATGCCCCCATATTAAATACTACAAGCAACCATTTTCAAATGCACAGTGGAAGAGATGTTCACTATTCTAGCAACTGCAAGTGTTTACTCTTCAACAATATGCTCTGTGTAATTGGAAACTTCAAAATTGAAATTGCCTTGGTATATATTACACACTACCTTAGTTACTGCTTCCTTTTCAAGCCATCGGTTCTTTGCTGTTCTGAAACTCTGGAAAGCATGCTTTAATCTGCTTTTCACCCATACTTCAACTCTTCATTGTATTCGTTTGTATAAAGCTTCTTCAACAGTGACTAATTATCCAACTATTACATATACTGTCTTCCTGTTTCTTTGCAATTTGCAGTATTTAACAGAAAGTCTATACATTTTAAAAAAATCTAAACAATTTTAAAGTTAATCCAATTTGATTTTTTTCAAACTTTCTGAGTTTCCAAGAAATCTTCATCACAAGCAGTAGTCAAAAAGGGATAAGGAGATGTGCCTGCTCTTTGAGCTATACCTTTACCAGATAATATGCTTAGAAGGAATGAGAGTCATTGTATATTCAAACTGGCTCTTACGAGATATATTTTAAAGTTAGCTTATATAACAAGCTGTCCCAAAAGTTGCCAGAAAGAAGGAACATAACTTTATAAGTCCTAATTTTAGAAATGTAGTACTAGTACTGATTATAGCCATATGGCTAAGAATCTGATTACTAAAATAATAAACAGGAAATTCTGAACAAAGCTTAAATTTATACACACAGACACACACACACACAATTATATATGTATATAATATTATATATAATATATTCTTTTGATTGAAATGTCTGAGAGTAGTTAACCCAGGATTAGATGATGGTAAAAGAGAAAGTTTAGGCTACTAGAATATGTGAACTGTTCCATGTATCTCCTTCCATAAACATAACTAGGTTTTTCATTGTTCTTTCTGAGTGATGGGTGCAGAGACTTGTGCAGGCGGAGGAAGAAACAAATTCAGCACTATTTATATTTATTTCACCAGCAAGCAGAAATATTATAGAGTGATTGGATATAACTCTAAAAATTCTACTCAACTATAAAAGCTTGAAAATGTGTTCTACATGATCATAATAATGTCAACAATCCATCTTCTCAGTTGAAAAATACATTCTCCATGCAATTATTAGGGTCACTATTGTGGATCCAGAAACAGGCATAGCATATGTGGTTGGATAATTGTTATGACTGGATTTACCGCCTTAACACGATTCTGCATTACTTGATTGAATATCCAGTGGTAATATGTGAACAATTAAATCAGAAGTACATTTTTGTAGTAATGTTAACATTATATTCCCATAAATTCAAGGATACTTATATATGCTTACTTTCTTTTCTTTTGCACTTTGGTTTTATGTAGCTTATAATTAAAAAATATGGAGATAAATATAATCTAATGATCTAATAATCCTTAGATACAGAAGTATACACTCGCATACAAACATTCGGCTTTTAAATGAAGTATTTATTTAATTCTTTAATAAATTGAAACACACATTTTATAAGTATGTTTCCCAGTTCCCCAAAAATCCTATATTTATTGTGTTGCATTTTTAACACGATAGGCTTTTAAAATCTTTTCTGAGCTTTAAAAATATTTTTCTTAACTCCTATAAGTTTATTATTATTCCATTGCATTTATTATGATTAGCCACTTGACTCAAATTTGTATTTTGAAAACAAATGCATGATTGCCTCTTTTGCCATGCAATTCCATGTATTTTTCTCTAATTTAAGACCCTTTGAAGTAAATATATAGAGAATTCCCAATTAAACTGTTTCTTATTTCTGATCCGTGTTAAATCTCAAAATGGAAACATTTTCCACTTATATTTTGCCACATCTTATGGGTGTAGGAAGTAAATCCTGGAGCGTAAGAAGGCATTGTATACAGAAAACAGCTTCTCCCTCATGTACAAAGCTCACATTTCTTTGATGATGAAGTTGTTTTAGAGCCTCATTCTATTTTAATGTGAGAGTGGCCCATCTGTGATTGCAAAATATAGTAATTTGCAAGAATATATAATACAAAAACTGTCCTTGTGGCAATTTTCCCAAAGACTGATCATTCATATTCAATCAGAATGCAGAACTGGCAGGAAAGTTTCATTGACTTTGATCACCACATGTTTTTCCCCCTCCATAATCGTGTTTCTTGCTGTTTTTCAAAGAAACATGTCAGAACACTATTCAACTTGCATGGATTCACTTGGTTTAATGCTTTCACCTGTTGCATTTCTCTTTTTTTCAAGCACAAGAATCTGCTGACATTATTTTCCTTATTGACGGATCAAAGAACGGCGCTGTCACTTTCTCAGCCATTCGTGATTTCATTGCAAATTTAATTGAAAGACTCTCAGTTGGATCTGAGCTCATACGCATTGGGGTGGTTATGTTTAGTGATGAACCCAGAACTGGATTCTCCTTGAACAGCTACACCCAAAAAGTTGATATTCTAGAGGCAGTGAAGGCCCTTAGCATTCTTGGTGGCGAGGAAGCTAATATTGGAGACGCTCTTGATTTTGTCATGCAAAACCACTTCACCCACTCAGGAGGCAGCAGAATAGAGGAAGGTGTGCCACAGATTTTAGTGCTCATAAGTAACATTGAGTCTAGTGATGACATAAGAGAAGGAGTTTTAGCCATGAAGCAAGCTAGTATATTCTCATTTTGCATTGGGGTCCAAAATGCTGACAATGCAGAGCTTCAGCAAATTGCTACTGATGCAAGCTTCGTATTTACTGCCCTGGATACACGTAACCTTGGTGAACTTCAAGAACTCTTACTGCCAAACATTGTTGGAGTAGCCCAAAGGCTCATTTTGTTAGATGCCCCAACCATTCTTACAGAAGGTATGTATTTTTCAATGAACTGTTATCTTGCATTTAGTTATTTTTGCTCTTATATCAAATGTTATTTGTTTGATAGTAGCCTGAGGATTGAGAATGATGGGATTGAGGGTAGATGCTTATGTGTAACTGCATAAACATAGATACTGTACTGCCGTGACTATACACCAAGGCACATGGAATGCTGCTATCTTCCCACCAAAGTAGGACTTACTTATGTACTTTGCCATTTAAAAAATGCACTAAGAAGTAGGAGTGATGTTACTATTATTGACCCTATTAAGACCACAATCGTGAACAGGACTTCTGAAATTCCAAATGGCATTGCCAATTTTAAAAGTTTTGCCTGAAATTTAAGAACTCACCTGTCTTCTTAGTTTTTTCAGGGAAAGAATAAACATCATGGAAAAGATGAGAACCAAGGGGGAAATCTTCACTTGTAATAGTGGCAAATATCTGTAGCTTGGGTGTAGGATGAGGGTGGAGATTCGTTCTCCAAGCTTGTGGGTTGGTTTCCAAATGTTTCGTTACCAGGCTAGGTAACATATTCAGTGAATGTCATTGTCAAATTTCCTCTGTTTATAATGGCTCCAGGTGTGGCTGTGTCAAGTGAGGGTCTTGTGACAGGACTTGTGATGGATCAGCTGTGAGTCATCAGTGAGTCTTGTGATGGGTCTTGATGGGTCAACTGTAACCAGTGTAACCAATTCTACATGGGATAAACATCATGTCAATTAAAAACCAGGATCCACAAACACCATCCAGCAGTCAAATCCCACAATTCCAGATCTTTAATCTCTACCCACACCGATACCAAACAGCACCAGTTTGATTGGAGCAACACACAAAAATCATTGGTCATACTACAGCCGCCATGCTTGTGAGTGCATCGAAGCCTGGCACTCCACAAACAATTCCATCAACAGACACATTGACCTACAACCAGCCTAGGAACCCCTCAGAATCCAAATCAGCCACACAGTCAACCAGAGAGAGCATCGACCCTCAATCAACCCATGCAATTCCTTCCCCTCCAGCAGTTCACCTCCCAACAACTCTGACCTGATCACAAGACCCATTACAAGACTCACTGAGAACTCACAACTGAATGAAATAAAGATTCTACTGCAATTTAAAATGTGCTCACTCTACATCTGATCTGCTATGGAACAGCAGGATCTGAAAGATAAAAGCAGTTCCTAGAATGAAACTCTTAGTAATCATTCCTGTCACTCAGATTCCAGATTGAAAAATGGCAAGGCATCAGTGTCCTGGTGATGGGTCAAGTAACCTATTTTTCAGTCTGAAATCTCTAGGCATAAATCTGTCTCTCTATTTTTATGAGTTGAATGTTGCAATTCTGGAGAGAATAAAAATGAGATCCAGCCCAAGCCCTGTTTCCAACCCTGTTTCAAACTTTAAAAAATCCTAGGAGCAAAGTGGGGTGGGGTGGGGAGGTTGAAAAGGCAAGTGGGGCTACATTTTTACCTGGGTGGCCTTGGAGCATGTTAATGCTTTCCCCCTGGAAGTCTGGATTAGAATAATAGAATTGGCTTGTCTTTATGATTTAGTATAATTTACAATGGATTATGTATGAAATCCATGCTGTCTCTGTTCCATAACCAAACTTGAAAATGACTGGAGAGGGCAATCTGCTTTATCTAGGGTACTTTGTAGTAGGATACTTCCTCAAAAGATGGTTGGAGGCCAAGTGCTATTTATTTAGGACCCCACTCCCAAATCCATAACTTTGACTGGCCCCGCCCCCATCTATTCTCTGCCTCCCAAGTCCCAGCTGATTGGCTGGGTCTTCTTTTGTTGCCCTGTAAAGGAGAACGGAGCTGGAAAGCAGGTTAGTGGGGTAGGGAGGGAATGGGATTTTGCAGTAACCTTCCCCCAGGAGTAGGGAGGGAATGGAGATTTTACAGTATCCTTCCCCTGCTATGCCCACCAAGCCATGCCCACAGAGCCAGTAGTAAAAAAATGTTGAATCCCACCACTGGACTTCTTTTACATCCAGAGTAATAGATCTTTAGAGCTAAAAGTGATTGATAAGAATTTCACATTTAAGTCAGAATCATGTTTGCCGTAAGATCTATTACCTGCCATGTCACCGTTTTTGGACTGAAGAGGATTCAAATGATCTTCTTCATTTAGGATACTCAGTAATTGACTTGCTGCAACTATCTCAACAACTTCCTTAATAACTTGCTGAGTTATTCTTCTATTGGGATTGGATATGTATAGTCTGAAACACACATGTATATTACTTATTTCTTATTGATGCCAATAGGTAATTAGTTTGCTTCCACTCAGAGCTGAGTTTGCTCTGTATTCATTCATTCATTCATTCATTCATTCATTCATTCATTCCTTTACATGCTGACAACCTATCGTCTGGCTTAAGGTAGCATACAAATGCCTATTTACAGTAAAATTCAATATAGCAATTAAAACTATTTTAACTGTCCCAAAATATTTTCAGCCCCATCCTAAAGTATAACAGGGAAGGAGGGTGATGAATCAGATTAACCTACCATAGCATGTTGTTCCATATTTGAGGAAAAGTGGAAATTATTGTTGATGTTAAATGTGTCTGTGGCAGACTGGGCAAAAGGATTCCTGTGGAAACTCTTTGGGACAGTTTGTATAACAGTACATGATCTTGCAATAAGAAAGCTTTCATCACAATTCTATATGAGAACCATTACCATGTCATTTCAAAATGATAAGTTAATTTATTTTTAATAGGAATATCATCAAGGTAATATCAAATCCCTTTAACTTGTTCTTGGAATTGTGTGCTCATTCATAAATCTGTTCACTTACTGATGTTGGTTTTCTGTAGGTTTTGGACCTAGGTATGTTTTGCTGTTATAATGCTGTTTATAAAAGCTTCTCTTGGTCTTTCTATGTATGGAAGTGGGAAGGGAGGCAGAATCTGACAGTCTTTGATGTTATTTTACTGTAAAGCCAGAAAAAATGTAGTTGCATGAATATTACCCACGAATTTTAAGCAGAAATAATGAAGTGCAAAAAAAATCACAAACATAAAGATTGAATATATTTGAATATACTGTAACTCAACAATTAAAGTAAATATCTTGTACAAGAAATATGAATGTTTATCTAATAATACTTGTACTAATTCAGAATGTATAAGTGTTCTTCAATGAATAAGTACACTGACTGCTTATATATTGTTGCTTACAGTTGTTGAAGTCAATAAGAGAGACATAGTCTTCCTGATAGATGGTTCTACTGCATTGGGAACTGCCCCCTTTAATGCAATTCGTGATTTCGTGGCCAAAATCGTCGGCAAAATGGAAGTTGGACCAGATCTCACTCAAGTTGCAGTGGCACAATATGCAGATACTGTAAGACCAGAATTTTATTTAAATAGCTTCCAGTTAAAAAAAGATATCACCACCACTGTTAGGAAATTAAAACCAATGGGTGGTGCCACACTTAATACAGGCTCAGCACTGCAGTTTGTTAAAAACAACTTCTTCACCAGTGCCGCTGGAGCCAGGATTGATGAAGGTGTGCTTCCCATGTTGATTCTGATCACTGGGGGGGTGTCCAGAGATGATGTTCTCCAACCAGCACAAGAAATTAAAAGGAACGGCATCGTGGTCCTTGCTGTGGGAGCCCGAAATGCTGATCGTACCGAACTTGAACAAATTGCCTATGCACCAAGCATAGTTTTCATCCCCACAGAATTCCGCACTGCTGTACTAACAAACTTCATTTCTGATGTTGTGTCATCTATAAAGTCACCCCCTATAAAAATTGTGGAAATACCATCACCAGAAGGTAATTTCTGTTCATTTTACTTAGCACTTAAAAAAAAAGATGTATGCGTGTATGCATGCATGTATGTATGTATGTATTTATATTGCTATTTGATTCCTGTCACCAGCAGGTACATACAGGTAGATCTCTTTTAGCAACCACAGTTGGGGCTAGCAACTTGGTCATTGCAAAATAGTCACTAAGTGAAATTGCAACTGTACTTATTTTACTTCAGCTTTCTTTTACATTACTAACCTGTGAAAGTCATAAATGAGAAGAATGGTTATTAAGTTACTTTTTCATCACTATTGTAACTAAGGCAGTCACTGAACAAGAACTGCCTATAGAGTCTATTCATTGCTTGAAATTATTTATGGATAGGTTTTTATTGTTCGTATTTAACTAATTTAATTTAATTTTGGCAATTAATTGGTATAGAAAATATTGCATGCGTTGTAGCTAACATTTGAAAACATTGTGAGATATATTTTTCCATATATTTCTTTTGCCTTACATGTAAAAATGGCAGATTCAAAATTATTAGCATTGTCCATTTATCCATTGATCACCATGATGTTTCAGCTAAATTGAGTTAGCTGGAATTAGGTATCACTTATTCAGTTGCCGTACTATTTAATTATTCAGTTATTATTTACAGCTATTAGTTCTTTATTAATATCCATAAGACGTTAGTAGAGAAATGCATAGATTCATTGTTTTTTCTAAAGACTTGTATATCTTCCTCCAAAATAATAGAAATACTTTTTCTCTCCCATCAATGTTATAATTAGATAATAATCAGTTCATTAAAAAATTAGCAATATGTAATTTATTTTAAGATTGAGGGTAGGAGATTTTTTAAATAGGAAATTTAATCCCTGATGGTCAATCTACTTTCTTCTCCATCATCTATCCATCTGGCAATGTAACTGTTCACTCTAATCTTATCATAGAATACACAAGGAAGGTGAAAATATTTATTATAACCACAAAATGTTAGTTTTCTAAATGGCCTCTCCAATAATGTTGAATATTCATAACCACTTTGAAGTTACAGTACATCATCATTAATTTGCTAACTTTCCAGATAGCATTTAATTACCCTTAAGTTAGAATATAGTAAAATCTGCAACTTAAACCTTTTTCAAAGTGTGCATTTCTTACTATTTTCTTGCGTGGTACATATCACTGATGACATTTTTATTTTAGAGCTGAAATTAAAAATGCTCTTAAATGTTGCCTTATTTGTGAATATACATTTTCTTCCTTCCCTTTTCTCTTTGTAAATGTAATATGAATGTACATTCCTCCTTTTAAAGAAATGTTCACTTCTGTGATTAGGTTAATCCAATTTTGTGTGGAAACCAATTGCCCCCTCCCACATCCCCAATCTTTTCAAATCTCTTCAATGGATTGGGGTTTTATAGTGTAACAATAAGTACTAATGGGGAACATTGGATAATAGGCAGCAAAATATTTTACTTTCACTCTTTCCTTTTTCTAAATATTGTATTCTTAACATTTAAAAACAAGTTCTCCATTTAAGCAGACATTCCTGGAGTTTTGATTGAAGAGCATGCAATTCTCTGTATCTATATCTATACTATCTCTCATGTCTGTCTGTAACCATCAATTGGACAAAATGGTGCATCAAAGGACAACAATTTTTCAACCCAGGACTAAATTACAGAATGCTGGCATCCATTACTCCCTTGGGAAAGAAATTTGGAAAGGTTGTGGCCACTGCACTCCTGCAGCCAGATGTCATCATATGATTATCATTTCAAATCCTCTCTGCCAGTTTCTCACAAGTCAATGGAGAAGCCAGCACTTGATCAAAATTGCAAAGAAAATATTTACTTGTGGGAAGCTGGTAGCGAGTGCTAGGCAATCAAGAAACTGGCAGGGAAGATCATAAATTTCTTGGATAAGTGTCCCCCAGCTGTGCAACCTGCTAATCTGCACTCATACTACACTGGCCACTCGACCACCCGGTAGACACCCATGCACTGATCCCTGACCCATAGAGCACCTTTTCCACAACCTCACTCATCCCCACACACCTTTCCCAACTCATTTGACACTTCTCATGCACCGGCTATTCATCCTGCCTGACTTGTATTGCACCACCACATGCCTTCCTTGAGTGTGCAGCACCTCTGATATAATCTTCCTGACCCATGCTACACTCAATCCCCGCATGCCCTCCCCAACCCTTGCTACATCCAAATTCTGTACCAGTGTGGCACTTCTTATGCACTCTGCACATCCCATGCACCCTTCCTGAATTGTGATGCATTCCCATGCATCCTCTGCAACCTGCTCGAAACCTCTTGCATATCCCCCACACCCTTCTTGATCTGCAGCATGCCTTACATTCCTCCCCATTGGAGGTGGTGTGTGTGAGTATGCAGAGGTGTGCAAGGAGTGCCACGCAGATTAGGATGGTGCATGGGATTGTGTGAAAGTTTCTATGCAGATTGGGGAGGCTATACAATAGCATGCAAAGGGTGCCATATAAGTCAGGGATTATGCATAGGTGTGTGTGAGAGGTACAAGTCAAGGGGTGTGGTGTGGGTTGGGGAAGGTGCATGTGAGTGCACAGGGGTGCACAAGGTTGTGACAGTTGTGGTGAAGGTCAGGGAAATTGCATGGGAGAGTGCAACTGCTAAGTAAGTTTCGTCTCTGAAGTGATGGCCCCAGTGTGTTATGATTAATCTCATCTAAAACTCATCTGTTAAAATTGGATTAATTGCAGATTGTATTCTTTGACTTTCTATGCCATGGTCCATGCCTAGTAACATTGTGATCTAAAGATTTCTAGATAAAATTCAAATTTTCAACTAGTAAAAGAGTATAAATAGTCCCAGTTCATGGCAGGAAATTTTGCTCTTTGATACATTAAGTGGCCAAAACAGAGCACTCCACCCTGAAAAAATCATGTTGCCAATGTACATGTTGTTTTTTCCAAATCATGTCTGATTTTCAGAGGTTGCCTGGATAAGTCCCTGCAATTTTCATGGCAAGATTTTTCAGAAGTGGTTTGCCATTGCTCCTTCTTAGAGCTGAGATAAAGTGATTGGCCCAAAGTCATCCAGCTGGCTTTGTGCCTAAGGCAGAACTAGAACTCAAGTCTCCCAATTTGTAGCCTGATGCCTTAACTACCTATATCAAGCTGAATCTAACATACAGGTGAAGAATTTCCAATTGACCTTATTTGACCAGATGATCACAGTCTTTGGAAAACTTTCTAGCCCACTTGCATTGTCCACTGAATTCAGTGGAATAGAATCTTAATATCAGATAATCTATCCACAGTTCCACATGCTCACATGCAGTCAGCAATCATTACTTGCAAATGGAAATCTGACAAATATCACAATTTAAAATGTAGTTGGTGTGTTTTGATTAATCGTGTGGCAAATGGCTCTTGATACTCCTCTCATTTCTTCTTTTCTTCTCTTCATGCCTGCCCTTTCTTGTCCTGTCCTGTCCTGTCCTGTTGTCTCTTGAATGAGGTATACATGTGTGTGCTGCAGTTGCAAATGCACACATGACCAATACTGTTGTGTTTTTCTATGAAGTCTCATGTTATTTTCTGTGCTCTACTGCAGTTGTAACCAAAAGAGATATCGTCTTTCTTTTGGATGGATCAGCCAACGTTGGAAATACCAACTTCCCATATGTCCGTGACTTTCTTGTGAACCTAGTTAATTCTCTTGTTGTTGGAATTGATGATGTACGAATCGGCGTAGTACAATTTAGTGAGAACCCCAAAACAGAATTCTTTTTAAACTCCTTCCTAACCAAGGCAGATGTCCTTTCTCGTCTGAGGCAGTTGAGACTGCAAGGAGGGTCAATTCTGAATTCAGGAGCTGCACTAGATTTTGTGCGTTCCAATCACTTCACTGAAGCAGGCGGGAGCAGGAAAGATGAGAATGTCCCTCAAGTGCTAGTCTTCCTTGCGGCAGGGCCATCTGCTGATGCCTTCCAAGATGCCGCCAATGCCTTAGCTCGTGAGAGAGTGCTCACCTTTTGTGTTGGGGTTAGGAATGCCAAACTAGCAGAACTTCAGCAGATTGCATTTAATCCACAAATAGTATATTTTAAGGATGAATTCAGCTCTCTGCCAGCTTTACCACAGGAAATGATTAGTCCACTAACAACATATGTTAGTGGAGATGTGGAAGAAGTTCCGAGTACATCAACAGGTAATTTGCTTTTTTTCATATTACATTGACTTTTCTTTTATCACAGAGATATGTCTTGAGTGACATGCTAATTTTATGAACTGTTAATTGTATCTTATTATATCTGACATTTTATATGTTATATTAACAACTAGAGGCACTGCCATGGCTATGGTGCTGGGCCAGGATAGCCAGGCTCTGCCCTGCTTTAGGCATAGATGACACAGTGGATGACTTTGGGCCAGTCCCTGACTCTCAACTGTGGTCCAGGAAATTGAAAAGTACCACCCACTGGTCCAGCATCATATAATTTTTATTATTGTTATTATATACATACACCCCCACAAGAGGGAGAGTGGTTGGGGACTCTTTTTTAGCAGAGAGAAATGGGGGGGGGGGGGGGGCAATAGCAGAAGGGTCCAGTGGGAGAACACAACAGCCTGTTGTTGCCCAGACTGAATATCTCGCATGCCATTACCAAAATGTCTCAGTCCAGAAAGTTTTTTCTTAAACCATCTCGGCATTAAGCCTTTTGAGCAAGTGACAGGAGCAGCTTAAATTGTAAATGCCAATAATCTTTCCATTTCCTATCAGAATTGTAGGAAGCAATCACCTGAGTCAAATTATATTTCTAACTAATCAAATGTGATTTGGATTTCTTGTCACTTATATATACATAAATTCTGTAATAAAATGATACATACTGAATATTTTTACCTCACTTCATTCCAGAAAACAAGATGGATATTTTATTTTTGATTGATGGCTCATTGAACGTGGCTGGCCAGTTTCCTGCTATTCGAGAGTTTCTGCTCCAAATTATTTCTGACCTGAATGTGGGGCCAGATACTATACGAGTAGCTGTAGCACAATTTAGCGACAATGTAAACGTGGAGTTCAACTTTGACACCCCATCCAAGATAGAAATCCTCCAGAAAATGAAAAAGATGAGGATGAAAGGAGGAAAGCTACTAAACATTGGAGCTGCACTAGATTATGCTGTAAAAGACATCTTTGTAAGACATGCTGGGAGCAGGATTGAAGAAGGCGTGCCACAATTCCTGGTTCTTCTTGTGGCTGGGACATCAGATGACACTGTGGATGAAAGCGCTGATACCGTGATACGAACTGGTGTGATTACTTTTGTTATCCAAACCAAGACCTCTGATCCAGCTGAATTAGAAAGGATAGTTTATGCCCCTCAGTTCATTCTAAAGGTTGATACCCTTTCTCAAATTGGAGACATACAACACGAAATAGTCAACCTATTGAAAACCATAGAACTTAAACCTCAAGGTATATTTCTTTATTTTTATTTTATCACTTGATGTTCATTATTTTTTTAAAATATTCAGACTGATTGATTGGGGTGTTACCCCACTGCAATCAAACAGACGTTCCGTGTTATGAAAGATCTGATTTTCTACAGCCTACTAAAATCACTCAGGATTAGAATTAGAATTCTTTATTGGCCAAGTGTGATTGGATACACAAGGAAGGTGACACATAGACAATCAGATATATTTATGAAGCCAATGCACTTTGGCAAATTTGCAAACATATTCTTCAGCTGAAAACTGACAAACCATTATAAGCTGAATCCAAATTTAGAACAAAGTACAGGACCATTTTTCATGGTTGATAAAGTTGGAATGGGAAAAGCTAGCTGGTTCTTCTTTTAGGAATTTTATTCTGGGAAATTTCCAGTGACATGTTTTGCTACTGAAAAGCATTACCCATGAAACCCCTAATAATCCCACTTGAAATAATAGATTCAATCAGGGCTTCACAATATCGTAGAAAAAAACCCATTGCCAATAAGTGCAAGAAGTGAAAACCAATGTGAATAAAGATTCTAGTGACTCTAGGAATCTGAGAAGTTAAAGATTTTTTTAGCCCTGAAACTTGTCTCTAGTGTTAATTTATTTGTCAGGGCTGTAGAAATACAAAATCATTTGGGGGAAGGGAATCTCATTACCAACTCTCCCAAGGACTCTTTGTAAATAAGCGGCTTTACTCTGATCCTTTTCCGGTCAACATTCCTTAGGAAGTATTTTAGGGTAGAAATGTACCAGCTCTACTCTCTTTGTAATCCTGCTGCAGATGGCATCAGGAAAGCAACAATCCAGAACATGATCATTGGGAAGTGACTATGCTATGTAGAAAGCTGCAAAAAGAAACTTTGAAAATATCAAAAATCAGTTGTATTATGAAAGACACAATGTTATTTCAAGTCAAATAATTTATTCAAGTTCAATAGCAGAAGATTCCTCTGAGAAGCTACTAGGTCTCATACTCTCTATCTGGTCCATCAGCAAATTCTGAAACAAACATTTTTGGGTTTCATGTCATTGTTCCTTTATGATGCCTTTTCTTTCATAGTTTTCCCAGGTTTTTTTAAAACTCTGCTAGTAGAACAAGCAAAGTTAATTTTAATTTAAAAGATAAAAATGAACACATTCTAAGAAATGATTGATATGAAGATGAATCTCATTTTTTCCTTCTGAATCTGTGAATCTGAAGTTCAGAAGAAGAATGATGTATTTCTGATAGATGGTTCAGATGACTGCAGAAGTAGTTCTACAGAAAATACTTTTGTACAAAGAATTGCTGATAGCCTGGATATTGGTCCTGATAAAGTTCAGGTTGATGTGGTCCAGCACAGTATCAGCCTAGAGTTCCTTCAGAATGAATATTCTGTGACAAGATTGAGATAATCAAGGTCATTCAGAGATTATCTCCTATGAGCTCTTCATTTAACACAGGGGCAGCCTTTAATTAACTTGCTAGAGATGTGTTCCTGAGCCCACCTGGAAGCAGGATATCTGAATGTGTCCCACAGTTCTTGATTTTTCTGTCAGCTAAAAAGATGAGAGATTATGTCAAAAAAGCTTCCTTGGATCTGAAAATGTTCCTTTTAGCATTGGCATTGAAAATGCAAATGTCACTGAGCTGCAGACAAATTCTTTTGTTTCTGAATTTGCTGTCCTTGTTTCTGGCATTAGTGAACTGAATACCTTACAGAAACTCCTTTCAGTGTTGTCTAACTCAGGGGTCCCCAACGACTGGGCCGCGGACTGGTACTGGTCCTTGGAACATTTCCTACTGGGCCTCCGGTTTGCTGGGCGCCGCCATCTTGTTTGACGAGAAAGTGCTTCCGGGTGAGCTTTTCCGGTTGGAAAGCGGCGTTTGGGTCCTGAAGGAATCCTTGCACCTTAGTTTCATCAAAGCTTCGAACGAAACTAAGGCGCAAGGATTCTTTCAGCACGCAAGGCAAGGCGAGCCGAGCGACCGTCCCAAAGCCGTCCTGAAGCGAAGCCCATTGACAAAGGTACAAAGGAGGAGTTGAAGGTGGCGGGGAGAAGCAGGGGACGGCTGGCTGGCCAGTCGCTCAGCTCGCCTTGCCTTGTCATGCGTGCTGATGCTGGTACCGGGCCGCGGATCATTTTGTGATGCCGGTACTGGGCCACGGCACAAAAAAGGTTGGGGGCCACTGGTCTAACTGACCAGGGCAGAAATAGAAGCCTCGGCCCCTGAGCTGATTTTTTCACCATTTGGCTCAGGGGATTTTAAAAAAAAATTATACTGTAATTTGCAACTTAAAATAAAACAAATAATGAACACAGGGTGACCAAAATTAATTGCTGCTACTTTTCAAAAAGCATTGTTTTCAACAGTCTGCTCACTGTTGAAAATTCTGGATAAGACAATCACATTTCTACAACCATATAATTAGTAAAGCCAGAAGATATCTTTATGAACATTTCTTGAGATTTTGTTTTTCTCAATCCCCCCCACTTTCAATTTCCATAAATAAGGCCAGTAAAGATTTTTCCTTTTTCTTTTTACAATCATTAATTCTTGCCCTAATGCCCAGAAAGGATAACAGTTCTGGTCATTATGAAAAATGATTACTGGCAGCCAGGTGTCCACCCAATTGATGTTCTTCCAAATGCAGTGGGACAGAATGAAAGAAGAGAGTTGAAGGGAGGGAGGAAGAAAACAAGCAAATAATTTTACCACTTCAATAGTGATCGGTGAACTACATCCACAAAATATTGGATAACTTCTTCTGTTCCTGGATAAATTTACTGAAAGATTCCCCCCTCCCCCCCTATTTCCCTGCTTATAAACGGGGTAGAAAATGTTGGATAAACAGTGCATAATCAAATCATTGGAGTGACTAAATAATTCTAGGTTACATTCCTAGGTCACATTTTATTTTCTAAATATTTTTTGTACAGATGTTTTATTATAGATAATAAAAAATATGCATATAACATCTGTGTTACTGTACTAGTGATCTGACTTCCCATGCATATTGACATAGAAAAATAGGCAAATATCCTTTATAATGATGATAGTCTTCTATACAATATATTGGATATGATAGTCTCCTGCAGTAGAATAGCTGATACTATGTGGTATTCCAGTTCAGAAAGAGTCTAGGCTAACTGGAGTTGCACAGCACCACAAACCATTATTTATTGTTCTAAATATAGATTTGTAGGATTCAAGTCATCACATAGATTTTTTGAATATTTTATTCAATCAGTATTTTTATTTCCATGATACAAATGTTCTAAAAATGTTCTTACATACATTCAATTCTAATAAACATACATTACACTATTCAACAATTGCATACCTTAGTAAAGCAAATAGTGTATATGGGTACCTTCTATGTCTCCCCCTGAGAATTTTATGGAAGAAATAGGCAATAGAAAAGTAAAATTTATAAACATCATTTATCAATTTAATCAGAAATGCTATTTTCCAATCAGATTTTCAGTGTGTATTTTCTATAGCTTTTTAACAATATTTTGTACTGTATGGCTGTTAGTATTAGCTAATTAACTACTTTAATCATGTTGAATTTATTTGTAAGTATAATTTTGACTGCCATCTAATATCATTCTTTGTTCTACAGCTACAAAGAAAGACGTCGTTTTCCTTATTGATGGCTCTCAGTTTGCAATTTCTGAGTTCCCTTCAATTCGTGAATTTATTGAACGGCTCGTAAACAACATGAATGTGGGTTCAGATGCTACTCGAGTAGCTGTAATTCAATTCAGTGATAGTCCCAAAGTTGAATTTTTGCTGAATGCACATTCTACTAAGGAGGAGGTGCTAGCTGCAGTAACAAGACTAATTCCCAAAGGTGGGAGGCAAGTGAATCTTGGTTCTGCCTTAGAATATGTGTCAAAGAATATCTTTACAAGGCCTTCTGGGAGCCGCATAGAGGAAGGAGCACCTCAGTTTTTAATCCTACTTTATTCTCACCAACCTCATGATGATACAGAGAACCCGGTACACCTGATCAAACAGATTGGTGTGGCTCCGCTTCCTATTGGAAAGAATGTGGATCCTGAGGAAATGACCAAAATAGCACTTAGTTCTGATTATGTGTTTCAAGTGGCAAGTTACCAAGATCTACCTAGTTTGGAACAGAAAGTGTTAACCCCTCTTACAACATTAACTACCCAACAGATACGAAAAATCATTGCTGATACAAGTCGCCCTACAGGTAAGGTGATTTGTAGGATTGTCTGCGTAGAACATTGCCCCATCATCTGCCTGTCTTTCCTGCTTCCTTTTTGCAGTGACTAGCATAGAGGTGCATCATTCTCGGCATTTGGCAAGACAGAGCTGTAGTATTTCTCTAGGTCCAAGCCAAATTTTATTTCTATATTGGGACCAGGATGACAACCCTCTCGCTTGAGAGCCAGGGTTGCCACATTTTCAGGGATCCAAAGCACCAAGCAGAATTGTAAGAGGTGTTTTTGATTTAAAAAAAAAAGCAGAGGAAAATAAAATGTAAGTTCAGCATTTGACCACTAGTCCTTTTGGACCAGCCTTACCTCTCAACTGACAGGACTTTAAATTGGACTTTAAATTGTCTGCTTCCCCAGATTCTCTTCACTGAGACAGGGACTAGCCAGGGGTTGAAGCTGTATATTAGACACGAACTCCTTTCTGTGAGAAAAAAGCTGGTCTCATTCTGTTTTCCCATTCACCCCACCCCTCATTGTAGACATTGACAGTGAAGCCATGGACATCGTCTTCCTTGTTGATAGCTCTGATGATGTCAGACCAGATGGACTTGCTCATATTCGTGATTTCATTTACCGGATTGTCCAGAAGCTAGATATCCAACCAAGCAAAGTGAGAATTGCTGTTGTCCAGTTTAGCAATGAAGTGTTTCCCGAGTTCGACTTAAAAACCTACCGGACCAAAGAGAGTGTACTACAAAGCATACGGCGCTTAAGGCACAAAGGTGGTTCTCCCCTGAATGTTGGGAAAGCTCTGGACCATGTCATGAAGACACTCTTCATCAGATCAGCAGGAAGTAGGCGAGAAGATGGAATCCCCCAGCATTTAATCCTCTTGCTTGGAGGGAGATCCCAGGATGATATCAGCAGGCCTACTATTCTGGTGCAGAATTCTGGGATTCGTACTCTGGGAATTGGAACAAGACGAGTAGACAGTGCGGAATTGCAAAAGATCACCAACAATCCCCAAACTGCAATTATTGTGAGAGATTTTACTGAGCTCCCAGCAATAGAAAAACGGGTCCGTGCAGCAATTGATACAGTACAACCACCAACTGAACTACCTACTGAAGTTATCTCTGGTCAGTCTTTCTTTTTTTAAATTAAAATGTGAAGTTGGAATAATATTCAGGGGGATTTAAAGAAATAAGTTGATGAAAATGAAAATTGATTTCTGTTTTCACTTCAATAGTACCTATAGCTGGGGTCAACACGCTGCTTTGTGTAAAATAAAATAGAGTTTGCAACAGAGCTATTGCATGAAAAGGCACCATTAAAATTTAGCTTTCGATTTTCTTTACAATATTCAAAGATTAATGTAGTTTTCATATTGTACTTTTTTTTTTGCATGTTTAATAAGAGGTTCAGTTTAGAACATGCTTTTGTGTAAACAAGTTAGAAACTACCCACCTCTAATCAACAAATCTAGACCTCTTGGGTAACTCTGCCTTCCAGGCTAAGCTGTTTGTTTCTGATACAGCTCCAGGTGACTCTCAAGCCAAGTTCAGAATTTCCAGTCTAAATTTCAGTGGGTTGGCAACAGGGCCAGAATGTTCTCAGTCTAACTTTGGCTACTTATATGACCTAATTGGTCACACTACTGCTTCTGGTCCTTCTCATGCATACCAGAAAGGCAAGCCTTGGTAATTGAGTCTGCTTCTGCCTGCCTTTTCCTTTTTTTCAAATGAGCTCCTTTCCTTTTGTTTCCCAGACTTTTGCCCACACAAACACCTTCATCCCTGTTTCCCATATTATTTCCTCTGTAATCAACACAAAACCCTTTCTTTTTCTCTTTTATGATATCATTATACTCTCCCATGCTACCATAATTAAAGCAATAGTAAGTGAGTTTGTTCCTATGCCCCTTTACTGGTCCATACAAACTTTGCTAATAAGGAAGAAGTGATTGTTCAGCTTCATAAACATAAAGGAGTAACCTTTAAAATAAAAGGTGTTTAAAAATTAAAGATGTTTTTAAAAAGAAAAGGAGCAAGGGAATCTTTGTAGTACTGTGGGCAGAGGATGGAAAAGTAAGGAAGCGTGCTTCACCCATTCTGGGCAGAAATCAGAATGGTGAATGGGTCAAATGGAACATGAAGTTTGAGAGGTGAGGATAATTCATTGACTGAATGAGCCATTGATGGGTCAACTGAAAGATTGATAGAAAAAAGGTGGAGAACATATTCAGTGCTGCAATTCAAGACTGCTTTGCTTGGGGAAATAAATAGCTTTGAATTGTGTTTAGAAAACAGGTAGGGCTAAATCTGCAATGGGCTAGGAAGGCAAGAGGACAGCATTATCTGTCCCTGCAGTTAGAAAGGGGCCAGTGACCTGCACGGATGGCGAGCCAAGCAATACATCTGCATACATTAAAATGAAATTTCATTGCATTCAGCTTTCAAAAAATAACCCTTATGCATATAAACACATACATACATGTATATGACACAGAGAAACATCCCAGTCTAGTTTGAATGTATACATATACAGTACATTGGGGGTGGGGTGGGGGAGAAACTTGCAAGTTTACAAGATGGATGGCATAAGGAACAAAGCTGTTATGAAATCTAGTAGTCCTGCTACAGATACTTTGAACCTCCCAGAAGGGAGCAATAAAAACAGACCATGAAGTGGGTGTGTGGAGTCTCTAACAACGCTTCGAGCTCTAAGCACATAGTGCTTATAAGCAATATCCTGAATAACAGGAAGTGAGCTTCCTATAATTTTCTCAGCTGTCCTTACCACTCTGTATGGATTTTCTATCAGAGGCACTGCTTCTACCAAACCAAACAGTGATGCAGTTTGTTAAAACATTCTCAATTGTAATAAGAGGTCAGGACAGAAGGAGAAAGATGTGTTTCAGAATAGTATTAGAATAGAATGGAATGGAGTGGAGTGGAATGGAATGGAATGGAATAGAATAGACTTGGAGCTCTTCTAGTCCAATCTCCTATACCATTTCAGACAAATGATTATTCAATCTATTCTTAAAAACTTCCAGTGTTGGAACATTCACAACTTCTGGAGCAAGTTGTTCCATTGATTAATTGTTCTCACTGTCAGGAAATTTCTTCTTAGTTCTAGGTTATATCTGTCCTTGATCAGTTTCCATCTATTGCTTCTTGTCCTGTCCTCAGGTGCTTTGGAGAATAGCTTGACTCCCTCTTTTTTGTGGCAACCCCTGAGATATTGCACCACTGATATCATGTAACCCCTACTGTTAGGAACTAATAAAAGTGCTTAAATAAAATTTTAACAAAGCTTAAAGAAAAAGCAGGGTTCTAATCCTGCACTTCTGATTGGCCAATAATAGCGATATCGGATTGGTCCGTTCCGGAGAATCTGATTGGCTGTTAACGAGCCACTCTCATTGGTTCAAGGGTTTAACATTTCCATGTTCTCATTGGCTAATAGGTCAGCAGCCTGCCCTATAAAAGGGCTGCTGCTGCCCTAGGGTTTTGCTCGATGATTAATAAAGAGTTGAAGTTCACTGTTCACTGCCTCGTCTCCGTTCCTTGCACCCATGCGCAGAACTTAACACTGGCGATGAGGATGGGATGCGGAGACATCAGAGCTGACTGAACACTACAGAGCACCAAATAGAGCACATGGCTGAAGGCACATCGACAACGGAACCATGTCCAGTGGCGCCATACCACCCGCTCCATTTGACCTGGCACAAGAAGACTGGGACTCATACATAGACCGGTTCCAGATGTTTCTAGAGACCAACAACTTGAAGGATGCCACTACGGGGAAAAAGTGAGCAGTGTTCCTGACCCATTGCGGGCCTGCCATCTTTAAGATGGCCAAGGCACTAGCGAAACCGGCTGAGGTGAAAACCATGGACTGGGACGTCCATGAGCCCCTTCTACGGGCCCACTATGCACCCACCGTACCAACACTTGTCCAAAGACATGAATTTTACCAGAGGGACCAGCGGAAAGGAGAGAGCGTTGCAGATTTCATCGCAGATTTCCAGAACCTGGGAGGCCTTTGTGGGTTTACAGACCTCAAAGAAGCTCTGAGAGACCGAATAATTCTGGGATTAGATGACCAGATGGTACAGAGCAAGATCATGGCCAAAGGGGACATCAACCTTGCTGATGTCATCAAGGATGCTACTGCAGCAGAAACAACCAGGAAGTCAGCCACCCGAATGCGCCGCACCAACGCACCGCTCCGTCAACTCGCTAGCGATACCTCACCTCGCCTAGAGAGGCACACAACAGCGACCCACCACGAGGACCTCGAATCGCCATCAGAAAGTGATGAGGAGGAGGTCAACCGGCTCCGGTCTGAACGTGACCAACGCCATCAGCGGAATCAAAGACTACTGCACCAATGCACGGGTTGTGGGGCAAACCACCCGCGATCAGACTGCAAATTCCTCGATGCGCTCTGCCATTTCTGTGGGAAAAGAGGCCACATCGGGAAGGTCTGTAAAAGCAAGCAAGGATCCAGCCCACTTCAGAGGGGAAACAACTACCGCCAGACCACAGAGAATCGCCCTGTGAGTTGGGAACATTTGGAACAACCACTCCTACAGAAATAAAACACCGGCCATTTTATCGAGAAGAGAAGAGGCACATCAAACCGTTACAATCGGTGATGCCTCATCGCTAGATGCAAAGAAGATCTGAGTGAAGGTCGCCATCGAAAACCAGCCTTGTGTGATGGAAGTCAATTCAGGATCGTCCCTCTCGATGGTTTCCTGGAAGACTCTTAAACAATTAATCCCTTCCATCCAGTGTCAAGACCTCAGAACCCAAAGAATCATACTCAAAGATTATCAGGGGAACCGAATTCCGGTCATTGGATCCAGCCAAGTCCAAGTATCATTCAAAAATTGTACTGCGTCATTACCACTGACCGTCGTTGACCGTGACCGGCCTAGCTTGTTAGGCCTTCAATGGTTCACCCCACTCGGGATCGAGGTAGCAGGCATTCACCAAACCAGAAGCGATGACTGGGAGGAGGCTATTGTCCAGGAATTCCAGGATGTTTTCGCAGCCAAACTAGGCGAGTACAAGGGGACCCCGATATCATTTAACCTTAACCCTGAAGTAGCCCCCATCCGCCTTAAGCCTCGTCGGGTACCTTTTGCCCTTAAACCAAAAATTGATGAGCAGCTCGATAAATTAATAGCCCAGGGTGTTTTAGAACCAATTGACCACGCTCGTTGGGAAACCCCAATTGTAACACCCATCAAACCGGATGGATCGTTAAGGATTTGTGGGGACTACCGGGCTACCCTTAATCACACCCTTCAACAGAACGCTTACCTGGTACCGGTGGTACAACACTTTCTCCATTCCCTGGGGGGCGGAAAAGTCTTCGCTAAATTGGATTTAGCACAGGCTTACCAACAACTGCCTGTAGATAAAAAAACCACAGAGGCACAGATGATCGTTACGCACCGAGGCGCCTTTAAGTGCAACCCACTCCAATTCAGAGTGAGCGTAGCCCCAGGGATTTTTCAAAGTCTGAAGGAGAGACTCTTGCAAGGGATCAAGGGGGTCATGCCATACTTTGATGACGTTTTAATTGCTGCCCCGAATAGAGAAATATTAGAAAAGTGGCTTAAATTGGTTCTCCAGAAATTTAAAGACTCTGGCCTTAAGATTAAAAAAAAACAAATGTCAACTGTGTACAGACAAAGTAGAGTTCCTGGGGTACCTAATCGATAAACAGGGCATCCACCCCACTAACAGCAAACTGAGGGCAATCAAAAATGCCCCAAGACCCAGAAATAGAACTGATCTCCAAGCTTTCCTGGGGCTCATTAACTTTTACAACATCTTCCTGCCCCAGAAAGCGACCATAGCTGAGCCCCTACATAGACTTCTCGACAAAAAAGCAACCTGGGTCTGGGGACACCGTGAGGAGCACGCATTCTGACAAGTGAAAAACTTACTAACCTCAGATGCTGTTTTAATGCAGTATAACGAGACTCTGCCTTTAACAATTACATGTGACGCGTCACCATTTGGAGTAGGAGCATTTTGAGTCACGTGCTACCAAATGGTAGTGAGGCCCCTATTGCCTATTTTTCAAGGACCTTATCAAAGGCTGAACGTAACTATAGCCAGATTGACAAAGAGGCTCTTGCTGTTGTATCTGCTGTGAAACGGTTTCATGAATATGTGTATGGACAAGTTTTTACTATTGTTACCGACCACAAACGTTTGTTAGGGATTATAGCAGGAGACAAGTCAAGCCGCTTTATATTGTCACCTAGAATGACTCGCTGGTCGGAGTTTTTAGCTGTGTACAACTATAAATTACAACGCTGCCCGGGGAAAGCCATTCCCCACGCTGATGCATTGAGCCGTGCCCCACTTCCGGAAACCATCGACGACCCAGCTCCAACCCTTATGACGCTCCAGATTGAAATGCTACATTCACCACCGCTAACAGCCAGAGACATTGCAATTGAAACAAAACGAGATCCTGTCTTGGCGCAAGTTCTTAGCTGGGTCGAAAGAGGATGGCCAATAGAACAAACCTCTGACGATTTCACCCCTTTCAGAAACCGGCAAACAGAACTTTTTTCACAAAAAGGCTGCATCCTATGGGGAGATAGAGTCATCGTCCCAGAGCGGTTACAACGAGCAATATTGAAAACATTGCACAACAGTCACCCCGGCATCGTGTGCGTATGAAAGCGCTCGCACGAAGCTACGCGTGGTGGCCGGGCATCGACAAACAGATCGAAGCCTGGGTAAAGACTTGCTTAAAGTGCCAAGAAGTCAGCAGTGCCCCACCTAGAGCAACTCCAACAGAATGGGAACCCCCCCCGGGGGCCGTGGTCCCGCATCCACATTGATTTTGCGGGACCTACTAAAGGACATACATTCCTCCTAACAGTGGATGCCTATTCCAACTGGCTCGAGATCCACGAAATGAAGAATACTACAATGAAGTCCGTCATCTGAAAATTGAACAGTGAACAATACTTAGCGGATCGGGGCATCCGCCATGTGCAAACTTTGCCAGCGCACCCTGCAGCTAACGGCAGGGCCGAGCGCATGGTACAATTTGTTAAAAAAACTCTCCACAAAATGGACTATGGGGACATTGACGAAAAAATTAACAGAATACTCCTACTCCAACACATCACTCCGCACAGTGTCACCAACAAGACGCCAGCTGAATTGTTGATGGGATGCAAGCTCCGTTCCCACCTCGACCAGCTTCGCCCTTCCTACGAGCCAGAGAAACCCTGTGGATCTAGCGGAAAATGCCGCGAGTTCAAGGTAGGCGACTTAGTTTTCGCTAAAAACCTTTCCGGCGAACCATTATGGATCGAAGCAACCGTAATTCAAACCACCGGGCCCAGATCGTACCGTGTGCAAACCTGCGACGGAAAAATATGGAAACGCCATATAGATCAGCTTCACTCTAGGCTACAACCCAGCTCCCACGACTCCTGGGACTCCCAAACTGAGGGGGGAGGAGATGTCGAAGAAACCGAATTCGAGATGGTGGAAAGCAGAAGTGAAGGAAGACAGCAACCGGGCGCAATAAATGAAGAAGAATCAGGGAGGGTAGTGTCCTCGCCACAGAGGAATACCTCAACGGAGGCTAGCCGGCAAAGATCGGATGACAACAACAATGACAGAATTAGTGGCACCGAGTCATCCAGTGAGAATGCGGAACCGCCGGTACCAGATATGTCCAAAAAGTCCCACCGAAGCCGGACTGCAGACGGGAACCGGTGGGACAGCGCAAATCTAATAGACAGTTAAAACAACCTACATATCTTAGGGATTATGTCACCGCACCCCTCAAACAGAACCCAGGGGGAAGGGGTGTTATGAACTAATAAAAGCGCTTAAATAAAGTTTTAACAAAGCTTAAAGAAAAAGCAGGGTTCTAATCCTACACTTCTGATTGGCCGATAATTGCGATATCGGATTGGTCCATTCCGGAGAATCCGATTGGCTGTTAATGAGCCACTCTCATTGGTTCAAGGGTTTAACACTTCCATGTTCTCATTGGCTAATAGGTCAGCAGCCTGACCTATAAAAGGGCTGCTGCTGCCCTAGGATTTTGCTCTGTTCACGATGATTAATAAAGAGTTGAAGTTCACTGTTCACTGCCTCGTCTCCGTTCCTTGCACCCATGCGCAGAACTTAACACCTACTTCTTTTCATTAAACTAGACATACCCAATTCCAACAACTTTTCTTTATATCTTTTAACCTCCAGTCTTTGTTGCTCTTCTCTGCACTCTTTCTAGAGTTTCAACATCTTTTTTACATTATGGCAACCAACACTGGATGCAATATTCCAAGTGTGGTCTTATCAAAGCATTATAAAGTGGTGTTAATACTTCACTTCAAGGCTATCAAACTGGCAGCCTGCAGGCCAGATACAGCTCACGCAGACCATGGCCACCCCGGCTCAGCAAAGGCAAAAAACATCATGATATATCACAAACTGGCCGGGATACAATTGAGATTCACACCCCTGCTTCACATGATCTTGATTCTATCCCTTTATTTATGCAGCCTAGAACTGTGCTGGCTTTTTTGTCAGCTGCAGCACATTGCGGTCTCATATTTAAAAGATTGTCCACTAGGACTCCAAGATCCCTCTCACAGTTATTACTATTGAGCAAGTACCACTATACTGTACCTGTGCATTTTGTTTTTCTTGCCTAAATATAGAACCTTTTTTCACTACTGAATTTCATTTTGTTAGATAGAGCCCAATGTTAAAGTCTGTCAAGATCCTTCTGTATCTTAAGCCTATCTTCTGGAGTGTTGGCTATTCCTGCCAGCTTGGTGTTGCTGACAAATTTGATAAGTTCCCCATCTATTCCTTTGTCCAAATCATTGATGAAGATGGGCCTAAAACAGAGCCTTGGGGTACTCCACTGCATACTTCCCTGCATGTAGATGCAGTTCCATTGAGGGCTACATATTGAATGCAGTTGGTCAGCCAGTTATGAATCCATTTGGTGGTGATGCAGTCTAACCTACATTTTACTATCTTATCAAGTAGTAGGTTGTAGTCTACTTTATCAAATGCCTTATTGAAGTCCAAGTAATGCTCTTCTCATCCAACACAGGAAATGCAAACATTGGTTTGCACGTTTCACTAAAGATAACGAATGAAGAGAGTAAGTTAGATTATCTGCACCCCCAGATATTTAATACTATTGACTACCTCCAGAGCTGCAGCCTTGATTCAAAATAGAGTATGACTATGCCAGCTCTTTCTAAAATTATCAATGATCTCCTTTGTTTTGTTGACATTCAAAACCAGGTTGTTTTTATTGCATCAGTCCACCAGAGCCTGTAATTTGTAAATTACCGGGCTTATTCTAAGGGGGGCAAGAGGCATTTCTCTACATTGCTCGTTTCCTTTTCTCTGCCTGATCTTGAACTGCTGTAGCTTATTACTTTTTTCTGGATTTAATTTATGTACTTGATTATCTTGCTGTAATGTCTTAAAAATGGGATTCAAGAAACTTTTGAACTGTAGGAGGCTACTATCTCCTTTTCTACTGGGAGTGCAGAGAATTGGTACCTTGAAATACAGTTTTAGCTTATTCACCAACAAGATATCAAAAGCTGAGAGTCAGGAAAAGTGCTATTCACTGTGAAAGTGCTTATTCAGAAAATACATTATGATTGCTCTCAATAACAATGACTAGAATTATATTTGATGAATTCTGTGAATACAGAAATCATAATAATTAAAGCAAAATGCCTTAAAATGAACTATCTAATACCTGTTTTTTTTTCTTTTAAAATTTTTAGTTGATAAAAAACAAGGTGATATTGTCTTCTTGCTGGATAGCTCTATCAATTTTGGGAGAGACAATTTCCACCATGTTGTTGAATTTATACATGGCTTAATCGATGCTATTTATGATGAAGGCGATTCCATTCAAGTTGGTTTAGTACAATACAACTCTGATGTGAGTGATGAATTCTTTCTGAAGGATTTCTCTGACAAGGAACGTATCTTAGAAGCAGTGAAAAGGATAGCCTACAAAGGAGGCAGAATTGCCAACACAGGAGCAGGTGTCAAGCATATCCAAGCAAAACATTTTGTAAAGGAGGCTGGCAGCAGGAAAGACCAGAATGTCCCTCAGATTGCTGTCATTGTAACAGCAGGCAAGCCAGAAGATGATGGGGACACAGCAGTCTTAGGGCTGTCCCGGTCGGGTGTCAGAGTCTTCACAGTTGGTGTGAAAAACATTGATATGAATGAAATTACGAAGCTCTCCAGTGACAGCACAACAGCTTTTAGGGCTCCAACTCCCCAGGTCCTCTCAGAGCTCAATGAGGCTGTTCTGGTGACCCTGAATGATGTCATGAGAGAACAGTTATGTCGTGGTGTGACGGAAGTCTCCAGAGGTAAAGAAAATCTTATTTCAATTTTGTGTTTCTGTGGTGTTTTTTTTTTTTTGTGCTTTATTTTAAATTTAGAGATTTACACAATACTGTACTGTAACTTATATGTGCAACAATCATTTGTTGTTGTTTCTAACCACCACCTGGTGACAACAATTAGTCAATCAAAAAATGACTTGATGGGATCCATCCCACTCTGGATTTCCGAGGCTTGTTGTCAAAATCAGATTTTCAGGGCCTTGTGAAAGAGTGTCAAAATGGGGGCCAATCTTCTCTCTGTGAGATGATGTTCCACAATGACCAAGACAGAGAAGGCCCTTCTTCTTGATCCTTGACACTATGATCACAATTGAGTCCAAAATTTATGTTGCCAAGCAAGACAAGTTAAGTGAGTTATACTCCATTTTACAATCTTTATTGCTGCAATTGTTAAGTTAATAACATGATTGTTAAGTGAATGTGGCTCCTTCATTGACTTTGCTTGTCAGAAGGTCACAAAAGGCAATCACATGACCTCAGGAAATTGGAACTGTCATAAATATGTTCCAGTTGCCAAGCAACCAAATTTTGATCACATGACCATGGGGATGCTGTAATGGTGGTAAATATGAAGAAAAACACCATAAATAATTTTTTTCAGTGCCATTGTAACTTCCCACAGTCACTAACAAACTGTTGTAAGTCAAGGACTACATGTATGTTCTGTAGTCCAGTTTTAAGTAGCTGTTTATTAACACCCAAAGGTCTGTGATAACACAAGTTTGGGAAAAAAATAACACAACATGGTCAAATTGTCTGGTTTTTCATAGAAAGCTGATCATAGTGTGATGTTTTGGATGTTGGATCAAGTGATGTACTACTGGATATTAATAAACAATGCAAACAGAGCAGCTATTCTTGACTAGAAATCCAGAAATCACTTTTAGATACTTCTTATTTGTACACACAGTACAATTGAACAATTGGTTCTCTAGCTATCATGCCACTTTCCCTTGACTATATGAATGATATATTTGCCATTTTTTTCTATGTTAGATTGTAATCTGGATGTTATACTTGGATTTGATGTTTCAAATACTATACAAGGGCAAAACATATTCCGTGAACAAACAATGCTGGAATCAACGGTTGAAGATATTCTGAACAGGATCAGTCAAATGCCGAAAATCAGCTGCACTCCCAACCAAGCACCCACAGTGCGTGTAGCACTTCTGGCACAGACTCCCTCTGGAGTTGTAGAAGCCTTTGATTTCTCAGAGTATCAGCCAGAGTTGTTTGAAAAATTCCAAGCCTTGCGAAATGGTGGACCATATGTGCTCACAGCAGACACCCTCAAGTCTTACCAGAATAAATTTAAAACAGCTCCTAATGGAAGTACAAAGGTAAATGTTGACTCCATTGCCGTTTTTGGAAAAAAACATCCTTTTTCTGCATCAAAATATTATTCTATGGACACTCCCTTCCCCCCATGATTGCTGTGTAGTGTGCGTGTATGTCCTGCTGGAATAGTGAAAGTAAAACAAACAGTTGTGATTATCTAGGCTACACAGATGCATATACATCTGCAGGCCCAGACCAGCCAAACTGACCAGCTGAACTGATCTATTGGAATCACAGAAGAAAAGGGGAGGCTGTATGAAAATATATAGAGTATAATAATTTGCAGCAAGTGTATTTAAAGGACTGGGCTTCGTATATTGCCTTGCAAAATGTAATTGTGTCAGCAGTACATAACTGCCGACTTCTAAGAGTCCTGAGCCTCAGGCCATTCCTGAATATCAACTCAGTGACTAGCTAATATTTTCACTGAGGAGCACTTCACAACTCATCTTTATTAATATGAAGCTCTTCTTCCATAGGTGGTGATCCATCTAACTGATGGTATTGAGGGTGCTATGGGACCACTGGCAGCTGCATCAGCTAATCTAAAGAAAGAAGGTATGTTTTATAAGGCTTTATTTTCATGCTGGCATAAAAATTCATTTTAGTTGGGATTTCTGAGATTACATACTGATATTACATATTCACACTGATCAAGTCTTTCAGATAAATAAACAACCAATAACACCATGTGACTCTTCAGCATTTTATCCTTTCATTGAAATATTAAGGCCAGAGCCTTCCTTATAACCATGTTCATTAACATTGACAGAAGTATATATATTTTCTTTTGCAATTGTTTTGTCACCAACATGTCCACAAGATATTTGTCCAATTTCGTTGTTAAGACATTCTTGATAGTTTAAAACACCACTTATGAATGTCCCTTTCTTTTCTTTCTTGAGGCAGCCCTAAACTATTGCAACATTTCTTCTTCCTACAAATAGAATGGTGGGATTTTATTGGATTACTTGTCCTTTTGGCAAGCAAATGCTGTTGTTCCTGAACTAGGTTTTCAGTCCAAGATGTTCTAAGAAATAGACTCAGACAGTGAAAGAAAAGCACAGAATAATGAAATGTTGCTATAAAAAGAGTGGTATTCCTCATATTGTCAAATACTCAATTTATAAAGACCTCCAAGATCATTGCTATGGTTGAGTAAGAGGGGAAACTGCCCCTGATGATAGAAGCAAGAAGAATGTACTCCTAAACTGTTTTACATTTTAGAAATATTTGAAATTGCATTAGTAATTTGATGCAAACTGTCTCAAACCAGGACCAACCTTGGAAATAAACATTTGAATCAAAATGTAATATTAGCTGCAATCATCTACATATTAATGGCACCATATTTGTCTGTGGTTTCATTCAAAGGCCTAATATAGGTTAAAGATGAAGATGTGCATTTTAATTTGACTTTACTTAAACTGTAATACCTTTGAACAAATATTTTTACTGTGGGTCCTAGTGGAATGAATATAGCAATAATGAAACTCAGCTGGGGCATTCCTTCTTTTGGGGTGTAGGTGGACAAAATAGGTGAAGAGAGAGAGGTTTGCACATTTTAAAATTCACAACTTGTATGGAATTCTTATTTTAAATCTTAAAAAGCTTTGGCTGGAAGAGTAGGGAACTCTTCCACTAAACTTCACTGGAATAAGCATATATTCACATAGAGTCACATCGTAATCTCAGGAAATATTAAGTGAATCACTGCAATTATGAAATTGTAACATGGTTGTTAAGTGAATCGGGTTTTCCCATTGATTTTGTTTGTCAGAAGGTCCCAAAAGTTGATCACTTGAGCGTGGGACAATGCCACAATGACTATAAGTGTGAAAAATGGTGATAAGTCACTTTTTTCAGGGCTGTAGTAACTTTGAACAGTCACTGAAAATGGTTGTAAGTCAAGGACTACCTGTAATATGGACTCAGTTACTTTTTTAAAAAGCATAAATTAAGTGAATAATGTCGACTGCTTTAAAAAGGTGGCCTTTTGGAGATTATAGAATAAAACAGATTTAAGACTGAGAAAATGAGGAGGGAAAGAGAAGCTAAATAGAACCAGCTTCTCTAATCCTTTCTCAGATAGACAACAGGATAGAATCCTATAGGATGAACATTATCCTTCAGAGATTATGAAGAATAATTCAAGATGGATTTCCCTCCCTCCATCCCAATGTTCTCTAGGTGTCAAGGCTCTTATTCTTATTGGGTTGGACCAAGTATCCAATTTTAAAGAAGCAATGAAACTGGAATTTGGACGTGGCTTTACTTACAATAGGCCTCTCCAAGTGAATCAGATGGATTTAGATTTTGAAGTGACAGAACAATTGGTAAATAACAAAGTCTATACTTTATTCTTAATGACATTAAAATAATGTTAATGGATATATATTTGCAAGGACCTATTATGTAACAATATTGCATTTTTTGAAGAAATGTAACCATGGGGTTTTTTTTATGATACCTAATGTGAATTTTGTCCATAAAAATGTAGCTTCTGTAATGTTTGAGAGATGAAAAAGTAAAAAATTACAAAGCAGTTGCCCTCAAGGAGGAAGGGGCTTTTATCTATAAGCCATGTTATTTGTTCTTCTCACATAACATTTTCTATATTTGTGAATGGCCTGATCAATTACCACCAAGATACTGTTTAAACAGCCTCTACTGGCCTGTCACATTCTTTTTTTCTGGGCATTGCTAAGGCTATTTATGGCTGCTTTCCTTGAATGAATCATGATGAAAAGTTCATCCCTTGCCTTGAATTGGGAACCTGCTGTGCCAAATCAATATCCCAGATGGATCAAGCAATAAAACTAATTGGAAGCTTACTATACAGCAGACTAAATTCTGCTTAATTCCTGAATTTGACCCATATTAGAACTGAGACATTTTATATATTCCTATAAATCACTGTTGTTATCTCCATAATACAGTTGAAGAAAAGGGACATTAAAATTAAGATAGATGCTTGCTTAAGGCTGCCTGGTGAGATTGTGGTAGAGGTAAAATATAAACCAGCAGTTTTCTGATTTGTATGTCAGTCTTCCCTTTTTCATGCTGCAAGAGCTCTCTGTGATATACAGTAGTTTTATCAGCAGTGACTGCAACTTATCTAACTACCTACATAAGGATTACATAATATTTCATATACTAGGGTTGCATAGCATTTCAAATTTGAAGGTGAAAACATGCTTGGAGCTACTTGGCGTCTCCATGTTCTCTGGAAGACCTTTGACCCTTCCAAGCAGAAGTGTGCACAGCTGCACTAAATATTCCAGGGGTCTAAGGTTTCTTGTATTCCTGACTTTCCCCTCAATCTTTCCACACAATGCATTCTAGCTTAAGGTGTATCCATTCTTGAAAGATTGATATTGGCCATTTGCGGTAAACTGGAGAAAAATAACAGCCTGAGCCAATTATTTTTTATTATAAATCTACATTATCAGACTCTTCCAAGTATGAAAGTACAATCACCGCCCCCCTCCCCACATCTCTTTTGTAACCAGAAAAAGTATGAAGCATCTCTTCTCAGTCCCCTGCCCTGCTCATTAGGGTTTTGTGGAAGAGTCCTTAATTGGCTCATATATTTATCTTTCAGCCTGTTTTAGCACTGTTGTCTTTGAGAAATGTATTTGTTTTTCAACATTACATTCAATTACTATATATATTTATAATGTTTGTCCTCCTTGTTTTCAGTGTTTTTTTTCCGTTCTCCACACTGTTATTTCAGTTAAAGCTCAATATTGCACACATGTAACTGTGGACAATATCAAGTGTACATATGTGCATTTTAATAATCTATTTTTTTTACTTAATTAGTGGTCTGTTTTATTCAGGACAACATTGCAGAAAGATCATGTTGTGAAATCCCATGCAAATGTTCTGGAGAACGGGGAGACAGTGGATTTCCAGGCATAGTTGGACAAAAGGTGAGGTGTTTAACATGTGTTTTACAGTTTATAATAAGGCATCTATGGGAAACAGGTGGACTTACTCCAAGGAGAAATACAAAAGATGCCCAAGATTTTAAACTCACTTACAGTGGATCTCTGGATCCCAGCAGTTCTTGTCTCTACATTGTATTCATGATGTCTTATCTAGAAAGCATATTTTCATCTATGATGTCCACCTTATGTATTGTATTTAAATTTCCAGTGATAAATTGATACAAATTTCATTTCAGCACCCTATTTAACAAAAGCTTTTGGCTCAAAATTTGGAGCTTCTATATAATTTTGATATTCTGTGTCACATTTCACCCATCCTTGACAGTACTTGATGAAAGATTTAAAAAATAGAATACAAACTCTATGGAAGGCTTTGCTACATAGGTGAAACTCTATAAACAAATTATATATTGATCTGTGCATAAGGGATATAATTTTAAGCGAATGAGATAACATGAATGCTCTCAATATATATATATAATTGATACCAGTGGCTGGAAAGGGTTAGATTTAAAAGATAGCACCAAGGCACTGATAATAGCAGCATGAGCCTCAGTGATGCAGTGGTTAGAGTGCAGTACTGCAGGCTACTTCTGCTGACAGCCAAATGCCTGTAAGTTGGCAGATCAAATCTTACAAAGCTCAAGGTTGACTCAGCCTTCCATCCTTCCGAGGTTGGTAAAATGAAGACCCAGATTGTTGGGGGCAATAGGCTGACCCTGTAAGCCTATTGCCGTCTAAGTCTATTGACTATGCAGAGGGATCCCAGAGACAGTCCGATATCATACTGGCAGGATGTAAGACGCAGGCAGGAACAGCATACACTAAATGGCACAACCAAGTTGCTGTATTGTGTACAAGAACATCTGCACAATGTATGAGCTTAGACTCCAAACCCAAATAGGAGATCCCATAGAAGGTCATGGAGAATGACAGGGCTAAGATCTTGTGGGACTTCCAGATCCAGATGGACAGATGGGTACTAGCTAATCAACCAGTGCTATTATGGTAGTAGACAAGGAGCAGAAGATAGTGGCAGTAATAGATGTAGCAGTGTCAAGTGACAGCAACACCAGAAAGAAATAATATGAGAAGCTGAAGAGGTTCCAGGGACTGAAGGAGAAATTGGGGAGAATGTGGAAAGTAAAGCCAAAGTGGTCCCAGTGGTGGTAGGAGCGCTTGGGGCTGTGACTCCTAAGATATTTATTGCAATGACTTACTATATTTTCTTTGTAAAAAGGCAGAATTGAGCTTAAAGATAAAATATAGGATGTTCAGAATACCATCTCAAGTTTATGTATAAATATGTGTCTCTGTGTTTTAAAGGGAATTCCAGGGGAAAATGGCTATCGAGGCTATCCAGGAGATGAAGGTGGACTGGTGAGTAAAAGTTTCTCAATAGCTGAACTTCTACTTACAGTAGAAAGGAAATAGAAGAAAATCATCAATACTTTTGCTGTGAAGATGGATGGATGGATGGAGGAGGAGGAGGAGGAGGAGGAGGAGGAGGAGGAGGAGGAGGAGGAGGAGGAGGAGGAATGCGATACCACAACTTTAGTGCTGCAACAGTCTTTGGTTCATGATGAGCAGAATGTTAGCAATATTTTGTCGTCTCCCACCCCATGCTAGATATAGATTAAAACACAGGCCATCTTTTCTTACCTTCTATGCACAATAACAAAAAACCCAAACCTTATCAAGAGTTTTCATATACCATTTATGTTCCATGTGAATCTGGAATCATGTATTGCCAATAAACATATAGAGATACACACACAAAGATAGACATACAGACACACACACACAGATACACATACACATGCCCAGATTAAATGTGCCATTAAGAGGCATATCTCTATTTACAGTTTCTTAACAATGACAAACAGCAGGGCATTAGGGTGTCATATAAAACATTGTTACACTACTATCCAATGCTGAAAAGCTAATGTTAAGTTAAACAAACTTCTTCTTATGGAAATCAAGTGGAGATGACTAAGGAGGCAATAATCCTATTCTTTTGCATCTAGAGCACAAGGTACCCTAAAAAAGAAACGGATAAAGAGGAATTGGGTGTGGGTAAATTCCCAAACTCCCTCCATCCTGCTCTATGTAATCAAGGACTAGGGGGCCTCTTTGTGGCACATGTTGGGCAGATTGTGATTGTGTAGATGTTAGTAGGAGAACTAAATATCCTTTCTGAAGTCTGTATCAAAAATCCTCACTGCAATCAGGCTTTAAAATTTCAATTTGTGCACACAGACTTCTTTCTAAAGGATATTGCTAGTTGGGAAACATTTTTAAGAGCCTTGCTATTGAGGTTGGAGTCACATCTTTGCTTGAGCCAAGCGTTGGAATGGAGTCCATTATTCTAGTATTGCATTTCCCCAAACCCCAAAAACTTTAACCTTAGACTGTCTACTATTCACCTCACCCCTTTCCTAAGAGGTCTGTAGGGGGCGTGCATAAGCACATCAACGTGCTTACCGTCCCTGTCCTATTGTTTCTTTTATTTTTCTTATATGTATCCATGTATTCATTATTATGTTTTTACTTATACCTATTAGCTTGTAAGCAATTGACATAAATAAATAAATAAATTTACATGTTGCATTGCCATGCTGGAGTCCAATTGAATTTTGAGCAGGCAAGTAAGTGCGTGTTTGGGTAAAGGATTTTAAAAGAGAATTTGCCTCCATGAAAGAAAGTTAGACCCTATGGCCATTGCAAGTAACTGGGATCCCAATGGCCTGGATCAAATATGATCTTTGGACTGAAATTCCTTGCAATCACCTGTTTTGCATTATAAAAATTGTATACTTTTAGTTGACAGGATTGCCTGAATATAGCATGATAGAAATGTTCCGTATTCTAATAACGTCCCATGTAATATTCTTGTTACAGAATTTGACATCTCCTTTCCTGTCTAGTATTCATGTGCCCATTTTCTTTCACTGTCCTCACTCAGAAATATGTTTGTGACTGAAGGGGGATCCATGCTGACTCCGGTACTTCTTTCTTTTTTATCAAAGGGTGAACGTGGACCTCCCGGGATAAATGGAACTCAAGGATTCCAAGGCTGCCCTGGTGAAAGGGGAATGAAGGTAAAGGAAGAGAATTGGTCTCTACAGAAGAAAAACACATACTGTATAGACTAGGAGTCCCCAACCTAGGCAACTTTAAGACTTGTGGACTTCAAGTCCACAAGTCTTAAAGTTGCCAAGGTTGGAGACCCCTGGTATAGACTTTTCAATAGATACCAACCCAGTTTGCACTAGTTCACCAGTCACATTGTAGCATCTGATAGAAAATTAGTCAATAGTAAAATGTCCAAATACTTTTTGGGGTGAGGTAGAGTGAGGTGGGGAACTGGTGGGTGAAGGCAAGCTCTGAGAAGAACAAGAGAGTAAGAAAAGAAAGTTTCCAGAAGTTAGAAACAAAATACATTGATTGAAATTACCTTAACCAATCATAGCCTGTACACCTTCCCTAAACGTGAGATTTCAGTAGATTTTTTTTTTTAAATAAAATTTATGCATCAAACTGTGGTCTTTACAGGTAAATTGAGACTTTCTTACTCATTGAGAACAATATTTTTTGCTCTTTTTTTTGTGTATTTATTTTTGTCTTCTATTTATTTTGAGGCCATTCCAACTTTTCCTTAATTATATAGAAAAATGGAAACAATTCTAACTGTGATGATTATTTGGATATTTTTTGACTACTCGTTTTCCTCTGTAGCTGTAGGTTTTGAGAAATTGAATAAACTTTTAATTAGATAAATGATATTTCTTTCTTTTTTGTAGGGGGGCCGTGGATTCCCAGGAGAAAAGGTACTTAATTTTTTTCAATATAACAGGAGAAAAAAGAATGCACATTTCCCTGTGTTATATTTTTTTCATTGTCAATTTCACCACAGGTTTTTTGTTGTTGATTAGAATAATTAATTGCTTTCTTTGATTCTGTAGGGTGAAGTAGGGGAAAACGGGCTTGATGGAATAGATGGAGAAGAGGTGAGTCATTTGAGTTACTTTTGGACTACTAAAGAACATGAAATAACATTTCTTTCTGGTTAGAACTCATTTCAGTAACACACTTTGATTAATAAATGCAATTAATTTGATTGCTTTTGCCAGGGAGAGAGAGGCTTTCCAGGTGTTCCTGGGGAGAGGGGGAGCCATGGTAGACAGGTAAGTATGATTTTTTTTTTAAATTCCAAAATTTCAAAATTGAAAAGAAAAAACTCCAAGCAACCAAATAATGTTTTGCTTGTTATAGAGCTATAAGAGATAAACAAAGATCTCAGATATTTTTGCTTTCTTCAGTAAAGCCCTAACTGGAGAGGCAAATCACAGAAGCATTATAAGATGCAGCCCAGTTGTATCTCTGAGTAGACTATTCACTGAAGAAAAATAATGGAGACACTGGTCTAATATCCTTTCTGCCGGTTATTCTCTTGCTAGAAATATCAGCCAGGGCCAGGTGAAAGTCACATTAATTACAGGGTTCCATTGTTATGGGCAATGGTCTTGATATTACGAAAATAATTTCTTCATAGGGTGGCAGAGGAAGCAAAGGAGAAATAGGAGACTCAGGTGACCATGGACTTCGAGGCGATCCGGTAAATATGTTGAAAAATACTGAGATGTCTGTACTTTAAATTTCTAATTCCAGGAACAAAGAAAAGAAAAAAGGGAGAGATATTTGTTTTCTTTTTCTTTTTTTTCCTTTCCTTTCTCTTTCATGTTTTTAAATGTGCTTATTACATATGTAAAAATCTTTTAGTAATAACTATTTTTTTAAAATATTTAAAATTGCCACAGATTTAAGATGTTAACTATCAGAATGAGCAGGATTGACACTTGCAACAATTACTTTAGTCTTATTGAAATCTTGAGGTCTATGAAGTAAAAGGTTGTAAAATCAGGGATCAGGAGAGCAGTACAGAACACTTCAAAGCATATGCTGAGGCTAGGAAATTGTTTTCAGAACTGAGCTACCAGTCTACTTTGGGTTTTTTTCCTCAGTCTCGTCTATTTCAGAATCTATTGGCTATTTAGTAAAGACCAATCCTAGTAGTGAGAAGTTGGGCAGGATGAAGCATCTGCAAAGATGCATGCTATTGATTTTTAAACTTGTAAATATGCAGCCAGGCGCTTAGAAAAGTTAGAGAAAAATGAAGAAGGCCCAGGGTTACCACATGAGCTTTGTGGATATGTGTCAAGATTGAAAACAGTCTTTCTCTGAACTGTATCCATCACTATGTTATAAACAGTGTAATAAACATTTTATAACTTTTGTCTCACTGTGCTTGCTTTTCATTGCTCGGGCTGCTTCCAGGGTACTTTTGGAACCAATAGCACTGACAGAGGACCCAAAGGCGAAAAGGGAGAACTTGGACCAGCGGTAAAATATCAATTCTTGGATTTGTAGAAGGGTTAGAGAGAGATGCTAGCTGGCTTGGGAAGCTGTCCCAGAACCTCCAAAATCCAATCAAGATTGCTTGGGAGAATTTAATGCAATCTAATGACTGGACTAATTGCCTTACCAACAAGAAAAGTAAAGCTGCATGTGACTATGAAACAATTAACCAGTGGAACGGCTCGCCTTCAGAAGTTTTGGGTGCTCCATCACTGGAGGTTTTTAAGAAAAGATTGGACATCCATAAGTCTCAAATAGTATACAGGCTCCTGGCTGAGGAGGGGGTTGGACTAAAAGACCTCCAGGATCCCTTCCAACTCTGTTATTCTGTTACAGACATTTTTGGTTATCTCATAATAGAAATGGGAGGGGTGAAAAATAAAAGTTAATCAATTAAAGATGAAATCAATCATTAGGTCAGATCAGTTGGTCAGATCAATCCTGAAAACAACATAATATAATCACTTAGAATAAGAAACCATCAGTAAGAGATAGATTCTTCTGGGTGAAATATAAAACTAATACTTTCTCCATCTCAAGTTTTTTCATCCTATAAAACACTCTGTTTGAACTAATGATGGCATGAGCCGTAAAATCTCTCTAGTTTGAGAGAAAACCTAAAGCAGTATTTGAAAATCAATATAAATCCTACCTTGTTTCCTCATTGTAGTGATTTATGGCATTAGAGTTTTGTTGAGTTCTTGAGTTGTTGAGAACTGGAATGAAGTGAGGTCAGAATCTTTCTCAATTATCCCATTCTAAGATCCATTCATATCCAAAACACAGACCTAATTTAAAAGAAGAAAAGAGAAATTTTCAGAAATACTGTCTACTAACATGTTTTCATTAACCTGTTGTGACTTACACTTGTCTCTTATTAAGTGATAAACAATTTGAGTGTTTTGTATTCGTACAGGGAGAACTTGGAAGAAATGGACCACGAGGTGACGCAGGAGGAGCTGGAAGAGATGTGTGTATAATTCTTTCTGCTATTTGATTTGCTAATAACATAGTTTCTACAATAATAGACGTGTGTGTGTATGCATGTATGCATGTATGTATGTTTTACAAATATTTGAATATGCATTATCAAATTTAGTTCCTGGATGATTTAGAATAATATAGGAACACTTTAGGCAAGATCCCATAATTGTATGGGATTTGTGCTGAGATTTACAATTTAAAAATTGGTATATTTGTTTAATTTCTAATATTTTGATATTTACTAAACCAAACAGGTAGGTAGTGGGGAGAAGAGGAAAATAATCAATGGAAAAAGAACTCAGTAAAGATTCATTATTGTGTTGCACTTTTGTCAATAGAGTTGCATTACTCAGGAGAAGCTCATGTAGCGTCCCTCGATTAAGTGTCTGAATATGAAATATTGACTAATTCATTGGCTTTGATTTTATGTGAATTAATGTCATACAAAACTTTGATCTGGACAGAGAACTAGGAAAGATAGAATAGTGCCATTAATAGTTTTGTTCCTGTGATAAAAGAGAGAAAGGACCCTTACTTTCACAAGTAACAATCTGAGATGAAGAGGGGAAGATATATATCTTGATTCCAGAAGGGAACTGGGGAAGAAGGGAAGAAGGATGCTGGTTGGGATGGAGCCATGTGCAGTTGCGCCAAAATTATGTTTAAGGAGTAATGATAATCAAAGTAGGAAGATTCTCCCAGTGCTTTGCATCATGTTGAGAAATAGACCTTTAGGGTCAGGATGTGCACAAAACATCTATCACAAAATACACTGACTTTGCAATGGAAACAAGACATTTCTTTTGAGTCTTTGTTTCAAAGTCAACTCAGCAAAACACTCTTTTTTGTATGTTCTGACTGTTTTGACAACTGGGATCAGTCATGTCCTTGCTGTTGTTGATTTAGACTCAGTGGGATGTTATACCAGTGGACTAGTGCATTGAGGCAAACATAGAAGTTAAACATATTCAACAACAACTGAATGAAAAACTTCTGGTGACCTTCTACCGCTGCACCATAGAGAGTTTCTTAATTTACTTCACCTTTGTATGGTTTACCAATTGCACATTGGCAGATAGGACAGCACTCAAGAGGGTTAATGTTATTGCCCAGAAGATCATTGGCTGCCCTCTCCCCTCTTGGGAGGAGCTTTATAGCTCCTGCTGCCTTAAGAAAGTTCAAAACATTCTCAAAGATCCATCTCATCCTGGGCATCCTTTGTTTGAACTATTACCATCTGGCATACAGTACAGGATAATAAAAACAAGGAAATATAGGCTGAAAAACAGCTTCTATCCCAGGGCAGTAACTCTATTGAATTCTACTGTATACCATTGAAAATGGTATTTAATCTCGTTGCATGATGTGCAATGGCAATAAACTAAACTAAACTAAACTTCCTCCCATTGTAGTCACAAGATACTGAACTTGATTCTACGATGTCTTTATCACTATCTTTATAAGACAGAAGAAGATTGCTTGACTGTCTGCAGCTGGCCTAGGAATTTATTGTTGCTTTGTGTGTGCACGTGTCTTTCTGATTGTTATGGGAAGTTATAGTTAATGTGAGCAGATGGATAAGCTGTATATATACTTTGCTTTCTTTATTCTAAAAGTTCTGTTATGACATTTCTGTTGATAGTGTTTTTACTTATATGGTGTTCGTTTATCTGTTTAGCATCTGTATATATTATCTGTTACTAATATTGAGCTCATGTTATATTTAAAAAATACAAAGATTCTAAATTGGGTTAGAATGAAGAAATTCATTCAACTTTGGTATGTGGGTGCTTTCTGGACATACCTTGGTATCTTGTGTTAATGTTTGTTTTATTAATACAATTAAAAAGAACTAGCAGGCCATTTATTGTTACCAGGAATCACTCTTTTGTGTAAACAAAGACATCTGCCAAGACAGAATCAGTTTCTGAGCTTTTATCATAAGGGAGAAGAAACAGCAAATCTCTTGCTTGGTCTTGCTAAATAGAAGTTAGTGTTTACGAAGATAAAATAATACAAAAATAAACTAAGTAAGAATTTTAAAATCTTAAGAATTAAGACACCTTGAAGTCTGAATCTTCTGTTTTCTATAGCATTTAGCTGTTGAAAAATATACATTTTCAGTTCGAGTATCCACAAGAAAAAAAAATCCCCAGAGAATAAAAAGCTGTAGGTAATGACCAAAATAGAAAAAAAGTATTTTTCTAGTGATATTGCTGCATAACAATGAATGGATATGCTGTATTTATTTCAAGGGAGCACTTGGCAGAAGAGGATCACCTGGGATTAAAGTAAGTCTTTATTATGTTTTTTCATGATGGATGTTATCTGCTATATGTCTCTTATAAATATTGGATATACATATAGTAGAGGAAGTGAGGATAGCCAAATCTAAGTAATATCTTTATAAAAGTTGAAAAAATGAAAAATATAGAATATTTTGTTTTTTTCTTTTTAATTCTCAGTTGTTAAATAACTTTGCATTTAGGAGAATTTGTTGAGAAGAATATACTTACACAGCCTACCAGTGTGCTTCAGATAGACAACCATTTTAGAATCCTTTCTGGGATAAATTATATATTATTTTTCAGGTATAAACATGCATGCACAGAATAGATATATTTCACAAACATTTATTTGAAAAACTACTTATGAAATTGTAATAATCAAGATCTTTACTCTAGTAGGGCAACTTGCTTGTAAATCTTTACTTATTTATCATATTTGTATGGCTTCACATTTTACAACAGTGTGACTGGGCAGCATACAACAATGAATTAAAATAAAAAACCCAATAAATTCATAAACACAGTTATCACTGAAAACAATAAAGAACAAGGAAAAGCTCGGAAACAGAGACAACAATGTTAGCCGCAGGAAGGGAGTCATTGCAATATCTCTTTGATCCCCATCTTTATACTACCTTTCTGCCATAAAACTTACACTTATAGTACTTATAGTACTATAGGCACACAGTACATGGTTTTTGTGTGCACTGTATCCTCATAGCAACTTTATAAATTAGATTAATATAGAATGATTGAAATTCTGACTGGCCCACATCTGCCCATGAGTTTTGTAAATATAAATGTTTAAGGAGGCTGAGATTTTTAATCAAGTATGTGGGTAATCCCCACATAGGAAAATAAATGTAAAAGTCAAATAACGTAAATGGAAGCATCTGGAAGATGTTCCATCCACTGACAAAACCTAATTCCATTTGACCTTCATGACCAAAGGAAATGCAAAGAAAAATGCAGCTTTTAACTGAATTCATACAAACATAAGAAAAAGCCAGCCTGCCTTATTAAGCAGTAGCTATATAAAAGTTTTTTTCTCTCTCTCTCTCCTTCTCCCCTTCTATCTCTTTATCTCTTTATGTCTATATCTGTCTATATCTGTCTATATCTGTCTGTCTGTCTGCCTGTTTCTCTTTCTCTCTCTCTCTCTATTTATCTATCTATCTAATCATTTATCTATCTGTGATCTCATTACATTCTCCATTCACTTGTTTTCATTTCTTAGGGAAGTAAAGGTGCCCCTGGCTCACCAGGATTTAATGGGGAACAAGGAATTAAAGGTCCCCAGGTGAGTTTTTGCAGCTCATTTTCAAAAGTAGGGAAATGACAGAGGTTGTCTTAACCCATTGCAGGAAAACCAACAACAATTTCAACAGTAATTTATTGGTTAAATTTCTGATTAATTTATTGCTATCAATTTCATTGCAAAAGGCTTTTGTAGATTATTTCTGATTATATCAAAACTATCAAGTATTACTTTAATTTGTCAAATAATATAGTTTATGATGGTATTGATTTATGTCCAGATCTCCCCCCAAAAAGCAGACTATAAAAGGAGATTATAGATAATATTTGTCAGGTCCCATAGATCTCTATCAGAACCTTGCCGTTCTGGTGGGAGGGGAGAGGGCCCACTTGCTTGGGGCTTTCTTTGTTCCTTTCCACTGCTTTGATGTATCTTTGGGGATGTTGGGAAGGGGGAAAAGAATATATCACCTTCTCAGCCCAAAGTTCTCACAAAATCTTTGTACTTTGGGAATGGCTAAAAGATTAACTGGATATTGGGAGGGGCCTTGAAAGGAGCAGTTTAACCTAATGCTCCAGTGTGTGAAATCCAGATTCTGCTTACACTCTCTCTGCTATCACTGTCTTCCAATAAAAGTTCCTTTTGAAATGCTGTTTGTTTCAAGAGTTCTGCTTTCTTGAGAAGGCTGGCAAGGTGGGACCTTACATTAGGCAGAATCTGCAAAGTGGTCAACCTGGAGAGGCTCCAGATCTACTGTGGGGACTGTGCAAAAATGTCCAACCAGGGCACCGGTCAAGAGGAAGCCAAATGCAGGGAGGAAGCCCCTGTTGAGGCTCAACCCGATGAAAGCCCCAGCATGTAGATGAAGGATGTTATCATTCTGGATGATTCCATAAGACCGAGGTGATCCAACTGTGTGGGGAAGAAGGAGGACTGGAATGGGAGAACCCAAAGAATCACCTTCACTTGGGGAAGCTGACAGCAGGGGTGGAAATGTGAGCTGGAAACCCTTTATGATGACTATGAAATAAAGGAAGCCTTGGGCTGATCTTACCAACTCATAAAGCAAGCAATGCATCTCTTGAGGGAAGCCCTCCAGGGCATGAGAGTCTGAGACACTGGGGCCTGCACCACTGGAGAAATGAGAAGGCGAGAGGAGACCACTGTCTCCAGCCCCTAGGACATCCGCAGATACCATTGAGAATGCCAATGAACCCATTGCTACCCCAGCAAACTCACCTCAAAGAGACCTGGGCCAAGTGTAAGTTCCTCATGCTGGTGAGAGGAGATACCCACAACTAGAACAGAAGGCACTTCCCCGGGCATAAAATTCAATAGGGACCCATGCAAGAGTATGGGAGGGATCTCCTAACCAAGGGGGTGAGGATCAGGGTTGTCACCCTGGCCTAAAGGGGACTGGAGCATGCTGGATGGTGACCCTCCCCAAAGTGGATGCCCCTGAGCTTGAAACTTTAACTGCTTCATGACAGCCCTGTGATGCAGGTTTGAGGACACCCTAGCTGATCAAAAAGCCAGGGACTGCATCAAAACCATAAAGCAAGGCTGCTGGCTGGTAACCAAATACACAGAGGAGTTTAGAGAACTGGCCTACCATGTAGACTTGCCAAAAGAAATACTGGTGAGCTGTTTCAAGGACAGGCTGTATGATGACCTGTAGTATCACCAGAGGAGCCCCAGCTCACCTGCATGAATGGCACATTTTGACAGAAGAAGCCAAAATCGACCAAGCCTGAAACCAATTCTGCTAAAGCAGAACCTGGAAGAGGTCACCACTCAAGAGGAAGAGAGAGGTGGCCAAGCCTCAGTCCAGTCTACCATACTCAACAGCCTGATTCAAGTGTAGAAAGGAAGGCCATGGCAGAATCTTACGCAAAGACCCCGACCAGAAAGGGAGACCGACAATTTTGGGGAAAGCCAGCAAAACCTTCCCAATGCTCCAGGGAAACTTCCCTGAAGAGTGGTGAGGTCGTGGAGTTCCAGTCCTCCCTCAAGCAAGGGACCTAGAACTCCAACCCAAAAGAAGAAGGGGGGAGCCCGTTGGACAGTGACTATGACGATGACCCCATGTTAATAGTAATAGCACTTAGACTAGATACTGCTTCATGGTGCTTTACAGCCCTGTAAAAGTGGTTAACAGTCAGCATATTGCCCCCCCCCCCAAAAAAAAAATTTTGGGTTCTCATTTTACTGACCTCGGAAAGATGGAAGGCTGAGTCAACCTTGAGCCTGGTGGGATTTGAACTGCGAAATTGCAGGCAGCCGGCAGTCAGCAGAAGTAGCCTGCAGTACTGCATTCTAACCACTGTGCACTGATTGTCACTATCCCAGTGAGACAATCAAGCCCATCACTGTGCCCATAGAACTGCTAATCCCAAGCATGGGACAGAAGGTGGTGCTGGTGGCCCTACTAGACCTAGGGTGCACCAAGTGCCTAATAAGTCCAACCCTAGTGGGAAAGCTGAGGACCTGCCTAAGACAGTTAAAAAATCCCATAGCATTTTGCCAGCTCGATGGGTCCATCATGGGAGGAGTGTTCATGCAGCTGATAAATGAGATGCTGCATGAACACCTATACAAGGGTGTTTTGATGTACCTTGATGACATTCTGATCAGTAGCGGGATTCAAATTTGTTTATTACCGGTTCGGTGGGTGTGGCTTGGTGGGCGTGGAAGGGGAAGGATATGTAAAATCTGCAGTCAGAGGTGATATTTGCCGGTTTCCAACCTACTCAAAATTTCTGCTATCGGTTCTCCAGAACTGGTCAAAACCTGCTGAATACCATCTCTGATTCTGATATATACCGAAACAAAAGCTGAACATATCAAGCTGGTCCGGGCAGTCCTGAAAAAATTCTGAGCTGCCAAATTATATGCTAAGCTCTCAAAATGGAAATTCCACAAAGATAAAATAGACTACCTGGGATACAGGATCTCACACTAGGGGGTGGATATGGATCCATTTAAAAATGCGAGTGGTTTTAGATTGGGAAGCCCCATGCACCTGAAAATAGTTACAAAGTTTCCTAGGCTTTGCAAATTTCTATAGGCAATTTCATCCCATCATTTGCCCAAATCACCCTCCCTTTCATTAACATTCTGAGAACCAAGGGAGTAGATAAGCCTAAACCCAACCAGCCACTAAAGTGGAACATGGAACGCCAAGCAGCCTTCAAGAAGCTAAAAAAGCTCTTCTCAGCCAAGCCAGTGTTAAAGCACCTGGACCCAGAAAAACCCTTTGTAATTCAGGCCGATGCCAGCGATGTGGCAGTGGAAGCTGTGCTGCTTCAGGAAAATGAGTGGGGTCAACTACAGCCCTGTTCATATACATAAAAAAAAAACTAACTGAAACCAAACAGCATTGGGCAATATGGGAAAAGGAAGCATTTGCAGTCAGATGGGCTCTCCTTACTTGGCAGCACTTCCTGGAAGAGCATAAAATCCCTTTCCAGGTATGGACCGACCACAAGAATTTGGAAGCTCTAAAGACCCCAAGGAAAATGTCTCCCAAGCAACCCTGTTGGGGCCAATACTTTTAGTAATTTCACTTCAACCACTGCTATTTACTTGGCAGATGCTTTGTCCAGGCTGCCCCAGTATAACAGCATGAAAACAGAAGTAGTTAAGCCCATGCTCCCTGCACCACAGTTACCAGCATGGGTCACCACAAGATCGAAAGAAAAGGGGGACCCCCTCATGGACAATGTGATCACTGTAGCCTCTAAGCAGGTTCTAGAGAAGGATGCGTGGTTCCTTAAACACAAAAATATTTGCTCCATGCAAGATGGACTACTATGGGTGGGAGGTAAACTCTATGTCCCAGCGATAGCATAGTACTGTGGCTTTGGGAGTTGATCTCATATCTAAACCTTCTAATATTTCAAGAATGTACAATTTTGTATAAGAACTTTTCTGCTTCAATTATTTAATTTTGCTTATTTATACAGGGACCACCTGGCACAACTGGAATTCCTGGCATTCAAGGAGACTCCGGCCTCCCTGGTCAAAGGGTAAAATTAGTTTTTTCTGTCATCAAGGATGTTCTTAAAGAGCAAATTATAAACACTCTTAGATGGGGAAAACTCAGTGATTATTGTCATCAGAAGTGTGATTGAAGAGCGGTTTAATATTAGACAGCTGTGGGACTAGGAGCAGAAAATAATTTTATTACGGATCCTGTTGGGAGTCAATTTTTTTTCATCCTGGCAGGAAAGAAGTCCAAATAGCACTTCTCATTAAAAAGAGCTGCAGAATCATTTCATAATCCTAGCATGCACTTTTATGGCCCTATGACCACTCCAGGAAGCACATTGAAAAGCAGTATCTGCATAGGCCTTTGTGGCTATGAGGTTGTCAGGCGTCTTTCCTGGTAAAACAGAAGATTAGGACACAGCCTCAGACATCTTGATCACTTATAAAATTAGATCAGCCCCACATGGTTTTGTTTTTCTTTGAGATTTTAAGAAAATTTGTTCTGCAAGTGAGTAATAACAAGGACCAGCATTTGGAGGCCTCCTGTCCCCAAGCCAGAAGTGATAAAATTTCCTCCAATCCTCTTTTAAAGCCATCAAATTAACAGCCATTGCCTTGCTTTTGGCAAGAATTGAATAATGCCCTGAGTAATTAACTACTTCCTTTTTGTGAAATAAAAAAACTAGTTCCTATTGTGAATTTTTATTCATTGGAGGACTTCTGGACCTCATGTTTGGCAAGAGGGAGAAGACCTTCTACTGCACTTTTACTATACTGCATGGGATTTCATCAGGCGTGGGATTCAAAAATCCCAGCAACCAGTTTGCTGCCCGATTTGCTGCCCAGTTGCTGGGTGGGCATGCCATGATGGGCATGGCCTACTGGAACTTCCTGTTTCTGGCTTCTGGTGGGTCTCCAGAGCATGGGGAGGCTGTTTTCACCCTCCCAAGGGTCCATAGGCTTCTCCTGGGCCTCTGGGAGGGCAAAAGTGGCCTCCCCAGGCTCTGGAGGCCCACTGGAAGCCAGAAACAGGCCCATTTTGTGACTTCCGGTACTTCCGGGAAAGCTATTTTTCGTCCTCCCAAGGGTTTGGAAACCTCCCCTGGGCCTCTGGAAGGATGAAAACAGCCTCCCCTGGGCTCTGGAAGCCGGAAACAGGCCTGTTTTTGGACTTCTGGAAGGCCCATTTTCCCCCCTCCCAGAGCCTCCACACAGACTCTGCACTTACCTGCATTGCATGGAGACTCCTGGGAGGGGAGGGGTGGGCGGGGAGGGGCAGGGCGGGGCCAGCCAGTCAATTGAAATACCAGTTCAGCGAACCAAATGTAACTAACATCTGGTTCGCCTGAACCGGTCTGAACCAGTAGAATCGCACCCCTGGATTTCATAGACTTTGATCAAGTCTTGTCATAGTCACCTGTTTTCTAAGCCAATGTATCAGATACCCTGACAATTTTTCTTGTTCTATATATCCTTTCTAGCTGTATTATTCCAGCTTCAGACTTTTTCTGCAGTGACTCCTGCTCTATTGGAACATCCTGCCTTTGGAGATTAGAATGGCTCCAATCTTGTTAGGCTTTTGTAAGGGCCTGAAAACCTGGCTATGTTTCCAAGCCTAGGGTACTGAATGTATCAAAGGCCCTGTTTCCTGGCTGTATTGCGAACTGACCAAGTATTTTGGCCTCTGTGTATACTATGTATATTTATTTTATTGTTTTAAATGTTTTTAGTGATATATTTTTGAATTGTAAGCTGTCTGGAGTCATTGACTGAGATCAGCAGCTATAGACATTGAACAAATAATGAGTAAGGTTATATGTGACAATGTGCAGCTATAGACATTGAATAAATAATAAGATGATATGTGATAATAGGAATTGTATACAGTATTCCAGAGGAGAATGCATCATGCATTTGTATAAAGGCATTACAATGTTGACAGTTTATTTTCAATCTCTTTCTTGATTATCACTTGTGTGGAGCTTGCCTTTTTCATGGCAGCTGCACATTGAGTCAACCTCTTGAGGTACTATTATGTATTCAAGATCCCTTTTATGGTTACTTACAAGCAGATCTGATAACTGTGGACATGAAGGTTTTGTTGCCTAGTTCAAACTGATTTTGATTTGCTATAAACTCAACAATTCACATATTTAACAAGTTATTTTGAAACCTTTGCCATTTCTTTTGTTCCTCACTACCTTAAACAGTTTGGCTTCCCAAGCCAGTATCATTTATGAAAGACCTTGCTTTTTATTTTCTGCAATTTAATCATTCAACAATACATAAAAGGACAAGCATCTTTATTCCATGAAAATAAAGTTTACAGAAGAATCTTTGTTAAGTGACTTTGTTAAAGCTTTTTTGAAAATCTATACAAATCGATACAGGCTTCCTTCCATTCACAGGCCTATTGTGAGAATCTCAGAAAACTTTAGAAAGCTGATGAGGCAAGATTTACCTTTGCAGAATCCATACTGATTTTTCACAGCAAGGCTTGTTCCTCTATATGTTTAGGTTTTCCCCCACCCCTTTAATGATAATTTCCATCCATTTTTCTGGAACAGTTACTAATATGCCCATACTATAATTTCTTGTTTCTGTAGGGTTCTAGTGGTCCAGGTGGAACTGTTGGGGAGCTTGGTAGGTCTGGTCCTCTTGGTAAAAAGGTCAGTATTTTTTAAATAGCTTTAATAATTATTAGTTAAATGACAGAAATGGTGGCAGTTGAAATAAGCCTTGTTTTCACTATCTCCTATATATCTTTCCAGTCTTAACCACAACATCAAACTGGCTTTCAAAAATACATCTATAGAAACTAAGGATATTGTTAAAATCTTCAAATACTTGATTTGAGATTGCAATATCATTAAACTTTCCCACTGGAATGTTAAAAAGCGTATTGTATCTAGTTTAATTTTAAAAGTGCATGGGGAAACACAAGTTTCATGGTTGACATTTACTCAAAGAACACTGGATTCCTTATCGCTCCTATTATAGCAGTTTGGAAGTTGTCCTGAACTCAGAGTTCTGCTTGAAGGAGCAGCTAAAATTGATGCTTCTGTTTTTCTATGAATGGGAAGCTTTGGTGACAATAACTCACTGAAATTGGATTACTATAGTACACACATTACTTGGGCTGCCTTTGAAGACTACCCAGAAATTACAGTGGGTTCAAAATGTGGTAGCTTGCTTGCTAACAGGTGAAAGTTGCCTTAGCAGGATAACACTTTTGTTGCAGAAAGGTGGCTCTCAGTAGGCATTTGACTGCAATGCCTTTGAAGTTTTGAATGGCTCAAGGCCCTGTTACCTATAGAACCATCTTCTCTGAGTAGGACCATCTTCTGCGCTTAATCCAAGAATGGTCCCTTTGGATTCTTCCCTGTGGACTATCAGGAGGGGGGAGTCCAGAGACAGGCTTCCTCAGTGGCTCCCCATTTCTGTGGAATAGCTTTCCCCTTGAGGTCCTTCACTATTGACTTTGAGGAAGTGCTTTATTGCTGCCCCTTTGGGATTGATTTCTCCCTGGACTACTGTTATTTTATATTTGGTTGTTAAGATTTTTAAATATTAGTTTAACATTGACATTGTTGGAGGTAATATGCTGACTCTGTAAACCACTTATAGAGGATTGTAACACACTATGAAGTGGTATATAAATCTAAGTGCTATTGCTATTGCTAAAACTATTATTCTCTAAGCACCATGTCTGTGTATATATCTTACATGATATATTCAAATAAATCTTTCAGGGTGAAGCTGGTGAGTCTGGTCCAAAGGGGCCCATTGGTCCTCCTGGTCCCCGAGGAGAAATGGTGAGTGTTTCTAGGAACCAGTATTACTCAATGCTCAAAGAGTGAGTATTAACAAATTCAAGGGATAATCAACATTTTCTTGTTAAAGCATTGAGAACACTGTCCACATGTTTCTTGTTTCGAAATCTTGATTGTTCCCTGCAGGTCAGTCCAGATGGTTTACAAACTATTTCATAGGATTCCATCTACTCCTGTAGTTGAAAGAACATCCTTAGCACTGAATTGCTTAGAATTTAATGACCATTATGGTACAGCAAAGATGCAAAGAGACTTTTCAGGATCCCAGTGTCTGTTGCTTATTTTGATTTGTTGCCTTTGCATCTTATAGGGAGATGATGGACGAGATGGAGCTGGCAACGAAGGATTGAGAGGCAGAACGGTATGTCTAGGATCATTTTTGGACTTATAAATATATCCGAAAGTTCCTTAATCCATACATCATGGCTTGGGCAACAGCAGTATTTGCAGCAAGGGAACTAAAGGTCTATTGCCCTGTAACACAAGACTGCCTGTTTTCTTTTGTTCTTCCTTCGCAATAAGAACTCCCACCCTCCCACACCCAATTTTGACAATATCTCTTATTTTCTTTCAAGCTTTTTTGTGTCTATGTCTCACCTTTCCTTGGCCTTTCTTTCTCTTCCCCATACCTGTTCAGCATGCAAAATAAATGAAATACAAAATCTATAGTCCGTGCTCTTTCATTGGAGTGCCCTGATCATTACGATTAGGGGCTGAAGCTGCCTTGGAGGGGCGGTGGAGTAAGGAGAAGTCACAAGCCAAGTTGAGGGGAGCCGCATCTCCCCTCCTGGGCTTGGTCTTTTTCCCCCCGAAGACGACTGCAGTGGTGGTTTAAAATGGCCACCCCAAAGAGGAGGACTCAGCTGGATTAAGATTTGTGCAAAAGGGAAGAAAGAGGTGGATAACATCTGAACCAGGAAAATTGGGTGTTACAACTAAACAAAAGTACCCCAGGATTAAGGTAACGTGGAATTTTTAAGAAAAGTAAAGTGAGCGGTGAAATTACAAAGGGACAGGAAAAAAAAAAGGAAATATTTTTGACAGCTAAGCGAGGCTTCGAACCGGGAAAGGAAGAAGCCAGAACTAAAGATTTAACTAAATTGGACTAAATATTTTGGCAATAAATAGGCATAAAATAAACCTGGACTTAAGATTGTCAAAAAATAATAATAATAAAGCTTACAAATTGGAGATTGGACTGTGCTGGAATATTGAGGTTTGAAAAACCCTAAATGAAAAAATAGGGGGAAAAGATGAAGACTTTGTATAGTGGAGAGTGGCACCTTTTGACAAAAACTTGAGCTCAAACAAAAGGGAAAGCATCCTCTTTCTGAATGAATTTGTGTGGATATAACATTAAAGAAATATTGAAACAAAGTAAGAATCTTAGAAAGTGAAAGCAGAACCAGAATAAAGAAAAAAGCAAGGAAAGACTGACTGTGGGATTGATGGATGTTTTTGGTATAGATCCTGGGCTGGAATAATTGAGAACTTTAGAAAATTGAAAGAAGAAAGAAGGAAAGTAAAAGTGTTTTTTTGTACATTTTAATGATCATAAAATACAAGAGTGTGTAATGATGATATCTCTTCGGGAATTAAAAATGGAACTTAAAAATATGAGAGAATTACTACAGGAAAGAGGCAAATCACTTTGTTCTGTGTTAGAAAAAATGGAAATGGCGATTGAAGAACAAGAAGAAAGAGCTTCAGAGGAGGAGGAGGAGGAGTCGACTCAAGGAGAAGACATTTTAAATAGACAATTAATACAAAGAATGCTACAAAGAAGTGGGGAAAGTAGGAAGGTTAAAAAGTTGAGATTTAAGAAGGCAATCAAAAGAGGGAATACCTGTGAAGTCAGGAAAGGCAGAAAGACCCAGCAGAAAAGGGGAAAGGAAGATATTAAGAAAGAGAGGGATATAAATTGGAATGAGAAAAGATATGGGGAAAAGAGGGGGAGGAGAAGCAGTAAGAAACAGGTGCATGAAATAAAGAAATACAGAAATAGTAAAATGTTGAAAAGAAATTGTTTTTTCAGAGATAATGGTTGGTGAATTAAAAAGGAGATTCTGCAGGGTGATAAGGGGTAATAAGAATAAGAGGAAAAATATGCTACAGAATTCAAATGAAAAGATGTAATGATTATTATTATAACTTCTTAAAAATAATGGTTTATTGGGAATCAAGATGAGGGAATAAAGGTATATTTTAACCATTGAGGTGTCACACTCAAAGCAATAAAAGAGGGGAAACCTATACTTGTTTTTTCTTTAGTGTTAAAATTAGTATTAATTTAGAATTTATAAAAAGAATGTGTAATGGAAAGGGAATATGACAGACTAAAGAACCAACTAAATTAATAAGTTAATATAGACTATTAAAAGCAAGGAGAGACATTGGTAACTTTCTTTATTATTATCATTATTATTATTATTAAGCAAACACATATTGTTTATCTTTATTATTAAAATAAATATTAAAGGATTATATTTGAAATAATTGAAATGAAACAAAAAGATGTTTCCATTGAGATTAATGAAAGAGGCTAGAATTAATGTGTTTGTTTCTCTCCTTACTGAAAATTTGGAATGGAAAAGGTAATAATAGAAATAAGTATGCATATATGCATGTATAATTGCTGTCATATTTGTATATAAAGGTGATGACGCAGAAATATGTTGTCCACTAAAAAGAGATTTTTGTTTTTATGTAAAAAACTGAATAAAATTTGTTAAAGAAAAAAATCTGTAGTCTGCAAGCTGCTCTTCTGATTTTTAACTCTTTATAAGCAAAGATTTCTTCTCCCCAGAGCCTTCCTGATTTACACAGTTAAATTGTATGTTTAATTTTTTATTGATGCCAGTAAAGGTAGTTTTTTTTTATCACACTCATATAAGAAAGTTTTAAGTATTTGGAACAATTAGCTTGTGGAAAAGGATTAAATTTTATTACAAGGACTGTAGTCTGAATTGAGTTATCCTCACTGTGTTTGTGTCAATGTAACATACTGCTGGGATTTGTGATTCCCTTTTTGAAAGCTCCCTGAATTTAACTGCACAGAATCCCCATGCAGGCTTTATTATTATATTCAGTGACTCTTCCAAGTGTTACATTGATCAGCTGGGTTTTACAGCATAACAAACTCCTTAATAGTGCCTGTGTTGATACTTATAATCTCTAGAAAAGAGATTTGGGAGGACTCTGGTTTCTTCCCCAAACCCCAAAAACTTTAATCTTAGACTGTCTACTATTGACCTCACCCCTTTCCTAAGAGGTCTGTAGGGGGCGTGCATAAGCGCACCAACATGCCTACTGTCCCTGTCCTATTGTTTCTTTTATTTTTCTTATATGTATCCATGTATTCATAACTATGTTTTACTTATACCTATTATCTTGTAAGCAATTGATGAAAATAAATAAATAAATAAATAAAATAAACTCTGATTCTAAGACTTCAATTTCTTTTCTCCACAGGGACAACCCGGTTTCCCAGGATACCCAGGATCACGGGTATTTAAAGCACTTTTTAGTTTTTGTAGAGCACTTTAACTTCTATGTGATCTTTATTAGAGAGTAAATGCTCTGCTTCTCATTTTGGATTAGGGTGTACCTGGAGATCATGGTGATGATGGTAAATCTGGCCCCAAAGGAAGCAGCGGTGAACGGGTAATGCCATTTCAACCTCTGACTCCAATAAGACTCCCTTCCTGCATCTTCCTCCCCAATGATTTTCTTTGTTCTAAATGTCATTTTGTAGCACTTGCTGGCAGAGCTATGGTATACTTAATTAGAAGAAAGATAGCATCATGGTACTTATTTAAATATCATTGCCGAGTTGGTATTGCTATTTTATTGTACATATTAGAAAGATCCCCTACCTGGAGAGCTAGAAGGCATTGATTTCATTCACTTGTAATTGGCTGGAGAAGGTGCTTTACACTGCCTGTACACATACTATGATATGTAATTCATTGAAGATAGTATATATATGAGTGTATAACAAAATAACAGAGTTGGAAGGGATCTTGTAGGCCATCTATTCCAACCCCCTGCCCAAGCAGGAGACTCTATATCATTTCTGACAGATGACAGTCTTCTTGAAAGATTCTAGTGATTAAGCTCCCACAACTTCTGAAGGCAATCTGTTCCATTGGTTGATTGTTCTGTCAGAAAAAATATCCTTATTTCTAGGTTGAATCTCTCCTTGATCAGTTTCCAAGCATTATTCTTTGTCTGGCCTTCAGGTGTTTTGGAAAATAGGTTGACCCACTCCTATATATGAGTGTATAACAAAATAACAGAGTTGGAAGGGATCTTGTAGGCCATCTATTCCAACCCCCTGCCCAAGCAGGAGACTCTATATCATTTCTGACAGATGACAGTCTTCTTGAAAGATTCTAGTGATTAAGCTCCCACAACTTCTGAAGGCAATCTGTTCCATTGGTTGATTGTTCTGTCAGAAAAATTATCCTTATTTCTAGGTTGAATCTCTCCTTGATCAGTTTCCAAGCATTATTCTTTGTCTGGCCTTCAGGTGTTTTGGAAAATAGGTTGACCCACTCCTCTCTGTAGCAGCCCCTCAGAAATGGAACACTGCTATCATGTCACCCCAGTCATTGTTTTCAATAAAATAGAGATACCCAATTCCAGCAAGCATTCTTCAAATGTTTTATCCTCCAGTCCCCTAATCATCTTTGTTGCTCTTCTCTGCATTCTTTCTAGAGTCTCAACAACTTTTTATACCATGGTGACCAAAACTGGATGCAGTATTCTAAGTGTGGTCTTACTAAGGCTTTATAGAGTGGTATTAATACCTCATGGGATGTTGATTAAATCCCTCTGTTAATGCATTTTAGGATTGCATTGCCTTTTGTAGCTGCAGTTGTAGACTGTTGGCTCGTATTTAATTGGTTGGCTATTAAGACTCCAACAACTCTCTCACAGTTACTGCTAATTAAGCCTGGTTTCTCCCAATCTAAATGCGTACTACTGGTTTTTCTTGCGTAAGTGTAAGACTTTACATTTTGTCTGCATTGAATTTCATTCAATATACTGTTATTGCAGGTTTTTAATATACAAAATTTCATAATGATTTATTTATTTTACTGCAATTTAATTTGTTGTGAATGAATAATGCCAAATAAAGTTATCTTGAGCTTGAAGTCAAGTGCAGGGTTCTGGCCCTGCACTTCTGATTGGCTGTTAATGGCAGGATCGGATTGGTCCGTTCAGGAACATCTGATTGGCCATTAACAGGCCATTCTCATTGGTTAACGGAGCTAGCGCTCCAGGATTGCTATTGGTTGAATAGTTAATAAGTTGCCTATATAAGGAAGGCTATAGCAGCCCTCCAGTTTGAGATGTCACATCATGTAAATAAAGAGTTTGAAGTTCACTGTTTCTACCGGCTCGTCTCCATTATTCGCACCCATGCTCCAGACTTAACACTGGCGACGAAGGTGGGATTGGCCGACATCAGAGCCAACGACAAAGACAGCTAAGCACGTGGCTGAAGCGCACAACGGCGGAACCATGTCCAGTGGCGTAGTACCACCCGCTCCGTTCGATCCAGCTCAAGAGGACTGGGAGTCCTACATGGACCATTTCCAAATGTTTTTGGAAATGAATAATCTGAAGGATGCCACAACCAGGAAGAAATGGGTGGTATTCCTAACGCACTGTGGGCCGACGGTATTCAAAATGGCTAAGGCATTAGCGAAACCGGCGGAAGTGAAGGCCATGGACTGGGATGTCCTCGAACCGCTACTAAGGGCCCACTATGCACCAACCATTCCAACGCTCGTAAGACGACACGAGTTCTATCAAAGAAACCAGCGGAAAGGAGAAAGCGTTGCCGATTTCATTGCAGACCTCTGGAACTTGGGAGGCCTTTGCAATTTCACCGACCTAGAGGAGGCTTTGAGAGACTGAGTAGTTCTCGGGTTAGATGCTCTAAACGTACAGAGCAAAATAATGGCAAAGGGCGATATCACCCTTAAAGACGCCATAGCTGAAGCTACAGCAGCGGAGGCAACCAAGAAATCGGCTGCCCAACTACGCCGAAATCGTACTCCAGCACACCAACCGGCCAGCAAAGTTTCACCTAAGGCAGAAGGGTAGCTGCAGACGACCCACCATGAGGACCTCTCTTTGTTGTCAGACAACGACGAAAAAGAGGTCCATCGCCTGCGGTCTGATCGGGATCGTTACCCGAAGTCCCAGCAACCGTGCGCTGGCTGCGGCGCCAATCATTACTGCTCTGATTGCAAATTCCGCGACGTGCTCTGCCACGAGTGCGGGAAATGAGGCCACATCAGACGGGTCTGCAGAAGTCTCCTCGGACCCAGCCAGACCGCAAAGGGTACCAATCTCCGCCAATCGACAGGGAATCGCCCTGTAAGGCGAGAACCAGCAAACCACTCCTACAGAAACCGACCCGTGAATCACCTAACGAGATGGGAAGAGGCCCACCAAACACTCACTATCGGCCACGCCTCTTCACTAGAAGCTAAGAAAATTCGGGTCAAAGTGGACATCGAAAATCAACCTTGCCAAATGGAAGTTGACTCGGGTCGTCTCTGTCAATGGTCTCCTGGAAGACCCTCAAGCAACTCATCCCCACTATCCGGTGCCAAGACTTTCAATTCCAACAGCTCGTGTTAAAGGACTACCGGGGAACCGGATTCCAGTCGTAGGATCCAGTCGAGTCCGGGTTGCATTCAAGAACCGCATGGCATACTTACCCCTGACGGTGATCGACAAGGACCGGCCTAGCCTGTTAGGCCTGCAATGGTTCGCACCACTCAGCATTGAAGTGGCAGGCATTAACTGAATCGGCGGCAGTGACTGGGAAGAAGACCTTGCCCATGAATTCAGGGACGTCTTCACAGAAAAGCTAGGTGAGTACAAGGGGACCTCGATATCCTTTAGCCTTTATCCAAAGATAGCTCCCATCCGCCTTAAGCCTCGTCGAGTCCCGTTCGCTCTAAAGCCAAAAATCGATAAACAGCTTGATAAGTTGATAGCCCAGGGAATTTTAAAGCCAACTAACCACTCCCCATGGGAAACACCAATCGTGACCCCAATTAAGCCGGATGGCTCCATTCGAATTTGTGGGGACTATCGAGCCACCCTAAACCACGCCCTGCAACAAAATCCATATCCAGTGCCAGTGGTGCAACACCTCCTCCATTCCCTGGGGGGTGGAAAAGTCTTCGCTAAACTAGACTTAGTTCAGGCTTATCAGCAACTGCCGGTTGACGAAAAAAACGGCACAGGCACAGACTATCGTAACACACCGAGGTGCCTTTAAGTGTACGTGGCTTCAATTCGGAGTCAGTGTAGCCCCAGGGATCTTTCAGAGCCTAATGGAGAGACTATTGCAGGGGATCAAAGGAGTTGTCCCCTATTTTGACGATGTGCTAATTGCTGCCCCCACTCCAAAAATTTTACGGGATCGTTTAAGACTGGTTTTACAAAAATTCCAAGAAGCAGGCCTGAAAGTGAAGAAAAATAAGTGCAAACTGTGTAACAGATTGTGTTGAATTCTTAGAGTACTTAATTGACAGTCAGGGTATTCACCCTACCGATAGCAAATTGAGAGCAATAAAAAATGCTCCCAGACCCCGGAACAAAGCCGACCTCCAGGTGTTCTTAGGCCTCATCAATTTCTATAATGTATTCTTGCCACACAAGGCGACTGTCGCTGAACCTTTACATCGCCTACTAGATAAAAAAGCAATTTGGGTATAGGGTCACAGAGAAGAGCAGGCGTTCCGTAATGTAAAACAACAACTGACTTCTGACGCCGTACTAATGCAGTACAATGGGACCTTGCCATTAAATATCACATGTGATGCATCGCCTTTTGGAGTGGGCACCATTTTGAGCCATGTATTACCTAATGGTAGTGAAGACCCTGTTGCTTACTTTTCAAAAACGCTCTCGAAAACCGAGCGAAATTACAGCCAGATCGATAAAGAAGCCCTGGCAATTGTATTAGCCGTTAAAAGATTTCATGAGTACGTGTACGGCCGGGCTTTCACCATTGTAACTGACCACAAACCATTGCTGGGGATCATCGCTGGGGACAAGCCAACTCCCTACATACTTTCTCCCAGATGACCCGCTGGTCAGAATTCTTGGCTGCCTACAATTATCAGCTACAATATCGTCCCGGTAAAGCCATTCCCCATGCTGACGTGTTGAGCCATGCACCGCTCCCTGAAACCATCAACGATCCTGCACCAACGATGACAACATTGCAGATCGAGACACTCCATACGCCGCCATTAACTGCCCGTGACATCGCGAGAGAAACAAAACGCGGCCCCATCTTAGCATGAGTCCTCACATGGGTGGAATGCGGATGGCCATTGGACCAAGTACCAGACGACTTTGCACCATTCAAAAGCCGTCAGAGTTGTTCTCACAGAAGGGCTGTATCATCTGGGGCGATAGAGTCGTTATCCCAGAACGACTCCAACAGGCACTGTTAAGAACCTTGCATGATGGCCACCCTGGCATTGTGCGCATGAAGGGCCCCACACAAAGCTACGCGTGGTAGCCAGGCATCGACAGACAAATTGAATCGTGGGTTAAAACTTGCCAGAGATGCCAAGAAGTAAGCAACGCTCCACCAAAAGCAACCCCAATTGAATGGGAGATGCCGCAGGGATCCTGGTCCTGCATCCATCTGGACTTTGCTGGGCCGACCAAAGGCCACACATTTTTGCTAACCGTTGACGCCTACTCGAATTGGCTTGAGATTCACCGAATGAGGAATACGACCATCGAAGCGGTCATCAAAAGACTGGAAAGACTGTTTGCAACCCACAGATTACCAGACGTTCTGGTATCTGATAATGGGCCCCAATTTACCACGCTGTCTTTTGAACAGTACCTGGCTGACCGCGGTATCCGACATGCGCTTACTTCGCCTGCACACCCTGCGGCCAACGGTAGGGCTGAGCGCATGGTACAATTCATCAAAAGGACTCTACAAAAGATAGACTACGACAACATCGATGAGAAAATCAACCGAATCCTTTTCCTACAGCACATCACACCTCACAGCGTCACCAACAAAACTCCCGCCGAGCTGCTAATGGGACAAAAGCTCTGCTCCCACCTCGACCGGTTACACCCAGCCTACGAACCGGAAAAGCCACTCGGATCCAGCGGCCGATGCCGTACCTTCCAGGTAGGCGATTTAGTATTCGCTAAAAACTTATCGGGCGATCCGCTGTGAGTAGAAGCGACCGTAATCTGCGTAACCGACCCAAGATCATACCTCGTTCAGTGCCCTGACGATAGACTTTGGAAGCGCCACATAGATCAACTACAATCGCGGCTACCGTCACGCAATTCCGAACTCCCTTATGACCAAACTGAGGGGGGGGGAGAGACAGAGGAAAACGAATTGCAACTAGAGGAAAACCTTTTTGAAGGGACTGAAACGCAGGAACAGGAACCGGGGACCGGAGTGAGTTCACCTCAGGGAGTGGCCAGTGATATTGGTGATGACGGGAACGCGAACTCAGAACCAGAGGCACCCCTACCGTTAAACAATGATCTACCTCAACAGAAGTGCAGCCAACCACCAGGCACTTTACGAAAATCAAAAAGACTGATAAAACAACCATCCTACCTCAAGGACTATGTAACCGCGCCCCGTGGGCAGAAGCCGGAGAAAAGGGGTATTGTGAATGAATAATGCCAAATAAAGTTATCTTGAGCTTGAAGTCAAGTGCAGGGTTCTGGCCCTGCACTTCTGATTGGCTGTTAATGGCAGGATCGGATCGGTCCGTTCAGGAGCATCTGATTGGCCATTAACAGGCCATTCTCATTGGTTAACGGAGCTAGCGCTCCAGGATTGCTATTGGTTGAATAGTTAATAAGTTGCCTATATAAGGAAGGCTATAGCAGCCATCCAGTTGAGCTGTCACACCATGTAAATAAAGAGTTTGAAGTTCACTGTTTCTACCGGCTCGTCTCCATTATTCGCACCCATGCTGTAGACTTAACATCATTCATTTGCATTTTAACACTGGAATTCTAAGGAAGTATTGTGGTGTTGTTTACTTCAAATTAAGCCAATTCTTCAGTTAATTAGCATTATGTGTAAATCATGTGGCTCTGACCACATCCTAGTTTTTTCCTTCAATAATCTGATTAAGGCATTCGTATTAGTTAGGTGTAAGATCCCATACCATGTTCTTTATCAGCCATGGAGATTCAAAATGAATTAGTGAAGTTCGTCAAAATTTCAAAGAGAAACTTTGAATTATGTTCTTATTAGCCAGGAGCCAACTGTAGGTAAAAAGAAAGTAGCATTTCATAAAATTGGAACCAAATATGTTCATTAAGTACCTTCTGGTCATAGAATAATGTTAGAACTGTGAACATTATGTAAGCATTGTCAAATTAAATGCAGTGATACTCGTTTGCTTGTGTAAAGAAGCTAAAACATTGCTATAAGTTGAAATGATGAGTATTGTAATACTATGAATAATATTATATACCCATCTGCAAATACTTATCATATGTTTTTTTAGACTTACTGAATTAGAGATAGCAATCATTTTTAGCCAAGGATAGTGCTCCACTCTTTTTAAATAGGAGAAAGGCTTTAAAGACAGACTGACAACTGGTATACTTACGTATATGTATGGGTACATGTGTGCATGTAGGAAAAAATATAATACCCATGGGTGAACCAGGATTTTCTTGAATTGGATGAGTTAAATTATGTTAGAATTCTAGGAGGCTTACAGTTTTTGTATGTTTTTTTTTTTCACTCTACAAAACAAGTTGAAAACTATGTTTTGGGGTTTTGGGTAGCTGCCTCCCCCAAAAACAATCTTAGTGGTTCACTTCTAATCTTTGTATCATTCAATAAATTATTTTTATTATTTATAATATGCTTTTAACTTGACCCTCAAAAATTATTTTAAAAAAATATAATGATGTATAACTCAAATTCTTTTCATACAACTAAGACTGAATTACAATAAATAAAAGAGATGTGAAAAATAAATGATTGCTAATTTAAGCAAACTTTCTAGATTAAAGTAATGGTGACAACTGTTGGGTATGTTAGATGACTAGTGAATATGGCATGAAGGTGGAGAATGTATGGAGTAGGAGCAATGGAGAATACTGCAATGGATTCTTCAATGTAATACTAGGGAATAGATACAGAAACCTGAATAATGAGGACACATTTAATTAACTTGAAAGAGTTGTGATAAATAATATGAAAAATATTTATGATCTGAATCAAATGCCCAGTTTTCCCTTTTTAGGGACCTTCAGGGGACCCTGGCCAAAGTGGACAGAAAGGAGAGAGTGGCTATCCAGGACCACCTGTAAGTTTTTGCAATGCTGGTTGTTGCTTTAGTAACTACACTTTTCTAGTACACTTTTGCCCTTTCTTTTCATACAATTTGAAAACAAGCTCACATGCTCGATATTTATCTTCAGTTGTAAAGTTAAATTAAAATTCATTCTCTTAATTAAACTCATATGAACCACAAAAATTGCGATGTGGCTTTAATATGTTTACTCTACACATTCTTGACTTGCTTGCATCATTTAAAAGTATTCTAGATTGTACATAGATTAAGTAAAATTGTAGGAACTGATAACAGTTACTGAACTGATTATGGTTAGCTTATGTGGGAATTCTGCCAAAAGCCTGTTCAGAATACCAATTTACTGCCTGCATTTTTTTCAACCACACTTACGATAGCTAAAGACCTACATTTTACTGAGCTACAATAAAGGAAAGTACAGTTGTAAAAATTCAGAAGTTATAAAGTTTGAACCTTCAGTTTCAAAATTTCCCACTTTGGATTTTGAGATTAAAAACTTTGTAAATATTTCAGGTTTTGCCTTACATTTCCCTCATTTTGTGGCACACAGAGCCATCTCTCCGGGCATGCCAGCCATTGCTCTTCCGGGTTCTGGCACACACACATGTGCACCAACCCACTGGTCTTCGCATGCGCATGCGTGCCTGAAACTGGAAGACCAGTTGGCCAGTGGTGTCAAAAACGCACCAGGGAGCTACTCTTCTGGTTTCCAGCACTCCCCCCACATGTGGTCCCATTTCGGCACTCGGTGCCAAAAAGGTTCACCAACACTGATCTATATATTTAATGTACATTAAATGTAGAAATCTAATGTAGTAAACCAGCAGGATTTTTATGCACACAGATAAGGAACAGATAGCAATAGCAATAGCACTTAGACTTCTGCACCTAAGATTTTTTTTCTGTCATCAGTTTTCCATGTTTCTGTGTTTCTATCTGAATTCATTATATGCATTAGACATTGCAAGATATCCCAATCTGTAAAATGAAAGAGGAGGCATCCTTAAAAAAAAAAAAACATGCAGGAGAGCCTTTCAATTTGTGTTCCATTTCCATTAAGGAGATGTGACAGTGAAACTGGTTGAAACTTGATGTACAGTATTATTTTGGAAAAAAGCTCTACTTGTTCCATGAGTGGCTTCCTTCTGGGTCAGCCTGCATAGAATCAGCCTCTCTGATTTTTTGTGCTCTTGACAACTCACGGATAAGACTTTCTCCCCCAGTCTCTGGACTTTGTTCTCCCATATGATTAATTAAGTGTCTGACCTTGTCAAGTCAATTTTAAACAAGCACAGTTAAGTTTATTCACAGTAAATTATATCTACATTTTTTAAATCTTTTCTTTCAGGGACTTATGGGTAACAAAGGAGAGTCTAGAGATGTAAGTCAACCATTAGTTTGTGGTACCAGATCTTTTGTATTTCTTCATGTTGGAAAACTTTTTTCACTGTCTCTCTCTTTACTTTAAAGCACTGCACGCTGATACGTAACATCAAAGATAAATGCCGTAAGTCTATTTCTTTTTCCCCTGGTCTTGATGTAGTAGGCTTTTTGGTATAGATTATAAAGTAATTTCTTTCTTTTCCTTCTTTCTCTCTTATTATTATTCACAGCTTGCTGTTATGGTAAGTTCCTTTTAAATTACTCAATATCTGCAATCAGATGAAAAAAACGACATACACAACTTCTTTGAAAGACAAGCATTGAATTATTCACTGGTAAACTCTGTCCCTTCCTTTGGGGGTGAGGTGTAGAACTAATACCTTTTTTCTCATAATATTTATTTTTTAATGTCCCTGGTTTCTGTAGGTCCAAAAGAATGTCCTGTTTATCCAACTGAATTGGCCTTTGCTCTTGATACTGCCGCTGGTGGAAATGCAGATACTTTCAATAGAATGAAGAACACAGTGATGTCAATTGTTAACAATATCACAATTACAGAAAGCAACTGCCCCAGAGGTGCCCGGGTAGCACTGGTTACATACAATAATGAAGTTACCACTGAGATACGTTTTGCTGACAGCAGAAAGAAGAAGGATTTGATAAAACAAATCGAGGACCTCCAATTTGTTCAGACCTCCAAACAACGTAGCTTAGAAACAGCCATGGCATTTGTGGCCAGGAATACCTTCAAGCGAGCACGTAGCGGCTTCCTTATGAGGAAAGTTGCTGTGTTCTTCACCAATGGGCCAACAAGAACATCTCCAGGGTTGAATGAAGCAGTACTAAGACTCTACAATGCTGGAGTTGTACCTGTATTCCTTACAAACAGAGAGGACAGGGTCCTTACCAACGCATTACAGGTCTGCTTCCTTTTGGTTTTCTTCCCCCTGCACAATCTTTCCAGGATTCAATCAATCGATCAATTATAGGACTCAGGAATTCACTTCTGTCTTTCAGGAGCACTCAACAAAATGGCTTAATTTTGTTATTTTTTTTATATGATTACTGTCCTTGGTTCACTCAGCATACAATATTTTGGATTTGAAAAGGAAAAGGTTGTTTCGGAGTATTTGTAGCCATGTGCAGAGCACTTGTGGCCACTCCCTAAATTAAATGCATCTTTTCCCCAAATTATGCTACAGCTGTGAGCAACAACCATTTAATCCTGAGAAAAGATGCTGCTGCATAGGGAGTTCATATATGAATGAATCAAACTCTCATCTGTCAGCCTGAAAGTGTTGTGGTTTATCAGCAATAGCTAGGCAAAGTCTTAAAAGCAGCAGACAATGTAGATGCTTTTGCATATAGTTCTTTTTGCCCAAGACATGCTTACAGAACTTCCCTCAAAGGAGTTGTCTGAGCAAAGTAAAATAAAATAATCAAGATGGCAGCCACAATTGTGCAATTGAAGCTCTGCACTGATGTGACTATCATCTTCATTTTTTAAAAATCATATGCTATGGATGCCCATAAGACCATCCACAACAGGAGATTGTGACTGTCTTCAGAAAAGAGTAAAGGGCAGCCAATTACTGTAGCAGCTTTCTGTTTTTGTTTGTTTGTTTCCTAAGTTCAAAATAATAATTTGACTCTTGTGATCTACTGTATATTTGATATTCTATGTATCCAGTGAGACTTAATTTCTTCCTCCTGTATCTGTTAGTAATTTAAAAAAAACAGTCCTAAAGATTAAGAAAAAGCGTATCATGTGGTGGTGGGGAATACCCTGAGGATGGGGAAGTTGGCAGAAATGACTGTGTATCCAAGCAGGAGCATCTGGCTTCTGATCATATAAACAGTTCTTTGGATATAAGCCATAAAGTCCATTAATAGTGTATGGCTGCTTCTTTACCAGTTGAAGCTGTCAGATCAGTATATACTGTGGATGAAAGAAGAGACTAAGGAGATGGCAATTATTATGTCATTGTTTTGAAAATGATGGCCTTGCACTCAGATTAATTAAAACATACGAAAACTTATTTGCCACTGTGTGGCAACCTTTATTTTTGAAACTATCCTTAGAAGGATTAAAAGAAAAATTCTCAGACAATGATGGGAAACCTACATAGGATAGTAATTTGCTGAAATAGCTTCCTAATTTGAATAGCATCAAGTTAAGCACTCTTTTTCAGAGATGCATGGTGTCCTAGTTAAAATTGTCCTACACAGGTTGTTCATTTCATAGTGCAGTCACATTAATTGGATTTTGTGCATGATCCAGTTTTTAAGATGTCGTTGTTGGCATCTCTCCCCCCTCCCTCATATTCTCTTCTGTCACTTCTACTAGGGCTCAAGATAACAATACATAATTCTTTCTCCATTTTATCATCACAATAGTTTTAGAATAGTTGGGTTTGGACTTAATTTAAAGCCACTTCATGAGTTTTGTGGCTAAGTATATATTGTTAGTTTTTCACATCACATTTCTTGTGAGTAAGTTAATATGGGTGGTGGATAAGCCAAGAAGTTGTGATAGTTCATATTCAAGTCCTGGTCCACATGTTGTGAGTCCTATCCTCAGGTGTTCTGGGGGTAAAGTAGGAGATAAAGAATGGACAACCTGTTTGTTGCATCAAGTCTGAATTGGACCTTATGACAAATGCACATTCATGTTGAATCTTTCTCTCGATGATGCAGAAAAGTAGGCTTTGAATCTAAAAGGTAAATGTATAGAACAATTTACAGAAATGTACTGAGAGCTGTATCTATGTTCAAGTGGAATTAAGAAAAGCTAGTCCCTTTCTTGGTACATTTTAGAGACCCTGAACAATTTAACAAACTCTTTTCAGAATTCCATTCACTACATGTTTCTCTTCTTGTTTTTAGATAAATAACACTGGTGGACAAGCTTTTGCATTTACTGGTGGCGCTGCTCAATTGGCTGCAACTCTTAGAAAAGTGTTCACATGCCATATTTGTCTAGGTAAAATATGCGACATTTTTTTTTTTGCTTGAAATATTTGTGTACTATGACAAAATCAATTTGTAACCAGTCTGCTTGAAGATTTTTGACAAAATTGGAGGGAACCGGGAAATTTGAGTGGGGTTTTTTTTGGTTTTAAGCTCTGCCATGGAAGGGCTGTGTTGTAGGACTTTTCAACTTTGGACTTGATCAGAATGCCTTATGATGTCATGGTCATAAACCTTTCTGGAACCAGCTGTTCAGTCCGAGCAGGCTTTAAGAAACTTGTGTATTTGTTTTTCGACTGTTACTAAGGTTTCTTCTGTTTCTAATAGTGCTATACAAGGGACATTTTGTTTTCACATTTGCGTTCTCATGATTATTCCCTATTGCTTTGGTGTTGCTTTGGTAGTGATGAAATTTAAACCTACAATTAGCCTCATTAAAGCAATACTACAATCTGCTCATAAGGCAGTCATTCAATTGGTCCCCATTGTAATGGAAAATTTTATGGTGGAAAAGAGCTGTGGTGGAGCAGTGGTTAGAATGCAGTACTGCAGGCTACTTCTGCTGATCACCGGCTACCAGCAGTTTGGCAGATTGAATCCCACCAAGGTTGGGCTCAAGGTTGACTCAGCCTTCCATCCTTCCAAGGTAAGTAAAATGAGAACCCAGATTGTTAGGGGCAATAGGCTGACTCTAGAGAGGGCTGTAAAGCACCGTGAAGTGGTATATAAGTGCTACTGCTATTGCCATTATGGGCCAGTCAAGGATTTCTAGACTCACTCTAAACAAATCCCTAAATATCTAAAACATTTTAAAATGCATAATTGGAAGGTACTAGATGCTTTGGTTTTTGGCACAAATGAAGATTTGTATATCTTGCTGTTTATGTCCAATTGAAAGACAAAAAAAGGGCACTGCAAATATTAATTATGTAACAATTATATATTTATTTATCTAGATGTATGTGATCCTGATCCCAGCTGTGGTATCCAGAGAGCTGGCTTTGGCAGAGACAGACGGGCAGTTCCTACAGATGTTGACATTGATATAGCATTCATCCTGGATAGCTCTGAGAGTACCACTCAAATGCAGTTCAAAGAAATTAAGAGCTACATTTCATATATTGTAAACCAACTGGAAATTAGTTCTGATCCCAAGGTATCACAACATCATGCTAGGGTTGCCATTATCCAACATGCTCCTTTTGAATTTCAATCAAACTCAAGCATATCTCCTGTCAAAGTTGAATTGTCACTCACAGATTATGGCCCAAGGGACAAATTAACAGATTTCATTCAGAACCAAATGTCACAATTGTATGGAACACGGGCTGTGGCGACTGCAGTAGACTATACAATGAGGCATATTTTTGAGAGTGCACCAAATCCCAGAGATCACAAAGTCATTGTTTTGATGATGACAGGAGGCATTGAAAAGGAAGAACTTGAACACCTTCAGAATGTTATTGTAGAAGCTAAATGTAAGGGATATTTTGTTGTCATTATTGGCATTGGTAGGAATATTAATATTCCAAGTATCTACAGCTTGGCAAGTGAGCCTAATGATGTCTTCTTCAAATATGCTGATATGGCGTCAGAACTTCATGAAGAGCCATTGCTACGTTTTGGAAGCCTCTTACCATCCTTCATCAATAGTAAGTAGATGCTTAATCTGTCAGTGAAAGGTAGGGAGTTAGAAGGGTTAGATCGAGGAAAATTTGAACCTGGGAAGGGAAACTTCCTTTTATCATTTTATAGTTTAGGGTGCAAGAGTCTACAGCAAAGAACAAGGTTGCAAAATAAACCTAAAATCATATGCTTGACTGAGTACTTCAATCAGCGTCTGCCGTATATCTGTCTGTCTGTCTGTCCATCCATCCACCCATCCACCCATCCATCCAACTTAGAAATTACCCACTTCCTCCACATAAGGAGTCTGGGTGGAATACAAAATATTAAACCATAAAAATTATACATAAAATTTAAAAAGAGGCAAAGATAGTTAATGTTCAATGTTAAAAATAAATTAAAAGATGGGGGAAGGGCCATTAGGGCACTAAGCAGCCACATAGCTGCGTGTTCCTTTGTGAGCCCCAAGCAAAACAGCAGAGCCCGAAATGAGAGGTTTGGATTAAGAGGATTACATGGATGTTTAAATAAAACATTTGTCAGCCAAATTTGATGCTTTGATCCTAGAATTGCAGGATCAGACAAATTTCTCTAAAAGGATTCCTAAATTTTGTATTGATTAAAATAATTATTGTCAAACTTGGAATCATTCTGAGTAAACACAACTTGCATGCATCTTAGATATCTCTTAATTCCTAGTTTCTCTGTTATAGATATTAAATTTGGAAAAAAATGTATCAGTGTATCTTTAAAGTATCCTGTTTCCTATTTAAACAAATAGCAAAGCCTTTAATTCTACCTAAAGAAAAGGCCTATGCTTCCTCAATTTCTATCTCTGTTTTCTTTTTTGCTTTAAAAATTATTAATAAGTAGCATTTAAAAATAGTAAGAAAATGACCATGCAGCTGTCTATCCAGATATATAATTTGAAATAGCAGAACAAAAAGCAGCACTTTAGTTCTTGATAGATTGGTACCAAAAGAGAGCTCATGTAAGCTACTGCTATATATCTCTATATTAATAAAAGAGAAGACATTGGGATACATCCAGCCAGGCAGCCTGGGGGTGGGGGCAGCAGGGAGGGGGCTGCTGAATTAGTTCAAGTTCTTATGTGGCTGCAACAGATCTAGAATTATCACCCCCATCCCAGCCCCTTAAGCTACACAGAGCTGTTATCTATTTGTTACCAGGCTGAGGAAGAGAAATTCCTCTATAATGGGCAGAATATAATAAAGCAGCAAGCTTGAACTCTACACATGTGGGTCTGATTGCTTATGACTGACAGAATATTGCTAATTCTAAATAAGTGTAAGAATGTTTAAATAAAGACATGGTTTCAATTCCCATAATACGTTTGGAAAATGAGAAAATATTTATGCAAAAATTCTCCCTTATATTTTAGGTGAAAATACCTTTTACTTATCTCCAGATATCAGGAAAAAATGTGATTTGTTCCAGGGTGACCAGCCAATCAAAAAATTTGGCCAAAAACAACTGTAAGTCTTTATCATAATTTATCTTCATTGTCAGAAAGTAATTTTTCCTCCAGATACCAAGTTATCTATGAGAGAATGAGACTCCTTTCTTCGTTATGCTTGTCATGTTATCTCTATTTTTCAATTGTATTGATTGTGTTGTAGTTTATTTCCTTGATTGTTGTGAGCCACCCAGTCACTGTGAATTGTGGCATACAAATTTAATAAAGTATTAAATTATTATTATTCATCACACAGTCAGCCACATGTTCAGACTGGGTATGGCATTTTTGTCTACCTATCAAGTCCTTACCAAGAACCTGAGATAGGCAAATCTGGATACTTAATGTTGTTACACATATCACTGCAGGATGGAAGCTGTTTCAAGTAAAGCTGCCTTCTGCAATTGACTAATGGCAAATTTGTCAATGCCTATGGTGTTCACGTGGTGCTCCAGTTGTTTTGGGACTGCACCCAAGGCACGTATTACTATTGGTACTATCCTTGCTTGCCTTTGCCATAGTTGTTCTATTTCTATTTGTGGGTCTTTGTATTTTGTTATTTTCTCCAATTCTTTCTCTTCTATTCTGTTGTCTTCCGGTACTGCCACATTGACTATCCAGACTAATAATAATAATAATATCTGGGGATTGAAGGTGCAATAAATATGGGTTTAGAGCAATATAAACTTGTTTCTTATATGTGTAGAAAGCAGTATTCCCATTTGACCCTGCCCTTGTCTCATCGCCAATTCTTAAGGCAGGGGTCTTCCAACTTGACAGCTTTAAGACTTTTGGACTACAACTCCCACAATTCTTCCTCTAGTCATGTTAGTTCAGGAATTCTGGGAGTTGAAGTCCACAAGTCTTAAACTTGCCAAGTTTAAAGACCTTTGTCTTCAAACAGTTGTCTTTAAGTTATCTTTAATTGTACAGTATTTAGATGTCCTGGGTTTAAAGCATTGTTTTTCTTTTCAAGCCAATAGCATTCTGTGATGGCTGCAAGTTCTATAAAAGCTACTATGTTCTGTAAGCACTCTATCGAAGACTAAGTCTGGTGACTAATAATACATGAGAGTTCTTATTCTTCCTTATAAACTGATGTAGGCTTGCCTCTCTCCCTGTCTCTTGTCTATGTAAAGAAAGAAAAAAGGACAGTAAATTCCTAAACATAACCAAAGCTTGTGAAATTGGCAACCTTTGTGATGCTGATCTTTTTTTTTCCTAACACCCCCCACCTCTCCCCACTCAAGTATTCAGCTTGGATATGGCAGAATGGGTCATAGGAAGGAATGGTTGGATAGAATCCTGGAATCTGGCTCTCCCCATCCCTGATGCTGTGCTTGAATTGTGGATATTTTACTTGTGTGGCTGATGATTTGCTGAAAAGGGAGAGCAGCACATTCCCAAGAGTCAAGCAGTTGTTTTGTCCCTCACACACTGCACAAGCATGATGAGGACAGTCCCATTTAGCATTGGGTCAGAATAGACTAAAGCAGTGGTGGGATTCAGCCAGTTCGCACCACTTCGGGAGAACCGGTTGTTAACTTTCTGAGCAGTTTGTTGAACTGGTTGTTGGAAGAAATCATTAGGGCAGAGAACCGGTTGTTAAATTATTTGAATCCCACCACTGGAATAAAGGGACATGAGGTGGAGCAGCAGGATAGTTTGGCAAGATGACTGGAGAACTCTTTTTTTTTTTTTAATTTTTATTGGTTTTTAAAACAAACATAAACAAACAAAACATAAAAACATCAAATCATCTTCCATAAATGTACAAACAGTGTGTCGGTTGGTTTACAAATTGTTTTGTGCTTCCATTTCATAGTCTTCAATGATAATTACATTGTATATAATCTTGTATTTTCAATCAACATATTAAATACATTAATATCATTATTAATCAATCATTTGACTATACTTTTATTCATGCATGTTTTCCAAAATGATCATATTTTACTTAATTTGTTTTATGATAATTCAGATTATCATCCCAGATCTATCCTAGAATCATTTTGTAGATATAAGAAAAGAATACATCTTTATATATTTATTATTTTCTAAAAATCTACATATTTCATTACTATATTTTATTGTCTAACCATTGATAGAATAGATCCCAAATTTTATAAAATTGTTTATCATCTTGTTCTCTAATTTCAAATGTCAAGCTACTCATTTCAGCACATTCCAATATTTTCCTAATGATTTCCTCCTCTGATGGTATTTTCTCATTTTTCCAGTTCTTAGTGAATACAATCCTAGCCGCTGTTAATACATTTACAATCAAATATTTCAAGTCTTTATTGTATGTATCTGGTAAAATTCCCAACAGAAAGAACTCTGGTTTTAAATCTATATGTTTCTTTGTCATTTTTCTCAACCACATGCGAATTTTAGTCCAATATTTTGTAGCGTCCTCACAGGTCCACCACATATGGTAATATGAGCTAGGTATCTGATGACATTTCCAACATTTTTCAGATTTATTCTTGAACATTCTTGCTATTCTTGTCGTGGGAAAGTGCTACCTGTAAAACATCTTATACAGATTTTCTTTATATGCTGTTGACATTGTCATTTTATAATTTTGAGACCACAATTTTTGCCATTTCTCTAGATCGATCCCATATCCAAAATTCTTCCCCCAAGCAATCATAGTTTCTTTAACTTGTTCTTCTTCTAGTTTAATTTCTAATAAATATCCATGTAATTTTTTAATCACCTTTTCATCAGTACCTGTCAAAATCTTATCTAAATCAGTCAGTTTATCATAGAAACCTTCCATTTTAGAATCTTTGTCATACCTTGAATGTATTTGCACATATGAAAACCAATTCATCTTTATACCTTGTTCCTCTAGTTTTTGTATAGATTTAAGTTCACCCTTTTCATTCAATATTTCACCATATTTAACTGTTTGTTCCTTTTTATATATTATAGGATAAGAAAATGCTTCAATAGTCAATAGCCAGACTGGAATTTTCAAATAACATTGTCTTTTAATCTTCTCCAAGTTTAACCACAGAGACTCCCGTATATAATGTCTTCTAAAGTACCCCCATGTTTTAGTTCCCTTATACCATAAAAAAGCATGCCACCCCAACAACAGATCATGTCCTTCTAATGTCAACAGTCTAGTATTTCTTAATGTTATCCATTCCTTAACCCACATCAAATTTGTAGCTTGGTAATACAACTCCCAATTAAGCAAACCAAATCCTCCTCTTATTCTAGCATCTTGCAAAAGTTTTAACTTTATTCTTGCTTTCTTACCTTGTCATATATATTTCAACACAATTTTATTTAAATCTTCAAAGTAGTCTTTTCCAAGCCTAATTGGAATTGTTTGGAACAAATATAAAATTCTGGGTAGTATATTCATCTTGATTTTTGATATTCTCCCTATTAATGACAGTTGTAAATTTTCCCATTTCACCAAATCTAGCACTATCTGCTATTTAAGTTTGATATGATTATTCTCTTTTAATGTATTGCATCTTGCTATCAAATATATCCCCAAGTACTTAATCTTATTCGTGACCTGAATTTTCAATAGATCTGCCAGTTCTTCCTTTTGTCTTAATAGCATATTCTTTGTCAAAATCTTTGTCTTATCTTTATTTATTTTCAAACCAGCCACCTTTCCATATGTCTCTATCTTTTCTATCAATTTTGATGCTGTTTTTAGTGGGTCTTCTAAGATAAAAACCAGATCATCTGCAAATGCTCGCAACTTAAATTCTTCCTTTTTAATTTTCATCCCTTTTATATTCTTTTCATCTCTAATATTTCTGTTTAGCACTTCCAAAGTTAACACAAACAACAAAGGTGATAGTGGGCACCCTTGTCTTGTTCCTTTTCTTATATCAATAGATTCTGTCAGTTCTCCCTCTATCATTACCTTTGCCATCTGCTTATGATATATAGCTTCTATTGCTTGAATAAATTTTCTAGCAAAGCCTATCTGTTCCAGCAGTAATAACATGAATCACCAATTCACATTATCAAATGCCTTCTGTGCATCTAGAAATATCAAAGCCATTTGTTTTTCAGGATGTGCCTCACAGTATTCCAAAGTGTTCAAGATTACTCTCATATTGTCTTTGATTTGTCTCTTTGGCAGAAATCCATTTTGGTCAGGATGGATACAATTATTTAAGTATTTTTTAAGTCTTTCTGCCAATATTGAAGAAAAGATTTTATAATCTGCATTTAGTAGGGAGATAGGTCTATAATTCTTGATTTGTAATGGATCAGTCTCCTCTTTTGGAACAAGCTTCTGACCATGATTTAGGTACCCTCTTCTTTAACATAACTTCATTCATAACTTCTAGCAGTGGAAAATTCAATGATTCTTGTAATGTTTTGTAAAATTCTGCCAGAAGTCCATCTGGGCCTGGTGCCTTTCCATTATTTTGTTTCTTAAGTGCTTCAGTTAACTCCATCATCATTATATTGTTTTCTAACATTGTTTCAATCTCTTTAGGTATCTGGGGTAAATTAGCATTCTGTAAATACTGTTTAACTCTTTCCTCATAAATATTTTCTTGTATGTATAGTTTCCCATTATAATCTCGAATAATTTCCTTCTTCTCTTTACTTTACTCTTTACTTTTTGTTTTCTGCAAAGAAAAAGGCCAATTCTTTCCCCATCCACTGTGTGAAGTCTTTTCCCTTTAAAATAGTATTATTTAACATCCCTCTAGATCTTTTTCTTTGTCCTTTCCATTTAATTGTCATTGGATTGTGATCTGCCCAAGTACTTGTTTCAATATTTATTTCTTGAATATTAGTTAACAATTCTGTTGATATCTATATCATATCTATTCTGGACCATGATAAATATCTATTTGAGTAGAAGGTATATTGTTTAGTTTTAGCATTTCTTTCTCTCCATGTATCTTTTAAGTTTATTTCATCTACCATTTAAAAAAAAGATTTAGGGAGAGTCTTTCTATTTTTGCTTTATTGTTTTCTGTGCTGTGTAGTCCAGTTTATTGTCTACAATTCCATTAAAATCTCCTGTCATAACTATATTAACATAGTCCAGTTCAACTATTTTCATATGTAATTTTTTATAGAATTCTTCTTGTTTGTCGTTCGGGGCATAAATTGCAATCAGGAGTGTTTTCATATTATTGTCCATTATTTTCACCATTAATATTCTTCCGTTGTCATCAGTATAAATCAATTTCACTGAGATGGTCTCTTTAATATATAAAACCACTCCTCTTTTCTTACATTGTGTCAAGGAAGTGAATATTTTCCCTAATTTTGGCTGTATCAACAATTGTTCATATTGTTTTTTAATATATACTTCTTGTAGGCAGATTATATCAAATTTTAATTTCTCTAATTTATGAAAGATTTTCTTTCTTTTAATGGCTGAGTTAAGTCCATTTATATTAATTGTAATCATTTTTTCCTCTTCCATGGTTATATTTTGTAATTAGGTTTAACAGCTCTTGTGGATCTTGGTTCACGTTGTTCTTTGGCTTCCTCCTTTCCACCTTCTGCATCTTCTTCTTTTTCAGTCGTCATTTGGGAGTCCTCTTGGAATTCAATTAGTGAAATTTCTTTTTCTGCCTCTTCCTCCCCTCTGAAAAATTCTGTGTAAAATGATTCAGCTTTCTCAATTAAGTCAATTCTATATCTCTGTTCTTGCCATGTAAACATTAAACCTCTGGAATCAGGCATCTATAATTCACCTCTATTTTAAGTAATAATTTGGTCAAGAATCGGTATTCTCTTCTCATCTCTCTCACTCTTCTGGGTACTTGTTTCAAGACCACAATCTCCTTATCTTTGTATTTCAATGTTTTCTCTCTTGCCACTTGTAATATTTGCATTTTAATGGCTTTCTTTGTAAATCTGATGTGAACTTCTCTTGGTAAGCTATTTCTCATCGCATATCTTGTGAAGACTCAATAAACCTCATCTATTCCATCCATCATCTTCTCTTCAGTTATTTCCAAAGCTTCAGCCAATATTTCTATCATTATCTCAGCTAGTTTTTGTCCTTTTTCTTCCTCTATGTTTTGAAATCTAAGATAAAATTCTGATCTGTCCATCTCCCATCTCAGCATACCACTTTTACCTTGTTCAACCACAGTTAATCTGTTATCAATGTCTCCAATCTTCTTATCTCTTTGTTTATCTTCTTCTTCAATTTTTTGGAGTCTCTCATCATACTTCATTGTTATGACTCCCCTTCAAAATTCAAATGAACAAAACAGAAAGCAGCCGTTTCAGCAGTAAATCCAAACAGAAAGTAGTCTCACAAGATAACGGCTGTCATAAATCACAATCCCCAGCAGCAAACCCCATTCTATTCGGCATACCAGTCCCGGCAAACAATTTTCAGCCTCAGAGCCTCTGCTGTAAAAATCCACACTCCATTCAAGCACTTTGTTCCTGACAAGTTTTCCAAACCCAGCTGTGTCCTTTTACTCATTGAGGCAACGTGCTACTTTCCCTAATTAACATCTGGCTTGCTTCCCCCCAACTTGACGTCTCAGTCTCCTCCTAGTTCTTGCATCCAGCCACGATCTGTCAACTTCCCCACTCGACACCTCTGATTCATTTTGTGGATCAGATGCTGGCATGAATGAGGTCTCAGGCTCTGGTGAAGATTTTCTGTCAGATAACCTCTCATCCTCCTGGGTCACATCTGTGTCTTCTAATAATTTAGACTCCACATTCATAGCAGGCTCCAGCCTTTCATCATCAGAGTCATCAGAGTCAAAAGTCACAGCAGGATCGATCCTTTCAGTCACAACACTTCATCATCATTTGTTGGATGTTCTCCACTTTTTCATCAGTTTTCCCTGTTCTTTGTTCAATGTTCTCTGTTCTTTGTTCAATGTTCTCCATTCTCTTTTCAAAATTCTCTGATCTTGTTTGAATATTTTGAATTCCTTGCATAATCATCTGCAGGGTCACTTTTTTTTTTTTGAAACAAATTTTTATTAATTTTAAAGATAAAACAACACATCATTAACCATTAAATACATAAACACATAAAACCTCTTAACATTATAAATCCTTACAAGTCGAACAAAACATTATTTTTATACAACATAATTCCAATTTATCCCATCTCCATATGGACACACAAATATCTTTCAGCAAATTTCTCATTATTTCTCTTTACTCCTATTCAATTTCATTTCTCTTCCATATTTATCCATTTTATAGTCATCATATTCATTTCTTTCTGGCTTGTTTAAATTATTCTCATCTAACATTCCTCCAAGGTTTTATTGATTCTTTTTTCCTTTTTTTTATAAAAAACAAATTTTGTTAGTTTTACCAAAAACACAATACACAAACATACAAACACAAAACATAAACAAAACTAAAAGATCTTTTCTGAAGGTTGTCTGTTCCCGGGTTAAAACTCTTCACACAGACACAAATTCAAACATCATATTCATCCCATATATCCTTCCATATCTTATTATCATTTTCTTTTTTATATATATATATAAAAACCATTTTTATCAGTTTTATAAAAACAATGCACAAAGAGTCAAGGCATAACAGCTTATAAATTCTTTTCTAGGAAAAAATAATAATAAAAGACTAATAAGGCATAACATTTCCAGATTATAATATCAATATTTCATATAGTATTAACTTCATATCTTGTCCCTACTTCTCCTTTCCATCCAAATTATTTATTAATTAAAATTTTATTGCCTTTTATCAATATACAAAATCCAAAAAAAAAGCATATATATCCTTCCATATCTTATTACCATTTTCAACAACATTCTTTGTCTGTTCTATTTCCAATTATCCATTCATCTTTTTTTTTTTTCCCTTTTACTATACTTCTCCTGTACACCAATTGGAGTAACATCTATAACTCATTACCCTAACTTAGAAATACTACGTATAGCAATTTTTCTTGGGATTCTGTTTGAAAGATTCTAAGATTACATAATAAATTTTATATTCTAAATACACATATAAAAACACACTCTTATATACCCTCCAGAATCCCTCTTTTAATCTAAATTAAAGTCACCCATTGTCTCTAAATAAACTTTTTTTCTTTAGGTCTTGCTTCCCCCCGTTAAGGCTTCTCCTCCCCCCCTTTCTCTCTTGCTTATTCTTCTCCTTGCCCTTTCTACCCCTTTGCTTTTTCTCTTCGCTTTTCTTGCTCCTTTTCCTTTGCTTTCTAACCTTGCCTCCATCTTTTCGCTCATTTTTCTCTCTTTTGGTTGTTTTTATAGTTCTTAAAATCCCCTTTTTCTTATCCTTTTTCTCCTCCTCTCCGGAAGGGACCCATTGTTCATCAAAGATGGCTTCTTCTTCCTCTTCTTCCTTGTCCCAGTCCTTCTGCTGCGTAATCAACTTTTCAAAAGAACATAACGCCATTTCTAAGAATTGAAACAAAGCGCCCAAAGTATCTTCTTTTTTATATTTTTGATATTCAATCTCTAGTTCATCCACAAACAATGCCATTATGAAAAGGGAAACTTTTTCCAAAACAACCACAAGTATTTTTAATCAAAGACAATCAAAAGCAATTAAAAAAAAAAAGTTCCAAAAGTTAATACTTTTCTTCCTTCTTCTCTTTCTCTTTCTGGGGTTAATTTTTAATCAAAGAGGTCCAATTACCATATATCTTCCTTTGGGATCCACAAAGACGTTCTAGGCAATCTCCTCCTTTTTCAGCTTCTGCTCCAATTTTTTTTTCTCCCTTCCCACTTGCAATGACAATTTTAAATAATCAGAAATCCATACCTCCAACAAAGATTTTCCAATTTCTTAAATTTTTCAATGTCCAAAAATCCTTTTTTCTCTTAGCTTCAACTTTCAAAGCAATCCACTTTCAATGTCTAATATATCCAAATATTTCTGCTGTTTCCGTGGGGTGGGAGAGTAAAAAAAAAAAAAAAAGTTCCCTTTAACAGCTTCTCCGCCGCTTTTCGCTCTTCTTAGTGATACAATGTATCCTCCAGCAATTCAAACAGCTCAATTCCAGGCAATTTAAAAGATGTTACTTGACCCGGCTCAGACAGAACTTTCACTCTTCACATTTCCTCCAGCGCAATCTTACCCGGTTGCTGGCTTCTTCGTGGCGGCCATTGCTGACCGCCGCTCCACCGCCTTGGGAAAAAGGGGTTTTTCTGGAGAAGGGGGGGGTCTGCGACACCCCCACCTCCCTACCCGACTCCCCTCTCTCTTCAGCTGTCCCTACAGGGCAGCCATATCCCCCTGACCCATCTGGAAAACCGGAAACCGGAAACCGGCAGGGTCACTTTTTCTTGTTCTTTTTCTTGTCGTAATATTGTCTGTATTGAGGGTTGTCCTCCAGATGGTGGAGAGGAAGAAGAGGAAGTTGAAGAACCAGGAGCTGTTAATTTCCTACTCATTTTGAGGAGTTCAAAATCTTCAGGTTCTTCTCGACCTTAATCCAGTTGTAAAATAACCAATTGCAGTTCCCAATAAAAATAGTAAGAAAAAAGTAGGAAAATAGTAAGAAAAGTGAAGCCAAATAGTAATAATAATAGAAAAAGAAGAAAAATTTCTTCAGGTTCTTGTATACCTTAATCCAATCAGTTGGTTAGATGACAGTAAAAATTCAAAAATGAAGGAAAAGACCATAAACACACCATAAACACACACACACACACGCGCGCACACACACACAAGTTGTAAAATCCTAAAAAAGGCGAAAAAGTGAAGAAAAAGGCTAAAAAAGAAAGGAAAAATTCTTCAGGTTCTTCAACACCTTAATCCAATTAAGAGGTCTCAAATATAAAAGTATGCATAAAAATAAACCAAAAAAAGAAAAAGAAAAAAAAACCCAATATGGAAGGTAGATGGAAAGATAAAAATACCAGGAAGGGAAAGAGAAGAAAAAGGCTACTCCCTTAAAAAGAAAAGGAAGGGAAGCATTAATACTAAAGCTTTTCCTTTAAAATAAAAAGCAGACGTAGAAATTTAACTTCCAAATACAAGGGGGAAAAAAACAAAAAACAAAGACAAGTTCCAGAGAGCCAAAAATCCAAATAGCTATTGCAAAAAAATATATATATAAACTGATGAGGAGGGGTAGCACAGCTCAAAAAGAATAAAAAGAGCACACTGCACTTTGTTTGATTATCCAAGGCTCTTGTTATAACTCTCTTCTCTGAAGACTTATCACCTTTTCTTTTCCTAAGCTTCAACACCAGACTCCAGCTGTTGATAGAAACCCAGAAGAGCACCTGTAATAATACTCTCCCCTGCTCTTCCCTCTATCTTATCAAGCAGGCAATGTCCTTGAAACAAAGACTCACTTCTTTCTCAGCTTTGTCTGGTCAAAAGAAAAATAGAGCCTCTAGTTGGCAGTGTTACAAAGTTTCTTTAACTTTCACTTTCCCCCTCCTTTTCCAAGCAAAATATAATAAGAATTAATTTAAAAAAAAGAAAAAGATGTTTAAAAAAATAACTAAAAGGGAGTCTCTGACTTAAAATATTATAAAATCAAAAAGGAGAGAAGAATATATAAAAAGAAGAAAAAAACCAGTCCAGTTTCGAAATGTAAGATCATGTGTAGGAAATCCAGCAATGAGGAAAAAAAAATATTACTTTGACATTCCTGTTTAAAATTGCCGCTTAATCACTTCTGTCAAAACTTTTACAGATTCTTTCTTTCCCTTAAGGTGTCCTTTCAAGTCTTAAAATAAAGAAAAAGTTCTCACCAAACTGGCACACTCTCTCTTTCCATTCTCTTTTGTTTCGGAGATGTCCCAACTTCAACAGCTTTAATAGCTGCCTCTTTGCTGCTGGCAAAAAGAGCTTCTCCTGGATCTGCCAGGGACTTTGCGATATCCCTGGGATCAACAGGATGCACTCTTTACGTTCACCATCTCTTCGGGACGGTTTGGATCCAGTTGGACCGTCCAGGAGCAAAGATATCGGCTGTGATCTCAGATCTCCAAGATCGCATGCCGTATCGTCATGATGCCAGTTCCGCCCTCTCCTTGACTGGAGAACTCTTTAACTCAAGGGTCTCTAACTTTGGGCACTTTAAGACTTGTGGACTTCAACTTCCAGAATGTCCACAAGTCTTTTTTTTTTTTAAAACAAATTTTATTAATTTTACAAAAAACAATACACAATCCAGGCATAACAACTTGAAAAATCTTTTCTAAAAAATAATAATAATAATAATTAAGAAGAGAGCCAATAGAACATACAAAATAATTCCAAATTGTAATATCAATATTTACATTATCTATTTAACTTCATATCTTATCCAGACTTCTTCTTTTATCCAAATTATATTTCTTGCTTATTAAAATTTTATTGCCTTTCATAAACATACAAAACACAGAACATAGAAAAAAACAAAAACAAAACTAAAACATCTTTTCTGAGGGCTGCCTGGTCCCGGGTTGAAACTCTTCTCACAGACACAAATTCAAACATCATATTCACTTTATATATCCTTCCATATCTTATTATCATTTTCTTTTAAAAAAAAAAAAACCAATTTTATTAATTTTACAAAAACAGTCCATAAACAATCAAGGCATAACAGCTTATAAATTCTTTTTTTAAAAAAAATAGTAATAATTAAAGAAGAAAACCAATAGAACATAATAATTCCCAATTATAATATCAATATTTACTTTATCTATTTAACTTCATATCTTATCCCAACTTCTCCTTTTCATCCAGATTATTTCTTGTTAATGAAAATTTTATTGCCTTTTATCAACATACAAAACCCAAAAAAACCAAAACAAAACCTTTATATATCCTTTTATATCTTATTACCATTTTCAATAACATTCTTTGTCTGTTCTATTTCCAACTATCCATTCATCTTTTTTCTTTTACTATACTTCTCCTATACACTAATTGGAGTGACGCCTTTAACTCATTACCCTAACTTAAAAGTACTTCATATAACACTTAAGTTATCTTGGGATTCTGTTTAGTAGATTCTAAAATTACACAATAAATTTTATACTCTAAATACACATATAAAAACACAATCTTATGTACCTTCCAGAATCCCCCTTTTATCCTGAATTAGATTCACCCATTGTCTCTGAATAAACTTTTTTTCTTTAGCTCTTGCTTCCCACCATTGAGGCTTCTCCTCCCCCCCTTTCTTTCTTGCTTATTCTTCTCCTTGCCCTTTTTACCCCTTTGTCTTTCCTCCTCCCTTTTCCTCCTCCCTTTCCTTTGCTTTCTAACCTTGCATCCACCTTTCCTCTCATTTTTCTCTTTTTTGGTTGTTTTTTCAAACCTTAAAATCCCCTTTTTCTTATCCTCTTTCTCCTCCTCCCCGGAAAAAATCCATTGTTCATCAAAGATGGCTTTTTGTTCCTCTTCTTTTTTGTCCCAGTCATTCTGCTGCATAATCAACTTTTTATAAGTACATAATGCCATTTCTAAAAATTGAAATAAAGTGCCCAAAGTATCTTTTCCATCTTGTTCTTCCTTTTTATATTTTTGATATTCAGTCTTTAGTTCATCCACAAGCGATGCCATCCTGAAAAGAGAAACTTTCCCCAAAACAACCAACCAAGTATTTTTAATCAAAAATAATTCAAAAAAAGTTCCAAAAGTTAATACTTTTTTTCCTTCTTCTATTTCTCTTTCTGGGGTTACTGTTTAATCAAGGAGGTCCAATTACCATATATCTTTCTTTGAGATTCTAGGCAATCTCCTCCTTTTTCCACTTCTGCTCCAATTTTTTTCCTCTCCCTTCCCACTTGCAACATCAATTTTTAAATGATCAGAAATCCATACCTCTAATAAGGGTTTTCCAATTTCTTAAATTTTTAAGTCCAATGTCCAAGAACTCTTTTGTCCCTTAACTTCAACTTTCAGAATAGTTCACCTTCAGTGCCCAAACAAATTTCAAATCTTCATCTGCTGTTTCCATGGGGTAGGAGAGTGAAGAAAAAAAAGTTCCCTTTAGCAGCTTCTCCACCGCTTTCGATCTTCTTAGGGATACAATGTATCCTCCAGCAATTCAGACAGCTCAGTTCCAGCGAGTTTAAAAGATGTTGATTGACCCGGCTCAGCCAGCACTTTCACTTTTCTTGCTTCCTCCAGCACAATCTTACCCGGTTGCAGGCTTCTTCGTGGCGGCCATTGCTCCCCGCCGCTCCACCACCTTGGGAAAAAGGGGTTTTTCTAGATGAGGAGGGGGTCTGCAACACCCCCAATCCCCTGTCCAGCTCCCCTCTCTCTTCGGCTGTCCCTACAGGGCAGCCATATCCCCCTGACCCATTTGGATCGGGGGTACCTCGGCGGCAAGCGCAGCAGGAATTGCAAACGGTCACGAATTCCTGCTGCCACCAAAGCCATGCAGAACCGGAAACCTCTGAAGTCCACAAGTCTTAAAGTGCCCAAGGTTGGAGATCCCTGCTTATTCATCAACAGGAAAAAGCTTATTTTGTAGTCCTGATTACTTCCACTTTAGAATTTCTCCTCTGGTGGTCAATTGGATCAACAGGAGACACTTCCACAGGTCTGTTTGGGAAGCTATCACAGATAGCTTTTAATCAGAACAATCACTTCACCAACTGTTGGAAGTACAGCATTTTTAAGATGATCACTTGTTCTTTCAGATTTGAAGATTTATTCATATATTAGAAAATATATAGAAAATACTTATATACACCTATACTAGGAAATGTCCCCATCTAGAAAATCCCATATACTTTTCTGACCAAATTTACTTTTCAAGAACAGGTATTAATACTAGGGGCATCTTAATAAAATTGCTAATTTTCAGATAAAGTGGTGCAATAAATTTGCTAAAAACTGTAAAGTATTTTTCTTCGAAAAGGAACATTAGATTTTTTTAAAAAGCAGCTATCCTAAATATCTCTACCAAACAAGTGCAAAAGAGTGCTGATACAGATTTTGAAATAAAGGTTTGATTATTTACAGTGTACATAACTGTTTCTGTTTCTTCAATCAGAAATATTCCAAATAATGTTACTGTCACACCTGTTGTAACAGAAAAATTGGAAGGTAGGTACATTTTCCTGCCTAAATATTTTACTTTACAATAATTTGCTATTTTCCGTTTTGTTTACAAAAGATTACTAGGTTTAACTTCAAATACCATATCTTTGCTTCAGTAAAAGAGAGATGTATGAAAAGAAGCCCTGCAGATTATATTTAAAAATAATAATTGAAAAAGCCACAAGCAGAGGGAATGGATAATATTTTTTTACGGAGGGAAACAGCTGGAAGTGGAAAAAGTTGAGGTTTCCTCAGCAACTCTTTTCAGTGATTGCAGCTTCAGGAGGCTTTTTTTCCATTAAAACAAAATAAAAAGAAATTGTGGGTTTGCTCACATATCACCTTAAATGTAGTTCGTATTTAATGCATTTAATTACAGCCTCTTTTTGTGTTTTCGAACATGAAATGTGATCTGGTCATTTTCTATGCCTATTAGCAGGCAGGTCTCAAGTAAAAGATTTACAAAATAAGTGTATGTTAGACTTCCTGTCAAAGGCCCCTGGAAATGTTTGCAATTTTTTTTACATTGCAAATAGTACACAGTTCCACATGCAATTAAAGGTTCTAGCACATTGGGATATTCTTAGCTTATTATAGAGATTTGTTTCCACTTTCCCTGTTGAGGGATTTTTGACTCTATGATCAACTAACTTTTTTTTAATGAATGATATCTTTTTTAATATGACTTGTCCTGAACCTCCTTAAAATTCCAAATCTATTAATTTTGTTCTTTTACTAGTTTTTTTTTCTTCAACAGTGATTAAAAATAATGGAGAAGTCAAGATAACTGATATAACTGAAAACAGTGCTAAGCTGCATTGGACGATTCCTGAGCCTCAGAAAGTCTATACCTATCACATCACAGTCACCTCAGCACATGACCATTCCTTAGTTGTGAAGCTTAATTTAACTAGCAATGAAAGAGTCATTGGAGGTCTTCAGAGTGGAGAAAAGTATGATGTTACTATCACAGGCTACCATAATGCCCAGGCCAAAGCTACTTATAGGGGAACATTTAATACAAGTAAGTTATCTTGGGTATTGGAATTAAGTGCACTGTTTTTTCTAATAATTTCAGATTTTGGACATATGAAGAAGCAAATTGGTACATTGTCCTAATAATAATGCACATCACCTGATTAATGCTATGTATTTGGTTCTAATTTTTTTAAGCAACACTATATGCTATAGATTTTTTACAGTAGGAGAAAAAGATAGTATTGTAACAATTTGATGAATATTGATCTGTGACTTCCAAGAGTCTACTCAGAAGGAATAATGCTCTCTTCCTGCATTTTTACATTGCTGGAGCATGATTTCTAGTGAGAAATATATTTCTGAATGAAATGCCTGATTTGAGCACCACCTTTGTTAAGAACCGTTTTATATTTCAGGCAAGTTTGCTCAAAACGTCTTTTAAAAAGGGAGCTCATAATAACTTATCATAACTGGATTACTGGATATAGGTGTTACATAATATTCAAAATATACACCCAGGGGTGGGATTCTACCAGTTCACACCTATTCAGTAGAACCGATTGTTAACATTCCAAGCAGTTCGGAGAACCAGTTGTTGGAAGAAGTTACTGGCCTAATCCTGTAAGGAAGGCAGGAAGGAAACATTCTGGTGTTGCTTACAGAAACTGCCTCTCCGTTAACCCTTATTACATTCTTGGCAGGACTAGACTTCCTATCTCATGAACTTCTCTGAAGTTTTTTTCCCTCCTTTGCTGGTACTTTGTTTGTGTGGAGTAACCATTCAAAGTTACAATGGCACTGAAAAAAGTGACTTATGACCATTTTTCACACTTATGACTATTGCAACATCCCCACAGTCATGAGAAGCCAGGTGAGGAGATACGTGCCTCGATGTGAGTGATATTGAGTTGGCCACACCCAGCCAATAACATGATCACCAAGCCATGTCCACCCAGTCACATGACCACCAAGCCATGCCCACCACCTAAGCCACGCCCACAGAACCGGTTGTTAAAAAATTGAATCCCACACCTGTATATTATTATAATATTTCCCTGATTTTAATTGATTCCTAGGCACTGTGCTTTTTAAAATTGTAATATTAAAACACACGATAACTTTCTTGTTCTTTATGTATCATTATATACAAAGCTGAAGAAGTGTTGTGTGCAATGCCTCAATTAGAATGGATATAAGTAAAAAAGTTTATTGCTGTGATTTGAGTCCTCCTGAGCCCACCCTCACAATTGCTTGGCTTGCTTTCTACAGAGAGCATGCCAGGAGCCAAGATCCCTTCAGCAGGAGCAGCAGGAGCAGCAGGAGCAGCAGCAGCAGCAACCAATGTAATGGTGAACACTGAACCTTTGGAAGTCCCTGAAAAAGGTGAGTCCAAGCTATGAAAGACATCAAAGAAATGAAAGTTTGGATGGATTAAACCAGCAGTCCCAAAATTTTTGGGCGCCAGGAACCAATCTGATGCAGAGAGGTTTTTCTGCAGACCAGAGAGGGCGTGGTTTTGCATGCTGCCTGCACCCGGCGGATAGGGCTGTTGTTTCTGGCATGTTGCAGACCTGTGCCAGTCCACAGACCAGGGGTTGGGGATTCCTGGATTAAACTGTGTTCTAGACAGAACATCTAAAGTGGCACCAACATGATATACTACCTGAAACAAAGGATACTGGTTGATTTTTGTGGAACAGTAAAATATGTAAACTAAATGGTAAAGATTATGAACCAGGGAACTTTTTATTCCAAAGTAAGTGGCAAATAGATTCATGATTATGAACCCCAGATGCCCCACGTTTTATACCAGTTTTCATTAGCTAAAGTCAGCAAGTAGTAGTATTATTGTTGATTCTCAGTGAAGCATGACAGGATTGTAGAAATTAAAGCTGGATTCTAATACTGGGTGATTTTGAAAATTCCAAAAGAGCTAAGAGGATCCTCAAATAAAATGTACCATATTGTACATCTCTTCTGTAGTGAGATGCATTAGTTCCTTGTATGTATGTATGTAAGTATGTAAGCTTTATATATTGCATGAAGGCATGTGAAAAGGAAGAATACCTGGTTTTGCGCAACCCTATAATAGTTTTTCAGGAAAAATACCCACAATTGCACTGTTTACCAATTCTTTGACACTAGTAATGGTAGGATGTTCTTCAGCATTGCAAAATTTAAAGCTTTAGGAAACTTGTAAATAAAAAAAATCCAAGGAACACATTGCATTTCTCCAGTGATTACAGCTAGGGAGACTTGCTCTGCTGTCTTAAAAATATTTTTCCCAAAAGAAGGCCTATCACTACTGTTCTAGTAATACTGCCCATTTGCATTTTGAAAGTCAAATATTGGCTCATTCACTTCATCAGCAGACAATGATTTAGCTTCATATCCTGCAACTGTGCAGCACTTTGGTTTCATTCCAAAAAGATGCTTCAGAGTGCACATTGGTATGAATGTATCCGCATCTGCAGTTCTTTCAAAGTAGCCATGTCTTACCTTATGCTATGTCAATTGGTAGTTGCATAGGGCAGCTGTGTGACAGACATCTGTTTTAAAGAGTTGCAGTCATGTGCTGTATTCATGTATCAAGGGTTCATTTTTGAATTATTTCCAAAGCCCAGCCAGCCCTAATAGGCCGTTACCCTAGTCATCCTAGCATAAAATGTTTCTGGGGGTAATGGAAAATATATTTTCTTATGGCTCATTGAAAAAGTCTGAGTTACATGATGTTGTGTCACTGTAAAATCCTGTGCTCATTTCTTTGCCATGTGTCTTAGCTCAAGTATGTATTTATTTTTGTAACAAACCATTAACAAATCACTGTGCCAAATCAGTTATTAACAATATGTAGATAATTCACATTTGTTCTGAATGTATGATTGTTGTGTTAATTTTTTGTTATAATAATTTTATGTTAATATGACAAGTTTTGTTTGGTGCCACTCTGATTTGCCAGCTCATAAGATTTTTAAAAACTATAGTAGATAATATAATTTTACAAAACTAAGGTGTGTTGAATTGATACTGGATTTTTTATTTTTCAAACTCTGATATTATCTTTATTGATTACAGTATTTGAACATCCTTGTACACTGTCCATTAACAGGAAAGATATGCGCCACATAATTCTTTCAGATTTCAGTTTCAAACATGTAGTTTATCTTGCTTTGTTTTAGCTTCCCACAATCTATTGTTTCTGGGTGTTTTTTTCTGTTTTTTTTTCTATTGCATATTATGAATTCTGGCCTGAATTGCCATGCCAGACATTTCTAATAATGTTCATGATTGGAGTAGAACTCAAATTTTTTAAAATCTGCAAACTTCTGCAAAACCATATGAAAAAAAATACTAGGATTTTCTTTCATTCAAAATTACAACTGAAAGATACTAGATATATATCTTCATACAGGCTATCTAGCAGTGCTGTTTTGAATATGCTATTCCCTTTTATGAAGTTAATCATAGAAAAATATAGAAAACTAAATCCTTATAAGAGATAAATTTTGAAAGACAGTTTTGAAGATGTTGAGCTTTGCAAAGCTTTAGTTGGAAATTGGTGGAGATATCTTGCCCCCAGATATGGTCGATTTTACATATTTGCATTACAGACTAATTTCTTTAATCATTTTCATCTTTGTCTAATTCCATCATTCTTGTCTTGTTAATGTGTATAATTGCACTTATTTTCTGTTACCAATTTTCAGCCTTTATGACACAGTTATTGCAGCACTGAACTGGTTCTTCAAAATCTCTTGTCCTCGTCTAGTTTAACGTCTTTTCAACTATTCTTTTGCAAGAGAGCCATGTAAATTTTATGTAATAATGGCAACCCTTTTCTTTTGGACTTCTATTCATCTACAAAGGTGAAAATCCCCTGTAGTCACAACATATTGTTTCTGAAGATGCCATGACATGATTTTGGGTTGGAGGCAGTAGGAAACGGTGTGCGTTTGTATGTGTCTGTGTGTTCATGTGTACTCTTCCAAATGGCTATGGGGACTGCTTCGCTGAATAGCCTATGTTTTTGAGACGTGATAATGCTTTATTATGCAACCAAGAGGAAGGAATAAACTTCAGTGCAGATGTAGAAAGCAAAATATAAAGTAAAGGATACAAACATGTCAAGTTACAGATAGTCCTTGACTTTCAACCATTTGTTTAATGACGTTCAAAATTACTATGATCCTGAAAAAAGTGACGTGACCTTTTTCACACTTACGACTGTTGCAGCATCCTCATGGTCACGTGGTCAAAATTGGAGCACTTGGCAACTGGCATGTATTTAGGATGCTTGCACAGTCCCAGGATCATGTGATCACCATTTGTAACCTTCCCAGCCAGTTTCTGAAAAGCAAAGTTAATGGGAGGGAAGCCAGGTTCACTTAATGACTGCATGATCCACTTAACAACTGCAGTGATTTGCTTAAAACTGTGGCAAAAGGGACACAAATTGGGCCAAAATTCACTTAAAAGCTGCCTTGCTTAGCAATAGAGATTTTGGACTCAATTTTTATTACAAGTCGAAGACTAGCGGTAAGGTGAATAAAATGATTTTAAAAATTCTATGACCAACTTCATTGAAAGAGCTGTTTTCTATACAATATATCAACCGCTAATTAATTGTTCTGCTATTTTTGTTTTTAAAAATCTCTTTTTTCCTCTGAACTTAGATTTAGGTTACACCATTGTCTAATTCTAACACAATGAAGGTCTTATTCAAATAATCCTATCCAACCTTAATCCGCCAAACAACAGCTACTTTGCTTTTTGTTTTGAGAAGAGCCTAGGAGTCTCAGCTCTTGCCAACCAGTAAGACTTTACGATTGTAAATTCAGTTTCCTTCTCCTGGCAAGTACTTTAAAAGTGTGATAGTGCCACCGAAAGCACTTCAGGCAACAGCAGACAAATTTCACAGGGTAGCTTAATGGTCAACTTCCTTGCAAGCTCTGAGTTCACAGACGTGCCCCTTCTAGGTGGCCGGTTTGTCCTCAGTCGAGCAGTATAGCGAATGCTGACATAAGTACACTACTGGCCCTTAATTGAGAAGGCCCACAAATCGAACTAAGTGGACAGGAAGTAGCATAAAGGCTCCACAGGAAAAGATGTGTTGAAATTCACTTTCCAAACCGAAGAAGGCCACAGGTCTTGAAAGAAGGGTATTATCTATACTAAGGGTAGGATTGGCCCATTGGTGATAAAATAAGAACAGTGTAATTTGAGGAAACAGCCATACAGTTCCAGTGGCTTGTGAGATTTGTGACTATGCCCTTTTTGCATTTTCCCCACTCTGCCTTTTATATTTCTGATTGCTACTCTGCAGTGGATTTGGCTAATGACTTAACAGAGGCATGCAGAAATGTAGCACTTTTACAGTCCATCTACATAAGACATGAGCCAATGGAGTATTTACACTCATGCACAAGCTGCCTGGCATATCTGTGATTTTATTAGGAGTGCAAGGTTATTATTTTCCATATAGTTTCTGTAAAAATTATTAGTGAAAGTTTGTATTCTACATTCTTTTCGTTTGTTGAAAATGTTTTTTGTTTTTGTTTTGTTGGCATCTTGTGCCTTTTTCTGAAGCTTTTAATATTTTCAGGATCATTTAACCTTTGCACATGTTGAAATTCAAATTTAACAGATCCTTGCTTACTGGACCTTGACATGGGCACGCAGTGCAAGGAGTATCAGGTTAAGTGGTTCTTTGACTACAAAAACGAGATCTGCACCCAGGTTTGGTATGGTGGGTGTGGCGGTAATGCCAATAGATTTGAGACAGAAGCTGACTGCATTAGCAGATGTGTGAAGCCATGTAAGTACTCAAATAGGATTAACCCATTTTGTACTTTCAATATTATGAAACAAAGTTTCCAAGCAGATGGGAAAAATAGTTTAAACACAAATTCCACACACTTTTTCTCTACAGCAGATGAGAAAGACATGCAGCTTCCTGTTCTTGAGAAAAGTCATTTGTCAGGTAAAGTCAGAAATGGAGAGGATTGTACTTCTGACTATTTGTCCTAAAACTGTGTCTTGAATGCTTGTCATGGCCACTGGCCAAAGATAACCATACAGTGTGCCTTCATGTTGCTTTTTCACAATAATCATCCCAAATTTTCTCTGTCTCTGTTTGCATGCAACCTTAATATCTAAAAAGAAATCCCAATGTTGGTGTAAAAATATTATAGAATGGAGCTACAATTTATTTATTTCCCAAATGGGAAATCATCTGGCAGTCTCAGTTGCCAAAAAGTGCTTCCTTAAGAATGGCAAACAAATTCATAATGTAGCTTTATCTTTGTGGCAGGAAATAGTATCTACATCTGGGGTGCAAAAATCCAGATGACCACAAAGTTGTACCAAGAATACAGGGTTGTTGTTGTTTTTTCAGACCAAATACAGTTACCCTAGTTAATAGGAACATTTTGATTTTGATTTTATTTTTAATTGACACTTCTTTCAGTTCTTTTTATTGACTACCTACAGACTTAGAAGAGATATTCCCTTGTTTTCCTTTACCATTCTATCAAAACACTCACTTAAAATGATGCCATGGAAGTTTTCTCCGTCCTGCCCTGCATTGATAACCCGATGCCAGCAGGAGTTTTACAAACCCAAATACTTTCTTCCTAGAGTAACATCTAAAGAAGTCAGGATTTGGGCCAAAGGGAAAGTTCTTTAAAGAAATTTAAGAAGCAGATCTTGTAAGGTTTTTTTTGTTTGTTTGTTTGTTTTTGCCATACATCCTAGTTGGTTTTAGAAGGAAAATCTGAATGGGAGAATTAATAATCTCTGGCTCTAACAAAATAAAAGCAGCTAAGAATAGAATGAAATGATTTTTTTAAAAAAAACTTGGACAGTCAGTTTAGAGAATACAGAGCTGGATGGGTTAATGATCTGGTTAAATGTAAGGCAACTTCCCACACTGTATCCTAATAACAAACTTTATCATTTGGTACATCGGAACATTTGACTTCACAGCTGGTTTGTGAGCCTGCATTATCAGTCAGCTAGTTATCAAAACCTTCAGTTACAAGTTCTTTGAAGCCCTCTATTTAGAAATTCTCATAGATAAACAATTTTAGAAATCTATGGCATAGAGGGGACCAGAAAACAACATATCTTTGGATCTTACATCCAAGCTGCATATTTAGATGGGTTTCAAAACTTGTGCGGACTGTCCAAGTCACTGTACCTGCATATTCTTCTACTGCTAGTTAGTGCTCTCTTTATGCTAATCTGCAAAACAAACCCGAGACATTTCCAAACACTGCCTTTTGGATATTGACAAAGAAGAAATAAAATGTTCATAATATGAGCATTATTTCATTTTTCATGTTTCCAGAAGAATATCTTCCATCTCTCCATTAGGAGCATTTTGCTCTAAGGTCATGTGAAGATGGTGGATAGAACCTATAAGTAAATGCAATTGATTAGATGACAGAAAATGTTTTATTTCCTGTGTAGCATTGAGTTAAAACTTTAATTTAATGGACGAGAGAAATATTTACGTTATCTGAAGGTACATCAAATATGAATGTACATTATTGTTATAATCAATAGTATTTGCATATTTAAATCATTCACAGAATTGTTGTAAATTGACATAATAATATAAATGGAAGCAAATGATATAAAAGAAGTCAAATGTCCAATAAGTTTTGTGTGAATAGATCAGGCTTCAGATGAACTTTTTTAGGAACATCCAAAAATGGCATACATACCCATCCCCAAAGTTATATAATCTTTTGTTGGCTGATGCTGAAGTTCTGTATGCCTAACCAGTAAAGGAAGCCTATTTATGTTTTCTTGAAAATCTCTTAGGACTGAGGGTGGAGGTGGGATGTGCAGTGATAGGACTTCACAAATATTAAACCACTTACAGTAAGCAAGCAATCAGAATTTGGAGAAATTAATGCCAAGATATACATATATTACTTTATAACCATTCTTAGTTATCTACTAAATATAGAATATACAACAGCTGCTTTCGTCTCTTGGGTTATCCATTGTTTCTTGGATTGTTACCATTAGGTATGGTGATATAGTAATGAATGTTATTCTCTCTTGCTTAGGCTTTCTTCTAAACTGCCAGTGTATATTGTGACATTAGGTTAATTGGGTTAATCCCTGTCTAGGACAGGGACTATCTAGGAATGGGATATGATGCAGAATTCCACAGAGTTCACTTAATTCTCTATCATTTTTTATTCCTAAATAGTGACTCTAGGAATACCAATCTCCCCATCTTTCTACCCACCCATACCTACCTGTCTGATCCTGTTGGAATTCTTGCCATGGCATAATGCTAGCATAATGCTAGTGAAGGGATGAAATAGCACAATAGCTAAGTAGCGCATTTAGCATCACTGCCATCTCTGATCTAAAACCTGAAATAATCGACAAAGTTACCCTGAAATTACTCACTTTATATAACAATATCTTTGCATTTTCTCAGTTTTTTTTTCTGAGCACATGTCCTAGATGTGGAAGGCCACTGCAAGGTCAATTATCATCAGCAAATGGGGCTAGGAAAAAAATCCAGCTTGAAATCCTGAAGCTCTTACATATCAGGGTCAATACTACTGAACTAGCACAGGTTATCAAAGTAATCAAGATTTAGAAGAGCCCATTACAAAGATAAAATGCACATTAAATGTTTAAATGCTAAATATTAAAGAGATAAAAGTATACTTAGATAATTCATTGTTTACAACAAAAAAGTAAAGAAAATGGATCGGTTTATGTTTGTTTGCCATAGCAAAATAAGAAGCTGAAAAGTGTGTTGGAGAACAAGAGGACTTAAGGTGAATGGAAACTTTGAGAACTTCATGAAAAATAATAACATTTCAGTGATCCCAAAGATCAGAATAGTTAAACAACCACTTTTTTAGAAGTCATATAAATTACTGAAGTGGGCATGGCAAAAAAAAAAATGGACCTGAAGATAGTTACTAAGTATCAGAGGCAACACTACAAACCAATCAATTGGTCATAGAAACAATAAAGACCAATTGCCATATTGAAGCCTTTTAAAAACTTGAAACAAGCAGAAACATACATTTAATGCATCTTATGCAAATGAATGAAGAACTTGAAAAAATAACTATATTTGGGGAGTTTGAGGAAAGATGAGGAGGAATAGATCAGTGAGATGATCCTTTGAATGACTTTGGAAAAACTATGGATTGTCATTTGCTCGACACAGGTTGAGAAAGCTTAATAGCAGTAACTGTGAGAGGGAGTCTTAGTGGACAAACAATTAAATATGAGCCAGCAGTGTATGGTGGTAGCCAAAATACCAATGCAATCCTAAACTGAATTAACAGAGGGATTCAATCAAGATCATGTGAGGTATTAATACCATTCTATAAAGCCTTAGTAAGATCACACCTAGTATATTGCATCCAGTTTTGGTCACCACAGTATAAAAAAGATGTTGAGACTCTAGAAAGAATGCAGAGAAGAGCAACCAAGAGCTGCGTTTGTGCAGTGGTTAGAGTCAGCAGTACTGCAGACTACTTCTGCTGACTGCCGGCTGCCAGCAATTTGGCAGTTCAAATCTCACAAGGCTCAAGATTGTCTCAGCCTTCCATCCTTCTGCGGTGGGTAAAATGAGGACCCAGATTGTTGGGGGCAATATGCTGACTCTGTAAACTGCTTTGAAAGAGCTGTAAAGCACTGTAGAGCAGCATATAAGTCTAAGTGCTATTGCTAAGGGGACTGGAGGCTAAAGCATATGAAGAATGGTTGCTGGAGTTGGGTATCTCTATTTTAATGAAAACAGGGGCCATGGGTGACATAATAGCAGTGTTCCAGTATTTGAAGGGCTGCCCCATAGAGAAGTAGGTCAACCTATTTTCCAAAGCACTTGAAGGCCAGACAAGAAATATTGGATGGAAACTGATCAAGGAGAGATTCAACCTAGAAATAAGGAGACTTTTTCTGATAATGAGAACAATCAACCAATGGAACAACTTGTCTTCAGAAGTTGTGGGAGTTTCATCACTGGAAGCTTTCAAAAAGAGATTGGATAGCCATCTGTCAAATGGTATAACCTTTCCTGCTTGAGCAGGCGGTTGGACTAGATGACCTACAAAGTCCCTTCCAACTCTGCTATTTTAAGTACAAAAAATGATTTGTCCATAGAGTTCCCAGAATCTAAAACTCTAATTAACTAATTAGATCTTTCAATAGGGAGACATATTTCTAATGTGCACTATCCTAATTGGGTTTTTCTGACCTTAATTCTGCCTGAAGTATTTTTCAAGCAAGGTGAAAATATAAACTAGTTAATTACTGAGCCACACCCACTAGTACAGCAACAAGGGATAGTTATTTTAAAAAATCCATGTTTCTTCCATGAAACAGATGGAAAGGAGCCTGCAAATGAACCCTATTGAATCATTGTCCATTTTGTCTGAAAATATATGGATACAAATTTTCATTGTAAGTTTATGAAACTTACTCTTGATAAATATTCTTTTAGTCTGCTTGCTGTTGGTTTCAGAAATATATTTAATAACATTTAATTAATTAATTAAGAGTTTATAGTCTTAACTATTTCACTGATATCCAATATTTTATACAAGATCATTTCCAGTAAGAGCTAATCACAGGCTTCATTCTTATCACAATACCACCTTGTTGAATTTTGGGATTCTTTAGCTGTTCAGTTAAAATTGGTGAAATAATAGGTATACCATTGTCCTTGTCTCTTCTCCATAATATTAGAAGTAAATAATAATAGGAACCAAAATCTTGTTAATAACAAACCCACAAGAAATCACAATGATACACCCTTTGGCTATATGACAAACAATAATTTGCTCCACAATCTGTGAGGATGACTTGATTGTTTATAGATTTTTTATTTGTGTAGGAGAAAAATGTGAGGAGAAAATGAAGCACTGAAGAATTATTGCATCTTTTAAAGAAGACACTATACAATAATAACATGCAGGATTAAATTTAGTTAACATTTATTTCCATCCAGGGTCTAGGTTGTGCATGCTCCTTATAGGCATCACAACCACAGTAACATAACTGGTCTCAACATTTACAGGACAGAAAGTGCACATGAAGAATTTACCCAGGAGGAAATTTCCAAGAAGGAAATTAAGAAGCAGAGCAAAAAAGGTAGCAAGAGAAGGTATGAGTAAAAGAAAAGAAATCTGAAATTAATTGGATCAAGGGAAATGTGTGTATTGAAAGGTGATAGTGATCATACCTAAAACAAAAACAGGCAAAGAGATAACTGAATAAAATTAGGTTAGTAATAAAGTTTCTGCTTGTCAAAGAAGTCCTGAGTGCCGTTCTAATCAGAGTAAAAGATTCTCCACTAGATATGTGGACATTTGAGATTACTATGATCCAGCTTCATAATCTTGTCAAACATTTTAAGTGAACTATTTTGTAATATAATAAAATATAATTAAAAAGTAAAGAGTTCACAATATTAATGTATGCAGAATAACAAAAATCCACGTCGAGCTCTCCCTAAGGAGATTAAAATAACAAAGCAATATCACAAAAATATAATTGTAAATGCTATTAATGAGCAAAGAATAATAATAAATATCTGCCCTTTTTGAGTTTCTATCACATCTCCCATTTGTCAAGATTTCTCAAAGATAGTGCTTCAAGGTTCAGCCAGACCATCAGCAAATTTCTTTAGTTTCTTAGAATGTAGCTCATTTGATTACTTGAATTTATTCAGGGTAAATAGGTATTTCCCTTACTATGTTTCATTTATTTATTTTGCATATCTATATGATGTCCTTTCTTGAATAGCTTTAGCCAGTTTATAATATAACCATATAAATGTTAAAAGCCATACTGTAAGTATTTTAACATCATCAGAATAAATCCCTAAAACTAAATATCCTTTAAGGGATTAAATATTCTTTGGGCTTTAAGCAAAGACTTTAAATTTCTTCTTCAACTAAAATATACTTGTCTTGCTGCTAGTGGCAATTTGTTTCATAATGTTCTCCATGGGGGGGTGGGGGGAAATAGACTAATCTCTATGTTATATATGTTCAAGATGGAATTTGCAAAAGGTGGAAAAGTGTGTAGCTCATTATATGGGACTGGATGATCTTAGGTTCAGGCCTAAGCCATGGAGAAGATGTGCTAATGTGCTGATTCTGGGCCAGTTGCAACTTCTAAAGCATCTTATAAGGTTGTTCCATAACAAATATATGCAGTCATCTAAATTTACACTATTTATTCAGTGTCAGTACTAGATTCAGGAAGACTCTCAGGTATGAACCTGAACTCTCACTTCGACAGTAGCTAAGTCACTTCAACAATGAGATGGGCAGCATATATCAATAAATTTATAGATAAATTGAAATGTAACCTCATCCAGAATAATACCAAAATCCTGAAGTGGACCCACAGAATCAGCAGTAATTTAATCTTGTCTGAATTTTGCTCCAGATGGTCTTTCTGATCTCCTATATCTTGGAAATAGGGGAAAGAAAGGAGAAATAGTCTATATCTGGTAGTAATTGGAATACTAGTAATAACTGCTTGAAATTGCCTCCCAGTGGCTTCATAGTGATTTTAGATAGCAGGCAAGACAATCTGGAACCTTGTGGGATCTCTCAGAACAATGCCCAAGTGATCAAGCAAATTTCTTCCAAAGATAACTTCTGATAATTTTAAAAAAAGGTAAGAGCCATGTCATCACAGGACAGTAGATTACCTCTTTTAAAAATACTACAGCCACTGGGATCAAAAGCAACTAAAAGATCCAAAGCTCAACAGGGTCACACATTTCTCTCTCCCAGTCAAGATTAAGAACATCTCTACATGCTAGAAACTCTAGAGTTCCTGAAGTGACAAAAGCTGCCTTATTACCAAGGTTTAAATATGAAATGTTGAATACTGGTTTGTAGTTATAAAAACAGATGACATCTTGAATCAAGCTTCTATCAGTTTTAAATTTAAATCCTGCTCCTTCATGCTGCCCTTCATCTCCTTCTGGTGGAATCCTTTCTGAGAAGACCTCATGAGCCAAAAGAGAAGTTGAGTTGTGAAATGTCCTTGTTATCTGACAATACATCTACTTTTATTAAGCATTAGCACTTTCGGAGCAGTTAGTATACAGTTTCTTTTTCTTGTCTTTGCACAAATTGGAAGAAGTCCTTTCTTGTCCTTCTTGACTCCAGGGATTTCACCATTAATGAGTTACTTTAAGGTACCGTTCTCTTTCAACCTCATATTTGGGTCCTCTTTTTGTTTTCAGAAGTCAGTAAAGTCTTTGTGCAGCTATATTGGCTGCTTGTGTTGTCATGTCTCCATTGTGACGCCACACCCCCAACCCAAGTTGTTTGCCATTTTTCATTTGTTTTCCTCTTTTTTAAACTGCTGTCCTTCAAGGGCTCCTCTTCCCAATTAGCTTTTCCTTTTGAAGAAGCCTACTTAGTATTAATCTTACTATTAAAATCTTTTTCCAGATTTCCAAGATCTGTGTGATTCTATTTAGCTTTAATTTTCTTGAAAACGTAAGATTGTTTTTCCCCACATTCCATGTAAAAAAAGGAAAAAGCATTTGGTGGCACAAGAAGTAGAAACACAAATATTTTGCTGATTTATTTAGCAGGATGTAGAATATCTCAGACGATTCAGCAGAAGGCTGTAAGGCACAAATACGCATGTGAGGAAAAAATACCTTTTTACCAACTGTTATTTAAAGATTTTTTAAATAAAAGTACAACAACAAAAGCTAATACAAACTAAAAAGAAAAATAAACTTTAAAGGCACGAGAAAGAAAGAAAAAGTAACAGAAAATAGATTTCTAAAGAATGTTGCTCTTCATGTTCAAAAGGAAGTTCACAGATATACTTTCTGTGCTGGCTGGAGTGGATATTTAGTTTAGGAATGAGAGCTGCCCCCTTAAGGGAGTGCTTCATGGGAAATGTAGTTAATACTTCATGGGAAATGTAGTTTATGTCACATGGTCATATCCATACTCCTGATTGGCCACTGGTTTAATCTCTGGTTGGGCAGGGGAGTTTATGCTTTCCTGCATGGATTCCAGCATCGAGTGGGAGATTTCTTTTGCTCTTGCATGATGGGCTAAAGATCACCTTCTTTCACACTATGGATAGAGAGCAGATTAAGCCTATGGAAACTTTCCACTTGGATAATTGCAGCTAGTCCTCAGTTAACAATCACTTCTTTAGTGATGGTTCAAAGTTATGACAGTGCTGAACAAGGAGTCTTGCAGCCCGTCCTTGAAGTTGCAGCTGTTGCAGCATCCCTGTGATCATATGACAACCAGATTGCAATTAATAGCATTGCAGCATCCTGGGGCCATGTAATTGCTATTTGTGACCTTCAATGCCATCTTCTCACAAGCAAACTCAGAAAGCCAGTAGGGGGTCTCAAATAGTGATCAAGTGGTGTACCTGGTGACCACAAATGGGACTGCTACAACTGCTATCTTAAGTTGGCATGGTCATGTGTTGCGCTTCATAATTGTGTCACATAGCAACATAATTCCCAATCCCAATCACTGTCATTAACCAAGGGATACCTGTACTCCACCCAACTAACATAACTGAATTTTCTCCCAGAATTGCACATACATTCATTTTTTTAAAAAAAAAAGAATTAAAAGCCTGCCCTTTCTAAATCACTTCAAATTTTGAAATGCCTTTATTCACATCAAATATTTTTAGCCACCCATTTTCCTATATAACTGCTTTAAATAAATAAGGGAGTCGGTTCATCTTTCAGTCTCCAGAAAGTATTCTTCCATTAGATAATATACCTGCTTGTGTTATATATTTTGCAGACTGTGCCCCACTACGAAATCAGGAGCCAAAAGGTGCTGTAAAGCACATGGGATGTGAAAATAGCAGCACCTGTTAGGAGTCAGGCCTTTTTCTAGTATTACATCTCTGTTTGCTGTAGCTGCCAAGCTATGCTGGGAAAACTGTCTTTGGTTATGAAGTTACCGAGAGCTCTAACATTAGTGTCTTTTTGCCTTCAAACTGGGAGCTGTAATATTCTGATTTATTTTTTAAAGGAATAAATAGGAAGTGTAAACTATTCCTGGTTTCATGGATGTCTTCTGAATCAAGGAAAATGCCCTACCATAGACTAGGATTATGTCTATGAGTTAGACTCTTCTTTGTTGAATAGAATATATCTTGCCAGGGATTTCTTTTAAATTAAGAAATATATGTCCTGATTCATGCAATGTTAGCAACCTAATGGAATTTAAATGCTGTTGGTGCACCATGCAGATGCAAGGAAGTCATTCTACTTTGAATGATATGTCTACATGTTCTTTTTTTTAAAAAAAAAAATCAGACTTTGGATCATTTCAGATTTTATTTATCTGATTTGGATGTATTTGCTCAAAATTAATTTGAAAGTTCTTCAAAGTTCCCCCCCTTCAGATTAAAAATAAATGACAAATGAGAGATTTAATCTAAGTTTCTCTTCATATGAAAAATAAACAATTCATTTTAGATTTCAATGATATATGAGTATAACAAATAAAAATATGGCCCTGAATCTATTTAGGTACTTTAAAACAATCACATGTGAGACTCAGAGGTAATATTGTGTTTATGAAGAAACTGGGCCATTTTTGAAATGTATGTGTTAATTAGGTCAAAGGAACACCAAATTGGGCAGGCCATTAAAAAGATCAGCAGTTTATGATGATGACAGTATTATTAAAGCACCATCACAATTTTCAACCATGACATTATTTCTAGAAATATTATCATGACATCATAAGCAATTGGCACAAATACTTCAAATGGCCTCTTTTTTCCCCATCATTTCGAAATTTAACCCAGACAGCTGAAAATTAGAATGATGCAAATAATTATTTAATGAAATAATTGTTTGATCTACCTTTCAGAGATTAAGTAATTCTTAGATTTAAGAAAACACAGGCCTACATCATTTATCTTATTATTAAAAAAACTAAAAAGTTATTTAAAACAAACATAGAATAGGAAAGCAATGTGTGTAACTTGTTTGATTAGTTATGTTTGATCTGGATACCATTGTACTGTACCACACGTGTGCATACATACCCACACAGAGCCTTCCTGGATTCGAGCACAAATTCTGGCAGCTGTAGAGGCATGTCCATGTAGTTTTCTTGGCAGCTATGTAAAAATGCTTTGCTGTATGCCATTGCCTTCTTCTACGTTACTGTATTTCTTTGACTTTCCAGTCTCTCTGAGATTTTCTGATCATCTTTCAACTAAAGACTAAGCAAATAAGACTTTCTTGGATTCCCCCCCCCCCCCCGATTAGCCAAGATCCTGGTGGCTATTATCCATTCATCCAGTTGCATAAACATATATCACATATTTATGGGAGATATTTATAAAACAATACACTGAATTTATTGTGCTTAATATACAAACAATGTGTTGGTTCTGATATTGCTCAAGCTTTAGAAATTAATGAAGCAATATCAGAACTAATAACATTTCTCTCTTCTCACACTTTGTTGATTGGGATAATGGGATATATACATTTGCAAAATGCCCAGTTACTGACAAATCTTAACCTCATTCCCACATTCTAGGGGCCCATGCAATTGTAGCTTCCAGATATTCTTCAAAGGCAGTCCCATGTAGAATGGATACTTGCAAAATCATGGTTATCAGGAGCATATTGTATATTTCTGAAGTTTGAGCTTTTTAAATTGAACTGGTCTATGTCTATTTTTACTTGAAATTTCTATATAGTTTAATTCCATAACTCTTCGTAACTCTATCAGTGTTTAAAGGTATGACAAAGTTCTCTTCTTTCTAAGATACCTTCCAGGAATTTCAATGACCTTAACCTGTATTACTTCCTCATTTGAGGGGGATTTCTCTCCTTTACAACAAATCATCCTTTATTTTCTTTTAATTCTGCATGCTGTGTGTATAATAAAGCTGAATACTACTTTATATGTGGGTGTATTACTGTTCCTGAAGGAAGCATGCTAATTGTCACTGGAAATGCTTTATCGTCATGTTCAGGTGAATGTGTGTGAACTTTATGGTGAAGAACATTCATATAGAGTGTTCTTCTTCTTTTTTTTTAACACAAAGTGATGTACTGATTCTTTATCTCTTGGTTTGCAGTCACAGATATCTGTCAGTTGAAGAAAAAAGATGGTCCTTGCAGGAAATTTGTTCTAAAATGGTATTTTGATCCAAAGACTGCAAGTTGTGCTAGATTCTGGTATGGTGGCTGTGATGGAAATGAAAATAGATTTGACACACAAAAAGACTGTGAAAATGTCTGTCTTTCAGGTAACAGATGGATAATTGTTTAATTGCATGTTTTTATTTGTAAGAGCAAGTAATTAATAGGTCTGTAAAACAATTATGGTATATTTCTCTGTCACATGGCATTGTTTATATGGTAATATGCAGATAGAAGTCATAGACATTGTATTGCCAAGTCCTAAAATGTAGTGCCAAAATGTTTCTAGTTGTTTGCTGTATTAAACTTGAATCATAGATAAGAAAATAATTTTTAAAGGATAGTACTCCTGTAAGCATGTTTGGCGGCATAAAGTCGCTCAGCTTTCCATAGTATATTTTAATATAGTTTCTGAGGTCTTTGTGATTATGTAGATTTAGATAAACAAGAAAGGAAAGCCTGCCCAGGGTTGCATGTATAGAAGTCATCTTCTAGAAGACTACAATAAACTCTTCAAGATTGAGGGTGAGATGGCATCCCTCACCACAGCTTACTTTATGTGGTCAGCCCTGGACCTGCTTTGGATTCTTGCTTACCTTTATGTATTCTATTAAATTCATCAGACAATATTTTCATGAAAATATTTCCAAAGTGAAATTTTAATAAAACATTGTTTATTTTCTAGCTCACATCAAGTCTGGTGTTGTGACAATGATTGGAACTTAATTACAGCAAAATATCAACAGATACCTCTAAGAAAACCAGGAGTCAGCCATTGCCAGCATACCCCATGTAGAAGCTAAGGGTATAAGGCTCCCTTGCACTGTGCTATGTCTGCTTTACTTTCTGCGCAAACCTTGAAGAAAGTATTTTGCTGCACGATTTTATCAATATGGTGCTAAAGTGTTTGTGGATTGAATGCTCATTGTGCCTGGGATATACTCTATAATTTCAACAGTATGTACTATTTTACCCACCACCAATTTTATTTTGTTTCAACAAATTAGAGTTTTCTTTGGATTCTGCCAGCATACCTATTTTGGCTATTGTAAGAATTCTAAAAGAATGTGGGGAAAAAACGCTGCCATTATTATAGATTTAACATTAAATGGAAAGGCTTATGTCTGTTCTGAAAAAAAGGGATTCAACTTTTCATTCTACTTTTACTCTTGCTGGATTAGACTTTATATCAATTTTCCTTTATGTATGTGTGATCAATCACACTAGTAACAAATGCAGCATTTGCTGGTACTGATAACACTGCTGGGATTACAACAATGTTCAAAAGTTTTTAAAATATGGTGTAGAAGGTTTCTAACAATCTTCTAATGTAGTGTGTTTTATAATTTTTAATATTTTTTGCTGGGGTGGAAATTCTTTTATATTTTGTTTCTAGGAAATCTTTACAAAAGAACTTTTAAATAAAGTTTAAGTGAGATTTTGAAAGTTTTTGCATTTCATTGTGTACATGGTGGTGCTTTTTACAATAAAACATGATTCTATAAAAATGGACTTTGCCATCTGGTCTTGTTTATTACATGTCAAATGAAACTTAAGGCAATAGCCAGAGCTTTGGAAGCTTAAAACAGCTTCCTGCTTTTTTGCCTGCCTTATACAGTTAGATAATATTCATTTAGACAATCTGGGAGCAAAGGGTGTAAAGCAATTGGAAAAATTATAAGGCACAAGACATATATAAGCTAAAGAGGAATAAAATAACTCACTAAAGCACACTAGAACTCCTCTTTCCTGCCTCCCTCACAGGATTAACCCCTAGGATAAGAAAAAACAAAAGATCTTGGACCAGGATTAACTCAGTAAAGCAGGAAAAAAAAATCCAGGGCAATCACTTCAAGTTAGACTAGAGGCCAGGGGTGCAATTCTACCAATTTGCACCTATTCGCTAGAACCGGTTGTTAACATTCTAAGCAATTCGGAGAACCTATTGTTAGAAGAAATTACTGGCCTAATCCTGTAAAGGAAGGCAGGAAGGAAACATTCTGGTGTTGCTTACAGAAACTGCCTCTCCATTAACCCTTATTACATTCTTGGCAGGACTAGACTTCCTGTCTCAGGTACCTCTCTGGAGTTTCTTTCCCCTCCTTTCCTGGTACTTTGCTTATGTGGAGTGACCATTCAAAGTTACAATGGCATTGAAAAAAGTGACTTATGACCATTTTTCACACTTACGACTGTTGCATCATCCCCATAGTCATGAGAAGCCAGGCGAGGAGATGTGTTTCTCGATGTGAGTGATATTGAGTTGGCCACGCCCAGTCAATAACATGACCACCAAGCCATGTCCACCCAGTCCCATGACCACCAAGCCATGCCCACCACCTAAGCCACGCCCACAGAACTGGTTGCTAAAAAATGTGAATCCCACCCCTGCTAGAGGTACATCAAAACCCATCAAATTAGGAGCTTCAAAGAAAAATCAAGTATAAAAAGGCATGAGTTTGCCTGCCCAATCAACTGGCTAGCCAGGAATGCTTGAGCTATATCATTTCTTCCTCTTGCCTCTTGGGTTCCCCTTTCTGGCAGCTTGCTTTGGTGAGAGTTTCTTCTTAGCGCCGGTATCTGCTTCCAAGGTTCCAACAAACCAAGGAGATTTCTTCCAACACCTCCTCACTCCCTGCCTCACTCTCATCATGTTTTTTCATTTAGCAACCATTTTGCATAATAGCCAAGTTCTTTTTTAAGGCCTAGTGGTGCACAATCTTACAATTTTGACAAGAGTTTGCTCTCCAAGCTTGTTTCAATTTAGTTTCTGAACGTTTGTTACCAGGCTAGATAATATAATCAGTAGGATTTTCTTGTTTTTAGCCTAATTCCACTAATTTATATATATGGCCCTATTGAAGTGTTGCAGAGGTTTCTTTGTGATCAGGTTTTGTTACTCTTTCCAACAGCTGTTAATGGCTTTTGGCAGCATGCCCAGACTTTCAATTAGCCTGAGTGTCTGCTCTTGTTTCTACTCAGATTGGGATTTTCATTTGTGGGGATTTCAACTTTTTTAAAGAAAAAGGGCTGTTTTATGTTTTTGGCACTGCTTTAGTGGTTCCTGGCACTGTTCTTTTGGGGTGTACTTTCCACCAAGGGAGGAGAGGAGAGATGTGAAGATCACTGGTTGCTGTCTTCTCATTCGGATAAATTCTCTTCTGTGTTCGGATCCATTTGTAAATTTTTATTTATTAATCAAATTTGTATAGCTGACCATTTCACAAAAAGCAACTTCTTTCTCCCCAACTCCCTTGAAGGCAGAGAGATTGATTTAACAAGCTTTCCCTTCCTAAGCTGCTTTTATCACAGCTTGCTGCTTGAAAATGACCAGACTTTAATCAGTTTCACATTGAAGGCTTTTGTTGGCAGGCACATTTGGTCATAAATGTGCACATTAGTTAGAAATTGCATCCTGTGGTTGTTTTGCCAATTAGGGAGGGAATAGAGAAAAACATTGTCTATTTATGCTCTCCAGAAATGGTTGCCTTGCTTATTCTTGGAAACAGGGCAAACAGACAATGTAGATAAAGCCCTTAGGGAATTGCCTTGAGCCAAAACGAACCTTTTTCCAGGTGCAAATCACACAGAAGGCAATTCTACACTTGCCATTTAAGCTGCTCCTGTCCTATGTTCCTTCCAACTTAAGAAAAACCTGTCCAGACTGAGACATTTTGGCAACAGCTTGCAAACTATTCAGTCCAAATGCAGATCACCATCTCTTCCCATTGGACAATTTCTCTGCCGTGGTGTCTTTCCAGCTTTGTGTGGGAAAGGGTCAAGGCTGGGAAGCTGCACCCATGAGCCTTATTGAAGCAAATTACAGTGCTTCCTTACCTCTGCAAGAATTGTTTTTTCCTCCAGAATGCCAAGAACTTTATTGGAGCAAAACTAATGTTCCAAAATTTGTGCACCACATATCTGCTAAGTTAAAGTGAACTCCTCAAAGTAGAGTTGTGATGCTACTAGCCTCTTGTTGAGAAAAGAGTATTTTAAGGGCTGTATTAATGAGGTATTCCCTTTTATATTTTATGTAAGATGCAATCTTAAATTGTAATTTTCACTCACCTAAATAACCCATATTTCAAGACACACATTGGTAATGAACACAAAATAAGGCAGAAGGAAGATGTTTTTGTGGAACTGCCATCCCCATTTGGTCTGAAGCCTGTTTGGCATTAAAGCAGGATCATCACTGCTTACAAGCTGAGATCCAACTGAGAGCATAGCAATGTGTTTTAACCCAGCATCAGTCTCTTGGGATGGGTGGACTACTTGGCACTCAGACCAGGGACAAATTTGGGGTTCTATTAGTGTATGCCCACTCAATGCCTAATCCAATCCTTGATCAAATTGTCAAACAGGAGTGAGATTCTACCGGTTTGGACCAGTTCTATAGAACTGGTTGTTATGATTCTGCCAGTTTGGAAAACTGGCAAATCGTGCCCCTGGCTGGCCCCGCCCCTCTCCACCCGCCCCTCTCCTCCCCACCCAGTCAGTCATTATCATGCATGTGCAACATTGCATGTGTGCCCGACATCGCTGACTGCGTTCTTCCCCATTCAGTCACTCCTTAAGGTATTTTTTTCCCTCCCAACAATCAGCTGTGTCTATGATCAGCTGTGCTGGGATTCCCCTCGCTTACTTACTGCTTCGCTCAGGAGGCTTTCCTGAGGTCCAGGAAGGCAAAAAATGGAGGCAGATGCAGCACCTGCCACCCCCTCTATTTTTTGTCTTCCTGGGCCCCAGAGAAGCCTTCTGGGAGCAAAAACGCCCCCCAGCAGGCTTCCCTGAGGCCCAGAAGGCCCCAAAACAGAGCTCAAAGGGGTGAGCTGTGTCCCCCCATGCTCCATTTTTTTCCTTCCTGAGCCCCAGAGAAACCTTCTGGGAGTAAAAATGCCCCCAGAAGGCTCCCCTGAGGCCCAGGAGGCCCCAAAATGGAGCACAGGAGTGGTGGTTGCTATGTTTAAGGACTAAGCTGCAGTTCTCCTTCTGGTCCACCGCCTGCACGGGAGCGTCGACCGCTCCCATTGGCTGATGCCATTTGACAGCCGGCTATAAAAGGGAGCTGTCAAGCGGCATCAGCTGTCACTGCCAGCTGGCTGTCAGATCGCAATCGGCAGCCGCGGCAACCCTTTATTCATTGAATAAAGTTTGTTAGCCGTTTCCCTGGCTCCGTCTCTCTCTGTACCACCACTCTACAACAGTGGTGCTGGGCCCCCCCCCCCTCAGTTCTGTTTTTTCCCTTCCTGGGTCCCAGGGAAGTCTTCTGGGAGCAAAATCGCTCCCTGGAAGGCTTCCCTGAGGCCCATTTGGCATAAAAATGGGAGGGGGTTGCTGCAAAAAAGAAGCCATGCCCACCCAGTCACATGGCCACACTCACCTAGCCACGCCCACAAAACCGATTGTAACAAAGTTTGAATCCCACCCTTGCTGTCAAATACTCTTACACTTTCTGGGTTAGGGATTACAATGTGCTTTTGGAGCATGGAGCAGCTCAGTTCATAGCAACCACACAAGCTTTTTCATCCTCTGCCAACACCTGAAGTACAGGGCTGTCAAACTCCCGGCCATGGGCCACATGCATCACGGGCTGGTCCCACCCACACCCAATTTAGCAAAGGGGGAAAAGTCCTAATATGTCACATGATGCCTCCATGACAACGTGAGTTTGACACCCTGCTGAAGCAGATCACCCAGTGAGGTTAGGATTTTCATTTGATCAAGGAGCAACCTCATGTTTTCTCACTGGCAAGATAAAACCGATAACTGGTTAAAGTTAGATTCATGGCTACACCATATAGAGCAGGGCTGTCAAACTCACGGCCCGTGGGGCGGATGCATCATGCACTGGCCAGACCCACATCAGTGGGGGGATTCAATTTTTTTTTTACTAATGGTTCTGTGGGCATGGCTTGGTGGGTGTAGCAGGGAAAGGAAACTGTAAAATCTCCAGTCAGAGGTGGTATTTGCCGGTTCTCCAAACTACTCAAAATTTCCACTAGCAGTTCTCCAGAATTAATCAGAACCTGCTGAATACCACCTCTGGCCCACATCCAGTTTAGTAAAGCAGGGAAAAGTCATGATATGGTCACATAACAATGCCGTGATGATGCAAGTTTCACACCCCTGATATAGAAGGCAGTGAAGTTAATTTACTAGTCTTCTTGAAAATGAGATTGACTCCCAGAAGCCTTGAAAGAATTTATGGTTGGCATAATCAGCTGATGCCTAGAATGGTATTGGAAGAAGGAACTTTCTCAATTGGTGAACATAATTTCTTCTCAGTGTCCTTTCTGACCTGCCTTATGGTTTAAACTTGAACTGCGGGAAGCTGAAGTAGCAAGAAGTTCAGATTAAACAATTGACTCAAATTTTATAAGGCCCATCATAAAGGCTGTTTACAGGTTTATCCTGTAGAAATAAATGAAGCAGAGAGGCATTGAGTTACTTCAAATTTTAAAAGGATGATTTATAGCCCCAGTTGCTTCTCCTTGAGTTTTTATAGAACATTCAAAGGCTTTTAGATATTATTTCTTTGAGTTTCCAAAAGTTTTTGTGTAAGATACAATCTTGTTTAGAGAAGACTATTGTTAGACCATTACTGTATGAAAAAGTCTGTCCCTCAGTTATGTGGCCAGTTTCTTCTTATTGTTTTATGAGGGATGGCTTCTCAGCTGTATGTCGTCCTGGAAGAAACATATTTACTTGACCCATTTTACAGAGGTGTCAGGATGGATTTGAAATAGAAATTGTTTTGATTAAACAGTATTGAATTTCTTTTGGGAGAGACTGACAGAGCAATGTGAGTCTGTTGGTTCTTCTTGACCAGGAATATTAATGAACCTGGACTGAGGCTGTTGGTAAATTCCAGGTCTGTTCATAGTAAGACAAACTTGCTTGTTTGTTCTTGATTTCATCATGAATTTGTGAGTGCACCTGGATATGTATTATTGAAATATGATTGAGTAAAGGTAAAAATGTTGTTTGCATGAGATACGTCTTCTTGAGTTTTGGGTTCCTCAACAGCAGCAATCTCAAGAAAGGGAATAAAATGATAATCATTAGAGACAACTGTGATCTACATGTGATAGATTTGAATGCCTATGTATAAAGTTGGGCTGAAATGGCAATTTGGGAATGCTGTTTGTATACCATCAATCTTGCCACAGCCTTATTGGCAAGCCTTATTCCAAGTTCCTAGTTTTTACTGCAGTGTAGGGAATGGCCTTGAAGCACAGGGAGGAGATCTGTTACCTTAATAACAATTAGGTTCTTTCCTTATTCACATGAAGATAAACTGAGGAAGAAGGAAACACATTGGGACTTACAAGATTCTGTTGCTATAGCTGTTCTAAAAAAGTAGTTTTAGACCTCTATGCCTCAGTTTCTCATATCAGCCACCCATATACGCTAACAGTTGGTGTTGTAATCTTCCTAGTTATTAGTACTGAAGAACTTTAAATCAAAATAGAGCTGAAAAGGGACATTGAAGTATACCAGTACAACCTTCTGCTCAAGCAGGAGATCCTATATAATTTGAGACAAGTGGCTGTCCAGTCTCTTCTTAAAAACCTCCAGTGATGAAGCACCCACAACTTCCAAAGCTACTGGTTAATTGTTCTCACTGTTATGAAGTTTCTCCTTAATTCCAGGTTGCTTGTCTCCTTGATTAGTTTCCATCCATTGTTTCTAGTCTTGCCTTCTAGTGTTTTGGAAAATAAATCGACCCCCTCATTTTTGTGGCATTCCTTCAATACTGGAATACTGCTGTCATATCACTCTTAGTCCTTCTTTTCTTTAAATTATCCATATCCTGTTTCTGCAACTGTTCTTCATATGTTTTAGTCTCTATACCAATGACTGTATCTCAAACGATCCTTCTGTTAAAGTACAGAAGTTTGCAGATGATACAACAGTTGGTTGGTTTCATTCAAGACAATGATGAATCTGCATAAAGATGGAAGATAGATCAACTGGCCTTGTGGTGCAGCCAGAACAATCTGGAGCTGAACACACTTAAAACTATAGAAATGAAAGCAGATTTTTAGCAGGAGCCCTTTTATTCTACCATCTCTTGCAATATTAGACAATACAGTATTTGCAGTTGAGACCTTTTCAGAATATGAAATGGACACCTAACATTAGAAACATCATTAAAAGGGCAAACCAAGGGAGTTCTTCCTGTGTCAACTCAGAAAGCTCAGACTGCCCCAGGAGCTTCTGATACAGTTCTACAGAGGAATTATTGAGCCTGTCATTTGTATTTCTATAACAACTGTTTGGTACAGCAACCAAACAGGACAGGTACAGACTTCATTAGATAGGACCGCAGAAAAAAATCATTGCAACCAGCCTGCTTCCATTGAAAACCTGTATACTACACAGGTCAGAAAGAGGGCTGAGAAAATATCTACAGACCCCTTATGTCCTGGACATAAACTGTTTCAAGGCCTCTCCTCAGGATGTGGCTATAGAGCATTGCATGCCAAAACAACCATATACAGTATACTCTGCTGAACTCCCACAGCATTGTCTCATTTCTCATCTTCTCTTACCTTCTCATCTTTCCTACTGTCTTCTCCTCTTGCTTTCTTATGATTTATCAGTTGTTGTTTGTAACTTATGATTAATTGTAACTATGACTTATGACCTAGTATTTGCTGTTTATATGTACACTGTGAGCTTGTACACCAGAGACAAATTCCTTGTGTGTCCAATCACACTGGGCCATAAAGAATTCTATATTAAAAGGAAGGAACTTGGAACAAATGAGAAAATGTCACCTTAAGGTTGATTTCCTAACCTATGTAGCTATCTCCTCTTCTTTCGTATATTCTCATTTAAGGCAATATTGTATTTTCTGTATGCAGTTTGAGCATAGAGTTTTAAGAGCCAGCCATACCTCCCACACAATAACAAACTGCTATCATCATCATTTGCAGCTTTGTCTTCTCAGGCCTTTTAAGGAAGCAGGTAGCGATGCCAGAAAACGTTCAGCAATTGCATTCCAGTACAGATATGGAAACAATTGCTATTTCATTAGAAGAGAGTTTGCTACTGTGGCTGCAGACAGAAGACCAAAAAGAAGTTTTTGTCCGGCTTAGCTTTGTCTGTCATGCCTTCACCTTTGCTTGAAAGGACAAAAACCTCACCATCCGCAGAATAATTTCATTATCTCCTGATATATTTCACTTTTCAGTCACAACAGCTTTTCCTGTCATCAAATGACAGATTTCATGTGGAACCATAAAGCTTGCCAGAATTTAAAAAAAAAACCTAAACTGTGCTTTTAACTGTTGATTGATCATCAGTTTAAAAAATGTAAGTAATGTAAGTAAAAGAAATAAAACCTTTCTCCTTTCATCAAGATACAGGGCAAACAGCAGCATTATACGAATTAAATGTATTGAATGGATTATAACAGAATAATCATACTAAAAACTGATTTTTTTTTTCAGAAAACCAAGATTCATTAGTGCTGATCTTCCCTTCCCCTTTCTTTGCAATTCATTTTTTAATCCACAAAGACTCTGATCTGTAGCCTGGCAAAGCCAGAGTGCTGAGTGGGAGCTGATTGGAGAGGTTTGCCTCAGCAGGGGTGAGGTGGGGCCAGCCCGGGGGGTGGGGGGGAAGCAGCTCTAGAGCCAGCAGCTCTGGCCCTCCTCCATCATTTCAGTGGAGGCATGGGGATCATCAAACTAGGGAAAGAATGGGTGTTCTTTTGCCGTCTCCTCTCCCCCCACTTTTCCACCTCTGGAAAAGCAACAGAGAATGGGAGAGAAGCATCTTTGCAGTTGCTTGAAAGCCAAGGAGTCAAAGGGAGGCAGGGAAAGGCTGGGGGTGCAATCCCCTTCTCTACCTGGTGGAAACTGCCTGCACTTTCAAGTGAACACCTAAGGAGTCTTTGATGTTGAAGCAGAAAGTGAAGTGTATCAGTCCTTTTCTTTTTGAACTATCCCTTTATAAGCGACAGAACAAGTTGCATATTCAGTTTAGAAATGTAGCTTGATTGAACATGAAAACTTAACCTAGAGAACTGGGACAAAAAGAAGCCTCAAAGTCAAATTAACTAACAAAATAATAATGGATAAAGCTTAACTTTTGGAGGTTTTGCTTTTGTTCCCTGTCTGATGGTCTCCCAAAAAACCACCTAGAACTACTTTCACTATAGTGGATGGGACTTTCTTCTTTCTGGGACAATTGAGGCTCCTAAGGACAGAGGTGGGCAGCTATTTCTTCTCTTACAAATCCTCTTCCTCCACTAAGCCAAATTTCCCCATTCTGGGGAGTTTTTAAGGAGCAAAATGAGTACACTAAAGCTAAAGCAACAGTCTTGCCCTTCAAAATCCTCTACTCACACATGGATCCACCTTTTAAATTTAAACTTAAAGGTTTTAGACCTTGCCTTTGCATCCCAAAAGCCAAGTGTGTTCTGCTAGGCTGAAAAGTGTGTATGTGTGTGTGTGAATATGTGTATGAATGTTTTTTAAAAAATACATGAAGTAAGCCATTCTTTTTCTTCTCAAACTCTTTTTTATGCATTCATAAGATAATTTTTTCCTTTATTTTCACAGCAGAATAATCCTTTGTGCTTGGGTTTTAATTTCTTGTTTGTTCTGTTAACTTTCATGTTTATTATGTACATTTTCATATAGGTTCATCAGAGCTATTTTTGAGCTACCAGTTTTGTTTACCCTAAAGAAGGCCAAGACTTCTACTTTCTTGTCCAAGAATGCCAGAAACAGATATAAATTATAGGAATGTTTTGAATGTTGGATGTTTTGCAAGTGGTAGTAAAAGCAGCTTTGCAGTAGTACACTTTCAGATGGAGCTAATGGGCTCCATCTAGGATGCTTTCATGCACTGGGAAGAAGCTTGGGTTTGATCCGCTAAATGACTTTTGTATTTTTGTCATTCATGAATATTTGGAATGATATGTGTCATGCATTCAAAAATGTATGTTTTGAAAAAATGTTTGGCATTATAAAGATCCTTTACCCCACAGGCATCACACTTTTTCTGCTTTTTTAAAAATTAGGTTTTTAAAGGCTTTCCCACTCTGCTGTGCAGGGAGGTAGATTTTGGGGCTAAGGCTCTATGTCTGATGCAAAGCATTTCTCCTGTTTCAGATCTTACTTTGCATTTGCACTTATTAAACCTACAGTTCTCAGTAGGGTGTTTTTTTGTTTTTTTTTTGCCACATTGTGCTGGAACAAGTAGTATCTGGACTGAACCTCATTAGACTAACAAAGGGAAGGGAGAATGTATTTTTGTTACAAATTCTTAAAGGCATCATGCAGGTAGAAAGCCAGCAGATTTTCTGCTATGTATTTCATTGCTTTTTTATAAGTAGCATTTAAAAATGGTTCTTCTCAGATGAATTTCAAAAGTGCAGACTATTCTGCCATTTCAGAACTTCATGGTTTTGTTATAATCCTCTGTTCCTGTATCCGCAAAATACAGGAAAGTGGTTCCTGACCACTTTCTCACAATTGACTTCAAGAGGTATACATCCATCCTTGTATTGGCACAAATCCATTATAAAATTCTTTGCTATACTGCCAATTCCTATACTGCTTCTTTTGGAACTCACAGGCAAATTCTGTTATAAGCAAATAGACCAGTGATGGGATTCAAAAATTTTTCCTACCGGTTCTGTGGGTGTGGCTAGGTGGGCATGGCATGGTTTGGTCAGCGTGGCTTGGTGGGCGTGGCAGGGCAGGGCAAGGATACTGCAAAATCCCCATTCCTTCCCCACTCCAGGGGAAAGGTTACTGCAAAATCCCATTTCCTCCCCATCCCACTAACCTGCTTTCCAGCTCTGTTCTCCTGTGCAGGGCAACAAAAGAAGATCAGCTGGGACTTGGGAGGCAGATGGGGGCAGGGTCAGTAAGAGATGGTATTTGCTGGTTCTCCAAACTACTCAAGTTTTCCACTACCAGTTCTCCAGAATTGGTCAGAACCGGCTGAATACCACCTCTGAAGTAGACTCATTTCCCCCCCTCTGGTTTGTGGTCATCCATCTTTGCTTTTTACAGCTGGAGGAAAACTTCTATCTGTTGCAACACCAGAGTATGATGTAGCTGACATTATTGTGCAGTTGACATCTTTGGAACTCCACGTTGGCTTTGGCTTCTCTAAGCCTCTCCCACACTGCACTTAAAGTTCAAGTATAAAATGAGAAAAGATGAAAGTTAATGGAGATAGTTCCTAACTGTACGTTTGTGTCTAGTGATGGAACAACTGTTGGGCCAGCATATAAATCCAGTCAAATAGTAACAGATTATAATGTGTATAATATAAACATACAGATTGAAAAAAAATAAAATGGAAATAACTCCATGAGGGAGAGATGGGCCCTGCTGTTAGGTTCTATTAGAGTGGATCACTGCATCTGACTAATTGCTAGGCAGCCAGGCCTCCTGGAGAATGGATGAAGCAAGGACCCATAATAAGAAAAGTCCAGTTCAAGGTCACATATTATTTTTAGAATATAACAATGAGGAAGGCAAAGATTCCACAATAGTTGTCCACTATTGTGCACAACCCTATTCCCTTTTTCCTCCTCAAATAACACAGTGAAATCTGTTTCCCTTTTCCTTCCTTAGTTGGGAAAGGAGTAGCGGTGGTAATCAGCAGGTTCTGACCAGTTCTAGAGAACTAGTGGAAATTTTGAATAGTTCGGAGAACTGGCAAATACCACCTCTGACTGAAGATTTTACAGTATCCTTCCCCTGCCACATCCAGCAAGCCACGCCCACAGAACCGGTAGTAAAAAAAAATTAAATCCCACCACTGGAAAGGAGGTCTTCAAAAAGATAGGATGGCGTAGGTGACAGCTATGAAAGGAACTTGGGAAGCAAAGAAAGGAAAATGGCTCCAGTAGATGTTGACGAGTGAGAAGCATGAGAGTCCTGTTTCTTTTTTTTTTAAAACAAATTTTATTAATTTTACAAACACAATACACAAGATATAAACTAAAACATCTTTTCTGAAGGCTGCCTGATCCCGGGTTAAAACTCTTCACACAGACACAAATTCAAACATCATATTCATTTTATATATCCTTCCATATCTTGTTATCATTTTCTTTTCTTTTTTTTTTTATTAATTTTACAAAAACAGTGCACAATCAAAGCATAACAGCTTATAACCATTTTCAATAACATTCTTTGTCTGTTCTATTTCCAACTATCCATTCATCTTTTTTCTTTTACTATACTTCTCCTATACACTATTTGGAATGACGCCTTTACCCTAACTTAAAAGTACTTCATATAACACTTAATTTATCTTGGGATTCTGTTTAATAAATTCTAAATTTACACAATAAATTTTATACTCTAAATACACATATAAAAACACAATCTTATATACCTTCCAGAATCCCCCTTTTATCCTTAATTAGATTCACCCATTGTCTCTAAATAAGCTTTTTTTCTTTAGATCTTGCTTCCCACCATTGAGGCTTCTCCTCCCCCCCTTTCTCTCTTGCTTATTCTTCTCCTTGCCCTTTTTACCCCTTTGTCTCTCCTCTTCCCTTTTCTTACTCCCTTTCCTTTGCTTTCTAACCTTGCATCCACCTTTCCTCTCATTTTTCATTTTTTTGGTTGTTTTTTCAAACCTTAAAATCCCCTTTTTCTTATCCTCTTTCTCCTCCTCCCCGGAAAAAACCCATTGTTCATCAAAGATGGCTTCTTGTTCCTCTTCTTCTTTGTCCCAGTCATTCTGCTGTGTAATCAACTTTTCATAAGTACATAACGCCATTTCTAAAAATTGAAATGAAGTGCCCAAAGTATCTTTTCCATCTTGTTCTTCCTTTTTATATTTTTGATATTCAGTCTTTAGTTCATCCACAAGCGATGCCATCCTGAAAAGAAAAACTTTCCCCAAAACAACCACCCAAGTATTTTTAGTCGAAAATAATTCAAAAAGAAAGTTCCAAAAGTTAATACTTTTCTTCCTTCTTCTATTTCTCTTTCTGGGGTTACTGTTTAATCAAAGAGGTCCAATTACCATATTTCTTTTTTTAGTATTCTTGGCAATCTCCTCCTTTTTCCACTTCTGCTCCAATATTTTTCCGCTCCCTTCCCACTTGCAACATCAATTTTTAAATGATCAGAAATCCATACCTCTAATAAAGGTTTTCCAATTTCTTAAATTTTAAAGTGCAATGTCCAAGCAACTTTCAGAATATTTCACCTTCAGTGCCCAAACAAATTTCAAATCTTCATCTGCTTTTTTCATGGGGTGGGAGAGTGAAGAAAAAAAAAAGTTCCCTTTAACAGCTTCTCCGCCGCTTTCGATCTTCTTAGGGATACAATGTATCCTCCAGCAATTCAGACAGCTCAGTTCCAGCGAATTTAAAGGATGTTGATTGACCCGGCTCAGCCAGCACTTTCACTTTTCTTGCTTCCTCCAGCACGATCTTACCCGGTTGCAGACTTCTTCGTGGCGGCCATTGCTGACCGCCGCTCCACAGCCTTGGGAAAAAGGGGTTTTTCAGGACGAGGAGGGGGTCTGCGACACCCCCAACCCCCTGTCCAGCTCCCCTCTCTCTTTGGCTGTCCCTACAGGGCAGCCATATCCCCCTGACCCATTTGGATCGGGGGTACCTCGGCGGCTAGCACAGCAGGAATCGCGAATTCCTGCTGCCCCGAAGCTACGCAAAAACCGGAAAAACCGAGAGAGAGAGTCTTGTTTCTTAACACACCCAGAAATCACCCTTGGTCCCACTCTCCAAAGGTCATTTGACTTTTCCTCCAAGGTGTGGCAAAGTATCATGAAGATGCCCACACCTAACTTTTAAAATCATGGGCTGCCAACCCTTTGATCAGGGCAGAAAATGGTGGTTGTTAAGGCAAAGTGGTGTTATTATAAATTGTAATGACATTATTATTTTCCTCTTCTGCCGTGGTATTAAACATTGCAATTCAGCACCAATCTTTGGCGGTTTCAAACACTGCACGTTGAGTGTCCATAGTTTAAGTCTGCATCGCTATTCCAAAGTGGGAGGTGATGAAGTCCCCAGCACTGTGAGTGTGGTTTGTAAGTAGGAGTCAACTAATGGTCCAATGGTGTAATTTGTTAAGTGTTCAGTATTGATATGGCAATTCAGATGTTTTCCTTTCTGTATTTTCTTTCCCCTTCTTGTTCACCACCTAGAATTGCTCATGAGGCAGACTCTAAATAGGATATATGAATAAATTTTAAAATGTATATTGCATTCTAATAGTACTCACTATTCTGATTATTCTGTTGAAGGGAAAGCCATTGTCCTTTTTAAAAAAAAATATCCAGTAATGCATAAACAATCTCAAAATATAATAAGGCTTGAACTGAATTCATCTTTTTGAAATCTGTTGCATGGGTGTGCTCCCAGCAATCAGCCATGACCTGATTCCAGATGTCTTGTAATCTGTCAGGGAAGGACAGGAAGTTCTTCTTCTTCCTCAACTGACACAGCTTGGGAAGATCCAAAACAGATGTTGCACTCTTATCTGAACATCTGCAGAAACAAAACAAGCACAGCAGGGTAAGCAAGAGAAGAGTATATGGAGTAATGGAAGCCTATAAGATTCTTCCAAAAGTAGGAGAGGAGAGAAGATTTCACTTCAATGAAGGCAATAATAACTTGCATTCAAATTTGCAACTGTACTTCAACATAAAAGAAGCCATTCCTGATGAGCTCACTTTATGATTAATAGTTATGCTCCTGGAATTTTGCAAAGTTTAAGAATACAAATGTTGAAAGCAAAATGCATTTTTACCAGTTAAAACTTTTAACAATAATACAGCATTTGCAGATACAGTATATTAATTGTCCTGTTTTAAAAGGTGCATTAGCAGCCCTGCCTTTGTTTTATTATTTTTAGTCTTACTATAATCTTTTTATTTTATACAAAACAAAATTATTGTGGGAAGCCAGCCCCTCTTAGAATAATGAAATAAGGCAGAATATTATATTTCCCCAAAGGAAGAAATGGAGAAACATGTTTTTTTAGAGGCAGAAAGCAATCCCCACTTTCCTTAATAGTCCACAGCAGATGTCAGCACTTAAGAGATTTAAAAAAGACAAGGATCTAGATAGCTCTATTCATAAAAAAAATACCCTCACCCAGGGGTGGGATTCAACTGGTGTTACTACAGGTTCAGTTACTACAGGTTCATTACATTTTGCTAAGAAGAAATTTTCTAACAGTGAGAACAATTTACAATTAATCAGTGGAATGTCTTACCTCCAGAAGTTGTGAATATTTTATTACTGGAGATTTTAAGATGAGATTGGACAGCCATTTGTCTGGAATGATATAGGGTCTCCTGTTTGAGGAGGGGGTTGGACTAGAAGACCTCCAATGTCCCTTCCAACTCAGTAATTCTGTATTTTTTTCTGTAAGTCATTGTGAAGGAATCCTCACACAATCTTTCAAATAGTGAAAGGGAGAAATATGAAATATAAACAAACAAACGAACAACTTCTGCAGCTATCCAGTTCTGTTAGTGGCTAATGTAAACTTTGTCTGCTTTGTTGTCTTGGCTGCTTCATAACTTATGAGATGATAAAAGCAATGATCTGGTTAGATTTGTCTAATTGGTTCCATTAGTTTTAATTAGACAGACCTCTGTCTAAGTCAATCTCTGCCATCAACTTCAATAGCTTTTTGTTCTCTACTACGCCCAGCCTCATCTCCTTAAATCTGTCCATAGCTTGTGCTATATGTACTCTTTCTGCCTCTTTTCTGCCTGTATTTCTGTACATGAGCTCCTTTTGTTCAGCTCCACTATCTTTAGTCATTGGAGATGTTCTCTTGCTCCCTGAAATGTCTCCTTTGCATTTCACCTTTGATTTACCTTCTTCAGAGAAGACCTTTCCTTAACACATATTCTGTGATACCATCCTCTTCTCTAATTTTAATTTTGTTCTCTGAAATTTTTTTGGTTTAGTAATAAAGGTTTAATTTGGTCAGACTTGAGTTAGCTTAGTCTCTAAATCTTGGAGAATGTCCATATATGTAACAGGATCTTCACATATGCTTTCCTTCTTATCCGTGATGTCCTTTTAGCATTTTAGCATTTAGCATTTGTAAATTCCTTTGGAACTGTTGGAAGAAATGTCCATCTGGGTTCAGTTCCAAGTGGCGAGAAAGACACTGGAAACATGGGAGGGTGTTTGGAAAGATGGTTTAATGATGGACAGGACCACGTGGTTTGAGGTCCTGGCCAATTGAGTACATGGATAGACACACACACACACACACACACACACACACACACACGAACTCAATAAAAAAAGAAGAACCGACCTCTTCCCTGGTCCAACACCTCAAAGCCACAGGACATGAGATTGACTTTAAAAATACCGGAACTATCGCCAAAACTGAACACTTCAACAACAGAATAATCAGAGAAGCCATAGAGATAGAAAAACACCCACACAGCATGAATAAACGAGACGATACCTCTTGCCTAACAGCCATTTGGAAATCTGACCTCATTAACAAATGAGTTCCTAAGATGAAGAATGACACCAGACCCACACCCATGAGGGCCACACAAGATGCTACCACCACACTTCCACATAGAAAGCAGACTCACACCCACACAGATGATGAGACACAACCACGGACCAGAAGCCCTACCGCACTTGCATCACTACCCGCTTCAAACCCCTCTGACCCATACATGAAGCAAACGGACACCCACCATGAAGATGTGGCTCACCAGTTCAAATCCCCTGGCAACTAAGACTAACCTGAGCACAACCAAGCCCCCACCTAAACATAATACACCCCCAGCCAATCAGAACACAGCCAACCCCAACCAATCAGAACATAGCTAAACCCCCAACCAATCAGAACACACCCCCAGCCAATCAGAACACAGCCAAACCCCCGCCCAATCAAGTCACACCCCCACTAGCAGTTAAAAGGAAGAAGCAGCTGCAAGCTCACATTGCTCCGAGAAACACAAAGCCAAAGACACAAGCCTGAAGATGATAAATGAGACTTCATCGAAATGTTGCCAAGATACTTCCAATTTTACGTGGGAGAAAATCTCTATGGCTTCTCTGATAATTCTGTGGCTGGGGTTTTCTATAGTGGCTAGGGTTTTGGTGCCAAATAGAAACCAAAACCCTAGCCACTATAGAAAACCCCAGCCACAGAATTATCAGAGATTGAAAAAAGACTTGAAAGCATAAATAGAAGAGATGACTCCACCAGACTGTCAATTATTTGGAAGCCTGCACTCACAAACAAAAAAATCTCCACACCACAAGCCAGGCAAAGACCTGGGCACAAACAGATCCCCCCTGATACCTCCAGCTCAAACACACCCCAACCAGGCACCCAGATGAAACCCAGTTTCCTAACTAATGATAGCCGTCCATTTACTCGGAGCCAAGCTGCACTAAAAGCCTCCAATACAGGAACACAATGTTGCCAGCCAATCAAGATAAAAAAAGCCACAAAACAGACAGAAGATATTAGAAACACCAATCAAGCAGAACACAGCAAACTCCAAGACCAATAAACACAGACCAAGACTCACAACCAATCAGGATGAAGAAAAAACCATTCTGGCATAGCAGTAGGCTAGCCCCAAATTTAAATCTGAAACCACTGTAAAAGTCTGACTCACAGACGAACACAATACAGAAGCCTGATGATGGCAGATGAGATTCTGCCACAACGTTGCTACAACTTTAAAAGTATAACTATAATGATGTGAGAAAATACCCAAACAAAGCTGAATACCATAGGCTGTCTGTGTCCCAGGCTTGGTTGAATCTTGCTGGGTGATGATGTAATGAAGAGGATTGTGTTCTGAAAGGGTGTTGGGCAATTCCTATTATGGCTTAATGGCTTTGTCCTGGTTTGGATCTTGAGTGGGGGCTAATCCTATCACTCTGGAGCTGAAGGCCTTTTTTTCTTCTAGATAGGATGGCCCACTCTTTCTGGGGCTATTAACAAAGGTGGGGGCTGTTTCCCAAGAGCATGTTTCTCCTTTTCTCATCCAGGGAGGTATAATATTCTGCCTTTTTAATATTTTCTAGAATATTTCATTCTTCTAAGAGAGGGGTGGGTGCTAATTTTTTACAAAACCAAGATCTGCTTATGTTGACAGTGTACTTGGTAGCTCCTGTGTAGACTGATAATGCAGACTAAACAATAAAGAAATATCACAATTAAGAAATATGCATTAAACTGTTATCCACAATGACTTTTAGCTGGATTAGCATAGTAAATAAACTTTATAAAGAAGTGCAAGACTGCAAAGCTTGTTTTCTTTTCTCTGAAGGTTTATCCAACTGCTCTGACATTATTTTCCCAGTTCTCATTTCCACTGTTTTCCAAACATATCCTTTTTAAGTAGATGATTCAGCTAAATTATTTCCAAATCTGATGTGACAGTTATTTCAGCAGATTACACCAATTTCTAATATAAAGAGAATGTTTCTTAGCAGATAGGTCTGTGAATAAGTGTAGATATATTTTCAGTATGACTTCCTTTGACATTCTGAAATTAATTCTTTGTTCTGCAGTGAACTCATATTATGAACACATTTAAAATATTTACCATATACAATCAACTCATACACCAAAAGGTTATTCAAATCATAAACTGTTGATGTGCAGAATGTTTCTTTCTTTCTTTCTTTTTAGCCCTGTACAACATTTGATCTACATGTTTTATATACCTCCAAGTTCTTGCAATCTCTAGCACTAATTCTATAACTCAATAATGAGAATAAATTAATAAAAATATATTGCTACTCATGATATGCAGCAAAATGGTGTATGTAGCTATCAAATTCAAGTAATTCAGACCTATCCAAGGATAGCAAGAAAATGTTACAATGATAGGACACATCTAAATAGGCTCAAAGATTTGTTCTAGGTTGGATATTTCTTTGATAAGTTTCCATCCATTCCTTCTTGTCTTGCTCTGAGGCACTTTAGCAAATTATTTATCCCCCTCTTAATAAAATGCCACCTTTTCTTCCAATGCAGGTTCTGCATTGCCAAATTGTCCTGTTGCCAGAATAGGCAAAGAACCATGTTTGGAGAACAAAAAAGGATAACATTGCCATCTATGAATTCTCAATCACTGTTAAAGTGGCCTAAACTTTTATCTGTGATAGTATAACTCTTTAAATGCCCCTGTTCATTTTAAATAAAATGCTTCAGTTTGTTACAGGCCAACCCCACAATTCAATGGAATATCACTCAAGGTGAGGCAATACTCTCTAAAACTTTAAAACTGCCTTTTTAAAATCATGAATTAAGATCATTAATCCAATAATAATAAGACAATAGTTATAACACTTAGTCTTATAAACAGGAATTTGCTGGTTAAAAGGGTAACAGAAATGTTGTTGCTGCTGTTATTCCCATTGTTCTTCCTTTCAGCTTCTTTTTGTTTTTAGTACAGTAGTGTTCATTCTTATTTTCAGCTGTCAAATAGGCCTTTTTTTTATATAACAAATTTTATTAATTTTACAAAAACAATACACAATCCAGGCATAACAACTTGAAAAATCTTTTCTAAAAAATAATAATAATAATTAAAGAGAGCCAATAGAACATACAAAATAATTCCAAATTGTAATATCAATATTTACATTATCTATTTAACTTCATATCTTATCCAGATTTCTCCTTTTATCCAAATTATATTTCTTGCTTATTAAAATTTTATTGCCTTTCATAAACATACAAAACACAGAACATAGAAAAACAAAACAAAACTAAAACATCTTTTCTGAAGGCTGCCTGATCCCGGGTTAAAACTCTTCTCACAGACACAAATTCAAACATCATATTCACTTTATATATCCTTCCATATCTTATTATCATTTTCTTTTTTTTTATAAACCAATTTTATTAATTTTACAAAAACAATGCACAAACAATCAAGGTATAACAGCTTATAAATTCTTTTCTAAAAAAAAATAGTGATAATTAAAGAAGAAAACCAATAGAACATGATGATTCCCAATTATAATATCAATATTTACTTTATCTATTTAACTTCGTATCTTATCCCAACTTCTCCTTTTCATCCAAATTATTTGTTAATTAAAATTTTATTGACTTTTATCAACATACAAAACCCAAAAAAACATAACAAAACCTTTATATATCCTTCCATATCTTATTACCATTTTCAATAACATTCTTTGTCTGTTCTATTTCCAACTATCCATTCATCTTTTTTCTTTTACTATACTTCTCCTATACACTAATTGGAGTGACGCCTTTAACTCATTACCCTACCCGGTTCCGCGTGGCTTCGGTGGCAGCAGGAATTCGCAACCGTTCGCGATTCCTGTTGTGCTTGCCGCCGAGGTTCCCCCGATCCAAATGGGTCAGGAGGATATGGCTTCCCTGTAGGGACAGCCAAAGAGAGAGGGGAGCTGGACAGGGGGTTGGGGGTGTCGCAGACCCCCTCCTCGTCCGGAAAAAAACCCTTTTTCCCAAGGTGGTGGAGCGGCGGTCAGCAATGGCCGCCACGAAGAAGCCTGCAACCAGGTAAGATTGTGCTGGAGGAAGCAAGAAAAGTGAAAGTGCTGGCTGAGCCGGGTCAATCAACATCTTTTAAATTCGTTGGAACTGAGCTGTCTGAATTGCTGGAGGATATATTGTATCCCTAAGAAGATCGAAAGCGGCGGAGAAACTGTTAAAGGGAACTTTGTTTTCTTCACTCTCCCACCCCATGGAAACCGCAGATGAAGATTTGAAATTTGTTTGGGCACTGAAGGTGAACTATTCTGAAAGTTGAAGTTAAGGGACAAAAGAGTTCTTGGACATTGGACTTAAAAATTTAAGAAATTGGAAAACCCTTATTAGAGGTATGGATTTCTGATCATTTAAAAATTGATGTTGCAAGTGGGAAGGGAGAGGAAAAAAATTGGAGCAGAAGTGGAAAAAGGAGGAGATTGCCTAGAATCTCAAAGAAAGATATATGGTAATTGGACCTCTTTGATTAAACAGTAACCCCAGAAAGAGAAATGGAAGAAGGAAGAAAAGTATTAACTTTTGGAACTTTTTTTGAATTATTTTTGATTAAAAATACTTGGGTGGTTGTTTTGGGGAAAGTTTTTCTTTTCAGGATGGCATCGCTTGTGGATGAACTAAAGACTGAATATCAAAAATATAAAAAGGAAGAACAAGATGGAAAAGATACTTTGGGCACTTTATTTCAATTTTTAGAAATGGCGTTATGTACTTATGAAAAGTTGATTACGCAGCAGAATGACTGGGACAAAGAAGAAGAGGAACAAGAAGCCATCTTTGATGAACAATGGGTTTTTTCTGGGGAGGAGGAGAAAGAGGATAAGAAAAAGGGGATTTTAAGGTTTGAAAAAACAACCAAAAAAGAGAAAAATGAGAGGAAAGGTGGATGCAAGTTTAGAAAGCAAAGGAAAGGGAGTAAGAAAAGGGAGGAGAAGAGACAAAGGGGTAAAAAGGGCAAGGAGAAGAATAAGCAAGAGAGAAAGGGGGGGAGGAGAAGCCTCAATGGGAAGCAAGATCTAAAGAAAAAAAGTTTATTTAGAGACAATGGATGAATCTAATTAAGGATAAAAGGGGGATTCTGGAAGGTACATAAGATTGTGTTTTTATATGTGTATTTAGAGTATAAAATTTATTGTGTAATTTTAGAATCTACTAAACAGAATCCCAAGATAACTTAAGTGTTATATGAAGTACTTTAAAGTCATAGGCCTTTTTTGTTTCTTTTATTTTCTATTGTAAGTCTAAATTTATTATTCAATAAAATGCAGTGGTGAGAAAAGTAAGTTCCTGCGCTTAGGCAGGAAAAACAAAATGTAAAGGTATAGAATAGGCAGCACCTGGTTCAACAGTAGTTCCTGTGAAAGGGATCTTGCTGTCCTGGTGGAACACTGCTTAAGTGTGAGATGGCAGAGGGCTACAGCTGCCAAAGAAGACAATGCATCCCTAGGCTGCATCAACAGGGACAGCAGCAAGATTGTGAAAAGTGATAATACCTCTTTAGAGTGCACTAAAGAGGCCACACTTGGAACACTGCATCCAGTTCTGGTCACCACGGTATCAAAAATGCTGAGACCCTAGAAAGTATTCAGAGAAAAGCAACAAGGATGATTTGAATGGGGGTGGGAGCGGAGGCTAAACCATATTATGAATGGTTGAGGTTGTTAGGTATGCCCAGCCTATCGAGGAGAAGGATTGGGAGGACATGATGTCTGATTCCCAATACCCGAGGGACTGTCACAGTGAAGAGAGGAGATTGACTTATTCTCGAAAGCACCGGAGGGCAGAGCAATAATCAGTGGATGGAAGATTATCACAGAAAAATCCAACCTAGAAGTAAGGAAAATTTTTTCTGATGGTGAGAACAATTAATCAATTAATCAATAGAGGTTGCTTCTTGGAGTTGTTTGTGCTCCATCACTGGAGGTTTTTGTCGTGTCCGCAAAATGACGCCAGGAGTCGGTGACTTCATGCAATGCTCTTTATTTCAAAGATTGGAACCGAACCGGCGAAAGGAAAAAAGCCCGCGGCTTTTATTCCTTTCGCCGCCGCGGCCGCGGCCAATGGCAGCGTTTCGAGTCTCCCGCGCTTTGAACGAGCCAATCGCGGGAGACTCTTAACGAGCCAATCGGCGCGGCTCGCCTGACCAATTAGAAAGCCCCGCGCTTTGGCCAATCAAAGCGCGGGGATTTCGAGTATGTAAATGAGGACAGAACACCCCTCCCCTCTTGGTTCAGTCCTTACGTTGCGTAGTCACGTAGGTAGGCAGGGCTCCGTCTAGTCCTATTTGACCTGCGCAACTCAGTCGTAAGCGGGATCCCGGCTGGTGCAGTCGGGTTTTTGGTTGCTCTTGCTTCTGTGCGAACCGGCTGGTTGATCGGGCCGGTTCCTTCTCCGTGGCTCCCACCTGGGCCTTCCGGGTTGATTGAGCTACGGGTTTCGCCGCTCCCGCTCGGTCTTTCCGGGTCGGTCGAGCTGGCTTGGCTGTTCTTTTCCGGCGAGGGGTCGTGATGGCTGCGTCTCGGTAAGTACTGCTGGTTTATTTTTTCTTGCGCTTGGTTACCCGGGTATTCCCTCCCCCCTTGGTTTGCGTTTTGGGAGGTGGGTTCTTTTGCTGTCCTAGACCTAAGTTGGTCGATGTGTCGTTTCCACGCTCGTCCGTCTGTTGTTTGTAGCCGGTACGAGCGTGGGCCTGTAACTTGGGTGATGACGGCTGGGATCCATAGGGGGTCCCCCGTCAGGTTTTTTGCATACACGAGGTCCCCGGGTGCGAACGTTCGGTATTTCGTGCTTGAGTCTGGGGGCCGCTCCGGGTTATATGTAGGGTGTAACCTGTCGAGTGGGGACCTCAGCTTTCTACCCATTAGCAATTCGGCTGGGCTTTTGTTGGTAGTGGTGTTCGGGGTTATGTGTTGTATAAAGAGGAGTCTGTTGATTTTTTCTTGGATCTCCCCGTGGTCCATTTTCCGGATGGATTTTTTGGTAAATTGGACCATCCGTTCCGCCCTACCGTTCGCCGCTGGATGCGCCGGTGCTGTTAGTGCATGGCGGATGCCCCTTTCTGCCAGGAACTTCTCGAAGTCTAGGGAGGTAAACTGGGGCCCGTTGTCAGAGACGACGACGTCTGGGAGGCCGTGTGTTGCAAAGAGTTTGCAAAGTTCTTTGATCACGGCCTCCGTGGTTGTTGTCTTCATGTCGCTTACCTCCAACCAGTTGGAGTAAGCGTCAACTGTTATGAGGAAGGTATGTCCATTCGTGGGTCCGGCAAAGTCTAAATGGATTCTGGACCAGGGCCCCCTTGGTGTTTCCCACTCCAGGATGGGCACTGTGGGTGGGCTGGGCCTAGTCTCCTGGCATTGCTGGCACCTAGCTACCCAGGCCTCTATCTGCTTGTCCATCCCTGGCCACCAAGCGTAACTTCTGGCCAGGGCTTTAGTTCTTACGATGCCAGGGTGCCCCTCGTGCAACATTTCCAAAACCTTCCCCTGTAGTCTGTCCGGAATGACCACTCTGTCACCCCATAAGATGCACCCCTTAAGCAACGAGAGTTCGGTTTGGCGGTTCCGAAATGTCTTGACGGACTTGTCATTGTCTTTTTCCGGCCACCCTTTTTCCACCCAATGCAAAACCCGCGCCAGACGCCTGTCTTTATTAGTTTCCCAGGCAATGTCTGACGCGGTTATGGGTAGGTTGGGTAGGGTCTCGATGCTGAGGGTGGTCGTCGTTGGTGCTGGGTCAGGGTCAGATTCCGGTAGCGGCGAGCAGCTCAAAGCGTCCGCATGCGAAATCGTCTTACCCGGTCTGTGTATGAGTTCGTAGCTGTAGGCCGCCAGGAACTCGGACCACCTTGTCATTCGGGGAGACAGAATGTTCGGGGTGGCCCGGTTTCCTGCAAGGATGCCCAGCAACGGCTTATGGTCCGTTATAATGGTGAAAGGTCAGCCGTAGAGATATTCGTGGAACCGTTTTATGGCGGCAACTATAGCCAGAGCCTCTTTGTCCAGTTGGCTATAGTTCCGCTCTGGTTTGGTTAGGGTCCTCGAAAAGAACGCGATGGGTGCTTCTTTTCTGTCAGGAAGGGTATGGCTGAGGACAGCGCCGACGCCGAAAGGTGATGCGTCGCAAGTGACGGCCAGGGGCAGGGTTTCGTTGAATTGTATGAGGACGGCGTCGGAGGTGAGGAGGTCTTTAGTTTTTTGGAAGGCGGCTTGCTCCCGTTTCCCCCAAGTCCAGGTTGCCGCCTTATCCAGGAGCCTATGCAAAGGCTCCGCCGCCGTCACCTTTTGGGGTAGGAAAACATTATAAAAGTTCAGTAACCCCAAGAATGCTTGTAGTTCAGTTTTTGATTTAGGGGTGGGGGCCTCTTTGATGGCCTTGACTTTTTTACTTGTGGGGTGAATGCCGTGCCGGTCTAGGAGGTAGCCCAAGAATTCCACTCGTTCCGTGCACAGTTGGCATTTCTCCCTTTTTACTTTAAGTCCCGTTACTTTAAATTTAGTTAGGACCTCTCTTAGTTGGCTTTCTAGTTCGGCTTCATTGGGCGCCGACACTAGAACGTCATCGAAATAGGGTACCACCCCCTTGATGCCCTGCAACAACCTCTCCATCAGGCTCTGAAAGATGCCTGGTGCCACGCTGACTCCGAATTGGAGTCGGTTGCACTTGAAAGCCCCCCGGTGGGTAACGATGGTCTGGGCTTCCGCCGTTTGCTCGTCGACCGGCAACTGTTGGTATGCCTGGGCGAGATCGAGCTTGGCAAAGACTCTGCCCCCTCCCAGTGAGTGCAGTAGGTGTTGCACTATTGGGACGGGGTAGGCGCTTTGTTGCAGCGCGCCATTTAGGGTGGCCTTATAGTCCCCACAGATCCTCACCGACCCGTCTGGCTTGACCGGGGTGACTATGGGGGTCTCCCACCGGGCATGGTCTATGGGCTGCAATACCCCCTGTTTGACGAGCTTGTCAATTTGCTCGTCTATTTTAGGTTTTAGGGCGAATGGCACCCGCCTAGGTTTCAGTCGTTTGGGGGGGACGCTAGGGTCTAGGTCGAACGAGATAAGGGGCCCCTGGTACTTGCCCAGGCTTCCATCGAAGACTTCTCGGAACTCCTGGGCTAGTCGCTGTTCCCAACCGTCGTCGGTGACGTGGTTGACTCCCGTGAGAGTGATGTCGAGCGGGGCGAACCATTGTAGTCCCAGCAGGCTTGGGCGGTCGCGATCGATGATCGTGAGGGGGAGTTGTTCGGTGCGCCCCTTATATGTCACGTTAAAGTTTTTGATGCCCACTACCGGGACGCGGTTTCCCTGGTAGTCTTTTACAATAAGTCTTTGGGTGTCTATGTTCCTCCTTTGGAGGGTAGGCACCAACCGTTTTATCTCGTGCCATGCAATCATGGAGAGGTAGGACCCGGAGTCTACCTCCATTTTGCACGGCTGGCCCTCGATGTGAACCTCGACGTGGACTTTTCGGGCGCCGTCGGAGATGGCGTGGCCGATGGTTACCGTCTGGTGGGTCTCCTCTCTCCGCCGGTTGTCGCCGCCTCTCGAGGATCGTCCGGTCCAGTCCCATCGGCTGTCCGAGTGGCGATCTCTGGGCCGGGGCGGTGAGCTTTCCCTTCTCCGGTTGTTTTGGTCCCATCGAGGTGGACTGCGGTTTTTCTTCTGGCGGCAAACCCGGGCGATGTGCCCCTTTTTGTCGCAATGTCGGCAGATGGAATCAAAAAACCGGCATTCCGACCTGGGGTGGTCGCCGCCGCAAACGGCACAGTTGGTCCTCGACCTACGACCTCTCCGGTTCCGTTGGTCGCGCCCCGTCTGAAGTCGATGTATATCTTCTTCGTCTTCGGACGTGCTGGATGCAGAGTGGAAATCGCCGTGGTGTGTGGTTGTTTCGGTTTTCCATTCGGTCGACCTTGCCGGGTTGTTGTTTCCGCTGCGGTCCTTCGTGTCAGGTTTGCGCATGCTATCGGCGGAAGTACGGGTTGCTTCTGCGGCTGTGGCTGCGGTGAGGGTGTCTGCTAAATTGATGTTGCCCTTAGCCATCAGCCGGCTCTGGAGCGCGGGGTCCCACAGACCGAGCACGAATCGGTCTCTCAGGAGGTTGTTTAGGTTATCAAATTCGCAGACCCCCCCTAGGCGCCGCAGCTCGGTGACGAAGTCGCTCAATTTCTCACCTGGTCTCTGGTCCCGCCGGTAGAATTCGTTGCGCCGGATCAGGATGGGGACTTCGGGAGCGTAATGTCGTAATGGACGTCCCAATCCATGGCGGTTGCATCGGCGGGTTTGGCCAATGCTTTGGCCATCTGGAAAACTTCGGTTCCGCAATGGGTGAGGAAGACGGCGCGTTTTAGCGGGCCCGAGGCGTCCTTCATGCCGGTGCACTCGAGGTACATGCGGAAACGGTCGGAGAACGATTACCAGTCCTCGGTGGCGGGGTTGAAGGGGGCGGGCGGTGCGATTTTCGCCATCTCGGTGCTATGTCTGGCTTCCGTCGGACACGGGGTTCGGTTCAGGGTCTGGATCCCACCTTCGTCGCCAGTGTCGTGTCCGCAAAATGACGCCAGGAGTCGGTGACTTCATGCAATGCTCTTTATTTCAAAGATTGGAACCGAACCGGCGAAAGGAAAAAAGCCCGCGGCTTTTATTCCTTTTGCCGCCGCGGCCAATGGCAGCGTTTCGAGTCTCCCGCGCTTTGAACGAGCCAATCGCGGGAGACTCTTAACGAGCCAATCGGCGCAGCTCGCCTGACCAATTAGAAAGCCCCACGCTTTGGCCAATCAAAGCGCGGGGATTTCGAGTATGTAAATGAGGACAGAACAGTTTTAAAAAATACATTGGACAACCATTTGATCAGGATAGTATAAGGTTTCCTGCCTTGAGCACAGGGTTGCATTAGAAGACTCTTGAAATTCCCTCCAGCCCTATGATTCTATGTTATATGTTTAGTGCTTTAGCCATTTTTCATGAATATATTAGATATTTGCTAGTACTGTGCAGTCCTTGGTAAAAATACTCATCAATCATTATCTTAGCCTAGTTGAATTTTCCCTATACATTCACAGCTGTTTTCGAAGCTGCTCTGCTTTTCTTCTCATGACAGAGCTGTGTTTTTGTACTTCTTGTATGTGCTTTCTAAAAATTTCCCAATCTGTCTGCCTTCCTTTTGATCTGAGGATTTGTCTCCTTGGGAACTTGTCTGGTACAAGTTTTCTAAGCTTGTTGAAATGGGCTTTTTTGAAACCTAGTGTCTGTGTACCTAATGGTCCAATTTCCTTCTTATTAGTAGTATATTGAAATCAAGGATAATGGTTTTTTTCCTCTCAAGATTCCCATTGCTTTTACCTTTGATAAAAGCTGCAATTTCAGGAGAATTGCTGAGAATTTGCGCAACAGTCTATTTTGTACAAAACCTTTCCCATTTTTTCTAGGTTTGAATTGTTTTCCATCATTACAAAATTATCCTACAAGCTATCATCAATGAACAATGTGCTATCACTGCAGAACATATCCTGACTTTCAGGGTACTGTCACACCAAGCTCTCCCATCCAGCCGATAATCTTGGAGGAAAGCCCAGTTTGTGGGCATTATATAGATTAGGTCTAATGAATAAAGGCACACTCACAGGATTTGCTGAACTTCACTGTGAATATCGTCCATATATATTGTATTTAAAACAATTCAAAACAAAGCAGCATAACTTTTCTATTCATTATATCTCTATGCAAAAAAAGTGTGCCTTTCACAGTAATGAAAGTTTCACAATAATGTACATTTATTGTTGTATGGTTTCTCTTCCATTCAGTTCTATGCAGAAGATAGAAAGAGTTGCCAGTGATATATTATAAATAGAGACACTGGTTGGGGAACCAAAAATGTCCTGACAGCAACTATTTTTGGTTATTAAGACACCAACTACTCCAACCTACCCAATCTCACCTAGTTTTAGTATTATTGCCAAACTAGGAGGAAAGCAGCTTTCATAACAACAGATTGGTAGACAACCAAGTTGGGTGAAAAATTCCAAATTTTATGGCTCTAGTTGGAACATATGAACATGAATGTAGTTATGTAGTTATTTCATGTTTTGTATTTACAATCCACGTAAAAAGCCAGTTTGGTTTAGTGGTTAAGGCATTGGCTAGAAATAGGAACACCATGACTTCTAATCCCACCTTAGGCACAAAGCCAGATGGGTAACCTTGGGCCAGTCACTTTCTCTCAGCTCTGGGAAGCAGGCAAGAGTAAACTACTTCTGAAATCTTTCTAAAAAAAAAACTGCAGGGATTACTCTAGGCAGTTGCCAGGAGTCAACACTAACTCAGAGACATTAAAAAATAAATGTGCAAAGGCCAAATACTTTTACAATTTAAAAATCAAGAGGATAAAGTGAAAAGTCATGAGTTTGTAGACTGGATATGTGGAAGCATTTTTAAGCACGGCCAAATTGAAGCAGAGGGTAAGTGTTACATAGAAAGAGAAGATCTAAACCAAATAATTTCTAAAGGTTTTGTTGATTTTCATGTGCTGTGCAAACTTTGTTTTCTGATTGTACAGATCAAGATACTTGCTTATGAAATTGGCATGCATCTCTGTGAATATGCCCATAATGGACATCCCAGATGTGGATTTAGTTCAATTCTCTTCATTGGCTTTTTGTCTTCTGCCAAAATATTCTTTTTTAAAATCCCAATGGACTCTTTCAGGCAGCATCTGATTTAATTGAGGGCTGTCATCCAAAATCTAAGTGTCAGCGGACTTTCTCCAAGAATTTGTTCTTTTTTTCTTCGTGCCAGGGTATAATGTATGTGATTCTTTCCCAAATGTGAATGGCAGGCATCATTCTTCAAAAGGAATTCTTAAATTTGGTAAAAACAATGCTTCCCATTTTATAGGAAACCACCTTTTGAGGTGTTGACAAAAAACAAGTTTAAAAAGATGGAAAGAGGGGCACATAACTAAAACAGAATACCTACATGTATCCTGAATCTGCAAAGATGAAGTCAGGAAAGATGAGATTCAAACTAAACCAACGCTTGCAACAAATGTCAAAAACCAATTTTAAAAGCTTATTTCAATATGTAAAAAACAAGAAAAAGATCAAGGAAACAATTGGTCAATAAATGGAAAAAAATGGCAAAAAGATGATGAGTAGTTGGAAGAAAGTGGAACTTAACGTTTTATATTTCATACCACTTAATAATGCCTTGGTAAGACCACAGTTGGAATATTGCATAGAATTTTGTTCACCACATAAAAAGATATTGAGATTCTAGAAAGAGTGCAGAGAAGACCAACAAAGATGATTAGGGACTAATCAGCTTCTAGCCTGAGTAACTAATATGGAAGAGAAAGTGCAACATGGTGAGATTGATTTGAAACCATATTACTTCCTTCGGATACAGATTAAGAAATCAATGGTTTTCTACCAATCCTGCTACCTACTAAGCTGTTCCTTTTCTTCCTCCTTTTACTCCTTGCCAAGTATTTGTCTGGAAATTCTTGAAATGCAAAAACCCTATGAAATATCTCAGTTTTTCACATATAGGTTTTTGCAGTGTCATTGCACAATTACTTGTGCTGGCAGCTAGAAGGGATAGCCCACTCCTTCTAAGGGTTAGGAGATTTGGGGTTTGGGAAAAAGCATTTAAAAATCTGAAGTTTATCCAAAATCTTCTGAGTTGGACATCAAGCTGGAAATCTTATGACACCAAGTTCTTCTCATGAGACTGCTGCTCTTTCCCAGCTGTAATGTCCTGGGAATAACTCCAGATGTCTGTTCTGGATTTTGAATTAACCACAAAAAGACCGCCCACAAAAACCTAGTCTACAATTTTTACTTAGATATGATGGTGGTGTGTGCAGCAAGAGGAGTTAGTTTTTTTTATTTATGACTTTGTGGCACTCTCTCCAGTAGTTCTGAAAGAGCAAAACTTCAACGAGAAAGATCACCCCTAGGAACAGGGGCCAATTTCCCTGACAAAATCTCAGAAGATTGAAAGAAGCCAGGGAGAAATGATTCATAAAACCAACAGACTGTAAAAGTCATAATATTACTCATATTCGTGACATTAATATAGACTGCATACGTTTTTACATCCCACAAATCTCACATTCAAAAACACTGAGAATTATTTAGCTAAATTGGAGTTACCAGTTTTAGATTCATCATGCTATCAGAATTAATAGCATTTTTATTAATAGTAATTAATAGCATTTTAATAGCACTGCTCAGTCCGTTCTGCCTGAATTGACTTCCGAGACTTCTGGGGTCCCTTATGCTGATGGAGGTGGCCTGAATGGCCAGGCACATTCTCTGCCTCATCATTCTTCAACAGGTTATTGAGAGGATGGGCTATCTTTGCAAACTCTTTGATAAACCTCCAATAGTATGAGCAGAACCCTAGAAATGATTGCAGTTCAGCCCACATTTTGAGGTCTTGGGCAGGAAGTGAGAGTCTCAAGCTTTGTGGACTCAGTTGATATCCTTTCTGCAGAGACAACATGATCAAGGTATGTGACAGATGGTTGGTAAAATTGGCATTTCTCTAGTGACAGCTTCAACCCTTCTTCATGGAGCCTCCTTCTTCATGGAGCCTCCAAGCACTACTCATATTGTTCAAGAGTCTCACCAAAAACAATAATATCATCTAGGTACACTGGCACCTCTATCAAGTTCAGGTCTCTCACTGTCCACTCCATGAATTTCTGAAAAGTCACCAGGGCCCCTGGTAACCCTTGAGGCATCCAATTGAATTCAAAGAACCGCAAGGGGTAGGTTAAAGCAGTTTTTCTCTTTCATCTGCATGCATGGAAATCTGGTGGTAGCCACTTCTCAAATCCAGCACACTAAACCACTTTGCTCCTGATAACCAATGCAGGGCATCTTCAATTCAAGGAGTAGTATACTGATCCGGATTTATTCTCTGATTGAGGATGCGGTAATCTCTGCACATTCTCAGAGACCCATTCTTCTTCTGGACTACTACTATGGGTGTAGAGACTTTGAATTCTAGGATTATCCCAGTCCTCTTCAATTCTGCTAGATGTTCTCTAAGGTCATCCAAGTCACTTAAGGGAATCCACTGAGACGTCTCTCAGAAAGGCTTATCTTCCTGTAGATGGAGTAGATGATGAGCACTCTTAGCACACCCCACCTGAAATTTATCTTTTGAGAACAGGTGATGCCACCTCCAAAGTTAGCCTTATCCCACCATTCATGGGAAATCTGTGTGTTTTTCGGGTAGAATTGTTCTGTTGAAACCTCATCCTCAGTCTTTCCCCTTGTATCAGGCAATACAATTGGGTGGCTAGGCTTACTTGTCCCAACAATATTTGGTCTTCAACCTCACAGGGAAGTCGATAACATTCCAGACTGACTGAAATCCATCCTCTGGCCTGCCACAGGGCCTTTGTGGAGACCACCTCTGGGATTACCTCCACTCCAACGTTCTATCTTCTGGAATCAGATTCAGACTCAAGGATGAGTAGAGGCCAGGCTACTCACAATCCAATGTGACAGAGGCCCGTAGACACTCCACCTCCCCTGATTGTAATATTCTCTTTGCTTGGTCCAATTTCTACAGTTGTCCCATACCCTCTGTGGGGCTTGTTGCTCTCACACCAGGTATTGGTATATTGCCTGCAGTGCAGAATGAACATACCCCGTCACTGAGTCATTTCCTGTTAGAATAATCAGGGGGAGAAGAGTTGGTGTTTGTCCCCAGAATCAGTGAGCCCTGGCTAGCTCCTAGCATATTCAACAACTGGGGGCCTAAATGTTAGCTGGATAGGTAGATACCTGTTGTACAGGAATTTCTCTGTTCCAATGCCCCAAATCTTCAAATCACCCAAATTTTATATGGGTATGTGCTTCCAGGTGCCTGTCATAGAAATCCTGGTACAGTTATGTCACTTGCGCACCTGAATCTAAGAGAGCCCACGTGTCATGACCCAAGAAAGCAACACAGCCAGAGAACAGGTCTAACTTCCCTTGATTGCTCTAACTTTTCCCTCAAGCATCCCCATGTTTACTACAAGTCCTGGAGCAAAGCTTTCACATGCACCTTCAACAACCTTTTGCTGAGAGCAGTCCAATAAGCAAGGTAACCAAGGCCAGAAGTCCAGGAAGCAAGATTTGCAAAACAGTAACCAGAGCAAGATGTTTAGTGAAGCAGGCAAACTTGGCAAGGCCTACAAGACTGAGCACAGTAATCTCCAGGCATAGGCAAACATACACAAGGCTTCACAGATTCAACACTTGTTCCCAACAAATGCCCCTCCCATTAGCATCTCCTTACATATCAGTCCCCAGATGTGCCTTGTGAAGGGGCGGGGCAATCTCCTCCCTTGTTGCCAGCTCAGTCTGTGTTGTTTTCACCTTTTCTCTTCTCTTCGTGCTCTAGGATCAGGAGGGGATGGTCCTTGCCCATTGCCTGAGCTCTGTCTCTTATGTTCATCTTGCCCTGTTCCTCCCTGTCTACAAACTTCTAATCCTGAAATGCTTTGACCTGATTGGCTCTGTCCTTCTCCAGTTTCCTCCAAAGCCAATGGAGCTGCCCCCTAGATCTCTGTTGGATCCTGTTCCCTCGCATCTTCCCCCACAGATTCAGGCTCCAAGAGGCATTTACCTCTTGTAAATGCCTTCTATTTGTATCAACACCATTGGAGAAGGGTCCACAAACTGTTTAGGGATCTTGGCAGTGAGAGACACTGCATCTGGCCTGGCAGTCCATGTTTGAGTGATCCTGTGTGTTAGATTTGGGAGAGTGGGTGCAAAGAACGGAGATGAGGCATCGAATAGTGACTCCAACTGTTTATTAGTGACTTCAGAACAGAGCAAAATACTAGGGCAGCAGCAGCTCCTTTTATAGAGCTGGCTGCTGTCACAACACCCAATGATTTGAGTTTGTCGCGCTGGGAGCGTCCAATCAGCGGCGACCCGCTAACAGCCAATCAGAACAGCCAACAATGACCAATCACGATCCACTATTAGCGGGCCAATCAGAAGTGCAGGTTTACGAGCCTGTCGTGGAAGGAAAACTATTAGAATTGCAAGCTAACGAGTTTGCTTAGTTCGGAACATTGTGAGTCTCTGAAAACTATTGCCAGAGTCTCATCACTTTGACCTTGGTAGGCCCTTGTGCATGGGAGTCCCTCACTATGGGAGATGTTCCCATTATTCCTGTCAATGAAGGGGGCTTTGGGGGAGCTCTGCTCATGAAAGGTGACACCCAAGGCTGCCCTCGGCCATTCCTTTGATTGGAGCTAGCTAGTATCACTGGGGATCCAGTTGGCTCCTTCATTGGGCCCTCTGTAGTTTCCCAACTGGGCCAAATTTTGTGGTTTCTGCAGCTTTGTAGAAGTACACCTGTAATGCCCTGCACCCTCACAGTTATAACAGATCACTGGCCTCACCAACTTCTCAGCTGAAGCAGAAGAGCCCACTCCTCCATTCAGCCAGGCCTCTGTTCAAGGATGAACTACCCATTGTCATCATCTCAGTTAAATAGGATATTTGAGATTGCATAGTGGTGAGCCGGGCTGTTTTTCTCATTCGTATATGAGATGTATATATACATGATGAGATGGTATTCAGCTGGCTGGTTGGTCCTTCTTCCTCTCTCTCTCTCTCATCTCTCTCTCTCTTGCATTGTCTGCTGGGCTCTCCTTCCACAACGTCTGCTCCTTCGTTGATTCCTCTTCTTGCCTCCCTTTCATTTAAACTTTTCTCTCCCCCAGGCTTGCTCCACTTGTCTCTCCTCTTTCCTCAAGAAGGCAGAACTCTTGAAACAAGTAACATTTCAAAAGGAACCTTTAAGTGGGAAATAGTGAAAGCAACAAGAGTAAGGCAGGATCTGAAATTCCAGCTCAGAACAGTTAGATTAAATGTTGCAGAAACCCCTTCCCTATGACCAGTCTGAGCTGAGCCAATCCGCAGGTGTGAAGTTGTTGTGAGAACTCAGGCTGAGAAGGTGACAAGAAGTTGTTCTCAGGCACTGCTTTGCCTGTTCCTTCAGAACTGAAACAAAACAGGTGGCCTCAGGCCTATCCCTCCCCTTCCCTTTCTTAAGAAGGCACATAAAAGTGACAGAAAGACCAGAATCCATATTCTCCATGCACACTGCGTTCAGACCCCTATAGTCAATGCACACGTGCAGGGGGCCATCTTTCTTTTCTCAGAACAGAAGTGGGGCTGTCACTTTGGGTCGAGCTGGTTGAAGGAGGCCCCAGGCTAGGTTTTTGTCTATGAAGGTATATAATTCTTCTAGCTCCTTAGGGCTCATGGAGTAAAGCTTTGGCTTTGGTAGTTTAATGCCAGGGAGGATTTTAACAACACAGTCTGTAGGTTGATGAGGGAGCAGCTCGTCTGAGCCTTCTTCACTGAAAACCCCAGCCAGGTCCCTGTATTTTGGGGGGATGTCTTGCAGTGGCAAGACCCTGCACCATTTTTGACAGATGGCAGTCTAACCTCTTCTTGAAAGCTTCCAGTGATGAAGCTGCCACAACTTCCGAAGGCAAGCTGTTCCATTGGCTGATTGCTCTCACTGTCAGAAAGTTTCTCCTTATTTCCAGGTTGAAACTCTCCTTGATCATTTTCCATCCATTATTCCTTGTCTGGCCTTCAGATGCTTTGGACAATAGCTTGACCTCTTCCTCTCTGTGGCATATTGGAACACTGCTATCATGTCTTCTCTTCACTAGGCTAGCCATGCACACTTCCAGCAACCACTCATCATATGTTTTAGCCTCCCGTCCCCTCATCATTTTGGTTGCTCTTTCTTCTCTGCACTCTTTCTAGAGTCTCAACATCTTTTTTTATAAGTTGTTTTGAGAACTTGAGCTGAGAAAGGTGATAAGAAATTGTTGTCAGATGGCTGCTTCTTTGGAGCTGAGACAAAACAGGTCTCCCTTTCCCAAGCAAGTATATCAAAGCAACAGGAAAGCCAGAAACAGGAAAGGGGTTGTAAACAGAGCATACATCCCTGCCCACTGGAATGGCAGTGTCCTGATAGGGATCTATGGGACATGATATGTTTTCTGGCCAGTCCACAGGACAGGACAGGACAGGTCTCAGAACTCTGATATTTTCTTTCTTTCCTAAGAGGTCTATAGGGGATGTGCATAAGTGCACCAACATACCTATCGTTCCTGTCTTATTGTTTCTTTTTATTTTTCTCATATGTATCCATTTCATGTATTCATAACTATATGTATATACTTATACCTGTTATATTATAATCACTTGACAAAATAAATAAATTAAAAGAAAGAAAGAAAAAAGAAAGAAAGAGAAAGAAAGAAAGAGAAAGAAAGAGAAAGAAAGAAAGAAAGAAAGAAAGAAAGAAAGAAAGAAAGAAAGAAAGAAAGAAAGAAAGAAAGAAAGAAAGAAAGAAAGAAATATTCCACCAATGGCTGGCAGCCTTGCCTCACCATTTTGGTGCTGTCTTGGGCTTTTTGGTCAGCTAAGGGGTCCTTGAATCAGTAGTGGAGAGCGATCAAACTTCTGGAGCTCTGCGGCATTCACATTGTGAAGGGTCACCATCCACCTCACAGCTGCTCCTTCTAGGGCCTTCTAAGGGTGACAATTTGGACCTGGGCTTGCTGAGTTGGGAAATCTCGCTCACATTCTTTCAGGTAAGTAAGGACATAGGCAAGGAAGAAGTCCAATTGCTGGAGATCTCCATCAAACTTGATGCCTTCTGTTCTGGATGAGGAATTCTCCCAGCCCTTGCCCCGGACATGTTCACTGGCCCCAGGACTTGGCACAGAGGGTTTGTGGGGGTTGCTGCTACCCTGTTCGCTCCATCAGGGTTGTCCATGTCTCCCAGGGAGGGAGAGTTCGCCCTTCCTCCATCGGTTTCACCTTATTTCTCACCCCTTCCATCTCGGTGGTCCAGGGTACCTTGAGCTCTCAGGTCTTGGAAAGCCTCTAGTACAAAGTACATGTTGTGCTTCTTGAGGTGATTGTTTCAGCTAGAAAAAATGCACTCATAAAAACACAAAGGTTGCATTTTGAAACACTACCACATGGTTTAGATTTTTAAAATTATTTATTCCCAAATTGATTCATATCGTGCAGGGTCCTAAGATCACCTTAGAGTCCCAAAGTACTAATGCTATCAAATGAAGTTCTTGTATAGCTAAAGATAGCTAAACAGAATATACCTAAGATAGCTAAATAGAATATGTAGATTCACAGATAATTTATTTGTGAACATAAGAATGTTCTTGGCCTCTGTAACAATTTCCTATATTCTACTGTAGCTCAAGAGCTCTGAAATCAAACACATATTAAGACTGAATTATTCATCTAAGTTTTGTCATACATTGGCTTATCTGGTAGACCTGATTAAAGTCTTTATCATTCTTTCTGTAACATAATTGGAACAGTGAGATGTCTCTGCTAAAAGGCTCGTTTTGATTTATACTAGATTCCATAAAATTCAGCAAAACATTAGAAACTTAATTAAAACCATGCAGTAAGAGGTCAATATGCTCTTGTTTAGACCAAGCTCTTTTCTTTTTTCTTTAAATTTTTATTAGTTTATCCGAGTATAAAATACAAAGAAAAAAATGACATGAAAAACTAAGAAATGGGGGAGGGAAAAAAGATAATAAATAAACTCAAGCTTTTCTTGTTCTTCCTATTTTCTCCTTTGCTCAATAAATACCTTTTATAACTATGCATTAGTTTTTGAAAACTCATTTCTCCTCAAACCTCTATTGGGAAATCTATATAATGATAATAAAGGGGAGAGCTAAAAGATTCTTGAGTGAAGAGGGAAAGTTTGGCAAGGGAGGTCAAGGGGAAGCACTTTTCTTTGCCTTTCTTTTCTCCTTTCTTCCATTTCCATTTTCAATCCAAATTAATTGTCTTCCAGAGGGGGAAGCATCTTGGATTTTGTGACCAAAGCAAATGGACAAATGAGCAACTGGAATTTTGGCTAGGGGAATTGGCAGAAAAGGTTTTAACATTGATAGTGAGGAAAACATCCAGGTGGCTTGCAAAATTTATATAACATTTGTCTTCCTGTCTGAAGAAAAATCAAGCTACATCATATGCAAATGCATACTTCTTTTTTTATTGGAAGAGAAAGCGAAGAGGCTAGAAAAGAGAGTTGATAAACCTAAATGGGATGTCTAAAAGGATATTCTCAAGGAGGAAAAGAGGAATCCAAAGAACAGGAAAACTCCCTTTGGTAGAGACAAACATATGGAGTCACATGATCCACAGAACTGGAGCATCAAGAGGCACTTTGTGCTAGTGACCTCAGGAATTGGTACCAGCCTTGGCAGAATAACAATTGGAAGGGATCTTAGAGGTTTTCTAGTCCAACTTCTGCTTAAGCAGAAGTTGCTATACCATTTCAAACAAATAGCTATCTAATCTCTTTCTAAAAACCTCCAGTTTTGGAGGCAAACTATCCCGCTGGTTAATAATCCTGTCAGGAAATTTATCCTTAGTTCTAAGTTGGTTCTGCTTTTCATAAGCTTCCTTCTGTTATTTCTTGTCCTGCCTTCAGGTGCAACCATACTTCATATTTTCACCTTCCAGTCCCCTAATCATTTTTGTTGCTCTTCTCTGCACTCTTTCTAGAGTCTCAACATATTTTTGGTATAATGGTGACCAAAACCGGATGCAATATTCCATGTCTGGTCTTAGCAAATAGCAAAACTATTAAATAGCTTTAGTAATTAAAGACAGGTACCATTAGTTTCAGAGTACTAAACCAAACCAAAATTCAGTTCAGCATAACTTGTATGAATAATCATTGTTTCATTTCTAACAGTCATCCTTGTTTTTCAACAATTTGTCATTTGTCACCTTCATTTTTCAACAATTTTCTCTCTAACCTTCAGATTTTTCTGTCTCTATTTTCCATATGTGGATGTTTTAAAGTGGTGTAGCTGGAATAAATGGGGAAGGTTAAGTTATATAAGTCAAATATCCCTAAACTGCAAGTTTGGGGGTTTTTTGCCTTCATTATGCCATTTAATATTTTTCTCCTAACCAGATTTCCTTTAGTAAGGAAAAAAAAAGGAACAGCGAATGAGGTAACGTGAAAGGGTATTATGTGCAGTGGAAAGCAATGTCATCAAGAATCACATAAAATTGTAAGAATGGGGATGATGATTGATCAGTTTGGATATCTTAGGTTTCCAAGGTACCGTGACCTCTAAACACAAACTGAGTCACTAGGATTGAGTATTCTTTGCCAAGTTCTTAGGAAAAAGCAGCACCAAGCCACGTATTAATTTATTCCTTTGGCTAGGAAGAAACCCCATTAATCTACAGAGCTGCCAGGAAGTACATTTCTGAAGCCAACATTTGCTGCTTTGGCTTCTTCCTCTTCTAAAGCAGGAAATCCCAGTAATTCAGATTGTTATGAACTAAAGATCATGTTAATTGGTTGTTGATTAAATCAAATAATTCCACAAACCCTTTTGCCAATGATCTTTACTTCAGCATTTCTTAATGTCTCATCATCCTTTGAGAGGAAGAGTTCTGCTGTAAAATCAAAACCCAGCTCATGAGACCAAGACCCACCAGGATCCAGGGTGTCTTCTACATGAACGCAATATAGCTGGCTTGTATTCAGTCCATAACCCTAGTGCTTCTACTTGCAATTTAAAGTACACTCATGCTTGCATGTGGGAGAGTCTACAAAGATGGGCAGTGTAAGGCTATTTTCAAATCACATTTCAAAACATTCTCTATCAGTGGTCCTGCAAAGAGGATAATAGAGAGTGGGCTATTTTATATCAATGGGGGTCTTTATGTCCTGTGAGTTATGGAAGCCTCACATAGAATACAGAAGAAAAATTATGTATCCGTGACAAGATCCTCCCTCCTTGTCTTCAACATTGACAGAGGAGAGAAGAGTGGGCCTTCATAAAGTGCATCAAACCAGTTCTGAAGTGTCCAAAAGGAGGCCTGGCTCACAGAGCCAAGTGATAAGGAAGTGAGAAGAAAGTGAACAAAACATCTTGGGCAGTGAGAGAAAGAAGAAAAACTAACAAGAGGATTTACAGAATGTGTTGCACATTTGTCTGTCCTTGAAAATTCTGAACCACTGAACCAGAACCAGCTCCAAAACTATACAGGTATTCTGTGAATAGATAAACTGGAACATATGCAACTCTGATATTTAAAAACCACCCCACTCTCTCAAACAGCGATTCTTGGCTATAATATTCCTGGGTGACTTTCCCAACCAACATACCTACCAGAATAAAATGTGGTGCCACCCCACATTGGCACTGCCTGAAGGAAGTGTAAAGGAAAAATGATGGTCTACAAAATAAATAAATTGAATTAATTAAATTGAATATTTAATTGTAACCAATAATTGCAACCTTTTGCCACCATGAGGCAGGAGGGAGAGTATAGATCTTGGCATGCTCCTGAAATGATAATGGTGCTTTTAGACAATCAAAATTGTGCATTCTTACGTTTCTCACCAAAATTCTTAATTTTTTAATCTACATTCCACCAAAGGAACTTCCCTCCAATCAGTGGGTCTTACTCCCTGAACATTTTTATCCCAAGTAACATATTTATATGATCCATGTCTTCAATCTTCTTATCTCCTCAATCCACAAATTTGTTATGTTTAGCAGAAATGAGAAGACATTTTCCTTACTATACTTACTGTTATTTCAATATATTAGCAAAAATGTCACTTCAGTCAGGAAATCTGATGATATCTGGTTTTTAAGGGGTTACAGAGAAGGCACTTAAGGAACCCCTTTTTTTTCTCTTTATGAAAGCTATCTCATTCACCTTAACATACAGTGAGCTGTCTGTCTTCATTCCACACTGTGTCCCATCATAGCTTTCATTGGTGCATTGGTATGAGATGACAAAAGTTTTCACATCAGAAAATCATTATAGGCAAATGTCTTCCTACATGTAGACAAATGAATATGTCAGGAATTCATCAATATCACTATTTTTCCATGCAGCAAATTCCAGTGTCCATTTGTATAATCAATACCCAAAACTGTTAAGGAGTACATTTTTATGTAATTAATCTTATTTATTAAATACAGATAGTCATGGAGAAAATCTTCCATGTGATCACTAAAGAAGCATGTATGATGGGCAATCATATTAAAAATTTGAATACAGATTCTATTTTGACTCCAGAAACGTTTTTTAAAGTTTAGGAAATATTTCTTAAATTGAAGAAGGATGGTAATTGATCTTGACAAGTACTGCAGTTTTTATGAACTGTATTAATATTTATAATCATCACCACACCCTATTAAGTCTTACAAAATTGCAGACCTTGGCTGACGGACTATTTTATGAGTTGTATCCTTTCTCTCCTCTGCATAGTCTGTGTATGTACTATGTAGTCACATACATGTACACAGGAAGAGAGCCTCAAATTAATCTTTCTCTTAATACAATGTTATGAATCGGAATTGAAAAGAAAAAAATCTAGATGTTGATACTTTGCCAGGTTAATAATAATAAAGTTCAGGTATATTATATCCTGCTGATATTGTCAGTTCTAGTTGCCTTAGGAAAGCTTTTGTCTTGGATAAAGTGTTTTCATTAGTCCCACTTATGGCTAAAGGCTTCATACTTCTTGCTTAATGAACAATCCCCACACACTTTCTCTTTCTTTCTGTCACCTCCTTTCACTCCAGAATATCACTAGCTACCATTGCATCAAAATCACGAGACAGTCAGGAATTTTGGATTTATTCCTATTTCTTCTAACTAGTCCAAAAGCAAATTCGTCTCTTCTATGTTTTCCCCTAAGTATTTAAAATAAGGCTACTGTTTGCAAACACCCTGCAGAAGTTTTCTCAATTTTTTCCCAATTGTTCTAAATTCTAATTCTAAATAGTTTGTTCTTCTTTCTTTTTTCACCTTATTCTATAGGGCTACATATAGAATTTCTGACAAGAATACTTAGATTTACTTCCTGCTCTGTTTTCTGTAACTCTGTGGTCTATGAAAGACATAACTCTCTTTTTATTTTGTCCATCAGTGCCTCCGCTTTTTAAAATCAGCTACTTATATACCATTTCTAGAAATGTTAAAAAGACCTTTTCTAAAATGCTCTCAACAAATGCATCACATTACATCAATTTGATTTTTCTGCATGATTGCCCTTTTCATGTTTATTGAATTTTATGTAAGTTTCTACTGTGGGAAGAAATATCCATCTGGTTCAGTTCCAAGCAGGGAGAAAGACACTGTAAACATGGAGGCTGGTTGGAAAGATGGTTTTTTGATGGACAGGACCACATGGGTTTGAGATCCTGGGCAGCTGACCACATGGACTGGAGAGTGAGGGTTATTTATACCCTCTTATGGGCCTTATCCTTGAGCTTTCTGTTCCTATGCAAGAAATGTATTCAATTGGCTGCTGTCAGACTCCCATGGGGCCATGTGGGGTCATGTTTGCCTGAATCAAGTTTGGTTGAACCTTGGGCTGATGCAATGTCCTTAGATTTTGCAATGCAGTGAGCCCTGCTGCTAGATAATTCTATAATGTCCTGGAGGGTCATGTCTTAATCCCATCACCCTGGAGCTGAAGGTCTTTTGTTATGTAGATAGGATGGCCCAGTCCTAACAAAGGTGGGTGTTGCTTTTTCCCACTCCCTTCCTCTTTCTATCTATCATCTATCTTTCTATCCATCCATCCATCTATATCTCATTCACTTTCCCTTCTCTCTCTCCCTTCCTCCCTCCCACCCTCCTCCCTTCCTTCCTTTTTTATTTCCCTTCCCTTCTTTCTTTCTTCTCCCTCTCTCTTTTCTTTCTTGTCTCCCTTCTCTCTCTCTTTCTCTCTCTCTTCTTTTCTCTTCCTTCCCTTCAGCTTCTTGCAGCCATCCACCCCCTCTCCTTCCTTCCTAACAAGCACCTGAGGCTGTTTTGCTGCTGCACTTCCCTCATAGCCACCCAGCCCTTGTGATAGCATGTTGGCAGGCAGAAGCAGCATGGCCTCTGTCTGCCACCCGATTGGCTGGCGGCTAACTGTCCCATGTGGCCAGTGGTGGGATTAAAAATTTTTACTACTGGTTCTGTGGGCATAGCTTGGTGGGCATGATGTGACTTGGTGGGCATGGCTTGATGGGCGTGGCAGGGGAAGGATACTGCAAAATCTCAATTCCCTCCCCATCCCACTAACCTGCTTTCCAGCTCCGTTCTCCTGTGCAGGGCAACAAAAGAAGACCCAGCCGATCAGTTGGGACTCGGGAGGCAGAGAATAGATGGGGGCGGGACCAGTCAGAGCTGCTATTTTCTGGTTCTCTAAACTACTCAAAATTTCCACTACTGGTTCTCCAGAACTGGTTAGAACCTGCTGAACACCACCTCTGTGTGTGGCCAAAAGCCCGGGACAAATGGTGTTTCGGCAAATGGGCCGTGCTGAAGGATGGAGGCCTTATGGGCAGGGCCTATTCAGCTAGGGGAGGGGCAGCAGAGGAGGAAAGCTAGAGATTAATGCGTGGAGGCAGGAGCCTGGAGGAGAAGGAGGCGCGGCCAAGGGTAGGAGTCTGAAAGTCCTAGACTTGCTGGTACTACTCATTTCTAATGTCCATACCTGGTCTTATGCTTCTATGGCTCTCTGATTTTCAGTCACAAAGCAACCAAATGGCTAAAATAGGCTTTGGCATCAATTGTCTCAAAAAATCATTTATGGATTTAATATTTTTGAAAAATAAATAGGTATAATAGGAATAAATATCCTATACCTCTCCAAAGTTAATACTTTCTTCCCAACGTTTTTAGAAATTAGGTGAAGTTACCTTTCCTTAAGGAATATTGGAAACTGAGGCTCAAGATGCTTGGTCAGCATCTACCATATTTTTAGTTCTCTTTAGTGGATCTTCCAAAGCTACAGAAAACTAGAGCCTAAAATCTTTAAATGTTCACTTCTATCATTTAGAACAGGGGCCTTCAAACTTGGCAGCTTTAAGACTTGTGGACTTCAACTCCGAGAATTCTTCCTTCAGTCATGTTAACTCAGGAATTTGGGAGTTGAAGTCCACAAGTCTTAAACTTGTCAAGTTTGAAGAGTTTTGACATAGAACATAGAAGAACAAGGTTGGCCGGTCTTTCTAGTCCAACAGAAAAGTGGACAGAATCTTGGGCCCCACAGACTGAACATACCTAAGGGCCACCCTGAGGGAAAAAAAATGGTCAGTGATTCCCTTTGAAGGAGAACCAAGGTATCTGTATGCAAATCTAACATGATGCTGCAGAAGTGTTGTTTTCTATGTGCTCATATAAAAAACACCATAACTATTCTGTTTTCCTGATCCATGATGATTCTGATGATTTTCTGCTTGAAAAAACCTTGGAAGAATCTATGGGGACTGCAGACCTTAACTAGCAAAGTGAAGGAACTGGATGCACTAATAGTTTTCCCATCAATCTTCCACTTGAGAGTCCTTAAGTTCTCACAAGAACAGAAAAGAGAGTCCTAGAAAATGACTTTTGTCTTGTTTCTTACACACTAAAATAAACTTTTAAAAGTTTATTTTGGCATTTGTTGCAAGTCTTATAGTTTTCTAATGGTTTTCTGTTGGTTTTACAATCTACAGTACTACACAGTTTCATCTTCAAACTAGAAGATGGAGGCTGATAGCTTACTCATTGCAGCAAGTCCTTTTTTAGTAACTGGCTGGAATAATAATGCAAAACCTAAGCTTATTTTAGATTGTTAGTGATAACATTTCTATACTGGCTGTTATGAACCTAAAGTTCCACAGTCTTAGTCTGTAAATACTCCTGTTATTCATAAAGCCACTTTATCTCAAAATCTTTCCTCTTAAGAGTCATCCCAGCTTGGAAATAGTAATAGTTATGAGCTGCATTTAGAAAAAATGCTGCTATAACAATCATACCACAGTAATATTTTATTTGTCTGAAGACTGTAAAGCACTATGCAAAGGAGAGCTATTTTAAAGTTGCTGCACTAGACCTAAGATCTATCTGTTGTGTCCGCGAAATTATGCCAGGAGTCGGTGACTTCAAATCATGCTCTTTTATTTAAAGTTGGAACCGAACTGGGGCAAAGGAAAAAGCTCGCGGCTTTTATTCCTTTAGCTGTGGCGGCCGCGGCCAATGGCACCGCTTTGAATCTCCCACGATTCGAATGGACCAATCGCGGGAGATTCTTAGCGAGCCAATCGGCGCGGCTCGCCTGACCAATCAGAGTGCCCTGCGCTTTGGCCAATCAAAGCGCGGGGATCTCAAGAATGCTAATTAGGGACAGAACACCCCTCCCCTCTTGGTTCAGTCCTTACGTCGCGTAGTTACGTAGGTAGGCGGGGCTCCGTCTGAGCCTACTGGACCTGCGCAGCTCAGTCGTAGGTTGGATCCCGGCCGGTTTGGTCGGGATCTCTGCTGCTCCTGATGCCGTCGTGGGAACCGGCTGGTCGGTCAGGCCGGGCCGCTCTCCGTAGCTCCCTCCTGGGCCTCCCGGGTTGGTTGAGCTGCGGGCTTCGCCGCTCCCGCTCGGTCTTTCCGGGTCAGTCGAGCTGGCCTGGCTGTCTCTTCCTGGCGAGGGGTCGTGATGGCTGCTTTCCGGTAAGTATGGCTGGTTTATTCTTCTTTGGTTTTGGTCCCCTGGGTATTCCCTCCACCCTTGGTTTGTGTTTTGGGGGTTGGTTTCGCCTGTTTGTGCGTCGGTGGTCTCTTGGTTGGCAGTCCTCAACCTTAATTGGTCGATGTGGCGTTTCCACGCTCGTCCGTCTGCTGTTTGTAGCCGGTACGAGTGTGGGCCTGTTATTTGTGTGATGACGGCCGGTATCCATAGTGGGTCTCCCGTCAGGTTTCTTGCGTATACGGGGTCGCTGGGTGCGAAAGTTCGGTGTTTGCTGTTTGAGTCTGGGGGCTTCTCCGGGTTATACGTGGGGTGTAACCTGTCGAGTGGGGACCTTAATTTCCTCCCCATTAATAGTTCGGCTGGGCTCTTATTCGTTGTGGTATTTGGGGTTATGTGTTGGGTGAAGAGTAGTTTGTTTATTTTCTCCTGGATCTCCCCGTGGTCTATTTTCCGGATGGTCTTCTTAGTGAATTGCATCATCCGTTCCGCCCTACCGTTTGCCGCCGGGTGCACCGGTGCTGTCAGCGCATGGCGGATGCCCCTTTCCGCTAGGAATTTTTCGAATTCCAGCGAGGTGAATTGGGGCCCGTTGTCGGAAACGACGACGTCTGGGAGGCCGTGCGTTGCAAAGAGTTTGCAGAGTTCCTTGATCACGGCCTCCATGGTTGTTGTCTTCATGTTGCTTACCTCCAGCCAGTTGGAGTAAGCGTCTACTGTTATAAGGAAGGTGTGTTCTTTTGTGGGCCCGGCGAAGTCTATGTGAATCCTAGACCAAGGTCCCCTTGGGGTTTCCCACTCTAGGACGGGTGCTGTGGGTGGGCTTGGCCTAGTTTCCTGGCATCGTTGGCACCTTGCTACCCAGGTCTCAATTTGTTTGTCCATCCCTGGCCACCAAGGGTAACTTCTGGCCAGGGCTTTAGTCCTAACGATGCCAGGGTGCCCCTTGTGTAGCAGTTCCAGAACCTTCCCTTGTAGCTTTTCTGGAATGACCACCCTATCCCCCCATAGTATGCACCCTTTTAATAACGAGAGTTCCGTTTGGCGGTTTCGGAATGTTTTGACGGACTCGTCGTTGTCCCTTTCCGGCCACCCGCGCCAGACGTTTGTCTTTATTAGTCTCTTGGGCAATGTCTGACGCGGTTATGGGCAGGTTGGGTAGAGTCTCTATGCTGAGGGTGGTCGTCGTGGGTGCTGGGTCGGTGTCAGGTTCCGGTAGCGGCGAGCGGCTTAAGGTGTCTGCATGGGAGATCGTCTTACCCGGTCTGTGTATGAGTCCGTAGTTGTAGGCTGCCAGGAACTTGGACCACCTTGTCATTCGGGGAGACAGAATGTTCGGAGTGGCCCGGTTTCCTGCAAGGATTCCCAGCAGCGGCTTGTGGTCAGTTATGATTGTGAATGTCCGGCCGTAGAGATACTCATGGAATCTTTTTATGGCGGCAATGATAGCCAGAGCCTCTTTGTCCAGCTGGCTATAGTTCCGCTCCGGTTTGGTGAGGGTCCTTGAAAAGAACGCGATGGGCGCTTCTTTTCCGTCGGGGAGGGTATGGCTGAGGACAGCACCGATGCCGAAAGGTGATGCGTCGCATGTGACGGCCAGAGGTAGGGTCTCGTTGTACTGTATAAGGACGGCGTCCGAAGTGAGGAGGTCCTTTGTTCTTTGGAAGGCGGCTTGCTCGCATTTCCCCCAAGTCCAGGTTGCCGCCTTGTCCAGGAGCCAATGCAAGGGCTCCGCCACCGTCGCCTTTTGGGGCAGGAAGACATTGTAAAAGTTAAGTAGCCCCAGGAATGCCTGTAGTTTCGTCTTCAACTTGGGTGTGGGGGCTTCTTTGATGGCCTTGATTTTTTGGTTTGTGGGGTAAATGCCGTGACGGTCTAGGAGGTATCCTAGGAATTCTACCCGTTCTGTGTATAGTTGGCATTTCTCCCTCTTGACTTTGAGCCCGGTCTCTTTGAATTTGGTTAGGACTTCCCTGAGGCGACCCTCTAGTTTGGCTCGGTTGGTTGCCGACACTAGGACGTCATCGAAGTAAGGTACCACCCCCTTGATGCCTTGCAATAGTCTTTCCATTAGGCTTTGGAATATCCCCGGTGCCACGCTGACTCCGAATTGGAGTCGGTTGCATTTAAATGCCCCCCGGTGGGTGACTATGGTTTGCGCTTCTGCCATTTGCTCGTCGACTGGCAACCCTTGGTATGCCTGGGCGAGGTCGAGCTTGGCGAAAACCTTGCCCCCTCCCAGTGAGTGCAGTAGGTGTTGCACCACTGGGACGGGGTAGGCGCTTTGTTGTAGCACGCCATTTAGGGTGGCCTTATAGTCCCCACAGATCCTCACCAACCCATCGGGCTTGATCGGGGTGACTATGGGGGTCTCCCACTGGGCATGGTCTATTGGCTGTAGGACCCCTTGCTTGACGAGCTTGTCAATTTGCTCGTCTATCTTGGGTTTAAGTGCGAATGGCACCCGCCTTGGTTTCAGGCATTTTGGGGGGACGTTTGGGTCTAGGTTGAATGATATAAGGGGCCCTTGGTACTTGCCTAGGTTTCCGTCGAAGACCTCTTGGAATTCCCGGGCCAGTTGCTGCTCCCAGCTGTCGTCGGTGACGTGGTCGACTCCCGTGACTGCGATGCTGAGCGGGGCGAACCATTGCAGTCCCAGTAGGCTTGGGCGGTCGCGGTCGACAATTGTCAGGGGAAGCCTTTCGGTGTGCCCTTTATATGTGATGTTGAAGTGTTTGGCTCCGACTACCAGGATGCGGTTTCCCTGGTAGTCCCTTACGATGAGTCTCTGGCTGTCTAGGTTCCTCCTTTGGATGGTAGGCACCAAGCGCTTTATTTCATGACATGCTATCATGGAGAGGTAGGACCCGGAGTCCACCTCCATTTTGCATGGCTGGCCCTCGATGCCTACCTCCACGTGGATCTTCCGGGCGTCATTGGTTATGGTGTGACTGATGGTGACCGTCTGATGGGTCTCCTCTCTTCGCCGGTTATCGCCGCCTCGCAAGGATCATCCGTTCCAGTCCCATCTGTTGTCCGAGGGGCGATCTCTGGTCCGGGGTAGTGTGCTCTCTCTCCTCCGGTCGCTCTGGTCCCATCGTGCCGGGCTGCGGTTCTTTTTAAGGCGGCAGACACGGGCGATGTGTCCCTTCTTGTCGCAATGCCGGCAGATTGATTCAAAAAACCGGCATTCCGACCTGGGGTGGTCGCCGCCGCAACTGGCACAGTTGGTCCTCGACTTACGACCCCGCCGGTTCCGTGGGTCGCGGCCTGTCTGGAGGCGATGGATGTCCTCCTTGTCATCGGAAATGCCCGATGCCGAGTGGAAGTCGCCCTGGTGGGTGGTCATCTCGGGTTGGGCCTCGGCCGACCTCGCAGGGTTGTTGTTTCCGCTGCGGTCCCCAGTGTTCGGTCTGCGCATGCGGTCGGCGGATGTTCAGGTTGCTTCGGCGGCTGCGGCTGCGGTGAGGGTGTCTGCTAGGCTGATGTTGCCCTTGGCCATCAGCCGGCTCTGGAGGACGGGGTCCCACAAACCGAGCACGATTCTGTCTCGCAGGGCGTCGTTCAGGTTGTCGAATTCGCAGAGCCCCCCTAGGTGCCGTAGCTCGGCGACGAAGTCGCTGAAACTCTCACCCGACCGTTGGTCCCGACGGTAGAATTCATTGCGTCGGATCAGGATGGGTACCTCTGGAGCGTAGTGCCGCCGAAGTATTGGCTCGAGGACGTCCCAGTCCATCGTGGTCACATCGGCGGGTTTGGCAAGCGCCTTGGCCATCTTGAATACCTCGGTCCCTCAGTGGGTCAGGAAGACGGCGCGCTTCATGGGGCCGGTGGCGTCCTTCAGGTCGCTGCACTCGAGGAACATGCAGAATCGGTCGAAGTATGATTCCCAGTCCTCGGTGGCGGGGTTGAAGGGTGCGGGGGGTGCGATTTTCGCCATCGTGGTGGTTCGTCTGGCTTCCGTTGGACACGTGGTTCGGTTCAGGGTCTGGATCCCACCTTCGTCACCAGTGTTGTGTCCGTGAAATGATGCCAGGAGTCGGTGACTTCAAATCATGCTCTTTTATTTAAAGTTGGAACCGAACTGAGGCAAAGGAAAAAGCTCGCAGCTTTTATTCCTTTAGCCACGGCGGCCGCGGCCAATGGCACCGCTTTGAATCTCCCGCGATTCGAATGGACCAATCGCGGGAGATTCTTAGCGAGCCAATTGGCGCGGCTCGCCTGACCAATCAGAGTGGCCCGCGCTTTGGCCAATCAAAGCGCGGGGATCTCAAGAATGCTAATTAGGGACTGAACACTATCTGAACATCATTCATTGTAGAAACCACCAAATTCGTAAACATTGTTCTGTCACTGGGATTGTTATGACCCAAGGTGGGGCACGTAAGCAACACTGGTGATGCGAAGGATGGAATCACCTTTTATTGAACCAACCTTCCCCAAAATCCTCATAGTAAGCCCAAGGGAAAGGCTTTAACATATGTATACACCTCAAGCAATTCCTTGAAGAGAGATGAAAGAGAGAATGAGAGCAAAAACAGTTCAGGACACTTGGCCACGTGTTTCTTCACAGAGAGTTCGTCAGGGCCATGGCACAAACCAGAGCCAAGCAGGGATGTTATTTTCTTTTTGTCCCTTTATCACAACTGTAGCTTAAGTTTGTGGAATGAGGAAAATATATGTCTTCTAACTGTATGAATATGCAGGAAGACTAATAACTCTTGCTAAGGTTAGATTAACTGGATACAACTTGAACTACATTTGCTTAATTTAGCTAAGGTTTCATCATTTTTTTTTCCGTTCAGAACTCTGGCATGTAACCCATCAGGTCCTGGTGATTTATAGTGATCAAAGTCAGACACGTGTTCTCTTACCATTTTTTTTTTTTGCTTATTTTAATTTTTATTTATTTTATTTCTATCTTGTACAGTTATGTTTTTGGTAGCTTGGGCTATAGTTTCTTTTTATGTGAAGACTGATGCAAAGAATGAGGAGAGCGGAGCTGGCATCGTGACGATACAGAATGCAAACTTGGAGGTCTGAGATCGCTGCCGATATCTTTGCTCCTGGATGGTCCAAACGGATCTAAACCATCCTGAAGAGATGGTGAATGTAAAGAGCACATCGTGTCGATCCCGGGATACCGCAAAGTCCTTGGTAGATCCAGGAGAAGCTCTTTTTGCCAGCAGCAAAGCTGCTGAAGTTGGGACATCTCTGAAACGAAAGAGAACGGAAAGAGAAAGTATGCCGGTTTGGTGAGAACTTTTTCTTCATTTTAAGACTTGAAAGGACACCCTAAGGCAGGGGTCTCCAACCTTGGCTCCTGGAAGCCTGGCGGACTTCAACTCCCAGAATTCCACAGCCAGCTTTGCTGGCTGTGGAACTCTGGGAGTTGAAGTCCGCCAGGCTTCCAGGAGCCAAGGTTGGAGACCCCTGCCCTAAGGGAAAGAAAGAATCTGTAAAAGTTTTGACAGAAATGATTAAGCGGCAATTTTAAACAGGAATGTCAAAGTAATTTTTTTTTTCTCATTGCTGGATTTTCTATACATGATTTTATATTTTGAAATTGGACTGGGGTATTTTTCTCCACCTATTCTTTCTTTCCTTTTCGACTTTATAATGTTTTAGGCTACAGACTCCCTTCTAGTCATTTTTTTAAATATCCTTTTCCCTTTTTAATTAATTTTTATTATATCTTGTTTGGAAAAGGAGGGGGAAAGTGAAAGCAGAAGAAACTTTGTAACACTGCCAACTAGAGGCTTGGAAATATTCTACCTCTTTTTTTTCTTGACCAGACAAAGCTGAGAAAGAACTGAGATTTCTTTTCAAGGACATTGCCTGTTTGATAAGATAGAGGGCAGAGCATGAGAGAGTATTATTACAGGTGCTCTTCTGGGTTTCTATCAATAGCTGGAGCCTGGTGTTGAAGTTTATAGAAAAAAAAGGTGATAAGACTCTGGAGAAGAGAGTGATAAATTTTAACAAAAGCCTTGGATAATCAAAAAAGGTGCAGTGTGCTCTTTTTACTTTTTTAAAGCTGGGCTATTTCTTACTTTAACAAACCCCCTCCTTATTAGTTTAAGATCGAAATGGACATTAAATAATACTATATGAAAGGAAAAAGACTTCAAGCAGAGCATGGAGAAAGAATTGGCTTTCTTCTTTAGAGAAAATAAAAAAGAAGATACATCAATGCAGAACGTATGGGATATGCCAGAGGCTTGATAATAGACTATACAAGGAAAAGAAATACCATGAAAAGACTAGCCTCTAAGGCATTAAAGGATGAGTATAAAGGACTTGAAAAAGAGCTACAGAAAATGCCACAGGAAAAGGACATTAAGTTAAAAATGGATATAATTAAACATAAAATGGGACTAATGGGAAAAAAAACTAGCACAGAAAATCAGAGGTGCGAAACAGAACTATTTTGAAGATGCAAATAAACCAGATAGATGGCTAGCATATAAATTGAGAAAGGAGACAGAATCAAGGAAAATATTGCAATTAATAGATGACCAAGGCCAAGTTTGCTATGGTAGTAAAGAGAAGAAGGAAATCATACGAGACTATTGTGGGAAACTATACACACAAGAGAATATTGATGAGGAAAGAGTTGAACAATACTTACAGAATGCTAATTTATCCCAGATATCTAAAGAGATTGAAACAATGTTAGAAAGCAACATAACGATGATGGAGTTAACTGAAGCACTTAAGAAGCCAAACAATGGAAAGGCACCAGGCCCAGATGGACTTTCAGCAGAATTTTATAAAACACTACAAGAATCGTTGAACCTTCCATTGCTAGAAGTTATGAATGAAGTTATGTTAAAGAAGAAGATACCCAAATCATGGTCAGAAGCTTATATTACACTTGTCCCAAAAGAGGAGGCCGATCCATTACAAATCAAGAACTGTAGACCTATTTCCTTACTAAACTCAGATTATAAAATTTTTGCTTCAATATTGGCAGAAAGACTTAAAAAATACTTAAATAATTTTATTCATCCTGATCAAAGAGACAAATTAAAGACAATATGAGAGTAAACTTGGATGCTTTGGAATACTACGAAGCACACCCTGTAAAACAAATGGCTCTGATATTTTTAGATGCACAGAAGGCATTTGATAATGTGAATTGGTGATTCATGTTATTACAGCTGGAACAGATGGGTTTTGGTAAAAAATTTATTCAAGTAATAGAAGTTATATATCATAAGCAAATGGCAAAGGTAATGATAGAGGGAGAACTGACAGACTCTATTGATATAAGAAAAGGAACAAGAAAAGGGTGCCCACTATCACCTTTGTTGTTTGTGTTAATCTTGGAAGTGATAAACAGAAATATTAGAGAAGAAAAGGATATAAAAGGGATGAAAATTAAAAAGGAAAAAATTAAGTTGCAAGCATTCGTAGATGATCTGGTTTTCGTGTTAGAAGACCCACTAGAAACAGCACCAAAATTGATAGAAAAGATAGAGACATATGGAAAGGTGGCTGGTTTGAAAATAAATAAAGATAAAACAAAGATTTTGACAAAGAATATGTTATCAAGACAAAAGGAAGAACTGGCAGATCTATTGAAAATTCAGGTCACGAATAAGATCAAGTACTTGGGGATACATGTGACAACAAGATGTAGTACACTAAAAGAGAATAATTATATCAAACTTAAACAGCAGATAGCGCTAGATTTGGCAAAATGGGAAAATTTACAACTGTCATTAATAGGGAGAATATCAACAATCAAGATGAATATACTACCCAGAAGTTTATATTTGTTCCAAACAATTCCAATTAGGCTTGGAAAAGACTACTTTGAAGATTTAAATAAAATTTTGTTGGAATATATATGGCAAGGTAAGAAAGCAAGAATAAAGTTAAAACTTTTGCAAGATGCCACAATAAGAGGAGGAGTTGGTTTGCCTAATTGGGAGTTGTATTACCAAGCTACAAATTTGATGTGGGTAAGGAATGGATAACATTAAGAAATACTAGATTGTTGATATTAGAAGGACATGATTTGTTGTTGGGGTGGCATGTTTTTTTATGGTATAAAGGAACTAAAACACAGGGGTATTTTAGAAGACATTATATACGGGAGTCTTTGTGGTTAAACTGGGAGAAGAGTAAAGGCAATGTTATTTGAAAATTCCAGTCTGGCTATTGACTATTGAAGCATTTTCTTATCCTATAATATATAAAAAGGAACAAACAGTTAGATATGGTGAAATATTGAATGAAAAGGGTGAACTTAAATAAATGCAAAAATTAGAGGAACAAGGTGTAAAGATGAATTGGTTTTCATATGCGCAAATACATTCAAGGTATGACAAAGATTCTAAAACAGAAGGTTTCTATGATAAACTGACTGATTTAGATAAGATTTTGACAGGTACTGTCAACAGCATATAAAGAACATTTGTATAAGATGTTTTACAGGTGGTATTTCCCCCCAACAAGAATAGCAAGAATGTTCAAGAACAAATCTGAAAAATGTTGGAAATGTCATCAGACACCTAGCTCATATTACCATGTGTGGTGGACTTGTGCAGATGCCAAAAAATATTGAACTAAAATCCACACGTGGTTGGAAAAAATGACAAAAAAGCATATAGACTTGAAACCAGAGATATTTTTATTGGGAATTTTACCTGAAATATATAGTAAAGACTTGAAATACCTGATTGTAAATGTATTAACAGCGGCCAGGATTGCATTTGCCAAAAACTGGAAAAATGAGAAAATACCATTTCAGGAGGAAATCATTAAGAAAATATTGGAATGTACTGAAATGAGAAGATTGACATTTGAAATTAGAGAACAAGACGATAAACAATTTTATAAAATTTGGGATCTATTCTATCAATGGTTAGACTATAAAACATGGTAATGAAATATGTAGATTCTTAGAAAATAATAAAAATATAAAGATGTATTTTTTTCTTATTATATCTACAAAATGATTGTAGGATAAATTTGAGATGATAATATGAACTGCCATAAAACAAATTAAATAAAATATGGATTATTTCATAAAACATGAATGAATAAAAGTATTGTCAAATGATTAATTAACAATGATATTAATGTATTTAATGTTTGATTTAAAATATGAGAATATATACAATGTAATTGTAATTGAAGACTATGAAATGGAAGCACAAAACAATTTGTAAACCAACTAACACGCTGTATGTATATATATGGAAGATGGCTTGAAGTTTTTATGTTTTGTTTGTTTATGTTTGTCTTAAAAACCAATAAAAAATTTATTAAAAAAAAAAAAGAATGAGCAAGAAAATGGTAAGAGAATGTGTGTCTGACTTTGATCACTAAAAAGTCAACACAGTCCTAGGCTGCCTGAACAGAGGGATAGAATCAAGAGCACGTGGAGGGTTAATACCACTTTATAATGCCTTAGTAAGGCCACACTTAGAATACTGCATCCAGTTTTAGTCACCACGGTGTAAAAAAAGATGTTGAGACTCTAGAAAGAATGCAGAGAACAGCAACAAAGATGATTAGGGAACTGGAGGCTAAAACATATAAAGAAAGGTTGCAGGAACTGTGTATGTCCAGTCTAATGAAAAGAAGGACTAGGGGTGACATGATAGCAGTCTTCCAATATCTCAAGGGCTGCACAAAGAAGAGGGAGTCAAGCTATTCTTCTTATCCTGAGGGCAGGATAAGAAGCAATGGGTTGAAACTAATCAAGGTAAGAAACAATCTAGAACTAAGGAGAAATTTACTGACAGTTAGAACAATTAATCAGTAGAACAACTTGCCTCCTATATACATTTGTTAATTGATTAGCAAAGAGTCCATCTATTTCTTCTGCTTGGTTGGGTGGCCTGTAGTACATATCTACAGTAATGTCATTATTTTTTTCCTTTTATAGTGACCCGGATTGATTCTAGAAGATTTTCATCCTCGATTTTGTGCATTTCTGTAGAAATGTAATGATCTTTTGGAAGTCTTGTTGAGATTTTGCTGTAAATTCTTCTTAATTCCAGGCAGTCTCCTCCCTTCTAGATCCTGCCCTTTTATTCTTCCTCTCTCCTTTCCTGTTTTCAAAAGCTTTTAATTATCCAGAAATCTTTATTATCCCTTTGACTTTTTATTTTCAGCATTAAATGCCTATTAATGTCAACGTGGATTTTTTTCCAATTTCTTGCTTAAGTCTCTTAGCTGTCAGTATAGGAAAAGGAGAAAAAACCCCCAAATCTTTTCCCTTTTCTCTCTCCTTCGCAGCTAAAAAATCTTCTTAGGGAACAATGTTATTGTTTTTTAATAGTTTCAGTTCCAGGGTACCTTATTTGTTGCTTTTGATCCGGTCAACCAAAACTTTCTCTTCTTATCTTCCTCCTGCACATTCTTTTCCAGTCAAGTTCTTCTTTGTGGTGGCCATTTCTCACTACTGCTACAACCGCCTTTGGGAAAGGGAGTAATGGCCAGCTGGGGAGGAGAGATGCAGCTCTCCTCAACCCTGCAGGCAGTCTCCCCCTTCTTCACCATCTCTTACGAAACCAGCCGGCTCGGGGCGTTCCAGCGGCGAGCACGGACCGAAGCCTCGCAGAGACAATGTTTTGGTCTGTCACCGAAGAAACTCAAACCAGAAGTCCTGGTCAAGCTATTTTCTAAAGTGCCTGTAGGCCAGAAAGGAATAATGGATGGAAACTGAACAAGGAGAGGTTTAACCTGGAAATAAGGAGAAACTTTCTTACAGTGAGAACAATCAACCAATGGAACAGCTTGCCCTCAGAAGTTGTGGGAGCGTCATCACTTGAGACTTTCAAGAAGAGATTGGACTTCCATTTGTCTCCCGCTTGGGTAGGGGGTTGGACTAGATGACCTACAAGGTCCCTTCCAACTCTGATTATCTGTTACCTGTAAGACAAGAAACAACAAAGAGAAAGTAATCAAAGATAGAAGCAACTTAAAACTAAGGAGAAATTTTTTAATGGTGAGAAAAATTAACCAGAGGAATGGTTTACCTTGTATTCCAGTTGTGGTCTGCACAACTGGAGCTTTTAAGAAGAGACTGGATAGCAATTTTTTGAAATGGCATACCGCTTGAGCAGGGAGTTGGATTAGGTCTCTAATGTCCATTCCAACTCTGTTATTCTGAGTTTTCTGCATTTATTTTTATTGAAACAGAGCTAGAAATACCCAAATGTCTTCGTCTTTCCTCAGAATGACGGATCTGAAAATACAAAGACATGAGAGCTAAGGGAGACCATTATGCATACCACTTTCTAACTGTGTCAGTTAGGACAGCATATGTTTTTGAAAAGAGTTTATGGAACAGGGCCTAGAACATGTTCAGCTGGACAATGCCAGATTGCCAAGATTGTATCCTAGTAAAAATGACAGGACAAATATTTTTTTGAATAAGTGTTTCAAAATGAACAGGAGTTTTGGGGATGTTGATTTTGGAGAAAATTTAAGATTTCATAATAGGAAGCCTGGATTATTTCATTGATACGAAATGCATTCTCCTAATTAAAAGGATAAAATTATCAAAATTTAAATGATAAACTAGAGCAGTTGATTCCATTCCAGTTGGGTTAATAACTTGATCCTAAGCCTGGCTGGAATCATTCACACCAAGCAGAGCAGTGTTCTGATAACCTAGCTCCTCAAAACGCATAAACTATACATTTGTGGAGTATCAACTTAACTAGTCATCCATGCATTACTGAAACAGTTCTATATTATTTGTATTTTTTTAGCAACACTTTGAGCAATTAAACACCATTTGTAGACTTAGTGTTTTAGAAAACAGTGTGCTAACTATTCCTGATCCAGTTAGATTTGGCAACAGTTACCCATGCCTTAGGTAAATTGTGAAGAATCTCCAAAACCTCTAATTAATGCTACTCACCATAAATAGTATAATGCTTTTGATAGACTTGCACTAATTTTCTATTGTTTTCTGGGTACAGTTTGGTGTGGGTTTTACTTATTTGTTTATTTACCATATTTATGTGTCTGATGTACATTGGAGAAACAAAACAACCACTTCATAAATGCATGGTACAACATAGGAGAACAAACACATCAGGACTAGATTCAGCATTTAAAAGACACAGGCCACTCTTTTAAAAGACAGCAAAGTCCACATTTTGGCAGAGAGGACTGCTGGTTTGAAAGAAGGGTCAGAGAGGCTATCTATGCCAAAATTGAACAGCACTCTCTGGGAGTGAAGAGGGGGAGGCATATCCCTCCCCCCTCTGGGAGGGGGGGATATGACATCATCTGTCTCCAATTTACAACACAATCCTTTCAACAGTTCCAAGAAGGCTCCACACCAATTTGCACCAATCAGGTGTCCCTCATGACATGGATAAACCTCCAGGTGACCTTAATGACCCAGTAAAATAATGCAAATGACCAGCTGTCTGCAATGAATATAAATCCTTCTATTCCCCACCATCCAATCAGAGGTGAAGAAGCTTCTTGGATGAGAAGTGAAACATCTTCAAGGAAAAATCAGAAAGTTCAGTTGCCTCTTGACAAAAAAAAAAAAAAAAAAAGCAGTATGGAATTGGTATAAGCTGAAAACTATAAAGATGCCCAATCAGTACTGGAAGCAGCAAAGTTAGAAGGTCAAACTTAATTTTCACTAGCTAATGGATAAGCCTTCACTTTATATGCATAAAACAATGTGTTAGGAGGATGGAAATATAAAACATAAAAAATGTGTTATGTACTCCCTCCCAAATATAAGAAAATATTATATTCCCAATTCCAAAAAGCAAATGGAAAAGACTCAAAACAGCTGTGCTAAGCATTGGACATTCAAAACAAAATAATAATTCCATAAGAGAAAATATTGTTTTGCAATAGATGTACTGTAGTTGAAGGTATATACTATATTCTCCTCCATGGAGTAGTTCATGTGTAAGTACAAGGCACAGTGTGAGAATTTAGCTTTAAGATGTCATTGTTTAAAGATTTGTCATTTTTTTGAATCAGCCTAATGATGCTTAAGCTAACTTACACATTTAGATAACGTTAACTTATTTAAGCTGAGTAAAAGTTGAGAAAGTTTTTTTTTTTTACACGATTTTTACAAAACAATTTAGTTTTACACAAAATGTGTTTAAAAGAAAAACAGACGCATTTAGTCATAATCTATTTTCTTCTTGGTAAAAATCATTATGGGAGAATTCATCTAATAGGAAACAATGAAATTTAAAAAATAGTGTTTGTTTTAGTCTGAAGTTGAAATCAAGAAATTCAGTAAAATGTGCTGAAAGGTTGCTATATTTATACATACTATAATAGTAGTATATAATAGTGCTTCTACTTAGTTTCAAGAATAAACATCCATACCAAGCTGAAATTTCAGCTCCTGATTCAGGGATTATTGTACAGAGTCTTTATATCTAAAATCTACCATTTTGTATTTCAAAGATTCAGCAACAGAAGAATATGGTTCTTATGCTTCTTGCACAGAAATACTAGCCAACTGTCAGTTAAAGGGTAAGCTCTCAGCCTGGGACTCTTTTTCTGGCAAGACTTTGCATCTTTTGTTCTTCAAATGCACCATACTCAGGAGAGGGCAGGACGCAGACTTTGACTTGTTATGTTTGGCCAAGTGGAAGGCACAAGTATCCCAAATTCATGTGGGTTTCTTAAAGTATTCTAACAGTTCAATTGCTCAGGAGACTCCAGTACAGAGACTTTGATTTGTGTCCCAAGCTCCACTGGATTCTTAAAGTATTCCAGTCCTACCCCGTATATCAACAGGACATCTTCACAACGAGTTTTGCTTACATTAACATTATATGTCTGCACAGGAAATATAAAGCACCTCTTCCTCTAAAATGAGCAAATAGAAAAAAATAGATTTTTTTGAAAATGGAAGCAGGGTGGATTTTCACCCCTAAACATTTTCTGGTTATTTTCTGTGCACTTTATCTACAGTATGGAGTCCAACAATTCCCCAATTTGTATTCTTTATTTTAGGGATTTTCGTTGACTATACAAGGTAAATGATCAGGTTTGTTGTTTGTGGAAACTGTTTAGTATAGGAGGTTGGAAAATTACAGGATGGAATTTGAGGAAACTTTGGGGGAAGAAGAGTTGCCAAGAGGAGGCAATCATGTGGTGATAGCCCAATAACATCAGAACATAACAAAATGGGAAAATGAGCAGAAGAGATAAATCCTGGGAGGAATAAAGATTAACAAATGATTATGGCAAATGTTCATGGATCAGCAACTTCAGAAGTGTAACTAGAAAGAGACGAGGGATGTTATGGGATTTGACTTACATTGCATTTCTGCCATGTTGAACTATGATGGAGATTTTCCCCTCAGTCAATCTTCTGTCAAGGGGAGAGGATAGCCAATATTCAAGAAATAACATATAATATTGTATCGCTTTTAACGATATATGGCATTTAAAACCCAAACCAAAAAGGCTGATGTGGGCAGTCATGGGAAGTGGTGTTCTTTCAGCAGTCCCTGCATAAGCAAGAAATGAAAGTCAACATGTCTTGTAAATGGTTTTTGAGGTTCTTTAATTAGGATTTTATTCCTCCATATCATTTAAAATTCCTTCTGATTCATATAACAGTCATTATGATGTGGTGTGGTCAGTTCCACTTCTGTTAAGGAATGGCTGTCATTATCAAAAATTAATCTTGCTTTTTAATTCATACTATTTTCTATTCTTTTGTTTATATAAGGTTTTCATGCGGCACTTGTTTGCTGTCTTACTGTGATGACCCAGAGTGTAACACAAATGTAACAAAATCCAAAACATAAATAAATGTCCTTTAATGCCTCCACCTTGGCCCCACATAATACTCAGTTGGAGATAAAACATACTCAAAAATAGTCTTCAAAAGAAAGCAATACAGTCTTAATTTAATGAGCAGATAGACATGAAATTAAAAAAAAAAAAACTACAATGATGAAATTTCCACAACGGAACAGAAGTATTTACCAAATTCAAGGAGATAACAAGGCACAGTCTGTTGGAAGGATGGCAACCAAGATAAACTTCAGACCAAAATAAAACACGCTTTGCTTCTGGCAACCTGTGTTTTAACCGTCTCTCTTATATACTCATCTCCCCAGCTGCAACAATGAGGAGGATCATGGCCACCACTGTTATGTTTGAAGCATGGGCGAGAAATGGAGACAAGCCTCGGGAACGGTGAGCTTCAGCTCTTTATTTACATAGTGACTTCTCAACTCGATGGCAGTTATAACCCTCCTTATATAGGCAACCCAATAACTATTAACCAATAACAATCGAAGAGCGCTAGCTCCCTTAACCAATAGGAACTCTCTGATGCCCAATCGGATTCCCCCGAACGGGCCAATCCGATCCTGCCATTAACAGCCTATCAGAAGTGCAGGGCCAGAACCCTGCACTTTACTCCAAGCTCAAGTTCTCTTTATTAAACCTTATGCATTCACAACACCCCTTCCCCCGGCTTCTGTTTGCAGGGCGCCGTTACATAGTGCTTTAGGTAGGACGGTTGCTTTATTAGTCTTTTTGATTTTCGCTGTGTCATTTGGCTGCAATCACGCTGAGGTAGATCGTTGTTTGGCAATGGGGTCGCCTCTGGTTCAGAGTTCATTTCTTCGTCGTTGTCATTATTCTCAGTAATTCCCTGAGGTGCATCTGTTTCCCTCTCTGATTCCACTTCCTGTGTCTCTATTACGCCGTCGTTCCCTTCAAACGGGTTTTCTTCTACCTGGAATTCATCTTCTTCCATATCTCCCCCCCCCTCAGTTTAGTCATAAGGGAGTTCAGGAATGCCCGACGGGAGCCGCGATCGTAATTGATCGATATGGCGTTTCCATAGTCTATTGTCAAGGCATTGTACAAAGTAGGATCTCAGGCCGGTTACACGAACTACTGTTGCCTCCACCCACAGCGGATCGCCCGATAGGTTTTTAGCGTATACCAAATCGCCTACCTGGAAGGCACGACAGCGGCCGCTGGATCCTAGTGGTTTTTCCAGTTCATAAGCTGGGTGTAACCGGTCGAGGTGGGAGCAGAGTTTTCGTCCCATTAGCAGTTCGGTGGGAGTTTTGTTGGTGACGCTATGAGGTGTGATGTATTGTAGAAAAAGGATTTGATTGATCTTGTCGTCAATGTCATCGTAGTCTACCTTCTGCAAGGTTTTCTTAACAAATTGGACCATGCGCTCTGCTTTGCCATTGGTCGCAGGGTGTGCAGGTGAGGTGAGCGCATGTCGGATGCCGCGGTCAGCCAGGTACTGCTTGAACAACAGCGCTGTAAATTGGGGCCCATTGTCGGATACCAGGACGTCTGGTAATCCGTGGGTTGCAAATAGCTTTCCAAGTTTTTGATAACCACTTCAGTGGTTGTGTTCATCATGCGGTGAATCTCGAGCCAATTCGAGTAGGCATCGACGGTTAGCAGAAAGGTGTGGCCTTTGGTCGGCCCCGCAAAGTCCAAGTGAATACGGGACTAGGGTCCCCGTGGTGTCTCCCATTTGGTAGGGATGGCTTTAGGTGGGGCGTTGCTCACTTCCTGGCATTTATGACAAGCTTTAACCCAATTTTCGATTTGCTTGTCGATGCCCGGCCACCATGCGTAGCTTTGTGCGAGGGCTTTCATTCGCACGATACCGGGGTGGCCATCATGCAAGGTTCTCAGCAGCGCTTTTTGGAGTCGTTCTGGGATAACGACTCTATCGCCCCAGATGACACAGCCTTTTTGAGAGAACAACTCCGTTTGTCGAGTCTTGAATGGTGTGAAGTCATCTGATAATTGGTCCAATGGCCATCTGCGTTCTACCCAGCCTAGAACTCGCGCTAAGGTGGGGTCACGTTTGGTTTCTCTTCCGATATCTCGGGCAGTCAATGGCAGCGAGTTGAGTGTTTCAATTTGCAATGTGGTTACCATTGGTGCAGGATCGTCGAGAGTCTCTGGAAGCGGTGCTCGGCTCAATGCATCGGCGTGGGGAATGGCTTTCCCCGGGCGGTATTGCAGCCGATAATTATAAGCAGCCAAGAATTCTGACCAGCAAGTCATCCTAGGGGATAATATGTAGGGAGTCAGCTTATCTCCAGCTATTATCCCCAATAATGGTTTGTGGTCAGTCACGATAGTAAAAGCCCGGCCATACACGTACTCGTGGAATCTTTTAACGGCCGATACAATTGCGAGGGCTTCTTTATCGATTTGGTTATAATTTCGCTCAGTTTTTGAAAGTGTCTTTGAAAAATATGCAACAGGGGCTTCGTTACCATTAGGCAGTACATGGCTCAGAATGGCGCCCACTCCGAAAGGCGAAGCATCACATGTGATATTTAACGGCAAAGTCTCATTGTATTGCATGAGTACAGAGTCAGAAGTCAGCAGTTTTTTCACATTATGGAACACCTGTTCTTCTCTATGACCCCATAACCAGTTTGCTTTCTTGTCTAACAACCAGTGTAACGGTTCAGCGACCGTTGCTTTATGCGGTAGAAATACATTATAAAAGTTGATGAGGCCTAGGAACACCTGGAGATCGGCCTTGTTCCGAGGCCTGGGAGCATTTTTTATTGCTCTTAGTTTACTGTCGATAGGGTGAATACCCTGACTGTCAATTAGGTACCCTAAAAACTCAACACTATCTGTACACAATTTACACTTATTCTTTTTTACCTTGAGACCGGCGTCTTGGAATTTTTGTAGGACTAACTTTAAACGATCCCGTAAGATTTTTTTTGTAGGTGCAGCAATTAATACATTGTCAAAGTAGGGGACCACGCCTTTAATCCCTTGTAGTAGCCTCTCCACCAGGCTCTGAAAAATCCCTGGGGCTACACTGACTCTGAATTGGAGCCGGGTGCATTTAAAGGCACCTCGGTGCGTCACAATCATTTGTGCCTGTGCCGTCTTTTTATCAACAGGTAGTTGCTGATATGCCTGAGCTAAGTCTAATTTAGCAAAGACCTTTCCGCCCCCCAGGGAGTGGAGGAGATGCTGTACCACCAGCACTGGATATGCATTCTGCTGTAGGGCGTGGTTCAGGGTGGCCCGGTAGTCCCCACAAATTCGGATCAACCCGTCTGGCTTAATGGGTGTTACGATTGGGGTTTCCCAGGGAGAGTGATTGGTAGGTTCTAGCACCCCCTGAGCTATTAGTTTGTCGAGTTGTTCATCGATTTTCGGCTTTAAGGCAAACGGAACTTGACGGGGCTAAAGGCGGATGGGAGCTATCTTTGGATCAAGGCTGAACGAAATTTGGGTCCCCTTGTACTCGCCTAAACTTTCCATGAAGACGTCCTTGAACTCATGGATGAGGTCCTCCTCCCACTCACTTCCGCTGACTCGGTTTTTGCCTGCCACTTCAATGCCAAGTGGCACGAACCATTGGAGACCTAGCAGACTAGGCCGATCTTTGTCGGTCACAGTTAGCGGTAAGTACGCTGTGTGCTTCTTGAAGGAGACCCGGACTTGGCAGGAACCAACGACAGGGATTCGATTCCCTTGATAGTCCTTAAAAATGAGTTTTTGGAAACGGAGGTCTTGGCGCTGAATCGTGGGGATGAGTTGCTTGAGGGTCTTCCAGGACACCATCGAGAGGGATGATCCCGAGTTGACTTCCATGTGGCAAGGCTGGTTCTCGATGGCTACTGTGATTCGAATTTTCTTGGCATTCAAGGCAGAGGCGTGACCGATAGTGATAGTATGGTGAGCCTCTTCTCGCTGTAAAGCTCGGTTTCTGTAGGAGTGGCTTACTGGTTCTCGCCTTACAGGACGGTTTCCTGTCGATTGGCGATAGTTAGCCCCTTTTGAGGCCTGGCCGGGTCCTTGTAAACTTCGGCAGACCCGTCCGATGTGGCCTCTCTTCCCGCACTCATGGCAGAGCGCGTCGCGGAATTTGCATTTGGACCTGGCATGGTTGGCTCCACAGCCAGCGCTAGGGCGTAGGGACTTCAGGTGGTGGTCCCGGTCAGACCGCAGTCGATGGACCTCTTCTTCGTCGCTGTCTGACGACGAAGAGAGGTCCTCGTGGTATGTCGTTGAAAGCTGCCCTTCTGACTTGGGTAAAATTTCGCTTGTCGGTTGGTGTACCGGAGCGCGGTTGCGGTGTAATTGGGCAGCCGACTTCCTGGTTGCTTCTGCTGCAGTAGCATCGGCGATGGCATCGGCAAGGCTGATGTCGCCTTTCGCCATCAGCTTGCTCTGCACGCCTGGTGCATTTAATCCCAGAACTATTCGATCTCTCAGTGCCTCTTCCAAATCGGCGAATCTGCAGAGGCCTCCCAGGTTTCAGAGGTCTGCTATGAAGTCGGCGATGCTTTCTCCTTTTCGCTGGTTTCTCTGATAGAACTCGTGCCGTCTCACGAGCGTAGGTAAGGTCGGTGCGTAGTGATCTCTTAGTAGAGGTTCGAGGTCATCCCAATCCATCGCCTTCACTTCTCTAGGTTTTGCTAGTGCTTTAGCCATCTTAAATACGGTTGGACCGCAATGCGTTAGGAACACCACCCATTTCTTCCCGGCTGTGGCGTCCTTTAAGTTGTTAGTTTCTAAGAACATTTGGAAGCGATCCATGTAGGACTCCCAGTCTTCCTGCACTGGATCGAACGGAGCGGGTGGTACGACGATGCCGGACATGGTTCCGTTGTGTAGCGCCATCAGCCATGTGCTCGGTGTTTCTTCTTGGTTCCGTCGGTTCAGACGTCTCCATATCCCATCCTCGTCGCCAGTGTTATGTTTGGAGCATGGGCGAGAAAGAATGGAGACAAGCCTCTGAACGGTGAACTTCAGCTCTTTATTTACATAGTGACTTCTCAACTCGATGGCAGTTATAACCCTCCTTATATAGGCAACCCAATAACTATTAACCAATAACAGTCGAGGAGCGCTAGCTCCCTTAACCAATAGGAACTCTCTGTTAATGGCTAATCGGATTCCCCGGAACGGGCCAATCCGATCCTGCCATTAACAGCCAATCAGAAGTGCAGGGCCAGAACCCTGCACTTTACTCCAAGCTCAAGTTCTCTTTATTAAACCTTATGCATTCACAACAACCACCTCTCTCGCAAACCAAGTTGTTGCCTTCTCCGTTCCTCCCTGCATGTCCTAGGATGCAGAGGGGATGGGTCTGGTTCTTTTTCTGACTGCCCAGCTGGCCTCTGACCTTCCCCAGCCTCCTCCACAACCTCTGGAGCCACACCTCCACTCCCTGTCAGCTGTTCCTCCTCTCCCTCAGAGTCCGACTCTACCAAGGGCATGACACTTACCCTACTTGTCATATTTCTGATGCACAAACTCATTTGGTTTTCCCTCCCCCCGGCAGAATGCATGGAAGCAAAACTATGTAATCACCAGGATATTCCAAAGATGGCACACTAACCTCCATAGCTTGCTATGGCAAAAAAAAGTGGTGGGGGAGGAGAAGGATGAATGACCCATGGGATCTGACTGATTTGCATTTAGTTGTCAAATGTCTGGAAAATACGGCATGAAGTAAAATCTATCTGTTCCCAGGAGTGAGCTTGGGTCCTGTATGATCTGGTTTAGGGCCAGAGAAAAGTCGTAACAGTCTGGAAATTGCTAGAGAGTCCAAGGCAAACAACAGAAACAGCCCTCAGGACTTCCGGTTTCGCGTGGCTTCGGGGCAGCAGGAATTCGCGACAGCTCGCGATTCCTGCTGTGCTAGCCGTCGAGGTACCCCCGATCCAGATGGGTCAGGGGGATATGGCTGCCCTGTAGGGACAGCTGAAGAGAGAGGGGAGTCGGATAGGGAGGTGGGGGTGTCGCAGACCCCCCCCTTCTCCGGGAAAACCCCTTTTTCCCAAGGCGGTGGAGCGGTGGTCAGCAATGGCCGCCACGAAGAAGCCAGCAACCGGGTAAGAACTGTGCTGGAGGAAGTGTGAAGAGTGAAAGTTCTGTCTGAACCGGGTCAAGTAACACCTTTTAAATTGCCTGGAATTGAGCTGCTTGAATTGCTGGAGGATACATTGTATCCCTAAGAAGAGCGAAAAGCGGCGGAGAAGCTGTTAAAGGGAACTTTTTTTTTTTTTTTTTTACTCTCCCACCCCACGGAAATAGCAGAAATATTTGGATATATTAGACATTGAAAGTGGATTGCTTTGAAAGTTGAAGCTAAGAGACAAAGGGATTTTTGGACATTGAAAAATTTAAGAAATTAGAAACAGCCCTCATATCTTTACCCTATAAGTTGTGTTTTGATACTTTTTAAAGTGTGAACAAGAAAGAGAAAGAAAAAGGAAGGAGCAGAAGAGAGCTTATTATTGCATCTATATTTGTCAAACCCAGGAACACATTGATAGGAAAATGGACACTTGTGGTTCTTTTTCTAGGACCGTATAAACTCTGTTAGCAGGAGACCTATTCTTGGCCAATGTTCCCGTTAACCCAATTTTCATTTAATAATTTGATAAATTTTCATTTAATTCATGTAATTGTCTAGGCAACTGTGATGACACAGGTTGTAAAGTCAGGGTTATGTTCTAATTGTGTCCCTGCATGCCAGGGGCACCACATTGGAGACTAAATTATTTGGTGGAAGAAGATTAGAGAAGGGCAGTTTCCTTCCCTCCTAGCCTTTGAGGTGGGAGACATCTGAATAGGAACAGGCTGGTCCTCATAAACAAGGCAACTAAGAACATCAGAGATGCTTTACATGGTGTGCTTGTTCTTTATGATACCTGAGGGACTTCCTCCTCCAGCTATCACACATTAAAGTGCTAGTGATGAGATGAGAAAAAAGCGTGTGAATGAATTAAAATAAGCATATTAATTTTAGCAGTGGCTCTGCTGATTATGGTTATGGACAGTTGTTTTAATATTTAGTATTGGAAATCAATACAAAAACACAATTTGGGATAGACATGATAGGATTAGCAGAACTGTGTGCCTGGAAAAGGCATATTGATCTATTAATAGTAGCAAGGGTAAAACAGAAATGGTAAAAGACATTATGGCAGAGTTAATGTAAACAGGCAGGATAACAAAATATGTTTGCTTTTTCAGAGCTGAGGTCTATCAAACTTTTATTTAATTGTAACCTAGTGTATATGATGAAGAACAGCAAAATGTTTCCAGAAACCCAGACTAATAGATGGACATTAGTGTGGGTTTAGTATGCTTTTGGCTTCTGATGCTTAAAGATAGACATAGAGAATCTATTCAGACAGCAAAGTTACTGTTGGTAGGTCTAAATTCTATTAATTCTCTGCTAAAGTCATAGTCATGTCATATTGGAAGAGCCCACATAGGATATTGAGTGCAAGTGTTCAGTGAAAAAATTCAAAATATGGTTTAGCCTCCAGGCCCTTGATAATTTTAGTTTCTCTTCCCTGAACATTTTTGTGGTATGGGTTGCTATATTCCAGTTGTGGTCTTACTAGGGTTTTGTAAAGCGGCATTATTACTTCTTTGCATAATCTGCAAAGACAAAGTCAGGAAAGCAAAGGCTCAGAATATCAAAAAAAAGTCAAAGATAATAAAAAATGTTTCTTCCAACATATAAATAACAAGAAAAAAAAATCAAGGAAACAGTTGGTCCACTAAAGAGAGAAGACAGCAAGGAAGTAACAAGCAAAAGAGAGAAAGCAGAGCTGCTTAACTCATTCTTTGCATTGGTCTTCATGCAAAAAGAAACCATAGCCCAACCTACCAAAAACATAACTGTAAAGGACAGGCTAGAAATAAAAGTTAAAATAAGCAAAAAAATTAGTAAGAGTAACAGTAATCAGACACTTGTCTGATCTTGATGAATACAAATCACCAGGACCTGAATGGGTTGCATCCCAGAGTTTTAAAGGAGCTGGCAGAGGTCATCTCAGAACCACTGCACCACATCTTTCAAAAATCCTGGAGCACCGGGGAACTACCAGAGGATTGGAAAAGAGCTGATGTGGTTCCCATCTTCAAAAAAGTGGGGGGAAACCAGACCCAGAAAACTACAGACCAACCAGCCTAACATACATACCCAGGAAGATACTGGAAAAGATAATAAAAAAACAGATCTGCCAACATCTAGAAATGAATTAAGTAATAACTAGCAGTCATCATGTGTTTGTTAAAAACAGATTATGCCAAACTAATCTTATATCATTCTTCAACATAGTGATTAAATTAGTAGACCAGCAAAATATTGTGGACATAATATACTTAGACTTCAGCAAGGCATTTGACAAGTAGACCACAACCTACTTCTTGGTAAGCTAGAAAAAAGTGGGATAGGTAGCACCACCATCAGATGGATTCATAACTGGCTAACAAACTGTACTTAATGAGTAGTCCTTTATGGGTTTATGTTTACACAGAGGGAAGTAACCATCTTAGGCCCAGCACTCTTCAATATTTTCATAAATGACTTAGATGAGGGAATAGAAGGGGAATTTACCAAATTTGCAGTTGATACTAAGCTGGCAGGAATAGCTAACAACCTAGAAGATAGACTCTAGATCCAGAAGGACCTTGACAGACTTGAACACTGGACCCTATCTAACAAAATGAAATTCAGTGTAGAGAAAAGTAAAGTCTTACATTTCAACAAGAAAAACCAAAAGGACACATGTAGACTGGGTGAAATCAGGCTTAATAGCAGTAACTGTGAGAGAGATCTTAGAGTCTTAGTGGACAACCAATTAAATGTGAGTCAGCAGTGTGCAGCAGCACTCAAAAAAGCCAATGCAATCTTAAATTTAACAGAAGGATACAATCAAGATCAAGTGAGGTACTAATACCACTTTATAAAGCCTTAGTAAGACCACACCTAGAGTACTGCATCAAGTTTTGATCACCACACTTTAAAAAAGATGTTGAGTGTCGTGTCTGTTGGTAAAGAGACCAGGAGGCGGTGACTAGGTTTCAGCTCTTTATTGGTCCCCGGAACCGATCTGGCTCCAAGGGAAAACTTGCGGCTTTTTATTCTCAAGCCGCCGTGGCCGCGGCCAATGGCATCGCTTTGAATCTCCCGCGATTTGTATCCGCCAATCGCGGGAGATTCTCAGCGGGCCAATCAGCGTGGCTCGCTAAACCAATCAGATCACCCCACGCTTTGACCAATCAAAACGCGGGGTTTCAAGAATGCAAATGAAGGTACAGAACATTAAGACTCTAGAAAAAGTGCAGAGAAGAGCAATCAGGGTGATTATGGGCCTGGAGACTAAAATATGAAAACGGTTGCAGGAACTGGGCTTGGCTAGACTAGTGAAGAGAAGGACCAAAGGAGGCATGATAGCGGTCTTCCAATATTTGAGGGGCTGCCACAGGGAGGAAGGGGTCAAGTTATTTTCTAAAGCGCCTGTAGGCCAGACAAGGAACAATGGATGGAAGCTGAACAAGGAGAGATTTAACCTGGAAATATGAAGAAACTTTCTGACAGTGAGAACAATCAACCAATGGAACAGCTTGCCCTAGGAAGTTGTGGGAGCTTCATCACTGGACACTTTCAAGAAGAGATTGGACTGCCATTTGTCAGAAATGGTGTAGAGTCTCCTGCTTGGGCGGGGGGGTGGACAAGATGGCCTCCAAGGTCCTTTCCAACTCTGTTAATCTAATCTAATAAAATAGAAACTCACCCTAGAACTAAGGAGAAATTTCCGACAGTGAGATCACTCAGTGGAATGGTTTGCCTCCAGAATTGTGGGTGCTCCATTGCTGGAAGTTTTTAAGAAGAAATTGGACAGTCATTTAACTGGAATGGTATAGGATTGAGCTTGAGTAGGGAGTTAGACTAAGATCTCCAAGGTCCCTTCCAACTTATTATTCTGTTACTGTTTCTTTAGCTGATGCAATACAAAATTTATCAGCACAAGCCACATCCCTGCTAGATGTTTTCCATATAGATGCCATTAGGAACAAAGCACATTCAGAAGGAAAAAGGCATTTAAAGGCCTGAGGCAAGGAATCTAGTATACCCTAATGCAGGGGTGTCAAACTGGTGGCTCGTGGGCCAGATGTGTCAAGCACAAGCCACGGCCGCCTCAGCTCCATGAATGGGGAAAACATCACAAAAGGTCACATGATGGCAATTTGATCCCGCGAGTTTGACAGCCCTGCCCTAATTCAAGTACTACCATGTAATAGGTATGGCACTGAGATCAGAGAAATAAAGAAGTGGTTTCTGATTTTTATTGGGCCTGAGTGGAAAGATTAAACTTGTGGATTTCATATTTTTTCAGGTCCGCGCCCTGCTGACAATGGGCACAGCCTACATGGACTCTACAAAGGATAGGGTGGCCCTTGTGGCAAACAAACAGAGTGAAGCAATTCACTTAGCTAGACTTCTCCCTCTTGTCATGCAAATTCAAATGACAATCCCAAGGTTCAGACATCTGCAAAGCTTTCTCATAATAGAAACCCTCTGAAAGCCACTTAATGGTAAAATTTCAGAAAATGCTACAGCCTCTTTTGATTTACAAGTGTCACTCAGGCTTTTTGTTTTTCGTTTTTGTACCACTCCCATCAAAGCTCCTTCATGGCTGAAATATTTATTTTATTTCCTGACAACTGGAAGTAATTAATGACTTCAGAGTGGCGGATATGAAAAGCCAGATGTTCTTGCCCTACTTAGAAAAGCCAAGAAAATGTGCAGCACCTGTGCCCGGTTGTATCTACAGTCACCCAGCGGTCCAGAGGGACCCATGTTTGCTGAGGAGGTTTATACACACTCTCTCTCTCACACACACAGAGCAAACTACTTGGTTTGAATTTGTTCCATCTAGCTGGTGGTCCTGTAACACCTGGAATTTAAAAAAATTGAAATGTCCCTGAGGAGATTGTTAATTTGAAACATAAACCAACACATTAATTTAAGGATACTAATTGAAATACATTTGGGTCAACAAAATAAACAATTTTCATGGCTTACACTGCAACACACTCAAAGTAAAGCAATTTGCGAGAACGTTACTGATATATAGTCTGTTATGTCAAAAGAGCCAAATTGGCTTTAGGACCAAATAGATTTACATCAAGACAGAACTAATCAAAAAGGCACTGAGAAAGGCTACCTTTATCATGCAAAATCTTTTTCTGAGGGGGTCATTGTTTGATACATTGATTTCAAGTAACATGGGAAAATTTTTAAGAGTGGCATTTTGAAATGTCTGCTTTCTGAAATGTGGGTGATACCATCTGTAAGGCAAGCCTTGTTCTAAGGAACTGATTTCACTGAACCAAATTACATATCATGGTTCCTTGTCATTGGCAGTAAAATGGTGGTGGTGCTATTAGGACCTATCATAGCTATCAAGCTGTCTGCTTGCCAGCTGTGAAGCCCTCAGTAGGTCACCTTATGACCGACACAATATCACTATACAGTGCTCCCATTTATACCTGTGCTTCAAAGCTCCTGGAACAGAAGTGGTATTCATCAGGTTCTGACCAGTTCTAGAGAACCAGTAGCGAAAATTTTGAGTAGTTCGGAGAACCGGAAAAATCCCCCCTCTGACTGGAGATTTTACAGTATCCTTCCCCTGCCACGCCCACCACCCTACGCCCACAGAACCAGTAGTAAAAATTTTTGAATCCCACCACTGTCCTGGAAGTATAAATAGAGCACATAAACTCACCATGCCACTTTCTAGGATTGTGCAGCAATTGTAGAGGTCAGTCACATGGGGTCAGGAAAATTGAGTAATGAACCCAGGAAAATTGGAGTAATTTGAAGGTGTTGGAAACAGATATTAGATTTACTCTTCCATGTGCACAAAAGCACTTTTGTAGACCAAATCCAAAATATTGTAGAACCATACAATTCATGATCAGCAAACCCCTTTTCTGTGTTTTTATAGAATGATTCCTGTATTTTGTGTACTAGCATTTCAAGATCTCTGAGAATCCCCCCCAAAATTCCATGTGAACTATTTGAATAAGAAAATGCCAAGACAAATAAGACTGAACTATGAGCATATTTCAGGAGTGTTCTTTCTTTTTTTGCCAGACTACCTTTTTTTTTCCTTCTCTTTCCCAGACAAGAAAGGTAAATCACCAACTAGCTTTCTGAAAGTTCCTGTCACATTTTGGATGAATTCAGGCCCTCTCAAATTTCTCTTTACTACAAAGCCTTTTTCTAACCAAGCCTGAAGCAAAGTTACAAACTGCATCTCTGTATTTCTTCTCAGATTATGTGGAGATTATTCTCGCTATAGCTGATCAAGTTTCTACTCGATTCCAGAAGTGGAAAAAATAAAAGAAATGGGGAAAAGTTGATAAAGAAATGTAAAAATATGAACTCTTATGTTTTAATTCTGTAATAATGTGCAAAAAAGACAGAATTCTCTTTAAAATGGATACAGCTGCTTTAAAAATCAGAATAGTTTTTTGATTTTGGTGCAAACAAATCTTTCCTTTATTGTGCTATTTATTATTTCATATCTATGAACAAAGAAAAAGAACTTATAAAAAGTATGACTTATAAAAAATATTCTACGAACTGTACAGCCCAATGTCATATAAATTGGAAAATAGCTATCTAGGATAACAACAATGTGAAGTTACTAGGTTGGACTTGTGGTAGCTTAGTATGTAATATATCTTCAGTACAAGGAAAAAGACACTTTCTATGCTGCTTTTAGAAAATTTATGAATTACAAAAAGAGAGAACTAGGAGCATTGAACACCCCACTTTTTGAAAACCTGCCACACCTCTATAAGCTTTTTGGATAGCCATAAAACTGGCCATGGAGCTTAATAAAGAAGTCCAAAGGATCTGTCTTCTGACCTCAGTGAAGAAAACTACTCCTATGGCTCCTGAAACACTGCCTCAGAGATCATGAAATTACACTATAAAATACTGAGGATAATGCTACGATTGCACTATTAATTAATCCTGGTTCCCATTAAAGTCAAGATTTCAAGAAGTGAAGATTTCAATGAATAAGAATAATTTGTTCAACTAAGCTAGGGATAAAATGGCACATTTATTTTCCTGTACTGTTCTAGCTTTTACAACCACTAACTGATTATAGGGCAGACAGATTAAACTCCACAAAGGCATCTATACAAAGTCTTTATTGGTTCATCAGGCATCCTCAAATATAACTCACAGTTATGTTGAGATTCATCTCAATGTCCAATTCTCTGCATAGATGACTTTATGGTGTAAAAGGATAGTTCTCTTTTCATTCCTATAATGATGGAGCAATGGAGTGAGGCACCAGTATGCTGCTGGGGTCCAGGCAAGAGTGAAGAAACCTCCCCCAATCCACCAAGGGTCAATTCAGTGACCAATCAGGATTACAGATGTGGTTACATGACATGGACTACATTTCCCAGGATACCTTAACTACATTTACCATGATGCATTCCCTTAAGGGGCCTGCTCCCAATTCCTAACTAACTATCCCAATTCCCAATTAATATAAACTGTCTGGACAGCACATATGCAGTAGCTCCAAACTGACTCCTTAGAGCTAATAACAGAACAGAGAACATATGCAGTGGCAGCGACTGAATCCTATGTATTTCGGGTTGATGATTTCTATTTTTCTACCAAAATTGCTAACCACATTGTTTCTACTGCTACTGCAGCTACTTAATAAGACAAATTATGTGCAGAATTCTTTTTTTAATGATACATTCAATATTCTCTTTTTATGTCACTTCCTATTGCAAACAACAACTGCTAAAAGACTCCTTATATTCCACAGAACAAGAATTACCAAAAGTTTCACATATTGTGCATAGATTAGCTTCAGACCTTGCATCATAAATTATCTCTGTGTTTGTTTGTCCTAATAACATCTGCAGACATTGGATGGAACCCAAAGTTTTAAATCAGATTTGAATGAGTTGAATGAATTTTTGAGCATTTTAATATGTCGGGCCAACTCTGTTAGTGTCAAATACAGAACTTGCTGAGAACTTTCTGAGAAAAAAAGTGTTTTCTATCATTGTTTTCTTTAAAAACAATGACAGAGTATATCAAGAACATACAGATATAGATTAACAGAATTAGAAGGGACATTATAGGTCATCTAGTTCAACCCCCCATCCAAGCAGACTCTACATCTCTTTTGACAGATGGCAGTCCAGTCTCTTCTTGAAAGATTCCAGTGATGAAGCTCCCACAACTTTTGAAAGCAAGCTGTTCCATTGGTTGATTGTTCTCACTGTCAGAAAGTTTCTCCTTATTTCTAGGTTGAATCTCTTCTTCATCAGTTTCCATCCATTATTCCTTGTCAAGACTTCATGTGCTTTGGAGCTTGACCCCCTCCTGTCTGTGGCAGCCCCTCAAATATTGGAAGACTGCTATCATGTCTCCCCTGGTCCTTCTCTTTACTAGACTAACCATGCCCAGTTCCTGCAATGTTTCATATGTTTTAGCCTCCAGTCTTCTAATCCTTGGTTGTTGTTCTCTGCATTCTTTCTAGAGTCTCAACATATTTTTAATAGTACGGTGACCAAAACTCGATGCAGTACTTTTGGTGTGGTCTTATTAAGGCTTTATAGAATGGTATTAATGCCTTACTTGATCTTGATTATATCCCTATGTTAATGAAATTTAAGATTGCATTGCCTTTTTTGGCTGCTGCCGCATACTGCTGACTCACATTTAATTAGTTGTCCACTAAGACTGCAAGATCTCCCTCACAGTTACTGCCTGGTTTCACCCAGTCTTTATGTGTACTTTTGGTTTTTCTTGCCTAAGTGTAGGACATTACTTTTTTCTATATTGAATTTCATTTTATTAAATAGAGCCCAGTGTTCAAGTCTGTCAAGATCCATCTGAATCTTGAGTCTATCTTCTAGGGTGTTAGCTATTCCTGCCAGCTTAGTATCATCTGCAAATTTGGTAAGTTCCCCTTCTATTCCCTCATCTAAGTTGTTAATGAAGATATTAAAGAGTGCTGGGCCTAAGTCGGGACCTTGTGATACCCGAGTGCTTACTTCCCTCCATGTACATGAAGACCCATTAAGGACTACTCATTGAGTATGGTTTGTCAGCCAGTTATGAATCCATCTGATGGTGATGCTATCTAGTCCACTTTTTTCTAGCTTACCAAGAAGTAGGTTGTGGTCTACTTGTCAAATGCCTTGCTGAAATCTAAGTATATTATGTCTATAGTATTTTGCTGGTCTGCTAATTTATTCAATTTTTTTTTCATGGTCTGTGCCCAAATAAAACAAATAGATGAAGGTAATAAACCACTGCTTTAGAAAGTATGTTTAAGATCCAGAAAGATTTTGACAGATTTGAACACTGAGCCATATCCAACAATATAAATTTTCTGGGGAGAAAAGCAAGGTTTTACATTTAGATATGAAAAAACTAATGCACTGATATAGAATACGTGATACCTGCTCAATAGGAGTAACTGTGAAAGGGATTTAGGAGTCCTAGTGGACAACCACTTAATTATGACCCAACAGTATGCTGTAACTGCCAAAAAAGCCAATGCAGTTTCGAGACTGCATCAACAAAGGGATAATATCATGATCATGTGAAGTAACACTACTGCATTATACTGCTTTAGTAAGATCACTTGGAATACTGCATCCAGTTTTGGTCTCCATGGTACAAAAATGACATTGAGGCTCTAGAAAGAGAGCAGACAAGAGCAAATAAAATGATTAGGGGGCTGGAAGCTAAGACACACCATTGCAGGAACTGGATATATCTAGTCTAAAGAAGATAAGGGCTAGAGGTGACATGATAGTCTTCCAGTATTTCAGGAGCTTTCACAGAAAAGAGAGGGTCAGCCTCATCTCCAAAGCAACTGAAGGCAAGACAAGAAATCATCAATGGAAACTTATCAAGGAAAGATCCAATCTAGAACTAAGAATAAATTTCCTGACAGCGAGAACAGTTAATCCAGAAATTGTGAGCGCTCCACCACTGGAGGTTTTAAAGGGATTGGACAGCCATTTTTCTGGAATGATGTAGGGTCTCTCGCATTGACTGGCCTCAGGCAAAACTGGCCAGGCAATCATAGGGGGTGGACTAGAATACCTTTAAGGACATTTCCAATTCTATTATTCTGTTGTTTTGTCATTTACTCTATTATCCGATTCAACTTTTCTAACTTGTCACGACTGGGTAGTGTCACTCAACATGAGACATCATGCATATATGCATATAAAAAAGGAGAGAAGAAATACAAGTCAATAAAAGTAAGGTGACTTTTATTACTTCTCTCCTTTTTTATTGCACTTTCTTGTTGGTAATATGTAGATCTTAGCAAAATATTGTTTTCCTTCAATCCTATTGGTGCGTTTTCTTCCTTGCACTATTTTTCACTGTGGTCAGCAGATTCAATGGGAACTAACATATCCAAGTAAATTGTGGGAAGGCTGTACCTTTTTGCAAATGCAAAATGTTCTTCAAATTCCCCATGTCTTCCCCAATAACTCTCACCTGTCAAATTTGCTTTTGTTAATAGATCCCATAACAACAGTTTAGTAGATGAGGTTTACAAAGGATTCCCTTTAAGTGAGTCATTTGATGATATAGTTGGCAAGAGATTACAGCAATTTGTCCAGCCTGTTGCAGTTTCTAATTAACATAATGCAAGCAAAGTTTCGGCTGGGGTAACAGAGAACAAGGTGTAAGATCTTCAGTCTCCTGCATCCCCTTATCCCTATACCTTATACAGAGAAAAATATGGAAAATCTCTGTGTGTTTCTAGACATAGTTGAAGGGCATTCTGACAATTTCTTTGCAATCAAATCAACAGATCAACCACCTTTTTAGCTTTCTATATTTGGTTTAGATGGCTTTGTTATAACAGAAGAGACAGAAGTAAGGAAATACTGTGTCCTTCTTAGGCAAAATTATATTAAAGTACTCAATGTAAGTAGATTCAAAAAGAAGTTAATACCAGGGAAAATTTAAGCAAAGGTTTCAGAAATTCCTTGGCTGCTTTGGTTGCTGGAGAGAACAACAGTGACATCTACTGAGTATCAGGTGATTTTAGGCTTTCTCCACTAAGATTGGAGAATATTGTCCACTAAGTAGACAATATATTATTACTACTTTCTTTAAGGGAATTAAGGGAATCTTCCTTTAAAACTAAAAAAAGGTCACAAGAATTTAAAAATAATCTTGCTGTATCCAGCCCCCCCTTTTTTATTTAACTCTTTCTCATAGTGGCCATACAGAGGTCAGAACAGAATACAAGCAAATAGCTTTAATCTGCAAGGAGGAAGTCAGAAAGACTAAGGTGCAGAATGAACTAAGGTTTGCAATAAATGGCAAAAAAAATTTTTTTAAAGGGTTAAGAAAAAAAAGAAAGTCAAATAAATGATCAGTCAACTAATGATCAGTTAAGAAGGTGGCAAGAAAGTGGTAGGAAACAGAAAGAAAGCAAAACTACTTAATTCCTTCTCTGTCCTTATGCAAAATGAAATAGTCCAACTATAAAAAGCAGCAGTATGGGTGACAGAATCTGTTTGCAGTCAAAATAGGCAAGAAATTAGTAAGAGACATTTATTCAAACTCAGAAAGAACTTGGAAAAGATTCCTTAGATGAAAATCCTAAATTCAAGAAGCTTGGGAAATGCTGAAAAATATGATCAGAAAAGCCCAGTCCAGCACAATACCACTGAAAAAGAAAAACAAGAAATCCAAGAAAAAACCAGCCTAGCTGCACAAAGATCTCTCTGACAAATTGAAAGACAAAAAGGACAAGTATAAAAAATCAAAAGAAGCACACATATCTAAGGCAGAATATCAGCAGATAGCCAGAATCTGCAAAAACAGAGTTAGGAAAGCAAAGGCTCAGAATGAACAAAGACTTGCAACAAAAGTCAAATATAATTTTTAAAAAGGTTCTTCCAACATATAAATCAAGAAAAAAATCAAGGAAGCAGTTATTCCACTAAAGAGAGAAGATGGCAAGGAAGTAACAGGCAACAGAGAAAAAGCAGAGCTTCTTAACCCATTCTTTGCATCAATCTTCATGCAAAAAGAAATTATAGCCCAACATACCAAAAACATAACTGTGAAGGACAAATTAGAAATAAAAGTTAAAATAAGCAAATAATAATAATAAGAGTAATAGTAATTAGACACCTCTCTGATCTTGATAAATACAAATCACTGCGACCTGACAGAATACATTCCAAAGTTCTAAAGGAGCTGGCAGAGGTAATCTCAGAACCACTGTACCACATCTTTCAAAAATCCTGGAGCACCAGGGAACAGGACTAATTTGGCTCCCACCCATGCCAATCTATCTCTAACCGTACAATTATTTGAGTGAGCCAGGAGCCAATCATCAAGTTTTAGAGTCTCTTTTAATTGTGCAGATAAATAATTTGATAAATCAACTTCCTTCTTTTTCTGGGCTCTGGTAACCACTGGAGCCGCCAACTGTTTGGTTAGGACAATAGGCTGTACCACTTTTTGACAAGCACTATTATATTGAGGTAATCTAGATAAAGCATCTGCCATGAAGTTCTTCCCCCCTGGAATGTACTTCAATGAAAAATTAAAGCATTTAAAGTACTGCGCCCAGCAAACTAGCTTGGGAGACAGCTTCCGAGACGTTTTCAAAGCCTCCAAATTTTTATGATCAGTCCACACCTCAAATGGGTGTTTTGCCCCTTCTAGGAAATGCTTCCAGGTTAACAGAGTCCAGCGAACTACAAAAGCTTCTTTTTCCTAGATGGCCCATCTTCTTTTGGTTTCAGTTAGTTTACGGGAAGTCTAGATACACGGTTGCAGAGTCCCCATCTCATTTGCTTGTAGTAGCACCATCCCGACTGCTGCATCACTCACATCAACTTGGATTACAAGAGGGGTGTCCATGTCTGGGTGCTTGAGTACTGCAGCAAACAGTCGTTTCAGCTTCTCAAAAGCAGCTTGGCACTCCATGGACCACTCCAGTGGTTTACTAGGCTTCGGTTTCACCTCCCCTTTGGTGTTTAGGAGATTTGTGATAGGCATTACAATCTTCGCAAAAGCAGGGATAAATTGATGGTAAAAATTAGCAAATCCCAAGAAACTTTGAAATTGTTTCCTGGTGCAGGGAGGGGCCCATTCCAAAATGGCACGAACTTTCCCCGGATCCATTTCTATGCCGTCATGTGATATGTGATAGCCTAAATAGTCAATTTTTTCTGGGTGGAATTCACACTTGGACAACTTTGCATACAGTTCAGCAGCTTGAAGTTTTTCCAGAACTGACCGCACTAGTTTCACATGTTCATCATGAGTCTCCGTGTAGATAAGAATATCATCAAGATAAATCAACACCCCCTTGTATAAATGTTCATGCAACACCTGCTTTATCATTTGCATGAATACTGCAGGGGGCCCCTGTAGGCCAAACAGAAGAACGTTGAATTGGAAACAGCCCATTGGGCAGTTAAAAGCAGTTTTCCATTCATCCCCTTCCTTAATTTGAACTCAGTAGTATGCTTCTCTCAGGTCGAGTTTCGTATAAATTTTCCCTTTGGCCAAGTGGGCCAACATATCCTTCATCAAGGGGAAAGGGTACACGTTCTCCACTAAAATGGCATTGATGTTCCTATAGTCAACACACAAATGCAGAGAGTCATCTTTTTTCTCACGGAATAATACTGGGACCACTACCTGGGGCCTAGCAGGCTGGATGAAACCACATTCTAAATTTTTATCAATAAATGACTGCAGCTCTTCTAGTTCCCGTGGTGTCATCGAATACAGTTTCGGTTTTGGGAGTTTCACTCTGGCAAAATTTCAATACTGCAATCTGTTGAGCGATGCAGGGGTGGCCTTTTCATTGAATACGTCCTTTAAGTACCAATATTCCTCTGGAATTTTCTCCTCCCCCCTCAGATTCTCTGTGCCAGTGGAGGCCAGCTCTGTGGGATTCTCGGGTTTCAGTTGAGATTGCCCCTCTCCTTCTGGGGGTTGTTCAATACATATGCGCAATGATCCCCTCCTCCAGTCGACATGGGGGTTCCATTTCCAGAGCCAGGGCAAACCCAGTATTAGGGCGCACTCCATCCCAGGAGCCACAATAAAACACAAAGTCTCTCTATGCTTCCCCATCATCATTTCTACTGGTTCTATTTTGAAATGTGCAGGGCTGCCCCCAGTTACCAATCCATCCAGTTGGCAAAAGGCTATGGGCATTTTTAAAGTCCTTAGCCTTAAGCCTATTTTCTCTACTACCTCCAAGCTGATTACGTACCTTGTGCACCCAGAGTCTAACAAGGCCAACATTTCCCCTTCGGCTCCCGATGTGGGTATCCTTAATCTCACTGGAATGGTCATAGGGCCCTTGTTTGGACTTACCAGTGAGTTATCTTCTGATTCGGATTCACTCTTTTGAGAAGAGGTTGGAGTTCCCAGCTCCTCTCCCTTCGGAAAGGCGATTTTTTCTCATATTCAGAATAATGTCAGATGGTACTCCATTCAAAGTCCAAAAAAGAAATACTTAGACTCCATTAATTAGAGAAAAGATATCTTTTACTGGAAATCAAGTGGTAGCAACAAAAGAATTCTGAATCTGAGAAAATGAGCACGTAAATCACATATACAAAGTGATGGCAATGTTCCCACCTCCAACAGTTCAATTGGCTTATCCAATTAAAAGTTGTGTATAGCATCATGTGGGTACCTCCAGGTGGTGATGAAGCCTCTGTCCGCTGACCTTGACATATTTTGATAAAGAGTTGCAGCTGCACATAGCATAGGAAAGAAGCCTAAGCAAAAACTCCTCCCCCAACTTATACAGTTCTGTTTTGTAACACTTCCAGCTTGCTTCCCATAACCATTCCCCCCTCCTCCCCCTGTAACTTATGACAGCTGAAAGATGCAAAGCAAAGGAAGAAAATCTTGAAGGCTGACAACAGGTTTGTTAAAAACAGATCATGCCAAACCAAACTTATTTCATTCTTCAACATAGTGATTAAATTTGCAGACTAGTGAAATACTGTGGACATAATATACTTAGGCTTCAGCAAGGCATTCAACAAAGTAGACCACAATCTACTTCTTGGAAAGCTAGAAAAAAGTGGGATAGATAGCATCACCACCAAATGGATTCATAACTGGCTGGCAAACTCTACTCAAAGAGTAGTCCTTAATGAGGCTAAGTCTATATGGAAGAAAGTAAGCAGTGGGGTGCCACAAGGCTCTGTCTTAGGCCCAGCACTCTTCAATATCTTCATAAATGACTTAGATGAGGGAATAGAAGGGGAATTTACCAAATTTGCAGTTGATACTAAGCTAACACCCTAGAAGATAGGCTTAAGATCCAGATGCATCTTGACAGACTAGAACAAGGAGTTGAAGTCCCCCAGGCTTCAAGTGGCCAAGGTTGGAGACCCCTGGACTAGAACACTGGGCCCTATCTAACAAAATGAAATTCAATGTAGAGAAAAGTAAGGCCTTATATTTAGGCAAGAAAAAAACAAAAGTAAACATATAGTCTGAGTGAAATCAGGCTTCATAGCAGTAACTATGAGAGGGATATTGGAGTCTTAGTGGACAACCAGTTAAATATGAGCCAGCAGTGTGCAGCAGCAGCCCAAAAAGCCAACATAATCTTAAGCTGCATTAACAGAGGGATACACTCAAGATTGTGAGGTATTAATACCACTCTATAAAGACTTAGTAAGACCACACCTAGAGTACTGCATCCAGTTTTGGTCATCACACTATAAAAAAGATGTTGAAACTTTAGAAAAAGTGCAATCAGGATGGTTAGGGCACTGGAGATTAAAACATATGAAGAACAATTACAGGAACACGGCATGGCTAGTCTAGTGAAGAGAAGGACTAGGGGAGACATGAGAGCAGTGTTATAGTATCTGAGGTGCTGACACAGAGAGGAAAGGGTTAAGCTATTTTCCAAGGCACCTGAAGGCCAAACAGGGAATATTGGATGGAAACTGATGGAAAGATTCAATCTAGAAATAAGGAGACATTTTCTGACAGTGAGAACAATCAACTAATGGAACAGCTTGCCTTCAGAAGCTATAGGAGCTTCATCATTAGAGGCTTTCAAGAAGAGATTGTAGTGCCATTATCAGAAATGGTATAGGGTCTGCTGCTTGGGTGGGTTGTTGGACTATATGACGTACAAAATCCCTTCCAACTCTGTTAATCTGTTAAATCTGTTAGAACAATAAGGGATAGACAAACCACCATCATATAAATTTGCAGTTGGCTGGCCAGCCACACTCAATCATCTGGCCTTCAATGGAGCTACATTTATGTGGAAGGAAACATGCAGTATGGTAGTTCAAAGTCCTGACTTGGGCCCCAGTACTCTTCAACATCTTCATGAATAACCTAGATGAGAGGCTTGAAAGAGCATTCATCAAATTTGCAGATGACACCAAGCTGGGAAGAACTGCTAACACTTTGGAAGATAGAATCAAAATTCAGAAGGATATCGACAGAGTTAAACACAGCCCTATCCAACAAGATGCAATTGAGAGCTGAGAAAAGAAAGGTATTGCGCATAGATAGGGATAGCATCAAGAACACATGCTGTGATAGTACCTCTCCATACTGCACTAGTAAGGACACACCTGGAATATTGCATCCTGTTCTAATCACAACAATATAAAAGATATGCTGAGGCCAGTGGTGGGATTCAGCCAGTTCGCGCTGGTTTGGATGAACTTGTTATTAATTTTTTGCATAGTTCAGCAAACCAGTTGATCTCACCATTGGCTGGCCCCGCCCTGCCCACCAGGATTGCCATTCAGGGTGGGGAGGCTGCAGGGGTATGACTGGGAACCGCACTGATCAGCTGGGAGGCTGCCCCCCCTGCAGCCCATTTTTGGCCTAGATGGCCTTCTGCAAAATCCTGCAGCATCCACCATTCCCTCACTAACATGCTTTCCAGCTCCATTCTCTGGCATGCAGGCAACAAAAGAAGACCACATGACTGCCAGTTTAAAAAAAGTTCAACCTTCCAACTTCGTGAGATCTTCCCCCCTCCCCCAAGAAGTTGGAAGATTTGACTGAACATTTTTTTAAACTGGAAGTCACATGGTCTTCTTTTATTGCCCTGTACGCAGGAGAACGGAGCTGAAAAGCAGGCTAGTGAGGGAATGGTATTTGCTCTGGGATGGGGTAGAAGTGAGGATTGTGCATTATCATTGCTCATGGAATGAAAAAATCCCTATCTATAGATCAGCGTTTTTCAGTCTTGGCAAGTTTAAGATGGGCGAACTTCATGATGCCTGTGGAATTCTGGGAATAGAAGTCCATGCACCTTAAAGTTGCCAAAGTTGAGAAGCATGAATTTACACTAGAGCTTAGGATTTTTCGTTCCTGTTTTATTTAGAGTTTGGTCAATTAAATAAATCAGTTGTGGTTTCCTTAACAAATAAGGATTAAAGTGATATGAACTATTACTGGACGTTTCTTGAGAAATTACAAGTTGATCTGGGGCTTTGATGATTAGATATGGGATTGTGGAAATAATGTATAAAAAGGTTAATCTTAGAGTAAGAGTTTGATATATTTTTTACTTATATTTGTAGCAAAGAAAGTTGGAAGTCATTCTTTTTCAATTTTCCTTCTTTTCCTCTTTCTTACACTTTCACTCTTTTTCTTTCCTGAGCCTTTTCTTTTTTCAAAACTGTTTTTTATTTGTAGCTCTATATTTTTTTTAATGTATGAAGGATCAAATACTCAGCCATTATAATTCTACATTCCTTAATTACAGAAATCATATCAAACTTTAGAATGAAATCCACTGGGAGCCATCTCATATCAGGAAGGCTCCGAATCCCTCTAACCAAAAAATGTTTATCGACAGAAGAGAATATTTGTAGCTCAGGGTGGAACTGTGGGGTCCTTGGTGCTCTCTGAGCTTGATGGTATTCTTGCAGATGTTTCATTACCAAACTAGGTAACATCATCAGTACTAAAAGGGAGTGGAGTTTGCTCTTATTTTCATATACTAGTGGCTTACCCTGTTAGTGTTGATCAGTTGCTTCACAAACAGTGTTTTGATTGGTGCCAAGTCTTTAGACCCTCAGGCAGAGAAGGGCTATTCTGCACTCCTCCCTCAAATGTTCTTTAAAATACAGAGTTTCCCAGCATTCTTTTAGGAACCTCCAACATGCAAACTGTGGTTACTCATCCTAAAACAAATCCTCTTTACCTGGAGCTTCAAAATTTGCTGTTTGCTGGGAATGTGTATAGCTAAAAGTCAGTCTACATTTAGTGTACATCTGACTTTGGGGATATTTCTTCATAACCAAACAAAAGTGTACTTTCTGTACAGTTCACACCCTTTGCTCACTGGATCTGGATGTCAAAAAGCAAAGCACATCTTGTAATTTACCCCCGCATCCCGTTTTGGCTGGCAGAGTGATGCAGGAGGCTGAGTGCTGTCATGCCTCCTGGTCATGCCCACCCAGTTGGTCATTAGGTCAGAGAACCGGTTGTTAAATTATTTGAATCCCACCCCTGTCTGAACCCTTAGAAAGAGTGCAGTAAAGAGCAACAAGGATAAGACCACTAGAGGCTAAACCATACAATGAATGGCTAAGGAAACTAATTTGTTTAGCCTACCTAACAGGTGACATGATAGCCATTTTCCAATACTTGAAAAGCTATCATGAGGAAGAGGGATTAATTTATTCTCCAAACCACTGAGGAGCAGGACAAGAAGCAATGGGTGGAAACTGGTCAAAGAGAGATCCATCCTCGAATTAAGGAGAAATTTCCTGACAGTGAGAACAATTAAAACAAATGGAACAGCTTCCCTCCCATCAGTGGGTACTCCATCACTGGAGATTTTCTAGAAAAAAATGGAGAGCCATTTGTTTGGAATGATATAAGATCTCCTGCCTTGTGCTAGGGTTTGGACTAGAAAACCCCCAAGGTCCCTTTCAGCCCTATGATTCTAGCAATTATATCACTGCACTTCTGAAAATGACAATATTTCACTGAACCATTTCTCTGGAACTGGCTAATTTTAGGGTTGTGCAGAAATAGAATAGAATAGAATAAAATAGAAATCTTTATTGGCCAAGTGTGGTTGCACACACAAGGAATTTGTCTTGGTGCAAATACTCTCAGTATACATAAAATAAAAGATACATTTGTCAAGAATCACAAGGTGCAATACTTAATGATAGTCATAAGCAATCAAATCATACTAGGAAACAGTCAATATAGATCGTAAGGATACAAGCAACAAAGTTACAGTCATACAGTCATGTGGGAGGGGATGGGTGATAAGGAGTGATGAGAAGATTAACAGTAATAGTAGTGCAGACTTTGTAATAGTTGAACAGTGTTGAGGGACTTATTTGTTTAGCAGAGTGATGGCGTTTGAGGAAAAACTGTTCTTGTGTCTAGCTGTTCTGGTGTGCAGTGCTCTATAGCGTCGTTTTGAGGGGAGGAGTTGAATCAGTTTATGTCTGGGATGTGAGGGGTCTGTAAATATTTTCACAGCCCTCTTTTCGACTTGTGCAGTGTACAGGTCCTCGATAGAAGGCAGGAGGGTAGTAATTGTTTTTTCTGCAGTCCTAATTATCCTCTGAAGTCTGTGTCTGTCCTGTTGAGTTGCAGAACCAAACCAGATGATAGACTCAATAATTCCTCTGTAGAACTGAATCAGCAGCTCCTTGGGCAGTTTGAGCTTTCTGAGTTGTGCTTTTTTGATGATGTTTTTGATGTTGGGTGTCCATTTTAGGTCATGTGATATAGTAGAACCTAGAAATTTGAAGGTCTCTACTGTTGATACTCTGTTGTCTGGTATTGTAAGAGGTGATAGTATGGGAGGGTTTCTTCTAAAGTCTACCACCATTTCTATGGTTTTGAGTGTGTTCAGTTCCAGATTGTTCCAGTTACACTATGAGACAAGTTGTATAACCTCCTGTCTGTATGAGGATTCGTTGTTGTCTTGAATGAGACCAATCACTGTTGTGTCATCTGCAAGCTTTAGTGTGTTAACGGATCATTTGAGATGCAGTCATTGGTATATAGGGAGAAGAGAATTGGAGAAAGCATACAGCCTTGCGGGGGGGGGGGGGCTGTGCTAATTGTACAGGTATCAGATGTGATTCTGCTTAACTTCACTTGCTGCTTCCTGTCTGTTAGGAAGCTTATGATCCACTTACAAGTTGGTTTAATTTACTTAGAAGAATGTCTGGAATGATGGTATTGAATGCTGAACTGAAGTCTACGAAGAGGACCCTTGTGTAAGTATTTGGAAATTCAAGGTGTTGAAGGATGTAATGCAGAGCCATATTAACAGCATCATCTGTTGATCTATTTGCTCAATATGCAAACTGCATGGGATCTAACAGCGGATCTGTGATGGTTTTCATAACCATAACATAACATTTTCATAACTAATTTTCATAAGATGTTAGAGCAACTGCTCTGTAGTCATTCAGTTCCTTGATGGAGGGCTTCTTTGGTACTGGGATGATAGTAGAGCATTTGAAGCAGGAAGGAACATAGCACATCTCTAGTGATCTATTGAAGATTCAGGTAGAAGATGGGGGCCAGACTTTTAAGTAAGAAAAAAAATACATTGCACGATATATACGAATACGAATACGAATACGAATACCTTTATTGTCACTATCCACGTGTACAACTTGCATCATACGCATACACAGTGAGATTAAGCGACTCGTCGTTCAGTACAACCATACATGTTAAAAAGAGAATGTGCATAAGAATATCTAAAAATATCTAAAACAACAAAGAAGAATAAAATGAGTAAAATTACCAGCTTATTGCACTTAATTTGTGCCTATTCACAGTAGGAGTTATAGCACGTGTGATTTCCATGGCGGCGCGTATAGACGCAGCGGCTTATGGCTCTCCCGTTCGGTGCTCTTTTCGGTGCTTTTTTCCGCTGTTTGTATACGTCTTCTGGACTATCGGCTCTACGAGCCAACTCTATACACGATCAGATATTATAGACATTGGAATTCAATGCCAGATGTCTGTTTCGAGTGACTTTCATCGCGTCCATAACATCCCCGATGAGATAGCGAGACCAGCGGGCTCTCCGTGGATTGTTGTCGGGGCCAGGAGGCGGCGAAGACGGAGGAGGGAGAGGAAGCAGAAGCGAGGCTGTAGGTCTGGCGTTATGCTTAGGCTGAGGAAACATCCATTCAAGCCACCTCTTCCGAGTCTGTATCTCGCCAACGCCAGATCCCTGGCACATAAAACGGATTATTTACAGCTACAGCTCGCCGGTAACCGCTATGTTCGAGACTGCTGCGTCATGGTAATTACTGAAACATGGCTACATTCTGGGATACCTGACGCTAGCATGCAGCTGGCAGGCCGTACTTTTTTACGCTGGGACAGAACGAAGGACTGTGGTAAGAGCAGAGGAGGGGGGCTCTGCATCTACGTACATGAGAACTGGTGTAATAATGGGACAGTTATAGATAATCATTGTTCCCCGGATCTTGAGTACATGTCTGTAAGATGTCGGCCTTTTTTTCTACCGAGAGAGCTAACTGTTGTGATCGTTACGGCGGTGTATATCCCGCCCGACGCAAACACAGATAAGGCACTCTCTCTCCTGCTGAATACCATAAACGAACAGCAGCAGGCTTACCCTGATGGTGTTCATATTATTGCAGGAGACTTTAATAAGGCCAATCTGAAAACTGTACTCCCGAAGTTTTACCAGTATGTTAAGTGTGCCACGAGGGGAGAAAATACTCTGGATCATGTTTATACCAACATTAAACATGCATACAGAGCCATACCCCTCCCCCACCTTGGGTATTCAGATCATCTCTCCCTCCTGTTATCCCCAGCTTATACCCCCCTCAGACGCAGTAGCAGGCCCATTACGAAGACTGTAACGATTTGGCCTGAGGATGCACTTAGTAGACTTCAAGACTGCTTTGAACAGACAGACTGGAAGATGTTCCAACATCAAGAGTTGGAAATGCATACAAGTACGGTGCTGGACTATATCAAGTTCTGCATCGGAAATGTGACTGTAGACAGAAACATCCGGGTCTTCCCAAATCAGAAACCCTGGATGACTACTCAAGTCCGTGGACTTCTTAAAGCCCGTGACGTAGCCTTCAGGTCAGGCGATAGAGCTTTGTATACAGTCGCCCGAGCTGACCTGAGGAGGGGGATTAAGAAAGCCAAGATTTCTATATTGATTTATTCATGGGGATTTGTGTTAATACTCTGTTTTTTCGTGCTATAATCATATATTCTGAGGTCTACAGTCTCACTTGTAATGTAATGTGTGAGCTGTTGGCAGCTGCAGGCACTTCTGGGATGTAATTGGTATATTTTATTTATTAATTTTATTTATTTGATTTGTCAATCGCTTACAAGATAATAGGTATAAATATAAACATGAGTAAGAATACAGGAAATAGGTACGAATAAATGGGGACAATAGGACAGGGATGGCAGGCACGATGGTGCACTTATGCACACCCCTTACAGATCTCTTAGGAATGGGGTGAGGTCAATAGTGGATAGTTTGAGGTTAAAGGAGTGGGGGTTAGCGGATGTAACAACAGTCAGGTAGTGCATTCCAGGCATTGACCACTCTGCTGCTGAACTCATATTTTCTGAAATCAAGTTTGGAGTGGTTAACATTGAGTTTGTATCTGTTGTGTGCTCTTGTATTGTTGTGGTTGAAGCTGAAGTAGTCATTGACTGGTAGGACATTGTAGCAGATAATTTTGTGCGCTATGCTTAAGTCTAACCTTGGCAGTGTAGTTCAAGGTTGTCCAAGCCCAATATGTCAAGCCTGGTGATATAGGGTATTCTGTTGCGAGCAGAGGAGTGTAGTACTCTTCTTGTGAAATACTTCTGGACTCGCTCGATTGTATTAATGTCCAATATGTAGTGTGAATTCCAGACTGATGAGCTATATTCGAGTATTGGTCTGGCAAAAGTTTTGTATGCTCTAGTTAGCAATTCGATATTTCCAGAGGAGAAGCTTTGTAAGATTATATTTACAACTCTTAATGCCTCTTTGGCAATGCTGTTACAGTGAGCTCTGGTGCTTAGGTCATTTGATATGAGAACTCCAAGGTCCTTGACAGAGTGAGGATGATCAACCAGGTTATATCCACCTAGTTTGTATTTGGTGTACTGATTTTTTTTACTAATGTGTAAGACAGAGCATTTGTTGGTCGAGATTTGGAGTTGCCAGATGTTTGACCATTCTGGCAACTCCAATTATTAATTTCATTAATTAATATTAATTTTGTATTAATAATTAATGTTAGCTATTAATATCAATAATTGTCTCTTCCACCCTACGCCACCATGTTTCCTTCAGGGTCTAGCTTTCTTTAAAGTGTCTTTGTCTGGAAAAAAAAAAAAGAAGGCTGTTGTTCTTTCCTTCTTTTCTATAGTACCAAAGCAATTAAAAGTGTCAGGCTACTTCCCTGAACAGAATGAATGTATCACATACAAAGTATAGTAAGACAATCTGGCATGAAAAAAAGAACGGAGATAAAAAGAAATTAGGATTCCTTCCAGGAGCAACCCACCTTTTTTCTAAAAAATTACCAGGTAGATTTTAGTCCCTAGTAGGCTAATTTGTCTAAAGCTATTTATTCTCTTTCTATGCTCTAACCGAAGTATTTTCTAATATGTTTAGATCTCAGTTAAAAGGCAGTATTCCTTTTTTCCTCACTTTAGGATGTTTAGTTGTCTAGTTTAGACTTCAGAAATTCCCTCATTTCATTTAAAAAACAACAATAATTCCTTGAGGACCTGCTCCCTTGTGCCGGGAAGCCACCACAATGCCACTGTGGTGCTTGAATGTACATGCACTGCATGTACATTGCACACTTGTTCAGCATAAACACGCTGCTTCTGTTTGGTGCTTCCCTCTCTTCTGACAAAGTTGTGACTCAAATGTTCTGTAGCAAGTATACTTGGATGCAGCTTAAATACTATTCTGAACATAATGTCCATCATCAAATGACTTTATATTTAATGGAGTTCTCTACATTCTGAATCATTCCCTGTGCAGCCAAGAACAATTTGTGAAACTTTTAAATACAAACTTATTGGATTTAAAAGCTAATTTTAACTTCCCTGTATGGCAGGGATGTTAAACTCGATTTCATTGAGGGACACATCAGGGTTGTGTTTGACCTCAAGGGGGGAGGGGGAGGGAGTGTGTGGCCAGGATGGGCATGACCAACTCAACGTCACTATGTCAGGGGCACTGTGGTGGCCAAATTCTAAGGTCTTCAGACCCACCCTCATTATAATCTCCCTTCCTTCCTTCCTTCCTTCCTTCCTTCCTTCCTTCCTTCCTTCCTTCCTTCCTTCCTTCCTTCCTTCCTTCCTTCCTTCCTTCCTTCCTTCCTGCCTTTTCTTCTTTTTCCTCCCCTCTTCATTCTCCTTTCTTCTTCCTTCTCCTCTTTCCTTATTTTTACTTCCTTGCTCTCTTCCCATCTTCCCATCTTTTTCTTTATCTTGCCTTTTCAAACCCTTTCTCCTTTCCTGTCCCTTCTTGCACGTTCAAATGCAAAAGGGGAAACATTTCTACTTTTGTTTTTACTTTGTTTTGCTAGCCCTCTGTCAGTGAAAATGAAGCCCCTGGGCCTGTTTTCAGCTGCAATGGCCTCCTGCAGCCCTCTGCCAGAGCAAACAGGCTCCATTTTCGCTGGTAGAGGACTTCAGGAGGCCATTGCAGTCAAAACGAGGCCTGGGAGCTCCATTTTTGCTGGCAGAGGCACCGCGGACCAGTCCTTTGCCATTCCCAGGGTGGCCCTCTAGACCAGATATAAGTATTCCATGGGCCGGATTCAGCCCGTGGGCTTTGAGTTTCACACCCCTGCTGTATGTTGAAGCCTGCACCAAGACTCCCCTTCTTTTTCCCTTTCAAGAAAGATTGCTAAGATATAAGAACTTGATATGAAGTTTCATTCTGAGAATCTTTCTTGACAAGGACACTGGGTGTTCCTTCCATTTCAATCAGCTCCATTTATTTATTCATTTGTTTATTAAATCTACTGTATTTGTTGCCCATCTTGCCACAAGGCTAGTCTGGATGGCTTACAAAATTAAAAACAATACAATTATACACACACACACACACACACACACACAAAAATATATATATTCGTAGATTTTCACGGGTACAGGTATGCAGGTCTTGTCATGTTTGGGTCTTTTCCCATGTAAGATTGAAAGTATCTTGGCAATGTTTCTGTTAAGTCTGGAGCATGGGTGCGAATAATGGAGACGAGCCGGTAGGAACAGTGAACTTCAAACTCTTTATTTACATGGTGTGAAAGCTCAAACTGGAGAGCTGCTATAGCCTGATATAGGCAAACCTTATATAGCTCAAACTGGAGAGCTGCTATAGCCTTATATAGGCAACTTATTAACTATTCAACCAATAGCAATCCTGGAATGTTAGCTCCGTTAACCAATGAGAATGGCCTGTTAATGGCCAATCAGATGTTCCTGAACGGACCAATCTGATCCTGCCATTAACAGCCAATCAGAAGTGCAGGGCCAGAACCCTGCACTTGACTTCAAGCTCAAGATAACTTTATTTGGCATTATTCATTCACAACACCCCTTTCCCCCGGCTTCTGCCCACGGGGCGCGGTTACATAGTCCTTGAGGTAGGACGGTTGTTTTATCAGTCTTTTTGATTTTCGCAAAGCGCCTGGCGGTTGGCTGCACTTCTGTTGAGGTAGATCGTTGTTTAATGGTAGGGGTGCCTCTGGTTCCGAGTTCACGTTCCTGTCGTCACCGATATCACTGGCCACTCCCTGAGGTAAACTCACTCCGGTCCCCGGTTCCTGTTCCTGCGTTTCAGTTCTGTTTTCAGTCCCTTCAAAAAGGTTTTCCTCTAGTTGCAATTCGTTTTCCTCTGTATCTCCCCCCCCCTCAGTTTGGTCATAAGGGAGTTCGGAATTGCATGACGGTAGCTGCGATCGTAGTTGATCTATGTGGCGCTTCCAAAGTCTATTGTCAGGGCACTGAACAAGGTATGATCTTGGGCCGGTTACGCAGATTACGATCGCTTCTACCCACAGCAGATCACCCGATAGGTTTTAACGAATACTAAATCACCTACCTGGAAGGTACGGCATCGGCCGCTGGATCCGAGTGGCTTTTCTGGTTCGTAGGCTGAGTGTAACTGATCAAGGTGGGAGCAGAGCTTTCATCCCATTAGCAGCTCAACGGGAGTTTTGTTGGTGACGCTGTGAGGTGTGATGTGCTGTAGGAAAAGGATTCGGTTGATTTTCTCGTCGATGTTGTCATAGTCTATCTTTTGTAGAGTCCTTTTGACAAATTGTACCATGCGCTCAGCCCTACCGTTGGCCGCAGGGTGCGCAGGCGAAGTAAGCGCATGTCGGATACCACGGTCAGCCAGGTACTGTTCAAAACACAGCGCGGTAAATTGGGGCCCGTTGTCAGATACCAGAATGTCTGGTAATCTGTGGGATGCAAACAGTCTTTCCAGTCTTTTGATGACTGCTTCGGTGGTCATATTCCTCATTCGGTGAATCTTGAGCCAATTCGAGTAGGCGTCAATGGTTAGGAAAAACGTGTGGCCTTTGGTCGGCCCAGCAAAGTCCAGATGGATGCAGGACCAGGGTCCCCGCGACGTCTCCCATTCGGTTGGGGTTGCCTTTGGTGGAGCGTTGCTTACTTCTTGGCATCTATGGCAAGTTTTAACCCACGATTTGATTTGTCTGTCGATGCCTGGCCACCATGCGTAGCTTCGTGCGAGGCCCTTCATGCGCACGATGCCAGGGTGGCCATTATGCAAGGTTCTTAGCAGTGCCTGTTGGTGTGTGTCAGCTTGTTTGGTTTTGGGGTCGGGGTGTGTGACAGCTGGCGAAGCAACCGTGGTCTGGTTTCTGGATGGTGGTTGTCCTTTGTTTATAGGATGGGCTTGGGCTTGGGTCTGATGAGGGGGATTGGTGGTGGTGTCCCATGTTGTTTCGGGTCTGGTGTTTGTTTTTGTGGCTGGGACTCATTTGTTGGTGGGGGTAGCTTCCAGATGTCTGGTAGGCGGGAGGTGTCGTCCCGTCTATTCATGTTATAGGGGTGTTTCTCTATCTTGATGGCTTCCCTGATTATTCTCTTGCTGGAGTGTTCAGTGTTGGCTGTTAATTTGGTTCCTTCACTAACCCTCATTGTGTACAATAAGGTAAGGAAAGAGTTGAATTCTTATGGCATATGATTTATATCAGGGAAGCTACAAGCCTTTTATTCAACTCAATTCAGTTCAGTTCAGTTTATTACAGGCATAGACCAAAGACCAAGCCCCTTATTCAAAGGTGTCTTAGAGATACTGGGAATGCAAAAATCATTGGAAAGATCAATGATATCCTAAAGTTTTATCTATTATTACAATGCCTTTGCCTCAGTGTTGACTCCTGATAACTAGTCTTGGCAGTTTTCTTGGCAAACTTTTTGGAAGTAGTTTGACATTGCCTTCTTCCTAGGCCTGAAAGAAAGTGACTGGCCTATCACAGCCTAGTTGATGTTGTATCCAAGGCAGCACTCAAATACACAATCTCCCAATTTCTAGCCCGTTGCCTTAACCACTTCATAAAACTGTCTCTCCCTGTATTATTATATTATTCTTCATATTTTCTAATCTAATCTGTGCTTCTGTCACTGCTATTGTCAAGAGTTGTAGAATGGAATTGTCTGGTAACCAAGGGAATTTAGCATCACTCCCCCTGCAAGCTAAGTGGTATCTAATTTTGTAAATGTTAAGTTCTGCGCATGGGCGCAAGGAACGGAGACGAGACGGTGAACAGTGAACTTCAACTCTTTATTAATCATTCTGAACAGAGCAAACCCTAGGGCAACAGCAGCCCTTTTATAGGCAAGCTGCTGATCTAACCAATAAGAAACGTGGAGTGTTAACCCCCTTAACCAATGAGAGTGGCTTGTTAACAGCCAATCAGATTCTCCTGAACAGAACAATCCGATATCGCTATTATCAGCCAATCAGAAGTGCAGGGCTAGAACCCTGCTATTTTCTAAAGCTTTTGATAAACTTTATTTAAGTGTTTTATTAGTTCATAACACCCCTTCCCCCCGGGTTCCATTTGGGGGGTGCGGTGACATAATCTCTGAGGTAGGAAGGTTGCTTTGACTGTCTATTTGATTTATGCTGTCTCACCGGTTCTTGTCCGTAAGCCTGTTTTGGCGGGACGTTTTTGGGCAAGTCGGGTGGCAGCAGTTCCTCGTTGGAAGACTCAATGCCACTAATGTTCTCGTCATTGTCCTCTGGCCCTTGTGGGCTTGCCTCTGTTGAGGAGTTCCTCTGTGGCGAGGCCACGCCCTTCCTTGATCCTTCTTCATTAGTTACGCCCGATTGTTGACTTCTTTCGTTCCTGCTTTCCGCCATCTCAAAATCGGTTTCTTCGACATCCCCTCCCCCCTCAGTTTGGGAGTTACCGGAGTCACGGAAACTAGGTTGTAGCCTCAAGCGAAGCTGATCTATATGGCGTTTCCATATTTTTCCATCGCAGGTTTTCACCCGGTACGACCTGGGTCCCGTGGCTTGAATAACAGTGGCCTTGATCCACAACGGTTCGCCAGAAAGGTTTCTGGCGAAAACTAAATCGCCTATCTTGAACTCGCGGCATTTTCCACTAGATCCACAGGGTTTCTCTGGCTCGTAAGATGGGTGAAGCCGGTCGAGGTGGGAGCGGAGTTTGTGTCCCATCAATAGTTCCGCTGGAGTCTTGTTGGTGACGCTGTGCAGAGTGATGTGTTGGAGAAGGAGTATTCTATTTATCTTATCTTCAATGTCCCCATAGTCCATTTTGTAGAGGGTTTTTTTAACACACTGTACCATGCGCTCAGCTCTTCCGTTAGCCTCCGGGTGCGCTGGCGAAGTTAGCGCATGGCGAATACCCCGGTCCGCTAAGTATTGTTCAAAAGGGAGTGCGGTAAACTGGGGTCCGTTGTCGGATACCAGAACGTCTGGTAGTCCATGCGTCGCGAATAATCTGTTCAACTTCCGGATGACGGACTCGGTTGTGGTACTCTTCATTTCGTGGATCTCGAGCCAGTTTGAATAGGCATCCATTGTTAATAGGAACGTATGTCCCTTAGTAGGTCTCACAAAGTCAATATGGATGCGGGACCACGGTCCCCGAGGTGTTTCCCATTCTGTCGGAGTTGCTTTTGGTGGGGCATTGCTAACTTCCTGGCACTTATAACAAGTCTTTACCAAGCCTTCGATCTGTTTGTTGATGCCCGGCCACCACGCGTAGCTTGGTGCGAGCGCTTTCATACACACGATGCCGGGGTGGCCCTCATGCAGGGTCCTTAACACTGCTCGATGTAACCGTTCTGGGATGACGACTCTATCCCCCCACAGGATGCAGCCTTTTTGCGAAAAAAGTTCTGTTTGCCGATTCTTAAAGGGGATGAAGTCGTCAGGGGTTTGATCTACTGGCCATCCTCATTCAACCCAGCTAAGAACTCGCTTTAAGATAGGATCGCGTTTTGTTTCGATCGCAATATCTCTAGCTGTTAGCGGTGGTGAATGTAGCATTTCAATCTGAAGCGTTGTAAGGGTTGGAGCTGGGTCGTTGACGGTTTCCGGAAGTGGTGCACAGTTCAGTGCGTCAGCATGGGGAATGGCTTTCCCCAGGCGGTGTTGCAGCTTATAATTGTACGCAGCCAAAAACTCAGACCAGCGAGTCATTCTAGGTGATAATATAATGGGAGTTGGCTTGTCTCCCGCTATAATCCCCAGCAAAGGTTTGTGGTTGGTAACAATAGTAAAAACTCGTCCATAAACATATTCATGAAACCGTTTAACAGCAGATACAACAGCAAGAGCCTCTTTATCGATTTGACTATAGTTATGTTCAGCCTTTGATAAAGTTCTTGAAAAATAGGCAATAGGGGCTTCACTATCGTTTGGTAACACATGGCTCAAAATGGCTCCTACTCCAAATGGTGACGCATCACATGTGATTGTTAAAGGCAAAGTCTCGTTATACTGCATTAAAACAGCATCTGAAGTTAATAGGTTTTTTACTTGTCGGAACGCATGCTCCTCTCAGTGCCCTCAAACCCAGGTTGCTTTTTTGTCGAGAAGCCGATGTAGGGGCTTGGCTATGGTCGCTTTGTGGGGCAGGAAGATGTTGTAAAAATTAATAAGCCCCAGGAAAGCTTGGAGATCAGTCTTATTTCTGGGTCTTGGGGCATTCTTGATTGCTCTTAACTTGCTTCTGGTGGGGTGAATGCCTTGTTTATTGATTAGGTACCCCAGGAACTCTACTTTATCTGTACACAGTTGACATTTTTTTTTTTTTAACTTTAAGGCCAGAGTCTTTAAATTTCTGGAGAACCAATCTGAGATGCTCCTTTAGTATTTCTCTATTCGGGGCAGCAATTAAAACGTCATCAAAGTATGGTACGACCCCTTTTATTTCCTGTAATAGTCTCTCCATCAAGCTCTGAAAGATCCCTGGGGCCACGCTAACTCCGAATTGGAGTCGGTTGCACTTAAAAGCGCCTCGGTGCATAACGATCGTTTGTGCCTCTGCTGTTTTTTTATCTACAGGCAGTTGTTGGTACACCTGTGCTAAATCCAATTTAGCGAAGTCTTTTCCGCCCCCCAGGGAATGGAGGAGGTATTGTACCACCGGCACCGGGTAAGCGTTCTGTTGAAGGGCGTGATTCAGGGTGGCACGGTAGTCCCCACAAATCCTTAATGATCCATCTGGTTTGATGGGTGTTACAATTGGGGTTTCCCAAGGAGCATGGTCGGTTGGTTCGAAAACACCCTGGGCTATTAATTTATCAAGCTGCTCGTCAATCTTTGGTTTAAGGGCAAAAGGGACTCGACGAGGCTTAAGGCGGATGGGGGCTACTTCAGGGTTAAGTTTAAATGATATCGGGGTCCCCTTGTACTCGCCTAGTTTGTCTGCAAAGACGTCCTGGAATTCCTGGATGAGAGCCTCCTCCCAGTCATCGTTGCTGGTTTGGTGAATGCCGGCTACCTCAATCCCAAGTGGAGTGAACCATTGAAGGTCTAACAAGCTAGGCCGATCACGGTCGATGACGGTCAATGGTAAAGATGCAGTACGATTTTTGAATGAGACCTGGACTAGGCTGGATCCAACGACCGGAATTCAGTTTCTTTGATAGTCCTTGAGAATGATTCTTTGGATTCTGAGGTCTTGCCGCTGGACGGCAAGGATTAATTGTTTAAGGGTCTTCCAGGAAACCATCGAGAGGGATGATCCTGAATCGACTTCCATCATGCAGGGCTGGTTTTCGATGGCGACCTTCACTCAGATCTTCTTTGCATCTAATGATGATGCGTGACCAATCGTGATGGTTTGGTGTGCCTCTTCTTGTTTCGTTGAATGGGCTAGTGGTTTATTTCTGTAGGAGTGGTTGTTCCATTGATGGTTCGAATGTTCCCGATTTACAGGACGACTTCCTGTGGGTTGGCAGTAGTTGGTCCCCCTCTGAAATGGGCTGGATCCTAGCTTGCTTCTACAGACCTTTCCGATGCAGCCTCTCTTCCCACAAATATGGCAGAGTGCATCGAGGAATTTGCAGTCTGATCGTGAGTGGTTTGCCCCACAACTTGCGCATTGATACTGCAGTCTCTGGTTATGCTGGTGGCGTTGGTCTTGTTCAGACCAGAGCCAGTTGACTTCTTCCTCATCACTTTCTGATGACGATTCGAGGTCCTCATGGTGGGTTGCCATTGCATGTCCCTCAAGGCAAGGTGAGGTTTCGCCAGCGAGTTGGCGGAGCGGGGCATTGGTGGGGCGCATTCGGGCAGCTGGTTGCTTCTGCTGCAGTAGCGTCAGTGATGGTATCTGCAAGGCTGATGTCACCTTTCGCCATCAGCTTACTTTGCACGTGTGGTGCATCTAAACCCAGAACTATTCGGTCTCTTGGAGCTTCTTCGAGGTCAGCGAACCTGCAGAGGCCTCCCAGGTTCTGGAGATCCACGATGAAATCTGCAACGCTTTCTCCTTTCCACTGGTCTCTCTGGTAAAATTCATGTCTTCGGACAAGCATTGGTACGGTAGGTGCATCGTGGGCCCGTAGGAGGGGCTCGAGGACGTTCCAGTCCATGGATTTCACCTCAGCTGGTTTCGCCAGTGCCTTAGCCATCTTAAAAATGGCAGGTCCGCAGTGAATCAGGAATACCGCTCGCCTTTTCCCAGTAGTGGCATCCTTCAAGTTGTTGGTCTCCAGAAACATCTGGAACCAGTCTATGTATGAGTCCCAGTCTTCTTGTGCCGGGTCGAATGGAGCGGGTGGTATGGTGCCACCGGTCATGGTTTCTGCCATTGATGCGCCTTCAGCCACGTGCTCTGTTTAGTGCTCTGTAGTGTTCAGTAAGCTCTGATGTCTCCGCATCCCATCCTCGTCGCCAGTGTTAAGTTCTGCGCATGGGCGCAAGGAACGGAGACAAGACGGTGAACAGTGAACTTCAACTCTTTATTAATCATTCTGAACAGAGTAAAACCCTAGGGCAATAGCAGCCCTTTTATAGGCAAGCTTCTGATCTAGTAACCAATAAGAAAAGTGGAGTGTTAACCCCCTTAACCAATGAGAGTGGCTCGTTAACAGCCAATCAGATTCTCCTGAACAGACCAATCCGATATCACTATTATCGGCCAATCAGAAGTGCAGGGCTAGAACCTTGCTATTTTCTAAAGCTTTTGATAAACTTTATTTAAGTGTTTTATTAGTTCATAACAGTAAACATTCTTTAGTATGAGATTGGGCCAAAACAAACATCCAACAGACTATTGCTACTTGCTTCTGATCTTTGAACACCTGCTTAGTTATTGCAGCAAAAATCAAGTGAATGTCATGATGAGTGGCCAAATCCTTCTTAAAGGTATGCTTAATGACCATTTATTTTATATCATGCAAATACCAAAACAGATGCCTGACCTTTTCATCTTCTATATATCTTCTCTTCTGGTACTGTAGTTCATTTGTCTCCTTGAAAATCCATTTAATCTATGATCTGTGTTATATGTCTATATTTGGGCAATACTAGATAAAAAAAAGAGGATTATAGCTTTCAATAATCTTATGTCAGGGAGTTGCCAGTTTAAGCCAGGCATAATTTGTCAGATAAAGTCTGTGGAGATTAAACATAATAGAGAGGCAGACATGGACTTCGTTATTTATAATTTTTCTTGGTGTTCCAGCCAAAGTGAATGTAACTGGATTTTCCATAGAAGGCTTGAAGAGAAGCAGTTCACAGAGTCCATAAAATTGTAGCTCCTGTTGCCCTCCTCTGACACCTGCGATCAATTGCAGAGTTCACCATTTAAGGCCACACTCCAAGATGCGTAAAAATATTTATTTATTTAGAAAATCTACATTGCCGCCTACTCACACATGGCAACTCAAGGCAGCTTACAAGGTCATAAAAACATAACATAAAAGAAATAAAAAGAAAAATAATAAAAAAGAAAAATAATAAAATAACCCCCTCACCGTCCACCCTGGTGACAACACGCACTCATATCAGCCATTTAATGGGCTCCATCCTTTTCTGGATTCCCCAGGCCCGCTGGTGGAACCACATCTTCAGGGCCTTCCAAAAGAGTGTCAGAATGGGAGTCAGTCTAATCTCTGGAGGGATGATGCTCTGAAGCGAAGGAGCCACCACAGAGAAGGCCCTTCTTCTGGGTCCCACCAAATGTATCACTTTAGGGTATGGGACCCATAACATTCCTGTGTCACTAGAGCAGGGAGCACTCTAGTGGGTTGGGTAGATGTGACCGGCAAGAGACAGTCCCTTAGATCAGGGGTCACCAACCTTTTGGACCTCAGGGACCACCAAACTCATAATTTTAGATCCCAGAGACCACTAACTGATTCTGTGGGCATGGCCTAATTTATGGGTGTGGCTTGGTGTGACTGGCTGGGCATGGCTTGTATGTAAATATTAATAAAAGTATTTATAAAAATATTAAATATTTATAAAAATATTGATTTTTTTATAAAAAAAGAGCAACTTTTACCCAAAATCAGGCAAAGCAGGCAGATTGAGTTGCTCACAGAATCATTCAATGATCTATCTATCCGCCATCAGCTAGCTCAGTCTCTCAAATTTTCTTGCTGTGAGCCTGCACTGAATTTGCTTGCAAGCAAACCTTCAGTCCTAAGGGAGGTTCGGCTGTGCTGAGCCGAAGATCTAAAGACTAGCTAGAAAGAAGAAATCCAATCATTTCCTGCTTCCTAGCTCATCTAAATCTCCCAGAACAGCAGAACAGATGATGGTCAGAAAAAAGAAAAATAGCAAATTAGCAGGCAAGTTTGCTGGGTAAGGACTGAGTAGGTGGGGAGGGTTTCCATGGGCCATGTGGATGGTGCAGCCTTGTGTTTCTGCGCAGCCTGGATTAATTGCTTTGTGGGGGTGCTCTGGGGGTGAGTTTTCTCTGCGACCCACCAAAATTTTCTCATGGCCCACCAGTTGGTGACCGCTGCCTTAAATAACCTGGTCCCAAGCCATGAAGGGCTTTAAAGGTGACAGTCAGCACTTTGAATTGCACTTGGAAACAAATCAGCTCTCGCCAGAGATGAAATGTGCACACCGTAGTCTGCACAAAACCATGCAGACTACTGCATTTTGCACCAACATTTGGTATTAATTTGGCATAAATACTAGTACTCTTGCCAGCTTTGCTATAATATCTCAGTTATCTTTACAAGAATTCTGCACAGTTGTCCACAATAATTTCTATCTATTAGCTAAGGCTGGAAAACCTATGTATTCTCTCTCCATAGCAGTGGTGCAATTCAACCGGTGTAATAACCAGTTCGGTAACCACAATATTCAAGATTTTGTCATATAAACATTTAACTAAAAAGTCAACATTCAGTTTTGCAGGCAAAAACAGTGCCCTTTTTTATTTTTATTTTTGTTGACCAGATTATTAAATAATACAATTGTAGGTATAGATTTCAATGTGAATCAAAACCATTTGAAAACAAAGAAACCAAATTTTGATATTGTTAAAGTAAATAAACATTTTAATGTGAATAACAATGTGAATCACAGCTTCCTTCTGTTTTTTCATCATAATTATATGGTGATATTTGAACAACTTGATACAAATGTACTTGATACAATATAAATCTGGAAGTAAGGGGATTTCACATTTTATTCTGCTGCATCCATTTTTATCATTTATTTCAATGCAATTTCCTAAAATACATAAAATCCACAAGAAAATATACATTTCTGTTCTTTCCTAGTGTAGCATTCTGTTTGCAACTCTCTATAAAATATATATTTAAAATTTCAACCAATGTAATACACATCTTTGGTGTACAACTTTTTCAAATATACCCTTTATGAAAATAATTAGATGGATAATGAATGACATTGGCAATTTATGTATTCATTTAATTAAATTTATGTGCTATCCATTTTGCTATTTGGGGCAACCTTAGGTGGCTTTAAACTTATCATTACCTTTTTATGTTGAGATTGGTGTCAGGGTTCCAAGTAACACCCCCCAATCTATTTTCACACTTCTATTTCATTCCTGTGGAAACCCATGTTAGACCCCATTTTTTACATTACAGTGCAAATATGAAGCAGTGCCAGAAAGTATGTTTCCACAGTCTGTTTTTGTACAAGTATTCTATTTATGTGCTCATTTACTGTAGCAATGGCTATGGGCCAGGGGTGGGAATCTACCGGTTTGGAACCAGTAGTTCCAGTGAGCATTTGGCCCCTTCCATCCGCCCCTCCTCTTTCCTGTGCTTTATTTTATTGTTTTAGGCCACAGTGGATTCACGCGGCAGAGCGGTTTGCCACACCTCAAGTGTTTTATTCACAGGGGTTGCTGTTCGGTGAGTAAATATTAGATTGAAAATGGGCTTTTCAAAATATGGAGCATGCATACGTGTGCAAAGTGTGTGCTTACCGAACTGGTTATTACACCGGTTGAATTGCACCACTGCTATGGAGAGAGAATACATAGTACAAAATTATAGAGTTGGAAAGGATCTTGGAGGTCTTTTAGTCCAGTGGCCCTCAACCTTTTGGGCACCAGGGACCAGTTCTGTGAAGAGAGGTTTTTCTGTGGACCATGCAAACAGGGGTTCGCTTGTTTGCATGGCCCAGTAGCTGGCATGCCGTGGATTGGTGCCAGTCCACAGACTGGAGTTGGGAACCCCTGTTCTAATCCAACCTCCTGCTCAAGAAGGAGATTCTACATCATTCTGGACAAATGGCTGTCCAATCTTTTCTTAAACTGCTCCTGTGGTTGGAGCATCCACAACTTCAGAATAGAAATGAATTACTAGAATTACTAGAATTATTAGAATTATATGAATTATTAGAGCCTCACAGTTATTTTTCAGGGTTTAAAGAAAAAACTCCTATGGATATATTCATTGGCAGTATTCTCAACTGGTTTGCTAGTTTCATATATTTTATTTAGAGGAAAGGAATGGTATAAAGGCAAAACCAAGAAGCTGATTTCAGGAGAGATATAGCTAGTTAGGCAATTAAGTGTGGTGCATAATAACTGGAATTTCAAAACTATCCTTTCAGGACAAGGGATTTCAACATCTTGAGCTTGAAGAAACTGGTTATAAAAATGCTTACCTTATGCAAAACAACTTCATTTCCTTCTCAAAGTGCTGGAGGGAAGGGCTCTCTCTTTTTCTTCATGTGCCTAAATAAAGAATTTAAAGTTTAAATGGTAATGGTATTGCCTTGCATACCTATGGTACATAGATTTTTTCATTCTTAAAGCATATAGAGCAGGGGTGTCAAACTCATGTTATCACGGCGGCATAATGTGAGTTTGACACCCCTGTTATAGAGGCATATTTCCATTGGAATAAGATTTAGTAACAGTGTGTTTGACAAATAAACAGGATTTATCTAAATGTTTCTTTTTTTTTTTAAATACATTTTTTATTTCTATAAACACATCATTGTGTGAACAATGTGCTTCCAGAGTGTTTTACATTTTAAAATAAACATGACAATAATTTCACATTAATATTATTAAATATGTTTCTGATGTGCTAATTTTCTATCTATAGAACTTGCTTTTGGAGTTGACAAAATTTGAATTTTGTAATAATTTTAGATAACAAAATGTAAATGTAAATATATCAGAATACATTCAAAATAATATGTATACACGTTGTACCTAGCTTTAACAAAATGAGGGTAGAGCTTGCACACTGAATGAGAATAAACATTAAAATTAATTTCAGAATTCCAACATTAAAAACTGACTTCTAACAGATTTGAATTTCAGAATTGAGGAACATTATCCTTTCAGGGCTCATTTTTGTTTTTTGTTTTTTATAATAAATTTTATTAAGTTTTCAAATTTTAAAAAACATAAAACTTTATACATTGTTATCAACATCAAGACATCTTTTGTATCTCCTTACATTTTTCAGTATATGTATTTACTTATTCCTTTACCATTACATCTTACTCTTGCTATAAATCAATATCTTTTATCCTTACACATCAATCTTCTCTATGGGATATTTACATATTCCCTCATTCTTTTCCTAATTGCCATTTTATTTTCTTTTTATTTCTAAACCATTCATCCTAGGCATCCCAGGCCCTATAGTAAATTGAATCTTCTCTCTCTTTTATTTTCATCGTTAGCCTGTCCATCTCTATACAATCTTTTTTTTTTTTATAACCATGCCTTCCGGTGGAACCCTTTTATCCTTCCAGAGTTGTGCGTACAAAATCCTTGCAGCTGTTAATATGTGTAACATGATACATTTATCTGTTTTATTGCATTTTTGTGTTATTATACCTAATAAAAAAGTTTCCGGATTAAATTTAATTTTCTGAATTTTGATTAGGAAACTTTGGGGAAGGGAGAAAGGAACAATTATTAAGACACTTAATTGGTACCACATTGCTAAGTATAGGAGTTCCTCATGAGGATTAGGTCTTGTATGAAAACCTCCTCATGGACATTCATTAGGGAGAAGAAAGCAAAAAAGAAGTGGTGGGTAGTTTCAAGGCCAGGCAGGTCTACACTTTCTTCCAAAAGCTGTGTTCTTCAAGGAAGAGTTCAGGTGAAACAACATAGAGATATGGCAGTGCGGAAAGAATGAGGTACTCTTCCTCCAATCATATTTCTGTTTCTGCAGAAAAGTAAGCAACGTTGATATACTTTTTCAGCGGGAGACTCAGTCTTGTCCTCTCTCCCTGGACAGAAGAGCTGTCTCAGAGTGCTCCACTCTGCCCAAAGACCCAAGAGCATGAAGAAGAAAGCTGTGGTAACTTCCCTCTTTGCGGAAAAGTTAGGAGCTACCCCATTTACTTTGGATGGGCAAGAGAGTACATGGTTCTATATGATACAGGCCTCAGCATAAATAAATTTAAACTGAAAGAGCAAGAGCAAAATGCATAAATGAACAGAATTAGCAAAGTTCACCTAGATAGAAACATTTCATACTGCTATTAGGTGGGAGAGAGAATTGCTCAGAGAAACAGCCAGAATTCCTCAGTCTGGCTTAAGCCTGGCATTTGCTGGGAGGATTCAGGGAGCCCTGTGTCTGTGTGGGAAATTCTTCAGTTTGTTCTTCTTTTCCCTAAGAAAGGCAAGCACTTTTCTTTCCTGAAGTGATTCAGTCTTTCCAGATGGAAAGAGCACACTCATCATGGTTTTGGCATCGGAGCCCTCCAGCCCTGTCTTCAATGAATTGAATCCAAGTGTTTGCTTAACCACTTCAAGCAGCCACCATCCAGGGCTTCCAAAGTCAGGAGGAGGAAGAGAGAACAACAAGGACTCTTAAGGGTAGAAGACTGGCTGGCATGTGTAGAGGAGAGGAAACACGACTAGCAAATGCTACTAAGAAGAAACATTGGCGAATTCTTTAGGCCAGAAAAGGAGAAGCAAAATACAGCTATTCTGTGTTTTGATCATCATAAGCTCTAAAGCTTGTTCTTTTGTTTGTGAGAGACTATTTTAATGAAAACATAGGCAGTATCCAAATGTTTCTGATGACAGCTCCCCTAACCTTTTGTCCTTGCTCTTGATGTGAACAGAAATCCCAAATGTTTAGAGAGCAAAGGCTGGCCAAGTAACTCTTTGACAAATTGTTATTAAGCTCATTGTGCTAAAAGTAAAATATAACATTCCGCTGAAGTTTTCAGTTGTTTTTTTTTAATAAAAAGGCTCACATAGCTCAGAAAAGCATGGAAAAAAAAACCTAGTCCAACCCCTTGCTTAATTCAGGAATTCATCCTAAAGAATTCCAGAGGCTGTGTCTGTTCTATGTGAACAAAACCAGTGAAGCTCACTGCTTTACTGGGTAATTGTTTCCACTGGTAAGCTGCTTTTGCCATTAAGAATTTCCCCCTAATATTCAAAATCTGGCTTGTTATTTAACTCTTTTATTCTATGACCTGCACTCTGGACTAAAGCAGGTTTTAATCTTCATATATGTGTCCTTTTCTCCCAGGTGTTCGAAGAGCATTTCTTTAACCACCTTTCCCCAAAATTAAGCATGCCTGGCTCCTTCAGTCTGTTTTCACAGACATAGTTTCTAATTTTTTTGATCATCTTGTTCATTCTTCTTTGAACCAGTTTCCTGAATCTTTCTTAAGTGTGGCAAACAGAATTAGATGTAGTACTTGCGGTCAGACAAATGTAGAATAAAGTGGAATTTCCCATGTCAATACCAAATCAGCTGTCCACATTTTATCAAACCTGGGTGCTTTTATTTTTGTTTCATAGACCAAAAAACACCTTCATGTCTGTTGTGAATGAATAAATGTCTTAATAAAGTTATCAAGAGCTTGAAATCAAGTGCAGGGTTCTGGCCCTGCACTTCTGATTGGCCATTAATGATGACATCAGATTGGTCCATTCAGGTGAATCTGATTGGCCATTAATGAGCCTCTCCCATTGGTTAACGGAGCTAGTGCTCCCAAGTTTTCATTGGTTGAATAGTTAATAAGTTGCCTATATAAGGAGGCCCATTACAGCCATTGAGCCGAGCTGTCACACCATGTTAATAAAGAGTTCTGAAGTTCACTATTTTACCGGCTCGTCTCCATTCTTCGCGCTCACGCTCAGTACTTAACACTGGCGACAAGGATGGGATGTGGAGACGTCAGAGCTGACTGAACAACGAAGATCAATAACCGAGCACGTGACCGAACGCACAACGGCAGAACCATGTCCGGCGGCATCATACCACCCGCTCCATTCGACCCAGCGCAAGAAGACTGGGACTCTTATATGGTTTGTTTCCAAATGTTCTTGGAAACCAACAATTTGAAGGATGCCACTACTGGAAAGAAACGGGCAGTATTACTAACGCATTGCGGGCCGACCGTATTCAAGATGGCCAAGGCACTAGCGAAACCGGCAGAAGTGAAGTCTATGGACTGGGACGTCCTCGAACCTCTACTGAGAGCCCACTACGCTCCAGTCGTTCCAACGCTCGTCAGAAGGCATGAATTTTATCAAAGAAGTCAACAGAAGGAAGAAAGTGTTGCCGATTTAATAGTGGATCTCCGGAATTTGGGAGGCCTTTGTGGGTTTGCTGATCTCGAAGAAGCCTTAAGAGACAGAATAGTTCTGGGATTGGATGCACCTCACATCCAAAGCAAGTTGATGGCGAAAGGCGACATCAGCCTTGCCGATGCCATCGCTGAGGCTACTGCAGCAGAAGCAACCAGGAAGTCGGCTGCCCGAATGCACCGCAACCGTGCCCCGGTTCACCAACCGACCCGCGAAATTTCACTTCAGTCAGAAGGGCAGCTCATAACGGCCCACCACAAGGACCCCTCTTTTTCGTCAGACAGCGACGAAGAAGAGGTCCATTGATGAAGGTCCGAACAGGACCAACACCAGAAACCTCAATACCAATGCGCTGGTTGTGGGGCAAGCCACCCCCAATCAGAATGCAAATTCCTCGACACGCTCTGCCATGTGTGCGGAAAACGATGCCATATCGGACGGGTCTGTTGAAGCCAAATAGGACCCAGCCAACCCTCGAGGGGGGCTAACTATCGCCAACCGACAGGAAGCCGTCCTGTAAGGCGAGAACCAGTGAACCACCAATGGAACAACCACTCCTACAGAAACAAAACCATAAACCGCCCCACGAAGCAAGAAGAGGCTCACCAAACTATCACGATCAGTCACGCCTCCTCTTTGGATGCCAAGAAGATCCAAGTGAAAGTGGCCATCGAAAACCAGCCCTGCCTGATGGAAGTCGGCTCAGGATCGTCTCTCTCGATGGTTTCATGGAAGACCCTCAAACAACTCATCCCTACTGTCCGGCGACAAAATCTCCGATTCCAAAGACTCATACTCAAAGACTATCAAGGGAATCGGATTCCAGTCATAGGATCCAGTCAAGTCCGGGTATCGTTCAAGAACCGTACAGCATTCCTACCCCTGACTGTGATCAACAAGGACCAGCCTAGTCTGCTAGGCCTCCAATGGTTCGCTCCGCTCGGAATTGAGGTGGCAGGCATTCACCAAATCAGTAGCAGTAACTGGGAAGAGGACCTCGTCCAAGAATTCAAGGACGTCTTTGCAGAAAAACTAGGCGAGTACAAGGGGACCCCGATATCATTTAACCTTGATCCCAAAATAGCTCCCATCCGCCTTAAGCCTCGTCAAGTGCCATTTGCCCTTAAACCAAAGATCGATGAGCAGCTTGATAAATTGATAGCCCAGAGTGTGTTAGAGCCAACCAATCACTCTCACTGGGAAACCCCAATCATGACACCCATTAAGCTGGATGGTTCGATCAGAATTTGTGGGGACTACCGAGCCACCCTGAACCACGCCCTTCAACAAAACGCATATCCGGTACCAGTGGTGCAGCACCTCCTCCATTTCCTGGGGGGCGGAAAAGTCTTCGCTAAACTAGACTTAGCCCAGGCATACCAACAACTGCCTGTAGACAAAAAAACGGCAGAGGCACAGACAATCGTTACGCACTGAGGTGCCTTTAAATGTACCTGGCTCCAATTCGGAGTGAGCGTAGCCCCGGGAATCTTTCAAAGTTTGATGGAAAGACTATTACAAGGGATAAAAGGTGTTGTTCCATACTTTGATGATGTGTTAATTGCTGCACCTACCCCCGAAAATTTTACGAGAGTGCCTGAGATTGGTTCTCCAGAGATTCAAAGATGCAGGGCTTAAGGTTAAAAAAAACAAATGTAAACTATGCACTGATCGTGTCGAATTCTTAGGATATTTGATTGACAGTAATGGTATTCACCCTACCGATAGCAAGTTGAAGGCAATCAAGAACGCCCCAAGACCCCGAAATAAGGCCGACCTCCAGGCGTTTCTAGGCCTTATCAATTTTTATAACATTTTCCTGCCACACAAAGCAACCGTAGCCGAACCCCTACATAGTTTACTAGACAAGAAAGCAATCTGGGTATGGGGACATAGAGAAGAGCAGGCGTTTCGAAATGTAAAATATTTATTGACTTCTGACGCTGTACTAATGCAGTACAATGAGACTTTGCCATTAACGATCACATGTGATGCATCGCCTTTCGGAGTAGGCGCCATTTTGAGCCACGTTTTGCCAAACGGTAGCAAAGCCCCTATTGTTTATTTTTCCAAGACGCTTTCAAAAGCAGAACGCAATTATAGTCAGATTGATAAAGAAGCCCTTGCCATTGTATCTGTTGTCAAGAGATTTTATGAGTATGTGTACGGCCGAGCCTTTACTATAGTGACTGACCACAAACCTTTGCTGGGAATAATAGTGGGAGATAAGCCAACCCCTATATATTATCTCCCAGAATGACTCGCTTCTTGGCTGCCTATAATTATCGGCTGCAACACTGCCCGGGGAAGGCCATTCCCCACGCCGACGCATTGAGCCGAGCACTGCTTCCAGAGACCATGGATGACCCCACGCCCACGGTGACAACGTTGCAGATCGAGACACTTTGGACACCACCATTAACAGCCCAAGATATCGCGATGGAAACAAAACGCAACCCCACCTTAGCATGAGTTCTCAGTTGGGTTGAGCGCGGTTGGCCATTGAACCAGATACCTGATGACTACGCCCCATTCAAGAGTCGACAAATGGAATTGTTCTCACAGAAAGGCTGCATTATCTGGGGAGATAGAGTCGTTGTCCCAGAGCGGCTACAATGAGCGGTACTAAGAACCTTGCACGATGGCCACCCCGGCATCGTGCGCATGAAAGCCCTCGCACGTAGCTACGCATGGTGGCCGGGCATCGACAAGCAAATCGAGACGTGGGTCAAAGCTTGTCACAAATGCCAGGAAGTAAGCAACACCCCACCGAAAGCAACCCCAACCGAATGGGAAACACCACGGGGGCCCTGGTCCCATATTCATCTGGACTTTGCGGGACCTACCAAGGGCCACACATTCTTGCTAATAGTAGATGCCTACTTGAACTGGCTCGAAATCTACGAAATGAGGAATACAACAACCGAAGCGGTCATCAAGAAACTAGACAGACTATTTACAACACATGGATTACCAGACGTTCTGGTATCCAATAACGGACCCCAATTTACTGCATTGTCCTTTGAGCAGTACCTGGCAGACCGCGGTATTCGCCATGCGTTGACTTCGCTGGCGCATCCTGTGGCCAACGGAAGGGCCGAGCGCATGGTACAATTCGTCAAGAAAACACTACACAAAATGGATTATGACAATATCGAAGAAAAAATAAACCAGACACTCCTCCTGCAGCAATACACTCCGCACAGCGTCACCAACAAAAGTCCCGCCGAATTGGTAATGGGGCGGAAGCTCCATTCCCACCTCGACTGACTACACCCATCGTACGAACCTGAGAAACCACATGGATCCAGCGGGCAATGCCGTACCTTCCAGGTAAGCGACTAGTATCTGCTAAAAACTTGTCGGGTGATCTGTTGTGGGTTGAGGCGACTGTGGTCCAAGTAACCGGCCCCAGATCGTACCTTGTGGAGTGTCACGATAATAGACTATGGAAGCGCCACATTGATCAGCTATGATCAAGGCTACAGTCAGGAATCTCCGAGTCCCCTGATATCCAAACTGAGGGGGGAGGAGATACGGAGGAAGATGAACTTGGAATAGCAGAAAGTTTTAATGATAGAAACGACGGCGGAACGGAAACACGTGAAGAAGAATTGGGGATGGGAATGAGTTCGCCTCATGGTGATACTGAAGAGGTTGTGGACAACGAAAATTCGAACTCAGAGTTAGAGGCACCCCTTTCGTCAGATAACGTCCTACCTCAACAAGATTGCAGCCAAATACCGGGTGCAATACGAAAATCAAATAGACTAACAAAACAACTGGCCTACCTCAAGGACTACGTAACCGCACCCTGTAAACGGAACCTGGGGGGAAGGGGTGTTGTGAATGAATAAATGTGTTAATAAAGTTATCAAGAGCTTGAAGTCAAGTGCAGGGTTCTGCCTCTGCACTTCTGATTGGCCGTTAATGGTGACATCAGATTGGTCCGTTCAGGTGAATCTGATTGGCTATTAACGAGCCTCTCCCATTGGTTAACGGAGCTAGCGCACCCAAGTTTTCATTGGTTGAATAGTTAATAAGTTGCCTATATAAGGAGGCCCGTTACAGCCATTGAGCCGAGCTGTCACACCATGTTAATAAAGAGTTCTGAAGTTCACTATTTTACCGGCTCGTCTCCATTCTTCGCGCCCACACTCAGTACTTAACAATGTCTTTTTAATTTTATTATATTACTTTCAACCCGTTCATCAATACTACATTTACTTTCCATCTTCTTGGGTATTGGCTATCATGCTCAAAGTTACTTGGACCCAGAAGCAAATAGGTACCCATCCCATCAAGTCTCACAGGAAAGGCATGTTGTGGGTTTCATCTTCTAAGGAATTCCATGTGATGGACCCATAAAGACAAGGTATTTCTGCCAGAGGCCTTGAAACATCATCCCACCACCCAAGATGAAGTTATCGCTGGGCTTCTGACTTTCTGTAAATCTCTTAAAAACTGCGGGGGGGGGTGTTCAACAGGCCTGGGGATCAACAGGAAGTTCACGTGATGGCTTCATCACATGTAAAATTCTGGTTCATTCTAGCTTGCAACCTTCTTTTCATCTATATTTAATTATTTTAATTGGTTTGTGTAGAATGTTTTAATTGTTGGTTTTATTGTACATCACCCAGAATCACATTGTGTGAGGTCAGTGGCCATATAAATTTGATGGATAGAGGATGATAGATAATAGATAGATAGATAGATAGATAGATAGATAGATAGATAGATAGATAGATAGATCAGGGCCCTCTTAGATTCTATCTTAGATAACAGAACAAATTTTGATCAACAAAATTAATGGATACAAATTTGACATTAGAATTCAAAACAAAGTAATATCAGAGCATTTAATCCCCAAAATACTTTACTGCAACTCAAAGTGACCATTTTGGAAAAAAAATACTTTTAACAGCATAACTGAACAAGAGATTGCTTGGTAGCCTTGTTAGCATTGGTTCACAGCTAAACTCAAACAGCTACTTTGTGCTAAAGAAGAATCCTACAGGAAAGGAGATAGAATGCTGAACAATCAGGCCAGACATATATTAACAAGGGAGATCAGAGCAGCAAAAAGAAGTTACTCCGAAAAGCTGAGGAATCAACCATCAATAAAATGAACCAGCAAATGTGTGGAAAACTCTTTAAAATATCAGTGGTTACAGCAAACCATCTTTCCACCCTGAAGGGAATAGACAACTGGCAGATGACCTGAATGTGTTTTATTGTAGGTTTGAGAGGAAACCACTGTCAACTATTGCCCATCATATCTATCACAGATACATCAACAACAGCCAAGCCTTTGGTGATCACAGAAAAAGATGTGCAAGATCTATTTCACAGACAAAAGGCTGGAAAAGCACCTGGCCCAGATAAGGCAACTCCTTCTTGCTTGAATGCTTGTGTTGACCAACTTCTCCTGCATATTTAATAAATCACTAGAGATTTGTTAAGTTCCTTCTTGCTTCAAATGCTTTATCATCCCAGTGCCACAGAAACCCTCCATCAAGGAGCTGAATGACTACAGACCAGTTGCTCTGACAACCATTGTTATGAGAACCTATGAAAAGTTAGTGTTGGCCCACCTGAAAACCATCACGGATCCACTGTTAGACCCCTTGCAACCAAACAAGATAGACACAGATTTCAAAGGATAGTTATACAGGTCCTTCCATTGAGACCAATATACTGAAAGAGGACTATGAAAATATCTACAAACCCCTTACATAAACCCCTTACATTATGTCCAAACCCCTGGACATAAACAGTTTCGACAAACTTCCTCAAGAGGACAGTATGCACAGGGGGTGGGGTGCACAGGGATCACATGCGCATACACAAAGGTGCACTGGGGGTTGTGCATGCGTGCACAGGGGATAGGGGATGCACATGTATTGCATCATGCATGTAGGCGCATGCACTTTCAGCATGCAATGTGGAAAAGGTTAGTCATCACTGCTATAGGGCATTGCATGCCAAAACAACTAGACACAATGAGAGTATTTTCCCCCACGCCATAACTCTGCTAAACAACGAATTCCCACAACACTGTCAAATTACCTAGAAAGGCTATATTACTACATCCTTCTCATCTTTTCTATTACCTATTTCCTTATCTTCTTATGACTATACTAGTCTTATGACTATTACCTATTTCCTTATCTTCTTATGACTATAACTTTGTTGTATCTTACAATTTATATTAATTGTTTTATTTAGCATCCTAGTATGATTTATGTTGATTGCTTATTTAGTACCCTATGACTATCACTAAGTGTTGTACCTTATGGATTTATGATGAATGTATTTTATGGTGATTATGACCATGATTTATCACTTGTTGCTTGTATGTGCACTGAAAGGTTATGCTGCAGAGACAAATTCCTCCTGTCCAATCACACTTGGACAATAAATAATTCTATTCCATTCTATCCTATCCTAAACTCACATACATGACTAGCATAAAAGATCTGAACAAACACAATGGGTTTTTAATACAGTACAATTGTTAGCTAATAAGGTTTTTATAAATCTGTCTCATGTATAACCTGGAATGTAAAACCAGCATGTCCTGACTTCCTTGATTGATCCCCATGTTTGATCCCAATTTCAGCCCTTCATAGACTGTATGTATCTGATGAAGTCAGTTGCACCCCAAAAGAGCTTTTTTTTTTCCTTTTAATACAATACATTGGTCAAAAAGGTACTACCAAATTCCTCCTGATTTCCTGAATCTATCCAAAACCATTAAGGACTACTCTTTGAGCATGATTTGTCAGCCAGTTATGAATCCATCTGGTGGTGATGCTATCTATCCCACTTTTTTCTGGCTTACCAAGAAGTAGGTTGTGGTCTACTTCAGGGGTCACCAACCTTTTGGACCTCAGGGGCCACCAAACTCATAATTTTAAATCCCAGGGAGTACTAATATGAATTTGGACTGATGGTGGCTTGCTGACATTGGTGGGAGAGAGAGAGAGAGAGATCTGATCTCCCCCCCCCCACTCTCACACACACATACATAAACACACAGGCAGGGATGAGATTCAAATTTCTTAACAACCAGTTCTGTGGGTGTGGCCTAATTTGTGGGTGTGGCTTGGTGGTCATGTGACTGGGTGGGCATGGCTTGTATGTAAATATTATAAATATTTATATAAATATTGAATTTTTTATAAATAAAGAGGAACTTTTACACCAAATCAGGCAAAGCAGTCAGGCAGATTGAGTTGCTCACAGAATCACAGATTTATTCAGATATTTATCGATCTGCCATTGGCTAGCTCAGTCTTTCACATAAAATTTGCTTGCAAGAAAACTCACAAAATTAACTCACAACACACCATGTATGTAAATGTTTAACTTTTTTATAAAAGAAGAGCAACTTTTACCCAAAATTAGGCAGAGCACGCAGGCAGATTGAGTTGCTCATAGAATCACAGATTCACTTAGAGATCTGTGTTTCTGCCATCGGCGAGCTGAGTCTTCACTTCTTCAATCCTAAGGAAGGTTTGGCTCTGCTTAAAAGAGCCGAAGATCTAAAGATTATCTAGAAAATGAGAAATCCAATGATTTTCTGCTTTCTAGCTAATCTACATATCGCAGCACAGCAAAACAGCTGATGATTGGGGGGAGGAGGGAAAAATAGCAACTTAGCAGGCAAGTTTGCCAGGTAAGGAGTGAGTGGGCAGGGAGGGAGGGCCATGTGGGCAGCGCAGCCTTGTGTTCCTGCACAGCCTGGATTAATTGCTCTGGGGGTGACATTTCTCTGTGAACCACCAAAATTTTCTCATGGACCACCAGTGGGCTGCGGTCCACCAGTTGGCGACTGCTGGTCTACTTTGTCGAATGTCTTACTGAAGTCTAAGTATATTATGTCCACAGTATTTTTCTGGTTTGCTAATTTAGTTACTATGTTGAAGAATGAAATAAGACTGGTTTGGCATGATCTATTTTTTAAAAACCCGTGCTGACTGCTAGTTATTACATTACTCCCCTATCTCCAATTTTAAAATAATAGCTTTTTAAAAAATTGTATTCAGAGCAAGCTGCTTTGTTTCTCTTCTGATCAGAGCTGAATAAACTTATCAGAATTTTCAAGTCAACATTGCTTCCAGATGGGTGATAAGTTGCTAGCATTGTTTACTGTAGTGTCATGCCCCTGTCAGAATTTGATTCAGAGGGGGAGGCTGAACAGCTGATAGGGAGTGGGAGTGTGGCTCCGTTGGCTGTGGAAGAAACTGGGGAAGGGCACAGTCTGGCTGGGCAGAGCATGGGAGAGGTAGAGCAAGGGAGAGGGAATTCAGAGGAAGACTCCCTCTTCATCCTAGGACACGCAGGGAGGAACGGAGAAGGGAGCAATGTGAGTTGCATGGCTTATGGGGGAGGAAAGGGCCCTGATTCCCTTCATTAGCTGCAACTGGGAACACAGTGTTTAAAAACGGAAGCTGCATGCAGCAAGTTGTTGGGAGCAAATTGTGAATTTATCTGGTATTGTCATGGCTTGTCTGTGTTCCTGGCATCTTCCCAACTGAGAGTGTTGCCGTACTTTCAAGTCTAAAAGTCTTTCTCCTGCTCTGTCAAGTTAATTACTGCAGCTTTGTTTGTTTGGATTTTTAGTTACAGTCTGTATGTACCTTGTTTTGGGACTGAATTTTCTACAGTTAAAGGCTGTTCCTGGGAGTTGAAGTCCACAAGTCTTAAAGTGGACAAGGTTGGAGACCCCTGTTCTGAAGAATACCTTCCAGAAAGAGAAGCACATGATGAACCATATGGTCTTTCTATACAGAAGCCACCTGGTGTCATCCCAGAAGTAGATGCCATTTTGGAAGCAGCCACAATTCTCATGATTCAAGAATTCCAGCTGCACCCTGCTTCAGATGACATGGTGGCCTTTGTATAGAATGGCTGTGAAGTGCATAACCTGCTCCTTAAAAAAAAAAAAAAAAGACAGTTTCCAAAGATCACCTTTTGGAAAGAGAATCAGCCAATGCAATATGTGCCTCCCTGCAGAGGCCACCCCACACTGTTCTGGAAGTAACTGCCATTCTCATCTTTTAGAAGAGTGTGATTTTCCAAACTGTGAACATTTAAGGGTTAGGGTTAGGGTAGTCAAGCTTTGCTGGAAACAGTCTATTGAAGCATACTCCTGTCCTCAGAGGTCTTTGGGCTTCAGAAAATGGACCAAATATGTGATGATTTTAATTACACTGTTGACTGCTGTGTACATTCTGGAGAACCTCTGTCTGAAATATTTAAACTGCTGGTTCTTCATTTGCGGTTTTATGATGTGTGATTTCAGGAGGGTCAAGTCAGTTTGTTTTCAGCCTTATATCAATTGGCAAAATGCAGCAGTTAATGTAAGAACACCAGACCCTTACAAATCAACTAGTTGCCATGAATGATATACTTTGCAAGCAAAAATAAATCAATTTACTGTCCAATCATCTCCCACTATGGTGAATTGACATACCAATTCCCCCAAATTTGGTGGGAATTCAATACAGCTTCCTGCTTTCCTGGAATAGTGTGATTTGTTTATACAGTCATCAACTAGGCAAGTTTGGGACTTATGGTTGATTTGATGATAGATTCAGCCACAAAATCATTACTCTGTAATGATGGAGCAAATTCCACTTGTTGGAGCAAATTCCACTGTTAGTCAACTTCCCAGGCTTCATGAGAGAAATGTGGTTAGTGTTTGAAGATCTCAAGCAGTGGAGACATAAACAGATTTGAACTCTTAAGCAAAGCCAGAATTTGTGATGGCATGTGTTCATGAGTTTTACTTACCAGTGCAATATTTGATTTGGAATAAGATGGCTTTCATAAACTAGTTTCAGAAAGGATTTGTGGGTGCATGTTGCATGAGCTGATTAGCGTTGATGCCAGCCTAACCTACAAGCATCGGAACTACAGCTACACAGAAACGGGTACTTATAGGACTAGATTCAGAGGTGGTATTCAGCAGGTTCTGACCGGTTCTGGAGAACCGGTAGCGGAAATTTTGAGTAGTTCGGAGAACCAGCAAATACTACCTCTGACCAGAGATTTTATAATATCCTTCCCCTTCCACGCTCACCAAGCCATACCCACAAAACCGGTAGTAAAAAAATTTGAATCCCATCACTGACTAGACTCTCTTTCAAGGGATGTATTTAAACAGAAGTTGAATGGCCAATTTTTAAAAATGAGTTAGTAGGGGATGCTTGCATAGTGGGAGGGGGAAGGGAAGGAAAGTTGGGGACACTTACAATTCTAAAATGAGTCAATAAAAAATAGTTAAAGAATATTATGAAAAGTTATATGATACAGAAAAAAAAACTATGGAAAAAAATAATACAATATATGGAAGAAGCCAATTTATCCAAAGTCCCAGAAAATTTTGAAACTATATTAAATGGAAAAGTAACAATGTGGAGCTAACAGAAGTTGTGGTGGTCTCCCATGGAAAGAATGAGACACAGGCTGGTGTACTCGGGATGGGAGTCCAGAGCAAATTCTAGTGCTCCCTTTTATTAAGAATTTTGTACATAGTAAGCATTCACATTGTGGATTAAAATAATTACATATAGTACACAGAATTGTTTACAGTCATCTGAGCTGCTTAAATGTTTCTGGTGTTTGCTTTTAATTTCCTTGCTTTATCTCAGTGACCCTTAGGCAGACATGTATGTATAAGGTTTTAGACTAATCATTACCCAATACTGAAGTCAAAGTTTATTCCCGCAGAAGTGATAAAAATACAGAAAAATGATAAAACTCCAGGCCCATATGGGCTACCAGAAGAATTCTATAAATGCTTTTCAGACACATTAAGCTCGCCACTGAAAGTTTGTAATGAGATATTATTAGAAGTCAAATGACCAAATACATGGATAGAAGCTAATATTATGCTAATACCAAAAGAGGATGTAGACCCGACACAGATAAAAAATTATAGACCAATATCTTTATTAAATGTTCAGCAATCATTTGAAATTAGAATGGCACTACAAAATGTTTGCTTCAATCATAGCAGACTGAATTTTTTTTTGACTGAATTTATCCACCCAGATCAAAATGGTTTCTTACCAAAAAGACCAATAAAGCACAATTTAAGGATAATTTTAGATACATTAGAATACTTTGAAACACATGCAGGAAAACAAATGACACTAATCTTCCTAGATTCCCAGAAGGCTTTTGATAATGTAAATTATCAACTTATGATACATTAATTAATGGCACTAATTTTCTTAGATTCCCAGAAGGCTTTTGATAATGTAAGTTATCAATTTTTGATATATTAATTAAACTTTATGGACTTTGGAAAAGAATGTATATGTCTAAGACTGTTATAAACTGACTTCTTATCTTATAAACTTAAATTTAAGCTTAATTTAAGCATTTATGAAAGAAAGAAAGAAAGAAAGAAAGAAAGAAAGAAAGAAAGAAAGAAAGAAAGAAAGAAAGAAAGAAAGAAAGAAAGAAAGAAAGAAAGAACTCTCAGGGAGGGAGGGAGCAGAAGAGTAACAATTAAACATCAACTGAAGAGTGTCATGACTAAGGGATTAGCTCCAGCTCTCTCCCTTCCCTTGTAGAAGGTGAGACATGATTCTCTGGTTTTTATTAATATTCTTTCAGCCGGAAGAAAGCTTCACAACCATTTTGATACTGGTAGTAGTGGATTTGCTTTTCAAGATGACTCATTTTATTTCTTCCAAAGGACTACTCTCAGTTCAGTTGATTACACATTTTTATACCACACTGGGGTACAGAGATTTAGTCAAGCCTATGATCTCAGACTATAGCTCTCAATTTACATCTATGTTTTGAAAGTGCTTTTCTATTTACTGGACATTTGTCATCCTCTGCAATCTAGTGAATAATCAGATAAGACAAATGCATTATTATAATTTAAACTAAATTAGAATTCTTTTATTGGCCAAGTGTGATTGGACACACAAGGAATTTGTCTTGGTGCAAATGCTCTCATATACATAAAAGAAAAGATACATTCATCAAGAATCATAAGGTATGACACAATAGTCATAGGGTACAATAAGCAATCAAATCACACTAGGAAACAGTCAATATAAATCGTAAGGATACAAGCGACAAATTTACAGTCATACAGTCACAAGTGGGAGAGGATGGGAGATAAGGAGTGATGAGAAGATTAATAGTAATAGGAGTGCAGACTTTGTAAAGAGTTGGACAGTGTTGAGGGAATTATTTGTCTAGCAGAGTTCAGGGAAAAAACTGTTCTTGTGTCTAGTTGTTCTGGTGGGCAGTGCTCTATAGCATTGTTTTGAGGGAAGGAGTTGAATCAGTTTATGTCCGGGATGTGAAGGGTCTGTAAATGTTTTCCCTGCCCTCTTTTTGACTCATGCACTATACAGGTCCTTGATGGAAGGGAGGTTGATAGTAATTGTTTTTTCTGCAGTCCTAATTATCCTCTGAAGTCTGTGTCTGTCCTGTTGGGTTGCAGAACCAAACCAGACAGTTATAGAGGTGTGGATGATAGACTCAGTAATTCCTCTGTAGAACTGTATCAGCAGCTCCTTGGGCAGTTTGAACTCTATTTGTGCTGCTATGTTTCTTATTAGCGAGACAATTAGACATATTGTCTCTTCTAGAATTTGTAACTTGCTGCTTTCTTTCATTGGAACATTTGCCTTTCAAAGCTGCTTAAAATTCTCCGTCCAACATCTTGCCTTTCAGAGCTCCTGCCTCCATTACTCATCAGGCCTCAGATTTCCCCTGGAAGACAGGCTGGTTACCTTGTTTGAAAGTAGGGGCCTTCAAACTTGACAGCTTTAAGACTTATGGACTTCAACTCTCAGAATTCCTCCTTTAGTGATGTTAGCTCAGGAATACTGGAAGTTTAAGTCCATAAGTCTTAAAACTGTCAAGTTGGAAGACCCTTGTTTTAAAGGGACAGTTAAAATTTGGCACAAGTATGGAGGGGCAAAATAACAGCAAGATTGTGGTGCCATGTTTGATATGGCTTCCCACTGCATTTTCACCTTCTTCTCACCTACTTAAGCTGAACTTAATGTTTATTGGGTGTTTCCATTACTTATTATGTTAGCCCAGTGACGTTCTGGCTGCAGTTACCTGCTTCCATGAAGTATGAAATATGAAGTAATCCAGTATTGCATCAATCACTCTTTGTTCAAGAGGAAGCAACCAGTGTTAAGCCTGGTTTCCCCAACCAGGGTTAGGGAGACAAGCTAAACAGAATGTGCAGCTTAGTCAGATAGGCACACAGATAAATGAGTGAGCTAAGCTTGTGTTTATTAACATACAGTAAAAATAACAGATACGCTTGTGCTATCAAATATATAGTTTATTCCATTATGAGTTCATAGCATAGTCAAAATAACAGTCCAATAGTCATGTATCATAAAGTCAGTCCATTCAGGGATATTCAGTTAGCAAAGTCCGTGTTAGAATATCCTATGTCAATTCACTTACAAGCCAGTCCTTTGTTTTTCTCTCCCGTTCGAGGAATGCAGTCTTGTGTCCTTGCAGTAATCAGGAATCATCAAAGCCAGAGAGATAGCAAGCTGCCGTCTTGCTTCTTTTAAAGTGCTTTCACAACCACTCCCTTAATTACTATCCCACAGTTAAAGTTGCAGACACTTTAACTTACAAACTATGATTACATATTATTATTTACCTAAACCAGTTAGGGTAAAACAATGTTATCCCTAACATTCTCCCCACAAATTGTCAGGTAATCCTGAATCAGACATCATAGTTCGTGTCATTGATTGTAATGTTTGGCCTCTTCTCTCTATAAAGGCACTATGTTGTGGCCTATATGGTGCAGACATTTTATGTTGAATACCTAACATTCTTAGTCTGTTCTGGAATTTATTATTTGTAAATTCCATACCATTATCTGTTATAAGAGTTACTAATTTGCCACCTATTCCTCTTGGTTCTGTTGGATGTGGATCTCAGGATTTCAGTCTTGATCCAGAGAAAAATGCTTAGAATATCTCCAGAAGAGCTATCCTGAGTCAGAGAGATTGTGCGAGGATGTCCATGTACCACCCAATTTATCTGCCATCTGAAATTACCCAAGCACGACTTACAATATGGGTGGACTGGCTATTAATCAGAATAGAGATGGAAGGGATCTCGGAAATCTTCTAGTAGTGCAATCCCCTGCTTAAGCAGAAGACCCTATGTTATTTCAGACGAGTGGCTGTCCAGTCTTATTTTAAAAAAACCTCCAGTGATGAAGCATCCACAACTTCTGAAGGCAAGGCTGTTCCATTGGGTAATTGTTCTGTTAAGAAGTTTCTCCTTCATTCCAGGTTGCTTCTCCCCTTGATTAGTTTCCATCCAGTTTCTTGTCCCACCTTCTGCTGCTTTGTAAAATAAGTTGACCCCCTCTTCTTTGTGGTAGCCCTCCCAATACTGGAACACTGCTGTCATCTCTAGTCCTTCTTTCTCTAGGCTAGCCATACCCAGTCCCTGCAACCGTTCATGTTTTAGTCTCCAGGCCTTTAATAATCTATTTTATTTATTCTCTGGCAGTTCTCTGGACTCATTTTTTCATTGTCTTTTCAAACTATAGAGCTCACAACTGAGTACCGCACACAAAATGCAGTTGATTTCGAGTAAATTCCACCCTCTTTGTTTCAGCCCACCACTCAAACCTGCATAGATTTTTTTTTACATATTCTTTTTCAGTCGCACTTACCAGGTTTGGATCAAGTTCAAACTTTTTGACTATCAGGAGACACTTCATTAGTGTGCTGAACTCCAGGCAGCCCATGACATTTCATAGATCTAGTAAGCAATTAGTAACTTTATCAGTGGAGGACTCAGTTAGTTTGGCATGTTTTGTTTATGACAAACTGACACTGGCTCCTGTCCGTATTTGAAGATTTTGCCCATAAAAAGAGCAAGCTAGCCGGTTTGTAATTTCCTTGGTCTTCTTCCCTTTTCTGTAGATGGAAATTAATCCGATCTCCCCCAATATCCTGGGACTCAAAGATTACTGCAATAATCTGTTAATTACTTCAGTTCTGCAATAATCTATGCTAATTACTAAGTACTGTAAAATCTAATCCCTTTGGTCAGAGAAACTTGAATTTAATACAATTTGTTAAGTTTTATGTTATCACATCCTTGTCTTCCCTAAACAGCAGCTTCATTTTTCTATAATAATGCCCAGCTAAATTGATTGTCCTTCACAGAATAGTTACAAAATCATTATCTATGGTCACTTCACCACCTCTTTCATCACTGACTTAAACTTTGGCTTTCTTTTTATTTCTAATATATCCAAAGATATATTTTGTTGTCTTACAAATCTTAATTTTCAACTTTAGTCTTTGCTCCCCACTGAAACCTGCTGCATTTTAATTGGGTTTTATGTAGCATTCTAATTCCAATAGTATATGTTTGGAATTTGCATCAGAGTTTTAAAGCAGTTGCCCCTGGACTTACAGGGTTTTTTAGGCATCCATGATACAATGCCAAAGGATTCTACATTTATGTAGTAAGCATGAACTATTCAAATGAAGACATTTCATAACATAACATTGCATATAATATGGTTTGAAATGAACAAAAATAACTTATGAGTGAATTGGTCATACTATGCTACAAGCTCAGTGATTAAATAGCCCTTTCCTCTCTAGATAACTGTCTTATTTTATTAGAGAAGAGTACAGACGTAATTTACCAAAGAACAGCCCTAAAGAGTCTCTTAGTCTAATAAATGACAGATGTAATAGAAACTATATTAACTGTTAAGAGAATTTATGTCTACAGTTATCTGGGAGACATTATATAGAAATCATATACATAATGCTTTCCATTCCATCTATACAGATAGTCTTTGACTCCCAACTATTCATTTAATGAGTTTTCAAAGTTAAAACAGCACTGAAAAAGTGACTTATGATCATTTTTCACTTTTATGATTGTTTTTTTTTTTTTGTAAGTTTTATTTGAATTTTCACAAAAAGAAATACAAGTAAAACATCTTTTTTGAAAGTAGCGTAAACCCGGGTTACATTTCTTCGTAGAGACACAAATTCAGGTTCATGCTCATTTTTATATTCTATTCCATATCTTATTACTATTTTACATTTTCTACATAGCTTCTCCCCTCTTTTAATTTTCTTAATTTTATTTATTTCATCTCAATTCTAATCATTATACTTATATTTTTTGTCTGTCCTGTTTCAATTGTCTATTATCTTTTCTCATTGAACAAAATTTCTCCTGTAGTTACTGATCGGAGTATGACGCCTTTATATCTTTCCCCTAAAATTATAATACTTAATATAATACATAACTTCCATTCGGATTCTGCTTGGTACATTCTAAAACTACACACTGTATTCTTGAAAGAAGAAAAAGTTATAAATGTATAATATAATTAAAACAACAATACATTCCAATTCAGTTCTATCATTAATATTCATTTAAATCTTAACATTTTACATGTTATTTTTCAAATAAATATCATCCTTCTATGGGAACAATTATAAACTTTCCATGGTTAATTCCCCCCCCCCTTCACTTATATTTTATAAAACATTGACTGATTAAAATGTTCCCATTCCTTCCTAATTCAATTTTGTCATTTATTTTATTTCATTTATTTTATTCACAAACATTTCACTAAATTACACTATTTTATCCCTCTTTTTAATCATATGTTGTTTTCAATTTTTTAGTTATTTCTATTACAAATATAAGAAAACAATCTTATGTACCTTTACAGAATCCCGTTTTTTAGATTTCACCCATTATCTCTAAATAGGTCCTGTTTCTTTGTATCTTGCTCCAAACCTTTGTAACTTCTTTTCCTTTCCTTCCTCCCTCTTCCTCTCTCCCATCTTTACCCCCCACCCCCGTCTTTCCACCTCTACCTCCCTCCTCTGCATTCCCCTTTTCTGTCGCCTTCCAACATTATATTTATTTTTCAAATTATTTTTCTTTTCTTTGGTTGTTTTTTCAAGTCTCAAATTCTCCACTCTCTTTCCCCCCTTTCCTCTTTCTTCCCCACAGAGTTACTTGTTCATTAAAGATGGATTCTTCTTTGTCCCAATCTTCTAGTTGCGCAGTCTTTTCTTGTTGTTTCTCGTAGTTGCAGATCTTCATTTCTAACAATTAAAAAATGAAGCCAAAAGAGCCCCTCCCTTCTTGTGCATCTTCTTTATATTTTTTAAGTTCCATTTTCAATTCATCCAGAAGTGATGCCATTGTAAAATTTTTAAACAACCACCCCACTGGTTTTAGTCATTCAAATATAATAACCAAAAACCCAAAAGTCACCAAGGAATCCAAATACACATAAGCTGATTCTTTTTTCACTTTCTTTTTTTTCACTTTCTCTTCCTGGGGTTACTATTTAGTTGCAAAGTTTCAGTTAAAATGTATCTTTTAGAAGTCTTATTGAAACTTTACTTTTGAAGTCCAGGCAGTCTCCTCCCTCCAGATCCTGCCCTTATTCTTTTCCTCTCCCTCTTCCTGCTTATGGAAGAAAAACTTTTTCATGTCCAGAAATCTTTATTGTCCCTTTGGCATTTAGTTATATTTTCAGCTTAGTTGCCTATTGATGCCAAAGTGGATTTTTCTGATTTCTTATTCAGATCTCTTAGTTGTCAATGTAAGGAAGGAGAGAGAAGAAGAAAAAACCTTTCCCTTTTCACTTTCTTTTGCTGCTTCCGACTCTTCTTTCGGAGCAATGTTATCTTTTGTAAAATTTAAATTCCAGGGTACCTTAATTGTTGCTTTTCCAACTTAGCCTGGTCAGCCAAAACTTTCACTTCTTATCTTCCTCCTGCACTTTCTTTTCCAGTTGAGTTCTTCTTTGAGGTGGCCATTTCTGACCACTGCTCCTACCACCTTCGGGAAAGGGACTTTGGCCAGCTGAGGAGAGATGCGGCTCTCCTCGACCCTGCTGGCGATCCCCCCCCTCTTCACCACCTCTACGGGGTGGCTTAGCTCCGAAACCAGCCGGCTTGGGGCGCTCCAGCAGCAAGCCCAGGCAGAAACCACGCACGATCGCGGATTCGTGTCTGTCGCCGAAGCCCTTCAAACCGGAAGTCCCACTTTTATGATTGTTGTAGCATCCCCATGGTCATGTGATCAAAATTCAAACACTTGATAGCTGACTCATATTTATGAAGGTTGCAGTGTCCCAGGCCACGTGATCATCCTTTGCAAACTTCTGATAAACAAGGTAAATGGGGAAGACAAGTTCTAACTTAATAATTGAAGTATTCACTTAACTCTGTCAACAAAAGTCACAAAATAGGGCAAAACTCATTAAATAACTCTTGCTTATCAACACAAATTTTGGGCTCAACTGTGGTTGTAAGTTATTTGTATCACTTTAATCCACTATGCATATTAAGACTATGAGATAAAAGTAAAGGTTCTCCTTGCACATATGTGCTGGTCATTTCCAGCTCTAGGGAGCGGTGCTCATCTCTGTTACAAAGCCGAAGAGCCAGTGCTGTCCAATGATGTCTCTGTGGTCATATGGCTAGCATGACTAAACACTGAAGGCGCACAGAACACTGTTACCTTCCCACCAAAGTGGTCCCTATTTTTCTATTTGCATTTTTACATGCTTTCAAATTGCCAGGTTGACAGAAGCTGGGACAAGTAACAGGAGCTCACTCCGTTACGCAGTGCTAGGGATTCGAACCACCAACCTTTCTGATCGACGAGCTCAGTGCCTTAGCCACTGAGCCACCACATCCCTTTTTATAGTCCCTTAAGACTATACAGTACTGTAAATCATATAATCGTGCTATACCCTCCTTGTACCGAGCAATATAAGATAAACAGGATCATCCCCCCCCCCAAACCTAACCAAAAATAGTTTTATAACCATTTCCTGCTTGAAGCTATTATTAACAGTATAATATTTGTGTTAAATCCAAGTTCTTATTATTTACAGTTTTGCCTGTTTTTTTGCTTCTCCTATTGTGCTTCATGTGATTAACACAGATTCCTACATTCTATTTAACTCAAACCACCAAAATCTTTTTGTTCTCAAGGTATGAATGTTCTCTATCTTCTGTAACTTATTTCTTTATCATTCCATACTTACATTGTAGTTAAACAAGTTTACATTTAACATGGTTAGGATCTTACCATTAAAGTATCACCAAGTATTCTTTAATATACATAGATTTGACACATGCAAACTTGCAGAGAAACTCATATATAGTCTGAGTGCCAAAGTAACGCTAAACCTAAATGCATGTCTTGAAGAAAAATTAACTAAAAATAGACCAGAATGATGTAAATATATTTTAATAATACCAAAACTAAGCTTCCCATCTACTCTGAGGTTTTCAAATAAATAGCAAAATCAATGATACTCTTAAAGTAACTGTGCAGAAAATAGGACCATTTTGCACTCAAACACATCCAAAACAGTTACGAACATACAGTAATAATGCACTGACAAAGGACAGATACCAGCAATTTCTGAACAGATCATTAAATAATGGTGTCTGATAACAAGAAAAAAAACCCACAACTCTAGGATCATACCATATAAAAATGACAAGCAAAATGTGCCCTTTCTTCCCACATTAGCAAGACTCTAACACAGGAAAGTTCTACTGAAGTTCAAGGATAATTTCATCTACTGGCTTCAGCAATCAGATGTTGTTTTTTGTGAGCACAAGAAACATCCAGAAGGCAATCTAAATATTCTGATTTAAACAGAAGCAAGCTATCAGTGTGAGAAATCGGCTGATGCTTTTTAAAGTCTCAAACTAGAATGCTAACAGAACTGTTGTACAAGAACTATTAGCCATGCATATATTTTACCAAATACATATTTTGGTATCTTCCAGATTTAATGTGTGCTTATATTCAAGAACAGGTCTTTTAAAGTATATCAAAATATAATAGCCTTCAAAATCTGCCATTAGATATTCCAATGTGTGACAAGTCAAAGCAGAAACTCATTGTAAATGTATAGCAATATATAATCAAACAAAGACACTGCAATGTTTTCTGATAGACTTAGTTTTAAGAGCATTGCTTGACTGCATTTTCGTCTTCCCTGTCCTTTTCAATGTTTGGTTTTCAGCTAAGCCATGGTAGCGGTTAACTTTTCTTACAATTTATGATAGATTATAAATGGGGAAGAACTACTTCTTCCACAATAAGTTATTTAAGTCTATATATTCAGCCAATTAAATATGGTAATTAAATTGAAAGACTTGCTCCAATAAAATCAATAGTTAAATGTAAAATTATGTTCCACTGTAATGCATACACTGCAACACCGAACAGAATAAACAAAATGCAAATGAATCTCAAAGTACATCGCATGTCATGAATGAGTGATCAGAGTTTTCAATTTTCAAGGAAAGCTACATAGTCAGTTAATCGAGCCAATTGTTGTTCATTAGGAATTGGTGGAACTGGAGCAGGTTCTACAAAGAAAGCAGAAAACATGCTGAGAACAGAAACTACATTATTATTTCCATCTTACAAAAAGATAACAAACTCTACATCTGGAGGCTATAGGTGTATCCTTTGCCTCCTTCTGCTGTTTCTGAATGATCTGGATAGATCAAAATTTCATTCATGGCCACAGTAAATGGGTAATTAACAAATCCTTCAAAGCCTTCACCCACATTATCATTAGAAAGTCTACAAATACTAAGAACTTAATGCTCACTCTTAGATATTTTATAACTTTTAATACAAGATTCTGAACAGCATCAAGATATTAAGATGCCAGTATAGGAATGTGAGTGGTATGGAAAAGAAAAACACCCACTGGCTATGTGCTCTGTAGCACAAGGGAAATAATTATTTCAGCTTCAGAACCTTCCACTTCTGCATAAAGGAAAAACTGAGTAGGCTTCAAATTCCTACATATAACCTTGTGCCATGTTAATTTATTAAACAGACACAAATACAATGCTAGAACATTTTTAGACAGCAAGGATATAAAATATTAATACATGTATTTATAAAACATATTCAGCCACCTATCATATGCACAAAATAATTCTAGCTGGTTCACAGAAGGCAGTAAACAGTATTCACAAACCTTTTTTTTTTTTTTTTTTTAAATCATACATGCCCTACAGTGCCCCAATACCTCATCAACTCCATGAGTTACTGAACTGATTCATTCTTAGCCCAGTGCTTGGGGGAAAAGCCAGGTCTTGATGACCTATTGTAAGTCTAAGATGATACAGGCACTCTGGACTTCCAAAAAGGGGGAGGCTGGAGCAGCTACAGAGACAAACCTGAGATGTGCATACCTGATAGTGGATGAAACCTATTAAATGTAGGCTCCTGAGGACCTGAAATATATAAAAAGCAAAACCCATCTATCAAACAAACACATTGTTAGAGGTTTTGGAAATTTATAACACAGAACTCCCCCACCACCACCACAACCCAAGGCTCCTTTAGTTTAAAAGAGAACATAAAAGTAACACAAAATGATACAGAATTAAAGAAAACAGAAAAAGACAAAAAGAAATAGCAAACATAAGCATGATTGCAGAATTATCTCTTACCCTATGATTACAAAAAAGCTCACTTTTTTTCTATTATCCCAGTATTTTTCTACACATCAAGTCATAAGTGCAGTTTTTTTCCTGTCTCATGCAAGTCTATAAGAAATTTCCAATCATAAATACTGTATATTTTCTGTAAATTAATCCCAAAATTTTTCAATTATACATTCATCTTTAAATAATTTATATCCGATTTTTATTGCTTTTTTCACGTCCATCATTCATAATAGAAAGTTTCTTTGTGTTGTTCACAATTCTAGCAAAGATTCTAAATACTCCAATTTATCTATGGTGACAAAAAGCAATGATACATCCTTTTATCAAAATGATTTTCAAGGTTAGAACACAATGTAAATTTCAATCCTTTCAACATTTTCAACCATGGATACATTTTCCCATGGATCCATTTGTATATTGTAGCCAAAAAAATTAGCTCATTTTACTATGCATTTTTTCACTTGTTCTTTTGTTTCATATTTCAACCAAAGAACTAAAATAAACAAAAGAGGGCAACATTGTCTTGTTTCTATTTTTAGACTGGTTTGGTTAAATCTCCATTAACAATTATTTATGCTATCTGCAAGGTATAAATCAATTTAATCCATTTTTATAAAATTCTCTCCAAAATTTGTGTATTCCAGAACTTTAAACAAGAGGATCCAGCTCAAACTATCAAAAGCCTTTTCTCCCTCTAAAAAGTCTAATGCAGTTTGTTTTTCATTATATTGTTCCAAATATTCCAGAGTATTTAACACTGTCATTTAGCTGTCTTGTAAGTAAAAACCCACAATAGAGCATAGAATATTAGGCTGAAAGGGAACTTGGAGGTCTTTTAGTCCAAACCCCCCCCCCCCTCCATCAAGGCAAAATATCATATTCCCTCCTGGGCAACAGTTATCCAGTTTATTCTTGAAAACCTCCAATGATGGAACATCCACAGCTCCAGGAGGCAAAATATTCCTCATGAATAAATTCTTTCAGAATTATTTTCAGTTTTTCAACTTAAAATGTTCTAAGCAATCATTATCCAATAATGATATTGGTCTGTAGTTTTTTGCAAAGTCAAATCTTGTCTCTCTTTAAGTATTAATATAGCATACTTCCCAAGTATGTGGCATCTTTCCTCCTTGTAAAATAGAATTGTACTTTGAAGTGGTTGTAAATGTTCAATCCTCAAAACACTCTAATAGAGACTCAATAACCCAACTAGTGAGGCATCTCTCCTAGTTAACTTTTGAAATAGCTTCTGAAATTTATCTTGTTATAAGCCCATTCATAATTTATTCTTCTGTAATGCTCAGTCATTTTGCGTTCTGAAATGTATCTTTATTTTCTCCACTGAAATATGTTCTGTATACAAATTAAAATATTGACAAAATATTTGTGTACAGCCATATTATCCATTAACACAGTATCTGCTTCTTGTAATTTTAGCACCATTTTCTTTCTCTTTAAAGTTTATAAGCCAATCATTTCCCTGGTTTATTCGCAAATTCAAAATTTCTTTCTTTCATACAGCTCCATCTTATTTCCATTTCTCTTATTGCTAACATTGTTGCTATAAGATCTTAATTTGTTCAGAAATACATATATATCTTGTGAATTTCTTTAAATCTTTTCTTTTTATCTCATCCAAAATATTTTGTATTTTCTCTGAAAAAGTCTTTGGTAAGATCTAATATCTCTACCTTGGAAATTTTAGTAGCCAAATATATTGAAATCCAAATCATTCTATTCTTGAAAAGGATCTGTGTCATTCTAAAAAATAAGTGTACTTTCTTGTGTTACTATTCTTTTGCCTTCATATATCAACCAACCCTAAACTGTCTATCAAATCAAACATTTTTGGTAATTTGCCTTGAGTAATTGTTATATTTTCCTCAGAAATCCTATCCAATTTGTGTGGGGCGGGGAGACTACTCCACTCAATCCCCCATCAAACACCAAATTTCATAAAGAAAAATCTATTAGTCTCTCATTAACCTGTTTGTAAAAAGTCACTTAACTCCTCCCCAAAGCTCTGAAGCAAACTCTACAACCATGGGATAAAAGAAAAGTGAGTTGGGCTGTTAACTAAGTACAGAAAGCAAAACAGAAATAATAAACTTATAAATTATGAAAATGTGCAAGTTGGATTTACTGTATGTTTCAGTCTATGCTGGAAGCAGTTCTTTTAAATTTATTTATAAACTCTCTGAATATGCAATGAGGTAGTGAAGGTAATACAATAAAAATACTAGGATTTTACTCCTAATAAAATAAAAAAGGTTTTATCAGAAACAAATGCAATTCAAAATGCAGAATGATTGTTGTAGCAGACATAGCCCAGTTATCTCAGACAGTTTGAAGAACAATTTTCAGCAAAGAAGTAAAACCACATTACAGGCCCTTATTATTATCAATATAGAATATAAATTTAAACTAGCAAAAATGACTTAATTTGACAACTTAAATGGTATTCAAAATTGTAACATTTAATTGTAACTAAATTTCACTCAATTCAGGCGTGTCAGTTAAGGTCATTGAAAAATATGCTCAACTGAGTCTTTATTGCCAAGAAGCAGACAGAGAAAGCAAGCTGCGGCACTTCCTGTTTATTTCTATTTAAACTTTACATTCTAAAATATCCATTTCATTAAAACATCTTGCACCCATTCAAATAGATCACTAGTTCATTTGACAAGACATCTTACGAGTATCACCCTACTGTTTTAAACATTTGAAAGGAATGCTGGCATGTAAATACTAATTGCATTTTCAACTGTGTGCAGCAAAGGCAGGCAAGCAATATTAAGTTATCCTGAAGTGTCACCTCCCCTCCCTTTCCCTCCCCCTTCCACAAATCCTCATGGAACTAGAGCTCCACCTACCTGGCTTTTTAGGCATAACCATTCGAGTTGACAAATCTGCTTGCCATCCCTGATCAAGAACTCCTAAAATTGTAATATAGTTCATTAGCTATAATTAGTTTCATACACATGATTCAATATGGAAAACATTTGATGGGATTAATTTCCTGATTTGTTTTTATTTCTTGGTTTTTTTATTCCTTGCTATATTTCCATTTCCTATAAAGTGAACTATTAATGTTCGTTTTCCTTTTATTCAGCCGGTTATCCTTTAATAATAATATAGCAATAAACTTATATACTGCTTTATAGTGCTTTACAGCCCACTCTAAGTAGTTTACAGAGTCAGCATATTGCCCCCAACAATTTGGGTCCTCATTTTCCCCACTTGGAATGATGGAAGGCTGAGTCAACCTTGAGCCTGGTGAGATTTGAACTGCCAAACAGCAGGCAGAAGTAGCCTGCAGTACTGCATTCTAACTACTACTCCACCATGGCTCTTATAGTAAGTGAACTAAGCACAAATTTTAGACAACTTACTGTTGCTTTTAAAACTATTTCTTACCAGGCACAGAAATCAGTTTAGTCTTTATCAAAGGAATGAAACAATCCAGTAAAGTACAGTATTTCTACATTGCCAAATAAATTGATAATCTCCCAAAAAAATCAGCAAAATTGTAGCAATGCTAAAAATGTGCATAGTTTTAGAAAATCTGTGATTCGTTTAGAATATACAATTGTAAGAACTGAAAGTCTTGTAACACAATTCTAATAGTTTAGTAATTGCCTCAGATACTGTTCACTTTTGCAAGAGATGAAAAAGTGACTCTGACCAATCTTCTCATGTATGATCTTCACGGATATGTAAAGCAAATGAAAGCTAAAGATTGTAAGCAGTTTCACTTAGTGACTGTTATGCTTAACAACCTTAGTTTCACTTAGTGACTGTTTTGCTTAACAACCTTAGCTGTTCTCAACTGTGGTTGCTAAACAAGTTTGTATTGATTTAAAGCTTAACACTCAATTTCAAAGATGCATAATAATATTATGGTGAAGACATGACTGTTATTTGACAAGGGATTTTTCAATCTAGGCTACAAGATTATTAAAGATGTCATAAACTGTGGAGGAAGGTTATAGCATAAAATCAGTTACCACCACCACCACATCAGATACAGCAGCGTTTAGAGAACTGGGTGTCCAAGCTACCAGGTGTCTAAATATATTGATACAAGCTCAACGTTGAGTATAAGAAAAATTTATTTGCATCTCAGGTATTTTCAGTACCTTTTACTGCTTCTTCTACAGGAAGTCCAACAAAGGCTGCAAAGTCATCTGCGCTTATGGAAGGATACGCCCGAGAGACTAGTCCAAATGCTCGCCGCCTCGTTGCATCTATTAGAGGGGTAATTAATGCAAAAGCTAGCTTACCAAGGATAGGAAAACACCTTGTTCTTAATAAGTTTCTCTTGAGAAGAATCGGAAATGTGCACATTTATATAGGAGATGATTGGTTAGATGAAAAGCCTGATTCCTACAAACAAGCAATGACCCTTTATATACAAAGTATCCTATCAAAATACATGAAAAATGTATTTTACTTCAAAATTTGCTTTTGATGAACTATAATCAAACACTGAAAGAATTAAATACTGAATTCCAATTTATAAAGCATGTCAATCTTAACCAAACTCACATTTCTTATGTCATATATTATCTCAAATTAAGTAGCAATGACAGCAATCACAGCTGAAAATGGCAACCTTTCTCCTGGGAACTGGTATCAGGGTTTTGCAAATGGGGGTGCCTGTCAAGATATATTTATCAATGAAAGTGAAAATCTGTTAAACATGGCTCCAAAACTGAATAGAATAAGTGATATCATGGTATTCATGGTAGACAAGTTTTAGTTGGCTTGTTGAAAACAGATAAAGTATAGCTCAAACGTAAATTATCTATCAAATGTTCAACCCAATGCTGCATACATTTACTTTGCCAAAGTTCAAGTTGAACTTTCTGCACAAACCTCAGCTTGCATTAACCAATATATACCTGAGTGGAAATTCTCTGTTAAAGGTAGTTTGTTCTTAGCAGAGTAGAAAACATGAATAAAAATTAATTCAGAAACAATACTTGTTCTTGATGCAACTTTGGGTGTACCTTTTCCACATTTCATTCCGCAATCCTTAACCTGACAATAACCATCTTCCCAGGAAATCATCCAGCTCAAGGCTACCAATATAACAACATTGGAGGAAAACCTATTATTTACTGCTACTAATTCTTTATTAAACTTATATGTTGCTCATCTCAACAAAAGCAACTGTATTACAATATACATCTACCCGGAAGCATATACTGAAACCATAACCTAGCTATTAGCAAATTACTCCTTCTTAAACTGTGCATGCAATTCTTCTTTCTCACTCCATCCCACATCTTTCCTCTCCTTTCTATAACCCATTTCCTACATCAGCCAGCCTCTTTTGCTAGTTTGACTAATTCCTGAAGGCAAAGCCCTTAAATGGTAATAGGGAAGGAAGCATGGTGCAGGCCATTGCTTTTATTTCCTTTTATGATTAATAATATGTACAATTTTAACTAAGAAATGTATACCTTTAAGTGCTTCCATAATTGGCTGAATAGATTCAGACCACTGATATGCATCAATTGTTGTATATATTCCAGGGAAATCTCTTTGCCAGATACGCTGCCCTACTGCCCAAATTGCACCAAGTTCAAGATTTGCCTGCAAAGAAAGAATTGAGAATAAAGCTGCAGCTATTTGAAAAAAGAAAACAACACGAATATTTTGTTATACAGAATATTTTGGCAACCTCCTCTCCAGGCCTGTTGCCGTATCTAGGATTTAAACTCAGTTCTAATTTGAGAACGGTGTTTAAGGCATATTACCATGTTTCACAGAAAATAAGGCCGGGCCTGAAAAAACGGCTAGGCCGTCTTTTGGGGGGTGACTTAATTTCTCTCCCCCCCACCCTCGCCTAGAGCGCCCCATGGGCAGCCACGCCTCACCACCAGCCGCTGCTAATGGCCGATCATGGTGGAGCATGGAGAGCTCCCTGCCCCCGCCAAGTGCCTTTGCTGCAGACCCGGGTATGGTGCTGGGTGCAGGCCAGGTCAGTGGGCGGGCAGCGGCGGCGTGGATGTCGGCTTCGGTGGTGGTGGGGCACTTTGCATCGTGCCTGCCGCTGTTGCTTCCTCCACCGCTGTTGCTTTCCCTTCTGCCCATGCGCTGCCACGTTTGGAGTGTTGCACACTCCTCCACTGGCAGTGTTTCAGCTGCTTCTCGGGCAGGGAAGCCATAGCTTCCACGGTTCCCGCCGGGGTGGGCGCCTCTCTCACCAGTGCCATCTCCAACAGGAACAGCGGTGAGAGAGACTCCGCTGCCGACAAGAACCGCCTGCCCTCCTGCAGGGGCATCACTTTGATTGACCGCAGCTGTGTCGGCAAGGTCTTGCAAGTCGGTGTGTCTTTCGGGGTTGGGTAGGTGGAAGTGGCGGAGGGAGGGTGATGCGATTGTTTCTCTACCCCCCCACACACCTTGCTTTGCTTCCCGTCCCAGAGCTTCGGGTCATGGTCTTGTTCCTTGTACGATCGGGCGCTCTCCTCTTGCTCCAGCTGCCCAACCCCCCCCCCCCCCGTGCACCTTCCCCACCCTTTTAAGTTTTCTTTACTCTCATTCCCTCCTTCAGTTCCCTAAGAATACAGACTGGCCAGACTGCTTCTTCCCCCTCCTGGTAGTTTTAAAAAGGGAACCATCTATCCACTTTGCCCTTCAAGCAGAGGCAAACCTTCCAATCCAAACAGAAGAGAAAGGGAATCATCCTACAGACCCTTAGCACCAAGCTTCCCTGAGGATTCTCCCAAAGGATCCACCCTAAAGGAGGATTCATCAAAGGATTCACCCCAAAGGAGGGGAGTGCATTTAAGGGGGTGAATCCTCACATCTGGGAAACAACACAACTGGTGCGCCTGTGCAAAGGTCTTCTTGGCCATAGCTGACACTTCCTGGACTGTGAGTCCTGGAAAACTCAGATTGCACAAAACCCTTGAGTCAATAAATGAAACTCCATCAAAGGTCAGAGATTGAATATTCCCAATCTTAGCATGCCAGACATCCACAGCCATTTAGTCTTGGTAGTATTGAGTTAGAGACAGTTGCTCCCCATTCTAACTCACATAGCCTCCAGGCACTTAGCCTATCAACAATCAAAATATATAGTTGAGTATCATCAGTATGCTGAACCCTAAACCAGCAGATGATCTCACCCAGTGGTTTCATGTAGATGTTGAAAAGGGAGAGAATAGAATCCTGCAGCACCCCATAAAGGAGGGTTTGGGGAGCAATAACCTTTCTCCTGCCAACATCTATTAGAACCAGCTCTGAGGAAAAGAAGGCAACCACTGTAAAACTGTGCTCTGACCCACAGAATTGCCTTAAGATGCCACTTTGGTTGACAGTATCAAAAAACAGAGGAAGGAATATGTTAGGATATAAACCAGGATAGACATTTTAATACTGTCTTTTTAAGAGAATCCTAAAAGTGGAATTGGGTGTGGTTTCTCAAATGGCCATAAGATGGAGCCAGAAACCTGGGTTGTTTAGTCTTAGTCTTCTTCTGAGTCTCAGTAAATCTCTTTTTCCTTCTGTTGGAGAATATTGCCATTCCTTCTAATTGACTGATATTCTTGGATTTGATGTAAGTCTGTTACTGCCCTTTTTTTTGATACTTTGTTTTTAGATTATCCCTGGACTGAAAACTGACTGATTTTACCTGTGAATGATTTTGAACTGCTTATCTTGAACTTTGCTTAAACCTTTATGGGAAGTAAAAACCTACATTTATTGTACAGTGTATCTGTGTGCTGTGTGTGTATTATTCAATATTTCTCTCAATACATCTCCTAATGGGGAATTACCTCAACAGAATACAAAGATGGATGCACCATCCCCATCCCAATTCTATCACAAGTGCAACCAAAACTGTCTCAGTACTGGCCTGAAAACAGACTGGAATATGTCTGGAACAGTGTTTCTCAACCTTGGCAACTGTAAAATTTCAACTTTCAGAACTGAACACTTGCTGGGAAAATTCTGGAAGTTTATTTATCTTTAGTAAAAGGCAAAAGATTTATATGATCTGAACCAGAGTATATCTGGGAAAATTCTGGGAATTGGAAGTTCTCGCATCTTAAATTAATCAAGATTGAGAAACATTAATTAAGATAATTTGCTTCTTCCATAATTCTTCTCAGCTGCAGACCCACCACCTTCTCAACAATCTTCCCCTCCATTTTTAGAAAGTATAGCTCAGTATTCAGACTAGAGACCTACAATTCTGAACTGAGACCTACAATTCTTAAAAATACATTATAAACATTTGAATAAAAATGCAAAAACAATAGTGTTCCCAAATATTAAGATCAGTAGGAGCAAAACTTTGTATTCAACATACATTTTTAAATAATAAAAATGTAGTTTGGGGGAACATGGTTCTGACCATACTGTTTTAGTTTTGATAGCATTGAAAAAATACTTACAGACTTAATAGCAGATGGGATTCTTTTCCAGAGATAACGGGCATTATTCCTAATAAAAATAAACCAGTGATAAGGACATTTTTAAACAAAATCTATGTAATAAACATCCTTCTGAGAATATATCAATATACAGTGAACATACATTTCAAAGGCTAAATAATTAAGATTTCATACTGTTTGGAGTTCCAGTTTCGCGTGGCTTCGGGGCAGCAGGAATTCGCGACAGCTCGCGATTCCTGCTGTGCTAGCCGTCGAGGTACCCCCGATCCAGATGGGTCAGGGGGATATGGCTGCCCTGTAGGGACAGCTGAAGAGAGAGGGGAGTCGGACAGGGAGGTGGGGGTGTCGCAGACCCCCCCCTTCTCCGGAAAAACCCCTTTTTCCCAAGGCGGTGGAGCGGCGGTCAGCAATGGCCGCCATGAAGAAGCCAGCAACCGGGTAAGATTGCGCTGGAGGAAATGTGAAGAGTGAAAGTTTTGTCTGAGCCGGGTCAAGTAACATCCTTCAAATTGCCTGGAACTGAGCTGTTTGAATTGCTGGAGGATACATTGTATCCCTAAGAAGAGCGAAAGCGGCGGAGAAGCTGTTAAAGGGAACTTTTGTTTTTTTTTCACTCTCCCACCCCATGGAAACAGCAGAAATGTTTGGATATATTGGACATTGAAAGTGAATTGTTTTGAGAGTTGAAGCTAAGGGACAAAAGGATTCTTGGACATTGAAAAATTTAAGAAATTGGAAAACCCTTGTTGGAGGTATGGATTTCTGATTATTTAAAATTGACATTGTAAGTGGGAAGGGAGAGGAAAAAAAATTGGAGCAGAAGCTGAAAAAGGAGGAGATTGCCTAGAATCCCAAAGAAAGATATATGGTAATTGGACCTCTTTGATTAAACATTAACCCCAGAAAGAGAAAGAGAAGAAGGAAGAAAAGTATTAATTTTTGGAACTTTTTTTTAATTGTTTTTGATTAAAAATACTTGTGGTTGTTTTGGGAAAAGTTTCTCTTTTCATAATGGCATCGTTTGTGGATGAACTAAAGACTGAATATCAAAAATATAAAAAGGAAGATACTTTGGGTGTTTTGTTTCAATTCTTAGAAATGGCGTTATGAAAAGTTGATTATGCAGCAGAAGGACTGGGACAAGGAAGAAGAGGAAGAAGAAGCCATCTTTGATGAACAATGGGTCCCTTCCGGAGAGGAGGAGAAAAAGGATAAGAAAAAGAATTAATATAATATATATATAATATATATATAATATATATATAATTTAAGAATTATAAAAACAACCAAAAAAGAGAAAAATGAGCGAAAAGGTGGAGGCAAGGTTAGAAAGCAAAGGAAAAGGAGTAAGAAAAGCGAGGAGAAAAAACAAAGGGGTAAAAAGGGCAAGGAGAAGAATAAGCAAGAGAGAAAGGGGGGGAGGAGAAGCCTTAATGGGGGGAAGCAAGATCTAAAGAAAAAAGTTTATTTAGAGACAATGGGTGAATTTAATTTAGGATAAAAGAGGGATTCTGGAGGGTACATAAGTTTGTGTTTTTATATGTGTATTTAGAGTATAAAATTCATTATGTAATTTTAGAATCTTTTAAACAGAATCCCAAGGAAAATTGTTATACGAAGTACTTTTAAGTTAGGGTAATGAGTTATAGACGTTACTCCAATTGGTGTATAGGAGAAGTATAGTAAAAGAAAAAAGATGAATGGATAGTTGGAAATAGAACAGACAAAGAATGTTATTGAAAATGGTAATAAGATATGGAAGGATATATAAAGGTTTTGTTTTGGGTTTTTTTTTGGATTTTGTATATTGATAAAAGGCAATAAAATTTTAATTAATAAGAAATAATTTGGATGAAAAGGAGAAGTAGGGATAAGATATGAAGTTAAATAGATAAAGTATTGATACTATAATTTGGAATTGTTATGCTCTATTGGTTTTTTATTATTATTTTCTCCTAGAAAATTTTAATTAATAAATAATTTGGATGGAAAAGAGAAGTAGGGACAAGATATGAAGTTAATATTATATGAAATATTGATATTATAATCTGGAAATGTTATGCCTTATTGGTCTTTTATTATTATTTTTTCTTAGAAAAGAATTTATAAGCTGTTATGCCTTGATTCTTTGTGAATTGTTTTTATAAAATTGATAAAAATGGTTTATATATATATATAAAAAAAGAAAATGATAATAAGATATGGAAGGATATATAAAGTGAATATGATGTTTGAATTTGTGTCTGTGTGAAGAGTTTTAACCCGGGATCAGACAACCTTCAGAAAAGATCTTTTAGTTTTGTTTATGTTTTGTGTTTTGTATGTTTGTGTATTGTGTCTTTTGTAAAATTAATAAAATTTGTTTAAAAAGAAAAAAAAAGTTTAAAAAAAAAAAGATTTCATACTGTTTGTTTGTATCTATCATGTAGAACATAGGGTGAGACGCGATTTTGAAAGTCTTCTAATCCAACCCTCTGCTGAATGTTAAAATCTTCAGACTATCCCAGACAAAAAACTGTTCAATCTTGAAAATCTCCAACAATAAAGCACTCAGTACTTCAACAGGCAAGAAGTCCTACAACCATAATTTATGATGTCTGTTTTTCTATTAATCTTAGGGTTTCAGCTACATATTTCCATTCTACAACACAAAGGTTTACGTATTTATCTTGTGCATTACATTTTTATTAAGAATTGGTTTGATGTGCATATTCAAATTATATCGTATTGTCTTATGACACCGTAATACTGTCATCTAAGAATTCCAAAATAGTAACAAAAAGCTTCCCAATAGTTGCCAAGAATAACTGAGTTAATCAAGTAATTATTTACTTGTAAATTTGTGGTTATGTTGTTCAAGTGAAGGGAAAGATACTCGCCTTACAGAAATATATTCCAATCTATGAAGTAATTTGCTTATTTTAATTGTGATGCTTCTGACAAAAATAAACAAGTATTTTGCTTTTCAATAATACCTAAAAATAGTATGAGCAAATTCAAAATCATACTTGTGTTAAATAGCAAAGGTTCGGGCTACTAAAAATCAATAAAAGTACAGCATACTTCACCTACACTACATCACATGCTTTTGCTTTTACAACTTGTTGATTTGAAATGCTAAGTATGTTTTTTGCCAATTAATGCAAATTCATCTAATTCTAAAAACATCTGAATTGTGTCAATATGCTTATAGATGTCTAACAGGTCCAGACCTATTATTAAAACTATTACTTACATATCATTATGCAGAAGATACAAAGCCAAGAGTTGAGCATAAACAGGTGATGTTGTTATTCCTCCAGGGGCCTTAAAAAAATCAGCATAAAATTAGATTGTGTCCTATACAAAGCAGTACATAGCTGAGAACAAAGAACACAGATAAAAGCCAATTCCTCCCCTCTGAAAAGAAGATCTGGGCAATCAGGTGCTTTCCCCAAAGTGCACGATACAGCCCATTTCCACCTCTGTACACTAAGAAAACCCATTTCAATATTCTTAACTCTCTGGTAAAAATACATCCTAAATAAGATTTTATTTCATTCAGACATGACATTACTTCATCCTACTCTCAAACTCAGTTTGGAGAACAACCAATTTGCATTAGGACAGGGGTGTTAAAACTCAAGGCCCAATGGCTGGATCAGGGTGCAGGGTGCTTAGATCTGGCCTGCAAGGCTGCCCTGGGAACAGTGAGGACTGGCCTGCGGTGTCTCTGCGAGCAAAAACAGAGCCCGGGAGGGCTTTCGCTGGCCACCAGGCACCCCTGACATGAGTGACATTAAGCTGGCCATGCCCAGCCCGGCCCCTTGAGGTTAAACACAACACTGATGCGGCCCTCAATGAAATCAAGTTTGACACTCCTGCTTCAGGACCTACCCATGCCTTTTACAAGCATTTATGATTGTCTAATTATTCTAATTAACAAAGGTTGATAAAGAAAATTAAAAGAACATTATTGAGGGAGTGTTGAAATAAACAGACTTCAATCTGGCAAAGGAGAATAAGGCATGTACATTTATGAGAAAGTGATTATTTATTATTTGCCTCAGTTAATGAAAGGCAAAGATTTCAGGGAGCTAATAAAATATAGGTAGTCCTTGAGTTACTACCACAATTGAGCCCAAAATTTATGTTGCTAAGTGAAACATTTGTGAAGTAAGTTTGCCACATTTTATGATTTTTCTTGCCACAGTTAAGAGAATCATTGCATTTGTTAAGTTAGTAACATGACTGTTAAGTGAATCTGGATTCTCCGCTTGCTTGTTGGGTCGCAAAAGCTGTTGTAAATCGAGGACTACCTGCAGGATTAAAATTACTGAGGCATTAAGAGATAGATTACAATTTTCACTAGTGGACAATTATAATACAAATAGTACTGGTTGGAGTGCCTATTCCAAACAAAATTCCAACAGAATTAAGCTGACCTGTTTTGACCTGGCCTATTTAAAATAAAATTTGTAGAGCTATTTTGGTTGTAGTAACTATGTCAGGGGTGTCAAACTTGCGATGTCACATGGCACATCACAACTTTTTCCTCCTTCACTGTGACCGCATCTTTGCAGACTTAAGTCCCTTGTCTTAATTCTAAACAAATGGTTATAACTCGAGGATTACCTGCACCTATGTATTATAAAGCCTGCTGTGTTTGATGAAGGAAGAAACAGACTGCAACATTCTGGGCGTTGAACCAGGGCAAGTCTAATTTCTCTCATTTTAATGTAGATGTTATACAAGATGTATATGCCACTTGATTCTCAACAACTCTGGGCAGCTCACAACAACCAATTAAGAAATTGGAATAATATCAATAGAAACACAAAGATAAAATGCAAAGGATTGTATGGCATCCTGATTCTGCAATACTTCTGAAAAAAATCGACTGCTCTCTCCAAATTTAGCAATTTCCAAGGCTCTCTAAAGTGTGAAATCACAACGACAGAACTGAACTTTTTCTCTTCGACATTTTCAATGTCCCAGAGCGTTTTCCGTTTGCTATAGCGCAGCCAAGGCTTCAACTAATCAACCAAGCAACTCAGATCTTTGGACTTCCCAAAGACCTGCCTCCTCTCAGCCGAGAGACCGCATGGAAGAAGTTGAGACAAGCGCCCAGCTTTGCTGCTTCCCCTCCCTCGCGCCCCGTTTCCATGGTTGCCACCCCTGCCCCCTTTACCTCCAGCTCCTGAGTCTCACACTGCTCCAGCAGCTTTCGGTAACTGAAGGCGCCGCTGGTCGCCGTCATCACCGCCACTGGCATCTTGGCGCCTCGCGCCCGCTTCGAAACAACTCTTGGCGAACACGGCCCAAACAAGCGGGGGAATGGAAACTTCCGGGAGGCGGGCAAGCACTCGCCCATCCTATTTCCACTTCCGGCCCCGAAAATAAACATCAGGGGCGTCTTCGCCGGATTCTGCGCTCGGTGGGCGTGTCGCACCTGCCTTTGTGAAAATAAATAGATATATGCAGAGATGGAAGTGTAGAGTGATACATTGACAGAACTTCCGGTTTCAGTGGCTCTTCCCCACTCCTCTCGATTAGGAAGGTGGGAAAGGGTCTTGAAGCATTTCATCAAAATTTCGCGGACAACTATCATGACGGTGGTTATGCATTTTTTTCTCTTGCAAAATATTAATATCCAAAGCTGTTCCTAGATGTATACACGAAAAAGTCCGTGTTCTTTTAGTCAATTGCCTCTGGAAGCGTGCGGCTGACCGAAGTTGCACTGATATTGACTGTTGCTAATAATGATGACAAAATACAATTGCAATATAAAATAGGGCAGAATGGTGTCGCAAGAAATAAAGCCGTTATCAGTATTTTAAAATGTTCTATTACTCAATTATATGAATAATAGAACCGGTGCCTGATTTTAATACACAATTCTGCCCTTTGAAAGACCTGTTGACAATACTCCTTAGTTGCTCAGGCTATTTAGTACTTCAGGCTAAAGTAAAATTGAAAACTCTTCAATCGCTGGTTTATGGTCTACATTTGACTCAGAACTTCCTAATTAATAGCTCATTCATTCCACAAGCCAGTCATTCCAGATATATTTCAACATTAAAAAGTTCAAAATCTTATCTTTTCTTCAACCCAAGAGATAGCCCAACCCACCTCACAGGGTTGTTGGAAAATAGGAGACATGTATTAGGTATGCTAACTGCTTTGAGTTACATATTTAAAAGATGGAATAAAATAATTATATATATAGCATCAAGATTTAAAGATTGAAATGGACAAACCATGGCATAAACTGGTCCCAGTGCTTATTGGCACATTGGGTTCCATACCATCTTGGAGGTGATCTGGGAAGAGTTTGAGCCTGTTGAAATTAATGATATGGACAAGGTCCTCTCAATTTGACCACTTGTGTATTAGGTCTATGCCCTTCCTACTTATTAAAACTGCACAGGAAGTGATATATCTTTTCTTTGTATGTACACTGAGAGCATATGCACCAAAACAATCACACTTGGCCAATAAATAAATCATTTGTTCATTCATTCATGTAGGACTAGGTCAGGGTGGTAGTTAACTCCTTGAAAAGAGGAGTGATCCCATCATATCTTAAAGAGGCAATGATATACCCCCTCCTCAAAAGACCAATGTTTAACCCAACCAAGCTGGACAGTTTTCATCCAGTTTCCCTAGAAGGGGAGATTGTGAAGAGAGTGGCTGCATGGCAACAGCAGAGGACTTTGGATGGATTATTTAGACTTTGTTCAGTTGAGGTTCAGGCCTTGATTTGGGATTGAGATGGCATTGTTCTTGTTAGATCTGGGGTGGATCGGTTCGAAGGAGACGCGAGACCATCTAGTGAGTTCAGCTCTTTATTTTAGATAAGAATAGTCTGAAGAATGCGAGCCTTCATATAGGGCTGGCTCGCGGCTCGGCGGCCAATGGCAGCTCTTTGACTCTCCCGCGATCGGCACAGCCAATCGCGGTAGATTCCTAGCGCTCCAATCACTGCCAAACCTTCGACCAATCAGGTCGCTGTCCGTCTGGACCAATCAGTTAAGAGGGTTTGGAGTATGCTAATATCGTACACCCTTCCCCTCTTGGTTTCGTCTGTTGGTGTGTTGTGACGTAGTCCCGTAGGTAGGCGGGGCTTCGTACCTGCCTACTTGACCTGCACGGTTCAGTTCTGGTGTGGTCATCAGCCAGTTCAGATGCCTTCTCTGTCGCTCCGGTTCCTTGAGATGGAACCGCCTGGAACGTTGAGCTGGGCCTTTCTTGGTAGCTCCCTCCCAGTCTACCTGGGCTGGTTGAGCTGCCATTTCTGTTGTTCCCACCGGATCTTTCCGGACTGGTTGAACTGGTTTGGCTGCTCCTTCCAGGTGAAGATTCCGGGGTTTCATGTTCCATGGGTCCTGCGTCTACAGGTGAGTAGCATTGGTTTATTTGTGGTTTATTTATGCTAGGTGGGGGGGGGTGTTCTGTTTGTGTTAGTTGGTTCCCTTTGGTTCTTTCTTTCTCGCTTGCTGATTCCCCCCCCCCTTCTAGCTTCTTGCTCTGGTGTTTGGTTGTTGGTGACAGCTATCCTTGATCTTAGCTGGTTGATATGTCGTTTCCAGCTTTTTCCATCGCTTGTCTCTAATCGGTATGATAAGGGGCCGGTTATCTGGGTGATTGTTACTGGTACCCAGAGTGGTTCTCCTGACAGGTTTTTGCGTATACCGTGTCCCCTATTTGAATCCGGGGGTTTGTCCGGGTTGTATGTTGGATGCATTCTATCTAGGGTTGACCGCAGTTTCCTACCCATCATAAGTTCTGCTGGGCTTCTATTTGTGGTTGCGCTAGGTGTGATATGTTGAATGAGGAGCATTTTATTAATTTTGTCCTGTATATTGGCTGCTTCTATTTTTTGGATGGCCTTCTTTGTGTATTGGACCATGCGTTCCGCTTGTCCGTTCGCCGCTGGATTTGCTGGTGCGGTTAATGCATGGCGTATTCCTTGGCCTGCCAGAAATTGCTCGAATGCTAGGGCGGTAAATTGGGGCCCGTTGTCCGATACTATTACATCTGGCAGGCCGTGCGTGGCAAACAGTTTGCTTAGTTTTTTGATTACCGCCTCTGTTGTGGTGGATTTCATGGTGCTTACCTCCAGCCAGTTGGAGTAAGCATACACTGTTATAAGGTACATGTGTCCCTTGGTTGGCCCCGCGAAGTCTATGTGAATCCTAGACCATGGGCCTCTGGGTGTTTCCCATTCTTGGGTTGGGGCTGCGGGAGGGTTAGGTCTGGATTCTTGGCATTGCTTGCATTTGGCCACCCAGGTTTCGATCTGTTTGTCCATTCCTGGTCACCATGCGTAGCTCCTGGCCAGGCTTTTCATTTTGACCATCCCTGGGTGCCCCTCATGCAACATCCCCAATACCCTTTCCTGTAATGTTTCCAGAATTACCACTCTGTCCCCCCAAAGTATGCAGCCCTTCTCAGTAAAAAGTTCAGTTTGTCTGTTTCGGAAGGGTCTGAATAGTTCGTCCTTGTCCCCTTCCGGCCACCCTTTTCCAACCCAGCTCAAGACTCGCGCCAGCCGCTTGTCTTTATTTGTTTCTCTGGCAATGTCTGGCGCGGTCACGAGTGGGTTGGATATTGTCTCTATTTGGAGTACCTCTGTTGTGGGTGCTGGGTCGTCTTCCCGGTCAGGTAGGGGTGAGTGACTCAGGGCGTCTGCGTGGGCGATGTCCTTGCCGGGTCGGTGTATCAGCTGGTAATTGTATGCTGCTAGGAATTCGGACCACCTTGTCATTCTTGGTGATAGAATGTTCGGTGTGGCCCTATTTCCCGCCAGGATTCCTAGCAGCAGCTTGTGATCCGTGATGATTGTAAAAGTCCTACCATAAAGGTATTCATGAAATTTCTTGACGTCGGCGACGACTGCTAAGGCCTCTTTGTCGAGCTGGCTGTAGTTCTGTTCTGGCTTTGAAAGTGTCCTTGACGAGAAAGCGATGGGTGCTTCCCTCCCATCTGGTAGCTGGTGGCTGAGGATGGTGCCGATCCCAAATGGCAACGCGTCACAAGTTACCGTTAATGGCAGGGTCTCGCTGTACTGGAGTAGTACCACGTCGGATGTTAGCAGGTTCTTTGTGTTGTTGAAGGTGCTCTTCTCCCGTGCTCCCCAGGTCCAGGTGGCTGTTTTATCTAACAGCCTATGCAGCGGTTCCACCACGGTCGCCTTTTGACGTAGGAAGACATTGTAAAAGTTTAACAGTCCCAAGAAAGCCTGTAATTCCATTTTGTTTTTGGGTTGAGGTGCTTCCCTTATGGCTCTCAGTTTCTTTTCTGTGGGGTGGATCCCTTGTTTGTCTAGGAGGTACCCTAGAAATTCAACTCTCTCAGCCCATAGTTGGCACTTCCCTTTCTTGACTTTAAGTCCCGAGTCTCTGAATTTCTGCAGTACCTCCCTCAACCTGGCTTCTAGTTGTTTTTCATTTTTTGTGGCCACCAAGACATCATCAAAGTAGGGCACAACTCCTTCTATGCCCTGGAGGAGTCTTTCCATAAGGCTTTGGAAGCCCCCGGGTGCCACGCTGACTCCAAATTGGGGCCGGTTGCAGCGGAAAGCCCCTCAGTACGTTACGATGGTTTGGGCTTCTGCAGTTGTGGCGTCGACCGGCAGCTGCTGGTAGGCTTGTGCCGGGTCGAGCTTTGTGAAAATTCGTCCTCCCCCCAGTGAGTGCAGAAGATGCTGGACTACTGGGATGGGGTATGCGCTTTGTTGGAGCGCATAGTTTAGAGTGGCCTTGTAGTCACCACAAATTCTCACAGACCCATCTGGCTTGATGGGGGTGACAATTGGGGTCTCCCACCGGGCATGATCGATCAGTTCCAGCATCCCTTGCGCGATGAGCTTATCAAGCTGCTCATTGATCTTGGGCTTGAGTGCAAACGGCACTCGTCTGGGCTTAAGGCGGATTGGCGCAATGCTCGGGTCTATGTTAAAGGAGATAGGGGACCCCCGGTATTTGCCTAGGCTGTCATCGAAGACTTCCCAGAAGTCCCTCACGAGTGCCACTTCCCAGTCCGCCTCTCTGATGTGGTGTATGCTGGTTACTTCGATGCTCAGGGGTGCGAATCACTGTAGTCCCAATAGGCTTGGTTGATCTTGGTCGACGATTGTCAGGGGTAGCACTTCTGTGTGTCCCTTGAAGGTGACCTTAAAGTGGCCTCTGCCGACTACAGGGATTCGGTTCCCCTGATAGACTTTGAGAGTTAGTGTTTGGTCCTCCAGTTTGTGGCGGCGGATGGTGGGAACCAGGAGCTTGAATGTGTGCCAGGAGACCATTGAGAGGAAGGACCCGGAGTCCACCTCCATATTGCATGGCTGATCTTCTATCCCCACCGTCACATATACCTTCCTGGCGTCGCTAGTGGAGGAGTGGCCGATGATGACGGTCTGGTGTGTTTCCTCTCTTTGTCTCGTCTCCTGGAGTCGCCTGTTCTGACCTTCTCGACTCTAACGGTTCTCTGTCCGGCGATCGTGGTTTCTGGTGGGGGTGCTTTCTCGTCGTCGGGGGCTGCCATCTTGTCGCGGGCTATAGTGTTTTTTATTCCGGCATGCCCCCGTTTCTCACAATGCCTGCAAATGGCGTTGAGAAAACGGTAGTCCGCTCAGGGGTGATCGCCGCCGCAGCCGGCACACTGGAACCTTGACTTACGACCTCGTGGTTCCCACCACTCCCGCACTGATTGTAGGCGGTGGATCTCCTCCTCGTCCTCAGTTTCCGAGAAGGAGTCGATGTCGTCGTGATGTGTGGTTGTGTGGTCTGTCTCTGGTCACCTCTCAGGGGTCAACGTTGTCTCTCCGGCTGCTGGTCGTGGCATGATGCTCAATTGTCGCATCCGAGCCGCGGATTTCTTGGTCGCTTCAGCTTCAGCGGCCTCAGTGAGGGCATCGGCGAGAGAGATTTCCCCCTTTGCCATGATGCGGCTCTGGAGGATGGGGTCTCGGAGTCCTAGGACAACGCGGTCTCGCAGGGCCTCATCCAGGTCGGCGAACTCACACAGACCGCCCAGGTCCCATAGCACCACCATGAAGTCACCCAGCCCTTCGCCCTTGTGTTGATCCCGCCTGTAGAAGTCGTGCCGCCGGATAAGGATGGGCACAATGGGGGCATAGTGGCTTCGCAGCAGGGGCTCGAGGTCGTCCCACTCCATCGCCTTGACGTCCTCCGGTTTGGCCATCTTAAATACTGTGGGCCCGCAGTGTGTGAGGAACATGGCTCGTTTCTTGTGGCCGTTGGCATCCTTGAGGTTGCTACTCTCGAGGAACATTTGGAACCTATAGGTATAGGATCCCAAGTCCTCGGTAGCAGGGTTGAAGGGTGCAGGTGGCAAGTTGATGCCGGCCATACTGTCTGTTCAGCGTGTTGCTTCGCCACGTGCTGGGGTCTCCTTGTTCACGATCCCACCTTCGTCGCCAGTGTTAGATCTGGGGTGGATCGGTTCGAAGGAGACGCGAGATCATCTAGTGAGTTCAGCTCTTTATTTTAGATAAGAATAGTCTGAAGAATGCGAGCCGCGACAGCCATTCATATAGGGCTGGCTGTGGCTCAGCGGCCAATGGCAGTGCTTTGAATCTCCCGCGATCGGCACAACCGATCACGGTAGATTCCTAGCACTCCAATCACTGCCGAGCCTTCGACCAATTAGGTCGCTGTCCGTCTGGACCAATCAGTTAAGAGGGTTTGGAGTATGCTAATATCGTACAGTTCTCACTCTTGGATGACCTCTAGCAGGATAGCGGTAGTGCATTCCTCCTAGCTCTTCTTAATCTGTCAGTGGCATTCAATATCATCAATTCATGGTATTCTTTTGGGCCAATTCTGGGAGTTGGGGTGAGTGGCACTATCATGCTGGTTCTTCTCCTTCCACTGAGGCCAGTTGCAGTCAGAGTTGATAAAAGGAAAGAGATCTAGTCTGTGGCCCCTACTTTGTTCAGTGCCTCAGAGCTCAATTTTCTCTCCTCTGCTATTTAAGATCTACATCACAATTAAATTAATTACATCATGAGTCTCGAGCCAAAGTTCCCAAACTTCAAAAGGATTTATTGGGAGTTAACATGTCTGGCACTGCCTGGGTGTAGCCGACTCTGAGATGCATAATTCATTGTCACCCTTGACCCTGGTTTTCCCCCACCCCCTGGGTGTATCATAACTCATATTCTCCAGAAACATACATAACCAAGAGTCATCAATCATGTTCTTCAGTTAGATTTTTGCACAGCAGAAACTTCAGTCACCTAGTTACTATCTCTAAAAAAACTATGTATGGAATGCACTTTCAATTTCCAAGCTGCCACACTGCTCTTTCAAACCCCTTTCCCCACCTCTCTTTCTCTTGACAACTCTAAAACAACCATAGAAATATTTTATCAGTTGACAACTGGGTGAGGTGTTTCTTTGATTTGGGGTAAGATATCATCAGTACGCAGATGACACCCAGCTTTATATCTCTGAACCAGGCCCCTTGAGTGATGCTGTGGACATCTTATTCCAATGTCTGGAGGATGTTCAGGTTTGGACAGGGCAAAATGGACTCTGATCCAACCATGGCAAAACAGAGTGGCTGTGGATATTTGGATCTTCTGGAGACAAAATTCTTCCACCTTTAGTTCTGGATGGGATGGCATTACCCCAGAAAGACCGGCTGCACAATCTTGAGGTCTTCCTAGATTCATAGCTTCTGCTTGAGAAGCAAGCAGCAACTATGGTTAGGAGAGCCTATACATATCTTCAGGTAATGTGCCAGTTGTACCCATTCTTGGACTAGGAGACCCTGCTCACTGTCACCTATGCCCTTGTTATCTCCCTCTTAGATTACTATAACACAGTATACATAGGGCTGAACTTGAAGAGTATTCATGGTACAAAATGAGGCTGCACGGATAATAAATAAATAATAAATTAACACCCCTACTCTAGGCTGCACTTGCTACTGGTGCTTTTCTGGGTGAAATTCAAGTTCTGGTTGTCATCTTTAAAGCCTCACATGGCTTGGGATCAGATTACTGTATTTGAAGGACCATCTTTTTTCAGTTTCTACCCATCTAGAGCTTAAACAATGTTGATAGGTGAGAAGATGGAGCTTCGTCACCGCGATACAGCTGCGATCTCGGGGCTCCAAGATCACAGCTGATATCTTCGCCCCTGGTCGGACCTAACGGACCTAAACCGTCTCGTAGTGACGGGGACAGTAAGGGGCGTGTTCTGTAGATTCCGGGGACATCGCAAGTCCCTGGTCGATCCAGAAGAAGCCCTTTTGCCAATGGCAGAGAGGCAGCCATTAGGCTGCTGAAGCTGGGACAGCTCCGGAAGAACGGGATAGAAAGAAGTGTATCGGCTGGTGAGGATCTTTTTTTTTGTTTGGGACTTAAGAACACTCTAATATGAGAAGAAATCTGTAAATTTATTGACAGAATTTGATTTAGCAGCGATTTTTTTTAGTAATGTCAAAGTGAGGCTTGGCTTTTTATTTTTACTTTTTTTTTTCTTTACTGAATTTCTATTGCGATCTAGTTAATCAGACTGGTTTTTTTCTTTTACATTTATATATTTACTTGCTTTCTCTTCGCCTTTCTGACTGTTTATATTTTTTAAAATAGAGGCCCCCTTTAATATTTTTTTTTAAATATACATAAATATACATACCGTATATGCTTGAGTATAAGTCGACCCGAATATAAGCCGAGGCACCTAATTTAACCACAAAAAACTGGGAAAACTTATTGACTCGAATATAAGCCGAGGGTGGGAAATGCAGCAGCTACTGGTAAATTTCAAAAATAAAAATAGATACCAATAAAAACTTTCACTAGGACAGTTGAGAATAAGTTTGATGTTCACAATTTCCTCTTTGAAAGAGACCAGTAAATAGGGAACAAGAAGATGAAGAAAAAGAAGTGTGTTTTTTCACACTTTTCACACTGCAGTGAACAAAAATGGCATCATAGGGACAGGCTTATTCTCAGTCCAAAGATTTGTTTCTGATTTCTTCCCTGATTTAAGGGAAATTTGGGAAACGATCTCACTATCATGAAAGGTTTAATTGATTCACTAACCCAAAAGATGATGATGATGACAGTGGGAGGCAGGAGTCACTCTCTCCCTTGCAAGAAAAAAGCATGTGTATGGGCTGCATGTACATCCTGTTTTGGAGAGCCACCATCTCTTTCACAGCTCTCCCTCATGCCTCCATTGCATGTGCACACATGCCATGGCTCAGTAGTAGGTCAACATACAGATGCCACACTAGGTTCCCTCTCAAAAGGAACATCCAACCTTTCTTGAGAAGTACAAACTTCATCTGTTCAGGATTGTGGTGACAAAGGTGAAGGAGGATGGGGCTGAGAGAAGGGAAGGGAAGAAAAGATCATTAACAGGGAGAAAGACAGGGAGAAACACCTGGAAGTGTGAGCCCTTGAGTTTCCTTAGGGAAGACCAGACAACAAGGGGAGAGGAGAGGAGGAGGAGGAGGAGAGTTAAAAAAAAAGAGTGGGAAACCAACTCACGCGTGCCATCAAAGCGGGTTGCTATGGTATCCAGGAAGGTATTTTGGGGAGCCAGGAGGCCCCTCATCACCGGCATTTTAAGACTTGCTCAAGGACATCGCCATCATCCAGTTGGAAGGGGGAAAAAAACCCAGAGGTATCTGAGAAGGACGGAAGCCGAGACGGGGCCCTTCGCTTCCTCTCCCCGAGTCAGGCCAGGGGGAAGCGGGGCTTTCTCCGCCTGCTGCTGCCAGAGGGGTGTGGGGGGTAGTGCAGGGAAAGGGGGTTCGTGCCGAGGCTCCGCAAGCCACCGCCGCCTCCTCCAAACAAGCGCCCTGACGGGAGGTGATCGTAGCCGCGATAGCAGAGACCGCGAGGTCAGACAGAGACGAGGGGCGCCCCTGAAGAGCTCCAACTGCAGTGAAGGCGAGCGGCCACCACTTCCCCGGTGCGTGGCAGCGGGGCAACTCCTGGCGCAGACTGGCCCGAAGTCCGACGTGACTCGCTGAGCCCTGCAAACGGCCGGCCGAAAGCCGAGAGGAGGACGTCCAGGCGGCTGCCGCCCCTGGATCCTAACTAGAAAGACCCCACCACCACCTCCGCCTCCCGCTCAGGCAGGATCCCCATTCCCCTGGCCGGCCAGGGGCACAGTTGCTTCCCACTCCAGAGCGGCGTCCCGTCTGTGGAAGCCCGAAGTCCTTGCGGCAGCGCCGGCTGATGCCTCGATCTGCTCTGGCTGCCTTCACATGTTCCGACGGCGAGTCCCGAACAGCCCGGGCACCGCTAGTCAGCCTCGCTCAGCGCCCGGGGTGGCATTGCAGGCGCAGCCTTTTGCAGAGCCGAGCCGGGCCGGGCCTCACCTCCTTCTCTCGCTCTTCTTGCAAAGTGCCGCCGAGCTCCAAGTTGCTCGACTTGGCGGCGAGCGGCTCCTTTACTCGCCTGTTGTATGGGAGCTACCGCGCTCGCCTCCGGAGCAGCCATCCGCAGTTTCAGCCGCTTTAAGGAAGAGCCGCCGCATGTGTCTTCAGTAGCTATGGTAACTTTCAAGTTGAGGATGCTGGGTGCTGCTGCTGCCGCTGCTGCTCCTCAGGGCTCTTGAAGCTAATCCTGGTTTGTTCGTTCCTGTTCATTGGAGGAGACCATGGCTTGGTCGAGGTTGTGGGGGGGAAAGAGGATCGGGGATCTCGGGCTGTTTATGTCACTGGAAAAAGTTTAGAAACTCACCCCTGACAATCCGCCCCCTCCATGCACACAGACAGACACACTTTCGTCCCACGCAGTCTGTTCTCCGGTCGGACAGATTCTCAAGCTCCGGAGCCGCCTAAAGTTCCTGTCTTCCTCCTCCCTCCTCCTCATTGTTTTGACTACTTTTCCTTTCCTTAAACCCCTCCCCAGAGAACTTGCCGCTTTTGCGGAAGAAGAACTCAAAAGCTCGTTTCTGAGCGAAGGGCAGGCAGACTTTTAGCTAAGCAGCTCTCCTCCTCCCAGTTCCTTTTACCGAGCACTACCCCAAAGCGACGCAAAAACTCGCGAGCGGAGAGTCCCCATCAAGTTCACACTCACACCTTCATTTTTTTTTCAGAGGGGAATCTGACTCGAGTATAAGCCGAGGGTGGTTTTTTCAGCACAAAAAATGGGCTGAAAAACTCGGCTGATATTCGAGTATATACGGTATATACTTTTTTCTCTTTTTAGGCTTTTTTCAGGGGGGAAGAAGGGGGAGTGGATTGAAGAAACTTTGTAACACTGCCAACTAAAGGCTTGAAAATATTCTGTTTGAAGTTGAAAAATATTCTATCTGAAGTTGAAAAACTTTTGTTTGAAAAACTTTTCTCAAGGCTACTGGAAATGATAAGATAGAGGGAAGAGTACTGGAGGATGTTTACACAGGTGCTCTTTGGAACTTCTATTATTAAATGAATATCTGAAGTTTGGCTTTGAAATTTGTGGAGAAGTCAAATAAGAGCCTTGGATAAATAAAAGGCAGTGTGTGTCTTTTTTTTTTAACTCCTTATTAATTGTTTCATCCCTCCCTTCCAACCCCACACTATTTTGTAATATTGATATATTTATTTTTTATTATATCTCATTTTTATTTTTATTTTAAAGGGGAAGCCTCAGAATATTCTTTTTTCGCTCTTTTTCTTTTTTTCATGGGGATGTCTGCCTTTTGATTTTTATTTTTGACTTATTTTTATGGCTTTTTTTCATTTTCTGAGGTTTTTCAATTGGATTAAGGTGGGAAGAACTTGAAGAACTCTCTTTTTTTTTCTTTTTTTCCTTTTTCTTTGCTTATTACTTTTTGATATTATTGGGCTTTATTTTGCTTCTTTTTTTCTCTTCATTTTTTAATTTTTACTTTTGAATTATATTTGCATATTTCACAATTGGATTAAGGACTTGAAGAACCTGCAGAATTTTTTCTTTTTAATTTTGGGCTTTTTACTTATTACTGGTTTTGTTTTTCATTTTTTTATGGTGTTTTCCTTTTTCTAAATTGGATTATAATTGGCTACCTCACTAATTGGATTAAAAGACCCGGAAGACCCTGAGTTATCGAAATGAGTAAGAAAATTTTACCTTCGGGCATCTCAACTTCTGCTCCTGTCTCCCCGTCATCTGGAGGACGACTCTCAACAATGGTGAAGCAAGACAAAGCGCAAGTGGATTTAACGATGGTTATGCAAGGAATACAAGATCTTAAAATGAGTATTGAACAAAGAATGGAGAGTATTGACCAAAGAATTGGAAAGATGGATGAGAAATTTGAAAATTTTCAACAAGTGATGGTGAAACACGATGAGAGAATCCAAAAAATAGAAAAGAAAGACAAGCAAAGAGATGATACAATTGGAAATATTGATAACAGATTAACAATGGTCGAACAAGAAAAAAGTGGGATGTTGAAGTGGGAGATGGACAGGTCAGAATTTTATCTTAGATTTCAAAATATCGAGGAAGAAAACTTGGCGGCAGTAATGATTGAAATCTTGGCTGGAGTCTTGGAAATAACAGAGGAAAAGATGATGGATGGAGTAGATGAGATATATCGAGTCTTCACAAGATATGCGACGAGGAACTAATTACCAAGAGAGGTCCATGTTAGATTCACCAAAAAAACTATTAAAAACCAAATATTACAAGTGGTAAGAGAGAAGGGGTTGAAATATAAAGGCAAAGAGATCCTGGTCTTAAAACAAGTACCTAGAAAAGTGAGAGAGATTAGAAGAGAGTATCGATTTTTGACTAAAATGCTATTGAAAAAAGAGGTGAACTATAGATGGCTGATTCCAGAAGGATTAATGTTTACATGGCAAGAACAGAGACACAGAATTGATTCAATTGTGAAAGCAGAAATATTCTATAAGGAATTTTTCGAAAGAAGAGAAATGGAGATTGAAAAAGAAAAGATTTTAACTGAATTTGAAGAGGACCAAATGGAGATGGAAAAAGAAGAAGGCGCAATAGGTGGACAAATGGTCAAAGAACAACGTGAAATAAGATCTACGAGAGCTGTTAGACCTAAATATAAAGCATAACCATGGGGGGGGGGGGGGAAACTGATTTCCATGAATATAAATGGACTGAACTCAGCTATCAAAAGAAGGAAAACTTTTTACAAATTAGAGAAGCTAAAATTTGATATAATTTGCTTATAAGAAGTACACATTAAAAAACAACATGAACAATTATTGATACAACCAAAGTTAGGGAACATATTTACTTCTCTGACTTATTGTAAGAAAAGAGGAGTGGTTTTGTACATCAAAGAAACCACTCCAGGCAAATTGATTTATACTGATGAAGATGGAAGAGTATTAATAGTTGAAATAGTGGATAATAATATAAAAACACTCTTGGTTGCAATTTATGCCCCAAATGATAAACAAGAAGAATTTTATAAAAAATTACATATGAAAATAATTGAACTGGACTATGTTAATATACTTATGATGGGGGACTTCAATGGAATTGTAGACAATAAACTGGACTATACAGTAAAAACAACATGACAAAATAGGAAAACTCTCCCTAAATCCTTTTTCAAAATGACAGATGAACTAAATTTAAAAGATATATGGAGAGAAAGAAATGCTAAAACTCAACAATATAGTTTTTATTCAAACAGGCATTTATCGTGGTCCAGAATAGATATAATTTGGACATCAACAGAATTATTATCTAATATTCAAGAAATAAATATTGAAACAAGTACATGGGCAGACCATAATCCAATGACAATTAAATGGAAAGGACAAAAAAGAAGATCTAGATGGACATTAAACAATACTATTCTAAAGGAAAAAGATTTTACACAATGGATTGAAAAAGAATTGGCCTTCTTCTTTAATGAAAACAAAAAAGAAGATACTTCAATACAGAATGTTTGGGATACAATGAAGGCATATGCAAGAGGATTAATAATTGACTATACAAAGAAAAAGAACATTAGGAAGAGGCAAATGATTACAGCTCTAGAAGATGACCATAATAAACTGGAAAAAGAATTACAGAAGACGCCACAGAAAAAAGATATCAAACTTAAAATGGATATAATTAAACATAAAATGGATCAAGCAGAGAAAGAAGAACTGGCACAAAAAATTAGAAGTGCTAAACAGAACTATTTTGAAGATGCAAATAGGCCAGGTAGATGGTTAGCATATAAGTTGAGAAAAGAGAAAGAATCAAGGAAAATATCACAGTTAATAGATGATCAAGGTCAAATTTGTTATGGTAATAAGGAGAAAAAGACAATCATTCGAGATTTTTATGGACAATTATATAAACAGGAGGATCTTGATGAGGAAAAAATTAAACAGTATTTACAAAATGCTAACCTAGCTAAGGTACCTGATGAAACTCGGAAAATGTTAGAAAGTGCTATAACAATGATGGAATTAACTGAAGCACTCAACAGACAGAACAATGGAAAAGCACCAGGACCAGATGGTTTCCCGGCAGAATTTTATAAAACGTTACAAGAATCGTTGAGCATTCCACTGTTAGAAGTCATGAATGAAGTTATGATAAATAAGAAAATACCTAAAACATGGTCAGAAGCTTATATTACACTTATTCCAAAAGAAGGGGTTGACCCATTACAAATTAAGGACTATTTCCTTATTGAATGCAGACTATAAAATCTTTGCTTCAATCTTGGCAGAAAGGCTTAAAAAATACCTAAATAACTTTATTCACTCTGATCAGAATGGATTTTTACCAAAGAGACAGATTAAAGACAATGTGAGAGTAATCCTGGACACATTGGAATATTATGAGGCGCACCCGGAAAAACAAATGGCTTTGATATTTTTAGATGCCCAAAAGGCATTTGATAATGTGAACTGGAGATTTATGTTATTATTATTGGAACAGATGGGCTTTGCTAGAAAATTTTTCCAAGCAATAGAAGCCGTATATTATAAGCAAACGGCAAAAGTAATGATAGATGGAGAATTCACAGACTTTATCAATATTAAAAAAGGTACAAGACAAGGATGCCCATTATCTCCTTTGTTATTTGTATTGACCTTGAAAGTCTTAAATAGAAATATTAGAGAGGATATAAACATAAAAGGAATGAAAGTCAAAAAGGAGGAATTCAAATTGCAAGCCTTTGCGGATGACTTGGTCTTTATTTTGGAAGACCCTTTAGAGACAGCTTTAAAACTATTGGAAAAGATAGAGACATATGGTGAGATGGCTGGCTTAAAAATAAATAAAGACAAAACAAAGATTCTGACAAAGAACATGTTATTAAGACAAAGAGAAGAGCTGGCAGATTTATTGAAAATTCAAGTTACGAACAAAGTTAAATATTTGGAGATATATTTGACGTCAAGATGTACTACACTGAAAGAGAATAACTATATTAAGCTTAAACAGCAGATAGCATCTGACCTGAAAAAATGGGAAAACCTACAATTGTCATTGATAGGTAGAATTTCAACAATTAAGATGAATATTTTACCTAGAATTTTATATTTGTTCCAAACAATACCAATTAGGTTAAGTAAGGATTACTTTGAAGAATTAAATAAAATTGTGTTGAAGTATATATGGCAAGGCAAGAAAGTGAGAATAAAATTAAAACTTTTACAGGATGCTAGAATTAGAGGAGGATTTGGCTTTCCTAATTGGGAGTTGTATTATCAAGCTGTGGGTTAAAGAATGGATTAAGAAAGACTAGATTGTTGACATTAGAAGGTCATGATTTATTATTGGGTTGGCATGCTTTTTTATGGCATAAGAGAACTAAATCACAGGGTTATTTTAGAAGGCATTATATACAGGAATCGTTATGGTTGAATTGGGAGAAGATTAAGAAAAAATGTTATTTGAAAATTCCAGTTTGGTTATCAACTATTGAAGCTTTTTCGTATCCTATAACTTATAAGAAGGAACAAACAGTTAGATATGGGGAAATATTGGATGAAAAGGGTGAACTTAAAACGATGCAAAATTTAGAAGAACAAGGTATAAAGATGAATTGGTTTTCATATGCGCAAATACATGCAAGGTATCTTAAAGATTCTAAAATAGAAGGATTTTATGATAAATTGACTGTTTTAGATAGGATTATGACAGGTACTGATGAAAAAGTGATTAAAAAACTATATAGTTATTTGTTGGAAATTAAATTAGAGGAAGAACAAATTAAAGAAACAATGATTGCTTGGGGGAAGAATTTTGCATATGGGATTGATTTAGAGAAATGGCAAAAATTGTGGTCACAAAATTATAAAATGACAATGTCAACAGCATATAAAGAAAATTTGTATAAGATGTTTTACAGGTGGCGCTTTCCCCCGACAAGAATAGCAAGAATGTTCAAGAATAAATCTGAAAAGTGCTGGAAATGTCATCAGATACCTGGCTCATATTACCATATGTGGTGGACTTGTGAGGAGGCCAGGAAATACTGGACTAGAATTCGCATATGGCTGGAAAAAATGACAAAGAAACACATAGATTTGAAATCAGAGATTTTTTTTATTGGGAATCGTACCTGATATATAAAATAAAAATTTAAAGTATTTGATTGTAAATGTATTAACAGCGGCTAGGATTGTATTTGCTAAACATTGGAAGAGTGAGAAAATACCATTAGAGGAAGAAATTATTAAGAAAATATTGGAATGTGCTGAGATGAGTAGATTGACATTTGAAATTAGAGAACAAGAAGATAAACAATTTTATGAAGTTTGGGATCTTTTTTATCAATGGTTAGATAATACAATATAATGATAGAATATTTAGAAATTTAGGAAATAATGAATATATAATTTTTCTTGGTTTTGATAATTTTTTAGAATATTTTATTAAGATAGATTTGGTATGATTCTATGATTTGTTATAAAATAATTTAACTTAATTCTAGTTATCTCGCTTAAGTATGAATTAGTAAAATTATAGTCAAATGATTGTTCAGTAATGATATTGGGATATTTTACTGATGATTGATAATGTGAGTTATTATGTAATATAATTATTTTGATGACTATGAAATGGATGCACAAAAGGGAGTGGTAAACCAACCGATACACTGTAAATTTATGAAGAATGATATATAATTTTTTTTTATGTTTTATGTCTTATATGTTTTTTGTTTGTCGTTAAAATCAATAAAATTTTTATCAAAAAAACAAAAACAAATGTTGATAGGTGGGAATTAGAAAATGCCCCTTTTCTGCTGTAGTCCCTGCTTTATGGTATATTTTTCCCTTGAAGATTACAATGGCCCCAACCCTTGGTGGCTTTTTGCAAAGCTTTAAAAACTTGGCTATGTCCCCAGACATGGAGCTCAGAATGTGTGCATGGCTTTACTATTAGTTGATTAATCATCATAGTTACTATATATACTTTTTTATTTTGTGGATGTTTTATTGTTTTAATGTTTTTAAATTTGTTTTAATTATTTTAGAATTTTAGAATTGTAATCCACCCAGAGTCACTTGGCTGAGTTGGGTGGCTATAGAAATTCAATGAATGAATGAACAAACAAATGGCCAACAAATCTTGGACTGCACTTAGTAGAAAATCTGTAATGGACAAAATTTCCATCTGTCAATTACAAAAGACCATTCTGCTTAGAACTGCACTTATATTGCACTGGCACATTACAATATCCCAGGTTCTTGGAAAGAACTTGAGGCATATAAAGGCCAATACCAACTAAATAACTAACAGTTGTGATTTCACATTTATGTGTATAAAATAATAGACCAGAAAAATAATGACAAAGAATCATGTCCTTCATCTACACAGCTAAGTTGATGGACTACTTACCAAGGAAAATAGGTGGACATTACAAATACACCAGACAGTTGAAGAAGAAGAAAGGGCATTGGAAGAATTCCTGAAGGACAGTGAAAAAGATGCACTGAAGCTAGTATACCGGAAACCTTATTGAGAACTGGACAGACTGAAATTAGCCTCCAAGAAAAAACAAATGAAGAATAAAACCAGACATAGCAAGGCAAGGTATTAAAATATTAAGTATATTTTAAAAAATTAGCAGGGAAAATAGATAAAATAGATAACAACAATTTGCTGTTGTTATCTTCAACAACAGCAATAGTACTTAGACTTATATTCTGCTTCACAGTGCTTTTACAACCCTCTCTAAATAGTTTACACAGTCAGCATATTGCCCCCAACAATCTGGATCTTCATTTTACCGACCTCAGAAGGATGGAAGGCTGAGTCAACCTTGAGCTCATTAGGACTGAACTGCTGGGAGTGGGCAGAGCGAGCTTGCAATATTGCATTCTAACCACTGTGCCACCAAGGCTCTTCCCAAGACTTGGCAATAGTTAGGTGCAAGAAAATTGAAGAAAGAGACAGAGGAGCTAATCAAGACCAAGTCTTAAGGACAAATGCATACAATGCGAGAATTGGGAAGATAGCAACAGGCAGAAAATGCCATCTTTGCAAAGAAGGTGAAGAAATAGCTGCTGTAAGTAGATGGCATATACTGATTACAAACAATGGCAAGACAAAATCGCAACAATGTTGCATGGGAAGATCTATAAGATCTATTATTTGCCTGCAAGCAAGAACTTGGGGGATCACCGAATAGACAATTGATAGAAGAAGCTTTGTGCAAAGATCAGTGGCACAATAGAAGACACAGTTGCTGGCTAATAGACTGGGGAGGTTAATATCAAAGAAAGGAATATTTTAAGAAGACTCATTATAACCTCTACTGTTTGTCAATGTGTTGATTCTTCTATCAACAATCCTGAACAAGGCAGGCCATGACTATCAAGCTTTAGAAACATCTGCCAGGTTCTCCTGCCTCCTTTACATGGATGATTTGTAATTGTATTGAAAAGCACCATCTGAAACAGAATTGCTGCTCAACACTGTCCATATATGGTCCCAAGATACTGCAGTAGAGTTTGGACTTCACAAATGTGTCAGCCTTATCCTTACAATCAACAGGAGAAAAATGGTGAAAACTGAAGGAATAAAAATGAAGGAAATTACTGGAGATACCTGGGTATCCTTCAGAGTGGCATCATCAAGCACCCGGAAGTCAAGAGAAAGTTTAGAAATGAATACATTATGAGATGAAGAAGATCTTAAAGTCCAAACTAGTGATAGAAATACCATTAAGGCAAATAACAACTGGTCAATTTCAGTCATTAGATACATAGCTAGAATCGTTGATTGGTCTTAAATAATATGCTCTGGGACTTTAGAATTTAACCAAACAAGTACTTGCCATCTCACACCCCAGACTTAACAATTGTTGAGAAGAAAGTTGTGTCAGAAGCATCACAATTAAAATAAGCTAATTACTTCATTGATTGGAATGTATTTCTGTAAGGCAAGTATCTTTCCCTTTACTTGAACAACATATTACCACAAATTTACAAGTAAATAATTACTTGATTAACTCAGTTATTCTTGAGGAATATTGGGGAAGCTTCTTTTTTTTTTTTGCTATTTTGGAGTTCTTAGATGACAGTATTACAATGCCACATATATTGTATTCTATGTATTGTATAGAATACAATATATTTTGAACATGCACATCAGACAAAGACAAAGAATCTGGATAGGGGATGTTGCAATACCTGGAAACAGCAGAATAAAAGAGAAAAAACTGGAGAAATTTTTATGTTTTAATATATCAACTGTCAAGATTAGACAACAAGATTTTGGCAATGTCAAATAAAAATATTAAAATTCAACACATCATTCCTGTGAATTAATAACTCATTTCTAACAAATTGCAGTTAGAATTTAGAATCATTAATTGAAATAGCCTGATTAATTTGTATTAAAGTTTTTGTATGTCTAACTGAAACAGAAAAGAATTGTGAATTCCTAGAAGTTATGCCTATTTGGTAAAGGATAAACTACTAGATATGAGCTAATTCTTCAGATTGATTTCTCTGCTTTTCTTCTTTTCTCCAGTTGATGGTGGTACTGTACTGACAATTATAATCTACTAAATATACCAGGTATAATTTCTCACTAAAGAATCAGCTTTGTCTTTTAGCCTTCAGACAAATATCTGTGCTATACTTGTTAGCTGATTAGTGATGCAACTTTAAAATATACTGTTTTTTACTCTATTATTTCCTCTTTATTGATCAGAGCATTTTGTTAATTTTAAATGAATATTTTTTTATTTCATATCTCCCCCTCAATTCAGAAAAACACAATACTCTGATTCACAGGAAACCTCTTCAAGATTATTTTGGGAGAAGTTTACTAATCACAAAAAGGTAACAAGATTAGGTTGAATTGGGGAGGGGGGAAAGTATACAGTAAAAAATGATCAGATTTTGTAAATAAACTATATTCCATTTCTGTCATTTGTATTTTGAAATGCCTTTTTATTATTACTCTGCAGAAAGATGACAGAGGAAACAAGATAAATACTTTTGGAGAAAACACATTATTGTTATATCACAAGTCAGTAAAAATGTACTAAAATAGATAAGTATTTTGAAATTATATTCCAGATCAGATCCCCCACATATAATCACTCAAACTGATCAAGATTTGCAGGCATCTGTAATTACTTGGATACAGTTTAAGGTGCAAGGTGATTGAACGGCCATTTTTTTTCATAAGAGTCATGATCCAGAGTTTTTTCTTCTTCTTCAGTACAGAATAATCTGATGTGCTTAGAGCAAGGCATTAAATCTCTAACTGTCTGAGCATGAGCATTTTTTCCTTAGATTTGGAATCCTGATAGATCTGGAATACAGTAGGGTGGTGGGACCATTAAGGCCTTTGATCTTTCCATATATGCTTTTCTTGAGTGCGGCATCTCCTTAGCAATGCTCAGCAGAGGAATAATTTTCCTTTGATGAAGATGGCTTATCATTCTGTGGTCCTCCTATCAAAAAGAGAGGACTGTTTCTGTTATTCAGTGCAGACTCACAGCAAGCAAATTTTATGTGACATAATCTGCCTGCCTGCTTTGCCTGATTTTGGGTAAAAGTTCCTCTTTTTTTATAAAAAATTCAATATTTACATACATGGTGTGTTATGAGTTAATTTTGTGAGTTTGCTTGCAAGCAAATTTTATGACAGACTGAATTAGCCGATGGCAGATAGATAGATCTCTGAATGAATCTGTGATTCTGTGAGCAACTCAATCAGCCTGCCTACTTTGCTTGATTTTGGGTAAAAGTTGCTCTTTTTTTATTAAAAAATTCAATATTTATATAAATATTTATAATATTTACATACAAGCCTTGCCCAGCCAGTCACATGACCACCACCAAGCCACACCCACAAATAAGGCCATGCCCACAGAACCAGTTAGTGGTCTCTGGGATTTAAAATTATGAATTTGAAGGTCCCTGAGGTCCAAAAAGTTGGCGACCCCTGCTTTAAATAACAAAATGAAAATAATCTGAGTTTAGAATATGATTTTTGAAATGTTCAAGGATTTAGAAAACTTTGAAAAAAACTAACATTCATTTCTTACAATGTCATTGTTAAAGCACAACTTATGATTAAATTAACTCATAGCAACTTGAATAACGAGTACTGAATAGATATAAATGAGAATTATATTACATAGAAAGCATGGGTCATCACTGTGCACATAGGATGGTATGGAAGTCCATGAGGAAATTGTGTTATTGAAATCAAACAATTCTGAAAGCAGCCTGGATTAAAAAACACAGGATCATATGTTAAATAAATAAGTATAAGTGAATATACTTTCCATCTGATGATCCTCCAGCTGATGATTAGTTCTCTGGGTGCACTAGTTCTTCATTAAAATAACTGTAATTCAGCAGCAATATAATGATGAGCGAATACAGATTGGAATAAATATTTACTGAGTTGCAGAATTTATGAGAACAAATGCAGATGTACATGAAAAAGTTTGAAAGTGTAATCCCAACTCCCAACAGAGCTCGTTGGAAAAAAACCCTTGTAATACCTGTCTGAGATAGGGATTGACAGATTTCATATGGAAAAATAAAGGGAACAAGAGATCTTTATAGAATGTTGCAGTGTTGGCAATAAAGCAAGCATAGTGTGTGTTTGGCTTTTGCTTACTAGTGAACTCAATCACTATGGCTTGTTAAACATATTTTATGGATTAGCATGCTGTATGAGCCTTACTAATTGGCATTTATTTAGTAAATTATGGTTAAACAAACCACAGTTGAGTGCAATTGTTGGGGGAAAAGATCTTATTTCTTTATCACCACTGTGATCTCAATTTTCATAGAGTGATCAAAAGTTGAAGCTCCTAGATACTAATAAGTTGTTTTATAGTTTTTCATCATGGGATCAAAGCTGTGGGAGGTATGTACTTGATCCCTTTGTTTTGGGTGGAATGGTTGCTGGAAAAGTGGGAAGGATCATCTCTGAGGACAATATAGAGCTGCTAAATCTGGGCTGCATTAATCTGAACAATCATTAGGTGGCAAGGAGTTTGAGCTTTATACATTATATCTTTGATGCCACCTGGTGATCATTGGGAGTTTTGCAGCCTGAGATATACAGTGGTCTTGACTGCACTTGAGACCTGGCAAACATTATTGACCTTTGAATAAAAATGTATAAAATTTGGGTGGGCACGTTGGTCATGGAGCCCGGTATCCATGGGGAACATAGGAAAAGATGGGGGAAATGCATCACTTTATACAGTAATTGTTTTGAGAAGAGACTGGACAGCCAGTTGTCTGACATGGTATAAAGTCTCTTGCTTGAGTAGGGCATTGACTAGAAGACCTCCAAGGTCCCTTCCAACTCTGTTATTCTTTAATTTTAAAAATGTTGCATGTTGGTATTGCACGTACATGGTGACCACACAAATGTTTTTAACTGCAGTTCCTATAAGTCCTGATTATTTGTTATGATACACAGAGAATTATATTACAAAATTCTGGACACTAGCAGTTGTCTACTCTTGTCCTAGATTAGAGGTGCACAACGTAGGAACTGACTCCATCAAACCCTTGAAAGTCTTAGGTGTCTCTTCTCCCCCTACTAAGACCTCTAAAAGTTGCCACTAGACTATATTAACAACTTTTAAGAAACAGGAAATTATTAATACATGGCAAAGGGATTATTTATCATACTCCCTATATTAAATTATAATTAATTTTAATAGTAAATTGAATCAGATTTAATGTCCTTTTTTTTTTTTTTAGCTCTGGCACACTATGGAAGAGCCAAATTAAACTCTTGACCTAGAAGAAATATCAAGAACTGGTGCATGAATGGGTGATTTGCTATAGATAATCTACCAATTCCAACTCCCAATTATTCAGTAATGTGAACAATAAAATTGTTTATCATCGTCTGACAAAATTAAGTACTTAAAATTTTCTTCTACATGAGCAACAGTGAAAGGGAAGATGACCCAATGGTATGTGGCACCATCATCCCTATAATGACCTGGGTGCACATTCAAGTGCCCTGCTTGGGAGTGATGAGTGTCTTCACGGCCTTGTTGGACTTGGAGTGCACTCAGTGCCTAATCAGCCTTCAAGCAAGTGAAGAAACTAGGACTGAGACTGAGAAAGTTGAGGCAGTCCATGAGATTCTCCCATATGGAAAATCCCATATGATGATTCCCATATGGGGGGAGCACCAGCAACTTGCCTAACAGAGATGGTGAGTTTCAGGGCCAGGACTCATGCAGAGCCTATCCATTTTATTGTGGCTCCTAAAATGACCAAGACCATGGTCCTAGGACTAGCCTGGTTGAAGAAGTGGAATCAGTCATAGACTGGGACAGCAACAAGTGGCTGAGGAATGAGGAAGAAAGCAGTTAGCTGGCAGGGGCCAGCAAAAGCACCCCACGCAATCACAAGCCTGCAATTAGCAAAGTCAAAGCAGAGTCAGCAAATACACTAAAAGGAAATGAGGAGTTAATGCTGCTCATTCTGAATGAATACCATGACCAAGTAGAGATTGTTAGAGATAACATTATTTACCCTAACTGGTTTAGGTAAAATAATAAATATGTTGTCATGGTTTATTAGTTAAAGTGTCTGCAACTTTAACTGCAGGATTGTAATTAAGGGAGTGGTTGTAAAAGCACCATAAAAGAAGCAAGGTATCGCAGCTTGCTCTCTCTGGCTTGATGATCCCTAATTACTGCATGGATTGAAGACTGCGTTTTTTCCCCTACTGGAAAAGGAGAGAGAAAGGACTGATTTGTAAGTGAACTGACATTGGATATTCTACACGGACTTTGCTAAATGAATATCCTTGAATGGACTGACTAAAACGATACATGACTAATGGACTGTTATCTTGACTATGCTATAACTCTAAATGGAATAAACTATATTTTTGATAACACAAGTGTATCTGTTATTTTTACTGTATGTTAACAAACATACAAACTTATCTCACTCATTTATCTGTGTACCTATCTGACTAACGCTGAACATTCTGTTTAGCTTGTCTCCTTAACCCTGGTTGGGGAACCCAGGCTTAACACTGGTTATGGGCCCAGAGGCTGCAAAGTCAGTTTAACTAGGATAAAACAGATTTATGTAAAAAGTGAGAGTTTGTGTTGTTACACATTACAGTAAACAGACAGCTGTGTTTTATTAATTATAGTTTTATATCCATATAAAGAAAACATGGCACAAGTCAATTTACAAAGTTTGTCCCTTATATCCAAGTTGGATGGAACAAACTATGTATCATGGTCTATGAAATGTAGTCTACTTCTACGAAGAGAAGGTCTGTGGAACATAATTGAAAATCCACCAAACGTAGAGGAATGGGATCCAGAGGTTGAGGAAGATAAACAAAAAATAAAAGATTTTAAGCAGAAGAATGAACAAGCTATTTGCATAATAGGACTAACACTATCTGACCAGCAACTTGTTCATATCCATGGAGAACAAACGGCTGTTGGGTGTTGGCAGAAGCTGAAGAGGATTTATGTCCGAGATAACGTTAGTGCTCACATAAATCTTACATGGAAGCTTTTCAGGACACATCTCCAAACGAATGGTGATATGCTTAGTCATTTGGAAACTATGAAAAGCATTTTTCAAGAACTGCACAAGAAAGAACTTATTTTCTCTGAACTACACCAAGTCTACATAATTCTATCATCACTAGACGAAAATTATGATAACTACGTCACTTCCCTTGAAATTTTGCCTTAGGAAAGTTTAACTTTAACTGATATAACTGGCAGATTGATTGAAGAGGCAAGAAGAAGACTTGAAAGAGATCAGTTAAGGAGGGAGCAACCTCAAAAAGAAGATAATGAATCTCCTATTGCATACGCAATTAAAAAGTGTTTTAATTGTGGAGGAAGAGGACATTTGGCAAGATTTTGTAAAAAAGCAAAGCGCCAGAATGCTGGCCAGAATACTAAAAGTCATCAAAAGATAAATAAAAATTTAGAGTTAGCCATGTATACTAACGGAGCTGTAAAAAATAATTTATGGGTGGTTAACAGTGGAGCATCCCACTGTATAACAAATGATAACAAAAATTTTATTGAAATGTCCAAGAGTACACAGCAGATATCGTTAGCCAATGGCTGGAAACTGAAAGCTAAAGGTCAAGGTATAGCATATTGTTCTTTCATAAAAGAGAATGTAAAAATGTTATATGTACCACAACTTAAGTTTAATTTAATTTCAGTTAGAATTTTGGTTAAACTAGGATATGTAGTTACCTTTAAAGGAGATAACTGCATAATTGAGAAAGAAGATAAAGAAAATTACTGCATCTTTAAGAGGTGAATTATATGTGTTAAATGATAATGATTTAATGGTGGCTAACACGGTTTATGATAATAAGAAACCTCATGATGAATGTATTCACTTGTTACACCGATGGCTAGGGCATTTAAATTTTAAAATGCTTAAGAGAACTGTTCAATTATCTAAAGGAATAAGTTTGAAACCTTGTAATAAGTATTTGCAATGTTTTGCCTGTAATCAAAGCAAAAGCAGGGTCATACCGGCTAATAGAGTTGATGGATTTACTGCCAAAGAGCCTTTAGAAGTAGTATTTGCCGATTTAATAGGATCGAAAAAACCAAGTGTGGGAGGAGCTCGATACATATTAAGTATAATGGACCACTATTCTAGATATGGGTTTTGCTATTTAATGAAAAGCAAAACTGAAACGTATCTAAATCTCTTTAATTGGATAAAATTTGCTGAAAGGAAAACTAAAAAGAAATTAGTAACTCTTATAACAGATAATGGTGTGGAATTTACAAATAATAAATTCCAGAATAGACTTAGAATGTTAGGTATTCAACATAAAAAATCTGCACCATATAGGCCACAACATAATGCCTTTATAGAGAGACGAGGCCAAACACTACAATCAATGGCACGTACTATGTTGTCTGATTCAGGATTACCTGACAATTTATGGGGAGAAGCAATAATGTGTGGTAATCATATATTAAATAATGTTGTTAATTCAACAACAGGTGAATTACCATTCACACTGTGGCATGGTACAAAACCTGATTTAAGTTACATGCACACATTTGGAGCACCAGCATGGGTGCATATCCTTTCACAACTCAGACAAAAGGACAGCACAGAGCTAAAAGATTATTTTTTGTAGGATATGAATCTAATCACAGATCTTATAGATTCTGGGAACCAGGTACATCTAGAGTTTACACCAGTGCTGGTGCTAAATTCCTAGAACATGTAGGATGGAATAGATTAGAGCAAGATTTAAATAACGAAGTAATTATTGAACCCTACAAAAGGCAAAAAGATCAGACTAGTTATATGAAGAGTCCAATTAAAGAAGAAGTCCACGGAGAGCAAATAGGACCAGAACAAGAGCAAACAGTTGATCAAGAAGAGTTAGATAATCAAGAACAGTTAACAAAGGAAAGTCCACCTGTAAGTCCTATAATACCTAGACATTCTACACGTGTAACTAGACCACCTGATAGGTATCAAGCAAGTATAGTTTGCCAAGTAACTAAAGTTCCAACTAGTGTAGATGAACTTAGGATGTATCCTGCTAAGGATCAGGAGAATTGGCAAAAGGCAATGGAAAAAGAACTAAATTCATTAAAGGTAATGAAAGTATATGAAGATGCTAAATTACCTCCAGGAGAAAAATCTATTGGGTGCAAATGGATATTTAAAGTAAAAACTGGAAATGATAGGACTGTTACCCATAAAGCTAGGTTGGTAGCTCAAGGATTTAATCAAATTGCATCTGATTACGATGAAGTTTTCGCACCAAGTCTTAAAGCAACATCTTTGAGAGCAGCTTTAGTGTGGGCAGCTAAGAAAAACTATGTCATTAACCATTTAGATGTAGAAACTGCTTATTTGCATGCACCATTGCAGCACACTATATATTTGAAAAAGCCAGTTATTATAAAAGACAATAAAGTAAATAGTAATGATTGTTGGAAACTCAAAAAGAGTCTTTATGGGTTGAAACAATCTGGCTTTGAGTGGAATCAATATATTGTGAAAGAATTAAACAATATAGGTTTTAAATCTGGTTTTGCAGATCCATGTGTGTTTAAAAGAGAAAATAATGGAACGGTGTCATTATTGTTATTATTTACAGATGATATTGCTTTGATAACTAAGACTAATAATGAAGCTAATGAGATTATATCATTATTAGCCAAAAAGATAAAATTAAAGCATTTAGGTGAAATTAAAAAGTATCTAGGATTGACAATTAACAAAACAAAAAATGGATTTAAGATATCTCAAGAAGATAAAATTTGCCAATTAATTAAAACATACAAAATGGAACTTTGTAAACCGGCAAAGACTCCAATGAGTCAGGAAGTTTGCCAAACTGATGATCAAAGTCCCAAATTTGATAAGTCTATATATCAATCTTTGATTGGTAGCTTATCATATATAAGCAATTGGTCAAGGCCAGATATAGCTTATAGTGTAAATCAGCTGGCACGTTTTAATTCAGATCCACATCAATGTCATTGGCAATCATTAAAGAGAATTTTAAGATATCTTAAAGGAACAATGAACCATGCATTGTATATAGAACCAAAGGGTGATTTGAGTCTTAGTGCCTATGCAGATGCAAGTTTTGCAACTGACATAAACACTAGAAAATCAACATCTGGGATGGCTATATTATTTGGTAAGACATTAATAGGATGGAGGTCAATCAGACAACAGCATATCAGCTTGTCCACGATGGAAGCAGAATTTTCATGTCTGTCATTACTATGCACTGACTTAATTTTGTACAAACAGTTATTATTAGACATGGGTATAACTGTTAAAGATTCCATTGTTGTGTACGAGGACAACCAAGCAGCCATAAAGTTAGCTACTAATAATGCTGTAAAAACTAGATCAAAGCATACTGATTTAAGATACTTAAATGTTAGAGAATCTGTAAAGAATGGGCTAATTAAATTGGAATAGTGCATGACGGAAGAAAACATTGCAGACCAATTTACAAAAGCTCAAGGAGTAATTAAGTTTAAAGAGACTTGTAACAAATATGATTTAAAGATGTAAATAGTTATAGTATTATTATATTTACCTAAAAGGGGAGAATGTTAGGGATAACATTGTTTACCCTAACTGGTTTAGGTAAAATAATAAATATGTTATCATGGTTTATGAGTTAAAGTGTCTGCGACTTTAACTGTAGGATTGTAATTAAGGGAGTGGTTGTAAAAGCACCATAAAAGAAGCAAGGTATCGCAACTTGCTCTCTCTGGCTTGATGATCATAATTACTGCATGGATTGAAGACTGCGTTTTTTCCCCTACTGGAAAAGGAGAGAGAAAGGACTGATTTGTAAGTGAACTGACATTGGATATTCTACACGGACTTTACTAAATGAATATCCTTGAATGGACTGACTAAAACGATACATGACTAATGGACTGTTATCTTGACTATGCTATAACTCTAAATGGAATAAACTATATTTTTGATAACACAAGCGTATCTGTTATTTTTACTGTATGTTAACAAACATACAAACTTATCTCACTCATTTATCTGTGTGCCTATCTGACTAATGCTGCACATTCTGTTTAGCTTGTCTCCTTAACCCTGGTTGGGGAACCCAGGCTTAACAGAGATGTTCAGAGAAAGGGAGTCAGATGTGCTGCCGTTCCATCACCTGACAGACTGTAATATTGAGATCTTGCCAGGGACAACATTACATAAGCTGAAGATCTATTCAATGACACCGAAGGAGATGGAGGAACCTCAGGGATTTATAGACAAGAACTTAGCCAGGGGATTTATCCAGGCAGTGAACTCAAGGATAGTTGCCCCTGTGCTTTTCAAAGAGAAGATAGACAGGTCTCTTGGGCTGTGTGCGGATTACCTGGATTGAATTGTATCTGCCTAGAGACTATGTATCCTCTTCCCCTCATGAGGGACATGCTTGGTTAGCTATCCAAGGGGAAGATTTTCATCAAATTAGTTTTGAGGGAAGCCTATTACTAGATGAGGATTAAAGGAGGAGATGAATGGAAAACTGCATTTAATTGCCTCTGAGTTGCTACTAATTTTGAATAATACCATTTGGGTTGCAAACAGCGCCAGCAGTATTTGTGCAGTTAATAAACTAGGTTCTGCATGAACACCTGTGCAAAGGGGTGCTGGTATACTTGATTGACATTCTAATGTATATCACCATGAAAGAGCATGTGAAGCTGGTGAGGGCAGTACTTGAGGAGTTATGTAAAGCCCAGTTGTACATGAAGTTATTTAAATGCGACTTCCACAAGAGCAGCCTAGATCCCCTGGGATATTGCATCTCTCAGGACAGGATGGAAATGGACTCAGGTATTATTCCTTAAAAGTTCATGAAAGTGCTAATTGGAAATCTTAATTCAGAATAAATTGTACTAGCATTCATATGTTTCAAGCATGATAATGTTGTCAGATGAAACAAAGTTTAAAAGGCAGCTGTCCAAAAAATGGAATTGAGTCTGGAATTGAACAGCACAAAATAGCAGATTCTAAAGCATCTGAACATAGGACAAAAAGCAATGGATGGAAACTAATCAAGGAGAGAAGCAACCTAGAACTAAGAAGAAATTTCCTGAAGTCATCAGTGGAATGACTTCCTCCATCACTGGAAATTTTTAAGAAGAGATTGGACAGCCATTTTTCTGAATGGTATAGGGTTTCCTCCTTCAGCAGGGGGTTGGACTAGAAGACCTCCAAGGTCCCTTCCAACTCTTATTCTGTTAAACATAGTAATTTGGATTGTCACTGAGCTATTTTTGAAGCAAACACACTTTGTTGTGAGTCTGAAAATTCCTTCCTTCCTTGCCAAGATGTTTGTGTAACACATCTATCTAATACATGAGTCCCGAAGTGCTTTATCTTGGACTGGGAGTGCAATTCCATGCAACTTTTTGGCAGGAATTCTTGAAAATGATAAGATCCTCCCAGGGACTTAGCTCCCCCTATCATCCACCAATGGGACAACTGAAAGAGCCAACTCATTAGTAGAGCGACCCAGAAAACTTACTGGGCTGAACTGCTTTTCACAGAGATAGAATATAGCAACTCAGTGTTCAGCAGCACAGGTTTTACTCCTTTCAAGGTGGCTACAGGGACTGAGTTTGTGCCTACAGGAAGCTCCATCTTCAGTGTTATTAGCTGATTGTTAAAAGACATATGTGTGAGGCACTGAATAAGGCTAGGAAAGTTCAAAAAAGGCAAGCAGTTTGGAAGAGAGATCCCAGCGAGAGTTTAGAGTGGCAGATAAGGTCTATTTGTCCACCAAATACCTAAACCTGATGCAGCCTTGCAAAAAGTTGGGTCTCATATACATGGGACCTTTCCACATTGTCTGGATCATAAATCCAATGACGGTGGAGCTGAAATTGCCAAGAAGTCTCAAGCGAGTTCATCTGGTATTTCATTGCAGGTTTCTCAAACCTTTTCGGGGATCTTGCCTGAGGCCAGTCAAGCCTCCTCCCATCCTAGTAAAGGGAGAGGAGCAGATCAAAAGGATTTTCAATTCCAGATATCACAAGGGAAAATTACAATACCTAGTACTGTGGAAAAAACTACCCATTAGCAGACACTGAGTGAGTGGTTGCCCGAGATGTTAGGGCAGTAAGATTACTTAAGAAGTTTCACACGAAGTACCCTCAGCAGCCTCAATAGGGAAGGCAGCAGCAGTTGGTTTGTCAGTAATAATGTGTGTATATGTTTATTCCTGTTTTGTGTTACCCCTTCACTCACATCTTGACAAAGAAAGATGAAATGCAAAGATGGGAGAGATGGTATCTGGGCAATTAGGGCATCTCTGGAAATGCCCAAAGTCTCTGAGCATGGCTAACTATTTTCTCATAACAAAATGAACAGAAGTGATTGAAGGATGTAATTAACTGTGGGTGGCTCAGAGGGAAATGGGAAAATAACTATGCTCATGTTTGCACAGGAAATCCAGAGCTGGTTTTGTTTCTGTGCCAATGTAGTTGTTTAAATGAAGTATAATACTCTTGGAAAAAAAATGTCCCAGGAGTTTCTTTTTCCAGAAATACCAACTGGACAGTTGACAGATACTAAATAAAGCAAAATATCTGTCTTCTGTCTTCCCCCCAAAAAATATCTTTCCAGCAAAATTTTTTAACAAAATACATGGCTTAGATAAATCCCTGCAGTTTCAATATTACTTCCATTTTTTTTCTCATTGTTTGCATTAAATTTCAAGGTGGAATCAAGAAAATCCAGATTATGGCAGTCGCTGAATACTTTTTCTTAAGACTGAAATGTATCCCCTTTTTTCGGTTACTTCAATTTTTATAATTATGTTTGATATATTAATAAACTAGATTTAAAAAGAAATTAAGAAAAAACTCCCTTTTTATTACTTCTCAGCTTATTTATGTTGACTGCTTATTGGAGCATATTGCCAATTCATATTTAGATTCTAGAGTGTGCTGTGCTGTCTCATTATTCCATGCTCTCTTTTTTGCATTTGTGTGAATTGTTGAATACAAAATGTAAATGGTGCATCATATTTGTTGCATGATGTCCCCTTTATGCATTAATATTACTGAAATTAATAGCAAATATGTGCGTGTTGAAATGCAGTATACAGTACTGAAAAAGTCAAAAAGTTCAACAGGATGTACCTATTTTTTAACCTTATATGTTTTCTTTGATTCTTGTACTCAACTAATGAAAAAGTCATGCCCCCCCCCTCTTTTTTTTTTTCAAGAGGCTACCAAATGAAATAAGGACAGTGGATGATCTCTATTGTTTTTCTCCTGGTTGCTTTTGAGGATCATGCTTGGAGGAAGAAGAGAGTGGTGTAGTGTGGCTGGACTGCACTAGGCAGGCTGCCACTGCTCCATTTTTCTCTTTTAACAAGAAGATGAAGAGGTGATAGCAACACGGAAGCACTGTTTCTTATCTGTCCAGGCATGGACATTTACTGACCTTTGTTGTTTTATGAAAATCCCATAGAAAGTGGATAATCATTATTGTACTGTTTCTCATCTTTTTTGATCTTTCCAAAAATGGATATGTAGAATTTGTCACCCATTTAAATGGCTACAAATTAAAGCTAAGTTATGTTTCCTGGAGACAAAATTAGCTATCTCTTATGGGAAATGTTTTCCTTGGTTTTAAAGTGCTATATGAACAGATCTGTACAAAATTTATTATGCTTGTAGAACCAGCCCAAGGCTGGTTTATGAACCTGTAAATATTTTATGAACAATATAAATGTTATAAAATGAATGGGGAAAATAACTTTGGTTATGTCTGAATCAGGTGCAGTTGGGGCAATTAAGGACAAATATTTATTCACTCATGGAAAGACTGACTACTTGTAACATGTCCTGTTTGCATTTAAAATCCTCTGCTAATTTCTAATGCCAGAGTCCTACTTTGCTACATTGATGGCATTGTATCTAAAAAGGATGAAATGCAATAGACTTTGTCTGTGTGCCATGAAGAAGGGAGCTTTAAAAATTGACAGGTGTATCCTTAGCTGACAGGGACACTCTGTGATCACCTTGTTGCAGCTTTGAGTGGGTGGTAAGATAATGGAGGCAGGGTCCCTTGGGCACTACAGGAGTAACTACACAAAGTTAAGGATGGCACTACAGGGTATGAAGATTTTTTAAAGATTTCCTTGTAGAGAATTATTAACAAAGTGAACTAGGGCTTGTAATTCATGGGTGCTAGGATTGCAGGATCGTAATTTAGTTAAAACTCTGACAACATTTTACATCTACTTTCCAAACTATTTTCAAGGTAGTGCCATAAGTGCTTTGTATTGATCCAATTATGAAGTTAGGGCAACATGAATAGCTGAAATCAAATGTATTTAGCCCAGAAACAATTATGATTTATAAGGCAGTTCAGACTGAACATAATTATTCCTTGCCACCAAGGCTATCTCTGCTTCTTGAATAAGACAGATCCCCAGGTACATATCACAAGGGCAAAAATACTATCTTTCCATGACAATCCTTGTACAGTAATCTCATTATATCCTAGAGCAGGGTTTTTCAAATGGTATCCCAGAGAGCCCTAGGGATCCCCAAGGACTTGGTGGAGTTCCATGAAAGATCAAGGGTGGGGGGTGAAAAATTCATTCAAATGCAGTCAGGACTATCCTAGTAATTTTTCTAATAGAAGAACTTCTAATAGAAGTTGTTCTCCCATGAAAAAACACAATGGTTGGCATTTGTTCATCAGGAGTTTCATGAAAAGGTTTCAAGTATGAGAAATTTGAAAAGCTCTATTCTAGAGGATTTTCTGCTTTTGGGGCGTTTCTTGAAACCAAACCAGTTCCCCTTTAGGTATAATGGAACAGAGTAGCAAAGAGCTTTGGCGCTTTTGATTTTGGTAGCAGGTTAGAGTGTCCTAAGAAATACCCAACAACCCTACAATTACACATTCATAGACTTGTCTCCATAACATGTACATCCTTTGCAAGTAGTGATCTCCTTTGCTGACCTCACAAACTACTTATAGGCATAGTTCATGAAGTATAAAAGTATGCTGTTGATTGTGCCTTTTAAAGACAATTTACAAGTTATAATTTCATCTAGTATAAATCAGCCTGTTTTTAATTAAGCAGCCCTGCATATAGCAACTGGCCTGTAGGCTACTTTGTTTAAAAATGGTCCTATTTGTATTTTCAATGTTCCATATATGCAAATGCAACAAATATATTATCCTAAACCATATTGTGGATTTTCATGGTCCCTAAAGCTTTCTGGGGATCCAAATGGTTAATCTTATCTCTAAATTTAAACTTAATGAAAACCAAAATCTCATTAGGTTTGGCATAATGTTGGGTAATTACAAAAAAATAGTCATTACAATAAACAGGACATTGTGCCATGTAATCCAGTATCCTCTTTTACTCATTGAAATTAAAAACAGCTTTTTTTTCCTCATCTCAAGAACATTCAGGGTCTGCTGCATGCTATATAATTTAGCCTCCATCCCCCTCCTTGCTTTTCCTACAAAAAGCTAAGAACTATTTACTATGTATAGTACTATGTACTATGTACATAAAGAATGATTGGCTTGTTTTCATTTACTGTTCTGTATAGTCGAGTTATGAATGTAATGGAGCGTGCCAATTACATTAACCCGAGGATTTGTAGGAGTGATCACGTAACTTGAAAGTGATCACTCCCTGCTTTTGCCTATGCATTCGCTAATCAAATGTGCTGTGGTTGTTAAGTGCATGAAGTCCAAATGCACTAAAGGCCTGACCCACTGAGATATCTCATGCTTGCCCACCCCCCATTCTGGCCAACCAGGTCACTTACCTTATGTAGATCTCAATGATCGATGGAGCTGTCTCCTCTCCAGTCTCTCTGCTGCAATTTCATCTTGAGCAAAGGCTTGCTGATACCTACAGGGATGACATATTGCATCCCTATAGGCTCTGATTGTTTTTGAAAAAACCCTTTGCTAACAAGAACAGAGTCTGGTAGAGGTATGCAAGTCCCTCCAGGCCTCTGGTCTCATCGGCAAAGGCCTCCTCAAGTCTTTGGCCAATGAGAACAGAGGCCTGGAGGGATGCACACATTGCTCCCGGGCTCTGTTCTCATTGGCAAATGACTTGAGGAGGCCTTTGCCAATGAGAATGGAGGCCCAGAGGGATGCACACACTCCTCTTGGCCTCCATTCTTGGCAGCAAAGGATTTTTTGCAAATATGGCAAAAGGCCTTGCAAACAGAGGGAAAGCGTCAGTGCTTCAGGCCTTCACTTGCAAAGCCTTTTGCTACAGATCTCATTCAGGCTTCTGTTTGCAGAGAACAGAGGCCTAAAGTACAGTGAGATCAGGTGAGATCAGTAGCATGAGATCTCACGCTACTGATCTTGTCTGATCTCATTGTTGTGAATGAATAATACCAATAAAGTTATCTTGAGCTTGAAGTCAAGTGCAGGGTTCTGGCCCTGCACTTCTGATTGGCTGTTAATGGCAGAATCGGATTGGTCCATTTAGGAGCATCTGATTGGCCATTAACAGGCCATTTCCATTGGTTAATGGAGCTAGCGCTCCAGGTTTGCTATTGGTTGAATAGTTAATAAGTTGCCTATATAAGGAAGGCTATAGCAGCCCTCCAGTTGAGCTGTCACAATATATAAATAAAGAGTTTGAAGTTCACTGTTCTACCGGCTCGTCTCCATCATTCGCACCCATGCTCCAGACTTAACACTCATGATATTTTAAGCCTCTGTTCTCTGCAAACAGAAGTTGTGTGTGATCTTGCAGTACTTTAGGCTTTCATCCTTTGCAAATGCACCAAAGGCCTGAAGCACCAAATAGGCCAAGAAACTGAAGGGTCCCAAGATCTTTGCAAGGTGAATATCCACAGGCCTAGTGCCTGTAGAGACCCATCAGTGTGTGTGTATGGGCGGGGGGGGGGGGGGAAATAGACAGGGCAAATGTTGCAGAGCCTCTGTGGTAATTCATAAGTGTGAATGATTGCTTTAGTGCTGTAACATTTTTAAATTCGGGACTGTGTCATAAATATTTGGGAGGGGGTTAGGTTGGAACTTCTAATGGTCGCTAAGTGATCTGTTTTAACTTGGGGATTATCTGTATTTAATAAGAAAGGAATGCACAGGAAATGGCGAGCTAGTTTTTGAGAGAGAGAGCAGTGCATCTTTAAAAGAGGCAGTAATGGGGCTCACAGTTGAAGCACCCAAGAGTAACTTGCCTAGGCCACCTCAGGAAGTGACAGCAGAAGTCAGGACGCCACCAAGACAATTTGTTCATTTCTTAGACTCTTGGCCATCATCCGACATGCCATTGAAATGTTCACTTCTGGATACATATGAGGCCATGATTCAGAATATCTTGTTCCTGCACTTTACTATTTTAGTATAAATAAAACAAATATGCATTATTTAGCCACTGCTAAATTTTTAAAAGAAAGGAAATTGTTAGGGATATACCCTAGCAGAATGTGCACAGCAGTCAGGCAGTCAGGCGAATATGAGAGAAAGCGTTTTTTAGTTTACACACTCAGTAAAAACGGATACACTGTCTTAGTTGAATAGTTTATTCCATTAAGAGTTTAGCAGGGTCAAACAGTCCAAATATCATTTACTAGTGTTCAGTCAGTTCAGTCCGGAGATTGTTCAATTGCAAAAATCCAGTGTCAAAAAATCAGTTAACTTATAATGTCAATTCATAAATCAGTCCAGTAAATATCTTCTCACAGTAGATTAGATATGCAGCATTCAAAACTCTTTTCTCCTTGGATGTCAGCAACAGGGAACATGCTTAACAATCAATCATCAATCCAGTGTCAATCCAGGTTCTCTAGCTCCCTCTTATGGCAGTTTCTCAACCGCACCCAAATTATATCATTTAGAGTTTAAAGTGAAAACACATTTAAACTTTGCTATCATGATTTATATATTATTTACCCAAACAACGTTAGGTAACTATGGTTATTCCTAACAGAAATGGTATAAAATCATTATTTTAAACCAAAATAGAGATTCTATTAGAGTATGTTATTCTGGGAAGGGATTTCTTGGAGTTCTGCTAAAAGATAATCTGTAAAGCCACAAGAACTAAATTGTGAAACATGTCTTCCTAAGAAGAGATATCTCAATGAATAACAAACTTCTAAGTAAAAGTTCCTTTTTTTATGTGAGCTCACAATTTTAATGAAATGGTTTAGGTTTACAAGTTATTTGCAAATACATTGACACAGCTCGTCAAACCTGAATCAAAAATTCTGATTTAAAAGCACTCTCCATATCAAACAAGAACATTTTATATGATGTTGATATCAATGACCAAGTTCAAGTCATTGCTATGGATTGAATAGTTTTGATATTATGACACGGACTGACTCGGGAATCCATTCTGGAATTGAGGTGTGTGTGTGTGTGTGTGTGTAGTGAGTGGGGAAGAGGTGCTTACATGCACATGCATGAATACATATGGGTGTATACCCACAACTCACCTCTGCACACAAACATGCACACACTTTTCCAAGACAATACAGAAGTTGAATTGGGCAGATGAGGGATCATGATGCAAGGAAGGGCAAACAGGATGGTTACATTCTCTAATGGGAGGGAATCTTTGATTGGCCACAGAGCGGATTGATCTTTATTTTCTGCCACAACCAGGCACAGTGGCACCTGCATTCTGCATGCAAAACTCCCCAACCCTGGAATCTGATTTCATCTTAAGCACCTTCAAAAAAATCTCTTCCAACACTTTGCTTCCTAAACAACTTCTGCCTGAGCCAGTCATTTCACTCTGTCTGAGCTTGGGTTCATTTTCTTCCCTCTCTTTGTGTAGCCTAAAATCTCCAACAGAAACAGACAGATACCTTTGAAAAAGCAGGGAAGTTTCCTAGAGAAAAGAGAGCAGCTACTAATTACTGTTTGCAATCTACTTGTACATTCAGTGAAAAAGAAATTATGCAGGCCTGAGGGATGTGTGAAACATAAGATAAAGTTCTTATATACTGCCACTGGAAAAAGAAGCAAAGTTTTTAAAATATACACCTGTTCCAGTGTTATGTTAAAGTAATTCCTAATCAGAAAATGAGATAGGCATCAGAAAAGGGAAATGCTGACATGGTCTCAGTCATTTTATATAAGTCATAATTCATCTTACGGAGTAAAATGTAAGCAAGACAATGGGCCCTGCCTTTTCCTTTAAGAGGCATGGCCCATAATTCATGTTTGCCTTCTATCTCTTCATCACTTCCTTTGATAGGATGTACAGCTTTTCCAAAGCCCTTCCTGTCCTCATAAGCAGAATATGAACTCATAATATGATCTTATACATGATCCTTGGGTGGAACACTATCTCCTCTACACAGGATCAGCGTTCTAGAGGAAACACTCTACAGAGTCTGGCTTGAACTCACTTTTCACACAGAATTCATAGTTCTAAAATCTAAATCAAAAAATAGTCATATCCTGGAATGAATTTTACCTTCTAGAAAAGGATAGAAACAATATTATTTATTGACCATTTCCAAAGAAATGTACAGGGCTTAGTTACTCAGGGAACTAGCAGTGCACACTGATTACTTTTCAATACATTCATGTAGAAATAATTTTAACAAACAGGATAATTTATGTGGATTAATTATGCTAAATGTTATTTCACTGTGCTCTAATTGATAAAATTTATGGTATCATCAGATACAACATTTCATTTTAAAGATTTCTCGTAAATTATGGTGGCCGTCGATGCTACTGTAATCCACAGCTTCTGGGAATCATAAACACAATCTTTTGCAGGATTCTTAATAGCCATAAATGTTGCAGCAATTATTTAGGCATGGTTCAGAGTGGGAGCCTAAAGCATGAAATCAATTATATTGATTCTTACTATTTCTAATCCTGTAATCTAACCAGAATCTTTATGGAATTACATTTCTAAAATTGGCAAATAAGTAAACTATCAACTGGCTAAATGGATAACTAGTTGAACAACAGAACACTATGAGATCTAGTTCTCAATAAGCTTTGTTACCACCACCCCCTATTTTCCTCTCCATATCATTTATATACAACTTTTAAACATGTCTATATTATTTCATAAGATCTCTCCAGGTCTGAATTATTATATGGAATGTGCTGTTGCTAAGCACTGGGCTTGTTCCATAAAGGCACGAGAATGTACCATCACATCAGCATTTTCTTTTCTAATGAGATGAGAATGGTGTCTGGCAATTGAACTTTGTTTGAAATAACTGGAAAGAAAAGGTTGATTGATGTTCAGGAACATGAGCCAATTTGATGTAGTAGTTGAGATACTAGGCTGCAAACCGAGATATTGTGAGTTCTAATCCTGACTTAGGTGCAAAGCCAACTGGATAACCCTAGGATAGTTACTTATTCTTTGCTCTAGAAAGTAGGCAAAGGCAATTCACTTCCAAAAAATGGCCAAAAAAATTGCAGGGATTACTTTAGCAAGTCACCAGAAGTCAACATTAACTTAAAGGCATACATTCAGTCCGCCACAGATCAGCCTCTAAGGACAGCACTGTAATTCATTTTTCTCCTGTATTTGGATTCACAACTGATTGCATTGTTCTTAAACCAGGTTCAACATGTATAAGAATTTGATGAAATGTGTCCCCTGATTACTTTAATCATGCCTGTTTTGTTTGGATGTTAGTTTAAGATTCCCAAAGCAATGGGAGGGGAAAACATCAGTGATGTTTTTAATGGCTTGTTTGAGAGATCCTTATCTGTAAGTGCTTTTTATTTTCAATTAATCTTTGGAAAAAGGAATAAGATAGCTATGGTATTTGAGCTTGGCTTTGTATGAAAGTCAGTTTTCTATTAGAATTACAGTAATTCTTCAACTAACAGAGGCACTCAGGACTGATTATGTGAAGTTTTTAAACCATGGCAATCTTTTCTAAAAATATTAATTACCCTAAGGCTTAGCTAGTCAAGAGATTGGTAACACCAAGGGTCAACTTCTGGTGCATGATGATCATCCATCCACCAAAACAGAATTGTATTCCAAGAGATAAATCACCATATTTAATCAATGGTGGCTGCCAAAAGTGAACAGAAACTGAAAGGATTTGGCCAACCTGAAATCTCAATACAACAATCTTATTATCAGATCCAAAACGGTTTAGGCCTGCTGAAGTCATATTTCCATTTCTCAGATTGCCACACAGGATGAGTGTGTTTGTGTTTGTGTGTGTGTGTGTGTAAGTCTGGAATGTCAGACCAGATAACAACAATAGACCACCCTGTGGGAACCAAGGTCATCTCAACATCTCAAGATGGCCAGAGACTGAGGGTAATTGCTCAAATGGTTGAAACCAAGGGACCTTACTCTGCCTATAGATATTTTGCCTACCAAGCCATCTTTAAAAATCTGAGTTTTGAAAGAACTATGATAGAAAAATCTGAGTTCCTGACATTCTTGATGATATTTACAAAATCTATTTAGCCAAATGTTACAAGGCGGAGAGTAAGTATATCCCCTAAAATAAACAATATTACTTTGAAAGTAGCTATTGACTCCCCAAAAATCGTATTTCTTTCCAGCCTGGGAAAGCAGTATACTTCCTACAGTAAAGAGAAAGCCAAGAGAACAGTGTGTACTCTCTGTTTTGTCTACTTTCCTAGACTTTTGTAACTGAAAACCTCTTTATCACAGTGTTACTGGAGCAGTTACCCCTTTTATCTTTTATCAGAGTTAGCTAGTAACTGTGGGGGCCAGGGCCAGGGGAGATGAATGACATCACCCTTTGTCAACCTTCCACTCACTCTGAAAACAACATCCATGGGGCTTTTTGTGCTTTCCTTCTTCAATCATTTCAAATGGTCCTTGTCCATTTGGGCTAGATGCTTCCATTTGTGACAGACTGACCTCAGCAATTCATTGCCATCTTTGTAGTTGACAGGTCACCTTTTCCCCAATTAGAACTTGTAGAAAAGATGCCAATTTGAAATCCAGCAGAATCTCTTTTTTACCTTTAAAACTATGTATAAAACTATATCTATATCTATATATCTATTTCTTTCTCTCTCTATATATATATGTGTGTGTGTGTGTGTGTGTGTTTTCATATATATGTGTGTTTTCTTAAGTTTTCATGGGTATTTATATATATGGTATTCAGCTTTGTTCGGGTATTTTCCCACGTCATTATAGATGTGCTTTTAAAGTTGTAGCAACGTTTCGGCAGAATCTCATCTGCCATCATCAGGCTTCTATACAGTATTCGTCTGTGAGTCAGACTTTCACAACCATTTCTGTTTTAAATTTGGTGCTAGCCTACGCTGTGCCAGAATGGTTTTTTTCTTCATCCTGATTGGTTGGGATTGGTTGGTCTGTGTTTATTGGTCTTGGAGTTTGCTGTGTTCTGCTTGATTGGTGTTTCTAATATCTTCTGTCTGTTTTGTAACTTTTTTTGTCTTGATTGGCTGGCAACTTGATTGTGTTTCCTGTGTTGGAGGCTTTTAGTGTGGCTTGGCTCCGAGTAAACGGATGGCTTTCATTTATTAGGAAGCTAGGTTTCATCTGGGTGCCTGGTTGGGGTGTGTTTGAGCTGGAGGTATCAGGGGGAGTCTGTTTGTGCCCAGGTGTTTGGCTGGCTTGTGGTGTGGAGATTTTTTTGTTTGAGAGTGCAGATAATTGACAGTCTGGTGGAGTCATCCCTTCTATTCATGCCTTCATGAACTCCACCAGACTGTCAATTATCTGGAAGCCTGCACTCTAAAACAAAAAAATCTCCACACTACAAGCCAGCCAAACACCTGGGCACAAACAGACTCCCCCTGATATATATATATATATATGGATCTTTGGTTATTCGGGTTTTCTCCCGCGTAAGATTGGAAGTATCTAGGCAACGTTTCGATGAAGTCTCATTCATCATCTTCAGGCTTGGTCTTCAGCTCTGTGCTTCTCAGAGTGATGTGAGTTTGCAGCTGCTTGCAGCTGCTTGCAGCTGCAAGCTCACATCACTCTGAGAAGCACAGAGCTGAAGACCAAGCCTGAAGATGATGAATGAGACTTCATCGAAACGTTGCCTAGATACTTCCAATCTTACGCAGGAGAAAACCCGAATAACCGAAGATCCACATACAAATACCCGCGAGAACCTCAGAAAACAAATATATATACACATACACACACACACACACACACACACTCACATATTCTGTCTTGCCTTTCCTCTTTCCCAAAATATGAAAGAGTACAAACTCACACCCACACAGGCAGGCAAGCTGGCTCAGACTTCACAGAGTTAATTCTTTGGAACTGATAATATTCTTGGCATTCCCACATGTCCTGCCTGCCAAGTCCGAACTGATAAAGTTTTACCTACAGAAAATCACAAGGCAGTCCACAAAAATAGTCATTCACAAAGAAAATCTGAAGTAAGGTTAAACTTTGTCCCGTACAAAGTTTTAGGAGGAAACACACCCACTTTTATCCCCTGTGGGGTGTGGCTCAATGACTCAGCTCACTCTCTGACCCTCCCATGCCTCCTACTTTGCTGCTCATGTTTCTCCCTATGACGCTGCTTAGGATCGAGCCAACACTCTTCCTCTTTACTCCCTGTCAGGGGCTGCTCCAATATGCCTTCCTCCTGATTAATCTCAGGCTGTTCCTCTTGGTTGTCTGATAGAACCTGAGGCATTATCAGGGAGGAAGATCCTGGGGAGGAAGGCATTCCCAGTTCCTCCTCCTCATCTTCCAGCATAGGCTCAGGAATCTGGGCCACAACACATATATATACATACATATATACATACATACATACATACATACATACATACATACTAGAATCATAGAGCTAGAAGGGACTTTTGGGGGTTTATAATTCATTCCTTGCTCAAGGGATGAGTCCTTATACACAACCATTCCAGAAAAATGGTTGTCCAATCTGTTTTTGAAAACCTCCAGTGATGGTACAGCACAACACTAGGATGCAAACCATTGATTAATCATTCTCACTGTCAGGAAATTCCTCCTTATTTCCAGGTTGGATCTTCCTCTGATGAGCTTCCACCCATTGCTTCTTGTATTGGGGGCTTGTCTGAGGTGTTTTCTGAAATTAGTTTCCTGGTTCAGCTCAATACCTTTTACCTGTCTGTTACTTTAGTAATGACTTTTCCTAGTAATGGTCCTTTAGGGCCATTCCCCATTCCTTCTACAACTATGTTTTATTTAGCAAAATATTTTAAACAAACAAAGGCTTAATATAACTATTGCCTAATTTATTGATTATCTTCTGAATGAATTGTTTCATTAAATATAAGTTCTTGAAAATATGCAAGATAAAAAATTGTTAATGACTGTTTTCATATTTTATGAACTGTAATTCATTCAAAATTTTAAGCAGAATTCATTATTGTTTCTCTTACCAGTATTTCAGAGGTAAAGCATATAATCTCTTAAGGCATCACTTTTTAGAAGAAATTCTTAAGCTGTATTTCATTGTTACCATTGTACAGAATTTATACAGAAAAGCTCTTGCTAAGTTGTGTATCATAAGGCTTTCAAAGTTTTTGAGGGACTTATTGGGCATGTTTGGAAACTGAAGTTGAAAAAGTCATGGATGGCAACACAAAATGGTGGTTATTCACAAAACAATCATTTCACTAAAATATATGGTGCTAAAGACCAGGGACCAATTGTCTTAAGAGCCTGAATATAAGCCAGAAGTAAAGTCTGGATCTCAAAACACATACCCACTGTTTTGAAATTATGGTCCTCTGTTACAGAACTCATTGAGGCAAACATTTAAAGATGAAAATCAACTGTGTGGAAGAGATCCAAAGAGCAAAATACACCATATGTAACCATTTAATATGGCTTTGTCTCCTTCTCTTTTCCCTGAAACTTGTAGAAAAAATATTGGTGAGGAAAGCTCAAGTAACAGCTGATAGCTGATATCTAAAACTCTTTAGAAGAGAGAGGAAAAGGGAGGAGGAAGAGGTGACTGAAGTTGAATTTGGGGGCCCTGGGTCTTTGGCCTATGGAACTTGACTACAGATAGTCCCTTACTTAAGACCACAATTGGGATCAGAATTTCAATTGTAAGTCATTTGCAGTTGTAAGATGGGATACCCATGTGACTGGGTTCAATTTTTCAACCACCTTTAAAGCAGTCATTAAGTGAATCACAAAGTTATAAGTCTGAATCACACAATCATTAAGTGAATTCATTCTCCCTAATGGCAGAAATCTCAAAATGCCACAAACCATGGTCACAGGACATTGCAGCCAATCACCAATGCAAGCTGGTTGTGAAGTATCCAAAATGTGACTACAGGCATGTGTTGGGGATAATACTTTACAAGGACTGGAAGTGATTTATTTACCCTTTCTGAAACTGTCATAGCTTTGAACAATTCATGTAGTGCTCCTCCTGTTCCTGATTCCAAGGTTTACTAATTCAATCCTCTGCACAAGCAGGTGGCCCTATATCATTCCAGACAAGTGGTTGTTCAATTTCTTCATAAAAGCCTCCAATGCTGGAACACTGTTACTACATGTTCCATATTATTCCCACAAGAATTGGAAAACCAAAAGAACAAAGCCCTTCTCTGCTCCCCTCTGCCCCCTTTTTTGGTTGCATTGTTTAGCAGAAGCTCCTTTGATGTTGGCTAGAATTGCTTTAGATAATTTTTCAGAATTTTTGATTCCTAACATATTGAAATAGATAGCTTAGTATGTTAGTTATGAGGTTGTACAGTAAGTACTACATTGTTTTTGTTTTAAACTCTTTCTTTCTTTCTTTCTTTCTTTCTTTCTTTCTTTCTTTCTTTCTTTCTTTCTTTCTTTCTTTCTTTCTTTCTTTCTTTCCACTTTCCAATAGCACTTAGAGCTATATAACACTCCATAGTGCTTTACAGCACTCTCTGAGCAGTTTACAAATGCCAGCATGTTCACTAAAGTCTGATGAAAGGCTAAGGTTGTAGCAGTTTTAAAACCAGATAAAGAGGCCAATAACCTAACAGCTACTGTCCAATATATCTCCTTACACAAAGAACTGTCTGAAAAGCTGAGAGACAAAAAAGATAAGTATACAACATGGAAAGAGGGGCACAAAGCTAATACTAATATTGCAGAATACCAATAATAGCCTAAACTTGCAAAGATGAAGTCAGAAAAGCTAATGCTCAGAATGAAGTAAGACTTGCAACAAATGTCAATAATAATAATAATAATAATAATAATAATAATAATAATACCCATTGCTGGGCCTGGACGGCTATTGGGTGTAGTCCCTATGGTTATGGGATTACTGATCTATGAATTGTGGATTAGCCACCATGAATCAACCCAGGCACCTACCATAACTAGTGATGAAAAGAAATCAACAAAATTCCTCACTGGATCGGTCATTGCCCAGGTCAACAAGGGCCATGTCAGATGCTATGGCTCCTGGACATCTGTAGAAAAATGGGCTACAGGACTCCATTGTTACTGCTAGGGAACCAGGGCATGCAACCAAAAAGCGACTGGAACAAAAGCACAAAACTTGGACAACCAAAGAAAAATGAGAAATCATTAAATAATGATACCCATCGTCATCAGGGCACTTGGTACCATGTCCAAGAATTTTGCAAAATAGATCAAGAAGTTGCAGCTTCCTGCTGTAGCACCAGCGGAGCTGCAAAAAACTGCACTACTCAGAACAACATACATTTTAAGAAGATACTTGGTTGATACCTAGGATGCTGGCAGCAAGCCCTATTAACCATCAGAGCCAGTCAATGATATTTGTGATACATTTTTAAATGTTCAGTTGACTGAGTTTCATGTTTAATGAATAAAAGAGATAATAATACAGCTTATCTCAACACATAAAAAACAAGAAAAAAGCCAAGAAAACAATTGGTCCACTAATGAGAGAAGATAGCAAGGAAGTAATGGGCAGTAAAGAGAAAGCAGAGCTTCTTTAATTTATTCTTTGCATCTGTCTTCATGCAAAATGATAATACACCCTAGTGTACCAAAAACATATCAATAAATTTCTGATATGACTAAAGATTTTAACATTACAAATATCATCAGGAATCAACTTCAGAACCATATATTTTTTGTGGAGTTCCAGGGAAGGAGAAGTAGATGAGGAAACCATAGGAATGACTTACTATAGGATACTGTGTTTTGGCTCCAGCTCTTTTTAATATTTACATTAATAATACGCTGCTCCCTAAACGTACTAACAACTATATGTGCGCTGACAACTGAGCAATGGATGTACAGGGAGAAACATTTGAGGAGGTTGAACAAAAGCCCTGGTAGAACTGGATCAATAGCATTGTTATAATCAGTTAACATCAAATCCAGTAAAAAGTTAGGTATGTACCCTCCATCTTTTCAATAAGCAGGCTGCTTGAAAGCTGCATATTATACAGAAAGAAATGCTATTGGAGAATTGCTACAATCCTAAATATTTATAAGCCATTCTAGATAGTTCCCAAACATATAAGCAGCATTGTATCAATACTAAACTGAAGGTCAGTGGATGAAATAACATCTTCAGGAAATTAATGGGCTTTACTTTAAAGTGCCAAACCAAGAGTCCATAAGACAACAGCTGTAGCTCTTTGCTATTCCACAGGCGAATATGCCTGCCCATTCTAGTATAAATCAGTACACACTGGGAAAGTAGATATTGCTCTGAATGAAGTTAGCAGAATTATTACTGGATGCCTTAAACCTACCCCTCTAGATAAGATCTACCATCTAGCTGGCATTGCCCTGCCTGCCTGTTGTTTGAAGCAGCAGCATACAGAAAGAGGCTTACATCTTCATCTAGACAACACTCTCTCTATGGCCTCCAACCAGCTTATCAAAGATTAAAATATAGGAAGAGTTTCCTTAGGTCAACAGAAGACTTCAAAGAATTTGAAAGCAGAGTGGACCTATGGAAAGCTACAAAGAATCAACACTGGATGGAGCCAATGGAGGAGCTGGCACCTGGGTCTGACAAAAGCTGGGAAGTATCAAAATCGTCGAATAGACTGTGCATGGATACATGATACAGAGACACTCTGAACAAATGGGGCTACCCGGTAGCTTCTGCCCTTTGAGATTGTGATGACATGCAGACAACAACACATATGTATACCTGCCCTTTATGTCCTGATCAGTGTACACTTGAGAATCTCATGGCAGCAAGACAGAATGCAATTGATACTGCGGGTTTTGAGGCAAGGTCTGTATAACTTTACATATTTTAATCTTGTATTTTATATTTTATGTCATATAGTTTGCCTTATTTCAATTGTGATGCTTCTGAGACAAAGAAACAAATTCAAGATTTATCTTAGAACTGCAGATATTTGCATTTTACTGTAATGTTTTCCATTCTATTCATCAAACAAGTACTAAACTCATACTCTGTTCCTGAATCTGCACTATGTCCATGTTGACTTCAGCGAACTGCAAAGTTTACAAGATCTGAATGGCTGCATTTTATAGTAAACATTGCCACAGTAACTCACATTTCTGAAAACAACTGCAAATAATTGTCCTTTTCTGTTACTATAACTAAGAGATTATGATCCCAAAGCACTGCTCTATTCTGCACAGCAATAAACTTCTAAAACATAGAGTTTAATATTACTGGACACGAACCTAGGATTCAGGCCAGGTGTGCATTAATCATTGAGTCACTCTTGAGAAAAATTATTCACTAAGCAGAAAGTGATAAACAGCAAATGTAAAAGATCATAACATACACTTTCTTCCAATCCTTCTTTCTTTCAAAATTCAGAACCAGATTTGCACATGGCTACTATCTGCAGAACAAGGGGAAAGGATAGTCAGGTTTTTGTTGTAGAACAAATGAATTCATTCACTAAATTGCAATAAGAATACCACAATATTAATGGCTCAATTCAGTGATGTGCTAGACCCTAACTAAACCAATGAAAGGAGGATTATATGCAAAAGCAGCTGTTGTAAATATACTCTAAGCTAGTCAGATTACTGATTCGTACACTGATTTTAAAAAGCCCAGTAAAATATTATGTGTACTACAGTTCTTCTGGAATATATTGCAGTCCTTCTAATCTAGAGTATATACATTGCAGTATATAATGTAACACACTGTTTTCAATGATCTAACAGTAGTTTTACTACTGAACTAATGTTTAGGAGCTCCAGGTTGAGACCCCAATTCAGTGGGAATTAACTTTAATCTAAACTACTTCATCTGACTATTAATACAATTAACATGGAAAAGGAGAAAATGTGTATGTTACTTTATATTATCTGGAGAAATTAATACATACTGTGAAAGTAAAAGATGTTATGCAATATCAGAAAATAAAAATAAAATAATCAATAATAATTTATCAAAAGTTCAAATGCATTATTAAGGGAGACATTACCTTGATATAATTAACTAAAAGTTAATACTCCAACATTGACTGCATGTTTTTAAAAACATTAAAATACTATCAGCAGAGAAATTACAGAATCCAGAATAACAGAGTTGGAAAGGACTTTGTAGGTCATCTGATCCATCCTCCTGCTCGAGCAGAAGACCTTATACCATTTCTGGCTGTCCAGTCTCCTGTTGAAAGCTTCCAGTGGTGAAGTAGCCACAACCTCTGAAGGCAAGTTGTTCTATTGGTTGATTGTTCGCATTGTCAGAAAATTTCTCCCGGGTGGTTCTGGTTTGAGCCTGTTTGGCGACAGACCGAAATCCACGATCGTGCGTGGTTTCGGTCTGGGCTCATCGCTGGAGCGCCCTGAGCTGGCTGGTTTTGGGGCTAAGCCACCCCGTAGAGGTGGTGAAGAAGGGGGAGACCGCTAGCAGGGTTGAGGAGAGCTGCATTTCTCCTCCTCAGTTGGCCATTACTCCCTTTCCCGAAGGCGGTTGGAGCAGTAGTCAGAAATGGCCACCTCAAAGAAGAACTTGACTGGAAAAGAATGTGCAGGAGAAAGATAAGAAGTGAAAGTTCTGGCTGACCGGGTTAAACTGCAAAAGCAACAACTAAGGTACCCTGGAATTTAAACTAAAAAAAAAGTAACATTGTTCCCAAAGAAGATTCTGAAGCAGTGAAGGAAAGTGAAAAGAGAAAGGTCTGGGTTTTTCTTCTTCTCTCCATTTCCCTATACTGACAGCTAAGAGACTTAAATAAGAAATCAGGAAAAAAATCTGCTTTGACATCAACAGGCAATTAAGCTGAAAATAAAATAAAATGTCAAAGGGATAATAAAGATTTCTGGATACTTAAAAGTTTTTATAAGCAGGAAAGGAGAGAAAAAGAATAAAAGGGCAGGATCTGGAAAAAAAGGGAGGAGACTGCCTGGAATTAAAAGGAATTTACAGTAAAACTTCAACAAGACTTCTAAAAGATACATTTTAACTGAAACTTGGCAACTAAATAGTAGAACCCCAGGAAGAGAAAGTGAAAAAAAAAGAAAAGAAACAGCTCGCGTGTATTTGGACTACTTGGTTATCTTTGGATTCTTGATTCTTGATTATTTGAATGACTAAAATCAATTGGGTGGTTGTTTAAATTTTTTAAAATGGCACCACTTTTGGATGAATTGAAAATGGAATTTAAAAAGTACAAAAAAGATGCACAAGAAGGGAGAGGTTTTTTTGGCTTCGTATTTCAATCCTTAGAAATGGAGATTTGGAACTATGAAAAACAACAAGAAACGCCTGCAAAACAAGAAGATTGGGACAAAAAAGAAGCCATCTTTAATGAACAAATAATTGTATGTGGGGAAGAAAAAGGAAAGGAGGGAAAGAAAATGAAAAATTTAGGACTTAAAAAAACAACCAAAGAAAAGAAAAATAGTTTGAAAAATAAGTATAATATTGGAAAGCAACAGAAGAGGGGAATACAGAAGAGAGAAATGGAGGTAGAGAGAAGGGGGTAAAAAAAGGAGGGAGAAGAAGAGAGGGAAGAAGGAAAGGAAAAGAAGTTATAAAGGTCAGAAACAAGATATAGAGAAACAGGGATATTTAGAGATAATGGGTGAAAATTTAATTGAAAAAGAAATTCTGTAATGGTACACAAGATAGTATTGTTATATTAGAAATAGAAATAATTTTAGAAAATTTGAAACAATGTATGATTAAAATGAGGGATAAAATAGTTACTGTAATCTAGTGAAATGTTTGTTAATAAATAAATGAAATAAAATGAATGAGAGAATTGAATTAGGAAAGAATGGGAACATTTTAATTATTTCATGTTTTATAAAATATAAGTGAAGGGGGGGGAAATTAATTATGGAATGCTTATAACTGTTCCCATAGAAGTAGGATAATTAATTGAAAAGTAATGTTAAAGAAGTTAAGATTCTAATGAATATTAATATTAATGATAGAACTGAATTAGAACGGAATGAGTTGTCTTAACTATATATATTTATATATATATTTTAAGAATATAGTGTGTATTTTAAGAATATACCAAGCAGAATTCGAATGGAAGTTATGTATTATATTGAATGTTATAATTTTTAAGGTATACATTGAAGCTTAAATAAGAGTTAAATGGATAAAATTCAAAGATATAAAGGTGTCATACTCCAATCAGCAACTACAGGAGAAACTTTGTTTAATGAGAAAAGGTAATATGAAATTGAAACAGGACAGACAAAAAGTATAAATATAATGATTTGAATTGAGATGAGATCATTAAAATAATGTAGAAAATGTAAAACAGTAATAAGACATGGAAAAGAACATAAAAATGAGCATGAAATTGAATTTGTGTCTGTACGAAGAAGTGTAACCCGGGACCACGTTACTTTCAAAAAAGATGTTTTATTTGTATTTCTTTGTGAAAACTCAAATAAAATTTACAAAAAAGAAAAAGAAAATTTCTCCTTATTTCTAGGTTGAATCAAAAACATGATTCAACCTTGATCAGTTTCCATCCATTGTTCCTTGTCTGGCCTTCAGGTGTTTTGGAAAATAGGTTGACCTCCTCCTCTCTGTGATAGCCCCTCAAATATTGGAACACTGCTGTCATGCTACTCCTTGTCCTTCTCTTCACTAGACTAGCCATGCCCAGTTCTTAAAACTGTTCTTCATATGTTTTAGCCTCTAGTCCCCTAATCATCTGTGTTGCTGTTCTCTGCTGTTCTCTGCACTTCAGCATCTTTTTTTAGTATGGTGACCAAAACTGGATACAGTATTCTAGGTATGGTCTTACTAAGACTTTATAGAATGATATTAGTACTTCACAAGGTCTTGATTCAATCCTTCTGTTAATGCAACTTATGATTGCATTTGCTTTTTTGGCTGCCACTGCACACTGCTGACTCATATTTAATTGGTTGTCCACTAGAACTCCAAGATCCCTCTCACAATTAAGCCAGATTTCATCTAATCTGTATGTGTACTTTTGGTTTTTCTTGCCCAAGTGTAAAATTTTACTTCTCTCTATATTGAATTTCATTTTGTTAGATAGGGCCCAGTGTTCAAGTCTGTTGAGATCCATCTGAATCTTGAGCCTGTCATCTAGAGTGTTTTGGTTATTCCTGTCAGCTTAGTATCATCTGCAAATGATATTCCCCCATCTAAGTCATTTATGAAGATATTGAAGAGTACTGGGCCTAAGACAGAATCTTGTGATACTCCACTGCTTACTTCCCTCCATGTAAATGTACCATTATACAAATCCATCTGGTGGTAATGCTATCTATCCTGCTTTTTTCTAGCTTACCAAGAAGTAGGTTGGGATCTATTTTGTTGAATGTCTTCCTGAAGTCTAAGTATATATGTCCGCAGCATTTTGCTGGTCTGCTAATTTACTCATTTTGTCAAAGAATGAAATAAGATTGGTTTGGCATGATCTGTTTTTAACAAAGATTAAAGATGATTCAACAAAACGTTGCTTTTAAAGTACACTCAATTTTCCAAATAATGCATTTGGAAGGATAGGCATCAGATTCTTCTCTCTTGGAGATATAAAAGATTTAAGGAATCATTGACCAATATGACATAGTCACATGAAATTTGGGTACTATTTTGGAATATTATTTTAATATATTTATTTTAATATATTTTAATATATTATTTTAATATATTTAATATATATTATTTTAATATATTTAACATATATTATTTTAATATATTTTTGGGCAATATTAAATTCTTTCTAAGAATGAGCTGAGTCAGGCATTGAAGAACGAAACAATGTTTATTGTAACAAAGAAACAGGTTACCCTAATCTGCCAATATGTTGCTGAATTGGCCAGCTGACAGGTAACAGCTGATGCTGTCTGACAGCTCCCTTTTATAGTTTACTGTCAGGCTGCTCAGCCATCAGAACAAACAAAACTCCTGCTCAAAATGCGGACCAACAAATAGAATTTCTGTAGAATACAATACTCCTTTCCCCCAGCTAGGAGCATGTATAATCATTTAAATCGGAGGGGTGTCGTCTCTCTCACCCCAACCTGCGCAGTTCAGTCTTTGCAGCTGGTTGGAATGGATCAGCTGTCACCAAACACTCCGGACGTGGCAGCACTGGACTTTTCACTGAAGATGAATCGGACTCTCTCAAGAACTCTTTTTTTTTTTTGAAAACAATTTTATTGATTTTCTACAAACAAACAAAAACAAACAAGACATAAAAACATCAACTCTCTTATGTACATACAGTGTGTAAGTTGGTTCATCAGTTTTGTGCATTCATTTCATAGTCTCAATTACAGTTGTATTACATAACAACTCATATTGTCAATCCAAACTTATATATCCTAATATCGCTATTAAAAAATCATTTGACTATACTTTTAATCATTCATGCTTTATGAGATAACAATACTTTAAACAGTTTATTCTATAATAAATCATATAATCATACCAGATCTGTCCTACAAACCCTTTATAGATATGTCAAATAACAAAAGAAAAATAAAGATTTTCCTTGCTATCTAACATTCTAGATATTCTATTATTGTCTTTTGTCATCTAACCATTGATAGAAAAGATCCCAAATTTCATAAAATTGTTTATCCTCTTGCTGTCTAATTTCAAATGTCAATCTACTCATCTCAGCACATTCCAATATTTTCTTAATAATTTCTTCCTGAGATGGTATTTTCTCATTCTTCCAATTTTTAGCAAATACAATCCTAGCCACTGTTAATACATTTACAGTCAGGTATTTCAAGTCTTTACTATATATTTTAGGTAAAATTCCCAATAAAAATATTTCTGGTTTCAAATCTATATTTTTTTTTGTCATTTTTTCCAACCACGTGTGGATTTTAGTCCAGTATTTTTTAGCATCCGCACAAGTCCACCACATATGGTAATATGAGCTAGGTGTCTGATGAATTCCCAATAAAAATATTTCTGGTTTCAAATCTATATGTTTTTTCATCAGGTAAGTATGTGTCAGCACGCACATCATTCATCAGTGTCTCGTACTCTGGTGCATCATACCCACAAAACATTCCCTCTGTTTGTTTGTTCCCCTCTGGGTTACTCTGGGATAAGCCCCAATGACCTCTCAATTGGTCAATATGGTGTCACCATATTCTGCCACCCTGTAATCCAATTTTATAGGACCTGGGGCCTGTGACAGCCACCACTTGGCGGGCAACCAGAGGGGATTATCCCAAAATTCCTAGCATACACAGGGTCATTTACCTGGAATGACATCTCCTGGCTAAAAGAATCTAATGGAATTGAAAGAGAATAGCTTGGATGGAGCCTATCTAAATTATTCCTAAGCCTCCTTCCCATCAGCATCTCTGCTGGAGAATGATTTGTCACTGAGCTAGGGGTGATATGTTGTGATAGTAAATAAGTGGTTAATTTTGAGTGCCAATCTTCTCCCTCAAGTCTGCCTAAAACCTCCTTGGCTACCCTTACGGCCTGTTCAGCTTGTCCATTCGCTGCCGGGTGATAAGGGGCTGTCAGAGCGTGCCAGACCCCCTTCTTAGCTAGAAACAATTCGAAACTAGCTGATGCAAATTGTTGACCATTGTCTAAAATGAACATCTGGAAAACCATGAGTTGCAAATGGCCTAATGCTTTTATGACAGCTATCGAAGTAGAGGAAAGCATGAGGGACAACTCAACCCATTTGGAATAAGAGTCCACTACAATTAAGAATATGTGGCTGTGGAAAGGGCCCGCCAAATCTATGTGGACTCATGACCATGGGGACTTAGCCGATTCCCATTCCCCTGGATTGGCAGCTGGTTGGGCATGCCTCGATAGTTGACATGCCTGGCATGTCCTGACCTTAGTAGTTATGTCTGCATCTATGCCTGGCCACCAGACATAACTCCTTGCCAGTGCCTTCATTCTAGCAATACCCGGATGTCCTTCATGTAAACTATCTATTATCCCAGGTCTCAACCTTCTAGGGACAATGACACGGCAACCTATAATAAACACCCCTGCTGAGTGGACATCTCATGCTGCCTGGCTCTAAATGGTAAGAATTTGGTGTTTAATTTTACTTCAGGCCAACCCCTTCTCACCCAGTCCAAAACCTGTAATATTATTTGGTCTTTTGATGAACATTGAGCAATATCTGCTGCAGTCAGAGGTAATTGTTGATCATCCAAAGAGAACACAGTTAATGATGGTGCAGGGTCAATTACAGGGGTTGGTAAAGGACAACGGCTTAAAGCATCTGCATGACTAAGGTGTTTCCCAGCTCTGTATATTAATGTATATGAGTAGGCAGCAAGGAATATTGTCCATCTAGTCATTTTTTGAGACAACACTGTAGGACTTGGACGATCTCCAGATAAAATGCCTAATAAAGATTTGTGATCAGTCACAAGCTGAAAATGGTGACCATAGAGGAACTCATGAAATTTTTTTATGGAAGCAACTGCTGCTAAGGCTTCCTTATCGATCTGTGCATAATTTCTCTTGGTACTTGATAAGGTCCTGGAGAAATATGCTATCGGTGCTTCCAGGCCATTTGGCAATTTGTGTGCCAACACAGTGCCTATCCCAAAAGGGATGCATCGCAGCAAAGTATCAAAGGTAAATTCCTATCAAATTGTATTAACACACTGTCAGATGACAACAGAGCTTTGACAGCATTGAAAGAGAATTCTTCTTTGGGTTCCCATGACCAGGAAGCCTTTGCATCCAATAATCTATGAAACAGTTCCGCCACAGAAGCCTTATGTGGAAGAAAAGAGCTATAGACATCTATGTGGTATCCCAGAAAATCTACTTGGCTGACTGCAAATTTGCATTTGTTTTCCTTCAATTTAAGACCTGCTGTTTTGAAACAGGTTAGGACCCTTCTGAGATGTTTGAAAAGTTCTTCTTTGTTGCAAGCAGAAATGAGAACGTCATCGAAGTATGGCACTACCCCCGGAATGCCCTGAAGCAATCTCTCTATCAGGCATTGAAATAACCCTGGTGCTACTGAAACTCCAAATTCTAATCTAGTACATTTAAAAGCACCACGATGGGTGACAATTGTCTGTGCCTCCATTGTAAGGTTGTCAACAGGTAGCTGTTGATAGGCCTGAGCCATATTGAGTTTTGCAAAAATAGATCCCTTTCCCAATGAATCCAACAGATGCTGGATTATTGGCACTGGGTAAGCATTGGTTTGCAAAGCCTTATTTATGGTACTTTTATAGTCTGCACAAATCCTGATTGAACCATTCTGCTTTAAGGGTGTCACAACAGGGGTCTCCCATTTTGCAAAATCTGTGGGTTCCAGAACCCCTTGGGATATTAATTTATCCAATTCAGCATCTACTTTAGGTCATAATGCAAAAGGAACTCTTCTAGATTTTAACCTGATGGGTGCTACAATGGGGTCCAAGGTAAATGAGATTGGAGTTCCAACATACTGACCTAATTCTTCGCTAAATACTTCCTTAAAATCATTTAATAATGCTTGTAAATCCTGATTGGAATGTATTCCAGATATTGTAAGTCCCAAAAATGTGAACCAGTCTAACCCTAATAGGCTTGGTAGGGTGCCTTCTTCTATTGTGAGAGGAAGTAGTCCCTCAAAGTTTTGAAACTGGATATTGAATTTATCTGTGCCCATTACTGGAATGGAATGCCCTTGGTAGTCTTTTAAGGACAGTTTGCATGGCTGGAGATGTTTCTTTGTGAGAGCAGGGACTAACTTTTTAATGTGCTCCAGGGTACAATGGATAGCGATGAGCCAATATCTACTTCCATTGAACACTGCTTTCCTTCTAAGGAGACAGTCACATGAATTTTGTTAGTATAGATCTGGTTAAATTTGTTAGGTGACTTAGAATTGTAAGAAGCCCTAGTAATAGTAAAACATTCTTCTTTTTGTTTTTGTAATCTAACTTGAGTCTGATATTGTGGATTAAAGTTTTTTCCTGATTTGCAAAACCCTAGCTATGTGTCCCTTTCTTTGGCATTTTAAACAAATTACATTTCTAAATCTGCATGTGGATCTAAAATGATAACCACCACAACTCAGGCAGCTTGTTTGCAATTGCATAGGTTTGATATCAGGAATCCAATTCTTTTACTGTGGTGGAGGCTGTCCTCTGAGGCGATTTACATCTTCATAGGCTTCAGAATTTTTGTCAGGAAAACTGTCATTGTTGTAACTATGTATCATTCATGTGATTGCAACTATGTATCATTGCAACTATGTATCATTCAAGCATTTGCAACATTGTATCATTCACGTGTAATCATTAACTTCTGTCTCTTCAGTGACCTTTGCAAGGCACGTACAAGAGACAAGGAGATAGACGTTTGTTAAATAAGCTTATCCACTTTGTAAATAATCTGTCCGGTATGCAGCTTTGTAAACATGCACATCCTGATGAGATTAACATGTTTGACTTGAGCTTTTTAATTAAATCATTTTCTTGTAAAAAAGCACAATAAAAGAGCGTGTGCCAAGACATTCGGGGCGCGCTCATCAAGAGAAAACTTCGCTTCCTGTCGTTTCTCTTCCCTTCGCTCCCTTTCATGAGCCGCCCATCAGATGCGGGATGGCAGATACCGCATTCTGGTGACCCCGACGTGATTCCCTAAGGGGGATATGCAGCGACGCGCCCATATCTTATCAGCTCGATGGGAGCTGTGCATCGCCAGGCCTGAAGCGAATTGCACTTCATCGGATCTGAAACACGGTCTCGACTTTTCGTAAGTATGGGTGAAAACTTTGCTCAACAGCAGACGCAGCATCTGAAGGAATTGAGGGAGTTAGTCGCTTCTTCTTCTAAATACTCTGCTAATTTAAAGGGCTCGCCTGTAAAAATGAAACCTATTGCTACATTATTGGCTTATGTGTGGCAACATTGTCCTAATTATTCAGAGGAAGGGTCCTTAAAAATTTCCAATTGGCAAAAAATTGGTGAACATCTCCATAGTCCTCCTCGTGCACCTATTGGCATTTTGGTCACTTGGAGGAAAATTATGGAGGCTTCAAAAATTCCATTATAAAATAGAAGCAGGGAGTGTGTTTGAATCTCCCCTGCCAAGTTATGATAACTTTTCAATTTTCTCTAACTCAGGCAGAAGCTGCTGCCATTATTCAACAATGCCCCACATGTAGTAAGCAAGGACAATCCATTCCCATAGGAGTAAATCCTAGAGGGTTAAAAGCTTGTGAAATTTGGCAAATGGATCTAACTCAGTATCCACCTTTTGCCCCTTGGAAATATTTGCACGTTTCCATAGATACATATTCAGGGTTTATTCTGGCTACTCCTCAAAGGGGAGAAACTGTAAAACATGTCATCAATCATTCAATTCGTACCTTTGCCTCGCTGGGACGTCCAAAAGAAATAAAAACAGACAATGGACCTGCCTATACAAGTTCTGCTTTTCAGGACTTCTGTAACAGATGGGATGTAACTCACAAGTTTGGGATTCCCTACAACAGCCAGGGGCAAGCTATTGTGGAACGGGCAAACTTGTCTCTGAAAAATGCTCTTGATCGATATTCGTTGCGGGAAAAACCCCCGAACCTCCCAGCATTGCAAAATTCTCTTAACATTTGTCTTTACACTTTAAACTTTCTCAATCTGACTGGCATTCCTCCCACTTCTGCTGCTTCTCATCATTTTTCCTCCCCCTCGCCCCCGCCTAACAGACCTCTGGTATATTATCGCAGATTGCCAAATCCTGCCTGGCAGGGTCCCGCTGAGCTTCTCACTTGGGGACGAGGCTACGCTGTGATCTTACTGCCAGACAAAACCACTTGTTGGATCCCTGGTCGGGCAGTAAGACCCTATCATGGGAATTCCTCTGCTACATCTGTATCTTAAAAATCTTTCCTGATATTCTTGCCTATATCTTCTTTGCAATTTCTACCTTATTCGTATCCTACTTAAAGAACACTCTACCACTCGCTCTTTTGTTCCTTCTTTACTTTTCCTATGGAAAGGAACCTTAAAATCTTTTCCTCTATTCAATCTAAAACATAGGGGGACCTAAATGTCCTTATATTGTATTATGTGTTTCCCCACCCCAACTAACATCCTTGATGAATTACCAAATTAATCTTTATTGTCATTATTGTAATTATTATCCTTTTTCTACTAATTGAATTCCCTCCTCATCTCGTAAATGTTCTACAACTAACTTGTCCATAGCCTCTCTCCTGCTTGTCATGTTTTTATATACCCGAACTCTGATCCTGTCAACAAGTGACGCTTCAAAATAACTGTCCATGACGATCTGCAGAAGCCTCATAGAAGAGATAATATTGCCTGGACTATAACTGACTTTCAAAAAGTTCGTTTAAGTTCTACAACCAATTTTTCTTGCATAAAAGACTTCTACCCACCACTTCAATTCGATTTGGCAGACGTACCCACACAACCAGGGGATATCCTGCAATCCACACCACTGCAGGAGGAACTTTAACATCATGCCTGAAAGGAATGTATTTTATCCCTGGCAATAATTTTGTTTGTTACACCGGTTTCATGGCATGTATCCACGGGGATGAAATTGTTAAATCCAAATCATTTTGCATTCAAGTATGGCTTGTGTGTATAACTCTGATGATTTTATATCCCTACAGGTATCCATGAAACACCCCCTCTCTTGCAAAATCGTAAAGATTTAGATCGTTATTTTTTTTAAAACAAGGGGGATTGTGTGCAATGCTTAAAAAAGAATGTTGTCTTTATGCTGATAGCGGGGGGGGGGTTCGTTTTCTAATTCGCCATGGCTTACAACCTTTTTAACTGCATTGGCAGGATCGTTAATAATCACTATATTGATTTGTATTATAGGACTTTATTGTTTTAATAGAATATTACAATTTTTAAAAATTAATTATCCTCTGCTGATGTTAATGTGCTATTGCAAGCTCATGTTATATCCTCAACACCGGACGAAAAAATGTCATTGCTGAGTTACCGCTCCTTGGACAACCCTGAAGCTGATGGGTCGCACTCTTGCCTAGATGACAGGGACGGCGAACATTTCAGAAAAATGGTTCCTGTCTTCTTGGACGAGGAAGAAGACTCGTCATAAATAATAAAAACAGAGGAGATGTTGTAACTATGTATCATTCATGTGATTGCAACTATGTATCATTGCAACTATGTATCATTCAAGCATTTGCAACATTGTATCATTCACGTGTAATCATTAACTTCTGTCTCTTCAGTGACCTTTGCAAGGCACGTACAAGAGACAAGGAGATAGACGTTTGTTAAATAAGCTTATCCACTTTGTAAATAATCTGTCCGGTATGCAGCTTTGTAAACATGCACATCCTGATGAGATTAACATGTTTGACTTGAGCTTTTTAATTAAATCATTTTCTTGTAAAAAAGCACAATAAAAGAGCGTGTGCCAAGACATTCGGGGCGCGCTCATCAAGAGAAAACTTCGCTTCCTGTCGTTTCTCTTCCCTTCGCTCCCTTTCATGAGCCGCCCATCAGATGCGGGATGGCAGATACCGCATGTCATCATAATGCACAGTAGAGTTCGGGTTGGATGTAGCAGTGCTATTAGAGCCTTGTATCTCAGCAGCAGAGAGAATTGACATTTCTGCCACTTGAGACTCCTCAACAGCCATCTTAAGGGTGAAATTACCCTTGGCAAGCAAGCGTCTTTGAAGCCTGAGGTCTTGTACACCGCATATTAATTGATCCAGTAATTGATCCTTGAGATCCCAGAACCCGCAATGTAGTGCTGTTTTTCAGAGGGCAGCCATGTATGTACTGATAGTCTCTTCCTCAGCCTGTACTCTTCTCCTGAATGCGTGCTGCCTCGCAATTCTAGAAGGTTTAGGCAAGTAATGATTACTTACAAGTTCTTGTAAATCTTCCCAGGATAACTCTTTAACAGTCTGAGGTGCCAACAGCGCTGTGGGAGTATCAAAAACCATGGCCCCGCAAAAGCTTAGGAAATATGCTTTTTTCCTATGGTTTGAAATCTCAGACAGATCAGCAGCATCTAGGAAACAGTCAAAACAATTAATGTAAGATTCCCATGTTTCTGACGATGGGTGAAAACACGGAAATGTCAGAGCAGTCGACATCTTGTCTATCCTGAGGTTAAAAAAAAAAACACAATACCTCTGGTTCTTTCTTCCTCAGCTTTCAGGCAAGCATCCCACCTTTGTCACCAATATTAAATTCTTTCTAAGAATGAGCTGAAGCAGGCATTGAAGAACAAAACAATGTTTATTGTAACAAAGAAACAGGTTATCCTAGTCTGCCGATATGTTGCTGAATCGGCCAGCTGACAGGGTAACAGCTGATGCTGTCTGACAGCTCCTTTTTTCAGTTCACTGTCAGGCTGCTCAGCCAATCACAACAAACAAAACTCCTGCTCAAAATGCAGACCAACAAATAGAACTTCTGTAGAACACAATAGGCAAATCTCTCTGTGGTAAAGTTGATGTTGAGTTATATATTACAACTCTGGAATCTGACCGTTTTTGAGGAATAGCAGTGTGTGTGTGTGTGTGTGTGTGTGTGTGTATGGGAGATGGTAAAAAGAATTGTATTGAGAAACTGAAAAAAAGATATTATTCCAGACATATAGTTAGGCTTTGGAAACCCACATCTTATCAATTCTGGAAAAGGCAATATTTATTATTAATCAAATGATGAAGCAAGAGTTCCTTTTTAAGAATATGTTACAGTATTATTTTTCTTTTTTATCTGATTATAATTACAAGGGTTAGTTTTTTGTTAATCAGTCATTATCTATTAGTTCAACATATATATTAGTTCTTTGTTTCAATCTTAACCTTAACCTTAACTTTTTTTTGTTTTAATTTCTTTCCTTTTTATCCTTCTTCCCTGGATTGTTTAATTTTTTTTACAGTTGTGGCTTATATCTTGGTTATATTATGTAATTTTCTAAAAAATAAATAAATAAAGTTTGTGAGTGGGGGGAGAAGACCCCCACTTGACGAATACAGGAATTAGTACTTACATAAATCTCCTGGCATGGCAAACAATATATGAATATACTAGTTGGGTAAATTAATGCAGTAAGCAATCTGTATATTAGCATAAAATGGTAATAAGCCTCAGTCTCACATCTTTTATATTCTGAGTGTTACGCATTTATTTCTCTTTCTCCAACACAATCATGACATGAGGAAAAAAATCCAAAAGCATATATGTGCTTTGGGAAAAAAAGGAACTGCTTGGGTTCTGGGAAAGAATCATTTCCTTCTGTGTTACTTCTCTGAGCCTCAGTCCTCCAACCCCCACCTTTATTCCACTTACAAATTTATTGTTTTCAGTCAGTCCATGATTTTATAGTTCTTCATCAACTCTGATTTCAGTCAGTACAAAACAAATACCCAAATGTTGCCCAAAGGAATCCCTGTTTTAATTTGTGCAGCAGAAAATTGCTTGCAATTTAAGTACATTCCTGCAAATGCCCTCCAGTGAATTGCAATTACAAAATGAATTTCTGGCTAAAGAAGATGAGACTTTTCTTGTTTCAAAATAATTTCAAATCTACATTAGTGAAATAAACAACACAGGTCACCTTAGTTTGAATCAGACTGTTTGCAAAAAGCATACCAAAGCTTTAACAAGTTCTATTTTTGATCTAAACAGTTGTAAAAATGTATGAAGTAGAGTGACTGCCCAGATTGTTTGTTTTGGGAAAATTCATTTTCTTTTTTTTTTTTTTTAATTTTTATTGGTTTTTAAAACAAACATAAACAAACAAAACATAAAAACATCAAGTCATCTTCCATATATGTACATACAGTGTGCCAGTTGGTTTACAAATTGTTTTGTGCTTCCATTTCATAGTCTTCAATTATAATTACATTGTATATAATCTCGTATTTTCAATTAACATATTAAATACATTAATATCATTATTAATCAATCATTTGACTATACTTTTATTCATTCGTGTTTTACAAAATGACCATATTTTACTTAATTTGTTTTGTGACAATTCAGATTATCATCCCAGATCTATCCTAGAATCATTTTGTAGATATAATAAGAAAAGAATACATCTTTATATATTTAGTATTTTCTAAAAGTCTACATATTTCATTACTATATTTTATTGTCTAACCATTGATAGAATAGATCCCAAATTTTATAAAATTGTTTATCGTCTTGTTCTCTAATTTCAAATGTCAATCTTCTCATTTCAGCACATTCCAATATTTTCTTAATGATTTCCTCCTGCAATGGTATTTTCTCATTTTTCCAGTTTTTAGCAAATGCAATCCTAGCCGCTGTTAATACATTTACAATCAGGTATTTCAAGTCTTTACTATATATTTCAGGTAAAATTCCCAATAAAAATATTTCTGGTTTCAAATCTATATTTTTTTTGTCATTTTTTCCAACCACGTGTGGATTTTAGTCCAGTATTTTTTAGCATCCGCACAAGTCCACCACATATGGTAATATGAGCTAGGTGTCTGATGACATTTCCAACATTTTTCGGATTTATTCTTGAACATTCTTGCTATTCTTGTTGGGGGAAAATGCCACCTGTAAAACATCTTATACAAATTTTCTTTATATGCTGTTGACATTGTCATTTTATAATTTTGAGACCGCAATTTTTGCCATTTCTCTAGATCAATCCCATATCCAAAATTCTTCCCCCAAGCAATCATAGTTACTTTAACTTGTTCTTCTTCTAGTTTAATTTCTAATAAATATCAATACAATTTTTTAATCACCTTTTCTTCAGTATCTGTCAAAATCGAACCTAAATCAGTCAGTTTATCATAGAAACCTTCTGTTTTAGAATCTTTATCATACCTTGAATGTATTTGCACATATGAAAACCAATTCATCTTTATACCTTGTTCCTCTAGTTTTTGTATAGATTTAAGTTCACCCTCTTCATTCAATATTTCAACCTATCTGTTTGTTCCTTTTTGTATATTATAGGATAAGAAAATGCTTCAATAGTCAATAGCCAGACTGGAATTTTCAAATAACATTGTCTTTTAGTCTTCTCCCAGTTTAACCACAGAGACTCCCGTATATAATGTCTTCTAAAGTACCCCGGTGTTTTAGTTCCTTTATACCATAAAAAAGCATGCCACCCCAACAACAGATCATGTCCTTCTAATGTCAACAATCTAGTATTTCTTAATGTTATCCATTCCTTAACCCACATCAAATTTGTAGCTTGGTAATACAACTCCCAATTAGGCAAACCAAATCCTCCTCTTATTCTAGCATCTTGCAAAAGTTTTAACTTTATACTCGCTTTCTTACCTTGCCATATATATTTCAACACAATTTTATTTAAATCTTCAAAGTAGTCTTTCCCAAGCCTAATTGGAATTGTTTGAAATAAATATAAAATTCTGGGTAATATATTCATCTTGATTGTTGATATTCTCCCTATTAATGACAGTTGTAAATTTTCCCATTTCGCCAAATCTAGTGCTATCTGCTGTTTAAGTTTGATATAATTATTCTCTTTTAGTATACTGCATCTTGCTGTCAAGTATATCCCCAAGTACTTGATCTTATTCGTAACCTTAATTTTCAATAAGTCTGCCAGTTCTTCTTTTTGTCTTAATAGCATATTCTTTGTCAAGATCTTTGTCTTATCTTTATTTATTTTCAAACCAGCCACCTTTCCATATGTCTCTATCTTTTCTATCAATTTTGATGCTGTTTCTAGTGGGTCTTCTTAGATAAAAACCAGATCATCTGCAAATGCTTGCAACTTAAATTCTTCCTTTTTAATTTTCATCCCTTTTATATTCTTTTCATCTCTAATATTTCTATTTAGCACTTCCAAAGTTAACACAAACAACAGAGGTGATAGTGGACACCCTTGTCTTGTTCCTTTTCTTATTTAAATAGAATCTGTCAGTTATCCCTCTATCATTACCTTTGCAGTCTGCTTATGATATATAGCTTCTATTGCTTGAATAAATTTTCTAGCAAAGCCCATCTGTTCCAGCAGTAATAACATGAATCGCCAATTCACATTGTCAAATGCCTTCTGTGCATCTAGAAATATCAAAGCCATTTGTTTTTCAGGATGTGCCTCGTAGTATTCCAAAGTGTCCAAGATTACTCTCATATTGTCTTTAATTTGTCTCTTTGGCAGAAATCCATTTTGATCAGGATGGATAAAATTATTTAAGTATTTTTTAAGTCTTTCTGCCAATATTGAAGCAAAGATTTTATAATCTGCGTTTAGTAAGGAAATAGGTCTATAGTTCTTAATTTGTAATGGATTGGTCTCCTCTTTTGGAACAAGTGTGATATAAGCTTCTGATCATGATTTAGGTATCATCTTCTTTAACATAACTTCATTCATAACTTCAAGCAATGGAAAGTTCAATGTTTCTTGTAATGTTTTGTAACATTCTGCCAGAAGTCCATCTAGGCCTGGTACCTTTCCATTATTTTGCTTCTTAAGTGCTTCAGTTAACTCCATCATCGTTCTATTGCTTTCTAACATTGTTTCAATCTCTTTAGGTATCTGGGATAAATTAGCATTCTGTAAATACTGTTTAACTCTTTCCTCATCAATATTCTCTTGTGTGTATAGTTTCCCATAATAGTCTCGAATGATTTCCTTCTTCTCTTTACCACCATAGCAAACTTGGCCTTGGTCATCTATTAACTGCAATATTTTCCTTGATTCTTTCTCCTTTCTCAATTTATATGCTAAGCATCTACCTGATTTATTTGCATCTTCAAAGTAGTTCTGTTTCATACCTCTGATTTTCTGTGCTAATTCTTCTTTTTCTATTAGTCCCGTTTTATGTTTGGTTATATCCATTTTTAACTTAATGTCCTTTCTCTGTGGCATTTTCTGCAGCTCTTTTTTGAGTCCTTTATACTCATCTTCTAATGCCTTAGAGGCTAATCTTTTCATGGTATTTCTTTTCCTTGTTTAGTCTATTATCAAGCTTCTAACATATGCCTTCATTGTATCCCATACATTCTGGATTGATGTATCTTCTTTTTTGTTTTCTCTAAAGAAAAAGGCCAGTTCTTTCTCCATCCACTGTGTGAAGTCTTTTCCCTTTAAAATAGTATTATTTAATGTCCATCTAGATCTTCTTCTTTGTCCTTTCCATTTAATTGTCATTGGATTGTGATCTGCCCAAGTACTTGTTTCAATACTTATTTCTTGAATATTAGTTAACAAATCTGTTGACATCCATATCATATCTATTCTGGACCATGATAAGTGTCTATTTAAGCAGAAGGTGTATTGTTTAGTTTTAGCATTACTTTCTCTCCATGTAACTTTTAAGTTTATTTCATCTACCATTTAAAAAAAAATTTCCCTCCAAAAAATTCTGTATAAAATAATTCTGCCTTCTCAATTGAGTCAATTCTATGTCTCTGTTCTTGCCATGTGAACATTAAACCTTCTGGAATCAGCCATCTATCATTCACCTCTTTTTTAAGTAGCATTTAAGTCAGGAATCGGTATTCTCTTTGTTGTATTCACAGACTGACTGTAGTCCTCAGTCAGGTCCACACTTCTTTTTTTTTGAAACAAATTTTTATTAATTTTAAAGATAAAACAACACATCATTAACCATTAAATACATAAACACATAAAACCTCTTAACATTGTAAATCCTTACAAGTCAAACAAAACATTATTTTTATACAGCATAATTCCAATTTATCCCATCTCCATATGGACACACAAATATCTTCCAGCAAATTTCTCATTATTTCTCTTTACTCCTATTCAATTTCATTTCTCTTCCATATTTATCCATTTTATAGTCATCATATTCTTTTCTTTCTGGCTTGTTTAAATTATTCTCGTCTAACATTCCTCCAAGGTTTTATTGATTCTTTTTTCCTTTTTTTTTTTAAAAAAAACAAATTTTGTTAGTTTTACCATAAACACAATACACAAACATACAAACACAAAACATAAACAAAACTAAAAGATCTTTTCTGAAGGTTGTCTGTTCCCGGGTTAAAACTCTTTACACAGACACAAATTCAAACATCATATTCAACCCATATCTCCTTCCATATCTTATTATCATTTTCTTTTTTATATATATATATATAAACCATTTTTATCAGTTTTATAAGAACAATGCACAAAGAATCAAGGCATAACAGCTTATAAATTCTTTTCTAAGAAAAAATAATAATAAAAGACCAATAAGGCATAACATTTCCAGATTATAATATCAATATTTCATATAATATTAACTTCATATCTTGTCCCTACTTCTCTTTTCCATCCAAATTATTTATTAATTAAAATTTTATTGCCTTTTATCAATATACAAAATCCAAAAAAAAAAAAAAAGCATATATATCCTTCCATATCTTATTACCATTTTCAACAACATTCTTTGTCTGTTTTATTTCCAATTATCCATTCATCTTTTTTTTTCTTTTACTATACTTCTCCTGTACACCAATTGGAGTAACATCTATAACTCATTACCCTAACTTAGAAATACTACATATTACAATCTTTCTTGGGATTCTGTTTAAAAGATTCTAAAATTACATAATAAATTTTATATTCTAAATACACATATAAAAACACAATCTTATATACCCTCCAGAATCCCTCTTTTAATCTAAATTAAATTCACCCATTGTCTCTAAATAAACTTTTTTTCTTTAGGTCTTGCTTCCCCCCATTAAGGCTTCTCCTCCCCCCCTTTCTCTCTTGCTTATTCTTCTCCTTGCCCTTTCTACCCCTTTGCTTTTTCCCATCGCTTTTCTTACTCCTTTTCCTTTGCTTTCTAACCTTGCCTCCACCTTTTCGCTCATTTTTCTCTCTTTTGGTTGTTTTTATAATTCTTAAAATCCCCTTTTTCTTATCCTTTTTCTCCTCCTCTCCGGAAGGGACCCATTGTTCATCAAAGATGGCTTCTTCTTCCTCTTCTTCCTTGTCCCAGTCCTTCTGCTGCGTAATCAACTTTTCAACAGAACATAACGCCATTTCTAAGAATTGAAACAAAGCGCCCAAAGTATCTTCTTTTTTATATTTTTGATATTCAATCTCTAATTCATCCACAAACAATGCCATTATAAAAAGGGAAACTTTTTCCAAAACAACCACAAGTATTTTTAATCAAAGATAATCAAAAGCAATTAAAAAAAAAAAATTCCAAAAGTTAATACTTTTCTTCCTTCTTCTCTTTCTCTTTCTGGATTAATTTTTAATCAAAGAGGTCCAATTACCATATATCTTCTTTTGGGATCCACAAAGACGTTCTAGACAATCTCCTTCTTTTTCAGCTTCTGCTCCAATTTTTTTTCTCCCTTCCCACTTGCAATGACAATTTTAAATAATCAAAAATCCATACCTCCAGCAGAGATTTTCCAATTTCTTAAATTTTTCAATGTCCAAAAATCCCTTTGTCTCTTAGCTTCAGCTTTCAAAGCAATCCACTTTCAATGTCTAATATATCCAAATATTTCTGCTTTTTCCGTGGGGTGGGAGAGTAAAAAAAAAAAAAGAGTTCCCTTTAACAGCTTCTCCGCCGCTTTTCGCTCTTCTTAGGGATACAATGTATCCTCCAGCAATTCAAGCAGCTCAATTCCAGGCAGTTTAAAAGGTGTTACTTGACCCGGCTCAGACAGAACTTTCACTCTTCACACTTCCTCCAGCACAGTTCTTACCCGGTTGCTGGCTTCTTCATGGTGGCCATTGCTGACCGCCGCTCCACCGCCTTGGGAAAAAGGGGTTTTCCCAGAGAAGGGGGGGGTCTGCGACACCCCCACCTCCCTATCCGACTCCCCTCTCTCTTCAGCTGTCCCTACAGGGCAGCCATATCCCCCTGACCCGTCTGGATCGGGGGTACCTCGACGGCTAGCACAGCAGGAATCGCGAGCTGTCGCGAATTCCTGCTGCCCCGAAGCCACGCAAACCGGAAGTTCGGTCAGGTCCACACTTCTGACGGGAGCCGCAGACCGCTCCCATTGGTTGATGCCTTTTGACAGCCAGCTATAAAAGGAGCTGTCAAACAGCATCACCTGTTGCCACCAGCTGACTGCCTGTTAGCCCCGGCAGCCACAGCAACCCATTATTCTTTGAATAAAGCCTTTTGTCTGTTAGCTCCATGTCTGCCTCCGTATTTACCACTACTCTACAACACTGGTGATGAGGGCGGGATACAAATAAGAGGTGGCCGGACAAAAACAGCTGAGCTCAGTCACTTCAAAAAGAGCTGAAGCCACTATGAGCTGACTGTCACAGCCACAGACGCTCTCTGTGAGTGTGAAGTTTAAACCTCCCCAGCTGAGGAGACAGATGCCGCCTGACTGGCACAGCCGCAGATGCTCTTTGTGACGTGCGAAGTTTAAACCTCCCCAGCTGAGGAGACAGACGCTGCTGGCACAAGATGACTTCGAATTCTGCGTTTCCACCTTTCAGGCCAACGGCCGAGGCTTGGGAATCCTATAGAAATCGCTTCAGCTGTTTCGTGGATGCGATAGACCTCACTGATGCCTCAGATCATAGGAAGAAATCCTATTTCTTTTTTTTCTTTTTTTTGGTAAAAATTTTATTGATTTTAACGACAGACAAAAAACATATAAGACATAAAACATAACATAAAAAAAAATTATATCATTCTTCATAAATTTACAGTGTATCAGTTGGTTTACCACTCCCTTTTGTGCATCCATTTCATAGTCATCAAAATAATTATATTACATAATAACTCACATTATCAATCATCAATAAAATATCCCAATATCATTATTGAACAATCATTTGACTATAATTTTACTAATTTATACTTAAGCGAGATAACTAGAATTAAGTTAAATTATTTTATAACAAATCATAGAATCATACCAAATCTATCTTAATAAAATATTCTTAAAAATTATCAAAACCAAGAAACATTATTTATTCATCATTTCCTAAATTTCTAAATATTCTATTATTATATTGTATTATCTAACCATTGATAAAAAAGATCCCAAACTTCATAAAATTGTTTATCTTCTTGTTCTCTAATTTCAAATGTCAATCTACTCATTTCAGCACATTCCAATATTTTCTTAATAATTTCTTCCTCTAATGGTATTTTCTCACTCTTCCAATGTTTAGCAAATACAATCCTAGCTGCTGTTAATACATTTACAATCAAATACTTTAAATTTTTATTATATATATCAGGTACGATATATTTATTGAGAAATCCTATTTCTTAAGTTTTTGCGGAGCTGTGGTTTTTGACACTGCCACGGTGCTGGTCGCTCTGCATTCTGTCAGGGCTGTCCCATGGGAGGAGTTACAGGAGATCCTTTCCAGTCACTACTCCCCTAAGCCATCACAAATTGCTAGGAGACACGCTTTCAGGAGGCGAATTCAGGCTGAGTCTATTTGCGAATATATGGCAGCTTTACGATCACCTGCCTTACACTGTGGATTCAGGGACTACCTGGAGGATATGCTCCTTGACCAAATAGTCTGTGGGGTCAGGGACCTGAGACTTCAAAGATGATTATTAGCCAAAATGGACTTAACCGTAGCTGTAGCCATCGAAGAGTCACAGGCTGCTGAGCTATCTGCACTGTCAGCAGCAGAAATCCACACTGTTTCAATTACTGAAGTGGATACCCTATTCAGAGGCTATGCTGATGTATTCAGCGAAGAGTTGGGATGTTACTCAGGTACCCCTATTTCATTCAATGTAGACCCACAGGCAATACCCATCTGTCTGAAACCTCGTAGGGTACCCTTTGCTTTCCACCCCAAATTGGATATGGAGCTGGATAAATTACTCAAGCACGGGGTATTAGAGCCAGTAGATTTTGCGAAGTGGAAGACCCCACTTAAGAAAGACGACAGCGTGAGAATCTACGCTGATTACAAGACGTCCTTGAATAGGTTTCTGCAAATCAGCGCCTACCCTGTCCCTATCATCCAGCACCTTCTGCGTTCCTTTGAGCCTGGGACTATTTTTGCAAAATTAGATATCTCACAGGCCTGTTAACAGTTCCCTGTAGACAACCAAACTGCAGAACTACAAGCCATAGTCACCCACAGGGGTGCATTTAAATGCAGACGCCTCCAGTTTGGCATATGTGTACCCCTGGGATTTTCCAATCTCTAATGGAGAGGCTCCTCCAAGGACTCCCAGGCATAGTTCCCTATTTTGATGACATTTTGGTTTCAGCCATTGACAAATACATAGAGTCAGAGCAGTCCTTGATGATTTCAGGCAGCATGGCCTTAAACTTAAAAGAGACAAGTGCACCATTGCCACTAAGCAAGTGAACTTTTTAGGTTATAGAATTGATGCCTCTGGTATACACCCAATTGAGTCCAAAATCAGGGCTATCCATGAGGCACTCACGCCTTCCAACAAGAAGGCTCTAGGCCTTCTTAGGGCTTCTAAATTTCTACGCTGCATTCCTCCCACACAAAGCCTCCATAGCAGAACCTCTGCACAGACTTTTGGACAAGCAATCCCCCTGGCATTGGGGACCAAGGGAAGCTCATGCCTTCCAGTCAGTCAAGTCCTTGCTCACATCCAATGCAGTATTAATACAATTCAATCAGCAGCTAGCTTTAGTCCTGGCTGCAGATGCTTTCCCCTTTGGCATAGGGGTTGTTCTGAGCCATAGGCTACCCAATGGCTCTGAGGCACCCATTTGACAAAGAGGCTTTGGCTGCAGTTGCTGCTGTCAAAAAATTTCATGAATTCCTCTGTGGTCACCATTTCGAACTTATCACAGATCACAAGCCACTGTTAGGTCTTTTGTCTGGGGACAAACAAACCCCTCAGGTTCTATCCCCAAGGATGACCAGATGGACTTTATTCCTGGCTGCTTATTCATACATGCTGGTTCATCGACCGGGGAAGAACCTGTGCCACGCTGATGCCCTCAGTCACTGCCCTCTGCCTGTTCCGATTGAAGATCCTGCACCCATCCATGCTATTTTCGAGGTCAATGATCTCAACCTTCCCATCACTGCCCATGACATTGCTGCTCACTCCTCAAGGGACAAGGTAATCGCCCAAGTTCTGGGTGGGAAGGGGGTGGCCAGCAATTGATTACGCCCCTGAATTCCTGCCCTTCAAGACTCACTACTGTCATCACTACAGGGTTGTTTATTGTGGGGGACAAGGGTTATCATCCCTTCTAAGCTGCAGGGGCCAGTTTTAAAGGTCCTGCATGAAGGCCATCCGGGCATCGTCAGGATGAAGGCTCTGGCCCACAGTTACATATGGTGGCCAGGCATGAATGCCCAGATCTCCAGCTGGGTAAGCACTGCCAGCCATGCCAGGCTACCAGGTCAGCTCCACCCTCATCTACTCCTGCCAGGTGGGAAGATGCTGGGGCCCCTTGGTCCCGGCTGGACATTGATCTAGAAGGCCCTGTGCATGGGCAAACTTTCCTAGTCATGGTGGATTCTTTTTCAAAGTGGATAGACCTGGCCCTGCTGCCCTCCACAACCACTCTTGCTGTCACAAAAGCCCTAACCAGAGTATTTGTCACCCATGGCCTCCCTGACACCATTGTATCCAACAATGGCCCCCAGTTCACCTCTTGCGAGTTTGAGCTCTTTTTAGCCAACCTGGGCATCAGGCACACCCTCACAGCCCCTTTTCACCCTGCTAGTAATGGGATGGCTGAAAGGGCAATCAGGTCAGTAAAGGAGGCCCTGGAGAGGTTTGGTCCAATTGACTGGCACTCCAAATTTTCCAGGTACCTGCTGACGCAGCACACAACCCCCTGTGCCACTACCAACAAATCCCCTGCCGAGCTCCTTATGGGAAGATGCCCAAGAACCACCCTGGATAGGCTACATCCCCATTACACCCCAGTCACCCCTTTGGGATCTGACAGCCAGGCCAGGGAGTTTGCCCTGCATGACCTAGTCTATGCAAGAAATTACTCAGGACACCCCTTATGAGTGCCTGGGCAAATCGTGGCAGTAACTGGGCCTAAGTCCTACAGCGTTCTACTGGACGACGTACCTGGCGCTGGCACATTGACCAGCTGAGAAGGCATTGGAGAATGGCTGCCATCGACCCCCGCTGCCCGGCAAGCGAGACAAACCACCCGATGCAGACCGAGACTCTTCCAGGGCACCGCGAGTGAAGGGATCTACCTGGACTGCCTCCTGCTCCTCGACCAGAGTCCCCGACGATGAGGCTTCCTTGCCTTCAAGCGACAACGCAGCCCGGGAAGCAGAGAACTCCTACCCTCCTGCAGCTCCACGCGAACTAAGGCAATCTGGCCGCCTGCACAGATGCCTGGCCTACCTTAGAGACTATGCATGCTCCTGGCCAGGGGAAAGGAGTGTTGTATTCACAGACTGACTGTAGTCCTCAGTCAGGTCCGCACTTCTGGCAGGAGCTGCGGACCACTCCCATTGGTTGATGCTGTTTGACAGCCGGCTATAAAAGGAGCTGTCAGATGGCATCAGCTGTTGCCACCAGCTGACTACCTGTTAGCCCCGGCAGCCGCGACAACCCTTTATTCTTTGAATAAAGCGTCTTGTCTGTTAGCTCCGTGTCTGCCTCCATATTTACTGCCACTCTACAACACTCTTCTCATCTTTCTCACTCTTCTGGGTATTTGTTTCAAGACCGCAATTTCCTTGTCTTTATATTTCAATGTTTTCTCTTTTGCCACTTGCAGTATTTGCATTTTAATGGCTTTCTTTGTAAATCTAATGTGAACTTCTCTTGGTTAGCTATTTCTCATTGCATATCTTGTGAAGACTTTATAAACCTCATCTATTCCATCCATCATCTTCTCTTCAGTAATTTCCAAAGCTTCAGCCAATATTGCTATCATTATCTCAGCTAGATTTTGTCCTTTTTCTTTCTCTATATTTTGGAATCTAAGATAAAATTCTGATTTGTCCATCTCCCATCTTAGCATACCACTTTTATCTTGTTCAATCAGAGTTAATCTGTTATCAATGTCTCCAATCTTCTTGTTTCTTTGTTTATCTTCTTCTTCAATTTTTTGGAGTCTCTCATCATACTTCATCACCATTTGTTGGATGTTCTCCACTTTTTCATTGGTTTTCCCTGTTCTTTGTTCAATATTCTCTATTCTCTTTTCAATTTTCTCTGATCTTGTTTGAATATTTTGAATTCCTTGCATAATCATCTGCAGGGTCACTTTTTCTTTTTTTTTTTTTGCCTTAACATTGTCTGTATTGAATGTTGTCCTCCAGATGGTGGAGAGGAAGAAGTAGAAGTTGAAGAACGAGGAGCTGTTAATTTCCTACTCATTTTGAGCAATTCAAAATCTTCAGGTTCTTCTAGACCTTAATCCAATTGTGAAATAACCAATTGCAGTTCCAAATAAAAATAGTAGGAAAAAAGAAGCCAAATAGTAATAATAATTTTAAAAGAAGAAGAAATTTCTTCAGGTTCTTGTATACCTTAATCCAGTCGGTTGGTTAGATGACAGTAAAAATTCAAAAATGAAGGAAAAGACCATGAACACACACAAAAAAGAAGAAGTTGTAAAATCCTAAAAAAGGTGAAAAAGTGAAGAAAAAGGCTAAAAAAAGAAAGGAAAAATTCTTCAGGTTCTTCAACACTTTAATCCAATTAAGAGGTCTCAAATATAAAAGGATGCATAAAAATAAACAAAAAAAAAAAAACCAATATGGAAGGTAGATGGAAAGACAAAAATACCAGGAAGGGAGAGTGAGAAAAAAGGCTACTCCCTTAAAAAGAAAAGGAAGGGAAATATTAATACTAAAGCTTTTCCTTTAAAATAAAAAGCAGGCATAGAAATTTAACTTCCAAAAACAAGAAAAAAAAAAACCAAAGACAAGTTCCAAAGAGCCAAAAATCCAAATAGCTACTACAAAAAAAAGTAAACTGATGAAGAGGGGTAGCATGGCTTAGAAAGAATAAAAAGAGCACACTGCACTTTGTTTAATTTTCCAAGGCTCTTGTTATAACTCTCTTCTCCAAAGACTTATCACCTTTTCTTTTCCTAAACTTCAACACCAGACTCCAACTGTTGATCAAAACCCAAAAGAGCACCTGCAATAATACTCTCCCATGCTCTTCCCTCTCTCTTATCAAACAGGCAATGTCCTTGAAGAAAAGTCTCAGTTCTTTCTCAGCTTTGTCTGGTCAAAAGAGAAATAGAATATTGCCAAGCCTCTAGTTGGCAGTGTTACAAAGTTTCTTTAGCTTTCACTTTCCCCCTCCTTTTCCAAGCAAAATATCACAAGAATTAATTAAAAAAAGAAAAAGAAATTAAAAAAAATAACTAAAAAGGAGTCTCTAGCTTAGAATATTATAAAGTCAAAAAGGAGAAAAGAGTAGAGAAAAAGAAGAGAAATAAAACCAGTCCAGTTTCAAAATATAAGATCATGTGTAGAAAATCCAGCCATGAGAAAAAAAAATTACTTTGACATTCCTGTTTAAAATTGCCGCTTAATCACTTCTGTCAAAACTTTTACAGATTCTTTCTTTCCCTTAGGGTGTCCTTTCAAGTCTTAAAATAAAGAAAAAGTTCTCACGAAACCGGCACACTCTCTCTTTCCATTCTCTTTCATTTCGGAGCTGTCCCAACTTCAGCAGCTTTAATGGCTGTCTCTTTGCCGCTGGCAAAAAGAGCTTCTCCTGGATCTACCAGGGACTTTGCGATATCCCTGGGATCGACAGGATGCGTTCTTTGCATTCATCGTCTCTTTGGGATGGTTGGACCATCCAGGAGCAAAGATATTGGCAGCAATCTCAGACCTCCAGGATCACATGCCATATCATCATGACGCCAGCTCCGCCCTCCGGGAAAATTCATTTTCATTCGTCTGTTACAGACTCCCCATTTTTAATGTCACGCTGTTGGAAGAAATATCCTTCTGGACAGGGGTGGGATATGACAGGGTTAACTACCAGTTTGGGATTTACAAGCTTCCCTGCACGCTGCGAGCCGCGCACCTGTAAATTATCATCAGCATGCTGCGTGCAAAGAAGCAGCCCTTGAAACAGCCATCTTTTCCTGCTTTTTAAACTGCAGCTGTGCCTTATTCGGCAGCTGAAGTTGAAAAATCAGGAAATAAAAGGTCAGGTAAGAGCCCGGGTGGGCGGGTGTGCAAAAACATCAGCAGACACAGAACCGGTTCTGTGTCTGCTGCTCTTCAGAGCTACCAGTTCTACAGAGGTGGACAGAACCGGTAGAAACCCACCCCTGCTTCTGGGTTCAGTTCCAAGTGGGGAAAAAGACACTGGAAACATGAAGGCTGTTTGGAAGGTTTAATGGTGGACAGGAGGACCACATGGCTTGAAGCTCCAAAGAAGGATGATCACATGCTTCAAGGTGAAGGACGAGATCAAGAAAAGGGGCTGATATGCTGAGAGTGTCTGCGTTTTATAACCTTTGTTGGGATTTGAATTGAAACTTGTTTCTAATTGGTTGTCAGACTCCCATGGGGCCATGCAGGGGCAACTCTCTAGGCTGTCCTGAGTTCCAGGCTTGGTTGAGCCTTGCTGGGTGATGATGCACTGAAAGGGCTTTTGAGCAATTGCTATAGCTTTACCTGGAGATCTTTGTTATGTAAAGTTAACCACTAACAAAGGTGAGGGTGAGTTTCTGCTCCTGAGGTAAGTTTCTGCTCTTGTGTTTCTACTCTTTTTAGGGGAAATATTCTGCCTTTTTAATATTTCCTAGAATATTTCAATTTTCTAGGAGAGGTGTGGGTGCTAACTTCCTGCAACGTATGAAAGAGTATCTTAGCCTGCCAAGAAAAATATTCCTCGCTTTTTTTTTTTATCCCTTATATTCTGTAAAGAATTTCCTAGTATATCTTCTAGTTTAGCAAAATCCTCAGATTTATGAATAACATCTGGTGATAATGATCTATTTAAGGGTCTCCATCCTGATTGGTAAATATTGTTGTCATGTCTTCTGTCACAAAAATGACAGAACTCTCTTCCATCTCTGATACTGCATTGTGAAATTCTAGATGTCACAGTTGCGAGACTGCTCAGTCTATGAGACAATCTCAACATTATGCAAATATATTTGGAAAAATGCCACACCAAAATCCAATGGGTTTAGTCCAACTTACCTTTTGCTAGGACTGCAATCAGATCATTCCTAATTTCACTTCAGAAGTCATTGCCTAACATATTTCGTCATCTTCTCCATGACAAATGATGACATCTCGTCCATGTTCCTTAGCTCAATTTTCTTCAGACAAAAAATATGGCATTGTCTTAAAAACTTTCTCACACATAAAGACTACTACTTAGAAATCTGAAACTCGTGTTATCTCATCAGCATGCAATGGCTCCTCAAGTTTGTGGAGCTCTATATGCTATTCTTCTACTGAATTTCCTAGGGGATATTGTACTATGTACATGATTAAGCAGCGTTATACATTCACACAGTAACATCCAAATGATTTAAAGTGACACTTCCATAGCAGATGCAGCATGTAGATTCATGGTTGTCTAATGCCAATTGGCAATTTGGGATTTGAGAAATAATGGCTTTAGGGGTACAGGAATCTGTCAACCTCATTTTCTCCCACATTCTGCTTTGAGCAAATTTAAATTTTCTCTAGTGCACTGTATGTGAGTTCTGTTTCAGATTATGTCTTGATTTAGAAGACCTATATGCCACTTCATTCGAAAAAGACTATATGGTTTACAGAGCTGCATTTTGTATGCAAACCATTTTCTCTAATATAATACTGTACCAGAGATGGTATTCAGCAGGTTCTGACCAGATCTGGAGAACCAGTAGTGGACATTTTGAGTAGTTCAGAGAACCAGAAAATCTCCCCTCTGACTGGAGATTTTACAGTATCCTTCCCCTGCCATGCCCACCAAGCCACACCCACAGAACCAGTAGTAAAAAAATTTGAATCCCACCACTGTACTGTACCTTGCTATACATGGTTTTCATGCATTCTGTGCAGCTTTTCCAAGATGTGTATTTAAATAAACTGATGAGCTGCATTTGAAACATTTGGGGAAATATAAATTTCAAAAGATAATGAAGATTCAGTTCATGCACCAGATCAAAAATGTGGCATTAGATGCATTCAGTCTCAAATGTAAACTAAACTAATTTCTTTTTCCAACCAGCAACATTGTTTCTCATTTAGAAATAGAAATAGAATCATAGGGCTGGAAAGGCCCTACGAGGTCTTGTGGTCCAACTCCCTGCTCAAGGCAGGAGTCCTTATTCTATCCTGGACCAATGGTTGTCCAGTCTTTTCTTAAAAATGTCCAACAATGAGTAGCCATAACTCCAGGGGGTAAGTTGCACCATTGACCAATTGTTTCCACTGTTAAGAAATTTCTCCTTAGTTCCAAATTGGCTCTCCCTGTGACAAGCTCCCTTTCTTTGCTTCTCCTGTCGTCAGGTGCTTTGGAAAATAAATCAACCTCCTCTTCCTGTGATAACCCATCAAGTACTGGAAGACCAATCTTTCCAATCCTCCCCCCCCCCCCAGCTTATTGTCATCGGCAAATTTGATGTCCCTTCAAATCCCTTGTCTAGGTTATTTATGAAGATGTTGAAGAGTACTATGCCCAAGATAGAACCTTGATGTACCCCTGCTACCCCTGCATGCCTTCCTCCAAGTAGATGTACTTCCTTTTTTAAAAAAAGTTTTTTTATTTTTATTTTAAAACAAATCCATCTTTCAGTTATACAATGTGTTGGCTGGATACATATATCTTGTGCAAGCATTTATATTTTGTATACTTTTCTTATTCGGATTACATTCATATTACAAACTGCTCAACTTTATGTATTTTATTCTTATGTCATTTAACTTCTTACTTTATTTTCCAACCATTTATAAAATAAATCCCATATCATATAATATTCTACTTCTTCTTGTTCTTTAATTGCCAATGTTAAACTACTCATTTCTGCACATTCCAATATTTTCATAATCACCTCTTCCTCTATCAGAATCTTTTCATTTTTCCAATTTTGAGCAAATACAATTCTAGCTGCTCTTAATATATGATTAAATATGTTTTTCTTTATTATAGTTTTCAAGTAGAACCACTGTTTTTTAGGCTGTACAACTTGGACAGCAATATAACATTCCCTGTTGACTGAATAAATATAGAACATGCAGTCATGCTTACTGAGAAATATTTGGATGGCACAAACCCAAACCCATATTGAAGTTATTTCATAAATTAGCTTTTCCAGATGTTGAGAAATATTGCAGGAAATAAAGCACCCTTGCCCTAACATTTATTTCATATTAGACTGTGCTGAGGTCATGCAGAATATTGCTAAAAAAGCAGATGTGCCCTTCTTTCTTTCCAGAACAAAATAGGGTAGATTTTTATAACATGCCTGTATAAATAAGTAGAGTACTGTCCAGGCAAATATTTATAGAGGCAGAGATTTTGGTCCTCAGCCACTTACATTATCTGAGGCACCATCTGAGGGGAATTGAAAGACAAGATTAGTAGTGTATGACCCCTTGATTTCTCATGTGGTTTGATACCAATCTGTGTTCTGGCCTAAGGGTATTCAACTTGGTCTGTATTTTTTTCTTGCTTTTTGTTAGCAATGGCTCTGGAAAGATCCCTTGTATGAGAATATTTTAGCAGAAATTATTTGCAGAACTGCAGTATTCACTTTTACTACAAAGCTGAGCCTGACTCAGAAATACTGCTAAAGCTTTCTGCATTAATTAAGTGATTTTTCAACCCTGAAAATGGTTCCTAAGAATTCTTCTGAGGTTGCTGACATTCAAATTGACAGTAAAATACCATGACAAGCACTCTTCGGCAGAGGATTCTTTTCTAGCTTCTTAATCATATTGTGCACGCTTTCAGCTTCTAGTCTGTCTAATCCGGGTGTCAGCAACCCACAGCTCTGGAAATGCATGTGGCTCTTTGGGCCCTATGCTGTGGCTCCCTTTTGGGTGATCCCCACCATTGGCTGGCCCCACCCCTCACTCTCCCCTCCCAGTCTGCACCTGGGCTGAAAAGGTAAAATAAAAAAACAGAAATGAGAGAGAGGGAGGGAGGGAGAAAGACCCATTTTCCACAGAAAACACTGGGAGCCACAAAACCTGAGTAGGCATGGGGTGGTGTCATGTGACTGGATGGGAGTGATGTTGAGTTGCCACACCCACCCAGGTTTTGAGGCTCCCAATGTTTTCTTTTCTGTGGGAAACAGGTCCAAATGGCTTTTTGGGTATTTAACATTGCAAACCACTGTTCTAATCAAATAAAATAACGTTGAATTTTGTGTGAACATAATAGATACATTGTCCTGCTGATTCTGAAAACCTCCCACTGCAGGGTCAGAGAAGACATAATTATTTCCAGAATCATAGGGATAAATTGCTGTGATGATCAGCCACCATTCTGCAGCATGCAGTTTAGATAGGTTTTACATGTATTTTATCCTTTGACTTGAAATGTGTATCATTCTTTTTCCAAGCTCCTGTCATTTTCCTATGTTATCAGAAACTTCAGCAAGCAAAAAAAAATATCTGCCAAAGAAGATGAATTATGACAGTACTCCTGTATATTGTAATTAACAACTTTGTTTTTCTATAATGCTCAGCCCACCCACCAAAAGTGCTGACGTGAATTTGCTATATTAACTTCAATGAAATTAAAACTAATTCTGACCTAACCCTAGAGCTCACATCTTGTTAGACTGAAAAGCTGTTTCCTGCAGCAGAAGTGGGAGCTGAAGTTTGTAGGACAAATACTGCATTACCCTACACACAGAGATGAATGTTGCTGTGTTTTAGTTTTCCCTGGGAAGGAGATTAAGATTATTCTATCTTTCATCAATAGTGTTGCTATATTTTTTTCCAATCAAAAATTCACAATGGGGTTTTTATGAAATAAAGTTATTTCAAACTGAGCCTTCCAGCAGGAAATTACCAAAAAAGGTACTTTTGAAATCTTTCATAGCAGATATGAAACAGGACCCCTAGGTCTCTGCCTACCATGCTTCCTTAATCATTATCTTTTTTTTAATGAGAGATTCATTCTATCTGTTTGTTCTAGTCTGTAACTGTGATTTAGATTTTTCTGGTTTCAGGGTTGGGAGGCTATAGTCTTTAATGTGCTTAAATAAATGATGGTTACTCTGATGGAGATTTCCGAGGTTTCTGTACACATTTATAGATATACAGATACTTATATGCTTGCACGTTTTAGTAGAAATATACAGCTGATAAAAGCTCTATTGATTTCAGTGGAGTTTATCTAAGGAGTCTAGAATAACTCGCCACAGCCAACTCCCCAACTAGTAGGGGGAACTTACCAATTTTGTAGATGATACTAAGCTGGCAGGAAAAGCTACCACCCTTGTTAGGGATAACATTGTTTTACCCTAACTGGTTTAGGTAAATAATAATATGTAATCATAGTTTGTATGTTAAAGTGTCTGCAACTTTAACTGTGGGATAGTAATTAAGGGAGTGGTTGTGAAAGCACTTTAAAAGAAGCAAGGCTACAGCTTGCTATCTCTCTGGCTTTGATGATCCCTGATTATTGAAAGGACACAAGACTGCATTGCTCGAACGGGAGAGAAAACAAAGGACAGACTTGTAAGTGAATTGACATAGGGTATTCAACACGGACTTTGCTAACTGAATATCCCTGAATGGACTGACTAAATGATACATGACTATTGGACTGTTATTTTGACTATGCTATGAACTCATAATGGAATAAACTATATATTTGATAGCACAAGCGTATCTGTCATTTTTACTGTATGTTAATAAACATACAAGCTTAGCTCACTCATTTATCTGTGTGCCTATCTGACTAAGCTGCACATTCTGTTTAGCTTGTCTCCCTAACCCTGGTTGGGGAAACCAGGCTTAACACTGGTTATGGGCCCAGAGGCTGCAAAGTCAGTTTAACTAGGATAAAACAGATTTATGTAAAAGTGAGAGTTTGTGTTGTTATACATTACAGTAAACAGACAGCTGTGTTTTATTAATTATAGTTTTATATCCATATAAGAAAACATGGCACAAGTCAATCAACAAAGTTTGTCCCTGATATCCAAGTTGGATGGAACAAACTATGTATCATGGTCTATGAAATGTAGTCTGCTTCTACGAAGAGAAGGTTTGTGGAACATAATTGAAAATCCACCAAACGTAGAAGAATGGGATCCAGAGGATAAGGAAGATAAATTAAAGATAGAAGAATTTATGCATAAAAATCAGCAAGCTATTTGCATTATTGCTTTAACCTTAACTGATATGCAGCTTGTTTATATCCACGGAGAGAATACAGCTGTTGGGTGTTGGCAGAAGCTGAAGAGGATTTATGTTCGAGATAATGTTGGTGCTCACATAAATCTAACACGGAAACTTTTCAGTACACATCTCCATAAGAATGGTGATATGCTGAGTCATTTGAAAACTATGCAAAGTATTTTTCAAGAACTGCATGAGAAAGAGCTTATTTTCTCTGAACTACACCAAGTCTATATAATACTATCTTCCCTCGATGAAACCTATGATAACTATGTAACTTCACTTGAAATATTGCCAAAGGAAAACCTAACTTTAACTGATATAACTGGCAGATTGATTGAAGAGGCCAGAAGAAGGCTTGAAAGAGATGAGTTAAGGAGATAGCAACCTCAAAAAGAAGATAATGAAACTCCTACTGCATACGCAATTAAAAAGTGTTTTAATTGTGGAGGAAGAGGACATTTGGCAAGATTTTGTAAAAAGGCAAAACGCCAGAAAGCTGGCCAGAATACAAAAAGTCATCAAAAGAAAAATAAAAATTTAGAGTTAGCTATGTATACTAACGAAGCTGTAAAAAATAATTTATGGGTGGTTGATAGTGGAGCATCATATTGTATAACAAATGATAAGAAACATTTTATTAAAATGTCCAAGAGTACACAGCAGATATCGTTAGCCAATGGCTGGAAACTGAAAGCTAAAGGTCAAGGTATAGCATATTGTTCTTTTATAAAAGAGAATGTAAAAATGTTATATGTACCACAACTTAAGTTTAATTTAATTTCAGTAAGAATTTTGGTTAAACTAGGATATGTAGTTACATTTAGGGGAGATAACTGCATAATTGAGAAAGAAGATAAGAAAATTACTGCATCTTTAAGAGGTGAATTATATGTGTTAAATGATAATGGTTTAAAAGTGGCTAACACAGTTTATGAAAATAAGAAACCTCATGATGAATGTATTCACTTGTTACATCGAAGGCTAGGGCATTTAAATTTTAAAATGCTTAAGAAAACTGTTGAATTATCTAAGGGAATAAGTTTGAAACCTTGTAATAAGTATTTGCAATGTAATGCCTGCAATCAAAGCAAAGCCAGGGTCACACCGGCTAATAGAGTTGATGGATTTACTACCAAAGAACCTTTAGAGGTAGTATTTGCAGATTTAATAGGTCCTAAAAAACAAAGTGTAGGAGGAGCTCGTTACATACTAAGTATAATGGACCATTATTCTAGATATGGGTTTTGCTATTTAATGAAGAGCAAAACTGAAACTTATCAAAATCTCTTTAATTGGATTAAATTTGCAGAAAGGAAAACTAAAAAGAAATTAGTAACTCTTATAACAAATAATGGTATGGAATTTACAAATAATAAATTCCAGAACAGACTAAGAATGTTAGGTATTCAACATAAAAAGTCTGCACCATATAGGCCACAACATAATGCCTTTATAGAGAGAAGAGGCCAAACATTACAATCAATGGCACGAACTATGATGTCTGATTCAGGATTACCTGACAATTTATGGGGAGAAGCAATAATGTGTGGTAATCATATATTAAATAATGTTGTTAATTCAACAACAGGTGAATTACCATTCACATTGTGGCATGGTACAAAACCTGATTTAAGTTACATGCACACATTTGGAGCACCAGCATGGGTGCATATCCCTACACAACTTAGATACAAAGGACAACATAGAGCTAAAAGATTATATTTTGTAGGATATACATCTAATCATAGATCTTATAGATTCTGGAAACCAGGTACATCTAGAGTTTACACCAGTGCTAGTGCTAAATTCCTAGAACATGTAGGATGGAATAGATTAGAGCAAGATTTAAATAATGAAGTAATTGTTGAACCCTACAAAAGGCAGAAAGAACAGAATAGTTATAAGAAGATTCCAATTAAAGAAGAAGTCCAAGAAGAGCAAATAGGACCAGAACAAGAGGAAACAGTTGATCAGGAAGAGTTGGATAATCAAGAAGAGTTAATATATGAAAGTCCACCTGTAAGTCCTGTAATACCTAGACGTACTACACGTGTAACTAGACCACCTGATAGGTATCAAGCAAGTATAGTTTGCCAAGTAACTAAAGTTCCAACTAGTGTAGATGAACTTAGGATGTATCCTGCTAAGGATCAGGAGAATTGGCAAAAGGCAATGGAAAAAGAACTAAATTCATTAAAGGTAATGAAAGTTTATGAAGATGCTAAATTACCTCCAGGAGAAAAATCCATTGGGTGCAAATGGATATTTAAAGTAAAAACTGGAAATGATGGGACTGTTACCCATAAGGCTAGGTTAGTAGCTCAAGGATTTAATCAAACTGCATCTGATTACGATGAAGTTTTTGCACCAAGTCTTAAAGCAACATCTTTAAGAGCAGCATTAGTGTGGGCAGCTAAGAAAAACTATGTCATTAACCATTTAGATGTAGAAACTGCTTATCTGCATGCACCATTGCAGCACACTATATATTTAAGAAAACCAGTAGGTATAAAAGACAATAAAGTAAATAGTAATGATTGTTGGAAACTCAAAAAGAGTCTTTATGGGTTGAAACAATCTGGGTTTGAGTGGAACCAATATATTGTGAAAGAGTTAAACAATATAGGTTTTAAATCTGGTTTAGCAGATCCATGTGTGTATAAAAGAGAAAATAATGGAACGGTGTCATTATTGTTATTATTTACAGATGATATTGCTTTGATAACTAAGACTAATAATGAAGCTAATGAGATTATATCATTATTAGCCAAAAAGATAAAATTAAAGCATTTAGGTGAAATTAAAAAGTATCTAGGATTGACAATTAACAAAACAAAAAATGGTTTTAAGATATCTCAAGAAGATAAAATTTGCCAATTAATTAAAATGTTTAAAATGGAACTTTGTAAACCGGCAAAGACTCCAATGAGTCAGGAAGTTTGCCAAACTGATGATCAAAGTCCCAAATTTGATAAGTCTATATATCAATCTTTGATTGGTAGCTTATCATATATAAGCAATTGGTCAAGGCCAGATATAGCTTATAGTGTAAATCAGCTGGCACGTTTTAATTCAGATCCACATCAATGTCATTGGCAATCATTAAAGAGAATTTTAAGATATCTTAAAGGAACAATGAACCATGCATTGTATATAGAACCAAAGGGTGATTTGATTCTTAGTGCCTATGCAGATGCAAGTTTTGCAACTGATATAAACACTAAAAAATCAACATCTGGGATGGCTATATTATTTGGTAAGACACTAATAGGGTGGAGGTCAATCAGACAACAGCATATCAGCTTGTCCACAATGGAAGCGGAATTTTCATATCTGTCATTATTATGCACTGACTTGATTTTGTACAAACAGTTATTATTAGACATGGGTGTAACTGTAAAAGATTCCATTATTGTATACGAGGATAATCAAGCAGCTATAAAGTTAGCTACTAGTATTGCTGTAAAAACTAGATCAAAGCATACTGATTTAAGATACTTAAATGTTAGAGAATCTGTAAAGAATGGGCTAATTAAATTGGAATACTGCATGACGGAAGAAAACATTGCAGACCAATTTACAAAAGCTCAAGGAGTAACTAAGTTTCAAGAAAGTTGTAACAAATATGATTTAAAGATGTAAATAGTTATATTTATTATTATTTCCTAAAAGGGGAGAATGTTAGGGATAACATTGTTTTACCCTAACTGGTTTAGGTAAATAATAACATGTAATCATAGTTTGTATGTTAAAGTGTCTGCAACTTTAACTGTGGGATAGTAATTAAGGGAGTGGTTGTGAAAGCACTTTAAAAGAAGCAAGGCTACAGCTTGCTCTCTCTCTGGCTTTGATGATCCCTGATTATTGAAAGGACACAAGACTGCATTGCTCGAACGGGAGAGAAAACAAAGGACAGACTTGTAAGTGAATTGACATAGGGTATTCAACACGGACTTTGCTAACTGAATATCCCTGAATGGACTGACTAAATGATACATGACTATTGGACTGTTATTTTGACTATGCTATGAACTCATAATGGAATAAACTATATATTTGATAGCACAAGCGTATCTGTCATTTTTACTGTATGTTAATAAACATACAAGCTTAGCTCACTCATTTATCTGTGTGCCTATCTGACTAAGCTGCACATTCTGTTTAGCTTGTCTCCCTAACCCTGGTTGGGGAAACCAGGCTTAACACCCTAGAAGATAGGCTCAAGATCCAACTAGATATTGACCAGAGGTCGTATTCAGCAGGTTCTTACCAGTTCTGGAGAAATGGTAGCAGAAATTTTGAGTAGTTCAGAGAACTGACTTTCAAGAAGAGATTGGACTACCATGTGTCAGAAATGGTATAGGATCTCCTGCTCGGCTGGGAGGTTGGGTTAGATGGCCTACAAGATCCCTTCTAACTCTGTTAATCTGTTAAACTTGGTATCGGACAACTCATTATGGCTAGCTTGCTATAGGACAACTTGCTGAAGACAATCAATGCTGTAATAATTGTTTCATTCAGTTATTTTTATTTTTGGTGACCACATTTTCTTTGAAATTATTCTAACTCTTATATTTCTGGATTGATTTTCTTTAGTATTATTGACCAATGGTCATGGTTCCATTGAAATTAATTTAACTTTTGTAGTTGTTGAATTGTCCCATGGTGAGTTGTAGCCAACTTGTTTTGCAGCAAGTTGGACACAGCAAATTGGCCACAGAGAGTTGGCCATGGAGAGTTGGCCACAGGGAGTTATCCCATTCCATCTCTAAGAACATTAAATCTGAATTCATTTCATGTATTTATTTCCAGAAAGAATAATCAAAGAGAGAAGCCATATTTCAGAGAGGTTAATGCTGTACTTTTGGGGTCATTCATAGTAAAGACAAACCTGGGTCTTCATAGATGATGTTACCACCTAAGATAGCAGAATTCCTACTGGCATCAATGAATAGGTGTCCATGAGGGTGAAGGTTTTCTCTTAAAATATCTTTCAGATATAATATCACTGGTCTACTAGAAGCAAATTTAAGGAAGGAGTTTTGAAAAATACTATGATTTTCCAGAGTTGCAAAATCTGTAAGTACAACTCATAAAAGCTCATAAAAGTTGCAATTATCAGTTAATTTATTAAGCTGATTATGCTGCTGATTATCAAAACCTTTCTTTGGTCTGAAGACTTACCCAGGGCTTCATCAGATGGGGTATTATTCTGCAGATTTTGCTCGAATTGTTCAATTTTAACTGTTTTGACTGAAAGTATCAGAAGAATAAAGTAGTAATAACTGTGAAAGTCCATAATTTTGGAATAATTTTGTACCTATATGTGGGAGGCAGTTGCCCATTAAGAGCTAGAAAAAAAATACCCTGCGGTGTTAATGAGAGAAAAATTTACTTCACTTATACTCAATAATATTTTATTCATTTTTCAAAGAATTCAATGGCATTAAAAAATGCAAGAATGATGACACAAGGATAAAAATGCAGATAAATTAATCTTTGCTAAGAGTTATTTTAGCAAAAAGTTATCATTTCATTTTGATTAAATATAGTCTGTCCTCTAAAGTCTTTGTCTAATACTAACATTAATTTCTGTGTGATCTTATTCCCTAAAACGCTAAGTTTGAATGTAAAAAAAAAATTTCCTTTTAGATATTGCTGTATTTTGGTGAGAGAGCTTATAATAAGTAATCCAAAGCTGTTGTTTCAGCTGTTTCTGCAATAAACAAAAGTTCTCCAAGTCATTTCTCTCTTGATAAAGTGACAGCAACCCCAACATTGGTATGGCTGTCTGAGGCCAAACTGTTTAGATCAGATGTCTCCAACCTTGGCAACTTTAAGCTTGGAGGATTTTAACTCCCAGAATTCCCCAGACAGCTTTGCTTCCGAGTTGCCAAGGTTGGAGACCCCTGGATTAGATCACAACTCAGCTATGGAGCACAACAGGTCAGGGAGATAACCTGGAATGCACAATACCCCATATTTCTTCCTGAGCATTTCTATTAAAAAATCAGAGTTAGATTGCAGGTGCTGAAAAAGTCTTCAGACTAAGAGTTAAGGAGCTTCTCCTATTACTATAAATACTGTGTTTCATGTCTTATTATGCAGGGAGGGTTCTTTCTTAATGCACTTGCATGATTTATGCCTGTAATAAAGGGTCTACAGACTTCTTTTGATAATAGGATTCTAAAGCCATAGAGCAAGGAATCCTAATGACCTGAGAGGTTTCCCATGCCAGACAACACACTGAGCTAGTCTGCTGCATCTACTATCAAGCAATTATCAAGATTGAGCTGCTTTGCTTCTAACCTAATGCTTTTCAACTTGCCAATGAGGGAATGGGGTGGGTGGGAAATGGAATGTGGAGAATGTATGCAGAGATCATGAGAGCATAGAGCCAGTAAGGTCACCACTGCAGGTGCTTGAGAAAGAGGTGAACCGTTCTCAAAAGACCATCTCATAATTGGACATGTGATCAACCAGAAGTGGGGAGAAGGAGAAAGTATTGTTTCACAGTGCAAACATTTGCACGGGAAACCAGAGCTGATTTTGTTTCTTCAGTACCAACCTGGTGTATCCAATAAAGTTTTATTTTTGGGAATTCAATTCCCCCAAGAGTGTTTCCTTGTTTTGGGTTCTCTAATTGGACAGTTGACATTAAACCAGCTCTTATAACTCAACTCAGTCTATTCGGATAACCCCGAGAGAGCTGTGACCTAGCAATGCCCAGAATGGAGCAAAAAGTTGGTTCCATATTGAAGCCTGGATCCCTCCTTCCTCAGGAGACATGAGTAGTCACTCAAGCAGATGTCAGGGCACAGCCGGTGGTAACCCAAGCCAAACTGAGAGCAGAGAAGACAGAGCATGAGGAGGGGTTCATGGCCAGATCCATTTACCCTGATCTGAATGCATGATGACCAAGCGGAGTGGGGAAAGCAGCCGAGTTGGAGTTCCCCTTGGTTCCGTCTGAAGTTGCCATGACTCAAGGGAGCAAATGGAAGGCCCAGAGGCTGCAGACCAGGAAGAGCCAGGGGAATGGAAGTTCTTAACAGTGTGCTGTAGGCCATCTGTGGAGCAACTGCGTGAGAGATTTGTCAGAATGGAGATGCAGGGAGCAGCACTGGTGAATCCGTTTTGCTTTAGAAAATAACTACTGGTTGCCCATTTCCAAGGGTTTCTTCCTGAACTTGCCTTAGCTCTTAGTTTAGTGAATCCAGAGTCTGTGAGGCCAAATTGAGGTTAGCCAATGTGCAATCCAGCATCTTTGAAATTGCACACAATGAGCCCTGCGACTCCTACTTATGAGACCCCCCTTGCAACATACTCAGCCTTACTGGGCAACTGGGCATCCTCATTTGTAAGTCACAATCAGGACTTGGGGTTTGGAGATCTCTTTTCTGCTACCTCTTCAATGAGGGAATTGCAGGATGCCCCGTCCCTCATGGAATTGATAGGGAGATATGATTGCTTGGGCCTTAGTGCCACAGAGCAAGCACAGCCTAGGAAAAGCTTTGTGTGGAGGTAAGTGAAGGGGATATCCTCTGTCTGATTCCAAGTGGTGTGTGTGTGTGTGTATGTGTTTTGTGTGTGTGTGTGCAGCTACTTATACAAGACAGACAATACAAACATCTTCTTCTTCCTAGCATATTCCCACAGATGCAGGATCTGCTTTTCATATCATTGAATGCCACTTTGCATGGTCAGATGCATCTCCAGGGCGCAGGCCTGTGGTTTGCATATCTTTGTTGATGGTGTCTTACCATTTCTGTTTTGGATGCCCAGGAGGTCACTGGCCATTGACTTCTAGTTAGTAGCCATGGTGGTAGGTGCTGCTCTATGCACATGTCCATACCAGCAGAGTTGGCCTTCTCTCATCTGCTCTATAATTGGTGCCACAGCAAAATGTTCTCAAATGTGTCATTTGTGATGTGGTCAAGAAGAGAGATGTCCAATAGCCAGTGAAGCATTCGCATTTCCATAGCATGGAGATAGCTTTCTGTCCCTGTAGTTGCTGCCCAGCATTCATCGCCATACAGTGCAACAGGGAGGATGGTTGTCTTGTAAATCTTTAGATTTAAGACAAGTTGGCATTCATTTGTCACATAACATACCGGTGAGTTCTCACCAATGCATCCAGGCTACATTCATCCTTGCTTGCACCTCACCACTGATGTTTCCATTGCCTTGGATATGGGATCCCAGATATTGAAAAATGTCCATCTTCTTTAGGTTTTCTCCATTGATTTGAAGATTCCAGGAGTGGTAACAGTCTCTAAATACTCAGTTTTCTTGATGTTGAGGCAGAGTCTGAAATGGTTGAGGCAATCATTTCATGTTTGAACTTGCTACTGTAGTTTACCTCTGGTGGTGGAAGCAAGCATAACATCATCCGCATAGAGCAGGGGTATCAAACTTCTGGCCCATGGGCCAGATGCATCATGGGCTGGCCCTGCCTCCCCTTGCTTTAGCAAAGGGAGGGGGAAGTCCCAATACATCACATGATGCCGCTGTGATGACATGAATTTGACACTCCTGGCATAGAGCATAGTCTAGGGTGCATTCTGCTGCAGGTCATGCGTGATGGTGTCCATTAACAATATAAACAGAACTGGTGACAGTGCAGAGCCCTGGTGCACCTCAACCATCACTGGCAATCTGTTGGAGAGGCCGGCTAGGCATTGCACTTTGCTGCTGGTGTTCTTTTATAGCATTTTGACCCAGTCAATGAGTGGTTCAGGTACTCCATGATTCCAGAGGGCATACTAGGTCAGTTGGTTTGGAACATGATCAAATGCCTTCTCCAGGTCTAGGAATGCCATATGTAGTGGTTGTCTCTTCTCATGGTGTTTCTCTATGAGCTGATGGGCTGCAAGGATGGCATCAGTTGTTCTACATCCTTTAACGAAGCTGCATTGGTTGATGGTGAGATAATACAAATATCCTGGACAAATTTCCCTCCCACTAGACAGAAGACCAAAGTGTTCAGAACTTCCCTAACAGAAGGTCCTGTGCTCTGGCAAATCCCCAATGCTTTCCATGTTCTGTTGGTAAAACAGATCTTTCTGCAGTTAGGAAAGGCACAAAGGGAGCAGAATCCAACTGTGATTGGGAGAAGTGTCCCCTCACTCACTCACTCACACACAGGCACACTCACATTTTCCTCACTGGCCTTTAAAGTTAAAATTTAGAAGTACTCACCTTCTTTCCAAGCAGCTCAAAACTCAAAACTTTCTTTACTACCCTTGTTCCAAATGGCCAAGGTCTGGGGAAACCCACCCACAAACACAATGGGTCTGTTGCCAGCAAGGTAGAAGCTTATCTGGAACAGATACCTGGTTTGTATTATCATATGTGGTAAACATGCCCAAAAGTAAAAAAAATATTGGAAAAAATACATACATGGTTGGGAAAAATGGTAAAGCAACATATTGATTTAAAACCAGAAATATTTTTATTGGGCATGTTAGATAAGTATCACAAGGGGAATACATATTTGATTTTACATGTATTGACTGCAGCCAGAATTGTATTTGCACAACAATGGAAAAGTGAAGAGACACCTACAGATGAAAAAGTGATTAAAAAATATTAGAATGTGCAGAAATCGATAGATTAAAACTTACAATTAAGGAAAAGGAAGAAACTGAATACTTTTTGACTTGGAACTTATTTTATCAATGGTTAGCTGACAAAAATGGAAGTTAGAAACATGGAACTATAAGAAAAGGAACAATGAAAAAAGGGAGGCTTGTTAAAATGGATAAGCAAACAGGTTTGTGTCAATCAGTCCCATAAAGTGCAGGCAATGCCTTTTTGATGAAAAGTGCTTGGAAAGATTTTCCCTAATATTTAATATTCTAAAACAGGAACAGAGAATTATGTTTGTAATATCTACTCTTCTCTGAACTTTATGATAAAACTGGAAGTATAATTTTTCACTCCTGGGAGCATGAAAAATGTGAAAGCTATAGTATAAGTTCTTCAATAGATTTACAGATTTTTTTAAAAAAAGATTGCCTCATCATCTCTAACATGTGCATCATTGCCTCACCTCAGAATAAGATACAGATCTTATTTTGGGCAAGATTAGGGTTAAAAGAATAGGTACAGAACATATTTTAAGGCCTTTTTTAAAAACGACAATTGCTTCTCTAGGTTTAAAAGGTCATAATGCTAATGAATTTATTTACATCTTTGCTACCCCAGCTCTCACCATTGCATATGCACCATGGATACAGTAATCCATATATTCATATCATGATTAGCATAATATGTTATACGCAGCACTGCTCTAATGCATCCTGCCATATGCATCCTTGTTGGAAAAATCATGCTGGGTTTGCAAATTTGCTTCTAGGTCAAACCAAAGTTGTACAAATATTCAAAGGGCTGCTTTGGTTTGGTAAAAGGTAAACTTGAAGCTCTTTCATGAAGCCAGGGGCCCATGGCTTCTGAGAGCTCTACCCTGTAATGCCTTGTTAGATGACCCTTGCCCATAACATCTCCAGCTTTTGCACATGAGCCCAGAAAGCATCAAAAAGCACTGGGCAAGTGCTGTACTCTGCTATCTGCAGCGCTGACTGTCTGAAGACAGAGAAGTCTCCTCAGCAGGCCTTGTGTCTGTGCAAAAAGGTGTTCTGAGTTTCCCATGAGACAGACAAATACTGTACATCCTCATGGAAGAAAGAAAGCAGTGGGGTTCCCCAAGGTTCTGTTTTCTGGGCAATACTCTTTAATATCTTCATAAATGTTTTAGATGATGGAATAGAATAGGGCTGTCACACCTGCGGCCCATAGGCAACATGTGTCACATGCTGCCCCTGCCCCTGCCCAGTTTAGCAGAAGAGTCCTCATACATCATCTGACACTGATGTGAGTTTGACACCCCTGGAGGAATAGAAGGAAAACTCATCAAATTTGGAGATGACACCAAACTAGCTAGAAGAGCCAACACCACAAAAGATGGGCTCAGGAACCACATGGATCTTGATAGACTTGAATACGAGGCAAAATGAAAAAAATAAAATTTAGTGTAGAAAAAATAAAAATAAAACAGTTTTACACTTAGGAAAGGAAAACCAAATGTATAGGTATATAGATGAAACCTGGCTCGACAGCAGTAACTGTGAGAAGGCTCTTGGAATCACTGAAGTATGAGCAAGCAATATGCTGCAGCTGCCAAAAAAGCCAATGCAGTCCTGGGCTGCATTAACAGAGGGACAGAATCTAAATTTCTGAAGAGAAGTTTCCTGAGAGTTAGAACAACCAACCAATGGAACAGCTTGCCTTCAGAAGTTATGGGTGTTCCACAGGGGTGGGATTCAAATTTTTTAACAACTAGTTCTGTGGGCGTGGCTTAGTTCATGGTCATGGCTTGGTGGTCATGTTATTGGCTGGGTGTGGCCAACTCAATATCACTCACATCGAGGCACGCATCTCCTCACCTGGCCTCTCATGACTGTGGGGATGATGCAACAGTCATAAGTGTGAAAAGTGGTCATAAGTCATTTTTTTCAGTGCCATTGTAACTTTGAATGGTCACTCCACACAAGCAAAGTACCAGCAAAGGAGGGGGAAAAAAACTCCAGAGATGTTCCTGAGACAGGAGGTCTAGTCCTGTCAAGAATGTAATAAGGGTTAATGGAGAGGCAGTTTCTGTAAGCAACACCAGAATGTTTCCTTCCTGCCTTCCTTACAGGATTAGGCAAGTAATTTCTTCTAACAACTGGTTCTCTGAACTGTTTAGAATGTTAACAATCAGTTCTAGCGAATAGGTGCAAACCTGTAGAATCCCACCCCTGGTGTTCCAACACTGGAGGCTTTTAAGAACGGAGAACCATTTGTCTAAAATGGTCTAGGGTCTCTTGCTTGAGCAGGTGGTTGGATTAGACCTCCAAAGTTCCTTCCAACTCTTCTGTACTCTATTCTGAGGCATAAGGAAGCTCTGGGGTAGCGCAGAGTGCTGCATTGGGGCACATCATGTTGCTTCTTTGCTTTGACAAAAGATTTTGGTGAGTCTAGGGGAGGTGAAATGAGCCCTCTCCGCAAGTCTTCTCAAAGTTTTGCAAAGCAGAGCCAAGTAAAAAACAATCTCATTTCACACTCTTGGAAGCAGGGTAGCCATGCTACTTCAGAAAGCAGCTTAAAGGTTGCTTAACATTTGCTAAGTGAAGAACTTGAATTCCAACCATTTGGAGCACTGTAATTGGGCTGGGTTTGCTCTAGCTTTTAGGATTGTTTTTTTCCCCACTCATGTCCCTGCTGCTATTGATTTAATCTTTAACTGAATGATGTGAAGACAGAACAAGTCTGCTCAGAGCAGCCTGCCTAATGATTTAACATTTACTTTTTAAAAAGTATTTGCCCAGGGGAATCTAGAGTTTGCAAGACTAAATGTGGAATATGTACAATAATTGTGTTATGATTTATTTTTCTGGCACACATTATTTCTTGTCCTATTTTCAGTGCTGTGGACAATAGGTTGATCCATTCTATAATGAGAGTTAACCAGGTGAGATGTGATTTTTGTATGTTCCTCAGGAAGTAGCACCTGATGATTGTTCAGGCTATTATATCTAACTAGATATTACTAAAACTCTTATGCCTGTTTTTATCCTTCACTTGTGCAAAACAGTGTATCATAGTCGACTGTCAGACATGCCTCCATCTGATCCCTTAGGGAACTACTCAAAATTTCCACTACTGGTTTTCCAGAACTGATCAGAATCTGCTGAATACCACCTCTGGTCACAGTCCACTACTGGGACATAGCTTATTTGGAATTGGGCCATCTGAGTGGCTGGCTGAAGCATTCATGAGCAGCTCAACTTGTGCAAGCCGTGGGCTGGAAGGCATTCGCACATGTGCATGCCAGCCCGCTGTTCATGCTGTTGCACTACTTGAGCAAGAGCTGCATGTGCACATATGTGCTAGCCAACTGCTTGCATGGCCCAGTTCCCCTCTCCCCTTCCAAGCCGCAATGATTGGGGACCGATGGACTAGACAACCTCCAAAGTTCCTTCCAACCCTATTAATCTATGTTCTAAAAGGTCTGCCTCTTCACTATCTCCATGGGTTTGCTGTACCAGAAGAGACTCTACAAAGAAGGCCTAATTGCCAGGCTCCTGGGTGGTGATACTTCCAAGGGTGTCAGAATTTGCAGTCAAGATTTCCTCCTAAATTCACTGAATAGACCAATTTCACTTGGAATGGACAATCTCAAAGAAGTTTAGGACTTGAGACAGGTAGTCTTATAGCCCTATTAGCAACAACTAGGTTAAAAGCAATGTATGATTAGACCTGATTCTTGATATTACCTGCCAGAAAAATAAATCATAACACAATTATTGTACATATTCCACATTTAGTCTTGCAAACTCTAGATTCCCCTGGGCAAATACTTTTTAAAAAGTAAATGTTAAATCATTAGGCAGGCTGCTCTGAGCAGACTTGTTCTGTCTTCACATCATTCAGTTAAAGATTAAATCAATAGCAGCAGGGACATGAGTGGGGGAAAAAACAATCCTAAAAGCTCGAGCAAACCCAGCCCAATTACAGTGCTCCAAATGGTTGGAATTCAAGTTCTTCACTTAGGGAAGTAGAACTCTCAACTCCATTTGATTGAAGTGAAAAAGCACTTTTACTAAGAGATGCTGATTGCAGTAAAATCAAGTTGAATCTAAAATCCCCATGTGCCAATTCAGAACTAAACCATTGATTTCCCCTGTGGTCCATCTATGTGTAACCAATCTGGCACCACCAAGATGTTTTGGGAAGTGCTGAAGCGTTTCGGTTGGTGAAATTCCACTCTCAGGGCAAATGGCCTTGAAGATGCCAGCAGAGCAGCACCAAACGGATTTCAGAATGCTCTGTTTTTCCTCAACTGTCACTTCCCCCTCCCAATTTCTCATAATAGAAGTATATACCTTTATTGCCCATTTGTCCCCTCCTCCCATGCCTGATTGATGGCAGAACACTGACAAGGCGCCAAACCAAAGCTGGTGGATCTGACAAGCAACCTTTTTTTTATCAACATACCTTAAATAGGTAAACTTATGGAATGCATCCAAAATCCAGGCCCCATAACTCACATGAGATTGAAATTTGTCAAATTGTAGCCACTTTAGTGATGCCACACAGTCACCATGCAACAGTTAGCCATGGTCACAGAATCATAATCAGCTCCCTGACAGCTTTTCTACAAGTCAATGAGAAAACCAACAAGAAATTGATGATCAAGATTGCCCATGCTCCCTGTCAGCTTCTCACAAGCAAAGATTCACACACTCCTATGCACCCTTCCTAACTCACATCACAATCCCACACACCATCCCTGAGCCACAGGGCACATTCATACAATCCTAGCACATCCATGCACCTTTCCAACCCATGTCACACTCCCTCGTTCCCACCCTGCCTGCATAACACTTCCCATGAATCCCTGAACTGCCCCTCCTCCCCAGCCCATGTGTCATGGCATTTCAGAGGAAGAGGAGGAATAACTGGACCATTCAGTGGAGATGGCACTAGATGGATTTAACAGACAAAGATAATAGATAACAGATTAGGAGAGTTGGGAGTCATTTATGAAGATATTGAAGAGTCCTGGGCCTAAGACGGAACCTTGTGGCACCCCACTGCTTACTTCCCTTGATGTAGACATAGACCCATTAAGGACTACTCATTGAATATGGTTTGTCAGCCAGTTACGAATCCATCTGATGGTGATGCTATCTATCCCACTTTTTTCTAGCTTACCAAGAAGTAGCTTGTGGTCTACTTTGTCGAATGCCTTCCTGAAGTCTAAGTACTATATATTATGCCCATAGTATTTCACTGGTCTACTAATTTAGTCACTATGTTGAAAAATGAAATAAGATTGGTTTGACATGATCTGTTTTTAACAAACCTATGCTAGCTATTACTTTACTCATTTCTAGATGTTGGCAGATCTGTTTTTTTAATTATCTTTTCCAATATCTTCCTGGGTATTGATGTTAGGCCAATTGGACTGTAGTTTCCTGGGTCTGTTTTATTAAAGGATTTATTAAATCATATTAAAGGATTATGGTTTAAATTGCAGTACTTATTAAAGTGAGATTTCCTGTGGGAATATAAGGGGGGGGGGGTTTAAGGATTTTTTTTTCATTCTATAATGAATTAAAAATCATATATCATATCATATATCTTCCAAATTGTGAAAATGCTTTAAAGAAAGACAGAGCTAGTACTACATTAGATCACTAAGAATATTTATCCAGAAATAAATTGGTTGAGTTTATACAGCTGAGGGGTGTTATATCATCCACACACCCATGTAAACATACATTGAGAAACATCTTGCAATGATTTTGTGCAAGCCACCCATTTTGCCAGGGCCTGAATGGGAGGAATGGAATACCCAATGGATTACCCCGTGTCCTTTTTTTTCCTATGCAATATGATTTGTACAAATTGATTGGTTTGCATTATGATCAACTTACTCATCCTTGAATAATTTCTTTCTCTGGGGCCAAAGAATGTGGGAAATGAGCAAAAATGTACTAATGCAATCAACATGTTTTAGATAAACATTTTCTATATTTATATAGCTATTTATCATATTTAAAACTCTTTGGGTACAAACACAGAGGATGTAAGAGGTGGATGCATAAGGTGTTATGCTATGTGGGAGCCCATTTTTATTTGATGTTCTATAATTCCTTTTTCTTTAATATGAAAATAGTTTAAATGGTGCAGACACATCCAAGTCATCTGAAGAATCAGACTGGCAACAATCCAAGAGCATGCAGTGAGGCAAATCTAGCAAGATCATTGCCACCTCTTAGCAGACAAATCATTAAATACATGTTTAATTTTTTTCCTAACTTTTTCCTATATATCCAGAATCTGTTGGTAGTGCTGCATTTTTCATTTGTGAGAACCAGCCAGACAAGATCCTAAGCAGTGCCATGGTTTTTGTCTTTAGCTGAGAAGATTTCAGTTCTTTAGGAAATGGAAGGGATTTCAGGGTCTATTTCAGTAAAATTTTAAAAAATTTACTACCAGTTCTATGGACATGGCTTGGTGGGTGTGGCAGGGAAAGGTTAGTGCAAAATCCCATTCTCTCCCCACTCCACTAACCTGCTTTCCAGCTCCGTTCTCCTGTTCAGGGCAACAAAAGAAGACCCAGACGATCAGCTGGGACTCGGGAGGCAGAGAATAGATGGGAGTGGGACCAGTCAGAGGTGGTATTTGCCGGTTCTCCAAACTACTCAAAATGTCTGCTGCCGATTATCCAGAACTGCTCAGAACCTGCTGAATACCACCTCTGGTCTACTTCTAGCAAGCTGCCTTTGAATCTTCTATAAGTGAATGGGAAGGTTTAGAAAGGACCTACTTGCCTTGATCCTGGAAGACTAAAATATTGAAAGGAGGCAGGGGAAGGCTGTGGGTGCAGTTCTAGGAAGCTTCCTAACTAGATGAATCTCATAGCTATCTTTGACCTGCTCACCTTTAGTTGAAAGCACAGATGAGATTAAGTTAAAAGCCTTAACTTTTAAAGTGTGCTTTACTGTTTTTTTCTAATTAACTCATTTTGTAAATTGCCTCCAGGGAAAAGTGCCACAAAAGCTCAAAATCAATAGACAGTAATCAAATCAGTGCTCAGGGAGAAAAGTTGATGACTTTTTACGCCTGAGGAACATGGAAAGGACAATTTGATATATCACAGTCCAAAGCTCCGCCTCAGGGAAGACAGATTCACTACTTCCTTGAATCTGGGTTTCAAAGGCGACTTGTGCTGATTAATAGAAGAGAGTGGGAGGGAGCAGGGAGTGCCCTGTAAAATTTAAATCAAGGAACTGCTGAGTGATGAGCACAGAGTACACCATGCAGGCTGTAATCCACAAAGAATAAAGAGAGGTGTTTCTGGCAGGACATGAATGACACAGGAAAAAGTCTGAGGGAAGAACACATGTGCGAAATTGGATCCACCATGTCCAAAATAATGGGAATTGGCTGGGTCTTGGAGCCCTGTCTCATATAGGATTTCTTTTCCTGACCAACTGACCAACGTGACCAACATTGCCTTCCATAAAGGTTCTTCCAATTTTTCTGCAACCTTATGAAAATGTGACATCCAGGAATTATCTCAGTGCTTTCAGACAAATCCAATCCTGGGCAGAATTATGTAGAAGGTATTCCTTCCTGCTGTGAATTGGAAAAGATTATTGGATTAAGCCAGACTACAGTTAAATGAACTGCATTGTAACTTGGACCTTGAAGGTCTTCTAGTTTAAACCCCTGCCCAAGGCAAGAGTCCTTATATCATTCCAGACAAAGGGCTAGCCAATCTTTTCTTGGAAAGCTCCAGCAAAGGAGCTGCTGTGGCACAGTGGTTAGAATGCAGTACTGAAGGCTAATTCTGCTGATAGCCAGGAGGTTGATTCTGACTGGCTCAAGGTTGACTCAGCTTTTCATCTTTCTGAGGTTGGTAAAATGAAGACCCAGATTGTTGGAGGAATATGTTGACTCTGTAAACACCTTGGAGAGTGCTGTAAAGCACTATGAAGTTGTATATAAGTCTAAGTGCTAGTGCTATTCACAATTTCTAGAGGTAAGCCATTCCCATTGATTAATTTTTTCTGTCAGGAAGTTTATCCTCAGTTCCAGCTTCCACCCGTTGCTTCTTGTCCTGAGCTCAGATGCTTTGGAGAACAAATTGACCCTACTCTACCCTGTGACAGTCCTTCAAATATTGAAAGACAGCTAACATATCACCCCTAAGTCTTCTCTTCTTTAGGCTAGACATACATAATTCTGTGGGGTTAACAATTGATTAACAACCTGGTGGTTTTCCAGTGTGTCTTTTCACTTACATGCACATAGGACAAGTAGCCACATACCTTTCTGTGTCACGTCTGTCACATGTGCTCAGGATGAACTGCTTTCATCTGTGAAGAGCACAGGGCGCCAGTGGCGAATTTGCCAATCTTGGTGTTCTCTGGCAAATGCCAAACGTCCTGCACGGTGTTGGGCTATAAGCACAACCACCACCTGTGGATGTTGGGCCCTCATATCACCCTCATGGAGTCTGTTTCTGACCGTTTGAGCAGCCACATGCACATTTGTGGCCCGCTGGAGGTCATTTTGCAGGGCTCTGGGGGTGCTCCTACGGCCTCCTCCACATCTCCTGATGTACTTGGTCTGGCTCCTGGTCGCGCCTCCATGCTCTGGCCAATATGCTGACAGACACAGCAAAACTTCTTGCCACAGCTCGCATTTATGTGCCATCCTGGATGAGCTGCACTACCAGAGCCACTTTTGTGGATTGTAGACTCCGTCTCATGCTACCACTGGTACTACCATCATTCAAAAGTGACCAAACCATCAGCCAGAAAGCATAGGAACTGAGAAGTGGTCTGTGGTCACCACCTGCAGAACCACTCCTTTACTGGGGCTGTCTTGCTAACTGCCTATGCTTTCCACCTGTTGTCTATTCCATTTGTACAACAGCATGTGAAATGGATTGTCAATCAGTGTTGCTACCTAAGTGGACAGTTTGATTTTACAGAAGTGTGATTGACTTGGATTTACATTATGTTGTTTAAGTGTTCCCTTTATTTTTTTGAGCAGTGTATATATAAGAAATTGCAAAAATAGAAGATTTCTATAAAATGGTATACGATAGGTTAAATTACAGGTTATTTTCATGATTAGCAGATACAAATCTATAAGATATACCCAAAAGTGTTCAGAAAGCAAAATTTGTTTTTTGTTGTTTAGTACTGTATCAATAGACAGACAACAGCAGACAGACAGACAGACCAAAGGTAAGAATTTTGGTGATACTCTGAAATTCATTTAAAGCATTTATTTGTTTAAGATAATAGCCTCTAATGCAGGGGTATCAAACTTGATTTCATTGAGGTGCATCAGGCTTATGGTTGATCTAGGGGTGGGTGTGGCTGGGGTGACGTGGCCAGCTCGACATCACTTGTGGCCAGCGGTGCCTGTGGTGATCTGGGTGGGGGCTGGGGGGATCCATTGTCTCCAGCAGAGGAAGGCAAGACCAGAGTGAGCAGCAAACCCTTGTTCACCAGAGAAACCTTGCCATCCCTCTCAGGCCATGTGGAGGATTTCATCATCTTTTCTGGGTCCATTGTTATCCCCTCATGCATGCAGACCTCCTGAGCTCAGTTTTCGCTGACAGAAGCACTGTAGGCTGGCCCTTTCCAGGATGGCCCTGTGGGTCAGATATAAGTACCATATGGGCCAAATCCGGCCTGTAGGCCCTAACACAATATAGCTCAGAATTCACAATTCAGTTATATGGAATAAATTGCAGCAGACAGCACTAACTATATTGACTCAAGCTACTTAAGGAAAGATGGGATATAAAATAAATAAAAGAAAGAAAAAAACTATAGTGTTTTGGCTGTAAGTATTATCTGATGTCTGCTGTTGTGAATTATCATTTACCTTTTCAATCTCCTTGTTTTCTACACCTAGGTTGACTGAACAGAGAACTAAAGATGTATTTTTAAAATCAATTAAATGAAAAATCTTAATCTCAGAAGGATTCTTTACTTATGAAGACACTTATATTTTGTGTTAAGCAAATCCAGTCAGTTTTGCCCAATTATATATAAATTGTCAGGTGCAGCTCCATTCAAAATTCAAGAAAGAAATATTTAGACTCTTTAGATTAAAGATATCTTTTACTGAAATTGAAGTGGTAGCAACCATAGAATTCTGAATCTGGAAAATTAGGCGCGCAAATCACATATACAAAGTGATGGAAATGTTCCCACCCCCAATAGTTCAAATGATTCTTCCAATTAAAAGTTGTGAATATGATCATGTGGACAACTTCAGGTGGTGATGAGGCTTCTGTCCGTTGATCTTGGCATATTTTGATAAAAGTTTGCAGTTGCGCAGAGAAAAGAAAGCTAAGCAAGAAATAGAAACCTAAGTAAGGATTTATACTCCCCCCTCCTCACTTTACACAACACTAGAATGTAACACCTCCAGCTCGCTTCCCAGACTTTACCCTCTCCTCCCTCCGTTACTTATGGCAGCCAAAAGATGCTGAGCAATAGTAGATCTTGAAGGCTGACATAAATGCTGAATCATGTATCTTCAAATTTGTTTAACTGAGAATGGCATAGTTTCCAACATTTGAAAAAACGTTCATTCTGAAACCTCTCACACACACACATTTTTATTAAATATTTAGTGGTTTGTTTTAAAGTAGTATATATTGACAATTAATATATTGTGTTATGGTTTTGTTCTATAGTCTTCCCCAAGAAGAGACTGGACTGCCACCTGTCAGAAATGGTGTGGGGTCTCTTTTGTGCAGAGGGTTGGACTAGATCAGTGGTCGCCAACTGGTGGGCCATGGCCCTCTGGTAGTCTGCGAGAAAAATTTGGTGGTTCGCAGAGAAATGTCACTCCCAGAGCACCCCCCAAAGCAATAAATCCAGGCTGCATGGGAACACAAGGCTGTGCTGCACACATGATCCTCAGGAACCCTCCCTGCCCACTCACTCCTTACCTGGCAAACTTGCCTCCTTTTTTTTTTTTTTTTTCCTGATCATCAGCTATTCAGCTGTGCTGGGAGATTTAGATTAGCTAGAAAGCAGGAAATTGTTGGATTTCTTGCTTTCTAGCTAATCTTTAGATTGAACCTCCCTTTTCTGTATCTTGTACAGGTGAATTTATAAACTGTACAGATGCAGAGAGATAACTCAACAAGATGTCCATAACAAAGAACATTAAGGGGACAGCTCATAATTCCTAAGTAACTATCCAATTCCCATAGACTGGCTGGGACAGCACACTCCCTTAGGACTGAAGGTTCTATTATTCAGTTGCAGACTCAGATAGCCGATGGCAGAAACACAGATCTCTAATTGAATATGTGATTCTGTGAGTAACTCAATCTGCCTGCCTGCTTTGCCTGATTTTGGGTAAAAGTTGCTCTTTTTATATAAAAAAAATTCAATATTTACATACATGGTGTGTTGTGAGTTAATTTTGTGAGTTTGCTTGCTAGCAAATTTTATGAGTTTGCTTGCAAGCAAATTATATGTGACAGACTCAGGTAGCCAATGGCAGAAAGATAGATCTTTGAATCTATGATTCTGTGAGCAACTCAATCTGCCTGCCTGCTTTGCCTGATTTTGGGTAAAAGTTGCTCTTTTTTTTATAAAAAATTCAATATTTACCTAAATATTTACATACAACCCATGCCCACCCAGTCACATGACCACCAATTCACATGACCACCAGTCACATGACCACCCACAAATTAGGCCATGCCCAAGAACCAGTTGTTAAGAAATTTGAATCCCACCCCTGCCTCTGTGTGTTTGTGTGTGTGTGTATGTATGGGGGGGGGGGGTGGAGAGAGAGAGAGAGAGACTAGATCAGGTCCCCGGGATTTAAAATTATGAGTTTGGTGGTCCCTGAGGTCCAAAAGATTGGCGACCCCTGGATTAGATGACTTACAAGGTCCCTTCCAACTCTGTTAATCATGTACTTTCCCTATCTTGGCATCTTTGGAAGAACTGTTAAAATTTACACTAAATGAACTACTTACCATGTATTGAACATTAGCTTGAAATGACTAATCCTTTTCCTTATAAGGCTGAATATTACTCTTTGAAAGCCTAATATTTGAGACATACTTGGGTGTATCAACCTCCCCTCCCACAAAAAAGTGTGTGTGTGTGTGTGTGTGTGTGTAAAATCTCCTCTTCACTGATCCAATTAAGACTGTTGTGACAACAGGGAATGAAATTAGTTTTCTTATCATAAATACTTTCTGAAATTTGTGAAAGTTGTAGTTCACGCTATGAGTCCAGGACCAGGTCATCCCATTTTACCTTTGAAAATGTATGACTTTTCCTGAAAAAACTTATGAAAGATTGCAATTTAATCAGGGTAGAAAAGATAAGGTGAAAGGGAGTCAGCTTCAGTGAATATGCCACATGAATGAACTGAATTTACATTTATCCTCTTTGATTTAAGAAACAGAAATACAGCTCATTTCTTCATAAATAAAACCTCTTGTTTGACATTATTTAATATTGGCTAGACAGCAGACCCAGGCCCTTTTTCCAGTCACATAACTCCTTGCTCATTTCTTCATCTTAAGAGGACATTTTCTAAGATTTGGTAGAAACTGTCAAGTCTGAACATTAGTAGCTCAGGGAGGGCCAGCCTCTGATCTTTATTGCAATCCATTGGTCCTTCATTCTGTTATATATTTGAATGTTTGAATGTTCCGTTCCGATTGGTTCGGCCGACGGCAGGAAAATTGAATAGCCGTCAGTGGCCGATAGCTGCGAGCAGCCGCTATAAAAGAGGCTGCCGCGGCTCCGTTGTTGTTCAGTTACCGAGAAGAAAATTAAAAGTAACTAAAGATTCACTGGTCTCGAGTCGTCTTTCCCACAACTTAACACATTCTTCTGGGTTAGTTTGTATATTGCTATTGTATTCTCTTCAGAAGGGACACTTCCTTCATGGAAATGATTAGATTGTTTTATTCACAAGTTATATATTATAAAGTAGACAGTTAAAGTGGCAAATACTATTTAGCGTTTGGAAAAAGAAGAGATTTTTGTTGGGACAAAAGAGCAAAACGGAGAGCATCTTGTCAATCATGTTAAGGTATAATAAGTGTTTTGCAGCAGATCCTAAGTAATCAGAAAAACATTAAGGATGTCATGAACAACAGAATGATGCACTGAGTGGGAGGAGAAAGACATTGCTAGCAGCCTCTCCTTTATCTCTCTGGGAATGAAAGCAAAAACAGTTTTTGTGAAGGTTGTTTGACTTTCAGTATTCATTCTACAAACATTTAATGTAATATATTCTCAGCATGGACTACCCTCCACTACCATCTGTACTACTGAATCTAGCAAAATTGAATCCTTCAGATTCACTTTCCTTCTGCCTCTCGAAAGCAGAGTTAGGCATGATGGGTTTTTCTTCTGCTGTGAGAAATCAAAATGGTTCAGAGTGAAGATAGATGTTTTAAATATATGGTGGAAGATATTTTAGAATCACACCTTCAGTACTTCCTTAGCATTTCTCTTCAGCAAATTTTCCTCCGATTTAAAATCTGCCTTAATCTTGGACTTACAAATGAAACATCTTTCAGACTGTTTTGCTACAAACAGGATTTCTCCTCTTTATGAATTGAAGCTTCCGACACTGCCAGTTTTATCCGGATTTTAATGCAATATGTTGTTAAACAGATTCATGCATTACAGAAATCCAAAAATAGATTATAATTAATCAATCAGTATAATTGATTAAATAATATTTAAGATGAATAGTGGGCAGGGAAATCAAATAATAATCTGCTGATAATTTATGGGGAATTCAACCCAAAGACTGTTTGAAGCTAATGTGCAAAGTAATCAAATATGTAGTTATGAATAATCTATTCATTTCAATGACAGAAGAATAAGAATGAAGTGGGAAAGCAAGGAAATTTGAAAAGTGATTTGCTTCACTGGAACATACACAACTTCTACTGTAATTGAACAAAGTAGTAAAAGTTTGCCATAGCTTTAAGATAAAGAAACATCAGTTTTAATAATATGAAAGGAAGATGTTCATGCTAGGAGGAAGATGTTAGTACTGATAGAGCAAAAATATTTTAATAAGCTGATATTTCATTCTAGTAATAATGATTAGGTATATTTTAAACTAAAGGACCTATAAAAAGGGGGTGGAAAGGCTGCCTCAGTACAACCATCCATCCAAAGTTATTTGCCAACTTTGGGTGAATAGACATATTTTGAATCTCCACTGGTGATTTCTGATAAAAAAAATTGGAGGGGGTTGGGGGGGTTGGGGGGTTGAGAATGAATGAAGAAAAGGAAAGTGTCTCATGTTTTTTGTTAAGCCTGGGTTCCCCAACCAGGGTTAAGGAAACAAGCTAAACAGAATGTGCAGCGTTAGTCAGATAGGCACACAGATAAATGAGTGAGATAAGTTTGTATGTTTATTAACATACAGTAAAAATAATAGATACGCTTGTGCTATCAAAAATATAGTTTATTCCATTTAGAGTTTATAGCATAGTCAAAATAACAGTCCAATAGTCATGTATCATTTAGTCAGTCCATTCAGGGATATTCAGTTAGCAAAGTCCGTGTAGAATATCCTATGTCAGTTTACTTACAAATCAGTCCTTTGTCTCTCTCCCGTTCGAGTAATGCAGTCTTGAGTCCATGCAGTAATTAGGGATCATCAAAGCCAGAGAGAGAGCAAGCTGTCGTCTTGCTTCTTTTAAAGTGCTTTCACAACCACTCCCTTAATTATATTCCTATATTTAAAGTTGCAGACACTTTAACTAACAAACTATGATTACATATTTATTATTTTACCTAAACCAGTTAGGGTAAACAATGTTATCCCTAACATTCTCCCCTTTTAGGAAATAATAATAAATATAACTAATAACTATTTACATCTTTAAATCATGTTTGTTACAACTCTGTTTAAACTTAATTACTCTTTGAGCTTTTGTAAACTGGTCTGCAATGTTTTCTTCCGTCATGCAGTATTCCAATTTAATTAGCCCATTCTTTACAGATTCTCTAACATTTAAGTATCTTAAATCAGTATGCTTTGATCTAGTTTTTACAGCAATACTAGTAGCTAACTTTATGGCTGCCTGGTTGTCCTCGTACACAATAATGGAATCTTTAACAGTTATACCCATGTCTAATAATAACTGTTTGTACAGAATTAAGTCAGTGCATAGTAATGACAGACATGAAAATTCCGCTTCCATCGTGGACAAGCTGATATGCTGTTGTCTGATTGACCTCCACCCTATTAGTGTCTTACCAAATAATATAGCCATCCCAGATGTTGATTTTCTAGTGTTTATGTCAGTTGCAAAAACTTGCATCTGCATAGGCACTAAGACTCAAATCACCCTTTGGTTCTATATACAATGCATGGTTCATTGTTCCTTTAAGATATCTTAAAATTCTATTTAATGATTGCCAATGACATTGATGTGGATCTGAATTAAAACGTGCCAGCTGATTAACACTATAAGCTATATCTGGCCTAGACCAATTGCTTATATATGATAAGCTGCCAATCAAAGATTGATATATAGACTTATCAAATTTGGGACTTTGATCATCAATTTGACAAACTTCCTGACTCATTGGAGTCTTTGCCGTTTTACAAAGTTCCATTTTATACGTTTTAATTAATTGGCAAATTTTATCTTCTTGAGATATCTTAAATCCATTTTTTGTTTTGTTAATTGTCAATCCTAGATACTTTTTAATTTCACCTAAATGCTTTAATTTTATCTTTTTGGCTAATAATGATATAATCTCATTAGCTTCATTATTAGTCTTAGTTATCAAAGCAATATCTTCTGTAAATAATAACAATAATGACACCGTTCCATTATTTTCTCTTTTAAACACACATGGATCTGCTAAACCAGATTTAAATCCTATATTGTTTAATTCTTTCACAATATATTGGTTCCACTCAAAACCAGATTATTTCAACCCATAAAGACTCTTTTTGAGTTTCCAACAATCATTACTATTTACTTTATTGTCTTTTATAATCATTGGCTTTTTCAAATATATAGTGTGCTGCAATGGTGCATGCAAATAAGCAGTTTCTACATCTAAATGGTTAATGACAAAGTTTTTCTTAGCTGCCCACATTAAAGCTGCTCTCAAAGATGTTGCTTTAAGACTTGGTGCGAAAACTTCATCGTAATCAGATGCAGTTTGATTAAATCCTTGAGCTACCAACCTAGCTTTATGGGTAACAGTCCCATCATTTCCAGTTTTTACTTTAAATATCCATTTGCACCCAATGGATTTATCTCCTGGAGGTAATTTAGCATCTTCATATACTTTCATTACCTTTAATGAATTTAGTTCTTTTTCCATTGCCTTTTGCCAATTCTCCTGATCCTTAGCAGGATACATCTTAAGTTCATCTACACTAGTTGGAACTTTAGTTACTTGGCAAACTATACTTGCTTGATACCTATCAGGTGGTCTAGTTACACGTGTAGTACAGCTAGGTATTACAGGACTTACAGGTGGACTTTCCTTTATTAACTCTTCTTGATTATCTAACTCTTCTTGATCAACTGTTTGCTCTTGTTCTCGTCCTATTTGCTCTTCATGGACTTCTTCTTTTATTGGACTCTTCTTATAACTAGTCTGATCTTTCTGCCTTTTGTAGGGTTCAATAATTACTTCGTTATTTAAATCTTGCTCTAATCTATTCCATCCTACATGTTCTAGGAATTTTGCACTAGCACTGGTGTAAACTCTAGATGTACCTGGTTCCCAGAATCTATAAGATCTATGATTAGATTTATATCCTACAAAAAATAATCTTTTAGCTCTATGCTGTCCTTTGTGTCTGAGTTGTGAAGGGATATGCACCCATGCTGGTGCTCCAAATGTGTGCATGTAACTTAAATCAGGTTTTTTACCATGCCACAGTGTGAAAGGTAATTCACCTGTTGTTGAATTAACAACATTATTTAATATATGATTACCACACATTATTGCTTCTCCCCATAAATTGTCAGGTAATCCTGAATCAATCATCATAGTACGTGCCATTGATTGTAGTGTTTGGCCTCGTCTCTCTATAAAGGCATTATGTTGTGGCCTATATGGTGCAGACTTTTTATGTTGAATACCTAACATTCTAAGTCTATTCTGGAATTTATTATTTGTAAATTCCGCACCATTATCTGTTATAAGAGTTACTAATTTCTTTTTAGTTTTCCTTTCAGCAAATTTTATCCAATTAAAGAGATTTAGATACGTTTCAGTTTTGCTCTTCATTAAATAGCAAAACCCATATCTAGAATAGTGGTCCATTATACTTAGTATGTATCGAGCTCCTCCTACACTTGGTTTTTTTGGACCTATTAAATCAGCAAATACTACTTCTAAAGGCTCTTTGGTAGTAAATCCATCAACTCTATTAGCTGGTTTGACCTTGGCTTTGCTTTGATTACAAGCATTACATTGCAAATACTTATTACAAGGTTTCAAACTTATTCCCTCAGATAATTCAACAGTTTTCTTAAGCATTTTAAAATTTAAATGCCCTAGCCATCAGTGTAACAAGTGAATACATTCATCATGAGGTTTCTTATTATCATAAACCGTGTTAGCCACCATTAAATCATTATCATTTAACACATATAATTCACCTCTTAAAGATGCAGTAATTTTCTTATCTTCTTTCTCAATTATGCAGTTATCTCCTTTAAAGGTAACTACATATCCTAGTTTAACCAAAATTCTAACTGAAATTAAATTCAACTTAAGTTGTGGTACATATAACATTTTTACATTCTCTTTCATGAAAGAACAATATGCTATACCTTGACCTTTAGCTTTCAGTTTCCAGCCATTGGCTAACGATATCTGCTGTGTACTCTTGGACATTTTAATAAAATTTTTGTTATCATTTGTTATACAGTGGGATGCTCCATTGTCAACCACCCATAAATTATTTTTTACAGCTCCGTTAGTATACATGGCTAACTCTAAATTTTTATTTATCTTTTGATGACTTTTAGTATTCTGGCCAGCGTTCTGGCGCTTTGCTTTTTTACAAAATCTTGCCAAATGTCCTCTTCCTCCACAATTAAAGCACTTTTTAATTGTGTATGCAGTAGAAGATTTATTATCTTCTTTTTGAGGTTGTTCCCTCCTTAACTCATTTCTTTCAATTCTTCTTCTTGCCTCTTCAATCAATCTGCCAGTTATATCAGTTAAAGTTAAACTTTCCTTAGGCAAAATTTCAAGGGAAGTGACGTAGTTATCATAACTTTCATTTAGTGATGATAGAATTATGTAGACTTGGTGTAGTTCAGAGAAAATAAGCTCTTTCTCGTGCAGTTCTTGAAAAATGCTTTTCATATAATTCAAATGACTAAGCATATCACCATTCGTCTGGAGATGCGTCCTGAAAAGCTTTCGTGTAAGATTTATGTGAGCACCAATGTTATCTTGAACATAAATTCTCTTCAGCTTCTGCCAACTCCCAACAGCCGTTTGCTCTCCGTGGATATGAACAAGTTGCTGGTCAGTTAATGTTAAACCTATTATGCAAATAGCTTGTTCATTTTTCTGCATAAATTCTTCTATTTTTAATCTATCTTCATCATCCTCTGGATCCCATTCTTCTACGTTTGGTGGGTTTTCAATTATGTTCCACAGACCTTCTCTACGTAGAAGTAATCTACATTTCATTGACCATGATACATAGTTTGTTCCATCCAACTTGGATATAAGAGACAAACTTTGTAGATTGACTTGTGCCATGTTTTCTTTATATGGATATAAAACTATAATTAATAAAACACAGCTGTCTGTTTACTGTAAAGTATAACAACACAAACTCTCACTTTTTACATAAATCTGTTTTATCCTAGTTAAACTGACTTTGCAGCCTCTGGGCCCATAACCAGCGTTAAGCCTGGGTTCCCCAACCAGGGTTAAGGAGACAAGCTAAACAGAATGTGCAGCGTTAGTCAGATAGGCACACAGATAAATGAGTGAGATAAGTTTGTATGTTTATTAACATACAGTAAAAATAACAGATACGCTTGTGCTATCAAAAATATAGTTTATTCCATTTATAGCATAGTCAAAATAACAGTCCATTAGTCATGTATCATTTAGTCAGTCCATTCAAGGATATTCAGTTAGCAAAGTCCATGTAGAATATCCTATGTCAGCTCACTTACAAATCAGTCCTTTCTCTCCCGTTCGAGTAAAGCAGTCTTGAGTCCGTGCAGTAATTAGGGATCATCAAAGCCAGAGAGAGAGCAAGCTGTCGTCTTGCTTCTTTTAAAGTGCTTTCACAACCACTCCCTTAATTACATTCCTATATTTAAAGTTGCAGACACTTTAACTAACAAACTATGATTACATATTTATTATTTTACCTAAACCAGTTAGGGTAAACAATGTTATCCCTAACATTTCTGATAATGGAAATAGCTTTAGATAAAATTAGGCTACAGCCAAAATGTATATTTCATCAAAAAGGATGTAGCTATTTCTGCTTAAGTTGAAATAGGTTTTAATAGTGCCTCAATTCCTAATTTATAGCATTTCAACATTTGCAACATTTCAGTAGCTTGTTGTAAGGTAGCATAAGAAGGAAGGTTTTTAAGAGAAACCGTGGAATGATCCCAAAGACATCAAATAGCCCTCTGTTAAAATTTACTTCCTTATTTTCAATCCTTGTTCCTATTCTACATAAATGGGAGAGAATGGTGGGCAGGTTTTTGTTTCTGTTGGTTAGCAGGAGGACAGGGACTCAAAGAGAGAGAAATCTACCAGTCCCTTATCTTAAACAGCCCTGCACATTATAAATATTTAAGAATTGTTTTAAATATAAATCAAAAATCTCAAATATTCAAAGACACTGCTCAACAAAAAAAACTGCATGTGAGTTTTCTTTTGGAAGGAAAAATCTCTACAATTTTATTCTGCAGAAAAGCTATGACTGTTAGATGTGGGACAAAAAATGAGAAGAGCTAAGCTCTGATAGAAAGAATTTCCTCTTTGTGCCCAAGTGTTTCCATTCTGTGAGGACTTTAGCCTTCACAGAAAGACCAATTTTTCACAACCAATTTCAAGCACTGATTGAAGGTTACACCATTTGAGAGATAATCCAAAGTATCATTTGTTACCACCGGAATTTTAGGTTAGATACCAGTAACAGATTCATTTTCCTGTTATCCTCTTCAGGATAATTAAATCTCCCCAGGGTGAAAGAGGAGTGCTTAATCTGCTTTATCTATCAGTGATTCCAATGGCAACCTGTTTCATTGAGACTTTGGTGAAGGAGTTCTCAAAGGGAAAGGATGGTAGTGCATGTTCATGGCTAAAGAGTTTCTGCTCTTCCACTGCAACTTCGGAAGAAACGCTTCTAATAGCATTTTAGAAGTCTACAGCTGCTATCTTACCAGGATGTTCCTAGTAGTCAGGAGAACTAACATTTATCTCAAAAAAAAAGATTTAACAGTTCTGTTAAATCTAATGCATTGCCTATCTCAAGACTTATATACCTTGCAATGTATAATGTTGATCCTGTGCCCATTTATATTTACTCTTAAATAATGAATCACTTTCCTTTAATTAGAAAGTGTGGTGGTTCCTTAATTATATTATGCTATTGGTTAATTAAAACCTGGTTAATCTAATTGTAGAATGGCAAACTAGAAGAAATAGGAGTAAAACTTGTCTTCTCAAATTAACAGTTATACAGGTAGTCCAGAGGTGGTATTCAGCAGGTTCTGACCTGTTCCGGAGAACCGGTAGCGGAAATTTTGAGTAGTTCAGAGAACTGGCAAATACCACCTCTGACTGGCCCTGCAAAACATAGTCACTGAACCGGTAGTAACACCGGTTGAATCCCACTCCTGGTTACATGTAAGAAATAGAGATTACTTCTATAGAGACTGAAGAAATGTTCCCACTATTTTTTTAAAGGTTCCGGATACAAACACAGTGATATAAGGGTTTTCTAGTCATAAAAAGAAAACAAACAGTCAGTTTTTCTAAATTTAGAAATATTTTTGACATTTCTAATAGTTCAACCACAGTGGGCAATGGTCTCATTTCAAGGTGATTAGTTTCAGGACATCTAGTTTCATCTAGAATTCAGTTTCTTTGAAAGCCTGTAAGTCTATGATACATTATCCTTTTGTGTTCTTCACAGAAATGCCCAAGCAGGTTCTTTAGGTATAGAGGAGAAATTTCCCATTAAAACCTGGATCCCTAGTCAGAAGCATTAGGCTGAAAGAAATCCCAATTAACCCTTCCATCATATTAGTGGGTATGTAGACATTGGTCACAAGCTACAATTTTATAGGGAATATTCAATGTTGGTTTGATGACTTTTAAACTATAAAAACTATTTTAATAATCCTCTGAAGATACTGTAAACCAGCCATTTAAGATAGCATAATCTGCACCAACTGTAAAGCCTGAAATGTGAACTTCTCTATCAGAAGCAAGCCTGAAGAAATCTAATTCAGACTCATATTGGATAATATTCATCTGCTATGGCCTCTAGAAGCTCATAAAATGCAGATGATAATTTCTCAGGATTGTATCTTTCTCATCTCTTGGCTGTAACAGAACACTTGAGTGTGAAGAGAGTATATTTCTTTTAGAATAAGGAATTGCGGGTATATTAAGATACTATACCAAAAGCCCACTGAATTACTAACATGTTAATCACAAAAAATATATTCCGAAGAACATACAGTACTGTTCATGTATGGATTTGGTTAATTTAATTATCCAGTAATAACTGCTGCCTTTCTGAACACGACGATCAATGTTTGTTGGTTTGAATATTGACTTGCAGTTTGACAAATATGAGTACTATTGACAGCCAGTAGTAGCTGTACAAGGAACTCAAAGCCCAGTGCCAATTAGGTCATGGGATTTCTCACCCTTTCTACCTGCCCAGCAACCTGATTCCTTCCAGCAGAAGCAGAAAGGCTATGTCAATTGGGAATTGGGGGAGCTGAAATCTAGCATTTCTTAGTAGTGGTGAGAAGTTTTTTTAAAAAGGACTATGATGGCATCTGCTTTCATACTGGTCCAGTACTATGTTTAATAGTCAATTGCAGTTGGGAGATACTTTTGTCTGCACTTTCATAGCAGAGGCCAAGCAAAATTCTTAGGAGGCTACTCCTGTGCAGTCTGTCCAATTAATTCATCATGTGTTTCAAGATAAAAACACCAAAAATTTCAGAGATTACCTTATCTCTTTTCAAAATGAGTAGTCTGTAAAATGTATCCCAGTGATGTATCTTTTACATCAGCATATTCATCCTTTCTGGGCAGCTCCATTGTCAGAAAATAAGCATTTGCAGAAAGCAGCAGCTTGACAGACCTCTGAACTTTCACATTCATAGCCCAACATTTTTTTCTTATTTTTGGTTATGGAATTAGTTCCTACTATTTAAAATCGGTGCCTTGGTTGTAGTAGTTTCTTCTGTGTATCTTTCTGAGAAGCTAGCTACAAAGCCATTGTCTGTTTTGCTTATTTCAATAATATTTTTCTTATAGTCTTTTAACTGAGCAGGAATCCTTTGTTTGCTGACTTGAAAAGTTTTAAATTTTTGAGTAAATCTACAACATGAACAAACCGATAAAAGCACAGTTCTATTCATCATCATCAGAGTGTATCTTCATAAAACTACAGACCATCAATCTTGCAATCTTCTGTGAATGTGAAATGGCTTTAAATACACTTTAAATACAAATTACATGTTCTGTTTATTGAAGTATAAGCACCATATTGCATGGAAACTTGTTGTTTAGCATAAGATAGTATCTGCATTGAGCAACCTTTTCAGACCACAGGCTGGGCTTCATTATTTTTCTTTTGCCTCCCCAAATTGTAGGGGGTTTTATTAACAAATAAACTAAAATATGTTTGCACATTTTCAATATCTTTTTTGAGAGGCAGAATTTAAAGTGAAAAATGGATCTGCTTAGTGTCGTAGAAATTTAATTTACTGTACCTAATTTGAATCATTTAGGAACACCCCCTCCACCCTCCAAAAAGCTACAGAAAATCAGATATTTCTGTTCTAGGGAGCCACTAAATGGAAATTGGGGGGGGGGCTATGTTTACGCCACAGGCTGCAGGTTGTCTATATGTGCACTTTCTTTTTAGCAGTAACAGAGATTGAGAAACAGTTATTTTTCAGTGTATAGATTTCAGACACAGAGAGAGTTTAACCCCCTCAAAGCTCTATCTCTGATAAGAACTTTTGCCAAATACACAAAAGGAGTTTTCTTCTATCCAAACTCCTGAAGATACTTGTTCTCATCAGTTAACTTGAGGGGAATGAGGAGAGAGAAGGCACAGAAGCACTACATACAGTGGCATTCTAAGGCAGAGCAATCCTGTTGAATAGATTTATGTCAGTTGTGCAATTGCAGCATCATATAGTTGGATGGAGTGGTGAGAAGGAGTGAGAAAAATCCATTGTTTAATCATTGCTTCTCATCTCTGAAGGAAGCAAAAGCTTCATCTACTTACCTATTTTTTCCTTCTCATAACATAAAAATATAAATATACAAAGTATACAAATTCAAAGTTTAAAGCTTTCATTATACGAGTGAGAAAACATCAATTCTAAATTCTCCTTCTCACTTAAAAAAGATGAAAGGGGCAGGCTCCCCTGATTCCCTGTGGTTTTGCTTGCAGGGGTTTTTGTCAGTGCATCGTGAATCAATGATTATTGAATAATCGTGAATCAGTGACTATTACAATGGAGACTAACAATTCAAACCTCATTTCTTAACAAGAGGTAAGGAAAAGGGTGGAATGATATCAAGGGTGTCATGACTGCATCTCTGTTCTCCAAGGTGGAAACCATAAAGGGAATCCCCTGGCATTAATAGAGCATACTCTCAAGGAACATGTATAGGGCTAGCTACAAAGACAATACAGATAGACCTTGACTTACAACTGTTTGTTTAGCAATCGTTCCAAGTTATGACAGTGACCACCCCCATGTTGATATGATGCCAATGTAGTGCTGGGCAACCAGCTCACGTTTATAACTGATTGCAGAGGTCCTGCAACCTTGTGACCATGAATTTCAATCTTTTTTGTCAGTCTCCAAAAGAATGGGTTCACATAACCATGATGATTTGCTTAATGACCATTGTAAAAATAGTCATAAAATCAGATCTGACTCAACTTATGACCAGTTAACAACTTATGCTGAAAATTTCTGACCAATGGTGGTTGTAAATTGAGGACTATTTGTATGTATGTTAGTGTACATGGCTGCAATTACCAGGGAAGTATATGAGCCAAGATGTTTGTGATCTCTTGACAGCACACTTCTAGCAGAAATAAAACCATAATAGCATCCTGTTTATTCATTGCTTCATTAGCACATGTTTAAGTTTGCATTCTTTCTTATATACAAACCTATATAAACTTTCCATTTTCCCTGCTATCTAATAATAATGAGTTTCCTTCCTTGCAAGGGGCTTCAACAATTTCTCTTTTCAGAAACTGATTTTATTAAGGCTGCCAAGCAGTACTTCTTCAAGCCTTTGAAAACTGAAGGCTGCAACAATTGTTTATAGGAAAATAATCCTTTCATTCAAACATCAATCAATCGCTTTGGTTTTCCTTTTTTGTAATGGCGTTATCCTACAATCAAATTGCTATCAGTTTGACAGGAATTATAAACATTCCTCATATTTTCACTACAAGTATCCTATGTGCCCAGAAAACAATCTGGTTATATATCACCATGTGAAGTGAAATTGTTGTGATATATTCAGAAAGGAATTTTAGTTGGTAAGCCTTATGTAAAGAATTAAGGTCAAGGAGATTTTTTTTTCATAGCCGTTACTCTAAAAAAATAAGCTTTTCTTACATGAGCAAAACATTCCAAGTTCTCACATTCACACTCCTCTTAGGTCATTCACAGGACAACCTTTTCCCTATGGAATCAGAATCTAATCTTGGCCATGGCATGAACTTACCAACAGCCTTAAGAAAGTCACGTCCTCTCAGATCCAGTGGCTCTTTGGAATATTTCTCCCGTGTCTTAGGAGGAAAGAGTTATCAACCTTTTTTGGTGGCGCCAACACTTAATAGTGTATAATGTAAACCACAACTCCAGCAGTACCTGCACACTAGCATGTTGCTGACTGGGACTCCTCCTGCTTCATCATCAGCATTTCTAGATTATGAGGCTAAATTCTTCCTTACTTACTGCATGAGAGTAATCATTGCTTTCTTTTTTTCTTGCTCCTACACCATCTCTTTACAGTTTTTCCCAAAAAACGGTACGAAAAATGCCTTAATACAAAGCTGAGAATGACCAAATTATTTATGACATTTGACAATAAAGTCTGCAGTATCAAGTTACTTATAAAATTATAGTGGGAACAGTGGTTACTTGGAAGCCCATACATAGTGGAATGGGGTATTAATAGAGGTCAGAAGAAAGTGGCACTCAACCACTAATGGGAGAGAATGTGTGATGATTTGATAATGATAATAAGGTGATCATACCTCCCTTGTTTTTTGTTTTGAAAAAAACCCACCCCTGCCTACTTGGTTTTTTCTCGGGAAGGCAAATAGTATGCGTTGAAGTCTGGCTCCAACCTATCTGGGCTCAAGCAAGCTGTTTCCTATTCTCCATCTTCCCTTCTGGAAGCTCTGATTTATAGAGTGCAATGTGGTGACAGCTTTAGTAAAAAGCTGTTGGTAACCAAAGGCTTTCTAGTATCCAAACTGATTGGGCTTTTCCATATCACAGCTTTTCTTCCCTGATACACAATCAAATGCACAGAACATATATGGAAAAATATGAATATATTTGGTGGGTTTATGCATGCCAACAATTAATTTTCTTTGTCTTCTGTTTGGAGTGCAGGTTAGAGGATTTTTTTCCCCCTCCAGGATTGGAGGCAGCTCAAGGACAGGATCCTTTTTGAGGCCAGGTTCTTCTGTTGATCAGCAGAACCAACTAGATAGTCCTGCCTATCAAAGGTGCCGAGGCTGGAAGGAATGAAAACAAATGTTGAGAAAAACTGTGCCATTGGGAAGGATTCTCAGTCTAAACCTAAGGAATTTCTCTATCTTCTGATGAAGAAGGTTCTAGCATGTGAAATTAGGCTGAGGCCACTCAACTGTTTACACAATGCCAATATCCAGCCCTAACTTAACAGCCTAAATAAGCACAACTGACCATTTATTTTCCCATTTCCCCCATCCCATTCCCCCTCTCTCCCAGCCATCATTGAAAGGAAATGAGTATAAATAAATCATACTCCACCACTTGGTGTGCTCTCCATCAAAGGATTTGCTGCCTTGCTTCAGCATGGGATACATCATTAACCACTTCTCACCTTCATAAAAGGTGGTACATTTTTAATCATTGCCTGGCTTAATGTGTCCTATGTACAATCCCAGGTTCCACTCTTTATCTCCCCCCCCCCTTTTTTTTTTTTTTGATACAAGTTATATTTTGGCTGGAACAAAAAAAGTATTGCTTCACTGAAAGGATTCAGAGAAACCTGCAGGAGAATATTTGTTAAAGAAGAAACTGCCTGTTGGAGATTAGAGTCTAATGAAATTTGTCTTTGTTGCATTTGGTCCGTTTCTTTTTAACTATTTGTACAAAGTCGGGCTTATTAAAATTCACGGTGAGCCCAATATAAAAGCTCTATCTTAGGGTCTGTAGGCCTGCTTATTAATGCAGAATGTTTGATTCAAAATTGACCAGGGCAGGACAGTTTTAGAAGACTTTCCTTTTTGTTTGGGGTAAAAAAAGAAAAGAAAACATGCTGATCATAGTCTTTTTCAATTGTTTAAGCAGCAACTGAAGCAAGTATATATAGTGACTCAGCAGAGGCTGGGCTAGAAGAGACTCTGACTGGGAAGGAATACCACAAGCAAGAAGTCACCAGCATTGCCCTGCAGTGATCTGTCTGAGGCTGCTTCAAGGCAATGGAAGCCCAGTGTCCATGGTTAAGATGGTCCAGCATCTGGACCTGTCAGTGTTCTCAAAGTTCAACTTTTTAGGGGTTACTCAAGAAAGTATTTTATCTTGGACACCTTTTCTGTGCTTACTGTATATGAGTGATGTCAGCAACAGGAACTGCAGAACCCAATTCTGATTTGGAAAAGTAACCAGTCCAGTTCTGAAACTGTTATATGTCAGGACAAAGAGAAGTACGTACAAAGCCTAGAAATTGAGTACCTTGCGGAAAGAGATCTCATCCTTTATCCAAGATAATTGTACTCTCAAATTTATATCACCCCAATAGCTTGCACTGCTACTTTAACACTGAAATTAAAATTGTTGCTGCTACTTTTGGTTCTGTAACTTCATGAAGATAATTTGATGACTGAGTTGCAGTTGAAAAAGTAAACAATAGATCTAAGATTACAAAGAGGTGGCAGTTTATAAAACACAAATCAACCATCTTGCAAAAAATTATTTAGTGCATAACTTCAAATTCTAAATGGGCTAAAGTGAACATGCTTCATCATCAATAGCAGGCATCTAGCAGATTACAATAATCCATTCTCCTGCTTGTATGTAGCAAAATAGCCTTAGATAGTCTTTGGCATAATTTATATCCACATATGATGAATCTGCTGTATCCTAGAACTGCTGCATCATATCAAATCTGAACTTTCAGTTATTGGCTCACGACTCAGTTACAAACTGTAGCAAAAGCTCAAGGGATCAACTCTTCCCTGGTCTATTTAGTATGTTTTTAGTATTTATTTGATTTGTCAATCGCTTACAGGATACAGGTATAAGAATAAATATAGTTTTGAATACATGAGATACTTATAACAAAAATAAAAAAAACAATAGGACAGGGACAGTAGGCACGATTGGTGCGCTTATACACCCCCCCTACAGGCCTCTTAGGAAGGGGGTGAGGTCAATAGTAGACAGTCTAAGGTTAAAGTTTTTGGGGTTTGGGGAAGAAACCACAGAGTAGAGGTACTCAGGTAGAGTATTCCAAACATTGACCACTCTGTTGCTGAAGTCGTATTTTCTGCAATCAAGTTTGGTGCGGTTAACCTTGAGTTTGTATCTATTGTGTGATCTTGTATTGTTATGATTGAAGCTGAAGTATTCATTTGCAGGTAGGACATTGCAATGTATGATGTTATATGCTATATTTAGATCGGACCGGAGGTGGCGTAATTCTAGGTTTTCTAGGTCTAGAGTTTCAAGTCTGGTGGCATAAGGTATTTTGCAATGAGTAGAGGAGTAAAGAACTCTCCTTGTGAAATATTTCTGGACTTTTTCAATTGTGTTAATATCAGATACATGATATGGGTTCCAGACTGTGAGCTGTATTCAAGTATAGGTCTAGCAAATGTTTTGTATGCTCTAGTTAGTAGTGTGATATTACCAAAGAAGAAGCTACATAGGATTAGATTAACAACTCTTAATGCCTTTTTGGCTATGTAGTTACAGTGGACTCTAGCACTTAGATCATTAGAGATGAGTATTCCAAGGTCCTTGACAAAGTTTGGATCCTCAACAAGGTCTTGACTATTTAGCTTGTATTTTATCTTCTGATTTTTTTTCTCCCAATATGTAAGACAGAGCATTTATTTGTTGAGATTTGAAGTTGCCATTTGATTGACCATTCTGATTGTCTAATTGGAGCAGATCATATAGTTCCATTGGGTTCTAGATTACAACAGACTTCATCAGAGCAATGTGGAATGTGGAACTAAAGAAGCTTCTTGGATGAGAAGTGATACGTTTTCAAGGACCCCCCCACACACACACACACAAAGTCCAGTTGCCTATTGAAAAGCACCTTTGAGACAACCATGACCTGGATTATTGAGGTTCTCCATCGACAATATGGAAGTAACAATTCTTCTCTGAAGCAGATTTTTATCTGTGGAGATAAAAATAGAAATGATATATTTTAACTACAGAAGACATAGATTTCAATAATACACATTCTTATTATTCCAGTAGATGGTGCTCTCTGTATTAGCTATGGAGATTAGATACAAGCAAAAGGGAATTTATGACTGTATGGAAATAACAAGATTTGAGGAAGGTGCATGTCAGGAGGACACACTACCAGAGCATAGTTTCTTTGGTTCTATTAAGAGTCACAGGTTAATTATTGCATGGCCTAATTTACTCATGATCCAAAAATGGTTTTGTCCATTGTTACTGAATTATATATTTAGAAAATTGCATTTTCAAAATGTCAAAATTTTGATTTATTGATTTTGTTTAGTGTGGATCAAAGAAATATTAAATTTTTGATTGTCTTAATAAAAGTTTGGTAATAGTAAAAATTAATTTTCTTGTTTGCCTTTTTTGTATTGGGGGATGGGTGAGTATTCTGGTACCGCAATGCTATAACAGTGCACCAGCAGTAACTTCACACTTAGTTCAGTTATTCCAAAGCAGGGGGAAGTAATAGTGTATAAAAATAAATAAGTTAACATCCTGAGCAGATTCAGTAAAATGATAAACCACTCATTCAGGTTTTTTTTTCCACACATTCTTTTCGGACATTTGACCTTAAGAAAATATCTGCAAAAATATAAAATAAAATGCTTTTCCTAAAGACTTTAACTTTAGAAAACTCGGCACAGAAGATATCTTTATTTACAGTGTTTTCAGAAAGTATTCAGACCCTCTTTAATATTGTCAATTTTGTTATGCTGCAGCCTGATTCTACAGTTGTTGAAATTTATTTTTCCCCTTCATTAAATTACATTCAATACCCCATAAACACAAAGTGAAAACAGAATTTTAAGAATGTTATTAGATCTGTTTCTTTTGAATAGTTTGTATCATTCCATCAGTACATTCCAGTCATGAGTGTCATCCCAGAAAGTTTCAGTTATTCAGTTAACTATATAGAATAACAGAGTTGAAAGGGACCTTGGAGCTCTTCTAGTCCAACCTTAAAAACATAAAAAATTGTTGGAACTGTTATGAACTAATAAAGGCATTTAATAAAGTTTTAACAACCTTAAGTAAAAAGCAGGGTTCTAATCCTGCACTTCTGATTGGCCAATAATAGCGACATCGGATTGGTCCTTTCTGGGACATCTGATTGGCTGTTAACGGGCCAACTCTCATTGGTTCAAGCGTTTAACACTTCCATGTTTTTCATTGGCTAATAGGACAGCAGCCAACCCTATAAAAGGGCTGCTGCTGCCCTAGGTGATTGCTCTGTTCAGTATGCTTAATAAAGAGTTGAAGTTCACTGTTCACTGCCTCGTCTCCGCTCCTTGAACCCATGCACAGAACTTAACAGGAACATTCATAACTTCTGGAGGCAAGTTGTTCCGCTGATTAATTATTCTCACTGTCAGGAAATTTCTTCTTAGTTCTAGGTTGCTTCTCTCCTTGATTAGTTTCCATCCACTGCATCTTGTCCTGTCCTCAGGTGCTTTGGAGAATAGCTTGACTCCCTCTTTTTTGTGGCAATCCCTCAGATACCAACCCACTGCTATCATGTCACCCCATTCCTTCTTTTCATTAAAGAAGGCATACCCAATGAATTTAAAGAAGATATACCCAATTCCAGCAACTGTTGTTTGTTTTAGCCTCCAGTCTCCTAATCATCTTTGTTGCTCTTCTTTGCACTCTTCCTAGAGTCTCAACATCTATTTACATCGTGGCGATTAAATTGGATGTAATATTCCAAGTGTGGTCTTACCAAGGCATTATAGAGTGGTATTAACACTTCACATGAACTTGTTTCTTTGCTCCCTACCTCCTTATATGATTGGTTATCTAGTTGTCTTTGCTTGGAATTAAGTTCTAAAAGTTGTGAAATATGGACCCCTCCCCCCTCAATTTTAGTTTAAAGCCCTTATGATAAGATGTCCTAGTTGTTTTTGAATATATTCTTTCCAGTACTTGTGAGATGGAATCCTCACAAGAACTGCACAACTCACAACTTACAAGATTGGTTAAATTTCAAATTAAAAGACTTATTTAAAAGGTGTGGAAAATGAGCCCCTGCGCATCTTGACAACTTTGGATGAATAAATATATTTTGACTCTTGATGGTTTCTGTTAGATTCCCAGAGAAGTCTCCTTCTAACAGCATAAAACAAAGTAGAAAGGAATGTTGATGTTGTCATACAATGTGATACTGCTCTATAGTAATGCAGAGATCCCCAATCCCCAGACCATGGACCGACACCGGACTGTGGCCCGTCACACAAGCAAGTGAAGTCCTATCCGTGCATGTGTGGAATCCAGGTAGCACATGAAACCACATTCTCTCAATCCACAGAAGAACTGCCCTCCACAGAACCAGTCCCTGGTACCCAAAAGGTTTGGGGGCACTATTGTAATGTACAAAATTTATCTACAAACAACGTATATTGAACTACTAGTTTACTACAAGTAGTCCTCACGTAATGACTGGTTGTTTTACAAGTGTTCAGAGTTTCGATGTTTGATGCCATGTAACATGCCCATAAAGAACACCTATGTAAATGATAATGTTACCCTCCCCCCATTACTGCATGTTGGGCATGTAAGCTTTACAACCTGTTGCAGCATTATGTGGTTACATGACAATGATTTCTGATGTCTTTTGCTATCTTTCTAGCAAAAAAATGTTCATTCAAATGAATGGTTTCACTTAGGAATTGCTGCAAAAAAAAAGCTGGAAAATTACTTTTGGTAACATAGATGCCTTGACTTACAACTGTAATGATTTATGGCCATAATTTCAGGCTCAACTCAGCCATCAGCCGAGGATTACCTTTGTTCCCTTAAGAAGAGTAATTTTGGATACAAAATCAGAACTAGATTGATCTGCTTGAAAATGCATAAATTGTAGCTTTTGTAGAAGACTTCATTCTGAAATGAATTCCAGATTATGAGTTTCTGGATGGTAGAAGCCAATCCTTCTGGAGTCACACATTCTTATAATGGTAGGATTTGCTTTCTTTCCCTTTTTTGTAGTGCTTAACATTTTTCTCAGTTGCAAACATGACATAACAGAAATGGAAATAATTGCTTTGAGAAGCATACTGAACACATAAATGTTTATAAACTTATAAACGTATATCCGGCTGGTGACTTCCAAAGCAGTTGTGCATAGATAGAAAGGTTCTTGATGGAGCTCTTGATAATTTACTGGAATAATGCTATACTGCTCACATATCAAATGATAATAACCAAACTCATGCAAAGAATATACCAGCCAACCAATAAAATACACCGAAAAAAATATATATTTCAGGATAAAATATAAGGAAAATAACTTCACATCTTTTAGTATTTCTGAAGGCCCCAGATAGATCCCATCTCTGGTTGTATTTCTTTTCTTGCTCAGATTACTTTTTCTTTTGGTCAACTGCTCCATTCGAACAAACAGCAAAGAAACCAATCCCTCACCAAATGCAAATCCAACTAACCTGCCCAAAAGGTGACCCTGGGTCCCACAAAGAAGCCTGCCAAGCTGCCACCATGAATTCGCAAGATGGCCCTGGAAGGAATAGAGATCATACAGTTCACCCGATTCCTCCAGGATGGCAAGAGAACTCTGACTGACCAGTGGAGGATCCTGCACAGAGTGATACTAACTCTGATGAAGACTCCCTGGTAAATGGCCTTCTTTCTCTCCTAAGTTGCATCCCCACCTCCCTCCTCCAGTTCATATAGGTGTTCACTCTGGTGACAGTCCCCATAGAACTGGTAGTCCAATCCTCAGGATGATAAGCCAATCCACCAACCCTTCTGGACTCAGAGTGCACTCTGCCCTGGTTGAAAAGCTAAGAATGGGACTTAGACCACTCAAGGTGCTGGTGTAATTTTGCCAGCAAATTGGCTCTGTAGCAAGGGGATCCCAGCAACATTCATCACAGAGTTGATAGTGTTAAGTTTGAGCATGGGCGAGAAAGAATGGAGACAAGTTTCTGAACGGTGAACTTCAGCTCTTTATTTACATCGTGACTTGCTCACTTAACATCAGTAAAACCCGCCTTATATAGGCAAATCTTGTAACGTTTAACCAATAACAAGCTAGGAACGCTAGCTTTTATAACCAATAAGAACTCTCTGTTAAGGGCCAATCGGATTCCCCGGAACGGGCCAATCCGTTCTGGCCGCTTAACAGCCAATCAGAAGTGCAGGGCCAGAACCCTGCACTTACTCCAAGCTCACACTTTATTAATTAAATTGCATACACAACACCCCTTCCCCCTGGTTCCTTAGTTCAGGGCGCAGTTACATAGTCCCTTAAATAGGACGGTTGTCTTTTTAGTCTCTTTGATTTTCGTTGTATCGGTTGGTTACAATCCCGCTGAGGTAGATCGTTGTCTGGCAATGGGGCTGTCTCTGGTTCAGAGTTCACTTCTACGTCGTTGCTCACATTTTCCGCGATTCCCTGAGGTGCAAGCGTTTCTCCCTCTGTCTCCGCTTCCTGAGCTTCTATTAAATCGTCGTTTCCTTCGAACGGGTTTCCTAGGACTTCATCTTCTTCCGTACCTCCCCCCCCCTCAGTTTGGTCATAGGGGAGTTGCGAACTGGCCGCTGCAAGCTGCAACCGTAATTGGTCGATATGCCGTTTCCAAAGTTTGTCGTCAAGGCATTGCACGAGGTAGGATCTAGGGCCGGTTACACGTACTACTGTCGCTTTCACCCACAACGGGTCGCCCGATAGGTTTTTTGCGTAAACCTGGTCTCCTACCTGGAAGGTGCGACAGCGGCCGCTGGATCCTAGTGGTTTCTCCGGTTCGTAAGCTGGGTGCAACCGGTCAAGGTGGGAGCGGAGCTTTCGTCCCATTAGCAGTTCAGCGGGAGTTTTGTTGGTGACGCTATGTGGGGTGATGTGTTGCAAGAAGAGGATTTGGTTGACCTTGTCGTCAATGTTGTCGTAGTCCACATTTTGCAAGGTTTTCTTCACAAATTGAACCATGCGTTCTGCTCGGCCATTGGTCGCAGGGTGTGCAGACGAGGTAAGCGCATGGCGGATGCCACGGTCAGCGAGGTACTGCTCGAACACTAGTGCAGTAAATTGTGCGCCGTTATCGGATACCAGGACGTCTGGTAATCCGTGGGTTGCAAAGAGTCTGTTTAGAATCTTGATGACCGCCTCGGAGGTCGTAGTCGTCATGCAATGAATTTTGAGCCAATTGGAGTGGCATCGACGGTAAGCAGGAAGGTGTGGCCCTTGGTTGGCCCCGCAAAGTCCAGGTGAATTCGGGACCAGGGTCCACGTGGTGTCTCCCATTCAGTAGGCATGGCTTTTGGAGGGGCGTTGCTGACTTCTTGGCATTTGGGACAAGCTTTAACCCACTGTTCGATTTGCTTGTCAATGTCCGGCCACCATGCGTAGCTTCGTGCAAGGGCTTTCATTCGCACGATGCCGGGATGGCCATCATCTGATAACTGAAGTCATCTGATAACTGGTCCAATGGCCATCCGCGTTCTACCCAGCCTAGGACACATGCTAGGGTGTGGTCGCATTTGGTTTCTCTCGCGATATCTCGGGCGGTCAGGGGCGGCGAGTTGAACGTTTCGATTTGCAACGTGGTCACCGTTGGAGCCGGATCGTCGAGAGTCTCTGGAAGCGGTGCTCAGCTCAATGCGTCAGCGTGGGGAATGGACTTCCCTGGGCAGTATTGCAGCTGATAGTTATAAGCAGCTAAGAATTCTGACCATCGGGTCATCCTAGGGGATAATATGTAAGGAGTTGGCTTATCTCCGGCTATTATCCCCAATAAAGGCTTGTGGTCAGTCACAATAGTAAAAACCCTACCATACACGTATTCGTGAAATCTTTTCACAGCTGAGACAATTGTGAGGGCTTCTTTATCAATTTGTCCATAGTTCCGCTCTGTTTTTGACAGAGTCTTTGAAAAATATGCAACGGGGCTTCGTTCCCATTAGGCAGTACGTGGCTCAAAATGGCACCCACCCCAAAAGGCGATGCATCACAGGTTATAACAAACAGCAAAGTCTCGTTATATTGCATGAGTACAGAGTCAGAAGTGAGCAGTTTTTTAACATTTCGGAACACCTGTTCTTCACGGTAACCCCATAACCAAATTGCTTTTTTATCTAACAATCGGTGTAACAGTTCAGCGACAGTAGCTTTGTGCGGTAACAATACATTATAAAAATTGATGAGGCCTAGGAATGCCTGGAGATCAGCCTTGTTTCTTGGCCTGGGAGCGTTTTTGATCGCTTTTAATTTACTTTCGGTAGGGGGAATGCCCTGGCTATCAATCAGGTACCCTAAAAACTCAACACTGTCAGTATACAATTTACATTTGTTTTTTTTAACCTTAAGACCGGGCTCTTGGAATTTTTTTAGGACTAATTTTTTTTTTTTTTGAAAAAGTTTTTATTAATTTTCTACAAACAAACAAGACAAACAAAACATAAAAACATCAACTCTTATATGTACATCCAGTGTGTCAGTTGGTTCATCATTTTTGTGCATTCATTCTGTAGTCTCAATTACAATTATGTTATATAACAACTCATATTGTCAATCCAAACTTATATATCCTAATATCACTAAAAAAAGAAGTTTTTGACTATATTTTTAATCATTCATGCTTAATGAGCTAACAATACTTTAAACCAGTTTACTCTATAACAAATCATCTAGTCATATCAAATCAATCCTAAAAAAATCCTTTATAAATATAATAGCAAATAGCAAAATAATAGCAAAATAAAGATATTCCTTACTATCTAGCATTCTAAATATTCTATTATCGTATTTTATCATCTAGCCATTTATAAAAAAGATCCCAAATTTCGTAAAATTGTTTATCCTCTTGCTCTCTAATTTCAAATGTCAATCTGCTCATCTCAGCACATTCCAATATTTTCTTAATAATTTCTTCCTGTAATGGTATTTTCTCATTCTTCCAATTTTTAGCAAATACAATCCTGGCCGCTGTTAATACATTTACAATCAGGTATTTCAAATCTTTACTATATATATCAGGTAAAATTCCCAATAAGAAGATCTCTGGTTTCAAATCTATATGTTTCTTTGTCATTTTTTCCAACCACATGCGAATTATAGTCCAATATTTTCTAGCATCCTCACAAGTCCACCACATATGGTAATACGAGCCGGGTATCCGATGACATTTCCAGCATTTTTCAGATTTGTTCTTAAACATTCTTGCTATTCTTGTCGGAGGAAAGTGCCACCTGTAAAACATCTTATACAAGTTTTCTTTATATGCTGTTGACATTGTCATTTTATAATTTTGAGACCACAATTTCTGCCATTTCTCTAAATCAATCCCATATCCAAAATTCTTCCCCCAAACAATCATAGTTTCTTTGACTTGTTCTTCCTCTAATTTCATTCCCAGTAAATAACCATATAATTTTTTAATCACCTTCTCATCAGTACCCATCAAGATCTTATCTAAATCAGTCTGTTTATCATAAAATCCCTCCGTTTTAGAATCTTCATCATACCTTGAGTGTATTTGTGCATATGAAAACCAATTCATCCTTATACCTTGTTCCTCTAAGTTTTGGATCGATTTAAGTTCACCCCTTTCATCCAAAAGTTCCCCATATCTAACTGTTTGTTCCTTCTTGTAAATTATAGGATAGGAAAATGCTTCAATGGTCGATAACCAAACTGGAATTTTCAAATAACATTGTCTTTTTATCTTCTCCCAATTTAACCACAAAGACTCCCGTACATAATGTCTTCTAAAATAACCCTGTGTTTTAGTTCCCTTATACCATAAAAAAGCATGCCAACCCAACAGCAAGTCATGCCCTTCTAATGTCAACAACCTATGTTTCCTTAATGTTATCCATTCTTTGACCCACATCAAACTTGCAGCTTGATAATACAATTCCCAATTAGGCAGACCAAAACCTCCTCTAATTCTAGCATCTTGCAAAAGCTTTAGCTTTATTCTCGCTTTTTTACCTTGCCATATAAACTTCAACATAATTTTATTTAAATCTTCAAAATAGTCTTTTCCAGGCCTAATTGGTATTGTTTGAAACAAAAATAAAATTCTAGGTAAGATATTCATCTTAATTGTTGAAATTCTCCCTATTAATGACAATTGCAAGTTTTCCCACTTCTTCAAATCTGTAGTTATCTGTTGTTTAAGTTTAATATAATTATTCTCCTTTAATGTGCTACATCTTGTTGTCAAATATATCCCCAAATACTTAACCTTATTTGTAACTTGAATTTTCAAAAGATCTGCCAATTCTTCTCTCTGTCTCAATAACATATTCTTTGTCAAAATCTTTGTTTTGTCTTTATTTATTTTCAAACCAGCCACCTCTCCATATGTCTCTATCCTTTCCAGTAACTTTGGAGCTGTTTCTAGCGGATCTTCCAAAATAAAAGCTAAATCATCAGCAAAAGCTTGTAGCTTAAATTCTTCCTTCTTAATTTTCAATCCTTTTATGCTTTTATCATCCCTAATATTTCTATTCAACACTTCCAAGGTCAACACAAATAGCAAAGGAGATAGGGGGCATCCTTGTCTTGTGCCTTTCCTTATATTAATAAAATCTGCAAGTTCCCCCTCCATCATTACCCTTGCTGTCTGTTTATTATATATAGCTTCTATTGCTTGAATAAATTTTTTAGCGAAACCCATCTGCTCCAATAATAATAACATAAATCTCCAGTTCACGTTGTCAAATGCTTTTTGAGCATCTAGGAATATCAAAGCCATTTGCTTTTCAGGATGAGCCTCATAGTATTCCAAAGTGTCCAAGATTACTCTCATATTGTCTCTAATTTGTCTCTTTGGCAGAAATCCATTTTGATCTGAGTGAATAAAATTATTTAAATATTTTTTAAGTCTTTCTGCTAAGATTGAAGCAAAGATTTTATAGTCTGCATTCAATAAAGAAATAGGTCTATAATTCTTAATTTGCAATGGGTCAGTCTCTTCCTTTGGTATGAGTGTAATATAAGCCTCTGACCATGTTTTAGGTATCATCTTTTTTAACATAACTTCATTCATAACTTCTAACAATGGGATGCTCAATAATTCTTGAAATGTTTTATAAAATTCTACTGGAAGCCCATCTGGACCCGGAGCTTTCCCATTATTTTGTCTCTTAAATGCTTCATTTAGTTCCATCATTGTTATATTGCTTTCTAGCATTTCTTCAGTCTCTTTAGGTATCTTTGATAACTTAGCTTCCTGTAAATACTGTTTGACTTTTTCTTCATCAATATTCTCTTGTTTATATAGTTGCCCATAAAAATCTCGAATAATTTCTTTTTTCTCCTTATTCCCATAACAAACCTGGCCTTGTTCATCTATTAACTTCAATATTTTTCTTGATTCCTTCTCTTTTCTCAATTTATATGCTAGCCATCTACCTGGTTTATTTGCATCTTCAAAATAATTCTGTTTAGAGTTTCTAATTTTCTGTGCCAGTTCTTCTTTCTCTATTAATTCCATTTTATGTTTGATTACATCCAGCTTCAATTTAATATCCTTTTTCTGTGGCATTTTCTGTAATTCTTTTTCAAGAGTTTTATACTCATTTTCCAAGGCCTTAGAAGCTTGCCTTTTCCTAATATTCTTTTTTCTTGTATAATCTATTATCAAACCTCTAGCGTATGCCTTCATAGTGTCCCACACATTTTGCGTTGAAGTATCTTCTTTTTTATTTTCTCTGAAGAAAAAAGCCAATTCCTTCTCCATCCATTGTGTAAAATCTTTCTCCTTTAAAATAGTATTATTTAATGTCCATCTCGATCTTTTTTTTTGTCCCTTCCATTTAATTGTCATTGGGCTATGATCTGCCCAGGTACTTGTTTCAATATTTGTTTCTTTAATATTAGATATTAGTTCTGTTGAGATCCAAATCATATCTGATCTGGACCATGATAAATGTCTATTTGAATAAAAAGTATATTGTTTAGCTTTAACGTTTCTTTCTCTCCAAATATCTTTTAAAGTTAATTCATCTGTCATTTTAAAAAAGGACCTTGGGAGAGCCTTTCTATTTTGCTTTGTTGTTGTTGCTATATAGTCCAGTTTATTGTCCACAATTCCATTAAAATCTCCCATCATAATTATATTAACATAGTCCAGTCCAATTATTTTCATGTGCAGCTTTTTATAAAACTCTTCTTGTTTATCATTCGGAGCATAAATTGCAATCAAGAGTATTTTTATATTATTGTCCATTATTTCTACCATTAATACTCTTCCATCTTCATCCGTGTAAATCAATTTTGCTGGAATAGCCTCTTTAATGTATAAAACCACATCTCTTTTCTTACATTGAGTCAAAGAGGTAAATATTTTCCCTAATTTTGGCTGTAATAACAATTGTTCATGTTGTTTTTTAATGTGAACTTCTTGTAAACAAATTATATCAAATTTTAATTTCTCTAATTTATGAAAAGTTTTCCTTCTTTTAACAGCTGAATTAAGTCCGTTTATATTCATTGTAATCAGTTTTTTTTTCCTCCATGATTATGCTTTATATTTAGGTCTAACAGCTCTCGTGGATCTCACTTCACGCTGTTCTTTATTATCCATCTGTCCCCCTGCTGCTCCTTTCTCTTTTTCAGTCTCCAGTTGTTCATCTTGAAACTCAATTGATAAGGCCTCTTTCTCTGCTTCCTCTCTTCTTCCTCCAAAGAATTCTGCATGAAAAAGTTCTGCTTTCTCAATTGAATCAATTCTATATTTTTTTAGGACTAATTTTAACCGGTCTTGTAAGATTTTTTTTTGTAGGGGCTGCAATTAATACATCGTCAAAATAGGGGACCACGCCTTTAATCCCTTGCAATAACCTTTCCATAAGGCTCTGAAAAATCCCCGGGGCTACACTTATTCCGAATTGCAGCTGGGTACATTTAAAGGCACCTCGGTGCGTCACAATAGTTTGGGCCTGTGCCGTTTTTTCATCTACTGGTAATTGCTGATATGCCTGAGCTAAATCCAATTTAGCGAAAACTTTCCCGCCCCCCAGGGAATGGAGGAGGTGCTGCACCACCGGAACTGGATATGCGTTCTGCTGCAGGGTGTGGTTCAAAGTGGCCTGGTAGTCCCCACAAATTCGGATCGACCCGTCTGGCTTAAGGGGTGTTACAATAGGGGTTTCCCACGGGGAGTGATCAATGGGCTCCAATACCCCCTGAGCTATCAGTTTGTCGAGTTGTGCGTCGATTTTCGATTTTAAGGCAAACGGAACTCAACGGGGCTTAAGGCGAATGGGAGCTATTTTTGGATCTAAGCTGAATGAGATCGGGATCCCCTTGTACTCGCCTAAGCTGTCCACGAAGATGTCCCTGAACTCAGAGATAAGGTCTTCCTCCCGACTCGGTTTACGCCGGCCACTTCAATGCCGAGTGGCGCAAACCATTGGAGACCCAGTAGGCTAGGCCTATCTCTATCGATGACCGTTAAAGGTAAGTAAGCTGTGTGCTTCTTGAAAGAGACTTGGACTCGGCAGGACCCGACGACGGGGATTCGATTCCCCTGGTAGTCCTTGAGGATGAGGCGTTGGAAACGGAGATCTTGGCATTGAATTGTGGGGATGAGTTGCTTGAGTGTCTTCCATGACACCATTGAGAGGGACGATCCCGAGTCGACCTCCATGTGGCAAGGCTGGATCTCGATGGCTACCGTGACTCAGATTTTTTCAGTGTTCAAGGCTGAGGCGTGACCGATAGTGATAGTATGGTGAGCCTCTTCTCTCTGCAAAGCTTGATTTCTGTAGGAGTGGTTTACTGGCTCTCGCCTTACAGGACGGTTTCCTGTCGATTGGCGATAGTTAGCCCCTTTTGAGGCCTGGCTGGGTCCTGGCAAGCTGTGGCAGACCTGTCCGATGTGGCCCTGTTTCCCACACTCATGGCAGAGTGCGTCGCGGAATCTGCATTTGGATCTGGCATGGTTGGCTCCACAGCCAGCGCAAGGGCGTAAGGGCTTCAGCCGAGGGTCCCGGTCAGACCGCAGTCGATGGACCCCCTCTTCGTTGCTGTCTGACGACGAAGAGAGGTCTTCGTGGTGCATTGTCGCCAGCTGTCCTTCCGACTTGGATAAAATGTCGCTTGTCGGTGGAGGTACCGTAACGCGGTTGCGGCGTAGTTGTTGCTTCTTGGTTACTTCCGCTGCGGTAGCATCAGCAATGGCATCGGCAAGGCTGATGTTGCCTTTCGCCATCAGCTTGCTTTGGACGCCTGGTGCATCCAATCCCAGAACTATGCGATCTCTTAGTGCTTCTTCTAGATCGGTGAATCCGCAGAGGCCTCCCAAATTTCGGAGGTCTGCTATGAAGTCGGCAATGCTTTCTCCCTTTCACTGGCTTCTTTGATAAAACTCGTGGCATCTCACTAGCATAGGCATGGTCAGGGCGTAGTGGTCTCGCAGGATAGGTTCGAGGTCGTCCCAATCCATGGCCTTCACTTCTCGGGGTTTGGCTAGTGCTTTAGCCATCTTAAATACGGTTGGACCGCAATGCGTTTGGAACACCGCCCGTTTATTCCCGGTTGTGGCATCCTTTAAGTTGTTCGTCTCTAGGAACATTTGGAAACGATCCATGTAAGACTCCCAGTCTTCTTGTGTTGGATCGAACGGAGCGGGTGGTACGATGCCGCCAGACATGGTTCCGTTGTTGGCATCGTCTGTCACGTGCTCAGTGTTCTTCAACGTTTCGTTGGTTCAGATATCTCCATATCCCACCCTCGTCACCAGTGTTAAGTTTGAGCATGGGCAAGAAAGAATGGAGACAAGTTTCTGAATGGTGAACTTCAGCTCTTTATTTACATCGTGACTTGCTCACTTAACATCAGTAAAACCCGCCTTATATAGGCAAACCTTGTAACATTTAACCAATAACAAGCTAGGAACGCTAGCTTTTATAACCAATAAGAACTCTCTGTTAAGGGCCAATCGGATTCCCCGGAATGGGCCAATCTGTTCTGGCCGCTTAACAGCCAATCAGAAGTGCAGGGCCAGAACCCTGCACTTACCCCAAGCTCACACTTTATTAATTATATTGCATACACAACAGATAGAAATGCAGATGAGAGTGAACACAGAGACTCTGCGTTTTATTGTAGCACTGGGCATGGAAAGACCCCTGATGCTAGGATTAACATGGCTATAGAAATGGAACACCTATGTGAACTGGAGGAGGGAGGTGGGGATGCAACTTAGGAGAGAAAGAAGGCCGACCCTCAAATTCTCCAGGAGTACAAGAACTTGTGGGATGCGCTTAGTGAAAAGGGCTCAGACGAGCTCCCACGCCACTAGCCAACTGACTGCTCCATAGAAATCCTACCCGGAGCTCAAGTGTCTAAGCTAAAGCTATATTCAATGATTCCTAGGGAACTGGAAACTTTAAAATAGGAGGTCATGTTTATCTAGCCACTAAATACCAGTACTTGCAGTCCAGACAACCCTCCAAAATATTGGGACCCAAATATGTTGGTCCCTTCCCTATTATTAACTCAGTGACTGTTGAACGGGAACTATCAAAATCCCTTCGACAGATTCATCCAATCTTTCATTGCAGCCTCCTTAAACCTGAAATCTTCTCCCCATTACAACCACCACCACCACCATTACCAACACCACCACCACTACACCACCTGAAACTCTCACAATTAAGGTTTAACAGCATTTTGAAGTCAAAGATATATTAAACTCATGTAGACACCGAGGAAAATTCCAGTACTTGGTTGCATGGAAACCTTCCCTTCCTCCAAAACCGAATGGGTGGACACCAAGCATATTAAAGTGGCCAAAGTCACAAATACAATCAATATCCTGACGCTCATTTCCTAACTGTGTATATTTCCCCGTTTCCCCACCCTCTCCTTTTTTCTCTCCTCTATAGACTAATGTCCCTATTAAGGAAATGCTCGGGGTGTTGTGGTGAATGGGGAGTCTTGGGGAGGGGAGGCACTTGAAGGTCTAGTACAGGACCAGGCCCATCTGCTCTTGCCCTCTCAAGGCCTCCCCCACCCAAGACAAGACACCGTGTGCAATGCTTTCCCCACCCCTTGGGGAAAGCCTTTTCCCACTCCTTCCAGTCCCTCCAGGCCTTAGGCCTGATTCCCACCCTATTAAGCCAAACCCACTTCTCCTCACTTACCTTTTGAAGACCTCCAAGACCTTCCAGAGCACTGGAATGGATTAGTTCTTTGTGAGGCTGAACAGTGCATTTCTAGAAATGGATGCCATTTTGTCCTACCTATAAAATGGCAGCCACGTTCAGGTCGCTGCTGTGTGGTCAGAGATAAACTGCTTCATTTTGCTGTCTTAACAGTGTCTCCACAGCACTATTGAAACTTTCTGCGGAATTCAAAACATTCTGCATCACTGTGCAGACCTCATTAAGGCAACACGATAAAACAGTTTTTCTGGCAGCTGCCATTTTGTGCTGCCCACAAGTGAGCAGCAAAAGATGGCAGCCATGTAAGGGTTGCTGTTGCATATCCAGCAGACAATCTGCTTTGTTTTGCTATGTTAACAAAGTCTGCACTGCACTGCAAAAGCTTTCTGCAGCATTCAGAAGCTTCTGCAGCAATGTGCAGACCTTGTTAAGGCAGCAAAATGGAGCAATTTGTCTGACTGTCACAATTTTATCCTTGTCCACAAACAGGTAGGACAAAATGACAGTCACCACCATGCAGCCTTGAGGCACATGACCTGCTCTTCTTCCCCAACATGAGGTTCAGAGAGCTTCACAAGGTAAGTGTGATGGTGGTGGGCATATGAGGAGCAGCCCCAAACACTGTGCAGTCACTTCAGGGTGGGATGGGGTGAGAGAGGCGGGGGTGCTGCGGCATCCCTGCGGTCAGTCATAAAGGCAAATGACCATGGGAGCTGAAGCCATTGTAACTTTGAGACAGGGTCATATGTAATTTTGGGGTGTCTGTTGAACTTAGTTAAGTGACCTATTGTATCTCGAGTACTACCTGTAATCTTTTGTTTTCAAAAAAGGACAAAAGACTAAAATAGAAAAAAAAATTGTAAAGTGAATTAAAATACTTTGAAATGTGATGCTACTTTATTCTTAAACTTTTGCATGGCATTTTTAATTGAATTTTCATGATATATCTTGGACATTCTAATAAAATTCTAATGAGCCATAGAGAAAAATGTCTGAAACAATATTTTGCCTTGGGTAAAAAAACTACATTTGTTTAGAAGAGGGAGTTTATTACAAAATGGAATGAATTGTCCAAATGAAATATTTCACATCTGAAATAAGCAGCATTCACATGGTTTGATCAGTTGATGAAAGAGGTGAATCTGTCACTGCCATGCAGCAATGCAAACCTTTCACAGGCATTTGGGTTGGAATTTGATTATATCTCTCAAATGATGTTCGATTAATTTCACACCCTTTTTTCTATTACTTCAAATTGATGACTGATCCTTTCTGATAAAGTACAAGCCCATTATTAAGTAATGGGTTAACAACAATTTGCTAATGGATAGAGATAAGTCTGCAAAAATGGAATAATATTCTTTCTGTAACAGATTAACTGAGTTATTTGAAAGATGGATCCTCAGATGGATTACTGCAATACGATAACTGTATGCATATAGCAATATTATGCCTGAAGAACAAGAAAACCTCCATTTTTCACTAAATAAAATAAGTAAGCTATAAATAATGCACACAGCCAAATTCAGTGCTCCCAATAAATAATGCAAATTAATAGAAAATATATATATACATTGCATAAGGGTGATCACTTGATATTGCCAGATTGAGTTCACTTTTGTTTTTCCTACTCATGTTTGTATTTGTGAAGGATTCTGCAGTTTTGAAAGAAAGAAAAGATTTATAAAAATATTAAAAAGATGTCATGCACCCAACCCATCCTAAAAGATAATTTTTAACATTGTACAGATACTGATAAGTCTCTCCTCCGGGATCTGTGAGAACAAGCAATTTTACTTTTTAAGAAAAAATCCTTTGATGATCAAACTTTATATTTAGCAGAATTTGTTTTGCACAAACTCTGCAGTGATTCTTTACACAATTGTTTGTTTCTCAGCTCATATCCCCCAACCAACAGGAAAGTAGATTCTTAGAAAAGGTTTCCTAGCAAGAAAAAAACAATTATGCCAATTGCAGGTGGTATCCCTTTTACATATATTCAAGAAAAAGTTAAATAGATTTAATTTGCACCCCTGCACTGAGGAAGTAGAGAGATTCAGCAGTAGCTGGGAAGAGGACAGGAAAATAAGAAACATGTTAATTACAGTATTGTGCTTGAAATCTTACCCCTTTGTGCATGTCTGCAATGTCCACACATATAGAAAAGTGGTGGGGCTTGTATAGTAATGCTATGACTGCCATCTGACCGATTTCAACCCTCACCTGCAAATGTCATTGACTGGACTCAACACTCTGAATAGCCCCTTCACACATTTTTCCACTTGTGGGAAGGATTCAACATTTTTCCACTTGTGGGAAGAAAGCAAGGAGAAGAAAGAGGCATCACATCCTTTTAGTTGGTAGGTTAAAAAAAAGCAGCTTGATGAACATGCCATTTACACACAGACAAACACATTTACTATACAGGTTTCACAACAATTCACATTTACAACAGCTACAGGACAGGAGCATTACTGCTTATAAAGCACTCCCCTACCATTGTAAATGGTCACACAAGCACTGTCCCAGTGATTGCATGACCATATGTTGTGTGCTTGACAACCATCATCTGCAGAAGCCTTATAAACAGTATAGGTTTTGGGCCACCACACTATATTTGCGCACTGTAGTTGTTTAGTTTATTCAGCTTCTTGGAATAATAAAGGTCTGATACAGGTTTGGAATTCTTACCCTAATGGCCAGCTTTATTTCAAACAGAAAATAGGATTGCCAGGGTTAATTGTTTTGTGTACACCTGGCCACACTCACCAATCCTCTGCATCAACCTGGCCGTGCACCCAATCCTCTGCATCGACCTGGCCATGCTCACCCAGCCACACACATCCAGTGGCACTCATATGGCCATGCCTGTTGTGAATGAATAATGCCAAATAAAGTTATCTTGAGCTTGAAGTCAAGTGCAGGGTTCTGGCCCTGCACTTCTGACTGGCTGTTAATGGCAGGATCGGATTGGTCTGTTCAGGAGCATCTGATTGGCCATTAACAGGCCATCCTCATTGATTAACGGAGCTAGCGCTCCAGGATCACTATTGGTTGAATAGTTAATAAGTTGCCTGAATAAGGAAGGCTATAGCAGCCCTCCAGTTTGAGCTGTCACACTATGTAAATAAAGAGTTTGAAGTTCACTGTTTCTACCGGCTCATCTCCATTATTCGCACCCATGCTCCAGACTTAACACTGGCAACGAAGGTGGGATTGGATGACATCAGAGCCAACTAAGACAACTAAGCACGTGGCTGAAGCGCACAACGGCGGAACCACGCCCGGCAGCGTAGTACCACCCGCTCCGTTCGATCCAGCTCAAGAGGACTGGGAGTCCTACATGGACCATTTCCAAATGTTTTTGGAAACGAATAATCTGAAGGATGCCACAACCAGGAAGAAACGGGCGGTATTCCTAATGCACTGCGGCCTGACGGTATTCAAAATGGCTAAGGCATTAGGGAAACCGGCTGAAGTGAAGGCCATGGACTGGGACGTCCTCGAACCGCTACTAAGGGCCCACTATGCACCGACCGTTCCAACGCTCGTAAGACGACACAAGTTCTATCAAAGAAACCAGCGGAAAGGAGAAAGCGTTGCCGATTTTGTTGCAGACCTCCGGAACTTGGGAGGCCTTTGCGATTTCACCGACCTAGAGGAGGCTTTGAGAGACCGAGTAGTTCTCGGGTTAGACGCTCTAAACGTACAGAGCAAAATAATGGCAAAGGGCGACATCACCCTTAAAGACGCCATAGCTGAAGCTATAGCAGCGGAGGCGACCAAGAAGTCGGCTGCCCAACTACGCCGAAATCGCGCTCCAGCACACCAACCGGCCAGCGAAGTTTCACCTAAGGCAGAAGGGCAGCTGCAGACGACCCACCATGAGGACCTCTCTTCGTCGTCAGACAGCGACGAAGAAGAGGTCCATCACCTGCGGTCCGATTGGGACCGTTACCCGAAGTCCCAGCAACCGTGTGCTGGTTGCGGGGCCAACCATACCGCTCCGATTGCAAATTTCGTGACGCGCTCTGCCACGAGTGCGGGAAATGAGGCCACATTGGACGGGTCTGCAGAAGTCTCCTCAGACCCAGCCAGACCTCGAAGGGCACCAATCTTCGCCAATCGACAGGGAATCGCCCTGTAAGGCGAGAACCAGCAAACCATTCCTACAGAAACTGACCCGTGAATCACCTAACGAGACGGGAAGAGGCCCACCAAACATTTACTATCGGCCACGCCTCTTCACTATCGGCCACGCCTGTTCACTAACACACTTTTTCTGCTAAAAAAATTCGGGTCAAGGTAGACATTGAAAATCAGCCTTGCCAAATGGAAGTTGACTCGGGATCGTCTCTTTCAATGGTCTCATGGAAGACCCTCAAGCAACTCATCCCCACTATCCGGCACCAAGACCTTCAATTCCAATGGCTCATGTTAAAGGGCTACCAGGGGAACCGGATTCCAGTCGTAGGATCCAGTAGAGTCCGGGTTGCATTCAAGAACCGCACAGCGTACTTACCCCTGATGGTGATCGACAAGGACCAGCCTAGCCTGTTAGGCCTGCAATGGTTCACACCACTCAGCATTGAAGTGGCAGGCATTAACCAAATCAGCCACAGTGACTGGGAGGAAGACCTCGCCCACGAATTCAGGGACGTCTTCGAGGAAAAGCTAGGTGAGTACAAGGGGACCCCGATATCCTTTAGCCTTAATCCAAAGATAGCTCCCATCCGCCTTAAGCCTCGTCGAATTCCGTTTGCTCTAAAGCCAAAAATCAACGAACAGCTTGATAAGTTGATAGCCCAGGGAATTTTAAAGCCAACCGACCACTCCCCATGCACCAATCGTGACACCAATTAAGCTGGACAGCCGGCTCCATTAGAATTTGTGGGGACTACCGAGCCACCCTAAACCACTCCCTGCAACAAAATCCATATCCGGTGCCGGTGGTGCAACACTTCCTCCATTCCCTGGGGGACGGAAAAGTCTTCGCTAAACTAGACTTAGCTCAGGCTTATCAGCAACTGCCGGTTGATGAAAAGACGGCATAGGCACAGACTATCGTAACACACCGAGGTGCCTTTAAGTGTACGCGGTTTCAATTCGGAGTCAGTGTAGCCCCAGGGATCTTTCAGAGCCCAATGGAGACACTATTGCAGGGGATCAAAGGCGTTGTCCCGTATTTTGACGATGTGCTCATTGCTGCCCCCACTCCAAAAATTTTACGGGATCGTTTAAGACTGGTTTTACAAAAATTCCAAGAAGCAGGCCTGAAAGTAAAAAAAATAAGTGCAAACTGTGTACAGATCGTGTTGAATTCTTAGGTTACTTAATTGACATTCAGGGTATTCACCCTACTGATAGCATATTGAGTGCAATAAAAAACACTCCCAGACCCCGGAACAAGACCGACCTCCAGGCGTTCTTAGGCCTCATCAATTTCTATAATGTATTCTTGCCGCACAAGGCAACTGTCGCTGAACCTTTACATCGCCTATTAGATAAGAAAGCAATTTGGGTATGGGGTCACAGAGAAGAGCAGGCGTTCCGTAATGTAAAAAAACTACTGACTTCTGACGCTGTACTAATGCAGTACAATGAGACTTTACCATTAAATATCGCATGTGATGCATCGCCTCTTGGAGTGGGCACCATTTTGAGCCATGTATTACCTAACAGTAGTGAAGCCCCTGTTGCTTACTTTTCAAAAACGCTCTCGAAAACCGAGCAAAATTACAGCCAGATCGATAAAGAGGCCCTGGCAATTGTATCAGCTGTTAAAAGATTCCATGAGTACATGTACGGCCGGGCTTTTACCATTGTAACTGACCACAAACCATTGCTGGGGATCATCGCTGGGGACATGCCAACTCCCTACATACTTTCTCCCAGGATGACCCGCTGGTCAGAATTCTTGGCTGCCTACAATTATCAGCTACAATATCGTCCCGGTAAAGCCATTCCCCACGCCGACGTGTTGAGCCGTGCACCGCTCCCTGAAACTATCAACGATCCTGCAACAACAATGACAGCGTTGCAGATCGAGACACTCCATACGCCGCCATTAACTGCCTGTGACATCACGAGAGAAACAAAATGCGACCCCATCTTGGTGCGAGTCCTCACATGGGTGGAACGCTGATGGCCATTGGACCAAGTACCAGACGACTTTGCACCATTCAAAAGTCGTCAAACAGAGTTGTTCTCGCAGAAGGGCTGTATCATCTGGGGCGATAGAGTCGTTATCCCAGAACGACTCCAAAAGGCACTGCTAAGAACCTTGCACGATGGCCACCCTGGCATCGTGCGCATGAAGGGCCTCGCATGGTGGCCAGGCATCGACAGACAAATCGAATCGTGGGTTAAAACTTGCCAGAGATGCCAAGAAGTAAGCAATGCTCCACCAAAGGCAACCCCAACCGAATGGGAGATGCCGCAGGGACCCTGGTCCCACATCCATCTGGATTTTGCTGGGCTGACCAAAGGCCACATGTTTTTGTTAACTGTCGATGCCTACTCGAATTGGCTCGAGATTCACCGAATGAGCAATATGACCACCGAAGTGGTCATCAAAAGACTGGAAAGACTGTTTGCACCCCACAGATTACCAGACGTTCTGGTATCCGACAATGGGCCCCAGTTTATCGCGCTGTCTTTTGAACAGTATCTGGCTGACCGCGGTATCTGACATGTGCTTACTTCGCCTGCGCACCCTGTGACCAACAGTAGGGCTGAGCGCATGGTACAATTCGTCAAAAGGACTCTACAAAAGATAGACTACGACAACATCAATGAGAAAATCAACCGAATCCTTTTCCTACAGCACATCACACCTCACAGCGTCACCAACAAAACACCCGCCGAGCTGCTAATGGGACGGAAGCTCCGTTCCCACCTCGATTGGTTACACCCAGCCTACGAACCGGAAAAGCCACTCGGATCCAGCAGCCGATGCCATACCTTCCAGGTAGGCGATTTAGTATTCGCTAAAAACTTATAGGGCGATCCGCTGTGGGTAGAAGCGACCGTAATCCGCGTAACTGGCCCAAGATCATACCTCGTTCAATGCCCTGACGATAGACTTTGGAAGCGCCACATAGATCAACTACGATCGCGGCTACCGTCACGCAATTCTGAACTCCTTTATGACCAAACTGAGGGGGAGGGAGATACAGAAGAAAACAAATTGCAACTAGAGGAAAATCTTTTTGAAGGGACTGATAATGGAACTGAAACGCAGGAACAGGAACCAGGGACTGGAGTGAGTTCACCTCAGGGAGTGGCCAGTGATATTGGTGACGACGGGAACGCGAACTCGGAACCAGAGGCACCCCTACCGTTAAACAACGATCTACCTCAACAGAAGTGCAGCCAACCGCCAGGCACTTTGCGAAAATCAAAAAGACTAATAAAAGAACCGTCCTACCTTAAGGACTATGTAACCACGCCCCATGGGCAGAAGCCGGGGGAAAGGGGTGTTGTGAATGAATAATGTCAAATAAAGTTATCTTGAGCTTGAAGTCAAGTGCAGGGTTCTGGCCCTGCACTTCTGACTGGCTGTTAATGGCAGGATCGGATTGGTCCGTTCAGGAGCATCTGATTGGCCATTAACAGGCCATCCTCATTAGTTAACGGAGCTAGCTCTCCAGGATTGCTATTGGTTGAATAGTTAATAAGTTGCCTATATAAGGAAGGCTATAGCAGCCCTCCTGTTGAGCTGGCACAACATGTAAATAAAGAATTTGAAGTTCACTGTTTCTACCGGCTCATCTCCATTATTCGCACCCATGCTCCAGACTTAACAATGCCCATCAAGTCACACTCATCTGGCTATGAGTCACCCCCTTCCACTGCACACATGCCTGAAATTCACCTGAAAATATTGATATTTCCATAAACAGAATATTTAGGGGCAGTAAAGTAAACCCAGCTCTCAATAAGATACATGAACACCTACATTCAATTTTCTTGGTATAGTACCAAAATAGTTTGCCACTGGTTTTTTTGAGAATGTTTAAAAAAAACTTTATAGTCAGTCAGTCAGTCAGTCAGTCAAAATTCTGTCAAAGACCAAACAAAGACAATTAACAAAATGTTTAAAAATAAAAAGAGGGCCAAAATAGAAAACACAAGCTAAAAGAATAATACAGACTTATTATTCAGTGTAAACTTGAATTATCATTATCAGTTTAAACCAGGGGTGTCAAAGTCACATCGTCACGGCGGCATCATGTGACGTATTAGGACTTTTTTCCCCCCTTTGTTAAACTGTGCTTGGGTGTGGCCAACATGTAATGCATCTGGTCCACGGGCCAGGAGTTTGATAGCCCTGGTGTAAACTGTGTCTCTAGAACTAAGAAGCAGAGTGTTATCTAAAACTAAGACATAGAGCTAAAATTTGTACAGTCTAGCAAATAACTCTGAACTTCTTAGATAGCTCCCTAGTTCAAGCATTTTTAGATTAGCCAAGAATTATTCTGAGTTACTACCTCACCTCTTAATTTACTTAATTGTTGAAACAATGTGCTGTTACTGAATGAATAAACTATGCATTTTTTTGAGTGCTGTTTTATTGATGTGGTTTTCTTCCCTTGTTTTAAATTGTACTGAAAGACCTCAGAAGGGCAAGAAATTAACCATTCTTTTAGAGCCTAAGAAGTGGAGTCTGAAAGTGCAGTTATCACAGGTAATTCAATAAGTCGTAAATTTATGGTCTGATTCAAGGTTTGAAGATACAAAAATATTTAAGTTACTGTTTGTTACAAATCCTATTACTAGCAGGAGACTACCAAGACTATTTCAGCAATGAAAAACTGAATATTAATTCCAAATAGCCATTGTAGCTAATGATAGTTGAAACACTTTGTTGCTACAGCGCCCTATTTCTATGATTTTTTTGACACCTGGTAAGAATTTCTACATTTGTCTTCAAAGGGACTACATGATTTGTAGTACACTTCTATACTAGCAACTTTGATCTCATATTTTATATCCTTAAATGGACTCTTTCAATATGGTCACATTCTCAAAATAATGGAGTTCCATGTTCATGTAAATGTTCCTTACCTATAGTATGCACACATTCACTCTCTCTTTCTCTCACACACAAAATCCAGACTACCATGTATTTTTGTATAGTCCTAAGAAAAGACTGCTAAGAAAAGACTGGCAGGTGGCAGAGTTTCAAGTCAAATTCCCAGGGCAAGGATGTGGCTAATGGTCAAAAGCAGGATTTCTTGGATGATAGCAGCCTTGCTGGAGGGGTGACCCCATTCAATGGCTGTCATATTCCTTGGGTTGCAGACCTGCCAGTTAGCCTGGTATGTTGCAGGAAACATTTGCCAACCCTCTGCCAGACAAATGTGGGTATCATTTGAGAGCTCTAAAAAATATGAGAGTAAAATTCTAGAGTGACAAGAAAATGTAAGAGTTTCAGGAGAGATAAACTATTACTTTTGTAAGAGTTAACACTGGTAGGAATTTATTATCATCTGTAATATGTTTTATCCTATGTGGAAAGATGGGGAATCATATCAGAATTTGCAGAGAGAGAACAAGATAGTCTGAAACAGCATGACATGCTTTGGCAGCACATTAGCCTGCAGGCAGTTTCCTAATCACAGTAACCATTTGCATAATGTAGCTGCACTTAATCCAGTACTGGGTAATTGTAACCATAGATCATGGAACTCATTCCACTGGCACAGCTTGAGAAGAAATAAAGAAATCATTTTAGGTTTGCAAATTGAAACTTCCCGTATTGATATTGAATGTAATGGTGGTGAAAAATATGTTTATGAATATCCAAATGTACTGGAGATAGATACAGTGGGAGCATAATTTCACCACAGTATATTATAAGAAATGGAAGATGGAAAATACCTTTTTGCAACTGGGAACATTTTAATGTTGCTGCTTTGGATAATTCTGTGAAATAAGATCTACACCCTGGTTCCTGTGGCTGAATCAATAACAAATATAAAAAGACATTTATTCATTCAAATTAATCTAGTTCTGAAGTTAATTTAATTTCCTTTATTAAATAATTGCATTGATCATATACAATAGGCACACTTGACAAAGTAAATCAGAGAAGAAAATAACTGCTGCTTTAAAACATCAAGCCCCCTCCACTAAATGAATCTTTGAGCAGATTATCATGTATTTCCTTTTCTGATAGCAAATAAAGGAAAACACTCTGTCCTCCTATTCACAGAGGTCAACTATGTATACAAATGTGTACCTTTGTATAGGATGACCCACATTCTTGCTGGGGGAGGTGGGAGGCAGTGCGCTGGATACAGCTTTAGAATGTTGCCAGCCAGGCTCCAGACTGAACAGATTGTGCCGTATTTCTTTTATCCAGTCTGAACCAATGTTGTTTTGCCAAGAGCTATTTGGTAGGGAGCCTTCATTCCTCAGCTATCTTTTGAGAAGTGGATCACAGCGCTGGGGATGGCAACTCCAAGAGGTCATTGTTCCCCATAGAGTCATCAGCATATAAGACAGTGGTGTAAAATTTACAAACTAATTAGATTTGGCTGCACTGAAAGATGATGAGTGCAAATAACCTAAAATGGTTAAAATAATGAGTTTCTAAATAATCAGTAATTTTGATATTGAACTTCATGGGGGAAAAAGGAGGCAGTTTCCAGGACAAACTCTTCAAATGGTTTTATTTTGGAACAAAATCTCAGGTGGTCCATGGATCTTTGGAGACTAGTTATTTCTGGTGTAATATTAGAGTTACGCCATATTCCTTATGCACAATATTGTGCAAAATGAAAAATGAACTTACAAACAATGGTAAACTGAGGGAAGGAAAATCGCAGTGCATACTCCATATATCCATATATAGATGAACTTTCTTATTAACATTTTATAGATTGAAGACTAAAAGGACTTCAAATTTTAATTACATGGCTTGGATTTTTTTTAAATTACATTCACCTTTCAAAATTCTAGAATACCGTTTTGTGGTTTTTTTGCTATACCAGTAGAAATACCTTTTTTTTTTTAACCAGATGTACCCTGATGCACTTAGTTACTCATTTTTACATAGAAAATCAAGTTGCACCACCATCATGTTCAGATTAAAGCACCAAAGCAGCCTGAAGCATTTCAGTGGGAAAGGGTCCTTGACACATTGCACATGGTTGCTTCACTCTGGCATGCTGTAGAGAGCAGCATTGGGGGTTTTGGTCTGGCTTCCAAAGGTCACTTCAACTGAAGCTCTTCTCTGAAATTCTGCATAGCCCTAATCTTTATACTTTCTTCCCCCCAAAAATTTTTTAATCCCACCTTTATTATTTTTATAAATAATTCAAAATGGTGAATATAATACTAACACTCCTTCCTTCTCCTATTTTCTGCACAGCAATGGAGTGGTGTGAGGTGAATTGAGCTGAAAGAGAAGGCTGGCCTAAAGCTACCCAATTGGGTTTCATGCCTAAAGTGGGACTAGAACTCACACTCTCCTGGTTTTTACCCTGGCATGTTAAGTATAACACATACAATCATAAAAGGAACAAATACAGCAGATACTAAAGAGCAGAAATATATTACCAGTGGAACATGGCTTTTTTGGCCTTTTGGCTAATATTAGTTTCAACTCATAAAGTTAGAATTTAAAGTGGCAAAAATATTCAGAATGTAAAACTGTAAGCAGCATCACAAACCCCTGTAAAATACCTATGTTTTAAATTAAAAGAACTAGTACTTCACCCAATTATACAAATGGGCCACCTTAGTTTTTCTGGATTGAAATGCAGACAGCAATTATATCCAGGACAGATGTTCAAGAATATCAATTATCTTGAACCAACAGAGAGAAGAAATAGAGAAAAGACAGCCAAGGCGATTGCTGTTGGTGTTGGCACTTACAGGCTACATATCAGCATGGAAGCAAGTCTTCTCAGAATTAAGCCAGTCCATCTTTCCACAGAAGCAACATTGACATGATCTGAATATCATTAGGACTACATTATAGCCTTAGAGAGACTACTGCTCCTTCTGGGAAATAAATCTCAACTGACTGGCGTATCTGGGACCCTGGGAATGCTGGCATAATAGCTGCTATCTCCAGATTCCAGTAGTGCAGTTTATCTTTAAAAGAAGTTTCCGTTTATGGATTGGTTTCCTGTGTAAATAGAGCAGAAATCATTTCTATCATAGAAAATGTGTCTAATATTTGTATAGCAACCTATTCTTTCTTACATTTTATGAACATAATCTTTCCAGAGAATTGGATAGGGATCTGGCAGTGATCCTAAGAGGTACCTTTCCTTTCCCCTGGATCATTGAAATTCTACACTATGCCCAGGCACCCTTACATTGTTACAATGGGTCTTTTGTTAGCTTTACCCATAAGAACTAAAGTAATTTACTCTGTGTGTGTGTGTGTTTGCATGTGCATGCACATATGTAAGTATCTGTACAGAAGCTATTTTCCGTTGCAGACATGTCTGGCTTTGATCAATAATCCACAAATCACTTATTCAAAGTTGGGCATTTGACATTTGACATTTTTAAACTTTTGTTTAAAGCTCATCCACAGAATTTCTCAGTTATGAAAAACAAAAATATATCAAACATAAATAGTTTTTTTTTTTTTAACATAAAGGCAATTTAAACAATTGCTTTCGCATGCTTTCTAAATCTTTTAAAGTATCATCATCTGTTAGCTACAAAGTTTGGATTAAGATTTAGAGTTAGGGTTAGGAAAGCTCAATTACTGTTACTGCTACAGAAAACCCTATGGATATAAAGTTACAGCTATGATCCTCCTGCCAGTAGTTTTCAAAAACTGTGAAGCGCACAGGATGCACAGTGGTGGGATTCAAAATATTTTACTACTGGTTCTGTGAGCATGGCTTGTTGGGTGTGGCTTGTTGGGCATGGCAGGGGAAGGTTACTGCAAAATCCCATTCCCTCCCCACCTCACTATCCTGCTTTCCAGCTCCGTTCTCCTGTGCAGGGCAACAAAAGAAGACCCAGCCAATCAGCTGGGACTCGGGAGGCAGAGAAAAATGGGGACAGGGCCAGTCAGAGGTGGTATTTGCCAGTTCTCCGAATTACTCAAAATTTCTGCTACTGGTTCTCCAGAACTGATCAGAACCTGCTGAATACCACCTCTGAGGATGCATAAAGACTCATCATTCCCCAGTTAAGAACCAGGAGGACATTCCTCACTGAGTTATCCCCATTTAGTTTTCCTCTAACTGCAGTCAATGAGATGAAATACGGATGGAAAACCCTCTTTCATTATGCATCCTGAGAGAACAAGCAAAGGCCAGGATGGATCTCTTCATGCTCTTTCTTACATGTTTGGGTGCTACTTACCTAAACTGTTTTTTTTAAATCAACTTCATCCCAATTGTCCCCAACAATAATAATGAGAAATATTGCTAAGATTTAAGTTCTATTTTCATTCGTAATTCTTTAAAAATTGATGCCAATAAGCTCTGAGGCCAATTGATGCAAATCCTTTGCCATAATTTCTCCTAAGTACAGTATCTAAATCAGGGGTGTCCAACCTTGGCTGAGGAATTCTGGGAGTTGAAGTCCACAAGTCTTAAAGTTGCTAAGGTTGGACACCCCTGATCTAAATCATTTGAACAAATGTAAAGTACAATAAATTCATCAAGCTATTTTCAGTTTTTAAACAGATATCATTTCCTCTCATTAATTCATTTATTCAAGGGCTTACTAAATGATCATTTAAGATTTAAATGATCTTAAACAAAAATAAATGAGAATGAGCATCCCTATTTGGTATTATTTATTTATTAGACTTATGTGCCACCAATCTCATCTAGAAAAGACTCTGGGAGGTTTACAAACTTGAAAACTGGTGGGCATTAAAAAGATAAAACAATATCAACAAGGTGTGAAATGACTAGGGCTTAAAGGACTGAGCTCAGGGGCTCCCAATCAAAGAAAGGTATCCCTATTTGGAAATATTTCACTGTCCACTGATCCACTGATTTGTAGTTTTTTGTTAATTTATTACAGTTTTGCTCAATACAGAAATAAGGGAGAAAAAATTTCTCAGACTGGAATTTAGGATACACTTTCCTAGAATTGTTTATTAAAGAGGTGCCTCTTTTGGAAAGGGTTACTATTAGAATAAAGGGCCTTTTCTCTTTCCTCCCTTCCTCCCATCCATAAAGAAACCTGTGGAATGGGGGGATAGTAACTGTTGTGAATGAATAATACCAAATAAAGTTATCTTGAGCTTGAAGTCAAGTGTAGGGTTCTGGCCCTGCACTTCTGATTGGCTGTTAATGGCAGGATCGGATTGGTCCATTCAGGAGCATCTGATTGGCCATTAACAGGCCATTCTCATTGGTTAACGGAGCTAGCGCTCCAGGATTGCTATTGGTTGAATAGTTAATAAGTTGCCTATATAAGGAAGGCTATAGCAGCCCTCCATTTTGAGCTGTCACACCATGTAAATAAAGAGTTTGAAGTTCACTGTTTCTACCGGCTCGTCTCCATTATTCGCACCCATGCTCCAGACTTAACAGTAACTAATGCAGCTTGATGGCAATTATAAATCCAACATTCATTTACTTCATGCCAACATTCTCTCCAATGCAATGTGAAATTAAGGTTCTCTAATCAAAACCAGACTTGTGTGTGTGCACACACACATTTACATATGTAAGTGTGCATGCAATAGCATTTCTTAAAAGGGTGAAATTGGTTGAGATTAGAGAAGAAATATATAATATTATATGAGAAGGTTAAAATAGGTGGTATTATAGGTAGTCATCAACATGCTGTACAACCATTCATTTGGCAACCATTCAAAGTTATAACAGCACTGAAAATAGTGACTTATGTCCAGTCCTCAAACTTAGGATTCTCACAGCATCCTCACAGTCACATGATCAAAAAACAGGTGCTGGCAACTAGCATGTATTTTTGATAGTGGTGACATTCTAGAGTCATGTGATCATCATTTGTGACCTTCCCAGCCAACTTCCCACAAGCAAAGTCAATGGGGAAGCTGGATTTGCTTAATGATCAACTGTAGCAATTCATTTAACAAACATGGCAAAAAAAGATGATAAAATGAGGTGCAACTCATTCAAAAACGATCTTGCTTAGCAATGAAATTCTGATCTGCGTTGTGGTGGTAAGTTGAAAACGACCTTAATGCAGATAAAATATCTGCCAAAAAGATACAAGTTTACCTAATAAATAAACAAGAAAAAAATCCATCTCATAGAGAAATGAAGGCAGAGCATGATCTCTATTGTATGGGCAATAATATATGTTCAGCTCTGGGAAAGTGAGCCTGAAATGGAACAGATTTGAACAGGGTAAAAGTAAAGCTCAGGGGACCATTTTTGCAAAATGAGTATTTCATTAGGCTTCATTTGTGTTTTACATTTTCTACCCAACAGAGATGTTATTATCAGTAACTTCCCTATATAATTACTTCATTTTAGTGTTACCCATCAAGATAATTTAGATGACCAGGCCAAATATGAAGAGGATTCTTGTAAATTTAATGGATGTCAAAAAGTTTTTTTTTTTAACAAGTATTACTAGAAAGGCAAAGTAAAAATAAATTCTGCTGGATGGAGCTGAATTTCCTTCTTTCTCAAAAGTGAGGGTGATTGTGTTTTGCATCACAACAATGCTGCCACTGCTATCCTAATCTTTACATATTTAAATATTCCTCTAGTTTATACTGACAGTCTTATGAATGCAACATAATATTAAGGTTATCCAGTCAAAGTTGGCATCAGCCCAAATTCACTCGTATTTTGTTTACAAGTACCCTATTATTTGATGGCCTCATTTTTCACTAGTAGGGCTCCACTTCTGTTTCACTGTGCAGCAGCACATGATATTAGGACACATTTTATTTTTCTAATCATCTGGTATTCTAACTTTTCTTTCCCTCAGATTTCTCTGTGAACGTGCAATTAGCATAAAGGAGTAAATACTGGGCTGGACTTATCTCTGAATGGGCATTCTTTGAGAGGAGATATTTAAAGGACACAAATGTCACCACATGTAAACTCGCAAATCTCAGATCTGGTTGCTTGTCTTTGTAGCAGAGTTATATGACATATACTATGAATCCAGTTGGGATGTCTGCCTGATGACAGAAAAGGATAAGCATTAGAGAAGGTCAGTGCTGAAAAGATCGCTAAGCCTCTGAGTTCCACTGAAGCCCCTCTTTCTCTTCTACAATGGTTTTTTCCTCAGTTGCCCTGCCAGGTGTGGGAATAAGGGAACTGTGACAGTTGACCTCTCCAAAGAACTGCCACTTGGGTTAAAAATTAAGAGAGTTGGGAAAATTATCAAGAGAAATATTTGCCAAAGTTTGGGGTGGGAGAGCAAAAGCATTGCAATGCAGAATTTCCTTGAGAACCTGGCAAGTCTCTAGCCTTCCAGTGTGCTCCTAGGCCATTTCGGAAGCAGAAATCCATTTGCTTCGGGGTGAAATTCAAAAAATTTCCCTACCGGCTCTGTGGGCATGGCTGTGGGCGTGGCTTGGTATATTAGTAATAGCAACCGGGGCGATTGGGATGATTTTTTACTGATTCAAATTGTCCCTACTACCCCTCCCGAGGTGGGCTGAGGTGGTTGAATTTCACTTGATTTGCTTATTGGGTTATTATATTTCTGAAATAGCCTGACTCTGTTACAGCATATATATTTTTTAAAATGTTTATGTCATCTAATTGGGAAAGGGGGCTTTTAAAAGTGATCTTCTAACAAGTATTCAAATAAGCTTCTAGGGTTTTTTGCATTTCATTGAATTTGATGTCAGCAAAATGGAGTCAATCTCTTGAAGTTAATTTGAATAATGCCATGAAGCAGATGTGTTCTGTGGAGCGCGGACAACTTTTAATTTCAATTCCAAAGGCACTGGTGCTGCAACAGATCAGATCTTATTAATTACAGAGTAAGAGCTGACATGGCAGAATAAGGCATAACACAATCATACATCATGAGAGCCATAGTAAAGATTTGTTTCATGAGAACAAGGGCAAGAGTGCCATGATCATATTGGATCCAATTTGATAGAGAAAGCAAGCTATATTAAGTATTTTTGAGAAACACAAGAGAACATTGTAGCACAGAAAACTACACTAAAACTGCAGATCTGTGCTACAAAAATCCAGATGACAACCAGTTGGAAAGAGAATTTTCTTTGTCTTATTCACCTAATATCTAGTGCAGGGGTCTCCAACCTTTTGGATATCAGGAACTACCAAATTTATAATTTTAAATCCTGCAGATCACTAATATGAATCCAGAATGCCGCTCACTGAAGTGCCTGGACTCCCACTGACAGGATGGGGTCCTTCAGGCACTTAGCTTGCTAACCTTAAATACTCAAAGAGTCATTTGGACCCATTTCCCACCGAAAACAAAACACCAGGATCTCTCATTTTTCTTTCTCTCATCTCTTTCTCTGACATTCCCCTGTAAGTGTCTGAATCCAAGGAAGAAGCTGGACAGCTGACAGGGAATGGGAGTATGACTCCGTTGGCTGTGGAGGAGGCTGGGGAAGGGCAAAGTCTGGCTGGGCAGAACAGGAGAGAGATAGACAAGGGTGAGAGAACTCAGAGGAAGAACCAGGCCCACCTTCTCTTCATCCTAGGGCACACAGGGAGGAATGGAGAAGAGAACAACGTGGGTTGCGTGGCTTACAGAGGAGGAAAGGGCCCTGATTCCCTTCATTATATAGCTGGGAAGACAGTTGGTAAGAAAGGCAGGCTGTGTGCGGCAGGCTGCTGGGAGCAAACGTGACTTTATCCTGTGTTGTTGTGGCTTATCTATGTTTCTGGCGTCTCCCCAAACATGTGAGTTTTGCTGTGCCTTCAAGTCTGAAATTCTTGCTCCTGCCCTGCCAAACTAATGACTTCCATTTGTCTTGTTTGGACTTTAAGTTACAGTTTGTGTTGTTCATGTTTTGGACTTAATTTTCTGCAGTCAAAGGCTGTTCCTGGGAGAGTTTTTCTCCAGCCAGAAGGTAACCTGGACATTGAGGGCAAAGTTGGAGATAATCAAGGGATTCTTATTGCTTATCTGACTGTGTTGCCTTTGGATCATCACATTCTCTCTTTACCTCCCTTCCTCCCTCTCTTTATCCCTCTTTCTCTTTCTCTCTCTCTCTTTCTCTCTTCCTTCCTTCTCTTTGTCCCTGGGGCGGGGGGAAGGAACCTCTGAACTGGTGCTGGGTAGTGGGAATCTGATGTCTAGAGGCCGACGAGCCATGTGTTGAAGACCAGATGGCTGGCAGGGAGTTGGGGCAACAGGGGTGATATTGGCAGTGATGGACTGATGTGCGTGGGAGAAGGCAGCATTGGAATCTTCCCAGGTGTTCTCTGGCCTGTATGTGGAGGTGGGGGAAAAGGAACCTCTGAACTGGTATTGTCTCCTGCTTCCACACATTGAGGAGACCGAGCGGCTGCCAGTGATGCCCTCAGGTGAAGATGTTATGAGGGGGAGGCTCTACCACTCCCCACAGGAATTGCAAAGCGCTCACCACCCCTCTGGCAGCCACCAAGCCTCCTCCTTCCTGCTGGGCATGTGAGTGCTTCTGGCAAGGAAGAAGATAAGCACAGTAGGAAGAGTCTTGGTGGCTGCCAGAGGGGCAGTGAGCACTTTGCAGTTCCTGAGGGGGAGGGGTAGAGCTCCCCCTTACAACATCTTCACCTGAGGGCATCACTGGCAGCCACTCGGCCTTCTCGATGTACTGAGGCAGGAGGCAACACCAGTTCAGAGGTTCCTTCCCCCCCCCACAGGCTAGACAACACTCAGGAAGGGCTCTGATGCCGTGATCTCCTGTGCGCTCTCCTCGCTCCCCTCCCCACGCGCATCAGTCCATCCACCACCGGTTTCACCCCTGGTGTAGACACGGGTGCGCTGCAGACCACCATTTTCTCATGGACCACCAGTGGTCCACGGGCCACTGGTTGGTGACCTCTGTTCTGGAGGACAGTTTGGGAATAAAAATTTGCTAGTGCACTTTAGGACCTAAGCATTATTGTATGATGGTATCTTCCTTTGGTTATTTCATTAATATTTTTATTTTGTTTGGGTACTTTGATACTAAATGCCAAAAACCCTGCTTTAATTCACTGATGTAGAAATAAAATTCCCACCAGTACAGAAAGTTGAGATTGAGAATTCTTCATCAGCTACATCAAAAACAAGAGGCTCCCTGTTTTAGGCATCAGATGAAGGGATCCTATTCAAGATGTCACTGTTTCTCACTTCTACCAGGGATGGGATTCTTTTTTTTTTTAAACAAATTTTATTAGTTTTAAAGACAAACAAAACATCATTAAACATTGCAAACATAAAACCTCTTTCCATTGTAAATTTTTACAAGGCAGATAAAACATTATTTTATACAGCATAATTCTAATTTATCCCATTTCCATATGGACACATAAATATCTTTTGGCAAATTTCTCATTATTTCTCTTTACTTTTATTCAATTACATTTCTTTTCTATATTTATCTATTTTATAGTCATCATATTTATATTTCCATCTGACTTGTTTACAAATATTCTCATCTGACATTCCTCCAAGGTTTTATTAATTCTCAATCAAATATAAACACACAAAACACAAAAACATAAAACTTCTTTTTAGAAAGTGGCTTGGCCCCAGATTACCTCTCTTTATACGGACTTCAATTAAATTCATGCTCATCTTATATACCATTACCTATCTTATTTACCATTCTATATCTTCTATATAACTTCTCCCCGCTTTTCACTCTTCTTAATTCTATTTAATTGATTTCATCTTACTTTAAATCATTATACTTGTATCTTTTATCCATTCTTTTCCAATTATCCATTTATCTCATTCTCTTTAATTAAAAAAAAAAAAGATTTCTCCTGGAATCACTAATCGAAGTATGATGCCTTTCTATCCCCTAAGTTGACATTTAAAATAATACCTAGTTCCCAATCTGATTCTGCTTAGTACATTCTACCTACTAAATTTTAAGAAAAAAAAAAGAGAATAATAAATCTATAAAATAATTAAGTACATAATTACCATTCTAATTTTTAATACATTTTAAATACTACTTTTAAATTAAAAAAGTAAAAAAGAGGGAAAAAAAGTTATAATAACATTAAGAGAATAACAAATTAAACTCTATCATTAAGTCTAAAGCATTTTACACATTCTCAATAATATTAAATGTTAAAATCTATCATTAAATCTTAAACATTTTAATATTTTAATTTATTAAATCTTGTAATATTCCAATTGTCTATTTCAAAAACAAATGCTGCAATAATAAGTTTATAATAACATTAACACAATAGCCAATTAAACTCTATAACTGAACTAAATATTTTAAACATTCCCTTTAATATTTTATTAAATCTTGAAATCTATCATTATTAAGTATTTTAATATTTTAATATTTTATTAGTTCTTATAAAATTCTGATTTTCTATTTCTAATATGAGTACTACAATGCTATCTTATGTACTTTTGCAGAGTCTTTTTTTTAAAAAATAAATTATACATTACCCTTTATTCCTTTAAAAAATTTGCTTTTTCCCATCTTGTTTTATACCTTTGTGGCTTTTTTCCCCCTTTTCCCTTCCTTTCTTATCCCACCTAGTCTTTTTACCTCCCCCCCTCTCCTAACCTCCGCCTTTTTAGCTTCCCCTCTCTGTTGTATTCCTCTTTTCTTTTGCTTTCTGACATTGTATTGATTTTGCATCTTATTTTTCTCTTTCTTGGGTGTTTTTTTAGGTCTTAAGTCCTTCATTTTCCTTCGTGTCTTTCTCTTTTCTTTCTTAATCAATTTTTTTAATTCATTAAAGATGGCTTCTTCTTCTTCTGCTTCCTCCATTTGTTGTTGTATTTGCTGATAAGTAGCAAGCGCCATTTCTAAAAAATGAAAGATATCTCCCAAAGAGTCCTTTCTTTCTTTCTTTCTTTTTTGCATATTCCTTTCTTAGTTCATCAATAGATAAAGCCATTATAAACCTTTCTTCTTCTTTTTTTCCTCTTCTTCTTCTTAGAACAACCAAGATGTTTCAAAACTTACAAAACAATTCCCCAAAGTCCCAGAGTCATCAAGCAGTCCAAACAGAGCACAAAATTCTTCCCTTTACACTTTCTCTTCCTGGGATAATATCAGTTAAGAAAGAAAAAAAACCCAGTCTGTACTTTAAAGCCTTATTGCAATTAACTTCTAGTCTCAAAATCTTCAAGGCATCTCCTCCAACAAAATCTTAATATAGGTTTTTTTTGTCCTCTCCCTTCCCACTTGTAACAAAGAGCTTGAAATTTTTACCTTCTATAGAAAAGCAGGTTTTTCAATGTCCATTTGCTAAGTCCATAGGGAAGGAGAGTGAACTTTCCCTTTCAGCACTTCCATTCACCACTTTTAGAATCTCCTCTGGAAACAATGTATCATTCAAAAAATCGTAGTTTTCAGGATGTTAGATGTATCTTTTAAAAACAAATTTTTTTAATTTTACAAAAAAAAACAATACACAATCCAGGCATAACAACTTGAAGAATCTTTTCTAAAAAAAATAATAATAATAATAATTAAAGAAGAAAGCCAATAGAACATAACTCCAAATTGTAATATCAATATTTACATTATCTATTTAACTTCATATCTTATCCAAACTTCTCCTTTTATCCAAATTATATTTCTTGCTTATTAAAATTTTATTGCCTTTCATAAACATACAAAACACAAAACATAAACAAAACTAAAACATCTTTTCTGAAGGCTGCCTGATCCCGGGTTGAAACTCTTCACACAGACACAAATTCAAACATCATATTCACTTTATATATCCTTCCATATCTTATTATCATTTTCTTTTTTATATATAAAAACCAATTTTATCAGTTTTACAAAAACAGTGCATAAACAATCAAGGCATAACAGCTTATAAATTCTTTCCTAAAAAAATAAAAATAATTAAAGAACAAACCAATACTTTATCTATTTAACTTCATATCTTATTCCAGCTTTTCCTTTTCATCCAAATTATTTCTTATTGATTAAAATGTTATTGCCTTTTATCAATATACAAAAAAAAAATAACAAAACCTTTATATATCCTTCCAAATCTTATTTCCATTTTCAATAACATTCTTTGTCTGTTCTATTTCCAACTATCCATTCATCTTTTTTTCTTTTACTATACTTCTCCTATACACTAACTGGAGCGACACCTTTAACTCATTACCCTAACTTAAAAGTACTTCATATAACAATTTTTCTTGGGATTCTGTTTAAAAGATTCTAAAATTACACAATAAATTTTATACTCTAAATACACATATAAAAAACACAATCTTATGTACCCTCCAGAATTCCTCTTTTATCCTAAATTAAATTCACCCATTGTCTCTGAATAAACTTTTTTTCTTTAGATCTTGCTTCCCCTCATTGAGGCTCCTCCTCCCCCCCTTTCTCTCTTGCTTATTCTTCTCCTTGCCCTTTTTACCCCTTTGTCTTTCCTCCTCCCTTTTCTTACTCCCTTTCCTTTGCTTCCTAACCTTGCCTCCACCTTTCCGCTCATTTTTCTCTTCTTTGGTTGTTTTTATAATTCTTAAAATCCCCTTTTTCTTATCCTTTTTCTCCTCCTCCCCGGAAAGAACCCATTGTTCATCAAAGATGGCTTCTTCTTCTTCTTTGTCCCAGTCCTTCTGCTGCGTAGTCAACTTTTCATAAGTACATAACACCATTTCTAAGAATTGAAACAAACTGCCCAAAGTATCTTCTTTTTTATATTTTTGATATTCAGTCTTTAGTTCATCCACAAGCGATGCCATCATGAAAAAAGAAACTTTTCCCAAAACAACCACAAATATTTTTAATCAAGAATAATTCAAAAAAAAAAAAATCCAAAAATTAATAGTTTTCTTCCTTCTTCTCTTTCTCTTTCTGGGGTTAATTTTTAATCAAAGAGGTCCAATTACCATATACCTTTCTTTGGGATTCTAGGCAATCTCCTCCTTTTTCAGCTTCTGCTCCAATTTTTTTTCCTCTCCCTTCCCACTTGCAATATCAATTTTAAATAATCAGAAATTCATACCTCCAACAAGGGTTTTCCAATTTCTTAAGTTTTTCAATGTCCAAAAACCCTTTTGTCCCTTAGCTTCAACTCTCAAAACAATTCACTTTCAATGTCCAGTATATCTGCTGTTTCCATGGGGTGGGAGAGTGAAGAAAAAAAAAAGTTCCCTTTAACAGTTTCTCCGCCGCTTTCGATCTTCTTAGGGATACAATGTATCCTCCAGCAATTCAGACAGCTCAGTTCCAGCCAATTTGCAAGATGTTACTTGACCCGGCTCAGACAGCACTTTCATTCCTTACTTCCTCCAGCGCAATCTTACCCGGTTGCTGGCTTCTTTGTGGCGGCCATTGCTGACCGCCGCTCCACCGCCTTGGGAAAAAGGGTTTTTTCCGGAGGGGGAGGGGGTCTGCGACACCCCCAACCCCCTGTCTGACTCCCCTCTCTCTTCAGCTGTCCCTACAGGGCAGCCATATCCCCCTGACCCATCTGGATCGGGGGTACCTTGGCGGCTAGCACAGCAGGAATCGCGAGCTGTCGCGAATTCCTGCTGCCCCGAAGCCACGCGAAACCGGAAGCCTGGAGGATGTTAGATGTATCTTAAAGTCCCGGTTCAGCCAAAGAACTTTCACTTCAAAACTTTCTTCTTCTTCCTCCTGCGCAATCTTATCCAGTTGCCAGCTTCTTTGTGGCGGCCATTACTGACCGCCGCTCCACCACCTTGAGAAAAGGGGGTTTTGCTGGGTGAGGAGGGGGTCTGCGACACCCCCAAACCCCTATCCGGATCCCCCCTATCTTTGGCTGCCTCTACGGGGCAGCCTTATCCTCCAGACCCGTCGGGATCGGAGGCACCAAGAGGGCTAGCGCAACAGGGATCGCGCAGGATTGCGAATCCCTGCCGCCACCGAAACCTGGCAAACCGGAAGTTCCCAGGGGTGGGATTCTACCAGTTCTGTACACTTCTGTAGAACCAGTTGGTAAGCTTAAAATATACTTCAAAAATGTTTTCTAAATTAAAGTTCCTATCACCATCATTCAATAATACAGCAACAATGGAGAGGACCTATACAATACCAAACAAAACGTAGGATGTTTACTGCTTTCAGTTCTCCATATAAGCTACTTCTGCTTTGCTAACTGTTGGAAAGCCTTTCATGTACTCACTTTAATCAAGTCATGTATTCCAAGAACTGATCCAAGTCAGAAGAGTTAAGACATTTAAGGCAAGCAAGTTATAGAAAAGGAATATCATGTTCCATCTAGCTGTTATTTCTTCATGTTAGTTGATCTGGAGCAAATTCTACAATGGAATAACAATCAAAGCAAATCAGACTGAACCCACAATCTCCAGTAATGTAGATGAGGTCTAACATTGTTTATTATGTTCCCTCTCTGGTTGAGTTATATTTATGGAAAGTAATCTTACATCTTTTATTACTAATTGTTTAACTACAATAAATTTTGAAGTTCAAAGTTGAATTGTTAAAGGATATATAAGTTAAAAAAAATAGCAGAGTATGAATTAACCCTAGAGGCAAAATAATGGGTGTGTTTTTACAGTGATTGGGTTCACAAAAATAGAACCTAAAGCCAAGCATTTACAAGAATGAGTATCATTCATACAAAAATATTTTTAAAAAACTCAAAGAATTCATGGTTTTAATTAAAATTGATCTTCCCCATTTTCTTTATTCCTTCTACATTAAAAACTTTTCTCTTCAACTATTAAAAAGTAAGCGTCAAGGATATAGCTATCACTTTTATACGCATACACCTTTAGATTGGAATGGTTGAACAAATGTGTACAAACAGAAATTATCATAAACATCTGGCAAACAGCTAATCCTCCAGTTTTTGTTACATAATATGGAAAGATTCTAAATTCTTGTCAGCACAGAAATTCTTGAGAAGAATTGAGTTGAACAATTTACATTTGTAGAATACTGAGCACACCAGGAATGATATACTTTGTTTCTGTCCAATGATTTCCCTTTAGCTCAGTATTTGTTTACATATAGTTGAATCATGGCAAGCAAGAGTGTCTGAAGGTTTAATCATACCCATATGAAGAGCAGGTTTTGGTTCTGGCTAGTCTAAACAAAATAATTAGGAGTGACGTGATAGCAGCATTTCAGTATTTGAAGGGCTGCCACAAAGAAGAGGGGGTCAAATTATTCTCTAAAGAACCAGAGGGCAGGGCAGGAAATAATGGCTGGAAACTAATCAAAAAGAGAATCAACCTGGAATTAAAAAGAAACTTCCTAACAATGAGGTCAATTAACCAGTGGAACAGCTTGCCTTCAGAATTCATGGGCTCTTTATCACTGAATGTTTTTAAGAGGAGTCATTTGTCTGAAATGGTATACGTTCTTCTGCTCGAGTAGAGGCTGGACTAGAAGACCTCCAAGGTCCCTTCCAGCTCTATTCTATTCCATTCCATTCTATTCTGTGTTGGCTTTAACACAAATTATTGTGAGATGGAAAAAGATCCAAGAATACTGCTGGTATATGGCTGCATCATGCAGAGCAAACCTGTTCCAGTGTGTGGTTCATACAGCATTGATGCTTCAAAGTTCAATGCAATGCTGCCTTTCTGCTTCTAAAAATAAGAGCTAGAAAGTTTAGAGCTCCAAGCTATGAAAAGAGAGATTTCCAATGTTGCTATTGGGCCCCTCATTTGAAGAGCATCACCTCTGCAGGAAGAAACACCTCACGAAAGCAGAGTGTCAAGCTGAATTGGCACCTAAGTTCTGGAGGCTTAAAACATACTATGTTTTTGAACACTGAATTTTAGTTTCCTCATTTGAGTGAATTGTTGTAAAATGTATTAAAATATATTTTTCCATTGGATGTAGCCCTAATTTATTCATTCTAGATGTAATTATCCATTTAACAAAGCTGGAAAGAATGTTGTGGTGTCTTCTTAATTGATATAAACTAGGCCTTGCTAGTTTATGTGCCCCTTCATTTTTTTTCTCTTCATTTTCTTATCCCAATTTTCTCTGTATATTTTTACTTCTTTTCCTGTTAAAATAAAACAGTTTTAATTTATATTATTGAAAGAGACATCACCTTCCTCATAACTAAATACCCATCAATTATTTATCTGAAAGAAAACTGTATCACCATAAAATGTCCTGTCCAGGACAGAAGAAGGGACAGTCTGAACCTTTGGTTCCAAGCCAAAAATCTGTTCTGTCCTTAATTAGCATTCCAGAGATTCCCACGCTTTGATTAGCCAAAGCGCGGGGCTCTCTGATTGGTCAGGCGAGCCGCGCCGATTGGCTCGCTGAGAATCTCCCGCGATTGGTCCATCCAAATCGCGGGAGATTCAAAGCGGTGCCATTGGCCGCGGCCGCCGCGGCTAAAGAAATAAAAGCCACGGGCTTTTTCCTTTACGCCAGTTCGGTTCCAACTTTAAATAAAAGAGCATGATTTGAAGTCACCGACTCCTGGCATCATTTCGCGGACACAACACTGGCGACGAGGATGGGATCCAGACCCTGAACTGAACCACGTGTCCGATGGAAGCCAGACGAACCACCACGATGGCGCAAATCGCACCCCCTGCACCCTTCAACCCCGCCACCGAGGACTGGGAATTGTACTCCGACCGATTCCGCATGTTCCTCGAGTGCAGCGACCTGAAGGACGCCACCGGCCCCATGAAGCATGCCGTCTTCCTGACCCACTGTGGGACCGAGGTCTTCAAGATGGCCAAGGCGCTTGCCAAACCCGCCGATGCGACTGCGATGGACTGGGACGTCCTCGAGCCAATACTTCAGCGGCACTACGCTCCAGAGGTACCCATCCTGATCCGACGCAACGAATTCTACCGTCGGGACCAACGGTCGGGTGAGAGCTTCAGCGACTTCGTCGCCAAGCTGTGGCGCTTAGGGGGGCTCTGCGAATTCGACAACCTGAACGACGCCCTGTGAGACCGAATCGTGCTCGGTTTGTGGGACCCCGTCCTCCAGAGCCAACTGATGGCCAAGGGCAACATCAGCCTAGCAGACACCCTCACCGCAGCCGCAGCCGCCGAAGCCACCCGAACTTCCGCCAACCGCATGCGCAGACCGAACACTGGGGACCGCAGCGGAAACAACAACCCGGCGAGGTCAATCGAGGCCCAACCCGAGACGACCACCCACCAGGGCGACTTTCACTCGGCATCGGGCACTTCAGATGATGAGGAGGACATCCATCGCCTCCAGACAGGCCGCGACCCACGGAACCGGCGGTGTCGTAAGTCGAGGACCAACTGTGCCGGTTGCGGCGGCGACCACCCCAGGTCGGAATGCCAGTTTTTCGAATCGATCTGCCGGCATTGCAACAAGAAGGGACACATCACCCGTGTCTGCCGCCTAAAGAAGAATCGCAGCCCGGCACGATGGGACCAGAGCGACCGGAGGAGAGAGAGCACACCACCCCGGACCAGAGATCGCCCCTCGGACAACAGATGGGACCGGAACGGATGATCCCTGCGAAGCGGTGATAACCGGCGAAGAGAGGAGACCCATCAGACGGTCACCATCGGCCACGCCATCACCAATGACGCCCGGAAGGTCCACGTGGAGGTAGGCATCGAGGGCCAGCCATGCAAAATGGAGGTGGACTCCGGGTCCTACCTCTCCATGATAGCATGGCATGAAATAAAGCGCTTGGTGCCTACCCTCCAAAGGAGGAACCTAGACAGCCAGAGACTCATTGTAAAGGACTACCAGGGAAACCGCATCCCGGTAGTCGGAACCAAACACTTCAACATCACATATAAAGGGCACACCGAAAGACTTCCCCTGACAATCGTCGACCGCGACCGCCCAAGCCTACTGGGACTGCAATGGTTCGCCCTGCTCAGCATTGCAGTCACGGGAGTCGACCACGTCACCGACGACAGCTGGGAACAGCACCTGGCCCGGGAATTCCAAGAGGTCTTCGACGGAAACCTAGGCAAGTACCGAGGGCTCCTTATATCTTTCAACCTAGACCCAAACGTCACCCCAAAACGCCTGAAACCAAGGCGGGTGCCATTCGCACTTAAACCCAAGATAGACGAGCAAATTGACAAGCTCGTCAAGCAAGGGGTCCTACAGCCCATAGACCACGCCCGGTGGGAGACCCCCATAGTCACCCCGATCAAGCCCGATGGGTCGGTGAGGATCTGTGGGGACTATAAGGCCACCCTAAATGGCGCGCTACAACAAAGCGCCTACCCCGTCCCAGTAGTGCAACACCTACTGCACTCACTGGGAGGAGGCAAGGTTTTCGCCAAACTTGACCTCGCCCAGGCATACCAACAGTTGCCAGTCGACGAGCAAACGGCAGAAGCGCAAACCATAGTCACCCACAGGGGGGGCATTTAAATGCAACCGACTCCAATTCGGAGTCAGCGTGGCACCAGGAATATTCCAAAGCCTAATGGAAAGACTACTGCAAGGCATCAAGGGGGTGGTACCTTACTTCGACGACGTCCTAGTGTCGGCAGCCAACCAAGCCGAACTAGAGGGTCGCCTAAGGGAGGTCCTAACCAAATTTAAAGAGACCGGACTAAAAGTCAAGAGGGAGAAATGCCAGCTATGCACGGAACGGGTAGAATTCCTAGGATACCTCCTAGACCGTCACGGCATTCACCCCACAAACCAAAAAATCAGGGCCATCAAAGAAGCCCCCACACCCAAATCGAAGACGGAACTACAGGCATTCCTGGGGCTACTTAACTTTTACGTTTTCCTGCCCCAAAAGGCGACAGCGGCGGAGCCCTTGCATAGGCTCCTGGACAAGGCGGCGACCTGGACTTGGGGGAAACGCGAGCAAGCCGCCTTCCAAAGAACAAAGGACCTCCTCACTTTGGACGCTGTCCTCATACAATATAACGAGACCCTACCTCTGGCCGTCACATGCGACGCATCACCCTTCGGCGTCGGCGCTGTCCTCAACCATACCCTCCCCGACGGAAAAGAAGCGCCCATCGCGTTCTTTTCAAGGATCCTTACCAAACCGGAACGGAACTATAGCCAGCTGGACAAAGAGGCTCTGGCTATCGTTGCCACCGTAAAATGATTCCACGAGTATCTCTACGGCCGGACTTTCACCATCATAACCGACCACAAGCCGCTGCTGGGAATCCTTGCAGGAAACCAGGCCACCCCGAACATTCTGTCTCCCCGAATGACAAGGTGGTCCGAGTTCCTGGCAGCCTACAACTACGGACTCATACACAGACCAGGTAAGACGATCTCCCATGCAGACGCCTTAAGCCGCTCGCCGCTACCGGAACCTGACACCGACCCAGCACCAACGACGACCACCCTCAGCATAGAGACTCTACCCAACCTGCCCATAACCGCGTCAGACATTGCCCGAGAGACTAATAAAAACAAACGTCTGGCGCGGGTGTTGCATTGGGTAGAGAAAGGGTGGCCGGAAAGGGACAACGACGAGTCCGTCAAAACATTCCGAAACCGCCAAACGGAACTCTCGTTATTTTTTTTTTTTTAAACAAATTTTATTGATTTTACAGAACACAAACAAAACTAAAAGATCTTTTCTGAAGGTTGTCTGATCCCGGGTTGAAACTCTTCGCACAGACACAAATTCAAACATCATATTCACTTTATATATCCTTCCATATCTTATTATCATTTTCTTTTTTTATCTATATATAAACCATTTTTATCAATTTTATATAAACAATGCACAAGGCATAACAGCTTATAAGTTCTTTTCTAAGAAAAAATAATAAAAGAAGAAAACCAATAGAACATAACAATCCCAAATTATAGTATCAATACTTTGTCTATTTAACTTCATATCTTATCCCAACTTCTCCTTTTCATCCAAATTATTTCTTATTAATTAAAAAAAATTTTTTTGCCTTTTTTCAATATACAACATCCCCCCCCCCAAAAAAAAGCATAACAAAACCTTTATATATCCTTTCATATCTTATTACCATTTTCAATAATATTCTTTGTCTGTTCTATTTCCAACTATCCATTCATCTTTTTTCTTTTATTATACTTCTCCTATACACCAATTGGAGTAACGTCTATAACTCATTACCCTAACTTAAAAGTACTTCATATAACAATTTTTCTTGGGATTCTGTTTAAAAGATTCTAAAATTACACAATGAATTTTATACTCTAAATACACATATAAAAAACACAATCTTATGTACCCTCCAGAATCCCTCTTTTATCCTAAATTAAATTCACCCATTGTCTCTGAATAAACTTTTTTTCTTTAGATCTTGCTTCCCCCCATTGAGGCTCCTCCTCCCCCCTTTCTCTCTTGCTTATTCTTCTCCTTGCCCTTTTTACCCCTTTGTCTTTCCTCCTCCCTTTTCTTACTCCTTTTCCTTTGCTTTCTAACCTTGCCTCCACCTTTCCGCTCATTTTTCTCTTCTTTGGTTGTTTTTATAATTCTTAAAATCCCCTTTCTCTTATCCTTTTTCTCCTCCTCCCCGGAAAGAACCCATTGTTCATCAAAGATGGCTTCTTCTTCCTCTTCTGAAACGGAACTCTCGTTATTAAAAGGGTGCATACTATGGGGGGATAGGGTGGTCATTCCAGAAAAGCTACAAGGGAAGGTTCTGGAACTGCTACACGAGGGGCACCCTGGCATCGTTAGGACTAAAGCCCTGGCCAGAAGTTACGCTTAGTGGCCAGGGATGGACAAACAAATTGAGACCTGGGTAGCAAGGTGCCAACGATGCCAGGAAACTAGGCCAAGCCCACCCACAGCACCCGTCCTAGAGTGGGAAACCCCAAGGGGACCTTGGTCTAGGATTCACATAGACTTCACCGGGCCCACAAAAGGACACACCTTCCTCATAACAGTTGATGCTTACTCCAACTGGCTAGAGGTAAGCAACATGAAAACGACAACCACGGAGGCCGTGATCAAGGAACTCTGCAAACTCTTTGCAACGCACGGCCTCCCAGACGTCGTCGTTTCCGACAACGGGCCCCAATTCACCTCGCTGGAATTCGAAAAATTCCTAGCGGAAAGGGGCATCCGCCACGCACTGACAGCACCGGCGCATCCGGCGGCGAACGGTAGGGCGGAACGGATGGTCCAATTCACTAAGAAGACCATCTGGGAAATAGACCACGGGGAGATCCAGGAGAAAATAAACAAACTACTCTTCACCCAACACATCACCCCAAATACCACAACGAATAAGAGCCCAGCCGAACTGTTAATGGGCAGGAAACTAAGGTCCCCACTCGACAGGTTACACCCCACGTATAACCCGGAGAAGCCCCCAGACTCAAACAGCAAACACCAAACCTTCGCACCCAGCGACCCCATATACGCAAGAAACCTGACGGGAGACCCACTATGGATACTGGCCGTCATCACACAAATAACAGGCCCACACTCGTACCGGCTACAAACAGCAGATGGACGAGCGTGGAAACGCCACATCGACCAATTAAGGTCGAGGACTACCAACCAAGAGACCACCGACGCACAAACAGGCGAAACCAACCCCCACAACACAAACCAAGAGGGGAGGGAATACCCAGGGGACCAAAACCAAAGAAGAATAAACCAGCCGTACTTACCGGAAAGCAGCCATCACGACCCCTCGCCAGGAAGAGACAGCCAGGCCAGCTCGACCGACCCGGAAAGACCGAGCAGGAGCAGCGAAACCCGCAGCTCAACCAACCCGGGAGGCCCAGGAGGGAGCTACGGAGAGCGGACCGGCCCGACCGACCAGCCGGTTCCCATGACGGCATCAGGAGCAGCAGAGATCCCGACCGAACTGGCCGGGATCCAGCCTACAACTGAGCTGCGCAGGTCCAGTAGGCTCAGACGGAGCCCCGCCTACTTACGTGACTACGCGACGTAAGGACCGAACCAAGAGGGGAGGGGTGTTCTGTCCTTAATTAGCATTCTTGAGATTCCCGCGCTTTGATTGGCCAAAGCGCGGGGCTCTCTGATTGGTCAGGCGAGCTGCGCCGATTGGCTCGCTGAGAATCTCCCGCGATTGGTCCATCCGAATCGCGGGAGATTCAAAGCGGTGCCATTGGCCGCGGCCGCCGCGGCTAAAGAAATAAAAGCCGCGGGCTTTTTCCTTTACGCCAGTTCGGTTCCAACTTTAAATAAAAGAGCATGATTTGAAGTCACCGACTCCTGGCATCATTTCGCGGACACAACAAAATCCAATTACCTTTGGACAGGAAAGTCAAAACAAGAAAGCGGAGAAGGCAAAGCTATTGGTACATGGGCTGCATCTTGCCAGAAAAGACAAGGTTAGGAATGCTTTGAATCCACTGTATGGGGACCAGATAGCATTTTTTGTTCTGTTTCTTTATCTGATGAGTGGTTCTGTTCCGAACTAGCAGGCTCTTAAGCCTGCAAACCTGACTGGTCTTTTCCACAGCAGGCTCGTAACCCTGCAAGTTTGATTGGTCCGTTAACAGCGGGTCACGATTGGTTGTTCAAGGCTGATCCGACTAGCTAGTTAACGGGCTGCTGCGATTGGACGCTCCAAGTGCGGCAAATTTAAACCATTGGACGCTTTGACAGCAGCCAGCTCTATAAAAAGGGCTGTTGCTGTCATACGTTTTGGCTCTGTTCCTGAAGTCACTAATAAAGAGTTTGGAGTCACTATCCGATGTCTCGTCTCCGTTCTTGCGCCTACCCTCCGAGATAGAACAGGTTCCTATAAAGAAATATGCTTATTCGCTCCCCCAACCCCCCCAAAATACCTTTCTCCCAAGGACTCTGCAAATACTATGATTGTCTGGGGCAACATGGTTAGTTACCAATTTATACTCTTTGCTTCTCTGCCCTACGCTCCACCACTGCCACCACTGTGGCTTCTGTTTGTTTAGCGGGGGTGGCCTTGGCTATAGCAGGTGGCTTTATTGTTTTTTTGTCCACAGCGATCCATGAGGGAAAGAAAGGCAGAGGAAAGGCCATGTAGGGCTGGGCGCATTTGGTGGCAGGAGGCAGTGCAATGGGGCTGTTTGGTTCGCTAACGGAGCCACCAACCGACTGACTGATCCGACCAAAGCTGAGCCCAATGTAGGGGAGACTGCAGGGTTAGTTTGGCCAGGCAAATTATTTCCCCCCCCCCATGCTATCAAAGTGGATCCTGGGTGCTGCACTGCAATATAAAAACAGGAAATGGAGCAGCCAGCATGAGGGAATGAAGAGCAGGGAGAAGAGAGGGAAAGCGCCCTCCTCCTTACCTCATACCAGACACTCCGTTGCCCATTTTGTCATTGCAACACCATGCCACAGAGCTTTCCTCACCCACCACCACTGCCCAGATGCCCTTGCTTCCCCCGAGCAAGAGGAGCAGCAGGGAGGTGAGAGGGCCGTTCCGTTGCTCATTTTGTCATTGCAGCATCGCGCCAACCACCATCACCCAGGACCTCACTTCCTTCAATCATTTCTTTGCCTACCTGATTTCCAGCTCTGCCGCGTTTCTCACCCTTGTGTGCAGGGAAACAAATGTTTGTGAGACTAAAACACAAGTTTACTCAATCAATTCCAACTTTGCAAGATCTTTTTCTTTCATGAGAAGTTGGAATTGATTGAGTGAACTTTTATTTTAGTCCCACAAACTTTTGTTTCCCTGCAAATGATGGTGAGAAACGCGACAAAGAAACGTGATGGAGCTGGACTGGGATGATGGTGCATCAGTGGTGGGATTCAAATTTTTTTACTACCAGTTCTGTAGGGGTGGTTTGGTAAGTGTGGCAGGGGAAGGATGCTGTAAAAACTCCAGTCAGAGGTGGTATTTGCCGGTTCTCTGAACTACTCAAAATTTCCTCTACCGGTTCTCCAGAACTGGACAGAACCTGCTGAATGCCACCTCTGCAGTGCATATGCCCACAGAGAGAGTTCTACGTGCCACCTCTGGCACATGAGCCATAGGTTCGCCACCATGGCCCTATACCATTTCAGACAAATGGCTGTCCAATCTCTTCTTAAAATCCTCCAGTGATGAACCACCCACAACTTTTAGAGACAAGCCATTTCACTGATTGATAGTTCTAAACTGTCAGTAAATTTCTTATTAATTAATTAACATTATTTGACCCTTAATTATACAGAAAATTTAGCTCAATAGTTTAGCTATTATACAAAGCTGCTCTTCTGGTTAATATTTTAACTAAAAAAACATATAGGAATTATATTTTAGAAATATGTTAAAGCTGGGTTTTTATTCAGTTTTAAGGCTGAGAAAGGAAACATCTATTACTTCTTATAGCTGAGAGTCATGATGTTGACAGGAGAAAACTTTAGAAAACTGATCAGAGGCTCAGTCCAAAAGCTGAATTTGCAGGATGAGTTCAGCCATCTTCTAAAATTCAATAAGGCACTTCTTCCGTCTGTAAAAAAAAGCTCTGTTTAGGCCTCTATTACAGGACCCAACAATAATTAATTCATGCCTTAACCTGTAAGCCAGAAGGAAGTTTAACAAGCCCCAAGAGCATGATTCCTATGTATCCATATCACTTCTAAGCTACAAATAGACCTTTTAGCCCATAATTTTTATTTTAAATGAGTAGTTTTCCTTGCAACTGAATATTCATGGATCGGTTTGAATTGAAATTCTTTTCCCTTATCATCATGAAATAAAATTAATCTGCTATGTATTTCAACATAGAATTACAGAGTTGAAAGAGGCCACTTTGGCCATTAAGCTCAACCTATTCTTCAAAACCATAGCAAAGGCTTTTTAGCTTCCATCTGAAGGGGGAACATCGGACAGACCAATAGAAGAATAAGTACCCACCTGGATGAACACAAAAATGCAGTAAAAAAGCTAGAACACACTTCCTCACTAGTCCAACACATGAAAGCCACATGTTATAGCATCAACTTCAATGGCACCAAAACCCTAGCCACTATAGAAAACCCCAGCTACAGAATTATCAGAGAAGTCATAATAAAGATTGAAAAAAGACCTGAAAGCATGAATAGATGACTCCACCAGACTCTCAATTATCTGGAAGCTTGCACTCACAAACAAAAAAATCTCCATATCACAAGCCAAGCAAACACCTGGGCACAAACACACCTCCAGCTCAAACACACCTCAACCAGCCACCCAGATGAAACCTAGCTTCCTCATAAACGATCGCCGGCTGTTCACCCAAAGCCAAGTGCACTAAAAGCCCCCAATACAGGAAACACTATGTTGCCAGCCAATCAAGACAAAAAATGCTACAAAACAGACAGAAGATATTAGAAACACCAATCAAGCAGAACACAGCAAACTCCAAGACCAATAAACACAGACCAAGACTCTTAACCAATCAGGATGAAGAAAAAACTATTCTAACACAGCAGGAGTCTAGCACCAAATTTAAAACAGAAACGGCTGTGAAAGCCTGACACACAGACGAACCCAATACACAAGCCTAATGATGGCAGATGAGATTCTGCCAAAATGTCATTACAACTTTAAAAGAACAAATATAATGATTCCTTTTAAGCTTCTTCCTTTTAACTTAAAAGGAAGAAGCAGCTGCAAGCTCACATCACTCTGAGAAGCACAGAGCTGAAGACCAAGCCTGAAGATGATGAATGAGACTTCATCGAAACGTTGCCTAGATACTTCCAATCTTACGCGGGAGAAAACCCGAATAACCAAAGATCCACATACAAATACCCGTGAGAACCTCAGAAAACATATATATGTGTGTGTGTGTGTGTGTGTGTGTGTATATATATTCTTAAGTTTTCGCGGGTACTTACAGCTGAATGCCATATATATATATATATATATATATATATATATATATATATATATATATATATATATACACATACGGCATTCAGCTTTGTTCGGGTATTTTCCCATGTCATAGTAGTGGTGCTTTTAAAGTTGAAGCAACGTTTCAGCAGGATCTCATCTGCCATCATCAGGCTTCTGTATAGTGTTCATCTGTGAGTTAGACTTTTACAGTGGTTTCAGATTTAAATTTGGGGCAGCCTATTGCTGTGACAGAATGGTTTTTTCTTCATCCTGATTGGTTGAGAGTCTTGGTCTGTGTTTATTGGTCTTGGAGTTTGCTGTGTTCTGCTTCTAATATCTTCTGTCTGTTTTTTTGGCTCTTTTTGATCTTGATTGGCTGGCAACATTGTGTTACTTTATTGGAGGCCTTTAGTGCAGCTTGGCTTCGGGTAAATGGACGGCTATCATTAGTTAGGAAGCTGGGTTTCATCTGGGTGCCTGGTTGGGGTGTGTTTGAGCTGGAGGTATCGGGGCGATCTGTTTGTGCCCAGGTGTTTGCCTGGCTTGTGGTGTGGAGATTTTTTTTGTTTGTGAATGCAGGCTTCCAAATGATTGACAGCCTGGTGGAATCATCTCTTCTGTTCATGCTTTCTGGTCTTTTTTCAATCTCTATGGCTTCTCTGATGATTCTGTGGCTGGGATTTTCTATAGTGGCTAGGGTTTGGGTGCCATTGAAGTTGATGCTATGACCTGTGGCTTCCATGTGTTGAACTAGTGAGGAAGTGTGTTCCAGCTTTTTGACTGCATTTTTGTGTTCATCCAGGCGGGTGCTTATTCTTCTATTGGTCTGTCCAATGTATGTGGCCGGGCATGATGCACAGGGGACTTCGTATATGCCTTGGTTTTCCAGGTCAATTTTGTCTTTGGGGTTTCTGAGGATGGCTGCTATTTTTCTGTCTGTTTTGAAGGCAGTCTTGATGTGGTGTCTGTATAGTATCTTACTAATTTTGTCTGTAGTGCCTCTTATGTAGGGCAGGACAGCTGTTCCATGGGTCTGTTCATCTTCTGGGTCTCTATTATGTCTCAGTGTGTTTTTGTGGATCAAGTTGGTGATTTTGCTTTTGTGGAAGCCGTTGGCTGTCAATATTTTAGTCAGGGTGCATAGTTCAGTCTTGATGTGTGTCTTGTCTGCCAGGCGTTTGGTTCTAGCAATTAGTGTTTTAGCCATGGAGTTTATCTGTGCTGGGTGGTGGTGGGATTGGGCGTTGAGGTAGCGGTTGGTGTGTGTTTTCTTCTGGTATATGGTGTGTCCTAGTGTGCCATCTGTTTTTTTGTAGATTAGTACATCTAGGAATGGTAGTTGTTTGTTTGTTTCTGTTTCCATGGTGAACTTGATTTTGGGGTGTGCGCTGTTTAGGTGTGTTAGGAAATTGTTTAGGTTTTCTTGTCCATGGGGCCAAATCACAAATGTGTCATCAATATATCTTAACCATAGTTTGGGTTTGAGGATGGCATTGGCCAGGGCTCTGGATTCGAATTCTTCCATGAACAGGTTTGCAATGACAGGTGACAGTGGTGATCCCATGGGGGCTCCTTCAATTTGTTTGTATCTTTGTCCTTTGTATATGAAATATGTGTTGGTTAAGCAGTGTTCTGTTAGTTCCATGAGGTGTTTAGTTGGTTGGTATTTATTTTATAGATAGATAGATAGATAGATAGATAGATAGATAGATAGATATAGATATATGTTTTCTTAAGTTTTCGCGGGTACTTACATGTCTGGCATTCAGCTTTGTTCGGGTATTTTCCCACGTGGTGCTTTTAAAGTTGTAGCAACGTTTCAGCAGAATCTCATCTGCCATCATCAGGCTTCTGTATGGTGTTTATGAGTCAGACTTTTACAGTGGTTTCAGATTTAAATTTGGGGCAGCCTATTGCTGTGTCAGAATGGTTTTTTCTTCCTCCTGATTGGTTGAGAGTCTTGGTCTGTGTTTATTGGTCTTGGAGTTTGCTGTGTTCTGCTACTTTGATCATTTGGAAGCCTGCACTCACAAACAAAAAAATCTCCACACCACAAGCCAGGCAAACACCTGGGCACAAACAGATCCCCCCTGATACCTCCAGCTCAAACACACCCCAACCAGGCACCCAGATGAAACCCAGCTTCCTAACGAATGATAGCCGTCCATTTACCCGAAGCCAAGCTGCACTAAAGGCCTCCAATAAAGTAACACAATGTTGCCAGCCAATCAAGATACAAAAAGAGCCCCCCCCAAAAAAAAAACCAGACAGAAGATACTAGTAGCAGAACACAACAAACTCCAAGACCAATAAACACAGACCAAGACTCTCAACCAATCAGGAGGAAGAAAAAACCATTCTGACACAGCAATAGGCTGCCCCAAATTTAAATCTGAAACCACTGTAAAAGTCTGACTCACAAACACCATACAGAAGCCTGATGATGGCAGATGAGATTCTGCTGAAACGTTGCTACAACTTTAAAAGCACCATGTGGGAAAATACCCGAACAAAGCTGAATGCCAGACATGTAAGTACCCGCGAAAACTTAAGAAAACATATATATATATATATTCTTAAGTTTTCGCGAGTACTTACATGTATGGCATTCAGCTTTGTTCAGGTATTTTCCCAAGTGGTGCTTTTAAAGTTGTAGCAACGTTTCAGCAGAATCTCATCTGCCATCATCAGGCTTCTGTATACATGTATGTTGTATATATGTATGTATATATGTATGCTGAAACGTTGCTACAACTTTAAAAGCACCACGTGGGAAAATACCCGAACAAAGCTGAATGCCAGACATGTAAGTACCCGCGAAAACTTAAGAAAACATATATATATATATATATTCTTAAGTTTTCGCGAGTACTTACATGTATGGCATTCAGCTTTGTTCAGGTATTTTCCCACGTCATGGTAGATGTGCTTTTAAAGTTGTAGCAACGTTTCGGCAGAATCTCATCTGCCATCATCAGGCTTCTGTATAGTGTTCATCTGTAAAAGTCTGACTCACAGATGAATGCCATACATACATACATACATACATACATACATACATAGAGAGAGCGAGATATTTAAAACATTCAGATAAAACTGGAATGTTTCTTACTAGAACATATGGACAATCAACTATGGACAATTAGTGCTATTATATGCACAAAGATGGAAGACACCAGATTGTGAAGACAGTTGTGTTTGCAGAAAATTGACTTGTTTGATTCAGGATGAGAGTAAAGTAGAATAGAATAGAATAGAATAGAATAGAATAGAATAGAATAGAATAGAATAGAATAGAATAGAATAGAATAGAATATAATATCTTGGAGGTTTTCTAGTTCAGTCCTCTGCCCAAGCAGGAGAACCTTTTATACATTTTAGATAAGTGACTTCTAGACCATTGGTGTCAAACTCATGTTGTCACGGTGGTGTCACGTGACATATTGGGACCTTTTTCCCCTTTTCTAAACCGGGCGTGGATGTGGCCAGCGTGTGATGCATCCAGCCTGCGGGCTGGGAGTTTGACAGCCCTGGTCTAGACTCTTCTTAAAAACATCCAGTGATGGATCCCATGATTTCTGAAGGCAAGTTGTTCCACTGGTTAATTGTCTGTTAGGAAGTTTATCCTGAATTCCAGGTTGCTTCTTTCTCTGATTAATTTCCAAGCATTATTTCTTATCCTACCCTCTGATGCTTTGGAGAATAATTTGACCCCCTCTTCTTTGTGGCAGCCCCTCAAATACTGAAATGCTGCTATCATGTCACCCCTAATTCTATTTTTCTTTAGCCTAACCAGACCCAAATCCTTTACTAATAGATCTCAGAAATTCTTCCTATTCTTTTCTCTTCTACCCTGTAATTCTTGTATTAGAAATACAAAATGGAGGAGCCATGGAAGATAAAATTCCAGCATGTACAGATTAGGTTTTATTATCCAAGCCATACATTCTTTTTTCTACCAAGATTGGAACAATTAGCATTAATATTGCTATACTTAATCTCAGTGGTATTCTTAGGTGGCCTAACACTATCTTGTAACCTCGCTGTTTTCATCCACTATTAATGTTGAAGTTTTTGAGAGGCGGGGGGAGAGAGGGAGGGGGGAGAGATCAAACTATTTTCTTACTATAAAGGTAAAGGCAAAGATTCCCCTTGCACATACATGCTAGTCATTTCTGGCTCTGGGATGGGTGTGCTCATCTCTGTTACAAACTGAAGAGCCAGTGCTGTCTGAAGACATCTCCATGGTCATGTGGCCAGCATGACTAAATGCTGAAGGCGCATGGAACGCTGTTACCTTCTCACCAAAGTGGTCCTTATTTTTCTACTTGACTTTTACATGCTTTTGAACTGCTAGGTTGGCAGAAACTGAGGCAAGTAATGGGAGCTTACTCCATTACACGGTGCTAGGGATACCAACCACTGAACTGCCCATCTTTCTGATCAACAAGTTCAGCATCTTAGCCCCTGAGCCACCGCATCCCATTTCTTACCATAGAGGAAAGTAAAAAATTATGATCCAAGATTTGTCTGTATAAGGGCTTCATAAGGGCTCAAATTGATGTGCAAATTTTCTCACTGTACATAAAGAATCTCACATTATTCTTTCCAAACCATTTACTTTGTATTTCTGGGGGAAAGGGCATTCTTCACTAGTTAAAATCAATAGCGATCACTAGACTAAATTCACTGAGATTTTATGTACTTGCCCTATTTCTGAAAGATTAATCATGGATCCAATTTAAAAAATGATCACTCAGGTGCTTTCTGTCAGCTGTCAAAAGAGCCCCAGGCTCTCATAATGCCAGACATTCTTACAATGAGCAATGAAATGATTTTGAAGCGTGAATGAAGGTATATAACCAAATGCTGGAAAGATTAGAAATGCATGTGAGGAAAACACCAAATCTCCATACCAATGGTGCATGAACAGAATAGTAAGAGAAGAAAAATTACCAGAAGGAAGATAAATCATCATGTATTGCTGGATTTTAAAAACTAGAAATTAACCTGCCACAAGTATGCTTCAGCCTCTGACTTTTGTGCAAAATGAGGTCCAAGGTCCCTTCCAGCTTCTATTCTATTCTATTCTATTCTATTCTATTCTATTCTATTCTATTCTGTGTTATCTTTAACATAAATTATTATGAGATGGAAAAAGATCTAAGAATACTGCTGGTATGTGGGTTGCATTAGGCAGAGCAAGACTTGTTCCAGTGTATGATTTATACAGCTTCATTGATGCTTCAAAGTTCAAATCAGTCACCTGTGTGAAATGGTACAGGTTCTCCTGTTTCAGCAGGAGCTGGACTAGAAGACCTCCAAGGTCCTTTCCAGCTCTATCCTATTCAAAGCAATCAGTACCTTGTGCAGATCTTTCAGTTCAGACATTGTATGATTTCTGTATATTATATAAGTCTGCAGCAAAGTGGCTATGTTTGTGCCAAATACAAGTTCATGACACCTCAGTGGGAGGCCCATGTATTATAAATTGTTATAGATGAGATAGATATAGCCAAAGCATAGATAAGCAGTGTCGTATCTGATCAGCTCAGGAAGGATGAGGCTAGTACAATAGGTATAATTGTGCAAAAACATTTGTTATCACAACCACCACATGCAAATCAGTGACAGGTGAGAATTAAACAAATCCCTTTTAACTGAAAACAGTATTAGGGAGAGTGTAATCCTGTGTAAAATCCACTACATCATAATTCCTGATTGAATCTGACTCAAATTTTCTACTTTCCAACAGCATCTCTACATGGTTGTCCTTTATTCAGAGGTGGTATTCAGCAGGTTCTGACCAGTTCTGGAGAACTGGTAGCAGAAATTTTGAGTAGTTCAGAGAACCAGAAAATACCACCTCTGACTGGAGATTTTACAGTATCTCTCTCCTGCCACCCCACCAAAACACGCACACAGAACCGATACTAAATTTTTTTGAATCCTATCACTGCCTTTATCCCATCTGATATTAAACTTAGGACAGGTTCAAGGATATCGAATGCTTCCTTGGAGTTGGATGGTAAAAATCATATCATCACCATACTAACATGGGCTCAGGTTAATTAGAATGAGAAAGCATCAATTTTCAAATCTTTATTTTGATTGGAAGGAAACACTGATAGAAAGAGATAGTAAAACAGATTCCTTGCTACAGAAAATGGAGGCGAACCTTATTGTAGGCTGTATAGAATATTTACCCAGAATTTAATGGATAAGATTACATAAACATCAAAATTGGAATCTTTTATTGCTACTGATTCCCATTGGTATTAGTCAAACATTTCAAAAAGATGGTCAAAGTTTAACCATCTGACACTCATATCCCACCCCAACCATTGGGAATCAGTAAAGACTCTGTGACAACCAAAGCAGTTACTCATGTAGAAAATTAATACTGGGACAGCGATGAATCAATTTTCATTTTTTGTGTGTAATTTAGTGAGTGGATGAAAGGACATCAAGAAAGAGGAACAGCATGCAGACATTTGCTGTCTCCAGATTTAGCGGCCTGGATATTCTACAGAACATAAGAAATGGGAACCTACAAGGTCATAATTTTGAAGCAATATTTGGCTTCCGAATAGATTTGTATACTTTTGTTGCCAGGTTTATGGCTGTTTTTGTTTTTGTTTTGCTTGAGAGCCACTTTGCTGTTTCCAACTTTTCCAGCAGTGTGTCATATTACTTTGTCATGCCATTTTTAAATTGCTTACCAATATTTTTCAGTTTTTCCCATTGAGCTTGCATTTTGAAGTTCAAATGATGGTCAAATGCATTCTCAAAGCATACCAGTGGATCTCTTATAGCAAATGAAACATACTGTTTAAAGAAATATATTTTAAAAAATAGATGTCAAGGTTCTGACTAACAAACCCAAGCAAATCAGAACTCTGAGACTTGAATCCACCTCAAAGAGCTTCTTTATTGAATACATCATATTGGAACTGGTTAAAGGAAAACCAACTCTAAATAATCCCTGTGGTTTCAGTGTAATGAAAATAGGAAATAACTCCATCTCCAAGTGTCACTGATCATACTGGCCAATAAGGTCAAGTGCCCAGCTCTCCAGGTACTCCTTCCCTGACCTTGTCCATTACCAGTGGAAATTACCTTGGTTCCCAAAAGAAAGCTCTCTGTTGTGCTTAGTAAGGCATTCCAACCCTCTTCCTGCTCTGTATGGCAACTTAGGAACAGTAGAATGCCTTCTGCCAGGTCTGGTTTGAAGTTGACAGTCAGCTATCCCCCTAGTGAATGAGAAGTATCTGGAAAATACCAAGGACAGATAGATTAATTTTCTATATCCACTTCTCCAATCACCTGGCTGCCCTTTTGGCTTTTGATGATTTTTGTCATGGAATTTTCTGATCAACCTATCTGGTCTTAGGTCCTGACTCTTCACCCAAGTGGCTTCAGAGAGGGGGTAGCCCTGACTTCCGGTTTGGGCTTCTTTGATAATGGACCAAAATCCATGATTGTGCGCGGTTTTGATCCGTGCTTGCCACTGGAGCACCCTGAGCCACCTGGATTCGAGGCTGAAGCCACGCCATAGAGGTGATGAAGAAGGGGGAGCCATCAGCAGGGTTGAGGAGAGCCACATCTCTCCTCCTTGCCTGGCCATTACTTTCTTTCCCAAAGGCGGTTGCAGCAGTGGTCAGAAATGGCCACCTGAAAGAAGAACCCGACTGGACAAGATTGTGCAGGAGGAAGTTTAAAGGAGAAAGTTTGACTGACCGGGTTGAATGGAGAACATCTATTTAAGGTATCTGGAACCTGAATTTTAAAGACTAATACTATTCCTAAAAAAGATCTTAATAGGCAAAAGAGAAAGGGAAAGGAAACGGAATTGGCTTTTTTCCTCTCATATTGATAGTTTTAATTGATTTGGAACGTTAAGAAGAAGAGATTTGGAATTTTAACAAGGCTTGCAAAAGATACATTGTAGCTAAAACTTTGTAACAAAATAACAAAACCCCTGGAAAGAGAAAGTGAGAAAAGAAGCAAGAAACAGTTTTGGATTATTGGATGATTCCTGGAATTTTGGATGGTGGATCCTAATGAAACAAAATAAAATCAATTGGGGGTTGTTTAAAAATTTTTTAAATGGCATCACTCCTTGAAGAGTTAAAAGTGAGACTTAAAGAACAAAAAGAAGAAGCACAAGACGGAAGAGGATCTTTTGGCTTCGTATTTCAATTTTTAGAAATGGAGATCTTGAACTATGAAAAACAACAAGAAACGCTGGCAGAACAAGAAGGGCAGGACAATGAAGAAGCCATCTTTAATGACCAAGCAATTTTAAGCGGGGTAAAAAAGGGAAAGAGGGGAAAGGGAGTTAAAAACTTAAGCATTGAAGCAACAACCAAAAAAAAGATTAATTTGAAAAGCAATCATAATATCAGGAAGAAGCAGAAGGGAGGATCACAGAAGGGAGAATCAGATAGAAAAGGGAATAAAAAGGGGAGGGAGAAGAAGAGAGGGAAGAGGGAAAGGAAAAGAAGCTACAAAGGACAGAAACAAGATATAGAGGTGCAGAAAAAACGTACAAGAATTAAAGGTATGAACCTATTTAAAAGACACAGAGACAATGGTTAAAATTTAACTTAAGGAGAGGATTCTGCAAAGATGCATGGGATAGTATTGTTATATTAGAAATAGAAAAGGGTTAGAAAATACGTTAGATGATTAAAGTGATAGAAAACATTTCTATTGATGTGTAGTGGAATATTTGTTTGTAAAGAGAATAAGGCTCTCAATGATTTAAAAATAACATTTAAAAAAAACTGAAAAGAAACATGGAAGATTTTTATCAGTTGACAAGATGAATTTGAATAAGAATAATAATTTTATTGATTACTGTTAAAAACTATTGTTTGGTTTTTTATTTAAAGACAGTAATAAGTAAAATATGAAATATAGATGATTAAAGTGAAAGACAACTGATATTACTTGGTAATGTTTGTTAAAAGAAATAGAAATGTAAAATATTGTTATTAATATTTTGGCAGAGCTGTGCTTGAATGGAATAATTATTCCATTTACTATTGTTATACATATATACACACACACATATATATATATATGTGTGTGTGTGTGTTTTCTTTTAAGAATTTAGTGTGTATTTTTAAGGGAACGTACCAAGCAGAATTCGATTGAAAATAGGTATGTGTTATAAAATAAAGGTTTAAAAATGAATGTTATAACTGTAAAGGTGTAACTTAAATTTTTAAATAAGATTTGAAAAAAGATACAAAGGTGTTATACTCCAGTCTAGTAATTACAGGGGAAAATTTGTTTTATGTGAAAAGATAATATGAAATTGTAAACAGGACAGACGAAAGTATAAAAACATTGATTAGAAAGATTTTAAAAATTAGAAAAAGATATGTAATTGAATTAAGAAAGGAATGAGATAATTTAAAATAAGGCTATAGGAAGTAAAGAAAGGGAAAAACTATTGAAAAAATTGTGAAAATAGTTATAAGATATGGATTAGAATGTCTAAGATAAATATGTATTGAATTTATGTCTGTATGGAGAAGTGGTAACCCGGGGCCACGCTGTTCTCAAAAAAAGATATTTTATTTGTATGTTTTGTGAAAACTTAAATAAAACTTTTATTTAAAAAAGAGGGGGGTAGCCCTTCCACTGTACTAAATACTGTAGCCTCCCCTTATACAGTCTAGAGTCCAGAATCCTTTTCATTTCATGATGGGTTTCTCATTGCACTACGATAGGATCCAGGGCTACCTGAGCTACTGGTCTTAGTCCTGATCCTATTGTCAGTTTCAATAAACTGCTGTGAAAGACCAGATGTACTACTTAGTTTCAGCTCTACGGTGACCGAGTTAATGATCTTTCTGATGGGGAATAGCAATTGTAGTAGCACTTAGACTTATATACCGCTTCACAGTGCTTTACAGCCCTCTCTAAACAGTTTACAGAGTCAACATATTGACCCCAACAATTTGGGTCCTCCTTTTACCCATCTCAGAAGTATGGAAGTCTGAGTCAACCTTGAGCCTTGTGAGATTCAAACTGCCAAATTGCAATCAGCCGGCAGTCAGCAGAAGTAGTCTGCGTTCTAACCACTGTGCTGTCCCATTGGTACTCAGATAAAAAGCTGAACTAAGCCCCTGGGATGAGCTGATTAGCTTTACAAATCCCTTCAGAATTTGGCTGTAAACTGAACCCACTGATCAGATATGATTTTCTTTGGGACTCTGTGCAGTCTGTAAATATGCTTCGGGAACAGCTTTGCCAGTTTGTGGGTTGATGGGAGGTTGGAATAGGCTATGAAGTGAGACTGCTTGGAAGTAAGATCAATCACTGTCCAAATTATGGTGTTTCCCTCACTATCTGAGAGTTCCATTAGAAAGTCCATTGCTATTTCCTCCCACAATTGTAATGGCTTGGCTACTTGTTGTAAATAGTCCAGGTGGCTTTCCAGTCCCTTTTTTCATTGCAGCACATAACACACAGCTCTTTACAATGTCTTTTCTCATTCCTGGACACCAAAATTGCCTTTATACCTGATGCCATAACTTTAGAAATCCAAAGTGGCTGGCTTGTTTGACATCATGGCTTCTTTCAGAACCTGGACCCAGAGGGTACTGGGGACATATAGCTTGGGACCTTTCCATGCTAACCTGTCATGGAAGCTTAGGAGTTGTTCATTGTCCCTGAACCAGGGCTCAGTTTGCAACTTGTTTCTGAGCTTCTGGGTTAGCTCCCTCACCAGCTTGCCCAATCATCTTTGAGCCTACCACATCATAGAGACTGGCATTGCCTTCTGAGAGAGGAGATTGATAGCATTAATCACTTCTTCACAACTGCTTTTGTACTGGGGCATTTGGGATAGGGCATCCACTAGCAAGTTCTTCCCCCAGGGAATGTATTTTAGTGTGAAGTCAAATCAGTTCAAGTACTGCACCCACCGGGATGTCACAGTTCCAAACCAAGCCAGTAAAAGACGAGGCCACACTGTGAGCAGAACGGGTCTCTTTACTGGAGTCTCAGCTTGGCACGTGGTGAAAGGGTTTCTCGCCAGCATTACTGGCTTCTGCTAACCAGCTGGCTATACGGACTCAGCATGATTCATCCTCCTGTTCTTGGTTGCTCCCATCTGATTCCAGTAAGTATTCTTTTTTTTTTTTTGTAAAAGTTTTATTGATTTTAACAACAGACAAAAAACATATAAGACATAAAACATGACATAAAAAAAAATAAAAAATAAAAATAAAAAATTTAAACATTTTTCATAAATTTACAGTGTATCGGTTGGTTTTCCACTCCCTTTTATGCATCCATTTCATAGTCATCAGAATAATTATATTACATAATAACTCACATTATCAATCATCAGTAAAATATCCCAATATCATTATTGAACAATCATTTGACTATAATTTTACTAATTCATACTTAAGCGAGATAACGAAAATTAGGTTAAATTATTTTATGACAAATCATGAAATCAGATCAAATCTATCATAATAAAATATTCTTAAAAATTATCAAAACCAAGAAAAATTATATATTCATTATTTCCTAAATTTCTAAATATTCTATTATCATATTGTATTATCTAACCATTGATAAAAAAGATCCCAAACTTCATAAAATTGTTTATCTTCTTGTTCTCTAATTTCAAATGTCAATCTACTCATTTCAGCACATTCCAATATTTTCTTAATAATTTCTTCCTCTAATGGTATTTTCTCACTCTTCCAATGTTTAGCAAATACAATCCTAGCTGCTGTTAATACATTTACAATCAAATATTTTAAATCTTTATTATATATATCAGGTACGATTCCCAATAAAAAAATCTCTGGTTTCAAATCTATGTGTTTCTTTATCATTTTTTCCAGCCATATGCGAATTCTAGTCCAATATTTCCTGGCCTCCTCACAAGTCCACCACATATGGTAATATGAGCCAGGTATCTGATGACATTTCCAGCACTTTTCAGATTTATTCTTCAAAAACATTCTTGCTATTCTTGTCGGGGGAAAGTGCCACCTGTAAAACATCTTATACAAATTTTCTTTATTTGCTGTTGACATTGTCATTTTATAATTTTGTGACCACAGTTTTTGCCATTTCTCTAAATCAATCCCATATCCAAAATTCTTCCCCCAAGCAATCATTGTTTCTTTAACTTGTTCTTCCTCTAATTTAATTTCCAACAAATAACTATATAATTTTTTAATCACTTTTTCATCAGTACCTATCAAAATCCTATCTAAGTCAGTCAATTTATCATAAAATCCTTCTATTTTAGAATCTTTAAGATACCTTGCATGTATTTGCGCATATGAAAACCAATTCATCTTTATACCTTGTTCTTCTAAATTTTGCATCGTTTTAAGTTCACCCTTTTCATCCAATATTTCCTCATATCTAACTGTTTGTTCCTTCTTATAAGTTATAGGATACGAAAAAGCTTCAATAGTTGATAACCAAACTGGAATTTTCAAATAACATTGTTTCTTAATTTTCTCCCAATTCAACCATAACGATTCCCGTATATAATGCCTTCTGAAATAACCCTGTGATTTAGTTCCCTTATACCATAAAAAAGCATGCCAACCCAATAATAAATCATGACCTTCTAATGTCAACAATCTAGTCTTTCTTAACGTTATCCATTCTTTAACCCAAATTAAGTTTGCAGCTTGATAATACAACTCCCAATTAGGAAGGCCAAATCCTCCTCTAATTCTAGCATCCTGTAAAAGTTTTAATTTTATTCTCGCTTTCTTGCCTTGCCATATATACTTCAACACAATTTTATTTAGTTCTTCGAAGTAATCCTTACTTAACCTAATTGGTATTGTTTGAAACAAATATAAAATTCTGGGTAAAATATTCATCTTGATTGTTAAAATTCTACCTATCAATGACAATTGTAGGTTTTCCCATTTTTTCAGGTCGGATGCTATCTGCTGTTTAAGCTTAATATAATTATTCTCTTTCAATGTAGTACACTTTGACGTCAAATATATCCCCAAATATTTAACTTTATTCGTAACTTGAATTTTCAATAAATCTGCCAGCTCTTCTCTTTGCCTTAATAACATGTTCTTTGTCAAAATCTTTGTTTTGTCTTTATTTATTTTTAAACCAGCCATCTCACCATACGTCTCTATCTTTTCCAATAGTTTTAAAGCTGTCTCTAAAGGGTCTTCCAAAATAAAAACCAAATCATCCGCAAAGGCTTGTAATTTGAATTCCTCCTTTTTGACTTTCATTCCTTTTATGTTTACATCCTCTCTAATATTTCTATTTAAGACTTCCAAGGTCAATACAAATAACAAAGGAGATAATGGGCATCCTTGTCTTGTACCTTTTTTAATATTAATAGAGTCTGTGAATTCTCCATCTATCATTACTTTTGCCGTTTGCTTATAATATACGGTTTCTATTGCTTGTATAAATTTTCTAGCAAAGCCCATCTGTTCCAATAGTAATAACATAAATCTCCAGTTCACATTATCAAATGCCTTTTGGGCATCTAAGAATATCAAAGCCATTTGTTTTTCCGGGTGCGCCTCATAATATTCCAATGTGTCCAGGATTACCCTCATATTGTCTTTAATCTGTTTCTTTGGTAAAAATCCATTCTGATCAGAGTGAATAAAGTTATTTAGGTATTTTTTAAGCCTTTCTGCCAAGATTGAAGCAAAGATTTTATAGTCTGCATTCAATAAAGAAATAGGTCTATAATTCTTAATTTGTAATGGGTCAACCCCTTCTTTTGGAATAAGTGTAATATAAGCTTCTGACCATGTTTCAGGTATTTTCTTATTTATCATAACTTCATTCATAACTTCTAACAGTGGAATGCTCAACGATTCTTGTAGTGTTTTATAAAATTCTGCCAGCATTACTGGCTTCTGCTAACCAGCTGGCTATACGGACTCAGCATGATTCATCCTCCTGTTCTTGGTTGCTCCCATCTAATTCCAGTAAGTATTCTTGCTGCAGCCTGATTGCTCCTTGGCTGGCTTCAGCAAGTACTTTTTTGGCCCAGCTCCAGCAAGCACTCTTCAAACCCAGTTGCCCTCTGGCTGGCTCCAACAAGTACGCTTCAGGCCTGGATGGCTTCTGAACCAAACATAGCTGGCTTGTCTTCCTGGCTCCTCTTCCAGCATGAGTCCCATCGCCTGACACCCATCTATGGTCCCATGCATCTTCCTCCCCCTGCGCAGTATAGCAACTCTGAAACGATGCGTTATGGCCACTTTGAATGGCGCACTGTCTCGAACGTTGACACTGGACTTGTTTGGGTGAGAGTTTCCAAGGGGTCCTGAGGTCCTCCGGATTCTTGTGATCAGTCCATACTTTAAACACCACTTGGCTTCCTTCTAGGAAGTGCCGCCAGGTTAATAGTGCCCACCGGACAGTGAAAGCCTCCTTCTCTCACAACACCCAAAAGAAGCCCCCCAAGACTGCGCCACACTCGAGTTAAGGTGGAATGGCTGGAGGAGCTGGAACTTGATGAGGAACCAGTCCAAGCCAGATGGTCACTAGGTATAGGATGACAGGAGGACTCTGAATAGCATCCACCAGGGGTGACTTTTACCAGAAAGCATTAAGGATCCCTCAGAGCAGAGGGGCAAGAAGGAGATCATGGCAAGATTCCTCCCACCAACCCTGACCATGAGCATCTCATGTTCAGCCATGCATTGTATCTGCTGCAAGAGGCAATCAAAAATCAGAGAGCCAGAGAAATGCTTTCCCAGATGTCTGCCTAGCAACCTCATTGAGAAACCAGGCAGTCAGTGGGTGGAGCTGCAACATCCACAACTGTGGCAGCAGTCTCCATTGTTCCACAGGGTGTGGCTCTGGTTACAGTCTTAGACTGTTCATCGACTATAGGGGGTTGAAGAGCAGTGGGGTTCTCCAGCTGGGTAGGCACAGCTGGTTGGTCATGTGACTGGGTGGGTGATGTCACTCATCACACCCAGCCCCACCTCCCAGACACTCACCTCAAAGGCAGAGGTAGGATTCAGCCAGTTGGGGCTAATCCCACCACTGGCTCCCCACACACACCTGTTTTCCAGCCTGTTTTTTGGATGTTCTTTTTGGCCATTTTCAATCATTTTTCAAGCTATTTTCAAGCCATTTTCAGGAAGTTTTAAAGGCCAAAAAAGCCCCACAAAATGCCCCCCAAACAGGCCATGTTTTGGGTGGTTTTCAGGAAGTTTTTTCGGCCATTTTCAGGCCATTTCCTGGACCATTTCTCGAGCTGTTTTTCAGGTCTACAAGCTATTTTTCAGGCTGGTTTCAGGCTGGTTTTCAGCTTGTTTTTCAGCTGTTTTCAGACATGAGTGGAAAACAGTGTTTAATTGCCCCCTAGGCTGCTATCAGTTCCAATGCCATTTAGGCTGGCTTTGGATTCAGGGTGGGCTAGCATCATATATTCAGGATGGACTAGCATTGGTAGGAACCAAGCTGTATGTGCCTGCCAGTTACAGACGGAAAATTTTGCAAGGGTGCCATGTCACCAAACAGGCAGGACACTTTGGATTTGTAAAGACACTACACCTAATAAAAAGGCAATTCTGGTGGCCTTCCCTCAAGATGGACATTGAAAGCTATGTATCCAGCTGCCCTATCTGTGTTTCACCTAAACGCAGGCAAGGGAAGACACCTCTCCAAAAGGTAGCCAAGCCTTCAGCATCCTGGACAGAAATATCTATGGACTTTAGTGTAGAACTTCCTGAAAACTCAGGGAACACAATCATTTGAGTCATGATGGATCTGTTCTCCAAGCAGGTCCATTGTATTCCTTGCCAAAAAAACAACAACCCTACATCTAAACAGCTGGCGAAACTGTTCCTGCACCACATTTATCAGTTACATGGTGCCCCACGGTGAATAATTTCAGAAACGGTGGTTCAATTTACTCCAAAAATTTGGAGGGCCTTTTTGGACCTATTTTGTACCAAACAAAGACCGGTTTAATCGCACCATCCTCAAACTAATGGGGGCCCAGTGAGAATAAACTCAGTCCTAGAACAGTACCTGCAATGTCTTATCAATTATCAGCAACATAATTGGACTGATCTGTTGCCATTTGCTGAACTGGCTTACAACTAAGCAGTGTACAGTAACACTGGTTTCACTCCATTCCAAGTAGCTACTGACCAACAATTTAATCCTATGCCTGAATTACCAGTAAAGGATCCAGTAGTCCCTTCATTAAAAGAATGGATCTCACAGTTGCAAAACACTTGGCCAATTGTTTGTAAGGCCCTGGATGATACTAGGGCTGCTTAGAAAATCCAAGCCAACAAGAAAAGAATTTAACCTAAGAAGTTTAAAATTGGGGATCATGTTTATCTGTCTACACAGTTCCTCCAATCCTTACAACCCTCTAAAAATTGGGCCCTAAATTTGTACTTCCCTTCTCTATCAAACACATTATCAATCCAGTTACCCTGGAACTGGAGTTGCCCAAAGACCACAACTGGAGTTGCTGAGAGACCACCAGTCTTCCATTGCAACTTATTAAAACCCAAGTCAATCTTGCCTTACAGCCAACCCCTCCTCCTGTCCCCAAATCTTTTATGATGGTGAACAGCATTTTGAGTTTAAGCAAATTCTGGACTCATGGGTCCATAGAGGGAAGGTTTAATACCTGATGGCATGGAAGAATTTTCCGGGTTCTCAAAATGAGTGGGTTGATGAATCACATCAGAGTCTCTACATTGTTCAAATGCTTCCACATCTAATATCTTAACAAAACAAAATGATTGTATTTTTCTTGTTTTCTTGTTTTTTCCTTTTGCAGATGCAGATCTCCTTCTAGTGGGGAAGCATGTCAGGTCCCTGTCAGAATGCTGCCATTCTGGACAGGAGTGGGGAGGCATCAGACATAGTTTACATGCTTTTGCTTCTGCTATAACTGCTTGGGAGCTTGAGGGATGAGAGGTTCACACCATTTCCACTGACTCCTCCTGACCAGTTCGCACCGGGTATTCTAGCCCTCAGTGCCCCAGATATGGCATCTTTCTACCGTGCCACCTCGGCAAAGTCAAAACATTGTTGCAGCAAATGATTGGCTACCAATGGATATGGGGTATTGGGGGGGGGGATTGAAGGGAAAAATTAGCTTCATGCTTCATCCCTGGTTTTCAGACTCTACCTGATTTCTGCAATCACTGTCTCTTAGTAAAAGTTCCTTTTGAAATATAACTGGTTTCAAGAGTTTTGCTTTCTTGGGAGTTGAGGCAGAGCCTTACTTGATTTATAACTGGTTGCATAACAACCGAAGTTACAGTGCACTTCTACTGGAGTACTTATGACCCAGTTCCAGCTATCCAATCACATGGCTGCTTTTCAGTGCTTGGCAACCAACCACATTTATAGTCATGTGTAGTTTCCAGCAATCACTTGACTATGTTTTATAATGTTTTGGCCTGAAACCAGCACTTACTTCTAGTTTTTGGCAAAACCAGCCCATAGTAAACCATTACTTTGGTTAATGATTATGACATTCACTTAATGAACATTGCAAAAAAGGACATAAAATCAGGTTGGTCATATGGGTGACCCACTTTACGACCCTCATGACTTGTGACCAGAATGGGCAGGCTCCATTACAGTCATAAATCAAGAACTATCTGTACTATTTGCTAATTAGCTATTATAAAATTGCCACTCGGGTGTATTAGCATGAGTATACTAATACACCCGAGTGGCAATTTGGGAACACTACAGTTCTTTTTCTAATGGGAAACGCTATAGTTCTTTTAACGGAGATCTACATATTTCTTTTTTCCCTTTAAGTCTGTAATCATAAGCCCACTTAACTGAGAAATGTGGCTTACTGAGGTTGGTAGGGCTTTCATCCAAGGGAAGAGGCCTGCATTCTGCTGAAAGCCTTCTTTATATCATCAATCCAAGTACACTATCATTGATAGCAACCAAAAAAGCAAAATATAAATATAGAAAAATAAGATAATTCAGTTAGCATCCAACTAGTTTATGTTCAGGGTGCCAAAGGAAAGCAGAATATTGCATAGAAACACTTTCTAAGGCTGATTTCATCATGTCTTCCTTTCCAACTGATCTGACAGGCAAAAAAATAGCCTGAGACAAAAAAGACTGCACAGCTTTCTTCTTGAGCCCTTTCTTTTTTACAAAGGATCCTGTGAAGCTGAAGAGGCTGAAATGACTATCAATCAGCTCAATTCTCATCCCAAAGGAAACGGTGAAAAGATAGTTTTGCAGCATTTCCTCCATTTCAGGACAGGCAAGGACTCCCATCTTGTGAATGTCCTCCCTTCTCCTTTAAAGATCCACAATTGCCTTTGAGGGGCAGCTTGGCCCTCTCTAGGCAGTCATTTTCTCAAGAGGAAAGCAAACATAGCAGAGAATCACAGAGTGGGGTTGGAGTGGCAGTTTTTTGCTCCCCTCTTGGCTTCTTTTTCTTCCCTTTCTTCATCTTATACCCTCCCCAGGAAGGACCTGATGTGGTGGAATGAAGCTGCTGCCATAATAAAATGGGTCCTTTTGAATATTTCAAAATGTCCAGCACCCACCCTATTCTGGGAAACTGTACATTTTGAGATTCTTTTAAACTGACCCATCAATTTTTCAGTGACTTGGAGTAGCAAAGCATTTAAGCAGATATCAAGGCTTTCTTTCTTTCTTGTCACAACTGTGGCCATGCTGAGTGTCTTACCAACAAACAAGATTTATTATACCTTCAGGGTATTTGAGACAGTTTTCTTATGCTTTATTACCACCGTATCATGTTTCAAAGACCTGGATGCCATTCTACTGATAGTTGACTTTTTTTTTAAAATGAGTCTAGAGGATCATAGTATAAAGTAACTGAGACCACTTATGTCAAATTTCAAAAATTCCAACAGTTTTTGTGGAACCGCAGATTACCAGTCATCTCAGTTTGGAAAGAAGTCCACAGTTTACAATTCATTCCTGAAAATCTCCTTTTCATCCAAGGGGGAGAATTCTGGAAGAGCAGGAATGGGAAATAAGATTTTTAAAGACAGAGTGCTCTTTAACTCCAGCTGAAAAAGAAATGAAAATTCTTTCTCTTCCCTTTCCAGTGAAAGGGAGAGACTGAGAAAAATTATAAAGGAGAAGAATGTATCAACTCTAGTTGAGGCAACAATGTGGAAATAAGAGAAAGAGCATGTTCTGTCCCCTCATTTGAATTCTTGAGATCCCCGTGCTTTGATTGGTCAAAGCGCGGGGCGATCGGATTGGCTAAGCGAGCCGCGCCGATTGGCTCACTGAGAATCTCCCGCGATTGGTCAATTCGAATCGCGGGAGATTCAAAGTGGTGCCATTGGCTGCGGCCGCCGCGGCTTGGAAATAAAAAGCCGCAAAGTTTTCCTTTAGCCTCAGTTCGGTTCCTGACTAAATAAAAGAGCTTGATACACAGTCACCGACTCCTGGCTTCCTTCCACGCGGACTTAACAGGGCATACCTTCCAGATTTTTATAAGCAAAGCTGGGAGTGGAGAGAGGAGGTGAAGGTAAAGGAGGTGTTGGAAAGGTTGGACCTGGTGTGATAGCAAGCTATGGGTCAGATAGCAGGAAATTTCAAGTCTAGAAAATGAGTTACAACAGAGCTGTTACCCCCATAAGGCAGGAGGAAGACACATCTTGCAGTTAACATATATAAAGGACAGGATTCCTGAGTGGTGTTAGATGGGGAAATTCTTGTATGTATGGTTTCTGAAATATATCTATGTAACGTTCTTAAGAATGCTTTGGAAATAAGGAAAAAGTCTACATTTTCTATCTGATTCAAAGCCTTGATATTGTAGAAGCCTAGCACCCACCACTCTCCTAGAAGAATGAAATATGCTAGGAAATATTAAAAAGGCAGAATATTATATTTCCCTGGATGAGAAAAGGAGAAACATGTTTTTAAAGACAAAGCAGCTCCCTACAGCTCCCTGCCCTCCCCCTTCAATTCCAGGGTGATGGGATGAAGACACGGCCCTCAGGACATGATAGGATTAGCTCTCTACCTATCTCACCATGTGGCACCTGGGAAGATTATATCACCCAGCAAGATTCAACCAAACCTGGGACTCAAGACAACCTACAACGTTACCTCTGCATGGCCCCATGGGAGTCTGATAACCAATCAGAATACATTTCTTTCACATGAACAGGAAACAAGTTCAAAGCCCAAGAGAGGGTATAAATATTATCTCACTCTCCACTCCATGTAATCAGCTACCCAGAACCAAACCCTGTGGTCCTGTCCACCATTAAACCATGCTTCAAGCAGTCTCCATGTTTCCAGTGTCTTTCTTCCAGCTTGGGACTGAACCTAGATGGACATTTCCTCCATCAGTATATAAAGCACTTGAAGTTATATTTCAAGATTTTAAAATATTGATTGATTCTATTAATTTCACATTTATCAGTCAAATATCTGGATAGCTTAATACCTATATTGTGCTTGATTGAATTGCTAAAAGCTTCAAGTAATAAAGACAGAAAAAGGAATAGAGGAAATAATATTAATCCTGACATGTGTTTTTGAAGATCAAGAACTATATATTTTTAAATATTCCTTTTCTAGTCACAGCTTGAAGAGCCCTCACAAGTTTGTGTTATGCACCAGCTGAACTGTTTTCTGGATCATAAGGCCCTGCATTCAGTCATCCATGATCTGGTCAGCTCCTGTTTGGATTATTGCAATGCACTCAACACAGACTGCTCTTGAAGAGTATTTTAAAGCTACAGTTGTTCCAAAATGCAGCAGTGCAGACAGATTTGGAGCCCCCTGGGGTTGCCTCTTTGCTGGCTAGAACCACTGCCTCTTTGCCAGCTTGAACCAAGGCAGCAACTGCAAGGCCGTTCCTGCCAGCAAAGAGGCAGTGGTTGCACACTACTCACACCAGCAAAGTGTCAACAGCTGCTGCCTCAGTTCTGGCCAGCAAAGAGGAAGTGGCTGCAGAACGTTCACACCGGCAAAGAGGCAGTGGCTGTAGGTCACTCACACCAGCAAAGAGGCAGGGGCAGCGGGGGCAGGACAGTATCTCAGGTTGGAGTCATTCCCAACTGCAACAACAAAGACCGGAAGTAACTGACCAGCATTTCCTCCTGCAAAAATTTTTTAAAAGATTTGTTGGGCAGCAAGACCCATCAAGAGATGAGGCGTTGCAGAATCACCGTTGCTATTGCTGCACAAAGATAAGACTAAGTCTCTGGCCATTGCCACTGCCACTTTGGCCTGCCTGAGCCACCCCACTTTGCTGTGAGTTACATCAAGTTGGCCACACTTACTCAGTCACATGATACTGCCTGGTCATGCCCATCCAGTATTTAAATTAGTTGAATCCCACCACTTGTTAAATTACTTGAATCCCACCACTGGCTAAAGAAGATCCAGTTGTTAAATTAGTTGAATCCCACCACTGGCTAAAAGGATTATGGAGAATTCTTTTTCTTGACAAAAGCTACACTTGTCTAGCAAAGCAAGCTATGAATGCTTTGATTTTATTTGCAAGTTAAAGTTCTCAACAATTATGAGTGAACAAGGACTGAGGTAGCTATGAATTTGAAAGATTTCTTGTAAAAACAAATAAAAAAATAATTGTAATTACCACTCTATAGAATTCAGTCATAAACTTGGTATGGCTTGCAGGATTCTAAGAGAAAGTTTAAACAAATAGGTTCCTGACAAACCCAGAAGATAGCTTTGTCTCCCAAAAAGAACTAGACGGTCAGCTATATTGGATTTAATTCTTATTAACAGAGATGAAATGATAGAAAGGGTAACTTGGTCCTGACTAAGATTTCTATGGAACAGTCTGTGGGGCGATGAGGTGGGAGTGCTCCAAGGCCTTTTTGTTAAAAACGTCCTGTAAGTCCCAATATTCTAGGTATCTGGGGATCACCTTTCGGACGGTCCTGCATCACAGCTCTTACCTCCCTTCTTGGCTCTGCTCTCCGTGGCTTAGAGTCAGGGATATTAAGTCTCTCTTTGATTTCTCCAGGAAAAATCCTATTTTTCTGTTCCATAAGTTATCACATAAAGATAAATGTTTCCCCAGTCCAGTCGTATCCAATGATAAGGGGTATGCTCACCTCCGTTTTTAGCTGAGGGAGCCAGTGTTGTCTAAAGACAATTCTGTGAGCATGTGGCCAGCATGACTATAGGCCGAAGCACAGAGAATGTTATTACCTTCCCACCAAAGTGATACCTATATTTCTACTCACATTTGCATACTTTCGAACTGCTAGGTGGGGAGGAGTTAGGGCAAGTAACAGGAGCTCATCTGTTGTGCAATATTTGGGACTCGAACCATGGCTGTCCACTTTCCAGCATCTTTAACCTACTGAACCGTCACACACCCAAGCTACCACATATTCTGGAGCAATTAAAATTACTTCTATTCCATTCACATGGGAAATAAAATTGCTAGAATCCTTCCCCATTGTTAGCATGTATGTGATCACTCCGTCCTTTCGCCCACACATTTGCTAGTCAAATGTGCAGCTCATTAAGTGCACATGAAGTATCCTGGGGTGGGGAAGACCATGGATGGCCTAGCAATAGAATAGGCCACCTGCTTCAGACTACCCAATGTGTCCCGTGACCACTGAGATACCTCATTCTCCTTCCGCTGGGTCCCCACAATCCCCCCCAACCTGCCATTCCAGGTCACTTACCTTACGAAGATCTGTCTCCCCTCCAGCCTCTCTATTTCTTTGCCTGCTCCTTCCTTTCTCATCAGCAAAGCGCTTGATGAATGCTTCAGTGACAAAAAACAAGGCTTGGAGGGCCGCATACACGCTTCCGGGCTTCCTTTCTTGCCACCAAACCGCTTGAAGATTGTGTCCTCAAGCTTTGGCAGCCCTTTGCAAAAAGCCTTTGCCAGTAGGAACAGAGCTTTGGAGGGGCGCACCGTCCCGTCCCAAGCTCCACTGGTGCTGAGAAAGATATTGCAAAGGGCTACTGAAGCCTACAGGAATGCAATTTCCCTGCTGGCTTCAGCAAGGAAATGGCAAACAGAGGAAAGGCCTGAAGGGCTGCAGCCTTCCCTCCATTTGCAAATGTCCAAGCCTCAATTCACAGAGAAAAGGAGCCTAATGTGCGAGATCAGGCGAGATTAGTAGCATTAGATCTCATACCACTGATCTCGCATGATCTCACAGTATGTTAGGCCTCTGTTCTCTGCAAAGGCATCAAAAGCCTGAAGCCATGAAGCAGGCAAAGAAACCATGACAGAGAGGAGATGTTCACAAGGTAAGTCTCCATAGGCTCAGTGCCTGTGAAGACACAGCTGGGCTGGGGGGGGGGAGGGGGGAAATAGGCAGAGCAAATGTTGCAAAGCCTCATCAGGGCGAACAAACTGCTGTGGTGCTGCAACATTCGTGATTTCGGGACTTGTTCATAAACACTAGGGGACATTTATCGTGTAACTTAAAACATTCACTAAGGCAATGTTCGTAACTTGGGGATTACCCGTAATTTGTAAAAAGGGAAAGAGAGAAATCTATATGACAGCTTATGAAAAAAGCTTTCTAATTGCTAAACTGCCTTTCTTCCTTATTTAAAATTCCATGGAAGTTGTGAAGGGCAGCATGTTGACATTTTCCCAATGATACTTTCTTTGTTCTGTCTATGCATTCTTGATTACTCTTTTGTTTGATAGATTTTAAACCATGCCTAGAGATTGGCATTATGAACAGGTTTTGAAGGTCAGAATCAGGGGTCAAGATGAAATAAGAGTTCCCACAAAAGGAAAAAACAAATGATTCATATTCTCTATGAAATTCAGAGTTGCAAAAGAAAAGACCATCCTTGTACTGGTTTAGAATAAGTTGACATAGAACCAGGAAAAAAACCCTCTGTATTATTAATACCTAATAATTAAGTATTGTTTGAAAATGTTATAATTTGTTCCTCAACCTTGGCAAATTTAAGACATTGAAATGTATTTGAATATTAGTAGCTAGGATTAGCACTTTGAATTGTCAAGTCAAGTCAAGTCAAAACGTATTGACAATTTCTCCTAGAATGGTGATGAAAAGTTTGCAACCAAATTGCCAAAACAACAGCCTAAATTTAAGACATTCAGCTTCAGCTCCCAGAATTCCACAGCAATCTTGCTGAGAGTTGAAGTCCACATATCTTAATGTTGCTAAGGTTGAGAAACACTGTCCTAAAAGCTTCCTCAGGAAATCATCAGGGCAGAATGGCAGGGAATGTAACCACAGGAGCAAGCGTTGCTTTTTTCCTCTCTGCTCAAATATCAAATGCTGCTGGACTGCCTGAGTACAGATTGTGTTGTCGACCCTGAAACTGGCATTAGTGTAGCCACGTCTTAATGTAGCCATTTCTTATTCTTATTCTTTGCTTTTTCTAGGCATTTCTATTTTGGGGTTTAATATTGCTTCAGGCTTGCCACAATCTGGTAGTAGGAAGATAAGGGGGGGAATGTTGTAGTCTAAATAACATTCTTTTCCGTGGGAACTGAGGATATGACTGCAGGTGGTTGTAGGTGGAGTCTCAAGTCACCAGATCAGATGGACTGAGATTGGAAAAGGTGACTTTGGAGGGCAGTTTTGAACATTTGCTTTTTACGGGGTGTAAATCCGGGGCATGGTCCGAGCCGGATTTACATCAAGAACTTGCTAATTTGATATATTCCTAATAAAATAATTTTTGGAGATTATGCCTGCATTGGACTTCTTGTTACTGGGGATGTATTACTTGGAAGCTTGACATATGTGTTTATATAGCTTTGTGTACTTCTATGTTCTAATGCAATGAGCATTTGATCCAATGATAGGATGTACAGCTTCCAAATGTATACACAATAAATGCAGCTGAATAATTGAATTCAGTCAAGAAGAAATCCCCAGAACTTTCTGACAGAGTTTGATGCAGGCTTCCAGGGAACTTTGTGGTTCTGATGCCATGATTTTTAAAAAACCTGTTTGCTACATAAACATACAGTCTGATTAAACATGCAATCTGATCCCTTAACCTGTCAGCATCACCACCATTTTCACATTTTTCCCAAATCAACCAATATGATTACATATTCATTAATGGATCATCTTTCATCTTTCATGTGTTACAGTTCTGTACATAGACACATGAAATATAAGCAAGAATCACAGGTTTTTGATACTTTACATTTCAAATGAAAGCATGTATCAGAAGTCACCTATCAGCACTACAGTTATGGAAAGGCAAGAGATCATGCTGTTTCTCATGTTCTATTTTTATACCCACTTTGATTCCATTAGAGTTCCATGAATCTTTTTTTGAGGATGTTATCTACAGGGCTGCCAACCTTGAGTGATAGTTTGGAGTGAGACACTGCGAGGGAGCGGAGCGACCGAGGGGGGGATGGTGTGGAAGGGGGGTGTCCCCCCTTCCACGGTAGGGAGCTTTGACAATTTTACATTTTAAATGGTGCAATCTGATGCATACTTTAGTCATGATTTGGACATATACATACATACATACATTTTAACCCATAGGCATAAGAAAAAAAATGAGGATACATATTACAAAAACACATTTTTCTTCAGTGAGGGAACTTGACTATGAAAACCAATGAGACATAGCATAGGCCTTTTAGTTTCATAAAAGGTTTGAAAAAATAATTGGGTAATTATTTGAAATGGACTGTGATGTTTCTTTGTCATATATGTATGTGTATGTGGGTATATGAGGGTATATGCGGATATATGCGTAATGGTTATATTTTGAGAACTGAATGCAACGAAATTTTGTTTTAATGTATGCTGATTAGTGTACATTTAAAGTGACAATAGTTTTCTGTTCTGTTCTATTCCAGTTCCATTCCAATTTATTCCATTCCATTCCAGTTTCATTCCAATTCTATTCCATTCTAACTTTTGAATAGCTGATGCAGCTTGCATAAAAAGGGCAAAAGGAAAAATAAACCAGGGAACACTTCACCAATGCCCTTAGTACAATCGAAAAACAAATATATTTTTATCGGCGAGGCGAGCGGCTGCTCGGAGCCACCGAACCCCTGAAAAATCACATCTAAAGCAAAATTAGAGGCAAGGAGCTACGGTTTTTGAAGGGTTAAAATTCAGATTAGCTTGCTAGAGAGGTGTGGCCGCGGGGGAAAGAGATGGGGAGGGGAGTTTCTTTCTGTTAAACCCGCCGTTCTTCAGCAAATTTGCAAGCAGATTAGCCTGCTTTAAATTGCAAATCTAAGATGAATTAGAAATAAAATTTGGGGTGGAGGGGGTCTTATTCCACAAGCGCGCCTTTATTTGAGGCCGGAATTCCCATTGCAAGGAAGATCTCTCGGGCCTTTAGCGTGAGATTTCGTTTATCAGAGTGAGACAGTCAAAATTGGTTGAATTGCGTGAGTCTCACTCTGATTGCGTGAGAGTTGGCAGCACTGTATCTAGTTTGGACAATGAAACATCTGCAAGAAAACAAGCAAGTTCAGAGAACACCAAGAACCCTGTATTTCAACCTTGAGCTACAAATATTCTCCTTTATTGAAACTTTTTTCCCAGGTTTTAAAAAAAAATGGTGTTAGACCAGGTCAAAGGAGAAAATGGGGAAAATACTGCAACCTTGTACTACAGCTTTAAAAGTTTTCCCACAATAATAACTACAATGCCAGGTGGGGGGGGGGGGAAACAGGATGCAGCTGGGGTAATGACAGCAGAAAACTTAAAGAGAAACCCATAAGCTTGGAAAACATGCACTACTGCATGAGTTTGCAGTGCAATCTCCTTTTTTAAATCTACCGTAAGTTTAACTGATGAACTTCACATGCTTTCAGAGTTCAGAAATGCAGAACAAGCAGCTGACTTTTGCAAAATGGGACTTGATTGCTTTACCCATGCCTAGGGGTGGGGCTCCAGCCAGGGAATCTCCCTGTTGAGACAAAAGGCCAATGGAATGTCTAAGAGGAGGAGCAGCCACTCCTTTTAAACATAATGTTGCCTCCCCATGACTGGCTGGGCATTCCTTTTTCCTCCAGGGAACCTGTCGGAGAGGGTGGAGTTCCTTTAGTTTGTTTGTTTTTTTTCTCAGCATCTTTTTCAAGTAAGAAAATACTTGTTGGATGTTTTAACATAAAAGCTCTTACTCACAGGAAGAGGATCGTGTGGAGATGATGGTTTCAGACAGGAAATAATATTTACTGTCCAAATGGAAAATACTTCAAACTGTTTGGAAAGATTTAGGTGTAAACAGGAAAGAAGGAAACAGTTACCAAACATTTTCCCATAATGCTACTTTCTGCATTAGACAATCCACTTATTGAGTGCAATTTTCTCCCATTCATGCAAATGTCAGCATTCATACTAATAAGACAAGATCTGAATTATTTCCGGGTCCCAATTATTTATCTATCCTTGCTCCACACAGGAGTAGATACCGAAGGAAAAACAAACCTGGAGATGAGCTTGCAAGGGGTAACTATCTTTAGCCTGAAGAGCTGTCTTATAGCAGCTGAATTCATTTAGCATAGCCCACCTCAAGAAGTAGAGGCCCTGCAAGGGGTTTCCTTTGACCTTCTGGGGGCAAAGCATGGAGCCTTCTCAAGGAGCTGGCCAACTTTACAGCAACTCCTTTTTATCCCTATAGCTCAAGTTCACTTTCAACTGTGCCTTACTACCTAGACCAGGGGTGTCCAACCTTGGCAACTTTAAGCCTGGAGGACTTCAACTCCCAGAATTCCCCAGCCAGCTGGGGAATTCTGGGAGTTGAAGTCCTCCAGGCTTAAAGTTGCCAAGGTTGGACACCCCTGACCTAGACATTTCTATTTCCTTTTCACTCACTTGACTCTGAAATTGTTAAATGTTGTGTATTTTCTATCACCCAAATGCACTGTGAACGAAAAGTTCTCTCTTCTGCAACAAAGAATAAGATTAATCTTTATAACCAATTTTCAAATGGAAAAAAACATATAAATCCTAATGTTTCAACCAACTAAATTATTGAAGCAAAGATGCTGGACTCTCAATGCAGTTATAAGTGAATCTTAAGGGCAGTGATAGTCCATGATCCTGAAAGTTTGCAGAATTATGGTTTTCAAATGACTACCTTCCCAACTTTACAATTTTGCAGCTGAAAAAGAAATCTGTTTCACTAGACCCAAAGTCCAAAATGTCAGGCAATAGATAATAGAGTAACTCTCTCCTTTCTATTTTTTTTTTTAAAGAAAAAAAATCTGAACAAGATAACAGCATTCGTGGGCTCCAATGGCTAGCATAAAACTTCTGTGTTTTTCTCTGAGGTGAGCTTCCAATGGCTTCCAATGGGGCCTGCTTTGCATACTAGGATGAAATAAGATTTCTCTCTTTGTCTGAAAATACTGAACATAAGCCCCACTTTCTATATTTTATATAATATCTTTTTTCTATGAAAGCAAATTTGGCATCACACTGACAATCTTGTTCCAAAAATGCTGAGGGAAATTATATCTATATTTACACATACAAAGGATTTTGATTCTTTGCACAAGTTTCCAGGCCTCAGTGGCAGAAAGGACATTTGACTCAAGGGGACATGAATTCATGATCCAATAACCTATGAGAAGCTGATTTGGGTAAGGAAGGAGGAACATTTCATTTAGTTTATATTTTTAAGCAAGTGCTGAATTTGCAGAGGGGAAGAATCTAGTCTAGCACCTCTCTTTCTCCATCTGCTGGCTAGGAAGACTCACAAGTATATCTATAGATTAAAAAGGAACAAATTGCTTAATAATCACTTTCAATTAAGTTAATTTCCTAGATGGGCATGAACTCTTCTCTATCAATTAAGGAAAGCAAAAAAGAACAAGAGGAAAGAGATGCCATCAATGCACATTTGTTTGAGTATCAGAATATGAATTGGCAAGGCTTGTTTTGAACGATAAACCTGTTATGTCAGTAGCTCTGTTAAAGTATGAAAGAAAGGTTTCAATATATCACACCATTTTTCCTTCTTTTCAGCCCTTCATGGTCAACTATTTGATCTTCATCCTTTCAGTACTGCCGTTGATACAGTAACCACTGAAAAAAGCACAACATGTGCTGGCCCATTGGAGAAGCGGAGTGGCAGCTACAGAGTTCTCTCACCAAAAAAGGAGCGGCTGGAGGAGTCTTCTTGCACTGAAAAAAGGGCAGCTGAAAGCAACTCGGTCTCTAGCCCCCTCTTTCGGTGCAAGAAGCCTCCCGCAACCAGGTGGCTGTTCTCCTCCTTATCTGCCTGTTTGTTCTGTATGGCCGAGGAGAAGAGCAGCCACCCAGTTGGGGGAGGCTTCTTGTGCCAAAAGAGGCATCTGGAGAACGAAAAAGACTCTCCTCCAGCCACCCCTTTTTTGGTGAGAGAACCCTGTAGCTGCCGCTCTGCTTCTCCAATGGGCCGGCACATGTTGTGCTTTCTTTGGTGGGGCTGGACTCCAGCCGCACTGAAAAAAGCATGCAGTAGCTGCAGGCATCTCACAACAAGGTGGGTGAGAATCCCCGGGACATCCGCCCACCTACCTGCTAGCTGGCCAGGCTGGGCTGGGCTGGGCTGGGCTGGAAGAGGCACATCTGCCAGGAGAAGGAAGAAAGAGTGCTCCAGGAGGGCGGGCAGGCGGGCTGATGCCCTGGGGCTGCACAACAAGTGTACATGTGCAGCAGCCGCAGGACATCTGCCCGAGCTGCGCCGCCGCTGCCACTTGGTGTGGAAAGCTAGGAGAGCGACTGGGCGACCAGGTCAAGGGCTTGGCCAGCCAGGGGTCACCACTGGTTCAGTGACCCACACCAAATCACAGCTACCAGTTCATTCAAACCTGTGCAAACTGGTTGAATACCACCTCCGTGCAGTAGGCTACCACAATGTTCTGTCTTAGGCCCAGTACTCTTCAATGACTTCATAAATGACTTAGATGAAGGAATAGAAGGGGAACTCATCAATTTTACAGATGACAAGTTCAGGGGTAGGCTTCAAAAAAATTAGCAAAAATTAGCAGTTCTCTGCTCAGTTACTGGCTAGGTATGGTCATGGTGGGCATGGTCTAGTTAGCCCCCTGCACCATGGCGGGGGTGTCATTTTCACCCTCCCTGGGCTTTCTTTGAGCCTCCAGGAGGGCAAAAATGGCCTTCCCAGGCTCCGGAGGCTCTCTGAAGGCCAGAAATAGACCTGTTTCTGCCCATCCAGAGCCTTTGGGAGGCCCGTTTTTCACCCTCCCCTGAGCCTCCGTGCAGGCCCTGCACTTACCTGGGATCCAAAACAGGCCACGTGGAGACTCCTGGGAGGGGCGGGGTGGGGTAGGCAGGGCCAGCCAGTTGGTGCAACTACTGGTTTGGTGAACCAGATGTAAAATTAATATCCGGTTTGCCCGAACCAGTTCGAACCGGTAGCATCCCATAACTGACTAAGCTGGCAGGTATAGCCAACACCTTGGAAGACAAGCTCAGGATCCAAACAGATCTTGACAGACTTGAACAATGGGCCCTATCCAGCGACATGATACTTAATATGGAGAAAAGCAAGGTTTTACACCTGGGCAGGAAAAAACAAAGGTACAAGTACAGATTAGGCGAAACCTGGTTCAAAAACAGTAACTGTGAGAGGGATCTTAAAATCCTAGTGGATGATCACTTAAACATGAGTCAGCAATGTGTGGCAGCAACCAAAAAGGCTAATAAAATCCTTGGTTATATAAACAGAGGCATAGAATCAAAATCACCTGAAGTAGTAGCAAGGCCACACCTGGAATACTGCATCCAAAAATGTGTCACCACATTACAAAAAAAGATGTTGAGAATTTGGAAAAAGTTCAGAAAAGAGCAACTAAGATGATCAAAGTTCTGGAAACTAAACCATATGAAGAGCGGGTGAGGGTTTGGGGTCTGGCTAGTCTAGAGAAAAGAAGAATTAAGGGTAACATGATAGCAGTATTCCAGTATTTGAAAGGCTGCCAAAAAGAAGAGGGGGGGTCTTATTTTCCAAAAGATCAGAGGGTAGGACAAGAAACAATGGTTGGAAACTAATCAAGGAGTGAAGCTGTTCTGTACATTCATTTACATTCTTGAAACCCCGCGTTTTGATTGGCCAAAGCGCGGGGTGATCCGATTGGTCTAGCAAGCCGTGCTGATTGGCCCGCTAAGAATCTCCCGCGATTGGTGGAAATGAATCACGGGAGATTCAAAGTGGTTCCATTGGCCGCGGCCGCCGCGGCTTGAGAATAAAAAGCCGCTATTTTTTCCTCAGAGCCAGATCGGTTCCGGGGACCAATAAAAGAGCTAAAAACCAAGTCACCGACTCCGGGTCTCCTTACCGCGATGGACACAACACTGGCGACGAGGGTGAGATCCCGAGGCTGAACCCCATCAAGCATGTGTCCGGAGGAAGCAAGACCGACGAGATGGCCAGCATCGCTCCACCCACGCCCTTTAATCCCGCTAGCGAGGACTGGGAATCATACACGGACAAATTCCTCATGTTTCTCGAATGCAGCAACATGAAGGACACCACCGGGCTGAAGAAACGAGCCGTCTTCCTGACACACTGCAGGCCCGCAGTGTTCAAGATGGTGAAAGCCCTAGCAAAACCCGCTGACGTCAAAGAGATAGATTAGGCCGACTTCGAGCCATTGCTCCGCAACCACTACGCCCTCGCCGTGCCCCCCCTCATCAAGGGGCACGATTTCTATTGGAGGGACCAGAGACCTGGCGAAAGCATCAGCGATTTCGTGGCGGAACTGCGGAACCTAGGGGGCATGTGCGGGTTCTCCGACATGGACGAGGCCCTACGGGACCGTGTCGTGCTCGGACTTCGGGACCCAGTCCTACAGAGTCGGCTAATGGCCAAAGGCGACATCGCCCTCACCGACGCCATCTCTGAAGCCACCGCAGCCGAGGCAACCCGGAAATCGGCGAACCGCATGCGGAGACCGGACGCCGGAGACCGCACTGTGACCACCGACCCAGGACGGGCGACCGAGGCCCAACCGGAAGCAAGTCACCATGAGACCACCACCCACCATGGCAAATTCCACTCCGCCTCCAACACCATGGACGAGGAGGAGGAAATCCACCGGCTCCAGGCGGGATGTGACCAGCGGAATCAGCGGGGTCATAAGTCGGAGACCGCATGTGCCGGGTGCGGAGGCGACCACCCTCGAGCCAAGTGCCGTTTCTTCGATGCAGTCTGCCGGCACTGCGACAAAAAGGGTCACATCGCCCGCGTCTGCCGATTGAGAAAGGCCTACAGCCCCAGACGGTGGGACCACAGCGAGCGGAGACGGGACAACACCCCCCCCAGAGCCAGAGATCGCCAAGCCGACAGCCAATGGGACCGGAGCGGGCGGAACCGACGAGGTGGTGAAAACTGGCAGAAGGAGGAAACCCACCAGACTGTCATCATCGGCCACGCATCAACCACCGATGCCCGAAAAGCCTACGTGGAGGTAGGCATCGAAGGCGAGCCATGCAAAATGGAGGTGGACTCTGGGTCCTACCTCTCCATGATCGCCTGGCAAGAGATCAAACGCTTGGTGCCTACCATCCACAAGGAGGAACTGGAGAACCAGAGACTAATCATCAAAGACTACCAGGGAAACCACATCCCGGTAGTCGGAACCGGACAATTCAAAGTGACATTCAAGGGCCGCACTGCAAAGCTTCACCTGACGATCGTGGACCGAGACCGACCCAGCCTCTTGGGGTTGCAATGGTTCGCACCACTTGGCATCGAAGTCACGGGCATCAACCACATCGCCGAGACCGATTGGGAACAGCAACTAGCACGGGACTTCCAGGAAGTGTTCGACGGCACCCTAGGCAAGTACTGAGGGCCCCCCATCTCCTTCAGCCTAGACCCTAACATTCCCCCGAGACGCTTAAAACCAAGGCGGGTACCTTTTGCACTCAGGCCAAAAATTGACGAGCAAATTGACAAGCTCGTCAAGCAAGGGGTCCTACAACCAATTGACCATGCCCGGTGGGAGACCCCAATAGTCACCCCAGTCAAGCCCGATGGGTCAGTGAGAATCTGCGGGGACTATAAGGCCACCCTAAATTGCGCCTTACAACAAAGCACCTACCCTGTCCCAGTAGTGCAGCACCTTCTACACTCACAGGGGGGAGGCAAGGTTTTTGCGAAACTTGACCTGGCCCAAGCATACCAACAGCTGCCTCTCGACGCAGAAACCGTGGAGGCACAAACCATAGTCACCCACCGGGGAGCTTTCTGATGTAACCGACTCCAGTTTGGAGTCAGCGTGGCGCCTGGAATTTTCCAGAGCCTCATGGAGAGACTCTTGCAAGGCATTAAGGGGGTAGTGCCCTACTTCGACGATGTGCTGGTGTCGGCAACCAACCAGGTAGAACTAGAGGGTCGCCTAAGGGAGGTGCTAACGAAATTCAAGGAAACCGGGCTAAAAGTGAAGAGAGAAAAATGCCAGCTTTACACAGAGTGGGTCGAGTTCCTGGGGTACCTCCTAGATCGGCACGGCATCCACCCAACCGCAAACAAAATCAGAGCCATTAAGGAGGCCCCCACACCCAGGAATAAAATGGAACTGCAGGCATTTCTGGGACTGCTTAATTTTTACAATGTTTTCCTGCCGCAAAAGGCGACCGCAGCGGAACCCTTGCATAAGCTCTTGGACAAGGCGGCCACCTGGACTTGGGGGAAACGCGAGGAAGCCACCTTCAGGAAAACCAAGGACCTGCTCACCTCGGATGCCGTCCTCATCCAATACAATGAGACCCTACCACTCGCTGTCACATGTGACGCCTCACCCTTCAGCGTCGGCGCCATCCTCAGCCACACACTCCCGGATGGAAGAGAAGCACCCATCGCTTTCTTCTCGAGGACACTCACCAAACCAGAGAGGAACTACAGCCAGCTGGACAAGGAGGCCCTAGCCATCGTCGCAGCAGTGAAGAGGTTCCACAAGTACCTCTACGGCCGCAGGTTCACAATCATCACAGACCACAAGCCGTTGCTGGGCATCCTGGCAGGGAACAGGGCCACCCCAAACATCTTATCTCCCAGAATGACAAGGTGGTCCGAATTCCTTGCCACCTACAGCTACCAACTCACACACCAACCCGCTAAGACTATCGCACACGCAGACACGTTGAGCCACTCACCATTACCCGACCTAGACACCGACCCAGCACCCACGACGAGCACCCTCAGCATAGAGACTCTGCCCGATCTACCCATAACCGCATCAGACATTGCCCGAGAAACTAATAAAGACAAACATCTGGCGCGGGTGTTACATTGGATAGAAAAAGGGTGGCCAGAAAAGGACAACGACGAAGCATTCAAAACATTCCGGAACCGGCAAACAGAACTCTCGCTACAAAAAGGGTGTGTACTGTGGGGGGATAGGGTTGTTATTCCGGAAAAACTGCAAGGGCAGGTATTGGGTTTGTTATACGAAGGGCACCCGGGCATAGTTAGAACGAAAGCCCTGGCCAGAAGTTATGCTTGGTGGCCAGGGATGGACAAGCAAATCGAGGCCTGGGTGGCAAGGTGTCAACACTGCCAAGAAACCAGACGGAGCCCTCCTGTGGCACCGATCCTGGAATGGGAAACCCCCAGGGGACCTTGGTCTAGGGTCCACATAGATTTTGCCGGGCCCACCAAGGGACATACATTCCTAGTAACCGTAGATGCTTACTCCAACTGGTTGGAGGTAAGCAACATGAAAACCACCACCACAGAGGCCGTGACTAAGGAACTTAGCAAACTATTCGCAACCCACGGCCTCCTGGATGTCATCGTGTCGGACAACGGGCCCCAATTCACCTCGCTAGAATTTGAAAAATTCCTAGTGGAACGGGGCATACGACATGCACTGACAGCTCCGGCACATCTGGCGGCAAACGGAAGGGCAGAACGGATGGTTCAATTCATGAAAAAAAACCATCCAGAAAATTGAACATGGGGAAATCCAAGAAAAAATAAATAAAATGCTTTTTATACAACATATAACCCCAAACATGACAACAAACAAAAGCCCGGCATAGCTGCTAATGGGGAGAAAACTAAGGTCCTCACTCGACAGACTGCACTTCACATACAACCCGGAAAAACCCTCAAACTCCTCCAGCAAGCACCGGTCCTTTGCGCCAGGTGACGCCGTCTATGCAAAGAACCTAACCGGAGACCCACTATGGGTACCAGTGACCATAACCCAACTGACAGGCCCCCGCTCATACCGGCTGCAAACAACTGACGGACAAGCGTGGAAACGCCACATCGACCAAATAAGATCGAGAATGGCCATAAGAAACACAACCGACACGCAACCAGACACAGACGAACCCCTTAATACAAGCCAAGAGGGGAGGGAATACCCCGAGAACCAAAACCCAAGAGAAAGAAACCAGCCATACTCACCGGCAAGCAGCCAGCCCGAAACTTCACCAGGGAGAAGCAGCCAGGCCAGCTCGACCAGCCCGGAAAGACCAGGCGGGAGCGGTGAAAACCGCAGCTCAAACAGCCCGGGTAGACCGGGAGGGAGCTGTGACAAGCAGCCCGGCAGGGCCTTCCAGACGGTTCCAACGACGAGACCAAGAGGAACAGAGAACCCGACCGAACCTGCCGGGAGCCAACCAACAACTGACCTGCGCAGGTCCAGTAAGCAAGTACGGAGCCCTGCCTACTTACAGGACTACGTCACGTAGGACCAAACCAAGAGGGGAGGGGTGTTCTGTACATTCATTTACAGTCTTGAAACCCTGCTTTTTGATTGGCCAAAGCACGGGGTGATCCGATTGGTCTAGCGAGCCGCGCTGATTGGCCCGCTAAGAATCTCCCACGATTGGTGGAAACGAATTGCGGGAGATTCAAAGTGGTGCCATTGGCCGCGGCCGCCGCGGCTTGAGAATAAAAAGCTGCTGTTTTTTCCTCAGAGCCAGATCAGTTCCGGGGACCAATAAAAGAGCTAAAAACCAAGTCACCGACTCCGGGTCTCCTTACCACGACGGACACGACAGAAGCAACCTGGAATTAAGGAGAAACTTACAAACAGTGAGGACAATTAATCAGTGGAACAGCTTGCCTTCAAATGTTGTGGGTGCTTCATCACTGAAGATTTTGGACAGTCACTTGTCTGAAATGGTATAGCGTCTCCTGCTTGAGCAGGAGCTAGATTGGAAGATCTCTAAGGTCCCTTCCAGCTCTATTCTGATAATTTTAATCACTTTTAATCCATTGTTTTAAATACCATTCCCCTGCTGTCTTATCGGAAGCCTCAACGCTAGAAAGAGTTGTAAAAGAATTGATAACATGGGAAGAAGGCAGAGATATCCTTCACAACCCAAGGCAGTCCCAAGCCCACAAAACAGCTGAGAATCAACAAGTTAACTAATGAGCAGACAGCCAACTCCTGCAACTTTCTCTCTCAGTCTTAACAATGTCATGCTACTAAAATATAATGTAATTGTTCTTCTTTGTTCAAAAACATACAGAATAATGATGTGTACAAAGTAAAAGAAAAGCCATTACTTATCATGTTGTACTTTAAACTACAGATAGAAGGTTGAATGGAAAAAATATGCAGCTCAAGGAGCAAATTCTCAGCTTTTCTGAGACTACATAGGTCTGTGATAGACTGATTCTATAATTTTTAGCAAAAAAATACCAATCTTTACATTCAAGAAAATCTCTTAATCAGGGCAAGTTCAAACATTTACCAGCTGATGATTTCAACATCAAACAAAGAGAAATATGTATTAAATGTACCTGGACAATTACATAAAAATTAAATAATATGAACACAACATTTGAGGATTGGTCATCAAGTGATAACTTGAGAACAATGCCCATAGAGTTTCTGAATTAGATGCATTAAATATTAAACCACAGAATTATAGCAAAGTAGCAAACTATTGCATTTAGACCAGCGGTGTCAAACTCGTATCGTCACAGCAGTGTCACATGACATATGACTTTTTCCCCCTTTGCTAAACCGGGTGGGGGCATGGTCAGCACGTGATGCATCCGACCCATAGGGTGCAAGTTTGACAGCCCTAATTCAGACTGATTACCTAAAAAACCACCAAAAGTTGCTCCTGGATATGAAGTAGTAGATAATTGTATTAAATAACGGCCATCCACAAGACTAAGTTTTAGTTTGCTTCAACTATAAATATGAATGGATAATTATATGGGATTTGGCTATGCAGTCATAATGAAGGACATTGTTTTTTAAAGGGCTATTATTCCCAACAAGGAAACACAAGCAGTTGGCATACATGCAGCGAATGGAAATACCGTATATACTCGAGTATAAGTCGACCCGAATATAAGCTGAGGCACCCAATTTTACCACAAAAACCTGGGAAAACTTATTGACTCGAGTATAAGTCGAGGGTGGGAAATGCAGCAGCTACTGGTAAATTTCAAAAATAAAAATAGATACCAATAAAATTACATGAATTGAGGCATCAGTAGGTTAAATGTTTTTGAATATTTATTTCAAAGAAAAACAGTAAACTAGCTCTGTAAGTGGAAAAGAGAGCCAACAAAACCAATATGGTATCAACAATAACTTTAAAAGTACAAAAACCTTAGCTCAATCAGCAACCAAGCTAAAACACAAGAGTTAAAATCCTTCAAAACTGCATTCCTCCTCCTCATCTGTATGTCCAAACAGAGTTACTCTCTCCCTTGCAAGAAAAAAGCATGTGTATGTGCTGCATGTACATCCTGTTTTGGAGAGCCACCATCTCTTTCACAGCTCTCCCTCATGCCTCCATTGCATGTGCACACATGCCATGGCTCAGTAGTAGGTCAACATACAGATGTCACACTAGGTTCCCTCCTCAAAAGGAACATCCAACCTTTCTTGAGAAGTACAAACTTCATCTGTTCAGGATTGTGGTGACAAAGGTGAAGGAGGATGGGGCTGAGAGAAGGGAAGGGAAGAAAAGATCATTGACAGGGAGAAAGACAGGGAGAAACACCTGGAAGTGTGAGCCCTCGAGTTTCCTAAGGGAAAACCAGACAACAAGGGGAGAGGAGAGGAGGAGGAGGAGGAGGAGAGTTAAAAAAAAAGAGTGGGAAGCCAACTCACGTGTGCCATCAAAGCCAGGGGGAAGCGGGGCTTTCTCCACCTGCTTCTGCCAGAGGAGTGCGGGGGGGGGAGTGCGGGGAAAGGGGGTTCGTGCCGAGGCTCCACAAGCTATTACCAGATTTGCAGCTCCGTTTGTTGGCGAAGCTGGAAGCGCGCCCGTTAATGGGGAAGGAGAGCCCGCAGCTCCGAAAGTCTTTGCAGCGTTGGGGACTGAACAGGAGAGCCGCAAATGCCGCACTCCCCAGGAAAGGGCAGCCCTCTTCCACTCGGCAGCTCCCACCACGGCGCAGCCAGGCACTTTGTCTCGCTGCCCTCGGAGCGCATGCGCTCTTCGCCGCTAGGGTAGGGGGCGGAGGAGGTTGCCTGAGCCTGGCAGTTTGTTGGCGAAGCTGGAAGTGCGCCCGTTAATGGGGAAGGAGAGCCCGCAGCTCCGAAAGTCTTTTCAGCGTTGGGGACTGAACAGGAGAGCCGCAAACGCCGCGCTCCCCAGGAGAGGGCGGCCCTCTTCCACTCGGCGGCTCCCGCCATGGCGCAGCCAGGCACTTTGTCTCGCTGCCCCCGGAGCAGCTCTTCGCTGCTAGGGTAGGGGGCGGAGGAGGCTGCCTGAGCCTGGCGGTTTGTTGGCGAAGCTGGAAGCGCGCCCGTTAATGGGGAAGGAGAGCCCGCAGCTCCGAAAGTCTTTGCAGCATTGGGGAGTGAACAGGAGAGCCGCAAACGCTGCGCTCCCCAGGAGAGGGCGGCCCTCTTCCACTCGGTGGCTCCCGCCACGGCGCAGCCAAGCACTTTGTTTCGCTGCCCCCGGAGCAGCTCTTCGCCGCTAGGGTAGGGGGCGGAGGAGGCTGCCTGAGCCTGGTGGTTTGTTGGCGAAGCTGAAAGCGCGCAACGCAGGAGCTCGCGGGGGCCCCGGGCGCCCGTTAATGGGGAAGGAGAGCCCGCTTGGGGTCACCTGTGTGGCCCTCAGCGGGTAGACAGCCGCGGCGGCGATGCTGCCCTAGAGGCGCGATCGGTTGCAGCCACGCCAGCGCAGGCCAGGCATGGTGCCGTAGCGGCTGACTCGAGTATAAGCCGAGGGCGTTTTTTTCAGCACAAAAAATGGGCTGAAAAACTCGGCTTATACTCGAGTATATACGGTAAACATAATTCTTATCTTTCCACTTTCCAGGTATTCTATAAACATGTGAAAACAGGAATAGCAATAAAAGCAGCCAATTATCACCCACAAAACAGAGGGGAATGAATCATGTGTGGTCAATATCTGAAGACAGAAAGCTGAAGAAATAGTGAAAAAGTACAAGGTTACAGAGAGCTAAATGCTTTTTGTATGATGTTAGATCTTTGATGACCCCACTTCACCATTTAAATTTTCTGTTCATGTGATAAAATAAGCTGGCTGAAAAACAGAAACCTTTGTCAAAAGGACCACAGCACCCCATAATTAAGTGGGGCAAATCTAAGAACAACGTTTTGTCATAATCCTGAAATAATAAGCAAGCATATATGTACTTAGTAAAGAATATTTGGCAAGAGACCCAGTTTGGTATAGTAGTGAAGGCATCAGACTAGAAATTCGGAGACTCTGAGTTCTAGTTCTGCCTTGGGCACAAAACCATCTAGTCTGTCAAGATCTTCTGTATTGGGACCTAACTTTTAAATTATTTGCTATTCCACCCAGGTTGGTGTCATCTGGAAATTTGATGAATTCCCTTCTATTCTTTCTACAAATTGTTTATGAATATGTGGAAGAATACTGGGCCAAAGACAGAACTTTAGGGTACCCACTGTTATGTCCGCGTGGAAGGAAGCCAGGAGTCGGTGACTTTGTATCAAGCTCTTTATTGAAGTCAGGAACCGAACTGGCTCTTAGAAAAACTTTGCAGCTTTTTATTCCCAAGCCGCAGCGGCCGCAGCCAATGGCACCACTTTGAATCTCCCGCGATTCGAATCTACCAATCGCGGGAGATTCTCAGCGAGCCAATCAGCGCGGCTCACCTAGCCAATCCGATCGCCCCGCACTTTGGCCAATCAAAGCGCGGGGATCTCAAGAATTCAAATGAAGGTACAGAACACCCCTCCCCTCTTGGTTCAGTCCTACGTAGCGTAGTCCCGTAGGTAGGCGGGGCTCCGTCTTTGCCTACTGGACCTGCGCAGGTCAGTCGTAGGTTGGATCCCAGCCAGTTCGGTCGGGGTCTCTGTTTCTCCGGACTCCGTCGTGGGAACTGCCTGGTCTGTCTGGCCGGGCCGCTCTCCGCAGCTCCCTCCTGGGCTACCCGGGTTGGTTGAGCTGCGGGTTTCGCCACTCCCACTTGGTCTTCCCGGGTTGGTTGAGCTGGCCTAGCTATCTCTTCCTGGCGAGGTTTCGTGCTGGCTGCTCGCAGGTGAGTATGGCTGGTTTCTTTTTTCTGGGTTTTGGTTCCCGGGGTATCCCCTCCCCTCTTGGTTTGTGTTGAGGGGGTTGGTTTTGTTTGGTTGTGTGTCGGTGGTGTCTTGTGTGGCCGTCCTCGATCTTAACTGATCGATGTGGCGTTTCCACACTCGTCCGTCAGTTGTTTGTAGCCGGTACGAGCGTGGGCCTGTTAGCTGTGTTATGATTGCTGGTACCCATAATGGGTCTCCGGTTAGGTTCTTCGCGTAGACAGTATCGCCTAGTGCGAAGGTTCGGTGTTTGCTGGTGGAGTCTGGGGGTTTCTCTGGGTTGTAAGTGGGGTGTAGTCTATCGAGTGGGGACCTTATTTTCCTCCCCATTAGCAGTTCTGCCGGGCTTTTATTTGTTGTGCTGGTCGGGGTTAAGTGTTGTATGAAAAGTAATTTATTTATTTTGTCCTGGATCTACCCGTGGTTTATTTTCTGCATGTTTTTTTTTTAATTGAACCATCCGTTCCGCCCTTCCATTCGCCGCCGGATGTGCCGGGGCTGTCAGTGTGTGTCGTATGCCCCCTTCCGCTAGGAATTTTTTGAATTCTAGGTGAATTGGGGCCTGTTGTCAGACACGAGGATGTCCGGGAGGCCGTGTGTTGCAAAGAGTTTGCAGAGTTCTTTGGTCACGGCTTCCATGGTGGTTGTTCTCATGTTGCTTACCTCCAGCCAGTTGGAGTAAGCGTCTACGGTTATTAAGAAAGTGTGTCCTTTTGTGGGCCCGGCGAAATCTATGTGGATTCTAGACCAAGGTCCCCTGGGGGTTTCCCACTCTAGGATGGGTGCTGTGGGTGGGCTTGGTCTAGTTTCCTGGCATCGTTGACACCTTGCTACCCAGGCCTCGATCTGTTTGTCCATCCCTGGCCACCAAGCGTAACTTCTGGCCAGGGCTTTCGTTCTAACGATGCCCGGGTGCCCCTCGTGTAACAGTTCCAAAACCTTCCCTTGTAGTTTTTCCGGGATGACCACCCTATCCCCCCATAGTATACACCCTTTTAGTAATGAGAGTTCTGTTTGCCGGTTCCGGAATGTCCTGAAGGTCTCGTTGTTGTCCTTTTCCGGCCACCCTTTCTCTACCCAATGCAAAACCCGCGCCAGACGTTTGTCTTTATTAGTTTCTCGGGCAATGTCTGACGCGGTTATGGGTAGGTTGGGTAGAGTCTCTATGCTGAGGGTGGTCGTCGTGGGTGCTGGGTCAGTGTCTGGTTCGGGTAACGGTGAGCGGCTTAAGGCATCCGCATGGGAGATAGTCTTACCGGGTCGGTGTGTGAGCCCATAGTTGTAGGCGGCCAGGAATTCGGACAACCTTGTCATTCGGGGAGACAGAATGTTCGGGGTGGCCCCTTTCCCTGCGAGTATTCCCAGCAGCGGTTTGTGGTCGGTGATGATGGTAAACATCTGGCCGTAGAGGTACTCGTGAAACCTTTTTACTGCAGCAACGATAGCCAAAGCCTCTTTGTCCAGCTGGCTGTAGTTCTGCTCCGGTTTGGTGAGGGTCCTTGAAAAGAACACGATGGGTGCTTCCTTTCTGTCGGGGAGAGTGTGGCTGAGGACAGTGCCGACACTGAAGGGTGATGCGTCGCATGTGATTGCTAGAGGTAGGGTCTCGTTGTACTGGATGAGGACGGCATCCGAAGTGAGCAGGTCCTTGGTTTTCCTGAAGGCGGCTTCCTCGCGTTTCCCCCAAGTCCAGGTAGCCGCCTTGTCCAAAAGCCTATGTAAAGGCTCCGCCGCGGTCACCTTTTGGGGCAGGAAGACATTATAAAAGTTAAGTAGCCCCAGAAACGCCTGCAGTTCTGTTTTTGATCTGGGTGTGGGGGCTTCCTTGATGGCTTTAATTTTTTTGTCGGTGGGGTGAATGCTGTGTTGGTCTAGGAGGTATCCTAGGAATTCGACCCGCTCTGTGTACAGCTGGCATTTTTCCCTCTTCACTTTAAGCCCGGTTTCTTTGAATCTCGTTAGCACCTCCCTTAGGCGACTCTCAAATTCGGCCTGGTTGGTTGCCGATACTAGTACATCGTCGAAGTATGGTACCACCCCCTTGATGCCTTGTAAGAGTCTTTCCATAAGGCTCTGGAAAATTCCAGGCGCCACGCTGACTCCAAATTGAAGGCGGTTGCATCTGAAGGCTCCCCGGTGGGTGACTATGGTTTGCGCCTCTGCAGTTTCCTCATCGACCGGCAGTTGCTGGTATGCTTGGGCCAGGTCGAGTTTTGCGAAAACTTTGCCCCCTCCCAGTGAGTGTAGTAGATGCTGCACTACGGGGACGGGGTAAGCGCTTTGCTGCAAGGCGCCATTTAGGGTGGCCTTGTAGACCCCGCAGATTCTCACTGACCCATCAGGCTTGATTGGGGTGACTATGGGGGTCTCCCACCGGGCGTGGTCTATGGGTTGTAAGACCCCTTGCTTGACGAGCTTGTCAATTTGCTCGTCGATTTTCGGTTTGAGTGCGAAAGGTACCCGCCTTGGTTTTAGGCGTTTCGGGGGAACGTTTGGGTCTAGGCTGAAGGATATAGGGGGCCCTCGGTACTTGCCTAGGGTGCCGTCGAACACTTCTTGGAAGTCCCAGGCCAGTTGCTGCTCCCAGTCGGCTTCGGCGATGTGGTCGATGCCCGTGACTGCGATGCCTAGCGGTGCGAACCATTGAAGTCCCAGCAGGCTAGGTCGGTCTCGATCGATGATGGTCAGGGGAAGTCTTTCGGTGTGCCCCTTGTATGTCACTGTGAATTTTCCTGTTCCGACTACAGGGATGCGGTTTCCCTGGTAGTCTTTGAGGATTAATCTCTGGTTTTCTAGTTCCCTTCTCTGGATGGTAGGCACCAAGCGTTTAATTTTTTGCCATGCTACCATTGAGAGGTAGGACCCGGAGTCCACCTCCATTTTACAGGGTTCGCCTTCGATGCCTACCTCCACGTGGACCTTTCTGGCATCTGTGGTTGTTGCGTGGCCGATGGTGACCGTCTGATGTGTCTCTTCTCTCCGCCGGATCTTGCCCCCTCGTTGGGTTCGTCCGTTCTGTTCCCCAATGGTTGTCTGCTGGGTGGTCTCTGGTCCTGGGGGGTGGGCTCTCTCATTTCCGCTTGCTCGGGTCCCATCGTCTGGGGCTGTGGGTTTTCTTGAGGCGGCAGACGCGGGCTATGTGGCCTTTTTTGTCGCAGTGCCAGCAAACGGAGTCGAAGAACCGGCATTCGGATCTGGGGTGGTCGCCTCCGCAACCGGCACACACGGTCCTCGACTTATGACTCCGCCGGCTGCGCTGGTCGCAGCCTGCCTGGAGATGGTGGATGTCTTCCTCCTCGTCTGACGTGCCCGAGGTGGAGTGGAGTTCGCCCTGGTGGGTGGTAGTATCAGGTCGGGCCTCGGTCGACCTTGCAGGGTTGTTGTTTGTGGTGCGGTCCCCGGCGTTCGGTCTCCGCATGCAGTCTGCTGATTGTCGGGTTGCTTCAGCTGCTGTGGCTTTGGAGATGGCATCGTCGAGAGCGATGTTGCCCTTAGCCATCAACCAACTTTGGAGAACGGGGTCCCAAAGGCCGAGCACGATTCGGTCCCGCAGGGCCTCGTTCATATTGGAGAACTCGCATAGTCCTCCAAGGCGCCGCAGCTCTGCAATGAAATCACTGAAACTCTCGCCCGACTGCTGGTCCCGCCGATAAAATTAGTGTCGTCAGATGAGGATGGGTACGGCTGGAGCGTAGTGTTTCCGGAGTAATGGCTCGAGGTCCGCCCAATCCATCACGGTAACATCGGCGGGTTTGGCTAGCGCTTTTGCCATCTTAAACACTGCAGGCCTGCAGTGCGTTAGGAAGATGGCTCGTTTCTTTGGTCCCGTGGCATCCTTCAGGTCGTTGCATTCGAGGAACATGTGGAATCTGTCCGTGTAAGATTCCCAGTCCTCGCTGGTGGGGTTGAAGGGGGTTGGTGGCACAATGCTGGCCATCACGTCGGTTGGCTGACTTCCGTCGGACACGTGCTTCGGTTCAGGATAAGAATCCCATCCTCGTCGCCAGTGTTATGTCCGCGTGGAAGGAAGCCAGGAGTCGGTGACTTTGTATCAAGCTCTTTATTGAAGTCAGGAACCGAACTGGCTCTTAGAAAAACTTCGCGGCTTTTTATTCCCAAGCCACCGCGGCCGCAGCCAATGGCACCACTTTGAATCTCCCGCGATTCGAATCTACCAATCGTGGGAGATTCTCAGCGAGCCAATCGGCACGGCTCGCCTAGCCAATCCGATCGCCCCACACTTTGGCCAATCAAAGCGTGGGGATCTCAAGAATTCAAATGAAGGTACAGAACACCCACTACATGCCAAAATCCCAGGAGCTGCATCAGCAAATAAATTCTAACTGATGAAATGGGGAATATATTTTTGTTAATGAATGAATAAAGTAAAACTGTACCTGCCTACAGTTCTATTGAAAAGGCAGGTGCATTTTCTATGAGCTAACAGCTCCTTATATAAACTGTGCGATATTTGGATGATGTAGAATTCTTCTGCAATAAAACACAAGGAAAAGTATTTTAATAATATTTCTTCATAAGTTTTCGGTTATACTGTTGTTGACTGATAAGAGTTGTTTTTATTTGATTTTCATGTAATCTAAAATGAACAATTATAGCCTTCATTACAATGGTGGGATTCAATTTTTTTTTTACTCCTGGTTTTGTGGATGTGGCTTGGTGGGCATGGCTTGGCAGAAGGATAATGCAAAATCTCCAGTCAGAGGTGGAATTTGGCAGTTCTCCGAACGACTCAAAATTTCTGCTTCCAGTTCTCCAGAACTGATCAGAACTTGCTGAATACCACCTCTGCTTCATTATAACCATCTTTATTCTGTTTATTATTCTGTTTATCAAATAATTTCTGTTTGGATATTCAGCTATATCTAATTAGTGTATACAAATTTACAGGGACTGTTTTTATTAGTAAAGAAAATCTGCAGCTAGTGCTAACATTTACAGTATAATCATTTCCCAGAATGGTTATTTAAATGCCACTGCAGTCTAACTATGCAGAAGATTATAGCCCAATATAAGTAACATTATTCCCAACAATATGAGCCATCCAACAATGGAACTAACTTCTTAGAAGAATCATGGATTTAAGCAGAGTCTACAAAGCTATCTGTCAGCGTCCATTTAAATGCATTCTTACACTTAACATCCTACATACAGTAATCACACTCAACCTATGACTTTGTTAGCTTTTTTAAGTTCATTTCAGTGAGGTAGAACCTCTTCTTTAAAATATATAGTTCAAAATATTATTACATTTTGACTCCTGGAAATCCATGTCTGTCAATGTAATAGTTGAATGACTTTCCAGGCTGGAGAATTTATCTCGGGAATAAGGAAGGGATACAAGGCTGTAATGCACAGAGATGTTGGGACTGTGAGGGAGAGCTGGATATTTTTATCTGATCTTTCCAAATATTCTGGGCAGTCAAGTGTGATAACCTTCAATTTTCTCAAACAAGAACAGAAGAAGGCCAGTACTCTTCAATATCTTCATTTATGAAGGGATCAGGCGATATAAGGAGAACTCATCAAATTTGCAGATGACACTAATCAGGGAGGTATAGCCAACACTTCACCAGTCCGTGAAACAATTTCTACTGGGCCGCCGGTTTGCTGGGCGCCGCCATCTTGTTTTGCTGAAAAAGTGCTTCTGGTGAGCTTTTCCGGTTAGAAAGCGGCACTTGGGTGCTGAAAGAATCCTCGCGCCTTAGTTTCATCGAGGTGGGGGGGTGGCTTCGAACCGTCACGAAGCCATCACGAAGCCGTCATGAAGCCCTTCGACACAGGTACAAAGGAGGAGTTGAAGGTGGCGGGGAGAAGCGAGGGACAGCTGGCTGGCCGGTTGCTCGGCTCGCCTTGTCATACGTGCTGATGCCGGTACCGGGCTGTGGATGATTTTGTGATGCCGGTACCGGGCCGTAGCACAAAAAAAGTTGGGGGCCACTGCTTTAGAAGATAGATCTGAGGTGCAGACTTGAACACTGGGCCCTGTCCAACAGAGTGCAATTCAGTGGTGAGATGGGAATGAGAAGGAGGCAGAGAAGGAAGAAGGGAGGGAGGAAGAAAGGAAGGAAGGAAGGAAGGGAGGGAGGGAGGAGATTAGGAAGGAGATTGGAATGAGTGGGAGGGTCTGAGCTGAGGGAATTCCTGCCTCAGCACTTGACCATCGGCAGCCCTGCTGCCCTTTCTCCATTCCCCTTGCTCCCTTCTCCTGGGCTCTCGGTGGTCTCCCATTCTATTGCTGAGGATGCTTTACTTACAAATCTGGGTCTCCTCAAATGAAGAAGGCCCCACTTTGCCCTCACACACCCACCATGAGCAACCTGGCTAAGGAGAGTGAGCACAGCAGTACCAGCCTCGAGGAGGAGGTAAGTGCAGATGGGCGCCCCTTTGAGAAGTGGGACCGCACTGCACTGCAGGGTCCAAGTGCCCTGGGAGCTTGAGAGTTGCTCTCTTCTGCCCAGGGCTCCAGCAGCTTGTGCCACCACCCAGCGGGCCGCGTGGCTTGAGAGAGATGGCAAGGCTTTCCTAGTGAATTAGGCTTGCCTTTGTCTCGCCTTCCTCTGCTGGAGACTGCCAGATCCCCACTTCCAGCCTTGCCTGGCCCCTTGCAGGAGGTGGAGGATGCTGCTGCTGCGTGTGGAAGCGCAGGTCTTTGAAGAGGAGGGGGTAGCACAGGAGCTGTGTGAGGGAAGGCAAGGCACCATCTTTACCACACTCGATTGAAAATGGGGATTCCCTTTCAAGAACAGCCAGACTCCCTCGTGCAGGACCTGGGAATGCTGCTCCCCTGCCACCTCTTCTTGCTCTCCAGAGATTTGCCAAGGCAGAAGTTGGACTTGGAGGAAAGTGCTTCCAGCATACTTTCTCCTCCGCGCTTCCACACATAGCAGTGTCATCCTCCATCTCCTACTTTTCTGGGAGGGTGCAGGGAAATGCCAACAACAGGGAAGCGCCAATGATGTCTGGGATTGGGAGAATGTCTCCTTTGGCACACACAGACACACGCCATTCCAACCTTGGTGATGTTTATCCATATCTGAGCTTACAGTCAATCATACCTGGGCTAGGGGAGAAGAGCCTTTCCTTCCTCTGTGGATAAAAGTCCTCAAACTTGGAATGCAGTGCATGTGTGTGTGAGAAGGTGAGAAGCTTTTGGGGCACTGAATTGTCCCCATGTTGAATTGGCCAGTGCGACTTGTTGCATCCTGACCCAGCTGTCCTGTATCAGCTGCGCCCACTGAGTGACATTGAGCCAGCCACGCCTACCCAGCCATGCCCACCTGGTCGTGCTGACCCAGCTACTGGTCCTTTTGAGGGCAAACGTAGTGCTGATGTGGCCCTCAGTGAAATTGAGTTTGACACACCCCTGCTCTCCATGAAATGTATGGGTTTCCTGTGGTCACTTACATCATGCTAGGACTCAATGCTAACAGTTCAAAGCAGGAATTTCACAAATGCATTTGAACTTCTGGGATATACTAGAATATGTGAAACACTGCAGATTGTGAACATCTCAAGTCATATTAGAGGATTGTGAAAAAGATCCTTATGATTTAGCTGCCACATAGACTTCTTGCCCTCTTAATATTTATAAATACCATATAGAGAAAATTCCAGAAGTAATTATCACTAAAAGGCATACTATGCTGTGTGTTAGCTCATCTACATGAAGACTACATTAAAGTAAAAGCTGCTGCAGCTCAAAAAAGCACAAATTAAATGATGCATGTTTCAATGCATATACAGAATGAGTATTTGCAGCAAGTACAGTGTTGTTGTTTTTTTATTAAAGTAATCTCCTGTCATGGTTTGTGGAGCAGATATGACTTCATGGTTTAGTAGTGCAGAAAGAGGTCATAATGACCCTGCTTATATATAAAATGCATGTATTTTGTGATGGGAAACTGGGGGGGGGAGTCACTTTCTTGTCGTCAACTAAGGAGTCTAATCTTTTTTCATCGCATTATTAGATTTTTATTTTATTTTATTATTTTTATTAACTCATGGTCGTGGATATACTTAATATTCCACTCTAGGAGGCACTGGAAGGCCAACTAAAGAATAATAATAAGTAGTTGACTGAAGTGCAGTGCAACTGTTTGGATAGATTCTGCTGTTTTAAGGGCCTTTACTTCTGCCTTCAGGGAAGGCAGCTACATGTGTGAAAGAAGTCACTGCACTCCCTCCCAGAGAAGAACCCAGTATCTTGGCAATGGCTGTGATGAAATAGCTTTCCTAAAGTCAGACACACAATTACAACACTTCAAGGAGTGAAGTGAGAGAAGTAGAACTTCTCAATTCAAGTTTCTTCCCTGGCAGAGCATGGACAGGTGGCAGGTAAACAAGGCAGTTTGTAAAGAACTCCTCTGAGCAAACCTAATTTCTTGGTTTATTACATTTACTTTAAATAATTGCTGTACGGTCTGTGGTTCCCTTTCTTAGACAAATGTTTTGAGTATTGTTACTGAGAGGGCAAATAACTGATTTTTCTATGAAGGCATTCTAGGGCTTACTGGATACCACTGCATGATTAGCAATAAGATTAAAAAGGAACAGGCCAAATGTAATGCAATTGAAGTATCAGCCTGTAGCATGAAAAACAAGAATCAGTTATCTGAGCTTCAATAAGACAGCTCCTTACAGTATACTATTTGGGATATAAAGTTAGGGTCTTTAACTGATATTTTTGTCTACTTCCATGCTAACTAGAAGTGCTTGGGCATTTTCCAGAGGCAAATGGGAAAATGTCCACCCTATTAGGGTGCAAAGTCCTTTCCTTTTGTATGTGCACCATTTGTACTTTTTATGAAATCTCTAGATTCTGCAGATGCTACTATGCCGGTGAAGGGAGTTGTACTTTTAATGCATTAGAATACTCTCTCCTGGAAATCTGTGTTATGGGATATCCTAAATCCTAATGACTGAAAACTTCACTTAACCAAACAGAACATTATAAAATCCCAAAGGAATGACATTTTTTAATCAGTTGCAGCAAAAACTGTATATTTAGTGGCAGATCAAGAAACGAAAAGAAAGTTGGAACTTTCAAAATGCACTGCAATCATGGAGGGCTGCCTGTGGCTGATTTGTTATGATACTCTGCCAACAAAGTAAAATGCTTTTTCGTGCTGTGGAGTAAAACAAGTCCCATGAAAGGAAACCTCAGCAGGACTTTCCTCTCTTTCAGTCAAAACTAGGAGGGATCACTTGGAGTAGGTTTCTTAGCACTTGACGCCTGTCCTTTGTGCCCACAGAAGTAGCCCCAACTCCAGCAAGTGGAATCCATGGTTTGGGCCACTGGTCAGTCTTCAATGGTAGAGTATGGTTGAAAGGGAGAGAACAGGATTAGCTCCCTAAAAGGGAGCTTGTGCAAACTGAAGGGTCAGCCAAGGAGCTGAGGCTTAGCAGAACTAGTCCATAGAAGATTCAGGAGCAAGGTATGATCAGCTGTGTTTATTGCCCTCAAAGCTTCCTATTCCACAAACATACAAAACGTACAAGAGATACCTAGAGAAAAGTTCTCATTTTCTCGGACAATTGCTATTTCTTTTCCAAGTACTGTATTTTTCAGAGTAGCAGATGCACTTTTTTTCACCCCCAAAAGTGGGTGGAAATGTCTGTGCGTCTTATACAGCGAATGTTGCCGAAGCCCCACCCATCCACCGGCCCCCACTCTTTGGCCTCTGCCTCCCAGCAATTTGTCTCCTGGCAGCAAACAGCAAATAGCCTGTTTCAGCTTCAGCACATCCTGAATAGCACAAGCAGCTGATTGTTGGTTGGAACGGCCTCCTGACAATCACAGGGCTGCCAAGCTTGAGTGATAGTTTGGAGTGAGACACTGCGAGGGAGCGGAGTGACCGAGCCCGAGGGAGCGAAGCGACCGAGGGGGGGGGGATGGTGTGGAAGGGGGGTGTCCCCCCTTCCACGGTAGGGAGCTTTGACAATTTTACATTTTAAATGGTGCAATCTGATGCATACTTTAGTCATGATTTGGACATATACATACATACATACATGCAAGCAGCACCAATGTACTTGAACCGGATTTGTAAGATATTAATAATGCAGTTCACTGACCATGAATAATTGAAGTTCCTGACTTGTAACTGCAGTATTCTACCTCAACTGACTTTATTAGCTTAGTGATGTACTATAGACCACTATAGGATGAATTCAATGTGCAACAAAAAGACAAAAACCCGAAACAACTATAGAGATAATGCAAATACATCAATGGGTATTCTTCTTTCTGTATCAAATACCATACTACATGCCAATATCAAATGCTATAGTCTCAGTCTTTAATTATATACTAACTTGTTGACTGAAATAGGGGTTCATAATTTCAGACATGTATAAACTAAACATTTAATCAAATAATGAGTGCTTCATATAAATATACATATTGTTAACTGTAAAACTCATCTACTGTATTCTGAAGCTTGAGCACAGTGAGGAAACAGTATATTATTTATTGGGTAAGTTTAGATTCTGAACTTAATGGTCTTACTGCTCTTTGGATGGTAAATTGTGTTAAGATTAGAATATGTTCTAGTTGAGTCAGGGCTATCCCAATTTGGGGCTGAGAAGCCTACTGGCATCAAAAAAAGTCCTTATTGAGTCCTTATCTAAGGGTTTGAAAATATGATAATAATGTAGTACAGTCCTGTCGATCTGGTGCATGGAGACCTAGGATTTAAACTCAAAGGAGAAAGAGGAAAAAGTGATTCCTTCATCCACTGCCAGAGATGTAATCCTGTCAGTCCTCCAACCTTTCTATTAAGTATTTTGCAAAAAAGCTGCCCAGCCCCTTTATAGATCAGCCTGGCGCGCTTCTCGCCTTGCTGGTTTGGGAAGACTCTTTTGGATCAGCTAAAAGAGAGCATAAGGCGTGTAAAGGGGTGGTAATAATAATTATAATAATAATAAAATTTAAAATAATAATAATTTTATTCAGAGTTGTGTTGGATCTCTTTTTTTGGGGGGGGGGGTTGTCCCATTCTTTCTTGGTGTTCTTTCTGTCCTTTTTGCTTTTTTAAATGGTCTTTCTCCCCTGGGTCAGAAATCCAGCCAGAGAAAATAAAGAAACATCACCAAAGATTTAAACACCAAAGGGTTAAATGGAAGCCACTCCGTTGGCTTTGCTTACCATTGTTATTACTGGCCGAGGCTGGAAAGAGGCTTTGCCAGCCCCCTCGTGTCCTTCTTTGGAAAGCCTAGGGCAGCTGGCTTGTCCCAGAGGACATTGCAGAGAGGGAGAGGGCGGGGCAAAGTGGCTGCGAGCGCCCCGGGCGGCGAAGAAGCCTCCTGCTCTTCGCTTTCCTGAAGCGATTTGCTAATGATCGGCATCGTGACAGTTACGGGACGCCGGCAGAAGGATTAAGGCGGGAAAAGAGGCGCGGTGGGGTGGCTGAGCAGGGCGGGGTGGCTGGGCAGGGCAGGGCGGCGCTGGGAGCTCATCCTTCTCCTAAGCTAAGGGGAATATTCGGAATATAATCAGAGAATGTAGGGATATTTTTGTACATTCCATGATTTGGGGGGTTTAGCGTGAGATTTTGTTTATCAGAGTGAGACAGTCAAAATTGATTGAATTGCGTGAGTCTCACGCTGATTGCGTGAGAGTTGGCAGCCCTGCAATCAGCTGTTTCGGGCTGCAAGTATTGCCATTGCCTATTGCCACCTCCATGTGCCCATTTTCTGCCTGTTCCGATCCCCGCCACCTGGAAAGGCCAAAACTTGGGGCGCACAGTAGCCAAAAACGACACATGGGGAGGCTGAAAATGGGGTGTGGAGGCTGAAAATGAGGCACATGGAGGCAGTGATAGGCAATGGCAATCCCTGCAGCCTGAAACAGCTGATCAAGAGGCTGATCCAACTGACAATCAGCTGCTTGTGCTAATCAGGCTGTGATGAAGCTGAAACAGGCTGTTTGCTGTTTGCTGCTAGGAAACAAGTTGCTGGGAGGCAGAGGCAGATTTTTTTTTGTTTTTTCCCCCAAAGTTAGGTGCATCTTTTACTTCGGAGCATCTTATACTTTGAAAAATATGAGTTTTTAATGTAAACAGATATACCCAGTGGTGGGATTCAAATTTTTTACCTACCGGTTCTGTGGTCGTGGCTTGGTGGGTGTGGCAGGGGAAGGATAATGCAAAATCTCCAGTCAGAGGTGGGATTTGCCAGTTCCCCAAACTATTCAAACTTTCCATTACCGGTTCTCCAGAACTGGTCAGAACCTGCTGAATACCACCTCTGATACACCGTAACATTCCTGAATTGTCCAAAAAGACCAAAAGTTTCCAAAAATTCTTAATTCCTCGGTGAAATCTAGATTCTGATTTCAAGGCATTCTTCAGTCACCGCTCTCATATTTTGCTTTAAGTCTATGTGTAATTCAATATTATTTGCTGTTCACTTTTAAACATTTATGTAAGAAATCTTTTTAAAATATATATGCCATCTTCCAAACCCAGGTTATCCCAGAGTAGCTTACAACATAATGACAACAAAAAGGTATCTTACTTAAGGAGACAAAACTTTCTTAACATGTTGTTTATTGGATATTTTTAGGATCAGAAAAAGAACACAAATGGACTACAGAGACCAATTATATTCAGAAGCATATACATGTGTGCACACTCACGCACATGCACAATAAGTCTATATGATTGTGACAAGAAAATTGCTGATAAAAACTACTTTGAAGGCATCCTGTTCATCAATAGTTTGAATCCATTCATAACTAGTTGATGCAGGTGCGTCACAAGCAGGACACTGTAAGCCAGCAGTCTTCAACCTTTCTGGCTTGGCAGGCTGGTGGCGGCCACAGTGGGGTAAGAGGGGATGGTATTGTATGCACACATGCACCACTTTCACAAAGTCAGCTTTGCACATGCATGCCCAATACTTCCATGATTCCATTCCCCAATGGACTGCAGTCCAGCACTGGGCGGAGGAACTAGGGGTTGGGGACCCCTGCTATAAGCAAACCATTTTGGAGGGGGGGGGTGATTTGGCTCTGAATTTAGAATTCAGAACTCTATACTATTTTGGCTAAGTAGGAATCTGTTCTGATGGCTCCTGGAAGACTTCTGGGGAATATCAGGTTATAATCCCTTTGGAAAAGGAACTGAAGAAGAGAACCAATGCAAACCCTTCTGTAAAGTTGTCTATGAAACTACAGTGGAGTCACCAGGAATACTTTTTTTGATTCAAAAAAAAATTAAAATTAAATATCAGGTACATCTGGGGGCCCAATAGCATACTGTATTGCTTGCATGTTATCTTTCAAAATAGTATTTGAAAAATAATTTACAAATAGGAAGATGAGGCACTGAAAGAAGCAAATAGACAAAGATCATGAAACCTATTAACATACGATAATATTTTAAAACAAATTACAACTGTGTTGTTACAAAAGTTGAAAACTTCAACTTAAAATGCATATAATTTTCATTTGTTATGCAATCTATTCTTACAATAGAAAAGAAGATCCAATATTAAAACTACAGTATTTTATACTCTCACAATTTAACCAAATACATGGTTGAATATATTTATCTTTCCAATACAACTGCAAAATATCTGTTTTTTTAATATATATATATATTAAAATGAATATCATGTAGTCAAGGTTCAATAAACCAAGGAAGGAGTAATCTGCTTCCTCAGCAATGTTTTTTGAAAAGCAATGATCATTTAGCATTTTGCTCCAAAGCAGAGTACTCTGTTTCTGAAACCTTGGAAGTATCAATCAGCTTTGTAAGGCCAGTTTTAGCTGAGTATTTAAAAATAAATGCCTTCATGAGTTCATACTTATAGTTTTGATTGATAAAGCTATAGAGGATGGGATTGATGCAACAATGAACCAGAGAGAAGCACTGAGTAACGTGAAGGGCTGCATAAAGGAAGTTCTCCATTTGGCAACTAAACGGTATAAAATGGAAGGCCAACAAGAAGTCAAGCAGGACAACTATGTGGTAGGGCAGCCAACAGACAAGAAATACAAGGACATAGGAAAAAATAATTTTCACATTACGCTTCCTCTCTTGATCATTAGAGGCCAATACAGCTGCGGCTAAAAGACAATTGGAAATAGCAATGACAGGAAAAGGAATGACAAAACCTATAATAACAGAGGTTAGCTCTATGCCAGCTAGCCACTCCTTTGCAGTCTCTTCTGGATAGGCAGGGCGACAGTAGGTTTCATTGTTGGAGGAAACCGTCTTAAGGTAATAGGTATCAGGAAGGGCTGCAAAGAAGGCAAAGAGCCATACCAAAATGCAAATGCAATAGCGGAGTCTCTTCTTTTTAACACTGCTGGCAGGTTTGAAGCAAGCAACTGAGAGGTACCGGTCCACACTCATACATGTCAGGAAGAAGATGCTGCCATATAGATTGATGGAGAACACCAGGTGAGCTACCTTGCATGAGATTTCCCCCATGTTCCACTGGCTGTGTTGAACAAAGGAGACTACCCAGATGGGAAGAGTGATGATCACACAAAGGTCTGCCACAGCAAGGTTGAAGATGTATAAGTGGGTTTCATAGCCAGTAAGTTTTGTTTGAAAATTCATCCAGACAACCACAAAATTGGCCACTAAGCCAATCATAAAAATAAAAATATACAAAAAGGAGAGGGTATAAAGCAGAGCAGTTTTGTTAAGCACATTTGGGCACAACAAGGAGTCCACGGTGATACACTCTCCATTGTTGCAGGTTACATTGGTTTCATTGAGATTCTCCACATCCACAAGATTGAATATTGGAGGCATGTCAATCGTATTCATTGCAGACGATTTTTGATGAAATGAGTCTGTAAAAAAGAACAAAACAGACATGAGTAATTTAGTTGAAGAACAGACATTATTTGAAGTTGCCTTTATATCAAGTAACTTGTGACTTCCACAAATGTACTGCAGGTTTTAGGTAATGAAATATGTAGTTTCTTAGAAAATAATAAATATATAAAGAGGTATTCTTTTCTTATTATATCTACAAAATGAGTGTAGGATAGATTTGAGATGATAATATGAACTGTCATAAAACAATTTAAGTTAAATATGATTATTTCGTAAAACTTGAATGAATAAAAGTATAGTCAAATGATTAACAATGATATTAATGTATTTAATACTTGATTGAAAATATGAGAATATATACAATGTAATTGTAATTGAAGACTATGAAATGGAAGCACAAAACAATTTGTAAACCAACCGGCACACTGTATGTACTGTGTTTCTCATATAATAAGGCCGGGTTTTTTTTTTTTTTTGAGGCCCCCCAAAATGGCTACGCTGTCTTTTCGGGGGTGACTTAATTCCCCCCCCCTGCATCTTTGGGTGGGCGGGCGACGACGGCTTGGATGTTGATCTCGACGTTGGTGGGGCACTTCGTATCGGGGTCAATGCAGGCAGCACCATATCCAGGTGTGCAACAAAAGTACTTCCTAATGGCAAGCCCCCACCACCACCATTCCACCCCATTTCGCATGTTTTAATATAGGCCTTAATTTGGGGGGAGGGGCTTAATTTCATTTCATGCCTATAAAACATGCTGGAACTTCCTATTGGGGGAGGCCGTATTGTTGGAGAAACAGGGTATATATATGGAAGATGGCTTGATGTTTTTATGTTTTGTTTGTCTATGTTCATTTTAAAAACCAATAAAAATTAAAAAAAAAAGTATTGCAGGTTTTGGCTAGGCAGAATTTTATACATGCCATTGTGTAAGTCATTTTAATTTCAAAAAACTGCAGATATAGAATAAGGAAGACCCAAAACTGTAAGCTGTATGAAAAAGAAACAACACCACGAGTCCTATTCTTATCAGGAAAAGTAAGGTTAAGAGACATTCTTATTCCTTGGACAAGAAGCGCTCTTTTAAACTGGACAGGGCAATCACTACTGATTTATGGTGCTAGCAGCTTTTTCTATTTTACTGGGGTAAAAATGAAGATTACATGGGGAGGGGGAGTTTCAGAACGAAATAGTACAACCATTCCTGAGTCAAGCTGAAATCCTAGTGATTGTATGGACACACCCTTGTTGGCAAACAATACAGTAATTTGCAATTGTCTTCTGGAAAGTTTTTTTTTTTTTTTCAAATTTTCAGCCTCATCTATAACCCTTGGACTTCCTTATTTGGAATTTTCATTTCTGAATTCTGAGCAAGCATAAACTTCTCTTTTGTTGTGCTTCTTCTGGTATCACTCTTACGTATACCTGATTTCACTCCAAAACCTCTTGTAAGTATTTACCCACAGGTTTTAGTATTCAAACTATTGAAATATATGAGTCTTCTTTTTTTTTCTTTTTCTTTTTGAATTAGTTAGGTGATAGCGGGGCTTTCCTGAATAATCTAATTAAAAGCCAAAAAACAAAAACAAAAAACCCTTAAACGTGCAGAGAATTACAACCACGGGGAAAAAGTGAATGGAGGAGAAGACTGGACTTGGAGAGAAATCTTGGAAATCAAACATTTCTTTGGAGCAGATCACCTGAGCAGTGGTACCCACAGCAGCAGCTGACAACAATGTGACAGACCAGCTAAGTGGAGCAGAGTGCCCACATCAATGGGCCTTATCCAACAACATGAAATTTAATGTGGAGGAAAGCAAGGTTTTATATTACTTATGACATTTATAATTAAGGTTTTACATTATTTATGATATGTATATTTATGGAATTAGAATAGAATGAGGGGAAGGGAACTTGGAGGTCTTCTAGTCCAACCCCCTGCTAAAACAAGAGACCCTATACCGTTTCAGATAAGTGACTGTCCAGTCTCTTCTTAAAAACCTCTAATGATGAAGCACCCACAACTTCTGAAGGCAAGCTGGTTAATTGTTCTCACTGTTAGGAAGTTTCTCCTTAACTTCCAGTTGCTTTTCTCCTTGCTGAGTTTCCATCCATTGTTCCGTGTCCTGCCCTCTGGTGCTTTGGAAAATAAGTTGACTGCTTCCTCTTTGTGGCAAGAGGAAGTATCACAAATGCTGGAATAATACTATCATGTTCCACCTAGTCCTTCTTTTATCTAGACCAGCCAAATCCAAATCCTGCAACCGTTCTTCGTTTGTTTTAGGCTCCAAGCCTTTAACCATCTTAGGCGCTCTTTTATACCAAGGAAGTATAAAAGAGCCACATTCCATAGAATGAGCCGTTCTGAGCTGCGTAACTCTAAAACACCACTAACTTGGCAGTCTTAACCGTTTCCCATACAATAGCTTCTTGCTGCCATCACCCAAATTTTACAGCCCAGATTGGGTAGTCTTAATTGAGATTGCCAATCTCTTTGTTTTTAAAATGTATCTTACCTGGATATTGTTGCTGTAAATATATAGGAATAGAAAAATCAGAAACAGCAGTTACTATAAGAGTCAGCCAGAAGAAGAAATCTCTAAAAGTTTTCAGAAGTAGTATTTTCTGTTTTAATGAGGAATCTTTCTATGCATATCTGCAACAGGTTGTTCTATTCTCTTAAAAAGATCTCTGAGCAAAGCTCAAGAGTCTCCAGCAAGCTGTTTCTGCAAGTCAGCTCTTATTGTGGCCTCCTATGCAGAAGATGACAACATTTCCAAAGTTGTGCAAAGGGATATGGATTGTGGTTCAATGCCAGACCAGAGCTTCTTGCTTTATACCACAAGCTAAAATTACTTCCCATCTTTAGCTGATATTATTTCTCATGTCTCCTATTAAACTTCCATCTGGTAGCCAGCAAATTTCAAGATGTGTGTTGTATTTGCTGAGGTGTTTTTACTGTCAGGTGTTGAATCATCAAATTGATGATTACATCAGGAAAGTTTAACATTTATTTGAGAAAGAATTAGGAAACGTGCGATAGAGACAAGAAAATATCTGATATGCATTCAGCATTACAGCTCCCTGGACAGGGGTTTCTGGGAAGATATTTGAGCTGCAGAAATTCAGATGTCCACTAGGTGGTGTCAAAGAGTTGCAGAAAACTATTTCCTGCTGTCTGGTGGGTGATAGATAGTCCTCAATTTACAACCACAATTGAACCCCAAAATTTATGTTGTTAAGTGAGACATTTGTTAAGTGAGTTTTGCCCCATTTTATGAGCTTTCTTGCCCACAGTGAATCACCACAGCTGACAAGTTAGTAACATGGTTGTTATGTGAATCTGGCTTCCCCGTTGATTTTGCTTGCCAAAAGGTTGCAAAAAGTGATCATGTAACTTTGGGACAAAATGGCCTAAGTATGAGTCAGTTGCCAAGCATTTGAATTTTAATCACATAATCATAAAGGTGCTACGAAGGTCGTGTGAAAATGGTCATAAGTCACATTTTTCAGTGCCATTGTAACTTTGAATGGTCACTAAATGAACTGTTGTTAAGTCAAGGACTACCTGCCTTTGCAGCCCAAGTTTCATATCCCCACCCTCCAATAAAAGATAAAGAACTCCTGAAATTAAGCTGGCAATGGAGGTCAATGTTCTTATCTATGTGGCACTTTTTATTTCCCTATTTGCACTACAATCTGGGATTTCCACTGTTCTCCAAAAGAACAGATCTCGTTTTTATATCTTTAAATTACAAACAGTTCCTGTTACAGGCAGCTTAGGTTTGACAATCTTATAGACCAAAACCAGGCAATTTAGTATCCATATATATATAGCACATTGTCCCTTATCCTTTATCCACTCCCCACAATCCTTGCAAGCATGAATTTCAAATAATCTAAAGAGCCCTAAATTGCCTTCCTTTGCATATAGAAAACACCTTTATTGTATACTGGAATACTAGCAACCATTTTTTTTCTCTTTAAATGCATACAGTCAATGATGTTTAAACACAACGCCCAGATGTTTGCATCTCCAATGTGGCAAGCCCTGAGTAAACACACATTTCTAGCCCCAAAATTAATCATTTCTCAATTCCTACATAAATATTGATCTGTTATCGTGGAAATTCAGCTTTGATTATTAACTATGTTTCTAACAAAAATCTAGAAAACAGAAGAAAATTGCTTTCACTAATTTCACTAGTTGCAACATTCAATTTTTGGTATCAAAGCATTACAATTATGTGAATGCAAATCAGTATTATATATTGATAAGCCTGAAGGCCTAATGGTGATTTTAAATATTCTATAAAAGACAGTGTCCTCGTCCAATGAGAAGTAGCATTGTGAGTCAGATTGCAAGAAGCAGCTAGAGGTCACTTTTTCTGCAATTAGTTGATGACTCTACATTCTGAATGTAAGAATGAGCCTGTGACTCAGGTCTTCTGCTCCAATGCCCAGGAGGAACTGAACCAGAAGATGAAAAACAAGTGGAAGAAGCATAAAAGGAGAGGACATTTCTTTTCAGAGGTGTCACTCTATGGTTACTTCAGTGTTGGGTTTGTACTGATACCACCAGATTCTAAAATAGCTTCCTCTTGTCACTTGGTGAAAAAGGAAAATGTAACCATTTTAAAAGTCTTAGGTGAGAAGTGGCTAGGACAGGGGTCTACAAACCTTAAATGCTCAAAAAGCTATTTGGATCCGTTTCCCACAGAAAACAAAACACTGGGAGCCACAAAACCTGGGTGGGCATGGCCAACTTGATGTTACTCATTCCCATCCAGTCACATGACCCCCAGCCACCCTTACTCAGGTTTTGTGGCTCCCTGTGTTTTCTTTTCTATGGGAAACAGGTTTGTGTGAGTGTGTATGTGTATCTCTCTTTCTACCTCGCTCTTTCTCCCTCTATTTCCCTCTCCCTCCCCGTCTCTCATCTCTCTCTCTCTCTTTTTTTTTCTTTCTCTCTTTCTCTCTCTCTTTCCTTTCCCCTTCCCTCACTCCCCACCCCCAACCCCACCCCCAGGGAATAACCCTTAAGGAAATCTGGCCACATTCTCTCTGTCTCTGGAAAGATACAAAGATAAACCTTGCATTGCAAAAGGAGTGATTGTCAGGCTGTTACATCACAGTGCCACGAGGTTGCTGCCTTAGATTGCCGCACGCACTTCAGAGCAGCAGTATCCCAAGCAGCTGCACACTCACACAGGCATGCATGCGCATCCTGCAACTTGGTCCAAAGTGGCCAGAAAATATAGTCCCTGGGTGCCCCCAAAGCTGCTTGGCAGGCAGATTACGAGATGAGACAACCCCCATCACCAAGGCAGCGTCTGCTGAATCTTTGCAAAACTGAGCAAAGGTGGAGAGAGGGGAGCAGACAGAGCCGAATCTCTCTCTCTCTCTCTCTCTCTTGCTGCCCGACTGCAGCAGGAAACGGCAGGCGGTTTCTTCCGACCTTGGTTGGTGCTGAATGCACAACCTGCTCTCCACCCTGAGAGGGTTGCCAGGGGCGACTGGGGTAGGGAATTGGTTCCAGGAAGGGGAGGGGACCCAGTCCTCCCCCATTGTGAAACGCACTTTCACTGTGCTGTGAAACGCTCTGCGAGAGCAGTGGCAAGCCAGGGAGGTGGTATTGGGTCTTCTCCAGCCACACATGCCAAAGAAAAGCCAGCTGGGCTTCTCCTCCTAGAATGGGCGTTGGTCCTTACCTGACACGCCATTTCTCTTCGAGCTGTGAGGAGCATCTAGAGAGTGGGTGGTGCTTCCGTCTCTGCTGTTGTAGGCTGAGCTAATTCCCTGAGGAACGCCCCTCCTTCCATCACGTGACTCCATTAAGGCGTTCCCCAGTTTATGCGAAGGCGAGAGAAAACAGAATTAGTGCTCTCATCTTACTATACTTTAAGGTTCCTTGGCCAAAACAAGACTCCACCAGACAGTGAAAGATAAGGGAGAGGCTGGATGCTCCTCACAGCTCGAAGAGAAATGGCGTGTCAGGTAAGGACCAATGCCCATTCTCCTTAGAGCTGTTCAGAGCATCCAGAGAGTGGGACATACCAAAGCTGGGCCTGTCCTATGGGAGGGTCGCCGTCTGGTCTGTGGACCCCACGAGTTCCCGGAGAACCCTCTGAAGAAGCCTTCTACCAAAATAAGCCTCAGCTGAGGCAACCTGTCAAGCTTGTAAAGTCTGATGAAGGGTGATGGGGAGACCCCGCAGCTGCCCGGCAAATGTCGAGTATTGGAGCCTGGGAAGCCCAAGCAGCTGAGGTTGCTGCGCTCCTAGGGGAGTGAGCCTTGATGCCCCTGGGTGCCTGAAGGGCCTGAGTCTTGTACACCGTGGCGATGGCCGCCCTTATCCAACGGCCTATGGTGGTTGGGGTTACCTTTAGCCCTTGTGACTCTTTGGTTGGAAGGATATAAACAGGGCCTGGACTTACGGAAAGACTTAGTGTGCTTAATGTAGATCCGTAAGGTATGTCGACGTCCAGGGAGTGCCATAATCTCTCCCTTTCGTGAGGTGGTCTGGGGCAAAATCAGGGAGGATAAGGTCCTGGGTCCTGTGGAAAACCAAATTAATCTTGGGCAAGAAGGAGGGGTCGAACCTTGGGACCACCTGGTCAGGATGGAATACGCGAGGGTCTTTTGAAGCACAGCAATCTCTAATATCCTACGGGCTGAAGTGATCGCTACCCAAAAAGGAAACTACTTTGAGGATAGGAACTGACAAGAGATCTCTCTTAGAGGTTCAAAGGGTAGTTTTGTGAGGGAAGAAAGAGCCTTAATGAGGTCCCAGGGAGGTACCGGTGGAGGGACAGAGGACGTAGAATTGAGGCCCTTTTCTGGAAGGCACGAATACAGGGTTGGTGAGAGAGGGAACTGGCCTCTCTACAGTGGAAGACTGTAGATAAGGTTGCTATCTGACATCTTAGTGTATTGGGGGATGGTCCCTTGCTGAGACCCTCCTGGAGAAATCCAAGCTCTTGAGCAATGGGAAGGGGTCGTTGGGTCAATAAGAAGTTTGACACGCCCTTTACGGAAAAGCCCAGGTGGCGTTGTAAATCCTTGTGGTTAAAGGACGCCTAGCTGCTAAAATGGTATCAATGACCTTGTTAGAGAGGATTTTTCCCTCTTCAAACGCTCCCGCTCAATCTCCAACCAGCTAGTTGAAGCCATTGGAGGTTCGGGTGGAAGAGGAGACCTTGAGACAGAGAGATTCTGTCTGCTGGGATTCTCCAGAGAGGAGCTACAGAAAAAGCTGCAAAGGTCTGTGAGCCAAGGGCGACAGGGCCAATAAGGAGCTACAAGGAGCAGATCCGCCTTCTCGATGAGTACCTTTTGAAGGACTATGGGCACCAGTGCCAGAGGGGGGAAGGCATAAAGGAGGCCCGAGGGCCACGAACCCTGAAGGGCATTGTAGTCCTCCGCCCGTGGGGATGGGAATCTCGAAACGAACCTTGGAAGTTCCAGGTCTACTACTGGAAGACCGAATATGGATGTTGCCTCCCTGAATAGAGAGGGTGGGGACGCCACTCCGACTGGCCTATAGTGGCCCTGCTCAACCAGTCTGCTCAGGTGTTGGAGATGCCCGAGATATGGTCCGCCCCGAGGGAAAGGAGGTGAGACTCCGCCCCCTGACAGAGGCATTGGCCTCTCTAATTAGGCATGATGACTGAGTACCCCCCTGCTTATTGATGTGAGCTTTGGCCGTGATATGTCGGTGAAGATGGGAATGAGACGGCCGCGTACCTGGGAGAGGAAACTGCGGGGAGCCGAATGGATGGCGCGCAGCTCCAGCCAATTTATGTTGCACAGTTTCTCTGTTGCTGACCAGCTGCCCTAGTTGTAAGGGACTGTAGGTGGGCGCACCCTCTGGACAGATTGGTGTCTATGGAGACGGAGAGTTTTGGGGGCTCCTTGAGGCACTTGATCCGGTTCTCTGGAGCAAGGGCAGGAACCCCTGGAGGGATCTGGAGTGGAAAAAGGTCCCAGGGAATAGTGGAAATACGAGGTATCATTTTACCTAGTAACTGGGTTAGCTCTAGAAGGGAAACCCTTTTAAGGCGTCTGGTGTGTCTGACTGATTGTTGGATGCTAAGCATTCTCTCTGGAGAGGGAGACATTCTCCCTTTCAGAGTCTAATGCCATCCCTAGGTGGGTTATCCTGGTGGAGGGGAATAATTGGTTTTTCTTCCAATTGATGAGGAACCCGTGTTCCTGGAGAGCAGTCAGAGTGATTTGAGTGCCCCTCACTGCTTGTTCCCTGGGAGGGGAGAAAATGAGGATGTCATCCAGGTAATGGAGTAGATTCACCGGAAGGGATCTGGGTTGGGCAGCTAGAGCAGCCCAGACCTTGGAAAAGGTTCTGGGGGCAGAGGCCAACCCAAAGGGAGCGCCACGTATTGAGAGAGGAGGTTATATAGCAGAAGCGCAGGAATTGGGATGAGAGGGCCAGATCGGGGAGAGTAGGTATGCCTCAGAAAGCTCAATGGATGATGACCAGTCTCTTTGTTTAACCCCCAGGAGGATAGATTGGGACAGGTTCAGTTTGAATCTACGAGATGGCGTTAAGCCGCTTTAAATCCAGACCGCTCTCCATCCCCCAGAGTGTTTGGGAACCACGAATAAAAGAGAGTAGAGACCCTGCCCTCCTTGTGATAAAGAAACAGGCTGGATGGTCTGAATGTCAAGCCAGTGCTGAATTGCTGGGTCCATGAGGCTGCGCTTGGAATGGTTCCTGGAAAGGGGACATGCCCTGAAAAACTCGGGGGGGGGGGTGGAATTCGGGGATAAGGCAAAACCTGATGGATTCCCAACCCAGGTGTCAGAGGAGGAGGAGTCCCACTGGGTGGCGAAGGCTTTTAGGCTCCCGCCGATGGGAATTACAACTGGTGGCTTATCTGGAGCGCCGGGATGGCCGTTGCCAGAGCCACGAGAGGACCTCTTGAAGGTACCGCCTCTTCTGTGACTATCCGAGGAGTCGGTCCTGTCCTGGGGCTGTCCTGAGCCAAAGGGAGGGGGCCTTTGGTACCTAGGAGAGAGAGGGGATTGAAGAGAGGGGACGAAAGGGAGCTCTCCGAAGGGGTTGCCGGGATCTGGGCTCTAACTGCAGAGGAGGGATGGGAGGAATTATTATTATTGTTATTATTATTATTTAATTTCTTCCTTCTATTAACGGAGTATCCAGGGATGGTCCGAACCACTTATTACCCATGAAGGGAGCAGGGCTGATTTCACTTTATTCTTGAGAACTGCCTGCCAATGGTTTGGCCAGAGCAGACGGCGGGCAGAGACATGGGAGGAAATGGCCCGGGTGGAAAATTTGACGGAATGAAAGGTAGCGTTGGCCGAGCACTCGGCCATGTCCGTGATCTTGCATATGCCCTGGTGGGCTTGGACATTGGAGGCTGGGACATGTAGTTTAAACTGGCGAAGCCAGTGAATGGAAGATCTGATGAAGAAGGAGGTGACTGATGAGCTCGGCATAAGGCCAGCCCCTATAGTTTCTCCTCTGGCCACAGGGCTCTGGGGGGTCGCTGAGAATGGAAGAAAGAGGCCAGGCCCACGATAGGTTCATCCACCTCCAGTGTGCTCAATAGATTGGAGGGCTCTGGGTCTAAATTAAAAAACTTTCCATTATGGGCCGACAGTGTAGGGTGTGCCGCCGAGGCAGCAAGCTGCTTGGCCCCCCGGTAAAGGAAGATTGGGGGGGATGACCTCAGTCTCCACAACAGGCTGTTTAAAAATAGAATCCTCTGGACCTTCCGGAGCGAGAGGAGAGGGGTCAGCAGGGTTCTGACTTGTTAGATCCGAGGAATTCCTGGGTTTAAACAGGGGGGTTTGGATAGCTGGGGCTTGCAGAGCCCTACAAAGGTAGGCTGGTCAGGGGCGAGACCCTCGGCCTCTGACATCTCTGCCTCTGGCGGATATATGTCGGAAGGGGGTTCATTATAGTGTAAGGACCCCAAGTCCAACTGTTCCTCCTCCTCCTCCCTGTGCGATCTAAGTCCCCTTCCGCCGCCTCCTCGCCCCCCCCTTATAGAGGGGGAAACTTGCCCCTGAAGGAGTACCTGATCCTGGGGCGGTACAGATCTGAGAGGGAATGACCTTACAGTTTCGCTGACCAATGGCTGTAAATTAGGTCTGGTTGCCTGTTGGAGGCCTTCCGCGATTCCCCGGCGGATAGCCAACTCCATCCAGGATCACAGTTGCTCCGGAACCTCCTGAATGAGAGGTTCCTCCTGGCGTAGGCCGGCGATTGTGGGCATGAAGGTAGCCTCTGGTGTTCGTCTGGCCGATGTTGCAGGAGCCTGGTGGCCTTGCGAGGGTGAGCTGCGCCTGGATAGGAAGAATTGGACTAGAGGAGGGGGGGTTGAAGAGGTAGGAGGAGGTAGAATGGGAGGCACTGTGTCTGCCTGCTTGGTGCATCTATTAATTTCTTTTTCCGGGCCTTGTGGCTTCTTAAGGCGTCCCCTCTGGGAGGCTTTGGAATCCTTAGCCTGCCTGCGTAGCTGGTGGGTTTTTGATTTGGCCTTCAAAGAAGGGCCTGTGGAAGGATTGCCTTCTGCCATTTTTTGATAAATGAGGAAGATGAAGATCAAATAGGAGGCGGTTGGCACGCCTAGGGGTCGACCTACAACAAGGCCGGGAGCCCTGGGAGTTGTTTTACGCTCCAAGATGAACTGCTCCTGTTCTCTATTACGTCCCCTTATTTATTTATTTATTTTTTGTATATGTATATATATATAGAGAGAGATAAATATATATATATATATATCTCTTACTTTCCTCTGGTCTGTTGTTAGAGCCTTCTCCTTTTTTTTTTTTTTTAAATTATTATTATTATAATAAATCAGAAAGAAACCGGACCAAACGACCTAGGCATGACAGAGGCCTTAAGGCGAGAGGCCCCTAGGCCTAAAACCCAACAGCCTTCCCAGGCAGCGAGTGGGTGGAAGCGGTGAGAGGGAGACCGCACCAGCTACGGCTGGCTGCAGGGGAAGCCAACAAGACGGAGACAAGGAACGAGCCTCCAACACCACAGTAAAATTCTTTTAGTTTTAATAAGCTCCAAGCAGGCCTACGGGTCCTGCTGCCCTAGTGAGGCATGCTGCAGATCGGGAAGATAATGAATTCAAAATGGCGCCCTGCCACGAGGCGGCACTTAAAATAGCGGCCGCCTGCGATGTGGACTTACAGGGCTCTACAGCAGCGGCTAGAGAGACTTTCCAGAATCAGTTCAAGGTCCCCAGAGGAACACAGGAAGGAAGGAGGCAAGGAAGGCTTCGAACTGAGGCGGAAAACGGCGTTCGGTGGGGGGGGGAAACGGAGCGAAAACGGAGCGTCTATTAAGGCAAAAACGGCAGAAAGGCAATGGGGAAGGGGTGGGGGGGTAGCTTGAATGTTTGCTAACCTTCCCCCTGGAACCCCCTGGGCCCGGGAGGGCCTCCCAGAGGAGTCTAAAATCACCAATCACAAAACCAACTACGCAGGCTAAGATAGGAAATAATACAACCTGAGAAGAAAATAGGAGTCAAAGTAAGGCTTGCTGAAACGACCAAGAGCACTTGAAAAACACTGCCTACTCTGCGAGCGGCTGAGCATAAACTGGGGAACGCCTTAATGGAGTCACGTGATGGAAGGAGGGGTGTTCCTCAGGAAATTAGCTCAGCCTACAACAGCAGAGACGGAAGCACCACCCATTCTCTGGATGCTCCGAACAGCTCTAAGGAGAAGCCCCCCTACCCTTCCCAATGTTTCCTGTTACCTTCCTCCTACCCCCACTCAATCCCACTTTGGGACAGAGGAGCATGCACTGGAAACACATGTTGGGGCAACAACAGAGCACCCCATCTGACCCTCTGGCACTTGGCCTGCAACTCTCCATGTTCCTCCAAGCCCAGCTTGCTGAGGAGGGAAGGAGCAGCCCTGATGCCTCCATTACCCCCCCCCCAACAGCCATTGCTGCCTGACTTCTTCAAAGGCGCAGCACATTTCAAAGGCTGCAGCTCATGTTGGAGATGCTGAATAGAAGTACAGCTATGAAATCCAGGCCAGCCCTCTCCATCGTCTGACTCGCCAATGGGGCACTTCTGCCCAGCCAGCCGCCCTCCTCCTGCTGGGTTTTTGTGCTTAGTGCTCGACCAGGGGAGGAGACTGATTCCCCATGCTGCCCCCTTCTTTCTCTCGGCCCTGAGGGAGGAGGAAGGCTAGGCTTTGGGGATGGCCTCCACCCCGCAAGATCCACCCCTGCCATTCTCCCCCAGCCCTCTTTGCTGGTGGCAACAGCAAATATACAACAAAAGCAGAATGCTATTGCCACGCAAAGGCAAATATAGGGGCTCTTAGCTCCCATACTAAGGGTCTGCCTATCACCACTGCCATGATAGGGCAACAGCTCTTTCATCCCTCTGCCACAATAGGGCCAGAAGGATGAAAGAGCCATATGTGGCTCCAGAGCCGCCAGTTGCTGACACTCGGGCTAGGAGATTCCAGATTCTAGAAAGAGTTCTGAATGATTGTGTTATGTTTTTGTAATATACACCCTGCTACAAATATGTGTGTTGTGGGTGGGTGAATGGGAGTGGTGGTGTCTAAGCAATATTTAAATCAAGTAAGACTATTTTGACCAAAAAGGGGAAAAGTATAAACAAGTTGATGGATATTTAGTTGGAGGTGGTTAGTAAGGAGAAATAAACTCCAAACAAAACCAGCCATTTTCTTTTGCTCCCTATTATAATTCATAGGGTAACAGAATCAACCTTCTTATCTTCAAGTTAATTGAATCCGGTGAAATATCTATCCTCCTCTCTGACATCCTGCTCAAAAAACATGGAAATAATTATCCTTGTCTTAGTTCAAACTGGAGCACCATGATGCTCTTAGATGCTGATCAGCCTTCCAACAAGTTGAGAAAGTGCCAATATTCTAAATGACAAGGGCTTAATTAGTGTTTTTGCACTACCAATATTTAAAGCAGTACTTTGGCAATGAAGGAAATCTTAAGCTAAATGTAAAGTGATGGTTTTAATTGTTAACTGTCTTATGTAGTCAGGAAGGAACTCCTTATCAGGGAACTGTCCTACTAGGAATGTTACCTGGTAAAAAGGTTGCCAGACCAAGACTTCTTAGTGGCAGTACCTTTTTCTAACTAAAGGAGACATATTTAGCCAGGTTCCTTTCTTCTACAAGAAGTCTATCAAAACAACTCCTCTATAAAGCTTTGGACTGCTGAGTTGATTGCTGATTGAATCATTCTGTGAACTAGGATTAATTGCACATTTTATTTATTGGACATAAATACATGTTTATTTATTCAATTTCTATAGCTGCCCATCTGAACCTAATTTACCCTATTTCAACTTTACAATAATGTGTCTTTAAACTAATTAGACAATGAATATATTTTAAAATATACTTCCACCCAATTCAAATTTGAATATAAAAAGGTTGCATCTTGTAATTTTTAAAACCAGCACCCAACCGTAGCTCATCTGTTTTGTAAGATGAGTAGAGCTGCACACAATGCCCAAGGTCTTCAAAAAAATATGTAAATAAAGTGTGGGGACTTCAAATATGCTTTTTGGTATTATTGATTCTATCCGAGAAGCAAAAATAGAAATAGGAGAAGACTGTGTTTGGACCAAACCCTGCCACAATCTAATAGAAACTGTACATTTGCGCAGCTGTAGCAACTGGAACACTATTGCCTTATTCCTAAGGTTCAATTATCCTCAGATGGAAGTGTGCTCAGGAGAAAACCAAGGACAGGAACAATTAGAAGATAAGTGACCTGTGAGGAGAAGGCTCCAGAGTCTTGTTCCTCGTGCTTTTTTTTTTGCCCTTAAATTTGGAGAAAGGGTTGCTTGCTTTCATATGAATTTGGCCCTGAAACAATTCACTTGGTTTTCTGCCCTCTAGCCTTTTTTTGGTTATACTACAGGCTCAGGACCCTGGACAGAAGCAATAGTGCATATCAACAAGAATAACTGTACAAAATAAACCTCTCTCTCTCCCTCTCGTTCCCTCTCCCTCCACCGCCACCCCCCATTCTGGCACAACCTGTCCATCATTAGATTCTACTCAGGAGTCAACATCCTCTTTACTAAAATTAAATCTAGGATTACTCTAGTGGTAGTGGTTATGTCAAATTGAGGAGGCCTGAAACTCAAGACAATACAATTTAAAACAGCTAATTTCTTTTGATTTGGACATTTAAACTGTATATCTATGTCTGGTGGACAGAACAATATCATTATGCTTTCTATAAAAACTAATGTTGACACTAGAAAATCATATCTATTTAATATCAATTTGCATGACATCAGTTCTAATAATTCTGGAGGCTTGGCAAAAAACAAACATATAATTTACAATCACAGAATCAGGGAGGCTATAATATTTCATAGCTATAATCCTAACCCTAACCCTTACTAAAAGAAACAATTTCTTTGCCACCAATCCCACCCTCTCAAATTTGTAATCCTATTAAAGTGAAAAAAAGTCTGAAAAAAAGAATGGTATTTATATTTACTCTCTTCTTTTTCTGAGGAACTCTGAATGGAATTATGAATGGCATAAAAACTGAGTAAATATATTGCTGGCTCAAAAATTATATCCAAAGAAGGCTCATCAATAATTCCTCATGACACTAAAAGAAGGCATTGATCAGGGTACCACACTCTGCAGCCTCTCCTTATCAAATAATTTTACTAATTACTTAGGTTAGGAGAATGTTTATCTATCTTACACATAACAGAAAATTCCATAGACAGTCCATATCCTAGAAAAAAAGAAATAAAATACAACACAATCTTCATAGGGTAGAGCAATAGGTTGAGAACAACAAAATGATATTTAACAAAGATGGATGTAGGTTGTTCATTTAAGAAATAAATAAAACATACATGTAGTAAATAGGAGATATCTAGCTTTACTATAGCAATTGTTTAAAAAAAAAAAGATAGACCAATTAAACATTATCAAATGATTAGAAATTAAGTTCCAGAAAGGAAGATTGAAAGAGCTGGGCATTTTTAGCCTGGAAAAGATTATAATAAAGATTATAGACATGTTATAATCTATAAAAGATTATAGGCATATTATAAACATAAGAAAGAACAGGCCAAGGTCTGTTCTGTGTCTTCCCAAAGGGCAGGACACAGAATATATTTCAGCACATTCCAGTTGAATATTAGGAAAAACATGAATTCCTGCACTGAACCAGTGGTGGGTTTAGTTGACCTAAATTGACCCTTCCAATTCTGTTATTCTACTTGATTGTAAACAGCTTTAACATCTGGGGAAATGAAAGGCATAGGAGGGAAAAGTCAGTCAATTTTACTACACTAGACTAAAAATATTCTACACAGATGTTAATATTTTTGGTTATCTTAAAAATTACATCCCAAGATTTGATTTCCTCATGTTCTTTGCTTTTAGTATTTGTAAGTTTCCTTTTTTTCCCTTTGATATTCTATTTATTTTAAATTAAATTTAAACATATTTAAAATGGAATCTAAATACATATTTGTTTGATTTATCATTTTTCCTTTGGTTTGCACAAACTGATTTAGTGCAGCTGGAAGCACTAGGTTGTCACAATTGAAATAAAAACCTTTAAAAAACCCATCCAATTTAGTCAAGCACTTTAACACTTAACTTGCTTTAATATTGTGGACTCAACAAATCATTACACTTGTTCTTTAAAAGCATTCCTAATGTAAGAGAACTGTAGAATGAATATTAACAAATGTGTTCAGAAAAGACCTCAGGCTGATCAATGGTGCCACCAGGAGCAACTCAGTGAAATCAATAATTAAATGAATATCTTTGTTCTAGTAAACTACATACCTCTCTTCTCATCACTGGAACAGAAGAGAAACCTTTGAAAGATGGGAATATAAATTGGTTTGGGCTCATCTCAAAAATAGCAAAACAGCCTAGTTCAGATCCAGCTAAACAGAATCCAGTGCAACTGTTAACTCCTGGGGGACTGGGTGGTTCACATTACCATTACATCTTCCTGTGTTGCGTAGCCTGCTTTAATTCTAGACATACTTGAACATTTCAATCTACAAATCAGGTTTGCATGTCAGCGAAAAATGTCCACAGCTAGAAAAATGATATTCTGATTGTCAGGGGGATTAGCTATCAACATGTAAGATCAGGGACAGCCATTACTGAAGTAGAATTCTAGTCTGGTTATTGTCCGGGATTATTCAAGTAATCAGAGCCGGGTATTTGGCTGGGAAGTGAATGATCTGTTTTACTTTTCTGTGTCCAAATTCTCCCAAGAAAGTTGGAAAAAAATGGCATAAAAAAGTGCCTTTAAAGGAACAAAAGAGCTGAATAGCTGAAAGATCAGGTTGCTGAATTATCCTGTCAGGATCTCTAAAGAAAGTTACATACCTGTTTTTTTCCATCTTCCTTGATTCCCTTCTCATCAGTCCTTGCTGGCTTATATTATTATTTTCTACCTCACCTGCTTCTTTCCCTCTTCTTTTTCTACAGATAAGAGATTATACTATACTTATTTTGGCAGCAGTTTGCTCTCCAAACTTGTTTTAATTTATCACATTTTTCAGAGTATAAGACGCTCCAAAATATAAGACACACCTAGCTGTTGGGGAGGAAAACAAGGGAAACAAATTTGCCTCTGCCTCCCAGCAATTTGCCTCCTTGCAGCAAACAGCAAGTTTCAGTTCAGCACAGCCTGATTAGCACAAACAGCTGATTGTCGGTTGGATTGACCACACCAGCTGTTTCCGGCTGCAAGGATTGCCATAGCCTATTGCCACCTCCATGCCCCTCATTTTTGGCCCCTGCATCCAGTTTTCAGCCTCCACATGCCCCTTTTTCAGCCTCCGCATGCCCCATTTCTGCCTGTTCCGGGCGGTGAGGATCAGAATGGGTGGAAAATGGGGTGCACAGAGGCCGAAAACAGGGTGTGCATTGGCTAAAAATGGGATGCACGGAGGCAGCAATAGGCGATGGCAATCCGTGCAGCCTGAAACAGCTGATGGAAGCCGATTCAACAGACAATCAGCTGCTTGTGCTAATCCGGCTATGCTGAAACCAAAACTGAAACGGGCTGTTTGCTGTAAGGAGGCAAATTGCTGGGAGGCAGAGGCCAAAGGGTGGGGGCCAGCAGGTGGATGGGGCTTTCGCTGTATAAGAGGCACAGACATTTCCACCTACTTTTGGGGGTGGAAAAAGTGTGTGTTATACTCCAAAAAAATACGGTCTTTTCTGAACATTTTGTTTTCAGACCAGGTAACATAATCAGCAGGATTTTGACCTATTTTCCTTAGTTTATAAATGTTTTGTATGCCAGTGTGGTCAGTTGGTCATTTGATTGGTTGTTCATTTGGAGCTATGTTTAAATTCTGAGCAGCTGACTAGTTCTCTTGTTGATTGATTGCTTGAATGGTCTGATTTCTTATAAATTCATTTGTTGGATCTAGATCAATGTGCATGTTAATTACTCCATTGGTAGAATACCATGTTTCAATAAATTCACATGTGTGGCGGGTGTTAGCATGACCAGTGATTTTTGTTCCTTCCCAATTGAACTGATGTGTTTATTATCAATATGGTTTAAGAACAGGGATTTTGGTCATGCCATTTAACTGCTACTTGATGTTCGTGAACCCTTGTTTTTAATTGCCTTCCTGTTTGTCCCACATAGAATTGGTTACAGCAGGGGTCTCCAACCTTGGCTCCTGGAAGCCTGGCGGACTTCAACTCCCAGAGTTCCACAGCGGCTGTGGAATTCTGGGAGTTGAAGTCCACCAGGCTTCCAGGGGCCAAGGTTGGAGACCCCTGGGTTACAGTCATTGCAATTGATTTTGTATTTTGTTGCTGTTGTCTTCCTTCTGTATTTTGTCTTTGACTTTAGATAGTTCTTTTCCGAGTGCAAATGGGGGTTGTGAGCTATCATTACTTCTGGGGTTGCAATATTCTAGCAGCCATACTGAGCCTAGAGGCTACTGCCCTCACCTAATTGTATACAGTAGTTAAATAACTCACTTTGTCTACCTTAACATGTTGTTAAATAAAGGGTAGAGGGTGGCCTGATCTGATAATACCTGGCTAACAAATTTAAAATACTTCTGGAATATTCTTTCTGGATTACAAAACTTTATCCTGCCAACTTCAAATCTAAACATTATGGATAATCATTTCCAATGTTAACCAAAATGCTGCATTTCAGAAAGGAATACACCATTTTTCTGCCTTCTTTACTAAATGCACATATATATCTAGCTCAATTGACTGCACACACATATGGGACATTCTTCGTATGGGACATTCTTGACAAGTGCCTCACAAAATATTTGGTGATGCAATAACAGTAATTAGATAGTCCAGTACTTGGCACATAAAAAGAGCCTTTCAAATTGGTATTGGGACAGCTCCTAACTCAAAATGCAATTGGGCTAGCTTTTATAGGAATACAGCAGCTTTCAAATTGCTCAAAGTCCTTAACTTGTGGAAGGAGAAAGATATAAAGAGAAGGCAGAACAAAAGAGGTGATGTAAATGATATAAGTTCTGTTAAAGATAGACATTAAGTATCACTGGTTTTAAATATGCAAAATTAGGCACACTTTGTTCAATCCATGCCATAAATGAATTTTAACTATTTAATTTTGACTAGATTTCAGTAATATTTTTAATATTTGAAACTTTGGAGTATATCATACGCAGAGCGGATCTGTTCAATCCACTATCACAAAATCATTTTTTTAAAAGTAAGAACATAGTTTTGAAATATCTTGGTTTATCTGCTCTTTTTGTACCTTTGAATTAAAAGCAATCATATTTTATCAGAGAAGCAGCACTGGATTTATTGTATGATAATTGTGGAGAAATCAAAAGTAATAATAGCATCATTTACTTGTGTGCCCAGAGTTTGCACTAATGAATCATCTTGGAAAAAAGTCTCACAAAGGAGATTACAAAATATAATCCAGCACATCCTGCATCATATTAAATCTCTTTGAGAATTCTACCATGCTGCAAACAAACACAATTTAGCTAAACAGCAAGCTAGAGAACTGCTCAGTATCTTCTAAATAAACAAGCATGCACAAAGCCAAAGTATCTATGAACCTCTGAAGTTAATTCCTTCAACACTTTTTGCTCTCAGAGTAATCAAACTAACTGCATCCAGATTTTGGTTCTGCTAATGAAAATAGGAATGACAAGAAAGCTGGGTCCCAAATGATACCATTAAGACAATATTATAAAATATTTATAGGCAGTGTTGCTGGCTATTAATAAATGGCATTAGATGTTTTAAAATAGTGGTGCTCCTCCATTCTTTATATGATGTCATTAACTATAATTAATATCCTGTTGGTTTAAAACTATATATTGACTTATAGAAAAAAAAACTATTATAAAAATCATGTGACATTTTGCATGCATGCATTTCATTTATATAGCTTAGTAATAATTGTAGCTCAGAAGGCTGACAGAATCATTTGCAGTACGCATGAATGCAGTGTATGAATGAACTCCCTTTCTTTTTCCATAGAAAAAAGGCTGTTCCAGAGATCAGTAAGTCAGAATATCTGCTGACTGCAAGTTCAACAGAGAGGAACATTGCTCTGGATTTCTTGCACAAATCACTTGTTCTATAAACTCAGCGGCTGCATCCATACTATTAAATAAACTCAACATTCCCATAACTAACCCTGTAATTTTGTAGAATAAAATATTTTGGGGAATATCCCCAAATAGCTTCAAAATACCATAAATGCTTTAATGAGCTCCTCTATTCCCTTTAAAAACTATCATTATTCTGCTTTTAACAACTAACAGAATAACTTTACAACCCTCTATTGCTCCAGGTTGCATGGGAAATGTTTATTGCTCTTTCTACTGGTGATTGAATGCTTTGTCAGGAGGGGTGCCTGTCCCAAACAGATGACAGAGTAACTGGATCTTTTTAGTAGATATTGGGGGTTTTCTTAAGCAATATTAAAAGGCGTAGGCAGCTCACCACTTGTCAAATGTCTCCAATCTGATTTAAATGCATGTTTGGTTTGACAACAACTCCACCATTTTCAATAATACCCTACTTCTCTTGGCAGTACTGCCTGGAATTTCAGGATTGGTGGGGCTGATTTCCTACAATTTGACTAAACTACTGATCACTGACTTAACTGCTATTAAGAAAGCTCCTGGAAATGGCCAAACTTGCACAGAAAACCAAAAGATATTTGCTATAGCTACCCTCTCCATCAGATTTCCTTTATTTAAACATTCAGTGACATTTCAAAAAAGTTTGGTCAAACGTTTCAGTATATTTAATGTGCACCCCCATTCCTCAATGTGTGGGCTTAGCAATGAAGTTGGGAAGCCTGGCCAAATGCAATTTTACTTAAACAAATCCTATTTTAACAAGAGTTATAGGAGCATTCTCATTTAGCAGTGCACCCCGCTGAAATCGTAACTCCCAAAGCATGCCTGCATTCCACTGCACTATCAAGTCTGAATTAATGCAACTGCTGTAACTTACATGGGATCAGGCTTGCAGAACTGCGATCGTTCTGAGTAAGGAACAGCTGGTTTAAGATACTGAAAGTCGGCAGAAAGAACTTGAAAAGCAATAAATGTACCCGTAAGTTGTTCGTAGATCTAAATGAAGAGCATTGCAAAAAAAATGTAATAGTAAATAAATTAAGATCTCTTGGAAAGAACGATTCAGACAAATCTGGCCATATTTTGAGCAAGGCATGGCATTCGCCCCGGGACAAACGAAGGCGCCGCTTCTACTGTCAGGGGAACCATATGGAAGAAAGGGGGCTCAGGAGCTAAAGTGGGGGGATTTCTTTCTCCCGACAGAGGTGACCAAGACTGGACTTTGAAATGGGCAGCGTCCAAAATTGACAAAGATCACGAAAGTGGATCCGCCGAAAAGTGGACCGCTCCTCCCCAGATACAAAAACAGCCAGGAAAGCTGGCCTCCTGGGAGGCTTTTGTTCGCTCGCTCGCTCGCCCGCCCGCCCAAAGCCCCTGCTGCTCCCCGCCGCCGAGACGACTGGCGCAGCTTCGCCCCACTTCGCCGACCCGGCCCTTTGACTGAGCCAGCACGCTCAGCCCCTGGAGGGCCGAGCAATTGTCTTACCGCGAGGTCGCCTTTTCCCTTCCTGTCGAGCGCAGGGAGCTGCGTCTCCTCCCGCGGGCGGCTTGGCAAGCGACTGCCTCCTTTGACCCGCTTCCTCCCCAATTATATAGGACTCGCTTCGAAGAGGCGCCTGTAGATGGCAGCTCGACTAATCGGCTCCTGCTGCTGCTGCCGCCGCCCAGGAGCTTGCACCGAACAGCGCCGAAGCGACGAATTGCGTTTTTCCCGATATCTACATGCTGGGCACGACCGTCTACATCCTGTTCCCTGAGTGGGAAAATCCCAGATAAAACTCTCCCAAAGCTTCCAAGGATCCCGGATCACCACCCCGCAGGGCTCTTCGCTGGCCCGCTCTAAAGTGCGCGGCTTCAGAGCCCCACCATGGCCCGTGGCGTTGCGCCTCTAGGCCCGGGTGCCACTCGCTAGGGACTCGAGGATTTCATCCTGGGTAGATTGGCCTCGCAGAGGCAGCCATCACTGGAACCTACAGAAAAGTAGGTGAGGATCAAGTTTGCAGCTCCAGTTACTGGGCTCTTTCCCGCCACAGAATTGAGCCTGGTGACTGATGACATGCTGACTGTTTTCATAGGGATCATTTAAGAAAAGCTATTGTGTATTGCTTCGGCTTATTTCCCTCCTCCCCTTCCATCAAAGGCTTTTCTGGGCTGGAATCTTAAAGCACTTGACTTCCATGATAAATCGCCAGGAAACAATTTACCGCTTCTTCCACACAATCTTTCCATGAGCGGGTCTCGGAGGACCTGGTTTCCTCTCCTGACCTCCCTGAGACCTCCATTTTTCTACTTGCTCTTCACACCTATCTGGCTGGTGCATCCACCTAGGGACTAGTAATGAGCACAAAGAACACTTTCGGCTGATTCAAAAAAGGAAGAAAAGGTTAACAAAAAATCTCTGCGGGATACATATTTTAGAAAGATACTAAGATAATGGACTGAGAGCAGACAGAGGGAATTCTATATATTGGTTGTCATACCAATCACCTCTCCTTTTCACCAAACTCTTTAATCATTCTGTGCGTCACATGATACCTTGCCTTGCAAATAATTAACTACTTCATTCTTAATCTTGCACATCCTCCCTCAGTTTGGTTATCCAACTTTCTAGCCCTCTCTACCCATTTTTCTCTCCCCCCCCCCACTTTTCAAAGCATGCATTTTGTATTCCAATTTTTTGTTTTATTAACAGACAAAAAGTTTAGTTAGCCCTTCTCCAGTAGTTTTGCCCTGCTACAAATCACTAACTAGTGTTTTACTATGTCAAATTATAAATAATACAGTTGGAATCTGTTGGATGATTATATACTGTCAAGTTAGTGTCAACTTTTAGCACTACAGATAGTCCTCGACCTACAACAGATTTACAGATTAACAGAGTTGGAAGGAACCTTGTCGGTCATCTTGTCCAACCCCTCACTGAAGTAGGAATCCAGTCTTTTCTTGAAAGTTTCCAGTAATGAAGTCCCCACAACTTTCCAAGGCAAGCAGTTCCATTGGTTGATTGCTGTCACTGTCAGAAAAGTTTTCCTTATTTCCAGGTTGAATCTCTCCTTTTTCAGTTTCCATCCATTATTCATTGTCTGGCCTTTGGGTACTTTGGAAAATAGCTTGACCCCTTCCTCTCTGTGGCAGCCCCTCAAATATCAGAATACTGTTATCATGTCTCTCCTGGTCCTTCTCTTCACTAGACTACCCTGCAACCGTTCATCAGTATGCTTTAGCCTCCAGTCCCCTCCAGGCAACCAAGCAATAATATCCCTTTCCCACTCCCTCTCCTTCTCCCTCTCCTTCTCATCCTCATCCTTCTTCTCCTCCTCCTCTGCACTCTTTCTAGAGTCTCAACATCTTTTTTATAGTGTGGTGACCAAAACTGGATGCACTATTCTAAGTGTGATCTTATTTAGTCTTTATAGAGTGGGATTAGTACCTCACTTGATCTTGATTGTATCCATCTGTTCATGCAATTTAGGATTCCACTGGCTTTTTTGGCTGCCACCACACTCCATTAGCTCATATTTAATTGGTTGTCCACTAAGACTTGAAGATCCCTCTTACATTTACTGCTGTTAAGCTTCCTTTCACCCAGTCTGTATGTGTATTTTTGGTTTTTCCTGCCTAAGTGTAAGACTTAGTTTTTCTCTACATTGAATTTCATTTTGTTAGGGGCCGGTGTTCAAGTCTGTCAAGATCTAGCTGGATCTTGAGCTGGGGTGTCAAACTCAAGGGCCACAGGCCATATGTGGCCTGTGGGTGCTTAGATCTGGCCATGGGGCCGCCCTGGAAACAGTGAAAACCGACACACACACACACCGGCTCTGCTTTCACTGGCAAAGGGTTTCAGGAGACCATCCAGGCTGAAAATGGGGCCAACCCCCTCCCCCCCCACACACACACACCTGAATTTTTGTTGACAGAGCAAAAACTTACTTTTTCACAAGCATTTATTAAATATTTCCCACTTTTCTTATTTTTATAAATAATTCAAGGTTTAACATGTTTGTGGTTAGGATAACCACTTTGGCAAATTCTGTTTATGTTCAGGAGGGAGCTGAAAACACTACTCCAGTTTCCAAAAGTGCAGTCCTGTTAATCTGATCTTGTGGCAATGTTTTTAAAGGCAGAATGCAGAATAAACAGAGTTGGAAGAGATCTTGGAGGTCTTCTAGTGCAACCCTCTGCTCAAACAGAAGATGCTATACCAGTGATGGTTTTTGGCACCGACTGCCCAAAGTGTGTGCATGCACACACACCCAAAATACAATACACATGCATCCCTGTGCATGCGCCCTGGCCACTGTGCATGCAAGGCAGAGACCTGAAGACCAGCTGGCCAGTGGGAGGCGCGTGCACACGTGCACCACACAGCTGAGCTGAGGAAACGGCTCACGTGCTCACAGAGAGGCCTCTGCGTGCCACCTCTGGCACATGTGCCATAGGTTTGTTATCATGGCCCTATACCATTCTGAAAAAATGGCTGTCCAATATCTTCTTTTAAAATTCTGGTGATGGAGCATCCACAATTTCTGCAGGCAAGCTGTTCCATTGATTAGTTGTTCTCACTGTCAGGAAATCTCTCCTTAATTCTTGGTCGGATTTCTCTTTGTTAAGCTTCCATCTGTTACTTCTTCAATTCATTTAAAAAATCCATAAATATTCAGGCCTTAGTTTCCAGAAAATGATGAAATTCTGATTTCCTGACAGTGAGAATAAGTCAATGGAATGTATTGCCATCCAGAGTTGTGGGTGCTCCATCGCTGGAAGTCTTCAAGAAAAGCCATTTGTCTGCGATGAATTAGGTCTCCTGCCTTGGGCAGGGGATTAGATTAAATTTCCAATGTCTCCTCTAGTCCTATGATTCTAAGTAATGGATGAAAGGTTGATCCACCACGATAAAAGGGCAAACTTCTAACAGTGCAATATTTTTCAGAAGCGGTGGCAGAAACCAGAACTAAGAGGAAACTACTGTAAAACAAAATAAGTTAACATGATGCTTTTGATATGTTTTCTTTCTATCACATTCAAAATTTGTGTTGGGAAAAACTTGTAGGTTACACTTCAAGCTTTGTTATCCTACCAATTATATATCCCTGTTCCAGTAAATTAAGGCTCATGTTTGTGTAACACTAATATAGAATCAGTGCTAAGAGTAGCAAGCAACAATGGTGCTTTGCTTCCAGGTCTTTGGATGGGACACAACAGAGGAATTGGAAGTTAACAGAGTAATCCTTGGATGCAACACCATCAGGAGATCCAGGACTGAAAAGCTAAGCTGATTAATCCTTGAATGGAACACCACCAGAAAATCCAGGACCTGGAAGCTAAATAGATTAGTCCTTGGATGGGACCCCAGCAGGAAATTTAGGACGTGGAAGATAAGCAAATTAGTCTTCGGATGAGATTCCCCCTCCCCCAACAAGAAAGAACTTTTTAGAGGAGATGGGTAAGTTTAAAATTGAAGAACAAATCCAGTGATTAAGGGGGGGGGAAAGGGTGTAGAGATCCCCTTCCCCTTAGAGAAGAATATTCTGTTTTTGTATACATCTGGCCAAGAAATAAGGGACAACAACACAGACACACACACACAGCCTCTTCCCCCCCCCCCCCCCCATCCTAATGAGAAAAGACCAGAGATAAACTTTGCAGAGGAGGATGTTCTTCCTTGCCTTTGGCATTTGGTGAGTTGTCTGCATGGCAAGTTGTCCCATGTGGTAAGTCGGCCAAGGCGAGTAATCCCATGGCAAAGTGGGGGAGAGGCGACCAGGGAAGAGGGGCAGGGCCTCCAGTGTGGGGGACTGCAGTGGGGTAGACATGGTGAGGCAGCTGCGGTGAGTTGTCCTAGACTAGCCTACCACTAGGATCCTCACTGGAAAGAAAAATCCCATTCATTCCAGTTGCAGCTTTCTCCAGAGTAGATAGAAGATTTAATCTGGAAATGGTCCCTCTGAGCATTCAGCCAGTTGTCATGATGCACAAAGGAAGATGCTGCATCCAGAACTTTTTAGGGTTTCTCCAGTATTAAAAGGAAGAGAGCTTTGATGTGGGTTGAGTGACAATTTGCGAGCAAACCCTTACACTCCATAGATGTGAGAGAATATTTGGAATATTTCTGTTCCACAAATAGTAAAGCACATACTTTGCAGGTAAAAGCTATGAATTCTATACCTTGTAAAAGGCTCAAATTGAATTCTGAAAAGGAAACTAGATAATACTAGTGTTGCTACTACAAATAATTGGTTCTGAAGAAGAGATGAATTTTTTGAAAATAAGCTACAATTTATCCTCACATTTTAATTATCTTTGGGCAGGAGCCAAATCCTAATGATAATTCAGTCCCTTCTTTTAATTATCTTGATATTGCTGTAAGGCAAAGACAAGCAATCTTCGGCACCTCTTTCTGAAAGGACAAAAGAAAAAGAACAGGCAAATCATTTTTTAGAATTTCTTAATGTCTTCAACATAATTAGAAATCTTTCCTATGTAACTAATTATCATAGATGACCCTACTTTTTATATATTCTCCCCATCACAGCCTTTGCCCTCTAAATAAAAGTGTGACCTATGGATGTCATTGCTACTTTCATAATCTGCTGTCACTGACATAATTTATCTGAAAAAGCAATGGACTATGACAGAACACCATAAAGGAGGATCCTGAGTGAGCATGAAATTCTGTCATCAGCAGTTACCACACTTAGCTAAGACAATCTTTAGAATAACCTATTTATAGTATAATTGTTTTATAAGATTTCATTACCATTCAAAATTATTTAGGAAAGGGACCCCAACAGTCAACAGTTATGTAGAGTCAGAAAATATCAGGATCAGAAAGGCCCAGCTAAATCCAATCATTTTAGATTATTGGGTCTTAAACTTCAGTTGTAGATTTTCTCAGAATTATAGCCATTCAAAAATAATTTGGAAGAACATTGTAATGCCTGGATATGGCTGGTAGTGAATGGAATAACAGTTCCTCACTGCAAGCAACTTTGCAAAATATACTGATGATACCCAATGATATATTTCAATTCCAGGTCCAGTTCTAGCCATCATATTTAAGAAAGACATTGGCAGTCTGAAACATATCTAAAGGAGAGTAACCACATTTATAAAGGTTTAGAAGGAAAAACTTATGAGGAATATTTGAAGGCATTGAATATGATTAGTTTGAACATGATGGCTTTGCTGTGACACAATAGTTCTCTTCAAGCTGTCAATCTGACAGCTGAAGGGCTGTCTTGTCGAAGATGAAGCAGAATTATTCAGAGTTTCTCCAGAAGACAAAGTAGTAAAATTCAGTTGGAGATGGGGGTATAACATCCCTAGAAATAGGAGTTGTTTAACAATGGAATAGATTTCCTTTTGCAGGGATAATTTTCCTTTGCTGCAAATGTTAAATAGGCTAGATGGCCATCTCTTGGAGATGCTGTGGTAGTGAATTCCTACAGTGAACAGGGCATTCAACTGGTTGATCTCAAACATATCTTATATTCTGTGATTGAAAAAGGCTGATCTAATGGTTAACAGAAATGACTAATGTCGCCTTGTGGAAATAATGTGTACATAAAAAGGTAGTAATAAGGCCTCTAACTGAGGAAACTCCAGAAGATATGCACAATTGTAAATCAATCCCAAGTGTTCTTTTTCTGGGATGGCGACCATGGAACATGGTGCTTCATAGCTCCAGCACATTTATATAATACTGATTTTCTGAATGCATTTTAGCGAGGCTTTCTGACAGACTCTTATCCTCATTTTGTGGATCTAGAAAGAGACTAAAGCCAAAAACCCCACACACTTTCTAGTTAGTTAAAAATGACAATAATGTATGGCTTCCTGGTTCCTAGATGCTATGGGGGCATCTTTTTTTCAGATAGCATATAATTTTGACCTTATTTCATTATATTTTTGAAGCATATAGTAATAGACATTGTCCAATCTTTTCAGTGCAAATAACTTGCAAGATAAACTATTTCTTACTATCTGCAAATATTTATAACATGGAATTACATTCAGTGTGGGGAAGGTAATGTGATTAAATATTTCAGCATTTTTAATTCTTTCTGCAGCAAAACCAGGTCATCTGTCTGATTTGATACATGAAACAAGATCACTCTCTTATTCATATTGCTAGTTCATTGCATTATGAATACTGCATTGCATTAGGTTACAAGGAATATAGTTTTGATTCAGAATTCGGACAGAAAATTGAGGTGATCTTTTGAGAAGAAATCCATGTAAATGTAGTGAGTGCCCCATTGATTACTGCTGGAAACATGATGAAATTAAATGTTAATGTTAGTTAAGGGTATCACAAGTAAAAATTCAAAGAGAGGTTTTAAATCAGGAATGTACTTGAGTGATTTGCATTTAAGGTATAAGTCCAAATATAGATCAACAGCACCTTGTTTTACTATGTCCAAAGAAAATGTGAAACATGTTTGTAGACATTCATTTTGACACAGAGCTTATAAAGTATGAATGCCTGAAAATATTTAAACAATAAGTTATTCTGTGATCAGAAGAAATACTTGGGCATAGTGGACTGACTTATATTAGGCAAACTTCTAGTGAATCATCCAATAATGAAAAGAATTCTATATCCCAAAGGCAGGACCTGATATTTTGTTCAGTGATTTTAGGCAGACAAATTAAATACTGATTTACTGGTGTTTCACAAATCACTGAAGGTCACACTCCACTTTGTTAATTAAAGTACTTAATATTCATATGCATATCAATCAAGAGCAAAACCTCAAAGGCCAGAATGTCATTATAATGTAGAACTGCCATTGGAAAACTAGGACTGAGGTATATTATTACCCATGTTCCCTCTAGAAAATCTTCATGGGTTTGTATCATTGGAGTTTCATTCTTACTCCCAAATTCAGACAGCTAAAAAGCCCAGCTCAACCTTATTGCTGTCCATTTAGGGCCAGTGTACAACCCTCCCAGCTTCTTAGGCCAGAGTGTATGTGCAAAGTTTCACATACATGGAGGCTTAAACAAAGGGAGAGAAGGCAGCGGCAGTAATGCCCTTACTAGCTCCCCTCACCCAACTCCTCATAGAAGTTGGAGGCCTGCTTTTACAAGTCCACATGTCCTGAGGAGAAATCTCTCTAAACCAAAAACAATAGATACAATAGATACAAACTCAAGGTTAAACGCACCAAACTTGATTGCAGGAAATACGACTTCAGCAACAGAGTGATCAGTGCCTGGAATACTCTACCCGACTCTGTAGTTTCTTCCCCAAACCCCAAAAACTTTAACCTTAGACTGTCTACTATTGACCTCACCCCTTTCTTAAAAGGTCTCTAGGGGGCGTGCATAAGCGTACCAATGTGCCTACTGTCCCTGTCCTATTGTTTCTTTTATTTTTCTTATATGTACCCATTTCATGTATTCATAACTATGTATACACTTATACTTATTATCTTGTAAACAATTGACAAATCAAATAAATAAATAAAGCAGTTTTGGAAGGCTTGGTGAAACGTCCTGGAGCTGGAGTCCAAACAGCTGCCATGAAATCATTTACTGAACTTTGTTGCTCTGATAGAATGTAAGCAACAGATGATTAATGTATTAATCAAAATTATACACCGTCCATCTCACTGTATATAAGTGACTCTGGTTATGTTAACTATACAATGAAAACCAAAGGAAAAGAACCAGCTAAAGAGCAGAAGAAAATAAGGAAACTCCAGAGCCATTCCCTGAAATTAATAGCAATAGCACTTAGACTTATATACCACTTTACAGTGCTTTACAGTCACAACACTGGAAGAAATAATATTGGAGTCTAATCACTAACTTAGTGATGCATCTAAAATATCTAAACAGAATTAATGGGGAGGGAGGGGGGGCAGAGGAAGCTGTATTCATTAGATTCGAACTAGTATTTTCAGTTATCTATTAATGTCACCATTAATCTGTGTTACTTTTGGGAAACTACTAGCCAGGCAAGGAGATCAGTGCAATAAAATAATCAACTTCCAACTCTTCATATTTGGACCTGATTGCTTGCACCTGACAGTTACAAAGTCTGAAATATTCAAATCAACAAAGATATTACCCTATGAATGATTACCCCAAATATTTAACAGTATTGAAGTTAAAAATAAAACTACATTTACCTTTATACTATACTGTTGTATATTTAATGTACAACAAAAATTGTTGGAAATTTGGATTGTTGGATTGGATTTGGAAATTGGATTTGAAACTTTTAGTGATGATAGCAGCAGGCCTTATGCCATCAAGACACAATAGGAATTAGCACAAAAAATTAAAAATGCTGAACAGAATTACTTTGAAGATGCAAATAAACCAGACAGACGGCTAGCTTATAAACTGAGAAAGGAAAGAGAAGCAAGAAGATTGATAAATAAATAATTGATAAATAAAGGACAACAGCAGGAGATATCTTTTAGTATGACTCTTATATGTACCCATTTCATGTATTCATAACTATGTACACACTTATACTTATTATCTTGTAAACAATTGACAAATCAAATAAATAAATAAAGCAGTTTTGGAAGGCTTGGTGAAACGTCCTGGAGCTGGAGTCCAAACAGCTGCCATGAAATCATTTACTGAACTTTGTTGCTCTGATAGAATGTAAGCAACAGATGATTAATGTATTAATCAAAATTATACACCGTCCATCTCACTGTATATAAGTGACTCTGGTTATGTTAACTATACAATGAAAACCAAAGGAAAAGAACCAGCTAAAGAGCAGAAGAAAATAAGGAAACTCCAGAGCCATTCCCTGAAATTAATAGCAATAGCACTTAGACTTATATACCACTTTACAGTGCTTTACAGTCACAACACTGGAAGAAATAATATTGGAGTCTAATCACTAACTTAGTGATGCATGTAAAATATCTAAACAGAATTAATGGGGAGGGAGGGGGGGCAGAGGAAGCTGTATTCATTAGATTCGAACTAGTATTTTCAGTTATCTATTAATGTCACCATTAATCTGTGTTACTTTTGGGAAACTACTAGCCAGGCAAGGAGATCAGTGCAATAAAATAATCAACTTCCAACTCTTCATATTTGGACCTGATTGCTTGCACCTGACAGTTACAAAGTCTGAAATATTCAAATCAACAAAGATATTACCCTATGAATGATTACCCCAAATATTTAACAGTATTGAAGTTAAAAATAAAACTACATTTACCTTTATACTATACTGTTGTATATTTAATGTACAACAAAAATTGTTGGAAATTTGGATTGTTGGATTGGATTTGGAAATTGGATTTGAAACTTTTAGTGATGATAGCAGCAGGCCTTATGCCATCAAGACACAATAGGAATTAGCACAAAAAATTAAAAATGCTGAACAGAATTACTTTGAAGATGCAAATAAACCAGACAGACGGCTAGCTTATAAACTGAGAAAGGAAAGAGAAGCAAGAAGATTGATAAATAAATAATTGATAAATAAAGGACAACAGCAGGAGATATCTTTTAGTATGACTCAGTTAATTTTTTTTTTTTAATAGAAGTTTTATTTAAGTTTTCACAAAATATACAATTTTTTTTTTTTGAGAACAGCGTGGCCCCAGGTTATCACTTCTCCATACAGACATAAACTCAATATATATTTATCTTAGACATTCTAATCCATATCTTACAACTATTTTTGCAATTTTTTCAATAGCTTTTCCCTTTCTTTACTTCCTATAGCCTTATTTTAAATTATCCCATTCCTTTCTTAATTCAATTACATATCTTTTTCTAATTTTTAAAATCTTTCTAATCAATGTTTTTATACTTTCGTCTGTCCTGTTTGCAATTTCATATTATCTTTTCACATAAAACAAATTTTCCCCTGTAATTACTAGACTGGAGTGTAACACCTTTGTATCTTTTTTCAAATCTTATTTAAAAATTTAAGTTATACCTTTACAGTTATAACATTCATTTTTAAACCTCTATTTTATAACACATACCTATTTTCAATCGAATTCTGCTTGGTACATTCCCTTAAAATACACACTAAATTCTTAAAAGAAAAAAGTATATTTGTATATATATCTGTGTATATATGTATAACAATAGTAAATGGAATAATTATTCTATTCAAGTACAGCTCTGCCATTAATATTAATAACAATCTTTTACATTTCTATTTCTTTTAACAAACATTACCTAGTAATATCAGTTGTCTTTCATTTTAATCATCTATATTTCATATTTTACTTATTACTGTCTTTAAATAAAAAAACCAAACAATAGTTATTAACAGTAGCGAATAAAGTTATTATCCTTATTCATCTTGTCAACTGATAAAAATCTTCCATGTTTCTTTTCAGTTTTTTTAAAATGTTATTTTTAAATCATTGAGAGGCTTATTCTCTTTACAAACAAATATTCCACTACACATCAATAGAAATGTTTTCTATCACTTTAATCATCTAACATATTTTCTAACCCTTTTCTATTTCTAATATAACAATGCTGTCCCATGCACCCTTGCAGAATCCTCTCCTTAAGTTAAATTTTAACCATTGTCTCTGTGTCTTTCAAATAGGTTTATACCTTTAATTCTTGTACGTTTTTCCTGTACCTCTATATCTTGTTTCTGTCTTTTGTAGCTTCTTTTCCTTTCCCTCTTCCCTCTCTTCTTCTCCCTCCCTTTTATTCCCTTTTCTATCTGATTCTCCCTTCTTTGATCCTCCCTTCTGCTTCTTCCTGATATTATGATTACTTTTCAAATTACTATTTTTTTTGGTTGTTGCTTCAGTGCTTAAGTTTTTAACTCCCTTTCCCCCTTTTCCCTTTTTTACCCCGCTTAAAATTGCTTGATCATTAAAGATGGCCTCTTCATTGTCCCGCCCTTCTTGTTCTGCCAGCATTTCTTGTTCTTTTTCATAGTTCAAGATCTCCATTTCTAAAATTTGAAATACGAAGCCAAACGATCCTCTTCCATCTTGTGCTTCTTCTTTTTGTTCTTTAAGTCTCATTTTTAACTCTTCAAGGAGTGGTGCCATTTTAAAAAAAATTTAAACAACCCCCAATTGATTGTATTTTATTTCATTAGGATCCTCCATCCAAAATTCCAGGAATCATCCAATAATCCAAAACTGTTTCTTGCTTCTTTTCTCACTTTCTCTTTCCAGGGGCTTTGTTATCTTATAACAAAGTTTCAGCTACAATGTATCTTTTGCAAGCCTCCATTATCAATTTTTTTTAAGTTCCAGGTGGTCTCCTCCATTTTCCAGATTCCACCCTCTTTTTTCCTTTTTCCCTCCGCTGCTTTCTTTCTTTTTTTAAAGAAAGTTTTTAAATTATCCAAGAATCTTTATCCCTTTGACACTTTTATTTTCAGCTAGAAATAGCCTATTAATGTCAAAGTGGATTAGTATCAATTTCTTATTCAAATCTCTTCTTCTTAATGTTCCAAGTCAGTTAAAACTGTCGATGTTAGAGGGAAAAAAGCCAATTCTGTTTTCTATCCTTTTCTCTTTCGCAACTTAAAATCTTTTTTAGGAATAGTATTAGTCTTTAAAATTCAGATTCCAGGTACCTTAAATAGATGTTCTCCATTCAAACCAGTCAGTCAAACTTTCTCCTTTAAACTTCCTCCTGCACAATCTTGTCCGGTCGGGTTCTTCTTTGAGGTGGCCATTTTGACCACTGCTGCAACCGCCTTTGGGAAAGAGAGTAATGGCCAGCCGGGGAGGAGAGATGCAGCTCTCCTCAACCCCGTTGACAGCTCCCCCTTCTTCACCACCTCTATGGGGTGGCTTCAGCCCCGAATCCGGGCTGCTTGGGGCGCTCCAATGGTGAGCACGGATCAAAACCGTGGACAATTGCGATTTCGGTCCGTCGCCGAAAAAGCCCAAACCGGAAGTCATGACTCAGTTACTTCTTGAATTGCATCTGTCCAATTAGTGCAATTGGAACTAATACTGATTGAATGTTCTCTAAGAATTCTAGTATAAAACTAACTTTTTCTATTTTATTAATTCAATTTTAAGACAGAAATAAATTTTGTAATTTGAAATAAATTTTCTATTGACTTTCAAAACTAAGGCATTCAAACTTTTCATTCTGTAGGTTAAATAGTTAATATCAATTTAATCAAAATATTTTAAATTTTAAAAGTTTGAAAAATTGATTTATCAGAATTGAATTTGTCCAAGGCACTAAAATTATGGAGGATCTTATGTATCTTTTTAAATAATTACTGACTACTTTCAAACTTGGATTATTCAATATTTTAAGCTTTTCAAGTTGAAATCGATCCCTGGACAGATTCCATTTTTTGGGCAGGATTTTAAGAGTAGAGTTATAATTGCCTTTATGATGATCACAAAACTCACCTTAATTGCGTGATTCTTTGTTCTACCTTGTCCCCAGTCAGATCTGAGCCTGGTGTTGAGGCCAATGAAGGATGCCAGATACGAGGTGCAGATTTTGATTTCCTTTTTATTGGAGCACTCCAAGAAAAAGGGGTCCTGGCTAAAGTGCCAAGAACAAAGGATTAAGAAAGCTTTATACATTCTTGGGTGGCAAAAAAATGTATATAAAACCGGGTCTTATTTTTGGGAAAATACTGTATTCCTGCAAGCAAAAGCCTCAGTACATCCTGTAGTAGTACCAAAATATAATAAAACTTGCTTTCTAGATAATTCAATGAAGTCTACCGTATTTCTCAAATGGCCACTGGTTAGTTGCCTTTAAGTTTGACTCCTGGGGTGGGCACATGGCAACTTCTGGATTATTTCTGGCACAGATCAGCAGTGGAAGAGTGACCCTTGCTTACTGCATGGCATGTCACAAAGTCTACAAGGGTTTTTGCCCCCCAATGTGTGCTAGTATGTATTTGTGATAAAATAATCCTTAGGGGTATATTTAGTAGAATAAGTTTGCTCTCTCTACCCGTCTCCATCCATCATCCCCTTCCCTGCCTCCAATTGACTTGGCCCATGCCCAGTCCTTGGTGTATAAAAGGGCGAGGATGTGTGTATGGATGAAGGAATGAGGGAGGTGTTAATTCTGAATGTCGTAGGGTGACTTCCTTAGCAGCTCTATCTGCAGCCCAATTCCCTTTTGTGTAAAGGGGTGTCTTTGAATGCTTCTTGAAATATATGACTGCTATTTGTTTTAGTTGCCAAACTGCCTCCAATAGTTTTAAAATTTGTGGGCCATATTTAACAATTGAGCCTTTTGCATTTAATAGTCCTCTTTCCTTCCATAAGGCTCCATGGGCATGGAAGACTCCAAAGGCATATTTGCTACTAGTTTGGTACTCCTACAAAACTATGTGATCAGGCTTAGTTTGGGGGGAAGAAAATAAGGGGGGGAAATTCTGACTCTGTCTACCAGCATCCATTGGTATTCATCTCACTAGCCTCCAGTCAATGTGTGAGAGAATTGAGGGAATTGTTTGGAAAGTGAAACAGTATTTGCTGTGTGAGCAAGAAGGAGACTTAGCTTAACTGTTCTGTACAAAAGCTGCTTGGTGCTGTGAAACTGAAACTGAAACTCCACTCTGCTTGTGTTTTCCATTTGGAACAGATTTCTTTTCAGGTGGGAAGGGAGAGTAGAACTCCTTAGCATCAGAGCGTGTTAATAATAATATAGGAAATACTAATGCTGTGATGGACATTTAGAAAAACCGTTTCTTAGTGAGCACCAAGAAGCCAAGAGGAACATACATGCCAAATTTCAAGTTTGTAGGCTTTACAATTCTATTATATTCATAATTAGAAACACAACTTGCCAACCTTTACACACTTTTTGCAGGTCCCAGGTCACCCAGGTAGCTTTGTATCTAAATCGGGGCTAGAATTCAAAGTCTCTCTGTAAGGTGCCTTAGCCACTGCACTAAACTAGTTCTTTATCTATATGGATTGTATTGGATCCAATAAATTGCACTGCTCATATAAAAAATACACAGACAGTGAATACAGGTAAGTGGTATATGGTTGCTTCTGCATGGATCAATATCTGACATGCCTTTTGTTAAAATATTTTTATGAAATGCTTTTTCATTAAAATAATACATATTTATTGATAAATAGATTACAGTTTGAATTGCAAATTGCAAGTAAAGATTAGTGTATTGGGAGACCAAAAAATGTTCAATATTTAGACTAGTTACCATGATATCATTCTGAAGCAGCTGATTTGAGGAAATAGCATCCTGATCATTATTATAAAGTTATATACTATTGTTTTGTTTCTCTAGAATTAGAAATTTATAACGCAACTCCAACCGCAACTCATTAGAAAACCAGTATTAAAATATGTATTGTAATCATTTTTTCTCAAACCTGGCCACCATTGGCATCAAAGCCATTGTTCTTTATAATTTTACTGGAGGAAATCTTTCCTGCTGTTTCCCCTCTTCCCAGTCCCAATAAAATGTAAGAAACAGGACAGATGCTAGTTTCTCAATGGTTTTAGCAAATTAACCATAAGGATTGGCCTCTAGTCTAGATTCTTGGTCTGTATTGTGATAATAACATATGGAAATTATGTCCATTTTAAAGGCAGCAGGTGTTAGAACAATGAATGGCCTACCTCCTTTGCATCTGGACCAGAAAAGCTCTTTCAGTGTTTACAAGAAACAGGAACATAACAAACATCCTGACAGTGGTATAGAAACACACAGTTGCTATTCTTTTTTTTCCGTTTTTCTCACACGGAAAGTTTTATTTATATTGTATAAATAAAAGTAGACTTGTTTGGAAGAAGGAGGAAACTATATTCATTTCCATATGGAAGTAAAAGCAATTTAGAGAGAAGGCATTCTCTTGTCGGATTAATTTGTTTTTCCCTGCTTGGTTCACTCTGGATAATTCACCCTTTGACTATTCAATGGCACACTTTGGCGCAATTCAATCAAGCCAGTGAAAAGAAACCACATTTGAACCTAATATTACATTAATTCCCCCTCCAAAATAAAAAAAATACTGCATGCAACACATAAATTAAAAAAATATTCAGCACAAGCAAAGTGTAAAAGATAAAACCAAAGAACTGTTTACAGACCATACCATACATGACATTGGAAAGGAAAAGATTGGGAGAGATAAACTGGATAGGAGCTTCTTGCAGCCTTCCACATTGCTGGAAGTTTAGAAAAGGAAACAAGCATTGCACAAAAAAAAACCAACAGCTTTTGTTAGCTTGCAGTCTACCATCAGCAGAAGGTCTCTGTTGAGAGTGTGGGGCTGCAAGAGTGAGACACCTCCCCTGCTCCCCCCCCCAAACAAATTTCTGTGATGGTAGGCTGCGAAGTGCAAACTAACAAAAACTATTTTTCTGTGGGTTTTTTGCAATGCTTGTTTCTTTTTCTCAGCCCCCAGCCCCGTGGAAGGCTGCAAGAGGCTCCCATCTCAGCTAATCTCTTCTGATCTTTTCTTCCCCAATGTCACAGCGCTGGGCTACACACACATGCACACACACACACACACACACACACAGGGATCAGAGAGGTGAGCTGAGAGTCATGCAGAAATCCATAAGACACAGAGGCAACAAAAGGGGAGGGGAGACAAAATGGGAAGCCTCTGCTCATTTAAAAAAAACAACCCTGTGGAGCTTCCCTTTTTGTCCACCCTTCCCTCCATTGCCACCATGCCTGACGCTTCTGCCCTTCTCCCCCCACAATACCAGAAGCCGCATGCCACTGACATTCACCTATGCCCCCCCCCCCCAAGAGCCCATGCGCCACTCCTATCATCCATTGTGTGCTGGCAGGCAGAAGCTCCATGGGTCCCATGCCCTCTCCTTCCCATCTCCTTCCTCCACATTCAGGTAGAAACAAGGAAATGGGGAGAGATTGGCAGTGGGGCTTTCCCATGTGGGGGTGGGGCAGTCCCAGTGAAAAGCTGGAGAGTGAGGCATGGAGGTGCCAGTAAGGGCGTGGTTCCTGATCTGCAACCTGGTGGTGGTCATCTGGGCCACATCACTGCCAGACTTAGATCTACGGCGCTGCCTCAGCCCCGCCCCCTGGGCTTGAACACGCGAGGACTGACATCCAGGGTGAAGGGAAATGCTGAGCATGCAGTCCCCAGGGACGCCAAGCTCTGCGTCCTGTGCACATGCTGAGGGGGCAGGGCTGAGACGGAGCCACAGATCTAAGGCTAGTTGCAGTTCGGCCTGGATGGCCACCACTGAGTGGCAGATCAGCGCCCGGTCAGCCTGGGCACCGCAGGCCCATCCTTTGATGTTTCCAGGACATACCCTTCTGCCGGATCTAACCACCTCGTGTGCCACATCCGGCCCACAGGCCTTGAGTTTGACAACCTTGCATTACAGGATAAGGTTAATATCTCATGGGATAAGTAATGGGATTATCTCAGGAATCAATATTTGAAAACATACTAAAGAACAGGTAATAGTGTATTTTCAGAATGTGAAGAATTTCTCATTTATGTTACATAAACAGTGTCAGCTGGATCTCCTGCGTGTGGTTTGCAGCTTGCTTACCCTTGGCTGCCATGGAAACAGGGAGGAGGGGTTTGGCATCTGGGGTGGGAAAATGAGCTGGTGTGAAATGTTCCTGTGAGAATTGGAAGGGAGGTTTGCCACCCATCAAGTGGGTGGAATTATTTGGACTTTTCCAAGGCCAACTGTCCTGAGCCTCCAGAGACATACAACATCTGCTGAAGAGTTTTCCCATTATAACATCATTTATTGGACACTGATTGGTTTTCCTGGAGTGGACTCTGGGGGAAGGATTTGGGGTGAATTTCTTTTTTTTCTTTTTCTCTTTTAAAGTTTTTTACTTATTTTGACAACAAACATTGGCAAATACAAACATAAAACATCAAAGAAAACCATTTTTCCATTATACAGTGTGTCAGTTGGTATATATCTTTTGTGCACGATATCAACAGTCTTTCCCTTCTAAATTTAGATTAAAGTTCATATTATATGGATCAACTATGCATATTCTATTATATTATTGTTAACTCCTTATTAGACTATAATTATAAATTCACATCATCCTTTACAAGCAAATCTCAACTTTTACAAAACCCAGTTCATAATATCATTCATTTCATTGTAATCAGTTATAACATATCATTACATTGTCTTATCTTTACTATTATGTTGTATATATTATAATATATATACAACATAATATATATAATATATTATATTTTATTCCCCTATTTTCTTATCTAGCCATTGATAAAATAAATCCCAAACTTTATAATATTCTTTATCTTCTTGCTCTCTAATTGCTAATGTCAATTACTAATTTCTGCACATTCCATTATTTTCTTAATCACCTCAATTTTTTCATTATTCCAATTTTTGGCAAATACAATTCTAGCTGCTGTTAAAACATTTATAATCAAATATGTCAATTCTCTATTGTATCCTTCAGGTAAGATACCCAATAAAAAAATCTCTGGTTTCAAATCTATATGCTGTTCTGTCATTTTTTCCAGCCATGTATGAATTTTAGTCCAATATCTCTTGGATTCCACATAGGTCCACCACATGTGATAGTATGATCTAGGTATCTGATGACACTTCCAACAGTTCTCCGATTTGTTCTTGAACATCCTTGCTATTCTTGCCAGGGATAGATGCCACCTGTAAAACATCTTATGCAAATTCTCTTTATATGCTGTTGACATTATTATTTTATAGTTTTGAGACCATAATTTCTGCCATTTTTCTAAATCTATCCCATATCCAAAAATTTCCTTCCAAGCAATCATTGTTTCTTTTACTTGTTCTAATTTTACTCCAAGTAAATATCCATATAATTTTTTAATCACCTCATCAGTACCTGTCAAAATTCTATCTAATTCAGTAAGTTCCTTATAAAATCTTTCCGTCTTACAATCTTTATCATATCTAGAATGTATTTGCACATATGAATACCAATTCATCTCTATTTCTTGTTTTTCTAGTTCTTGCTTAGATTTGAGTTCACCTTCTTCATTTAATATTTCACCATATCTTTCTGTATGTTCCATTTTATAAACAATTGGATGTAAATGCCTCTAAAGTTGACAACCAGACTGGTATTTTGATATAATGTTTCCTTATTTTCTCCCACATTAATAATAAAGCATCACAAATATAGTGTCTCTTAAATAACTGTGTTTTACTTTCCTTATACCATTAAAAAGCATGCAATCCCAATAATAGGTCATGGCCTTCTAATCAAGCATTACTTAAAACTGTCCATTCTTTCACCCACATCAGTGTTGCTGCCTGGTAATATAATTCCCAATTGGATAAACCAAAACCTCCTTTTATTCTGGCATCTTCTAACAATTTTAATTTGATTCTTGCCTTCTTTCCCTGCCATATATACTTCAGTATTACTTTATTTAAATCCTCAAAATGTTCTTTCCCTAGTTTAATTGGAATTGTCTGAAACAAATATAAAATTCTTGGTAATATATTCATCTTAATTGTAGATATTCTCCCTATTAGAGATTATTGTAAATGTTCCCATTTTTCCCCACATCTTGCTGTTAATTGTATTCCTAAATATTTAACTTTTATTTGTGATTTGGATATTCAATTTCTCTATTAATTCTTTCCTTTGTTTTTCCACCATATTCTTAACCAAAATCTTAGTTTTGTCTTTATTTATTTTCAAACCTGCCACCTGTCCATATTCTTGGGATGACTTTCCATGTCACGTGGGTTTCACGTGGATTTTTCCCAGATCTTGCCTTGCTTTTGCTGCTATCAGTTCATTCTTAGTAAAAGTACCTCTTCTCTAAATCTATGGAGTTGGGGATTTTCTTTCTTAGGATTTGAATGGAGGCAGACCTGACATTAGGCAAGATTTGCTTTATTGGCCAATCCAGAGACCCTAGTCTACCAAGGGGGTTAAGTGCTCTATGTCAACCTACAGGAGCAACCGGGAACAGTCCAGAGCCACAGGAGCAACCCCACACAGAGCCATAGCACTCTCAAGATAGGGCAGAATGGCTGGAGGAACTGGAGCTTGATGAGGAGCCAGTTTGAGCCACATGGTTACTGGGCATAGGACGACTGGAGTGCTCTGAGGAGCATGTACTGGGGATGACTCTTACCAGGGGCCATCAAGGATCCTGCAGAGCAGAGGGGAGATTCCCCCCACTGACCCTGACCACAAGGACCTCATGCTGAGCCATGCATTGTACCTGGCACAAAGGTGATCAAAAACTGGAGAGTCAGAGAAATGCTTGCTCAGATGTCTGCCTAGGAATCCAGGAGATGCCAGCCAGGCAGCGGGAAGGTAGGCCACCTTCACAGCAGCAGCAACAACTGCCTCCATTGCCCCACAGGAGGTAATGCTAGCTGCAATCACACAGCCACCAGCAGCTGTGGCTCCAGCACTCATGGCTGGGGGAGCTGTTCCCTGAAGACGAAGGGCTCCCAAAGTGCCACTGCTGGGAATGAAGTTTGGGGGAATCTAAAATTGCTGGAATTCTTTTTAGCCAAAGTGAGATGTGTAACCATGGCCCTAGAAGGAGCTGCAATAAAATAGATGGTTTCTCTTCACAACAACAATGCCCCCAACTGTGAAACTACAACCAGTTTATGGCAGCCCTCCACCAGCAGTTTGAGGAACCTCTAGCAGAGCACAAAGCCAGATATAGGATGAAGACCATCTCACAGGGCTGACAGTCAGTGGTAGAATACACCCAGAAGTTCCATGGAGTGGCATGTTGGCTGGCCACATGGCCTTAGGAGATCCTGAATGAATGTTTCAAAGATGGGGTCAATGATGAAGTCTCTTGGGTGACCCCGGGACCTCCAGTGCTGGTATGGGCTGATAATATGGAAATAGACCTGGCCAGAGATTGACACTGAGGCAGCCACAGTTGGAGCGAGTTCTCACCCCCTGCTCACAAAGAATCTCTGTGAGTGAGCAAAGGAGGGCCAGTGCCTAAACAGTGGTCCATAGCATGTTTCAAGTGTGGAAAAGAAGTGCATTAAGCAGCTGAAATGCTGCTCCACCAAACCTAGCCCCAAACCTGCAGCCACAGGGTAGGAATGTTGAGAAGCACCACTGAGGGTCCATGAGACTGCCCTGAAAGGGGTGAAGGTCATTGAGTTGCCCCACCTGGCAAGGAGGGTGTGGGAGCTCTGACGCCACTGGAGAATTAATCTGACTCCAATGACGACCTCTTGGTAAGTTGACATATGATTCCCATGACCATCCCAGTGGAGTTGGTGGTGCCTTTGTTAGGCACCCAGGTGAGGATGTTGGCCCTATTGGACCCAGGCTACACCAAGTGTGTGGTTAGCCCGGAGGTCATAGAGAAACTGGGACTAAGGAGATTGAGGTACCCATAGCCTTCTGCCAATTGAATGGGTTGGTGGTGGGGCAGGGACTCACTTCATAACGGAACCTGTGGAAATGAGGATGGGGAGCCACAAAGAGCTCCTGAGTTTTATAGTAGTACCCAGTATGCTTAAACCTGGCCTGGGGGGAGGGGGTGCCCTGGGAACAATGAAGGACTGGCTTGCAATGCTTCTGCCAGTGAAAACAGCTTAGGAGGGTCACATGCAGGTTCTCCCGAGCTCTGTTTTCGCTGGCAGAGGGTTGCAGGAGGCCATCATAGCCAAAAACGAAACTCAGTAGCCCGTTTTCTCTGGCAGAGTGCTCGGGCCGCCAGAGGCATCCCCAACACGAGTGATGTTGAGCTGGCCATGCCCACCCTGGTTCCCGAGGTCAAACACAACCCTGATGTGGCCTTCAATGAAATCAAGTTTGACACCACTGTACTACAGTAATAGAATGTAGAAATGTACTATAGCAATCCAGCTAAGCCAATAAAGTGAAACACTGGTGGACTCAAATCTCTACCCCAGAAGTCCTCTAGGTCTTTCTTCCCTGCCTTGATATGCACCTTGATAGTTCTCAGTGCCACTCTAACTTTTTGGGAATACTTCACTTGCTGCCTCCAACTGAACCTGCTGAGTGTGAGAGATTTGTATGCCCTGTGTACAATTTCTGGCAATGTAAAAGGGGAAAGACCAGCAGCACCACCTCCTGGCTCTTAGTGTTGAAATTGTGTGGCTAAAGAAATCAGTTCTTTCCACACTCCTATTTAAAGAGATAAAGCAATAAATATATAAAACAAAATGGTATTTTATTTAACAATAAAAGAAAGAGTACATAAGACTTGTGGGGGCGGGGTAAGTAGGCAATGAAAAGAATCAATAGCATAAGGCAAAGAGATAAGAAATATAGAGAATCATGGGGCTGGAAGGGACCTTGCAGGTCCTTATCTTAGTTGTTCATCTCTGCACTCTTCCCACTCCTGGCTTCCTGTTCTACCCTCTGTAATTTTGGAGTCCAGGCAAGACAACTAAGATGATAATGAGTCTATAGAGTAAATTGTATGAGAAACGGAAAAGGGAACTAGACATGACTAGCCTAACAAAGTGTGATGGCTCCCTCAGATGCAGGCTTGAATAAGGAGCCAACTTTGGAACTATCTGAGGGGGGCAATGTCTCAGCATCTTTATTCCTTTTTTCCTTTAACTTTAAATATTTTATTTGATTATAGAATAAAAAACAAAATACAAAAGCAAATAGGAAGACACAGTAAGGGGAAGAAGGGGAAAGAGATATGAGGGAGGATGGAGAAAAGATAAAAAAGCATTGACTTCTGACTCCCTCTCTATTGCAGTAAAATAAAGCATTAACATTGAAGCTCAACTTTTTTTCCATAATAATATAAACTAGCCATTTCTATAAAAAAAACTAATCAATCTAATCAGTAAAACCCAAAATCAAAGTTTCATTTTTTTCCCATCTCAAGTACAAAGTCCAGAAGTGATCTCCAAGTAGCAACAAAAGTACTTATATTCTTTTCTTTTATTAAAACAGTCAATTTAGCCATTTCTGCCAACTCATCAGCTTTTGTTGCCATCGTCCATGGTGGGAATCAAAATATCCTTCCATTTTTGTGCATACAGTAGTCTTGTTGCTGTCAACATATATAAGATCAAAGTTGCAATTTTTCTCCAATATTTTTTTCATTAAACCCAAAAGAAAAGTTTCTGGTTTCATCTTTATCTTCATTTTAGGAATTTTCTGTATTAAAATATGAATCTTCCTCCAAAATTTCTTTGCTTTATTACACATCCACCATAAATGACAAAAAAAATCCCTTCTTTATTTTTACACATCCAACACTCATTTGAAATACCTTTATACATTCTAGAATCTAGATGATGTATCGCTGGTATTTAACATTGGATAAGTTATTCTAGTTAAATTATCCAGTGTTAAATACCAGCAATACATCATCTTATAGAAATTTTCTTTTAAATTATAATTTAGTGTGGATTTTAAACGTTTTGTCCACATATTTTCCCAGCATCACATTATATCCAAAGTTTCTTGCTCACTGAATCATACAATGTTTCACATGTTCCCTTTCCAAATTCAATTTAAGTAACATTTTATAAATCTTAACAATAATATGTTCATCACTACCACAAGATTTCTAACATGATGACCAGAACTGGATGCAGTATTCCATGTGTGGCCTCACTAGTGCAGTATTAAGTGGTACTATCACTTCTTGTCATCTTGATACTTTTCCTCTGTTGATGGGCCTACAAATGCATTGGCTTTTTTGGCAGCTGCAACACTCTGCTGACTCATATTTAAATAGTGGTCTACTAGGACACTAGATTTTTCTCACAATTACTACTGTTGAGTCAGGTAATTTTTCTTTCCTAGTTGCAGGACCTTTTCTCACCATTAAACTGCATCTCGTTGGCTAGGATCCAATGCTCAAAAATGTCAAGATCCTTCTGAATCTTCAAGTCCAAAGTGTTAGCAAATTCCCATCAGCTTAGTGGAGAGCTTTGAAGAACACTTCTGTCTCCTTATACAAATGATTTATGAAGATGTTGAAGAGCTCTGAGTGTAGTTCATCAGTTGTGAATCCATCTTGTGGTGATGCTTTCTAACCCTCATTTTTCCATCTTATCTAGAGATAGGCTTTGGTGTATTTTGTCAAATTACTTACTGAGGTCAAAGTATACTATATCACACATTTCCCTGATGCATTAAGTTAGTTACTTTATCAAAGAAGGGAAGATCTGTCTAATTTTTGGGCAACATCTGTTTAATTTATACATATTTTAATCTAGTAGTTTATATTTTAAATGTTATGTCATATAGTCAGTGATGGGCTGCAAATTTTTTAACAACCAGTTCTCTGGCTTAGTAGGTGTGGCCAGTTGGTCATGTGACTGGATGGGTGATGTCACTCATCACACCCAGCCCCGCTTCCCAGGCACTCACCTCAAAGGCAGAGGTAGGATCCCACCACTGGCTGGCCCTGCCCGTTTTTCAGCCGTTTTTCAGCCTGTTTTCAGGGCAATTTTGGGGTCATTTTCAAACCGTTTGGGGGCATCTTTCAGGTCCCAAAATGCCCTTAAAACATCCTGAAAATGGCCTGAAAAACTGCCTGAAAACAGCCTCAAAATGGCCAAAAATGCCCCCCAAATAGGCCATTTGAGGGACTGTTTTCAGGCCGTTTTGGCCCCCAAAACAGCCCCCCAAAATGGCCCCAAAATAGGCCAAAAATGAGCAGGGGCGGGGGCAACCAGTGGTAGGATTTGCTGGTTCGCTGAACTGCACAGAACCTTAACTATTGGTTTGCCTAAATCAGGGCAAACTGGCATCAACCCACCTCTGCATATAGTTTGCCTTATTTTGATTGCTTCTGACACAAATAAACAAACAAAGAAAGCAATAAGATTTGTCTGGCATGATCTGTTTTTAACAAACTTATACTGGCTTCTGGTAATCACTTTGTTCATTTTGAGATGCTTACAAATTTACTGCTTCATTATCTTTTCCAGAATATTGCTATTGCCCATCAAATGGCTTGTGTGATCTGCTGTCGTTGGGGCGGGGGTGGGTGGGAGTTGGGGGGTGGTGATTTTTTTTTTCCAGATTTTGTTCTATTATACTTTATTCATTTATTTGATTCTTTTTGTTAGTTTTTATTGGGTTTTTTTGTTTGTTTTTTAAATATTAAATATGGTTTTGCATTCTGTAAGCCTTTTCAAGTCACCATAGGCGAATAGGCGGAAATATAAATTCAATAAATAAAATAAATTAATAATAATAAATATTCCTGGCTAATGATGTCAAAATGATTGATTTGTAGTTTCCTGGATCCATTTCCCTCCCTTTTGTAGACTGGAACTACATCAGCTCTTTTCCAGGCCTCTGGCACCTTCCCCTTCCAGTTTTAATTTAAAGCCCTTTGGATAAGCTGAGCCAATTGTTTTCTAAACACATTCTTTAATATCTTGTGAGGAATAGTCCATCCCCCTACCATGTAGATAATGTAGGGAATGTAAACCATGATCTGGGAATCCAAAGTTTTCTCAATGACACTGCCCTTTTGAGTCAGGTGTTTTTTTCTAGAATCCTATGTTCCACCATTGGATGTTGACCTTCCATCAGAAGTACAGATAAGACTATTATCTGTACTCCTAATTTTTTGGCTTTCTTGCCTAGATGCTCATAGTCCCTCAATACTGTTTCCAGGCTTTTTGTTGTGTGATTCATCATAATATGAAAGAGAAGAAAGGGATAATAATCAGTGGGTTTGATGCCCCATGTTTGATATTTGCACCTGGGGAAAAACATATCTCCCTTGATAAATTATCTGGTCTACAAATGGATGAATCTGTTCCTTTAAGAAATGTGTAACCTATCACCAACACTTTTTTTCCCCCTTTGGGGAAGCCTTAGCTAATTTCCATCTCGCTACTGGAACACTTGATGAAGTCTCTTCTTCGAATGTCTGCATATTTTCCTCCAGGAAGAGGATGTGACATCGATTGTTCAGCTCCAGTGAGGCGGGACTGGTCTGAACTGGATTAGACAGCAGTTTTCTTGATTTTTTTTTATACCTTTGAGCGACAAGGTGCCTGTTGAGTCCGCGAAATGATGCCAGGAGTCGGTGACTTTAGTGCAAAGCTCTTTATTAGGAAGTTGGAACCGAACTGGCGAAAGGAAAAAAGCCCGCGGCTTTTATTCCTTTCGCCGCCGCGGCCGCGGCCAATGGCACCACTTTGAATCTCCCGCGATCCGAATCGACCAATCACGGGAGATTCTTAGCGAGCCAATCGGCGCGGCTCGCCTGACCAATCGGAGAGCCCCGCGCTTTGGCCAATCAAAGCGCGGGGATCTCGAGTATGTTAATTAAGGACAGAACACCCCTCCCCTCTTGGTTTAGTCCTTACGTTGCGTAGTCACGTAGGTATGCGGGGCACCATCTGGGCCTACTTGACCTGCGCAACTCAGTTGTAGGCTGGATCCCGGCCGGTTCGGTCGGGATCTCTGTTGCTCCTGCTGCCGTTGTGGGAACCGGCTGGTCGATCGGGCCGGTCCTTTTTCCGTAGCTCCCTCCTGGGCCTTCCGGGTTGGTTGAGCTGCGGGTTTCGCCGCTCCCGCTCGGTCTTTCCGGGTCGGTCGAGCTGGCCTGGCTGTTCCTTCCTGGTGAGGGGTCGTGATGGCTGCTTTCCGGTGAGTACTGCTGGTTTATTCTTCTTTGGTTTTGGTCCCCTGGGTATTCCCTCCCCCCTTGGTTTGTGTTGTGGGGGTTGGTTTCATCTGTTTGTGCGTCGGCGGTTTGTTGGTTGGTAGTTCTCGACCTTAGTTGGTCGATGTGGCGTTTCCACGCTCGTCCGTCTGCTGTTTGTAGCCGGTACGAGTGTGGGCCTGTTGCTTGTGTGATGACGGCTGGAATCCATAGTGGGTCTCCCGTCAGGTTCTTTGTGTATACGGGGTCGCCGGGTGCGAAGGTTCGGTGTTTGTTGTTTGAGTCTGGGGGCCTCTCCGGGTTATACGTGGGGTGTAACCTGTCGAGTGGGGACCTTAGCTTTCTGCCCATTAATAGTTCGGCTGGGCTTTTATTGGTTGTTGTATTTGGGGTTATGTGTTGGGTGAATAGTAGTTTGTTTATTTTCTCCTGGATCTCCCCGTGGTCTATCTTCCGGATGGTCTTTTTAGTAAATTGGACCATCCGTTCCGCCCTACCGTTCGCCGCCGGGTGCGCCGGTGCTGTCAGCGCGTGGCGGATGCCCCTTTCCGCTAGGAATTTTTCGAATTCCAGCGAGGTGAACTGGGGCCCGTTGTCGGAGACGACGACGTCTGGGAGGCCGTGTGTTGCAAAGAGTTTGCAGAGTTCTTTGATCACGGCCTCCGTGGTTGTCGTCTTCATGTTGCTTACCTCCAGCCAGTTGGAGTAAGCGTCAACTGTTATGAGGAAGGTGTGTCCTTTTGTGGGCCCGGCGAAGTCTATATGGATCCTAGACCAAGGTCCCCTTGGGGTTTCCCACTCTAGGACGGGTGCTGTGGGTGGGCTTGGCCTAGTTTCCTGGCATCGTTGGCACCTAGCTACCCAGGCCTCTATTTGTTTGTCCATCCCTGGCCACCAAGCGTAACTTCTGGCCAGGGCTTTAGTCCTAACGATGCCAGGGTGCCCCTTGTGTAGCAGTTCCAAAACCTTTCCCTGTAGCTTTTCCAGAATGACCACCCTATCCCCCCTATGCACTCTTTTAATAAGGAGAGTTCCGTTTGGCGGTTTCGGAACGTTTTGACGGACTCGTCATTGTCCCTTTCCGGCCACCCTTTCTCCACCCAATGCAGCACCCGTGCCAGAGTTTGTCTTTATTAGTCTCTCGGGCAATGTCTGACGCGGTTATGGGCAGGTTGGGTAGAGTCTCTATACTGAGGGTGGTCGTCGTGGGTGCTGGGTCGGTGTCGGGTTCCGGTAGCGGCGAGCGGCTTAAGGCGTCTGCATGGGAGATCGTCTTACCCGGTCTGTGTATGAGTTCGTAGTTGTAGGCTGCCAGGAACTCGGATCACCTTGTCATTCGGGGAGACAGAATGTTCGGAGTGGCCCGGTTTCCTGCAAGGATTCCCAGCAGCAGCTTGTGATCCGTTATGATGGTGAAAGTCCGGCCATAGAGGTATTCGTGGAATCGTTTTACGGCGGCAACTATAGCCAGAGCCTCTTTATCCAGTTGGCTATAGTTCCGTTCCGGTTTGGTGAGGGTCCTTGAAAAGAATGCGATGGGTGCTTCTTTTCTGTCGGGAAGGGTATGGCTGAGGACAGCGCCGACGCCGAAGGGTGATGCGTCGCATGTGACGGCCAGAGGTAGGGTCTCGTTGAATTGTATAAGGACGGCGTCGGAGGTGAGGAGGTCCTTCGTTCTTTGGAAGGCGGCTTGCTCGCGTTTCCCCCAAGTCCAGGTCGCCGCCTTGTCCAGGAGCCTATGCAAGGGCTCCGCCGCCGTCGCCTTTTGGGATAGGAAAACATTGTAAAAGTTCAGTAACCCCAAGAACGCTTGTAGCTCAGTCTTTGACTTGGGTGTGGGGGCTTCTTTGATGGCCTTGATTTTTTTGTTTGTGGGGTGAATGCCGTGACGGTCTAGGAGGTAGCCCAGGAATTCTACTCGTTCCGTGCATAGCTGGCATTTCTCCCTCTTGACTTTTAGTCCGGTCTCTTTAAATTTAGTTAGGACCTCCCTTAGTCGACCCTCTAGTTCGGCTTGGTTGGCTGCCGACACTAGGACGTCGTCGAAGTCAGGTACCACCCCCTTGATACCTTGAAATAGTCTCTCCATTAGGCTTTGGAATATGCCCGGTGCCACTCTGACTCCGAATTGGAGTCGGTTGCATTTGAATGCGCCCCGGTGGGTGACTATGGTCTGCACTTCTGCCATTTGCTCATCGACCGGCAACTGTTGGTATGCCTGGGCGAGGTCGAGCTTGGCGAAAACCTTGCCCCCTCCCAGTGAGTGCAGTAGGTGTTGTACTACTGGGACAGGGTAGGCGCTTTGTTGCAGCGCGCCATTTAGGGTGGCCTTATAGTCCCCACAGATCCTCACCGACCCATCGGGCTTGATCGGGGTGACTATGGGGGTCTCCCACCGGGCGTGGTCTATGGGCTGCAGAACCCCTTGTTTGACGAGCTTGTCAATTTGCTCGTCTATCTTGGGTTTCAGTGCGAATGGCACCCGCCTTGGTTTCAGGCGTTTTGGGGGGACGTTAGGGTCTAGGTCGAAAGATATAAGGGGCCCTCGGTACTTGCCTAGGTTTCCAACGAAGACCTCTTGGAACTCCCGGGCCAGTTGCTGCTCCCAGCTGTCGTTGGTGACGTGGTCGACTCCCGTGAGTGCGATGTCGAGCGGAGCGAACCATTGCAGTCCCAGTAGGCTTGGGCGGTCACGGTCGACGATTGTTAGGGGAAGTCGTTCGGTGCGCCCCTTATACGTGATTTTGAAGTGTTTGGTTCCGACTACCGGGATGCGGTTTCCCTGGTAGTCCTTTACAATGAGTCTCTGGCTGTCTACGTTCCTCCTTTGGAGGGTAGGCACCAAACGCTTTATTTCATGCCATGCAATCATGGAGAGGTAGGACCCGGAGTCCACCTCCATTTTGCATGGCTGGCCCTCGATGCCTACCTCCACGTGGACCTTCCAGGCGTCGTTGGTGATGGCGTGGCCGATGGTGACCGTCTGGTGGGTCTCCTCTCTCCGCCGGTTGTCGCCGCCTCGCGAGGATCGCCCGTTCCGGTCCCATCGGCTGTCCGAGGGGCGATCTCTGGTCCGGGGTGGTGTGCTTTCTCTCCTCCGGTCGTTCTGGTCCCATCGTGCCGGGCTGCGAGTTTTCTTCAGGCGGCAGAAACGGGCGATGTGTCCCTTCTTGTCACAATGCCGGCAGATCGATTCGAAAAACCGGCATTCCGACCTGGGGTGGTCGCCGCCGCAGCCGGCACAGTTGATCCTCGACTTACAATCTCGCCTGTTCCGTGGGTCGCGGCCTGTCTGGAGTCAATGGATGTCCTCCTCGTCATCGGAAGTGCCCGATGCCGAGTGGAAATCACCCTGGTGGGTGGTCGTCTCGGATTTGGGCTCGGTCGACCTCGCCGGGTTGTTGTTTTCGCTGCGGTCCCCGGTGTTCGGTCTGCGCATGTGGTCGGCGGAAGTTCGGGTGGCTTCGGCGGCTGCGGCTGTGGTGAGGGTGTCTGCTAGGCTGATGTTGCCCTTGGCCATCAGCCGGCTCTGGAGGACGGGGTCCCACAACCCGAGCACGATTTGGTCTCGCAGGGCATTGTTTAGGTTATCGAACTCGCAGAGCCCCCGTAAACGCCGCAGCTCGGCGACGAAGTCGCTGAAGCTCTCACCCGACCTCTGGTCCCGCCAGTAGAACTCGTTGCGCCGGATCAGGATGGGTACCTCTGGAACGTAGTGCCGCCGAAGTATGGGTTCGAGGACGTCCCAGTCCATCGCGGTCGCGTCGGCGGGTTTGGCCAGCGCCTTGGCCATCTGGAAGACCTCGGTCCCACAGTGGGTCAGGAAGACGGCGTGTTTCATTGGGCCGGTGGCGTCCTTCAGGCCGCTGCACTCGAGGTACATGCGGAATCGGTCGGAGAACGATTCCCAGTCCTCGGTGGCGGGGTTGAAGGGTGCGGGTGGTGCGATCTTCGCCATCTCGGTGGTTCGTCTGGCTTCCGTCGGACACGTGGTTCGGTTCAGGGTCTGTATCCCACCTTCGTCACCAGTGTTGAGTCTGCGAAATGATGCCAGAGTCGGTGACTTTAGTGCAAAGCTCTTTATTAGGAAGTTGGAACCAAACTGGCGAAAGGAAAAAAGCCCGCGGCTTTTATTCCTTTCGCCGCGGCAGCCGCGGCCAATGGCACTGCTTTGAATCTCCCGCGATCCGAATGGACCAATCGCGGGAGATTCTTAGCGAGCCAATCGGCGCGGCTCGCCTGACCAATCGGAGAGCCCCGCGCTTTGGCCAATCAAAGCGCGGGGACCTCGAGTATGTTAATTAAGGACAGAACAGTGCCATTGGTTTATTTTTGTGGGTTCATTGTTCCTGGTAGCTATTTGTTCTTTTTTGTGTTCAGTTTGGATACAAAAGTCTGCTTTTACTAAAAGTGAGTTTCAGTTAGATAACAGATAATCAGAGTTGGAAGGGACCTTATAGGTCTGTTGTGAACTAATAAAATACTCAAATAAAGTTTATCAAAAGCTTTAGAAAATAGCAGGGTTCTAGCCCTGCTCTTCTGATTGGTCGATAATAGCGATATCGGATTGATCCGTTCAGGAAAATCTGATTGGCTGTTAACGAGCCACTCTCATTGGTTAAGGGGGTTAACACTCCACGTTTCCTATTGGTTACTAGAGCAGCAGCTTGCCTATAAAAGGGCTGCTTTTGCTCTAGGGTTTTGCTCTGTTCAGAATGTATAATAAAGAGTTGAAGTTCACTGTTCACCGTCTCGTCTCCGTTCCTTGTACCCATGCGCAGAACTTAACAGGTCAGTGGTGGCTAACTTTTTTGGGCTCCTGTGCCAAAAATTGTGCATCTGCTTGAATGCTCGCTCTCGTGTGCCAGCCCCCAGAAGGCAGTGTGACCCATGTCCCCTACGCATGTGTGCACAATCCCCCCCCAACTGCCCAACTCCCCGCCACCTCCTTACCTGCACTGAGCCTCACAGCTAATTTTTGGCCAGTTTGAGGCCTTTTTCGGCCTCCCAAAGGCTTGAGGAAGGCTTCTGTAGTCTTCAAGCTTTGTAGGCTGAAATCTAGCCTCGTTTTGTCACCTCCTCTGGTCCTTCTCTTCACCAGACTAGCCAAGCCCAGTTCCTGCAACTGTTCTTCATGTGCCTTAGTCTCCAGTCCCCTAATCATCCTGGTTGCTCTTCTCTTTTTCTAGAGTCTCAACATCTTTTTTATCGTGTAGTGATCAAAACTGGATGCAGTACTCTAGGTGTGCTCTTATTAAGTCTTTATAGAGTGGTATTAGTACCTCACTTGATCTTGATTGTATCCCTCTGTTAATACAGTTTAGGATTGCATTGGCTTTTTTGGCGGCTGCTGCACACTGCTGGCTCATATTTAGCTGGTGGTCCACTAAGACTCCAAGATCCCTCTTACAGTTACTGCTGTTAAGCCTAGTTCCACCCAGTCTGTATGTACTTTTTGTTTTCCTTGCCTAAGTGTAAGACTTTACTTTTCCCTACGTTGAATTTAATTTTGTTAGATAGGGCCTAGTGTTCAAGTCTGGATATTGAGCCTATCTTCTACGGTGTTAGCTATTCCTGCCAGCTTAGTATAATCTGCAAATTTGTTAAGTTCCCCTTCTATTCCCTCATATAAGTCATTTATGAAAATAATGAAGAGTACTGGGCCTAAAACGGAACCTTGTGGTACCCTATTGCTTGCTTCCCTCCATGTAGACTTAAGGACTACTTGTTAAGTACGGTTTGTCAGCCAGTTATGAATCCATCTGGTGGGGATGCTATCTATCCCACTTTTTTCTAGCTTACCAAGAAGTAGGTTGTGGTCTACTTTGTCGAATGCCTTGCTGAAGTCTAAGTACTGTATATTATGTCCATAGTATTTCGCTGGTCTACTAATTTAGTCACTATGTTGAAGAATGAAATAAGATTGGTTTTGTTATGAACTAATAAAACGCTTAAATAAAGTTTTATCAAACCTTTAGAAAAAGCAGGGTTCTAATCCTGCACCTCTGATTGGCCGATAATAGCGATATCGGATTGGTCCGTTAACGAGCCACTCTCATTGGATCAAGGGGGTTAACACTCCATGTTTCTCATTGGTTACTAGTTCAGCAGCCTGCCCTATAAAAGGGCTGCTGCTGGCCTAGGTTTTTGCTCTGTTCAGAATGATTAATAAAGAGTTGAAGTTCACTGTTCAGTGCCTGTCTCTGTTCCTTGTGCCCATGTGCAGAACTTAACAGGTTTGGCATAATCTATTTTTAACAAACACATGCTGACTGCTAGTTATTACTTTACTCATTTCTAAATGTTGGCAGATCTGTTTTTTTATTAGGTTTTTCAGTATTTTTCCAGGTATTGATGTTAAGTTGATTGGTCTGTAGTTTCCTGGGTCTGTTTATTTTTTTCCTTCCTTCTTTGAAGATGGGAACTACATCTGCTCTTTTCCAATCCTCTGGTAGTATCCCAGCACTCCAGGGTTTTTGAAAGCTGTGATACAATGGTTCTGAGATGACACCTACCAGCTCCTTTAGAACTCTTGGGTGTAGTCCTTCAGGTTGGTGATTTATATAAGTTCCAGCCAAGATGTCCCTGATTTAGCCAGTTATCTAGACGACTGAAAAATGAAGAGAATATACCTGAGAGGATAATATTGTTAGTGCTGCCAATTAAAATATATTGCTCAACATTTATATATTCTCTTCATATAGGAAAAAAAAAAAAACCCGGAAGCAGTAGCATAGTGTAAGTTGCAAACAAGAGTTGAGAAGCCACCTGCCTTGGCTTTTATTGGGGATTTATCTTTCGATGGTGTTTTTTTCTTTTTTCTTTGATTTCGTTCTGATTTTTTTTAAAGTTTTGGAGGTAAATTTTAAGTACGGCAAAGTAAATTTTAAATACGGCGAGTGTTTATATACGGGAGTGACTATATAAATGTTAGGACCCCAATCAAATTCCACGAGGAAAGGCAATTGCACAACGAAGATCCCATACACAACCTTGCGGTCTTTCGCCGCGAGCACAGCAAAAGGTAATAGTTTGTGAGGAAGGCAACAATCTCCCTTCCCCGGCGCCGCCGCTTCTATAGCAACTGCCCGGGCAGAAGAAAGGAGGGGAGCCGAAGCGTGGCTTTGGTGTCGGCAGCTGGTTGCTAAGGAGGCCGCGTGGGGAGAGGTCCGCTGTGCAACTGCAGGAGAAGCAACTTTTAGACGTGGAAGTGGGGCGTGATTCACGTGGTCCCGAGGCGGAGGCAAGAGTAGAAAGCTCGCTTCGAGGCGCACGCGCCGCCGTCGTTAGGGGCTCCTGCTACTGGGGCCCTGGATGCCCACTGCTGCAGCCAGAAGGCTCAGGTTCCTGGTCTCAACCCGGGAGCATTTTTCTCCTAGTTTAATGACGGATAGCTAGACAACTCTTCCTGACTCCTTTTCCATCAGGCTTTTTAAAAAGAAAACTCAAACTGGAGCAAGAAAGCGAAACTCAAGGGAAGGTGACAAAAGACAATGTCGCATAAGTAAGTAAAAAAGAAAAATAGTACAATTTTGCAAAAAGCAATGACGCACAAGTAAATACAAAATAAAACAGTAGACTTTAAAAAATATATATAGTGCCGCCATCAGGGGTGTCAACTTAGGTCAGTTCTGGTCCCTGTTAGAGCTTCTACGAAGTTGACGTTGAAGGGTGATGGAAACGATCGCGGAAAATAGGAATAGGTTTGGCTTCACTTAGTATCTAGATTTAAATATCTTTAATATTGTGTCGCTTGCCTATTCATGTCACTCTTATAACTGCAGTTTAATAAGGAATTTGTTCCTGGCGAGAGTTTATTGCAAACAAACATGGTGGAATGAACTCTCATTTTCCACGTTTTTATCCCATTTCGCCACTGCCTAGCTGACCTCTTCTCACATTCACATTAATTCCTTAGATTGAAAAACGGGTGTTTCAGACGCATTCTCTATCCTTGTTTTGAAAAACAAAATACAGTTTTATAAATTTAAAATATTACATCTGCATTATAGGCTAGTTCTATTTTGTTTGTTTTTTTAATGGTGAAATATGGTAATCATTTTGGGACAGTCTTTAAGAAAGCCGATACTTTTCTCTTCAAGAGATAATGGTTGCAAGTTTATGAAATCTGACTAGGCTTCTAGCCAGTATGGTTTATAACTCATATTTTATTGGGAACATATGAAAGATTTTAAGAGAACTTTACCCTCTATTTTAATGAGGCATATATCATGATCCCTTATGATCATAGTTCATAAGGATCACAGTTCTCTGCAGTATTTTTTCCACAGGAACAAAACTGCAATATACAATGTGATTGCAATCTGCATGTATTGAGAATACTAGTAAGACATACATGTATTTTTTTGTATGAAAGACTTTTTTTTATAAATTCTACAGTTTTACATGATTTGTAAGAAAAAAGGTTCCCATGCTCCAGAAAACAATCTCTGGATTTTAGTTCAGTATTGTCCAACTTTCATTTATGCACACTAGTTCCATGCAGGATAGCCCCATAAAAGGTAAGAAATTTCTGTTGGACCTTTGATGACCAGGGCTAATAAATTGCCCCTTAATGATTTAAGGTATTAGGAAGTATAGAAATAATCTCACTTTCATATGGTTTGGTCCCAGATCAAATTGAAATTGCCTAGCCTGACTTGCAACAACAAGTGTTGTTGGCTGGAAAAAAAACAAACCGGTATAAGGTAGGATACTGTGTGAGGGGCTCCAAATAATACACAAATTCAACTGAACTCATTTATTACTGAAGCAATAAAGGAGTATGCATTGAAGTATTTTTCTTCAGGGAGTGCTCTCACTGCTTAATTCAATAATCTTTTATACAATAGTCAAACGAAGAAGGAAAGCAATTAGTCAAAACTTTATAAATACATATGACATCTATCCCATATATATAAGTGGGTGTTCAATTATAATAAATTATAATAGCACTGGAAGTGTGTTTTTAGGGACTTTTCACCACAATATAACAATAGTTCTAACTGCCCAACCAGTTTTGTCTGGTATTACCTTTAAAACCTCTGATTTCTGTACTTCCTAATTAGTTTCACAACCTCTTTTCTGGGGGAGGCCAGAAATTATAATTGGAGCTTTCTATAAGGAGATCTGCTTTTGCCCCTGAGCCACAATCCTTCATTTTGGAAATATTGTTGAGCATCCTCTAGACAGCAGTAAAGCAAGGGTGTCAAATTTGATTTCATTGAGGACTACATCAGGGTTGTGTTGGATCTCAGGGGGCTGGGTGTGTGGGCGTGGCTGGCTGGGTGTGGCTGGGGCGGGCATGGCTGGGGTGTGGCCAGCTCAGTGTCACTTGTCAAGACTCTGTTTTTAGCCATGACGGTCTCCTGCAGCCCTCTGCCAACGAAAATGGAGTTTCCCGAGCTCCATTTTCACTGGCAGACACCACGGGCTGGTCCTTCACTATTTCCAGGGTGGTCCTACGGGCGAGATCTAAACAGCTTGTCAACCGGATCTGGCCCATGGGCCTTGAGTTTTACACTCCTGCAGTAGAGGGTGGAAAATACCTTCTTAACAGTAAGAATGGGAAAATGGATATACATGGCCAAATTTTAATTGGATCAAACTCTTTTTAACCCACTAATAGAATACTGCTGCTAATTTACACAAATTGGAACTTACATTTGTTCCTGGAATTGCAGATCTTTTGCATAAGTGCATGTTTAATTTTGCTATTTATGAAACAGATTTAATTTTTACTGGTTCTTCCTAAGAGTGAATTTGATTTAATCAGTGATCAAGAAAACTAAACCATGCTTTATTACCAGTCAGAGAAGCATTGTGTAATTATCATGTTCAGTAAAATTGCTTTCTTTCTGATGTAACCTGAATACACATTCTTCAGTATTTACACAGAATGTAAGAGTTGGAAGTGGATGCAAGAAATACTATATATTATTATATATCAATCTCTGTTTAAACAGTTGAAGTGAGCAGTTCTTACAATTTTTTCCTCTAAGGTCCAATCAAAATCTGTTTCCTTGTAATTTCCTTGTTTCTTGTCCTGCCGTTTGGAAAAACTTTGAACAATCTTGCCCCATCTTTTGTATGACAGCCTTCCAAATATGTGAAGACAGCTCTCTTTTCTCAGCATATCAGTGTCACCAATCATTCTTTGTAATCTCTTTAGAGGTCTCCTGGTTGGTTTTCCCTAGATTTGATTTTCCCAAATCTAACAGTTTGATAGTACATTTTCTAAAATGTGCCCAAATGTTTTAGATGTAGTCTGACTATCACAGAATAAACAGGAAGATATCTTCTCTTGATCTTGACATTGTATTCTGTTGATACAGTCTAGAGTTATTGCTTTGTTTGTATCACTAGCTGTTTTTTAAAAAAATTAAATTGAATTAACATTTATATAGTAGCCCATCTTATTCCAAATTCTGGACAGCCCCAAATCATGAACAAAAACAATGTCAGTAATAAAATAACATAAAAACCATATTAAACTAATTTTGATTCATCTTCAGTTATAACCAACCAATACACCCAGATACTTTTTAGATTGTCATAACTTGAATATGGTAATTGGGAACCTTACAGATGCTTTGTCAAAAGCTTTGCTGAAGTCAAAATATACTATGTCAACCACATTCAAATGAATTAATCACTATCAAAAAGAAAAAAAGTAATGTCCTTTGGCATGACAAAGATATTCTTGATAAAGCCATGATAACTCCTGCCAAACAATATATTCTTTTCTAAATGCTCATAGGTTGAATACTCAACAACTTATTCCAAATACTGTGTGTAGTTGACATAAATTATGTAATAAGACTATTTTCAACCAATATTTCATTTAGCTGACCTGACAGGGTGGTAGAATCTATTAGATCAGCCTGCCTTAGGTGACTAATTAGGCAACTCTGGGTTTTCACAGAGAGGAGGGGTGTGTGCTTGGAATCTTTCTCAAGGATTTCATGGGTAGTTATACCTGGTAACCATGCACCTTGTGAAGCATTGGAGTCACAAGGGCATAGAATGGCATGCCCATCACTATCCTTTTACTACATTCAACATCAACAATACTTCTGAGTGGTATTCAAAGGCAGCTATATGTAGAGCACATTGCACTACTTCATTCATGAGATGACTAGGCATAAGTGATTCTAAAAAACATGAATGCAAATAGTGCACTAGATTAACCTGTGCAATAGCTTTCTTAGCCATAGGTTCTACATGCTCTTTGAGCAAGAGCTGTGAATCTAAGATTACCACCAGGTTGTGCACCACTTAAGTGAGAAAGTACTATTCCATCTAATACTGAAGATACACAGTCTCCGGAATATTCCTCCCTGTCAAAATCTCTCAGCTATTTATTTTCGGCAGGATTGAGCCTGTCTGTTCCTCCCCCTTCACAACCACAAAGCTTCTAAACACTTAAGATAAGATTTCAACAATATTACTTGGTTGGCCTAAGGCCGTGATGACGAACCTAGAGGTGGGATGCAGAGCCCTCTCTCTGGACATGCGAGCCATCACTCAGCTCAGCTCTGCCATGCATACACATGCACCTCTTGCTGGTCAGCTGATCTTTGGGTCTCTATCCCACATACATGGGGGCAGGGTGCATGCATGGGGCAAATGCATGCACTAGGTGTTATGCGTGCATGCGAGGCAGGGTGCATGCATGGGGGTCACATGCATGAGGGTGGGGCACACACATGGGGGTCATGTGCGTTTGCAAGGGGTCATGCACACATGCAAGGGGGATAGGGTGCATGCACAGGGCATGTGTGCATTGCATTTTGGGGGTGTGCATGTGCCTGCTTTGGGCATTTGGTGCTGAAAATGTTAGACATCACTGGCCTAAGGTCAAGATACATACTTGTTATCAATAAGGAGGTGGCAATACAGGTAGTCCTCAACTTATTAAGACAATTAGCCCAAAATTTCTCTTGCTAAGTGAGACAAGTACATTTTGCCCAATTTTATGACCTTTCTTGCCACAGTTGTTAAGTGAACCATGGCAGCTGTTAGGTTAGTAAGACAGTTGTTAAATGAATCTGACTTCTCTTATTGACTTTGCTTGTGAGAAAGTCGCAAAAAGGGGTCACATGACCCGGGACATGGCAACTGCCATAAATATGAATTAGTTAGTTGCCAAGCATCTGAATTTTAATCGCATGAGCGTGGGAATGCTGCAACTGTTGTAAGTGAAAAGTAATCCTAAATCACCTTTTTTCAGTGTGGTTTTACCTTCAACAGTCACTAAACCAGTGGTTGTAAATCGAGGGCTACCTGATCCCAAACTGATCAATATTCCTACACAACAGTTTCTGTAGATATTAACCAAAAGGGGGAAGAAGATCAGCCCCCTCAGGCATCCCACAAATAATGGGTTATAGATGTTATCTCTCCTATCAACATTGATTGGAACTTATAGGATTGCTGTCAATTCCTATAACCAATCCAGACAAATACCATGTTTTGATAGCTGTTGAGAGTTAAAGATTCACTAAAATTAGTATACCATTCCCATCCTGGCTCTGCCAGATGTCTTTGACAAGCAGTATCATACTTCAACAAACGCAATAATCCATACAGTTCTTAATCCTGAAAGAAATTAAAATGGGTTCAGATAATCTTCCAGGATCCCCTTGAGTTGTTGACCACCTTCTTAATTCTTTAAAAAAAAAAAAAACAATTTTGGAGGCTGTACCATAATTGTCCAGAATCATTGGGTCCAGTGACGACTTCTTGAAGAGAGGGTGTATGACTGTTTCCTTTGAAGCCAAATGAACTATCCTCTCTGTCAAAAAATTAATTAAAAAGACAGTATCAGATTTAATAAGCCATAGTTCCACAAATCATGAATTCATGAAGTGTATAATTTCATATAATCTGACAAGTGCATTTAATTGAATTCAGCTGAATTAAAATGGGATTTACTTCAAGCTGACATCTGTAAGATTTTGTTGTCAATTGTATATTATTTAATGTTTCCTTTAAGAACTAACACATTTTATCTGTTCCTATTAGCACTTACAATAAAATATGGGCAGACGCCCAAGAATCTCTCAACTGCTTGTTGCAAAAGGAGATTGAAGAGAAGTCCCAAAAGCCACTGAAAGACCGCCTATTAGTTTTTCAGCTGCTTGCTACTTTCTACATCAAATATGTGCAGATATTTCACAACTTAGAATCAGCTTATGACCAAATTGTTCACCCACAAAAACGTTTAATTATTCGTCAAGTGCTGGATGGTGTAATGGGCCGTATCTTGGAATTGAAGAATGAAATGGTAGAATTGGAATTCTCAGAATATCATTACTTTGATGACATTTTACAGGATCTTAAATTATCCCCTGTAAGTATACTTCAGAAATATGTATTTTCTTGTGTGCATCCAATCTCAAGATAGTGCAGGGTTTTTTTATTTTTATATGCTTAGATGTATTTAAAAACCAGAGTTTCCTATAAATGTTCAATTTCACTTGAGAAGATCATACAGAAAAACACCAGAATCTCACAATCCTATAGTTGTTGGCGGTCCCAATTCTTGCATTGCAAAATATGTGTGATTTTTTCACCTCAGAAATAGAGACCTAGATCAATATTTCTGCTATGATAAATGATAATTTCCAGAAGTTTTTTTTAGAAATTCAGATTATAGTATTCCTCTAAATATATGTACTCTGGTATATATTGTAGAATATATGCTCTAGTATATAGAGTAAATATTCTAGTATATATTCTAGTATATAAACAGACATATTACCATATAGAAAAATAATTATCAGAGCAGGTATATGCTCTTTCCATCTTTGATATCACTTATCTTTACAATATAACAATTGTTGGTCTGTTTTGGTACAGCTGTTTTAAGCTACTTTCATTTTGAAGTAATTTGGAACATGTTTGTTTAGCCATTCAGAATCTAAATATGATTGTATCCTTGCTTAGGCAGAAGGATCACTAAAAAAGATTTGGGGAAATCAGAATGAAATAAAACTTTCATAGCTAGATAGCTGTGCAAGCATTACCTATTGTTTAAGAGCTAGACCCTCAGAATAGTTCTAACATCTCCCCAGTCAGCAGCTTAGAGATGAAAATTGGATTTAGATTGTGGCTTCCTGCATGAGTCAGCCCAGAGATACTGGATCAAATCCATGATATGCCTAGAGCCCGTGAACTTTTGAATTCTCTCCTGCCGTGCAGTCAAGATGCCAAACTAACAGGCATTCTTTTGTTCACACAACATAGTCACAGCTGTCATCAGTTCTCCACTCTTAGACCCTTAAATCCTACCAGGGCTTCTTCTAACATCGCTTCCTTGTCATTGCAGTTCAGCTTTGACACTGCCTTTGATTTTTAACCACTCTTTTTTGTTTTCCGCTTGCTTAATCATTATCTCAGCCTTTCTTTCCTAATTTTTCAGTATTTCAGTGTCTGCCCTCATTCTCCATGGATCACCAAGACTCTGAATGAACCTATAGACAAAGAACATAGACATAGAAAAGGAGTGTCAAACTTGATTTCATTGAAGGCTGCATCAGGATTGTGGTTGACTTCAGGGAGCTGGGATAGGAGTGGCCGATTAGGTGGGCATGGCCAGGATGGGCGTGGCCACCTCAACATTGCTTGCATGACTGGGAGGGCGCCTGTACTGGCCTGGGCAGATCCATTGTCTCCAGTGGAGGAAAGCGAGACTTGTGGGGGGGGGGGGTGCCAAACACTTGTCCGCCTGTCAGGTCCCATAGATTGCTATAGGGACGCTGTCATTCTGGTGGGATGGGGGAGGCTTAGTGGGATCTCTGTATGGCAGGGGTCTCCAACCTTGGCTCCTGGAAGCCTGGCGGACTTCAACTCCCAGAATTCCACAGCCAGCTGGCTGTGGAACTCTGGGAGTTGAAGTCCGCCAGGCTTCCAGGAGCCAAGGTTGGAGACCCCTGCTGTATGGGGTTTCTATTTCTATTTCTTGCTTTGCCTTGCTGTAACTTTCGGGACCTTGGGAGGGGAAATAGGAATGTGCCTTGAGCTATCTGCTTTATCTCATCTCTGGAGAAGAGGGGCAGCATTGCCTTGGGAACCAGAGTTTATCACCTTTTCAGCCTAAGTTTCTCATAACATCTTTATACCTCAGGATTGGCTCAATGATGGACTGGGCTTTGGGAGGGGCTCTGTTTGCAATGGTTTGATCTAACATTTTGAGCGGGAAACCATAGTTTCTGCCTACATCTTGCTATCACAATCTTCCAATAAAAATTCCTTTTGAAATGGCTTTTGTTTCAAGAGTTCTGCTTTCTTGAGAAGACCGTTAAGGCAGGATCTTACACCAACACAGGAGCTTCGCCATCCCTCTCAGGTCATGTGGAGGACCCCTGTGGTGTGGGCTGCTGGAGCCCTGGGTAGCGGAGGGCAAACTCTCAACCTGGCTTTCGAGTTCCCAGGTCACTGGGACCCCATAGCCCAACCAAAGGGGGCACCTGGCTGCGCTTATCTCCCCCTCGAAGCTGCTGCTGCAGTGCTTGCTGTGGGTTAGCAGCCTACCGGACAGCATGGGTGTGCAGCCTCACTTCCTGGCCGGTGCAGACAACCACCTTCCCAGCCAGCGTGGGCATGCAGGCCTTGTGTCCCAGCCAAAGTGCACAATTAGTCTCCCAGATACCGCAGGCGTGCACCCTTGCCTACTGGCCAGCAGGCACAGGTAGCCTCCTGGGCAGCCTAGGTAAGCAGCTTCCCGGATAGTGCAGGCATGCGACTTTGCCTCCCAGACAGCGCGGGCAAGCAGCCTCCTGGACAGCGTGTATATGCGGCCTCACCTTCTGGCCCACAAGCACGGGCAGCCTCCCAAATAGCTTCCTTCCTATTCCGATCTCCTTCCCTCCTCCTTTTTGTAGAGTTCTTGTTTCTTTGTTTTTTCACCTGTTACTACTTCAATGGTGTGTGCTCAAAGGACTATTGACTGCACATCTCCCCCCAACCTGCCACCGATTGCATTGTGCCCTGCTCCTCCAGCCCTGTGGAAGGGGGCAAAAAGCTCCCATCCCAGCCTCTCTTATCTCTCCCGTTCTTTTCTTCCCCAATATCACAGTGCAGGGCTGCAAAGGGGAGACACACACACATACATGTGCATGAGTGGGCAGAGGGTTTCCATTTTTCCTTCCTGTCGCTGCCTCTATCGTCTCCCCCCTTGCCGCCCCGTACTTTGACATATTTTTTCCAGGGGCTATATATTATCATATACTCTCAACAATTACAGAATAAAAGGAATAATAGAAAACTTTTGTCATTTAGCAATGACAAATTAGTATTAGCAACACTGAGCCCTTTGTTTATAAGCTAGAAAGGAAGGAAGATACTATATGTATAACCAACACAGTTTGTAAAAATATATGTTTCTCTTCAACAGGATAACATTGAAATCCCTATCCCAAGGTACTTTATCAAGGAGAAAATTAAAGTATTAAAAGAGAGAGAGAGAATCCTTGCTCAGATTATGTTGGATGCTGGGATGTATGAAGATGAACCCGTAAGTATATCTATATAATAAACAGGGATACAGGTAACCCTCATTTGGCAACCACTTGTTCAGTGACCATTCAGACTCACAGTGATGTTGAACACGGGGACTCAATGAGCGATCCTCAAAGTTGCAACCATCATGGTATTTTGGTAGTCACATAATTGCAATTTTGGCACTATGCAACTGTCTTGCACTTACAACAATTGCAGCAACTTCCTTGCCAGTTTTCCTTAAGCAAAGTCAGTGGAGGAAGCCAGTAGAGCAGGTCGTAAATTGCTTCTCTGCCCCCAAGCAGCAGAGCAAGTGCAGATCCCAAAAGGCAGGCAGTTGCCTTCTTGGCCACACTTGGGCCACAGTGCCCACCACTCCACAGCACCTGCCCACCCATTTTATAGGCTCCATCCCTGCTCACTCATGCCACTCACTCTGCATGCACTCTGCAGCCCGCAGCCGCATTGCAGCTCCTACTCCCCACAAAGCTGATTCACACTTAACAATTGCAATGAGAACTACTGGAATTGACTACTAAGCAAAGCAGTTATGTGACATCATACTTTATAATCACTTTGCTTAGCAAGGGAAGTCTGAATATCATAATGACTTACTTAAAAGTATGTCATGATGTTGATCATAATGATGGGACTAGGCAGAAATTCTTTCCTTAATGAATATTTGTAACACCCTTAAACCGTATGTATGTACATATCCCTACCTATACAAATCTTTAAATACTGCCTTTTGTTTTTTAAACTTCTCAACTTTTTCCTTGATGGGAGCTCCATTCAATCATAAATTGGTTGGTCTCGGGTGGGGTTCTACTGGTTCAGACAGGTTCTATAGAACCGGATGTTATGATTCAGTTCGGAGAAACGGAAAATCGTGCCCCTGGCTGGCTCTGCTCCTCTCCGCCTCCCCTTCCTACCTACCACTCCCCTCCCTGCCCAGTCAGTCCTTATCGTGCATGCATGACATTGCACACATGCCCGACATCGCTGACTGCATTCTCCCCGCCCAGTCGCTCCTTAAGGTATTTCTTTCTTTTTTCCTCCCAACGATCAGCTGTTCTGACAATCAGCTGTGCTGGGATCCCTCTCACTGTCTTACTCCTTTGCTCAGGAGGCTTCCCTGAGTCCCAGGAGGCAAAAAAGCAGAGCGTGGAGGGGTGATGCGCCCCCACCCGCACTCCGTTTTTAGCCTTCCTGGGTCTCAGGGAAGCCTCCAGGAGGCTTCCCTGAGGCCGAGGAGGCCAAAAAATAGAACATGGAGGGGGGGGATGCAAAAAAAGAGAAGAAGCCATGCCCACCCAGTCACATGGCCACTCCCACCTAACCACGCCCACAAAACTGGTAGCAAAAACATTTACATCCCACCCCTGGTTGGTCTTCCTGTGAACCCACTCGTTCCACTTTCATCTTTATTTACAGTGCAATCCAAATCACTTCAGCATACTTTGTTCATACCAATCACTCACTTCTGTGTTCAGTAACTATATATTCTTGATCCTTTGACTTCTTTTACTACTTGCACTCCAGGTAAAGCATTCTCACTCCATACAACTTTTATGTTTCTCTTGACAGGTATCATCCCATGTAAAAAGTGGAGCTTATGCAGATATTTTTGTTTCTTTGAAAATAATACAGTATATTTCTCATACCAGTCCACATACAGCCCATTATCTTTGCATCAGTGTTTGTACATTTTAGGATTTCTTCATGCATTTTTCCATCTTAAGAAAACATTCTTCCAAGGTGTACAAATTCATCTACATGTTGTTCGGCAGTCGAACAACAGTTCGACAGTTCGGTGGTCCGTGAGAAAATTTTGGTGGGCCGCAGAGAAATGTCCGCCCAAAAGCAATTAATCCAGGCTGCGCAGGAACACAAGACTGTGCCGCCCACATGGCCTGCCCACCCCCTGTCCCCCATCCTTCGGCCAAGCGCAAACCTGCAAAAAGCAGCACAGCCCTCACCAGCCAGGACTTGTTGCAGCAAGAGGGGGCTAGTGGCACAGGCAGGCTGAAGTGGCAATGGAGATGGCCGGAATGTCTAGGAGCACCGCGCTACTCTCATTTGCGCGGCACTTCCACTCCTTCCAGCTCTCCTCTCCTGGCCTGGGCTCTTCCTCAATGGCTGCGGGCTGTAGGGACAGCCCAGGGCAAGAAAAGTACCGGCTGGTGGTGGTGGGAGGGGGCCGAGTGAGCAAGTCTGCGCTCACCATCCAGTTCAGAGGTCCAGAATGGGGCGACATCAGCGCTGTCAGTTTTCTTGTCTGTCTTGGCTCTCTGCTACCTCTCCCCCCCCAGTCCCAGCCATTGCTGCCTGGGGAAAGCACAGGAAAAGTGAGCATAAACACAGCTCTCGCTGGGGCGAAAGAGTGGAGATTGAGGAAGGCACGGGCAAGAGAAGACGGAAGCTGCCACCTTTGAAAAACGCTGCTTTCTTTTCCTGTGCCTTCCTCAGGCAGCGATGGATGGGGCTGTGGGGGGGGGGGCAGCAGAGACATCAGGGCTGCTCTCCCCCTCAGCAAGCCAGGCCTGGAGGAACGTGAAGAATTTATATTTAATATAACAAATAAAAATTATATTAAATATATTATCTTTTTTAAAAAAAAATCGTATTCGTGGTCCTCGGGATTTAAAAGTATGAGTTTGCTGGTCCCTGAGGTCCTAAAGTTGGTGACCCGTGTTCTAGTTATTACCAGGGTCTTGATGAAAAAAAAATCTTGTTTTGCACACATGGATATTACAAATGGATTTCCCAGATGTTGTTCAGGTTTCCCTATTGACTCTATCTCTTTGTTTTTACATTCACTAACTTTCCTTTTGTATAGGAAAACAGTAACAGCATTCTTCCGATCAGCAGGCAGTTTTCACATAGATATTGCATGAATCACACAGCCATTTCCTAAGTAAGCCACAGTTATTTTTCCTGTTTTCATCATCCATGCCTTATGTCCTTATCACAGAATTTATGCCATCATTTTTATCTATTGTCTCTTGGGCATTAACATTTATTAGTTTCAGTTTTATTCTCATCATATCACTGTCATTTCCATACAGTCTCAAAAATACTCCTTTCATCATTTCTTCACTTATTCCAAATCATTCCATTCAGTCTGCACAGGCTCTTTGTTTAGCCTTCTTTTTTCACTTGCAAAGCAGCCTTTTATTTCCATCTAAATTACTCTGCACTTTCTCTGAACAGTTAATTTCAGAATTAACTGTTTGTTGTTCTCTTTAACTATATTCTTGGCAACAATCTTTTTTTCTCCATACAAATTATTAAGGATGTGCAGCTATTTGGATCTGTAGTGGGAAAGGTGCTTCATAGGGATATGGGCACAATTTGCTAAATCTGTTAGCAGCTCCTTAAATAAGGGCTTTCCACGGACTTTTCCTTAATGGAGAGGAGTAGGGGATGAGTGGCTATGCTGTAATGTAGGAAAAATTGTGTGTGTTTAAGGAAGCACCAACATGAGCAGCAAGTATGCCCAGGTGCCCTTTGAAGCATTTTCTACTTTATATCCATATAGCTATGCATCATTATACACCATACAGTATCTAGAACGGGACATCCTGTTCATGGTTACTTATGTCTCAGTTTTCTATGGACTCTCTTTGAAGACCTTCGAGAAACTACAAGTAATCCACAATGTAACTGAGCCAGTAGCTTGGGGCATTCCTGGGCATGGCCATATGACACATTATTCTGTGACTGTTCTGGCTTCCTACAAGATTCTGAATATAATTCAAGGTATTGATTGTCACCTATAAAGACTTATATGGTACAGAGTCAGATTATTTCCAGAAATGCCTTGTTCAGTGTTGTTTGTCCATCCCACATGCTCTAATAAGATGGGCATACTCTAGATTCCTCCTTAAAACAATGTAATTTTACTGGACTTTGGAGGGGTGGTCTTTGCTGTGATAGCATCTACCCTTTGGAACAATCTCCTGATATATAGTTGGCCCCATGCAGGCCTTTACAAAAGGTAATGAAAACATGCCTTTTTTTCCTTCGGTATTCAGATCATGATGAGAAATACCTCTATCTGCAAAGGACTGAATACATTTTAGTACCCAGTTGCCAAATAATTGCTATATTTATATTTTAGCTGGTATTATGTACTTTAGTTTTGATTTCTTTGTTCTTTTGTCCACTATATACCATTTGGAATCATGTTATTAAAGTTGGGTAGACGTACAAGACCTCAGTTAATGCATTCCTTCCAGGACAGAAGATTGAGAGTATAAAGAAGCATTCTAGATGCATTTTTTTCACCACAAAGTAGAAAGAAGCAAATAATATATTTGGGATTATCCTGGGGTCAAAATGATATCTGTCAACAGAACTGAGGTTGTGCGCTTCCTTGAAAAAACTATTGAGTTTGCTCTTAAACTTCATTTTTATATTGCAGAAAAAACCTGTGAAGGTCATGCTTTTAGAAGAAGCTGTTAGAATGATTCAAGTAGCTGAGCGAGCTCGACAGGGCCGACTCAGAGCTACATTCATGAAGCAAATCTTTCTTGAAGAAAAGAGAGAACGATTAGCCAGGCTTCATGGTTCAAAAGGTCCAGATATTGAAACTGCTGCAATGTGCATTCAAAGGGTAAAACATACATACTTCTTAGAAATATGTTCCATTGAAAAGTGGCTTTTTATTCCATTTTTTAATGTGCTATCTGTGGAGAATGTTCATATCTGTTTTTATATTATTGTTCGCCTTCATTTAATTAAACAGAGAAAAAACAAAACAACAAATACATATTTTCTTCTCATACATCTGTATATAAAATATAATACAACAGTTTCAAGAAAGGATGATTGTATTTCATTGTAATAATTGATACATATTTTAAGCAGTTTGTTCTTAAGTTGTAATGTCAGGTCTTTAATTCTCAGTGGTCCCCAACCCTTTTGGCTATACAGACCAGTGGTGGCAGGATGGGGGGAGGGGACGGTTCATTCTCTCAATCTAATCCCATGCATGCACAAATGAAGCTTTATGGGCTCACCCATCACTTGCTCAGATCTTGTCCATGGATCGGGAGTTGGGGATCCTTACTATAAGTAATTGGAAATTTTAACTTACCTTTTCCAAACTGAACGATTATTAGCAATAAAAAGGGTACCGAGCATCCATTTTAATTGTCTAAGTGACATTTTCCATATAACAGGTAAGAAGTTCAAAAAACTGAACTACTTACTGTGTTTCCCCAAAAATAAAACCTACCCCAAATATAAGCTCTAGTCTGATTTTTAAGTGCTCCTAACACTAATTTGGGATAGGGCTTAATAATAAGCCCTAACCCAAAAATAAGCCCTAGTGAAGAGGGTTGGAGTGGTCAGCACAGGAGATGGCAAGCACATGTGGGCTACACACCACAGGTGGGTTGATTTCCTGTCCAAGCAGCAGGAGGAGGCAAAGGCAGGGTGCAGGCACACAATCTGGACCTGCTGTGAGGGCTGTGGGAAAGCCAAGGATTGGTGGGCCAGGCAGCGGGTGGCAACAGGAGGCTCATCTTCATGTGGAGACACTGACAGCTGATGGAGGCAGAGGTATGGGGGGATCCAGGCAATCCGGATGCGCCTCGTGGGCTGCAGGAAAGCCAAGAGTTGGGCCAGACCAGGTGGGCAGTCAAGTGAGGCTTATCTTTGCATCTCTTGGGTTGCCTGTGGCCCATGCAGCAGGGTGGGATCAGCTGCCTTCTGCCTTGCACTTCTGCCTCTGTCTGCTGCTGGTGTTACCGTAAAGATGAGCCTCCCATGGCCTCTTGCCCACTCTGGCCCATTGATTTGGCCCACGCAGCACTTCCAGATTGGCTGCCTCTCCCCGCATCTGTGAGTGTGCTGACCAAGAGTACAGTAGGTTGTAGCTGCTGCTGGATACCATCATCCCCACTCACTTGCTGCCTCTTGTGCATGCACGAGAGGCGGGACACCCAGCTGGGCTGATCACCCTAAAATCATGTTTCCCCCAAAAAAAGCCTTAGTGCTTTTTTTGGGGCCCCCAAAATTATAAGACCGGGTCTTATTTTTGGGAAAACAGTGTACCTATTATACCCGGGGGGAATTAAACAATCGTTTTAATGAAGCATTATTCTCACTGCACCTGCAGCAACACAGTGAATTACATATTCCTTTAATACTTCTTGAATATGCACCCAAAATCTAGTACCTCAAAATATATGCATAACTCAAGATTCAGGAAACCAAAATTGACAAATGTATAATTGTGTTGTTTTCATAAAATATTTATGAGAATTCCACACAAAATTTGAACTAACTTGGAAATTACACTAATTTTAGAGTGTTTACTATACTTCTGAAAAAGAAATCTATTATTACTAGTTCGTTGCACAGTCAGCCAGATGTTTAAACTGAATTTGAAATTTTTATCAACCTATCGACCTTCCCAAGGACCTGGGATAGACAGATGTTGATGTTTGGTAGCGTTAAAGGTATCATTGCAGGATATAAACTGTTTTAAGTAAAGTTGCCATTTGCAATTGACTGGTGGTAATAGTGTTCAAATGGTGCTCCAGTTGTTTTGGGCCAAGGGGTACTATTATTGGTACTACCTTTGCTTCCTCTTGCCATAGACATTCTATTTCTATTTGCAGTTCTTTGTATTTTGTTATTTTCTCTAGTTGTGTTTCTTACGTTCTCTTGTCTCTAGGTGCTGCTATGTCCACTATCCAGACTTGCTGTCTGTTGCTATCTTTTCAGTTCTGGCTTTGTATACATTTGTTCTTATGGCCTGGTGTATAGCCAGAATTAGCCGCTTTGTCTCTTCCTTCAACTTTCCTGCTCTTAATCATTGCCCGGTCTTGTTATTTATTTTCCCAGCCTAGTAAGCCTGACTCTAGTGGGGAAGCTGGGGATCTGCCTGAAGAAACTAACAAGCCTGTTTGCCTTTTGCCAGATGAATGACTCCATCATGGGCCAGGAGCTTTTGCCATTGAGCCCCTGGAATTAATTATGGGAAGCCACAATGAGACGTTAATATTTATAGTGGCACCTGGGATGGAATGGCCCATGGTTCTAGGACTTACTAGGCTGAAGTGAGGGAACCCTCAAATAGACTGGAGAAAGGGAACCCTAAGATCACCATGGGGCCTGACAGTGCCAGGCAAGAGTGACGAAGAGCAGGAAGGTGAACTGAAAGGGGAAGCAGCAGCTGTGATGAAAGATGAACCGCCTGAAGGCATTGCCTGAGTATACAGGGACCTGGCCGAGGTTTTCAGTGAAGAGTGCTCAGATGAGCTGCCCCCTCAGTGATCCACAGACTGTGCCATTGAAATCCTCCCCAGAGCTAAGTTACCAAAGCCAAAACTACTCCATAACCCCTAGGGAGCTTGAGGAGTTACACGTGTTCATAGACAAAAACGTAGCTCAACCCATAGTGGCTGCCCCAGTACTGTTCTGGGTCTTTTCACTTCTGTGTTGATTATAGGGGTCTGAACGCAGTGTGCGTGGAGAATGTGTACCCGCTTCCCCTCATGAAAGGCATGCTGGCCCCTGTCTCTTAAGGGGAAGATTTTCTCCAAACTAGATCTGCGCGAAGCCTATTACAGAGTTAGAATAAGGGAAGGGGATGAGTGGAAAATGACTTTTAAGTGCCCTTTGGAGTGCTTCCAGTTCAATGTGCTTCCCTTCAGGTTACAAGGGATTGTATTCATGCAGTTGATCAATGAAGTACTAGCTGTATGAGGGGGTTTGGTCTACCTTGATGACATATTAATCTACACCAAAACCAAAGCAGAGCATGTGAGACTTGTTGGAGCAGTCCTAAACAAAAACTCCATGTCACAAAGCTTTACACTAAGTTATCAAAGTTCAAATTCCACAAAGAAAAAAATAGACTATCTAGCCTACCACATCTCCCTCGAAGGAGTGGAGATGGACCCAGAAAAGATGTGAGCAGTTATTGACTGGGCCCCACCAGGCAATTACAGAGCTTCCTAGGTTTTTCCAACTTCTATCGGCAGTTTATTCTGGTGTTTGCTCACATTGCTCTCCCCATCACCAACTTGCAAAAAACCAAGGCAGGAAACAAACCAAAACATGGGCAACCCTAAAAATGGACCGTAGAGTGCCAAGCAGCATTCGAAAAGCTAAAGAGACTTTTTTCTGCGGAGCTGGTATTAAAACACCCACATTTGGAAAAGCCTTTCGTAATCCAGGCAGACACCAGCAATGTGGCTGTCACGGCCATCCTGCTTTGGGGAAATGAGCAGAGGAAATTGCAGCCCTGCGTTTACACCTCAAAAAAAATCAACGGCCACAAAGCAAAGATGGACTGTCTGGGAGAAGGAGGCTTTTGCCATCTGCTGGGCCTTCCTCATTTGGTGCCATTTTCTGGAAGGGGGAAAGATCCCTTTCTAGGTAAGGACTAACCATAAAAATCTGGAAGTCCTTAAAACACTTCCTATTGCAGGAATCTTAGGTTGTGCTTCTTTTTTAGAAACCATTGATAAAATGCTCTTTTGTAAGTGTATATTTTCTTCCAGGGGGGAGGCTATGAAAGCGATAGTTCACATCCTGAGGGCCTTCATTGGAGTGGGCTAGAGTAAGTAGTAGGGACTTTGGTCTTGGTTGTTTTCTTACAAGTGTGACATATTTCCATCAGTCTTGCTTTTTAGGTACATGTGTAGGCTCATTTTTTGCAAAAGCAGTTCTCTGTTGTGTTCGATTTGGGTATATTATGTCTATAAAATTGTATGAAAGGAAATAGAAATGCTATAACATTAATTGAATAATAATAAGTCTGCAAATAAGTCAAAAGATCCAACTTAGAATATTCTCCAAATTATTTTATACCATATACTGAGAAGAAAAGAGGGAAATTAGTCTTATTCTGTTTACATAATTTATACAATTTACTTTAAATTTCTTGTTTATTTTTTCCCTTGTTGCAGTAAAAGAAATTGTAAATAGGGCAATTAAATACCTTTTGATTTTACAATACAGATTTGGCGTGGACACACCCAGTGGAAGAAAACTTTGAAAATTAGAGAAGAAGAAATGGTATTCCTAGGCATGGTAAATCTTTAAATGTCTTTTTATTTGAATAATAATTAAATTTAACTCTTGATTAATGTAAAATGAGAGTTGAAAAAGTATACTATGCAAGGCAGTTGTTAAGAGCAAATCTTTATGCAAAAAAGCAACATGTTGATACTGCAAATTTCTGTATCTGAATCAACTAAGAGTGGGAGCCAGAAAACAGAGTGGCAGTAATGGATCTGGCAAGGTTCTTGGCTCATCTGGCTTTAAAAAAAAGAAAAAAAAACCCTGACATATCAAGTGTCCTTATTTATATAATAAATCATCTCTATATGAATCCACATCAGCTTCCTAAAATTCCATAAATGTTGGCTGACTTAATGCTTTATTTCAAATGTACCCAACCACCTAGGAAGAAAGACAGTATGGGCTTATGGTGAAGCTGCTGGACTAGAAGTAGGAAGACCCAAACTCTTGTATATTCTTACCTTCAGGGATTAACTTTGTGACAGTGAGCCAATTATGCTTTCTCAGCCAAAATCTACTTTGCAGGGATATTGTTGTGAGAGAAACTGGGACAAGAAAGTATAATGTAGGCTACCTTAAACGAAACATAGAATATTAACCAAATAAATACACAGACAAATGTGGTAGGGCATTTATATCAGAATTAGAACGGGTAAGAAGAAGTAACATTACCTATTTGCCTTCTGCTAAGCAGATGTTACAACTTCCAAAAGGCAGCCTTTTTATGAAAAGCCCATTGTTGATCAGGAATCTGATGAATTTGATGATTGCTCATATGTTAAGATGTGAGGCTAATGTTCAGGCCTCAGTAGTACTTTGAGGTCATGGAAAGTCTCTAAAGAAACCACAGAACCACAAAAGGCGTGCTTGACTGTTTTTATAATTTCTATATTTCTATACCTTACCTGTTGTGTGTCAGCTTCCTCTTATGTAACTAAGTGAAAGCAAAGAAATACATAAATATCTGCCTCACACTGTATTCAAAGTTCCTTCTTAGGAAGGACCTATCTTTATTCAGCTGAATAAATGCATTGGCTTACCAATACACCTGGACTCTATCTGGACTCTCTTTTATTTTATTGAGGCACACTTGTCAATCTGCATAACATGGCATGTTGTCAAAATTTTAAATAATGCCTCCTAACTCAGAATAAAAATACAGGAGGATGACAAGAGATGGATTTAAAAGACACATTGCTTCTACTACTAAAAGGTAGCTGAAGGGAGAGGGGAAGATGGTCAACTGTATATAAATATCTTCTATCAACATGCAGGAGTAGTTTTTGTGCATGATGTTTGATTTTTTTTCATCCTCAACCCTAGAAAGTATGATGATTTTAAATAAAGGAATGTAATAATCAGCACTGCTTTGTTAAGTCTTTGTTAGTTTCCTAATGTTAGACACTGTACAACTATAAATAAAAGAGTAGTGTTGTATTATATATAAGAAATAACTACACCTCTATAGAATGCAGAAATGAAAATCTTCAATGTATTTTGGTTAATATAAAAGGAAAAAATAATCATATTGCCATAGATGTATACTGCAGACCACCAAATCAGAGTAAATAGAGAATTTTTTTCTAATCAGCTGGCTAAGATGTGCAGGAAGAGCACTATGATAGTAATAGGAACTTTTAACTAACCTGCCATCAACTGGGAGACAAACTGCACCAAGTGGGAGATCAAACAGGTTCCTGATGAATTTAGCAGACACTTTATCATCCAAAAAATAGAGGAAGGGATTAGAGAGTCAGCTGCACTTCATTAAATTTTTACTAATATGGATGAAATGATAAAAGGTGTTGAAGTTGCAGGAACTTTGGGACACAGTGACCATATTATATTGGAATTCAACATAATGGAAGCAATAGAATGAAGTCAAACTAGTATCTCAGACTAAAAGAGAGTTGATTTCAACAAACTTAAGAGAGTGCTTGGAAAGGATTCCATGGATGAAATTCTTAAAAGGGAAAGCAACTCAAGAAGCTTGGGAAACTCTGAAAAATGAAATGATGAATATCTAGCACAATACCACTGACAAAAAAAAAACAATGTCAAAAATAATTTTAAAAATTTCTTTCAAGTTTCTTTCAGTATATAAAAAACAAGAAAAAAGTCAAGGAAACAATCAGTTTACTAAAAGGAGAAGGTGGTGTAGAGGTAACGGGTAGCAGAAAAGGGGACTGCTTTCTGTTGCCTGTCACCTCCATGTCACCTTTCAATGTATAAAAAACAAGATAAAAGTCAAGGAAATTATCAGTCTAGTAAAGGAAGAAGATGGCATAGAGGTAATGGGCAGCAAAAATGGGAACTGCTTAATCCATTCTTTGCATCTGTCTTTACACAAAACTAAAATATAGTCCAACCTAACAAAAACAGTACTGTAAAAGACATGACTCCGTTGGATACCTGGATTCCCCAGATACCACTCCACATGTCAGCTCAGAGGAAGGTGAAACAGTTCCAGGCACATCAAGAGGGGAGTTGGTCAGTGGCTCCAAGCAGCTGTCTGAGAGTGATTTGGCTGAAGCACAGCTGCAGCAGAACAGCCCTGAGGCTCCAGGTGGGGAAAGCATGCAGCTGTAGCCCATCAGCAATGAGGAAGAGGAATTGCCTTCTGCACTGATCCAAGAGCACATAGGGCAGAAAAAAGGCAGGAGCAACAAAGGTCAGCCAGATTACTTGTGAGAAGGCAGCCTCTTGATGGGCTGCACCAGAAGTTGGCTATTTAGCACAGCAGACAGATGGAGACTATGTTGGGAAAATGCGCCTGTTTTCTTGCTGTGTGTTCTTGCCTTGAACTTTGGATCATGTCTCTTCAACTGTTTCCGTTGCATTGCCTTTGCCTGTAGAGATTTGCCTTTGCCTTGAGGACTAATTAGGCTTCATTTGAGTAGCCTGTGGAATTCATTGGGGTTGAGCTGGTGCTGGCTGGGAAATACCAATTCAGCTCGGAAGCCTTAATACAGATGCCTTGCACCCATGGTGTGTGGGGGAAGGACAGTACAAGTTTAGGAATGCAAGTCAAAATAGGCCAAAAAAAATAGTAAGAAAACATCTAACCCCATTTCTCTTCTGCTTTTCTTAATGCTGTGATTGCAATGTTTCCTGGCTTTTTTGAAGAGGGTCTGGATTCAGCTTCTTTTGTGTGCAATGGGGAAGTTGCTTATGAAGCTGAGGATCTGGTTTGTGTGGATAGATTTATGGTAGATGCATGTTTCAAGTCCTCTGTTACCTAGTCTCTCCATGTCATTGTCGCAGAATGGAAATCTTGTTCATTTCCTCTTCACGTATGTATTTGATGCTAGGGAATATGTTGTTGAGTAAATAGTGTGTTTCTTTAGTTAATGTAGCACCACAGCATTAGAAAAAGCAGAAGAGAAAAGGCTGTTTGATGTCTTTCTATGCAACGGCTATCCAAAAAACTTTGTATTCAGACAAAGCACCTAAACCACAACGCAACACACAGCCAACCACCTCACAAAAACTAACCCTATCATACACAAAAAGCAATCACAGCATTAAGAAAAGCAGAAGAGAAATGGGGTTAGATGTTTTCTTACTATTTTTTTGGCCTATTTTGACTTGCATTCCTAAACTTGTGCTGTCCTTCCCCCACGCACCATGGGTGCAAGGCATCTGTATTAAGGCTTCAGAGCTGAATTGGTATTTCCCAGCCAGCACCAGCTCAACCCAATGAATGTTGGAAATGACAGCCAGAATTCTCCAACCTCTAGGAATAGTAATATCCCACAAACCCACAGCCACATTCTTCTAGGAATTATCCAGAACCAAAGACAAGATACAGAAGGATGAAAGAAGCAATGTAATTTACAAAATTAACTGTAACAGTTGCAACCAATCATATGTGGGACAAATATCACATCGACTAAAAACCAGAATAAATGAATACCAGCTGGCAATCAAATGCCAAGTTCCCAAATCCCTAATCTCTACCCACACTGATGTTGAACAGCATTAATTTGATTGGAACAATACTAGAATCATTAGCCATGCTATCACCTGCTACTCGCATGAGTTCATCGAAGCCTGGCATTTCACAAGCAATTCCATCAACAGACACATAGACCTATAACCAACCTACGAACTCCTCAGAATTCACCTGTACAATCAACCAGCAACAGCACCAACCCTCAATCAATTCATGCAACCAGCACTTCACCTCCCAGTGACCCTCACCTGACATGATGTTGTGGTTCGCCGGCAGCAGGTGTGGACAGCTGAGGCCTTGGAGAGCGAGGACTCAGATGAGGGGCCTGTGTGTGATGCAGGGATGAGGCCAGGACCATCAGGGAGTGGAATGCTGCCTTCGGGGATTGTGGAGGCTGGCAGCAGTGATGCAGAGGACCCCGAGGAGCCTGTGCCAAGTGCCGTGTGTGGAGGGCTGCTCTAAGGAAAGAGCAGCTGCAACAGCATGGGTGACTTGGGAGTAAGACTGCAAGGTAATGGCCCCTCCCTTAAGAGATAAAAGCCAACCTAAGAGACCGGGATTATTTGCAGGAAGCGAAGACGTTCTTGCACTTCAAGCCTTGTAGACGTTCGGACTATCCTGGTTTGTGTTTGGAGACTTTTTGTTTTTGAATATTTCTTGGCAACTTAAATCTAGTGTTCTTGGCAGCCTTGCACAACCTTGGCAAGGGTCATTCTTATCAGAGACAAATTGTTTTCATAGCCTTTTAACTGTGAATGAACAGAATTCTCAGAGAAGCATTAAAAGGTTTTGCTTTTACCTCTGTTTGGTGTTTGTTTCCTTGGAACAAGGTTTGGGTCAGAACACAGGACCTCTCCATCATCATTACAAGACATTCACCTGATGTAACCCATACCTGACCCAGCACAAGACCTTCATCTGATGTGATCTCCCCATCACAAGACTTACCATACAAGCAGAAAATTATAAGCAGAAGAATACTGACACGAACATTCCCTAAACTCCCCTGAAGATATTACCTAGCCTGGTAATGAAATGTTCAGAAACCAACCCACAAGCTCGGAGAACCAACCTCCACCCTCAACTCTATAGTATACATTTGGAAGACTTAGATGGCATGGGCACATGGTATGCAGTAAAGAAGACTTGGTGGCAAAAACATCCATGCATCTGGACCCTGATGGTCAGTGACCCCATGGCATGTCCAAGAAAAAGTGGATGGATCGCATCAAGGAGAACATGAAATATGTGGCCGTTGCCCCTGATGGAGACGGCTTTGCTAACAAGCGGCCCCTGCCATAATGTGGGAATAATTCTAGGAAGAAGAAGCCTCTATAGCAGGAGTGTCAAACACGAGTTCATTGAGGGCCACATCAGAGTTGTGTTTGACCTTGGGGGCAGGGGTGGGCATGGCCAGCTTGATAGCACTCATGTTGACGGTGCCTGTGGTGGCCCAAGCGCTCTACCAACGAAAATGAAAGCTCCATTTCCAATTGCGATGGCCTCCTGCAATCCTCTGCCAGCGAAAACGGAGCTCGGGAGGGCCATGTGCAGCCCTCCTGTGCTCTGCTTATTTTGCCACAGTGACATTGAAATTATCAGAAAGGGAAAGAATACTGCGCCTGATTTAAAAATCAGGTATACATGGAGTTCCAACCATCCTGGTGGGATCAGTTGTAAAATATCAGCATGATTCAAGGATTTAGATAAAATGTACTGGTAGTTAAATCCTCGTTTTTGTATGAGAATTGCCTATTAATTGACTTAATATGGAAAATAAATTACTTGGTTTATGTCTGCTGAGCAAATGAAGCTGTTTTACACAGAATCAGCTATATGAGGCTGTCTGCATTAACTGACAACAGTAAAAAGTCTCAGATAAAGGTATTTCCTAGCCTTGAAGTAGATACTACTTATTGAACATATGATTCTTTGTGTGCAAACAAATCGTCTACTATTGATCTATGAATGCCATATGAACAGAAAGACAGTTCTAAATCAAAATAATAAGGAGCTATGATGGGGCAGTGATTAGAATGTAGTATTGCAGGCTAACACTGCTCACTGCCAGGAGTTCAATTCAGACCGGTTCAAGGTTGACTCAGCCTTCCATCATTCCGTGGTCAGTAAAATGAGGTCCCAGATTGTTGGGGGCACTATGCTGACTCTGTAAATCTCTTAGGGAGCACTGTAAAGCACTATGAAGTGGTTTATAAGTCTAAATGCTATTGTTATTGTTAGGGATAACATTGTTTTACCCTAACTGGTTTAGGTAAATAATAATATGTAAACATAGTTTGTAAGTTAAAGTGTCTGCAACTTTAACTGTGGGATAGTAATTAAGGGAGTGGTTGTGAAAGCACTTTAAAAGAAGCAAGGCTGCTGCTTGCTATCTCTCTGGCTTTGAAGTTCCTGATTACTGCAAGGACACAAGACTGCATTCCTCGAACGGGAGAGAAAACAAAGGACAGACTTGTAAGTGTATTGACATAGGGTATTCAACACGGACTTTGATAACTGAATATCCCTGAATGGACTGACTAAATGATACATGACTATTGGACTGTTATTTTGACTATGCTATGAACTCATAATGGAATAAACTATATATTTGATAGCACAAGCGTATCTGTCATTTTTACTGTGTGTTAATAAACATACAAGCTTAGCTCACTCATTTTATCTGTGTGCCTATCTGACTAAGCTGCACATTCTGTTTAGCTTGTCTCCCTAACCCTGGTTGGGGAAACCAGGCTTAACACTGGTTATGGGCCCAGAGGCTGCAAAGTCAGTTTAACTAGGATAAAACAGATTTATGTAAAAGTGAGAGTTTGTGTTGTTATACATTACAGTAAACAGACAGCTGTGTTTTATTAATTATAGTTTTATATCCATATAAGAAAACATGGCACAAGTCAATTTACAAAGTTTGTCCCTGATATCCAAGTTGGATGGAACAAACTATGTATCATGGTCTATGAAATGTAGTCTGCTTCTACGAAGAGAAGGTTTGTGGAACATAATTGAAAATCCACCAAACGTAGAAGAATGGGATCCAGAGGATAAGGAAGATAAATAAAAGATAGAAGAATTTATGCATAAAAATGAACAAGCAATTTGCATTATTGGGTTAACCTTAACTGATAACCAGCTTGTTTATATCCACGGAGAAAAATTAGCTGTTGGGTGTTGGCAGAAGCTGAAAAGGATTTATGTTCGAGATAACGTTGGTGCTCACATAAACCTAACACGGAAACTTTTCAGTACACATCTCCATAAGAATGGTGATATGCTGAGTCATTTGAAAACTATGCAAAGCATTTTTCAAGAACTGCACGAGAAAGAGCTTATTTTCTCTGAACTACACCAAGTCTATATAATTCTATCTTCCCTCGATGAAACCTATGATAACTACGTCACTTCCCTTGAAATATTGCCAAAGGAAAGCCTAACTTTAACTGATATAACTGGCAGATTGATTGAAGAGGCCAGAAGAAGGCTTGAAAGAGACGAATTAAGGAGGCAGCAACATCAAAAAGAAGATAATGAATCTCCTACTGCATATGCAATTAAAAGGTGCTTTAATTGTGGAGGAAGAGGACATTTGGCAAGATTTTGTAAAAAGGCAAAACGCCAGAACGCTGGCCAGAATACAAAAAGTCATCAAAAGATAAATAAAAATTTAGAGTTAGCCATGTATAGTAACGGAGCTGTAAAAAAAAATTTATGGGTGGTTGATAGTGGAGCATCACATTGTATAACAAATGATAAGAAACATTTTATTAAAATGTCCAAGAGTACACAGCAGATATCGTTAGCCAATGGCTGGAAACTGAAAGCTAAAGGTCAAGGTATAGCATATTGTTCTTTTATAAAAGAGAATGTAAAAATGTTATATGTACCACAACTTAAGTTTAATTTAATTTCAGTTAGAATTTTGGTTAAACTAGGATATGTAGTTACATTTAGGGGAGATAACTGCATAATTGAAAAAGAAAATAAGAAAATTACTGCATCTTTAAGAGGTGAATTATATGTGTTAAATGATGATGGTTTAAAGGTGGCTAACACAGTTTATGAAAATAAGAAACCTCATGATGAATATATTCACTTGTTACATCGAAGGCTAGGGCATTTAAATTTTAAAATACTTAAGAAAACTGTTGAATTATCTAAGGGAATAAGTTTAAAATCTTGTAATAAGTATTTGCAATGTAATGCCTGTAATCAAAGTAAGGCCAGGGTCACACCGGCTAATAGAGTTGATGGATTTACTACCAAAGAACCTTTAGAGGTAGTATTTGCAGATTTAATAGGTCCTAAAAAACCAAGTGTAGGAGGAGCTCGTTACATACTAAGTATAATGGACCACTATTCTAGATATGGGTTTTGCTATTTAATGAAGAGCAAAACTGAAACATATCAAAATCTCTTTAATTGGATTAAATTTGCAGAAAGGAAAACTAAAAAGAAATTAGTAACTCTTATAACAGATAATGGTACAGAATTTACAAATAATAAATTGCAGAACAGACTAAGAATGTTAGGAATTCAACATAAAATGTCTGCACCATATAGGCCACAACATAATGCCTTTATAGAGAGAAGAGGCCAAACATTACAATCAATGACACGAACTATGATGTCTGATTCAGGATTACCTGACAATTTGTGGGGAGAAGCAATAATGTGTGGTAATCATATATTAAATAATGTTGTTAATTCAACAACAGGTGAATTACCATTCACACTGTGGCATGGTACAAAACCTGATTTAAGTTACATGCACACATTTGGAGCACCAGCATGGGTGCATATCCCTACACAACTTAGACACAAAGGACAACATAGAGCTAAAAGATTATATTTTGTAGGATATACATCTAATCATAGATCTTATAGATTCTGGGAACCAGGTACATCTAGAGTTTACACCAGTGCTAGTGCTAAATTCCTAGAACATGTAGGATGGAATAGATTAGAGCAAGATTTAAATAATGAAGTAATTATTGAACCCTACAAAAGGCAGAAAGATCAGATTAGTTATAAGAAGAGTCCAATTAAAGAAGTCTATGAAGAGCAAATAGGACCAGAACAAGAGGAAACAATTGATCAGGAAGAGTTATATAATCAAGAAGAGTTAATAAAGGAAAGTCCACCTGTAAGTCCTGTAATACCTAGACGTACTACACGTGTAACTAGACCACCTGATAGGTATCAAGCAAGTATAGTTTGCCAAGTAACTAAAGTTCCAACTAGTGTAGATGAACTTAGGATGTATCCTGCTAAGGATCAGGAGAATTGGCAAAAGGCAATAGAAAAGGAACTAAATTCATTAAAGGTAATGAAAGTTTATGAAGATGCTAAATTACCTCCAGGAGAAAAATCCATTGGGTGCAAATGGATATTTAAAGTAAAAACTGGAAATGATGGGACTGTTACCCATAAGGCTAGGTTAGTAGCTCAAGGATTTAATCAAACTGCATCTGATTACGATGAAGTTTTTGCACCAAGTCTTAAAGCAACATATTTAAGAGCAGCATTAGTGTGGGCAGCTAAGAAAAACTATGTGATTAACCATTTAGATGTAGAAACTGCTTATCTACATGCACCATTGCAGCAAACTATATATTTAAGTAAACCAGTAGGTATAAAAGACAATAAAGTAAATAGTAATGATTGTTGGAAACTCAAAAAGAGTCTTTACGGGTTGAAACAATCTGGGTTTGAGTGGAACCAATATATTGTGAAAGAGTTAAACAATATAGGTTTTAAATCTGGTTTAGCAGATCCATGTGTATTTAAAAGAGAAAATAATGGAACGGTGTCATTATTGTTATTATTTACAGATGATATTGCTTTGATAACTAAGACTAATAATGAAGCTAATGAGATTATATCATTATTAGCCAAAAAGATAAAATTAAAGCATTTAGGTGAAATTAAAAAGTATCTAGGATTGACAATTAACAAAACAAAAAATGGTTTTAAGATATCTCAAGAAGATAAAATTTGCCAATTAATTAAAATGTTTAAAATGGAACTTTGTAAACCGGCAAAGACTCCAATGAGTCAGGAAGTTTGCCAAACTGATGATCAAAGTCCCAAATTTGATAAGTCTATATATCAATCTTTGATTGGTAGCTTATCATATATAAGCAATTGGTCAAGGCCAGATATAGCTTATAGTGTAAATCAGCTGGCACGTTTTAATTCAGATCCACAACAATGTCATTGGCAATCATTAAAGAGAATTTTAAGATATCTTAAAGGAACACTGAACCATGCATTGTATATAGAACCAAAGGCTGATTTGAGTCTTAGTGCCTATGCAGATGCAAGTTTTGCAACTGATATAAACACTAGAAAATCAACATCTGGGATGGCTATATTATTTGGTAAGACACTAATAGGGTGGAGGTCAATCAGACAACAGCATATTAGCTTGTCCACGATGGAAGCGGAATTTTCATGTCTGTCATTATTATGCACTGACTTGATTTTGTACAAACAGTTATTATTAGACATGGGTGTAACTGTAAAAGATTCCATTATTGTGTACAAGGATAATCAAGCAGCTATAAAATTAGCTACTAGTATTGCTGTAAAAACTAGATCAAAGCATACTGATTTAAGATACTTAAATGTTAGAGAATCTGTAAAGAATGGGCTAATTAAATTGGAATACTGCATGACGGAAGAAAACATTGCAGACCAATTTACAAAAGCTCAAGGAGTAATTAAGTTTAAAGAGAGTTGTAACAAATATGATTTAAAGATGTAAATAGTTATTATTATTATTTCCTAAAAGGGGAGAATGTTAGGGATAACATTGTTTTACCCTAACTGGTTTAGGTAAATAATAATATGTAAACATAGTTTGTAAGTTAAAGTGTCTGCAACTTTAACTGTGGGATAGTAATTAAGGGAGTGGTTGTGAAAGCACTTTAAAAGAAGCAAGGCTGCTGCTTGCTATCTCTCTGGCTTTGAAGTTCCTGATTACTGCAAGGACACAAGACTGCATTCCTCGAACGGGAGAGAAAACAAAGGACAGACTTGTAAGTGTATTGACATAGGGTATTCAACACGGACTTTGATAACTGAATATCCCTGAATGGACTGACTAAATGATACATGATTATTGGACTGTTATTTTGACTATGCTATGAACTCATAATGGAATAAACTATATATTTGATAGCACAAGCGTATCTGTCATTTTTACTGTGTGTTAATAAACATACAAGCTTAGCTCACTCATTTTATCTGTGTGCCTATCTGACTAAGCTGCACATTCTGTTTAGCTTGTCTCCCTAACCCTGGTTGGGGAAACCAGGCTTAACAGTTATAATAATAATAAATGAATCTGCTACATATCATAGTAACTATCTTTTAGAGTTAAATGAGGTATGTGAGCTCTCGGCATCATTTACAGAATCTTTAAGAGTTCCCAAGTAAGAAACTAATGTAGAATATGAAATCATTCCTAATTGAAACACTGAAGGTAAAATAAGAATTGGAATAGGAGAAATAAAAACAGCAATCTTCTAAGTATTTGTCGTCTATTATCCTGATCATATAAATGGCATATAAATGGTCAAATAAAAGTCAGTTGCTATATCCACTTCAGGCTGGATAATAATAGCATCAACAAAGCCGAATTAGTTTCCTCTGACGTTAATAATAGAATAACTGTTTATAAAACTGGAAATACAACATATGCAATATCTGTTTTTTAGATCCCACCTCCCCATTTCCAGAGACCTAGTGCTTCATTATTACGTGCCCAGAAAGTTGATACTTTAAGGTGTGAAATTCAGGAGAAATATGAATCAGACTTCCAGAAAGCTCTAGTAAGCATCAAAGAACGAGTGAAAGAAATTGAAGGACCAGACATCAAAGAAACCCTCCAAGACCAGATTCGCCAGTGGTTTATTGAATGCCGGTGAGATACCATTCTTTCTTTCCCTAACCTCTCCCTATCTGTAATACAGTTACCATAAGAGTCCATAAACATTTCTTTAAGGCAGATGGAATCAAAGCTGCTTCCGTACAGAGAATAGTTTTAAACAATCCCCCCCCCAAAAAAAAAAAAATGGAAAGTTGAATCATCATTTCTGTTATCACTAATTCAGGAATTTGGAGTACAATATCATATATTGTTGGAGTTCTGATGCAGAAATGTGTAACTGCTTATCTTTACTTATACATAGAGTTGTCTTGCACAAAACTCATTGTAATGAGATCAATACAGTAATCTGTTTCTTCAGTATATTGATATTGCCATTGATATTGATATTTACCAACAAATATTAATTTGTAGATTAACATCATAGCAAGAAGTGACTAAACAATAATTTCAGAATATTTTCAGGGAATTGTGTCTAATGAAAAAGGGGAAAAACAGACCAATCAGCCTAACATTAATACCTGGTTAGATACTAGAAAAAATAATCAAAAAACAGATATGTAAACATCTGGAAACAAATAAAGTTATAACTAGAAGTTATAGCTTGAAGCCAGCACAGGTTTGTTAAAAACAGATCATGCCAATTTCATTCTTTGACAAAGTGACCAGTGAAATGTTATGGACATAGTATATTTAGAGTTCGGCAAGGCATTTTACAAAGTAGATGATTAAAAAGGGATTTTGTATTAAAATTTTAAGGGTGGGAAAATTAACAGTCAAAAAGGGGAAATATGGGATAATACAAATTAAAATGGATTTATGAATAATTATTTGAAGAATATAACTTGATAAAATGAGCAAATATGGCAATTACAATGAATATGTACTAAAATAATGTTAAGAATGTAATAATTGATATAAAGTAATGTATGAGAATATTGAAGAAAGCTAATAATAGGAATGTGTAAATATGGGCATGTTTGCTTCGAAATGTTAAAAGACCTGGATCCACACTGTTTGCATAAATATGTATTTAAAAAAATAAAAAATAAAAACTTGGGGGAAAAAGAGAAAAGGGACCCTCCTAGACCTCCTTACTATAACGGAAGAGACAACTATGAACATGCTTCGTTGGAAACTCAGACCCTGGCTTCTTCAGCAGATGATATATCTATATATATCTGCAACAGAAGCAGGAAAAGCACACCAGCCCTTTCAGAGCCTGGACATCACCCTGCAACTCTCTGCACATGCACAGGAGAGCTCTCTTCCTTTCCCACTAAGCCACCCAGGGTTGCTTTCCCAGGCTCCTTCGTCCTTTCTCTTCCACACCCCCCCCCCCTGGCTGGCCACCAACAGGCAGGAAAGGCGGGAGAAGTAGCAAAGGTAACAATGGTACTGCTCTTTCCCGCCCTCCACATGCTGCTCAAGCTCACTGACTGGATTGCTGGTGACACCCACTGGCAGTTGATGAGCAGGACGCCTCCAAGGCAGGAAGGGAAGCCCACCCAGGCCACCACTTGACGATGCAACCCGCAAGTGGGGGGATGGCTGCAACCCTCCGGGACGCCGCGCATTTGCACCCACCCCAGCCTCCAACTCAACCCTGATCTAGCAACATAATGAGATCCCTTGCCGAGCGGATCTGCAGGAGATCCTCTCTAAGGAAAGGCCTGGCAGGCTGGCTCGTAAGCAATCTTTAGAGAAGCTGCGCAGGACATTTTGGCGCTACTTGGTGAGCCCAGTTCTCACAGTTATTTATAATGCTAAATAACTCACTTGCAAAGGAAAAGGTGCGCTACTTCCCTGGTGCATCAGCATGCACTGCCTCCTGCTTGGAAAGGACTTTTTTGCTTTCTTGGAAGGATATTCCCTTTTCAGAGCAAGGTTTCTTTTTCTTTCCTTGCTCCTGCCCTGGGATTTCTTTGGCACAACATTATCTTTTTCTGTTCTCTGGACTTTTGAAAAAACAAAAGTCCACCCCCCCTCTCTCTCTCACACACACACATGCGGGATCTTTCTTCCCACCCCCCTCCAACCCTACCCACCGGAGACCCCAGGATTCCCTCCCCAACTCCTGCCTTGCCCATACAGGCACACCCACATGAGCAATGTAGTATTGGCCATGCCCACTCAGCTGGTCATTAGGAAGAACCAGTTGTTAAATTATTTGAATCCCACCACTGCTCCTAAGCTGACAGAGGCCAATTTAGTACTTAGATGAGAAGAGCATCAGGAAATCTCAACTTTAGCCAAACTAAAAAATTGAAAAGATCAGCACAAGGCAGTGGCAAAAACTTCTCTATATGAAGTCACCATGGTCTAGAACAGAACAGGAAACATTTTTTTAAAAAAACTAATTGACTTGCTTCTCATGATATTTTAAACAGATTAATTTAAGACACACTGGTCATTCCTGGCTCAGGATCCACTTAATACAAATTTATCCCATGTTAGTTTTGGTTACAGGTAAACCTCAACTTGCAACTATTTGTTTAGTGAACGTTTGAAGTCCAGGAAAATGGAAATCCATACAAGAAGAACTCAGCAGCAGAAAATATTAACTGTTTGCCATTAACGCAGTCTTTTTCCTTTAATCTGCATGACTGATCTATTACACTAATAACTCTATAAAAAGAAGATAAAATTAATTTAGCGTGATATGTTTGTAACAAACCCATGCTGTCTCCTATTAATTGCATGTTGCCTATGTAAGAGCTCACAAACATGCCGCTTAATGAGACCTTGTCCAGTATAGACTTCAAGCTGACAGGCCTGTTATTTCCCAAATTCTGCTTCTTCCCCCTTTTCAAAAAGGGATGGCATTTGCTCTCCTCCAATCTGTCAGGGCCCTACCAGTCTTCCAGGAGTTCTCAGAGATAATCAAGAGTGATTCTAGTATTATCTCTGCTAGTTCATTCAGAATCGCAGGATGTGATCCAGCTCGCCCTAAAAAATTGAATTCATTTAAATTAGCTTAATTCTCTCGTATCCTTGCCTATTTGAAGCTTTAATTCCCCCCTTTCCCTAGGATCATAGCTATGTCACAAAACAGGAGTTAAATGTTTTTCCTTCACATTATCGTTGATTACTAATTCACCACTTTTTCTTCCTTATGCTCTGTGGCTTTTCTTTTATTTTTAAGGAAAATGCAAACCTCAGCATATTCTGTGCTTTAGTCTTTATGAAAGTGTTCCTATTCTTTCTTATAGAAGAGACTGTCTTATATTCTTGTTTGCTAAAGTTGCCTTCTTCCCATTTTTTGTATATATCTGCCTTTCTCTTCAGCATGTTAGAGAGCTTTGCATGTATCCCCACTACCTACTGGGATTTCCCCATTTTTTAAACCTTGTAAGAACTATTGCTCTTTCAGTATCTTATTTTATTTTATTTTTAAATCATTTCTTCCTGAATATATTTCATCTTCACAATTTCAAATCTTTGGATCCAAACCTTCTTCTTTTGGACATTAAATCATACAATATTCATTTTTCTGCATTGTCTATTTCTTCTTGTTTCTTCTCCTTATCCAGTGCATATTTTGAGACTGTTATTTTTGGATTACTTAATCCAGCTAATGACTTTGGTATTTACATGTTTATTGGATGCTTCCACATACTTCATGTTCCTCTCAGACTCAGCAGCAGGCATTGCACTATTTCCTGGGGTTCAGCCTCCCTTATAAGATACAATATATAGCTTTCTGGATCAGATTCTCAAGATACTATTCAAATAAGTTTTTCTTAGTTCTTGTAGATGTAGCTTTTCTGTTACCAACAATTCCTTGCCTCAGAAATGCATTCAATTAACATAGAATTCAGACTATTCCCATTGGCACCATTTGTGTAATAAGTTGTTTTTCATTATTTTCACCCATTATGCTGCCTGATTTAGCCTTTCCACCCTCCCTTTTTTAATTAAAGGAGCATGAATTTTAAAAGGAACATGAATTCTGTCCAGTGCCAGGAACAATCTCTACAAGCACATTGGTACATGCTGCCATCACATTGGGAACTGCAGAAATAAATATTGGTTTAGGTAACAAATTCTAAGTCAAGAGAAAAGGAGCAGGATAAGCTCTGTAAAAAAGAGTAATAGGAAAAAAGAAGAAATATATAAAATCACTTTAGTTTATTATTAAATTTGAAACTAATCAGTCCCACATATACAAATCTCAACTGAACCATTTTGCTTCAGTACTGTGCTGTGTTAAATGTTATTTTCAGATTCTGGCCATACATAAGTATACATACATATTTCAATATGGGGGTCCCAATGGGTCATTAATTTGGCATATAGACCGAGGTACCTGTCTCACCCTCTTATACAGGCAACAATCAAATAGGATGTGAGCCAGGTCTTCTACCTCTGCTGCTCTGCAAATGCAGAGATGTTCATTGTAAGGTATAGAATGGAATCTCCCATATCTGACCATTGTGTCAAGCTGTTCAAATCTCGCTTGCATAAATATCTCCCTAAAATGTTTTGGAAGTTGTCACTTCAAATAGCTGTCTTTTTGAAAAGTATCTTTGTATTTGCTCAGCCATTTCACGTTACCCACCTTACCAAGGATAGCTATGTCATTTTGCGTTTCTATATCCTTGATTCTTTCGGTAGCTCTTTTTTTAAATGGTTCTCCTGCTACGCAAGAGACAGGAAGGCCAAAGCTTCTTACAAAATTTGTTAGTTTAGTGATCCAGAAGATTTATGATTGTGATTTTATTTGCTCTAGTAGACATAATTTGGGGAGTCTGTGAGTGTTCATTTCATTGGCTTTGTGCCAGTAATTATATGCTCTATAATTTTGGATAGTGCATGAATTGTATGAATTCCCAATTCAGCTCTAACTGCAGCAGCAGATATTCTTGAATGTACACCCAAAATACATCTCAAATGCTGGGACTGTGTTTGTTCTAGGACTCTGGTTGAGTATAGACCCTAAATCTCTGCTGCATACAAGAGCACAGGCGTAACCTTAACTTTGTATACTTTAATGGGGCTAGGGACCCTGGGAAACTATGAATCTTTAGTTTAAGCTGTAAATTCAAATGAGCTTTTGCTCCAAGTATACTCCACTGATGAGGGCAAGTCCAAGATTCAGTCTTTGAAAAAGTTACGCTTAAATATACAAAGATGTTAATATGTTCAAATTAGTTCACCATCTAATTGCCATCCATATCTTTGATGATGTTTTCCAAACACCATGATTTTTTATTTAGATTTACTAAAGGTTAGGGAGTTATCCTGGCAAAAAGAGCTGAATTTTCTTAATAGTCTATGTAATCCTACTTGTGAATATGATAATAAAATCATATCATCCGCATAGAGCAAGCTGTTACAGTATGTATTTAGGATCATCAGCATGTGTACCATGGGATCCTTCATTAATCCTGGCAAGTCATTGATATATAAACTAAATAATAATGGGGTCAGGATATACCCTTGTCTTACCCCTTTATTTACGTGAATCCTGCAGCCCATAAGCTCCATACCGCACCCTCAAACACATACTTGTATAAAGAGCTTTAATCAAAGACAGCACTCTAGCTTCTATTTTTTTTTCCAAAAATTTTATTAATTTTTTTAAAAACAAACATATACAAACAAAACACAAAATATAAAAAACATAAAACATCTTTTTGGAAAGCAGCTTGATCCCGGGTTACATCTCTTCGTACAGACATAAATTCAAGTTCATGCTCACTTTTATATACCATTCCATATCTTATTATCATTCTACATTTTTATATAGCTTCTCCCCTCTTTTCACTCTTTTCACTCTCTTAATTCTATTTTATTTATTTCATCTTAATTTAAATCATTATACTTATATCCTTTGTCTGTCCTATTTCAGCTGTCTATTATCTTTTCTCATTAACACAAAATTTCTCCTGTTATCACTGATTGGAGTATGACACCTTTATATCTTTCCCCTAAATTTAACACTTAATATAATACATAACTTTCGTTCGGATTCTGCTTAGTACATTCTAAAGCTATTTTAAGAAAAGAAAAAATTATAAATATATAATTAAGAACAACAATCCATACCAATTGAACTCTATCGTTAAAATTAATATTCATTTAAATCTTAAACATTTTACACATTCCTTTTCAAATAGGTATCATGCTTCTATGGGAACACAAATTTTGCATAGTTACTTCCCTCCCATTTCACTTATATTTTAAAACATTATGTAATTAAAATGTTCCCATTCCTTCTTAATTCAGTTCTCTCATATTTCATTCCATTTATTTTGTTCAAGAAAAAAAAAGTTTCACTGAATTACATTGAATATTTTATCCCATTTTATAATCATATGTTATTCCAATTTTCTAACATTATTTCTAATACAAATACAACAATACAGTCTTATGTACCTTTGCAAAATCTCTTTTTCAGTAATATTTTTACCCATTATCTCTAAATAAATCCTGTTTCTTGTTTCAAACCTTTGTTTCAAACCTTTGTAGCTTCTCTTCCCTTCCTTCCTCCCTTGTTTTTTCACTTTGCCCTTTTTACCCCCTTGTCTCTCCATCTCCATTTCCCTCTTCTGTATTCCTCTTTTCTGTTGCTTTCTGACATTATATCCACTTTTCACCTTTTTTTCCCTTTTTGGGATGTTTCTTTAATTCTCTCTTTCCCCCCCTTTCCCCTTTCTTCCCCAGATAAAGTTACTTGTTCATTAAAGATGGCTTCTTCTTTGTCCCAATCTTCTTGTTCTTGTAGTTTCTCATAAGTAGAAATTGCCATTTCTAAAAAATGAAAAATGGAGTCAAAAGAGCTCTTACCTTCTTGTTCCTCTTCTTTATATTTTTTAAATTCCATTTTCAGTTCATCCACAAGTGATGCCATTGTAAAAAAAAAATTTAAACAACCACCCAAGTGTTTTTAATAATTGAAATATAATTTCCAAAAGTCCCAGAGTCACCAAGCAGTCCAAATACACACAAGCTGCTTCATTTAACACTTTCTTCTTTTTTGACTTTCTCTTCCTGGGGTTGCAATTCAGTTACAAAGTTCCAATTAAAATGTATCTTTTAGAAGTCTTGTTATAGTTTACTTTAGATTCTTTAAAAATTCCAAGCAGTCTCCTCCAGCCAAATCTTACTCTTATTCTTTTCCTCTCCCTTCCCACTTACAGGGAAAAAAAGTTTTTTTAATGATCAGAAATCTTTATTGTCCCCTTAGCTTTGATTTTCCAGTTTAATTACTTGCTGATGCCAAAGCGGGTTTTTCCGATTTCTCTTTCATCTGCTGTCACCGTAAGGAAGGAGAGTGAGAAAAAACAAACTTTCCCTTTTCACTTTCATTCGCTGCTTCCGGATCTTCTTTGGGAGCGATGTATCTTTTTTATAAAATTTAAATTCCAGGGTATCTTGAATGTTGCTTCTTATCCCGGTCAGCCAAAACTTTCACTTCTTAGCTTTCTCCTGCACATTCTTTTCCGGATGAGTGCTTCTTTATGGCAGCCATTTCTGATTGCCGCTCTACCGCCTTCGGAAAAGGGAGTTAAGCCAGCTGAGGAGGAGAGATGCGGCTCCCCTGAAACCCTGCCGGGTCTCCCCTTTCTTCAACCACCTCTTCGGGGTGGCTTTAGCCCCAGAGCTGGCTGGCTCGGAGCACTCCAGCGGGGAGCGCAAGCAGAAACCTCACATGATCGCGGATTCCTGCTGCCGCCGAAGCCCTGCAAACCGGAAGTCCACCCTGGCTTCTATTTTAAGAGATGTCAGACAAATCAGCCATCAACAGTCACATAAACAACATCTACATACCAATCAAAAGAGGCAATCATAATGCCAACGTGGAAAACTTCCTCACCAGCAATCAGCACCCAGATGACCAGATTAACACCAAGATTAACATTAGATCAACAATCAAGAAGCAAACAATACCCTAAGCAAGGAATTGCCAAACAAGCTAACAGTAAATAACATCCCAGTCAAGGAACCCACTAATACCACACCCACCAATACTGACAGAGCAAGCCACTAGTATGTAAAATGAGATCAAACCCCACACCATACTTATATTACTTAGTTTGGTGATGAAATATCTGCAAGAAAAAAACAACCAGGCTCAGAGAGCACTAAAGACCCCACAGTTCAACCCTGAGCTACAAATATCCTCTTCAATTAGTTATCAAGTACATTTAATGTTATATTTTATCCTATTCAAACAGGCATATTACAGGAAAATTTCCTGATTATCCTGATGAAGAACAAGGTGGCTCAGCAGTTCTTTTCTCAGAAAAAACTCCAGAAGAGGTAGAGTTTATATCAGTATAAATGTATATGGTTCTTACTGTCCTTTTAAAAAACAAATCAACAAGTGATTCATGACGTAGGCATCCTGAAGCAAAATGCTACTGCTGATTTCCTTTAGTTCAATGTTACTTGTTCGTTATACATTGAATGTTATAATAATGAATTCTACCTTATAGCAGAGAATCACAAAATGGGCAGCAAATAAATTTGATAAATAAATTGATATTTAACAAATAAAAAAGACAATGACCTGATACAATTAGTTCATTGATTATAGCAATTTCTGTCACTCTAAAAGGTGACAATGGGCTTTGTATACATTTTGAATACATCCTAAAAGGCCTCATTGTGGGCATCAAGCAAAGTGAAATGGTGTGCTTTGTCTCTGTCAAGAGTATATAAAATGTTGATTGCAATTATTTACCCATTAGACTTGCTGCTATCTTCCCCTCCTCAAAAGTTTTATTATATAGTACAGCAACAATAAAAACTGTAAGATATCTCTCCAAATTTATTTTTAAAAGCTCATTGAATCTAACTTCCAGCAGGAGGGAAGAGAAATTGACACATAGATCCCCACTGCGAATAAGTGCTCACAGGCCTTCCCCCCTCTTCCCTTCATGAAAAGCAGCACATTTAAAGTCGAATAGGGAACAATTATTAATAGAATGACCCCTAAGATCAACTCATTTGTCTTCTTATATACAGTACCACCTTTAAGGTGTTTTTAAAATGTAAACAGATATGATTCTTTCTGTCAGGTTGCTGCTGAGCTGGCTGCTAAAGCAGAAGAAGAACTGAAAAAGAAAGGGAAAAAGGGGAAAAAGGAAAAAAAAGAAAAAAAAGAAAAGGGCAAATCGAAGAAGAAAGGAAATGAGGTAGAAGAAAAGAAACCAAAGAAGAAAGATGAGGCAAGTCATTCTGAGTCAGAACTCATAACATGTATATAAATCCAGAAAAAAGATGGTAAAAACAATATTCTCTAGTAGAGTTTTGATATTATTTTATTTTGATATATTGTAATTTTATGGATACATGTATCTCTCTGGTCATCCTGAAAGAGGAGAATTGTGAAGAGCTATTTGAAGGTTAGGCGTTCTTTATCACCCTTCTGAAACTTTCTGTGCTATACTATATAGTGCTAAAGGGTTCAAACTCAGTGTAGCTTGTCTTCTCCAATCCTGAGGATGTAGTATTATTATATGTAGGAGTGTGTGTGCGCGCGCACGCGTGCATGCGCATGTGCATATCCATATGTGTATAGGTATGTATGTATGTATGTATGTAATACGCAACATGATGCAATGTTTTTAACTAGTTATACCCATTTCTGACCTCCAGAAGTTCTTAAGGGTTCAACCAAACCAATTCCAGATCTAACAGCTTTTCTAATATTTGATTGTTTTGTGTGCATAAAACAGTTGCAAATTATATATGAAGAGTTTGTAAGTCACATTTATTTAGCATGTTATAAGAAGCAGGTTTGATGTGCGGTGTTAATGCATATTCTAAATAGTTTGAATTGTAAGAATGAAACAGACAATACAAATGAAGAATAGACTCATAGCAATGCATGGCTTAATTAAATTCCATGGATATGAAATGTAAGAGTTTTGTTTTAACTTATGTTCAGGTTTGATTCCAAACAATTTGTTCTCAAAAACTTAACCAGAATTTTGACATAACTAGAGAATAATAGTTTAAACATTTCTAGAAGAAAAACATACCACAGAAAACTAGAACTGGGGTGAGTGTGATATAGTAACTAGGTAGATGAATCAGCCCCAGGGGAACCCAGTTCCACTCAGCTACAATGGAACTTATTGTAGCTTTTGAGCCAAGTCCTTTCTCCAAATCACAGGAAGATCAAAGAGATGACTGCCTTAAACATCTTAGAGAACAGGTTAAGTGTAAATGTAATTAATAAACAAACTTGAAAGTCTCTGAAGCACTCCAAGATTTTGCTAAATCTTGCTAATAGTTTTCAGATTTCATGGGCACATGTAACTTACTTGAGCTTCTTCTAAGCTCCTCCTAATACATTAAAACTAAAACATAAACAGATGCAGGTTTATCATCATAATAAATATTTGATTTGATAAAACAAGTCTGCATAATTTGGGATAGACTAGGAAAAAAAGAAATCAACATAGGATGCCAAAAGACTCAGCTGAGGGACTTATTTTCTGCTTTAATGGTTAGGGAAGTTACAGGAGCAGCTGCCTAATCTCAGTTCTCTCTCACTTGGCCAGTTAGATCACATTAAAATTAAGAAAAAACATTGCATATTTGTCTTACCTGAGACTCAGGAGTACTAAAAAATTCATCCAGTGTAGAAGTGAGAACCATCTTATATCATTCTCTTATTCCTTTTACCAGATTGGCAGAATCCCTGAAAATTTATATAGATACATGTTTTTCTGCATTTAAATTCTCTAATAACAGTAGGATTTAATTGAATAAAATCAAAATTTTAATTTTATTATAATGATTATAATTATTATTAATTTAGTTTAATTATTACATTTAATTTAATAATTTAAATGGCTCAGTGGTTAAGGACATTAACCTTGTCAGCTGGAAATCTGACAGCCCGGGTTCGAGACCTGAATACCATGCAACGGGGTGAGCTCCCATCCCGTTTCTGCCCACCTCCTGCCCATCTAGCAGTTCAAAAGCATGCAAATACGAGTAGATTAGGTACCACTTTGGTGGGAAGGTAACAAAGATCTACACTCCTTTGGCATGCTGGCCACATGACCATGGAAAATGTCTTTGGATAATGCTGACTCCCTCAGGCAAGAATTGGAGATGAGCCCAAGAGTCAGACACAGTTGGAGTGAGAAACTTTATTTGTAGTATGATTTAGAAGCAGTATCATATCTATTTATGAATACAACATAATAAATAACTGTTTAAATGCTACTAATAAAAATGTTATAGAGACCTTTCTTTAAGCCAGCTAATATAAATATGTAATGAGATGAATAAGCATCAGGATTCCTTCCTAACTTTTTAGAAATTCTGGAGTGGAGCTATTAGGGACAGTGGTTCTATCAGTCACTCCAACTTGTAACCTTCATCTACTCAGTTGCGGTTACTAGAAGCAGGACATGCTAGACATTGCTATATCATTTCAAACAATAGGACGTCTGACACTTTTCACTAAGCAAAATCTACTGGCCATGTGAATTTTCTAATACTCCAGTAACAGTGGGGTCCCTAATTGCAGTTTCCTGCACACATTTAAACACAGAAAGACAGGAGAAAGAGAGAGAGACAGTTCAGGAAGAAACCAATTTACTTACAACCATACACATAAAGATTTTTCCCTGTACCCAAATATTACTCCCAATGTGTATTCAGCTTTGTTCGGGTATTTTCCCACGTCATTATAGTTGTGCTTTTAAAGTTGTAGCGACGTTTCGGCAGAATCTCATCTGCCATCATCAGGCTTGTATATTGTGTTCGTCTGTGAGTCAGGCTTTCACAGCCGTTTCAGTCTGACTCACCGACAAACACAATACAGAAGCCTGATGATGGCAGATGAGATTCTGCTGAAACATTGCTACAACTTTAAAGCACAACTATAGTGACGTGGGAAAATACCCAAACAAAGCTGAATACCATACATATAAATACCCGCAAAAACTTAAAAAATGTGTGTGTGTATGTTATGTCTCACCTATATTCACAAGTGAGAATACAGAGTTCCACAGTTCAAAATATTCAAACAAAACAAAGCCAGACTAAAAAAGGGTTAATAGTACTATATTCCAGTCCTTGGCAGACTTCCCGGAATCTGTCTGGTAATTCAGAATGTCCATAAATAACAAAGGCCGCTCCACATCAAACACTTTGCTTCCAAGCAAAGTTTGAGAATCAGCAATCCTCCTTAAATCACCTGGATGGGCATCTCAGTCTCTCTAATCAATGTCTGGCTTGGCGCCTCCCTTCAGCTTGGCATTTCATTCTTCTCCTGGTTCTAGTGTCAATCCACGATCTGTCAGTTTCCCCATTAGAAGCCTCTGACTCATTTTGTGGATCAGTTGCTGGCATGAGTGAAGTAGAAGGCTCTGGCGAGGATTGTCTGTCCGACAACCTCTCATCCTCCTGGCTCACATCTGTGTCCTCTGATAATTCAGACTCCACATTCACAGCAGGCCCCACCTTTTCAGAGTCATCAGAGTCAAAACTCACAGCAGGATCGATCCTTTCAGTCACAACACACACACACACACACACACACACACACATATTCCCACATCATTATAATTGTGTTTTTAAAGTTTAAAGTTGTAGCAACGTTTCGGCAGAATCTCATCTGCCATCATCAGGTTTCTGTATAATGTTCGTCGGAAAAAAAAAAGCTACGAAACAGACAGAAGATATTAGAAACACCAATCAAGCAGAACACAGCAAACTCCAAGACCAATAAACACAGACCAAGACTCCCAACCAATCAGGATGAAGAAAAAACCATTCTGGCACAGCAGTAGGCTAGCCCCAAATTTAAAACAGAAATGGCTGTGAAAGTCTGACTCACAGACGAACACAGTACAGAAGCCTGATGATGGCAGATGAGATTCTGCCAAAACGTCGCTACAACTTTAAAAGCAAAACTATAATGACATGGGAAGATACCCGAACAAAGCTGAATACCATACATATAGATACCAGCAAAAACTTAAGAAAACATATATATATATACACATATACATATACACATATGCATACACACACACACAAATATTCAGAATGAGCTTAATGAAATGCAGAATAAAGAGAATGAGAGATTAAAACATATCAGAAGACCTGGAATTAAAGAAGTAAAATCTCATTCATGCCAGTAAATGTAAGGATCAATAATAACAACCGTTCTTTAAAACCAAGTTTTTCAGCTTGAATCTGAAAATTTATTTATAACTGTGTTCCAAAATCAGTTCTTGCAAGATTTTATATTATTCATTAAGGAAGAAGAGGAAGGTTGGAAAATGTCCCCAAGTAATTTTCTCCCAATCATGGAAGAAGGAAATAACAAATACAAAGGCAAGTAGAGAGAAACTGAAATAGCTTTGTTTATATGGTGAATAGTTAGACAGTTTATGTTTTTATGTGCTTTTTGTTAAATATTTATATGTGGGTGCCTAAGACTAAAAACATTCTCCTGCTTGGCTGAATCAAAAAGAAACTGTAAGGTCAATGTCAACTTTAAGAGATGACATAAAACAAATTTCGCTGGTCCATTTTTAATCAGATATGTAAACAATAATCCCCAAACATAGATAGTAGAAATTGAAAATTAGTTTCCAAGGGTGAAGCACATGATTTGCTATAATGTTTAAAATAGCGTTTCAAAAGTTTATATTTCAAATGTATGTCTGGGGATTTCATAGATTTTTATAGGATGGGACATAGTATTGCTTCATCAAAATATTCAGTTTATCTGTAGGCTTCATGGTAAAGAAGGACCTAACTTTGTGCAATTTAAATGGAAGCCGCTGCTAATAATGGTATAATCATGGTTTTATTAAATACTTGGAGAGCAGTACTGTAGAAATTTTCAGTTGATCGTTGTAACTCTTAGAGCAGGGATGTCAAACTCAATTTCATTGAAAGTCACATCTCAGGGGCTGGGTGGGCATGGCTGGGGTGGGCGTGGCCAGCTTGACATCACTCATGTCAGGGGAGTCTCTGTTGGCCTGAGCGTTCTGCCAGTGAAAATGGGGTCCCGAGCTCCGTTTTCAGCTGCAATGGCTGCCTCCAACCCTCTGCTGGGCGAAAACGGAGCTCTATTTTCAGGGGTAGAGGCACCACAGACCAGTCCTTTGCTGTTTCCAGGGCAGCCCTATGGGCCAGATCTATTTCCCCTGCAGGCACACCCCTGCTTTAAAAGTTATGTGCAGCTATAAAAGCCCATAAAATTTCATGGGATACTTGTATTATCAATTAAAAGAATGCCAGTATAATTTGTTTTTTAATTTAGATAGGAATATCAAAAGATGCTTTCACATATCTCTGTTGTAATAGAAAGGGAGATGGAGACATGGGAAATATCACATTTCTCAATAGGCCTTATAGGAGAATGCTTGTTTTTTACCTGCTAGTCAAAGAATCCATTAGTAAATTCAATTACCTATTGTCTAGACTCTATGGCAGGGGTGTCGAACTCACAATGATACGTTGTCATCACATGATGTATTGTAACTTTTCCCCCTTCTCTAAAATGGGAATGGGTGTGGCCAGCACATGACGCATCCAGCCCATTTGACACCCTGGTCTGTGGAGAATAATATCACAAAGAAACACTCCAGTTATCATTATCAACAACATCAACATGTATATAATTAATTTCATTAATTACAGTTAATTTTCCATTTCAAAAATTCATTAAAACTTGATTAATATGATGAATTCAATTGTCAGAACCAGAAATACAGTTTTTAATGCTATAAGACATATTTTTTAAAAAGCACTGATTCCTTTCTCATTCTTGTTCTTTTTTTGGGTGATAGATATTTGGAAGAACAGAGATGAGAAATGGAACTTTTCGCAAGAGTATGATCCAGAACTAATCAAAGAAGAAAAAAGGAAAGAAGTGGAAGAAGAGATCAGAGTTCAGGTGACTTCATCCTAGTAGGCCATTTAAAAGAGAAAAAAATGGCTGTAGTCAAAGAGGATTCCTATACAAAAGTAAAACTTATTAGGAATATGTATTTTGTAATTTAATGTCAGCCTGCCTTTATCTTTGAAATCTGTGCTACAAATGATTGGAATGATGCTGTCTGGAAGTTCCTTGTTTTACAGAAAAAAAGCAGGTGGCCTCTATATAAATATAAAATATATATACATTTGTTTAATGAATAAATAAATAAAATAAGCAGGAAACGAGTTGCTGACATCATGAAAATTTTTCATTCTTTCCAATTCCTTCTGATAATCATGTTACTTATCTAAAGTAGTACTGTAAAAGAATATTTCAGTTCTAGCTTTTTAAAGATCCTGAATAGGCTTTAATATTTAGTAGCATAATTTGTTATATATGCGTAATTTCTGGTCTGCTCTGCCATGAGAATGAGTTCATAGAATCCTTGATTGGTAGGGTGAAATACAGTATACTGTTTAGGCTACAGATTTGTGGTCTTATGTATATATTGTAACCCTCTAACAAGTTTCTGGGAAGTGCAGCATTTTTGCCATTTAGCATAACTGATCTTAGTTGATCACATGAAAGCTAGTGAGGGTCAGACCTGGTCAATTCCTGGATGAGAAGCCACCAGGAAATTCCAGGATTGTAAAGTTGAAAAAACATTCAAGCCACCTAGTATGTTTCTGGCACAAGATTCAAAGCAGATTTCCCAATGTGTGAATCAGTTTCTGAATTATTGTAGCACAACAGCTTTCTTACATGTGTTTTGTAATCCAGTTTGCTGTCTACTCTAGGATTATGAATTCCATCTTTCCTGCTGGATCAATATTTTCAGCTCACCTGCAGAAAAGGAATTGTGGAACACTGATCTCTCTCTCTCTCCCTCTCTCCCCCCCTTCTCTCTCATAGGCAGTAGTTTAAGGAAGTATATTTTATAGTGTGCGAAAGCGTACATAGAAGATCACATATATGCAGTATATTACTTATTTGGAACCTGATATGGCCTTCAAGCCAAAAGCTACATGTGATTTACACCATCAGGGTGCTAGAAACTCCTTAAGAGCCTAGGCTTCAGTCCTGGATGGTGTACATTTCATGCTGCAATCTTAAGATTCACATCAAGCATGATATGTACAATATTTATTCCATATCTGGCTCACCACTAGCCAAGCAACTCTTGATGGTTTCCATAGTATAAGAAATATTAAGTGGTCTATGATAAGTCTTCAAATACAGTAAACAACTAAAAACAAAAAAGAACCATAAGATACAAATAAACTAAGATAAATATGAGAAATAACAATAATATAAAAATAAAGGTTAAAAACTCCCTAGCTAGTTAAAATGCTCTACAAAACAGTTCTGTCATAGTATCCTTCTGAATACCAAAAGAGATAGGGCCACCTGATTTCTACTGGGAGACTCTTGCAGACAATTGGAACGACCCCTTTTAGCCCCAATTTCCTGGAAGTGGGGACATAGAATAGAATAGAATAGAATAGAATAGAATAGAATAGAATAGAATAGAATAGAATAGAATAGAATAGAATTTTTTATTGGCCAAGTGTGGTTGGACACACAAGGAATTTGTCTTGGTGCAAATATTCTCAGATATTAACTTCCCTTATGGTGACCAGATGGATCAAGCCAGTTCTACAAATACCCATCTGCCTTTATAAGCATGGGTCAGTTATGGCTTTATGAGTCAAATATACACTTTAAATTGTACATAGAAACTAACTAGTTATCAATGCAGTACCCCCAACATAGAGGTAACCTGCACTCAGCATCAGGGGATCAGTTGTCATGGGGTCTGCTGCACTATGAGCTAACTACATTTTTCTAATATTATTAAAAGGCAGTCCTATATAGAATACCTTGTACTGACATTGAATTATTGTAGCCAAATGAATAGCAGTACAATAGTAATGAATTACCTTGCACCAGATCATCATTGTTCCTCTAGTCACGGCTTCCATCTGCTTGAGCAGCAGCCAGGAGTCCAAAAGGCCTTCCAAATGGCAAAACTGCTCCTTCAGAGGGAGTGTTTGTCCATCCAGAGTTTTGTTTAATTGTTTGCTTGTTTGTTTAAAAGACTTATATGGCTGCCCATCTAAAAACTTAACTCTGGGCAGCTTACAACAAGAATAAAACCCAGAACCATAAAAACTAAAAACAAAACAAACCCATCACTTCAGTTATCCCTTTGGGATGCTCTATAATTAACTCCAGACATCCTCATTCTGCTCCCAGTACCTAGGTAATAATCCAGGTCTTGATGGCCTTCTAAAAGACTAAAAGGAGAGTGGCCCACCAAATCCAAAGGACAGGTGTTCCAGAAAGTAGGTGTAGCCACAGCAGAGGTGCACTGGATCCCACTGGATGACAAGATTTAAGAACAGGGACTTGAAACATGCATACTCTATCCAATTTAGTATTTTATTTTGATAATAATGCTTTATTTTGGAGGGAAGGTTATGACAGGTATAATTCTCCCTAAAAATGCTAATAAAATTGGATAATTTTATATGAGTGTTTACCCTTAGCATAACATTTATATTTTCTGGTTGCAGATTTTTTTTTAGCACAGTATTTCTTATTACCTCTATGTATGTGCTCAAACAGGTTGATGAGTTAATGCGCCAAGAACTGAAGAGTCTAAAATTAGCTGTGGATAGAGAGACAGAGAAAACTGGGAAAAAAGGGAAAAAAGGAAAGGTAACTATTTAGTATGGATTTAGTATAATACTGTATCAGAAGTTGGAGAACATGAAATAAATGTAAACAAAATAACAGCACTTCTTATCATTTATATGAAGAAATAGTTCATCAAAGAGAGCTGTATTCAAATGAATACTTTTGCCATATGTGGAAATACCAACTACCTTTGCAAAGTATTTTTGCAAAGTATACTTTGCAAAGTGTAAAGCAGGACAAGAAGCAATGGATGGAAACAAATCAAGGAGAGTACAACTTAGAAATAAGAAGAAATTTCCTCACAATTAATCAGTGGAGCGGCTTGCCTTCAGAAGCTCTGGATGCTCTTATCACTGGAGGTTTTTTTAAGAAGAGATTGGATGATCACTTTTTAAAAATGGTATGGGGTCTCCTTCTTAAGCAAGGAGTTGTACTAGAGAACCTCCAAGGCCCCTTCCAACTATGTTAATCTCTTATTTCTGTTTGTGATCTTCAGAAAAAGAAAAAAGGGAAAAAGGGTGGAGGAAAGAAAAAGTCAAAGAAGGATAAAGATCTGACAGCTGATCGGTAAAGTTGCAGTTTCTCTTCTGAAATTCACACTGTTAAATTTTTAAATGCATTAACTCAAATTTATTGACTATTATGGAGGATCTAACATGGATTATTTTTAAACATCTAATAATGCAGAAATAAATTTAGATAAAGTCCTATTTGCATAAAGTTTATTTTAGGTTAAATGTACACTAGTTTGTGAGTTTTCTTCATATGTATTAAATATGCGTTAAATTTTATTCCCTATATACGTGGAACATTTAGTAGTTTTGGATGTGCACCTGAGTTTTCCATCTACATTTAGGATGTGATATATCTATAAGATATATCCTATATCTGATAAATATCTTTCTATAAGAACTATACATTTTCTCTTTTATTCCCATGGTCCAACTGCAGACTAGAATTTAGAATGGGTAATTTTAGGCCAGCCTCCTTCATTTGTTGTCCTGCTTGATCTTTGTGCCAAATGGGATATTAGATAGCTGCGTAAGAATTATCGCCCCAAAGCATCACTGTTATTTCCCTTTGAATTTTCCAAATCTAAATAGTAGGGCCAAATGTTAAATTCAATTTTCTACCAAAAAGCCCTGCTGATATGTAAAATGTGAGTAAAATCTTAACCGTTGCCCATTGCATCAGTATTTCCAACATTACCTTTAAGTACATAAAAATACTCTTATAGATCACTTTCACAAATAATTCAGTGCTATATGTTTATACTTTATTCCAAGAAAAAATATTATTTCAGAGTTGCTTCCAGAAGTCTGTAATTCACAAACTCTTTCTAAAAAGCAAAATACACAATTCAGAAATTTATTGGCACTGAAATGCAGTAGTATATTAAGAATAGCCTTGAAATAATATGAAAATGTGCATGTGGCAGTGGCTTGAATCACATATGTACTTAAAAACTTCATTCCATGTGTAAGAAATAATTATTGATTCTGAATTATAATTTGACCCACCATTTTGAACTAACATTTTGGATTGCACTATAGTGCTGTAGTGCTTATAGACTGTAGTGCTTCATTTTTCAATGCAGATAATTCTCAATTTACAATTATGACCGTTTTCACACAACTATTGCAGCATCCCATTGTCACATGACCAAAATTCAGACACATAGCAATTTTTGTTCTAATATATGTAGTTCAGGGTTGAAATGTGGAGTCCTTGATGTTCTCTGAGCTTGTTGTTTGCTAGCAGATATTTCATTACTTGACTAGGCAACATCATCAGTGCTAATCCGGTTGAAATATCTGCAGAGACTACTAAGAAAATGTGTTTGTCTACAGATATATTTGTGTAGCTTATTCTTTATTTCTGTATAGGACAATTGATTCTCTTTACCAAGAGCTGGTAGAAGAAGGAATATTAATAAGAAGTAAAAAAATAAAACTCAGTGATTATGTTGGTAAAGTATAACCTTTATATCTTACTACAGACTATGTGTGATGACCAGGGGCAAGGAACAGAGGCAACACAGTCAGATGATAGTTCAAATCACCCCTTTATTGCTCCAACTTTCCCCCCAAAGCTCGTGTGTTATGCAATTCCTAAAGCAAAATTATCACACACAGGCACACTTTCAGCAGCCTCTGGTTGCAAGTAGTCCAGCAAATGCTGTGAGCACAACAGCTGCAAAGTAAGAAATCCAGCCAGGCAAGGGAATAAGTCAATGAGTCTAGGAAGCAAAGGAACACGGCAATGGTTTCAAGAAGAAAAGGAACAAGGCAATTAATCTAGGAAGCAGGAAATAAAGCAAGAAGTCCAGGAAACACCAAATGTCAGCCACGCACATCAAATTCCATGAATTCAGCTTTCATTCCTGACAAACACCCTTCCCCACTGCGTCTCTTTAAGTCTCAATTCCCAGATGTGCCTTGTGAAAAGGGGTGGGATACTCTCTTCCCAAATTGGGTCGGCCTGTGCTTTTTCCGCCTCTTCTCTGCTCTCTGCGCTCAGGGATCGGGAGGGGGCAGTTCTTGCTCATTGCCTGAGTTCTGTTGCTCCTCATTTCCAGTGCCTGCCCTCTCTTGGTTGTCCCTGCCCCATTCCTCCCTGCTAGCAAGCTGTCCCATTCCTAAGGGGCCCTGGCCTGCCTCCCCACATTCCTTTGAAGCCAACAAAGCCATCCCCTCGATGTCCCTTAGCTCCAGCTCCATCTCATCTTTCTCTGTAGATTCAGGCTCCAACAGGGGCCTGACAATGTGTATTTATTTTGGAATTGTATTTATGCAATGTATTATATTGGACTTAAAACATTTGTGACAGAATTGATACTGAATAAATGAACTACAACACCAGTCATTTTAATTTCAGATAAAAGTTACCAAAAATCAGCATCTTGGTGACACAGATTAAAATGTAGATTAAAACAAATTCAGATGACCATCTCTTCAGAGATGGTCTGTTTCTGCTACAGTTTACACATTTTAGTAAATTGTTCTTCTTAATAGTAGCAGCAGATCCAAAACAGAATTAATAGACTGATACACTATTTATGGTCTAACTTAAATATTTGGTAATCTATAATAATAATACAAAATTCCAAAGGGAAGTTTTTAAAATCTTACCAGTAACTTGGCTACCCCACTTCCACAGCTGTTCATTAAATAGAAGTAGAAAAACTTGAAAAGCCCAGGGGACGAGTAGCACAAAGACAAAGAGAATGTTCCTCACAGGTTGGTGGGTGATCTTTAAACTTGTCTAGAATCTATGGTAACTTAACACATAGGTTATGTTTTATTCAGTTCTCTTGTATTGATGCAGTAACAATTGAATATTTCAATAGAGTATATTTCTGAGTGAATATAGGATAGATGATACGATTGTAGTGGCATTCTGACAATGCTGTAAGTTTAGATGGCATTCCTGTCCCCAAATTTTAAATAGAAAAGTCTAAAAATTAATGCTCACAAAATTTTTCCACACCTTGGAGGATAATTACAGTTGTAAATTTATTATTTAGGGTATGTTGGGTGCCTTCTGATTCTATAATTCATCAGTATTGGTTAACACCTCAGTACTAAGCTCTTTCTCAAGCGAATAAGCAATTTATGCTGCATTTGGTTGTGTGTCTGTGTTTTACCATTTTATTTACTTATGTACAGTATTAATGCACTGTGTTTTAGATTTTTAAATTAGCATTCCATAATAAAATAGGGCCCTCAAATTTAATTCAAAAAATGTAGTACGTTCAATCTTTTAAAGCAATAGTGCATTTCCACAAAATGCAGCAGTTATGTAATCCTATGTAAGAACATAGCTCCTTTAAACAGTTGAAAGCAGAGATGGTATTCAGCAGGTTCTGATCAGTTCTGGAAGCGGAAATTTTGAGTAGTTCGGAGAACCAGCAAATGCCACCTCTGACTGGAGATTTTATACTATCCTTCACCTGCCATGCCCACCAAGCTATGTCCACAGAACTGGTAGTAAAAAAATTTGAATCTCACCACTGGCTGAAAGGATATACCACGCTGGTGCTCCAATGTGCACCAAAATATTTCTTCAGAATCACAGATGAAACACAGCAGTCCCAACTGACAGTTTAAATTTATTGGTTATACTTATGGTTGCCTTTGACAAGTCTGAATTTTATAGAAGGTCTCACATTTCATCAGAGATAAGAATAGTTTATACTTTAGGTAGTCCTCATTTAACAACAGTAATTGGGACTGAGGCTCCATTGCTATGTGATGTCAGGTAGGACATAGAATAGCAGGGTTGGAAGTCTTCTAGTCCAAGCCCTGCTTGAGCAGGAAACCTTATAATGTTCTGGATAAATGGCTGCCCAATCTCTTCTTAAAAACTTCCAGTGATGGAGCACCCACAGCTTCTGGAGACAAGCTGTTCTACTGATTGATTGCTCACCATCTCAGGAAATTTCTTCTTAGATCTAGGTTGGAACCAGAAGATAGGTTCAAGACTCAGAAGGATCTCAACACACTTGAACATTGGGCCCTATCTTAACAAAATAAAATTCAATACAGAGAAAAGAAAGGTTTTACACTTAGGCAAGAATTACCAAATGGACAGGTATAGAATAGGCGTAACCTGGCTCTATAGCAGTAACTGTGAGAGGGATCTTGGAGTCCTAGTTGGCAATCAGTTAAATATAAGTCAGTGATATGCTGCTGCTACCAAAAAATCCTCAATGCAATCCTAGGCTGCATTAACAGAGATAGAATCAAGATCACATGCAATGTTAGTTTTGCTTATAAGACCTTAGTAAGAACACACTTGAAATATTGCATCCAGTTTTGGTTGCCACAATATAAAAAAGATATTGACTCTGGAAAGAGTGCAGAAAAGAGCCACAAAGATTATTAGGAGGTTAGAAGTTAAAATATATGAAGAACAGTAGCAGGAATTGGGTATGGCTAGTCTAGTGAAAACAAGGACCAGGGATAAAATGATAGCAGTATTCCCATATTTGAAGGACTGCCAAAATAAGAAGAGTTCACCTATTTACCAAAAAACCAGAAGGTAGGACAAGAAGCAACGGATGGAAACTAATCTAGGAGAAAGCCAACCTAGAACTAAGAAATTTCCTGACAGTGAGTATTATTAACCAATATAACAGCTTGCCTTTATAATTTGTGGGTGCTCCATCACTGGAGGTTTTTAAGAACAGATTGGAAAGCTGATTGTCTAGAATGGTATAGGGCAGGGGTTCCCAACCTCTGTGCCATGGCTCACTACTGGGCCATGGCCTATTCAGCATTGGGCCATGTGAACACCTGGCTGCAGTGCACACATGCAGCTCAACTTGCACAATTGGTGGGCAATCATGTGTGTATGTGCTAGAAAGTTGAGCTGCGCACGTGCCAGCCTACCATTTGTGCGTCTCAATTCCCCTCCACCCTCCACCCCTAACCGGGCCACCAAGCCGCAAAGGTTGGGGACCATTGATATAGGGTTTCCTGTTTATGCAGTGGATTGGATTAGAAGATCTCCAGGGTACCTTCCTCTGTTATTCTGTTGTATCTATTAAGTATCCCTCATTCAGTGCCAGTCATAATCTTAAATGGTTGCTGAATAAGTGGACCTTAAGCAAAAACTAGCTATATTATTTACAGTTCATCATGGAAGTTTAGAATCTATGTCTATTTCTCATTCATGTTAAGAATGCATTCCAACTAAGAAACTGTTCAAAATGTTTTAGTTATGCTCCCTAACAATTTTTACTTGTTTCTACTTAAATGGACCACTGCTTAAGTATGAGCCAGCAGTGTGTCAAAACTGTCAAGGCTGCATTAACAGAGGGACAGCATCAATATCATAAGAACTGATAATACGCTCTTGTACTGCAAAAGTGAAGCCATGTTTGGAATACTGCATCCAGTTTTGATCACCACGATGCAAAAAAGATGCTGAGCCCCTAGAAGGAATACAGAGAAGGGCATCAAAGATTATAAGAGCACTGGAGGTTAAATTGTATGATGAATAGTTGCAGGAGTTAGGTATGTCTAGCCTATCGAAGAGAAGGACTTTGGGTGACATGATAGCTGTCTTCCAATACTTGGGAGACTATCACAAGAGAAGATTATTCCCCAAAGCTCCAGAGGGCAGGACAAGAAGTATGGGTGGAGGCTTGTCAAAAACTGTGCAAAACTAAAACCAAGAGGACTGAGAACAATCAGTGGAACAACTTGCCTCTTGGAGTTGTGGGTGCTTCATTACTATTGGTTTTCAAAAATGGACTGGACAGTTATTTGACTGGGAATAATATAAGGTCTCCTTCCTTGAGCAGTGGTTTGGACTAGGTTCCTTCCAAACCTATGATCCAATGTTCTATATTCTACTTTTTAAAACTAAGCTTTTTGTATGGCACGTTTGTTTCTTCCTTGTAGGTGAATACAGCTATCTGGGGACTACACTTCGACAGATAGATGTAGAACCAATGCCTTCTCTTACAGATGTGAAGCAACTTATAGTTCTGTATGGAATATTGCCATTAGGTAAGTTCACAGGAGAACTGGCCAAAGGGCAGAACACCATGCTTGGGTTCCTGACAGTTTCATATTTTTATTAACTATGACAGTGTTTGATTTATTTCTTTTGAAATCATTTTATATAGTTCTTATCTCTTAAAAGTATTTTCAGCTAAGGTAAAATAATTGTCCAATTTAAAAAGTTTTAACTGCAGCACCACTCTTTTTATGATTTTATTTCCATCATAGCAGTTTGGCAGCTGCAATAGATATAAAAATGCCATTTGGGGAAAATAACAAATCAAGTCTCCAATGTTTAAATGAAGTTTGAAGGAAGGGTAAGATTGAATTTTTGAAAAAAAAATTATTTATCTTTATTTAGTTAAAAGAAAGATACACTTCTTATTTCTTTTAATTAAGAGATAATATCAATAAATAGACAAAATTTCTCAAGTTATACAATTATGTTCAATATACATTAATAATTTGTAAAACATATCAAGCAAAATACATTGAATTCTATTTATGACAGATATAAAAAAATATAAACTGTTGAGCTTAGGGCCATATGTTCAATGTATTATTATTTATAAATACCAAGCTATTATTTGTAAATACTTTGGAGAAGGCTTTAATGCTGGGAAAGGTGGAAGGAAAAAGAAGAAGAAGAATGGGTAGAGTGAATTACAATGGTGATGGGGGTACTGTTGGAATTGCTGAAGGACAAAATAGGGACTGGTCATCATGGAAAAAATCTATATGGTCTCTAAGAATCAATTTGATTCAATCAGAAAAATTAATCAGAAAAAAAGAGAAGGGAAAAAAAGAAAAGGGTAAAACTAAATTAATATATGTAATTTCTGACATCTCTCTTCTTTGTGCTTTGACTGGTTTACAGTACTTATTAATGTAAACTTCAGAAACCATACTCTAAATGTATATTTTTTCCTTGCTGCATGATATGTAATATATTGGGAAACTATTTTTTCTTCAATTTAACTAAACTACTAGTCCTTGAAGTTCTGGCCATTGCACCATTCCTGTAGCCACGTGATTATGATTCAGGTGCTTGGCAACCAATTCACCCTTAGTTGCAACCGAACCCACGCTGCAGTCATGTAATTGCCAATTTACAATCTCCTCTCCAGCTTTCTCACAAGCAAAGTCAAATGGGAAGCTGGCAGGGAAGGTTGCATGTCACTTCAATAAGTCCCTCAGCCTCCCTGCATTCACATGGCACAGCACTGTTTCCCCCGGCCTCTTTCCACTTGTCTGGCACCCTGCTCCCCTCAGCCTGCATTCTCACATCCTTTATTGGGCCTCTCCCACCCCCTGCGGGTTCCCTCATAGCACCCTCATGTTGCTTACCTAGGATTCTCATGGCTTCCTTCTTAGTGATCTGCACATCTTGTAATTACAATTTAATTTAATTTATTTGATTTGTCAATTGCTTACAAGATAATAGGTATAAGTAAAAATATAGTTATGAATACATGGATACATATAAGAAAAATAAAAGAAACAGTAGGACAGGGATGGTAGGCATGTTGGTGTGCTTATGCACACCCCCTACAGATCTCTTAGGAAATGGGTGAGGTCAATAGTAGAAAGTCTAAGGTTAAAGTTTTTGGGGTTTGGGGAAGAAACCACAGAGTCAGGTAGAGTGTTCCAGACATTGACCACTCTGTTGCTGAAGTCGTATTTCCTGCAATCAATTTGGTGCGGTTAACCTTGAGTTTGTATCTATTGTGTGCTCTTGTATTGTTATGGTTGAAGCTGAAGTATTCATTGACCGGTAGGACATTGCAATGTATGATTTTATATACTATACTTAGATCGGACCAGAGGTGGCGTAGTTCTAGGTTTTCTAGGTCTAGAATTTCAAGTCTGGTGGTATAAGGTATTCTGCTACGAGTAGAGGAGTGGAGAACTCTTCTTGTGAAATATTTCTGGACTTTCTCAGCTGTGTTAATATCAGATACATAATGTGGATTCCAGACTGATGAGCTGTATTCAAGTATTGGTCTAGCAAATGTTTTGTATGCAACAAAGACTGCCAGGATTCTTGCTAAGTGATGCAGTTCATGATATTGCATTACAACTGAATCAGTTAGTGACAGCAATCCCAATCTCCAGGGTTGTTGTAACTTAGGTACTGTTGTAAATATATAATACGTTATTTTTGCAATTGCTGCACAGTTTCCAAGTTTAAGTTACCAATCAGATATTTTCCAATGCTCAACAAAGTTTGTCAGGAAATCATATTGTGAAGCTCACGTTTAACAGAATAACAGAAAGGGATCTTGGAGTTCTTCTAGTCCAACCCCCTGCACAAGCAGGAGACTCTATATGATTCTGGACAAATGACTGTCCAAACTCTTCTTAAAAACCTGCAGTGTTGGAACACCCACAAATTCTGTTTGACTGGTTAATTGTTCTCGCAGTCAGGAAATTTCTCCTTAGTTCTAGGTTGGTTCTCTCCTTCATTAGTCTCCATCCATTGCTTCCTGTTCTGCCTTCTGGTGCTTTTGAGAATAAGTTGATTCCCTTTTCTTTGTGGCATCCACAGATATTGGAACACTTCTATCGTGTCACCCCTGGTCCTTCTTTTCACCAGACTAGACATACCCAATACCTGCAACTGTTTTAGCCCCAGCTCCCTGATCATCTTTGTTGCTCTTCTCTCCACTCTTTCCAGTGTGTCAATCACTTTTTTTACATTGTGATGATCAAAACCGAATGCAGTATTCCAAGTGTCAAATCTTCTTAAGTACTATCTCATTCCACACCCTGATTAGATTTTAAACAGGTGGCTTGAACAAAATTTGTTTAGAATTCACTTAATTTAAACCAAAAAAATACTAGTTTTTGCTAGGTCATTGTAAAAGAAAGGTTTGATTTTAATTGTTTAGAAAATATTTTTTTAAAAAAAAAGTTTGCTTCATCTCCAGCCTGGAAATGAAAGTTCTCTTTTGATCCATTCTGTTGCCAAGCCTTTATCAGTCCCATTAGTTGGTTTTTCCCATGTCCAGCACTTAGACATTACAGTTTAGGCTATTAGAATGAAACTTTCTTTAAACATATATTTCGAATAATTGTGTCATTGTACTAATTTTATTCTATAGGTTCTCAATCTGTCCATGAAAAGGCTCCTCTGGTGAAAACCTTGCTCTTGGTTGGTCCTGTAGGAGTAGGGAAAAAAATGCTTATTCATGCCCTGTGCACAGAAACAGGAGCCAATCTGTTCAATTTATCTGCAGCAAATATTTCTGGTAAATATCCTGGCAAGGCTGGTCTTCAATTGATGTTACACATGGTTTTTAAGGTAGGGTCCAAAAATGTTTCATTAATATTCATTTACAATATTAATGTTCAAGATTTTAGTAGACAATAGATAATGTATTATGCACTACTTCTATTTAATTGTGACAATGAATAATTATAACAATGAAAATTCAGACCGTTAAAATAATTTGTTAGCACTCAATGTTTCCTATCTTTCCAAAATCTTTTTACATTCGTGTATACATTTTGAAATCTTCTTTTCTTTGACTGATTTAATCTTCAATTGTACAGATCTTGGGCAATAAAGATTAGTGGTTTTCCAGATGTGAGAACATTTTGACCTCAGAAACCTTGTTTTGGCTCCTGTGGAAAACTGGGAATAAGTTGCTTTTTGTGCTGCTAACCAAAAAAAAAAAAAATGAACTGCAAGATAGCCTCCAGCACTCCCGCAGATCAGTTAATAATCTATGCCAGTTTAAGAGCTAGGCTCAGTTAATTGCACTCATTGGTTTCAGTGGAAGTAACTTGTATAGGAAAAATGGGGAGGGCAGAATGTCTGGGAAAATAAAAAAAATTGAGGAAGAGAATACTTACTTGCTTTTGTCTTGTTGGTTAGAACCTTATGGAATTTAAAGAAAACTCTAGCATCAAAAGACTTAGAAACAAGAGGATTAGTGTTAAGTTTTGAGCATGGGCGAGAAAGAATGGAGACAAGACTCTGAATGGTGAACTTCAGCTCTTTATTTACATCATGACTTACTCAATTTAACAGCAGTAAACCCGCCTTATATAGGTAAACCTTGTAACGTTTAACCAATAACGAACTAGGAACGCTAGCTCTTATAACCAATAAGAACTCTCTGTTAAGGGCCAATCGGATTCCCCGGAACGGGCCAATCCGGTCCGGCCGCTTAACAGCCAATCAGAAGTGCAGGGCCAGAACCCTGCACTTACTCCAAGCTCACACTTTATTACTCATATTGCATGCACAACACCCCTTCCCCCTGGCTTCTTAGTTCAGGGCGCAGTTACATAGTCCCTTAAATAGGACGGTTGTCTTTTTAGTCTCTTTGATTTTCGTTGTATCGGCTGGTTGCAATCCTGCTGAGGTAGCTCGTTGCTTGGTAGTGGAGCTGCCTCTGGTTCAGAGTTCACTTCTACGTCGTTGCCCACATTTTCTGCAATTCCCTGAGGTGCAAACGTTTCTCCCTCCAGCTCCGCTTCCTGAGTTTCTATTAAATTGTCATTTCCTTTGAACGGGTTTCCTAGGACTTCATCTTCTTCCGTACCTCCCCCCCCCTCAGTTTGGTCATAGGGGAGTTGCGGAGTGGCTGCTGCAAGCCGCGACCGTAATTGGTCAATATGCCGTTTCCAAAGTTTATCGTCAAGGCATTGCACAAGGTAGGATCTGGGGCCGGTTACACGTACTACTGTCGCTTCCACCCACAACGGGTCGCCCGATAGGTTTTTTGCATAAACCAGGTCTCCTACCTGGAAGGTGCGACAGCGGCCACTGGATCCTAGTGGTTTCTCCGATTCATAAGCAGGGTGCAACCGGTCGAGGTGGGAGCGGAGCTTTCGTCCCATTAGCAGTTCAGCGGGAGTTTTGTTGGTGATGCTATGTGGGGTGATGTGTTGCAAGAAGAGGATTTGATTGACCTTGTCGTCAGTATTGTCGTAGTCTACCTTTTGCAAGGTTTTCTTCACAAATTGGACCATGGGTTCTGCTCGGCCATTGGTCGCAGGGTGCGCAGGCGAGGTGAGCGCATGGCGGATACCGCGGTCAGCGAGGTATTGCTCGAATGCTAGTGCAGTAAATTGTGGGCCGTTATTGGATACCAGGACGTCTGGTAATCCGTGGGTTGCAAAGAGTCTGTTTAAAATCTTGATAACCGCCTCGGAGGTCGTAGTCGTCATGCAATGAATTTCGAGCCAATTTGAGTAGGCATCGACGGTAAGCAGGAAGATGTGGCCTTTGGTTGGCCCCGCGAAGTCCAGGTGAATTTGGGACCAGGGTCCACGTGGTGTCTCCCATTCAGTAGGCATGGCTTTTGGTGGGGCGTTGCTGACTTCTTGGCATTTGGGACAAGCTTTAACCCACTGTTCGATTTGCTTGTCAATACCCAGCCACCATGTGTAGCTTCGTGCAAGGGCTTTCATTCGCACGATGCCGGGGTGGCCATCGTGCAAAGTTCTCAGCAGCGCTTTTTGGAGCCGTTCTGGGATAAAGACTCTATCGCCCCAGATGACACAGCCTTTCTGGGAGAAGAGCTCGGTCTGTCGAGACTTGAATGGTGTGAAGTCATCTGATAATTGGTCCAATGGCCATCTGCATTCTACCCAGCCTAGGACTCGTGCTAGGGTGTGGTCGCGTTTGGTTTCTCTTGCGATGTCTCGAGAGGTCAGTGGCAGCGAGTTGAGTGCCTCGATTTGCAACGTGGTTACCGTCAGTGCTGGATCGTCAAGAGTCTCTGGAAGTGGTGCTCGGCTCAATGCGTCGGCGTGGGGAATGGCTTTCCCCAGGCGGTATTGCAGCCGATAGTTATAAGCAGCTAAGAATTCTGACCATCGGGTCATCCTAGGGATAATATGTAGGGAGTTGGCTTATCTCCGGCTATTATCCCTAGCAATGGTTTGTGGTCAGTCACAATAGTAAAAACCCTGCCAAACATGTATTCGTGAAATCTTTTCACAGCTGAGACGATTGCGAGGGCTTCTTTATCAATTTGTCCGCTCCGTTTTTGAAAGAGTCTTTGAAAAATATGCAACAGGGGCTTCATTCCCATTAGGCAGTACGTGGCTCAAAATGGCGCCCACCCCGAAAGGCAATGCATCACAGGTTATAACTAACGGCAAAGTCTCGTTATACTGCATGAGTACAGAGTCAGAAGTGAGCAGTTTTTTAACATTTCGGAATGCCTGTTCTTCACGGTAACCCCATAACCAAATAGTTTTTTTATCTAACAATCGGTGTAACGGTTCAGTGACAATTGCTTTGTGCGGTAAAAATACATTATAACTATTGATGAGGCCTAGGAACGCCTGGAGATTGGCCTTGTTTCGTGGTCTGGGAGCGTTTTTGATCGCTTTTAATTTACTTTCGGTAGGGTGAATGCCCTGGCTATCAATCAGGTACCCTAAAAACTCAACACTGTCAGTACACAATTTACATTTGTTTTTTTTTAACCTTAAGACCGGCCTCTTGGAATTTTCTTAGGACTAATTTTAATCGGTCCTGTAAGATTTTTTTGGTAGGGGCTGCAATTAATACATCGTCAAAATAGGGGACCACGCCCTTAATTCCTTGTAATAACCTTTCCATAAGGCTCTGAAAGATCCCCAGGGCTACACTAACACCGAATTGCAGCCGGGTACATTTAAAGGCACCGCCGTTTTTTCATCTACTGGTAATTGCTGATATGCCTGAGCTAAATCCAATTTAGCGAAAACTTTCCCGCCCCCCAGGGAATGGAGGAGGTGCTGCACCACCGGAACTGGATACGCGTTCTGCTGCAGGGCGTGGTTCAGGGTGGCCTGGTAGTCCCCACAAATTTGGATTGACCCATCTGGCTTAATGGGTGTTACAATAGGGGTTTCCCACGGGGAGTGATCGATGGGCTCCAACACCCCCTGATTTTAAGGCAAACGGAACTCGACAGGGCTTCAAGCGAATGGGAGCTACTTTTGGATCTAGGCTGAATGAGATCGGGGTCCCCTTGTACTCGCCTAAACTGTCCGCGAAGACATCCCTGAACTCAGAGATAAGGTCTTCCTCCCAGTCACAGCCACCGACTCGGTTTATGCCGGCCACTTCAATGCCGAGTGGCGCGAACCATTGGAGGCCCAGTAGGCTAGGCCTATCTCTTTCGATGACCGTTAAAGGTAAGTACACTGTGTGCTTCTTGAAGGAAACTCGGACTCGGCAGGACCCAACGACGGGGATTCGATTCCCCTGGTAGTCCTTGAGGATGAGGCGTTGGAACCGGAGATCTTGGCGTTGAATTGTGGGGGTGAGTTGCTTGAGTGTCTTCCAAAACACCATCGAGAGGGACGATCCCGAGTCGACCTCCATGTGGCAAGGCTGGTTCTCGATGGCTACCGTGACTCGGATTTTCTTAGTGTCCATGGCTGAGGCGTGACCGATAGTGGTAGTATGGTGAGCCTCTTCTCTCTGCAAAGCTCGATTTCTGTAGGAGTGGTTTACTGGCGCTCGCCTTACAGGACGGTTTCCTGTCAATTGGCGATAGTTGGCCCCTTTTGAGGCTTGGCTGGGTCCTGGCAAGCTGCAGCAGACCCGTCCGATGTGGCCTCGTTTCCCGCACTCATGGCAGAGTGCGTCGCGGAATTTGCATTTGGACCTGGCATGGTTGGCTCCACAGCCAGTGCAAGGGCATACGGGCTTCGGGTAGTGGTCTCGGTCGGACCGCAGTCGCTGGACCCCTTCTTCGTCGCTGTCTGATGACGAAGAGAGGTCCTCGTGGTGCGTTGTCACGAGCTGCCCTTCTGAGCTAGGTGAGATTTTGCTGGCCGGTGGTTGTACCAGAGTGCGGTTTCGGCGTAGTTGTGCAGCTGACTTCTTGGTTGCTTCCGCTGCGGTAGCATCGGCGATAGCGTTGGCAAGGCTGATGTCGCCTTTCGCCATCAGCTTGCTTTGGATGCCTGGCACATCTAATCCCAGAACTATGCGATCTCTTAGCGCTTCTTCTAGATTGTGAATCTGCAGAGGCCTCCCAAATTTCGGAGGTCTGCTATGAAGTCGGCCACGCTTTCTCCCTTTCACTGGCTTCTTTGATAAAACTGGTGGCGTCTCACGAGCGTAGGCACGGTCGGAGCGTAGTGGGCTCGCAGAATAGGTTCAAGGTCGTCCCAATCCATGGCCTTCACTTCTCGGGGTTTGGCTAGTGCTTTAGCCATCTTAAATACGGTTGGACCGCAATGCGTTAGGAACACCGCCCGTTTCTTTCCTGGTGTGGCGTCCTTTAAGTTGTTCATCTCAAGGAACATTTGGAAGCGATCCATGTAGGACTCTCAGTCCTCTTGTGTTGGATCGAACGGAGCGGGTGGTACAATGCCGCCGGACATGGTTCCGTTGTTGGCGTCGTCTGTCACGTGCTCGGTGTTTCTTCTTGGTTCCGTTGGTTCAGACGTCTCCATATCCCATCCTCGTCACCAGTGTTAAGTTTTGAGCATGGGCGAGAAAGAATGGAGACAAGCCTCTGAACGATGAACTTCAGCTCTTTATTTACATCGTGACTTACTTAATTTAACAGCAGTAAACCCACCTTATATAGGTAAACCTTGTAACGTTTAACCAATAACGAGCTAGGAATGCTAGCTTTTATAACCAAGAAGAACTCTCTGTTAAGGGCCAATCGGATTCCCAGGAATGGGCCAATCCGGTCCAGCCGCTTAACAGCCAATCAGAAGTGCAGGGCCAGAACTCTGCACTTACTCCAAGCTCACACTTTATTACTCATATTGCATACACAACAATTAGTTATACAGGTAGTTCTTATTTAACAACCACAAATATGACTGGCAACTTGGTTGTTAGCAAAGCACTTGCTAAGTGAAACTGTAATGTTGCTTATGATTTTATCTTCCTTCGCTATGCAGACCTGCAAAGGTTGTAAATTAGACAATTTGCCACAAAATTATTTTTCATCATTGTTTTTTATTTGTGAATTAAATAAAACAGTCACTAAATGACCGGTACCTATGTTATTTTTGTGATCTTTCATGTTCTTATGATAAAATACATTGTATTAATACACATGGATTTTCATGTTTGATTTTAAAATGTCCTTTGAGGGGATCACATTTTCATTGTGAAATCAGTGGACAAAAAAAACCTTAAGAATTTAAAATTAATCTCTTTTAAGTAATATTCCCCTCACAAGATTACACAATATTTTCCCAGCCAGGGATAGATGGAATTTTAGAGTTTTTGCTCACCAATCATTTTTCAAAATTGGTCAGTACCTAAATTAATATTAAGCAGAAAATATGAGGGTGGATAACACTGCTTAATGACATAAACTGTATTCTATTATCAGCTGATGTAAATTACTCAGAAAATTTGTAATGAATCATTAAAAAGTACTTGATGAAATTATTAATTATCAATTCATCTATTAGGTTTTTAAAGCCGTACCAACAAAATTATTATGGAAATTATCATCAACACGTCTGCTAATATTTTCATCTTTCTTTTAACTTGTCAATAAACTTCCTTTTGCAAAGAGGTAACTGTGGTAAAGAGCTGCCTCAGATTTTAACCACTTTCTGACATTCGTTGTAGACTGGCACTCAAATAGTTCTAAATTGATGTATACAGAATTATTAATTAAGAATTCTAATTTTAAGTGGAAAAGATTTATACATAGCAGGAATGTTATACCTACATGTCATCATTTCATTTCAGAGGGTTATATTATACTACTCCATTTCTAACCAAAATAAAAACAAGGTAAAAAGTTTTGCTAACAAACATTAAAGCCTAATGTGAACCATCACCAAAATACAACCTAAATAGTTGAAGAAAATGTTTTTCAATTATTTTGAAATACCTTAACTAACAACTTAAAGTGGTATTAGATAGGCTAAGGAGCCATCTGCTGGTGACTTTAAAAAATGAAGAACATAATTCTGCTAAAAAAATCAGTTATAAATTGATTATATAGTTTGTTTATTCATAGATACTACCTATTCATGGTTCATTCAAATGAAGTATTCATAGCATAGCAATACATGGTCTGTTATGTGTCCCCTAGCAATGTCAATTAATTATGTGTGACTTTGTTGGTTAAAAAAAAATAGCAGACTTCTGACCACATTTAAATATGCTGCACTAATTGCTGTATAGATATAGTTCCTTCACAGATATTCATATTAAAATATTATCAGAAAGTTAGTATAAATAAGTTGGGATTTGTCCCTGTTTTCTCCAAAGTACCAATTGCTAATTTAACTGCAAACCAGAACTTTTTTCCTTCTGTTCCAAAAAAAAACCATAAAATGATACTAATATTCTGGCATCTTCAATTAACTATCTTGCTAGTATTGTACAGCAGATGATTTCTTGCAGAGAAAAATGTATATACTTCAGAAGCTCCTCAGAAGTCATGTAATTTATTAAAAAAGAAATGTCTCCCAAGGAGTATGTTTATAGCGTTCAATTGATTCCAGCTGGAGGTATTAAATAATTGAAGTATTAACTTAATTTATTCTATACAGTTAAAATTTTGCATTGTCTGTATATTAATCTTTTGGTAATAGTGCTATCGAAGTCCCTAATTATATAGGATTATTTTTTAAACACTGTCTTGATACATGTAAAAGTTGGTATTTATGCAGTCTATTATATCATTTCCATGTGGGCAATAAGAATCATGCAGAAAAATAACTGAAAACAGTTTCTTGTGTCATTCCCTGTGTCTTTCATTTGCTTATATTCCTTTGTTTAAATTGGCATATTATCAGAATAAGATTTATTTTAGGATGTAATATATTATTGTTTGCCGCTTTTATATCCAATCCCACCTTTTCTGTAGGACTCTAGTGATTTTCATTCAGATCAGTCATATTATATGACATAAAATATAAAATACAAGATTAAAATTAATCAGATCTTACCTAGGAACTAGCAACATTAATTGTGTCTGTCATGCTGTCATGAGGTCCTCAAGTATACACTATTAGGGTCAAAAAGGGCAGATACACGTATGTGCTGTTGTTCTACATGTCACACCAATCACAAATAGTAGAAGCCACTAGATAACCCCATTTGTTGAGAGTGTCTCTGGATCTTGGACCCATGCACAATCTAATCAATAATTTCCATACTTCCCAGTTTTCATCAGACCCAGGTGCTACCTATTCTATTGGTTCCATCCAGTGTTGGTTCTTTGTAGTTTTCCATAGGTCCACTCTGCTTTCAAAGTCTTCAAAGTCTTCCATTGATGTAAGGAAGCTTTTCCTGGATTTTAATCGTTGATAAGCTGGTTGTAGACCATATAGAGGGTGTTACCTAAATATAGAAGATTTAAGCCTCTCTCTGTATGCTGTTGCTTCTCTGTGAATAGCAGGCAGGGCAATGTCAGCTTGGTGGTAGATCTTCTCAAGATGGGTAGGTTTAAGGCATCTGGTAATAATTCTGCTAGTTTCATTCAGAGCAACATCTACTTTCCCAGCATGTGCTGATTTATACCAGACTGGGGAAGCATATTCACCTGAGGAATAGCAAATTAAGGACTTTTGGTTTAGCACTCCAGGTAGAGCTCATTAATTTCCTGAGAACGTTATTTCATCCACTGACTTCAGTTTAGTGTTGGTACAAGGTTGCTTATATGTTAGGGACCTATCTAGAGTGAGCCCTAAATATTTAGTGTTGTGGCAATGCTCTAATAACATCTCTTTCCCTATAATATGTAGCTTCATAGCAGTCTGTTATTGCAAGGATGGAAGGTGCATACCTGAGTTTTGTTGGATTTGGTCTTAACTGGTTTTGATACTTTTGATTCAGCTCTACCAGGGCTTCGTTAAACATTGTTCAACTTCCTCAAATGATTTTCCCTGTACAGCTATTGCTTGATTGTCAGCATACAGAGTTGTTAGTACTTTCAGGGAGCAGCTGATCATTGGTGTAAATATTAAAAAGAATTGGAGCCAATACACTACCCTATAGTAAGACATTCCTTTGGACCTCCATCTACTTGGTCTTCCCTGGAATTCCACAAAAATCATACAGTTCTCAAGCAGATTCCTGATGATATTTGTAAGTTTAAAATTTTTGGTCATATCATAAGCTTTCTGCTTTAGTCTTCTAAGATTGATAGCATCATATGTGGCAATGAGATCTATAAATACAGTTCCTGTTACACTGCTCTTTTGGAATCCATCTGCAATATACTGGTTTAGATTCAGGATCTGTGCGGTGCAACTTTTTTCCAGGTGGAATCCAGTCTGCTGCAGGATGACGAGTTCTACAGCTACAGTGAGGCGATGTTGTATCGTTCTTTCTAAGATTTTATTGGACGTAGTTCTTAGCTTTTTGGCTTCTTTAAGGGCTTTTAAACAGAGGTAGTATTCAACCGGTTCGCACCCAACTCGGGCAAACTGGTACCAGTTATTTGGCATGGGTCACCTAACCCTAACCCCAACCCGCCCAGTCACTCACTTGCGATCGCTCTCCTAGCTTTCCGTTCCCCATGTCCTCTTTCTCCCCAGGAGAAAGGAAGAAAGGCATGGACGCTGCAAGTATCACTTTCCCCATGTGAGTAAAGTGCCTGGAGTGAGAAGGAGTGTGGTCTGACAGAGGGGATGGGGGTGAGTAGAGCCTTGGAACACTTTTGCAATGTAAAAGAAATGCATTTTGGAAGCAGGTCCTTTAAAAACTTCTCCAAGGATTCCCCATGGATGCTGCAAGTATCGCTTTCCCCTTGTGAGTTAAAGTGCTGGAGTGAGAAGGAGTGCGGTCTGACAGAGGAGGTAGGGAATCCACTCCAGCCTTGGAGAAATTTAAAGGAGCTGCTTCCAAAATGCTTGTCTGTTAAGTGCTCTCTCTCTCTCTCCCTCTCTCTCTCTCGTGCGCTCTCTCTCTCTCTCTCTGTGTAAGAGAGAGAAAGAGAAAGAAAGAAAGAAAGAAAGAAAGAAAGAAAGAAAGAAAGAAAGAAAGAAAGAAAGAAAAAGAGGAAGAGAAAGAGAGATAAAACTCTGAGCTATTATTTTTAATTGTTCCATTATTTATCATGTGTTAATATTTTACACTGTCCCTACACCTAGAGTGATTTTTCTGCCTTTCTTTTGCCCAGGGCTACCACATATTTTTCAGGGTTTACATGCATTCAATGTCAATAGTCCAGAGCATAAAATACATATGTGTTTAACAAGAGTTGAAAGGGACCTTGGAGGTCTTCTAGTCCAACCCCCAGCTCAGGCAAGAAAACTGAGGATGCCAAACTCTGAGTAGATCCAATCCACCATCACCCAAAACTAGGCACGCACGCCCCTAACTACCTCAATTCTAACTACAGCTGACCTTAAATGCAAGCTACTCAATGCAAGAAGCCTTGTGAATAAAATACCTGAATTTCTCCTCTTACTAAATATGGATAAATTCAACATCATATTTGTCTGTGAAACATGGCTCAACGCATCTCTCCCTGATTCCATTACCACAGTAAGAGACTATCATGTTTACCAATCAGATCATGAAATTCGTAGAGGATGGGGTGTTGCTATCTTCTATAAAAAGTCCTTACATCTAAAAAACATCCAAGTTACCCAGGAGCTTGGTCTTCCTGAGACCATCATCTGTGAACTATCCTTAAATATCACATTTCAATTCTTACTATGTTACGGAGCACCTGATTATGACATCGAACATGTAAACAAGCTAAATTCACTACTAACATGGGCAACATCCTGCCCACACACTTTTATCTTTCTTGGTAACTTCAATCTATCTCATATTAACTGGTCCCTAAATGAATGAACCCATATATGCAACCTTCTACAATGCTGTTACAAATCTGGGACTGGAACAACTAATAACCAACAATGCTAGACTTAACAACTGCTTCCATCTCATCTTCTGCCATAGTTTGAATTTAATTTACGGAATACAAACTAAAGAACCCTTTTCCAACAGTGACCACAATATGATTGACTTTTGTCTAAACATACGCCCACATAAAAATCATCTCAATGATGAAATCCCCAATTATAACTTAAAAAAAGGCAACTATGATCTTATAGACAACGATCTCTCATCCTTTGATTGGCAATCTCTATTCACTGGATGCAATATTGTTGAAGACCATTACAACTTATTTTTACTTGAAGTCAAAAGAGTCATCAAACTAACAACTTCCAAAACAAACAAAAAACCAGATTACCCATAACAATAAGGAAATTTCGATCCAAAAAGAGACCACTCTGACAGAAAAACAAATCTAGTCACGTTGCCAACTTCAAAATCCGATACAAAAATTTATGCCACCAGATAAAGACTGCACCAATTATCACATTAAACAAGAGGAAAACCTCCTATGCAGCAATTCCACCCGCGCTTTTTACAGTTTTGTAAACAACAAACTAAAAGACTCAAGGTCCATCCCACCCGATAGGACTGAATGGTAAAGACTACAACGACGACACTATTAAAGCCAACCTCTTTAACACATTCTTTGGCTCAGTATTTGTAAACAGCAATGGATTATGCCCAGTATTTCCTAGCCGAACCACAGAAAACTACAATGATCTAATACATATCAATTTTTACAGAAGACAATGTTGAAAAAGCACTACGTAATCTAAAACCATCTCTATCTATTGGACCTGATGGAATATGTGCCTACTTCTTAAAAAAGCTATCCACTGTCATAGCGGAACCTCTGAGCATAACCTTTGAAAAATCTTTCAGGACCAGCGCCTTGCCTAACCTATGGTCACAAGCCACGGTCATCCCCATCTTCAAAAAGGGAGACCCCAGCCTAATTGAAAATTACAGACAAATCTCCTTATGCTGCATCACCTGTAAAGTCATGGAATCAATTATTAACCAATCCATTATCCTCCACTTAGAGACTAACAACCTATTCTCTAATAAACAATTTGGTTTCAGAAAAAAAACTATCCTGTAATCTGCAACTCTTACACTGCAGAAACATGGACTACACAACTCAATCAGGGCAACTACTAGCCACTGTCTTGCTTTTGGTCCAGTTGCTTTATCTGTTGAAATAATAATGTTATCCAAATCAACAGCTCTCCATGGCCTATTCTTCCATAAGTCTCAGTTCTTCTATAATAAAGGGGGACAATAGATTAGTCCTTTCCTCCTCCTCATTTGTATTGATCTTAATCTTGTGTTTTGATGATCTTTTATCTGGGTTGCTCTTCTTAAGAAGCTGACTGGCTATTTGGTCTGCAATCATGTTGGCATGATCTCTAGTTAGTGTAAGTTGGATCATTAGTTAGGTGACTCACTTAGTGGTTACTTGTGCTCATGTCCAGTTCCTCTATTGTTTTAATTCAGATTTCTCTCTTCACTTCAGCTATAGAAATAATTAGCTGCTGTCCTGCATTTACTGCATCTTCTGCCATAGGATCAGCCTCAAAAGAGTAAGATATTTCTGCAATTTGTCCTTTGTTTCTGCTGTAAAGCCTTAGATATAGTGGGCTTTGCAGCCCCTTGGGACTGATAGCCAGGAACATTTTTTAATGACTTCCACAAATTCGTTGTAATTGCTCAATTCAGCTATTAATTGGGTAGTAGCATTGTCTAATAGTCTCTGAAATTTAGGCCAGTCGGCTGCTTTTGAAGTTATATCTACATCTAAAGGGGAAGTTGTGAGGTCGAATTACAGCAGTAATCTGGCATATAATTTGGTCAGTGCTGGGAATTTGGGATAATTTATACAAGGTTTTTATATTCTTTTATGCCGCCTTGAGTCACCATATGTGAATAGGCGGCAATATAAAGTTCCTAAATAAATTTCCTAAATAATAAATTAAACAAATAGGTGGGCAGACTACTTTGATACATTGCTGAATTATGGTCACTCACAAATATCAAATCCAAGTTTTATTCCCTGCACCATCTTCCACTGTTAAGTGAAGCTGGTAATTTGTTGTCATGTAAAAGAGTCAAGTTATTCAAATCCACCCACTGTGTCACAGCCTCCCAATTTCTATTCTCATCAGGATATCCCGGGAGGGGGGATTCTACTGGTTCGGACCAGTTCTATAGAACCGCTCGTTACGATTCTGCACAGTTCGGAAAACTGGCAAATCATGCCCCTGGCTGGCCTCCCTCCCAGTCAGTCCTTATCATGCATGTGCGACATCACAAGCATACCTGACATCACTGACTGCATTCTCCCCCACCTAGTCACTCCTTAAGATATTTCTTTTTTTTTTTCCTCCTGACAATCAGCTGTTCCAACCATCAGCTGTGCCGGGATCCCCCTTGCTATCTTACTGCTTTGCCAAGGAAGCTTCCCTGAGGCCCAGGAGGCAGGATGTGGGTGAGTGTGCTGCACCCCCACCACCACACTTCATTTTTTGCCTTCCTGGACCTCAGGGGAACCTTCTGGGAGCAAAAACGCCCCCCTCCAGGAGGATTCCCTTAGGCCCAGGAGGCAAAAAAAATGGAGCACGGGGGGGGGGGGTGCTGAAAGAAGAAGAAGAAGAAAAGGAGGGAGGAGGAAGAAGAAGAAGAGGAAGAAGAAGAAGCAGCCATGTTCACCCAATTACATGGCCATGCCCACAGAACTGATTGTTAAAAAAATTGAATCCCACCCCAGGGACACCCCCAGATATTGCTGTGACTGTTAAAGTCTCCCATAAAAAAAAATATTTTATCCTTAATTGAATGTTTTAAATTCATCACCCTTGATCTCAGTTACTGGTGGTTTATGCACTGAAGTGACTGTGCAGTTGCTCAGATCTACAGTAATTATTTCTATGTTATTTATTTCTGATATTGTCATGGACAGAACCTGGATACCAGGCTTCGCAAAAACTGCACTGCCATACGGTTGGTGGAGTCTCTCTGCAACAAGCTGCATGCTCTGTATTTTAGGTCTTTTCTGATAGTTGTCTCTGTGGTTCTCCTGTATATACACGACATTGCAGTTTTATTTTTGGCACAAGTCCTGCAACAGTTCTTTCTTACATTCAGATAAACCCTGAATGTTTACTGAAATATTAATCATCTGTGGACCTGAAAACTTCCTTTTTGGTATACAGGTATTTTTACAGGTGGGAATGAGCACCTCAACTATACTTTGGATGCTTTTGGATTGAAAGGATTAACCAGCTATAAACTGTTGTCCAGGGGATGCCTGAATGTGTTAACAGCACATGTTCTTCAGGGAGGCTCCTTTCATGTCCCCTGTTGGTACATTTTTATTATGATGTGGTATGAGCTAAAGACCATTTGGGTTTACAGTCCTGTAGCAGGCACTCCTGCTGGCCCCCATATCCCCACTGATGGGCTGGCACAAGGACCTCATGGGCGGTCTCAGCCTGACCCATTCTCCTTCTCTCCCTCTGCCAGAAGCCCAGAGCATTCCCTTTGCCTTTGGGGAGAAGCCCGGACGTCCATGCCTTGTCTGGTCCCCCTTGGAGCACCCTTCCTTCTGCGCCAGAGCTGCCGGCTGGGCTGCCATCTCGTTGCCTTGAAAGTTCTGAGTTGTGGGGGAAAATACCCCAAAGCTTTGTTTGAAGAAGCGAAATTGGATGGACTTCTCATCCATGCTCTAGTCATCGTCCTCTTCCACCCTGGCCTTCTTCTTCTTCATCTTCTTCCCCTGGGGACTGGGGGCTCCTCTGCCACCGCCACCACCGGAGGCTGTCGGTGCTTCTTTTTCTTGGGCAAAGGCGCTTCTTCGTCTGCCAGGCCATTGTTGGTCGGCTCTGGCTCCACCTTTTGGGAGTTCCTTTTCTTCCTCTTGGCCTTCACCTCGTTCTCCTGTTTTGGAGACTCCAGGAGCGAGGAGTTCTGCGTCTCCGCTGCTTCTGCAGCTGCTGCCAAAGCCTCCAGGCACTTCTTCTCTTGCTTCAGCTTCTTCTTTTGCTTCTTCTTCAGCTTTCTTTTGATTGCACCTGCTACTTCCAAAGCCTCCTCCACAGCCTCCTTCATGACCTCAAGATTCTTGCGAGGGACCTCCCCAGTTTCATAGAAGGCCAGGCGCTCCTCCACCTGTTCCTGCAGCTTGTCTCCAAAGAAAGAGGTTGGCACTTTTGAGAAGCAGTCGATGTGAGAGGCAATGGTGCACTTGTTGGCCAGGTAGCGAGAGATGCGCCCCTTGTTCTTGGCCGCTACTCGTCCAATGAAGGTGGAGTGAAATATCAGGCCATACTTGCGGGTGTTTCCCCGGGTCTTCAGGGCCCTGAAGAGGGCTTCTCTGCCCCCACGAACTGAACTGTCGAGGCTGGGTACTTGGCCAGATTGGTCAAGCTGCCTGCATGGGAGATGAGAAGAGCCCCCACCACTTCTCCAATTAAGGCCGAGAGGCTGGGAGCCCCCTGGTTCATTTTGGAGCGGAGATACTCCTGCAAACCTTTGCGATACTCAGAGAGGGAGATGGCTCAGTTGGAGAAGCTCTCAATGTTGATGAGGTCAATGGGTGAGATATTCATTCCCATGGAGGAATGGGAGGCATCCAGAATGGCTTGAGCCTTGGCACTATCCATGACAACTTCCTCCAAGGCCTCCAGGCTCTCCTCGCTCAGTTCCTTGCGATTCCTGATTAGTTTGGCCAAGCAGCAGTAGGTGTAGTTGTCGCTCACAATCTTGATCAGCTCTGGGAAGTGATAGCCGTACCACTCTCTGACCTGCATGGAGAAGGTGTTGATGTCCTTGTCCAGCTGGTCCAGGAGGCTGATGGACTGGATGATCATGTTGTCCACCCGGTTGACATTGAACTTCATCTTGGCGCGGGAGTAGCAGTGTCCGAGCCCCAGCTGGGCCTTGGAGGCAGCCTGAGCGGTCAGGCCCTTGATCAGGCTATGGAAGTGCAGGCGGATCCCTCATAAGAGCTCAGCCACCACGCCGCCCATCTGGCACGGGTAGCCCAGTTCCTCCTGGATTGCGGTGCCAATCTTGGGGTTGCCCACTCCCAGCAGGACCTTCTTCTTCTTGGCCGGCAGGCTCATCTTCAGCAGCAGCCCTAGGTCCTCGTGCAGCAGCCCCTCCAAGACAGCATTCATGTTCTCCAGTGCAGCCTGGGTGGAGCAAAAGGGCGAGAAGGCCTCAAAGCACACGAGGGCCAGGAAGCGGCCCAGGCTCAGCATGTTCTCCTCCACCTGCGGCTGCAGCAGCTGCACCTCCGTCGGCTGCACTGCCAGCAGCACGTAGCCCGCCATGTGCTCGAACAGCACGTGCAGCTGCAGCTGCGGGACATCGGGGGGAGGGAGTCAGGCGTTGGAGGGGGGGAAGGGAAAGATTGGGAGAGACCTCGCTAGGCCCGGCCACGCCGCCCGCCCGTCCTACGACCCTCATCCCCTGTTAGTTACATTTATGTATGTTAGTTACATAAATATGTTATATAAATTTTTCAGATTAGTAATATACATTGCCCTTTTCTAAAACTGTAAATAATAAGTTGTACAGAGTCAAGGAATTTTTTACGTCTAGTAATTGGTAAAATTAAAATGAAAGCTTTTATGATCCACACCTATAATCAATGTGCATTTGAAGTGACCACTAAAAATATTTTCAAGGCCACTAAAATGAATGAATTTGACATGTATTTCATTTGGGATGTGCAATGCACCCTAAGGACTTAGTCACACATGACACACATTTATGGTGAAGGTTAATTATCATGATTATCTCTAAACTTTCCTCATGTGTGAACACATCCTAAGGATACAGATTATTCCCCTGTAAAACTAATGACATATACATTAATTTTAAATGATTTAAAATATACCTGTAACATCACATGAAAGTTGCATTTTGAATGATGGTGATGATGACAAAAACAACACAGTATCTGCATAGCTTATTTAACAATGATATGCCCAGCTGACAATTTTCTTATTCAAAAGTTAGAGGAGGGAACTAATAATGATTGAAAGAGTGGAAGTTGTAGGAACTTTGCAGGAGAATGATTATGTCATACTAGAATACAGAATAACAAATGGACAAATGGCTATCCAGTCTTTTTTTGTCATTTACATTTTTATTGAGTTATAAAGTATTATAAAACACAAAATATAAAGTAAATAGAAAAGCAGTGGGGCAGAAGGAAAAGAAGAAGTGAGGAAAGACAAGAAAGAAAAAGAAGCATTGACTTCCAACCGTCTCTGTTACAGTAAAATAAGGCATTAACATCAAATCACAGCCTTTTGTTTTTTCATAATAATATGAAGAAGTCATTTTTATAAAGATCTATCAATCTAATCAGTAAAACCCAAAGTCAGAGTTGCATTCTTTTCCACATCAACAACGAAGTTCAGAAGCACTCTCCATGTGGAAACAAAAGTGCTTATATTCTTTAATCAGAGTGGTCAGTTTTGCAATTTCAGCCATCTCCGTCAACTTTTGCAACCATTTATCTATAGCAAGAATCGAAGTTTCCTTCCATTTTTGTGCATACAATAGTCAAAATAAAAAATGAAATAGTGTGGACATAGTACACTTAGACTTCAGCTAGGCATTCAACAAAGTAGACTACAAATTACTTCTTGGTAAGCTAGAAAAAAGTGGGATAGATAGCATCACCACCAGATGGATTAGCAATGGCTGACAAACCATACTCAACAAGTAATCTTTAATGGGTCTAAGTTTACATGGAGGGAAGCAAGCAGTAGGGTACCCCGAAGTTCTGTCTTAGGCCCAGTACTCTTCAATATCTTCATAAACAACATAGGTGAGGGAATGAAAAAAGAACTTCTCTCTCTCACCAGTTTGCCTTTTCCTTCTCTGCCAGTTGTTGCTTTGCCCTCAGTCAGCTCTCTTCTCTGCCCTACAGATGATTTTCCTCCCTGCTCCACAGCTGTGCCCTACTCGCTCATTGGCTCACCTCATTGTTCTCTACCAGTTCGTTTTGCCTCTCCACTCACCTCGCTTCAAAGAGCCTTTTAACTCTCTGAAATGTAACTATGCTTCCTCCATTGCCGCCATTTTGGAACTCTGGGCCAAAGCCACGCCGGCCTGATCTTTTCTCTTCTCAGTGGGTCGACCGAGCTGAAGCCATGCTGGCCTGATCTTTCCTCTTAAGCTGGGTAGACTGGGCCAGAGGTAATAGTCAGCAGGTTCTGACCAGTTCTGGACAACCGGTAGCAGAAATTTTGAGCAGTTTGGAGAACCGGTAGCAGAAATTTTGAGTAGTTTGGAGAACTGGCAAATACCACCTCTGACTGGCCCTGGCCCCATTTTTCTCTGCCTCCCGAGTCCCAGCTGATCAGCTGAGTCTTCTTTTGTTGCCCTGCAGGAGAACAGAGCTGGGAAGCAGGTTAGTGGGGTGGGGAGGGAATGGAGATTTTGCAGTATCCTTTCCCTGCCACACCCACCAAGCTACGCTCACAGAACTAGTAGTAAAAAATTTGAATCCCACCACTGGACTGGGCCGATCTTTCTTCTTCACATTGGGTAGACCAGGATGGCCCTGCCAGCTGGATCCAACCATATCGTGGGCTAGATCTGGCTCCGGGCCTTGAGTTTGACACTCCTGGTCTCATTGCATCCAATATTTTTTTAATCTTTTCCTGGGATTTTTCTTCTCTAAGCGATTATACTGTTTAAAATAGCCCCTCATAACCGCTTTACTAGCATCCCATATTGTCATTAAACTTGTCCCTTTCCCCAAATTATTCTCAAAGTATTCCTGCAGTTTCTTTTTACAGTCTTTTCCTTTTTGTAAAATAGATTAATTTAATTTCCATCTAAAACTCGAGCTCTTTCATTTCATTGATAGCTGCAGCACAATGCTGGCTCATACTTACGTGGTTGTCCAGTAGGGCTCCTAGTTCCCTCTCACAGCTACTGCAATTGAGGTAGGTACCACCTGTTCCATATCTGTACATTTGTTTTTTCTTGCTAAGTGTAAGTCCTTATTTTTCCCACAACTAAATTGAATTTTGTTGGATAGAGCCTGGTGTTCAAGTCTGTCAAGATCCTTCTGGATCTTGAGCTTATCTTCCAAAGTGTTGGCTTTTCCCTCAGCTTCGTATTGTCTGCAGATCTGATGTATTCCCCTCTGTCTTCTTATCAAAATTGTTTATGAAGATGTTGAAGAATAGTAGCTTAAATCAGAACCTTGGGGTTTCTAACTGCATGTGTCTCACACACACACACACAGAGACATACACACACACACATGCCATGTAGGTAGCAATAGCATTTAAGACTTATATACCACTTCACAGTGCTTCAGCCCTCTTTAAGTGGTTTACAGTCAGCACATTGCCCACAACAAACACCAAATAAGAGACATAGGAAGCATACCCAGCATCAGATCTCAAGTGCCTATATACAAATCTCAAGATCTCAAGTGCCTATATACAAATGCACAAAATCTGGGAACAAGCAGGGTGAATTTGAACTACTAATACATGAAGGTAGATGTGGTGGTCTCCCATGGAAAGAATGAGACACAGAGGCTGGTGTACTCGGGATGGGAGTCTAGAGCAAATTCTAGTGCCCTCTTTTATTGAGAAATTCGTACATAGTAAGCATTCACATTGTGGATTACAATAATTAGATATAGCACACAGAACTGTTTACAATTGTCTGAGCTGCTTAATTGTTCCTGGTATTTGTTTTTAATTTCCTTGCTTATCTCAGTGACCCTTAGGCAGGCATGTATGTATAAGGTCTTAGACTAATCATTACCCAATACTGAAGTCAAAGTTTATTCCCACATCTCCCCTGTTTTAGTTTTTTGATGATCGCGGATGCCTCGGTAGCTTTTCACCATTTGCAACAACAGTTCTCCTTCCGTAGGCTTTACCCGAAAAATTCCTAAAAGTCCAGGGAGACATTTGATACAACAGCATACACAAAGAGAAAGTATAAAAAGCAATATCACTCCAACAATTAGGTGACGAATCCATGAACCATCTGGCAACCAGGACCAAAGTGCAGACCACACGTCCAGTCCCTCGTCCTCCGATTGTAATGGATTCTCACTCAGGGTTTGTTCCATATGCTGTATAGTAGCTGTAATGTTTGGAGAATAATCAGAGATATATATGCAACAATATGTATGAATCACAGCGCAAACTCCCCCTTGCTCAGCCAAAATAGTGTCCACCGCATATCTGGTTTGCAGGGCAAAGTCAAAGATTTTTCCTTGCTCTTCTTCAAGCAGCTTTAGAGTTTTAATGGTGTCTTTTAACATAGTAACTGTCCAATTGTTTAAACGATGCAAATCTCTATAGTTCATCATGACTCCTAAAGGAGGAATAACTCCCCTTGATATCTGTGTCCAGTAGTCATGATTCAAAACAGAGTTTACTTCCGTTGCTGAACGCGCATTGCAGATATGAGCAGTCCCCAAAGATTTTAAAATGACATGAGATGGGATTACTTTCCCAAAGGTGCAGACTCCTTTCCATCGTGCTGGCATGTGATCATAGGCCATCCGTCCACACAGCAACCATAGATTTGCTCCCAGGAGGTGGCCAACCGTATTTGGTTCAGCATAGATTAATCGTGCAAAAGATTCCATTAACATAGCCAAATAAGTGGGCAGTGGTGCGTATTTCCCATTTGCACATTTGGGCAGCTGGTTTTCTATCATGATGGGACAACATGTGGCAGGGATAATTGGACACCCATTTTCATTGATCAAAGATATGATATCAAATTTAGAAATATTATGTACAAAGTAAGTGAGATTTTTAGTTTTCATGTCATCCAGATAAACCCGATTTCCATTGCCAATAATAATTGTTTTGTTACAAAATGGATATGTTCCCAAGTAAGTCATTGTGGGTCCAGCAGATACCCGCCACCTCTTGGATTCGGCTTCCAAGATGCAATGTATTTATGTTACTTTTAGTCCAACTGTTAGACCACATCCCTGAACAACCATAGCATTGTCCCTTATACCAGTCACCTTCAGCCAGAGATTCTGCAACCATTACAAGCCCTGATGTTTTGTGAGTTGGCATGTGCATGCATACCCAACAATCAGTTTTATTATGAAGGTTTGCTAGCTTCCCCATGTCCTGGATCAACGTGTTTCTTTTCCATTCCCCCAAATCCATCCCCTTGCCCCTTTGGCTGATGATAAGGACTCAAACAGCGAGCAGGAACCCAAACAACTGTCCCCTCATCTTCAACAGCAGCGTATCCTCGGCCCCAAGTTATCAGCGGGACAGGTCCTTTCCATGTTGGATCTGGTAGTCTCTTATACCGAACTTTCGGTCTTGGCGTACCTGCAGAAGGGGAGGAAGCAAAATGCCTACTGGCTGCTATAGCAGCGGGAGATCCTGTCATGTTTAAAAAATTTAAAGTGTATAAGGTAATATTAAGAATGTTTTGTATGTAGGCAAGCCATATCCATCCACTTCCCCCATTTTTGTTTTTGTGTGAAGGAGTGCTTGTTTTAGTGTCTGATGAGCTCGTTCCACAGTGGCCTGACCAGTGGAATTGTAGGGAATGCCAAATTTATGTATAATTGATCATCGATGACAAAATTCCGCAAAGGCGGTGCTAATGTAAGCAGGGCCATTATTGGTTTTGATCTCCATTGGTGGCCCCATATGTGTGAAGGTACAGAGGCAATGGTTGACTACATGTTTTATAGCCTCTCCTCGTTGAGATGTTGCCATAATAAATCCTGAATAGGTATCAACGGTGACATGCAGATGGTGCCATGGTTTGAAGGGAGGGTGTTGTGTGACATCCATCTGCCAAAGTTGACAAGCAGATGTCCCCCGAGGATTTACTCCTTGAGGAAGAGCAGTGGATTGAACACTGCAACTAGGACATTGTTGAATAATAGCTGCAGCTTCTGCAGCAGTGAGACCAAATTGTTTACAAGAAGAGCTTTAGCATTGTGATGAAAATAGCTATGTGAGTCCCATGGAGTAACAGGAGAAAGCAAGAGACAGGACAGGAGAAACAGGAGAAAGCGAGAGACAGGACATGGCCAAGGCCGCTGCGTCAGCCACGTCATTCCTTTCCTGCAGCTCCCCGGGAAGTGGCTGGTGGCTGCGAATGTGTGCGACATGTAGAGAATGTGTGCGAGAATGAAGACAGTTTTGCAGAGCTAGAAACAAACTCAGAAGATTAGCATCAACAGATGGAGAAAGATAAGCAAATTCAATGTTAAGTATCAATTGATAAACGTAAAGAGAATCCACAATAAGATTTAGCAGTTCTTGTGCAAATTCCTGTAAGGCCAAAATAGCAGCAGCTAATTCAGCCCTTTGTGCTGATTGCTGAGGAGGGGTAATTTTTGTTTTCCATACCCCTTCCTGTCTCCATGCACAAGCGCCATAGGTCTTACCACCATCCGCATAAACGGTCACTCCCCCAACTGGCTGCTTAGCAATAACTGAATTAAAATTTACAGATACGTTTCGAAGCAACTGGAAATGAGGGTCACTGGGGGTGTGACAAGAAATCTTCCCTGGCCAATTTTCAAGAGCAATTTGCAATTCAATGGATTGACTATACCAAGTTTCCCACAGAGTGAGGGAGATAGGTAAAAATAGCTGAACTAGATTTATGCCATATAAATGCATACTGCGATTTCGGCCTTTGATGATTAACTCACTATAAAGCGTAGCCATAGTAGAAACTGTTTTTCTGGGAGTATTCTGCAAATGCAACCATTCAATGATATAAACCTGCGCTTCATGTAATTGAAATAAAGCTGCAGTAGGCAAGGCTGGAGTTTGTAAAATTGCCAAAGCAAACGGAGTATCAGGAATGCATCGTTCATGTAATTTTTCCATTATCCAATAACAATTTTTGTGCGAAATTGTGACAGCAAATCTCTACCCCACAAGTTTATATGCAGGGGCAACACAAGAGGTTGAATCCTTGCAGTCTCACCAGTTTCTCTATGCAATGCCTTCAACCAATGTACACTACTTCTTGCAAACTGCATACCACCCACTTCACGAACAGCCGGAGAGTCTTCAAGCGCCCATTCATTTGGCAATTCCTTTTGGCGTATCAGAGAGACATCTGCTCCGGAATCTATAAGGCCAGAAAATGATTTTCCCTGAATTTCAATTGTCATTTTTGGTTGGTCTGTAGTCAAATTTTTTTGTCAGCGCTAGCAATTCTGCAGCAACTGGAGAACTGGCCATTTCAGTGGACCCAAAACCACCAGTTCGTGGGATCCCAATTAAAGGATTTATGGAAGCAATAATAACTGGGCAATAGAGTCACCGGCCATTAATGATGCAGGAGTATCAGTGTACAATTGTATCTTAATAACCCCTTTATAATCTTGATCAATAACTCCTGGAATAACAAAAAAAACCTTTTTTCTGATGCAGAAGACATGGGAAGTACTAATCCCACTGTTTTTTCTGGCAGTGGCCCATGCAAATGAGTGTCCTCAATATACACTTGATTAGGAAAGGTCACATTAATTGAGTTCAACATTTTTAAACCCAAACCTGCACTCCCAGTAATTGCAGGCGATGCTTTTGTGACAGCCTTGGGAGCGGGGCTAGCTGCACGCCCCAAATTTAGTTTCCCAGATTTTGGTTCTGATCAGAGCGACATTGATTTGCCCAATGAAACCCTTTTTTGCATTTTGGACAGACTGATTTTGGACAGACGTCCTTAATTTTGTTTTTGTTCAATGCCATCCCCCCCCAGGGGCACGGCACTGGGCTTTAAAATGGCCAGGCTTTCCACAATTAAAACAATTCCCTATAGGTTTCATCCCTTTTTGCAATGCCATAGCCAAATTCTCCATGTTGTAAGCCTGAGAACCCACCACTGCACATGCCTTTAACAGATCAGCCAGAGTAACCTCACCTCTAGCCACCAAGGATTGCAAGATACGCTTGCAGTCAGCGTTTGCATTTTCGACTGCCAATTTCAGCAAAAGTTCTTTTGCAGCTTCCTCATTAGAGATTTGCCTGGTAATAGCCAATTGTAGCCTTTCCACAAAATCATTATAAGACTCAGGTGCTGTTTGCTTAATTTGAGAAAAACACCGTGCTGGGGTTTCCACATCCTGAATGCGGAACAACGCCCCAAGGACAGCTGCCATAACCACTGGAAATACGTGATCAGGCAAATTAGCAGCTTGATCAGCAGTGGATTCAAACAAGCCTGCCCCGTAGATTTGGTCTGGCGTATACAGCCCCCCCGAATTCCTTCCCCTAGTGACAGCCTCCCTTTGGTATTCTGAGTCAAAGACTACATACTGAGTAGAGCTCAATATCATTCTCATTAAATCTTTCCAGTCACTAGGAATCATGCGTGAGGTAGCCAAACTTGTCAGAAGCCCCTTTGTAAAAGGACTTTGAATACTATAATCTTACTGCTTTTTAAATTTCCCTAAGAACTGCTAAAGGAATCGGAACCCGTTCAGTCTGCAGATTGCCTTGAGCATCTACTTGCCTATTGACTGGAAACAAATTCATCTGGGTAATCTCATCAGACTCTAATTTCCCCTCATTGAAAGCCTGATGCATCATGGCTTGAACTTTTCCCATTTTTGCTTGGATTTTATCATCCACAGGCATAGGCGCTGTTGGAAATGATAAAGCACACTCCAGTTTAGGGGAAGGCAGGTGCAATACAATTCCTTTATAAGGAAGAGGTTCTACTAAAGTTTTTAAAAAAGGTTGTTGCTGGGTCTCTAAAGCTGTCAAAACAACCTTCCAATATATCAAAATTTCAGCTGTTGCCCGTGGCTCTTCATGAAGGATAGTTCCAATTCTCCTTTCTCTGGATACCAGGGACATTGCCGCCAGATCTCTTGCAGTAGCTCTCTCACATTATCTTTTGAAAGAACTATTAGCTCCCCCCCGGAGGGTTTAAAGAAGTTTGTTCTGACTAACTTCAGCAGCTCACTAACATGCCGTTCCTGTGGCTGAGAGAGTTTTCCCCCCATGTTCCCTGAATAATCCTATTGTCCAGCACGTACTTTACCTATTCCAGGCGAGGAAACACGGAGGTCCGGACACGTACCACCTGCAGTGGATCATGTCGGGGTCACCACTTGTGGTGGTCTCCCATGGAAAGAATGAGACACAGGCTGGTGTACTTGGGATGGGAGTCCAGAGCAAATTCTAGTGCTCCCTTTTATTGAGAATTTTGTACATAGTAAGCATTCACATTGTGGATTAAAATAATTACACAGAATTGTTTACAGTCGTCTGAGCTGCTTAAATGTTTCTGGTGTTTGCTTTTAATTTCCTTGCTTTATCTCAGTGACCCTTAGGCAGACATGTATGTATAAGGTCTTAGACTAATCATTACCCAATACTGAAGTCAAAGTTTATTCCCACAGGTAGATATGATATAGTTGGAATAACATAAACCTGGTGAACTCAATGTCAGCGTTCCAATCAAACTCCATCCCAATTCACCACTCAGAGACAAACTCCATTCAAGTAAGAATTTATTAGAGAAGTCATATTGGCACATCTGAGGAAAACCCCAATCTGAATTCTCACGTTTTCCCCCTGCTATACTAAACTCACACCCAGTCCCCTTACTGATGACCCTCAAGTCACACTCTCCAATCCACCTCCATTCTGAACTCCCGTCAAGTCTAGTCAGTCCCCTCCAAACTCCAGCAACTCAACCTTGAACTCTGGTGAAAGAATGTTGCTGTGACTATCCTCCCTTCTCACTTAACTCTCATTCCCACAGTTACCCATCCTCCCTTGTGGCAGCCCCAAATCTGATTCAAGATGGATCCGGGGCTGACAGGACACTTTCCCTCAAGTGATGATAACATCCTGACATGAAATAAGTGGAGGGTTAGAATCCACAGCAACTAACCACCTCTCCCCTCCCCAAGGGGCCTCTTTGGCTTATCAGGGAATTTTTCATGAAACTGCTTTACTAATCGATCTGCTTTTACATCTCAGCTTTTACCCAAGTGGCTTCAGACAAAGGGTACCCCTTCCACTGAATTAAATATTGTAATTGGTCTCTATGCAACCTAGAATCAAGAATCTGCTTAATTTCAAAATGCTCTTCCCCTTGGAACAGTATTGGCTTTGGTGCTGGTCGATTGCTGGGTCTGACTTGGGAAACAACAGCTGATTTCAGTAAACTACTATGGAAACCCGGATGCACTTTTCCCAACAAGTGAGGGAGACTCAGGTGCATAGTTACCAGATTTATAACTTTCACTATAGAGAAAGGACTTAAGAACTTGGGACCCAGTTTCTTAGTAGGCAGTCTCAGCCTAATATATTTAGTAGACAGGTAGACTCTGTCACCCACCTTGAAAGGGACTTGTGACTGATGCTTATCTGCTTTACCTTTGTACTTCTCAGCCGCTTGGGTAAGAGCATGCTTGGTATCCTCCCACCCTTTTTAACGAGTCCATCCATTTGGCAAAGGATATCGAGTGGGAGGCTCCCTAAACAGTTCGGGAGTAGGCACAAAGTCCATTCCGCTAGTAACATGGAACGGGGTTAAACAGGTGCTACTATGGACTGCTTTGTTATAAGCCATCTCAGCAAATGGCAGCAGCTCGGCCCAATTGTCCTGTTGGTAGTCCACGTAACACCTCAGGTATTGTTCCACCATTGCGTTTTTCTGTTTGGCGGCTCCAGTCATACTTGGATGAAAAGCCGAACTCAACCCTTGCGAGGATCCTACGGACCGCAGGAACTCCCTACAGAATTTAGTGGTAAACAGCACTCCTCAATCCAAGATTATTTGTCGAGGCACTCCGTGAAGTCTGTAAATCTGTTTGATGAATGTTTTTGCTAACTTCTCGGCTGACAGTAATCCAGGACAAGTGATGAAATGTGCTTGCTTAGAAAATAGGTCAACTATTGTCCAAATAACTGTATTCCCCCCACTTTCTGGAAGTTCTACAATAAAGTCCATCGCTATTTCCTCCCAGGAACGGCTGGGATCAGCTACCGTTTGGAGTAGACCCAGTGGCTTTCCTGGTCTCATTTTCATATAGAGATACTCATGAAATACTTCATTTATCAGTTGCATAAATACTGTGGGGACTCCCTGATGTCCAAAAGGCATTATTTTGAACTGAAAACTACCAAGTGAGCAATTGAATGCAGTCTTCCATTCATCACCCTCTCTTATTCGGACCTGGTAGTATGCTTCCCACAGGTCTAGCTTGGTAAATATTTTGCCTTTTGTCCAGTGGTTTAGTAGGTTCTTCATTTGAGGGAAGGGGTAGGTGTTTTGACCACGTTTTCTGCGAAAATCAATGCAAAGTCTCATCCCCCCTGTCCCAATCTTTCTTTTCTTTAAATAGCATGGGGATGGCGACCTGTGAATTAGCTGGCTGGATGAACCCTCTGGTTAAATTGGAGTCGACGTATTTTCTTAGTTCCTCCATCTCTCTTGGGGACATTGAGTACATTTTTGGTTTGGGTAGTTTCGCCCCAGGGATGAATTCTATGGTGCAGTCAATGGGAAGGTGAGAAGGAAGTATGTTGCATTCCTCCTCACTGAAAATCTCTGCCAGATCTTGATATTCTTTGGATATGTGTGGGCAACCTGGTGGTGTCTCTTTCATGGAAGCCACTCTCTCTCACAATCTTCAATTAGGATGGCCCCTGGGTCCCAAAGGGTGTTTGTTCTTGGATTGGAGAAGGGGAGGCTCGGGTCCTATGCCAATTCTTATTTTGCGGTAGCCATTGTCCCAGGTGGCATCCTTCTTCATAGCAGCCCCAAATCTGATTCAGGATGGATCGGGGGCTGACACCCACTTTGCAACCATTTCTTACAGCTGAGGGATTCCTATTAATTTATGTGATCAAAATGGATCTATGCATGCAAAGAGCATCCTTTTTCCCCCATTTGTTGAGAAGATGTATTATAGATGGAGGAGGTCAACTTTTCATGATGTTTGGAAACAGAGTAGAAGGTAGAGGTGAAGATGAATAAGATTTCTCTTCTAAATTTTCTGATCTATGCTTAAGACCTTGATGATCACAGCAAGTGACAGCATCTAGCAAATCTTGAAAAAAAATAAGCAACATCAGAACTCGAGTTCTCAGTGCTCTTGGTTGTTTGCCTGCAGGCATGTCAAGCTCATGATGTTGCTTAGTTGGGTAGTGAAATGTAACGAAATGTCTGCAAGCAAAGAGCACCAAGATCTTATATTAACCCTGAGTTACAGACATTCCTTTCTATTGGGAAGTCAGAACTGGTTAGTGGTTGGCTGGGAGACCATCAGAAGATTAGGTTGGAAAATTAAAAAATAAGCAAACCACTTCCTTATTTGAAAAAAAATCTTTTTTTTTAATCTCCTAGGTTGCCAGACAGTTACAGCCTTCAGTTATATGGATTGGAGATACAGAAAAAACATTCTACAGAAGGGTACCTAAAACTGAAAAAGAGGTAAATCCATTTTTATATATGGGACAAGCAAACAGGCTTTAATTGGTAATTACGTTAATTGGTAATTTTTCATTTATTTATTTATTTATTTGTTTATGGTTTTGGAACACACAACATCAATTAGTCATCAATCTATTGCCTGGTAATTATATAATAATAAAGGCAAATTGAATTGTGTTTATTGTTACAAATATATATCCTTGTTGAAGAAATGTAAGTAATTTTTGATTAACACAGAATTTTTCACTAAGCACAATAGAAACAAGACCAGATCAGTTTTAACAGCAAATAAGAAGTAAAAGCAAATTTAAATTTGTCACATGTTTAAAGAGAATTATAACTACTGAAAAGGCTGGCATTATTAATTTTATAACAATGTGCTGTGATCAGATTTTAAAATTAATCATTGAATCATAATGAGTTTTAAAAGTTTTTAAACTAGATGATTCATGTTTGTAAAAATATCTGAATTCCCTATTATGCAATTATGTTTTTATTATTTCTTAATTCTCTTAATCTATTTTTAATTCGTTTGTGATAAAGTGCCAACCAGTAATCTATTAGTTAAAAAGCAGTCTTGATCCAAAGTGTTACCATTTGCTCTATATTTAATAAATTATTTTAAAAATAATTTCATATTTCATTCAAGAATCATACTTTGAAAAATGACAAGAAATATTTAAATTGACTCTGATACTGTTGCTGCCCTCTGCTGGCTAAAATGTTTGCCACACTGATAAAAGTTGCTTGTTAAGTTTCTTCACAATCTGTGTGTTTTTGTAGTAGTATATATTGATGCTTTGATATATTTTGTAAATCTTATATCCAAAACTGCAAAAGAAACTTAAACTTAGATTATGGCAGATGCTACACTTAAATGCTACTCTTACATTTTGTATTATTTATCTGCAGATTCATAGAATTCATAGGTATCTGAAGGTTTTGTTTAAAGTTCTTCTGCAGTTTTACATACCAAGGTTATAAAAGAAGAATACAGAAGAGATTACCATTAATACTTTTGGGTCCAGCAGATATTAATAAATGGCAATTTTCAACTTATATATGCAGTTGAATATATGTATATAAAATTTAAATGCAAATACAATTTATGTATACATATATCATAGAAGTTAAATCTAGAAGTTAAGCTCTTCTTTGGTTGTAATGTGGTTTGCTTCTTTCCACAACTGTGCATCTGTCTGTAAAAAAAAAAAAAATCCATCGTTTTCTGAAGTGGTTGAAGAGGTTGATCCTCAAAACATTTATAATATGAACCTGGCAATCAATCCTATAATACACACATCCATGTGTGTGTATTATTAATTATATTGCTTAGCTTGATTTAAACAAAGGACATTGATTCAAAAGTTAATTTGAGTGAAATCTACCACTGCATATTTCCTTTGTTACTGTGAAATCAAGTAAGTTTGTTTTGAAATGGATAGCTGCAAATAAAAATCCTACACATCTTTCTTGATCAAATTTAAGACTGCATATATTTGTGTTTGTTCTGGAAGATGGATCCTAAACGTTTGAAAAAACAATTTCCCAAAATTTTGAAAACTCTAAAAATTGAAGATCGAATTTTAATCATTGGAACCACTCACCGGCCATTTGATGCAGACATCAAACCCTTCTGCAAAGTTTATAAGAAAATAATTTTGGTGCCACGGCCAGATTATGCTTCAAGATTTGGCAAGTATATGAAAACAGAACTAGTTTATGCAAAGATACCTCAAAATTTTATAAAGTACTTATGCATAATTTTTCTACTTGAAAATTAATTGCTGAATCTCAGAAACACACATATATACATATACATAAAACATACATGTACATATATATAAAACAAACAAAATATTAAAAAGTTACAATATTTACCAAGCATATTGAAGTAGCCAAAATATCTTTACACTCCCCAAAGCATGTCATAACTTTTGAGCGCCCTTAATGTTTGAAAACTGAAAGTTGAAAAACTTGACACACCCTAATATATATACATACGCTTACACATACACAGAGAGAGAGAGAGAGAGAGAGAGAGAGAAAGAAAGAAAGAAAGGAAAGAAAGAAAGAAAGAAAGAAAGAAAGAAAGAAAGAAAGAAAGAAAGAAACTGGTATAACTCTTATTACAAAATAACAGTTAGAGGTCTTCTAGTCCTTGCTCAAGCAAGTGCCGAAATGGGAGCATGTGTGTGTGTGTGAATGGCAGAAACCGGACAAGCAGCTTCCAGCGCGCATGCACGTGCCAGGAAGCTAATGTTCTAGTTTCCAGCATGTGCATGCATACCAGCCACCTAATCTTCCGGTTTCTGGAAGCCATGCACACGCAAAGACCAGCTGGCTGGTGCGTATACGCATGGCAGAAACCAGAAGATCAGCTTCTCAGCAAGCGCATATGCGCTGGGGAGCTGCTCTTCTAGTTTTTGGCACTCCCGCATGCACAAACACCAACTGGCTGGTGCAAGTCCCAGAACATGTAAGAGCAACAGGCGACAGCTGGCATGCCATAGGTTCGCCATCACGGCCCTATAGTATGTACCCTATAGTAGAGTACACCATTCCAAACAAATGTTGTCCAATCTTTTCTTTAAAAATCTCCTGTGTTAGGGCACTTACAACTTATGCAGGCAAGTTTTTCCACTGATTAATTGTAACTATCAGGAAATTTCTTCATTTTCTTCATGATATGTTTGTTTTAATAGTTTTGAATTTACACTGCAAATAGTTTCAACTTAAAACTAGACCAAAAATGCTAAACTATAATATTTTTTTATTTGCTACTTATTAGAGAAATGAATGTTTTTAGTTTAACAAATGCTTTTCCAGAAACTAAAGAGTGCTACACATTTTCTGGTAGTCTTAGTTCATTAAAGACTGTAATTTAATTTCCCATAAAAAGCGTTTACTCAAAATGTGATATAATAACTCATATGCTGTTGTTCTGAATTTTCACTTGCCATTTAGTTCTCAGTCTAAATTTAGAAATTGTAAGATGTAGAATTCAATGAGAGAGCCAAGCTCCGTGTGATGTTGACAACTACATTTGTTAATAACTATTCTGTCTTATATGAAGTGTGTTTGTGCATGTGCGTGCACATGTGTGTTTCAGTGAGTGTGGACCAGAGATTTCCAGCTTGTTTTAAAACTGAGGGCTACTGAGAAAGAGAAGAAATAAAATGTTATTCTCTAATAGTGCATTGTAAATAGCGCTATAATAATATACAATCAATGAAAAATCACAGTCTATAAAGCATAAGTGTTCTTTTAATTGTGAAAGCTTAGGAGAGAAAATTGATGGTGACTTTGATATGAATCAGGCTTGATATGAATATCCACTTTTAGGGAGCAGGTTTTCATATTAGGAATATGGTAGATGCACTATGCTTGCAGAGAACAGTTTGGAGGAATAAGCCATTAGCACATTTCGGCTTTCTTAGAAGGGATTAAAAGATGAGCAAATGTCCAATATATCACATCAGATAAAACCACAGTGAATAGGATAGAATTCTAGGCATGGTATAGGAAAGGTACAAGAAAAAACAGACTAATAGGTTTCTATCCATGTTGGAATGTTTAATTGAGATATAAACCCATCTCCACTTCCATCACTCATCCCAGGTCTGCCTCTTATCTCAGTGAGGCAGATCTGGGATTATGTAAACAAAAATATTTCATTGTAGCGCCTACAAATGTAAACTGTAATCAAGAGGTAATAAGGATAGCTGGATACTTTTGCCTAGGATGTAATCTACATTATATACATTATATAATATAATATACATTATATACAGCTTATCCCATTGCCCCACTTCTTGTAGGTAGGAATGTGCAATGACCTTTTCCAAGAACCAGGAAGACAATATCCACTCCTCTTTCACTACTACGCATCAGAACACTGTTTTGTGCTGTCCAGTTTGCCTGCTCCTTTACATACAAAAATATCCTTCATCCAATTAGATATTGTGTACTGTGTAGGAATGCCCCTCTCCTTCATTCATTGGTTGTTTTTCCCCTCACTGATTGTTTGCTTTTTAACAAGTCCAAAAATGGAACAGTAGACCTACCTTTTTAATGTTCATTGATGAAACAGTGAAAATGTGGACTATTTTTACCAGATGTAATAGACAGAAATTCTGCCACTTTCTCCTTCTAGCTGAAGTGGCAGGAAAACTGTGTTTTTTGCTTGTAAAGAAGCAGGGTAATCTACCAGTCAGGGTCTCTGGCTCATGCAGTTAACACACCACAACATTGCTCCTTAACCTTACCTTAATAGATATTGGTTTGATCCAGCATAGAACTGTACAACCAGAGGCTCCAGGAAACCCACTTTTAAAACCCACTTATAAAAGTGGACTACATTAAGCTTTTCCTGCAAAGTAGTCCCAGTAATTCATGTGAACTCATATACTATCATGTATAATCTGACCGGCCCCCACCCGAGTGCAATCCATAGATATTGTTCAGAGGTTGCAGTCAAATTGCAAGTTGTTTTACGTTAGAAAGGGAACACTGTTGAATATATATTGATCATGTTAATTTTAACAATGTAACTTAAATATGAAATTAAATGTTTTGCAGTGACATTGCCCTCTTGTTGGAGAGAGAGCCTTGGAATGCTATGCAAAAATAAATAAAAATTCTTTAGGTTCAATAAAAAAATATCTCCTTCATGAAGAAAATGTATCTTGGAAAAGGTCATATTAATTTTCACATCACGTATATTTTAGTTGCAGAAACTATTTTAAAAGTGATGCCATATGATCCCAAATGAGAATGGCTACAGTCAGAGCAGACCTAAACGATGAGATTTTGGAAGTTGTGGAAGCTTCATCACTTGAGACTTTCAAGAAGAGATTGGCTGTCATTTGTCAGAAATGGTGTAGGGTTTCCTGCTTGGGCGGGGGTGGTTGGACTAGATGACCTACAAGGTCCCTTCCAACTCAATCTGTTGAAGAGATGAATTAGTGGGATTGTTTTACAGGGAAAAGAGCTTAACATATCCTCTTTTTAGGTGGGTTTTAAAAGTGGCTTGATTCTGTATGAACTGCGGTTGACTTAAGAAATCACACTGACCTTCCTGAAAAATATGCAGATATCAAAAAATTTAATAGCTTTAAAATGAGAAGACCACTGTAAAATCAAATAAATAGTTAAAAGTAATTAATCTGTTTTGCTTACCACCTACTACGATTATTTCTAACTGTTGATTTACTTGCTTTTGTAACCATTTTAACAGTTTTATGGAAACACTTCATTGAGCAAAATGGAGGGCTTCTCTCCAAACAACTAAATATCAGTTGCCTGGCACAGGTCTCTGATGGTTATGCTCAGGGAACCATTCTCCAAGCAGTTCAAGCAGTCCTAACTGAAAGACGTCTAATGCAGCTGAAGAAGAAGCCACTGACTGCTGTTGAATTCCTAATTTGCCTAGCAAGACAGGATCCAGTGTACAAAGAAGAGGAAGAAACATTTAAGGTTAAGAAATTTGCCTTTTTTTGTCTATGGAGGAGTAAGTAGTATTCAGAATGTTGCTGCTTTTGCTCAACACATTCAGAAGTGTGTTTCCTAATGAATTGTATTTATACAATCTGAAAGAAACCAGAGTATGTGGGAACCAGCAAAGATCTGAAAGACCTGAATTTTCCTAAGAGTAGAATAGCATTTTTAATATCCTCTCCTTAGCACTCCTACAGGGCAGGTATAATAAAATCCAGTAGCTGAGCAAATGTGTACATGTGGCAATGAGGAAGCTGAAGATAACTCATATGTCCTAGTTTGCTGCGGGTTCCACAAGATCATCAGATTAACATACATTTTTCCTCTATTAGAGAGATTTCTGGGGAGATCAGGTAATTTCTACGTGAACCATCATCTTCAGGATTCAAATCCAGCCACCACTCGTGGAATAGCAAAATGTTGTGCTGCTGCAATGATAATATAAAAAATACCTAAAGATTCTTATTCTTACTAGCACTTTGCTTAGTTATTTTCCAATAATTTTAGAGAATGTGCTTATTTTAATGTTTAACTTTTGTGCTGATCTGTGACCGTAATAAAGATTGGTCCTGATTCTAATGAATTGGAATCAGTTTCATCTGGTTCCTACACCATAGGCTATTAAACAGTCAGGAAGTCAGAATACAAAATAGAATTAGAAAGGAACTTGGAGGTCTTCCACTTCAGCCCACACCCAACCAGTAGATCCTATATTCTAAACAAATGCCTATGCAATCTCTTCTTAAAACCTCCAGTAATGGGGTACCTACGGCTGAAGCAAGCCATTTCACTAACTGATAGTTCTAACTGACAGAATACCTCCCCTTATTCTAAGGCAGGGATGTCAAACTCCATTTCATTGAGGGCCGCATCAGGGTTGTGTTTCACCTCGGGGGGGCATGGTGATGGTGGGTGTGGCCAGCTCAATGTCACTCATGTTGGGGGTGCCTCTGGTTGCTTGAGTGCTCTGCCAGCGAAAACAAAGCTTGGGAGGGCCGGTCCTTCACTGTTCCCAGGGTGGCCCCATGGGTCAGATCTAAGCACCCTGCAGGCCCAATCCAGCCTGCAGGCCTTGAGTTTGACACCCCTTGGAGTTTGACACCAAGATCTCTCCTTAATAAGTTTCCATCTGGTGCTTCTTGTCCTGCCCTCAGTTGCTTTGGAGAACAGGTTGACCCCAGGGGTGGGATTCAGATTTCTTAACAACCAGTTCTGTGAGCATGCCTTAATTTAGGGGTGTGGCTTGGGTGCCACCCTATGACTGGGTGGGCGTGGTTGGTCACATGACTGGGTGGGTGTGGCCAGCTCTAAGTCATTTGCATGAGTGTTGCCTGTATGGGCTAGGAGGAAAGAAATATCCAACGTGTGTGTGTGTGTGTGTGTAAGGGAGGGAGAGGGGAAGGAGGTTATTTTTTTTAAAAGCCGAGAGGAGGGAAAAAGATAAAAGTTGTGCCAAAGAAATCCCAGGGCGGGGGAAAGGAAAGAAAAGGAATCCCTGCTCTGAAAAGGGAGTACCCTCCCAAGAAAATAAAGGAGTCAAAACCTTATTTACTCATACTTTTAAAAAAAATAATTCAACAGACATTAAAAAGCAATTTTAGTTTCACTTTCCCAGGTTCAAGTCTCTTTGCTTAACATATGTGGTATGTTAACATATTTATACCTGTCTATGTTTTTAAGCACTAGGAATTCTCTATTTAACTAGATTTAAGAAAAGCAGTTACATTAAGTTAGTGGCAATTTTCTATATCTCACAGGCAATGAATTAGTGTGGAACTACTTTATAATCATCAGACATAACCTTTTGGTCTTTTTTTATTCCATCTGTCTTCTGACACATCCTCATTCTTAGATTCCAAAGTAGTTTTCCTTTTCAGAAATTCTCCTATGAGTCTCACCCTCAAATACTTTATGGACTTCATCTATTCAGACATAGATGAGCCTTTAATAGTACAATAACTACCCAACCATTTTAGGCTATCTAAGGGCTATCTTTAGGCTGCAGGGTGACACCCAGGCTCCGAAAGAGATTGTGCTGACCCAGGGCATGACACAAAAATAACCAAGTCACAAAAAGAAAGTCCCATTAATGCCTCTAACTTGGTCCCAATGTCCAATTATCCTCTGCAGGATATCAAACTCTTAAAGAAAACAGTTTACGGAGGGAGTAAATGCAGTCCGCACCCAAAGTAAATTTAATTTGAAATAAAAAATCCAACACAAACCACACTGAAGGAATTACTACAACAGGCAAGGATAATTAATTGCAGGCTTCTACCAGATAATGCAGCAACCACAGTTGGGAGGAAGCCAAAACACAGATAAGCTCTGACAAGAATGCACACTTTGCTTCCAACACCTTTGCCATGTACAGTTTTTTCTTTTAACCAGTCCTCCTAGCTGCAGCCCATGAAGGGGATCAAGGCCCCTTCCTCCCCGTAGACCATGCCACTCATATTTCTCCCTTATCTGCTCCTCCCTGTGTGCCCTAGGATGATGGGCCTGGATCTTTCTCTCAATGCCCATCCGGTCTGTGCCCTTCTCCAGTTTCCTCCACAACCACTGGAGCCACACTCCCACTCCCTGTCAGCTGTTCCATCTTTCCCTTGGAGTCAGACTCCAAGAAGGGCATGACAGAGATATTGGAGTTGGTGCACTTTTCCTGCTTCTGTTGCAGCTGTCTTGAGCAAGACGAGTTTGGCGGCAATCAAACAAAATGTCTTCCCGCTCTTCGAGATTGAGTTTTAAGAGCACTCCATGGAAGTAGCCAAGAGTAAGGCAGTGGCATGTCCCTCCACAAGGAGTGTGAAGGGAGGCACACACCATACCTGAGGAAAAGAGGTGAAGCCCTGGCTGTCACCCGGGAGGGGACCATGGAGGGACACGTCACATGCCCCTGTTGCCCTTGCAGCTGCTACTTTTGCTCTCAGCTTCTTCCATGGGGCACTCTTAAACTCAATCTTGAAAAGCTTGCAAGTCCCCATCCCATCGGGAAATGGGCTCCGGCCAGCAGCAGAGAAACAGCCAGGTTGAATCCTGTTTCTGCCGCCAGAGCCCATTTCCCGATGGGAGGAGGACTTGCAGCCTTTTTGTTGTGCCGGGAAAGACACTCGCTCTCTCAGCTGGAGCAGCAGAGGAGAGAAGTAGCCCCTGACCCAGCCTGAGCAGACACGAGCCTCTTGTGTTCCTAACTTCTTAACTTTCTTGTTTATCTGCTCATAATTTCTCAATAGTGTTTTCAGGCTCATTGTCATGTCATTCATCCCTATGTTAAGGAGAAAAAAAGGGTGATATTCTGTGGGCTTGATCATTTTAGTAAGTTGTCAGAACTTCTTGTGTGTGTTTTTGCTGCCTTTTCCAATTTCAAAGAGAAATCTCCAATCTTGGAAATGAGGTTGATCACAAAGATAGCAACAGGATCAGATATAACATCTTCAGTGTTACAGCTAGGTACTAATGATAATGAGCCACTTCAAGCAAATGATTGTTCCCATCCTTTAATAACATTCTTGGGGGAATTCAGAGAATGATAAGGTATCTCGAATTAAGGAGAAATGTACTAAACAGTGAGAACAATTAACCAGTGGAACAGTTTGCCTTCAGAACTTGTGGGTGCTTCATCACTGGAGGTTTTTCAGACGAGAATGGACAGCCACTTGTCTGAAATGGTATAGGGAAGGGGTGTCAAACTCAATTTCATTGAGGCTCACATCAGGGTTGTGTTTGACCTCGGAGGGCCAGGGAGAGGGGGGCATGGCATGGCAAGGGGTGAGCATGCTCATTGGGGGGGGGGTATGGCCAGGGTGGGTATTTAACATGGGCTCAAGATGCATTTTTCCCATTGCATTCAAAACAGCTATTCCAGACAAAGGGAGATTTACTTTCTGGCACAAATAGTCTCAATTCCATAATGCAGATAGCAAAGACATGTAGAGTCCCCAGCTGCTAGGGAGATTAACTCTTCTGTACAGGAGCAGAGCATAAATGAACTGACAATTTCTCCAGATGTCTCTAAAAACTGTCTGTCCAATAGTCCATCAATCTTTGTAACTACCTCTGACACACCTTAGAGGAGGACTGATTATTAGTAATAATTTACAAAATTGATATACCACCCACTTCCCAATGACCCTGGGTGGCTCACAACAATCAAAAAAATTTTAATTAAAACAATCAGAGGTAAAAGATTAAGATAAAAGATGACAAACTCAGTGATACGAAGGGTCTCACTTTCTCTCATCGAAGACCTGGGTGAAGAGCCAGATGTTTTTGGCTCTTCTGAACATCAGCCATCCAGATCTTGGAGAGTACCTAGTTCTTGTTGCTAAACAGAAGATGAAGAAGGTTCTGCCTTCTGTAGCACTCTGCCAGTCAAAATTTGAGCGGGGGACCTCATGAGCTTCCCTGTGCCTCATTTTTTGACCTGGATAGCCAAAATGGGGCGCAGGGAACCTTACACCCCCACCCTAGCACCCTGTTTTGGCTAGCAGAGGCATCACTGGCTGATCCTTAGTTATTTCCAGGCCGGCCCAGATCTAAGCACCCTGTGGGCTGAATCCGGCCCGTGGGCCTTGAGCTTGACACCACTGGTATGTGGTCTCCTGCTTGATCATGGGATTGGAAGATTAAGATTAGAAGATTTCCAATATCCCTTCCAGCTCTATTCTGATTGATTGGCCTAATATTCTAGAAATGAGCTGCTCTCAAAGTAATGTTATGCATTACTATGTATTTTCAGGCTTTCTAAAAATATTTCTATCTAATTTTCTAGGTTTGGTATGCCAAGACTCCCCTAGGAAAAGCACGAATCAAGTCACTGATGGAGAAGGAAGATACTGGAAAGGGGAAAGGAAAAGACAAAGGAAAAGGAAAGGATAAAAAGAAGGAACGCAAAAAGACAAAAAAATAACAACAGTCTTAATAGTTCTAATCGTTATATAGTTAGTAGTAGTTATAATATTCTACTTTAAAGGAGAACCTTTTCTTGGATTGCAAGTTTTCTACTTGATTCCAGTAAACAAATCATATGAAAAAGTACTCTGAAAAACAGGACAAAACTTGTGTGTGACAATTAGTTCCTTCAAACCACTGCATTTTTCTTTTATTATTTACGCTATATTAAAGTTACTTAGATTTAGGTAAGATTTATCAGTTTTTAAAATACAGTAATTGAATATCTGTCTACAAATGTTAAGTCACACGTTTTACAGTATTTGTGCTTATGAGCTTTGCCCAGTGAGAATGTGATATACCTATTCAAATTAATCAAATTAATAGCTCAGAAGTGGTTTATTTCTTCTTTTCCTGCTTGTACATGAGAACTATGCTCCACTGGTAATCTGCATGTACCCTCTGTTCAGATAGTTCAGAAGGAATGGGATAGGTCTTTCCTTAGCCCTACAGGGAGCTTCAGGCTTGTGCATACCTAGAAGACGACCATATATTTATAACTCACAAAACTTGTAAAACATATTAAATTACTGTTTCCAATAAATTTTTTTAGAATTCAAAAGTTGTATTTTGCAGAGTTTATTTTAAAATAGTTAGCTGCTGAATGCCATTGGCCTTTGGGTGATTTTTTGTGTGAATATATTTTCAGGTATATATGTCCTACTCAGGACTGGTGCATAACATAGGGACTCTCCTGGACTCTCCATTCTGCTTAGAAGAGCTAGTGACAGCTATGGCCATGAAAGCCTTGCACAGGTTCAGTTTGTGCACCAGTTGCACACATTTCTGGACCCACCTCACAATCACTCATGGTATGGTCATCTTCAAGTTGGATTATTACAATGTGGTCCAAATGAGACGGCCCTTAAAGATCACCCAGAAATTACAGCTGATCCCAAATGTGAAGAGCAAGCAGTGATGAACATGCCCTGCTTTGTGAACTACATTGGTTGCCATTTGGGTTTGAACTCATTTCAAAATGCTGATTATAATCTATAAAGTCCTATATTGCGTAGGGCCTACTATCTGAGGGACCACCTGTCTATTTGCTCTAACACATCTCACTTGCTTCAGATCCTATCAGTTAAATCCAATCCTCAACCCCTGGACCAGGGCAAGCATCTTCCATTCAAGTGCTGTCTGTTTGCACCAGTGGAACTTAGAGCACAAGCGCCCTCCACGTGCAAAGCTCCATTTCTGTGAGTGGAGTGTGTGAGCGCTTGCCCTCACACCAATGGATCTGTGCACATGTGCACCTGCCATTCACACATGCCATTCTGTGCTGGACCAGGCTACCAAGGTGGAAAGGTTGGGCACTGCTGAATTAAATGATGCTCTCTAATGGGATGCAGGAAGCAGATCTTCTCTTCTCCCACCTTTGGAACAACATCTCCCCTCCTATATTGCTTGTGTTCTCTACCATGCTGTACATTGTTTTCAAATTTGTGAAGCTGCCAGGGTTATTTGGAATTGGACAGCTTAAAAAATTGACAAATAAATATTACACTTGGCCTTAGACAAAAAGCAATAAATGATTTCATATATAATAGTATTAAAATTGCTTGAATTATGCTATTAGTTAGGAAAGAGGTTAATATGGTAGCAACACCAGAATATATTGATCCTTATGGACATTTATTATTAATCTAGGATATTAGACTTTGATTTAATTCTTGCTAATTTTATTAGCCTATAAAATCATTCTGATTTATTTCATAGATGTTTGGCAAAATTGTAAAATTAATGTATAATTTAATTCTAGAAAATGACATCGATCTATTGATGTATCAGAGTAAGGATAAGAAGACCTCTCCTAAAAATATAGTTCTAATCAAAATTAGAAGGTGTTCTAAGCTTATACACAAAAGTTTAATTTGATAGATGTGTAGTGTAAACTTCATATTAGGATTTATTTCTTAAGCTCACATAATGTGTTCTATACTAGATTATCTTAATTTCCTTTTTATTAATTAGGATACGTTTTTGATTCTTCTGTTCATCCTATTGTTCTATCTGATTAATGCTCCTCTCACCTGAACCCGTAAAAAGTTTAAACCTTGCCCAAGGTAAGTGGTATTTTAACACTTGTTACAAAAGAAGGGATTTTTGAGTTAAATAAAAAATTTTGGTTAAAGAAAGATATAGAAGATCCTACAGAGCTGGCCTATCATGCAGTTGTATTAGTCAAGTTGCAGATGGGAATTTTTATGATGACCAGGTAGCTTTTTCATTAAATAGACTAAAGCATTGGAAGTCTGATGAAAAAGCTTGTATATTGTTTAATCATTAATCATTATTAATTGTTGTTGTTGTTAGTTGCAGAGTCAGGTCTGACCATCACAACCCCATGGACAACATTCCCCCAGGCCTTCTAGTCCTCTACCATTCCCCGGAGTCCATTTAAGCTCACTCCGACTGCTTCAGTGACTCCATCAAGCCACCTCATTCTCTGTAGTCCCCTTCTTCTTTTGCCCTCAATTGTACCCAGAATTTGGCTCTTCTCCCTCCTTCTTATTCCTTCCTTCCTTTCTTCTTATTAGGTGGCCAAAGTATTTGAGTTTCTTCTTCAGGATCTGGCTTTCTAAAGAGCAGTCAGGGTTGATCTTCTCTAGGACTGACCGGTTTGATCGCCTTGCAGTCCAAGGATTCTACCAGTTCTGCCCGGTTCTGCTAAGCCAGTAACTGCAATGAGTAGCGGAGACCGAACCAGGTTTCTCTGCTGTCGGGCCCACCCACCTGCCCAGGCTATTCACCTTTATCCTCTGTTTTGAAGCGCAGCTATTTTGTGCAGCATAGCAGAGTGCTGCATGGCAGCTGCTGAAGCGACAGAGTGCAGGCTTGAAGGTGAGTTGGAAGGCTTCTGCGTCTGCGCAAAGTGTGTTTGGCGTATGCATGTACGCAAAGTGTGTGCATGCACCAAGCCACGCCCATCAAACTGGTGGTAAAACTTTCTGAATCATATCACTGACTTGCAGGAGTCTTCTCCAGCACCATAGTTCAAAGGCCTCAGTTCTTTGGTGCTCAGCCTTCCTTCTGGTCCAGCTTTCACAGCCATACATTGCAACTGGGAAAACCATAGCCCTGACTATGCGCACTTTTGTTGGCAGGGTGATTCTCTGCTTTTTAGTTTGCTGTATTATTAATTACTAATTATTAATCATTAGCAATTAACTTTTTAAAAATCATCATATAATTATATAAGGGGGAATAATATAAAGCCAATTCTTGAATCATGTACATATTCAATTTTTATTATAGGATAATATTGATGTTATTTGATTCTAACAGTTTGTGCAAATTGATTAATCTGGTCCTAGAATGGTATGAAGTGTTTGCAGATTGGAAGTTTATAATGAATCTTTTAAAAGGCTAGTAAACAGCCTCTTTTATTTTATGAGGCTTGTATAAAATTGATTTTAAAACCAGATAAAAATCCTAAATTCTGGGCAAGCTACAGGTTTACTTCATTCATTAATGTGGATATGGCTCCGATTCTTTTACTTTATTGGCTAAATGGTTGCAGAAATTTTATTATATTAAATCCAACCATCCTAGTTAGGGTTTAGTAAATGTGGCGAAGCATTAGTCAATTTACACTTATTAATAATTATGCTGTGAATAGCTAAAGACAATGTCATGCCCCAGTGGAGTCTGACTCTGAGGAAGAGGAGGAACAGCCAACAGGGAGTGGGAGTGTGGTTCCAGAGGTGGTGGAGGAAGCTGGGGAAGGGCAGAGGCCAGCTGAGCAGTCAGAGGAGGATCCAGGCCCATCCCCTATCCATCCTAGGTCACACAGGGAGGAGAGGATCAGGAAAAAGTGAGGTCTACTCAAGAGGAGATTATCATGATCCTCCTCGTGGCTTGCAGTTGGGAGCTATGTATATAAGTTTGCAACTGCGCAGTTAGAATTGCTGAAGTCAATTAGTGTTCACCTTGAAAGAGGCTTATCTTTGTTGGCGTTCTTCCCATAATTAGTTATCCCAGCTTGCTTCAGAACTTTTGTTTTGGTTTTCTGTTTGTCTCATTATTTACCTTTGTGACCCTAAACTGTGCCTAATAAACAGTGAAGTTAAGTTGAAGGCTTTACCAGATTTTAATATATATGTTTTGGGTTTTGGTTATTTTGAGAGACTATGGGTCATCACAGACAGATTGGACTCTGTACTCTTTAAATGGAAAAAAAGGCTTTGTTTTGGTCCAGATTGTTTAAAGCAACTGATGATTAGATACAGTTTTTCCAGAGTTCATTGGATTGAGACATATTATTTGCAACCTTGTATGAGAGCCATGACAAATCAAACTATTTCAAATTCCTTTGTACCATGTGGTACTTGGCAGGTGTGTCCATTTTTGTCCTTGTTTTATAATTTGATCCTTGAACCTTTAACAACCTTTAAATTAAATGGTATTACCTCAACAGGGAGCTAATGCAAATTATTTTTCTATGTCAAATATATATTAACAATTTTGGATAAGTACTTTTCTGTCTAATTTCATACACATAGTATAGTATTTTGGAAAGTACTTCAAACTGAACAAACAATTTAAAATGAACTAGGCTAAACGCTGTTTATGGGCTTTGGGCCCAAATCCTTTTGACAAATGTGATCAATGGAATCATCACAGGATTCCTGTGGGGCTCATATCAAGCTTTGCTCTTTGCTACCTTTGAGAAACATTTAGTGAAAGGGAATTTTAGGGGGGAAATGAAGTCTAATTATTTTTCTGTAGGAATTCTAAAAGATAAAGCTATTTTTAATAAGGGGTGCGATGACTCAGTGGTTTAAAATGTTGACCTTGTCAGCTGGAAAGCTTGGGTTTGACAGTTGTGCCACGGGTGAGCTCCCCTTACTTGCCTTAGCCCACCTAGCAGTTTGAAAACACGCAAATACAAGTAGGTAAGTAGGTAACACTTCAGTGGGAAGGTAACAGCATTCTGTGCACCTCAGCATATATCATGCTGGCCCACCTGACCAAGGAAATGTCCTTGGAAAACATTGGATCCCTTGACTAAGAAACGGAGTTGAGCACCATTTCTTAAAGTCAGACACAACTGGAGAGGGAAAACCTTTAATTATTTTAATATGCATGAATTTACTTACATTTCCTTTATTCATTTTCTATCTGTTATTCATGTATTCATTTTTATCTTTATAAAAAAATGTATAGCAGCAGTTTATGTTAGTAGTTGTCATTTACATGTAACACATTTTCATATATAGAATTGTTTTATGTATGAAAAACAGGTATCATATGTTCAAATGAAAGAGCTCCAATAGAAAATTTTGTGTGATTTGCATTGAAGTCAAGAATACAAAATAACAGAGCTGAAAGGGACTTGGACTTCTTCTAGTCCAACCCCCTATACCATTCTAAGGTTAAAACTGCAGCACTCTGATTGCATTGTTTAATTTTTTTTCACCTTTATACAATATGACAGCTAAACATCCACTCAAGGTAGTCCCAATTTTAGTGGCCGGTTGTTCCCAAATAATAGAAAGAAAATTTAGATTTAAGACAGCAAATTTGGCATGATGTCTGACAAGGGAATCAGCATCAGGATGAGAAAATCATAAAACCCTGAAATTGTATTATAAGTCAGATTTTAAAATGACCAATATGACTTCTAATCTGCATGTCAAAAATTATGTGCTCCAAGAATAAACCCATAATAAATTACTTCATGTCTAAATAGAAATTCCAATATCCAAAAGATATTTTGTACGCAGAAATTATAGTGAGGATTGCAGCCAGGCTAAAATTATTGATGATAATATATAATTATTTTCATAATTGCAGAATCAAATTCATTTTACTGTTTCTTTGTTTTAAATTTGGTGTAAGTCTGTCTGTGCATGTGTAAAAAAAGTTGACCTGATTTTCTAAGTATATTCAACATCCATTGAAATCAGTTCATATATTTACTAAAAACAATGATATTTGAACTCTTAATATTCCTCTTAGTTAAATGCCTGCACAAAGCACGCCATGGGCATGGTGGGAGACGAGAGAGAACTGTAGCTGGAATTAAATCAGAATAAAGAATGAATGCATACATACATATATACATACATAATACATACATAATCACAGAATAAATAAATCATCAGGACCAGATAATTTACATTTTAGGGTTCTAAATGAGATGGCAGATGTGAACTTGAAACTACAGAACGATATCACTCAAAGATGCTGGAGCAATGGGGAATTATTAGAGGACCAGAAAAGAGCCAATGTGGTTCCCATCTTCAAAAAGGGGGAAAAGTACACCCAAGAAACTTCAGACCAATCAGCTTGATACCAATATCTGGGAAGATCCTGGAAAAGATAATCAAGCAGCACATTGTGGATAAGGGAAATGCATTGACATAGTTTACTTTGACTTCAGTAAGGCAATTGATAGACCACAGCCGCTTGGTAACGTGTCATAGACCGTAGAATAACGTGTCATAGATCACCACCAGATGGATTCACAACTGATTGACCAACTACACTTATTAAGTAATTCTCAATGGAACTACATCTATATTGAACAAAGTATGCAATGGGGTATTCAAGGTTCTGTCTTAGGTCCAGTACTCTTCAATATCTTCATAAATAATTTAGATGAGGGTGCAGAAGGGGGACTAATTCTTTAGACAATACACTCAAGATTCAGAAGGACCTTGACAGACTTGAACACCAGGCTCTATCCAACAAAATGCAATTTAGTGGTGACAAAAATGAGGTCCTACACATAGGCAAAAAACCCCAAATGCAATAGAATAGGTAGTACCTGGGTCAACAGTAGCAATTGTGAGAGGAATCTAGGTGTCCTAATAGACTACTACTTAAGTATGACCCAGCAGTGTGTTGCAGCTGCCAAAAAGCTAATGTAGATTGCATCAACAGAGAGATTGTTTCAAAATTACATGAAGTGAAAGTACTGCTTTATACTTTACCGATGAAGCCACACTTGGAACACTGCATCCAATTCTGGTCACCAAAATACAAAAAAGATGTTAAGACTAAAAACTGCAGAGAAGACCAAAGATGATAAGGGATCTGGAGGCTAAAACACATGATGAACAATTTAAGAAAGGTAAGTCTAGTATAACAAAGAGAAGGACTAGGAACGATATGTTGCCAGTCTTCCAATACTTGTCATAGAGAAGGGAGAGTTGACCTATTCTTCAAAGAACCTGAGGGCAGAACAAGTAATGGGGAGAAGAGCATTAAAGAGAGATCCAACCTAAAACTAAGCAGAAAGTTCTTGACAGAACAATCAGTAGCATGACTTAACTCGAAAAGTTGTGGTGCTTCATAAACTCGAAAAGTAGTGCTTCATTCAAGAAGAGACTGGAGAGACCTTTGTTTGGAATATGTAGAGTCTCAGAGGGTTGGACTAGAAGACCTCTTAAGATCTCTTCCAACCCTATTATTCTATGTTCTGAAATACTAGGGGGCATCTGCTCTGCTCTGTTTAAGGACTATTCTGGTTGAAAAATAGTTTTGAATTCAAACTGAAAAATATGGATGTGGTGTATTTGCAATGGGGGGAGATTTTAAGAAAATGTCATTTGTTCATGGCCTAAGGAACTGGTGGATGACCTCTGCTAGCAATAGGCCAAGCAGATATATCCTTGCTCTGGGATACTCTATACTTACTGACCGGATGGAGAAGTATGAGTATTGCATTTGCAGCTGTAGTTGTTTTGTGGCTGTGTGAAATTTGTGTCTGGTCTACTTGTATGAGTGGTTGCCTTATTACAGTAGAGGAATGAAGTTTTAATGCATGTCCCATTGCTTTTGTTCCTTGGATCAAAGTTAAGAATAAGTATACATTATAGCTCACAGCTTTTCAAAGCAGCTTTTGAGTTCTGTATGCAGATAAATTCCATCTTGGCTTTTTATTTTATTTTTAATGTAAACTCTCTTGAACAAGACAGAGAAGCCTTGCATCAATAAACAGGACACAGTCTTGTCCTCTTTCCCAACAGTCGTCCTTTGTGAGCCACTCAAGACTTCAGTTGAGCATCTCAAAGCCCAATGAATCGCAGACTTGCACATTCCCTTAACAGACTGCTGAGTGGGCTCATTGTTTAAATGGCCATTAAGAACACCAAATATGCCTTTTTTCTCAAACAAATACAAAATTCTCTAATACAAAGTGAAACTGACTGTTCTATTAATGTCCATCTTGCATCAGGAAGTTTATAAAAGGGTGGAAATTTTATAATTGACTTTTCTGCTAGTAGCAAATGTCATGTTTCCTTAATCCTTCATAATTCACTTAGGTGTTTCAAACGCCTCCAAGGCTCCCACCACAATAGTACTTACAAATTAGCACGTTTTCTTTTCATTTAACACAATACAGAAATCTTCTCATATTAGGGTTTCTCGCCTCATTATTGAAAGTACTAGTACTTTGGAACTTCTGGTAGCAAATTATAATGTGCTCAGCCAGTGTCTATTGTAAAATATGCACTTCAAAAACTATCACATACTTGTTCCTCTTTAAGCACTAGAAAAATTGAAGTGTATTCTGAAAAGCTTTGTGGAGTCTGTCTAGCTTTGCAAATCATCCCTATGCTATGCTGAGCTCCTTTTCATTTTCCACAGGCACTGTGCCATTATTGTTCTTTAAAAATCAAAATTGTTTCTTGCTGTGATGAAAAATTACTTAAGATAACAGGCCATATGAAAACCCCAAATCATTTTGGGCTCTTTTCTTTACAGTATTATTTGCCTCATACATTTCTGGCACTATGCTATCTCTTGAATTGACCACCTTGCCTAGTGAGCAGGTGATATTTCAGAAACTTGCCATATAGTCTACTTTGATCTTCACCTGGAGAAAGGAAGGATGCAGATGATCCTGCAAAGATAGCATCCACATAGCAGCCATAAGTCTGTCAGAAAAATTGCAGCAGACAAATCAAAGAGAAAAACATTAAGTGAGGCTCTAGATAAATGCTCAGCTGGTATTTCCTTTAAACATAACGTGTTGTTAGAGTTCACATGGGAAATAAACCTTGCTAGCAGTATATTCCTATAAAGAAATATACTCTAGAAAGGTTTTTTTAAAACCAAAAGAACAAGCAAACTCTGGTGATATTCCAATGTTTGTCAAATGAAAGAAAATAGCATGTACTTCCACCATCTTGTCACAGTTTCAACAACCCTCTTTCTGGATTCCATTTTCTCTCACTCAATGAATGATTTCTAAAGGAGACCCACTAGCACAAGCCTTCCACCCTGAGAGGCTAGCTGAAGTGTTTGCAAATTTCTCCAGTGCTTGATTCACAAAACTTCATTAGGGATGATGGGGAAAGGCCTCTGATAGACAAGTTGCAACAGATTTTGAGAAGTAAACATGCTTTAAGCCTTCTCTCAGGACCTGGTAACATCACTTCCAAAAGCCACTTTCTGTTTTTTATTTAGTTACTAATTTTCTGGCTACTGAATCTCTCAGCTAATTACAGTAACACATTCTAATTAAAATAATTCAAAGCAACATTAAAAACAATTGAAAGCTGACTTTAAAAGGGATCTCCTAAAGGCAAATTTTTAAAAGCAAATAAGTTCGCTCCCTCAATTAGAGCAGGAGTGTATTCCAAAGATCTAAAGCAGGGCTGTCAAAATTCATGGCCCGCAAGTCTGGATGTGTCATGCGCTGGCCATGCCCACACTTGGTTTAGTTTGACCCCAAATTGCCACAAACTATAGGCAAATCTTAGATGATTCCAGCATTGGGGTGGGGGAGGAGATTGTATCACAAAATTACACACTACGTTTGGTGCAACAAGGACTCTTCCAAGAGCTGGTTGCCTGGTCAAACAGCAATCGGGGAAGAAGGGCCTTAGTAAGAGACGTGACCAAGCACTAAATAAAACTAGGGAAAGCCAAAAAAGGCAAGCAGATTGGAAAGAAGCCCTCCCAAAAGGAATTTAGAATGGGAGATAGTGCACTTATCCATCAAATATCTAAACCTGAGACAGCCTTGTAAAAAGTTAGTTCCCAAATACATAGGGCCTTTCCAAATCATCTGGATCATGAGTCCAGTGACAGCAGAGCTGAAGTTACTAAGAAGCCTATGGTAAGTTCATCCGGTATTTTATTACAGTCTTTTAAAAACCTTTCAGGGATCTGGCTTGAGGCCAGTAAAAGAACCATCTCCTCCTACCATCCTGGTTAAGGGAGAGGAGCAGTATGAGATCAAAAGAATTCTCAACTCAGATATCACAAGGGAAAATTACATGCGTAGTACTGTTGAAAGGCTACCTGTTATCAGACGCTGTGTGGGTGCTCCAGATGGTAGAACATCTGGAGGTTAGGTAAGAGATTTCATACTAGGTACCCTCAACGTCTCCAATAAGGAGTGTGGCAGTATAATTAGGTGGTAAGTAACAATGTGTATGTATGTTTATTGTTTCAGGTCTACCCTTCTTCAAGGGGGGAGGGTCAGCATGTCAAGACTGACTCAAATTTTCACCTATATTCCACTTTGCTAGCAGCTTGACAAAGAATTGGGGGAGGTGGATTGGAATGCAAGAGTGGGGGAAATGGCATCCAAGCATTGCTGATTACAAGATAACCATAATTTACTTACCATATATACTCGAGTATAAGTCGACCCAAATATAAGCCGAGGCACCTAATTTAACCACAAAAAACTGGGAAAACTTATTGACTCGAGTATAAGTCGAGGGTGGGAAATGCAGCAGCTACTGGTAAATTTCAAAAATAAAAATAGATGCCAATAAAAACTTTCACTAGGACAGTTGAGAATAAGTTTGATGTTCACAATTTCCTCTTTGAAAGAGACCAGTAAATAGGGAACAAGAAGATGAAGAAAAAGAAGTGTGTTTTTTCACACTTTTCACACTGAAGTGAACAAAAATGGCATCATAGGAACAAGCTTATTCTCAGCCCAAAGGTTTGTTTCTGATTTCTTCCCTGATTTAAGGGAAATTTGGGAAATGATCTCACTATCATGAAAGGTTTGATTGATTCACTAACGCAAAAGATGATGATGATGACAGTGGTAGGCAGGAGTCACTCTCTCCCTTGCAAGAAAAAACCAAGAGCCGTTCTTATGATATCTCTCTCTCCCCCCCCCCTCCTCCCCCTCCTCCCGAGTGGACTGAAAGCAGCTGGAGCTGAGGAAATGAAACTGAGTGGAGCGACCTCGGCTCGCGTTGCTTTTTCAGCCTAAAGCTCAGAAAAGCCTCCCCCTCCCCCTCCCCCTCCTCCCGAGTGGACTGAAAGCAGCTGGAGCTGAGGAAATGAAACTGAGTGGAGCGACCTCCGCTCGCGTTGCTTTTTCAGCCTAAAGCTCAGAAAAGCCTCCCCCTCCTCCTCCCCCTCCCCCTCCTCCTGAGTGGACTGAAAGCAGCTGGAGCTGAGGAAATGAAACTGAGTGGAGCGACCTCAGCTCGCGTTGCTTTTTCAGCCTAAAGCTCAGAAAAGCCTCCCCCTCCTCCTCCCCTCCCCCTCCTCCCGAGTGGACTGAAAGCAGCTGGAGCTGAGGAAATGAAACTGAGTGGAGCGACCTCGGCTCGCGTTGCTTTTTCAGCCTAGAGCTCAGAAAAGCCTCCCCCTCCCATGCTTAAAAGTTGCAAAGGAAACACGGAAGCAGGGAAGCGGCTGCCCAGCTTCGGAGCTCCACACCATTTTTTTTTCAGAGGGGAATCTGACTCGAGTATAAGCCGAGGGGGGTTTTTTCAGCACAAAAAATGTGCTGAAAAACTCGGCTTATACTCGAGTATATACAGTAGTTTGTTTTATAACAGTTCATATTATCATCCCAAATCTATCCTAAAATCATTTTGAAGATATAAGAAAGAAGTACATCTTTATCTATTTAGTATTTTCTAAAAGTCTACATATTTCATTACTGTACTTTATTGTCTAACTGTTGATAGAAAAGATCCTAAATTTTATAAAATTGTTTATCCTCTTGTTCTCTAATTTCAAATGTCAATCTACTCATTTCAGCACATTCCAATATTTTCTTAATGATTTCCTCCTGTGACGGTATTTTCTCATTTTTCCAGTTTTTAGCAAATACAATCCTAGCCGCTGTTAATACATTTACAATCAGGTATTTCAAGTCTTTACTATATATTTCAGGTAAAATTCCCAATAAAAATATCTCTGGTTTCAAGTCTATATGTTTTTTTGTCATTTTTTCCAACCACGTGTGGATTTTAGTCCAATATTTTTTAGCATCCGCACAAGTCCACCACATATGGTAATATGAGCCAGGTGTCTGATGACATTTCCAACATTTTTTAGATTTATTCTTGAACATTCTTGCTATTCTTGTCGGGGGGAAATGCCACCTGTAAAAACATACAAATTTTCTTTATAGGCTGTTGACATTGTCATTTTATAATTTTGAGACCACAATCTTTGCCATTTCTCTAAATCAATCCCATATCCAAAATTCTTCCCCCAAGCAATCTTAGTTTTTTTAACTTCTTCTAGTTTAATTTCTAATAAATATCCATACAATTTTTAATCACCTTTTCATCAGTACCTGTCAAAACCTTATCTAAGTCAGTCAGTTTATCATAGAAACCTTCTGTTTTAGAATCTTTATCATACCTTGAATGTATTTGCACATATAAAAACCAATTCATCTTTATACCTTGTTCCTCTAGTTTTTGCATCGATTTAAGTTCACCCTTTTCATTCAATATTTCACCATAACTAACTGTTTGTTCCTTTTTATATATTATAGGATACGAAAATGCTTCAATAGTCGATAACCAGACTGGAATTTTCAAATAACATTGTCTTTTAATCTTCTCCCAGTTTAACCACAGAAACTCCCATATATAATGTCTTCTAAAATACCCGTGTTTTAGTTCCTTTGTACCATAAAAAAGCATGCCACCCCAACAAAAAATCATGTCCTTCTAATGTCAACAATCTAGTATTTCTTAGTGTTATCCATTCCTTAATCCACATCAGATTTGTAGCTTGGTAGTCGACTTCCGGTTTGAAGGGCTTCGGTGACAGACAGAAATCCGCGATCGTGCGTGGTTTCTGTCTGGGCTTGCCACTGGAGTGCCCCAAACCGAATGGTTTCGGGGCTAAGCCACCCCATAGAGGTGGTGAAGAGGGGGGAGACCGCCAGCAGGGTTGAGGAGAGCTGCCTCTCTCCTCCTCAGCTGGCCATTACTCCCTTTCCCGAAGGCGGTTGTAGCGGTGGTCAGAAATGGCCACCACAAAGGAGAACTCGACTGGAAAAGAATATGCAGGAGGAAGACAAGAAGTGAAAGTTTTGGCTGACCGGGTTAAATTGTAAAAGCAACAACTAAGGTACCCTGGAATTTAAACTTACAAAAAATAACATCACTCCCAAAGAAGAATCGGAAGCAGCAAAGGAAAGGGAAAAGGGAAAGGTTTGGCTTTTTTTTTTCTTCTCTCTCCTTCCCTATACTGACAACTAAGAGACTTAAATAAGAAATCAGAAAAATCCACTTTGACATCAATAGGCAATTAAGCTGAAAATAAAACAAAATGCCAAAGGGATAATAATGATTTCTGGACATTAAAAAATTTCTTTTTCATAAGCAGGAAGGGAGAGAAAAAGAATTAGGGCAGGATCTGGAACAGGGAGGAGACTGCCTGGAATTAAAAAGAATCTACAGTAAAACTTCAACAAGACTTCTAAAACTTTGCAACTAAATAGTAACCCCAGGAAGAGAAAGTGAAAAAAGAGCAAAAAAGAAACAGCTTGCGTGTATTTGGATTATTTGGTGATCTTTGGATTCTTGGTTATTATATTTGAATGACTAAAATCAATCGGGTGGTTGTTTAAAAATTTATACAATGGCACCACTTCTGAATGAATTGAAAATGGAACTTAAAAAGTACAAAGAAGATGCACAAGAAGGGAAGGGTTCTTTTGGCTTCGTTTTTCAATTCTTAGCTCCATTTCTATGAGAAACAACAAGAAAAGACTGCAAAATAAGAAGACTGGAACAAAGAAAAAGCCATCTTTAATGAACAAGCAATTTTATGAGACAAGGGGGTAAAAAGAATACAGTGTGTATTTTAAGAATGTACCAAGCAGAATCCGAATGGAAGTTATGTATTATATTGAATGTTACAACTTTAGGGAAAAGATATAAAGGCATCATACTACAATCAGTAACTACAGGAGAAATTTTGTTTAATGAGAAAAGTTGAAACAGGACAGACAAAAAATATAAATACAATGATCTGAATTGAGATGAGATAATTAAAATAAAATTGAGAAAATTAAAAGAGGGAAGAAGCTATGCAGAAAATGTAAAATAGTAATAAGATATGGAATAGAATATAAAAATGAGCATGAACCTGAATTTGTGTCTGTACGAAGAAATGTAACCCGGGATTACACTACTTTCAAAAAAGATGTTTTATTTGTATTTTTTTTCCCTTTGTGAAAACTCAAATAAAATTTACAAACAAAAAAAAAGATTTGTAGCTTGGTAGTACAACTCCCAATTAGACAAAGCAAATCCTCCTCTAATTCTAGCATCTTGCAAAAGTTTTAACTTTATTCTTGCTTTCTTACCTTGCCATATATATTTCAACACAATTTTATTTAAATCTTCAAAGTAGTCTTTTCCAAGCCTAATTGGAATTGTTTGAAACAAATATAAAATTCTGGGTAATATATTCATCTTGATTGTTGAAATTCTCCCTATTAGTGACAGTTGTAAGTTTTCCATTTCGCCAAATCTAGCGCTATCTGCTGTTTCAGTTTAATATAATTATTCTCTTTTAATGTACTACATCTTGCTGTCAAATATATCCCCAAGTACTTAATCTTATTCATGACCTGAATTTTCAGTAGATCTGATTTTTTCTCCTTTCTCAACTTGTATGCTAACCATCTACCTGGTTTGTTTGCATCTTCAAAGTAGTTCTGCTTAGCACCTCTAATTTTCTGTGCTAATTCTTCTTTTTCTATTTGACCCATTTTGTGTTTAATTATATCCATTTTTAGCTTGATGTCCTTTTTCTGTGGCATTTTCTATAGCTCTTTTTCAAGTCTTTTATGCTCATCCTCTAGGGCCTTAGCGGCTAGCCTTTCCATAATATTCCTTTTCCTTGTATAGTCTATTATCAAGCCCCTGACATATGCCTTCATTGTATCCCATACATTCTGAATTGATGTATCTTCTTTTTTGTTTTCTCTAAAGAAAAAAGCCAATTCTTTCTCCATCCACTGTGTGAAGTCTTTTTCCTTTAAAATAGTATTATTTAACATCCATCTCAATCTTCTTTCCATTTAATTGTCATTGGATTGTGATCTGCCCAAGTACTTGTTTCAATATTTATTTCTTGAATGTTAGATATTAATTCTGTTGACATCCATATCATATCTATTCTGGACCATGATAAGTGTCTATTTGAATAGAAGGTGTATTGTTTAGTTTTAGCATTTCTTTCTCTCCATGTATCTTTTAAGTTTATTTCATCTACCATTTTAAAAAAAGATTTAAGGAGAGTCTTTCTGTTTTGCTTTATTGTTTTCTGTGCTGTATAGTCCAATTTATTGTCTACAATTCCATTAAAATCTCCCATCATAACTATATTAGCATAGTCCAGTTCAATTATTTTCATATGTAATTTTTTGTAGAATTCTTCTTGTTTGTCATTCGGAGCATAAATTGCAATCAGGAGTGTTTTCATATTATTGTCCGTTATTTCCACCATTAGTATTCTTCCATCATCATCGGTATAGATAAATTTTGCTGGGGTGGTCTCTTTAATATATAAAACCACTCCTCTTTTCTTACATTGGGTCAAGGAAGTAAATATTTTCCCTAATTTTGGCTGTACCAACAATTGTTCATGTTGTTTTTTAATATGTACTTCTTGTAGACAAATTATATCAAAATTTAATTTCTCTAATTTACGAAAGGTTTTCCTTCTTTTAATGGCTGAGTTAAGTCCATTTATATTAATTGTAATCAATTTTTTCTCTTCCATGGTTATATTTTATAGATAAGTTTAGCAGTTCTCGTAGATCTTAGTTCACGTTGTTCTTTGGCTTCCACCTTTCCACCTACTATGCCTTCTTCTTTTTCAGTCGCCATTTGGCAGTCCTCTTGGAATTCAATTAGTGAGATCTCTTTTTCTGCCTCTTCCTCTTTCCTTCCAAAAAATTCTGTATAAAATAATTCCGCTTTCTCAATTGAGTCAATTCTATGTCTCTGTTCTTGCCATGTGAACATTAAACCTTTTGGAATCAGCCATCTATAATTCATCTCTTTTTAAAGTAGCATTTTAGTCAGGAATCGGTATTCTCTTCTCATCTCTCTCACTCCTCTGGGTATTTGTTTCAAGACCACAATCTCTTTGTCTTTGTATTTCAATGTTTTCTCTTTTGCCACTTGCAATATTTGCATTTTAATGGCTTTCTTTGTAAATCTAATGTGAACTTCTCTTGGTAAGCTATATCTCAAATACCACTTTTATCTTGTTCAAACACCGTTAATCTATTATCAATATCTCCAATCTTCTTGTCTCTTTATCTTCTTCTTCAATTTTTTGGAATCTCTCATCATAATTCAATATCATTTGTTGGATGTTCTCCACTTTTTCATCGGTTTTCCCTGTTCTTTGTTCAATGTTCTCAGTTCTTTGTTCAATGTTCTCTGTTCTTTGTTCAATGTTCTCTATTCTCTTTTCAATATTCTCTGATCTTGCTTGAATATTTTGAATTCCTTGCATAATCATCTGCAGAGTCACTTTTTCTTGTTCTTTTTCTTACTTTAACATTGTCTGTATTGAATGTTGTCCTCCAGATGGTGGAGAGGAAGAAGTAGAAGTTGAAGAACCAGGAGCTGTAAATTTCCTACTCATTTTGAGCAATTCAAAATCTTCAGGTTCATCTAAACCTTAATCCAATTGTGAAGTAACCAATTATAGTTCAAAATAAAAATAGTAGAAAAAAGCAGCCCAATAATAATAATAAAAGAAAAAAGAAAAAAAGGAGGACAAAATTTCTTCAGGTTCTTGTATACCTTAATCCAATCAATAGTTAAATAAAGAAAAAGACTTAAGAAAAAAAAGGAAAAGGAAAAAATTCTTCAGGTTCTTCAACACCTTAATCCAAATGAAAGGTCTCAAATAGAAAAAAAAGTGCATAAAAATAAACCAGAGAGGTAGATGAAAAAACAAAAATACCAGGAAGGGGCAGGGGGAGAAGGCTTTTAAGGCTTTCCCTTCAAAATAAAAAGCAAATGTAGAGATTGGACTTCCAAAAAAGAAAAAAGAAAAGAAAAGAAAAGACAAGCTCCAACAAAGCCAAAAACCCAAATAGTTATTACAAAAAAAAGATTAAAAAAAATACAATAAAGCTAGTGGGGAGGGATAGCACAACTTAGGAAAAGTAAAAAGGACACAATTCACTTTGTTTGATTATCCAAGGCTCTTATTATAACTCTCTTCTCCAAAAACTTATCACCCTTTTCCCCCTACGTTTCAAAACAAGACTCCAGCTGTTGATAGAAACCCAGAAGAGCACCTACAATAATACTCTCCCATGCTCTTCCCTCTATCTTATCAAATAGCAATGTCCTTGGAAAAGAGTCAGTTCTTTCTTAGGTTTGTCTGGTCACAGGGAAATAGAATATTTTCAAGCCTCTAGTTGGCAGTGTTACAAAGTTTCTTTGCTCTCACTTTCCCCTCCTTTTCCAAGCAGGATATAATAAGAATTAATAAAAAAAGAAAAAGATATTTTTTAAAAAATGAAATAACTAAAGGGAGCCTCTAGCCTAAAATATTACAAAATCAAAAAGGGGAAGAAAAAAATAGATATAAACGAAAAAAACCAATCCAGTTTCAAAATGCAAGATCATATATAGAAAATCCAACAATGAGAAAAAACAAAACAAAACATTACTTTGACATTCCTGTTTAAAATCGCCGCTTAATCACTTCTGTCAAAACTTTTACAAATTCTTTCTTTTCCTTAAGGTGTCCTTTCAGATCTTAGAATAAAAAAAAGTTCTCACCAAACCGGCACACTTTCTCTTTCCGTTCTCTTTCGTTTCGGAGCTGTCCCAACTTCAGCAGCTTTAATGGCTGCCTCTTTGCCGCTGGCAAGAAGAGCTTCTCCTGGATCTACCAGGGACTTTGCGGTATCCCTAGGATTGACAGGATGTGCTCTTCACTTTCACCATCTCTTTGGGATGGTTTAGATCCAATAGGACCGTCCAGGAGCAAAAATATCGGCAGTGATCTCAGACCTCCAAGATTGCATACCGTATCGTTGCAATGCTAGCTCCGCCCTCTCCTCGTTATACTTTGGAACTTCTGGTAGCAAATTATAATGTGCTCAGCCAGTGTCTATTGTAAAAGAACCATCTCCTCCTACCAACCTAGTTAAGGGAGAGGAGCAGTATGAGATCAAAAGAATTCTCAACTCAGATATCACAAGGGAAAATTACATGCCTAGTACTGTTGAAAGGCTACCTGTTATCAGACGCTGTGTGGGTGCTCCAGATGGTAGAACATCTTGGAGGTTAGGTAAGAGATTTCATACTAGGTACCCTCAACGTCTCCAATAAGGAGTGTGACAGTATAATTAGGTGGTAAGTAATAATGTGTATGTATGTTTATTGTTTCAGGTCTACCCTTCTTCAAGGGGGGAGGGTCAGCATGTCAAGACTGATTCAAATTTTCACCTATATTCCACTTTGCTAGCAGCTTGACAAAGAATTGGGGGAGGTGGATTGGAATGCAAGAGTGAGGGAAATGGCATCCAAGCATTGCTGATTCCTGCTTATAAAGAAAAGTCTCCATAAAATCACTGTGTGCTTGTATGCAGAAGAAAAATATCCCATTGATTTTGGCCAACACAGACACACACACACACACACACACACACACTCAGTTGAAAAACTGAGCCCACCTAACTTGCTTAGGAGATAGCTTCCAAGGAGTTTTTAAAGCTTCCAGATTTTTATGGTCAGTCCATACTTCAAATGGGTGTTTCGCTCCTTCCAGAAAGTGCCTCCAAGCCAGTAAGGCCCAACGGACTGCAAAAGCTTCCTTCTCCCAAATGGCCCATCTCCTTTCAGTGTCAGTCAATTTACGAGAGGTGTAAGCGCATGGTTGTAGTGTCCCCTTCTCGTTTAATTGAAGTAAGACCACCCCCACCGCCACATCGCTCGCTCAGCTTGGATCACGAAAGGGGCGTCCATGTCTGGCTGTTTCAGTACTGGTTCTGCAGCAAAAAGTATTTTAAGCTTTTCAAATGCAGCTTGGCACTCCATGGTCCAATTCAATGGTTGGCTGGGCTTTGGTTTCAATTCCCCCTTTGTTTTCAGGAGGTTGGTGATGGGCATGGCTATTTTAGCAAAAGACGGGATGAATTGCCGGTAAAAGTTGGCAAATCCAAGAAAACTTTGAAGCTGTTTACGGGTTCTTGGTGGGGCCCAATATGGCTCGCACTTTCTCTGGGTCCATCTCAGTGCCCTCGGGGGAGATACAATATCCCAAGTAGTCGATTTTTTCTTGATGGAACTCACACTTGGATAATTTGGCATACAAATTGGCGGCCCTCAGCTTGTGCAGCACAGAGCGTACCAGTTTCACATGTTCGTCTCTAGTCTCCATGTAGATAAGAATATCATCAAGGTATACCAGAACCCCCTTGTATCAATGTTCGTGAAGTACTTGATTGATCATTTGCATGAAAACAACAGGCACCCCCTGTAGGCCGAAAGGGAGAACATTGAACTGGAAACAACCCATGGGGCAATTGAACGCAGTCTTCCACTCGTCTCCCTTTTTAATCCGGATTCAGTAGTACGCCTCCCTCAAGTCCAACTTTATGAAAATCTTCCCCTTTGCCAGGTGGGCTAACATGTCCTTCATCAGAGGGAGGGGGTACTGCGTTCAGGTTTCTATAGTCAACCACCAGACGTTTGGAGCCATCTTTCTTCTCGCGGAACATCACAGGGGCCGCCACTCGAGGTCTGGCAGGTGTGATGAAACCCCGTTGCAAGTTCTTGTCGATAAATGGCCTCAGTTCCTCCAGCTCCCCCGGGGTCATCGAATACAGCTTCAGTTTTGGGAACGTCACCCCCAGTAGAAATTCAATACTACAATCGGTTGACCGATGAGGGGGGAGCTCCTCGGAAGCCTCTTCACTAAACACCTCTCTTAAATCCCAATACTCCTTCGGGATTTTCTCCTCCCCTTCCACGCATTCGGCACCTGTGGAAGCTGTCTTGGCCGGAACCTGCGGCTTCAGATGGGATTTCTCCTCCCCTTCCGGATAGGGTTGCTCCTCCCCTTCTGGTGGCCAATTGGTGCGGATACGTATCCACCCCTCTCTCCAGTTCAAATGGGGATTCCACTTCCGAAGCCAGGGTAGTCCCAATATTATAGGCTGTTCCATCCCAGGGGCCACAATAAAACACAGGGTCTCGCGGTGGTTTCCCATGGTCATCTCTAGGAGTTCCGTTATAAAACGTGTGGGGCAACCTCCTGCCACAGATCCATCCAGTTGGCAGAAAGATATGGGCGTTCTTAAAGTTCTCAGTCCGATGCCCATATCCTTAATTACTTTCATGTTAATTACACACCTCGTGCACCCCGAGTCCAATAAAGCCAACACCTCTCCCTCGGTCCCAGAGGTGGGCTCCCTTAACTTTATTGGGATGGTCATGGGCCCTTGGTTAGGACTTACCAGGACGTCATCTTCCGAGTCGGTCTCGCTCTCGTCGAGTGGGGTTGGAGGTCCCAGCTCCTCTCCCGCCAAAAGGGCAACCTCTACAACCTCTCTTGTCTTCAGCCCGGTCTCGCGAGGTTTGGTTGAGGGGTTTTCGGGCTTCCTCCCTGGGCCCCGCACTTTCAGTGGATCCGTCTTGACCCAACAATCCGCCATCCAATGGCCCTCCTTCCCACAATGGAAGCAGGCCGTGGTCTTGGCTCTTGCTGCCATCCCTCCCTTTTGGAAGGTGGAGGTCTCTCGGAGTCGTGGGGGAGCGGTTTTCTCCAGGCGGGACCTCCTCTGCATCTGCTTCGGGTTAGATCAATATCCACCTCTTCCGCCAGCAAGTACCACGATTGCAAATCACGTGGGTCCCTTCTGGAGATGCACGTGTGGTATATATTTTCATTTAAGCCATCTTTGTAGGCTTCTACCAGGGCCCCCTGGGACCAACCTCGGATGTGGTATGCCAGCTGCCTGAATTCTTGGGTGTAGTCTGCCAGCGATCTCCCCCCTTGGACTAGGTCCTCATTCTGATCCTGGCCCTTCTCTCTGCCAGAGGGTCCTCAAACCTTCTCCTCAATGCAGTCATGAAAACATTGAGGCTCCGCATTTGGGGGGAGTTATCATTGTACAAAGTCACCACCCAGTCTGCTGCCATCCCTTCCAGGGTTCTGGTAACACATCTCACTTGGGCTGCTTCAGAGGTGAACTCCCTTTCAAATTCTGCCATATAGCTCCTGACTTATACCAGAAAAAACCCCAAATCTCTGGGATTTCCTCCAAACTTCACATCTAGGGGGGGCAGGTGGCGTCTTCCAGGAATCACACCTATTGCTGGGGCTCCCCAGGCAGCCCCAGGCAGGTGGGTGGCTGCGCCGGCGTAGGCTGGGCTAGGGGGGTGGGGGTAGCTCGACTTCCCCGGGCTAACCTCGCTCCCTCTTCCCCCTCATACCTTGGAGCCATGCCGGGCCTCTCAGAAACGTCCATAAGGAATTTCCCAGCTTGATCCAGCCTGCATTCCATCTCCTCCCCCTCTTGCCACAGCTGTTCCCTCACACCTTTTCTTCTTACAGTGATTCTGGGAGGAGGGGGGTCTTCAAGGTCTCTCCAACCAACCCCCAATGACCATCTGGGCATCTCAGCTGGGGTTTCTTCCAGAGTCAGGTCAGCCAGCAGGTCAGCAGCCGGCATCTCTGGTAGCAGCATCAACTACCCCCCCCCCCCCCCGCAGCTCCCTGGTCATCTTCATCGCTGGCTGGAGACGACATGAGATGAAACCCCCTCGGAAGAAAAGTTGCTATTTTCTCTGGGTGGGTTGATGTGGGAGTTTCGGAATAATGTCAGTCTGTGCTCCCTTTAGATCCCAAGAAAGAAATACTCAGACTCCATGGTGTAGAGCAAAGTTATCCTTTTACTGGAAAATAAAGTGGAAATTACAGATCCAATTCCGAAACTGAGAAATTGGCGGGTAGAGCACATATACAAAGGAATAGAATTGCTCCCACCCCCCAAAATTCAAATGATTCTTCCAATTAAAATTTCTGAATATGATCATGTGGTCATCTCCAGGTGGTGATGAGGCTTATTGTCAGTTGACCTTGACATATTTTGATAAAAGTTCACAGTTGCGCAAAAGAGGACAGAGGCTAGCCAAGAAATGGAAAGTTAAAGAAAAGAATCCCCCCTCCCTTGCTAACCCAGCAAAGGAATGCAAAACACCTCCAGCCTTCTTCCCCTCCAAAGTCCCCCCTCCCACCGTTGTCATGACAGCCGAAAGAAGTAAATTGGCATAGCAACAGAGAAGCAACAGTGAGAAGACAGAATATACTTATTATGGAAGATATCTTGAGGCTGACACATTCTGATTTACACGAGACAAGGAACGAACATATTAAGCTAGTAGAAGCCATTTTTAAGAAATTGAGGGCAGCAGAGCCGTATGTGAACCTCTCTAAGCATGAGTTCCATCAAAACAAAATTGAATACCTGGAGTACTGGATGAGGGGATGGAGATGAACCCAGAAAAAGTTAAAGCAGTACTAAGAATGCCTATCCCACACCCCAGCATAAGGAAGCAGCTTCAAAGTTTCCTAGGGTTCACAAACTTTTACCAGTAGTTTATTCCTTCCTTTGCACAAATCACCCTACCCATCACAAATTTACTAAAAACAAAAGGGGAGAGAAAGCCCAAGCCACTGGAGTATCGAGCAGCATGCAAGAAATTGAAGCAGCTGTTCACAGCAGAACCTGTGCTAAGACACCTGAATCCTGATGGCCCCTTTGTAATTCAAGCATACTCTAGTGACCTGGCCATAGGAGCTGTATTGCTGCATGAAAAACACCAGGGAATCCTTCAACCCTGTGCCTATACCTCCAAAAAGCTAACTGGTACAGAATGGAGATGGGTGGTGTGAGAGAAGAAAGTTTATGCAGTTTGATGGGCATTGCAAACTTGACTTCCTAAAGGGGTCTGAATACCCATTTGAAGTATAGACAGACCACAAGAAGTTGGAAGCTTTAAAGACCCCACGGAAATTGTCCCCTAAATAAGCCTGCTAGGCACAATATTTCAATTGGTTTAATTTTCCCCTGCACTATATTCTTGGGGGGGGGGGCTTTTTAACAGATGCCTTGTCCAGATTACTGCAGTTCAATGATGTCAGACCTGAAATAGTCTGATGGTTATTCCCTCAATCCAATTGCCAGCAGCAGTAATCACAAGGGGTCAAGGGAAAACCGAATTGGATATTCCTTGTGAAATGCTGGACAAACTGAAAACTGCCTTAAAAGAGGATGAATGGCTAATAGCCTACAAAGAACAATGTTCCTTCAGGGACAGACTGGAATGGGTATGGGTAAAATTATATGTCCCTGCCCACCCCCCAAGCCATGATTTTATAGTCTTGCCATGACTCAAAGTCAGCAGGGCTTTGTAAAAACTGCCTTTAGTTAAGAGGCAAGTTTGGTGCCATCCCTCAAAAAAGACATCGAGAGCTATGTAGCCAACTGCCAAGTGTGTATTTCAGCAAAGAGATAGCCAGGGAAGCCCATGAGACTATTACAACTGGTGGCGAATCCCCATGTACCTTGGAAGGAAATCTCTATGGATTTTATAGTAGAACTGCCTGCAAGTACTAGGAGTGATTTGGGTGATTATCAACTTATTCTCAAAAGAAGTCTATTTCATTCCATATCCAAGATCTCATTGGTTCACACGTTGGCCAAACTCTGTGAAACATGTTTATAGACTCCCTTAATACATCATCTCAGACCGGGGATGGAGGGAGGGAGTACAATTTACTTTGTGATTTTGTTGTGAATTTTTGAAACTGATGGAACCATCCAGGGCTTAGGCTCCTCCCATCATCCCTAGACAAATAAGGTGTATGTGAGAGAGACAGTACCAAAACAATACCTCAGATACTATATTATTAACAAGACAATTGGACTGATCGTATGCCATTTGCAGAAGTGGCATATAATAACTTAGCACATAGCAGCACTATGTGTTTATTCCTTTTAGTGTAACTGTTCTGTACCTTAATTTGAATTCTTGAGATCCCCGCGCTTTGAATGGCCAAAGCGTGGGGCGATCGGATTGGTTAGGCGAGCCGCGCCGATTGGCTCGCTGAGAATCTCCCACAATTGGTAGATTCGAATCATGGGAGATTCAAAGCGGTGTCATTGGCCGCGGCCGCCGCAGCTTGGAAATAATAAGCCGCAAAGTTTTCCTAAGAGCCAGTTCGGTTCCTGACTTCAATAAAGAGCTTGATACAAAGTCACCGACTCGTGGCCTCCTTCCACGCGGACTTAACACTGGCGACGAGGATGGGATTCTTATCCTGAACCGAAGCACGTGTCCGACGGAAGCCAGCCAACCGATGAGATGGCCAGCATCGCGCCACCAACCCCCTTCAACCCCGCCAGCGAGGACTAGGAATCTTACACGGACAGATTCCACATGTTCCTCGAATGCAACAACCTGAAGGATGCCACTGGACCGAAGAAACGAGCCATCTTCCTAACGCACTGAGGGCCCGCAGTGTTTAAGATGGCAAAAGCGCTAGCCAAGCCCACCGATGTTACCGCGATGGATTGGGCTGACCTCGAGCCATTGCTCCAGAAACACTACGCTCCAGCCGTACCCATCCTCATCCGACGACACGAATTTTATCGGCGGGACCAGCAGTCGGGCGAGAGTTTCAGTTATTTCGTCGCAGAGCTGCGGCGCCTTGGAGGACTATGCGAGTTCTCCAATATGAACGAGGCCCTGCGGGACTGAATCGTGCTCGGCCTTTGGGACCCCATTCTCCAAAGTCAATTGATGGCCAAGGGCAACATCGCTCTCGCCGATGCCATCTCCGAAGCCGCGGCAGCCAAAGCAACCCGACAATCAGCAGACCGCATGAGGAGACCGAACGCCAGGGACTGCACCGCAAACAACCAACCTGCAAGGTCGACCGAGGCCCAACCTGAAACTACCACCCACCAGGGCGAACTCCACTCCACCTCGGGCACGTCAGACAAGGAGGAAGACATCCACCATCTCCAGGCAGGCCGCGACCAGCACAGCCGGCGGAGTCGTAAGTTGAGGACCGCGTGTGCCGGTTGCGGAGGCGACCACCCCAGATCCGAATGTCGGTTCTTCAACTCAGTTTGCCAGCACTGTGACAAAAAGGGCCACATAGCCTGCCTCTGCCGCCTCAAGAAAACCCACAGCCCCAGACGATGGGACCTGAGCGAGCGGAAATGAGAGAACACCCCCCCCCCAGGACCAGAGACCGCCCAGCAAACAACCGTTGGGAACAGAACGGATGAGCCCAACGAGGGGGCAACAGCCAGCGGAGAGAAGAGACACATCAAACGGTCACCATCGGCCACGCAACAACCACAGACATCAGAAAGGTCTACATGGAGAACTTCCGGTTTGCGTGGCTTCGGGGCAGCAGGAATTCGCGACAGCTCGCGATTCCTGCTGGCTAGCTGTCGAGGTACCCCCGATCCAGATGGGTCAGGGGGTTAAGGCTGCCCTGTAGGGACAGCTGAAGAGAGAGGGGAGCCGGCTAGGGAGGTGGGGGCATCGCAGACCCCCCCCCTTCTCCGGAAAAACCCCTTTTTCCCAAGGCGGTGGAGCGGCGGTCAGCAATGGCCGCCACGAAGATGCCAGCAACCGGGTAAGAACTGTGCTGGAGGAAGTGTGAAAAGTGAAAGTTCTGTCTGAGCCGGGTCAAGTAACAACTTTTAAATTGCCTGGAATTGAGCTGCTTGTTGCTGGAGGATACATTGTTTCCCTAAGAAGATCGAAAGCGGCGGAGAAGCTGTCAAAGGGAACTTTCTTTTTTTTATTTTTGTTTACTCTCCCATCCCACGGAAAAAGCAGAAATATTTGGATATATTAGACATTGAAAGTGGATTGCTTTGAAAGCTAAGCTAAGAGACAAAGGGATTTTTGGACATTGAAAAATTTAAGAAATTGGAAAATTTTTGCTGGAGGTATGGATTTTTGATTATTTAAAATTGTTATTGCAAGTGGGAAGGGAGAAAAAAAAAAATTGGAGCAGAAACTGAAAAAGGAGGAGACTGTCTAGAATGTCTTGGTGGATCCCAAAAGAAGATATATGGTAATTGGACCTCTTTGATTAAAAATTAATTTAGAAAGAGAAAGAGAAGAAGGAAGAAAAGTATTAACTTTTGGAACTTTTTTCTTTTTTTTAATTGCTTTTGATTGTCCTGGATTAAAAATACTTGTGGTTGTTTTGGAAAAAGTTTTCCCTTTTCATAATGGCATTGTCTGTGGATGAACTAGAGATTGACTATCAAAAATATAAAAAAGAAGATACTTTGGGCGCTTTGTTCCAATTCTTAGAAATGGCGTTATGTTCTGTTGAAAAGTTGATTATGCAGCAGAAGGACTGGGACAAGGAAGAAGAGGAAGAAGAAGCCATCTTTGATGAACAATGGGTTCCTTCCGGAGAGGAGGAGAAAAAGGATAAGAAAAAGGGGTTTTTAAGAATTATAAAAACAACCAAAAGAGAGAAAAATGAGCGAAAAAATGGAGGCAAGGTTAGAAAGCAAAGGAAAAGGAGCAAGAAAAGCGAAGAGAAAAAGCAAAGGGGTAGAAAGGGCAAGGAGAAGAATAAGCAAGAGAGAAAAGGGGGGAGGAGAAGCCTTAATGGGGGGAAGCAAGATTTAAAAAAAAAAAGTTTATTTAGAGACAATGGGTGAATTTAATTTAGATTAAAAGAGGGATTCTGGAGGGTATATAAGAGTGTGTTTTTATATGTATATTTAGAATAAAAAATTTATTATGTAATTTTAGAATCTTTTAAACAGAATCCCAAGAAAGATTTATATGTAGTATTTTTAAGTTAGGTAATGAGTTATAGATGTAACTCCAATTGTTGTACAGGAGAAGTATAGTAAAAGAAAAAAGATGAATGGATGTTTGGAAATAGAACAGACAAAGAATGTTGTTGAAAATGGTAATAATGGAAGGATATATATGCTTTTCTTTTGATTTTGTATATTGATAAAAGGCAATAAAATTTTAATTGATAAATAATTTGGATGGAAAAGAGAAGTAGGGACAAGATATGAAGTTAATATTATATGAAATATTAATATTATAATCTTGAAATGTTATGTTTTATTGGTCTATCATTATTATTTTTTTTTAGAAAAGAATTTATAAGCTGTTATGCCTTGATTTTGTGTGCATTGTTTTTAGAAAACTGATAAAAATGGTTTTTATATACATATATAAAAAAAAAAATGATAATAAGATATGGAAGGAGATTTAGGTTGAATATGATGTTTGAATTTGTGTCTGTGTAAAGAGTTTTAACCCGGGAACAGACAACCTTCAGAAAAGATCTTTTAGTTTTGTCTATGTTTTATGTTTTGTGTTTGTATGTTTGTGTATTATGCTTATGATAAAACTAACAAAATTTGTTTTTTATTAAAAAAAAAAAGGAAAAAAGAATCAATAAAACCTTGGAGGAATGTTAGATGAGAATAATTTAAACAAGCCAGAAAGAAAAGAATATGATGACTATAAAATGGATAAATATGGAAGAGAAATGAAATTGAATAGGAGTAAAGAGAAATAATGAGAAATTTGATGAAAGATATTTGTGTGTCCATATGGGGATGGGATAAATTGGAATTATGCTGTATAAAAATATTGTTTTGTTTGACTTGTAAGGACTTACAATATTAAGAGGTTTTATGTGTTTATGTATTTACTGGTTAATAATGTGTTGTTTTATCTTTAAAATTAATAAAAATTTGTTTCAAAAAAAAAAAGAAAGGTCTACATGGAGGTAGGCATCGAAGGCAAACCCTGTAAAATGGAGGTGGACTCCGGGTCCTACCTCTCAATGGTAGCCTGGCAAGAAATTAAACGCTTGGTGCCTACCATCCAGAGAAGGGAACTAGAAAACCAGAGATTAATCCTCAAAGACTACCAGGGAAACCGCATCCCTGTACTTGGAACAGGACAATTCACAGTGACCTACAAGGGGCACACCGAAAGACTTCCCTTGACCATCGTCGATCGAGACCGACCTAGCCTGCTGGGACTTCAATGGTTTGCACCGCTAGGCATCGCAGTCACGGGCATCGACCACATCTCCGAAGCCGACTGGGAGCAGCAACTGGCCCGGGACTTCCAAGAAGTGTTCGATGGCACCCTAGGCAAGTACCGAGGGCCCCCTATATCCTTCAGCCTAGACCCAAACGTTCCCCCAAAACGCCTAAAACCAAGGCGGGTCCCGTTTGCACTCAAACCAAAAATCGATGAGCAAATTGACAAGCTCGTCAAGCAAGGGGTCCTACAACCCATAGACCACTCCCGGTGGGAGACCCCAATAGTCACCCCAATCAAGCCTGATGGGTCAGTGAGAATCTGCAGGGACTATAAGGCCAGCCTAAATGGTGCCTTGCAGCAAAGCGCTTATCCCGTCCCAGTAGTGCAACATCTCCTACACTCACTGGGAGGGGGCAAAGTTTTCGTGAAACTCGACCTGGCCCAAGCATACCAGCAACTGCCGGTCGACAAGGAAACTGCAGAGGCACAAACCATAGTCACCCACCGGGGAGCCTTTAGATGTAACCGACTCCAATTTGGAGTCAGCGTGGCGCCTGGAATTATCCAGAGCCTCATGGAAAGACTCTTACAAGGCATCAAGGGGGTGGTACCATACTTCGACGATGTACTAGTATCGGCAACCAACCAGGCCGAACTAGAGAGTCGCCTAAGGGAGGTGCTAACGAGATTCAAAGAAACCGGGCTTAAAGTGAAGAGGGAAAAATGCCAGCTGTACACAGAGCGGGTCGAATTCCTAGGATACCTCCTAGACCGACACGGCATTCACCTCACCGACAAAAAAATTAAAGCCATCAAAGAAGCCCCCACACCCAGGTCAAAAACAGAACTGCAGGCGTTTCTGGGGCTACTTAACTTTTATAATGTCTTCCTGCCCCAAAAGGCGACCGTGGCGGAGCCTTTGCATAGGCTTTTGGACAAGGCAGCTACCTGGACTTGGGGGAAGCCGCCTTCAGGAAAACCAAGGACCTGCTCACTTCAGATGCCATCCTAATCCAGTACAACGAGATCCTACCACTAGCCATCACATGCGACGCATCACCCTTCAGCATCAGCGCTGTCCTCAGCCACACTCTCCCCGACGGAAAGGAAGCACCCATCGCGTTCTTTTCAAGGACCCTCACCAAACCGGAGCGGAACTACAGCCAGCTGGAGAAAGAGGCTTTGGCTATTGTCGCCACAGTAAAAAGGTTTCACGAGTACCTCTACGGCCAGACGTTTACCATCATCACTGACCACAAACCGCTGCTGGGAATACTCGCAGGGAACAGGGCCACCCCAAACATGCTGTCTCCCAGAATGACAAGGTGGTCCGAATTCCTGGCCACCTACAATTACGGGCTCACACACCAACCCGGTAAGACTATCTCCCATGCGGATGCCTTAAGCCGCTCACTGTTACCTGAACCAGACACTGACCCAGCACCCACGACGACCACCCTCAGCATAGAGACTCTACCCAACCTACCCATAACCACGTCAGACATTGTCTGAGAAACTAATAAAGACAAACGTCTGGCGCGGGTTTTGCATTGGGTAGAGAAAGGGTGGCCGGAAAAGGACAACGACGAGACTTTTAGGACATTCCGGCAAACGGAACTCTCGTTACTAAAAGGGTGTATTCTATGGGGGGATAGGGTGGTCATCCCAGAAAAACTACAAGGGAAGGTTCTGGAACTGTTACACGAGGGGCACCCGGGCATCGTTAGAATGAAAGCCTTGGCCAGAAGTTATGCTTGGTGGCCAGGGATGGACAAACAGATCGAGGCCTGGTTAGCAAGGTGTCAACGATGCGAGGAAACTAGACCAAGCCCACCCACAGCACCCATCCTAGAGTGGGAAACCCCCACGGGACCTTGGTCTAGAATCCACATAGATTTCGCCAGGCCTACAAAAGGACACACTTTCTTAATAACCGTAGACGCTTACTCCAACTGGCTGGAGGTAAGCAACATGAGAACAACCACCACGGAAGCCGTGACCAAAGAACTCTGCAAACTCTTCGCAACACATGGCCTCCCAGACGTCCTCGTGTCCGACAACGGGCCCCAATTCACCTCGCTGGAATTCGAAAAATTCCTAGCGGAAAGAAGCATGCGACACACACTGACAGCCCCGGCACATCCGGCGGCGAATGGAAGGGCGGAACGGATGGTTCAATTCACAAAAAAAGCCATCCAGAAAATAGACCACGGGGAGATCCAGGACAAAATAAATAAATTACTCTTCATACAGCACATAACCCCGAACACCACAACAAATAAAAGCCCGACAGAACTGCTAATGGGGAGGAAAATAAGGTCCCCACTCGATAGACTACACCCCACTTACAACCCAGAGAAACCCCCAGACTCCACCAGCAAACACCGAACCTTCGCACCAGGCGACGCCATCTACGCGAAGAACCTAACCGGAGACCCATTATGGGTACCAGCAATCATAACATAGTTAACAGGCCCACGCTCGTACCGGCTACAAACAACCGACAGACGAGCGTGGAAACGCCACATCGATCAGTTAAGATCGAGGACTGCCACACAAGACACCACCAACACGCAACCAAACAAAACCAACCCCCTCAACACAAACCAAGAGGGGAGGGGATACCCCGGGAACCAAAACCCAGAAGAAAGAAACCAGCCATACTCACCAACAAGCAGCCAGCACGAAACCTCACCAGGAAGAGACAGCCAGGCCAGCTCAACCAACCCGGGAAGACCGAGCGGGAGCGGCGAAACCCGCAGCTCAACCAACCCAGGTAGCCCAGGAGGGAACTGCGGAGAGCGGTCTGGCCAGACATACCAGGAGGTTCCCACAACGGAGTCCGGAGAAACAGAGACCCCGACCGAACCGGCCAGGATCCAACCTACGACTGACCTGCGCAGGTCCAGTAGGCAAAGACGGAGCCCCGCCTACCTACGGGACTATGCTATGTAGGACCAAACCAAGAGGGGAGGGGTGTTCTGTACCTTAATTTGAATTCTTGAGATCCCCGCGCTTTGAATGGCCAAAGCGCGGGGCGATCGGATTGGTTAGGCGAGCCGTGCCGATTGGCTCGCTGAGAATCTCCCGCGATTGGTAGATTCGAATCGCGGGAGATTCAAAGTGGTGCTCTTGGCCGCGGCCACCGCGGCTTGGAAATAAAAAGCCGCAAAGTTTTCCTAAGAGCCAGTTCGGTTCCTGACTTCAATAAAGAGCTTGATACAAAGTCACCGACTTCTGGCCTCCTTCCACGCGGACTTAACAGTTACCTCAAACTAGGACTTTGTTGCAATTCCTGAGCTACCTGGGGGGGGGGAGAAAAAAAACCCTCACTACTACAGTTGATACAACTGCAAAATATGTGGCTACAAAGCGCTAGAGGAAGCAACAGGAAGCCTACAAGCGGCAAGCCAATAAAAAGCCCACCAAGCCAAAGGAATTTAAAGTAGGGAACAGTGTATAACTTTCCACAAAATACATACGATCTGCCCAACAGTCCAATAAATTGAGCCCTAAATACATAGGTCCCTTCCCTATTAGCAAAATTATCAACCCAGTCACAGTGCAATTAGAACTGCCAAAGAACCTGAAAAGAATCCACCTCATGCTTCACTCTAGACTACTGAAACCAGAAATCACCTCCCCATTTTGCCTACTTCCCCCAACAACATCCCTTTCTGTTTTCATAGAGAAGGAACAACATTTCAAGGTCAAACAAATATTGGGCTCTCAAAAGGCAAAGTGCAATATCTAATTGCATGGAAACATTTCCCAGTCTCACAGTCCAAATAGGTTGACAGATGCCATGTTCAAGCTGCCCAACTTCTACATTCCATCCACCAGAAATACCCTAACAAATCCTGAATGCCTAAAGTCATTTAAATGCCTACTTAAAATGTTTTATCTTTCTTTTCCAGGACTAACACCTTTGAAAAGTGAGGCCAAATGTCAGTTGCCTATCTTTGCTTTCTTTGAACCTCATTAGCAACTGCCGTAATCAGGGGGTGAGGGAGTATTTGGGAGGGGAAGAATGCTGGAGGTGTGAAAGAATGCTGTGGGAAATTGGGGAGTATGGACACTGACAGGAACCAGAAGTTCCAAACTGAGCCATCTTCCTGCCTTCAAGGACACCTATCCTGGGAAAAGAATTTACCACAGTGCCAGAGGCACCAGGTTCCCAAAACATCAGAACAGGACCTGATTGAACTATTCTCCCAGGGGGAAGGGTTTTGGACATTGGGATTGCTTTCAATATATGATTTTTACATGTTTTTCTTCAGAGCTTGCCTTGTTCACACTGTACTCAGCATCTCTTGTAAAAGTAACTTTTCTCTAACACCTATGGAGTCAAGGGTTGTTCTTTCCTAGGGAACTAACTGTGGCCATCCTGACACCCATGTTATCACAGTCAATGTCCAGTTTGCAGTCTGCAGATTGTGTGGATAACAGACCCTTAGTTCATGCCTTATCCATCTCTGCATTCTTTTGGGTTGGATGGTTATGTTTCACTCTGCAAACCAGCATGGATTTGGTTCTCAAACCCACCCACCCCCTTGGCCTCTGGCATGCCGATCTCCGGCATTCCAGGTGTCAATGTCAGGCTGGCAGGTTGTGATGTGAAACTAACAGAATGGCAGACATGACATGCTGCCCCTCCAGAAAAAGGGATTATCTTTAAAACCAAACATATAGGGGAAAGTGATAGTCATAGCATATATTTATGTTTCATTTGAGCTTATTGATATATTTATCATGAAACTGATTGGTTAAGTGAAAAAAGGGAATATGGGAAGCCTCTACCAACTCAGTGTCTGAGGAAGGGAAATCTTTCCATAAGATTTCTACAGTACTACAGATCCGTTTATGGAGTCTAAAGTCAAGAATTTCTTTAACTTCAAAATGTTGTTCTCCTTGTATTATGATTGGATGGGGAGCTCCAGTAAAGAAAAGATGGCAAGAAGGAAACAGGTATTAGGAGAAAAACAGAGCTGCTTAACTCATTCTTTCCATCAGTCTTCACACAAAAAGAAACAATAGCCCAACCTACCAATAACATAACTGTAAAAGACAGACAAGAAATAGAAATTAAAATAAGCAAGACAATGATAAGGGAACACCTGTCTGACCTTGATGAATATAAATCACCAGGACCAGATAGATTACATCCCAGAGATCTGAAGGAGCTGGCAGATGTTATCTCAGAATCTTTGTATCATAGGTTTAAAAAATATTGGAGCACTGGGGAATTACCAGAGGATTGGAAAAGAGCTGATGTGGTTCCTATCTTCAAAAGAGGGGGAAAAATAGATCCAGGAAACTACGGAACAATCAGTCTAACATCAATACCTGGGAAGATACTGGGAAAAATAATAAAAAAACAGATATGTGAGCATCTAGAAACAAATAAAATTATAACTAGTAGCCAATGCGGTTTGTTGCCAAATCAATATTATTTCATTCTTTGACAAAGTGACTTAATTACTAGACCAGCAAATTGCTGTGGACATAGTATATTTAGACTTCAGTAAGGCACTTGACAAAGTACACCATAACCTACTTCTTGGTAAGCTAAAAAAATGTGGTATAAAAAGCATCACCACCAGATTGTATTTGTAGCTGGTTGACGAATCATACTCGAGTAGCCCTTTAAAAAATTTTTTTTTAATTGGTTTTCTATTGAATACATTTCTTAATGCTTAATAAACATCATGTTGTGTGGATATTTAATTTGCTTAACAAAACAAATTTACATTCTTAATCTCTACCCCTTTTTTCCAACCGTTGGTAAAATAAATCCCATTTTTGATAATATTTTGCATCTTCTTTCTGTTTCATTTTCAATGTCAATTTATCCATTTCTGCACAATCTAGTATCTTCCTGACTACTTCTTCATCTACAATATATCTCCATTTTTCCAGTATTGTATAAATATAATCCTCACTGATATTAAGACATGTAATATTAAATACATACTTTTATCAATTTTTCTGATATTATACCTAATAAAAACAGTTCAGGTTTAAAATCTACATGTTACCCTATCATCTTAACTAGCCACCTGTATATCTATGCCCATTTTTTTTTGCTTTGGCACAAGTCCACCACATATGATAAAATGTGCCCCTTTTTTGTTACACTTCCAACATTTACTAGATATATTTTTAAACATTTTAGCTAACCTAACAGGTGGTAAATCTATAAAACATTTTATATACATTTTCGTTATAAGAAAATGTATTGTCATTGTTAATTTATAGTTCCTTTCCCATAGGTTTTGCCATTTCTCTAGTTCTATATTATAACAAAAAAAAATCCTGTTGTACCATTGTGTCCTTTATTTGTTTATTTCCCATTTTCAAATTCAGTAAGAAATTATATACCTTCTTCATTAGTTTTTCATCAGAGTTCAATAGTGTTTGATCAAAAGGTGTTTGTACTTTATAAAAACCATACTTTTTCATGTCTGAATCATATCTAGGTTGTATTTGCAATTGTAGCCACCATGATAGTATAATGCCCTTGGTTTTCTAGCTCTTGCTTCAATTTTAATTTCCCTTCATTGTCCAAAATGTCTTTATAAGTGACATTTTTTTTCAAATTTCACCAAATTCAGATATGTAAATACTTCTGTTGATGACAGCCATTATGGGATTTCCAAATGTATTTTAGGTTTTATTCTTTCCCGTACAATATTAATGAATTTTCTTATATAGTGATTTTGGAAATATCTGTGGCTTTTATTCTTCTCATACCATAAGAAGGTGTGTTAATCATGTCCTTCTGAATATAACTATCTCTTGTGCCTAAGGGTTATCCATTTTTTTAACCATGTTATCAAATAAGCTTGGTTATATATTCTGATTGAATGTGTAGCATGTGTTGTGTCTCCTTTGCAAAAGGGAGGGGAGAAAAAAAACGACCTGTTCCAATCAGTGTGTAGCAGTGTAGCATGGGGGGAGGAGGGAGAAGAGAGAGAGAGAAAAAAATTCTATTGATTCCTGTGCATGTCTTCTCACTTTTCGCTAAGTGAAAACATGTGGAGGGGGAGCAGAGCTCTTCCCAAGGAAGAAGAGTACAATTTGAAGGTTGTCAGCAAATATACACACAACATGGCCAGTGAAAGATACACTGATCACTATGTATTTTCAGGGCAGCAAGAAGACTCGGGAAGAGCTCCGCTCCCCAACATACACACACACACATTCATGTTTACACTTAGTGAAAAGTGAAAAAAAATCACCTGCAGGGCAGCCACATCCCTTCATTAACCTGTTTTCCATCTCTATTCTCCACTGCATGTGCAGGGCAAGAAAAGAAGTCTGTGGGACTAGGGTAAAAAAAAAAAAAAGATCATGTCAGAGCATTTGCAGTGTGACTACCATTATGAGACAACCCAGAAGCAAAACACAGAGACTTAGACATTTAACAGTGGTTCTGTTATACAACAGTTATATACAGAAATATATGTGGTAGGCAAATACAAGTAAGCAAACTTCTTAACACAGAGAACTCTGCAATGAATACTGGACACAAGAAGAGAGAACACACCCTCTAATGGTTGCATTTATATAAATACTTCTTAAAGGGATAGAACCCATCCCCAGTCTTAAAGGGAAATACCCACACTATGCTGATTCATTCTTATTGCATCAGCCACATCTGGTCAGCTTCACTGCTGGTCTGCTCTTAAATCCCAAGACCTTCCAACTTCTCACAAAAAAAATAATAAATCTCACAAAGTTCGAAGGTCTGAACTTTTTACCCTAGTCCCATAGACTACTTTTCTTGCTCTGCATGCGGCGGCAGAGAATGGAGCTGGAAGGCAGGTTAGTGAAGGGATGTGGCTGCCTTGAGGGGTGAGATGGAGTAAGCATTTGGCATGGATGGCCTGGCTGAAAGGCACTCAGGTAAGCTGGTGTGGGTTTTGTGGGGCAGCTCTGCACCCCACCTTTTTTGTCTGGGTCAAGTTTGTTTTTTATTTATATCTGTAAACATTTTGAACACAGTATATTGTCTGGGCATACAATTTTACAAAAGAAAAGAGAGGGGGGGAAGAAATAGTAACATATAAGCTAATAACAATAGTAATGGTACAACAGAATGATTTTAACTATAATGTTTAATGTTCCCTTTTATTTGTATCTATTTCATGTATTAATAATCATATTTATATTTCTATATCAAATGCATGCTTGACTAAATAAATAAAATAAATATTTATAATTATGTTAGCTTATTTGTAATCTGATTGATTATATCAGTATACCTATAGTGATAAACAGTCATATTTAATTTATATATAGCAATACTCTTTCTTCATCTAATTTCTACCTCTTATCTCTAACCACTCATAAAATCTATTCCATGTTAAGTAATACTCTGTTATCTCCTTTATCATTTATTTTCAGTGTCAATCTATCCATCTCTGCACAATCCAATATTTTCTGCATTATATTTTCATCTGATGGGGTATTCTCATTTTTCCAATATTGTACAAATACAATTCTTGCTCTGACAATACATATAAAATTAAATATATAGTCCCTTTATCATAGTTTTCTGGTATTATACCTAACAAAAATATTTCTGGTTTCAAATCTATATGCTGCTTGATCATCTTTTCCAACCATGTGTGTACTTTCTTCCTATATTTTCTTGCTTTCATACACATCCACCACATATGATAATAAATACCTGGGGTCTGGTTACACTTCCAACATTTGGCAGATGTGTTGTTAAATATTTTTGCTAGTCTTGCCAGTGGCAAGTGGCACCTATAAAACATTTTATAGAGATTTTCCTTATATGCAGTAGCCATTGTCAGTTTGTAGTTCCTATCCCAAAGTTTTTGCCATTTTTCTAGTTCTATAGTATCGCCAAAGTTTTTTGCCCATACTATCATTGTTTCTTTAACTTGTTCATCTTCCATTTTAAAGCTTAATAAATAATTATATTTTTATCAGTCTTTCATCTGTCCCTAATAACATCTTATCAAGTATTGTTGGTTCTTTATAAAAACCCTATGTTTTCTCATTTTTCTCATATCCCGATTGTATTTGCAAGTGTGGCCACCAAGCTAAGCCTACCCCTTGACTTTGTAATTGCTATCTAGTTTTAAGTTCACCATTCTCATTTAGAATATAATATCTTTATATATATATCTTTATAAAGTACAATTTTTCCAAGTTAATATTTGGATGTATCAATGCTTCCATTGTAGAAAGTCAGACTGATATTTTCCTACAATTTTGTAATTTGATTTTTTTCCCATACCAAGAATAAAGCATTCCTCAGATAATGTCTTTGAAAATATCTATGTACAGTACTCCTTCCGTACCATAGAAAAGAATGGCATCCTAATTGAAGATCGTGTCCCTCCAGTAATAATAGTCTTCTATGCCTCAAATTTATCCATTCTTTTACCCATTAAGTACAGATACCTGATAATACCAATCTGGTAGCCCAAAACTCCCATTGCGTTTAGGCTCCTGTAACATTTTCAATTTTATTCTTGCTTTTTTCCCTTGTCAGATATACTTCAAAATTGTTTTAAGTCTTCAAAATACTTTTTCTCTAGTTTTAATGATATTGCTTGAAATAAGAAAAGTAGCTTTGGTAATAAATTCATTTTTATGGTAGCTGTTCTCCTCATCATTGATAGTTGTAAATTCTTCTATTTCTCCAAATCCAATTTAATTTGTTGCATTAATGTTGTGTAATTATCATCTTTAATTGTTGCACATCTTGCTGTTAAATAGATACCTAAATATTTCACTTTCTTTACGATTTGAAGGTCTGTTTTCTCCGTCAGTTCCTTTCTCTGTTTATCTGTAAGGTTTTTTTTACTACCGTGTTTCTCACTTAATAAGGCCGGGCCTTTTTTTTTTTTTGAGCCCTGAAAAAAACGGCTAGGCCATCTTTTCGGGGGTGATTTAATTCCTCCCCCTTTCATCCTCATCTAGAGTGCCATTGGAGCTTCCGCTGCCATTTGAAGCTGCCACTGCAGTTTGGAGTGCCGTTGGAGCTGTTGCTGCCATTTGGAGCTGCTGCCGCCGTTTGGAGGGCCGCCGCCATTTTATGATTTTATGCCTAGAAAACATGCTGGGTCTTCCTATTGGTGGAGGCCGTATTGTTGGAGAAACACGGTATTATTTTAGTTTTTTCTTTGTTTATTTTCAATCCTGCAACTTCTCCATATTCTTCGATTTTCCCTATCAATCTAGAGCCAGTTTCCCATGGTTCTTCTAGTATAAAAACTAGATCAACTGCAAATGCTTGTAGTTTCTATTTTTCTTTATTTCCATTCCTTTTATTTCTGGATCCTGTCTAACATTTCTAGTTAAAACTTCCAGTGTTAATACAAAAAATAGTGAGGATATGGATAACATTAAGAAAGCGTAGGTTGTTGACATTAGAAGGGCATGATTTGCTGTTGGGCTGGCATGCTTTTTTATGGTATAAGGGAACTAAAACACAGGGTTATTTTAGAAGACATTATATGCGGGAGTCTTTGTGGTTAAACTGGGAGAAGATAAAAAGACAATGTTATTTGAAAATTCCAGTTTGGTTATCGACTATTGAAGCATTTTCCTATCCTATAATTTATAAGAAGGAACAAACAGTTAGATATGGGGAACTTTTGGATGAAAAGGGTGAACTTAAATCAATACAAAACTTAGAGGAACAAGGTATAAAGATGAATTGGTTTTCATATGCGCAAATACATTCAAGATATGATGAAGATTCTAAAACGGAGGGATTCTATGATGAGCAGACTGATTTAGATAAGAACTTGATGGGTACTGATGAGAAGGTGATTAAAAAATTATATGGTTATTTACTGGGAATGAAATTAGAGGAAGAACAAGTCAAAGAAACTATGATTGTTTGGGGGAAGAATTTTGGATATGGGATTGATCTAGAGAAATGGCAAAAATTGTGGTCTCAAAATTATAAAATAACAATGTCAACAGCATATAAAGAAAACTTCTATAAGATGTTTTACAGGTGGCACTTTCCCCCGACAAGAATAGCAAGAATGTTTAAGAACAAATCTGAAAAATGCTGGAAATGTCATCAGATACCCGGCTCGTATTACCATATGTGGTGGACTTGTGAGGACGCTAGAAAATATTGGACTATAATTCGCATGTGGTTGGAAAAAATGACAAAGAAACACATAGACTTGAAACCAGAGATCTTCTTATTGGGAATTTTACCTGATATATATAGTAAAGATTTGAAGTACCTGATTGTAAATGTATTAACAGCGGCTAGGAATGTATTTGCTAAAAATTGGAAGAATGAGAAAATACCATTACAGGAAGAAATTATTAAGAAAATATTGGAATGTGCTGAGATGAGCAGATTGACATTTGAAATTAGAGAGCAAGAGGATAAACAATTTTATGAAATTTGGGATTTTTTTTATCAATGGTTAGATGATAAAATACGATAATAGAATATTTAGAATGCTAGACAGTAAGGAATATCTTTATTTTGCTATTATTTTGTTAGTTGACATTATATTTATAAAGGGTTTTTTAGGATTGATTTGATATGATTATATGATTTGTTATAGAGTAAACTGGTTTAAAGTATTGTTAGCTCATAAAGCATGAATGATTAAAAATATAGTCAAAAACTTCTTTTTTTAGTGATATTAGGATATATAAGTTTGGATTGACAATATGAGTTGTTATGTAACATAACTGTAATTGAGACTACAGAATGAATGCACAAAAATGATGAACCAACTGACACACTGGATGTACATATGAGAGTTGATGTTTTTATGTTTTGTTTGTCTTGTTTGTTTGTAGAAAATTAATAAAATCTTTTTCAAAAAAAAAAAATAGTGGGGATATTTCTTGATGGGATGGTTGTCTCAGCATTCTGCTGCCCAATGGCCTTTTTTTCCACACTTGAAGCAGATGAAGGAACATTGTGGCTGGGCTTGGCTTCTAATTATCTTTCTCTTTCTCTCAGAGAGGATCTCTTCCACGCCTTGCCACCACAATACTTGTTTTGGTCAATCTCCACTGTTGTGAATGAATAAATGTTAAATAAAGTTATCTTGAGCTTGAAGTCAAGTGCAGGGTTCTGGCCCTGCACTTCTGATTGGCTGTTAATGGCAAGATCGGATTGGTCCATTCAGGAGAATCTGATTGGCCATTAACAGGCCATTCTCATTGGTTAACGGAGCTAGCGCTCCCGGATTGCTATTGGTTGAATAGTTAATAAGCTGCCTATATAAGGAAGGCTATAGCAGCCATCCAGTTTGAGCTGTCACACCATGTAAATAAAGAGTTTGAAGTTCACTGTTTCTACCGGCTCGTCTCTGTTATTCACACCCATGCTCCAGACCTAACACTGGCGACGAGGATGGGATTGGATGACATCAGAGCCAACTAAAACAACGACGAAGACAACCAAGCATGTGGCTGAAACGCACAACGGCAGAACCATGTCTGGCGGCGTAGTACCACCCGCTCCATTCGACCCAGTGCAAGAGGACTGGGAGTCCTACATGGACCATTTCCAAATGTTCTTGGAAACAAATAATCTGAAGGATGCCACAACCGGGAAGAAACAGGCAGTATTCCTGACGCACTGCGGGCCGACCATATTCAAGATGGCCAAGGCGCTAGCAAAACCGGGTGAAGTGAAGGCCATGGACTGGGACGTCCTCAAACCGCTACTAAGGGCCCACTATGCATCAACCGTTCCAACGCTCGTAAGACGGCACGAGTTCTACCAAAGGAACCAGCGTAAAGGAGAAAGCGTTGCCAATTTCATTGCGGACCTCCGAAACTTGCGAGGCCTCTGCGATTTCGCTGACCTAGAAGAGGCTTTGAGAGACCGAGTAGTCCTAGGATTAGATGCTCTAAACGTGCAGAGCAAAATAATGGCTAAGGGTGACATTAGCCTTGCCGATGCCATCGCTGAGGCTACAGCAGCGGAAGCGACCAAAAAGTCGGCTGCTCAACTACGCCGAAATCGCGCTCCGACACACCAACCAGCCAGTGAACTTTCACCAAAGTCTGAAGGACAGCTCTCGACGGCCCACCATGAGGACCTTCTCTTTGCCGTCAGACAGCGATGAAGAAGAGGTCCATCGACTGCAGTCCGATCAGGACCGTTACCCGAAGTCCCAGCAACCGTGCGCTGGCTGCGGGGCCAACCATTACCGCTCTGATTGCAAATTCTGCGACGCACTCTGCCATGAGTGCGGGAAACGAGGCCATATCGGACAGGTCTGCAGAAGTCTCCTCGGACCCAGCCAGACCTCGAAGGGGGCCAATTTTCGCCAATCGACAGGAAACCATCCTGTAAGGTGAGAACCAGCAAACCATTCTTACAGAAACTGACCCATGAATCGCCTAACGAGGCGAGAAGAGGCTCACCAAACAATCACTATCGGTCATGCCTCTTCATTGGATGCCAAGAAAATTTGAGTTAAAGTTAAAATTCGAAAATCAGCCTTGCCAAATGGAAGTTGACTCAGGATCGTCTCTTTCAATGGACTCCTGGAAGACCCTCAAGCAACTCATCCCTACTATCCGGCACCAAGACTTTCAATTCTAAAGGCTCGTGCTAAAAGACTACCAGGGGAACCGGATTCCAGTCGTAGGATCCAGTCGAGTCCGGGTTTCGTTCAAGAACTGCACAACATACTTACCTTTGATGGTGATCGACAAGGACCGGCCTAGCCTGTTAGGCCTACAATGGTTCGCACCACTCGGCATTGAAGTGGCAGGCATTAACCAAATCAGCGGCAGTGACTGGGAGGAGGACCTTGCCCACGAATTCAAGGACGTCTTCACGGAAAAGCTAGGCAAGTACAAGGGGACCCTGATATCCTTTAGCCTTAATCCAAAAATAGCTCCCATCCGCTTTAAGCCTCGTCGAGTTACGTTCGCACTAAAGCCGAAAATCGACGAACAGCTTGATAAGTTGATAGCCCAGGGAGTGTTAAAGCCAACTGATCACTCCCCATGGGAAACCCCAATCGTGACACCAATTAAGCTGGACGGCTCCATTAGAATTTGTGGGGACTACCGAGCCACCCTAAACCACGCCCTGCAACAAAATCCATATCCGGTACCGGTGGTGCAACACCTCCTCCATTCCCTGGGGGAAGGAAAAATCTTGCTAAACTAGACTTAGCTCAGGCTTATCAGCAACTGCCGGTTGATGAAAAAACGGCACAGCCACAGACTATTGTAACGCACTGGGGTGCCTTTAAGTGTACGCGGCTCCAATTCGGAGTCAGTGTAGCCCCGGGGATCTTTCAGAGCCTAATGGAGAGATTTTTGCAGGGGATCAAAGGCATTGTCCCCTTTGACGACGTGCTCATTGCTGCCCCCACTCCAAAAATCTTACGGGATCGTTTAAGACTGGTTTTACAAAAATTCCAAGAAGCAGGCCTTAAGGTGAAGAAAAATAAGTGCAAGCTGTGTACAGATCGTGTTGAATTCTTAGGGTACTAAATTGACAGTCAGGGTATTCACCCTACCGATAGCAAATTGAGAGCAATAAAAAACGCTCCCAGACCCCGGAACAAGGCTGACCTCCAGGCATTTTTAGGCCTCATCAATTTCTATAATGTATTCTTGCCGCACAAGGCGACTGTTGCGGAACCTTTACATCACTTACTAGATAAAAAAGCCAATTGGGTATGGGGTCACAGAGAAGAGCAGGCGTTCCGTAATGTGAAAAAACTACTGACTTCTGACACTGTATTAATGCAGTACAATGAAACCTTACCGTTAAATATCACATGTGATGCATCGCCTTTCGGAGTGGGCGCCATTTTGAGCCATGTATTGCCTAATGGTAGCGAAGCCCCTGTTGCTTATTTTTCAAAAACACTCTGGAAAACCGAGCAAAATTATAGCCAGATCAATAAAGAAGCCCTGGCAATTGTATCGGCTGTTAAAAGATTCCATGAGTACGTGTACGGCCGGGCTTTTACTATAGTAACTGACCACAAACTGTTGCTGGGGATAATTGCTGGGGATAAGCCAACTCCCTATATACTTTCTCCCAGGATGACCCGCTGGTCAGAATTCTTGGCTGCCTACAATTATCAGCTACAATACCGCCCCAGTAAAGCCATTCCCCACGCCGACGCGTTGAGCCGTGCACCACTACCAGAAACCATCAACGATCCCGCGCCAACAATAACAATGTTGCAAATTGAGACACTTCAGACGCTGCCATTAACTGCCCGTGATATCACGAGAGAAACAAAATGCGACCCCATCCTAGCACGAGTCCTCACGTGGGTAGAACGCAGATGGCCATTGGACCAAGTACCAGACAACTTCGTACCATTCAAAAGTCGTCAAACAGAGTTGTTTTCTCAACAGGGCTGTATCATCTGGGGCGATAGAGTCGTTATCTCAGAATGACTCCAACAGGCACTACTCAGAACTTTGCACGATGGCCACCCTGGCATCGTACGCATGAAGGCCCTCGCATGAAGCTATGCATGGTGGCCAGGAATTGACAGACAAATCGAATCGTGGGTCAAAACTTGCCAAAGATGCCAAGAAGTAAGCAACGCTCCACCAAAGGCAACCCCAACCGAATGGGAGACACCGCGGGGACCCTGGTCCCATATCCATCTAGATTTTGCTGGGCCGACCAAAGGCCACACATTCTTGTTAACCATCGACACCTTCTCGAATTGGCTTGAGATTCACCGAATGAGGAACACGACCACCGAAGCGGTCATCAAAAGAATGGAAAGACTGTTTGCAACCCACGGATTACCAGACATTCTGGTACCCGACAACTGGCCCCAATTTACCGCACTGTCTTTTGAACAGTACCTGGCTGATCGCAGTATCCGACATGCGCTCACTTCGCCTGCACACCCTGCAGCCAACGGTAGGGCTGAGCGCATGGTACAATTTGTCAAGAGAATGCTACAAATAATAGAGTACGACAACATCAACGAGAAAATCAACCGAATCCTTTTCCTACAGCACATCACACCTCACAGCGTCACCAACAAAACTCCCATCGAGCTGCTAATGGGACGTAAGCTCCACTCCCACCTCGACCGGTTACACCCAGCCTATGAACCAGAAAAACCACTCAGATTCAGCGGCCGACGCCGTACCTTCCAGGTAGGCGATTTAGTATTCGCTAAAAACTTATCGGGCGATCCGCTGTGGGTAGAAGCGACGGTAATCCGCGTAACCGGCCCAAGATCATACCTGGTACAGTGCCCTGATGATAGACTTTGGAAGTGCCATATCAATCAACTACGATCGTGGCTGCAGTCACGCAATTCCAAACTCCCTTATAACTAAACTGGGGGGGGGGAGATACAAAGGAAGATGAATTTCAACTAGAGGAAAATCTTTTCGAAGAGAATGATAGCGGAACAGAAACACGGGAACAGGAACCAGGGATGGGAGTGAGTTCACCTCAGGGAGTTACCGAAGATATTGGTGACAACGGAAATGCGAACTCTGAACCAGAGGCACCCCTTTCGTCAAACAACGATCTACCTCAACAAGAGTGCAGCCAAATGCCAGGCGCACAGCGAAAATCAAAAAGACTAATAAAACAACTGTCCTACCTCAAGAACTATGTGACCGTGCCCCGTAAGCAGAAGCCGGGGGAAAGGGGTGTTGTGAATGAATAAATGTTAAATAAAGTTATCTTGAGCTTGAAGTCAAGTGCAGCGTTCTGGCCCTGCACTTCTGATTGGCTGTTAATGGCAAGTTCGGATTGGTCCGTTCAGGAGAATCTGATTGGCCATTAACAGGCCATTCTCATTGGTTAACAGAGCTAGCACTCCTGGATTACTATTGGTTGAATAGTTAATAAGTTGCCTATATAAGGAAGGCTATAGACGCCATCCAGTTTTAGCTGTGATACCATGTAAATAAAGAGTTTGAAGTTCACTGTTTCTACTGGCTCGTCTCCGTTATTCGCACCCATGCTCCAGACCTAACATCCACCTCCTCAACCAGCACACACCAGTCATGGAAACAAACGGGAGGGAGGCCCTCAGAATTCACACATTGTACAGGTCATCATTCAGGTCATCCTTGAAGCAACAGATGAGGATTTCCTCTGGCTAGTCAAGGCAGCAGGCCAGGTCTCAGAATTCCTCAGTGTATTCTGCTCCTGGTCTGCACCCCTGTCTCATGGTTCTGATGAGATCTCTGGTTCCGATCAGCTAAAGGGTCTTCAATTTGCTGTCTCAAGGCAGTCATGAATTGGTTGAAATTCCTCAGCTCGGGGATATTAGCATTGTGGAGAGTCACTGTGGAGAGCATTGTGCAGCCCCCTCCAGGGCCAGAGTAATGACTCGGACCTTAGTCCCCTCTGTAGGGATTTTGTTTTCCTGCATGTAGGTGAGAACCTGGGCTAGGAAAAACCCCAGATGCTGGGGAACTCTGTCAAATTTCACACCAAGGAATTCTAGACCTGGCCTGGCTTTCTTGGGAAGGTAGTGAAGAGAGGAGCAGGGGAGACATGATAGTGTTTCAATACTTGAGGGGCTTTCACAGAGAGGGGTGCGGGTCAACCTATTTTCCAAAGTGCCTGAAGGCCAGACAAGGAATGATGGATGGAGACTGATCAAGGACAGATTCAATCTAGAAATAAGGAGACATTTTCTGACAGTGCAAACAATCAACGAATGGAACAGCTTGCTTTCAGAAGTTGTGGGAGCTTCATCACCGGAAGCTTTCAAGAAGAGACTGGACTGCCAACCATCAGAAATGTTATGGGGTCTCCTGCTTTGGTGCGAGGTTGGACTAGATGACCTAAAAGGTCTCTTCTAACTCTATTATTCTGTTCTCTTCCTATGGACCTATATCCTCTTAGTCTTCCTTTTATTTGTAACATAACTAAATAGTCCTTTATTATGGTTTTAGGATTTCTTGCAAGTTACACCCTGTTCACTGAAGTTACTTCAGTTAATTTTTGTTCAGTTATGTTCCCATAATGTTTTTATATATGTCACTGAGGTGCATAGTGGCTCACAAGGTTAGGTCACTGGGTTGATGATGGGTAGGTTTGTGTTTGAAATGTGGTTTCTGATGTAGGATGGGGTGAGCTCCACCTCCTGCCAACCCAGCAATTTGAAAGCAGGCAACCATGAGTAGATACATGGGTACCACTTTGGTGAGCAACTTAACAGGGATATGAAGGGAGCCTCCAACTGGGTATCCTCCTGGCAATGGTGATATCACCATTCAATCCTTTCAACCTGAAAGTGCTTCGGTGCTCCTGGCAAGAATGTAGTAGTAGTATCTATATCCCTTTTTCTCCTCAACATTACAAAGCAGGGGTGTCAAACTCAAAGCCCGGGGGCTGAATCTGTCCTGCGGAGTGCTTAGATCTGGCCCATGGAGTTGCCCTGGAAACAACAAATGACTGGCCTGTGGTGCCTCTGCCAGCAAAAATGGAGCTCGCAAGGGTCGCAGGCAGCCCTCCCAAGCTCCGTTTTCCCTGGCAGAGGATTGCCGGAGGCCATCGCAGCTGAAAACTGAGCTCGGGAGCCCATTTTTGCTGGCAGAGCCCTCAGGCCAGCACAGGTACCCTGACACGAGTGACGTTGATCTGGCCATGCCCACCCTAGCCACACCCACCCCCTGAGGTTGAACACAACCCTGATGCGGCCCTCACTGAAATTGAATTTGACACCCCTGTTTTAAAGAATTATCTGGGAATATATACTGGCTGTTTTAGATTTTTTTTCCACCCCATTTATCCTTCTGTAGATTTTGTATGTCTGTACCTTAAATATCCTGCTACATATAATGAATATTTTCTCTTTAAAGCATTTCAAACCATTGCATCTGACCTATCTTCCCTCAGAGTTCATCAAAGTCCACTGTTCTGAAGTCCAGGATGCAAATTTACTCTTCACAATTTTTCCTTCTCCAGATATTAGAAATCCAAGGATTACTTAATATGTTTCCCAAAGGTTCTAATGACCTTCAACTTGTTCCTGGCAGTTAATTAGGATCACGACTATAGTATCAGACTCCTTTGTTCTTTCTTTCACCTTCTGAAAAATGAAGCTACAATTGAAAGAGATCAGAATTTTTTGGACTTCTGATTGTTGGCAGTTACAGTTCTAGCAGATGTCAGAAGAACTGAAATTTCCCTTTCTTGCTGTTGCACATCACTTTAAAAGACTGGTCACCTGATACAGAAAGGTCTTGTGTATATCCTCTGCCTCCAATAGCCTGTAATAAGCTTTATCTCCTTTTATTCTTCCTGAATACTTTCAACAGGATTTCTGCTCTGCGCTGTGACTCCTGGATTTCTGTTCAGATATATTTTTTCCTTTTTCACATAATACAATCCCCTCACCCTTTTTATTGAATAAATTGTTCCTTTTGAATAAATTGTAGGCTTCCAGTACTAGCTGGCAACCATGAGAAACACCCCCACCCCAGGTTTCAGTGATGCCTATCACATCCTGTTTGTTTCCTATGTTAGGGTTGCTAATTCTCCCTGTTTATTTCTCACACCTAGTGAATTGTTGTAGAAACATCTGGCATCTCTATTCAGCTTTATCTGAAAAGTCATTAATACAGATTTTCTCACTCCTTTTCTGGCTAAAAAATAATATGAACAAAACTCAAGCATTTAGAAATTTGCCATGATTAAATTTTTTTTAAAAGATAGTCTGTTATTTTGCTTATATGTACCATCCAACATTATTTCATTCAGTGCCTGAATAAAGTCTTGCTTCTTAGCTAGTACCCCCTCCAATGCAATTAAATTAAATTAAATATAAACATTCCGAGTCATAGTGAGGAAAAATAATACTGTGCAGCATCTTTGGTTACCTATGCTACCAACTCACATTTATACCTATTGGAAGATTTGACCTTGCTCTATATATGTCAACCATCTCATCAGCTGCAACATCAACATTTCAGTGCAAAGCAGCAGTCGTTTTGATTTATTTAGACAAGCTTATCACATTAAGTTACTTACGCTAAAACATTGTTGTAGCCTGTCTAAGCCTCTTTCGTTTGCCAGAAAATATTTTAAGCAATGAATGGAAAATAATACTGTAAGATAGGAAGCGTCTTATTTGCTATTCAGATTTTGTCCACTTTTGTTCTCAGGAGATGCTCCAAATTCTCTGTGCTCAGAAGTAAATTCTTAGTTATATTTGCTGATGAAGACTTGATAGAAATCAGGCTTCCATAATTTGGAGAAGATGCCAATATGCAATCTATTTATTAGCCAATGGAAAGGACAAGAGAAAGAAAGTGTTCTACATTCAGAGAAAGTTGTAGCTAGGATCTTATGACCTAGGATTAAAAAAATCTTACACAAGAACATTATCTATAATAGTGCTAATAATATTCCATTCCACCTATTATCAACTCTGATTTTGAAACTTAGTGCATGATTTGATAATATGGGATCTTTCAGATTATAATGCATATTACCAAATGTACACAATAGAATACATGCAGAAGCAGAGGTAAATGTGTAAATTATTATGGAATTCAAGGATAATTGCACAAACCTAGTTTAGAATTATTTTACAGACCACATAATCATGGGACTGGGAGGGACTTTTGGAGATCTTCTAGTTCAATTCCCTGCCCAAGCTAGGTGACCTTACTACATTCCAGATAAATGGGTATCCAATCTTTTTTAAAGACTTCCAGCAATGGAGCAACTCCAGCTGTGGGAGGCAAATTGTTCCATTGATTAATCGTTCTCACTGTCAGAAATTTTCATCTTAGTTCCAGATTCAATCTCTCTTTAATATGCTTCCATTCATTGCTTCTTGTCCTGCCCTCAGGTGCTTTGGAGAATGTCAACGCCTTCCTCCCTTTGACAGCTCCTCAAGTGCCAGAAGACAGCTACCATGTCACCTCTAATCCTTTTCTTCAATAGGTTAGACATACCTGCTTCCCTTAACTGTTCATCATACAGTTAAGTAACTAGATCCCTTATCATCTTTGCTGCTCTTTTCTGTACTCTTTCTAGGGCATCAGAATTTTTTTTATTATTATGACAACCGGAAAAGGACGCATATTCCAATGGTGACCTTACTAGTGCAATGTAGTATACTAATATCACTTCCCATGATCTTACATAAGTGATGTTTGTTAGGGATAACATTGTTTACCCTAACTGGTTTAGGTAAAATAATAAATATGTTATCATGGTTTATAAGTTAAAGTGTCTGCAACTTTAAATATAGGAATGTAATTAAGGGAGTGGTTGTGAAAGCACCATAAAAGAAGCAAGGAACGTCAGCTTGCTCTCTCTGGCTTGATGATCCCTAATTACTGGATAGACTGAAGACTGCGTTTTTCCCCTACTGAAAAGGAGAGAGAAAGGACTGATTTGTAAGTGAACTGACATTGGATATTCTACATGGACTTTGCTAACTGAATATCATTGAATGGACTGACTAAAATGATACATGACTAATGGACTGTTATTTTGACTATGCTATAAACTATAAATGGAATAAACTATATTTTTGATAGCACAAGCATATCTGTTATTTTTACTGTATGTTAACAAACATACAAACATATCTCACTCATTTATCTGTGTGCCTATCTGACTAATGCTGCACATTCTGTTTAGCTTGTCTCCTTAACCCTGGTTGGGGAACCCAGGCTTAACACTGGTTATGGGCCCAGAGGCTGCAAAGTCAGTTTAACTAAGATAAAACAGATTTATGTAAAAAGTAAGAGTTTTTGTGTTGTTATACGTTACAGTAAACAGACAGCTGTGTTTTATTAATTATAGTTTTATATCCATATAAAGAAAACATGGCACAAGTCAATCGACAAAGTTTGTCCCTTATATCCAAGCTGGATGGAACAAACTATGTATCATGGTCTATAAAATGTAGTCTACTTCTACGAAGAGAAGGTTTGTGGAACATAATTGAAAATCCACCAAACGTAGAGGAATGGGATCCAGAGATTGAGGAAGATAGACTAAAGATAGAAGAATTTAAGCATAAAAATGAACAAGCTTTTTGCATAATAAGACAAACACTGCCTGACCAGCAACTTGTTCATATCCATGGAGAGCAAACGGCTGTTGGGTGTTGGCAGAAGCTGAAGAGGATTTATGTCCAAGATAACGTTGGTGCTCACATAAATCTTACACGAAAGCTTTTCAGAACGCATCTCCAGATGAATGGTGATATGCTTAGTCATTTGAATTATATGAAAAGCATTTTTCAAGAACTGCACGAGAAAGAGCTTATTTTCTCTGAACTACATCAAGTCTACATAATTCTATCATCACTAAATGAAAGTTATGATAACTACGTCACTTCCCTTGAAATTTTGCCTAAGGAAAGTTTAACTTTAACTGATATAACTGGCAGATTGATTGAAGAGGCAAGAAGAAGACTTGAAAGAGACCAGTTAAGGAGGGAGCAACCTCAAAAAGAAGATAATAAATCTCCTACTGCATACGCAATTAAAAAGTGTTTTAATTGTGGAGGAAGAGGACATTTGGCAAGATTTTGTAAAAAAGCAAAGCGCCAAAACACTGGCCAGAATACTAAAAGTAATCAAAAGATAAATAAAAATTTAGAGTTAGCCATGTATACTAATGGAGCTGTAAAAAATAATTTATGGGTGGTTGACAATGGAGCATCCCACTGTATAACAAATGATAACAAAAATTTTATTAAAATGTCCAAGAGTACACAGCAGATATCGTTAGCCAATGGCTGGAAACTGAAAGCTAAAGGTCAAGGTGTAGCATATTGTTCTTTCATAAAAGAGAATGTAAAAATGTTATATGTACCACAACTTAAGTTTAATTTAATTTCAGTTAGAATTTTGGTTAAACTAGGATATGTAGTTACCTTTAAAGGAGATAACTGCATAATTGAAAAAGAAGATAAGAAAATTACTGCATCTTTAAGAGGTGAATTATATGTTTTAAATAATAATGGTTTAGAGGTGGCTAACACGGTTTATGATAATATGAAACCTCATGATGAATGTATTAACTTGTTACATCGAAGGCTAGGGCATTTAAATTTTAAAATGCTTAAGAAAATTGTTAAATTATCTAAGGGAATAAGTTTGAAACCTTGTAATAAGTATTTGCAATGTAATGCTTGTAATCAAAGCAAAGCCAGGGTCACACCGGCTAATAGAGTTGATGGATTTACTACCAAAGAGCCTTTAGAAGTAGTATTTGCTGATTTAATAGGTCCAAAAAAACCAAGTGTAGGAGGAGCTCGTTACATATTGTATAATGGATCACTATTCTAGATATGGGTTTTGCTATTTAATGAAGAGCAAAACTGAAATGTATCTAAATCTATTTAATTGGATTAAATTTGCTGAAAGGAAAACTAAAAAGAAATTAGTAACTCTTATAACAGATAATGGTACGGAATTTACAAATAATAAATTCCAGAATAGACTTAGAATGTTAGGTATTCAACATAAAAAGTCTGCACCATATAGGCCACAACATAATGCCTTTATAGAGAGACGAGGCCAAACACTACAGTCAATGGCACGTACTATGATGTCTGATTCAGGATTACCTGACAATTTATGGGGAGAAGCAATAATGTGTGGTAATCATATATTAAATAATGTTGTTAATTCAACAACAGGTGAATTACCATTCACACTGTGGCATGGTACAAAACCGGATTTAAGTTACATGCACACATTTGGAGCACCAGCATGGGTGCATATCCCTTCACAACTCAGACACAAAGGACAGCATAGAGCTAAAAGGTTATTTTTTGTAGGATATAAATCTAATAATAGATCTTATAGATTCTGGGAACCAGGTACATCTAGAGTTTACACCAGTGCTAGTGCAAAATTCCTAGAACATGTAGGATGGAATAGATTAGAGCAAGATTTAAATAATGAAGTAATTATTAAACCCTACAAAAGGCAGAAAGATCAGAATAGTTATAAGAAGAGTCCAATTAAAGAAGTCCACGAAGAACAAATAGGATCAGAACAAGAGGAAACTGTTGATCAGGAAGAGTTAGATAATCAAGAAGAGTTAATAAATGAAAGTCCACCTGTAAGTCCTGTAATACCTAGACGTACTACACGTGTAACTAGACCACCTGATAGGTATCAAGCAAGTATAGTTTGCCAAGTAACTAAAGTTCCAACTAGTGTAGATGAACTTAGGATATATCCTGCTAAGGATCAGGAGAATTGGCAAAAGGCAATGGAAAAAGAACTAAATTCATTAAAGGTAATGAAAGTATATGAAGATACCAAATTACCTCCAGGAGAAAAATCCATTGGGTGCAAATGGATATTTAAAGTAAAAACTGGAAATGATGGGACTGTTACCCATAAAGCTAGGTTGGTAGCTCAAGGATTTAATCAAACTGCATCTGATTACGATGAAGTTTTCGCACCAAGTCTTAAAGCAACATCTTTGAGAGCAGCTTTAGTGTGGGCAGCTAAGAAAAACTATGTTATTAACCATTTAGATGTAGAAACTGCTTATCTACATGCACCTTTGCAACACACTATATATTTGAAAAAGCCAGTTATTATAAAAGACAATAAATTAAATAGTAATGATTGTTGGAAACTCAAAAAGAGTCTTTACGGGTTGAAACAATCTGGCTGAGTGGAACCAATATATTGTGAAAGAATTAAACAATATAGGTTTTAAATCTGGTTTAGCAGATCCATGTGTGTTTAAAAGAGAAAATAATGGAACGGTGTCATTATTGTTATTATTTACAGATGAAATTACTTTGATAACTAAGACTAATAATGAAGCTAATGAGATTATATCATTATTAGCCAAAAAGATAAAATTAAAGCATTTAGGTGAAATTAAAAAGTATCTAGGATTGACAATTAACAAAACAAAAAATGGATTTAAGATATCTCAAAAAGATAAAATTTGCCAATTAATTAAAACGTTTAAAATGGAACTTTGTAAACTGGCAAAGACTCCAATGAGTCAGGAAGTTTGCCAAACTGATGATCAAAGTCTCAAATTTGATAAGTCCATATATCAATCTTTGATTGGTAGCTTATCATATATAAGCAATTGGTCAAGGCCAGATATAGCTTATAGTGTTAATCAGCTGCACGTTTTAATTCTGATCCACATCAATGTCAATGGCAATCATTAAAGAGAATTTTAAGATATCTTAAAGGAACAATGAACCATGCATTGTATGTAGAACCAAAGGGTGATTTGAGTCTTAGTGCCTTTGCAGATGCAAGTTTTGCAACTGACATAAACACTAGAAAATCAACATCTGAGATGGCTATATAATTTGGTAAGACACTAATAGGGTGGAGGTCAATCAGACAACAGCATATCAGCTTGTCCACGATGGAAGCGGAATTTTCATGTCTGTCATTACTATGCACTGACTTAATTCTGTACAAACAGTTATTATTAGACATGGGTGTAACTGTTAAAGATTCCATTATTGTGTACGAGGACAACCAGGCAGCCATAAAGTTGGCTACTAGTATTGCTGTAAAAACTAGATCAAAGCATACTGATTTAAGATACTTAAATGTTAGAGAATCTGTAAAGAATGGGCTAATTAAATTGGAATACTGCATGACAGAAGAAAACATTGCAGACCAATTTACAAAAGCTCAAGGAGTAAGCAAGTTTAAAGAAAGTTGTAACAAATATGATTTAAAGATGTATATAGTTATAATATTATTATATTTACCTAAAAGGGGAGATTGTTAGGGATAACATTGTTTACCCTAACTGGTTTAGGTAAAATAATAAATATGTTATCATGGTTTATAAGTTAAAGTGTCTGCAACTTTAAATATAGGAATGTAATTAAGGGAGTGGTTGTGAAAGCACCATAAAAGAAGCAAGGAACGTCAGCTTGCTCTCTCTGGCTTGATGATCCCTAATTACTGGATAGACTGAAGACTGCATTTTTCCCCTACTGAAAAGGAGAGACAAAGGACTGATTTGTAAGTGAACTGACATTGGATATTCTACATGGACTTTGCTAACTGAATATCATTGAATGGACTGACTAAAATGATACATGACTAATGGACTGTTATTTTGACTATGCTATGAACTATAAATGGAATAAACTATATTTTTGATAGCACAAGCATATCTGTTATTTTTACTGTATGTTAACAAACATACAAACATATCTCACTCATTTATCTGTGTGCCTATCTGATTAATGCTGCACATTCTGTTTAGCTTGTCTCCTTAACCCTGGTTGGGGAACACAGGTTTAACAATGTTGTCATGGCCTCATCAGATCCCGGTTCAGAGGAGGACGAGGAGTTGGAACTGGGATTGTCCAACAGAGATGGCATGTCTCCCTTGGAATATTTGGAGAGGTCAGGGGCTGAGGACAATGCTGTCCCAGATCCCTCAGGCATTGGGGGAGGTGGTCAACTGGAGAGAGAGCTGCCTGCCCTCACAGACACAGGGGAGGATCATCTGCAGATAGACAGTGCTGCTGAGAGGCAGCAGATCCGCTCCGATGAGGAACAGCTGCCTCCCCCACTCAATCAGAGGGCATGGAGAATAAAATAGAGGCAAGCTCAAAGGAGGCTTGTGAGGCTACTCAGGAGAAGGTCACCACCACCACCCCACAAGGACCACCTGGCATGGGTTGACATTAGGAGAAACCAGGGGGATTTTCTTTCAAGAACAATTGTTTGCTTTGGCTTATGCTCCCCCGGTTTTGGAAAATCTCAGCCTTGACTCTTGTTTCTGCCTGTGCCTTGCCTTTGTCTTGTGGGCTTGCTTTGCCTTGCTGGACTTGCCTTTTGCCTTAAGGACTGGCCTTTGGCCTCATGAACTTGCCTGATGCTGTGAAACTGCCTTCCATTTGGATCTTCATTCTTGCCCCGTGAGCTTGCACCTTCTCTTTGGCTTTCCTCTCTGTCTTTACCAATTGGTTTTGTTTGTTGACTAGCTTTTATTTGTGGGAGGCTGTCTGCTTTCAGGGAGTGTGGGGTGGAGCCTTACCAGCCATTGTAGGGTTGTTTGTTGTGGCAGCTAATGGGGCAAAAAAGGTCTCTATTGATGCCTTGGATTATGAGTTCAGCACAAGAATCACTAGGTAAACTGACTGCAAGAACATACAAGGTGCAGGGAAACAATCCATGAGTCAAACAGGTCAGGATACATGGCACAAGAACACAAGAGAAAGAACTGGGCACATTGCTCCAGAAACACTCAAGTTCTCAGGGTGGGATTAAGTAGGAAACAGCATTCACACATTCTGTGCCTTCATCCATCGGCAGATAGGGTGAGAATGAGAGGCACACCTGCACCTGCAGGAGTTCCAAAAGCATGCACCAAAATGTGAATTGGGTACTTCAGTCCAATACAATGTACTTGGAAAACCCAGGCAGCTGGAAAACGTGGCACACATACTGCATTGTATCCTGTGCCATGACAGACTTGCATAAAATGGACCATCTTGGTAATCATATCCACCTCCCACAACTTTGGGAGGTCAGTGATGAAGTCCATGGACACACTTCCCCAGTCTTTCTGGCATGTGCAATGTCAATGTTCCAAGTAATGCACCCATTGAAAGCAGAACTCTGAAACAGATATATTCCTCAAAGAACAATTTATTGGATACCTCATATTGGCACAATTGGTGAAAACCAACTCTGAATGTTCCCATGGTTTTCAGCTAATTAAAAAGTAAAAGTTCCCCCTTCCCCACACATCATCAGTCACGTTGGAATGTTCTTGGTTCCCACAGGAATTTGTTTTGTTTTGACTACAAACCCCAATTATCTATGTCCTCCCCCTTCCTGACTGCCTTGTGGCAACCCTGAACCCTTAAAGATGGCCTCAGCCAGATTCTGGAACTGTTGAAAGGACTGTGTTGTAAACTGGAGATAGATGATGTCATATTGCTGTTCAGTTTTGACATAGATGGCCTCTTTAACCCCTCTTTCAAACAAACAGTGGATTTTGTTATCTTCAAAAGCGTGGTATTTGTTTTTTAAATGCAGACGGACTGCTGAATCCTGTCCTGATAGGTTTGTTCTCCTATGTTGTGCCATGCATTTATGAAGTAGTTGTTTTGTTTCCCCAATGTACAGATCTGCAAATGGCTCACTTCATTGTACTGCATATACCACACTGCTCAATTTCTGTCTGGATGTTTTATCCTTGGGGTGAACAAGCTTCCGTTTTAATGTATTCTTGGGTATGAAGTGTGCACATATGTTGGGTTGGCTGAAGATCCTCCTGAGCTTTTCTGATATTCCTGCAATGTATGGAATGGCAGCATTGCTTTGTTTATTATTCTCTTCATTGTCTGTTATGGAGGAACTCCTGTTGGGTCTTTTTTGAGATTTGATGAAGGCCCACTTGTGGTAGACACACATTGTGAGGGCTTCCTTGGTAAGACTACATTTAGACTACTGCATCCAGTTTTGGTCAACAAATAAAAAAAATATTGAGATTTTGGAAAGAGTTGAGAGAAGAGCAACAAAAATGATTAGGGTGGAGGAGAAGGCGGAGCTTCGTTCCGGCGATACAGCTGCGATCTCAGGGCTCTGAGATCGCAGCCGATATTTTCGCCCCTGGTCGGTCCTAACGGACCTAAACCGTCCCGTAGAGACGGTGATCGTGAAGGGCATTGTTCCAGGATCCCAGAGATATCGCAAAATCTCTGGTTTGATCCGGAAGAAGCCCTTTTGCTGGCGGCGGAGAGGCAGCCTCCATAGCTGCTGAAGTCGGGACAGCTCCGGAAAGAAAGTGATTGGAGTGAAGTGTGTCGGCTGGGTGAGAAAAACTCTTTTGTGCTGTAAATTCGCTAAGGTTGGAAAGTTCATCCGATATAAAGAAGAAAGCTGTGAGATTTTTTTTTGACTGAAATTGTTTTGAGCGGCGTTTTTTAAAGTGATGTCAAATTGAGGCTTGGTTTTTTTTTTTTTTTTCTTTATACTTTTTGGGAAAGATTTTACTGTGACTTTGTAGGTAACCGGATTGAATTTTCTCTTATATATATTTTTATGCTCCCTTTGATTTTATGCTCCCTTTGATTTTTTAACTTTCTTTAGGATAGAGGCTCCCTTTGGCTATTTTTTCTTTTTTTTCTGTATATATTATTCCTTTTTTCTGGCGGGGGGGGAAAAAGAGCATTAAGAAACTTTGTAACACTGCCAACTAGAGGCTTGAAAGTATCTTTATTTGAATTGGAGAGAATTGCAAAAAGACCTCATCTCAAGGACTTTTTAACGTGATAAGATAGAGGGAGAGCACAGCAAAAATATTATTGCAGGTGCTTTCCTGGACTGTTATCAACAACACTTGAGGTTTGGCTTTGAAGCTGCTGGAGAAGAGAGTCATAACAAGAGCCTTGGATAAATAACAAAGTGCAGTGTGTCTTCTTATATATACCCCATTCGCTAGCCTTTTTTTAAATTTTAATTTTAGTAATATTTTTATTTTTGCCTTTTATTTTAAAGGGAAAGCCTCAGAGTATTTTTTTCTTTTTTCTTCTTTATTTTTCTTTTCTTTTCTATTGGGACTTTTTTGCTTTTCATATTTATGTTTTTGGACTACTTTGTTGTTGTGGTTGATTTTTTTTTTCTTTTTTTTGGATTATTGAGATTTTTTAATTGGATTAAGGTGTGAAGAATCTGAAGGAACTTTTTGTTTTTTGTTTTTCTTTTTTCTCTTTTTGCTTTTTCCTTTTTCCTTTTTCTTTTGCTCTTAATCAATATTATTATTTTTGGATTTGTTTGTTTTTTCCTTTCTATTTTTTCCTTTTTTATGGTGGACTATCTCGTAATTGGATTAGGGTCTAGAAGAACCTGAAGATCTTTCTTCTTCCTTTTTTTCTGTTTCTTCTTTGGTTTCGTGTTTTTTACTATTGGAGTTCTCCATTTTGGATTATAATTGGCTGCTCTACCAGTTGGATTAAAAGTTAAGAAGAACTTGAAGTTTTGGAAACATTGAAATGAGCAAGAAACCAATACCATCTGGCATTTCTGCTTCTACTTCTGCTTCCCCACCAGCTGGAGGACAACGTTTAATTCAGACAATGTTGAAGCAAGATAAGGAACAAGAAAAAATAACTTCACAGTTACAGATGATTATGCAAGGAATCCAAGAACTCAAGACAAAATCAGATATCATTGAACAAAGAACAGGAAATATTGAACAAAGAACAGAAAATATTGAACAAAGAATAGAAAATATTGAACAAAGAGCAGAAAATATTGAACAAAGAATAGAGAAGACTGATGAAAAAGTGGAAAATATTAAACAAATGATGGTTAAGTATGAGGAGAGATTCCAAAAAATTGAGGAAGAAGGAAAACAAAGAGAGAAGAAGATTGGAAATATTGACAGCAGATTAACAGCGGTTGAACAAGAAAAAGGTGGGATGTTGAGGTGGGAGATGGAAAGGTCAGAATTTTACCTCAGATTTCAAAATATAGAAGAGAAAAAAGGAGAAAATTTGGCAGCAGTAATGATAGAAATTTTGGCAGATGCTTTGGAAATTACAGAGGAAAAGATGATGGATGGAATAGATGAGATATATCGAGTCTATACAAGATATGCGATGAGAAATAAATTACCCAAGGAAGTCCATATTAGATTTACCAAAAAATCCATTAAAACGCAAATATTACAAGTAGCAAGAGAGAAAACACTGAAATACAAGGGTAAAGAGGTTGTGGTTTTAAAACAAATACCTAGAAGAGTGAGAGAGATGAGAAGAGAATATCGATTTCTGACCAAAATACTATTGGAAAACGAAGTGAATTATAGATGGCTGATTCCAGAAGGACTAGTGTTTGGGTGGCAAGAGCAGAGATATAGAATTGATTCAATTGAGAAAGCAGAACTTTTTCATGCAGAATTTCTTGGAGGAAGAAGAGAGGAAGCAGAGAAAGAGGCCTTATCAATTGAGTTTCAAGATGAACAACTGGAGATTGAAAAAGAGAAAGGAGCAGCAGGGGGACAGATGGATAATAAAGAACAGCGTGAAGTGAGATCCACGAGAGCTGTTAGACCTAAATATAAAGCATAATCATGGAGGAAAAAAAACTGATTACAATGAATATAAACGGACTTAATTCAGCTGTTAAAAGAAGGAAAACTTTTCATAAATTAGAGAAATTAAAATTTGATATAATTTGTTTACAAGAAGTTCACATTAAAAAACAACATGAACAATTGTTATTACAGCCAAAATTAGGGAAAATATTTACCTCTTTGACTCAATGTAAGAAAAGAGGTGTGGTTTTATACATTAAAGAGGCTATTCCAGCAAAATTGATTTACACGGATGAAGATGGAAGAGTATTAATGGTAGAAATAATGGACAATAATATAAAAATACTCTTGATTGCAATTTATGCTCCGAATGATAAACAAGAAGAGTTTTATAAAAAGCTGCACATGAAAATAATTGGACTGGACTATGTTAATATAATTATGATGGGAGATTTTAATGGAATTGTGGACAATAAACTGGACTATATAGCAACAACAACAAAGCAAAATAGAAAGGCTCTCCCAAGGTCCTTTTTTAAAATGACAGATGAATTAACTTTAAAAGATATTTGGAGAGAAAGAAACGTTAAAGCTAAACAATATACTTTTTATTCAAATAGACATTTATCATGGTCCAGATTAGATATGATTTGGATCTCAACAGAACTAATATCTAATATTAAAGAAACAAACATTGAAACAAGTACCTGGGCAGATCATAGCCCAATGACAATTAAATGGAAGGGACAAAAAAAAAGATCGAGATGGACATTAAATAATACTATTTTAAAGGAGAAAGATTTTACACAATGGATGGAGAAGGAATTGGCTTTTTTCTTCAGAGAAAATAAAAAAGAAGATACTTCAACGCAAAATGTGTGGGACACTATGAAGGCATACGCTAGAGGTTTGATAATAGATTATACAAGAAAAAAGAATATTAGGAAAAGGCAAGCTTCTAAGGCCTTGGAAAATGAGTATAAAACTCTTGAAAAAGAATTACAGAAAATGCCACAGAAAAAGGATATTAAATTGAAGCTGGATGTAATCAAACATAAAATGGAATTAATAGAGAAAGAAGAACTGGCACAGAAAATTAGAAACTCTAAACAGAATTATTTTGAAGATGCAAATAAACCAGGTAGATAGCTAGCATATAAATTGAGAAAAGAGAAGGAATCAAGAAAAATATTGAAGTTAATAGATGAACAAGGCCAAGTTTGTTATGGGAATAAGGAGAAAAAAGAAATTATTCGAGATTTTTATGGGCAACTATATAAACAAGAGAATATTGATGAAGAAAAAGTCAAACAGTATTTACAGGAAGCTAATTTACCAAAGATACCTAAAGAGACTGAAGAAATGCTAGAAAGCAATATAACAATGATGGAACTAAATGAAGCATTTAAGAGACAAAATAATGGGAAAGCTCCGGGTCCAGATGGGCTTCCAGTAGAATTTTATAAAACATTTCAAGAATTATTGAGCATCCCATTGTTAGAAGTTATGAATGAAGTTATGTTAAAAAAGATGATACCTAAAACATGGTCAGAGGCTTATATTACACTTATACCAAAGGAAGAGACTGACCCATTGCAAATTAAGAATTATAGACCTATTTCTTTATTGAATGCAGACTATAAAATCTTTGCTTCAATCTTAGCAGAAAGACTTAAAAAATATTTAAATAATTTTATTCACTCAGATCAAAATGGATTTCTGCCAAAGAGACAAATTAGAGACAATATGAGAGTAATCTTGGACACTTTGGAATATTATGAGGCTCATCCTGAAAAGCAAATGGCTTTGATATTCCTAGATGCTCAAAAAGCATTTGACAACGTGAACTGGAGATTTATGTTATTATTATTGGAGCAGATGGGTTTTGCTAAAAAATTTATTCAAGCAATAGAAGCTATATATAATAAACAGACAGCAAGGGTAATGATGGAGGGGGAACTTACAGATTTTATTAATATAAGGAAAGGCACAAGACAAGGATGCCCCCTATCTCCTTTGCTATTTGTGTTGACCTTGGAAGTGTTGAATAGAAATATTAGGGATGATAAAAGCATAAAAGGAATGAAAATTAAGAAGGAAGAATTTAAGCTACAAGCTTTTGCTGATGATTTAGCTTTTATTTTGGAAGATCCAATTGAAACAGCTCCAAAGTTACTGGAAAGGATAGAGACATATGGAGAGGTGGCTGGTTTGAAAATAAATAAAGATAAAACAAAGATTTTGACAAAGAATATGTTATTGAGACAGAGAGAAGAATTGGCAGATCTTTTGAAAATTCAAGTCACAAATAAGGTTAAGTATTTGGGGATATATTTGACAACAAGATGTAGCACATTAAAGGAGAATAATTATATTAAACTTAAACAACAGATAACTACAGATTTGAAGAAGTGGGAAAACTTGCAATTGTCATTAATAGGGAGAATTTCAACAATTAAGATGAATATCTTACCTAGAATTTTATTTTTGTTTCAAACAATACCAATTAGGCTTGGAAAAGACTATTTTGAAGATTTAAATAAAATTATGTTGAAGTTTATATGGCAAGGTAAAAAAGCGAGAATAAAGCTAAAGCTTTTGCAAGATGCTAGAATTAGAGGAGGTTTTGGTCTGCCTAATTGGGAATTGTATTATCAAGCTGCAAGTTTGATGTGGGTCAAAGAATGGATAACATTAAGGAAACATAGGCTGTTGACATTAGAAGGGCATGACTTGCTGTTGGGTTGGCATGCTTTTTTATGGTATAAGGGAACTAAAACACAGGGTTATTTTAGAAGACATTATGTACGGGAGTCTTTGTGGTTAAATTGGGAGAAGATAAAAAGACAATGTTATTTGAAAATTCCAGTTTGGTTATCGACCATTGAAGCATTTTCCTATCCTATAATTTACAAGAAGGAACAAACAGTTAGATATGGGGAACTTTTGGATGAAAAGGGTGAACTTAAATCGATCCAAAACTTAGAAGAACAAGGTATAAGGATGAATTGGTTTTCATATGCACAAATACACTCAAGGTATGATGAAGATTCTAAAATGGAGGGATTTTATGATAAACAGACTGATTTAGATAAGATCTTGATGGGTACTGATGAGAAGGTGATTAAAAAATTATATGGTTATTTACTGGGAATGAAATTAGAGGAAGAACAAGTCAAAGAAACTATGATTGTTTGGGGGAAGAATTTTGGATATGGGATTGATTTAGAGAAATGGCAGAAATTGTGGTCTCAAAATTATAAAATGACAATGTCAACAGCATATAAAGAAAACTTGTATAAGATGTTTTACAGGTGGCACTTTCCTCCGACAAGAATAGCAAGAATGTTTAAGAACAAATCTGAAAAATGCTGGAAATGTCATCAGATACCCGGCTCGTATTACCATATGTGGTGGACTTGTGAGGATGCTAGAAAATATTGGACTATAATTCGCATGTGGTTGGAAAAAATGACAAAGAAACATATAGATTTGAAACCAGAGATCTTCTTATTGAGAATTTTACCTGATATATATAGTAAAGATTTGAAATACCTGATTGTAAATGTATTAACAGCGGCCAGGATTGTATTTGCTAAAAATTGGAAGAATGAGAAAATACCATTACAGGAAGAAATTATTAAGAAAATATTGGAATGTGCTGAGATGAGCAGATTGACATTTGAAATTAGAGAGCAAGAGGATAAACAATTTTACGAAATTTGGGATCTTTTTTATAAATGGCTAGATGATAAAATACGATAATAGAATATTTAGAATGCTAGATAGTAAGGAATATCTTTATTTTGCTATTATTTTGCTATTTGCTATTATATTTATAAAGGATTTCTTAGGATTGATTTGATATGATTAGATGATTTGTTATAGAGTAAACTGGTTTAAAGTATTGTTAGCTCATTAAGCATGAATGATTAAAAATATAGTCAAAAACTTCTTTTTTTAGTGATATTAGGATATATAAGTTTTGACAATATGAGTTGTTATATAACATAATTGTAATTGAGACTACAGAATGAATGCACAAAAATGATGAACCAACTGACACACTGGATGTACATATAAGAGTTGATGTTTTTATGTTTTGTTTGTCTTGTTTGTTTGTAGAAAATTAATAAAAACTTTTTCAAAAAAAAAAAATGATTAGGGTTCTAGAAGTCAAAACACAGAATAGTCTAGTGAAAAGAAGGACCAGAGGTGACATGATAGCGGTCTTGAAATACTTGAAGGGCTGCCACAAGGCAGAGGGGCCAACTTATTTACCAAAGCACTTGTAGGCAGGACAAGAAACAATGGAGGGAAAATAACCAAGGAGAGAAGCAACCTAGAATTAAGGAGAACATCCCTAACAGTGAGAACAATTAAGCAGTGGAACAATTTCCTTCGGAAATGTGGGTGCCCCAGCACTGGAGGGTTTTAAGAAGAGACATCTATTAGAAATAGTATAGGTCTTCTGTGAGAGCAGTGGGTTGGACTACATGATCTCCAAGGTCCCTTTCAACTCTATTATCGTTACTAGATGTTCGCAGAACTGTTGCTTGATTATCTTTTTCAGGATCTTCCCAGAGATTGATGTCAGGCTGATAGGTCTATAGCTGTGATGGCAAACCTATGGCACAGGTGGCATGTGGAGCCATTTGTGTGGGCACTCGAATCCCAGCCAAACTTACCTGCGCTGCGCATGTGCACGCCTCCCAGCTGATTTTCAGCCCGTTTGCAGCCTTTTCCAGCCTTCCTGAGGCTCGAGGGAAGCCTCTGCAGTCTTTGGAGGCTAAAAAACGGGCTTGTTTCGACACTTCTGGTATTTCTGGAAATACAGGAAGTGCCAAAACCGGAAGTGCCAATACAGGCCTGATTTTTGGTTTCCCGGGGCTTCAGAGGCTTCCCTCGAGGCCGCAAACAGGCTGAAAATCAGCTGGGAGGCGCACGCATGCACAGTGCAAGTAAGGGAGTGGGAGATGTTGCACATGCATGCACAGGGGGGCTGGCTGTGTTGCCTTCTGGGTGCTGGCACGCAACGTGAGCATGAGCATAATTTTCAGCACAGGAGCCTAAAAAAGTTAGCCACCACTGGTCTATCGTTTCCTGGATCTCTTTTTCCTCCCTTGTTGAAGATGGGAATTACAACAGTTCTTTTCCAGTCCTCTGGTAGTTCCCTGGTGCTCCAGGACCTTGAAAGATATGGTTCAATGGTTCTGAAAAACTCTGCCAGGGCCTTCGGCTCTCTGGAATGCAATACATTTTGTCCTGGTGATTTGAACTCATCTGTAGTGGACAGATGTTTTTACCATTTTGTTGCCTATTATTTCTAGTCTGTCTTTTATGTTCTGTTTTTGGTAGATTGGGTGATTTTTTTCTTTAGCATGAAGACAGATGCAAAGAAGGAATTAAGCACCACTGATTTGTCCCTGCTGCCCATTACTTCCTTGCCATTATCTCTCATTAGTGGACTGATTGTTTCCTTGATTTTTCCCTATTTTATAATGTTGAAAGAAACTTTTAAAATTATTTTTGATATTTGCTGCCTTAATTCATTCTGAGCCTTAGTTATATATAGGTATTCTGGCTTAGTTATGTGTCCCACTTGCCATTTTTTATACTTAACCTTTTTGTCTTTCAGTTTATCAGAAAGTTCTTTATGCAAACCATGCTGATTTCTTCTTTAATTTCTTATTTTTCTTTTTCAGTGGCATTGTAATGGACTGGGCTTTTTAATAACTTTTTTCAGTGTTTCTCAAACTTCTTGAATTGTTTTCTCCTTTAAAAAATTTATCTATGGAATCCTTCCCAAGATCTCTCTAAATTTGGTGAAATCAGCTCTTTTGAAGTATAAGACACTAGTTTGATTTTGTTCTATTGCTTGTATCTGGATTATATTGAATTCCAATATGACCTGGCCACTCTCCCCTCTTAAAACCCTCCAGTGCTAAAATTCACAATTTCCAAAGGCAATTGTTCCACTGCTTAATTATTCTGTTAGGAAGTTTCTCCTTAATTCTAGGTTGCTTCTCTCCTTGGTTATTTTCCATCCATTGTTTCTTGTCCTGCCTGCAAGTGCTTTGGTAAATAAGTTGGCCCCTCTGCCTTGTGTCAGCCCTTCAATATTTGAATACATCTCCTACTTTATATCTGAGTTTTTCTTCCTTCCCATCACTCTCCATCTCCTTGTTTGATTGGTTTTCTTGGGGTTTATGCTTGGGATAAGGTCCTAAAGATCCTAAAGATTGGTCACCCTCAGTTTTAGTTTAGGGCCCTTTAGATAAGCTGAGCAACTTGTTTTCCAAATACAGTCTTCCTGGTTATTGTGAGGCGCAGTCCATCTCTTGCCAGGAGCCCTTCTTGTAAGTAATGCAGACCATGATTTAGGAATCCAAATTTTTCTTAGTGGCACCATCCCTTAAACCAGGGGTCCCCAAACTTGGCAACTTTAAGATTTGTGGACTTCAAACACAGTTGGCTGGAGAATTCTGGGAGTTGAAGTCCACAAATCTGAAAGTTACCAAGTTTGAAGACCTCTGCCTTAAGCAATGGTTTATTTCTAAAATCCTTTGTTCCCTTATTAGATGTTGAACTTTTGCTGGAAGTACAGATGAAAACACCACCTGTGTTCTTAACATCTTAACTTGCTCATAGTCTCTTGGTATTTTTTTCAAGTTCATTGTCATGTCATTCATCCCCAAGAAAAGGATAGATCTGTGGATTTATTTCAGTAAGGCTCCCAGCCATATCTTTGATATTGCTCCAGGGAGACAACATACCTCCCTAGATTGATTGTCCAAACTACAAACTGCTGATTCTGTTTTCCTGATATTCGAATCTCCTATCACCAACAGTTGCCTTAAGTCTGGACTATTTTTCTTCCTATCACAGGAGTGCCTGTGCTAGCAAAAACAGGGGAGGCCACACATGCCCCCCATGGCCCATTTCATCTAGATACAGAATGTTAACTTCCTTGGGAAACAGTGGCTCAAGACTTCCCCACTGCCAGGTTAAAATGCTACCCATCCATCCTTAAATTGGCAGAAAGCTATACCAGTATGAAATTTGTTGCCACCATTACTGAACTCTGTCCTGGCTCTACTGCATCTGTTCCAGCTCACTTTCCTGATTATGTAAGGGCACGGCAGATCAAAAGTCACAACAGTAAGAATTAAAGTGAGGTTGGAGATTCATTCTCTGAGCTTGTGAGTTGGTTTCTGAACATTTCGTTACCAGGCTAGGCAAAATCTTCAGTGGAATTAAGGGGATGTCAGTGTCAGTGTTCCTCTGTTTATATTTGTAAGGGCTTTGTGTCTTGTGATATATGTAGGTCATGTGATGGTGAGGTCACCCTTAGAATTCAATTCAACCACACAACCAGAGACAGCACTGACCTTCAACCAACCCATGCAAGCAGCACTTCACAGCCCAATGACCCTCACCTATGACCTCTCCATCACAAGACCCATCCCAAGTTGCTGACCCAATGTGACTCTCATCTGACATGACCTCTCCATCACAAGACCTACTGACCAAACAAAGCCCTTGTAAACAGAGGAACACTGACACTGACATTCCCTAAACTTGCTGAAGGTGTTACCTAGCCTGGTAGCTAAATGTTTGGAAATCAACCCACAAATTCTAAGAACAAACTTCCACCCCCATCTTGTACCCTACACAACATGTTTGAAAATCTTTCACTCCTTATCCAAGAAACTTCTTTGTTGCCTGTGTTCAACAGTAATAGGACACAGGGCAGAAAACATCCTGCAGAAAACACAGCTCCAACTTCTTAATAAAAGAAGACAGGTTAATTTTATAATTAAAGCAGCATCAAAGAAGCTTCTTGAATGAGAAGTGAAATGTCTTCAGAGAAAAAACAGAAAGTCCAGTTGCCTCTTGAAAAGGCACCTTTTGAGACAATCATGACCTGGATGACTGAGAATCTCAATAAACAAAGACAGGGTTGGGTTTTTTCCAGCCAGTCCACTTTCATTTTTTTGCACTAAATCAAGAATGTCCATAAGGTACTTATAGGACTCTGCCTGCTGAAATGTCTAGGGCTATTAGGAAATCCAGCTTAGCACAGATGTGTGCATTCCTTTAGGGAGACAGCAAGAGAATAGCAGCAGATGATGCTGACAAGGGACTCTGAAAGGAATATCTCTGCATCAGCTTGGAAAGGTTCATAAGTGCTTCTCTGCTCCACTCGTGATCAGTTACTAATAGAACAGATTTTGCACATTTTTGCACTTGTTGTCTTAAGAAGGGAAATATTACAGTATTGTAATACCAATAGAGCCAAGGATTAATTAAGCCTTTATCTCTCATGCACTAGGTGCTGTTGAAGGCAATGTAAAAAAAATGTTGCTAGGCCATGTTGTACTAGGATTGAGTATAAATGCCATTTACTCATCCCTTTACTGCCAATGCTTCATGCTACTGGAAGCTAATGGAGTGCTCTTTTGAAAATCCAGCACCAATTCTCTCCCTTCTCTGTTGGCCTGGTAGAGCTATCTTGTATGACAACTGAGTTGCCGTTTTGGTTATCAGTATGTATTGTAAATGATTTCAAAAGAATATTTAACATGAGCATAATTTTTATAGCAAGCTGCTGTTTGTAAACTTCTTAGCATATAAACTTAATATTTCTATAAGATTCATTTTGCAAAACTTTTGTATGCTTTCCTATTTATCGCTTTATAGCTTTCTTCTTGCAGATCAGAAAAATATAAATAATACTAATAATACATCATATAGAAAGTTATAAATCTTTGCATAAAAGCATTTCCAATGAAATACCAAACTTAGACAAAAAGGTCAGTGATGATGGAATGAATAAACTGGCTAGAATTTGATTTTACATGGATTATAATGTGTGGAAATACTTTAAAAATAAAATTCAATGCTTTAATATTTAACATTTAATACTGAACATATATTGTACAATATGTGTATTAGTTTAATAAAAGAAGCCTCTATTTCCCAGGGAAATGCAGGGTTTTGAGGTCCTGGGAGACCCTCAAATGATATTTTATGCTTAAATATTATGCCAGAGAGCTAGTCCAGGATGAATTTTATGCAGTAAGATACAATGTATTTTCCTTAGCCCAGCAGAACCCACTCACTGACTAGCAGGGAGAGTATTGGGAGAGGAAGCAATAATGTATTACACTTGAACACATATACAATTCAACATGAGGAACAAGCAGAGGTAACCAGGAGTTGGATTGTGAATGATGATGAAAAGTTGCAGGCAAGGAATGGATGGTGAAGGCCAGGTAAGTCAGACAGTCAGCTTTGGGCCATGATGGCGAATCAATGTCAGATGTGCCAAAGGTGGCACGCAGGCCCTCTCTGTTGGCATGCGCACTGTCGCTAGCTGTTCTTCTGATTTCTGGCATCCACATGCACACCATCCAGCTGGTCTTGTGGGTGCTGGAGTGCCAGAAAACGGCCCGAAAAACGGCCAAAAACCAGGCTATTTTTGGACTGTTTTCAGGCTGTTTTCCAGACTGTTTCTGGCTGTTTTTCTGGCTATTTTTCAGATGGTTTTCCTGCTGAAAACGGTCACAAAAACGCCCCCAAAACAGGCATGCATGCACCAGCCAGCTGGTCTTCGGATTTCCATCCTATTTGTCATCTCCTAAGTTAAAATAATGTAAAGTACACATAGAAAAAGAACCAAGATAGAAATAACTTAGATAGGAAAGATACAGATCCCACCACAGTTGCACATATACAGTAGTCCTACAGCCCTTGAGAAGTCAGAGTGAGCAGGTGCTGCAAAAAAACCATCTTGCTTCAGGATTGCAGTGGGGCAAAAACTAGTGAATGAACTAAATTTCCCCAAATGAAATAGTAGAGACCTTTTCTGTCTCCTCTTGCTTAGACAAAACCTGGACAGAAGTTGACATGGAAAGAGCAGGTAGAAGATGCAGTGCCAAGCATCCAAGGAACCAACATGCTCCTGGAGAGGACAAAAATTGAGACAGGAGACTGGCTAACAACCAAAGGAGGGGATATTTTATTTATTTATATTATACCTTGGTTTTTCATTCAGGGGCTTAAAGTGCCACAAGTACCACTCCTTCCACCTGATTTTCTCTATTCCTCTGGTGTCTGTTCAATGGCCCCTCATTCGCGCTGCAGTCATGTCACTCTCGCAAGACAATCGCCATTGCCCCTCGTTTTACCAAGGGGTGGCTGCCCGGGCGCAGCAAAATTGGAGAGTGTCGTGTTCATTTTCTCGACAACTACGTCCAAAAAAGCCTGCCAGGGAAGGGTTTTGATGAGCCATTCTGTCGGGCTTCTAGGAACCCAGTTAGAAAAATCGTCTACCTGGGTAACTGGGAATTCTACCGCGTCTTGGTTTCGGAGGGTCTTCCAGTTAAGGGTATGCCGAGAGTGAGGCCACGAGGCAGGGGCATATAAAAGGATCGGCCCTTTATACAGGCTCCGCCTCGGTATCCTCTGCAGATCGGACGGAAAGGGGTACTTTCAAGAGGACTGCCTTGACTGGCTTTGGCTGAAGGGGGGTGGGGGGAGAATCCGAAACGCAATTATTTTGCTTCATGTTCTTTCATTAGCTCAGAACCTCCATCTTTGGATGGCGCAAATCTCCAAGGAAATGTCACCAACTTGCAGCGAGACGGCGTAAAAATCGGGCAGTGGCTCTACGGCAAGGGATGCAGACAAGAGGGCAGCAACTAGCAGGAAACCGGTCCCCGCTATCTGCCCATTGCGCGTTGCTCTGGTTCTCTTCCAATTAGCGAGACAACGCTGTCGAGAGCACACGAAGCAGTGGGGCAACAAGACCAGAGGTTTCAAACCTCACTTCGCGGCGATGTTTTGCGAAATATGGCTGCAATTAAATCGTTTTCACCGAGAAGTTGACGGTTTCGCAACAAAGCTTTGCTCCCCACTAGGCTAGCCAATCTGCTAGAGGTTGCCAGCAAAATTTAAGCCATTCTCTCCAGGGAAACCATGTTAGGAAGAAACCTCAGCCGACTGAAATGGGACGAGTGGCGCTTGCAACCTCTGCTCGACCAGCAAGCCTATTACAGTTGACAATAGTTGCAGGCCAGGGAAGAGCCCGTTTTATCCCCAAGGGAAGCGGAATAAATGGAAGGGGTTCCTTTTTTTTTTTTTTTTTTTTTCATCTTCCCAAAGGAGGAAAAGAGGACGAACGAGCCGCGGGCTCATTCCCAAAAGCGGACAGCACGCACTTCCTGCCCCCACCCCTTTTTTTTCGCAAGTAACCGAAAAAACGCAGTGCAACCTAGCAACAGCTTGGGTCCGTTCGGCCGCAGATCCTTGCCGCTGTGAATTCCACGCCATCTTTGGCGGCACTTTTCATCCCCAGCCTCCTCAGTTCGAAGGCCTCGAAGCCTTTTGGAATGTGATCCACGGAAGAAATCTAAATCTCGGCAACTCCAGCTATCTTGCACCCATTCCTCCTGGGGAGGGGGTTTCATCCCTGGGGGAGTGGGACGCGCCTGCTTTCTCTCTCAGAAAACCGCAAACGGTGACCGCTGAGGTAATCTTTGGGACTCGGGTGCCAAAGGGTTTGGCGTTCAGCATCTGGCCAGCCCCGAAACTCCCAAAACCTTTCCCCACCCTCATATAAAACCCGCTGGGCCGGCGGCTGAAACGAGCGCTTCGAAGTCAAGAGGGCTGTGTGGTTAACGAGCGTCGCTGCTCAGGGCCCTTCCGAGCAAACGGAGCCTGTAAAACAACCCAAGGCGGGCGGCGGCGGTTTTTTTTTTTTCTTTTTCTTTCCAAGTCCTAATGAAGCTGCTGCATGAACGTTTCCAATCCCCCATGGCTTTAAATAAAATCAAGATAATCAGAAGCTGTGGAAAGAGCGAGTAAAGGGAGTATTTACGGTCGGAAGCTGCGCAGAGAGGTAGTGGCTGCGGCTGCTATTGATGTCTAAAATGATGGATAACGCGAGAATGGCAAATATACTATTTGTCTAATGGCTCTGCAATTAAATTCCCCTGTAAATGACCCATGCCTCATTTCATCCTAATCTATGGAATTTTGATTGAATTCGTCAGCTCTAATTGAAAAATACGGCACGTTAATGTGTGCTTTGCAAATTCCTAACTGGAGCGGTTTTAACGATCCCTCAGTCCTCTGCCCTGCAAAGCCTGGAGACTTTCAAGAGGAAAAAAAAATGTGGAAAACTGGGCGCCTCCCCTGGCTGTGGTCGCAACACACACAGACAGATAGACAGACAAAAACTGCGCTCGGCCGCCTCATCCACCTTTCCAACCAGGAAAAAGAGGCAAAGCCCACCTCGTTTTCATGCAAGCCTTGGGTCTGCAGAGCGTGGTGTTTTACTTACCTCTTCCTTCAACTCAAAACTCTCAGACTAGTGATCTAAAAGGAGTTTCTTCCCAACGCGGGGCCCACCAAGCTCCGAAAACAACGTCCTTACAAAGGCTGAATTTCTACCCCAGAGGACTCCAAACTTTGCAAGGTTAAGGCTTGTGGACTTCAACTCCCAGAATTCTCCAGCCAGCTATGCTGGCTGAGGAATTCTGGGAGTTGAAGTCCACAAGTCTAAAAGTTGCCAGGTTTGGGGACTCCTCTATCCAGTCCGTTTTCCCGTGCTTACTTCTATGTAACCCCTTTTTCTGTAACGAGATTCTGCCCATCAGTGATGGACAGACTCTTAACTCTAGGTTTTAATTACCAGTAAATACACATAGTCTCTCTGCCCCACCCTGTTTTATTGGCTTCAATGCAACAGGGGTGTTTTCGGAAGGAAATAGTACGTTTTTGTGCTCGCCCCTCTACCGCCCTGAGGTGGTTTGTTTGTTCTTTTAAATAATGCCACTTCTTCAGCCTCCTGGCCTCTTACACCTTGAGTTTTGAAAGGCTTTCTGAGGCAAAGTCCATCTTGCAAAGAAAATTCCCGCCCCTGGAAGAGTGGGCGGGAATCCGACAAGACTCCTTCCTTCAGAATGAACTTTGTTCTGATTCGGGTCATTTAGGGCAGGGATCGCCAACCTTTTGGACCTCAGGGAACCACCAAACTCATAATTTTAAATCCCAGGAACCACTAACCGGTTTTGTGGGTGTGGCCTAATTTGTGGGTGTGGCTTGGTGGTGGTCATGTGACTGGCTGGGCAGCTTGTATGTAAATGTTATAAATATTTATATAAATATTGAATTTTTTTATAAAAAAGAGCAACTTTTACCCAAGATCAGGCAAAGCAGGCAGACAGATTGAGTTGCTCACAGAATCACAGATTTATTCAGATATTTATCTATCTGCCATTGGCTAGCTCAGTCTTTCACATAAAATTTGCTTGCAAGCAAACTCACAAAATTAACTCACAAAATACCATGTATGTAAATATTGAATTTTTTATTAAAAAAGAGCAACTTTTACCCAAAATCAGGCAAAGCAGGCAGGCAGATTGAGTTGCTCACAGAATTATTTAGTGATCTCTCTATCTGCCATTGGCTAGCTCAGTCTGTCACATAAAATTTGCTTGCCTTGAGTCTGCACTGAATAATAGAACCTTCAGTCCTAAGGGAGGTTCGGCTGTGCTTAAAAGCAGAACCGAAGATCTAAAGACTAACTAGAAAGCAAGAAATCAAACAATTTCCTGCTTCCTAGCTAATCTAAATCTCCTGGCACAGCAGAACAGATGATGGTCACGTGGAAAAGCAATTTAGCAGGCAAGTTTGCCAGTGGGCAGGGAGGGTTCCCGCCGGTCATGTGGGTGGTGCAGCCTTGTGTTTCTGCACAGCCTGGATTAATTGCTTTGTGGGGGTGCTCTGGGGGTGAGATTTCTCTGTGGCCCACCAATATTTGCTCATGGCCCACCAGTGGGTCGTAGCCCACCAGTTGGCGACCTCTGATTTAGGGCATGTGAAATAGCTTCCCATTTTGGATTTAATGATTTAAAATGGTGTGTATCAAGTTTTCTGCCAAATAAATGCTCCCATCACACCTCCCAAAATGAAAATGATGGCTAGTTCTCTCACCTCTCCCCCATTAATAAGAATCTATTTGACCTACAGAGATATGTATGTATACATCTTCGTGGTATATATTGGTGTCTATTGGTACTTGCTATGATGAACTTTGCAGTTCAACAATAGGACTTCAGGAAAGTCATAGATATGATATTATATTCATAAGTTTTAGGATCAATTTATGATATCATAAATTGGTCCTAAAACTCATTAATACAATCATGAGCGTAGGTATCAAAAACAGTTATGGCAGATACTACACAACATACATTTAAAAGTCTGTGCAGTTCAGAAAAAATGCTAATTGAAGAATGTATATATTTACCCAGCTAGACTCCCTACCACCTAGTAACAGAATGCTGAATCCCGGAGCAGATTTTTGCCTCAGGAGCCTAGCCCAACCCTTCATTCTCTCTAACATCATCATCCTTTACCTAAAACCTGGCTGGTGTTTTTAGAAACCAAAAGGCAAACATCTTGTTGAATACCAAGAAAAGCTGAACATCAAAAAATGTATACTATTGTCATGAGTCCTGCATTGGTGAAAGAAGAAGCCAATATGGTATAGTAGTTAAGGGGTAAGTTAAATAGTTCAGGGCAGTTTTCTGCCTTCTGCACAGAAGTGGATTTGAAGTTGTACAGATGCAGATAGATAACTCAACAAGACGTCCATAACAAAGAACATTTATTGGTTCCTCAGGTAACTTATGTTTGTGATGAAGTTCTTCTTTAATGACCAATCCTTTGTATACCTCTATCTGTCTGTCTGTCTGTCTGTCTGTCTGTCTGTCTATCTTTCTATCTATCTATCTATCTATCTATCTATCTATCTATCTATCTATCTATCTATCCATCTATCTATCTATTGCCTTGTAGTAAAAGATAGTTATCTCCTAACCCATCTCATAGTGATAGAAAGAAGCTGCCATAAATTAGAGAGTTCAGACAAAGAAAGAGGAAAACCTCGCCCAACACACCAAGGGTCAATTCAGTGACCAACCAGGATTACAGATGCGGCCACGTGACATGAACTACATTTCCCAGGATACCTTTAATTACATTTCCCATGATGCATTCCCTTAAGGGGACAGCTCATAATTCCTAAGTAACTATCCAATTCCCATAGACTGGCTGGGACAGCACAGGCAGGCAGACCTCTGTTCAAATCAACTGTTAGCAAACTTGCATTATCACAGTTCAGTTAGTGACTGTTCAAAGTTACAACTTCACCGAAAAAAATGACTTATGACTGTTTTTCACTCTTATGACCAATTGCAGCATCTCCATGGTCACGTGGTCCGAATTCAGATGCTTGGCAAGTGACTCATTTTAAGATGGTTGCAGTGTCATGGGGTCATGGCTTTTGCAACCTTCTGACAAGCAAAGCAAAGGAGGAAGCCGGATTGACTTTAGAACCATGTTACTAAATTTGCAACTACAGTGATTCACTTAACAATTGTAGCAAGAAAGGTTATAAAATGGGGTAAAACTCATGTAACAATCTCTTAGCAACAGAAATTTTGGGCTCCCTTGTGGTTGTAAGTTGAGGAGTACCAAATCAAGTGACTAAATTAGTGTACGAGTGAAATGCTATGGACATAGTATACTTAAACTTCAGCAAGGCATTTGACAAAGTACACTATAACCTACTTCTTGTTAAACTAGAAGAAATGTCCTGTTAAACTAGAAGAAAAATGTGAGATAGATAGCATCACCACCAGATGGATTCATAACTGGCTGACAAACTGTACTCAATGAGTAGTCCTTAATGGGTCTATGTCTACAAGGAGGGAAGTAAGCAGTGGGGTACTATAAGGTTACATCTTAGGCCCAGTACTCTTCATAAATGAGGGAATAGAAGGAAAACTCATTAAATTTACAGATGACACTAATCTGGCAGGAATAGCCAATCCCCCAGAAGGCAAGCTCAGGATCCAAAAAGATGTTGACAGACTTGAACAATGGGCTATTTCCAACAACATGAAATTTAATGTGGAAAAAAGCAAGCTTTTACACTGAGGCAGGAAAAACCAAAGATACAAGTACAGATTAAATTAAACATGTCTCAAAAACAATAACTGTGTGGGAGGAACCTTGAAGTCCTAGTGGATCACTTAAACATGAGCCAGCAGTGTGTGACAGCAGCCCAAAAAGCTAATATAATCCTTGGTTGTATAAACAGAGGCATATAATCAAAATCATGTGAATTATTAAGACCACTTTATAAAGCCTTAGTAAGACCACACCTGGAATACTGCATTCAGTTTTGGTCACCACATAACAAAAAAGATGTTGAGACTTTGGAAAAAGTGCAAAGAAGAGTAACTAAGATGAGTAAGGATCTGGATACTAAAATATATGAAGAATGGTTGCAGGAATTGGGTATAGCCAGTCTAGAGAAAAGAAGTACTAGGGGTGACATGATCAGGGATGGGATTCTACCTGGTCAGACCGGTTCTATAGAACCGGTTGTTATGATTCTGCTAAGTTTGGAGAACTGGCAAATCGCACCACTGGCTGGCCCCTTCCCACCCCACCCACTCACTCCTTACCTGGCATGCCCACCATCCAACTTGCCTGCATTAGCTCAATTTTGGTAAGTTGCTATTTTTCTTTTTTTTTCCCTGACCATCAGCTGTTCCAACTATCAGCTGTGCTGGAGATTTAGATTAGTTGGATTTCTTGCTTTCTAGCAGAGCTTAACCTTCCTAGATTCTATTTTTCAGTGCAGACTCAAGTAGCAGATTGCAGAATGGTAGATCTCTGAATAAATCTGTGATTCTGTGAGCAACTCAATCTGCCTGCCTGCTTTGCCTGATTTTGGGTAAAAGTTGCTCTTTTTTTATAAAAAAATTCAATATTTACATAAATATTTACAATATTTACATACAAGCCACATCCAGCCAGTCATGTGACTACCAAGCCATGCCCACAAAATAGGCCACGCCCACAGAACCAGTTGCTAAAAAATTTGAATCCCACCCCTGGACAAATGACCACAGTATTCCAGTATTTGAGAGGGTCCACAAAGAAGAGGGAGTCATTTTACTTTCCAAAGCACCAGAAGGAAAACAAGGAACAATAGATGAAAACTACTCTAGGAGAGAAACAACCTGGAATTAAGAAGAAACTTCCTAAAGTGAGGACAGTTAACCAGTAGATCAGCTTGCCTTCAGAATTTATGAGTGTTTCGTCACTGGAGTTTTTTAAAAGAAACTGAAGAGAACCACCTATCTAACATGGTACAGGGCCTCCTGCTTGAGCAGGAAATTGGACTAGATGACCTCCAAGGTCCCTTCCAGCTCTATTCTGATTGAAACCTGTAAATCTAATAAATAGAAAAATATAAGGGGCACATTGGAAAAAATACAGGAGATCTAACAGACGGTTAGGTTTTCTTCAGATATACATTCAGGAGACTGCAGGTTCAACCATTTTGGCTGTTAAAGAATCCCAATTACTTAAACAGTATCCCCATGGGACTTTGAAAATCTTGAAAATCTGGCCCTCTGTGATATAAGAAATCATGATGGTTGTGGTAACTGAACTGGAATGGTAGTGTTACAGTGAACTTCCTATGTCAGCCCTGCATGGGAAACCCATTTTCAGAGTTAAAAGCAGCTCTGAAAGAGATCTTGCTTCTCCAACTGAACTTGTCTGGAGCCTTGGGGTGTGGCTGAGATTTATGATCCTCGTCAGGGGTGGGATTTAATTTTTTAACAACCGGTTCTGTGGGTGTGGCTTAGTTGGTGGGTGTGGCTTGGTGGTAATGTGACTGGCTGGGTGTGGCCAACTCAACATCACTCGCATCGAGGCATGCATTTCCTCGCTTGGCCTCTCATGACTGTGGGGATGCTGCAGCAGTCGTAAGTGTGAAAAACGGTCTTAAGTCACTTTTTTCAGTGCCATTGTAACTTTGAATGGTCACTCCACACAAGCAAAGTACCAGCAAAGGAGGGGAAAAAAACTCCAGAGACATTCCTGAGACATGAAGTTTAGTCCTGCCAAGAATGTAATAAGAGTTAATGGAGAGGTAGTTTCTGTGAGCAACACCAGAATGTTTCCTTCCTGCCTTCCTTACAGGATTAGGCCAGTAATTTCTTCTAACAACCGGTTCTCCGAACTGCTTAGAATGTTAACAACAGGTTCTAGCAAATAGGTGCAAACCTGTAGAATCCCACCCCTGATCCTCGTGAAATAGCTAAAACACGCAGCAATAGGAACATCTACCTTTTCTTGCTGCTCATAATCTGAACATGGGATTAGAAGACTCTGAGATCCCTTCCAGCTCTATTCTACTTTACTCTACATCATTCCATTCTTGGAGTCTAATGAGGATCTAACAGATTAACAGAGTTGGAAGGGACCTTGGAGGTCATCTAGTCCAAACCCCTGCCTAAGCAGGAGACCCTACACCATTTCTGACAAATGGGAGTCCAATCTCTTCTTGAAAGCCTTCAGTGATGAAGCTCCCACAACTTCTGAAGGCAAGCTGTTCCATTGATTGATCGTTCTCATTGTCAGAAAATGTCTCCTTATTTCCAAGTTAAATCTCTCCTTGTTCAGTTTCCTTGTCTAGCCTTCAGGTGCCTTGCAAAATAACTTGACCCCTTCCTCCCTGTGGCAGCCCCTCAAATATTGGAAGACTGCTATCATGTCTCCCCTGGTCCTTCTCTTCACTAGACTAGCCAAGCCTAGTTCCTGTAACTGTTCTTTATATGTTTTAGTCTCCGGTCCCCTAATCATCTTAGTTGCACTTCTCTGCACTTTTTCTAGGGTCTCAATATCATTTTTATAATGTGGTGACCAAAATGGGATGCAGTACTCTAGATCAGGGATGGTATTCTATCAGTTTGGCTCTGTTCGACCATCCAATAGCTCCGAGGATCATCTGTGAGCGAACCAGTTCTCTCCAACAATCAGCTGCTGGGCCCACCCGCCAGCCCGGGCTCTATTCTGACCTTTATTTCCTGGTTTTCAAACTCAGCTGCTTTGTGCGGCATAACAGATTGCTGCGCATCAGCTGTTGAACACACAGGCAGAGTGCAGGATTGTAGAAGAAGGTCAGTATCAAACCATCTGCACGCGCACAAAACATGCCCACCAAGCCACACCCACAGAACCAGTGGTAAAAATTTTTGAATCCCACCACTGTTCTAGGTGTAACTAAGGCTTTATAGAGTGGTATCAGTACCTCACTTGATCTTGATTGTATCCCTCTGTTAATGCAATTTAGGATTGCATTGGCTTTTTTGGCTGCTGCCACACACTGTTGGCTTATATTAAACTGGTTGCCCACTAAGACTCCATGATCCCTCTCACAGTTACTGCTATTGTGCTTGGTTTAACCCAGTCTATATGTGTACTTTTGGTTTTTCTTGTCTAAGTGTAGGACTTTACTTTTCTCTACATTGAATTTCCAGGGGATGTCAAGTAGGAAAATGACTTTTCAGAGAACCTAAGCAGCTACAATTTACTCAAGCTTTTCTCCAAGATCATGAAGGGCGAGACTGATCATGAAGGAGTGGTTTAATATAGGGGTAGCTCTGATGAAATGTCGGTGAGATACAGATGGAAAACCAAGTCTAGAGATTGCAGGGGGTAAGGATGGGGAGTGTTGTGGAAGAAAGCAAACAGCTATGGTCCTTCCTCTTGTGTTGAATTATTTGTCTTCTTCAAGAGCATCTTTTCCAGAGATATAGAAGATATAGTAATTGCTTTGCTTTTAGGTTCCCCAAAAATGGACCATGAAACATACTGTCTAAAGTGACTGATGTAAAATGTGTTCTGAAATTAACTGAATTTTGTTTAATTAATTTATAATTAATATAATGTATATTATTTCATTTATAATTAATGTATAGTTCATCTTTCCTTTAGGAGCAAAAGTGTCAGGATAAACAATGCTCCTGTTTTTCCTACAACAACCCTATGAGGTACAATGGATTGGGAGAGCGGGGGACTGGCCCAAGGTTCCTTAAGGAGGTTCTGTGAGTTTCAGTGAGGATGGACTAGAATTTTGGTTTGCCTGCTCCCAGATTATAATCATTAACATCACTCTGAAATCAGCAAAACTTTCAATATATTTTTATCAGTGCAAGTTCTGGCAATTTTATGAAGGGAGGTATTGCTTCCTTCCACTCTGAGGCATCCTCAGCCTTCTTTCCCTGAAAAAAGTGGATTAAAAAACAAGAATAACTGTAGACTTACTGAATGGACTCTAAATCAATGTCTGTAACAAATTCATTGTGCTGAATGGCCCTTTGAATGGAACTATTAAAAATTCATTGCCTTTTGTTTTGCCTTTTGGCAGAATCCCATCGCCTATTGGTTCCTCACACACAGTTAAGTAGGAATTACATTTCATTATAGTTTTTCCTGGTAGCAGAATAAGAAATGCGTTAAGTTCTACTGTAAACAGGCACGTAGTACAATTAGCTGCCTTAGCCACCTGAACAATTTAATGAATCCAATATCAATTTGAAATCGTAGCTCGTCTTAATTTTTTTCTTCCCCATTTAAAGCAAGGAAAATATTCTTTCATGTCTCATTTCTGGAAGGCTGTGATGGAGCAGTATGCATATATATTTATATAACAAAGCAATTTAAAAATTAAACTTTACACATGTATTAGGCAGTTATGAATTCACATGTATCACAAAGAAAAAGATCTGACATTTGTGTGGATCATCTCACGAGAAGCATCTGCCCATTTCAATACAGCAACCGATAAGGGAGTCAATGTGTTATGGCTCTTTGTCCAGAGTGGCAGGTTGAGTGGGGAAGCACAGAGGAGAGGGAGGCAGGGATGGACCTTGTTATCAATTTTTCAGCAGCCCAGGCATCTTTCTCCCATTCAACCACTTACTCCAATTCTGATGTCAAAATTCTAGCAATAAATCAGATAATTACTTTGTGATTGAAATCATCTTTACAAATATAGTACCTATGCTTCATGGGTGTCCAGCCTCTTGGTTTGCTTGGGCCGCACTGAGTAAAGAGGAATTAATTGTCTTCCACCACATACAAAATATATAATATAGTTGGAGGGTGTAAATCACATAATGTGAAAAGTTTACAATCTTGTGGGACCATCTCCTTAGCTGCTCAGGACTGCATGTGACCGAGGCCGAGGGTTAGACACACCTGCTATATTTGAATGAAAATTAGCTGACTAGCATTGCTATCTTACAATGAGCTTTCATTGAAGATGTAGACTGCAGAATAATTGTTCAGCTTGGGTGTATTGAGATTTCTCAATGTTGGTCAACTTACCAGATACTCTAGAGGGCACTGTTGAACCTTGTCATACCCACATCTCCTTTCTCTCCTTCCATCTTTTCATATACACCATCCATATTATCTTCCCCAGCTTGGATTTTCCTACTACAAAACAATGTATCAAAATCAGAACTAATATCTTTAATGTGAGCTGGCAGGACTGGACCATATTTTCTTAGCTTGCAGTGTATAAGGAACTGAGCATGGTGAATTCTAGAAGGAAGAAAACAGTGTGGTTTGCAGGGAGCATATTTTTTTTCCATGCTCTTTTTCTTCCATGTTACCTGGAGTAGAAGAGCAAAGCATCTTTAGATGCCATCCACAAGTACGTACACTGAATAGGACTGATGAGTAAATACAAATAGTTATATCATTAGAGTTATTTTTAATGGAAAGAAATAATTCTATATTTGCAACATTTCAAGAAATAATAGTCTAACAATTTTGTTCATTCTCATCTTTTTTTTTTTTACATTAATACAAATTTTTGGTTCAGACACATTGAGCAACCTTGCTTTTTTCAAAAACCACATATATTGGGAAAAACTATTGAGGTGCAAATTCAGTGGGAACAGGGATATAAAAGACTTAACAAGTTGTATTTGTTGGTTTAAAAAAATCAAATAAAAAGCCAGAAAATAAAACCATTCCCAATTCCTGCATGCTGCCACTCACTGTTACTTAGAGATAGAAAAAAAAGTTTAAACATATAATATCCAGGTTTATAATAATTTATACATTTAAGGTTTTTTGTAACTGGTTTGAACTGTTCTATGCACAAGTGAATAAGGCTGTTTCCTCTGAAGAGAAAGATATTTATTTAAAAAGGAGGGGAAGCATTTAAAGAGAGAAGACAACTTCCATTTCATAAAGAAAAATTTGATATTGACAGCCTTAGGCTTGGTAATGCCCTGTTGATTGTGATATGTATTACAGCACATTTCTTGCCGGTTGCAGTTATCAGCAATTGGATCCCTCCACTTTTCCATTCCTTATCACTAATTCCATTTTTAAAACAATGTTTACTTATATTGAATTTGCACTATGGTTCCCAAGTGTTGTGCTTGTAAATGTTCCCCTTTCCAATCTCAAAGCAAATTCAATCCTCACACTTCCAAAATGCAACTTAATATTGACAGGGCCTGCTGATGCTGCAGCATCGGTATCTTCAGCTTTCTTACCACCAGGGCATTTCAGAACGGTGTGGAAGAGCACAGTAATTGCTCTGAGGCTTAACTGAAGTGCTCTGAAAAATCATTGTCAATGCTGCAATGCCAGTAGAGGCACTATTGGACCCTCACTGAAGATTGTGAATGGTAACTTTTTGTACTGGGAATAGATATTGTTGTATCACTGAAAGTGCCTGCTGTGCAATATTTTGTTAGAACAATATAAATCACAGTAGGACATTGTGTAAATCCTTTTGCCAGAGAAATAAGGGAGAAATGTCTGATGCCTCTTCTGATGACTCATCTTTCAGACAACTCTACCTGGATGACAGAGAATCTCCATTGACATATTTACTTTGCTATGTATTGCTTCATTATGACACCTTCACCTAAATAAGCAGGCAGTTATTGTATGCTTTTATTTACTTTCTATAACATTTCATATTTTTTGCCCCTATTGTTTACATTGTTCTCCATATATCCAGGTCTACATGCTGGGTAAATGCCTGTAAACTCAAATAACAATAACAACACTCCATCAATCTGATGAAGTGGGCTTTAGATTATGCTACAGTAAAGCAATTAATTTGTAAAGCACTAAAGTTAGAAATGGAGAGTTTTGAACTCAGTGTCACCTCAACATCTCCCAATATGGAGAAAGAAAGAAATGAGATTTGGATGATACCTTCATTTTATGGCAGTCTTGACTAAAAACTAGTGTGTGTCAGTCAGCAGTTGAATTTCTAATCTAAAAAAATCTAGAAAATAATGTGTATATCATGGTGACATAAAGTATAAAACGTGATCTTGATGCAAAACTTAATATCAACCCAACCTGTTTCCTGTGGCCATCTCTGAAAGCCTTGATATGTGCACAGATGACACTAAAGAGATCAAGTGAGTTTCCAAGTCAATTGTTTCTGTTCACTAATACCTTTTTTTAAATAATAAATTTGCCATTAGTTTATGTAAACGTACTCAAGAAGTTAAATAACAGAGAAGACAGTCTTTATCTGGGCTACATTTTAATTTACTATTATAACAACAATGTAATTTTCAGAGGTGGAATGGAGTTGGGTTGATTTATTCAGTCCTACTGCAGTTCTTCCAAATACGCTTTCTTTCCTTTGTGGTAAAAAGTTGAACAAATTGATGTCATCAATTCCATAAATATATTAGTAGGATTCATATAGTCTCCTAGAAGGTATATAGAAGGACCATAGTTATTGAATGCTTTCAGACATGAACAGTCATTAGCAGGGTGTGTTATAACTTGCAGAGTTCTAAACTGTCACCTTTCTTGCAAAGTCTGAAATAAGAATTTGGCCCTGTGAAAATAGGAATGCATAAAGAATACATCTGTAAGCATAAAGATCGAAGCTCCAAACCAAAATCTTGCCTGTATTTGAATACATAAGACTTTTCTGTACACTGCAGCCTCTTTTTATTTTTTGGTGATAAAGCATGTAATGTGGATATTCATTACATCTGTACAAAATTGAAAGTATTATTGCAGTTAAATGGGAGACTGATCTGAAAATACTGTATTTTGTAATTCCAACAAAATTTCTATGGTTTCTGTTTTCATATTAATTCAGTATTATTTTTGAGGGAGTATTTAATAATCTGTATATTTTAGATTTAAATATTTATACTTTGAAATAAATGGCCTAGGCCTGTTACATGTACTAATCTTAAAATAAAGAACACCCTATACCACATCTCTAAGCTGGACTCTCCAGATGGTTAGCTTTCATTTCCATAAGATGTTCAGAACCTCTACTGGATTTTTTTCTGGATTTCACACCAAACAACCATCTCCAATTGGCATTGTGATTTTTTAATATGCTTGTAGTAAAGTGCTTATGCAAAACTGGGTCCCAGTGCAAAATATCATTTGCAGTTTTTCAACCCTTCAGTGGCCCTAGTTTACATCCCATTTGCCACGATGGCACCTAGTAATTCAGAAAGATGCCCAAGCAATGAAAGCTACAGCAAATGCTCCCATCCCCTCTCATCCACGATGTTTTTTCCCAACTTTGCTTCTGCCTTTGTGCCTTATATGGGCCTCTGTCACAGAAAAAGCTCTGGCCATTCTCAGCTCCATCCTTTCCTGAATTTGCTCCAAACCACCACCTCGCTGCTTTTCAGGTCAGGTGAGCAATTGAAGAGCTCCAACAATTGAAGAGCTCCCACTCCCCTACACGCATTTGGAAGCCAGCAAGTCTAGAGGCGTCATGCCTAAGGAGGGGGAGGAGGGTATAAGGGCCCTGTATCCACGTGTAAGCTGCCACTAGTGATCCGATAGTAGCCATCCCTTCTCCGATCCGATCTCCTGCTACCACTTAAGGTCAAGACAAATACCGTAGTTGTTTTGTTTTTGTTTTATTTCCGCGATGGAAGAGCTTTCCTCCTTGAATCTCTGAAAAAAATCCCCAGAGGCGGCGGCGGCTTTGTAGTGGGAAAGGGTTCCGTTCATCTTTGGCCGCGATGCCTCAGCCAGCGCCCGTCTCCGGCTTGTTTCAGTCTCAGAGGCCGTCCCTTGGGCGCACGCCTAGCGGCCTGGTGCGGCTTTGCCTCTCCTTTCCCCGTCTCTCTCACTCCCTCTCTCCCCCCAGCGCACGGAGCTGAGCAAACGGCCTCTCGCTACCTTTCTTGGGCCCCAAATCTCGATGTTCCACTGGCCACCTTGCAATTCAGCCCGGGCGCCCCCCCCCCCCGCCCCCAGGCATGGGAGTTTCGATTCGCCTGGCCCCGTCGGAAGAGTTGCAAAACAAGGGGTGGCAGCCTCTCGAGAAGCGGAATCGTCAGGCCACGCTTTGTCTTCTCCCCCTCCAGACGCCTCTCCTCTCTGCCGCTCTGCTCGAGCTCCGGCGGTGCAGCCCGCGGGTTAAAAAGTCCCAGGCAGGGAGGGAAGCGGAACTGCAACTTTAAGAAGAGCTCTGCTGCCTTTGATCTGCGCCAGAGAGCAGCGCTTCCTCTGCTGAGAGAGGTGGATTTAAGCCACCATAATCACAGCCCGCACCCAGCAGGCTACAGAGCGGAGGAAAGGGCGCTTCAACTTTCTCACCTGGAGGTCCCTTTGAGGGATCAAACGTTGCGGGTCGTTGAGCCTCTTTCCTGCCTCGCGAGAGGACGAAGCTTGACCAGTGGCCCTTCGCAAGCCTGGGAAAAACCAAATGCCCTCCAAACACTTGCCACACACAGGAACGCAACTCGTCCTGTACTGGATAACAGGAGAGTTACACAATGCTGTATAACACACAGTCCAGATTTCAGCAGGGGATTAATGTTCACATCTACATTAATTTATTTATCCGGGTTAATAATTATTCTGAATTTTAAATGCTAGTCCCTAACCCCGCCTCCTTCCTGCAGCCCTACCGGTAAATATAAATTAAATGCCCATTTTCACCTACTTTTTTTTTTTTTTTAATCGCGGTAGTAATCGCCTCTTCAATACATTCACCTCTCAAGCAAGACTGTTGGCGCTCCAGAAATGGTTGCCGGCATCTCCAGGGTGTGATCTTGGAAGCAGAGCCGGGTGAAAGACTGCCTGCTTGCCTTCTGCAAAAGGAGACCATTCCCGTCGTAATGTGGGCACTAAACCAAAGAGGAATGGCGGCTGAGGATAGGTCGAGTCCCACTCCTGCTCTCTCTCTCTCTCTCTCCCCACCTTACCTCTCTCTCCCCCTCACGCCCTCCCGGGAGGTTTTCATTTCTTTCACATTCATTCATCAACGCGCTCAAGTTTTCTCGTGTGGCCAAAAACTATTCAACTATTACAAGAGCATCATTCTGTCCTTCGGGTACAAAGTTGAATTTCAATTGAAAACAAAATTCAGTTATTGACACTGCCTAGCTTTTTATATTTTTATAATATATAAATGTTAGGATAAAAACCACCATCGTTGTGCCATAATTAAGATAAAAATTGGGGGAAATGGTAGTGGAGAGAAATTCAGGCATTGTCATTCATTAACCGAAATAATCACTCCCTAATCTGTTATCAGACGACTCCTCCCCAACCATTAAGTGAAATGCCAAAAAGAAACTCCTGGTTCAAATTTAAGAGAAGGCATTGTTGTGAGCCAAAAGCAAAACCATTCTGATTCCAAATGAGCAAATAAAAATTTCGAGATGAGAAAGGCGAGAAAGCTTTTTAAAACACCAGTACATAAAATGTCTATGTCCTCTTAATTAAGTACAGAACCATCCGAAGGTCTCTGGTTTCATAAACTTCCATTTAAAAAAACACACCCTCAGCACTTTAACTTGTTGACAACCTTATTGACAATCTTCTCCAGGCCAAGATAAACCCCAGCCATGGTAGACGCCCCTTTCTTTCAACGCGGCAAAAGGGTACTTTGAAAACTTTTTTTTTTTTTTTAGTTCATTCGCCTTTCCTCCGCCACCGCCCGGATCTTTAAGGAAAAGCTAAATGTTGCTCACGTTTAAAAAAAAAAAATCGTTCAAGTTAGAAGAATGCAAATGAAACCTTTAGATGTTTCGTTTTTGCTTTTGTTTTGAGTGCCATTCCTCTTTAAATAAGCCACTTGATCATTGCCTGGGAATCTCTATTAATCGAATGGGTTTGCCTTTTTGCCAGATCCTTTATCATTATTTATGGGCTCTAGATTGTTTCAAAGTTCCCTTGACGTTCGATTTACAAGTTTGGGGCTCTTTTCTTTTCCCTGTCCTGTCTTTTGTTCTCAAGAAAGACATCGTGTTGGAAGGGCTTTGAAAAGCCAAACACGAGAGGCCTGCCCGTGAAAAAGGAGCAGACTCGGTCCTTTTTAATTCATCCGGGCGATTGAATGACTCTTTGACATAATTGCAGAAGCCATTTCAAAAGCTGAGGGTGGTGGTGGGGGTTGCCTTCCATTAAAGCTGCCCACGTCAACTCTGGCGCGGGGGGGGGGGGAGGTTTCCGAAGCGGATTCTCTCCACCGCCGTCTCTTCGAAAGAGTGAATAAAATAGTTTATAGGGAGAAGGAAGAGAAAGAGAGAGAGAGAAAAAAAATGAAAGAGGAAGAGGGAAAGACGAGGCTTCCGTCACTTTGCTCCTCACAAATCGATGCCTCCGTTGGGTTGGAAGAACGTTTCCTTTTATACAAGAACTCTTCGCGAAACCCGCCCCGGCAGGACTTTTAGATAAAGTTGGACGGGAAAAACGTTTTTCTCGCCCAGCCCCTCCAACAACCTCCCCCAAACTCTGGCGCCTGCTTTCAGTTTCTACTTCAAAGGGGTGGGGGGGGGGAAATAGTCACTCCGTCCCGAAGGAACCCAACAATCCAAACTCCTCGTCCCCTCAGCCAGACGAGGCGAACCACCTCCCACCAAAGGTGGGAACGATTCTCCAGCCTGGAGGCGAAGCAACCGCGCGGCCAAACCCGAAGATCGGGACCAGCCCTTGCAGGATAAAGGAGGCGCGCAGGGAGTGTTAGGGATCAGGCCAGGGTCCAAGGAAACCCGGGTTTTGAATTTGGCTTCTGGTTTCCCTCAAGACCCGAGACTAGAAGAGAGCCCAATTAATCAGGGAATGAAGGCCGAGCCTCCTCCGGTACTTCTAAAAGCAGGCGGCTCCTCCTTTCTCCCTCCCCCAGAGCCCCCTTTCTGCCCAGCCATAAATCTCCCCCGAGGAATGGAGTGGGAAACAAGGCGAGGGGGGGGAGGAGGAAGAAGGGGGTGCCTTAGCAGTACTTTTCTGGCACTCAGCAGACTGCCAAAGGGGTCTGGGATCGGTGTTGTCTGATCATTTACAACCCTTGCTGGGCGTCAGAATCATCCAGCGGGCGCGGTAAAACAGTCAAATGGTAGGTGGCCAACGATCAAACGGAGCTCTCCAAAATATAGGCAACGGGGTCTTTCCAGCAACGCTACCCAACCTATTCCTCTTCCCAAACTGACAAGGAAACATATTTTGAGGGGAATGCCGGGAAGGGAGGGGGGGGGAATCAAGGTTCGATGACCTGTGAAACTGCCAGGCTTAATAGCAATAAAGAAGGGAGAGTGAAAGAGGAACTGAGCTGACACCTTGAGCACCAAGACACCTTGTTGTCGGCCTGCCTGGGCTTCTTGTTCCCTGCTGCTGCTGCTGCCTTGTCTCTGGAGCTGAAAGGTCCTTCCTCAACCCTTCACTCCTTTTTCAGCCACAGGAATTGCATGTTTTCCAAAGGTTGTTAAGAGGAGGGAACCGAAGTGGGTGGGGGTAGGTAAATGGGGGTACACCCTCCCCCGCGATTTTTCAAACGGTTTCCGGTCTTTTGTGGGAAAACGCGAAAGTTGTGGCGCAAAGGGGCAGAAATGCAGGTGAAAGAAAACAGAAGGCAGAAAAAGGCTGGATCTACAAAGGTTTGGATCGATACGTTCATAAATATCGATTAGTCTTTATTTTCCAATTAACTACGCTTGTAAAGAAATTCCCATTACCCATGTAACGACCCTCATTTCTCTCTGATCGTTATCTTGTTAGGGTCTCCAAAAGGCATTCTCCCCCAGTGGGGGTCGTTAAATTTTAGTAGCAATTGGCAGGCTCGGGCTGGGAGGGCTTTCTGGCTAAGCGCAGCCGCCCTCGCATCTCTAGCCTTAGACGACACTAAGTTCCTCCAAACACCGTCCAACTTTTGACTTTCAGGTAAGTGGTGCCTACAAGTTCCCGTGTGCGATTTCTTACGTCACTGCCGCTGACCCTTAAATCACTCTTTCCAAGAGCCAGAACAGCCCCTCTGACGAAGGAGAGAGGGAAACCAGTGAGGCGCACAGGAGGAGCGGGGTGGCTGGGCGGGAGGGCGAATGGTGCTCAACCATCTCCCCGAATTCTGGCTCCCCCGACCCTCCTGGTCATTCCATGCTCCAGCCTTCCGCGGGCCAAAGAAACGCTCTGACTCCTTTGACCAGAGCAGGATGTCTGGGGGGGGGGGTCGGGGCGGTGGAGGTGTGTGTGTGTCAAACCGGCAGGGAGCTAAAAGGGGAGCCGAAATCTCGGAACCAGCTGTTGAAGGTATCAGGGATTGAGATCCCAGCTCCTTTTTGCCTGTTTGCTTCCCGCCCGCCCCCCTCGCCCCAGGGACAGATGAAGACCTAGGCGGGTGTCCCTGAGGCCACCGGGGCAGCCTAGAGTTGCAATCGGGAGGCTCGGTTCCTGGCGGGTGCGTGCGCCGCCGGGCGGTCTACCGTGGGCCGCGTCTCGGTCAGGACCAAGAGACGTCTAAGCGAAGCCGGCAAACTTGCAGCCACGTTCTTGCACGCTTGTCGAAAGCTTCCCGGCAAGCTGAGCTTCAAAGAGGAGGAGGAGGAGGAGCCGCCAAGAATTGCCGGCCACGGCTCACTTTCCGCGGACCGGAGGAGGGGCGGAGTTAACGACCGCTTCGCCGCCGCCGCCGCACATTCCTCTCCCCTCTCTCCCTGGCCAATGGAGAGGGAGAGGGGCAGCCACGTGGCTCCGGGAAGGTTCCGAGCCTGGCAAAACGTGAATGAGAAAGAAGAGCGCGATTCAAAGGTACCGCCGACACCCAGGAGTGCGAGCGAGAGAGCGCGCTTGGCGTCCGGCTCTCCGAGGGCCCCCAAGAGACCGTGAGCGACGAAGGACGGAAAGAAGGCAGGCAGGCCTCTCTCTCTCTCTCTGTCTCTCTCTCTCTCTCTCTCTCTCTCTCTCTCTCGGGAAGCGGTCTCGGCTCGAATTGGACCGCGCGGCTCAGGGCAACCTGCCCCGATGTCTCCCTGTCGCGGCCAGGGAGACCCAACTTTGACCCTCTGTTGCCCAGTCCAGGCGGTCCCCTCCTCCGGCCGCCGCCGCCGCCGCCGCCGCCGCCACTCCTCCCGATCCTGCTTGTCCCCGGCCAGCTCCCGGCCCTAAAGCAGCTCCCGGGCCGCCCCGTCTGCCTCTTGTCTCGCGCGCCTCCTTGGCCTGTAGCGCCTCTATGAGTGCAGCTTTTCAGCCGTCGCTCATGATGATGCCGCGCCCCTTGGGAAGCAGCACTGCCTTCAGCATAGACTCGCTCATCGGCAGCCCGCCTCAGCCCAGCCCGGGCCACTTCGTCTACACAGGCTACCCTATGTTCATGCCCTACAGACCGGTAGTCCTGCCGCCTCCTCCGCCGCCGCCGGCCGCCATGCCCCAGACCACTCTGCCGCCCTCACATCCTCATCATCACCAGATTCCCAGCCTACCCACCAGTTTTTGCTCCAGCCTGGCGCAGGGCATGGCTTTAACTTCCACCCTCATGGCCACCCTGCCGGGGACATTCTCGGCTTCTCCGCAGCACCAAGAGGCGGCGAGAAAGTTTGCACCACAAAGTCTCCAGGGCAGTTTTGACAAGGTGGATGCCATTCAGGCAGAAGCTGAAGACGGCAAGGCATTCTTGGCCAAGGAGGGTTCACTACTGGCCTTCTCTGCCTCCGAAGTGGTGCAAGCTTCTCTCGGTAAGTACCCCGGCTGGCAAGTGCATTTTCATGTCTCGACTTGCTGCAGACCGTTGGCTGCAAAACTAGCCCTGGCCGAGGAAGCCAAAGTGAAGCGGAATGAAGGGGGGGGGGGATTATCTTGTCTTGAGGTGACCCGGGTAATATAATTCTAATCGGAAAGGTAGCCTGGAAACTTGAAATGCGTATAGTTTATGAATGTATTCATGCGGTCTTGCGAATATTTGCATTTCGCTCTTAGTTTACTACGCAATTCTCACACACAGCAAATTAAAACCGGCGGGGGTGGTGGTGGGTGGAATGGGCACCATTCATATTCATACATTTGCTATTCTTCTATTGCTATAGTTCTATTATTTGAGGCGTTTACAAAGGCATTACTATCGCCAACCGTGAAACATGACCACGGGAGTGTTTAACTTAACATGTCATAACAGGAATATAGATGCACTTCCTTCCTTAATGGCTGCTCTTAGGATTTTGAGGACAAGGGCAGGGCAAAGTGGGGAAGTTAAGCAGTAGACCATTGAGAGGAGAGATCATCCCTCCCAATCGACTCCTTGCGTATAATTAGAGGTGTTTGTGAAGATGCTTGGGACGTTCAGAAAATGGAGTTAGTAAGCCAGAGAGCAAGGCGCTGACACTTTAGCCTGGTGAATTGCCTGAAGTCCCTTGCTTAAGGAAAGAAGGAGCAAGTCTTAAGAATGAGCAAGGAAAAGTGTGGCATGCACCAGGATGGGTGAACCCAACTCCTTTTCCCATTTTGCATGCCGTTCTGCTTCCCGCTCGGGCGCAAAAAACCATTCAAAGATCGCTGCCATTTGCCATGAATTTGCTAAGACAACGAAGCGCCTTGTGGCATCCGAAAGGTGTAAGGGTTGGTGGAAGCAGACACTTCTGGAGAAACGTGAAACCCCAAAAGCTTGTGCTTTCGTTATTTCGACGCCTCTGCCCTAAAACTGTGTTTCTGGAACCCACCGAAAAATAACTTTTAACGTTACTGAGTTTCTCCACAGAACGCCGGGGGAAATGGTTCTCGGTCCCTCTGCCCTACTATCCCTGCTCGTCCCCATTCTCCTCTTACTTGCTTCCAAGCCAGATTCTGCTACCTCGGAATTAAGCCTAAAATCTGCCCCCGTCCCTCGGGTTGCACAAAGAAAGAGGAGGAGGAGGAGGAGGAGGAGGAGGAGGAGGAGGAGGAGGCTGTTGTTAGGAATGCTGGCAAAAAGCTGAGTGAAACATAAAAACAGATGCTGTTTTTGGCTTCCCTCCAGGCACCACACGAGCAGCCTCGGGAAAAGAAGACGCCAAAGCCGAGGACGATTCAAAAGGCAAAGACGAAAGTTTCTCGCTGGACAGCGATCTCGATTATAGCTCCGACGACAATCTGCCCGGCCAATCGGCGCACAAGGAAGACGATGCTGGCAACGGCCTGGAGGAGAGCAGTCAGAGCTTGGCGAACCCAAACAGTAGCACCTCAACGGGGAAAAACCGCCGGCGGCGAACGGCCTTCACCAGCGAGCAGCTGCTGGAATTGGAAAAGGAATTCCACTGCAAGAAATACCTTTCTCTGACCGAGCGATCCCAGATCGCGCACGCCCTCAAACTCAGCGAAGTGCAGGTCAAAATCTGGTTCCAAAACAGGAGGGCCAAGTGGAAACGGGTGAAGGCGGGCAACGCCAACTCTAAAACCGGGGAGCCGTCCCGAAACCCCAAGATTGTGGTGCCTATCCCAGTCCACGTTAGCCGGTTCGCAATCCGGAGTCAGCATCAGCAACTGGAGCAGGCCAGGCCGTGAGCAGGGACAAATCTGACCGAGGTTCCCCCACCCAGCCCCGATCTTTTCCTGTCCTTACGCGTACAATCATCCTCTCCGCCCCTCCCCATCCGTCCGTCCCCCAAAATGGGGGAGGGGGGGTCATAATAGAGAATTTTTCGCCCACCAAGTGAAGGACCCGCCAACCAAACTAAGTAGGCCACACTGAAATGCGTTCATAAACCATCCGTCAGAAAACGCGTGTCATTTTTCCAGAGGGAGTATCGAAAGACTTGGAGGAACTATTTACATATTTATGAGACTGTCCAACTTTGTATATAAAGCGCTGGATCTCAGCTGCTGTATTTTGACTGTGGCAAGACCAATGAGCAGTGAGGTGAAGTCTGACATTCCAAAAGTACATTTTATTGTCAAAAATTTCAACGTCTCTTCTCCTCCCACGATCGGGATTATTCATCTTCCCCAATTCTTTTAAATGAAAGAAGGGGAAGAAAACTACCAGTTTAACTTGTACAGCTGCTGCTGCTTCTTCCTCTTCTTTCCTTTCAGGTCCATCCTCCTCGTCCTCCCCCCCATTTTTTTCCAATGGAGAGCGATGGAGAAGCAAATGAGAGATTCTTCCGGTGCATCTCCATTTTTTTTTTATCCCCTTATTCTGTCACGTTTCTCCTCTTCACTCTTTTCTTTAAATGCACGAGGTTTTTTTTTCTATTGTGTTGAATTAATTTATTTCAAATGCAGTTTACTTTTTTTTTAAGTTATGCAAATGAAACAAAACAATGATGTTGTGAATAAAATGCCCAAACGAGGAAAAGAAAAATAGACAAGAGTGAGCAGCTCTTCTGTATGAAGTTCGAAGTCCCGAAATCCCAAGAATGGGGAACTCCATCGGCACTTTCCTCTTTGGGGCCGACTCCCGTCCACAGCCGTTTCCCGTTTAAAGAGGCTACGGGTTCAGCTGAGGACGGGGATGGGCAATAAGGAGGGGAGTGCCCGATGAAGAAGAAACCTGCCTGTCGTTGCTCAGAATAGCAGCAAACAATGGCCGAAAACTTAACTGAGGGGTTGCCATGCGCCAGGATCCTCAGTACCGGCCCTGGTAGATCAGCAGGTGGTGAGCATCCTTGGCAAGGGGAGGTGGGAAAGGCACCGAGAGTCCTGGCCTTTGGATTTGGTGGTCTGCGCTAGGGAGATGTTCTGGTCAGAGGGAAGGCCCTCCATTTCTTGGCCGAAAAGGAAAGGCTCCTGCTGAGTGAGTTTTTCTTTCTTGGCGTAGGGCCAGCTCAAAGTGCCAGCAATTCTACCTTTCCGGATTAATTCCGGACAAGAGCGTTGGAAAGAAGAAATAAGAAAGGGGAGGGGTCAGCACAAACCGATTGTGAGGGTTTCTAGGTTAATCTAGATCCAAACGCCCTGATTCCGACGTTGCTCCAACCGTAGGAAGGTTTTTTAAAAAGGAGGAGAAAGTGTTTCAGTAGAAGCTTCAACCCAGATTGCCACAAAGAGGTTGAATGCGGTGCGGGTCCCGCCGCCATCACTACTTTGAAACTGTTGCTTCCGTTGCTTTTCACCCAGTAACAACGTGCAGGCCAACTTCTACAAAACGGTACTCCCAACTCCTTTTGCCGCTCTTCACTAGCTAGGAAAATTTCTGGCTTAAAAATAGGCTAGGGCTGGAGGGCAAGACTTGTGCAGGAAAAGATAAGAGGAGACAGGCGGGACCCCCGAAGAATTTCTACCACTTGCCTGCCAATTAACTGGCAGCCTGCGAAGAAGATTGAAAAAACCCTTTCAACCTCACCCATTTAATTGGGCGAAACCGAAACGAATGGACCCATCAATGGGACTAGGAAGATCTGAGAGGTCTCAAAGTTGCCGCGGAGTCTTGCACCCAGTACTCCGAGGTGCGCTGCATCCGATGGGGCCTGGCGACGCATCAAGTCGGAGCAAGCGATGTGGCTCAGCGAGAGCGCTTGTTCTGCTCGCTTTTAGGCGGCGTTGCTTTCCAGATTTCGAAGGAGACTCGCGTTTCGATCAGGCGCGGCTCGCACAGAGCCGCTGCCCGATATAAGGACCGTTTCTCTTGAACGCGCTTAATAAAGGGGGGGGGGCTCTTCGCACTCTGGGCCCACCTTCCGGCGAGCCTGCTCTCCACTCTAATGCTAACCATCCTAAAAGCCGCCTCTGCCGGAAGAGTCCCATGCTCGCAAAAAGGGGGCAGATTTAGCATCTTCCAAAAAGTTGGAGGGGCAGGAAGGCGGCCGTTCGCAAAGCAGTTGCGGGAGCTCGCAAAACCTCTCCGAGGATTTCTCCGCTGCCTTCTGCTCAGAGCCTTTGCCCCCGTCTGCAAACAATGTCCATCTAGGCGGAGTGTGTGTGTGTGTTTGCCACCGTTTTCTATGCGAGAGAGGGAGACATCCGGCGGGAGGGGAAGGGCCCATGCGTGGGGCCACCCTAGAGGATGGGCGATTTCTTCTTCTCACATTATAATTTGAACGGAGCAGGGAGGGAGAATGACCGCTTCACGCCAGGGTCAGGAAAAGCCCTGAGCGGGACCCCCGAGGCCGAGGCGGGAGATAAACAAGCGAGGGCGAGGGGGGGGAGGAGGGGGCTGATAGATGCCACCATTCACCATTGCAGCTTTCATTTGGCTGCCTAATGAGTCAGATCACAGGGAGAGAGAAAAATTGTCAATCGCCCAGACCCTAATGAATTTTTTTGCAAATTGTAATCAAGCCAGGCCGTCTCAGCTCGCTGATTAATGAGACCCAAGAGGCTTGGCCGGCACCTCCGCTTTTTATTCCACCCCAGCCTCCCTGCACTAAATTAACAGCAACTTGTCTGCGCTTCAAATTAACTCCCAATGATTAATTCTGATGGGGGGGCCTGAAGAATAGCTTGCGTTAATAGACACTGGCCTCTGATGCTGTTTGAAATTAATACACTTTCCCCCTCTGGCTGCCGGCTTTAATCCAGAGTTGGCTTTGACATCCCTATATTTGTTGTTATAATAAATCTCACTTACATCTGCACATCAAATCATTACAAAGCCCTCGGTCCCATCCCAGAAAGCTGGGGCTGCATTGAAAAAACAGTCGGGAAAGTTGGACTGGGATTTACCTGTTTTGCACTTAACAATAAATTTCTGCTTACATTAACAGGAGTGTACTGTAGATCTGGTGAGGAATCACAACACACACACACACACACACACACACACACAACTGTATGTATTTTAAACGTTCCCTTTCTCTCTCTCTCTTTTTAAAAAGGAGAAAGTAGCCGTTTCTTTCTTTTGGGGGGACAATTAAGATGAAAATCGTGAAAGGTTGATTCGGTTCTTGTCCAGTTGGAAACTACTGTACAAGCTCAAATTGGAAAAACAAAGGATGTTCTGTTTCTCGCCACCACGAAGGGCGGCGGGCGGGCGGGCGGGCGAGGCAGAAGAAAACGGCTACAAGATCTACCCCCCTTCGCTTGGAGGCTTAGTCATGAAGTTTCCTCTACCTGGTGAACCAGGGTCTCTCCCGGCAAACGATCTACTAGTGTTCTTCTCCGGGCAGCGGCAGTGAATCCGCCTCCAGGTTCGGTGGCCGTTTCCAAATCCCCACCACCCCAGCGAATCTTCGGAGAACGGCCCGGGCGCGGGCCTTTCCATCTCCCTCCTTTCCCGCTCCGCAGAAGGGTCACGTCTCTCTCGCATCTTGCTTCTGTTTGGATTGACTTAATTGGCTTAATTATTTCTGCCGTGATTGGCAAGCTGGCTTATCTTTTTAAGCGACCATTCCTGCCCCAGGGGTCTGCCAGTGATCCCTTGTCAGAGTGAAGGCGGATTGCTTTGGCAGATCCATAAGTTGCCCCAGAATACTTTTGGAATGGAGAGCAAGGGAGAGAAATCTGGGAATGACCCGATCTGGCTTCTACTTGGTGGGAGGCCTTTTGGCAGCCTAGCAATATGGTCTCTTTAATTAAAACCCACCCCTCAAACTGTATAGCAGAAAAACGGCGCTGTGCCAGAGGAAGTTATAAACAGGTAGGCTTGTTGTCTCCACATATTTCTACTCCACTTTATAATCGAAAACGATAGAATTGTTAGCCGTGAAAACTCTAACGGCAGACCAAAACACGGGAAAACTTTTCAAAAAGCTTTCGTTGCAAACAAACAAACAAAAAAAACTGCCAGGAAAACAGCCCCTTTGGGAATTGAGTAGAGAGGAAATAGAGGAAAGGAAAGGATCCTATTCTCCTCCTTGCATCAGAAGAAGGTCAAGAGGGACCCGACGCTTCCTCTGATAACTTGATGGTTTTGTGCCCGAGAAGCCAGGCCAGAATCAGTCCATTGACTCTCCACAGCGTGAGAACTAGAAGAGCGCGACTGCACCTGGAAGGACAAAGCCCTGGGGAAAACAGGTAGCAATCGTGTGGAAAGGGCGAGGAAGTAGGCCAGAGGAGAGGACGTTGGCTGGGGGATCCGTGCAGTAGTTGCTTCATTGAGAGCCGAAGGCAAAAGGATTTCCTTCTGTGCTTTGGACTTAACAGCTATTTGGCTGTTTTAAATAGAGGTCTCTACGAGAATGCTACGGTCAGGAACTGGGGCCCTCTGGTCATAATCTGGATCCGAGATGTGAACACCGGAGCCGTTTTCACCTAGCAGCCATTCCCAACCAACTGCTCTTATTCTTTTTCCCAAGGCAAGTTCTTTACTACAACTGGTAGTCCTGTTGGTGGGGCCCGAGCATTTCAGCTCAACTCGAGAAAGCTAAGCAGCACCGGGCCTTGTTAAGCACTTGAGTGAAGGACCTCGTGGAAATCCACGGTTCGCGCAGCAAAAGGTCCCCCCCTCCGAAGGCGGCGAGGCCCATTTGGATTATTGCCAGTAAAACGACGCGGGTGCATCCCCAGAGTTCCGCCAGAAGGCGCCTTTTCCTTCTCGGGGTTAACGTCGCTGCTGTCTCCGTCCGTCGCCTCCAAAGGCTGCCCGGAAAAACTTCCCGCCAGTTTCCTTTAATGCTTGGCACGACCGCCGATGCACATCCTCCTGCCTGCCGCTCAGCATGACGGGTCTCCCAAGGCCTAGCCGACCACAGGCTTCTGAACCGGCTGGCTTTCCGCAGGGCCTTCGGGAAGGGTATCCGCGGCCGGATCAATCTTCCTCTGAGGCCCTTTCGAGGTAAAGAGGAGAAATATACGAGAAGGAACACGAATATACCTGGAACACGAAGGCAAATCAAACTGTCACCGTAATAAGGTACCTGAAACATTGACCCCCCCCCCAACCAACGCAACTTGTATGAATTATAAATTACGTCGTTAAAATTGATTGCCGATTTTAACCAGCCCAAAACTCACATGTTGAAGTGCTCCCTTGCCTGCTAGATTCTGCTTGCCACATGAGGTCCTTTCAAGGCTTGCCAGCCAAGAGATGCTTCTCCAAAGAGAGCAGGTATGGCTGTGGAGACAAAAAGATGTTAATGGGAAGATAATTTACAAGCTAGTGTCAGGTTTCCAGAGGTTTGAAAGGCTAGAATTTGGCACACTTCCTATACTGCTTGGTTGAACTGGGCCCCTTTCCAGAAGGAATCCAAGGAGTCCTGTGAGTCACATACCTTGGCAACTTTAAGATATGTGGACTTCAGCTCCCAGAATTCCTCAGCCACCTTTGCTGGCTGAGGAATTCTGGGAGTTGAAGTCCGCACATCTTAAAGTTGCCAAGGTTGGAGATCCCTGATATAGAGCACTGGAGCATATTTGATCCACCCTAAAGCAAATCTGATTTACCCTTTAAGCACAATGTTTTAATGTTTGGAAAACCAGACAGTAAAAATGAAGTCACTTATTTATTTTCCTGCTTTGCCTTTTGGCCTTGAAAAAATATTACACAATAAACAGAATACCAATACATAAAATACAATTCAAATATGCATACTGTTCAAATTAAAAGCTCAGCCATGTATTCAATGCCACTGAGATGATGTAATAATTCTCACAGAGGCTTGTTATGTTAAATTCTCAGAACTTAGAAAAATATTTATTCTGTAAAAGTATAAAAATATATTTGTATGGAGGGAGGTCGAAGTGCCTAAGGCCTAATAAAAATTGCAGTGCAGGCTTGTCATTAAAAAAAAAAAAAAGATACTCAGCTGCACCTAGACTTCCCTAAAGGGAGCTTGTTGGTTGGGCCAATTTGTTCAACTCATTTATTAATCACACTAACTTTTCCTGCCCAATTGGGACTGGATGAGTTATTCATGGCAAAATCATTTCAAAGTTTCCCAAAGCTGCTCTACTCAAGTACAGGTAAGCAGGAATATCTGAACAGTTTCAAATACAAGTATTATTTCTACTGTTTAGCTTGCCCTAACTGTTGCTTTGGTATCCAGTCAAGTCAAGGGACAAATGGGATATGATGCCTTGAATCTCAAGCTATTGTTATGAAACTCTCTTTTTTGCTAATTTTTCCCCCCAAGAGGCTCACACAGGTTGCCCCTGTCTTCTTGATTCTTCCTTTCTGGTCTCCCTCCATGGCAGAAATATAATGAACAGATCCATACACCTTCTTACTTCTTAGGACCAAAGAACACCTGCAGTTGGATCTCAGCATGCAGAGATTCCGCTGATGTCCTTAGCTGCTATCTCTTCTGCCTCTGGAGCTGACTGGCATGTTCCTCTCTCTCCTTTCTCTCTGGGGCAAGTCATCACAGAAAAACCAAATAACAGAATTGGCTGTAAGCTACTCTTCCTCGCCCATGGGCCAAGGCTGAATTGTTTGGTCCTATTAAAACCAAAGGCAATTCAGCAATTCTTCCAAAATAAAGAAAATAATGTCATATGTTCTTTTTAAATGAAAGTCACAAAAATGCATTTTAATTGCCCCTCAAATATCTTATAATATTTTTCTATGACCAAATATTAACAGTTTCCTGGCCTGCTAAGGAAAATCAGGAAGACTGGCCTGTTATCCATCATGAGAGCTGAAGGCCTAATACAGCCATACATGTTAGCTATATTTCAGAGATGAATGCATTGTATAGTTTTCCACCGAACTCCCATCCAAATCAAGGAGAACAAACCTTACTATTTTAAGGAGCAACTGCAGATACGCAGAACCTATTCAAGATATTCTAACAATATGTGTACTAATTCACAAGCTCATTATAAAATCCTCTGCTTCAGGCAGCATGTTCTTCAAATAGCTTAATTTTTTAATAGTAATATTAAGTCCAGGGTATATACAACTAAAAAAATAAATTAAGTCACTCCTCAAATGTCTTCTACTGCACTGACTCATTCTCTAGGATAACCCCTCCCCAATTCTTCCCCAACAAGAGGCAAAACAAAGAGAAACCATTTTGGAGAAAATTCTGGGTTTTGGGGGGGGGGGCAGGTGGGAGGAGGAGGAAGGGAAGAGCAAAAGCTAACTGGATCCTAAAGAATGGAGTCTGCCTCTTCTGTGGTTGCTTTTTCTCCCCTGCTGGGCCCTGACCATAGAACCCTCTAATCTATTTATTTCAATCCACTTCATCCTCTCTCATGCTTTTGTTATGGTTCCAGCCCCTGGCTTTGTGGCATGACCACAAATCTTTTATAAGCCCCTTCCCCTCTTGTTTGAGGTCCATGTTGCTGCTTGAATTACAATGGATAAAACAGGATTACACTGACCTGATCCTATTAAACCCTGCCAACTGATCTGCACTGATCCACCCCCAAAGCGCCCATCACAAACTTACTTAAAACTTTTCTCCAGTCATGTATGCACAGAGAAGTGGGAAGCCCAAAACTGAGATGAGGCTGATAAAAGCCAATAATGATGTAAAAAGTTTTTCTTTCTTGGTAAGAGATTCTTCCAATTGATGCATCTTTATTTATGCTTGTTTACATTGAACAATCCCATTCCTGTCAATGTGATTAGATTGTGAGACAGTGAGTAAGTTACTGACCAAAAAGTATTAACTAAGTTAAGGAGATATTATTTTGGAAGTTTCTTTTCCCCTACAAATATTAGCTTAAAGTATGAATTTTGTGTATGTTCAAAAGTCATGTAAAATGATTACAGCTATTGGTTATATAATATGATTGCAGGATATTTCTGTCCACTTCAGTGTGGCAGTACGGCTGCTCTCATTCCAAAATAATATGTTCTCTGGTATCATCCCACACAATTCAAGGTATCCCTGGAAAATTTATTATTTATTTATTTAAAATATTTAAATTTATTGCCTTTATACACAGGACACCAAGGACTGTACAATTCAAAAGAATTACGAAAGATTATGTTAAAATATTTTAAGATAAAGCAATATTAACACACTACATAACTACATCACTAAATGTCAAGGGAAATTTTTTTTAAAAAAATCTCTTTAGCATGAAGTAAAATGTAGTAAAGGAGATGCTTATTTATTTCCTAGAGGAAAGATAAGATTCTGGAGAGTGGATGATCCTACAGCAAAGAAAAGTCCATTGCCTATGTTAAGAAAATATCTTCTGATGGTTATTTTATTTTATTATTCTAAGAATGTATTGTATTAGATTAAGAATGTGCAGTATATGGCTGCCAAAGTCAAATGTGCTTTTGGGCAACTTAAAACAGCCAAAGAAAACAAGAAAAAGCACAGTTCAAATTAAAAGGCATTTTCTCCAGATGGAAACTCCATTCAACTAAACCTAATGTCCCAGAAGGTAAGCGGGGTTTTAAAGCCTTTAAAGTTTTTAAAACCAACAGGGCTGGGGCCAGCTGTATTTTAGGGGAAATTAAAAAGCAGTTGCTATGTCACTAGAAGACTCAGGAGGTCACATCAGGAAATATTGTTTTAGAGGAAAGGATCAAATTATTATTTGAATGTGCATGATGGGCGGTTATCACTCTGTCACAAAAAACTAACTTTGAGTCATGTAGGGTTTATATGTGATAACCAGACATCAGTTGCACTGGCCCATGTAGGGAGCCAGGACAGTCACAAAGTATATGATATATTATGTGAGCATACCAAAGTACAGCTATAACTATTTAGGCCACTGCATTTTAAAGCAATTCTAGCTTTCATTTTGCAGAAACCCAGTCAGGAGGTGACTGGCATAAGTGATAGTAAGCAGTGCCTACCAACCAGATACAGGCACAGACGACAAAGTTGTATAAAGGTCATCTTAGCCTGAGAATATGCAACCTTATCAGTGAGCAAAGATGAAAAATATCCAGGTTTTGGCACACAGGGCCCCACAAACCCATAGTTATTTAGCCTTGCTGGAGTTGAGCCCATCTAGAACCTCAGGCACTGGGATAGAATTTTGACAGCTTCATTTATTTAGGGTGAGCAAACAGCTGACCAAACCTAAGTTGGAGAAAGATTCCTCTTGATAATTTTTAAAATCTAAGATAGCATAAACATTAATAAAGGTAGGTACACATTTGAGTCAAGTTAATCTCCTAATAACTATATAGTCATGTAGTTCAGTAAGATTATTGAAATATTTTTGTTATTGATTCAGCTTTGAAACCAAATCTGAGTCTAAATCAAAATGAATCTGAACCATAATTCCCTTCAAGAGCATCAACCATCACCTTCAATCAATCAATCAGAATAAAGCTTAAAGGTCTTCTAGGCCAGACTCCTGCTCAAGCAGAACACCCTACACAGGGGTGTCAAATTCATGTCAGCACGGCAGTGTCACCTGATGTATTCTCCCTTCACCAAACCAGGCATGGGCGTGGCCAGCATTTGACGCATCTGGCCCCAAGGGCCAGGAGTTTGACAGCCCTGCCCTATACTATTTCAGACAAGTGACTGTGCAGTCTCTTCTTTAAAACCTCCAGTGATGAAGCACCCAAAACATCTGAAGGCAAGCTGTTCCACTGGTTAATTGTCCTCAATGTTAGGAAGTTTTTCCTTAATTTGAAGTTGCTTCTATCCTTGATCACTTTCCCTCCACTGTTTCTTATCCTGCCCCCTGGTGTTTTGGAAAATAAGTTGATCCCCCTCCTCTTTGTGTCAGCTTCTCAAATACTGGAATACTGCTATCATGTCCCCACTAGTCCTTCTTTTCTCTAGACTAGCCAAACCCAAATCCTGCAACCGTTCTTCATATCTTTTAGTCTTCAGGTCTTTGATCATCTTAGTTCCTTTTCTTTGCACTTTTTCCAAAGTCTCAACATCCTTTTGTAATATGGTGACCAAACTGAATGCAATATTTCAGATGTGGTCTTAACAATGCTTTATAAAGTGGTAGTAATACTTCAGATGATTTTGATTCTATACCTCTGTTTATACAACCAAGGATTGTATTAGCTTTTTTTTGGCTGCTGACGCACACTGCTAACTCAATATTTAATTGATTGTCTGCTAGGATTCCAAGGTCCCTCTCACAGTTCCTGTTTTTAAGCCAAGTTTCACGTAATCTATACCTGTACCTTTGGTTTTTGCTGTCCAGATGTAAAACTTTAATGTGCTTTTTTTCCACATTAAATTTCATTTTGTTGAATAAGATCCATTGTCCAAGTTTGTCAAGATCTTTTTAGATCCTGAGCTTGTCTTCTGGAGTGTTGGCTATTCTTGCCAGCTTAGTGTCATTGGCAAATCTGATGAGATCCCCTTCCCTCATCTAAGTCATTTATGAAGATATTGAAGAATACTGGGCCTAAGATGGAACCTTGTGGTACCCCACTACTTACTTCCCTCCCTGTAGATATAATTTCATTAGACTATTCATTGAGTATGGTTTGCCAGCCAGATACAAATCCATCTGGTGGTGATAATGTCTATCCCACATTTTTCTACCTTACCAAGAAGTAGGTTGGGGTCTAGTTTATCAAATGCTTTGCAGAAGTCTAAATATCCTATGTTTACAACATTTTGCTGGTCTATTAATTTAGTCACTTTGTCAAATAATAAAATAAGATTGCTTTGGCAATCTGTTTTTAACAAACCCATGCTGGCTACTAGTTGTAACTTTATTTGCTTTTAGTTGTTTGCAGATTTGGTCTTTTATTATCCTTTCCATAATTTTCCCAGGTATTGATCTTAAGTTGATTGGTCTGTAGTTTCCTGGGTCTGTTTTTATTTTTTATTTTTTGAAGATGGAACCACATCTTTTTTTCCCAATCCTCCAGTAGTTCCCTGGTATTCCAAGAGTTTTTAAAGATATGATTCAATGATTCTGAGATAATATTTGCCAGCTCCTTCAGAACTCTGGGATGTAATCCATCAGGTCCCGGTGATTTATATTCATTAAGGCCAGACAGGTGTTCTCTTCCCATTACCTTACTTATTTTAATTTTTATTTCTACTCTGTCTTTTACAGTTATGTTTTTGGTAGGTTGAGCTCTAGTTTCTTTCTGTGTAAGGATTGAGTTAAGCAGCTTTGATTTCTCTCTACTACCTGTTACTTCCCTGCCATCTTCTCCCTTTAGTGGACCAATTGTTTTCTTGACATTTTTCTTATTATTTATATGTTGAAATAAACTTTTTATTACTATTATTATCCTTGACTTTTATTGCAACTCTTCGTTCATTCTGAGCCTTTGCTTTCCTGACTTCATCTTTACAGATTTGAGCTATCTGCTGATATTTTACCTTAATTATGTGTCCTTCTTTCAATTTTTTGTACTTATCCTTTTTGTCTTTCAGTTTATCAGAGATATCTTTGTGCAATCATCCTGGTTTCTCGTTGGATTTCTTGTTTTTCTTTTTCAGTGGTATTATGTTAGATTGGGCTTTTATGACATTTTTCAGTGTTTCCCATGCATCTTGAGTTGTTTTCCCCTTTAGGATTTTTATCCATGAAATTTTGCTTAGGCTCTCTCTGCGTTTGTTAAAGTCAGCCCTTTTTAAAGTTTAAGACACTGGTTGGATTATATTCTACTGCTTGTATTTGCATTATATTGAATTCCAGTATGGTTACTCTCGCCTAATGTTCCAGCAATTTCAACCCCCCCCCATCACTTCTTCTCTATTAGTAAGTATTAGATCCATTGTCAGTAATGGCAACTTTATCATATCTGCATTTCATATACTAATACTTCAAGTTCACCCAGTTTGTTTCCTAAACATTGAGTGTTAGTGTGTAGGCATTTGAATCCTTTATGGGTCTTTGGGTATGTTTCTTATATCTCTTACACTGTCACTAGGATTCATTTCCATCACTGTCTACTTCATTGTTGTTGTTGTTTTAATTTCTTATTTCTCTTTATTCCATACCTCCTTATGTTATTGGTTATCTCCGTGGTGGCAAACCTATAGCAACTTGCACAGGTGGCACACAGAGCCCACTCTGCGGGCACATGTGCCTTCATCCTTGCTCTGCTGCGGATGTGCGCATGTCTCCCACAGGCCAACTGGTCTTCAGGTCTCTGCTGTGCATATGCGGGATGCATGCGCATGCGAGGGGGCTTGCACATGCATGGGGGCACACACATGCATGGTGGTGTGTGTGTGTGTGCTGCATTTTGGGTATGCACAGGTGCACTTTGGGCACTCGATGCCGAAAAGGTTCGCCATCACTGCTCTAGACTCTTTACTGTAGTTTACATTTGATATATACATAATTTGGATCTTCTGTGGGCATAAGCTGAAATATATAGCACACTTTTCAAGTCACTGTAGTGTCAGTCTCTATTTGCATGACTTTATTTCTTTGTTTGCTAAAAGATTAAAAATTTATAAAAATTAAATATTTTCCCTGTTGCAAAGTGTTAGCTTATAATAGTTTACAAGAGTTCTTGCCCTTTTGTTCCCTGTCTTGAAAAATTCATCACTACCTTCCTTGTTTTAAGTATTCATCTCTTTTTCTCTTTTTTTTATTTTTTCCTCTTAGATCATTAAGAATTTAAAAATTTCTAAATAATTAAAATAAGCAAACTGTTATTTTTAAATATTTAGTTGAAAAAAATAAATTGAGAAATCAAAAACACTGAAAAAGGAGTTTTATTTAAAAAAATTACAAAGAATTTTAAAATTTAAAAAGATTTAAAAATTGAAAAAAGAATTTAAAACTGAAATGATATTTAAGAGTTGAAAAAGATTAAAATTTGAACAAAGTATTGAAAAATTTAAAAAAATAAAATTGTGAAAAGGAATTTTTCTTTAATAAAAGGGAATTTAGAGATTTTAAAATTTAAACATTTTGAAGAGTTCTTGGCCCTTTATGAGGTAATATGCACTTCTCTTTATTTGGAAGTCTTCTATGAGATGCTTTGCTCTTAACCCTCTACTCCTTCCCTTGAAAGTTTGTCCCTTTCCTCTCTGTCCACAAGTGTTTTGTAGTTATCTTTCCCCTCTGCTTTCTTGCCCTTGAGTTGCCTGGCCACCCAAGGGCAAGAAAGCAAGGAGGTCTGCCAAGGTGGTCCACTGTAGTGCTCTTAGATTTTGATGACCCAGGGCTGGGCATGAAAGCAACACAGCTGTGGTGAGGACTTAATTCCCTTTTATTGGAGTTAAGCACCCAACTTTTCCTCCCAAAGTTCTCACAGTCCAAGAGCAATGCTCCAAACACACACTCTCTCTCTCTCTCTCTCTCACACACACACACACCTACCTACCTTCACTAGTTCCTGGCTGCTGTGAGTTCAGAGAAGCAGCCAGTTCTGAGAGTAAACACAGTTCAGGAAACTAGGTTACAGGGAGTCCTGGTCGCATGGCGGGATCTTTGGGGTTGCAGCCCAATCTGAAGCAGAGCTGTGTTGCCCTTGACCAGGCCAGGCAAGGTGAAGCAAGTCAAACCTTGGCAAAGCAAAGTTAAGCACAGTAAGATAGGTGGCAAGATGCCGACAACTACAAGCATGGATGGAAAAAGGCAACACTTGTTTCTGACTAGTGCTCCTCCCCCATGGCGTCTCTTTAAATCTTACTCTCCAGGTGAGAACTGACTATATATTGTCTCAGTAAAGGTCGAGTAATGCTAGGAAGTGCTGTGTGTTACTAGTAGGGAAATGGCCTAGATTTAAATGGAGTTGGAATTAAAACATCTGCATTGCCTATACTTGTCTTAAAACATATGAAAGAAGAGAAGAGATAAAAATTGTCAATGCTATTATTTCAGAGTAATTTAAACAGAATAGGAGAAGGACATTTTAACTAGATGGTGTACATATCTCTCGAGAACTGGAAGGATTTCCACTAACAATGCTGTCTGTGGAACATAGGAAGAATAAGGATTTCCTGTTGCTTTCATTTTTCCATTGTTGAGGATTTTGTGAAGTTATTTGAAGTTTATTCTAGATTTAAGCTAAATTTTACTGAGTTCCTCAAACAATGGCAAATTCTTTCATGAATTCTTGGCCACTGGTTTTTGGTGGCATGATAAAGAGAAGTGATCTAGATTTACTAGGCTACCATTAAAGTACTTTGGAGTTGGTGCAATTTCTCCTGCAACTTTCCCACTAGGGAACAGGCCAGAAAAAAAGCCTGTTTAATCAAATGATTCATGAAGGGGGTCCGAGCCATCGGTTTGTCATGTGCTGATCCCGCCTCCTCTCTACCCTCTGTACTTGAGGATTAGGTGGGGCAGGCAATTGCTCCTCCCTGGAGCTCCGGCACTCCTCTGCTCTGCTGTCTACTCTTTCCCTCTCCTCCTCCCTTGCAGGGTCATCCTGTGCCCTTTCTCTGTTGCTGGCCACCTCTCCAAGGCCCAAGGGACCCGGGATTACCTCGTCTTGCTCCCCTGATTACTCCTCTGGGGTCATAGAGCCCCCACCATCCTCCTCCGTTGGCCCTGGCTCCATTTCATCCTCCTTCGTGGACCCAGGCTCCAACAGGGCCATGACACAGATGCTGCTAGTCTGATGCACTGCTCTCAGTCAATGCTAGTGCACCACGCTGCTCTTAGTCACTGCTCAACTAAATACTCCTCCTCTTCTATTTAAAGTGTCCTCTCAAGGGCCAGAAAATGACAGACCCCCAGCACAGACTCTGCTAATTAGTCTAGATATTGGTTTTTCAATTGATCTTCGAGACACATGGATTTTCAATTGATTACTTTAGAAGATCCTCATACCATATTAAAAAAGAGGATTCTCTCTCTTTCCTTCTTTTTCTAAACAATGTGCAATTGTAATATGTTCAGCCCAGTTTTTTCTCCAGCCACAGTCATGCAGAGGGAGGGAGGGAGGGAGGGAGGGAGGGAAAGAGAGAGAGAGAGAAGATTTGCAAGGGAAGATTAAATAAAACCATAAACCATTTTCATTTGGCACACTCTTCAGAATGCATAAATTGAATTCTGTTAGAGATCTGCACTGTAAACAAATGGGCAAGTGCAATTTGAGATGAACAAAATGAAATTTCATTAAGAGGTGCATCACATATGCAATGCCACAATGTACTACATCAAACAATACTGTTTATAATCCAATCCATATAATCCAATCCAAGCAAGATCTAATAGAAGGCGATTTCCACTGTCATGTTGTGGAAGCTTGTTTTCAAGATACCCTTCATAAACAGATAAAATTGGACCTCATGTAGTTTCAGTAGTTTTGTGGCAGTTATCACATTCTCAAGTAGAATACTTGAAATGTAAGATATTAAATTGAAAAGATGACAGATTTCACTCAGTCATTGCTTTTGGAAATTATATGGCATCTGAAAAGGTACATTGAAAGTTTATTCTGCAGGTTTAAAGTAGGAGTGGCCATCAAGCATAATTTCTATTATTGCTTGTAATTATCCATGTTGGCTGTTTCCACCAGTCAGTTCTAGCATCTTCTAGAGTCATACAAGCATTGGTGTGTCAATAGAGTGGTAATGAGGACTGACTATATATTGTCTCAGTAAAGGTCGAGTAATGCTAGGAAGTGCTGTGTGTTACTAGTAGGGAAATGGCCTAGATTTAAATGGAGTTGGAATTAAAACATCTGCATTGCCTATACTTGTCTTAAAACATATGAAAGAAGAGAAAAGATAAAAATTGTCAACGCTATTATTTCAGAGTAATGTAAACAGAATAGGAGAAGGACATTTTAACTAGATGGTGTACATATTTCTTGAGAACTGGAAGGATTTCCACTAACAATGCTGTCTGTGGAACATAGGAAGAATAAGGATTTTCTGTTGCTTCCATTTTTCCATTGTTGAGGATTTTGTGAAGTTATTTGAAGTTTATTCTAGATTTAAGCTAAATTTTACTGAGTTCCTCAAACAATGGCAAATTCTTTCATGAATTCTTGGCCACTGATTTTTGGTGGCATGATAAAGAGAAGTGATCTAGATTTACTAGGCTACCACTAAAGTACTTTGGAGTTGGTGCAATTTCTCCTGCAACTTTCCCACTAGGGAACAGGCCAGAAAAAAAGCCTGTTTAATCAAATGATTCATGTATAGTATATCCTATCTTTGTGTCAACTAAATATGTCTCACTGTGATACACAATAAGCATAGAATAAAAGAAAGTAAACTAAAACACAGTTTAAAACTATTAACACACAAATAATACATTAATGTAACAACAAACAACCACCCAATTCAATTATAGATGAGTTTGTACATCTAAGTCCTGTAGAAATTAAAATATATTAGTCTGCAGGTGGAAGGATGATATCAAAAGAACTAGCTTGACCTCTTTTGTAGAGTTTCACATTCTTGGAATGAACTATGAAAAGTTAAGGTAAAGGACTGAAAAATGGAAATGGAACAAAACAGCCCAGTAAGTTATTTTATGTCAGAAGCAGAAAGACATATATTACAGTTTTTGTACAGTAATGGCAATAAGATACCATAACTCTTATCTATCTTCTCAGATTCCCGCCTGAAGCTCCCTTTTTAAGATGAGAAGAACAGGGGTAAAGACAGTATCATATTTCTGAGAAGCTTATCTATATATCTGATACTATATATGATATGGGTGGATAATGGGTATGAAGTATGTCAGTGCTGACTTCCTGCTTCATCCTATTGCTGTTTTTTCCTATCTTGTAGCCACTTGGCTTTAGTAAAAGTGTACCTTTCACTGTGAATGCAGTTAAAGGCTCTTTCTTTCTAAATGACCAAGTCAGGACAAGTCTGACATTAAGCCAATTCTGCAGTAATGGTCCACCTGGAAAATTGCATCTACTACCACATGGATTGTGCAAGAAATGTTAGACCATGAAAGGATGAGGTGGTGACCTGTGGGGGATGTCTCTTTGAACCAAAAGACAGTGGGGAGGATCCCAGGCTAGAAGAAGAAGCTAACCCCATAGAAGCAATCACCTGACCAAAAGCCCAGTGGTCAACCAGAGTAGGGAGATTGGAAGATTGGGGATAAACTTTTCCCTGGAGTAACTCTTAGCTGAAGGAGCTGATCCCAAACCTGGTGTTCCACTGGGGCATGTAAGCTAACCAGGGTAGCAGCAGCCCAGCCAGCAGTTGTCTGACTGGCTCCTCCATCAACCCAAGCCACCCTCCTGGGGAGAGGGGATCACCATCCACTGGGACTAGGAGTGAAATTCAATGGGGATGTGAAATAGCTGGCCTTCTTCCTCACCCTAGTGCAGAATTACATGGAAGAGTATGGGCCAGACCTACAGAATGACCTGGCCAAAGGGCGGTGCATCACCATGGCCTTCGAGGAATAAGCCAGGGTGGCTGGTGGGCCTCCATGATGATAAGGGTGTGGAATTGTGTCATTTTGACAGATTCACGGCTGCCTTGAGGAAGTAATTCAAAGATTCACTCACCAATTGTAAGGCCCGAATCAGGATCAGAACCCTCAAGCAAGGAAGACATTGAAGCCTATATTCAAGAATTCCAAAGCTTGGTCAGCAAACAGACAGATTGGTCCCAGGATATGCTGATCAAGTGCTTCCAGGAAGGATTTGCCAACAAAATGTTCTATATCTGTTCAGGGGGGTTCCCAGAATCCTCCAAGGCTGATATGTCCTAGTGGACAAGGTAGAAATTGACCTGACCAGGTACCATGCCCATACCAACCAACACTAGTGACCATCATTCAGGTCAGAGAAACAAGAACCCTCAAAACCGGGGAAACAAAACCCAGTCCTCACTGCCACAGCACTGGATGCTTTTGGTACAGCAAAAAAGGTCATTGAGCTGATTGCCAAGCCCTGGCACTGAAACAGGAACCCAAAAGGGATGGAAAGGGGCCCACCAAATCCAGAGAGACAGTGCTCAGAGGAGTGGAGGTTGTAGCGATGGTGAGGTAACTCTGACTAAAGATCCCAAGGCCAGAACAGAGAGAAATAATAGAGATGATGACCCACAGGTAAGTTGCACCATAACAGTAACTGTCTGAGTAGAACTAATGGTGACTGCCTCAGGGTACAAAGGTGTATTGACTACTCTACTGGTCTCTGGATGCACTAGGTGCCAAGTCAGTCCTGCCGTAGTGGAGAAATTGGGAATGCATCTCATGGAACCAAAGATCCCAATAGCATTCTCTCAGCTAGATAAGACAATAAAGGGGAAGGCACCAAATTCATTATAGAGCCAGTGAGGATGAAAATGGGGCCTCATGAGGAAAGTATCAGCTTCATTTTGACACCGCCATGTATGGACAGACCCATGGTATTGGGCCAGCCCTAGTTAGAGAAGTGGAACCCCTCATTAGATTGGAGAAGAAAAATCTTGAAAATCTAGCAAAGGTGGAGTGAGGAGACAGCCATGGTGAAAGCCAATACATGCTGCTAATTAGGAAAGTAAAAGGGGAAAGTGCAGTGGTGGCACACACATGGAAAATCTCACTTCCCTAATCCCAAGAGAATACTGGTACTTGAGAGAGGTCTTCAGTGAACGGGACTTGGATGTGTTCCCACTCCACCACCCCACCAACTGCACCATTAAAATTCTACCTGGGTCCAAGTAACCAAACCAAAATTCTATTCCGTGACACTGAGAGAGCTAGAGGAACTGAGGTTATTCATAAATAAAAACTTAGTCAGGGGTTTTATTCAACACACAAAGCCACACATGGTGGCTCATGTGCTGTTTCAGGAGAAAGATGGCTCCCTACGTCTCTGCATGGATTATCATGGGCTCAGTGTGATTTGCATGAGAAATCTACATCCTCTGCCGCTAATGAAGGACATGTTAGCTCAGGTAGCGGAGGGGAAATTTTTTACTAAGCTGGATTTGAGGGAAGCCTATTACCAGGTGTGAATCAATTTACCCCTTAGGAAGTTTCCAGTTCTGAGTCCTCCCATTTGGCCTTCAAGGGATCCCGTCATCTCTTGATGAACGTATCTTTTCTTTTATGTACACTGAGAGCCTATACACCACTTGTGTGTCCAATCACACTTGGCCAATAAAGAATTCTATTCTTATTCTATTTGATTCAATTTGATTCGATTTGATTCGATTCTCTATATTCATGCAACTGATGAATGAGGTTTTGCACGAGTACTTATATAAAGGGATCCTAGTCTTAATTAGATGATATAAACATAAACATAAAACTAGCCAGTACCACATTGGAAAACTTCTGGGCTGTGCAGCAGTATGTGAAACTCTCCAAGTTGTGAGTTCCATAAAACTGAAATAGACTATTTGGGCTACCAAATTTCACTTGAAGTAGTAGAAATGGATTCTGAGAAAGTGAAAGCCATGCTAGAATGGACCATGCACCCAGAAGCAATTGCAGAGTTTCCTCAGCTTTGCTAACTTTTACCAATAGTTTATCCCTTCCTTTGCCCAGATAGCCCACCAGATCACCAATTTCCTGAAAACAAAGGGGGAGGGAAAACCTAAACAGAGTCAACCATTGAAATGGTCTATGGAATGCCAAGTGGCTTTCAAGAAGCTTAAGCATTTGTTTGCTGCTGAATCCATACTTAAACAACCAGACCTCAATGCATCTTCTGTCATCCAGGCTAACACTTGCAATGTAGCAGTGGGGGCTGTTCTCCTTCAGAAAAATAAAGAAGCGACCCTGCAGCATCTACACCTTCTGAAAGCTCTAGGACACAGAGCACAGATGACAGATGGGCAGTCTGAGAGAAGGAAATGTATGCAGTGCAGTGTGCAGAAGAGAGCCAACCGGTGTGTGTATTTTTGACCAGAAATTGAAAGCATTGCAAGTGACCGCCAGAGACATCGGCCTGCCAACCCCAAAGTCAGCAGCCTGGGAATGGAATGCGAATCATTGATGAGTCTGTCAAGCAGCAGAATTGTAATCAAAACAATCAGTTTGAATCAGAGGTGGTATTCAGCAGGTTCTGACCAGTTCTGGAGAACCGTTAGCGGACATTTTGAGTAGTTCGGAGAATCAGCAAATACCACCTCTGACTGAAAATTTTACAGTATCTTTCCCCTACCACACCCACCAAACCACACCCACAGAACCAGTAGTAAAAAAATTTGAATCCCACCACTGGTTTGAATTCAATTGGACAGCGGGGGGGAGGGGCGTTAATGGAGAAGAGGACCTGGGAAAGGAGAAAGTCGTAGGCAATTTTCGCACAAAAACCTCAGATCTGCCTTTTTCCTATCTTGTAAACACTTGGCTTTAATAAAGTATACCTTTTACTACAAATGCAGTCAAAGGCTCTTTCTTTCTAAATGACTGAGTCAGGACATGGTACCTATTACCAAGTGGCCAATCAGAGGTCACTATATGGCTACTAGATTTGCATTCATCTCTGTTACATTATTATTAGCTTTTAGGAAGCAGTTCTCAACTTATGATTGTGATGGGCCTGCCCATTATGGTTGAAAGTCATGACAATTGTTAAGCAAGGAGACCATGTGATCATCTTGCTCATAGACAAAACTCTCCCATCCTTGCTCTCTCCAATGTGCTTATTAAACAAACGTGCAGGTTGTTAAATGGAGCACAGGATGCCTCAGCAGTGGGGGAGACCTTGGGAGGCCTGGTACAGGCCCCAGCCCACTTATCCCAGTCCTCCCAAAGTCTCCATCACCTCCTGAAATATCCCTGCTCAGCTTCCTACTCCTTGGATTCCCTGCATGCCTTGGGCATACCTCCCACTCCACCATCCCACACTCTCCGTCCCCAACCCTGTCACCAATTGCTGCCTTACTTTTTGTAGATTTCTGAAGCTCTGGAGCTCACAATTGGGAAAGGGAACACTGGAGAAAATATGTTTCTCCAATCAAGCTAGACGTGATATGATGCTTATTTTCACTGCAACTGTTTTGTTTTTTTACAGTTATTGGCATATTAATAGAATAAAAGAATGGGTCTCAGTTTGTGAGAGTCAGCAGGTGAATTCTGTTTAGCTTAAATTAATGAAAATTTGAGGATTTAAGAACGTTCAGAAATTGTGAATACCCCATCACTGGAGGCTTTTAAGAAGAGACTGGACAGACATTTGTCTGGGATGGTATAGGGTCTCCTGCTTGAACAGGGAGTTGGACTAGAAGACCTCCAAGGTCCCTTCCAACTCTGTAATTCTGATTGTCTCAGGCTTCTTCTCTTAGTGTCTCTGCAGGTTGATAAGACTTGGACTTTTGGGGAGGGTTTTTTCCCCCTACCTGGAAGGAAGTTGAACAAAAACTAGATGTGTTCCAGAAAACAGATTTTCTGGAACTCATCTAACCAGTTCACAGAATTCTACAAAAAATTAGCTACCAGTTCTCGTGAACCGGTGCGAACTGGCTAAATCCCATCACTGGGTGTGCTTATCCACAAAGTCTTTAAATCTGAGGTAACCTTGTAAAAAGCTGGTGCCTAAGTACATAGGGCCTTTCCCAATTAGCACAGTCACAAATCCGGTGACTGGAATTAAAATTGCCAAAAAGCCTCAAGCCTCATTCACCCAGTGTTTCACGGCAATCTTTTGAAACCTTTCTGCAGCTCAGGGTTAATACCATTACAGGAAGAAATTATTAAGAAAATATTGGAATGTGCTGAGATGAGTAGATTGACATTTGAAATTAGAGAGCAAGAGGATAAACAATTTTATGAAATTTGGGATTTTTTTTATAAATGGCTGGATGATAAAATACGATAATAGAATATTTAGAATGCTAGATAGTAAGGAATATCTTTATTTTGCTATTATTTTGCTATTTGATATTATATTTATAAAGGATTTTTTAGGATTGATTTGATATGACTAGATGATTTGTTATAGAGTAAACTGGCTTAAAGTATTGTTAGCTCATTAAGCATGAATGATTAAAAATATAGTCAAAAACTTCTTTTTTTAGTGATATTAGGATATATAAATTTGGATTGACAATATGAGTTGTTATGTAATGTAATTGTAATTTGAGACTACAGAATGAATGCACAAAAATGATGAACCAACTGACACACTGGATGTACATATAAAAAAAAAAAAAAAAAAAAAAAAAAAAGACTTGCTACCAAGGCATCCCCTCCCACTTAGATTAGTGAGACGAGAGGAACACTTTGAAATTAAAAAAATCCTTGATTCCAGGAAACGTACAGGGAAATTGCAGTATTGTGGAAGGGATGGCCATTAGCAGATGCTGAGTGGATAGCAGCGAAGGATGTTAGGCTCATTAGCAAGTTCAATGCTAAATATCAAAACCGACCTAGATAGGAGTGTTGGGACAGAATTTTGTGCTGTGAAACCTTCTGTACATTTTTTTGTATTTTTTTTTCTTACAACAAAAATCAATATGTGAACAGCGTGGTTCTGTAGTGTCTTACATTTTAATACAAATATGACAATATTCCTCTTCCTTAATATAGTTGTCAATTTTTCAAATTTGATATTAATACATATGATTATTAAATTATCATCTTAATTATTCAATATTACCGTAAGTTATTTTATGTCAATCGCTATATTCTTAACCTCACTCTTTTTACTACCAATTATATATTAATCATATTTGCAGTGTTTACCTAATTTGTACTGTAAATTATTCCCTTTCTCAATGACAGAAAGTTCTGGGGATTTGAAATGTTTCCTCTTTTGGATATTGATAGTTCAATGTCATCCTTTTGCCCTTTTTTTTGGACCAATGTTTTTTTTTAATATAAATTTTATTTGGGTTTTCACAAAAACATAATACAAATAAAACATCTTTTTTTTTGAGAATAGCATGATACTGGGTTATTACCTCTCCATACAGACACAAACTCAATTTCATATTAATCTTTGTGTTCTATTCCATATCTTATTACTATTTTAACATTTTCTCCATAATTATTCCCCTCCCTTGGTTTTCTCAACTTTATTTTTAATTATCTCATATCTAAATTCAATTATATATCTTTTTCTAAGTTTTAATGTCTTTCTAATTATTATCTTTATACTTTTGTCTGTCCTGTTTCAATTTCATATTTTCCCATTAAACAAACTTTCCCCTGTAGTTACTAATTGGAGTGTGACACCTTTATATCTTTTAATTTTATCCATTCAACTCTTATTTAAACTTCAATTTATGCCTTTAAAATTATAACATTCAATATAGTACATAACTTCCAGTCTAATTCTGCTTGGTACATTCTTAAAATGCACACTCTATGTTCGTAAATATATGTATGACGTGGGAAAATACCTGAACAAAGCTGAATACCATACATGTAAGTACCCGTGAAAACTTAAGAAAACACACACACACACACACACACACACATATACATATTGTATATATATGTTTTCTTTGTATATATTTTGTATATATATATTTTTTGTATATATTTTCTTTGTGTGTGTGTGTGTGTGTGTGTGTATATATATATAGTGTATATATGTTTTCTTTGTATATATATATATATATATATTGTGTGTGTGAATATATATATATATTCATAGATTTTCATGTGTACAAGTATGCAGGTCTTGGCGTGTTCGGGTCTTTTCCCTTGTAAGATTGAGAGCATCTTGGCAACGTTTCGATGAGTTCCCACTCGCCATCTTCAGGCTTCATGCTTGTGCGAGCAAAGAGTGATCAGAGCTGCCGTCTTCCTATATATACTGGTGGGGAGGTTGGCTGTGTTATCATTTCTTGATTGATTGATGGAGTTGATGTTTGCAGATTGGCTGGCTTTTTCGTAAGAACATGTGTGGCTGAGGTATTGGCTGTGTGTCTATCAGCCTTCTGTGTTGTAATGACCTGGGTTATGGGCTGTGTGATGACCTTCTGAGTTCTATTGTTGTGACATCCTGGGTCTTGTGCTGTAATCTCCTGGATCGTTGGCTGTGTTGCAACATCCTGAGGTTTGTGGTGTAACTTTCTGAGTTCTGTGATGTGATATCCTGAGCGGGTGGTTGAGATGTGATATTCTGTGTTTTGGTTTGGCTCCAAGTTTGAGGCCTGGATATGTGTTCATGGCATGTGTCTGTTTGCTTGGTTTGGGGGTTGGGGTGTGTGGCAGCTGGTGATGCAGCCATGGTCTGGTTTCTGGACGGTGGTTGTCTTTCGTCTATGGGATGGGTTTGGGTTTGAGTCTGGTGAGGGAGAATGGTGGTGGTGTCATGTGTTGTTTTGGGTCCGGTGTTGATTTTTGTGGCGGGGACTCATTTGTTGATAAGGGCTAGTTTCTAGATGTCTGGTAGGCAGGAGGCATTGTCCCATTTATTCATGTTATCAGGTTGTTTCTTTATTATGATGGCTTCCCTGATTATTCTCTTGTTGAAGTGTTCAGTATTGGAGATTAATTTGGTTCCCTTAAAATTAATTTCATGCCCTGTGGCTTTAAGGTGCTGGAAAAGAGAGGAAGTATTTTCTTATTTTCTGACTGTGTTCTTGTGTTCTGAGATACGTGCATTTATTTTCCTGTTGGTTTGTCCAATGTATGTGGCTGGGCAATTGTTGCATGGTATTTCGTAAACTCCTTGGTTTTCTAGCTGGATCTTGTCTTTGGGGTTTCTTAGGATGTTGGCTATTTTTTTGTCAGTGCCGAAGGCTGTCCTGATATTGTGTTTGTGGAGAATTTTGTTGATTTTATCTGTGGTGCCTCTGATGTAGGGGAGGAGGGCGATACCGTTGTCCTGTTCTGTGTCTCAGTTTCTGGGGGGTGTCTTCCTGAGGATTAGGTTGGTAATTGTGCTTCTTTGGAATCCATTGGAAATTAATACGTTAGTGAGTGTGTGTATTTCTGTTCTCAGGTGGTCTTTGTCGGCTAGGCAATTGGTTCTGGAGATGAGGGTCTTGGCAATAGAGTTGATCTGTGCAGGGTGGTGATGGGACTGTGTGTTTAAGTAGCGGTTGGTGTATTTTCTTCCGGTGGATGGTGTGTCCTAGGGAGCCATTGGGTTTATTTGTAAGTAAGGATGTCCAGGAAGGGAAGTTGGTTGTTGGCTTCTGTTTCCATGGTGAAATTGTATTTTGGGGTGTAGGCTGTTGAAATGTGTGAAGAAGTTGTCCAGTTTTTCTTTCCCCTGTGGCCAAATTACAAAAGTGTTATCTACATATCTGAGTTTGTGTTTGTGTTTGGATTTGTCTAGAGCATTGGTTCCAAAGTGTTGCATGTATAGGTTTGCGATGATGGGTGAGAGGGGTGATCCCATAGGTGCTTCTTCTATCTGTTTGTATCTTTGTCCATTGTAAATGAAGTATGTGTTGGTTAGGCAGTGGTTGGTCAGATCTAGGGGGGGTTGTATTTGTTTTGGATGGCTGTCAAGGCTTCTTTGATAGGCACTTGGGTGAAGAGGGATATGACATCGAAGCTCACGAGCACGAAGCCGAAGCCGAAAGCACCAGCCTGAAGATGGCGAGTGGGACCTCGTTGAAACATTGCCAAGATGCTCCCAATCTTATACAGGAAAAGACCCAAATACACCAAGACCTACATATATATGTATGTATATGTGTGTGTGTATATATGTATGTGTATATATATATATGTGTGTGTGTGTGTGAGTGTGTGTGTGCGTGTGTGAGTGTGTGTACACACACACACAGACACACATATATATGTTTTCATAGATTTTCATGGGTACAGATATGTAGGTCTAGGTGTGTTCGAAGAATTAGGGATAACATGACAGCAGTATTCCAGTATTTGAGGGGTTGCCACAAAGAAGCAGGAGTTAAATTATTCTCCAAAGCACCAGAGGGCAGGACAAGAAACAATGCTTGGAAACTAATCAAAGAGAGAAGCAACCTGGAGTTAAGGAAAAACGTCCTAACAGACAATTAACCAATGGAACAGCTTGCCTTCAGAAATCATGGGTGCTCCATCAATGGAAGTTTTTAAGAAGAGACTAGACAGTCACTCATCGGAAATGGGATAAGTTTGTTGCTTGAGTAGGGGGCTGGACTAGAAGACCTTCAAGGTCCCTTCCAGCTCATCCTGTCCTGTCCTGTCCTGTCCTATCCTATCCTATCCTATCCTATCCTATCCTATCCTATCCTATCCTATTTTTATATTAGTCTACCTCCATTGTTAACTTTTATTGTTTTATTCTTTACTGTTGTTATTTTTATATTTGTTATAATTTTTTTCCATTTTATTGTTGTAAGTTGCCCAGAGTAGCCCCACAGTGTTACGGGCAGCAAATAAATTTTTCAAAGAAATAATTAATTCAATATATTAGAATAGGTATTGGCCTAGGGCAGGGCTGTCAAACTCAGGCTGGATGCGTCCTCTGCTGACCATGCCCAGTTTAGTGAAGGGGAAAAATAGTCCCGGTATGTCACGTGATGCAGCTGTGATGACTGAGTTTGACACCCCTGGCCTAGGGGCTCAATACTGGCAGCTGATTTAATCCAACAGTTGGCATACTTTGGGTTCTTTCAATGAAACCATGTGATTTATTGAGGCCCTGGAAGTGCATCTACTCAGAGCAGTGTCTGTCATCTGGAATGAGGTCCATCCCCCGTCCCTCAGGAATTCAGACAGTTCCCACCCTGCTTTCAGTAGCTGCAGAAAGAAGTAATGAAAATTCCAACTTTTGGATAATGAAAACTCCATTAACAATCTTGTGGGGGGAAAGGGAAGAGAAAGCAAGTGTTCTTTTGAAAGAAACCCTCATGAACCAAGTCTACAAAATTATGTTTTTATAGAATCAATTAACTAGCTCTATAAAAAGGAGCACCGCAGAAATGCCCTGTTGTTGTCTATGACTATTTGTAGAGTAATCATGACTGCTGTCCTTAGTTTCTGAAATTTCAATGATTTCAAAATGAAGTTTCTAAAATATCTTTTTTATATATATATATGTTTTAGAAAATTGTATTGATTTTTAAAAACAAACATAAACAAAACATAAAACATAAAAACATAAAACATCTTTTTTGAAAGCAGCATAATCCCGGGTTACATCTCTTTGTACAGACACAAATTCAAATTCATGCTTATTTTTATATTCCATTCCATATCTTATTACTATTTTACATTTTCTATATAGCTTCTCCCCTCTTTTAACTTTCTTAATTTTTATTTATTTATTTCATCTCAATTCAAATCATTGTACTAATATTCTTTGTCTGTCCTGTTTCAACTGTCTACTGTCTTTTCTCATTAAACAAAATTTTTCCTGTAATCACTGATTGGAGTATGACGCCTTTATATCTTTCCCCTAAAATTATAACACTTAATATAATACATAACTTCCGTTTGGGTTCTGCTTGGTACATTCTAAAACTACACACAATATTTTGAAAAAAGAAAAAATTATAAATGTATAATATAATTAAAACAGCAATCCATACCAATTCAATTCTATCATTAATATTAATATTCATTTAAATCTTAACACTTTACACATTACTTTTCAGATAAGTATCATACTTCTTTGGGAACACTTATAAACTTTCTATAGTTAATTCCCCCCCCCACTTCACTTATATTTTATAAAACATTGAGTAATTAAAAAGTTCCCGTTCCTTCTTAATTCAATTCTCTCATTTAATTTTATTTCATTTATTTTGTTCACAAAAGTTTTACTAAATTACACTGACTATTTTATCCCACTTTTTAATCATACGTTGTTTCCAATTTTCTAACATTATTTCTAATACAAATATAACAATACAATCTTATGTACCTTCACAGAATCCCTTTTTCAGTTAAAATTTCACCCATTATTTCTGAATGTCCTGTTTCTTTACATCTTGCTCCAAACCTTCTCTTCCTTTCCTTCTTCCCTTTCTTCTTCTCTCTCCCCTTTTTACCCCACTGTCTCTCCATCTCCATTTCCCCCTTTTGATTTCCTCTTTTCTGTTGCTTTCCAACTTTATATCCACTTTTCAAATTATTTCCCCCTTTTTTGGCTGTTTTTTAAAGTCTTAAATTCTCCATTCTCTTTCCCCACTTTCCCCTTTCTTCCCCAGATAGAGTTATTTGTTCATTAAATATGGCTTCTTCTTTGTCCCAATCTTCTAGTTGCGCAGTCTTTTCTTGTTTCTTATAGATGCAGATCACCATTTCTAAGAATTGAAAAACAGAGCCAAAGGAGTCCTTCCCTTCTTGTGTCTCTTCTTTATATATTTTTTAAATTCCATTTTCAGTTCATCCAGAAGTGATGCCATTGTAGAATTTTTTAAACAACCACTCAGTTGTTTTTAGTCATTCAAATATAATATCCAAAAGTCCCAAAGTCACCAAGCAATCCAAATACACACAAGCTGTTTCTTTTTACACTTTCTTCTTTCTTCACTTTCTCTTCCTGGGGTTACTATTTAGTTACAAAGTTCCAGTTCTTTTAGAAGTCTTATTGGGATTTTACTTTAGATTCTTTTGAAGTCCAGGCAGTCTCCTCCTTCCAAATCCTGCCCTTATTCTTTTCCTCTCCCTTCCTCCTTATAGAAAAAAAGGATTTTTTAGTGTCCAGAAATCTTTATTGTCCCTTTGGCATTTAATTATATTTTCAGCTTAATTACCTATTAGTGCCAAAGCTGATTTTTCCGATTTCTTATTCAGCTCTCTTCGTTGTCAATGTGAGGAAGGAGAGTGAAGAAAAAAAACCTTTCCCTTTTCACTTTCTTTCACTGCTTCCGATCCTTCTTTGGGAGCGATGTTATCTTTTATAAAATTTAAATTCCAGTTACCCTAGTTGTTGCTTTTTATCCTGGTCAGCCAAAACTTTCACTTCTTATCTTCCTCCTGCACTTTCTTTTCCGGTTGAGTGCTTCTTTGAGGTGGCCATTTCTGACCACTGTTCCTACAGCCTTTGGGAAAGGGAGTTTGACCAGCTGAGGAGGAGAGATGTGGATCTCCTCGACCCTGCTGGCGATCTCCCCCCTCTTCACCACCTCTACGGGGTGGCTTAGCCCCAAAGCCAGCTGGCTCAGGGTGCTCCAGCGGTGAGCCCAGGCAGATGGTGCACTTATGCACGCCCCTTAAAAAAGATGCTTTTTTCAAAAAGCAACTGAAGTTTTTGTTTTTCTTTAAAGACATTTTGTTTCTCATCCAAGAAATTTCTTCAGCTGAATGTACCAATCACCATTGCAAACAGGAGGAAGAGCTGTTAAACTTGAACTCTTCCAGAGCCTTCTATAATTTTGTTAATGCCAAACTTAAAGCCTCGAAATCTATCCCACCCCTAAAAGGCCCTAACGGGGAAGATTATAATGTTGAAGCTGTAAAGGCCAGCCTCTTTAATATGTTCTTCAGTTCAGTCTTTGTCGACAGCAAAACTGCTGCCCCCCATTTCCTAGTTGCACCACAACAAATTGTAACCATTTACTACATATTGACTTCGCAGCAGTTAACTTTGAAACAGCACTACATAACCTAAAGCCATCCCTATCTATTGGCCCTGATGGATTATGTGCCTATTTTTTGAAAAAGGTTGCCACTGTCCTAGCCGAACCTCTAAGCACAATCTATGAGATATCTTTTAGAACCAGCTCTCTGCCCGACTTATGGTCATTAGCTATGATCATACCTATTTTTAAAAAGGAAGTTCCTAGTCTAGTAGAAAATTACAGACCAATCTCACTGTGTTTTGTCACCTGTAAAGTCATGGAATCAATTATAAACCAATCCATCACCCTACACTTAGAAACAAACAACCTACTTTCTAACAAGCAGTTTGGTTTCAGGAAAAAATTGTCCTGTAATCTGCAACTCTCATACTGCAGAAACATTTGGACCACATATCTAGATCAGGGTAAAGCAATAGATGCAATTTACAGAGATTTCTGCAAAGCCTTTGATTGCATAACAAACTACTGCTGAAATTTAGTTCTTACAGCATCTCCAGACCCTTGCACAAGTGGATAGACACACCCCTGTCAAACAGGCAACAAATGGTCAAAATAGGGAAGGCCCTATGAAATCCATCACATTAATAGCGGTGTTCACCAAGGCAGTGTCTTAGGACCCACACTCTTTCTGTTTTACATCACTGACCTATGTGACAACATTAAAAGCAGTTGCATCCTCATTGCCAATGACATACAATTATTTAACACCCACTGATAATGCTGCAGCCCTACAAAGCAACCTTGATTATATGTCAGAATGGTAGCAAAATTGGCAACTCCAAATTTCAACTAACAAATGCTCTGTCCTATACATTGGAGGAAAAAAATCAGAACACCAAATACAAGTTAGGCAAAAGTGATCTTGTAGATGACCCTCACTCAGTCAAGGACTTATCTCAAATGATCTAAGCTCCAGAGCTCACTATAACAGCACTGCTGAAAAGGCTTTAAGAATTGTTAACCTTATTTTGCAAAGCTTCTTCGGCAACAACTTCTTCAGCTTCAACCACAATAATACATGGGCAAACAAATTGGTACAAACTGCTTCTAACTCGATTGCAGAAAATATGACTTCAGAAACAGAGTGGTCAACACCTGGAATGCCCCATCAGACTCTGTTGTTATAGCCTTAAATCCTCACAGCTTCAACCTCAAACTGTGTACAGTGGACCTCACCCCATTCTTAAGAGGTCCTAAAAGGGGGCATGCATAAGTGCACCAGTGTGCCTACCATCCCTATCTCACTGTCTCTGTCAGCCTTCAAGATTTTCTCCCTTTGCTTTGCATCTTTCAGCTGTCATAAGTAACGGGGGGAGGAGGGGGGAATGGTTATGGGAAGTGAGCTGGAGGTGTTACAAACCAGAACTATATAAGCTGGGGGGTAGATGCTTGCTTAGGTTTCTATCCTGTGCTATGCACAACTACAACTCTTTATCAAAATATGTCAAGATCAATGGACAGAGGCCTCATCTGGACAGAGGCCTCACCTGGAGATGCCCACATGATGATATACACAACTTTTAATTGGATGAGCCAATTGAACTATTGGGGGTGGGAACATTGCCATTACTTTGTATATGTGATTTAACGTGCCCATTTTCTCAGATTCAGAATTCTTTTATTGCTACCACTTGATTTCCAGTAAAAGATATCTTTTCTCTGATTAATGGAGTCTAAGTATTTCTTTCTTGGATTTTGAATGGAGCACCAGCTGATATTTTTCTGAATCTCCACATTACCAGCCCACCTGGAGAATTAATAAATTTTCTTCCGAGGGGGTCTGACCACAATGTCAAATCCAGCCAGTGACCAAGAAGACCTGGGAGCGACTGGAGGACAAAATTCCCTGCTGTTAGAAGCAGCAGAGGAAGCCGACTTGTTATCAGAATTAAGTCGGTGAAAAACCAGCTGTAAAACCCAAATGGTCCATGGGAGTCAGCTGGAAGGATCCTGAGGAAAAGCCTCCTCCAGGAGTAACCACTACCCATCGGCATGGAAGAGAGGAGCCTTGGCAAGAGAAGGAAAGAAAGAATTTTCCACTAACTCAAGCCATGCATCTTCTAAATGAAGCTATCGGAGAACCTCAAACTGATCAAAGGCATGAGGGAGAGGAGGGGGAGGCAGCCCCAGCCAGAAGAATCAGAGCAGCCATCCCCATAAATCAACCTGGGCTAGTGCAACAGGCAGCAGCAGCCCAGGGGGCCCCAGTGGGGGGAGTAATTGCCAGAAGAAGTAGAACTCCAAAGGTGCCTCCATTGGAAGTAAAATATGGGGGAGGGGTTAGGATTCTTCCTGGCACAAGTCTGGAGCCATATGGAGGAATATGGAGGGGATTTTTCCTCAGAAGCAGCCAAAGTTAGATGTGTTACAGGGGCTCTGGAGGGAACAGCTGCAAAGTGGATGGTGACTTTGCATAATGATAATGCCCCTCATCTGATGAATTATGACCTGTTCATGACTGTGCTGCAGGACAGGTTTGAAGACCCACTTGCTGAACGTTAGGCCAGAATTAGGATGAAGACCATAAATCAGGGGCAGAGATCAGTGGCCGACTACACCCAGGAATTTAGAGAGCTGGCATGTCATATTCGAGGCTGGTCCCAGGGAGCCCTGATAGAAGCTTTTAAAGATGGGTTGAATGAAGATGTATATCAAAGCTGTATTGCCAGAAGAGACCCCAGTGAGCTGCAGCTGTGGTACGTTCTGGCAGCAGAGATGGAAATTGATCTGACCTGAAACAGATGCTGGGGGGGTCTTGGTTGGAGCAAATCCTTCCCCACCAGTCCTTGAGAAGCCTTAAAACCTCAAAAGGGAGGAATGGCGGCAAAACCCAAGACCACTGCATGCTTCTGATGTTGGAAGGAAGGTCACCGGGCTGCAGATTGCTGTGCCAAGCTAGAGCCAAAGGGGGCACCAGGAGGAGGAAGAAAACCTGAAAAAAAAAAACCCCAGCCTTGCAAAATGGTGCTTAAAGTGGAGGAGGTTGTAGAGATTGCCTCTCCAAAAGGAGAGGAGCTGGGAACTCCAACCTCTTCTGAAGAGAGTGAATCCAAATTGGAAGACGACTCACTGGTAAGTCCAAACAAGGGCCCTATGACCATTACAGTGTACCCACATCGGGAGCCAAAGGGGAAATGCTGGCCTTGTTAGACTCTGGGTGCACAAGTTGTGTGATCAGCTTGGAGGTAATAGAGAAAATGGGCTTAAGGCTAAAGACTTTAAAAACACCCATAGCCTTTAACGGAACCAATAAAAATGACGATGGGGAAGCATAGAGAGACTTTGTGTTTTATTGTGGCTCCTGGGATGGAGCACCCCCTAATACTGGGTTTGCCTTGGCTCCGGAAATGGAACCCCCACGTCGATTGGAGGAGGGGGTCATTGTGCATACGTACTGACCAATGCCCAGAAGGGCAGGGGCAATCTCAACCAAAACTCAAAAATCCCACTGAGCTGGCTTCCACTGGCACCAAGAGCCTGAAGGAGGAGGAGAAAATTCTGGAGGAATATTGGGACTTAAAGGAGGTATTCAGTGAAAAGGCTTCGGACGAGCTCCCCCCCACCATCGCTCAACAGATTGTAGCATTGAAATTTTACCAGGGGTGAAACTCCCAAAACCGAAGCTGTATTCGATGACACCACGGGAGCTAGAAGAGCTGCGGTCATTTATCAATAAAAATTTGGAATGTGGTTTCATCCAACCTGCTAGACCCTGGGTAGCAGCCCCAGTATTGTTCCGTGAAAAGAAAGATGGTTCCCTTCGTTTATGTGTTGACTACAGAAACCTCAATTTTATTTCAGTGGAGAACGTGTATCCCCTCCCCTTGATGAAGGATATGTTGGCCCACTTGGCCAAAGGGAAAATTTTTACGAAACTTGACCTCAGAGAAGCATACTACCAAGTTCAAATTAAGGAAGGGGATGAATGGAAAACTGCTTTTAACTGCCTAATGGGCTGTTTCCAATTCAACATTCTTCCGTTTGGCCTACAGGGGGCCCCTGCAGTATTCATGCAAATGATCAATCAAGGTGCTGCATGAACATTTATACAAAGGGGTGTTGGTTTATCTTGATGATACTCTTATCTACACAAAGACTCATGATGAACATGTGAAAGTAGTGCGGTCAGTTCTGAAAAAACTTCGAGCTGCTGAGCTGTATGCAAAGTTGTCCAAGTGTGAATTTCACCAGGAAAAAATTGATTATTTAGGCTATTGCATCTCACATGATGGCATAGAAATGGATCCAGGGAAGGTTCGTGCCATTTTGGAATGGGCCCCTCCCTGTACCAGGAAGCAATTTCAAAGTTTCTTGGGATTTGCTAATTTTTGCCATCAATTTATCCCTACTTTTGCGAAGATTGCAATGCCTATTACAAATCTCCTAAAAACCAAAGGGGAGGTGAAACCGAAGCCTAGTAAACCACTGGAGTGGTCCATGGAATGTCAAGCCACTTTTGAGAAGCTGAAACAACTGTTTGCTGCTGAACCAGTACTCAAGCACCTGGACATGATGTTCCTTTTGTAATCCAAGCTGATGCAAGTGATGTAGCAGTCGGGGCAGTGTTACTACAAGACAGGGACTCTGCAACCGTGTGCATATACTTCCTGTAAACTAACTGAAACCGAAAGAAGATGGGCCATCTGGGAAAAAGAAGCTTTTGCAGTTCGCTGGGCTCTGTTAACCTGGAGGCATTTCTTAGAAGAGGCAAAACACCCATTCAAGGTGTGGACGGATCATAAAAATTTGGAGGCTTTGAAAACACCTTGGAAGCTGTCTCCCAAGCAAGTTCGCTGGGCGCAGTACTTTAAGCACTTTAATTTTTCATTGAAGTGCATTCCAGGGGGAAAGAACTTCATGGCGGATGCTTTATCTAGATTACCTCAATATAATAGTGCTCGCCAAGAAGTGGTATGGCCTATTGTCCCAACCAAACAGTTGGCAGCTCCAGTGGTTACCAGAGCCCAGAAAAAGAAGGAGGTTGATTTATCAAATGATTTGACTGCATAATTAAGAGATGCTCTAAAACTTGATGATTGGTTCCTTTCTCACTCAAATAACTGTACAGTTAGAGATGGATTGGCATGGGTGGGGGCCAAATTATATGTGCCAGAAAAGCTGAGAAACCAAATATTACAGCAAGCTCATGACTCTAAAGCCACTGGACATTTTGGATTCGTGAAAACCTTACACTTGGTTAAAAGGCAATTTTGGTGGCCTACCTTGATAAAGGACATTGAGACTTATGCGGCTAGCTGTCCTATCTGTGCCTCAGCCAAACGACCTCCTGGTAAATCAGCAGGCTTACTACGAAATGTGGCTAGACCAACGGCTCTATGGAAGGAAATTTCTATGGATTTTATAGTGGAATTACCTGAAAGTGGGGTGGGGGGAATACAGTTATTTGAGTAGTAACTGATTTGTTTTCCAAACAGGTACATTTCATACCTTGTCCGAAAATCCCATCTGAGAAAATGTTGGCTAAACTGTTTATTTTACATATCTACAGGTTACATGGAGTTCCTGAACGCATAATCTCAGACGGGGTATCCAGTTTACCTCAAACTTTTGGAAGGAGTTCCTGAAGTTATTGGGCTCCGTCCAGGGCTTAAGCTCAACCCACCACCCACAAACCAATGGGGCTTGTGAGAGGACTAACTCGGTATTGGAACAGTATCTTTGATGTTATATAAATTATCAGCAAGATAATTGGGCTGACCTGTTGCCATTTGTTGAGGTGGCATATAACAATTTGGTACACAGTAGTACTGGGTTTATTCTATTTAAAGTGGCTTCGGGACAAGACTTTGTACCCATACCCGAGCTTCCACAGGAGAAACCTAACATTCAGTCATTAGATGGATGGATAACACAGCTCCAGCTTACCTGGCCGGTTAGCCGTAAAGCATTCCACGATGCTCATCAAGCTCATAAAAATTTGCAAATAAAAAGAGATCTCCACAAAAACCATATCAAGTTGGTGACAAGGTCTTTTTATCCACCACACATTTGCAGACCACACAAAAGTCAAAAAAGCTTGGACCTAAGTATGTTGGGCCTTTCTCAATTGAACGAATTGTGAATCCTGTGGCAGTCCAACTGAAATTACCAAAAACCCTTTGATGGATCCACCCTGTTTTCCATGTTAGTTTATTAAAACCTGAACATACTTCCAACTTGAGACCAATTCAGGTTGATCCCCCTGTGCCATTGCTAATTGAAGGTGAACAACATTTTGAAGTTAAAGAAATTTTGGATTCTCGAAAACGAAGGGGTCGACTCCAACATTTGATTGTTTGGAAACATTTTCCTCCTTCCCAGTCTGAATGGGTGAATGAGAAGGATGTTAGAGCTCCTAAGCTTATCAAGGCATTTCGTACTAAATATCCTGATAAACCCTAAAAAATAGTATGATGGTGTTACATGTATCTTTTCTATTATCTTCTATTTTTATCTATTTTAGGATCAACTCTCTTTTGCAGGGGGGGGGGCAAATGTCAGCCTTCAAGATTTTCTCCCTTTGCTTTGCATCTTTTTCCATCTGTCATAAGTAACGGGGGGAGGAGGGGGGAATGGTTATGGGAAGTGAGCTGGAAGTGTTACAAACCAGAACTGTATAAGCTGGGGGTGGGAATGGGGTAGATTCTTGCTTAGGTTTCTATCCTATGCTATGTGCAGCTGCAACTCTTTATCAAAATATGTCAAGGTCAATGGACAGAGGCCTACATGATGATATACACAACTTTTAATTGGATGAGCCAATTGAAGTATTGGTGACAATCCCCATTTATCTGTATTTACTTCCTTTGTTCATGTTTATGTCCATACCTATACTTGTTATCTTGTACATGTTTGATAAACAAATACAATTAAATTAAATAATTCTGGGTCACAGCCTTCATTATGTTGTTTTTTTTAAATTTCCCTCTAAAGCAACAATATGTAAGTTGAAAAAGATAAGCAAATTTATACAATATAACCGGGATGCCTCAACTTTTTAAAAATGCAGTTACATCATGGTTGGAAGATTATAAACAGGGAAAAACATGTCCTATTAATTTTTTGCCTGCCTAGTCATAATAGTAAGTGGCATTTTGGAAAAATATGTAGAGATGCTGAATACAAATCTATCAAAAGCATCTCTATCAAATGATTGGGGGAAATTCCATTTGTTGAAGGAACAGATCTCCCTAGTCTAAAATTGAGTTGAACAATCAAAACAAAACTTTTAGCCTGATTAAGTAAACTAAACAAATCCTTTATACAGGTAGCCCTCGACTTACAACAGTTCATTTAGAGACCATTCAAAGTTACAACGGGAATGAAAAATGTGACTTACAATCATTTTTCATAGTTACAAACTATGCAGCATCCCTATGATTATGTGATCAAAATTCAGATGCTTGTCAACTGCATATTTAATTTTTGCTGTGTCCAAGAGTCATGTGATTCCCCTTTTGAGAGCTTTGGACAAGCAAAGTCAATGGGGAAGCTAGATTCACTTAACAGCCAGACTACTAACTTATCAACTGTGTTAAGCCTGGTTTCCCCAACCAGGGTTAGGGAGACAAGCTAAACAGAATGTGCAGCTTAGTCAGATAGGCACACAGATAAATGAGTGAGCTAAGCTTGTATGTTTATTAACATACAGTAAAAATGACAGATACGCTTGTGCTATCAAATATATAGTTTATTCCATTATGAGTTCATAGCATAGTCAAAATAACAGTCCAATAGTCATGTATCATTTAGTCAGTCCATTCAGGGATATTCAGTTAGCAAAGTCCGTGTTGAATACCCTATGTCAATACACTTACAAGTCTGTCCTTTGTTTTCTCTCCCGTTGGAGGAATGCAGTCTTGTGTCCTTGCAGTAATCAGGAACTTCAAAGCCAGAGAGATAGCAAGCTGCCGTCTTGCTTCTTTTAAAGTGCTTTCACAACCACTCCCTTAATTACTGTCCCACAGTTAAAGTTGCAGACACTTTAACTTACAAACTATGATTACATATTATTATTTACCTAAACCAGTTAGGGTAAAACAATGTTATCCCTAACATTCTCCCCTTTTAGGAAATAATAATATAAATATAACTATTTACATCTTTAAATCATATTTGTTACAACTCTCTTTAAACTTAGTTACTCCTTGAGCTTTTGTAAATTGGTCTGCAATGTTTTCTTCCGTCATGCAGTATTCCAATTTAATTAGCCCATTCTTTACAGATTCTCTAACATTTAAGTATCTTAAATCAGTATGTTTTGATCTAGTTTTAACAGCAATACTAGTAGCTAATTTTATAGCTGCTTGGTTATCCTCGTACACAATAATGGAATCTTTAACAGTTATACCCATGTCTAATAATAACTGTTTGTACAAAATCAAATCAGTGCATAATAATGACAGACATGAAAATTCCGCTTCCATCGTGGACAAGCTGATATGCTGTTGTCTGATTGACCTCCACCCTATTAGTGTCTTACCAAATAATATAGCCATCCCAGATGTTGATTTTCTTGTGTTTATATCAGTTGCAAAACTTGCATCTGCATAGGCACTAAGACTCAAATCACCCTTTGGTTCTATATACAATGCATGGTTCATTGTTCCTTTAAGATATCTTAAAATTCTCTTTAATGATTGCCAATGACATTGATGTGGATCTGAATTAAAACGTGCCAGCTGATTTACACTATAAGCTATATCTGGCCTAGACCAATTGCTTATATATGATAAGCTGCCAATCAAAGATTGATATATGGACTTATCAAATTTGGGACTTTGATCATCAGTTTGGCAAACTTCCTGACTCATTGGAGTCTTTGCCGGTTTACAAAGTTCCATTTTAAATGTTTTAATTAATTGGCAAATTTTATCTTCTTGAGATATCTTAAATCCATTTTTTGTTTTGTTAATTTTCAATCCTAGATACTTTTTAATTTCACCTAAATGCTTTAATTTTATCTTTTTAGCTAATAATGATATAATTTCATTAGCTTCATTATTAGTCTTAGTTATCAAAGCAATATCATCTGTAAATAATAACAATAATGACACCGTTCCATTATTTTCTCTTTTAAACACACATGGATCTGCTAAACCAGATTTAAAACCTATATTGTTTAACTCTTTCACAATATATTGGTTCCACTCAAACCCAGATTGTTTCAACCCGTAAAGACTTTTTTTGAGTTTCCAACAATCATTACTATTTACTTTATTGTCTTTTATACCTACTGGTTTTCTTAAATATATAGTGTGCTGCAATGGTGCATGTAGATAAGTAGTTTCTACATCTAAATGGTTAATTACATAGTTTTTCTTAGCTGCCCACACTAATGCTGCTCTTAAAGATGTTGCTTTAAGACTTGGTGCAAAAACTTCATCGTAATCAGATGCAGTTTGATTAAATCCTTGAGCTACTAACCTAGCCTTATGGGTAACAGTCCCATCATTTCCAGTTTTTACTTTAAATATCCATTTGCACCCAATGGATTTTTCTCCTGGAGGTAATTTAGCATCTTCATAAACTTTCATTACCTTTAATGAATTAAATTCCTTTTTCATTGCCTTTTGCCAATTCTCCTGATCCTTAGCAGGATACATCCTAAGTTCATCTACACTACTTGGAACTTTAGTTACTTGGCAAACTATACTTGCTTGATACCTATCAGGTGGTCTAGTTACACGTGTAGTACGCCTAGGTATTACAGGACTTACAGGTGGACTTTCATTAACTAACTCTTCTTGATTATCTAACTCTTCCTGATCAACTGTTTCCTCTTGTTCTGGTCCTATTTGCTCTTCGTGGACTTCTTCTTTAATTGGACTCTTCTTATAACTAATAATCAGAAAAACTGATTTTTCTGCCTTTTGTAGGGTTCAATAATTACTTCATTATTTAAATCTTGCTCTAATCTATTCCATCCTACATGTTCTAGGAATTTTGCACTAGCACTGGTGTAAACTCTAGATGTACCTGGTTCCCAGAATCTATAAGATCTATGATTAGATGTATATCCTACAAAATATAATCTTTTAGCTCTATGTTGTCCTTTGTATCTAAGTTGTGTAGGGATATGCACCCATGCTGGTGCTCCAAATGTGTGCATGTAACTTAAATCAGGTTTTGTACCATGCCACAGTGTGAATGGTAATTCACCTGTTGTTGAATTAACAACATTATTTAATATATGATTACCACACATTATTGCTTCTCCCCACAAATTGTCAGGTAATCCTGAATCAGACATCATAGTTTGTGCCATTGATTGTAATGTTTGGCCTCTTCTCTCTATAAAGGCATTATGTTGTGGCCTATATGGTGCAGACATTTTATGTTGAATTCCTAACATTCTTAGTCTGTTCTGGAATTTATTATTTGTAAATTCTGTACCATTATCTGTTATAAGAGTTACTAATTTCTTTTTAGTTTTCCTTTCTGCAAATTTAATCCAATTAAAGAGATTTTGATATGTTTCAGTTTTGCTCTTCATTAAATAGCAAAACCCATATCTAGAATAGTGGTCCATTATACTTAATATGTAACGAGCTCCTCCTACACTTGGTTTTTTAGGACCTATTAAATCTGCAAATACTACCTCTAAAGGCTCTTTGGTAGTAAATCCATCAACTCTATTAGCAGGTGTGACCCTGCTCTTACTTTGATTGCAGATAGAACATTGCAAATACTTATTACAAGGTTTCAAACTTATTCCCTTAGATAATTCAACAGTTTTCTTAAGTATTTTAAAATTTAAATGCCCTAGCCTTCGATGTAACAAGTGAATACATTCATCATGAGGTTTCTTATTTTCATAAACTGTGTTAGCCACTTTTAAACCATCATCATTTAACACATATAATTCACCTGTTAAAGATGCAGTAATTCTCTTATCTTCTTTCTCAATTATGCAGTTATCTCCCCTAAATGTAACTACATATCCTAGTTTAACCAAAATTCTAACTGAAATTAAATTAAACTTAAGTTGTGGTACATATAACATTTTTACATTCTCTTTTATAAAAGAACAATATGCTATACCTTGACCTTTAGCTTTCAGTTTCCAGCCATTGGCTAACGATATCTGCTGTGTACTCTTGGACATTTTAATAAAATTTTTCTTATCATTTGTTATACAATGAGATGATCCACTATCAACCACCCATAAATTATTTTTTACAGCTCCGTTAGTATACATGGCTAACTCTAAATTTTTCTTTATCTTTTGATGACTTTTAGTATTCTGGCCAGCGTTCTGGCACTTTGCCTTTTTACAAAATCTTGCCAAATGTCCTCTTCCTCCACAATTAAAGCACTTTTTAATTGCGTATGCAGTAGGAATTTCATTATCTTCTTTTTGAGGTTGCTGCCTCCTTAACTCATCTCTTTCAAGCCTTCTTCTGGCCTCTTCAATCAATCTGCCAGTTATGTCAGTTAAAGTTAGGCTTTCCTTTGGCAATATTTCAAGTGAAGTTATATAGTTATCATAGGTTTCATCGAGGGAAGATAGAATTATATAGACTTGGTGTAGTTCAGAGAAAATAAGCTCTTTCTCGTGCAGTTCTTGAAAAATGCTTTGCATAGTTTTCAAATGACTCAGCATATCACCATTCTTATGGAGATGTGTACTGAAAAGTTTCCGTGTTAGATTTATGTGAGCACCAACATTATCTCGAACATAAATCCTCTTCAGCTTCTGCCAACACCCAACAGCTGTCTTCTCTCCGTGGATATAAACAAGCTGGTTATCAGTTAAGGTTAAAGCAATAATGCAAATAGCTTGCTCATTTTTATGCATAAATTCTTCTATCTTTAATTTATCTTCCTTATCCTCTGGATCCCATTCTTCTACGTTTGGTGGATTTTCAATTATGTTCCACAAACCTTCTCTTCGTAGAAGCAGACTACATTTCATAGACCATGATACATAGTTTGTTCCATCCAGCTTGGATATAAGGGACAAACTTTGTAAATTGACTTGTGCCATGTTTTCTTATATGGATATAAAAATATAATTAATAAAACACAGCTGACTGTTTACTGTAATGTATAACAACACAAACTCTCACTTTTACATAAATCTGTTTTATCCTAGTTAAACTGACTTTGCAGCCTCTGGGCCCATAACCAGTGTTAAGCCTGGTTTCCCCAACCAGGGTTAGGGAGACAAGCTAAACAGAATGTGCAGCTTAGTCAGATAGGCACACAGATAAATGAGTGAGCTAAGCTTGTATGTTTATTAACATACAGTAAAAATGACAGATACGCTTGTGCTATCAAATATATAGTTTATTCCATTATGAGTTCATAGCATAGTCAAAATAACAGTCCAATAGTCATGTATCATTTAGTCAGTCCATTCAGGGATATTCAGTTAGCAAAGTCCGTGTTGAATACCCTATGTCAATACACTTACAAGTCTGTCCTTTGTTTTCTCTCCCGTTGGAGGAATGCAGTCTTGTGTCCTTGCAGTAATCAGGAACTTCAAAGCCAGAGAGATAGCAAGCTGCCGTCTTGCTTCTTTTAAAGTGCTTTCACAACCACTCCCTTAATTACTGTCCCACAGTTAAAGTTGCAGACACTTTAACTTACAAACTATGATTACATATTATTATTTACCTAAACCAGTTAGGGTAAAACAATGTTATCCCTAACAAACTGCAATGATTCACTGAACAACTGTGACAAGAAAAGTCATAAAATGGGGCAAAACTAACAACTGTCTCACTTAACAACATAAGTTGGGCTCAATTGTGGTTGTAAGTTTAGGACTACCTAGGGGTGGGCTGCTGGAGGTTCGGAGAGATTTGCGAGAGCCTCTAGCTAAGATTCTGTGCAGTTTGGAGAACCCCCAAATCCCACTCCTGGCTGCCCCTGCCCACTCTGCCCCTACCCATGTGGCCCTTTTTGGATGCAAGTAAGGGCAGGGCATGCACGGAGGCTTGGGGAGAGTGAAAAACAGGCCTCCTGGAAGTTTGGGAAGGCCAGAAATGGACCAGTTTCCGCTTCCAGAGAGCCTCTGGAGCCCAGGGAGGCCATTTTCACCCTCCCGGAGGCTTGTCAAAAACCTCCAGAGACCCAGGAGGACAAAAATGCCCCCCCTGCCATGGTGCAGGAAGCCAACTAGGCTGTACCCACTCAGCAATTGAGCAGAGAACCCTTTGTTAAAATTTTTGAAGCTCATCCCTGGGACAACCTATATTTCCATGGTATGTAAGGTATGTGCATACAAATAGAAATTGGATCTATCTTACAATTGGGTCCGTCACAACATAAAAATAATGAAATATGTTTCATATCTCTATTATTTATCACATATATGATTATGGTAGCAGTTATAAATATGTATGCCATTATTATTGTTGTAAGTGTGTGGAAAACAGGGTTTCCTTTCCCTTTTTCTGAAGGATTAATCTCAGTTTAAAAATAGTTTGAAAGGCTCCAAAAAGTATTGGCAAGTCAATTTATCAAGAATAGGTTACTCCCAGTATTATTGAATAAATGTGGTTTTAAAATGTCTGGTTTTTGGATTTATGGAGGAATATTTGTAGCTTTAGAAATTATATTATGTCACCTGGAAGAGAAAACCGATATGTCACAGACAAGTCAAGAATGAGAAAAGTAAAAATAAAAACTGCAAGCATGTTGTCTTTATTAGAAAGAGATACAACCAATTTTTCTCCTTGAATTACTTTACAGTTTAAAAACTTAGAATAATGTACAGGTAATACACAAAAATGGGAGTAAAGAAAACACAAAGGAAACAATACAGAGAAAAATATTTAATCATATGAAACTAAGCAAAATGAAATGTCATTATTTTTAGCTACAGTACAAACAATATAAATAAGATGTTATGGAATCAATGTAAAATAAATGTGAATGAGGTAATAAAATCTAACAAATGCTTTTTAAAAATTTACATACAGTTGATATCATTATTTATACATTATTTACAGAACCAAAGTGTCAGTTATTGGCAAGGGAACTGCTATCTCAAATTTATCTGCCCCCTTTCTGATATTTTAATAAGAAGTACATAACTGATAATTTTAAAAAATGAAATGTAAATGTATTGGGAAAATAGGACCAAATAATATTTGATCTACTAATCAAATATTTGATCTACTTGATCTACTAATCAAATATTTGATCTACTTGATCTACTAATCATTTTAATAGAAATTATAAGCAAATTGCTTTCAAAATTGTGCATCTGGAATGTCCTATTTTTGACAGAATCAATAGATACTGTGGTTAAGAACGTATCTTCACATTTTTACATATATAAAGAGAAAAGAAAGCCCAACCAAGAAATTGAAGATGTGGTTTCCTTCATTCATTTCAGTTTTTTTATCTTGTAAAAATTAAATGTAAGAAAATCAACCCCTTAGAAACCAACACCGCTGGCTTTGTCTAGAAAACCAGTAATAATCTTAGCAATAAAAAAAAAATCCATATAGTTCCACGGGGAATAAACTCATTTCCAAAGAGACAAGACAAAAACTGGAGATCTGGAACAAATAGGAGGACAAAGGAAGTCCTCCTGATGTTCAGCAACTCAAACTCTCAAACCTAGGATTATATAGATTTTTGATAATCAGAACTAGGAGAGAAATAGGTTTCACATAAAATATACATGTAAGTTTCAAAATTGCTCCAACCTTCCCCCACCCCTCACTGTGGTCAATCTATATTCTATATCCCCACCTCAGACCAAAATGTTTGGAATTACTCTTTTTTTTAAAACTGGATTGCAAAGATTGATCAACTAACCCTTCAGATACTGATTTTTCCTTCACTAAGAGGATTTCCTGAAAGTATGAAGTTTGTCCCATGTGTGAATCATTTCTAAGCTCTGGCCTTGCCCTTCAGGAAGTGTCTTCTCAGGTTGTGTTTTCCAGGCTGTTATGTCTGACTATGAAGAGTTGATTGCTCTCTTTTAGTTAACCTTGTTTTTTGTGTGTATGTGTGGTGTTCTTCTATTGTTAAGTAGAGAGAAGAAGGAAAAGCAGGCAAGCAAGTAATTCACTTCGCAAACACTGAACATTTCAGCAAACATATTATAACTCTTCAAATGAAATAGTTTAAATAGAAAGAAAGGGTCACATAAAAATAGATATAGGAAAAATTTACAGTTATTTCAAGTACAACTTCTATATAATTGTTCTCCAAGTGGGAATAAAATCAGAAATGTTTATTCAAACATCTGGCTGCTCAAGAATTGGCATTCCCAGAATCAAATATCAGAGAATATTCCATTGCAAAGTTTTACTTATATTGCCTGTTCATTTTGCATTATGTTTTCTCCATCTTTCTGAAAAAAAGAAGTGTCATGCCAGGATTAAAGAATGTATTAAATCACAATTTAAAATAATTGGAGCTGTGACATAGGAATGATGTGTTTAGGAGAACAATGTACTATTTTGAAAAAGAAAGAAGTCATGCATTTATACATTTTCAAGGATATTCTATAAAGATCAAAGCACATTTATGGTTATTATTATGGTATTATGATGATTCATTGCGCAGTCACCTAGATATTCAGACTGGATTTGGCATTTTTATTTACCTGTTGGGTCCTTCCCGAGAACCTAGAATAGGCAGATGTTGATATTTGATGGTATTAGAGGCATTATTATTATTAAGATTATTACAATCTATTTTATTCATGAAACTCAGTCAACCGAACATTTAAAAATATATCACAAATATCATTGACTGGCGCTGATGGTTGATATAGCCAGCATCCAAGATATCAACCAAGTATCTTAAAATGTACGATGTTCCGAGTAGCACAATATTTTGCAATTCCACTGGTGTTATTGCAGGAAGCTGCAATTTCTTGATGTAGTTTGTAAAATTCTTGGTCATGGTACCAAGTCCCCTGATAACAATGGGTATAACTGTCACATGTTTCAGCCATAATTGCCTAGTTTCGATGGCCAGGTAGCAATGTTTCATGATTTTTTCTTTTTCTTTTACTCTGGCATCTCCTGGTACAGCCTTATCAATAAAATGTACGATCCAGTTTTTGACAACTGTGATATCTGGTGTGTTGTGTTCCAAATTATGATCCATCTGTATTTGAAAGGGCCACAACATCTTCACCTTTTAATTTTTGACAACTTTTTCTACTTTATGTTCCCATGACTTTTCGGATACAGGTAAGTCATATTTTTTACATAATGACCAGTAGATTAATTTAGCAACTCGGTCATGTCTAACTTTATAATCAGTTTGCATGATTTTGCTGCACTCACATATTAAATGTGAAACAGTTTCAACTTTGTCATTGCAAAGTCAGCAGTTTGGATTGTCAATGGATTTTTGTATCGTCGCTTTCATGGCATTAGTTTGTAGTGCTTATTCTTGAGTAGCCAGTGTTAAACCTTCTGTTTCTTTCTCGATGGTTCCCATCTTAAGCCATGCCCATGTAAAGTTGCATTACATTTTCCTTCAATGTTTTTCAAGTGCTGTCCATGCAAAGCTTTGGTTTTCCAGCCATTTAATCTGTCATCCAGCTCTTTCCCCTTATATTCTGACTTTGTTTCTGTTGTTTTTATAATGTTCTCCATTTTCACAGCCTGCAGCAATTTTTCTGTACTTTGATTCACATAGTCATTCAAACTTCATTTTTCTTCTTCTACAGTTTGATGGTACAGTTTGCAATAGCTCTCTGGCCCTTATTCTTCTTGGAGAAACAACTTGTCAACGTTACTTTGTGGGTGTAAAGCATGGTACATATTCAAAAGTTTTTGCGTTTTCCAGTCCAAGATTTCCAGTTCAGCCACAGTCCAGTTGATGATTCCAGCTGGGTAGCGTATCACTGGAACTGCCCATGTATTATTGGCTTTAATTATGTTTCAGCATTCAGCTTTGATTTTAATATTTTGCAGACCCTTCTTTTATGTTGACTCGCTGACTTCTCCATTTATTCTTCCCCCATAGAAATGTCATCATATTGTTGAGCAACATTATAATAAAAAAGAAATATATAGAATTCCTATTCCTACTTACATATCTATAGCATTAAGCATTTTTGTAAAACTATAAAGACCTCTTTTTTGTATTTTCGGATCTGTACATATAAATGAGGCAGAAAGATATTCCTTGTTATATATGAACATCCAAAGAAGGTGGACCTCTTCACAACCTCAGCCAGCATGGACAATTGGCAACCTAATTTCTGTTACAGAATTGTATTTGTGGTATATGAAGTCAGACATCTGTGCAAACACTCCAAAAAAACTTGTAGGTCTTAAAAGACTAATTACTATAATAGTAGTAAAAGTTTTCATGGGTCAGAACCCATTTAATCAGATGCACTCACTGTGTAGTATCTGTCAAACTGTATTCTGTGAAATAGGCCATTTTCTCGTGTTGCTTTCTCAAGCATGATTGAAGCCTAGATCTTGTTAATCTGTTCATGACCAAAGAATTTTTCTGGTTTTATAGAAAGTCTTTCAGCTTAAATATTGCTGCTTTCAAATTCTGAAGGGCTACATTTACCAGATCTACATTTTAAAATGGTTACAGTTATAGGCAAAATATTTTCTCCATGGCAACTATGTTTCCTTGTTTTCAGATGAGAATTGCAGGTACTACATATAAGGAAGTAAATATTTATATCATATTTTTTTATATTAATAAAGCCCAAATATTAATAGCAATTATAAAATTAATAAAATCCAATAGTTTTCTTTGGCTAAAATTATTATTCATATAAACAAAGCTGATGTGCAAATTACAACCTAATAGTTTGAAGTATTAGTTTATGTATTTAGGAAAGAGGTAATCACACCATCCTTTATGCTGTAAAATCTTTATCCCTGAGATCCTCCATTTGTTGCACATTTAGTGAAGCCTTTCTCTCCTGAGATAGTGAATGCCTAGGCAATGTCTCTTGTATAGTATCGCTTAGATTCATTCATGCAATATATCATGAGTTCTAGACTGCCTGAGGCACAAAGCCTGCTTGGTGACTTTTGGCCAGTCACTTTCTTTCAGCCCTTAGGAAGGAGGTAATGGCAAACACTTCGAAAAACCTTGCCAAGAAAACTGCAAAGACATGTTCAAGCTGTCTGAGAATCAAATACAATTAAACAGAAAGGGAAAAAAATACCTTTGTGCATGTACCAATGAAGGATAATATTTGGAGTTTAGGGTTGAAATTAGAGGCCCTTAGTGCTCTCTGAGCTTGGTTACTTTTTTGCAGACACGTCATTATCCAAACTAGGTAATATCATCAGTGCTAGTGATGTAGTTCCAGCACTGATAGTGCCACTAGTTTGGATAATGAAATGGCTGCAAGAAAACAACCAATCAGAAAGCACCAAGAGCCCCTCATTAATGCATGTAATTAGAATGTGCTACTTCCTTATGAATATGCTCCCTTAGCATAGGGGGGAATGTAACAATGCCAGTACTGCATCTTTCAAAGACCATGTCCAAATGAATAGAATCATAGGTTGGAAGGGAACTTGGAATTCTTCTAATTCAACCAGACTTTGTATTACCTCAGACAAATGGTTGTCCAATACTTCCTTGAAAATCTCCAGCAATGGTACACCTACAACTCTGGGAGGCAAGCTGTTCCATTGGTTAATTTCTTTCACCGTTTGGAAATTCTAGGTTGGATCTCTCTTTAATGAGCTTTCAGTTACTGCTCTCTTTAATAAATTTTCACTCATTGCTTCTTGTCCTGTCCTCAGGAACTTCAGCATCTTTTTGTATTGTAATGACCAGAATTCCAAATATGGCTCACTAATGCTGTATAGAATGGCACTATAATTTCTTGTGATCTTGATGGTATCCCTCTGTTGATGTAGGCGAGGACTGCATTGGCCTTTTTGGCAGCTACAGCACACTGCTGGCTCATATTTATGTGGTGGTCCATCTTGCAGGCATTCTTTTCAGTCAGATACTGCCTATCCTGTACCTGTGCATTTGATTTTTCCTGCCTAAGTGCAGGAGCTTACTTTTCTCATTATTTAACTTTATGAACTGCATTGAGCTGAATTAGAGGGAATCTTCTGGAGAAAACCTGAAGCTCACTCACTGCAGGGAGAAGGAAAGATGACTCTTGCAAGTAGAAGTTGGTCATGTAATGTTCTTATGGTACCACAGCTACATTTAATTCGTATAAAAAACTTTGGAGAGGAAGAAATCAATCTATTCCCTCCACTTGAATAAAGTGTGATTATAGTGCAGGTGTGTATATGATTCATTTAATTAACTTCACTGTATCCCTGATATTAATAAGTGGTCACTGGGTACTGAGTGTAGCTTTCAGAAACATATTGTTATAAAAATAAATGATTTTTCACTGAAACAACAACATTGTGGCTTAAAACTACTGGCATCTATTTGATCATAAAATTTGCTAAAATATGATAAAAGAGAAAGAAGGTTTTCACTAAATATTTAGTGTTATTAATGAACAAAGCATGGATGATTTGCAATTCTAAGGAAATTGAGAATAAGCTGGAATTTGAACAATTACAAAAACTGACATGTTGCCTCTTGGTCCTTTTCCTGATTAAGCTGAGAAGTCTATGATCGCCTGGACAATAACACCACAGGTGTTAATAATAACACAGGTGACCTGACAGCAAAATAATTCCACATATTTGAAAGCTCAGAATGTTGTTCTATAGCATGGAAATTCTTCAGCAAGTCTTTTAGAATTTTGTAAAATAGTAGAGGAACATTAAATAACAATGATCCTCATATTTTTGAGCTTGACTTGATATGCAGGATTTTATTTTAAAAAGTATTTGTTCACACTACTGCATGTATCAGAAAGTAATATAAAAACTTGAGAAAAAATCACTGATGAACATGATGAATGAAAGAGACAAATTGATACCACCAACATATAGGAAGAGGCGCATGTAATTTTGATTTACAAAGAAGTGAATGGTCCAGAAAAACTACAATCAATAATACCAGTTGAACTAAACAGGTTATATTCTGAAAAGGAACAATAAAAATAGTAGTAGGTTAATAATTAACAGTAGACCATATCAAAGAAAAACCAGTAGTAATTTTTCTGGAAATAGAAAAAGTTTTTGACATCATCCATTTATCATTTCTTTTAGAAGTATACAATAAACTAAATCTCAGAAAAGATTTTAAAATTAAATATATATATCATTGGCAACTGCAAAAATCAGAGCTGATGGAACATGCTTTTCAGCTTTCCAAATAAGCTGGTAAGGTTCCCATTTCCCCTTATTAATAATTGCTTTAGAAATATTCACAAAAAGCTTTGAGATGACAAACAAATGCCTGGTCTCAAAATCCGTAGAGTCATATAAGTGTAAATGTTATGCAGATGATGTAATATAAACTCTAACAGAAACACAAAGTGCAAAAAGACACTTGATGAAAACAATTCACAGCTTTGGAGAATTCTCCAGATATAAAATCAATAATCAAAAACATAAGTAATCACAAGACATTTAATCCAAGGAAATTTCTTGCAGGAGGAATCTGGCTGCCAGATAACCCATAGTGAATTATCCTGTTTGCATTTGACATGTAATAATCAAGAAATATACCAAAACAATTATGGCAAATTATGGGAAAAAATTAGAACAGATCTGAAAGCTGGAACAACTAAAGGTTTTCTGAGTTAGAATCAATTATATTTACCAAAATGAATGTTTTACCCAAGATCCATTTCTATATTTGTTTCACATGATACCAATACTAATTTTTTTAAAAAATTTTTAAAGAATGTCAAGAAATTGTTAGCATATTTATATGGCATGGGGATAAACACTAGAGTCAAAGTTAAAATTTTAAAGTCTAAGAAGACATTCATGTCCTTCCCCTTCCAAACTTCAAACTGCACTTCTGAGAAAGCTGTTTGACAGCAGAATGTTAACACTGGAAAGAGCTGGCCTAGCTAAGGTGCTCCATCTATAATTATGGTATAAGACACAAAAGACAAAACCTAAAAAGACACAAAGTTTGATAAAAAAATATATGGAACTCAACAAAGAATTCACCATCAGTTTATCTTCTAAATGGTTTTCATGTTAGAGATTACTATAGTAAGAAAAATGTAATTTCACATGCAAATATAGCCCATCCAAATCTTATGAATAGATTAAAGACAGTAAGAATGTGAAGACCAAAATAGGCCATGGTTGATGAATCTATACACCAACAAAAGTACAAAGATAGAAAGAATAAAATCTGATCCCAAAACAAGGGATATTAAGAAAAATTGCAGAATTTGAAATGTTTATACAGAATCAAGATGTCATGAGTCATCTATATATAAACTTCTACTTAAGATATGATATAGAGACAAAACAAATAATGCAACACTTTAAAGAAAGAGTCCCAGTACATACCATAATTTTAAATTATCCATACTTATAGATGCAAGGACAAACTTTGGCCAACACTGGAACAAAGTCATAGTACCAATGATATCTGACTAGGAGCTTAAATTTGGAGAGTATGTAGGAGTAGCAAAATTCACCATATAAAAGTATAACCAAAGTTTGACCAAATTTAAGCAAGAATGGCTTCCATATATATTACATAATATGCAGCAAGCTCAGAATATCATTTCTAAAGTTACTACAGATTGAGTGCAGTACAAAAAAGTGAAACTCAAATATAAAATATTCATTTTATTTTTCAGTTATATTTTTTCTTTTTTTCTTTTAACATTTTTAAACAATAATGTAGTGGAGATTTTGGCATCGAGTTAATTTTTATATCATAAAAACAACTCAATGTATTTTGCCTGGCATGACTTATTTTTATTAATGTCACATTGAGCATTAATTATATAAGTTTAGTAATTCTTTGTCCATTTAGTGATTTTATCTTTTCTCAAAATACACCTTTTTAAAATAATAAATAAGAAAAAAAATCTTGTTCACAAATATGATGAATGCATAAATCAGGATAGTAGAAATTATAGATCATTGAAGTAAAAGATTAGATAACTTTCTTTACTGACAGAAAACATAAGAAGATATTTGAAGATACCACTTGTCAAATAAAATCATAGTAATGTTCTTCCAAAATATTAAAGAAGCAATTTTTGCTCTTTTAAATGTGCATTTTCTAACAATTCTCTAAGATAATAGTGTTGTTGTTAATCCCACCAGTTTTCTTGTATTATTTGTATTAACATGTAGACATTTGTATTAACATTTAGACATACACAGAAAAACTTTTCATAGCAGTGGACATTGAGGTAGGCCTCAGAGCCAATGCTACCTTATGTTGCTGAACATCAATTTCTGGGAAATAAAATATGTAAATTATCAAGCATGATGTTCACAAAATATTTGAATGTGATTAAAGATATATGGGATGCTACAAACAAAGTCATACTTAAGTCAAAATTTTATTTACTGAGAAAGGACATATTTCTGATTCCTAATCGTATAATCTAAGAAACCTTTGATTTTCTAGCAATTTTCTGAAAAGTGCAGAGTTCTAAATTAAAATTTCAGTTTACTTCCACTCTATTTTCTTCAATCTGGAAAATTGACGGGAGGGGAATAACAATAACCGAACTTGTCAGTCACAATAAAAAGAAGATACTTTTCTTTGTATTATTTAAATGAGCCATTTGGGGGTTGAAAGGCAATGTGAATGTTTGGACAGCACCAGAAATATGAAAGGAACTGGCAAAAACTCAATCCTCCCACCTGCTTTTGGCAATTGGCAGGTTGAGGCAAGGTCTATCATTGTATTTGCATAACTCAGTGAACACTACAATCAGCCCTGATCAACCCTATCCATTTATCCATATAAGATCAAGAAGTGTGCACTCCAAGCCACTGTAATTGACAGCAATAGGGAGTCAAGTACCACCACCATTCCCAATCTATCTGTCCACAGACAGGAAAATAATTAAAATGCTTATATTTGTTTTTCTCCTAATATCAGGATTAGAATATCCCAAAGGTGCTTTTTCAATAGGCAACTGGACTTTCTGATTTTTCTTTGAAGATGTTTCTCTCATCGAAGAAGCATCTTTAATTCTGATTGAATGGTGGGGAACGGAAGGATTATACTCCTTTGAGACAGCTGGTCATTTGCATCCTTTTAGAAAGTCATTAAAAAGGCCACTTGGAGGTTTATCTGTGTCATCAGAGTCACCTGATTAGTGCAAATGCGTCTTCTACACTTCTTGGAAGTGTAGAAAGGAATGTGTTGTCGACTGGAGATAGTTGATGTTGTAACTTTCCCCCTCTGTTGAGAGAGGGCTGTTCAATTTTGACATAAATGGCCTCTTTGACCCCTCCTGACTGAGTAATGTGGAATATGCAGTCCAATGCAGTGAGCCATGTGCAGATCTGTACATTGGGGAAACAAAACAACTACTTCATAAATGAATGATACAACATAGGAGAACAAGCCCATCAGGACAAGATTCAGCATTCCATCTGCATTTAAAAAACAAAACCTTTTGAAAATAGCAAAATTTACATTTTGGAGAAAGAAGACCTCTGTTTTGAAAGATAAACAGAGAGTTGAAGAGTTGGAAGAGACCTTGTAGGCCATCGAGTCCAACTCCCTGCCCAAATGGGAGACCCTACACAATTTCTGACAAATGGCAGACCAAGAGGGGTCAAAATTGAACAGCCCTCTCTCAACAGAGGGGGAGGGATACAACACCATCTATCTCCTGTCAACAACACAGTCCTTTCAACAGTTCCAATAAGGCTCCACATCCATTTGCATCAGGTGACCCTGATGACACAGATAAACCTCCAGATGGCCTCAATGACTTGTTAAAAGAACGCAAATCACCAGCTATCTCCAAGGAGTATAAATTCTTCCATTTCCCACCATCCAGGCAGAGCTGAGGCAGCTTCTTGAATGAGAAGTGAAACATCTTCAAAGAAAAAAGGGGAAAGTCCAGTTGCCTCTTGAAAAAGCACCTTTGGAACAACCATGACCTGGATGACGAGAATCTCCACAGACATTTAGGATTAGATTATGTGCTGCCTCCCTGGCCATAAAAAAAAACAGATGCTTCCAGTTACTGTCACCATATAATGCACTTTATCCATGGTTTGCTACATGGATTGCTTATTTTGCCTTATTTTGGTGAATTACCTGCTCTGAAGATAAGTTCTTGCTTTCTCATTGTAGCACAGATGTTGTCTGGATTATTTTTTTTATGGAAAAACTTTTCCCATAGGAATTGATATGATAAATGAAAATTGCTCTTTAATAGTTAATAGTTAAATACTTTTAATAATTAAATGGTATATTGGAGAAGTGTAACAAGTGGAAAATATTAATGATACCCATAATATATCTATTTTTGCAGAAAGAATTTTTTTTCAATTACTGGTAAAATGTGCTACTTTGTTACATGTATATGCAGTGAGCACAGTCATCTTAGTGGACAGCTGTAATAAGGAAGAAACTGTTGTTGATGAAATGGGGAAAAGATGGCCAAGTTAAGAAACCGTGAAGTGATTAAACAATTGCCAATTGTTATAGAAATTTGTTCTTTTAAATTGCTATCAGAATTCAATACACATCTCAATCTATACCTAGATATATTGTTTGATAATGAATTTTTTTTCTAACTAAAATAAAATTCTTTTTGGAGATCTGACAAGTTTACGAACTATAAACTAAATCAGGGATATTTGGTAATTATTTCCTTAAAAGCTGGGGATAGTGTACTTGAAATATGTATAGCCACATATATACAAATATCCAAATTAGGAAGAAATCAGGTATAATATATAAGAGAATGTTTCATTCAAAATATAGCAACACATTCACAATACAGTGCAAATAGTAGACAAAAATCAAGAAGTAGGATTCGCACTTGCCTGAGTTTACCTGCTACTGTCTAGGCTTATTGAAAAACTTACAGTTTTAAACCACTTTGAACAAACCACAGATACATATAAATGTTGTGCAAACATGTAAAGAGACTTGGTAAAACTGGTAAAACTGAATGTATACTTGGCAATTATTTAACATATTAATACTCTTAAGACACACTCTTAATCTGAAAAGAAGACACTAAAATGTATGTGTGTGTGTGTGTCTGTATGCACACACAAACATTCACACACTAGTTTATGTACTACATACATAAACTTTTACATGCCTCCCTTTCTTAAGAGTGTGGAGAGAGGGAGGGAGGGAGAGGTGTATATTTTGTATAATTTGTTATAACCATAAAATATGATGACATCTAACTGGACTTCATTAGTTCCTGGATGAAAGACCAGCTGAAAGCCCCAGGTCTGTAAAGATAGTACTAGATTGGAAAATTAAAATATTGGAAAAGACAATGAGTAACCTCTTCTATACTATTGCCAAGAAAACAACATAGATTTTTTAATGTGGTCATCAAGGATCAACTCAAGGTAGATTTATTATGAAGAATCACTTCTATCTAAAGATCTCCCAGTATAGATATACTATAGCATGATAACAAGAATGTCCTAAAGCAGGGGTGTCAAACTCTATTTCACTGAGGGCCGTATCAGGGTTGTATTTGACCTTGGAGGGCCGAGGTGGTGGGTTGCCACGGTTGGGCATGGCCATGGTGGGCGTTTGACACAACCTCAAGATGCATTCCCCCTTTCTCTTCGTTCTTTCCACGGTTCTTTACTATGACTATTTTCCTACCTCTTCTACCAGATATTACTGGTAAACATTTATTACTTATTCTTCATACTCCACTAAACTCCCCCCCCCCAATTATTTAATAGTAAATTAAACCTCTTTTCTCATACAAAGAAAGGAAAAACAAAAAATAGTACAGTGCTACTTAAAATATTAAAATGATTATAATCTATAATTAAATGCTAGATTCTTTCCAAGTGCAGGGGTGTCAAACTTGATCACTTCATGGTCCGTATCATGATGTATCACAATGTTTTTTGCCTTTGCAGAGCCAGGGTGGGCATGGCCTGTATGGGCCATATCCAGCCAGTAGGCTGCCAATTTGACAGGCCTGTTTTAGTGTAACTTAAGAGAAGTCCAGTGCCTCTCTGAAAGACAGCAGTTATTCTCCTATCCTTCCCCTGCAATTGGTGAAGGTATTCAAGAACACGTCAGCTAGCTTACATTGTGAATGGAAGACAATAGGTAGCACTATTAAATATGAACCGTGAAGAAAGATATTTTAAACTAGTGTCTGTTTCATGCACAGCAGGCTCAAGGGAGGACAACTTATAAAATATGTGACTGAAGATTGCAATGCAAACCCCACCTCTTTTGTATTGCATTCATGACATCCCATGTAGTACATAGGAGTACAGTTTACATTGTAACCATTTTGACATAACTTGGCTTGCTGCAGACACTGATATGTTTGAATATGTTCCAAAAGATAAACCTATATTCATATTGTGAGATTGCTATCATAAATAATTTCTAGCTCTTTAAAATCTTAGAAACACAATATATGAAAGCAGAAAGCCATGCCAATAAATAAATTCAACTGTTTCTTAATTTTTCAAGAAACAGTTCAAAATCTTTGTTTATCTTATCAATACTTTTGTAATCCAATGTCATATTTTCTCCAAATATTTTTCCTTCAAACAAATGCATATACATATACATATTCGAACTGTTCAATTGGTCTTAAAAATTGCCTATGACTTTTTCTATCTAGTATTAACAAATCTTCATTGTCTATTATGTTTTTCTTTTCTCAAACAAAGAAAGGAAAAACAAGAAATAGTACGGTGCTATTTAAAATAATAAAATGATTATAATCTATAATTAAATGCTAGATTCTTTCCAAGTCAGCCTATTCAACCAAATTGCTTTGGAATGCAAGAAGTCATATTCCCTTTAAAAGAGTAATATCAAGGTAACTAGGACATGCCTCATTTTCTGCATTCTTTGCTTATAGTTTTCAGCCTTCTTCCACTGAGAGTATACAATGCCACAACAATAAGCAGTGGATGTTTGTGTTTCTGGAAAGCAAATCCTGCCCTTCCAAATCATATTTCATGATCATTTTTCTATAAACAAACGTGCCAATACGATAAACAGATGTGGTCTCCATCAAAGGAAGTAAAAAAAACCTGGCATTGTTTCCATGATTTATCATTATGATCTGTGATCTTTAGATTATTACTCTCTGCAAATTATTTTACATTAATTGCAATTTATAAATTAACAAAAGTGTATGTGCGTAAAAAAATAAATGCATATTTATGAACATTTAGAATTCTTTTTTTTTATACTTTTAACCAAGAAATACAATGCAAAATCTGCTTAATTTAGGAAATGCACATGAAAGATTCCAGCTAATTTATCTTGGTGAAAATGACATAATATTAAAAAGAAGGCTTTTTATATAGTTATTCTCATTGAATGTACATGAAATATATTTTTGCTAGCGATATTCATTATTCCTCTTTGCATTTCATGGCTATTTATATATTTTTTTCTATTTTGTTTTTCCAGCAATGAGGCTGTAGTCAAATAATGCTCAGCAATTGGATTTCTCTCTTTGGACTGAAAAATTAAACAGATACTAAATTATGACAGTGAATTTAGAAAGGAAGGCTCCAAGTGCTTGAAAGAACATGTCTGAGATAATATGATGCTTCTAAGAATATTGCAATCACATCCAAGCAATCACTGAAGCGTGCCATGTAACTACCTCCTCGGCTAATATGCCTTTTTCTCCATGATGACTAATCATGTTCTATTAAACAGCAGTAATGCTGGAAGAACTCAACTATATAAGTGTAATGAAGCCAGTATTCTCTCTGGACAGATTAGCTACAACTGATTTGACACATACCATCATAGGAGCTTCAGACCTGACAAACTCTGTGCTTGCCTCTGATTTATGCCGTCAAGCTCTTTGGAAAAGAGAATGAAACCCAAATGTTCAGTTTGGTAGAGATAAAATGTATGAATGCGTTTAACTGTCAGTTAAAGAAAGTTACATTTTTTCCCTCTTTTTCCCTGTATTGTCTCTCCGGTAACTCTCATGCAATACTCCTAAAAAACCCACCTAGAGACATCCAGTAAAATGGTTCCCCCCCCCCCCCCGTCATGAGCTATTTCATTAGCATATCCATGATCCCTCTTCATCTTCTCCCTTGTATATTGTTTTCATTCAAAATCATTGCATTACTATAAATGGTTTCCGTAATTCTTTTTTTCCTTGTGTATTAACACTCTCAGAGCTACTTAACAACATCCTGGTGGAAATGAAAAGAGGAAGCAGAGAAGCAAATTTTTTTAGAGACATAGATTTCCACTTTCAAGCTAATACAAGGTTGTAGAAGAAGATGAAGACGAATTAAATTACTCAGATGATGGAAGGCATCCTTGCACTGCTGTTGTTCTTATTAGTATTCTTCCGGGATAAATTGGGAGTAGCCATAAGGACAAAGTGCTCATCTGGACAACCATATTGCAGGAGGATATCAATGCATTCTTGGCTTGTTGCTTGTCTCGCGTAGGCTAAAGCACTGTTTCCATGGGCATCGCATGCCATAACATCAACACCGTACTGTGGAAAGAATAGACAACATTTCAAGCCCTGCACTTCTGAATAGCAACAGGCAGAGAAGTCTATAAGAAGAAGACTTTTCATTAAATTAAGGCCCACTTTATCAATTTCTTATCTGGGGATTTTAAATCTGAGCTGCTTTCGCCATATCTTTTGCTAAAGAACCCCACAACAGCATTGATGCTCCTGTATCTTTGGTCTGAGTGACTTCATATCAAAATGACACGAGAATCATATCTTAAGATCCACACCTAAATAAGTCATAAGACAATTCAAAATAGATTTGAGGGGTATCAGTCAAAGCAGGACTGTGTCTTTAATAAAAAATATCTCATACCAAGTTTTTTTTCCTGTTGGAAGCAAATGAAAGAGCATCTGGCTATCTGATTCACTGACAGTGGCAATCTGAACATTTTTATCAAGCTTGTTTCAAAACCATATGGCACTTATTTACCCAAATTAAGAGCTGCACCAACACGACATTTCCTTTCCTGCAAGCCAAATGTAAAGCTGATCGCCCATCTCCTTCTCCACAGGTTTCATTCACTTCTTCACGTGTTCCATGTGCAAGAAGCAGGATGACAGTCCGCAAATCTTCCTCTGCGGTTGCTCGTAGTAGGTGCTGACCTAAAGAAAGGTCTAAACATTGCAATGGAGCAAGAAACTGTTTTTGCTCATATTTGGCCCGGATCCACTGCTCTTTTTCTTCCCTAGGAAATAAATACATATTATCAATCAGTATAAATCTTCATCATTTAGGACTATCTTCAAACTGACTTTTAAGTTTACATACACAATTTGACAGGTTGGAATGTTTAAATACTTCAGATAAAAAAGTATTATCACAATTATTTTTAATCACATATAAATAGATGTACCCCAACTCTTTATGTACTACATAACACACCTAAACTAAAAGTGTTAAAAAGTGTAAATGATAGTAGAGTCAATTTACGATTCAGCTATATCACTACATTGATATATTCCATGCAATTTAGCAGAAGTGAAAAGAAATTGCAATAACTATTTTCTAGCAACAATTGCAGATTCAGTAAGTTTCCTGTGTTGCATCAATCATTTTATAAATCATGCTCTTAGATTATAAAAATGTAAAATTATATATGTATGTATGTATGTATGTATATATATGTATGTATATATATATATTGTTGTGTTTCTATCCCAAATATTCTGCATTGCGTATGTGGACAGATGTGCCTATGTGTCTGTTTCCTTAGTATTTCCTCAAGCTTTCTGATTGGGCTGAGAAATATTTTAGGCTAAAGTCCTTGATCAGCCCTATGATCAAGCAGGGACCTGAATCTAGCATTCCCTTATCCAGGTCTGGAGACTTTAAAAGTCATAAAATAATGAGATGGAAAATTCAACCTGGAACTAGGGAGAAATTTCCTGACAGTGAGAACAATTAATCAGTGGAATGGCTTTCCTCTAGAAGTTGTGGATGCTGAATCACTGGAGGTTTTAGGAAGAGATGGGACAGCCGTTTGTCTGGAATGGTGTAGGATCTTCTGATTGAGTAAGGGGTTGGACTAGAAGACCTCCAAAATCCCTTGCAACTGTGTTACAGTTTACTCTTTAGCAGGTGTTGTAATAGTTTTAACAATTCAGTCATGTCTGAGTTTTGGCAACTTTATAGGTAAGCGCTTTTCATGCTATCCTGTTAAGCACTGCTTCTTTCAATTGTTGGATGCTATCTTTCTATCAGCTTTGAAGATATCAAGCCAGTGAATTCTTTGCTTACTCCTTCTTCTTGATCTACTAACCATTCCTAGTGTTGGAATCGATTTGCTACAATTTTTTAAAACTTACTTAAAAACTAAAACACTCTGGGGTTTAAATTACTTTAATATGTTTTATAACCCGCGAGCTGGTTTGATAAAACAGTGAAAAGGATTGGGCTAGAATTCAGGAGATAATGAATTTTAGTCTCGTGTCTTGGGCAAAAACTCTGCTGGGTGACATTTGACCAGTCTCTCTGTCAACCCTAGGAAGGAGGCAGTGGCAAGCTACTTCTGAAAAAGAAAATCTTAGCATGAAAATTTCAGGAGTCAATACTGACTCAAGCCCCCCAAAGCCCCATATAAAAATAAATAATACATGGGTAAAAGATAAGAATTAACATTCAGAGTTACAACAAAGAGTGACATCAGCAATCATTGAAACAGAAAAAAATTAACTCTTTACTAGGAATAAGCCCTGTTACTTTAATAGCAACAGCATTTAGATTTATATACCATTTCACAGTGCTTTACAGTCCTCTCTATGCGGTTTAAAGAGTCAGCATATTGCCCCCAACAATCTGGGCCCTCATTTTGCGACCTCAGAAGGATGGAATGCTGAATCAACCTAAACTGCAGGTAGCAGGCAGTGAGCAGAAGTAGCCTGCAGTACTGCATTCCAACCACTGCACCACCATAACTCTTTAAAGTGATAGATAATATCTGATATATGTATCTGACATAACACCTGGAACACTGCAACCAATTTTGATTACCACATTACAAAAAAGATGTTGAGACTTTGGAAAAAGTGCAGAGAAGAGCAACTAAGATGATTAAAGGCTTGGAGACTAAAACATATGAGGAATGGTTGAGGGAATTGCGTTTGGCTAGTATAGAGAAAAGACTAGCCAACATGATAGTATTCCAGTATTTGAGGGGCTGCCACAAAGAAGAGAGGGTCAAATTATTCTCCAAAGCATCAGAGGGCAGGACAAGAAACAATAGTTGGAAACTGCTTAGTAAGAGAGAAGCAACCTGGAATTAAGGAGAAACTTCCTAAGAGTGGGGTCAATTAACCAATGGAACAGCTTGCCTTCAAAAATCGTGGGCTCTCTATCACTGGAGGTTTTTAAGAAGAGACTAGACAGTCATTTATCTGAAATGGTATAAGTTCTCTTGCTTGACCAGGGGGTTGGACTAGAAGATTTACAAGGTGCCTTCCAGATCCTCTCCTCTCCTTCATCTTGTTGATATTATCCGTGTGTTTCAAAAATAGGTATTCGTAATAAAACTTCCTTAAGAAATAGTACTACTTTATCTGTTTATTTTATTTGTTTTTAAAAATACTTCATTATGTAAATGAGATTAATATTAATACAGGTTAAAGCAATTCAGTAATTCATCATAAAATAATAAAAACAAATAACTACAATCAACTAATTAGGGTGTTCAATCAATACAAATTATCACCAGTAATAATAGCATAATAATAAATTTTTACTAGCCACCATCACTCCACAATCCTTTGTCTTCAATGAGCAATGAAAACAATATAGGAAGACATTGGTCATGTCCCACATGAATGTCACCAAATTCAGATTCTATTCAGAGTACAGCAGTATGCATAAAAAAGGGACTTCTTAAGATCCCCAAGTCATTTAGGGGTCAGCAGCTGTCGGTGAGATGTATATATAAATAATTTACAGTCAAATAAAGCCATAGTCTTATGCTCTTTGAGTCAGATTCTACTTTGGATCAATAAAAATAATGGAGCAGTAGGTGCAAATCAGAAAAACATCCATGGCTACTCTGTTAGTTCCTCAGTACAATGAGAAATGGAGAGTGAAATGATAAGTATGTAATAAACTATAAATATTAAGAAAAACAATATAATATTTTGTGAATCCAAATGTTACATTATGCAATTGGCATTAAACAACTGTCCAAATAAGGGCACACAGAAGACACAGTGTTGGCTCATAGGCCTCCGTTTATCTACATCAATGCAATACTTTTATTTTTAATTATTATGAAATTGTCCTTCAGCATAAAATTCATGAAAAATACAGGAAGGCTGGAGTATGGACCATAAGAAATAAAACTCATCTATGAAATGCTCAGTGACTTGGATTAATAGTAAAAAGTAACCACAGATGCTAGGCTGAGAGGTTTCTATATCCCACTTGAATGTGACTTTGCCTTGTAGTTTGAAAGAGACTGATAGATAGTTCTCCTTATAAGAAAAATAGGTTACTCCCAAAAGATAAAGGGAAAAGGAGCATTGTGGACATTCCTTTTTCAGACTGATAGATGAACTGACCAGTCTAATGTGTTTGATTGTCAGAGCCGTGGCTCTGTTTTGAGGTGTGGAAAAGAATTTTGCCTTTCTTCACAAGAAAGTTTCTGGCATTGAGCTGGGAATGGGCAGAACTGAAAAGTGAGGCTGATCTTCACTCACAAAACCAAAAATTAGCATGACAACAATAAGAGCTGACTGGAGATGGATATAGTTACTGAATTGGATATTTAAAGGAAACTGAAAGAGAAAAACCTCCAAGGACAACAGAATGTATTTTGTCTCAAACATTTCCATATATGTTCCTCTTCCTATTCAGGGTATTTGACTCAAATCACAAATCAAAGAAATTTGTCTGAGATAACAATTTGGAGAGCACAGTTTATTTAGATCCAGATTCCCCTTTCCCCAAGGAAAGGTAGTCTGTAAGTAGAATTGACAGCACTGGTTCACTTAGCATCATTGCAATCCCTACGAAGTCCATGCTCGGATACTCTGATAATTAATGAGCTAAAATAAATTATTATAGCAGGTGGCAATACGGAGAAAGGAACCAATCAAATGCATTATTTTAGTACATAATGATATTCCTTAGATAAATTAGTTGGATAAAAGTAAGGAAAAATGTGGAGAATAGCAACTAATTAGCAAAGGGCACTCCTTGTCTTTCTAAGCAAATTTTCCTGTACTAAAGTTAGTTAGTTGTCATGATCCTAAGCAAATAAAAATCATGAAAACTGTGGTTAGAATCAATGCACTTCCTAGCAATCATAGCAAAAGTTAACCCAATGGAAGATAAAAATATGAATTTTCACTATTGTGTTAGATCCTCAAGAAACTGGTTGCTTTTTCAAAATTTTGTCAGTTAGCAGGACTAAGATATTGTTTCAAATAACTTTTTCTAAAATACATTTCAAAACACTTTTCATTTGAATTATGAATGAAATTAGTGCTGTTTGAACTAAGGTTTATCAAATTAATAAGAGGAAGCACAATTTAAAAGACTACACAGTACTTTGTAAAACACCTAAAGACTGTAAAACCCTTTTTCTTTCAACCTGTTACTATGAGACTAAGCTTTGTTTATAACAAAGGACTGATATCACAGGAGGTAAATCATCATGCTGCTGCCTCCTCTATACCAGAGAAGTGATGATGCATTAAAGCCTGACGAAACAGCACCATCAATTTCCTGGCTTTAATATGCATCTTTACCATCAATGAACTCAAAGCATTTTTAATGCAAATAATGGAAACTGATCCCTGTTTCCTACTTTGCATAGAGGCTATACAAATACAGCCCAAAACCCTTTTGTTTATGAGCTCTTTTAAGATAACATCCAATTAATTTAAATGTCCTTTTCTGGCATTTGAACCGTATTCATGGTAAACTGAAAAGCAACCAGAAAACTTGGATGGGGAGAAGAGGGGAAGGAAAATTATCACAAGTCAAAAAGCAAATATGCTTTTGATTATAATTTTGCTTCAGAACATGCTATGCCATCAGAGCATGGTAGAGTATAAATATTCAGCTGTGAGTTAGCATCCAGGCAGGAAATTTTAATACAGATTATATTTTTAAAAAAGTCAAGATTTTAAACTGGTTGAAAACATCTATTTCAGAAAAAATTTGAATTTAATGTTCACTTTAATCTTTTTTGTTTCCTCCCAAGTCGTTTTGTCTGATATAAATTCAAAATTGCTTTTAGTTTGGCAATCTTGGGCTTTTAGATACTTCAAAAACATAAATTCAAGTGGACACTGGATTTCCTGGGAGCAAATTTCAACAATCTTAAAAAATATTAGGTGAGATCCAACGGAGAGAAATCCTCAGGTCAAGTTGGAGTTGAAGAACTTCTCAGAAATAAGATGCTGAGGAATAATCACATAACATACAAAAAAAAAATCAGGATAGCTTAGTAAAGTGCTATGGATGTTTACGGAAGCTTTCGACTGAACCACACATTTTGTTTGATATTGTTATCTAGCTGAGCAGTTTATATCCCAAGATGATTCAATAACTTACTCTCAATATTCTCACTGCTTTTACATTTTAAGCAAACTCTTCCTCATTAGTTGGGACCAATCACCTTGACACTTGTTCAGTCTTCTGGAAAATGGAGCAATCAGCAATACTGCTGAAGAATTTTTGAGAAGCTATACAAATACAGCCCTAAGTAGTCTTAGCCAAGTTGGTTTTCCAACAGATAACTGGATAGTTAAAATCTATAGCATCCTTCCCCCCAGTGTTGTTTTCCTTTCCTGGTATTCTTTTATCCTTGAAACAAGATAGGAAATAGGTAGGGATGAAAGTGACTGTGCTTAAATCATCAGTGGCCAACATTTTAAACCATTATGCTTTCAGCAGTTTCTGCCTTGCCAGAATGTAGAGCAGGCTCTGAGCAGGGAAAGGATGGTTTGAAGCCATTCTTTGCAAAGCATGGAAATATATACACCCCCCGAATATGCACAAAAGATAAAGGATGGAAAGAACAAGAGAGTGAACCTTGGATTTTGTAGACCTCATTACCTGCTGGTTCTGGTACTACCAACATCTATCCCATTCCCTCCATTGGATGAAGTCTAGAAAGAGAGAAAGGTTGTCCATTGCTTCTTTCATCTTTAAATGTTTCTTCATAATAAATGGCCAATGTACCCCTAAAGTATTTTTGGAAAGTTCTCCTAAGACTCCTTATCTCAATTTGTCATGTGCCAACTTTTTAGTCAACTTTACTGAAGCATTACATGAAAAGTTCTTTTGGGATATTCCATTCTGAATGAAAATATATAACCATAATTAACAGAGACAGGGAGAAAAAATCCTAAATGTTCCACTGACGATACTGAATGTGATAAAAGGGGGGAAAAGTCAAAATTAAATCTTTTTTTTTTTTGAAAGAGATTTTATTAATTTGCTACAAACAAACAAGACAAACAAAACATTAAAACATCAACTCTCATATGTACATCCAGTGTGTCAGTTGGTTCATCAGTTTTGTGCATTCCTTTTGTAGTCTCAATTACAATTATGCTACATAACAACTCATATTGTCATTCTGAACTTATATATCCTAATATCACTAAAAAAAAAGAAATTTTTGACTATACTTTTAATAATTCATGCTTTATGAGATAACAATACTTTTACCAGTTTATTCTGTAACAAATCATATAATCATACCAAATCAATCCTAAAAAACCCTTTATAAATATAATGTCAAATAACAAAGTAATAACAAAATAGCAAAATAAGATATTCCTTACTGTCTAGCATTCTAAATATTCTATTATCGTATTTTATCATCTAGCCATTGATAAAAAAGATCCCAAATTTCATAAAATTGTTTCTCCTCTTGCTCTCTAATTTCAAATGTCAATCTACTCATCTCAGCACATTCCAATATTTTCTTAATAATTTCCTCCTGTAATGGTATTTTCTCATTCTTCCAATTTTTAGCAAATACAATCCTAGCCGCTGTCAATACATTCACAATCAGGTATTTCAAATCTTTACTATATATATCAGGTAAAATTCCCAATAAGATCATCTCTGGTTTCAAGTCTATGTGTTTCTTTGTCATTTTTTCCAACCACATGCGAATTTTAGTCCAATATTTTCTAGCGTCCTCACAAGTCCACCACATATGGTAATACGAGCCGGGTATCTGATGACATTTCCAGCATTTTTCAGATTTGTTCTTAAACATTCTTGCTATTCTTGTCAGGGGAAAGTGCCACCTGTAAAACATCTTATACAAGTTTTCTTTATATGCTGTTGACATTGTCATTTTATAATTTTGAGACCACAATTTTTGCCATTTCTCTAGATCAATCCCATATCCAAAATTCTTCCCCCAAGCAATCATAGTTTCTTTGACTTGTTCTTCCTCTAATTTAATTCCCAGTAAATAACCATATAATTTTTTAATCACCTTCTCATCAATACCCATCAAGATCTTATCTAAATCAGTCTGCTTATCATAGAATCCCTCCATTTTAGAATCTTCATCATACCTTGAATGTATTTGCGCATATGAAAACCAATTCATCTTTATACCTTGTTCCTCTAAGTTTTGGATCGACTTAAGTTCACCTTTTTCATCCAATAGTTCCCCATATCTAACTGTTTGTTCCTTCTTATAAATTATAGGATAGGAAAATGCTTCAACAGTCGATAACCAAACTGGAATTTTCAAATAACATTGTCTTTTTACCTTCTCCCAGTTTAACCGCAAAGACTCCCGTATATAATGTCTTCTAAAATAACCCTGTGTTTTAGTTCCCTTATACCATAAAAAAGCATGCCAGCCCAACAGCAGATCATGCCCTTCTAATGTCAACAATCTATGCTTTCTTAATGTTATCCATTCTTTGACTCACATCAAACTTGCAGCTTGATAATACAATTCCCAATTAGGCAGGCCAAAACCTCCTCTAATTCTAGCGTCTTGCAAAAGCTTTAGCTTTATTCTCGCTTTTTTACCTTGCCATATAAACTTCAGCATGATTTTATTTAAATCTTCAAAATAGTCTTTTCCAAGCCTAATTGGTATTGTTTGGAACAAAAGTAAAATTCTGGGTAAAATATTCATCTTGATTGTTGAAATTCTCCCTATTAATGACAATTGCAAATTTTCCCACTTCTTCAAATCTGTAGTTATCTGTTGTTTGAGTTTAATATAATTATTCTCTTTTAATGTGCTACATCTTGCTGTCAAATATATCCCCAAATACTTAACCTTATTTGTAACTTGGATTTTCAAAAGATCTACCAGTTCTTCCTTCTGTCTCAATAGCATGTTCTTTGTCAAAATCTTTGTTTTATCTTTATTTATTTTCAAACCAGCCATCTCACTATATGTCTCTATCTTTTCCAATAACCTTGGAGCTGTTTCTAACGGGTCTTCCAGAATAAAAGCTAAATCATCAGCAAAAGCTTGTAGTTTAAATTCTTCCTTCTTAATTTTCATCCCTTTTATGCTTTTATCATCCCTAATAATTCTATTCAACACTTCCAAGATCAACACAAATAGCAAAGGAGATAGGGGACACTCTTGTCTTGTGCCTTTTCTTATATTAATAAGATCTGTAAGTTCCCTCTCCATCATTACCTTTGCTGTCTGTTTATTATATATGCCTTCTATTGCTTGAGTAAATTTTTGAGCAAAACCCATCTGTTCCAATAGTAATAACATAAATCTCCAGTTCACGTTGTCAAATGCCTTTTGAGCATCTAGAAATATCAAAGCCATTTGCTTTTCAGGATGTGCCTCATAGTATTCCAAAGTATCTAAAATTACTCTCATATTGTCTCTAATTTGTCTCTTTGGCAGAAATCTATTTTGATCTGGGTGAATAAAATTATTTAAATATTTTTTAAGTCTTTCTGCTAAAATTGAAGCAAAGATTTTATAGTCTGCATTCAATAAGGAAATAGGTCTATAGTTCTTAATTTGCAGTGGGTCAGCCTCTTCTTTTGGAATAAGTGTGATATAAGCCTCTGACCATGTTTTCGGTATCATCTTCTTTAACATAACTTCATTCATGACTTCTAACAATGGGATGCTCAATGATTCTTGAAATGTTTTATAGAATTCTGCCGGAAGCCCATCTGGACCCGGTGCTTTCCCATTGTTTTGTCTCTTAAATGCTTCATTTAATTCCATCATTGTTATATTGCTTTCTAGCATTTCTTCAGTCTCTTTAGGTATCTTCGGTAAATTAGCATTATGTAAATACTGTTTGACTTTTTCCTCATCAATATTCTCTTGTTTATATAGTTGCCCATAAAAATCTCGAATAATTTCCTTTTTCTCCTTATTACCATAACAAACTTGGCCTTGATCATCTATTAGCTTCAATATTTTTCTTGATTCCTTCTCCTTTCTCAATTTATATGCTAGCCATCTACCTGGTTTATTTGCATCTTCAAAGTAATTCTGTTTAGAATTTCTGATTTTCTGTGCCAATTCTTCTTTCTCTATTAATTCCATTTTATGTTTAATTACATCCAGCTTCAATTTAATATCTTTTTTCTGTGGCATTTTCTGTAATTCTTTTTCAAGTCTTTTATACTCGTCTTCCAAGGCTTTAGAAGCTTGCCTTTTCCTAATATTCTTTTTTCTTGTATAATCTATTATCAGACCTCTAGCATATGCCTTCATTGTATCCCAAACATTCTGTGTTGAAGTATCTTCTTTTTTATTTTCTCTGAAGAAAAAAGCCAATTCCTTCTCCATCCATTGTATAAAATCTTTCTCCTTTAAAATAGTATTATTTAATGTCCATCTCGATCTTTTTTTTTTGTCCCTTCCATTTAATTGTCATTGGGCTATGATCTGCCCAAGTACTTGTTTCAATATTTGTTTCTTGAATATTGGATATTAATTCTGTTGAGATCCAAATCATATCTAATCTGGCCATGATAAATGTCTATTTGAATAAAAAGTATATTGTTTAGCTTTAACATTTCTTTCTCTCCAAATATCTTTTAAAGTTAGTTCGTCTGTCATTTTAAAAAAAGATTTAGGGAGAGCCTTTCTATTTTGCTTTGTTGTTGTTGCTATGTAGTCCAATTTATTGTCCACAATTCCATTAAAGTCTCCCATCATAATTATATTAACATAGTCCAGTCCAATTATTTTCATGTGTAGCTTTTTATAAAACTCTTCTTGTTTATCATTCGGAGCATAAATTGCAATCAAGAGTATTTTTATATTATTGTCCATTATTTCCACCATTAATACTCTTCCGTCTTCATCCGTGTAGATCAGTTTTGCTGGGATAGCCTCTTTAATGTATAGAACCACTCCTCTTTTCTTACATTGAGTCAAAGAAGTAAATATTTTCCCCAATTTTGGCTGTTCTAACAATTGTTCATATTGTTTTTTAATATGAACTTCTTGTAGACAAATTATATCAAATTTTAATTTCTCTAATTTATGAAAAAATTTCCTTCTTTTAACAGCTGAATTAAGTCAATTTATATTAATTGCAATCAGTTTTTTTTCTTCCATGATTATGCTTTATATTTAGGTCTAACAGCTCTTGTGGATCTCACTTCACGTTGTTCTTTACTATCCACCTGTCCACCTACAGCTCCTTTCTCTTTTTCAGTCTCCAGTTGTTCCTCTTGAAACTCAATGAGACCTCTTTCTCTGCCTCCTCTCTTCTTCTTCCAAAAAATTCTGCATGGAAAAGTTCTGCTTTCTCAATTAAATCAATTCTATGTCTCTGAGCTCTTGCCACGTAAACATTAATCCTTCTGGAATCAGCCATCTATAATTCACTTCGTTTTCCAGTAGCATTTTGGTCAGAAATCGATATTCTCTTCTCATCTCTCTCACTCTTCTGGGTATTTGTTTTAAAACCACAATCTCTTTACCTTTGTATTTCAATGTTTTCTCTCTTACCACTTGTAATATTTGTGTTTTAATGGATTTTTTGGTAAATCCAATATGGACTTCCTTTAGTAATATATTTCTCATCGCATATCTTCTATAAACTCGATATACCTCATCTACTCCATCCATCATCTTTTCCTCTGTAATTTCCAAAGCATCTGCCAAAATTTCTATCATTATCGCAGCCAAATTTTCTCCTTTTTCCTCTTCTATATTTTGAAATCTGAGATAAAATTCTGACCTTTCCATCTCCCACTTCAACATCCCACTTTTTTCTTGTTCAACCACTGTTAGTCTACTGTCAATATTTCCAATCTTCTCCTCTCTTTGTTTTCCTTCTTCCTCAATTTTTGGGAATCTCTCCTCATACTTCCCCATCATTTGTTTAATATTTTCCACTTTTTCATCAGTCTTCTCTGTTCTTTGTTCAATGTTCTCTATTCTTTGTTCAATGGCATCTGATTTTGTCTTAAGATCTTGGATTCCTTGCATAATCATCTGTAAAGTTACTTTTTCTTGTTCTTTATCTTGCTTTAACATTGTCTGAATTAAACGTTGTCCTCCAGCTGGTGGGGAAGCAGAGGTAGAAGTAGAAATGCCAGATGGTATTGGTTTCCTGCTCATTTTAATGCTTCCAAAGCTTCAAATTCTTTTTAACTTTTAATCCAACTGGTAGAGTAGCCAAAAAAGTCAAAATTAAATCTTGACCTACCAACTGGAATAGAATAGAGCTAGAAGGGACCTTGGAGGTCTTGTCCAGCCCCCTGCTCAAGCAAGAGAAACTACACCATGTGCACAATCAGTAGGCAAGTGAGTATTTTGACCATATCATCATTTTTATGCATATTTTCCACCTCCAAGCTGTATAAACTTGAATGCTTAGTTGGCATAAGCATATCAGGTGATGTGTATTTGTGTAATGAAGGAGGGTATGGCCTAAGGAGATCAACACTCTACATCCAAGTGTGCATAATTATTAAGTAGCTTCTTTTCCTCAGGCAAAATGGGCTAAAAAAGAGGTTTAATTGACTCTGAAAAGTCAAAAATTGTAAAAAGTCTTTCAGAGGGATGCAGCACACTTGAAATTGCTAAGGTATTGGGGAGTGATCACAGAACCATCAAAAGTTTTGTTGCAAATAGTTAACAGGGTCACAAGAATCATGTTGAGAAAAAAAGACGCACATTAACTGCCAAAGATTTGAGAAGAATCAAATATGAAGCTATCAGGAATCCATTATCCTCCAGTGCTGTCATATTACAGAACTGCAATCTACTTGGAGTGCTCACAAGTACAAGGTGTTCAGTGCTCAGAGATATGGCCAAAGTAAGGAAGGCTGAAACTGAACAAGATAAATAAACTGAAATGGCAAGACTGGGCCAAGAAATATCTGAAGACAGATTTTTCAAAGGTTTTATGGATGGATGAGATGAGAGTGACTCTTGATGGACCAGATGGATGGCCTTGTGGCTGGATCAGTAATAGGCACAGAGTTCCACTTCAACTCAGACACCAGCAAAGTGAAGTGAAGTACTGGTATGAGTTGTTATTATTAAAGATGAGCTAGTTGGACCTTTTCGGGTTGAATCAACTCCCAAACCTACTGCCAGTTTTTAGAAGACACTTTCTTCAAGCAGTGGAACAGGAAGAAGTCTGCCTCTTCCAAGATCACTGTGATTTTTATGCAGGACAATGCTCCATCGCATGCATCAAAGTACTCCACTGTGTGGCTAGCCAGCAAAGGCCTTAAAGATGAAAGAATAAGGAGATGACCTCCTTTCTCACCTGACCTAAACCCGATTGAGAACTTGGGCCCTTCTGAAATGGGAGATTTACGGTGAAAGAAAACAGTACACCTCTCTGAACAGTGTCTGGGAGGCCGTGGTTGCTGCTGCCCAAAAAGTTGATCATCAACAGATCAAGAAACTGACAGATTCCATGAATGGCTTATGACTGTTATTGAAAAGAAGGGTAGTTATATTGGTCACTGATTTTTTTGAATTGTCAGAAATGTTTATTTGCAAATTTTGAGTTGTTTGTTTATTATTCTCACTTTAACAGATGATAATAAATGAGATGGGAAAATTTTCATTTTTCATTTAGTTGCATAATAATTCTGCACACTAATAGTTGCCCAATAATTGTGCATAGATAGATATTCTTCTAAGAAAGCCATAACCTCACATTTACTTTTTTAAATATTCAGAATTGAGTTTATTAACATTTTGGATTGACTGAGAGCACTGTAGTTGTTCAATAATAAAATTAATCCTCAAAAATACAGCTTGCCTTATAACTGTGCACACAGTATATACTATTTCAGATAACTGTCTAGTCTTGTCTTTAAAAAACCCAGTGATGAAGCACCCAGTTCTGAAGGCTTCTGAAGGCCAGCTCTTCCACTGGTTAATTGTCCTCACTGTTAGGAAGTTTCTCCTTAATTCCAGATTGCTTTTCTCTTTGGTTAATTTCCAATCATTGTTTCTTGTCCTGCCCTCTGCTCTGGTGCTTTGGAGAATAATTTGAACCCTCTAATACTGGAATACAGCTATGTCTCCCCTTATTCTTCTTCTTTTTTAAACTAGCCAAACCCAAATCCTGCAGCTGTTCTTTGTATGTTTTAGTCTCCAGACCTTTGAACATCTTAGATGCTTTTCTCTGAAAAGCAATTTTCCCAATATCTCAACATCCTTTTTATGGTATGGCGACCAAAATTAGTTATAGTATTCCATGTGTGATCTTACGTGGTTTTATAAAATGGTGAAATGCTTCACATGATCTTGATACTTTGCATCTGTTTACACAATGCAGGATTGTATTCGCTTTTTTTTTGGTGGCAGCTGCACCCTTCTGGCTCATATTCAAGTGATCATCCACTAGAACACCAAGGTTCTTCTCACAGTTACTGTTTTTGAGCCAGGTCTCACCTAATCTATACTTATACCTTTGATTTTTCCTAGCCTAAATGTAAAACTTTTGTTGGATAGGGCCCATTGTTCAAGTTTGTCAAGATCGTTTTGGATCCTGAACATGTCTTCAGGGGCATTGGCTATTCCTGTCAGTTTAATATTATCTGCAAATTTGATAAGTTTCCTTTCTATTCCCTCATCTAAATCATTAATGAAGATATTGAAGAGTACTGGGCCTAAGACGGAACCTCATGGTACCCCACTGCTTACTTTTTTCCATGTGGATGTAGTACCATTAAGGACTAACTCGAGTACAGTTTGTTATCTATTGCACATTTTTCTAACTTACCAAGAAATAGGTTGTGGTCTACTTTGCAGATTAACAAAGTTGGAAGGGACCTTATAGGTCATCTAGTCCAACCCCCACCCAAGCAGGAGACCCTACTCCATTTCTGATGAATGGCAGTCCAAACTCTTCTTGGAAGCCTCCAGTGATAAATCTCCCACAACTTCTGAAGACAAGCTGTTCCATTGGTTGATTGTTCTCATTGTCAGAAAATTTCTCCTTATTTTTATGCTGAATCTCTCCTTGATCATTTTCCATTCTTTCTTCCTTGTCTAGTCTTCAAGTGCCTTGGAAAATAGCTTGACCCCTTCCTCTCTATGGCAACCCCTCAGACACTGGAACACTGCTATCAATCTCCCCTGGTCCTTCTCTTCACTAGACTAGACATGCCCAGTTCCTGTAACTGTTCTTCATATGTTTTAGTCTCCAGTCCCCTAATCAATTTGGTTAGTCTTCTCTGCACTTTTTCTAACGTCTCATCATATTTTTTATAGTGTGGTGACCAAAACTGGATACACTCCTCTGGGTACGGTCTTACTAAGGCTTTATAGAGTAGAATTAGTACCTCACTTAATCTTGATTGTATCCTTCTGTTAATGCAACTTAGGATTGCATTGGCTTTTTCGCTGCCATTGCACATTGCTGGCTCATATTTAGTTGGTTGTCTACTAAGACTCCAAGATCCCTCTCACTGTTACTGCAATTAAGCCTGGTTTTCAGTCTATATGTGTACTTTTGGTTTTTATTGCCTAAATGTAGGACTTTACTTTTCTCTACATTGTATTTCATTTGTTAGATAGGACGCAGTGTTCAAGTCTGTCAAGATCCATCTGGATCTTGAGCCTATCTTCTAGAGTGTTAGCTATTCCTGCCAGCTTAGTATCATCTCAAATTTGATGAGTTCCCCTTCTATTCCCTCATCTAAGTCATTCATAAAGATATTGAAGAATACTGGGCCTAAGACAGAACCTTGTGGTACCCCACTGCTTACTTCCCTCGATGTAGACGTAGACCCATTAATGACTACTTGTTGAGTATGGTTTGTCAGTCAGTTGCGAATCAATCTGGTGATGCTACCTATCCTACTTTTTTCTAGCTTACCAGGTTATAGTCTACTTTGTCGAATGCTTGTTGAAATCTAAATATATTATGTCTACAGCATTTCACTGGTCTACTGATTTAGTCACTATGTTGAAGAATGAAATAAGATTGGTTTGGCATGATCTGTTTTTAACAAACTCATGCTGACTGCTAGTTATTACTTTACTCATTTCTAGATGTTGGCAGATCTGTTTTTTTATTTTCCAGTATCTTCCCAGGTAATGATGTTAGGTTTGGTTTGTAGTTTGTTGGGTCTGTTCTTTTCCTTTTTTGAAGATGGGAACTACATCAGCTCTTTTCCAGTCCTCTGGTAGGTCCCTGGTGCTCCAGGATTGTTGAAAGATGTAGGACAATGGTTCTGAGTTGACATCTGTCAGCTCCTTTAGAACTCTGGGATGTAATCCATCAGGTCCTGGTGATTTGTATTCATCAAGATCAGACAAGTGTTCTCCTACTATTTTTTTTTTTTTTTTGCTTATTCTAACTTTTATTTCTAGTCTGTCTTTTACAGTTATGTTTTTGGTAGATTGAGCTTTGGTTTCTTTTTTTGTGAAGACTTGTGCAAAGAATGAATTAAGTAGCTCTCCTTTTTCTCTGTTGCCTGTTACTTCCTTGCTGTCTTCTCTCTTTAGTGGACCTAAACTATGTAAAACTATTTCCATAATTCAGGACCTGACTTTTACTTAATGCTGCAGGCCTTCTTAAGACACTCAGGAACACATTAGCTAGATTTCAGCACATTCTATGCTTGGTAGAGTTTAATAAATGGATACTTTGAAGGAACAAGCTGCAAAGTGTCTAACTTTAGTTGCCTGGAATTTAATAGGAAGGAAAAAGTGAGACAAATTCACTTTAGTATTAAAGACAGAATGACAGGGGAGGAGAGAGAACAAAGAGTGTGGGGTGGGGGAAGGAAGAGAAAGAAAGGGCTAGCAGCAAGGAATTTACCAAACTGCCTTCCTGCCGCAGGGAAAGCAAGAACTACAGTGGGGTTATGGAAGAAGAGCTAGAAACAATATGCAGAGCAAACAGAGGGGGCTTCCTCTCTCTCAATGCAGGAGAAGCCCCTACCTTTTTGCAAAGTGAGTACTTTGCAGATTGCTGCTTCCTTCATATGCATTCTTTCTCTGTTAGCCAGCGTTGCTAAGGGGAATCACAGGACGCAAACCCTCTAGGAATGAAATACTTCCTAGCAAACAAGAGGGTGCAGACAGCTAAGAAAAGACAAATGGATGCTTACTTCCTAATGCTGAAAACTTGTAAGATGTTGGTCACTATAAACTGAATGAGCAAAAGGCCCAAGAATTCACGTATGTAGAGAATGGCAAGATAAAGAATTTATTTTTTGTTGTGTAAATCTCCAGGTATGTTATGAGATGTAAGAATATAAAAAATTAATTAAATAAAACCAACATCTTAAACTTACTACTTCTTAAAATTACTGTTTTTCTATCTTTCACAAAATTTGTGAAAAGTTACACATTACTCATGGAACAAAAATATTGTTTAAGTGCCAATTATTAATTTTACAAAAATACATATAGTTTACATTTTAAGTTGTTTATAAAGGGGTTTTGGGAAAACATTGCTATTAACTATTTAGGGGTCAGCTGCAAATTTTCAAAATATTTTAATTGCTCCCATTCAGAAGTAAAGATTAACAGAATAACAGAGTTTGAAGGGACCTTGCAGGTCTTCTAGTCCAACCCTTCCCCTGTCCAAGCAGGAGACCCTATACCATTTCAGACAAGTGGCTGTCCAATCTCTTCTTAAAAGCCTCCAGTGATGAAGCACCCACAACTTCCAAAGGCAAGCTGTTCCACTGGTTAATTGTTGTCAGTTAGGAAATTTCTTCTTAAATTTAGGTTGCTGCTGTTTTTGATTAGTTTCCATCCATTATTTCTTGTCTGCCTTCTGGAAAGAAAGCCCAGCATGCCTTAAAACAGAGTTACCTTCCACCTAGACAATGGGAAGCCTTTTTTAAAAATTTCCTCTATACATTTAAACTATTATGGCAATAGTAAATTAAATAGTGGAAAGGCAATACAGAAGAAGCAGCTTCCTCAAGTTTCTATTTCTCTCTGATACCTAAAGGAATCCTTCCATTTGTGGAGAAGAATTCTAAGGCTTTTAGCATCATTTATATATATTGAGAGAGTAAGCCAAACACTAAGTCAAACATAGCAGACTCATCTCCTCCTAGCTGTAAACCAAAAACAACCAGATGCCATTTAAAACAGCACTTATGCTAAAATTACATTCTTTATGATAACATAGTCGTTTCCTTATTCTCATCCTTTAACAAAAACTTGTCAGGCTAATCACTCATTAAATGTTAACTGTCAGCAAATATTATAACTGGCTAAGGATTTACAATATTTGTTTAACAACAGTTCAAAGTTACATGGCTTTGGGAAAAGCGACTTACAGTCTGTACTTGCTCTTATAATTGTCTATCGAAGCCCCCAACCCACAATAATTTATTTGCAATTTAGACACTTGATAACTGGCTTGTATTTTGAGTTGTATGGTCCTATGGCCACATGATTGCTATTTGCAACCCTTTTTGCTGATTTGGAGCAAAAAATGGCCATTGGGAAAGCTTTTGCTTAACCAATGCATGATTCACTTAAGGAAGTGAAAATTGTCACAAAACTGGGTCTGATTTGACTTACCATGTTAATCCGTTTTATTAGTTTATAATATAAAATACAAATACAAAAGCAAATCATTGGAAAAATAGCAGAGGAAAAAGGGAAGAGAAAAGTGTAGAGAATAAGGGAAAAAGAAAGAAAAGGCATTGACTTCCAACTCCCTTTGGTGGAATAGAATAAGAAGTAACATCGAACCTCAACTTTTTACTTTTACTTCGTAGTATAAACTAGCCATTTCCATAACAACAGATTTATCTAAATCCAAAATCAAAGTTCCATTTTTTTCCACATCAAGCACAAAGTCCAGAAAGAGTTTCCAAATAGAAATGAAAGTACTTGGTTGTTTTCTTTTATCAAGGCAGTCAATTTAGCCATCTCTTCTAATTCCATCAGCTTTTGCAGCCATTCATCCATTGTGGGATTGAAGCATCCTTCCATTTTTGTGCATAAAGTAATCTTGCTGCCATCAACATATATTACATCAAAGTTCCATTCCCTCCCCCAAGTCTTTTTCCATTAAACCCAAAATAAAATTTCTGGTTTTATCTTTATATTCACTTTTAACAATATTTTGTTTTAGAATATGAATCCTGCTCCAATATTTCTTTACTTTATCATATGTCCACCATAAATGATAAAATTTCCCTTCTTTACATTTGCATTTCCAGCATTCATTTGAAATACCTTTATACATTCTTGATAACTTACCTGGTGTTAAATGCCAATGATATATCATCTTATAAAATTTTACTTTAAATTTTAAACTTTTTGGCCAAATTGTGTCCCATTGTTCAAGCTTTATATTATATCCAAAGTTCCTTGCCCACTAAATCATACAATGCTTTACATATTCACTTTCCAAATTCAATAGCTTTTTATAGACCTTAGCAATGATATCTTCATCACTATCACATAGTAGGATTTCCAATTCATTTTTAACTTAGTCAAACCCGTAGCTCTTTTTATCTAATTTAAATCTTGCTTTCAATTGTAAATATGTAAACCAGTGGCAATCATGAATCTGATTTGACTTACAACCACAATGACTTATGACTGAAATTCTGGTCTCAGTTGTAATTGTAAGTTGAGATAACCACAAGTGAGCCCAAAATTTTTGTTGCTAAGCAAGATGGTTGTTAAGTGAATTTTGCCCCATTTCTGCCTTTTTGCCATAATTTTTAAGTGAATTACTATAGTTAAGTTAGTAACACAATTTTTAAGTGAATCTGGCTTCCCCACTGACTTTGCTTGTCGGAAGTTTGCAAAAGGGGATCACAGGACCCTGGGACATTGCAACCGTCATCAATACATGCCAGTTGCGAGATGCCCATATTTTTATCAAATGACCATGGGGATGCTATAGTGGTTATGTGAAAAACAGTGATAAGTCACTTTTTTTAATGCCACTGCAACTTTGAATGATCAATAAACAAATGGTTGTAAGTCATGGACTATCTGCTTCTGTAACTTCTATAAGGAAGAACATAGAACAGAAGAACAGGTTTCTAAAATTCTGTTGCTTAGAACACAAATGAATGAACACAAATACCAACACATCTCTTAAACATTTAACAGAAAGAAAGCACTTTAAACAAGACCAATATAAATTCTGATATTTATCTCCGACAGGTTTCTACAAAAGACTGATTTTGAGCAAGGTGAGCAAATTTTGGATGTTCTCTACGGAGATGTCCCAGAACATTGGTTCATATTCATTCATTCATTCATTCATTCATTCATTCATTCATTCATTCATTCTCTCTCTCTTTCTCTCTCTCTCCCCCTCCCTCCCTCCCTCTCTCCCTTCCTCTCTCTCTCTCTCCATTCATTTATTTACAGTATATCTCACTTTTATTATTTTCACAAAAAACTCAAGGTGACAAACATATCCAACACAATGTCAGGTTCATTCTGATTTAGGCACTTAGGGAAGAAAGACCTTTGACTCCACAGTTGAAGTGATAAATTCTCTTTGACTAGGTTCAAGTGGTTACAGTGTAAGCAAAGCTGGATCTGAGTATTCCTGCTGAAAGCCAGTGGTTTTTTTTTCCTCTTCCCAGACTTCCCCCCTTTGATCAGTTCATCAGTGTCCAATGGTATTCAAATTTGGTGTTTTGAAAACAGTTTTGAAGTTTGGTGCTTCTTTGGTGGAGCTTTGCATTTCATTCACATAGCTTTGCCCTTGATTGGGTGGTAAAAGGGGTGGGATTCTACCGGTTCAGACCAGTTCAGGCGAACTGGATGTTAAATTTCCATCTGGTTCACCAAACCGGTATTTCAACCGACCGACTGGCCCTGCCCACCCCACCGAGTCTCCCTCCCAGGAGACTCTGCGCAGCCCATTTTCCATGCAGGTAAGTGCAGGGTCTGTGTGGAGGCTCTGGGAGGGGGGAAAATGGGCCTTCTGGAAGTCTGGAAGTGGGACTGTTTCTGGCTTCTGGTGGGCAGTTTTCTTAACAAGATTTCATAAATGGCTTCTTGCCTGCTTCCTAGGCCATTGTTAGATTTCTTACAAAATAAAGAGAAGAATTGATTCCTGACTCTGTGATTTGAAGATTACATTGGGTTTGATTAGAGAAATATTGAAGCTTTTTAAATATAAGGTTATTTAAATATGATAATTTATTCTCTTTTAGATAAAATTAATAGAAGAACATTTTATGAATGCTGTTTTTTTTAGAATATTGACTATTGATATTTTAAAACATATTATAAATTGGAGTTATTTGTTTAAACCTAGAGAGAGGTGGTTGTATTAGTTTTTTTGGGGAGTATAAAACGTATCAGATTATAAGATGCACCTTGGTTTAGAGGAGGAAAACAAGAAAAAAATAGTTTTTGCCTCCATGCGTTCCATTTTTTGCTCTCCCTGTGTCCAGAAGCACACTGCAGATAGAAAACGGGCCTGTTTTTGGTCTCTGAAGTCCTCCACAGGTCCCATTTTCTGCCTCCCCAGCATCCAGAAGTACTCTGCAGGCCAAAAACATGCCTGTCCTGTTTTCGGGTTTGAGGGGGGAGTGCATCTTACACTCCAAAAAATATAGTATTTAATTTTGTTGACTGCAGCGAGAATTGTATTGTACAAAATTGGAAAAATGACAAAACTCCTTCAGATGAAAATATAATTTAAAAAATATTAATGTGCAGAAATGATTAGATTAACATTAAAGACAAAGGATAAAGAAGACACAGAATATTTTTTAACTTGGGATATGTTTTATCAATGGTTAGATAATAAAAGTAGAAAATAGAAGTGGGAAGAATATGATTATATACAAGTAAAGATTATTATTATTATTTTGTATATGTAAAATGACCCAGACAACACACTATTTATTGAATACTTACGTATGTTAAAAAAAAAAAGTATAAACGGGTTGCGACCATAATCCATTCCAGGACTATGGTTGCAACCTGATTTGGTCATGACTGGAAGCATGAGTGACTATGCATGCATAGACAAAAATTGTGCAGACTGCGCATGCGCAGAAGGGGAAATCAGTGCGGAAAGGGACTCTGCCACGGCTGGGTTTGTTTGCCACACGAATCTTGAACCAATTCAAAAATCAGATGGATTTTTTTGGTTGGAACCTGATATGGTCATGAATAGAAGTGTTTGTGACCTGAGGTTTCACTGTATATATAATCTGAAGTTCCCACTCACCAATACAAAGAGCTAAATCCAAAATTCCCCATCCCTCCCTCCTATGTCTGGTCCATTGCCACCCAATCTGAGATCACTGCAGTGTTATGGGAAACTCCAGGTTGTTTAGGATGCTATAATTTCACATTTGGGGAAAACAGTCTTGAAGATGCCCAGCATAACTGGTACAAACAGCTCTGGTCTTCTTCACATGTCGAATTCCTCCTCCCCATTTCCCACCATTAGATACACATGTGTGGATTTTCCCAAATGCCTCCCCTTCCCTTTCCCTTTGATGGCAGGATGCCAGCAAGGTGCCAGGCCAATGATAGAGATCCTGACAAAAGGCTCAAAATCTAAAAGGATCTTGACAGACTTGGGCATTGGGCCTTATCTAACTAAAGGCAGTTCAAGGATGAGAAAAGTCAGCTCCTGCACTTAGACAGGACAAACTAAATGCACAGGTATAGAATAGTGGTACCTGGCTCAGTAGTTGTAACTGTGAGAAAAACATACATCTCCTGGTGAACCATCACTTAAGCATGAGCCAGCAGTGTGCTGCAACTACCAAAAGAGCCAACACAGTCCTAGGCTGCATCAATAGAGAAATAGTACTGGGACAATGAGAATTGATAGTACCACTTTACACCACGCTGGTGAGACCCCTGAGCTCCTGAATTGAGTGCCATGATTTGCACGGGGATCATGAAAGGGTGGATGGTTCTACTCATCATTAGGTCTCCTTCTCCCTCATCTTTGCGATCATACAAGGCAGATGAGTGGTCTTCTCCAGCTGGAGTTCCCTCCCCTTCGGGCAGGGGAGAGGTGACCTCGATGGCCTCCCATTACAAACTAGACTTCTCTGGTGGCTTCCATGATGATTTTTTTTACTTTTCCGGCACCATCGCCCCCTCCCCTTTGGTTTGGATGTGACCGCCAAGGATATGGCCAGTGATTCAGTCAGTTCTCACCACTTTGGGAGAACTGGTTAAGTTTCTGAGCAGTTTGGTGAACTGGTTGTTGGAAGAAATCATTAGGGCAAAGAACTGGTTGTTAAATTATTTGAATCCCACCACTGGATATGGCTACTTAGTGTCCTGGCTGGCCACATTGGAAGCACTGAATGGGGCTCGGTTGGCCTTGTGGGAGTGCTGGTGGTGGGCATGGCTGAGGCCGATCGCCTCCTGGCTAGTCGGCTCTCTTGGCTCTTTCATGTCCTTGCTTCAGCTTTGCTCCTTGACCTGCAGGCCCGCAGTTCCATATCCAGTGCTGTAGCGGTACCACAAAAGTGGTACCGATTGGGAAGGGCTCCCTCTTGCATCATCACCAGTTCCTCTACTGGCTTGCTGGCAGCCTCCTTCCTCTTCTCCTCAGCCATCTCTCCCAGAGAGAAGGGGAAGACTATCTCAACTGCTTTTCTTTTTGTGGAATGGGCAATAGCAACCTTTCTTGGCTAGGAGAATTTTTAAAAAGTCCTGGAGAACTAGACAGTATTTTTTTTTTTTTTTTTTTACTCTCAAGATTATTCAACAGCTCATATAAAAGTTTCTGTTCCTTCGGGGTCTCCAGACTGGAAGACACTTCTGCTCCACTGAGGGCAGAAAGAGTTTTACATGCCTTCTTTACATTTCCTTTCAGAAATGTTTGGCCCTGAGCTCTCTTAGAGTTTACTTTGGGAGGATTCTGGGAGGAAGATTCTTATAATACTTTGAGGATCATGAAGAAAAAAGTTCAGAAGATACCTAGTCTGATGTGGAATCACTACATCTTTGCTCTTTCTTACTTCTATGCCTGATTTGCCTCTGGAGCTATATAATCTTTTTGATTAGTCCTTTCTAAAAAATAGGATATAGGCCTATTTCACTTGGTGAAACAAAATTTAATTAGCTATTTTTGACCCACTGTTAAAAATCGGCCTCTTTGTTATTGGCATAAAAGAGAAAGCCAGAAATGAAGGATAAGGGAGTTAAATAAAGATGGATTTGTAAAGTCCTAGCATGACTATTATAATTCCTCTGTTCTCCTTATGTCTTTTAAGACATAAACAACTAAAGGGAACAGATAAGCACCATTCTTCATATTTCTATACACATGATAGTCTTCCAAATGGATAAAATGCAAGAAAGCAGCAGCTATCACGCTACACTAAGATGTTTACTTAATTTGGCCTAGACTTGAGGTTTTTTATTCTAGGAATATATGTATTCTAGCTTATTTAGTAGATTTCATACAGTTGGTATGGTAAGTTTTAAATAGGCTCAAGGCTCTTAATTCTCCACTGCTAACCTACTGTTTTAGATGGAATATAATTGTATTTAAAACTGGTCAACACTCCTTTCAAGACGATACTGTCATTAGTTCCATATTATTCCACATTTTGTACCTTGAATAATACATGCAATTACATACACATTTGAGAAAGTTTCAAACTACAACAGGTTCAGAGTAGGGTAGCAAGGATATTATATAGCAATAGCAAAAGCACTTAGACCTATATACCTCCCCATAGTGCTTTATAGCATTCCTGGAGTAGTTTACAACATCAGCATATTGTCTCCAACAATTTGGGTCCTCATTTTATTGGTCCTGAAAGGATAGAAGGCTGAGTCAACTTTGAACCCCGTCATAATTGAACTCCAGGGTATGGGCAGAGTCAGTCTGCAATACTGCATTGTAACCACTGCCATTTATAAACAGGTGGACTTGGTAGCTTAAATGTCTTTCTCCATTTTTATGATTCTCTCTATCCTTTTTTGTTTGGGTTAAATGTCAGTTTATTTAAGTTCATGCAATATAAAACTCCAAGTTATCCTTCCCAAAGTTCCATTGTTCTCCCAGAATCAAATATTGAAAAAAAAAAAAAAAGATATAGACTAGTATCAGTACACCAATAAAACCTGGTGAGGTCTCTAAATGATCTCTTTCAGTAGTTTCACATACATTAAATTTCATAGTAGATAATTCTTAGAGCATCTTATGAAACAACACATTGGGAAAAATAATAGGTCTCCAGCACCACCTTCTGGGAAGGATCAGAGCCACTACATAACACTATCCATTCGTTCGACAGAAGACATCGAAGTTTAGAGAGAGTTGTGGAGATTGAAAAGAATTATTACTAGTTTACTTCTCCCATTCCCATATCTGGACCAGAAATCTAATGACAACTCAGTGGAATTTCTTTTAATGATGAAGACAAAATAGAAAACATCTTCAATGAAAAATCCCTAGAAAGATTATCTTGCATTTGCTCAAAGACTTTACCTCTTAAAGTTAAGTGCAAGAATAATCCCTCTTAGAAACTTCTCTCAAAGAAATATTTAACTGTCCTGCAATTTTATAATGGCAGATTTAGTAAGCCACTTTCTCTCATTATGTTGGACACGTTTTGCAGATTACACAAACTATCTAACATCTATAGAAAAATGAAAAGCGGGGAGAAGCTATATAGAAGATATAGAAGATATAGAATGGTAAATAAGATAGGTAATGGTATATAAGATGAGCATGAATTTAATTGAAGTCCATATAAAGAGAGGTAATCTGGGGCCAAGCTACTTTCTAAAAAGAAGTTTTATGTTTTTGTGTTTTTGTGTGTTTATGTTTGTTTGAGAATTAGTAAAACCTTGGAGGAATGTTGGATGAGAATAACGGTAAACAAGTCAGAGAGAAATGAAGATGATGACTATAAAATGGATAAATATAGAAAAATAATAATAATAATGAAATTGAATAAGAGTAAAGAGAAATAATGAGAAATTTGCTAAACGATATTTATATGTCCATATGGAAATGGGGTAAAATAGAATTATGTTGTATAAAATAATGTTTTATTCGACTTGTAAAAATTTATAATGGAAAGAGGTTTTATGTACTCAATGGTTAATGATGGTTTGTTTGTCTTTAAAATTAATAAAATTTGATTCAAAAAGAAAAAGAAAAATGAGACTTTCACCCACAAGGTTAGCAAAGATGTTTAAGGATATGTCTGCTAAATATTGGAAATGTCATCAGATACCTTGTTCGCATTATCACATGTGGTAGATATGCCCAAAAGCAAAAAAATATTGGACAAAAATACATACATGGTTGTAAAAAAATGATAAAGTAACATATAGATTTAAAACCAGACATATTTTACCAGATAAATATAACAAGGGGAATGGGGAATGCATATTTGATTTTACATGTATTAACTGCAGTATTTGCACAACAGTGGAAAAGTGAAGAGATCCCTGCAGACGAGCATGTTATTTAAAATTGTGAAGAAATGGATAGACCAATGGTGGGTAACCTTTTTGGCACCAAGTGCCAAAACGGGAATGTGCGCAGGAAACTGGAAGAGCAGCTCCCTGACGTGTGTGTGGGAGTGCCAGAAATTGGAAACTTAGCTTCCCGGCATGTGCATGCATGCCAGCCACTTGGCTTTCCAATTTCTAACATGCATGCATGCGTGAAAACCAACTGGCCGATGCATGCATGAGCTCCAGGAAGCTGCTCTTCTGATTTCCGGCACTCCCACACACACGAAAACCAGCTGGCCAGCATGCATTTGTGTGCTGGAACCTGGGAGAGCAATGGCCTCTGCATGTCACTTCCAGCACGCATGGCATAGGCTCGCCATCATGGGGATAGACTAACACAATTAAGGAAAAGGAAGAACTGAATACTTTTTGACATGAAACTTATTTTATCAATGGCTAGCTAATAAAAACAGAAGTTAGAAACATGTAGATATAAGAAAAGGACTGATGATAAAAGGGAAGTTTGTTAAAATGGATAAGCTATTACCGTGTTTCTCATATAATAAGGCTGGGTCTTATATTTTTTTGAGCCCTGAAAAAATGGCTAGGACGTCTTTTTGGGGGTGAATTAATTTCTCCCCCCCCCACACCCTCGTCTAGGGCACCCCGCAGGCAGCTATGGCTCGCCACCAGCCACTCCTAATGGCCAATCATGGCAGAGTGTGCAGGGCTCCCTACCCCCACCAAGTGCCTTTGCTGCAGACCCAAGTCAGCGGCGGGTGGTGGGGATGTCCGCCGGCAGCGTTTCAGCTGCTTCTCAGGCCTCCATAGCTTCCACAGTCCCCGCCAGTGCTGGTGCCTCTCTCGCCAGCGCCATCTCTAACAACAGCATCTAAGTCGCTCCCGCTTTTCTCCCGTCCCCGTAACAACAGGAAAAAAAAGATTTTGGGGTACCCGGGAGCGCCGCGCGCTGCGTTTTGTTTTAATCTTGAGAGGCTGGATGGGCGTGAGAAGAGCCGAGTGAGCATCTCTGCTACTGCTACCCTTGGTGCTCCAGCCTCGAGCTCTGCAAGTTTCCAAAAGTCCTGGTGCGCAGCCCATTCCTGCATTCCAAGCATGCCCAGGCCGAGTTGAGGCTGTCCCTCTCTCACCAGCGCGGTCTCCAACAACAGCAGCAGCAGCAGCGGGAACTGTGGAAGCGTTTCAGCCGCTTCTCGAGTGGGGGAGCCATCTCCATAACTTCCATGGTTCTAAATTTGGGGGGAGGGGCTTAATTTCATTTTATGCCCAGAAAACATGCTGGGGTCTTCCTATTAGGGGGCGTATTGTTGGAGAAACACAGTATTATTATTATTATTATTATTATTATTATTATTATTATTATTATTATTATTATTATTATTAATTCTAATACCAATGTATAAATATGGTTGTAAGCATTTTGATTATTATTTCCTAAAATTATTTATACCCAGACAACACAGTTTAACTAAAAATGGAATTTTTATGTTATAAATATAAAATTAAAAAAAAACTTTTTTTAAAAAAAGAAAAGAAAAATGAGACTGACTACCTACGGTAATTCTCATTACTCCGACCAAGAAGGTCATTTTCAACCTCTTGGCAAACTGAGACCATCCCTTCTTGCATTTTATAAGAATGATTATCTGCACTGGCATTTTAGGAAAGAAATTGATAATGGCAGCTTCTGCATCATTTTGGAATAAATTTCATTCCTGGAGGAAACATAAAAATGTGTCAAACACCAGACCTGGTCTGAATATTTAGAAAAAGCTATTGGTCCCTTAAAATGGCTAAGCAGCCCCTTAACAGGATCTAGTGAATGAGCTACCACCACATGCCTAATTAATGACCCTGCCAGTCGCAGCTGGAAGAGCTGAGCTGGGGGTGATTAATTAAATTAGCTGGCAGAGGAAATTATATTGGAAAAGCCAAAGTTTGATTGCTCCATAATTAACCACAGTGCAAATAATATCTGCATCTATAACTTCCAGCAATGAGATCAGAAGCCAATTGAATTTGGCACTGATTGAAGCTATAAATATCCTGCAGTGAAAAATGATAGGTTTATTCTGAAGGGAAAACTTACAAAAATGGGCATGAGGCGTAGTAGGCAACTTACAAGGAGATTTCTCAAGGATCAAGATTTTTTTGTGAGCTCTTTCCCCCAGCTATTTAGCTTGCAGATAATTTTTAACATATTTTCAAATGATTTTCATACTATTTACACAGTAAAATAAACTTCTCAAAATGGTATTTGTTTCTAAAACTCCTTTCTTGTGGAATCAATAACAAAGACAAATTAATTGAACATTTCAGTTTAACACTCTTAACACTATGGATGTTTACAAAAAGTGCAGTTTCTGATATCTTACATGCAAGTCTTTTGATATGGTATTTATTAACCTTCAATCCAAATAAAGAATCTACATAATCGCAATAAAGGATTTCCTCAGTCCCAACAATTTGTACCAGAGTACCAAACTAGACATTACATGCAAACTACTCAGGTGGGGGCAGGGGGAAAATTTCTCCTCAAAGCAAATGCCAGCTCTTAAGAAGATTTTTCTCAGCAGGAGACAAAAGAGTTAAATTCTCTATCCATGCTTACTCTGACCCCATTAATTCTCAGTCGCCACAGCTGCTGCAGATTTGTACTTTTTACAAACTGAAAAGTGAGGACAAAGAAACATGTTATATCCAAAATCTACAAATTGGTTAATCAAAAATGCCTGGAAACAAAACGAGGTTTTCAGGTTATCTGGAGTTCTTCATCAGTTTATATGATACAAATAGCATGAGACCAGGAAAGCAGAAGAATGGGGGGAAAACATAGCAAAGCAAGTCACAAAATCTATTATTTAAAATCAGTATAAAAATGGAAACTGCAGAATGATTGTATCCACTGCTAGTAAGTACTGCAGGAATCAGATTGCCCTTAATATTCTGATAAGAAGCAACTGCTTATCACAGTTCTGAAAACAAAAAGCCAACAATTTTTGAGTTCTTTTTCTATCTTGAGAGGTACAAAACTGCTAAAACCCAAGTACAGGTAGTCCTCGACTTAGAACAGTTTGTTTAATGACTGTTCAAAGTTACGTCACTGAAAAATTGACATGACCATTTTCCACAGTTACAATCTTTGCAGCCTCCCCATGATCATGTGATCAAAAGTCAGACACTTGGCAACTGGTTCATATTTATGACTATTGTTGGGTCCCAAGGTCATGTGATCACCTTTTGCAACCCTTCTGATAAGCAAAGTCAACGGGGAAACAAGATTCAAGACTTCTGGGAAGATGGCCAACTGAAATACACCCCCAGCAAGAGATCTCTGAAGAGTTTTTCCTTGGGTTATAGCTCTTCTGCTTTTCAACTCAAGGGACTGACATTCCTTCAGTTTTTATGACCCACCCAGTCCCCTTGGAACTCTCTAAATAGAGCTGAAAGCCAGAAAATGGCTTTGGAATTGGATTCTGAAACTATCTGCAAGCCAAAAGCTAGGGGGGAACAACGACCGAAATCTGTTCAGGATTGAAGAAGTTTTTAAATTAATCTGTCAAACGGACAGTAAGTTGTGCCTTTCTCTTCTTAATCACCTTCAAGGACTATTACTTTTTTCTAAGTCAAGTTCAAAAGAGGCTCTTTTTAGTCACAGCTTGCTATGCTTTTTTGAAGACTTGCGCTATGTTAGGTTTTTTTAAATATTAAATAACAAGGAAGAAGTTTGCCAAATCACGCCAAATAAGGAAGTATGGAGAAAAAAAAAGCTGATGGAGAAATATAAAGACTGAAAGCTGTGATTTTAGTTTATTATTGTAGTAATATGTAGCTTGGTCTTTTTCGCTTTGGGTAGCTAAATTTTTTCTGATCCTGATCAAAAGAGGAAGCCAAGATGGTGGAGCAAAGTATATTAATAAGGTTGAGGATTCCGTGATAAAAAGGGAGGCTTATAACTGCTTGATAAAACTTCCAGAGAAGAAAAGGATTTTACTTCATGAAGATAAGTTGGAAAGAATGTCTTAAATTCAGTGAGTTAACTGGAATTAGGATGGGTCCTTCTTTGTTTGATATGTGTAACTGAAGGAGAGGCTTAATCCAAAATTTGAAAATGTAATTTATATAGTAGACAAATGTTATTGAAAATGAATTTGAGAGTAACTGCATTCAGAGAAAGTTAAAGAAAATGATGTACCAGTTTAAAGAAAATTTCTCTGTGTTAAAAAGGATGTTTATAAAAGAAAAAAAAATTATATAAGGATAGTTTGGAGGGAGGGATCTAAATGTTTAAAATTTGTATGTTAAGAAGTCAAAGAAAAAGATGCATTAGAAAGTTTTGACTTAAGGAGAAGGGCCAGCTGTCAGAGAGAGCGGCTGTGTGAACAGACAACTCCCTACTGCACAACCTCTTTCCTGCCATCCATAGGCTTTTTGGAGCCGAAGGGGGTCCTGGAGGGGCAGCTGAAGGTGTGGGCATCCAGTTGAGCACACACAAGTGGCGGCTCATGTTGGGAAGCAGGAGAAGCCTGATGAGAACAGATGGGGAAGAAGATGACTAGTAATGGCCGACCAGAAGATCTGAAAGAGAGACAGAGCAAGCAATTTGCTTAGTGGAACGACAGTAGATCAGAACTGACTAAATTAATTCCAAGCTTCAGTGAGTAAAGAGGTGAAAGGGTGCGCTTTTTAAAGGGAATTTGGAGTGATACGGCAAAAGGGGATAGCCCCAGCTGAGAGCGGAGAGAGCAGAAAGAATAACTGTGGGCACAAGAGATTGCAAAGAAGAGAAAGCCAGGAAGCTAGAAGGACCAGGAGTAGCTGAAAAGACCAAATCGTGGCAAAACAAGGTGATTTCAATTTAGGATTGTTGTGATGTTGCCATGGATTGTGAGAAGAAGACGTGGGCAACGAAATTGACAGACTCTGGTAAATTTGTGAACTTTAGAAATAAAATGGAGGCTTTACAGAGACAATGACATTGCACTCCTAAAACAGAACAAGAGGTAGAGATAGAGAGACACCTGTTGGTCATAGAAGGAAAGGACTTATAAAAGTGGAACTGAAAAGAAAAAAGAAAGGAACATTTATTAGGTGGACACTCCTTATACGAAAAAGGGATGAATTAAAATCTAACAGAGGACTTTTTGCAGCACTGTTGAGGTGAATCAAAATATATTAAATGTTGTGAAATCATTAAGATACCACTATTACAAGTATCATACTACATACTAGTACAACTATTATTGTTATTATTACTGTTATTAATACTTCTGCATCAACTATTACAATTTATTATTTATTATAACTGATAACTACAATTATTGAATTATTATTTAATGTAATTATACAGTGGTATTAATTATGATATGATTGTTATTCTTATTAAGTAATATTAATAGTATTATTATTATAATTAGGAATACTGCTAAGACAATTATTATTATTGCAAGGGTCATTATAGAACTGTGACTGATGAGAGTTTGATTACCGTTTTCAATATTGATTTTAAGATTGTGATAAATACTTTGAGATTGCTGTCTCCCTTGTACTATAAATATATAGGTGCATAGAATAACAAGAAGCTAAAGGCAACAAAGCTGTGGAGGGCTATATAGGTGGGTAAAAGGGTGGGAGTGTCTGATAAAAAGTGATTATTGTGAAAGGACTGTTAAACATGACTAGTATTACAAACTTAACAAAAATTGGGACAGGAAGGAAAGCAGCTACTCATGCATCAGGGATGTCATCGAGCCCTTCCATCCAGAGATCCATCGAGGATATGATACAAAGGGAGAGGTTAAATTCGTTCAAAGACCTACAAATTATGCTGCAAAACATGCAAGAGGCGATGACAAGAAGCCATGAAGAGATGAAAAAAGAGATAGAGAGGTGAGAAACAATACAGGAGAACTCAAGGAGAAAATGCAGATGATGGATGAAAAATTTGAAGCCTTTCTGCAACATATCACAAAAAATGAACAAAAATTACAAGAAATGAAAGAAAGAATTGAAAAGGAAAAGAGTAGATGAATTAAGTAAAAAATTAATACAGGCAAACAAAGAACTGGAAACAACAGTGATTATTTTAGAGGCTGAGAAAGCAGCTCATTATCTACATTTTCAAAATGAAGAAGAAGACCTACCAGACATGATGGCAGATCTGATTGCGAAAGCACTAGGAACAGAGAAAGAAGAAATGTTGACAGAGATAGATGAGACCTACAGAGTGCAAACAAACAATGCGAGGAGACATAACCTCCCAAAAGAAATACATGTCAGATTTGTTAAAAATTGATCCAGGATGAAATATTGCATAGAACAAGAAATGAGCTGATTGAATACAGAGGGAAACAAATAACAGCTCTTTAAAAAGTACCAAAAAGGATGAGAGACCTGAGAAGACCCTACCAATTTTTGACTTCCAAACTGATCAGATATAATGTAAACTTCAGATAGTTGACACCAGAGGACATCATGGTCACATAGCAGGATAAAAGGTATAGACTGGATTCATTAGACAAAGCAGAGGTGTTTCATTACCAGACTTTAACAATGAAGAAGAAATAGGAGAAATAGAACAAAGAGCTATGACAGAAGAAAGAGATGCAGGATGGCTGGTCACGGAAGGAAAACTATCACAAACCAAGGACAGAGGAAATGAAAGAGGAGAAAGAGCAGAGGGATATGAAAGTAGATCTAAAGAACCAAAGGAGATTAGAGCAACAAGAAGTACAAAACCCAGATACAAGTAAAACAATGAGAGAAGAACAGAAGATCTTAACAATGAATATTAATGGATTAAACTCCCCTATGAAAAGATGGAAAATCTTTAATAGATTAAAACATCAAAATATGGATATAATAGTGTTACAAGAAGTTCACATAAAAGAACACCAAAAACACTTGCTAGATTACCTGAAATTAGGGAATATATTCATCTCATTAGGCCAACAAAGAAAGAGAGGGGTGATGCTGTACATTAAAGAAAAGATTGCGGCTAAACAAATCTATAAAGATAAAGAAGGGAGGATCCTGATTGTAGAGCTAGAAATAAACCACAAAAAGTAGCAATAGTAGAAATTTATGCCCCGAATGGAGGAAAAGAGCAGTTTTATAGAAAATTACAGAACATAATTTGTGATATAGAGTATGATGAGATTTGTATATGAGGTGACTTTAATGCAATACAGATAAAAAATCAGGCTACAAAAGTAATAACATAAAGAAAGGAACAAGAAGAACACTACCAAAAAAACTTCTTCAAAATGGCTTCAAAATATTCAAGACATCTGGAGAGAAAGAAATTGGGAGAAAAACCAATATACTTTTTATTCAAGTAAACACTGCTCATAGTCCAGAATTGATATGGTGTGGATGACAAGGGAACTCAACACAGAAGTAAAAGAAGTGGAAATTGAGATGAATCCCTGGGCTGACCATAATTTATAATTCATAATTCTATGAAATTTAGCTGGAAAAGATAAAGCAAAACTCCTAGATGGACACTACAAAAATCAATCTGGTATTCAGCAGGTTCTCACCAGTTCTGCAGAACCGGTAACGGAATTTTTGAGAACCAGCAATACCACCTCTGACTGGAGATTTTACAGTATCCTTCCCCTGCCACACCCACCAAGCCACACTCACACGACCAGTAGTAAAAGTTTATTGAATCCCACCACTGTTTGGAGAAACCACAACAATCGGGGCCAAAACTTATAGGGATACTAGAAGATTATGGGGAAGTTGCAGGATTAAAAATTAACAAGAAAAAAATCAAAATGATAGTTAAGAAGATGACAAACAAACAAAAAGAAAATCTTGCCAAGGGAATAGATATACGGGTAGTTAAAAAATGAAATATTTAGGGATTAACATATCGGCAAGATGCACAATAATCAAAGAGGATAACTATGCTAAATTAGTGAAACAAATAAAAGAAGATCTTGAAAGATGGAGAAATCTGAGACTTTCTCTAATGGGTAGAATAGTTGTAATCAAGATGAACGTATTGCCAAAACTACTTTTTTTTGTTCCAAAATATACCCATAAAAACTAGATTAACTTTTTTTTTGGAAATTTGAATAAAATGACACTAAACTTCATATGGCAAGGAAAAAAAACTTAGGATCAAATTAAAACTCCTACAAGAAGCTAAAGAAAGAAGAGGTTTTGGCTTACCAGATTGGGAAATATATTATCAAGCAGCAACGCACACTGGGTGAAAGATTGGATAACCTTAAAAAATAGAAGATTACTATCACTAGAAGGCCATGACTTACAACTAGGGTAGCATGCATTTCTGTGGTATGGTAGTCATGGTGCACATACATATTTTCAAAGACATCAAATTAGACAAGCATTGTTTATGGTATGGAGTAAAATCCAACAGCAAAATTATATGGAAATTCCAGCTTGGTTATCCACCTTAGAGGCATTAATACATCCAAATATTTTGAACCAGGGAAAAATTATCACATATAAGGATATCATAAACGAAAAAAGGGAACTGAAGTCTAGACAAGAGCTAAAAGAACAAGGGGTAGAATTGGAATGGTGGGCCTATTTACAAATTCAATCAAGATATGGGAAGACATGAAAGAATGGGGGGTTAGTAGACAAGCCACAACACTAGATGCAATTTTATTGGAGACAGAAGACAAATAGATAAGGAAAATTTATAAATTTTTATGAGATTATAAGATGGAAGAGGAACAAGTAAAGGAAACAATGGTAGTTTAGGCCAAAAATTTTGGACATAATATAGATTTGGATAAATGGCAAACACTATGGGAGCGAAATAAAAAGATAACATTGGCCAAATCGTATAAGGAAGATTTATATAAGATGTTTTATAGGTGGTACCTCTCCGCAGCAAGATTGGCTAAAATGTATAAAAACCTATCACCAAACTATTGGAAATGCGCCCAAGAACATGGAACATACTACCATACATGGTGGTCTTGTAAGAAAACCCAGGAGTTTTGGCATAAGATCCAGATGTGGTTAGAGGAGATGATTGGACAGAAAATAGGTTATAAATTATTTTTACTTGGAATTATGACAGAAAGATGTTTTAATAAAGAGGAGATTTATCTAATAGTACACATTATCATGGCACCAAGAATGACTTTAGCTCAAAAATGGAAAGATAGAAAAATTTCCGACAAAGGTGAGGTGATAAAGAAGACATTGATATGTGCTGAAATGGATAAATTGACTCTGGAATTAAAAAAATAAGGACGAAACAGAATACTACAAGATATGGAATAAATTTTATCCATGGTGGGAAAAGAAAGGAAGGACCCAGAATAATTTGTAGAATGGGTAATTATGAATAGAAATGAATTGTACAAATGTATAAATGTATATATAATATGCATTAGATATTATAACATGTATGACAAAAAGGAATGTCAGGATGATAACTTGGTGTCCAATGTTTTGATAATTCAATCAATAAAATATGTTTTTAAAAAAGAAAGTTTTGACTTAAAAGAAGTGTTTGAAAAAAGTTTAGCACTTTAAAAAAGATTTTTTTTTAGTAAGGTCAAAGAATTAGAAAGAATACAATGAATCTTGTTGATAAAAATGTTGACAGTTCACAAAGATTAGGTGCAAATAGAAATACATACTATTTCCATAGCAAGGAAGATAAAGCAGGAATGATTAAATTCAGGGGTGGGCTGCTGGGGGCTCGCAGGGGCTTGGGCAATCTCCTAGCTAATACTCCGTGGGGCTCAGTGAGCCCCCAAATCCCACTCCTGGTTGGCTCTGCCCTGCCCCGGTCACCAGAGCCTTAGTGCAGGAGCAAAGCAGCCCTGTATCTGCCTTCATGCCACATTTACACGTAAGGCAGCCTTTGCCTCCTGCCGCACAAGGGGGGAGGAGAGAGATGAGAGGGAGAAAAGGGAATCTCTCATCTCTCTCTCTTTCATGTGCATGCACACACGCACACAAGCAGGATAGCCTCCTGGGCCAGGATCATGGCAGTGGCAGCTGCTCCTCCTTCCTGAGCCAACAAAAGAAGATCGTGGCTGGCGCTGAGCTGCCCGTGAAGGACGTGGAATTGTAAAAAGGAGCCAGTAGCAAATGCATTGCCCGCAACAAGCTGCTTTTTTGCGATTCTGAGTCCTTCGCAGGCAACTCAGCACCAGCCACGGTTCCCTTCATGTCGGGTCAGGCGAGAGAGAGAGATGAGAAAATTATGGAGGGAGAGAATGGGAGAGAGGAAAGAGAGAAACAAATGAGAGAGAGAGAAGGAAGAGAATGAAAGAAAGAAAAGAAAGAGGTAGAAGAAAAAGAAACAAAAGAGGGAGAGAAAGAGAAAAGGGGAGAAAAAGAGAAATGGGAAAATGATGGAGGGAGAGAATGAGAGAGAGGAAAAAGAAAAAAATGAGAGAGAGAAGGGGAGAGGGAGAGAAATGAGAGAGCTGGAGGGAGAAAATGAGAGAGAGGGAAATAAATGAGAGACAAGAGGAAAAGGGAGAAAAAGAAAGAAGAGAGGGAGAAGGGGTTGGAAAAACAGAAATGAGAGGGAGGAAGGGGAACACACACACACACAGAGAGACCCATCATGACAGGCTCAAGATCCAGATGGATCTTGACAGATTAGAACACTGGGCCATATCTAACAAAATAAAGTTCAATGAAGAGAAAAGTAAAGTCCTACACTTAGGCAAGAAAAACCAAAAGTACACATATATAGACTGGGTGAAACCAGGCTCAATAGCAGTAACTGTGAGAGGGATCTTGGAGTCTTAGTGGACAACCAGCTAAATATGAGCCAGCAGTGTGCAGCAGCAGCCAAAAAAGTTAATGCATAAAAGTTAATCCTAAATTGCATTAACAGAGGGATACAATCAAGATCAAGTGAGGTACTAATAGCACTCTCTAGAGCAGGGGTGGGCAAACTTTTTGGCTCAGGGGCCGCACTGACTTCTAAAATTTGACAGACGGGCTGGGTCAGCACAAGATTTTTTGGGAATCACCCCCCCCTTCCCCCCCTCTTCTCTTCCTTCCCCTCCCCTCGGAGGCCCCCTGAGTCAGGAGTTGCTACCGCCAGCGTGGCTCCAGTCCCACGTTGCCTCGGGAAGGGAAGGGCAAAAAGGAAGAGCCGCGGCAGTGCTTTGCAATGGCAACAGCAGCACTGGAGGCTCAGGCTCAGCAGCTCCTGGTTTTGCCTTTTCCTTCCCAAAGCAACTTGGGACTGGAGCCGTGCAGAGCTGCGCCGGCGGTAGCAACTCCTGACAGCCCCACCTGGACACCTGAGCGGAGCCCAGGCGGAACTGCCTGTTGCTGCTGCCGGAGCACTGCTGGGTCGCCTCCTCCAAGCAGCCTGCCCGCCCACCGGGCTTCCTCTCTGCCGCACAGCTTGGGGCCAGGCGCGAGCGCCTGCGATTTAAAACGAAGCCGAAAGTTGCTGGGAAGTTGCTTGGGTTTCCAGGGCTACCAGGGCTTTGCAAAGGCAAAGTTTGCAGTAGGGAGCGTCTTTCCGCCGAGGAGTGGGAAGGGTTCCGCCCGGTGGGCGGGACGGGCTGCTTGGAGTGGGCTGCCGTGTGGCTCGGGGCGAGGCGTGAGCGCCCGCGAGTTAAAAGTTGTTGGGAAGTTGCTCTGGTGCTGGGAGCAGGCTTTTAAAGTGCCACCCGAGCAAACTTTAAGCAACCCGCCCGCCGGCGGAACCCTTCCCGCTCCTTGGCAGGAAGACGCTCCAGCCTGCAAACTTTGCCTTTGGAAAGCCCTGGAAGCCCTGGAAAACCGAGCAACTTCCCAGCAACTTTCGGCTTCGTTTTAACTCGCGGCTCACGCCTCGCCCAAGCCGCATGGCGGAGGGGAAGCCCGGAGCGCCGCTGAGTCGCCTCCTCCAAGCAGTCCGCCTGCCCACCCGCCCGCCGGGCTTCCCCTCCGCCATGTGGCTCGGGGCCAGCCGCGAGCGCCCGCGAGTTAAAAGGAAGCCGAAAGTTGCTGGGAAGTTGCTCGGGTGCTGGGAGCAGGCTTTTAAAGTGCCGCCCGAGCAGGACCGCCGAGCTGGGAAACGGGGCACCAAGGCAGGGCAGGGCTCCTCCAGCAGCGGCCTAGCTTTAGGTGGCTCCAAGCAGCCCGCCCCACCCCCCGGGTGGAACCCTTCCCACTCCTCGGAGGGAAGATGCTCCAGCCTGCAAGCTTTGCCTTTGCAAAGTTTAAGCCTGGAAGCCCCGGAAAAAAAAGGGGGATCGGCGGGGACTCACCTTCGGAGAGGTCGCACTCGAAGGTGATTTCGAACTCCCAGCCGAGGCCTTTGCAAAGTTCTTTTCTTTCCTATCCCTAGGTCGCTCCGCACTGTTTTGCAGCTTTGGGGGCCATGCGGCACAGGACAATACGCCACACCCAGTGATTTTTTTTCAGGGGCTGGCCGGATTGGACAGACCAACGGGCCGGATGTGGCCCGCGGGCCGTAGTTTGCCTACCCCTGCTCTAGAGCCTTAGTAAGACCACGCCTAGAGTTTGGTCACCACATTATACAAAAGATGTTGAGGCTTTAGGAAAAGTACAGAGAAGAGCAACCAGGATGATTAGGGGACTGGAGACTAAGGCATATGAAGAACAGTTGCAGGAACTGGTCTTGGCTAGTCTGGTGAAGAGAAGGACCAGGGGAGACATGAGAGCAGTCTTCCAATATTTGAGGGGCTGTCACAGAGAGGAAGGGGTCAAGCTATTTTCTAAAGCACCTGTAGGCCAGACAAAGAATAATGGATGGAGGCTGAACAAGGAGAGATTTAACCTGGAAATAAGGAGAAACATTCTGACAGTGAGAACAATCAACTAATGGAACAACTTGCCCTTGGAAGTTGTGGGAGCACCATCGCTTGAGACTTCCAAAAAGAGATTAGACTGCCATTCGTCAGAAATGGAGTAGGGTCTCCTGCTTGGGCGGGGGATTGGACTAGATAACCTATAAGGTCCCTTCCAACTCTGATTATCTGTTTTCTGTTATTTCCCACAGAAAACACCAGGAGCAACAAAACGCTTGGTAGGTATGGCTGGGGTTCATGTGAATGGGTGGGAGTGGCAGAGAGCTCTTTGCTAAAAAAGTTGAAGCCCACCCCTGGTTAAACTGATTATTTTATTCAAAGAAGAAAATATATATTCATTTGGATATCACTTTTGGATTTTGTTCATGATGAAAAACAATGAAACTTTGGCTTTGGTTTTGTTGATCAGAAAGATTTGTCATTATAGAAATCGCTAATTATATGTTAATGTGTAAAAGCAAAAAGTTGAGGAATGTTTTTATCTTGTACTGTGCTAAGAGTCAAAATTCAATGCCTTTTTTTCATTCTCCGCCCCCCACCTCTGTATCTCACACCCCCTTTTCCCTGTTCCTTTTCCTTCCCTTAATTTCCTATTTTTATTTTTTCTTTGCATTTTATATAACAATTTTTTAAAAAAGAAATGGGGAAGCCAGATTCACTTAACCAGGTTACTAATTTATCAGCTGCAGTGATTCAGTTAAAAACTTTGGCAAGAAAGGTTGTAAAGTGGGAAAATTCACTTAACAAAAATTTCACTTAACAACATAAATTTTGAGCTCAGCTGTGGTTGTATACAGGACTACGTGTCTTCCTTGGGAGAGGGTAAAAGGAACCCCTGAACTGGTGCTGGGTGGTGGGAATCCCAGGAGCAGTGCACCAACGATCACTGGTCAGTGGTGAGCCGAAGACTAACTGGCCAGTAGGGCATCACAACACCTGCAGCTCTGCAGGAAAAGCAACTGACATCCGGGAGGAAAGAGTGGAGTGATGACAATACAGGCTTGCATTGTGGCTGTGTCATAATGGGCTCCAGGAAGTATTGATCCTATCTCCCCCATTGGTGAAACGGCAAGAAACACAATGGAGAAATGTGATGGAGTTGGGCTGGGGCAACACTGTGCAAAAGACGGCTCTGAATGCCACCTCTGGTATGTGTACCATAGGTTCACCATCACTGTTATATACTGTTGTTGCTCTCTAGCCCCATCTAGTGGCTGGAGAGATAAATATGACCCAAGTATATTGTTTGAAGCTAATCCCACCCATTTACCCACCAGCCACAAGTGCATGCTGGGAAGCCAGACTCCATTTCCTTTAGCATTTGGAGAAGTCAGAAGCACGTGGTCATCCAAGGACAAACCCACATCCACACAGAGCATTGCTGGTGAGATTTAAATTGCTTGTATTTATTAATTGTTATGGTCAGCAGAAACCCAATGTTGTCTATCTTGTATTTGGTTCTCATTGTATGTATCCCTATTTTTCCAGTTTCATCATATCCTGTTCTTTCAATAAAGAATTCAGATCTATGGAGATAGTCTGTTTTATTGGAGGATAGGTGGGTTTAGCTGCATGTCAAGCTGCACACAGACTAATGTGTAGTGGAGACAGAACAGGTTGATTTGTACTAAAAACATCTTTCAAAACCCAAAATGGAAAGATTGAGGCCAAAGATTGCTTCTCAGTTTCTCTCTAGAAACTTCTAGAAACTCTCTAGAAGCAAAATCTACAATCTATCAGATTTTTAACAGATTATTCATAAAATATATTGATGTATTTTGTTTTATTTTTAGTAGAATATTTATGAAAAGATATTTAATGATATATTTGGAATGGTATGGAGAGGTGAAAGAGGAAAACAGCATTTTTTTGTGGAGATGGGAGGAGAAAAGTAATTGCCAACTGGAGAGAAAAGTATAATTCATTACTTACATAATTTATAACCAAAGGCGTCTGAGGGGGAGGGGACACAAGTGAAGAAATTCATATTGCGAAATCATGATGCATATTTTGTTTCTTTTCATTATCAGAATTTGTAGCAGATGGACAGTTTTATATCCTATCCTTCAAGACATATATATATATATATTAGAATAGATGACAAAATAATAAAAACATCAAACCTCTATCAATAACATAAAACAATAATACTGGTAAGAAAATTAGAATCAAAAGCTGGTGGTTAAGGAAAAAAGAGGTAGAGCCATGGACTGTAACCACGGAACTAAGGAGAAGAAGTAATGAATTATATAAAGAATGGAAAAACAAAAGCAATACCTGTGCACACACATATGCTATGATATATTGTGGGAAGCCACAGTGTGTAAGTGTAAAAAAACTGAATTTAAGACAATCACTCACAAAAAAGAATAAACAAGGGAGGAAGAGAAAAAGTGTTGCATGCTGTGGTTTCTTTACCATTATTTCTTTTATCTGTGTTTATGTTCTCATACATGTATACTATACCAGTGATAGCTAACCTTTTTGTTGTTGCGTACCAAAAGTGTGTGTGCGCCCACACACACATGTGCCTGCACCCATAATGCAATGCATGCACGACCTTCCTGTGCTCCTGGTTGCTTGTGGTGCTGTGGTTGTGAAGCGAGGCAGGGGGTCCAGCTGCCCCACGTATCCCGCACCGGCTTACCTCAGAGCAACCACAGCCAGGCCATCCATGCCATGACACTTGCCTCACCTTGTGGTGTTGGCTGGGGATCAGCCAACAGGGAGCCGCAGCAGAGGGCCAAAACAGCCACATTTGGCTCCAGAGCCTTGGGTTGCTGACTCCTGCTTTATGCCAACAACTAAAGGGTACATGGAAATGTGTGTTTCTGTCAATTTACAGCAGTAAATTGTAATGTGGGAAGTAAGATAGTATAAATTAAACAAAATTGGCTAATCTATATTCTAATATATCAATAATGGCAATGATACTCCTGGATATCATTGGCTGAATTTCTCTAAATAGAGGAGCAAGAGAGTCAAAATTAGAACAATAAATAGACTAGAACAGGGCTGTTAAACTCATGGCCCGCAGGCCAGATGCATCATGTGCTGGCCACACCCACGCCCGGTTTAGTGAAGGGGAAAAAAAGTCATGATACATCATATGACAACAGCATGATGATGCGAGTTGGACATCTCTGGATTAGAAGGAAGGATGAGATAGGGAGAATAATTAGAAGGTGAACTAAGAAACTGGGAAACACAGATGCTTGTATAGGGATTAGAAATAAGTGAAACTTTTAGCCTTTAAAACACCTGAGACCCTTTCCATAATTACTGAATGTGGAAGATCAAATATGCAGTTATATTTTTGCATCATATTAACCCTGACAGATATTTATACATAGGCCTGAAAAAAACTATTTGCTTAACTTTATTCACCTAAGTATACTGAAGAAGGCACAATAGTTTTATGTCATTCTGGTTGAAATTATTAAAACCTCTATTGTAATGTGATCTCTGGAAGGCTATAATTTACTTGAGTAATAAGATACTTTACAGTGACCTTATATGTTTACTTATTGTAATCTACATCTTATTTACTAATAAGCTATTTGCTGTAATATACTCAAAGACAACTTAATGAGGATAACTCAGCCATATGGGAGGCAGAATTACAATACTCAGTATAAATTAAGAAGGCTTCTTAACTAACTGAACTTGCTAAAATATCCTATGTAAAATCTGGGTCCCACAGCAGCTATTCGATCCATGGAAGCACAGCTGTCTAAACTTTATTGGTGTTAAATGTCATGCTTGCACACAAATTGGATGTCTGTAAAACCCAAAGGTACATCTTGGTCTGTTAGTGCTATCGTATACAATCACTTTCTCCAATAAGATGTGAAAATTGAAATGGAAAATGTCAACAAACTCTGGCCACAGCAAGGGCTGGGACATACCCACTGACAAGCCACAGTGACAAAAATTTACTTTGAGTTGTAATTAGTGACACTGTCATTTTCGTTTGCTGCTGCCAATTAATTTAGTCTGTCAAACAGAAAAACAGCAACATTCACATGATAATTTATATATGGGGAGATGAGCTAGCAAAGCTGTAGCTACAGCCAACAGAATTCCCCTGGAGCACTTAAAAGATAAGATAAAAGGAATGGGGGGGGGGGGTAGGTGGGAAGAAAGTTAAACTGTCCTTGTTATAATTGTTAATGCTGATCGCTCAAGTAGAAGACAGGCTGATTAAAACTCCAAACGAGCCTCTGGCTCGCTTATATCTCAGAGTCCAAAATGATAGAATCAGAGGAGTTTATTCATACCATTAAACCCCAGAGAACTTAATTGAAAGAGGAGCATAGCCCGGACCTTGACAAGCGGGAGGTCACAGTAATTGCTGCCGGACATATTTAACATTAAGATAATCAGGCCATTAATTACCCTTTGGATCATTAAATCAGCCAGTTGCAAAATGAAATTTCTGCCTCTATTACTCACTTGAGAGACCACAGGGGTGGCTTTTAATTTATCAGTGAGCTTGTGATACAAAGGATCAGGCATGGGGAAGGGGGAGAGACTGCGGGTTTGCTTCAGCAGAAGCAGGAATATCAATCCGCCATGCTTGATGATTGTGGCAAATTAACTAGGTAAGATAACCTCAGTTTCTAAAGGCAGAAGCTAGAGGTATGTAAATAGATGAGGGCAGACAGGGAGATCAGAAGCTGCACACCACTTAGCAGGATAATAAAGGAAATCATCCTTGATTATCAGTGCTAATTTGGACACTGCCGGTAGCTTGTTATGTGTGTTCTGAGTAGCATTTAATTAATTCAATTGCTTGTTAATGAGGGAAGTGACATGTGGGGAGCAGATGCCACCCAATTGCAGATGGGGTCTGGTCAGCCCATCACAATAAAGTATTTTTGTTAAGGTTCTCTTCCCCCTCACCCCACATCACAATCGGGTATCAAGCATGGATGAGCATTCAGAAGGGACAGAACACTGACCTCATCAGGCAAAGATGGTAAGAAATAAAGTCCGACAACAATGGAAATATAGGTATTAATGTTCCTAGAGGTACTTACAGCTTTATGCCAGAAATTCAAGGCTAACATGACAGCATCACTGATGATCTGATTTAACAAGGCAACAGAAGATTAAATACAACAACATACATCTGAGCTACTTTGTGTTTACTAGTATGTCCCAGTTACTATGTCTATTAAAATACAGATAAGCAAGCCCACTCTTAGAAAACATTAGTTTCTGGCATGGTTTGTTCTCAAATGTTGCCCACTACTAAGTAATATCAAGGAGGGCTTCAGTCTACAGGTCTGGATAAATAAAGATATAACTTATCTCCATCAACAATAGCATTTTATTCATGTATGGAGTCTTCAATAGCAGACTGATAGTACTTCCTTACCTGATTACTGGAATGAAGGCTGGACTGCCTATATATGAAGGCAGACTTTTTTCAGCTTAACATTCTCCCAAACCTTTTGGATTTTTTGGATAACATTTGAACCTTAGAGGAAGCATTGATTGAAGGATTAAATTTGTGTCCTGCCCATCTTGTCTAGAGATGGCATGTCATAGAAATTATCACAAAATGACTGCAAAAAACCACTCACAAAATAGTTGATGTAATACATGAACCGAGTTATCAAAATAGAGAAAACTGGGGAGGCTAAAAGAAAGTATTTAGCTCCAAAAACTGAATGTAAGTCATACCCTACCAAAGTACACAACTTGAATCCATGATTTTTCTCTCTCATCATTACAATACATTTCATTTCACATTCCAGTCATCCATTTCTTTACTTTTACTTTCCTTACTGTGAATACTATACAGTATCTTATTTGTGAATGTGATTATTTAACTGACAGCTCATATTAATTAATTAATTCATTTATTCATTCATTCATCCATTCATTATCTATAGCCATTCACCTCAGTCAATGACTAGGCAGTTTACAATTCAAAAACTATATTACATAAACTATATACATCCACGGTACCAGTCTGTGGATCTTTTGTACTGGGCCGCAAAGAATGAAAGATGAAAGTAGGGCCTACTTTGCTTGGGTGCCGCCATCTTGTTTCGACTACCTGGTCCTCTGAGGAGGAGCAAATCAGGACCTCTGTCAAAGAGTTAACTACTATCGAAACCCACTCACGTGTTCTCCTTAGCACAGCCTTAATTAGCCAGAAGGGCATGAATCTGACATACAAAGTGGCTGAACTATTGCCTGAGAGTGTCTTGTCTACATCTTCAGGTTCAATGGGCTCTTGCCACTGTCAGAACTGCCATCTTATACCGAGTTTGCATTTGCTAGATGCCACTCTTCCATGGACATTGGAGAGGGAGCCAGATACAAGGGAAAGTAACTACTCTTGGTGCCTTCCCAAAACACCATCTCAAGGTCAAAGCCCTAGGAATGAAATGTAATGGTTAAAGCACTACTCATGTGGAGATACTTCCTAGAGGGCAGCAAAACTCCCTTCAAAGTATGGATAGACCATAAGAAGTTAAGAGGCTCTAAAGATATACACTTCCCCCCACCCCAGTATGAACAAGTGAGGTGAGCATAATACTTCAACTGATTCAACTTCTCTTTACAATGGCTGCCAGGGAGAAAGAATTCCCTAGCCAACACACTCTCCAGACTACCCCAATACAGTAGTACTAGGGAGGATGTGGTTAACTCCATCATCCCATTCACTCAGATAGCAGCACCAGCACAAGGCAAACCAAAAACCCTGATAGTCAAGAATCTCAGCAAATCCATGAAAACGACTCTGGAGGGTGATGACTGGTTCACTCAACATAAGCAAGATGTCTCTGTACAAGACGGTTTAGCCTGGATTGGGTCCAAAATTTATGTGCCCACAATCCAAAGAACTGTAATCCTGCAACAAACTCCAAGAATGGGGGGCATTTCGGCTTTGCCACGACTTTGCACCTTGTGAGACAACAGTTCTGATAGCCAAGCATGAAAAGGGACATAGAAGGACCCATCACCAGCTGCCCAGTTTGTACATTGGTGAAAGGGCATCCTCATAGCCGTGGCTAATACAACAACTCCTTGGAAGGAGATATCCATGGACTTTATCGTTTAACTGTCACAAAGTTCAGGAAAAACTGTAATATGGATTGTCACTAATCTATTCTCCAAACAGGTGCACTTTATAGCATACCCCAAGATCCCATCCACACAAACTCTAATTGAACGATTTGTGCAGCACATTTATTGCCTTCATGGGGCTCCTGAAAAGATAATCTCTGATAGAGGAGGACAGTTTACTTCTCAATTTTGGCAAGAGTTCCTAAAGCTCTTGCGGACTTCTCAAGGATTCAGTTCCTCACATCACCCCAGACTAATAGAATCTGTGAATGTTATAATGAGTTATTAGGACAATATCTCTGTTGATACATTAACTACCAGCAGGACAATTGGTTGGACCTGCTCCCCTTCGCTGAAGTGTCAAACAATAATTCCATACACAGTAGCACCGGTTTCATGCCATTCTGCGTAGTCATGGGACAGGACTTTGTTTTTATGCTGGGATGTCCCCAATAGTCACCCCAATGCACATGGCTGGTTATTTGCAAAGCACTAGACAATGCAAGGGACACTTATAAAAAAATATGCTGACAAGAAGACATCTCCACAAAAGGATTGCAAGATCAGAAATGAAGTGTATCTCTCCACAAATATCTGCAATGCAGACAACCCTCGAAAAAACTGGAGCTAAAATACATTGGACCTTTCCTCATAACTAGAGTTATCAACCCAATACTGTAATTAAAACTATCCAAATCCCTCTGAAAAATCCACCCAAATAGTTACTAAAACAATATATTGAAATATAATTTGGCTATAAGGGACTATCAAGGGGGAGGAACTGGTCAAGGGAAGTTAACTGGGGAAATCTGGTGTGTGAATTACAGTTGCTATACTGTAATCCTCTTGACTTTTAGTAAAAGTACATCTTTCACTACAAACGTAGATGGGGGTCTTTCTTTGCTAAGGGACCAAGTCAGGGCAGGGCTGGCACTCACATCACATTTCAAGACAGAGCCCCCCACTACTGTCATTGACTCTATTTTGGAATTTGTGAGAGCTTCATCACTTGAGACTTTCAAGAAGAGATTGGAATGCCATCTGTCAGAAATGGTGTAGGGTCTCCTGCTTGGTCGGGGGGGAGGTTGGACTAGATGACCTACAAGGTCCCTTCCAACTCTGTTAATCTGTAATACTATAAGGCTCAAGTCCAACATAGATCAAATGCAACCATACAACCACCAAGGCTTCAATCAGACAAACTAACAGATTTTCTGAAATAATTTGTATGTTCCTCTGGAACCCAACTGGGCCCATCAGTCACCTAGAGTGGGTCAATCCAATAGGCTTGGCTTCTCTGTGGTGGGAGGTGGGACATGAGAATTTGAGGCTCACCAGTGAGAGTGGTCTGTCCATAGCAGGAGAGAAATCAAATCTCCCTCAAATACAGAACATGCTGTCTTTACTCCAACAGAAAAACCAGATCTAGTGTATTATCACTGCTATAAGAGTTGGGCTCTGCATAATTTGGGCCAGGCCGATGGCTGCCATTGCGACCACAAACTTCTCAGCTATCTCTAAGCCTGTACCCAGGTATGGCAGATTGCAATCCCCAGGAGTCCAGGGAGTGCCACAGCCAGCCCAGCCATGGAATCAAGATGCCCAGGCAAGGAGGTTACTAGTAGCAAATAGTCTGGTATAATAGCAACGGTTCTAACAGACCTCTCCTTGTGACCAACTTAAGAAATAGTCTCTCATATCTGGCAATCTGTGGAGTAAGGACCCTGGATACCTCTCAGGTATCTTGGATGATCATAGCTCCCTACTTCCTGTACTCTGCGGTCTTAGTTGGTGTCAAATCTGGAAATTGACTGGGCAGATCTAAGTGAGCAGGATCCCTGCCCTCTTGTTCCAGCCAAGTCTTAGTAATGCACACTAGATCAGCCTTTTTCTCAACAATTAAGTTGTGGATTAAGGTGCATTATTACAGACTGATCTAGGATCACTATATATATATATATGCTATGGTGTTCCTTATATTATAGAGTGCCAGGATCTGACTGACTTTTCATGAGTCTTAGAAGCCAGGCAGGTTGGACTTTGTTAAGCTTTGTATGGGAAACCAAAGATTACATTATTCCATGGAGTCTGCTACAATTATTATTACTATTGTTATATTAATTTAAATTAATTGACTGCCCTACTCCAATGGGCTCTGGGTGGTGTACAAAACTGGGGGGAAATGTAAAAACAGATAAAAAAACATTAAATCAGATGGACAACATTTGGACCTTATTTTTCCAATATTGAGAAAGATGATTAAAAGACATTGTATCCTTGAATCAAAAGTAGATAGTCCTTGATTTACAACCATTCATTTAGTCACCATTTGAAGTTACAGTGGCACTGAAAAAAGTGACTTATGGTCATTTTTCACACTTATGACCATAGCAGCATCCCTGTGGTCACTTGATTAAAATTTGGATACCAGTTTGGCTTTCAACAATGGAAGCACTGATTCACCCAAACATTATTAATATGGAAAATATCATTAGCTATTCTGAATGGAAAGGGGAAGCTCAACATTAAACAAGAACTGAGTGATCAAGGGATCAACATGGCATGGTATTTACAAGTGCAGACACATTCTAGATATGAGAAAGATGTTAAATTATATGGTTGCTACAAAGAATTAACAGAACTAGATAAGATATTAACAGGAACGGAAGAAAGATTGATAAAGAAACTGTACAGCTACTTATTGGGCATTAAACTGGAAGATGAACAAGTGAAGAAGACAATGATAGCATGGACAAAAAAAATTGGTTACACAATAGAACTAGATAAATGGCAGAAATTGTGGGACAGGAACTACAAATTAACAATATCAACTGCATATAAAGAAAATCTGTATAATATGTTTTATAATGTAGATGGTACTTTGCACCGGTGAGGTTAGTAAAGATGTTTAAAGATAAGTCAGCCAAATGTTGGAAGTGCCATCAGATACCTGGGTCTTATCATATGTGGTAGACATGTGCAGAAGCAAAAAAATATTGGACAAAATACATACATGGCTGCAAAAGATGATAAATCAGGACATTGATTTAAAACCAGACATATTTTTGTTGGGGATTGTACTTGAAACTTATAGTAAAGGGAATGTACATTTAATTAACCATGTATTAACTACAGCTAGAATTGTATTTTCACAAAATTGGAAAAATGAAGAGATCCCCACAGAAGACAATGTGATTAGGAAAATATTATAATGTGCAGAAATGAATAGATTAATGCTTCCAATTAAGGAGAAAGAACAAACTGAATATTATATGACATTGGAAATATTTTATCAATGGTTAGAGAATAAAAATGGAAGTTAGAAACAAAAGGAGATTAGTGAAATGTAGAAATTATGTAAAGATAGAGATGTAAATAACATGATTGTTATTATTATGACCATTAAGATCATTATAGTCAATATCATTATTATATTCTTATTAGAAGATATGTTAGAAGGGAAAAATGAATAGGTTTACTATGTTCAATACTACTATTGTAAGATCAGAGAATCAATATCAATGTAATGAACACTGTTGTAAAATTTTATTGTTATTGCACAGAGATATTTGTACCCAGATGACACACTGTTCAATGGAAGATGGAATGTTTATAATTAAAAAAAATTGACACTTAGCAACTGACGTTGTCCTAAAGTCATGGGATCACCGTTTGCATTTTCTGACAAGCAAAATTAGTGGGGAAGCCAGATTCACTAACTAATGTGTTACTCACTTAATAACTGCAGTGATTCATTTAATAACTATGGCAAGAAATATTGTAAAATTGGACAAAAATTCACTTAACAACTGTCTTGCTTAGCAGTGGAAATGTTAGGCTCAATTGTGGTCATGTCAAGGACTGCTTGTATTTCAAAGTGTGGAAAATAACCCTACAGCAAAAAATATCTTAAACAGTCTTTTAGTTAAAGATGTTTTTTTCAGATTTGTCTATATTATCTACTATATGAATGCCATCTGTACAAATGTCTGTTGGATATAAATATTGAAATAATATTTTAAAATTTGCATCTTTCCTTGCAATTAAAACATATGAAGTACAATAACATCCTTTAAATTGCCTCTATATATTTTCTGTTCCTTTTTTTTTATTATGTTCCTTATGGTTTTTTTTTTTTCAATGTTTTGGTAAAAATGAAAAAAAGAAGGGAGGAAATGTAACTGTAGTATCTACCTCAAGATACTGGAGTGAAATGCTACTAGTTTTCTGCTGAAACATAATGTATACATACAATACATGAACTCAGTCAGCTTCAGAAGGGCAAACATTTATATCACAATCATGTAGATTGATCTTTTAGAAAAATACGGCATTTTACATATTGCTAAAAATACAATCATTTGTACGCAGAATGCATGAAATGACCTCAAATCATACAACTAACCTAGTTCTTGAGCCAAAAGAATAAGCACACATGTATTAAATCTTGTATCAATTCCTGTTAACTTTCCCAAAGTGCTACATATTTTATCAAGGAAACTTCTGTCTGACTGCAACTGTTCTTCAGACACCATTTCATTGCCACACCAGTCAAAATCAATTCTGTGGATACCTGATTAAACTGTATCAATAACTTGAAAAGAAAAAAAAATCTTGATTAGACCCCTAATTTGTTTAATTGTCATAACATTGATCAATTTTAATCTGTCTGACCTGCATTGCAGAAGATTTAAGGGCACATATTCCATAGACTTTAAATGTAATATTGAATATACTTGGGAAAAATGTCAGCTGTTGTATAATCCATACTAAAAGATTTTCTCTCTCCCCCCCCCCCACTTTCCTGGAAGTAATTAAAAGATGCTTTTCTTGACTAATGATCCCTTATTTAGAAATGGGAAGTCAATATTCCTCCTGCAGCAGTCAGCTTCAATTTGTCACACGGCTATGAAAGTCTGAAAGACGGTTCTTTGGGTTGTTTGGTAATTGCTGAAGCCAATTGTTGAAGCTTTTAAACCTGTCCTAATCAGAGGTCCATAGGCAACCAACCATCAGAATTCATTTGTTGCAAAGTTTTGAAACTTCCCCATCGCCTTTCATTTTAGCTATTTTACAAATTTTAAATGTTTTGCCTTTGGTGTAAAAATCCTAAATGTAAACTGTAGCTAGCTTATTATTTTTTTGGCATAGGAGATATTTGCTTAGAATTCAGATTAACTTGTATTTTTTGTTTCTTTTAGGATAATGATGATATTTTTATCTAGCCTTTTAAGTATATATTTTGGTCAACTCAAGATTGCAGAGGTATCTAATACACCTGCCTCTTATTTTCTGCATAACAACCTTGTCAGATGAGCAGGCCCAAAGTCATCAAACTGGATTTTGTGCCTAAGGGAGCCCTCAAATTCATAATCTCCTGCTTTCTAGCCTTAATCATTACACCAAATTGGCTCTGTCTGGAAATATTTACTTTTTTTGACTGCTAGGTCACAATGTTGGTTTTCATATTGCAAAAATTAATTATTTCTGAATTTTTGAAGTACTGCATTAGCTTAAATTACAAAGATGAAATAGATTCCAATGAATCATCTAAGTCTGAAGTCAAGAAAAAAATACCTAATATATATATTTATGTAGAAATCATTCATATTATTTAGAAAATATAAGTAATCATATTATTTAGTAATCAGTATGTCTCAGACGTAGTAATTTTTTCATTTCCTTTAGATTTTACATTCATGTAATTATAATTAAGTTTTATAATTTTGTGGTTATATATTTTTAGTTTGTACCATGAATGCTTTCTTTTTATACAAAATATAATGCATTACTGTAAACAACCGTGTCTTAACAGAAGGTAAAATTCAATGTAATCAAATGTTTTAAGCATAGCAAGAGGTTACTCTAGGTTTAGATACAAAATTCATTCGATAGAAATTGCTGTTCAGGTATTTTCCAAAGATGATCTTTTCTAAGATCATATATTGCTTTTTGAAATTAGATGTTAAAAATGTTTTTATAAAAGGAGCCTACCTTGTGGAGTTTGGAACAGGTTTTGCACAGCCTTGGGTATTTTCTTCCCATATGCTATTTGCTAATTCATTTCCAATGGAGGACATTACTTTGATGAGTTCAACAGGCCAATTATCCAAGTCAAGTGAACGGACACGTGATAAATGTGTACCAAGGTTTCGGTGTATCCCTGAGCATTCAATACAAATGAGAGCTCCCAAATTTAAACTTGCCCAATCGGGATCTATTGGTAAAGAAAACAAAATAAACATTTTTCTACTATCTGGACTAACTCTTATGTCCTCTTCATGAAAGTGACATACCTATTCTTTTGTTTACAATATATAGTGTAGTAAAGAATAAATGAAACAGGATTAAAGGATTTAAGACCCAAAATACATAATACTTAGCGAGTTGTTTGGATTTGTTCCAAAGTGCGGGGTGAATCTTGTTGCTGAGTCTGAGGTGAAGTGTGAGGAGATCTTTGTTGATTTGGTCTAGGAGGAATCTTTTTGTGTGAAGTTCATTTCTAATTAGGGCCAATTCTGTTCTTTTTAGGATGCGTTTGGTGGCTGCTGTGTTGGTGTGGAATTTCAGTTGGAAGCTTATGGGGATTAAATTTTGATCTCGGCATAGGAATGCGAGGTCACATAAAATGGAAGCTCTTTGGACTTCAAGTTTTTCATAAGTCCTGGTCAGATGGTGGGTTTCCTCACCATAGAGGTGCAATATTTGTTTTCTGAGGTTCTTGCGGGTATTTGTATGTGGAAATTTGGTTATTCGGGTTTTCTTCCGCGTAAGATTGGAAGTATCTAGGCAACATTTTGATGAAGTCTCATTCATCATCTTCATGCTTGTGTCTTCAGCTCTGTGTTTCTCAGAGTGATGTGAGCTTGCAGCTACTTCTTCCTTTTAACTGCTACTGGGGGTGTGACTTGATTGGGTGGGGGCTTGGCTGTGTTCTGATTGGGTGGGGGTGTGTTCTCATTGGTTGGGGGGTTGGCTGTGTTCTGATTGGCTGGAGGTGTGTTCTGTTCAGGTGGGGGCTTGGTTGTGCTCAGGTTAGCCTTAGTTGCTGGGGGATTTGAGCTGGTGAGCTGTGATCTTGCTGTTTGGCTTTGAGTTCGTGGTCCTGCTGCATCTTCATGGTGGGGGTCAGTTCGCTTCATATATGGCTCAGAGGGGTTTGAACTGGGTAGTGATGCAGCTGCAGTGCGGCTTCTGGTCCATGGTCATGTCTCATCTTCTGTGTGGGTATGAGTCTGCTTTTTACGTGGAAATGTGGTGGTGGAATCTTATGTGGCCCTCGTGGGTGTGGGTCTGGTGTCATTCTTCAGGTTAGGTACTCGTCTGTTCATGAGGGCGGGTTTCCAAATGGCTGGTTGGTGGGAGATGTCATCTCTTTTATTCATGCTGTGTGGGCGTTTTTCTATCTCTGTGGCTTCTCTGATTATTCTGTTGTTGAAGTGTTTGGTTTTGGCGATAGTTCTGGTATTTTTAAAATCAATCTCATGTCCTGTGACTTTGAGGTGTTGGACCAGGGAAGAGGTCGGTTCTTCTTTTTTGATTGAGTTCTTATGTTCTTCAATGCGTGCACTTATTCTGTTAGTTTGTCCAATGTATGTGGTGGTGCAGGTGGTGCAAGGGATTTCGTATACTCCTTGGTTTTCTAATTCGATTTTGTCTTTAGGGTTTCTTAGGATGGTGGATATTTTTCTGTTTGTGCAGAATGCTGTTTTAATGTTGTGTTTTTGGAGGATCTTGCTGATTTTGTCTGTAGTGCCTTTTGTATATGGGAGGAGGGCTTTGCTGTTCTCTTGTTCTCTGTGTTGGATTTTGGTTGGGGTTTCTTTTTGGATTAGGTGGGTGATCTTCTTTCTTTGGAATCCATTGGTTGTTAGTACATTGGTGAGGGTGCGTAGTTCGGTTTTTAGGTGTTGTTCGTCGGCTAAGCATTTTGTTCTGGAGATGAGTATTTCGGCTACAGAATTGATCTGTGCTGGGTGGTGGTGTGAGAGTGCGTGTAGATAGTGGTTTGTATGTGTTTCTTCTGGTAGATGGTGTGTCCTAGGGAGCCATTGGATTTTTTGTATACCAAGACATCTAGGAAGGGAAATTGATTGTTAGCTCCTGTTTCCATGGTGAATTGTATTTTGGGGTGTAGGCTGTTGAGGTGTGTGAGGAAATTGTTCATTTTTTCTTTCCTGTGTGGCCAGATTATGAAGGTGTCACCTACGTATCTGAGCCAGAGTTTGGGTTTGTGATCATATTTTTCTAGAGCTTATGTTTCAAAGTGTTCCATGTAGAGGTTTGCGATGACAGGTGAGAGGGGTGATCCCATGGGTGCTCCTTCTATTTGTTTGTATTTTTGTCCATTGTAGGTGAAGTATGTATTGGATAGGCAGTGGTTGGTCATATCTAGGATGTGCTGGGGGGGGCGGTTGTATTTGTTTTGGATGGCTGTCAAGGCTTCTTTTATTGGCACTTGGGTGAAGAGGGATATGACATCGAAGCTCACTAGTAGGTCGCTGGGTTGTAAGTTTTGTTTCTTTATGATCTCGATGAACTGGAATGAGTTTCTTACGTGTGAGTTGATGGATTCTGCATAGGGCTGTAGTTGTTTGGCAAGAAATTTGGCTAGGTTTTGTACAGGTGAGCCTATGGAGCTGACTATTGGTCTAAGTGGGGTTCCTTCTTTGTGTATCTTGGGGAGACCATAAAGCTTAGGGCATCTGGATGATTTCTCTCTGGGTATGATTCTTTGCTGGATTTCTTCGCTGATGGGGGAGGCTTTTATTTTGGATCTGGTGGTTTTTTTTAGGTAGGTGGTGGGGTCTGCGTTTAGCGGTTTGTATGTGGGGTCTTGGAGTAGGTTGGCTAACTTGGATTGGTAGTCAGATGTGTTAATAACCACTGTCGCGTTGCCCTTGTGTGCTGGTAGGATTATTATGCTGGTGTCTTCTTTCAGGTTAAGTAGTGCAGTTTGTTCTTCTTTGGATAAGTTGCTTTTGGGTGGTTTGCTAGTGCAGAGGATGTTGGGGATTTCGAGTCTGATTCTATTAGCATCATCAGGGTTGGTTTTGGTCAGGCTGGTTTCAACTCCGCATATGATAGCTTCTGTGGAGATGTGTTTAGGAGTGACAGCAAAGTTGAATCCTTTCGAAAGGACATTGGTTTTGGCTTCAGTGAGGATCTTGTCTGAGATGTTGTGAACTGTTTGTTTCATGTGTGGCTGTGAGGGGGGAGGAGTTTGTTTCTGGCGTTGTTGTAGTTTTCTGAGTTTGCTGGTATGTGTGTTTGTCTTGAGGGTGGTCTGTGTTTTGGCTCTCCAGACAGCGAGTTGTTTGGATTTGTCCCAAAGTGCGGGGTGAATCTTGTTGCTGAGTCTGAGGTGAAGTGTGAGGAGATCTTTGTTGATTTGGTCTAGGAGGAATCTTTTTGTGTGAAGTTCATTTCTAATTAGGGCCAATTCTGTTCTTTTTAGGATGCATTTGGTGGCTGCTGTGTTGGTGTGGAATTTCAATTGGAAGCTTATGGGATTAAATTTTAATCTCGGCAGTTGCATAGGAATGCGAGTTCACATAAAATGGAAGCTCTTTGGACTTCAAGTTTTTCAAAGTCCTGGTCAGATGGTGGGTTTCCTCACCATAGAGGTGCAATATTTGTTTTCTGAGGTTTTCGTGGGTATTTGCATGTGGATCTTTGGTTATTCGGGTTTTCTCCCGCGTAAAATTGGAAGTATCTAGGTGACGTTTCGATGAAGTCTCATTCATCATCTTCAGGCTTGTGTCTTCAGCTTTGTGCTTCTCAGAGTAATGTGAGCTTGCAGCTGCTTCTTCCTTTTAACTGCTTCTGGGGATGTGACTTGATTGGGTGGGGGCTTGGCTGTGTTCTGATTGGGTGGGGGTGTGTTCTCATTGGTTAGGGGGTTGGCTGTGTTCTGATTGATTGTAAGTTGGCTGGGTTGTAAGTTTTGTTTAACAGATAACCATTACACATAAAAACTAAACAGCCCAAAAAGTAGATTTGGTTTAAACAGCGAAATGTCAATATTTAAAAATAAATAAAAGTAAAACAAAAGAAAAAGAAAACTGTTTTGCTCATAATGAGTTTGATCCAGAAAGTTCCGCACATAGGGTTTTTTCCCCCCTCATAGAAGCCTTTGGATTTGGCAAAATGCTACTGCAAAATAGGCAATGTCTGAAAATATTAATCTTCACTCTTGTAGTTACCTATTTTCCCTGAAAGAAATGCTTCCTGAAACATTTGGAACCAATTCTTTATGCTTTTTTTCAACCTCGAAGTGCAAATGTATTCAAGAAACTGATGTTGATCACTCAGTATTTTATTGTTACCATGGCACATATCTGAATGGAGTAATACTGAGTAAAGTAATACTTGATGCTAACAGGATTAAGAATTCTTCTTAGCCCACTAAGAAAAAAAATATCAGGAAAAATACATTTTTTAAAAAAACATTATTTAAGAGTTACCAATATTTTCTCTCTTACTAGAGGTTAATAGCAGCGACAAAGAAAAAGACAACAGTGTTCCAAATCAGTACCATTAAGATTTTTAATAATCTCAAATAAAGTAACATAACGAACACAAACAAAAAAAGAAAAATAGAGCATAATAGCAAGAGGGCAGCACTGAACATGTTTTCTATGATGCAAAAAGAACACAAGCTTTAAGAAGCTCAGGATGACATTTCCTATATAAAATGGTTGTACTTACTTTGTATTTCACAATCTACACAGTGAGAATTTCCTCTGACATTTCTTATTGACTGAAGAGCCATGACCTCATTCTGACTTGTCAGTCGGGACTGTAATATTTAAAGAAATATACAAACAATAAGACCTAAAGCAAATGCAGACATAGCAGCAATTGTCTGCTGGTGATAAAAAGTTCAAACAGAAGTGGAATGATCACAGCATTTGATGCCTTTAGTTAGTGGAAAGGGACAATTCCATAGCCAACTCACTGCAACCAACTCACTATGGCCAACTTGCTGTGGGACAACTCGCCATGGGTAACTCACCACAGAACAATTTAATAATTCAATTTAATTATTTAAAATAAATAAAAATTATTTAATTTTTGTCATGCACATTTCATTCTGTCCCTCCTTTTGCATCCTTTCTTTAATGATTTTATTCCACCATTTCTTTGATATTAGTGTAACTCATGTCCTGCAGCGAGTTGTCCCATGAACAGTTGGCTGTGGCAAGTTGGCCCTGGTAAATTGTCATAGACCCTTTAGTTAGCTTCTCAGAGAGTTGATCCCTTAGCATCTTTAACTACTTCAATTCAGTATCTGATAAGAAGAGCTTGCAACTTTCACAATGTTATTGAGAGCTTAAGCTTTTCTCAAAGCATTGGACGATATAGAGAATAGGATATTAAAAATCCAACTGGAGTTATCATAGATATAGTAATTTCAACACTGAAGGATGATATTATAAATACATATATCAGACAGAGAACAACCCATTGTTATACAGAAATTCTGAAAAACTAAAATAATTTCTCCAAGTCCCATGTTTCTTTGCAGAAAAATCTGGAAAAAAATAATGCAATGGCAAGCAAATATCAGAGTAAAGCCAATGGCTTGCTTAAAAAGCCCCTCTAGTCTGGTCTGTTAATGATTCCTTCTTTGATCTGAAGATAGAATTTCTATGAAGTGAGACTTTCTCTTATATACTATATTAGGTGAATCCTAAGACTTAGTATAGAAACTCCTGGTGATGGATTTGAATCATATAATACTATATATAAATAGATATAATATGGTAGATAAATTTTCCCCATCTGTCCCATCTACCCATTTTAACAAATGTTAAATTGTTGTTACATATTCATGCTATTTTTATGACCACATCATGTAGTAGCTATTACATTTATTGTTCCTGCTAATACAGTTTAACTTTCTTTGTTTTAAATCATTTCTAAGTTGTTTTACATTACTGAATAGCAACAGCATTAGACTTATATACTGCTCCATAGCGCTTTACAGGACTCTCTGAGCAATTTACAGTGTCAGCGTATTGCCCCCAACAATCCGGAACTTCATTTTAGCGACCTCAGAAGGATGGAAGGCTGAGTTAACCTTGAGCCTCCTAGGATCGTACTCCTGGCTGTGGGCAGATTTATCCTGCAATACTGCATTCTAACCACAGTGCCACCATGGCTCTTAATGTTTTGAGTCATAACAAAGTTCTCCTAGTGAATGTATATTTTGTATAATATAAATTCCAAAGATATATACCCAAACCTAGCTGAATATATTCATGATTAAGTTCCACTGGGAAAAAACTGAACAAATTTAAGTCACATACATATAAGTAATTATATGTACTATAAGTAAAGTATTACTTTCAAAAAAAAGTGATATGACTATCTTTTCATATACCTAGACCATAAAAATAAAAGAAAGAATTGTATCAATAAAGTTCTCAGCCAATTTGATATTTTGTCAGTTATTTACTGAAGCCCAAGGACATTACCACAAAATAGGTACAATTCTAATGAGAAGCTTTTCTTCAGAATAGATGATGATGATGATAATTCTTAAGCATGCTTGTGTCGAGTTTCGAAGTGTATTCAGGCTGCTTTCACTTTTACTGCTTCACAGCTTGCCAACAGACCAGGGGAATAAGAGAGGGAGAGATTGGAATGTGAATTCCAGATGATAACAAGAAACTGTCTCATGGGAACCAAGGACATTCCAGTATTTGTTTGCCAGAGGCATGGAGGTTTTTCCATAACAAGACCTGGGCACCTAATTGGACAGTGTGACCTGCACTAATGTGGGGAGGGAAGATTCTACATTTTAATTATATTGAATTGCCAGGGAATTAGCCAGAGCTGGTTTTGCTTTCATTCTGTGCCAAAATGATGTACTTAATAAAGTTTTGACAAGTAGATTGGATTGTATCAACAGTGCTTGCTTGCTTGGGTTCGTCAGTTGGAACCTTGACAACTTGTGCTGAAATATGGACCCTGTGCAATATTACTCTGAAAATGTTAACTTTCTTAAATATAAGGTAGCGTACAATTTCTTCCTATGTGGAAATAATCATTTCCAAGAACTGAAAATTTTAAGTAGTTTTCTTTTTTCTAAAATAGTTCTAAATGCCTTTGTGCATATCTGTAAGAATTTTGAATAAATAAAAAACAATCATAATAATTTAGTCAATGGTTTCATCCCAAATGTATTCTGGAATATATAATTATAAGGAAAATGAAAAAAGAAAAGGAAGAACTTATTAAAAAAAAAACAGATAACATGTTGCACACCAGGGCAAAATACACATTAATTGGAGTTTTAGATGCTAAGAAAATGATTCCTTTATATCAGGGATGTCAAACTCATGTCACAGTGGCATCACATGATGCATCTGGACTTTTCCCCCCTTCTCTAAACTGGGTGTGGATGTGGCCAGCATGTGATGCATCCAGCCTATGGGCCAGGAGTTTGACAGCCCTACTTTATATTATTAGTGTTGAACATCTAACCTTATTTTTGCTGCTTTCACACGATTGTAGGCTGGCCAGAATCTGACTCTCTATTGCTTGGACCCAGGCATCTCTTTCTTCATATGTTGTAGCTTCAAAGTGCCATGTCTGGCCAGTAAGGGACACAATGGTAAATTCAAAATTTTCTTCTTGATCTGAAAATGAATTGAGAACTAAGTAAGAGGAAGGGAGAAGATTGATTTGATTGAATTCTCAGATTAAAGGTTTAAGTAAATTATTATTTCATAATTAGCAACTGCGCAAAAAAGATACAGCAGATCAAGGAACTTTTGTGCCATGACTCTTTCTCCAGGTTTTTTTTAAAAATAAACAGTAATCTTTAAAGATATGATCAGGAATGCCTATTTCAGGGGTCCTCAAACTTTTTAAACAGGGGACCAATCCACGATCCCTCAGACTGTTCAAGGGCCGGACTATAGGATTAAATCTCTCTCTCCCTCCCTCCCTCTCAATCTCTCTGTGTCTGCCTCTGTATATCTTTCTCTCTCTCTCTCTCTCTCTCTCTCTCTCTGTGTGTGTGTCTGTCTCTCTCTCTCTCTCTCTCTGTCGTTCTCTCTCTCTCTCTCGTTCTCTCTTTCTCTCACTGTCTCTCTTTCTCTTTCTGTCTGTGTGTATATATCTGTCTCTCACTCTGTATTTCTCTCTGTCTCTTTTTCACTGTCTTTCTCTTTCTCTCTCTTTCTCTGTGTGTGTGTGTGTCTCTGTCTCTGTCTCTCTGTGTGTGTGTGTCTCTGTCTCTCACTATATGCTGCCCGACAGACTGCAGCAGGAAATGGTGGGCAGCTATTTCTGCCCTTTGTTGGTGCTGGATGTGCCTTGGTCGATCGGAGAGATGTGCAACCTGCTGAGACACTGGCCTGACCCGTGCCACAGCCAATGCTGTTCCTGTTGCCAGGGGCGAGTGGGGCAGGGTCGCATTATGGCTCTGCATCCTAATGGGCTCCAGGAAGAGGAGGGGACCCCATCTCCCCCATGGTGAAGTGCGCTAAATTTCACTGTGCTGTGCAAGACACTGCAAGAGCAGTGGGCAGGCTATGGAGTTGGCAACAGAAGTGGCATCACCCACGGCGTGGGTTGGGCCAATATCTCAGGGCAGAGAGCAGGTCGTGCATCTTCCCGAGCAACCAAGGTGCACCCAGCATCAATCAGGGCTGGAAGAAGTGCCCCTGAGACCCAGCAAGAGATGAGGTACTGGAAAATCAGCCCCAGACACTTCTCTCTGCCACAGTGCTTCCTGGACACAGTTTACAACTACGAGCCCAAAGCAATGGGAGGCATAGGCTGCCTTGAGCACAAATGTACCGTGTTGAAGGCAGAATGCTGTTGATGTGAAAAGGCAAGTACAGGGGTGCTTCGCTCCCATACTAAGACTCCAGCCATCACCATAGCTGCTTTGGCCTGCTGCGCCACCCATCTTGCCACAACAGCGCCGTTACCTCGCTCCAGACAGTGGGGGCTGTGCTATTCCTTGCACCACTTCTTGTACCACTTTTTGCCTGTTCCGATCCCTGTCACTAGGAACGGGCTGAAATGGGGCATGCGGTGGCAAAAAACAGGGAGCACACAAGTTGAAAACGGGATGCTGTGGCCAAAAATGGGGCACGCGGAGGTGGCAATAGGTGATGGCAATCCCTGCAGCCTGAAACAAGCACAGGAGGTGGGACGCCGATCCAACCAACAATCAGCTGCTTGTGCTAATCAGGCTGTACTGAAGCTGGCCAGGCTGTTTGCTGTTTGCTTCAAGGAGGCAAATTGCTGGGAGGCAGAGGCAGATTTTTTTCCTTGTTTTCCTCCCCAAAAGTTAAGTGTATCTTATACTTCAGAGCATCTTATACTCTGAAAAATACAGTAATTAGTTAAGATGGATTTTTATAAGCTTGGTATATGTATTGAAAGAAAACTCTAAGATAGTTTTGTATTTATAAAATGAAATGTAAATGTATGTTTCTGTCCTTGTTTGTGACATTGAATAATTCCCAAACTTTGTAAAATGTTATTGATCAAATTTGAAAATACAGATTAGATACAGATATAGTTTAACAGAGTTGAAAGGGATCATCTGGTGTTGGCAATCCGCGGCTCCAGAGCCACATGAGGCTCTTTTACCCTTCTGCTGCAGCTCCCTGTGGCCCTGTCACGGCAGACTGTTGCCCTGTCACAGCGGTGGTGATGGGGGAGCATTAGTGCGGGAGTGAAGAGCCCCTGTATTTACCTTTGCACGGAAACAGAATTCTGCTTTTGTTGCACATTTGCTGTTGCCGCCAGCAAAGAGGGCTGGGAGAGAATGGTGGGGGTGGATCTTATGGGGCGGGACCATCCCCCAAGCCTGACCTTTCTCCTCCCTCATTGGCAGACCACGAGAAAGAATGGGTAGCATGGGGAAGCTCTCCCCTCTCCCAGCTGAGTGCTGAGCACAAAAGGCCAGCGGGGGGAGCCCGTTGGCGAGTCAGATGGTGGAGAGGCCTGGCCCAGCTCTTGCAGCTGTCCTGCTGTTCGACACCTCCAACATGAGCTGCTGCCTTTGAAATGCACCATGCCTTTGAGGAAGCCAGGCAGCAATGGCTGGGGCTGGGGCTGGGGGGGGGGGGGTACTGGAGGCATCAGGGCTGCTTTCCCCCCTCTTCAGCAAGCCAGGCCTGGAGGAGTGCAGAGAGCCTAACCCTAACCCTTTCGGGGGGGGGGGATGTGACCTCTTCTTAAATCTGGATGATTTCCTTTGGATATCTTGTGAGGTGAGTGAGACCAGCTGGTATCTTTAAGTGGTGCAAATGGATCTAAGGATTGCTTTTCCTGGGTGTGCTTTTTCTGGAGAGCTTAAATAACCTCTCTGCTAAAGGGTTTCACTTTACGAGCAAGAGTTGGCTGCTTGATAGTTATCACTGCATTTTAACTGTTTTCATTCCTCAAGGTGCTCTAGCACCCTGCCTGATTTGTAACTCTGGCTTGCAGGTATTTTTAATCTAATGATTGGTATTTAGGGCAGCTTTTTGCAAGCAAAGAAGCTTTTTGTATTTTTGTACAGCTAATCCTTGACTTACAACAGTTCATTTAGTGACCATTCAAAGTTACAATGGCACTGAAAAAAGTGACTTATGACCATTTTTCACACTTATGACCATTTTTCACACTTATGACCATTGCAGAATCCCCACTGTCATGAGAGGCCAGGCGAGGAGAAACACCCTTGACGTGAGTGACGTTGAGTTAGCCACGCCCACCCAGTCACATGACCGCCAAGCCATACCCACCAATTATATCATGCTCACAGAACCATTGTTAAAAAATTTGAATCCCACCCCTGTTGTAGACTAATGTAAATATAAATCTGTATCTGATATAGTGCTGAAGGCTATTAACGTATTTGAATTCTCCTTCTTAAGGTAACTTTTTGGGGGGAGAGGGGTGTTTGTTCAGCTACTACATTTCCAGGTCTTTTATTAAAGCAAAATGATGTTCATTGCTGTCTATCATCAATTTTATGTTAAATTATACATTTTTTATTGTATGAAAGTGGCAATCATATCTAAAAGGATGAAAACTTTAATTAAATCCATTAGCCAGCATCACTGTAGCATTTCATAGAATCCAATAGCATTCCAATAAAATATCACTTTCTTTCTCCAAAAGCTCTCTTGAAAAACACAGTTTCAAATCTTTTCCCGAATGGCAAAGAGGACCAGGATTTCCCAAATCTGGAGGTCAAGCAGGTACAGAACAAGGGAGTCATAAGTAACTTCCCCAAATGTGGGAACCCATAGATTCTCCTTGGAGCAGATGGGATAGTCTGAACTGAGCTATAAATGGTTAATGGGTAATCAGCAGCTCCTGAACCAGGTACAAAAGCAAATGGGCATCAGTGCAGAATCTGCAGTATCAGGGTTACTTTACTATATGATCTTCATTGAGCAGCAAACAGATATCCATTCTGTACCAAGTCATATTTAAGAGCAGCGCCACGTAAACCAAATTTCATGTGGTTTAATCATAAAAAAAATCATTTCTCTCTCTCTCTCTCTCTGCCTGGAAGAAGCAGGAGTTAATTATCAAGTTACATAAAGCTTCATATTTCCATTTTAAAAAAATAACTATCATATATACTTACGGAGGAGCTAAGAATTTTAGGTTCCAAAATACACATAGCTTTTCCACTAATGGGCTTCCCTGAGAATACATACGATAATATTTTTTACAAAATAAGAGTCTATACTCACACATAAGCCTATTCATGGATAAGTCAACCTTTGGATTTTTCAGGAAAATACTATGAACAATGTGCCATCCACAGATAAGCCAATTACAAAAATAAAATAAAAATATATACAGATAGTCCTCAACTTACGATTACAATTGAGCCCAAAATTTATGTTGCTAAGTAAGCCATTTGATAAGTGCGTTTTGCCCATTTTATGACTTTTCTTGCCACTTTTGTTAAGTGAATCATTGCAATTGTGAAGTAACATGGTTGGGTTGTTAAGTGGACCTGTTTTCCCCATTGACTTTGCTTGTCAGAAAGTCACAAAAGCTTGTCACATGACCCCAGACACTGCAACTGTCACAAATACAAAGCAGTTGCCAAGCATCTGAATTTTGATCATGTGACCATGGGGATGCTGCAATGGTCATAAGTGTATTCAATAATATGGTAATAACCATCTGATTGCCCTGCCATCATTAAAAGGAGAAAATAAATCTACAAATAGAGTTTATAATGTAAAAGCACGTAAGTAATTGTTCTGATTTCTTCCATACTACAAGAGTACAAGTATACATCTAGAACATAAGTTTCTCCTATGTTAATTACTGTCTTTTTGAATTTTTTTCTTTACTGGTTTTTGGTTGTAATAATGCTGTATTCAATTCATTAAAAAGAGAGGGTTTGGGTTTGTTTTTAATGAGGAACCATTACATCTTCCAAGGACATATAGAGACTGGTAGCAAAAAAAAGCTTTGATGAGCTTTTCATACTATTAAAAAAGAGTATTTGTTATTTCTCATTTTTTAGAAAATACTTATGTTTTGGTCTATATTGTTCATAATCATAGGGTAATTTGTTTATTTTCTAGGGAGAGGAGTGGCTCTCAACAGTCCAGCTTTTTCAAACAGTTTCACATTCTTCCCTCCTAAGCTTGAGGGATTTCTCAAATCAGAAAACAGAAGTCTGTCCAAAATCAAAGTCACTGTATTGTAATGACTATACTGGCTTTTGTTCACAAGCAGACAGTATATATTACTCATATTGTTATTACCAGTGTTAATGTTGCTTCTTACAAGACTGCAGATTATATTCAAGGATGAATACAACTTTTAACTGAAGTTCATGTAATTTTTTAGTAGTAAAAATGTATGACATTTGTACAGCTTATAAAGAGTGTTCAAGAATAAAAATTTTACACATAAAAATGTCAGAGGTTATAGCTTCCCAAAAATACAAACTATAAATTATGTGTGTGTTGTATATACGTCTATATAATAGCTTCCACAGTGAATATAAAGTTTGGAGCCACTAATTCATCTTTTGAATCCTGTAGAATTTTGAATTTAATCCTTGGCCTTTTAATCCTTGGCCTTGTTGTTCATCACTTATTTATTTCAATTACTGGTAATCTAAAATCAGGACGAATCTGGTAGCAGAGTTTTAGATTTAAAAAAGGTATAAACTTTTATGAATTACAATTCACTTCTTCAGAGATATGCTAGCACTAGCAAAATTGGCTTATAAAAATAACAATGGTATGCATCTTTCTTAACCTGGGCTTTGCAGATTCAGTTAAAATGATCATAAACAATCATTGTAGCTGAAAAGACTCTGAGATTAGTTTAAGCCAACAGTTGTTAAATACAGGCTCTTGTGGCAAAAGGGCACATCCAAATTTAAGCTATGCATATGTATTAGGGACATAGCAGCAAATTCTTAAAATTTGGTTTGTAGGTTTTCAGTTGGATTTCATTCTAAAACATCTTAAAACCATAGAACACCTGGGCGATTGGTTCTGCTTTAAAGAATAGATTACTCCTACTCTTGAATGGATGAAATTTAATATAACCTTTGCATTCCTGTTGGCCCTTTCAATAGTTGACCTAATTTGTTCCCTCTGGAATTCAAAAGTATGGAAAGTCAGTCCAAGGTATTTAAAGGATTTGCGTCTACTATAAGACTTGACCTATTAATTTTCTATTTATTTGCCAAGAATGCATTTTGCCAACCATTTTGGAACTAAGAGTTTTCTTTTTTCTTTTTGCATTAGATTGGTAAGACTGTGTGACCAATCTGTCTGTGACCAAAGAAAAACCACAAATAAAGAATGACTGCCTGTCCATCTGGGACAGGGGTGGGATGCTACCGGTTCTGTCCGGTTCTATAGAACCAGTAGCTCTGAAGAGCAGCAGACATCGAACTGGTTCGGTGTTTACTGGTGTTTGGCCCACCCACCTGCCCGGGCTCTTACCTGTCCTTTATTTCCTGCTTTTTCAACCTCGGCTGCTTTGCGCGGCACGGCTGAGGTTGCAAAGCAGGAAAAAAGAAGCTTTTCAAATGCTGCGACCCGCGCACCTGTCTGGTTTCACCTGTTCGGGTGGCACAGCTGATGTTTTTGTCACACACGCCGCAGCATGTAGTCATCAGACCGGTAGTACACCGGTTGAATCCTACACCTGGTCTGGGACATAAAATTTAAAAGTGGAGCTATGGAATTCATAGAAATGTTAAAAAGAATGGAAGACAAAGTGCAACCTTGTTTTATCCCTTTGTGTAATGGGACTATCGCAGAAAAAACAACTATGTCTTCTGAATCTAACCTGCATGAAGGTATCTTAATTAGAAATACCAATCTCCAAATAGATGAGTAGACCAGTTTCAGTCACATCAGACAACAACCAAAGTAACACAAAGAGTGCCTTAAAAGGAGCAAATGAAATATTCTGTAAAAACAATTCATTTAAAGAATAATAAGTACAAGAAGAATTCTGCAGGAAAAAATGAATCTCATCTATTAGGCGTAGGTGATGGACAACCCATTTTAGGAACGAATAAGAATTTAGAAGAATGCAATTATTGAATGTGTCAGAGATGAAGGAAATATAACAACACGTATTCAGAAATAGATAGGAAGTTACAAGATTTGGCAACAAGAAGACAAGCAGTAGAAACTGCCAGTAGGGATGAAGGACACGTAGAACTTCAGCAAGATATAACTGCACAAGGACAAAATGACATGTAAGCTCAGGTGAAGCACAACTCCACAGACAAACAGACATGTAAACCAAAAGCAAGGAAGAATTCCAAAAAAGGTAAGAGCTTTGTCAAATGTTACATTCCTATTTCTGGAAATTAATTGTATAAAAGACCATGCTTTGCTATTGTTTCAGAGTCTTAAGCTTCCAAATTGCAATTGGACCCTTTTGCTGAAGCATTTCAATAAAAGTTTTGCAAAAGTCTATCTCTCATGTCTGGCTCTGATTGGCTTCTGTGCCAGGCTGAGCCAATTTTTGGACAAGATAAGCAACTCCTATTTGTTCTTATTCATTTCAGGCTTTTCTGTAAATGCATTCTGAAATATATCAACAAATGATTAAAAGAATATAGCTTTTTTATTTGAAAGCAACAACCAATTCAACAATGGAAAACTAACCAAGATAATAGTAGAAACTGTCTCTTAATAAATGGCTATAAAAATCACTTTAGTTTCTGCATTTTATTACTGATGTAAGGAATAAAGCAAATAATTGTGCAAAAAAACCCAAACCAACGACTACCAGTGGAATATAAATAACCAAAGGTTAATGATCAGGATGTATTTGTAGATACTTCTTTGCAGAGATAGCCTTTAATTAAAAATTTACAGGAAATTTATGCTGTCTTCTTTATCACTGAAACCAATCATCCAGCAAATGGTGACATTATTCCAAATAGTGACAATAATTCCAAAATCAATCAATTAGTGTAAGGGAAAGTATTTGTTATTACTTGACCCATTTTGTTTGCACTTAAGTATAAAACTATGTCTACATTATGAAATGATTATTGAATTAGGATCTATTTTGCATTCAGCTCCTTATATATCATTGTCATTTATACACTCTCAGAGATGGTGGCTAAAGATCTTTCCCTCCTTTCTTGGTTTCCAAGTATTTTTGACCTTCGACATTTGTGGAAAAAAAAATAAACAGAAGGCAGTTTATAATTGCATTGTTCAAATGAAGGTGAAGGAAAGAAATTCAGTCTGCTATTATATAAAAGCCATGAAGGCAGTCTTCACTGAAAACAGCAATATAAGTCAATTTGTGAACTTTGCCACAAAGTGACCTTTTGAAATACAACAACACACAGAATTTACAAGCAAGAGTAGCACATGCAAATGTCTTAGCTTTGTCTCGCTTTTGGATTAGAGCCTCAGAAAGCATTATGGAGAATGCTTTCTCAAAACAAATTAAGACTGTTACTTAAATGTCACAGCACACTATTGTATTTGGCTACAGATCATTACACCTGATACCAACACTTTAAAAAACTGTAATAACTTGGGAAATATTATACTGAATGCCTACATATATAAAGGAAAATAAAAAATGGTTCTTGAAATAATTTAAACATCACTACTTCACGACTAGAGGGAAAGGTCAAAATTTAAGTAAACTGAAAGGAACATGAATGGCAAAATAAAACACACCAATAGAAAGATGAAAAGAAATGAGTCTGCAAACACAACATCAGAACACACATGCTTTGGGCAAAATGTATTTTTGTCTCTATATTCAGGGAAAGGAAAAAGGCAAAGGCATGAAGATACAGCTTGGAAAGGGAGCAGTTGCCTTACAACATTATGTTGTAAGTTTTTTTTACCTTCAGTGTTGGTGCTGCTGCTGCTGTATATATTTCGCAGGCTACCAACACGATTTAGTTTCCATGCTTTGCGCTTTGCTGCATCCAGAAAGCCAAAATAGAAAAGAGAGAGAGAAAAAAAAGAATAAAAGAAAGAAAGTAATGAAAAGATGAGGCTGGGTGGGTGGGGAGAAAAGTTCAAGTAGCATATGATGTAAAATGCTTATTTGAGAAACAGCTACAGACATGTTCCCCAATCTATATTTCAAGCAGATTTATTTATGGCATATCATATATGGACTAACAATATATATTAACATTTCATCTAGATTAGTAGAACACAATAAAATATAAATGTTAAAAAGATCTATGTTCAAATACCAGAGACTAGGCCATCTGCTCCCTGAAGCACAGCATTATTTATATTTTAAGCAGAAAAAAACATTGTCCTCAAAAGTTCACAATTTCTTCTTTAAATATTTCCAAGCAGCATTTGAATGTCACTGGGAACAAAAGCCAAAAGAACAGAACCTTCCGTACATCAGAAAAAGAGAAATGTTATAAGTGTGATTAATTCACAGTTGTCAGTACCATACTATGGATCCTACTTTTACAGAATATTATATTGAATTATATAAATCGTTAATTACTTTCAGTCATAAAAACTTCAGCTCCTAGTGACAAAGTAATATGTTTAGATAATATACACAGCCTCACTTGTATTTGCCAACATTATATTTGCTTAATAATGAATTTAAACGTAACCAGATATTATCTATATGCAAATTATGCTCTTCAGGTGTATGATAGTAATATTTTTAAATGAAAATGTCACTGTATTTGGCCCTCAATTTCAGTTTTCAAAATATTTTGCCTCATGTTGCTAAGCTAATTATTATTTATTACACATTTAATCTTCCTTTGTAGAACACATGACAGGGCATAACTGCTCTCTGTAGTTTTACCAACAATGTTATTACAAATATGTTTGTATCATATACCTCATGACTGCCACAACCATTCTGGAGTACAGATTAGTTTGATTTTAGTTTAGCATGATGTATAAATAATTAGAATTCATAATCTACAGGTCACATCATAAAATAGTATATGAATCAGAGCATGGTAACCTGTTGAATAAAGAAAGAATTATATATCGCTTAATACGATGTGCAAGTCTTTCCATGTTCACATAATTCAAAGATATCCAGTTAGAATAATCTTGAGTTAGCTTTGGGTTTGCAAGCTTTTATTTTGTACATGAATTTATTTATATATTTACTTTATCAATATATATAAAGTCATTCTACTTAGCACATCCCTCAACTTCCTCCATTCCTCATAGAATCATAGGTTGTAAAGGTTAAAAGTATGTTCGGAATTATCTAGTTCAGACATGTCAAACACAAGGTTTGTGGGCCAAATCTGGCCTGCAATGTGGTTAGATCTGGCCCACGGGGCTGCCCTGGAGACAGCGAGGAGCTGACCTGATCTGCCTCAGCTCTGGCCCACCCCACTGTGGGTGCATGTGGTCTCCAGGGAAGCCCATGGGCAAGGTCTAAGGTAACTGCGTTCCAGCCTGGATGGCTACCACAAAGTTGTAGATCAGCGTGATGCCCACTTCCCTTTTATCAGGACTGCCCCTGCCACCATGTGGAAAAGCCACACTGCGAAACTGTCCCCCTCACTTCATCCCTTCCTGGAAGGAAGGAAGGAAGGAAGGAAGGAAGGAAGGAAGGAAGGAAGGAAGGAAGGAAGGAAGAGATGGGAATGAGAAGGAGGAAGGAAGGGAAAGGAGGGAGGGAGGAAGGAGATGGGAATGAAAAGGAGGGAGGCAGGAAAGGAACGAGGGAGAGAAAAGAAGGAAGGAGATGGAAATGAGAAAGAGGGATGCAGGGAAGGAGGGAGGGTAGATCGAAGGAAGGAAGAAGGGAAGGGTAGGGAAGAGAAGGGAGGAGGAAGATTGGAATGAGCGGGAGGGAGGTCTGAGGGACTTCCTACCTTAACACTTGGCCACTGGCAACCTGCTGCCCTTTCAACATCCCCTTGTCCACACTTCCTGGCCTCTCGGTGGTCTCCCATCCTATCACTGAAGATGCTTTAGTTGCAAAGCTGGGTCTCTTTGCATGGAGAGGGAGTGGGTCTCCCTCTGACCCACATACTTTACCCTCCCACACTCACCATAAGCAACCTGGCTAAGGAGAGCAAGCAAAGCAGCAGCAGTCTCGAGCAGGAAATAGGTGTAGCTTGGCATCCCCTCTGGGAAGTGGGGTTGCGCTTAGCTGCAGGATCCCAGTACCCAGCACCAAACTGTCCCCACATCGAGTTAGCTAGTGTGACTTATTCTGTCATGACCCAGCCATCCCGAGTCAGTTGCACCCAATGAGTGTTTGTTGAGCGGGCCACACCCACCCAATCACACTGGAATTTTTCCTTCATAGCAACCAAAATGCATTTCTTTGTAATTTAAACCTGTTTTCTTGTTCTGGAGCAATTCTGCTTCATCTTCTACATGACCAGCCTTTAGATATGTGAAGAAAGCTATCAGCTCTTCCTTTGTCTTTTTCAGACAAAAACCAATACCTCTAAGTATTCCTCGTATGTATTTTCTTCCAGGCTTAGAATATAGAACAGTAGGATTGGAAGGGACCTTAGAAAACTTCTAATTACTTTGATTTGTTTCTAATTATTTTTATTTGCCTCTAATTATTTTGACTATACCGCTCTGAACATTCTCCAAGTTGTCAATGTCCTTCCTAAAATGTGTGCCAAGAACTATACATAATATTCTGGGTTTGGGCTAATCAGTAATGACAATTTCATCCTTCAGTGAGACCTTTTGCTTTCATTTTAAATAAATTGAAGATTTTTATCAGAAATAAACCAGGACAAATTTTAACTATACTAACAAATTGCTGAAATAAGTAAATCACAGCTGATGAAGACATTGCCTTCAGCTAACTACAACTGAAAACTACTAGGATGATCTAAAACAGAAATCTATGAATATGAACTCTTCCTCTTAGTGATGTTTGGAAAGTACATACATTTCAAGTTCATTGGATCTTTTTTCATAACTATAAACAAGGGTGTGGTGTTGTTTCATTTAAATAGTAAAATGCTTCAAATTAAAAAAAAACATTTTGGATTACTCTCCCATCAATCTAAACTCCCATCACTCAACTCTTTGTATATGAGTTCTTATCATTATTCTGATTCAGACTTGCAGTACTATATAACAAAGTTCAAAATGGCCATTGAGGCCATCAAGTCCTGCTCTCCTCTCTCTCAAAGGCAAAGAAACTGCAGCAGAGAGGAGACAGATCTTTGCAAGGTAAGCAAGTCTGGTGTGGCAGGATGGGAGGGGGTAAGCATGAGGTACCTCAGTGGGTCGGGAACACCCCCATGGCCTTCTCCACCTGAGATGCCTCATGTACTTAACGACCCGCACATTCTATTAGTGAATGCATGTCGAAAGCAGGGAGTGATCATATACAAGTTACATGATTCATTCTTACAAATCCTTGAGTTATAAATGAAATTGGCAAGGCTTCATTACATTTGTAACTCGAGGATTGCCTGTACACAGAAAATAATCTAAATGGGTGATAGATCAGGGTATACTGATATTTGAAGAAGGGTTTAAGATTAAAAACAAAAAAATAATTAGTAAATGAAGGATTTAGGGGTTTTTTGGTTTAATTATTATAGATTTTTTGAAAGATTTAAACTTGATAAAAAGTTTCTGTTTTTGCAGGAGTTAAATCTGAATTGGATATGAATTTATCTTCTGGAGATGACCACCTGATTGCATTTATCAAATGTTACTTAAGATGAATCTGTAAAATGAATATGTTAAAGATTGTATGAAAAATGGAAAATATGTGATTACAATATAATGCTGGATCAATGGGAGAATATATTGACCATGGGTTGAAATTCACTTTGAGTTACAGTTTGAAATAATTTTTTAATAAAATGATATACCATTGGTATTTGACTCCAAATAAGTGACAAAAATCTATAGAAGGATCTTCAGCAAATGTTGGAAATGTAACCAAAATCTAGTACATTTTATCACATGTGGTTGTTCTGTAAGTATGCTAAATTCTATTGGACAAATAATAATGAAATCTGAAGCTTGTTTTCTTGATATTATGGACAAACCAATCGAAAAACATTTTGGGACATGGTGACTACTGTGAGGATTGCATATGTTAAGCATTGGAAAGAAAAGTGAATTGACTGAATTAGCAGAAATGACAAAATTAATTGCTTTGATTAGAGACAATGGATTAGACAAGTTTATAAGAGATTGGAAGCCACTTGTGGACTTTCTGTGTGTTAAAAACAATGACAGATAGTTAACAGAAGGATTTGAGGATTAGTTTTACCCTTGGGATAACCTGTTGACTGATTTATTTACATATTTACATATATATTGTGAACAGATGTTGGGTCAATTCCATTATTAGACAAATAGATTTTCACATTTGCTTATATAATATAGCATTAGTCTATATTAGGGCTGGCCCACCCTAACAGTCCTGCCTCCCTGTGAGGGATACAACTCTAGAGAAACTCATTTGTACCAGACAATTATCACCACTTATACCTAGCTGCTGTCACTTCTCCAGAGTCCATGAATAGCTAAGGAGGGCATTGGTCTAATGTAGGGCCCCCAAACCCAAGTCTGTGGATAGGTACTGGTCTGTGGATTGGTACTGGTACACGGCACATTGGAAACAGGGCCACACAACCAGTAGGTGAGAGCACAAAGCATCATTTCTGTGGGATTAGGCTGAGCATGCAAACCCATCTCCTCCACTTCCTGCTGCTGCCGTGGTGATCTGTGCACCCACAGGTCTAATGAACTGTCATGCTTCAGCATATAACTTTTATATACTGTTGTTGCACTCTAGCCCCCTCTAGTGGTCAGAGAGACAAAATAACAAGTATATTGTTTGAAGCTGACCCAATCCATTTTACCCATCAGGCCGCACTCTCAAATCAAGTGTACGCTGGGAAGTCAGACTCTATTTCCTTTAGCGTTTGAAGAAGGCAGAAGCACAAGAAGAATCCACCTTAATCTGTGACACATGGTCATCCAAGGACAAACCCACACCCCACACACAGAGCATTGCTGGTGAGATTTAAATTGCTTGTATTTATTATTTGTTATGTTCAGCAGTAACTGAACATTGTCTATCTTCCATTTAGTTATCATTGTATGTACTCCTATTTTCTCAGTTTCACCATATCCTGTTCTTTCAATAAAGCATTCAGATCTACCCACATGGTCTATTTTATTGGAAGATAGGTGGGTTTGGATGCATGTCAAACTGCACACAGACTAGCATGTAGTGAGGACAGAACATGAACTGATACTTATTATTATTTGGCTAATCAGAATATTTTGTATAGTTGGCTTATTGTTTTGCTAAGAATGCATCAGAATTTAGGATATTAAAAGATCATATAATGAAGATTTGCACTTCTTTAGAAAATGCTACTTATGTTTCAATTCCATAATTCTCTCTCCCTCTCTCTTTTCCTATTAATTGATTAGATATCACATTTCATTTATATTTTTCAATAAAAGAATCTAATATTAGTTTTCCAAATAATGCTAATCTAATATCATTGTGGACTCAATCTGGGGCTGATTTGCTATTGTAATATATGACTTCCGAATACTTATAAAATATATCTAATCAGAAGAGTTTTTAACATAATTGCTGGCAAGTGTGTGTATGAGATCTTATAACAATGCAACAGATCAATACACATAATCCTCAACTTAAAACAGTTCATTTAGTGACCGTTCAAAGTTACAACAGCACTGAAAAAAGTGATTTATGACTGTTTTGTACACTTATGACCGTTACAGCATCCCTATGGTCATGTGATTTACATTTGGATGTTTGACAACTGTTTCACATTTATGATGGTTGCAATCTTCCCAAGTCATGTGATCCCCTTTTCAACCTTCTGATAAGCAAAGTCAATGGGGAAGCTAGATTCACTTAACAACTGGGTTACTAATTTAACAACTACAGTGATTCACTTAACAAGCATGGCAAGAAAGGTTGTAAAATGGGGCAAAACTCACCTAACGCATTTCTCATTTAGCAACATAAATGTTGGGCTTAATTGTGGTCATAAGTTGAGGACTACCTGTACATAGAAGGTGAAAATGATTAAAACACTGGTACTGAAAAGCAAACAAGCATTTGAAGATTAATCTGTAATTGCCATATTTGAGGCTGAAATGCACAGAATTGTAATCACAACCTTATATCATTTGTTTCTCAAGGATGCATTCCACATTTAGTTTACTTTATTGTCATTGCACCTTGTACAATGAAATTAAATACCACCTTCAGTATACATCATACATAAAAAAATTATAAAAATAAAATAAAAACACACAACCTTCACATTCTATACAATTGATTTGAAAACCCCTGATACTGCATTAGTATTACACTATACAGTTGAATTCAATATAGTTACTCCTCTGGAATACAAACTGTTTTAAAGCCTGTTTTAAAGCCTATTTAAAGCCTTGCTTTTATTGTCCTGTACCGTCTGCCAGTTGGTAATAGTTCAAAACAAGGGTGCCCAGGATGAGATAGATCTTTAAGAATGTTTTGAACTTTCTTAAAGCAGCAGGAGTTATAAAGCTCTTCCTAGGAGAGGAGAGGGCAACCAATGATCCTCTGGGCAATGATGTTAACCCTCTGGAGAGCTTTTCTATCTGCCACTGTGCAATTAGCAAACCATACACAGGTGCAGTAAGTTAAAATACTCTCTTTAGTGCAGCGGTAGGTTACCAGCAATTTCATTCAATTGTTTTTTCCTGAGAAGTTTTTGCCTTCCTGGAGGCTCAAGGAAAGGCTTTGGAGCCTGGGAAGGGCAAAAATGCCCCCTGGCACTGTGGTGCAGGAGGCTGACTAGGCCACGCCCACCAGGCCAAACCCACCCAGCAATCAGGCAGAGAACTGGTTGCTAAATTTTTTGAAGCCTACACCCTTGAGTGTTTCCCATGCTTCTTGAGTTGTTTTCCGCTTTAGGATTTCTATTCATGGAAATTTTGCTTAGGCTCTCCGTGTATTTGTTAAAATCAGCTCTTCTAAAATTTAAGAGACTGGTTGGATTATATTCTGTTGCTTCTATTTGCATTATATTGAATCCCAGTATTATGTGGTCATCTCGCCCAAGGTTCCAACAACTTTAAGTGCCTTCTTCCCTATTAGTAAGAATTAGGTCCAGTATAGTTTTTCCTCTAGTTTCCTCCTCTACCTTTTGAATGACAAAATTGTCAGCTAAATTGGTTAGGAATCTGTTTGATCTCCCACTTGCTGCAAAATTTGTCTCCCGGTTGATATCAGGGTAGTTAAAGTCCCATTACTGCTGTGGTATATTTCCTACATACATTTGTTAATTAATTAGCAAAGAGGTAATCTATTTCTTCTGCTTGGTTGGGTGGTCTGTAGCAGCGGTCGCCAACTGGTGGGCCATGGCCCATTGGTTGGCCATGAGAAAATGTTGGTGGGCCGCAGAGAAATCTCACCCACAGAGCACCCCCCAAAGCAATTAATCCAGGCTGCGCAGAAACACAAGGCTGTGCCACCCACGTGGCCCAGGGGAAGCCACCCACTCACTTCTTACCCAGCCAACTTGCCTGCTAAATTGTTATTTTTCCTTTTTTCCGACCATCAGATGTGCTGGGAGATTTAGATTAGCTAGGAAGCAGGAAATAGTTGGATTTCTTGCTTTCTAGCTAGTCTTTAGATCTTCGGCTCTGCTTTTAAGCCCAGCTGAACCTCCCTTAGGATGGTTCTATTATTCAGTGCAGACTCAGGGCAAGCAAATTTAAGAGACTGAGCTAGCTGATGGCAGATAGATAGATCACTGGACGATTCTGTGAGTAACTCACAGCTGAAGTTCTGATAACAACATCAATTTTTAAGCCACTGGTTCATTTCTAAAAACTTTTGCTCCCTTATTGGGTGTTAGCCTTTGTTGGAAGTATGAATCTGCCTGACTGCTTTGCCTGATTTTGGGTAAAAGTTGCTCTTTTTAAATAAAAAACTCAATATTTACATACATGGTGTGTTGTGAGTTAATTTTGTGAGTTTGCTTGCTAGCATTCATGTGCATAGAGGAAATTCTTTAAGTTACATATTCTCCTTAAATACTGATCAGCAAGGGACTTGGGAATCTTTCCACAATAATGAAAGAGCAATTAACCAGGATATGAACAGTTATACCAAATAGCCCAACGTGTAGAGTGGTTCCTTTCCCCTAAGTCAGTGGCCTCCAACCTTTTGGGCATGAGGGACCGGTTCTGTGACAGAGGTTTTTCTGTGAACTGGAGGGGGCATGGTTTCATGTGCTGCCTGTATCATGTGGATGGAGCTTTGCTTGTTTGCGTGGCCCAGTTTCTGGCATGCTAGTCCACAGACTGGGGGTTGGGTTGATTTTTGATAATATTGAAATGTGGCAAAATATCTATTAATTGTCATTGCTTGAAGATCAATCAAGCTTATCTAGAATAATAATTTATATAAAAAAGAAAGGTGTTTCAAATCAGCTATATAAATGTGGGTAATCAAGTCACTAGTTATCAAGTCATTATTATCCATTAGAGAATGTATTGCACTTCAGAGTTGGAACATAATTCACACGGAAACTTTCCTGTTTGGGTAAGCAGTTAGTTTCAAATGAATTAAGCTAAATATTTGGACCAGATTCATGTGATATGAAAAAATATCTTCAATGTATACTTTGTATGATATATACTGTATGTCTCCAGTATACTTGGCAAGATGATTGTTACTCAAAGACTAAACAGCAAGATATTTTTACCATTAACATACTTAAAGATTACTGATATACAGTCACCTATAAAATAGAATTGATAGATGAGCAATAAAGGTTATGTTGAACAAGTTCAATATTTGCATATCTACAACAAATAAACTTCCTAAATGTTCTTGTTAATATGTTTACACTGTTTTAATTATTAAAAATATTCTACAAATCTTAGTAATAACAAAATTAAATTCTTCAATATGACCACTGTTATCCATTTATAACTTATCTACTTAAACAATTCTCAAATAGCTAATCAAAATAATGGAGCCATTAAGCTGTGAGTGTTACTTGCCAATTTGAATGCTAAAATGTATAGGAATTGTTTCCAGCATATGAAAAGAGCAGATTAAAAAGTAATGCTATAGTGCTCAGTATCTATTATGAAAAATAAGTTTTTTCTACCTATACTATATACCTATACCTATACCTAAATAAGGAGCAAAAATTAAACTACTGTGCATTTAAATAATATAAAATAAAATAAAATCAGCACAAACTCTCTATTCCTTTCCTGATAACTGCAGTTAAAAAAATCTACTAGCATTTGGGCTTGCCAAAGAAAGAACTTACATTCAGTATGCTACAGCATTCTTTATTAAAGTGACATTTTGTCTATTTCTTGTAATATATTGTCTACTTACCTTGATTATTCTTCAGAGGTTTATGAAGAAAATGCTTCATATTTTATTTTCCCCAGATAAATATTCATTTGTTGAACAAAAATGTTTTGTTGAGATAGTTGTTTAATCTGTTTTTTTCTATGAAATTACTTAACAAATTACTATCTTTCTAGATAATAGTCCTAGCAAAGAGGCATATTTTGTGTGAAAATGAACTGTTCAATTACAAGTAAAAATAATTTAAAAATGCAGACTAGAAAACATGGTCTAGCAGCAGAAAAATCTTCCCCATTGGCTAATACTAGCTATATATGCCTATCAGTTCCTGTGGATTTCAACCTGTAGTTTTTTAAGTTATTTGACTATATGCTTATCAGAGTGATAGTGCAGATAAAATATATTTGTTAAACCCAAAGGCTATTTTACTTTTAGAAACTTTAGAAACTTAATAAACAGGTGGTACTTTATCTGTTAAAACTGAGGGAATGGATTCTCACTTATAGCATATAAAGTTCACTGTGGAACGTTTGAGTTTTATTATAATAATTTTAGCTGTTAGTTGTTTAACAGTAACATTAATACATACAATATATTTATTATAAAAGCACTCTCACCTAATCTACTCAGGGGAATTCCGAAGTTACATATTTTAGTTATTTTTCAAGATATTTAAAATTAATTTAATGCATTGATAGTATACTTTTGTAGGCTAGCACAAGCAAACTAGTGAGATGATATTCAAACTAAGAATGCAAACATTAACTTCTCCTGTAATTTGATTACTGATGTTAAGTATTCAATGATTTATTAAACTCCCAAATCCATCCATTGTTTACAAGCAACAATTACTGTGCTAATCAGATTTTTCTTTCATATGTTTACAGCAAAGCACTGAAGATCCTTTACAAACACAGAAAGGTCTGCAACCATCTACCATGCCTTTTATTAACTTTCAATTATACTATCACATTTCAAAGGTATAGAACAGCTAAAGAAACTAATTATGACAGGAGATGTGTCTTCCAAAAGGGTTACAATTACTTCTCTATGATCACTGGACCACTATGTCAAAAAACAGAACACTAATAGTATATTGCATTTGTTTCTAAAATTATCTCTACTAACTGGACTCTTCTGACCAGTTCTTGATCTGTCTTGAACCAACATTACTGAACATACCTGCAATTTCATTATAGTGTAAAGCATTCCTTTACACATCAGGTTTTAGGGGATCACTCCAGAGATGGATTTCAGAATAAGCTGAGCTCACCCTTCATAATTTCATCATGTCCTAGGCTTATCCATGACTTTCATTAGTATTGCCTCCTATGGGGAAATGTTGAAAATCTCACTAACATCAGAAAGCTAGCATTTCTGTTTTCTGTTTTTTCCTTCTAGTCCACTCAAATACCTTGCTCTCCAATTGTTTATATTTTCTGTATCCAAGCAAGATTGGTTTTTGTGTTTGGGCTTGCAACAGGAAAATGATTCTGAGACTTAGAAGGGCATAAACTATTTTTTTCTGGAGAAGAGACTGAGCCGTGTCATTGGAAGGATGAAAAAGTACATCAGCCAAAGCCTAATGGATAGAAGATATTTTCTTCTGCCATTAAGGGAGCAAATTCAGTTGTAGTAAAGCTAGAGCTTTGGGGCTTCCATCTTTATATCCTAAATCACAGGTGTCAAACTCAATTGCATCACATGATGTCATGTGTTTTTTCACAATGTTTTTTGCCTTTGCTGGTGGGCGATTCATCTGGCCCGTGGGCTGCCAGTTTGACATCCCTGCAATTTTAGATTTAATGGTGACACTAAAAGCTGACACCATTTTGTTGTGTTCAGCATTTTAATCTTGTTTGTTAATGTACTGAAGCATATGAGATAAAGGATACATGTTGTATTCTTTATCTCATATGCTGCAATATATTAACAAACCAGATTAAAATGCTGGACACAATTTGTGGAAATTGTGTGTGGAAAGTGTTTCCCACAATTCAGTCATTTTGTGAGAAAATGGCTCGGTTTACAATCAGAATGCTTTTCAAGCCAAAGCTATTTGGGGCAGGTGTCAAAACTGTCACTCAATTAAGCAGTAAGATCTCAAAGAACAGAAGTGATATTGAGATAAATGTTATGGATTGCTGCTGAAAATTACGAATAACTGATCCAATGGATCTTGCCCATTAGAAGTTCTGATGGCCATTAAATGAAGCATTCATGTAATTGCCTCAGTTATGACCCCTGCTCTTCCTGGTTCGGTTGTTAAAATAATGCATGGGCTGCTAAACAGAGTATGTGCAGCAGGGGTGGGATTCAAATTTTTTAACAACTGGTTCTGTGGGCATGGCTTGGTGGCCATGTTAATGGCTGGGCATGGCCATCTCAATATCACTCACATCAAGGCATGCATCTCCTCGCCTGGCCTCTCATGACTGTGGGGATGCTGCAACAGTCATAAGCGTGAAAAATGGTCATGTCATTTTTTTCAGTGTCATTGTAACTTTGAATGGTCACTCCACACAAGCAAGGTACCATCAAAGGAGGGGAAAAAAACTCCAGAGAAGTTCCCAAGACAGAAAGTCTAGTCCTGCCAAGAATGTAATAAGGGTTAACAGAGAGGCAATTTCTGTAAGCAATACCAGAATGTTTCCTTCCTGCCTTCCTTACAGGATTAGGCCAGTAATTTCTTCTTTCAACCGGTTTCTCCGAACTTCTTAGAATGTTAACAACCGGTTCCAGCAAATAGGTATGAACTAGTAGAATCCCACCCCTGATGTGTCCCACCTTGATTCCAAGGCACTTTATATTCCCTTTCCCATTACTCAGGGTCCCTGCAAACCTTGGATCCCATATCCTTCTCTCATCCTGTGACACCTATGGTTCTCTTATCTTTCAAAGATCTGTGGAGCCCAGGTTAGGGAAATAGAGCAAGTCAGTCTATTCCTGCACCAAGAGGCACAATCCTGAAGGCAGCTGCCATTTTTGGAATGGCTGTTTCCAAGATGGTAATATGTCAAGGGTGTCAAACTCAATTTCACTGAGGGCTGCATCAGGATTGTGGTTGACTTTGGGGTACTGGGTTGGACATGGCCATGGTGGGCATAGCTATGGTAGGTGCTGCTGCTGCTGTTCCCACTGCTGCTGTGCTCGCTCTCCTTGGCCAGGTTGCTCATGGTGTGTGCAAGAGGGCAAAGTGGAGGCTCACTCCATCTCCTTATGAGGAGACCCAGCTTTGTAACCAAAGTGATCGGATGGGAAACCATCAGGAGAGGTCAGGAGGTGGGGACAAGTGGATGGCAAAAGTCAGCAGGGCTGCTGGTGGCCAAGTGCTAAGGCAGGATTTACCCTCACTCTCTCTTATTATAATCTTCCTTCCTTCCCTCTTTCCCTTCTTTTTCTTTCCCTCTTCATTCTTTCTTTCTTCTTCCTTCCCCTTTTTCTTTCTTTTTCCCTCCTTGCTCTTTTCCCCTTTCCTTGTCCTGTTTTCCCCACTGGAAATAGCTGTTTGCAATACACAAGGAGGGGATACTTTCCTAAGAGCCCACAATTCAAGAATACCAATGTGCACATGAGGTATCTCAGGGTATGGAAGGCTATGCAGTGGCCTAGTGATAGAACAGGCCCTCAAGGCCTCTCCAGCCCACTAAGGTACCTCATGCTTCTCCCTTTCTTCCTGCCACAAGGACTCACTTACCTTGTAAACATCTGTCTCTTTTCTTTGTTTTTTTGCCTTTGCTTTGAGGAAGGAAGAGGAGAGTTGGCTGGGAAATGCCTTTTGTGCTGAGAATGGACGCTCCTGGGTGCTATAATATCATGCAGATTCAGGCACCCATCCTTTTATGCAGAGTCAGGGACCCAGATACTTTCATTCTTGGCAGGAAAAGTGTTTGCCAGTCTCCTGTGCCTCCCTTCCACCCCAACTACTTTCCACTTAACTACTTAATAAGACCTTGTACACTTGAATGCAAATGGGGTGAGACAGAGTCAGACACAGAGAGAGAGAGAGAGAGAGAGAGAGAGAGAGAGAGAAAGAGGCAGGGGGTGCGCAGCTGGACCCCTTGCCCCACACCGGCTTACATGAGCACTCCGCCAGCCAGGCACTGAAGTGCCAGAACTGCCACCACAGTGAGACGGGGGGGGGGGGGCTCTCCAAACGTGTGGGGGGGGGGAAGTGCAATCCCTGCTTTAGTTGGGTATTCAAGCTGGTGGCAATGGGAGGGGGGAAAGAGCCAACTGAGCAGCCATTTTCCTCCTCATCCTCTTCACTCAAGCAGCACAGGCTCTGGGGAACAGCAGGGCCTCTCATTTCTCCCCTGGTGTGGCGAATTCCAGCTTCAGTCAGAGCATTCAAATTGCTGGCAGCAGCAGCCACCTAAGCAGCCATAATTGCCCCCTCCCCAACCAGCCACCCACACAGCACTACCTGACCTGCTCTCTGCCAGTTGGCGCAAGAAGCCTCAATTAGTACTTCATTCCCAACACTGGTTAGTGGCAAGGAAAGCCTGGCAAGGAATCTGCTGGAGGGAATTTTTCTGGAGCATGAATGGATGTCTCTGACAACCACACCTCCCACATCCCTCCTCCTTATATCCCAGCCAGGGAGGGGCTTGATAACATCTCCTTTTCCTGGATAGCTGGCCCTCAGTCCTGCACTGCTCTCCTCTCCACACTTTTCTGCAAACATCTGGGACAGGGCCCAGCTGTTTCTCCCCCTCTCTTAGCTCAGGCCCCAAACACAGCTGTCCCTCCACCTGAGTGTGAGTAGATGGGCCCTGCTCTGCATCTGGCTCTGAGACCTCCTGCTCTTCAGAGCTTTCGGCCAGCTCCAATGGTAACCCAGGCACCCTCTCTATCTCCTCTGACTCAACTGCCATCTCCACTGGCAGACAACGAACCATAACATCCCAGAAGAAGCTGTCACTTTTGAAATACAATTCAATACAGTGCTCCCCACAAATGGTGGCTGCCAGTGCGAACTCTATTCACTATCAGAACCTGAGCCTCAAGGCCCTCTGGGACTTTATAGAGAAGAATGTGCAGAAAGTTTTTATCTGGCCTTCGTCCTACTCCAACAGGAGTCCAATTGAGCTGCTGGTTCCTGGAGTTCCCTGGCTGAGAGTAGGACCTGCCTGCTTCAGGGTTTCCAGAAGTAGGCTTTCTTCAGAGATTCCACCCTCTGTCATGGTGGCCTGAGTTTCTCTCCATGCATCCCAGGTATCGGAGAGCAAGTGGAAAGTCTGGGGCTCAGGAGTCCAGTATTTTTGGTTAGTTTCTGGAGAGCTGGCTTGATGTCAAGGTTCCGACCAATGCCCTAATAAAAGCAGGAGCCTCAAGCAATTTAGCAAGAAAAATCCAGTTGCTTATTAGAAGCGCCATGTTGGCACTAAGTGAAGCCAGCTCTGACTTCACCCAGTTCATGCCTTGCCTCTGACCCTGTTGTCCCCTCCCCCCAAGGTGTGCAACTAGTCACATTCCCCAATGAGGCAATTTGGTGGGTCAAAGTCACTCCCTCCGGCTGTTGTGGGTCTCCGTGGAGATGGCCTTGACTCCTTGACAGCTAGGATGTGAATTCACTGAGGTGTGAATTCCACAGTGCAGCTGCAAGGCATGATTTCTTATCCCCCTGCCTATGGCAACTCAGGAGCAGGTCAGGAAAGATGACATACGTCTTATATTAGGGGAAACACAGTACACAGCTAGGTTCACAGTAAATTCTCTTGACAAATAAAAGGATCTATGTTTAACAGCCAAACACTACTGAGTAAAGTAGAACTAATCCTGAAACATATAAGCTCTTTTCAATCTCTAAAATAATGTAGCCTTTTCATCCGAACTATTGATAATATTGGGTCAAATGCTATCAAGATCAAATTTTCTTTGTTCCTTGGTTCTCCTGATAACATTGCAAAAATTGCAGCATTGAGAAAATTTTCTTTAAATAGGCTGAACTGTTTAGAAGAAAAAGAAAAGGGTCTAGAAGAAAAAGTAAAGGGTCTAGAGGAAACACTAACCACTCTGAAACTTAACCTACAAAATGAAAAACTATTGCAGAGTTTTACTGCTGGATTGTTAACTTTTATTGCCTAAATGGTAAGCTTTTATTGCCCTGAACTGCAATTATCATTCTGCCTTCTTTTGTGCATTACAAATAGTCAGTGGCTGCAATGTTTTTTTTACAATATTTTAATTTTTTAAATATTTTAACTACTTTATGGATTTTTGTGGACTACTTTGTATTATCTTTTTATGCTTTATATATATATATGTGTGTGTGTGTGTGTGTATGTGTATATATATATATTATATATGTGTGTGTGTGTATGTATGTATGTATGTATGTATGTATGTATGTATGTATAATCTTTTTATACACTTTTAAAATTTCTCCTTATTTTCAGGTTGAAGCTCTCCTTGTTCAGTTTCCATCCATTATTTCTTGTCTTGCTTTCAGGTGCTTTGATTAGATTAGATTAACAGAGTTGAAAGGGACCTTGTAGGTCATCTACTCCAACCCCACACCCAAGCAGGAGACCCTACACCATTTCTGACAAATGGCAGTCCAATCTCTTCTTGAAAGTTTCAAGTGATGAAGCTCCCACAATTTCCAAAGGCAAGTTGTTCCATTGGTTGATTGTTCTCACTGTCAGAAAATTTCTCATTTCCAGGTTAAATCTCTCCTTGTCCAGTTTCCATCCATTATTCCTCGTCTGGCCTACAGGAGCTTTAGAAAATAGCTTGACCCCTTCCTCTCTGTGGTAGCCCCTCAAATATTGGAACACTATTATCATGTCTCTCCTGAGCCTTCTCTTCACTGGACTGCTCATGCCCAGTTCCTGCAACCGTTCGTCATATGTTTTAGTCTCCAGTCCCCTAATCATCCTGGTTGTTCTTTTCTGCACACTTTCTAGAGTCTCAATATCTTTTTTATAGTGTGGTGACCAAAATTGGATGCAATACTCTAGGTGTGGTCTTACTAAGGCTTTATAGCGTGGTAATAGTATCTCACTTGATCTTGATTGTATCCCTCTGTTGATGCAAGTTAGGATTGCATTGGCTTTTTTGGCTACCACTGCACACTGCTGGCTCATATTTAGCTGGTTGTCCACTAAGACTCCAAGATCTCTCTCACAGTTACTGGTTTCACCCAATCTATATGTGTGCTTTTCTTGCCTAAGTGAAGGACTTTACTTTTCTCTACATTGAATTTCGTTTTGTTAGGTAGAGCCCAGTGTTCTAATCTGTCAAGTTCCATCTGGATCTTGAGCCTATCTTTTAGGGTGTTAGCTATTCCTGCCAGTTTAGTATCATTTGCAAATTTGGTAAGTTCCCCTTCTATACCCTCATCTAAGTCGTTTATGAAGATTGTGGAGAGTACTGGGCCTAAGATAGAACCTTGTGGCACCCCACTGCTTCCCTCCTTTCATGTAGACTTAGACCATTAAGGACTACTCAGTGAGTATGGTCTGTCAGCCAGTTGTGAATCCATCTGGAGCTGAATCTATCTACCCCACTTTTTTCTAACTTTCCAAGAAGTAGGTCTACTTTGTCAAATGCTTTGCTGAAGTCTAAGTATATTATGTCCACAGTATTTCACTGGTCTATTGATTTAGTCATTATGTTGAAAAATGAAATGATTGGTTTGGCATGATCTATTTTTAACAAACCCATGCTGGCTGTTAGTTATTATTTTACTTGTTTCTAGATGTTGGAAGATCTGTTTTTTTATTATCTTTTCCAGTATCTTCCTGGGTATTGAAGTTAGGCGGATTGGTCTGTAGTTTCCTGGGTCTGTTTTTCCCCCTTTCTTGAAGATGGGAACCACATCAGCTCTTTTCCAGCCTTCTGGTAGTTCCCTGGTGCTCCAGGATTTTTTAAAGATGTGGTGCAGTGATTCTGTGATGATGTCATACCCCTGTTGGAACTGATTCCAAGGGGGAGGCCGAGCAGATGACAGGGAATGGGAGTGCGGCTCCATTGGCTGTGAAAGAAACTGGGGAAGGGCACAGTCTGGCTGGGCAGAGCAGGGGAGAGGTAGAGTAAGGCAGAGGGAATTCAGAGGAAGATCCAGGCCCATCCTCTCTTCATCCTAGGGCATGCAGGTAGGAATGCGCCCTGATTCCCTTCAATGGCTGCAGCTGGGAACACACTGTTTAAAAAGTGAGTTTGCGCACAGCAACTTGTTGGAAACAAATCATGTATTATCTTGTTTTGTCGAGGCTTATCTGGGTTCCTGGCGTATTTCCAACTGTGTGTGTTTTGTTGGCCTTTGAAGTCTGCAATTCCTTATCCTGCCCTGTCCAGTTAATTTCAGTGTGGTTTGTGTAGATTTTTGTTTACAGTTTATATGTACTCTGTTTTCAGACTGAATTTCCTCCACTTAAAGACTGTTCTTGGGAGAGTTTTTTCTCCAGCCGAAGGTAACTGGACATTGGGGGCAAAGTTGGAGGTATTAAAGGGACTTTTCTTACTTATGTGACTGTATTGCTTTTGTGCTATGCCCCAGGTCATCACAGATGACCTCTGCCAGCTCTTTTAGAACTCTGGGGTGTATTCCGGTGATTTGTGTTCATTGAGATCAGACAGATGTTCTCTTACTATTTCTTGCTTATTTTGACTTTTATTTCTAGACTGTTTTTTACAGTTATGTTTTTGCTATAGTATCTTTTTGTGTGAAGACCGATGCAAAGAATGAGTTAAGCAGCTCTGCTTTGTCTCTGTTTCCTGTTACTTCCTTGCCATCTTCTCTCTTTAGTGGACCAACTGTTTCCTTGATTTTTTTCTTATTATTTATATGTTGGAAGAAACTTTTTTAATTATCTTTGACTTTTGTTGCAAGTCTTTGTTGATTCTGAGCCTTTGCTTTCCTGACTGTCTTTGCAGATTCTGGCTATTTTCTGATAGTCTGCCTTAGTTGTGTGTCTCTCTTTCCATTTTTGTACTTGTCCTTTTTACCTTTCATTTTGTCAGAGAGATCTTTGTGCAGCCATCCTGATTTCTTATTAGATTTCTTGTTTTTCTTTCTCAGTGGTATTGTGCTGGTCTGGGCTTTTATGATTGTACTTTTCAGAATTTTCCAAGATTCTTGAGTTGTTTTCCACTTTAGGATTTTCATCCAAGGAATCTTTCCCATGTTCTCTCTTTGGAATATAGGTTGACCCTCTCCTCTCTGTGGTAGCCCCTCAAATATTGGAACACTGTTATAATGTCTCCGCTGGTCCTTCTCTTCACTATACTAGCTATGCCCAGTTCCTGTAACCATTCATTGTATGTTTTAGCTTCCAGTCCCCTAATAATCTTTGATGCTCTTCTGTGCACTCTTTCTAGAGTCTCAATGTCTTTTCTTTATAGTGTTACAGTTCTTTCAGTCCCTGGAAAGGTGTTACGTACTGTCTAACTCAAAAGATTCTAAAACAAGATCAGACAATATATGCATGAATAATGGATTGGATTCAGACAAGGTCGCTCATGCAGTGAAAAGATCTTCTCTCTGTGAAATATCATTGAACAGTGCAAGGAATACCAAAAAAGAAAAAGCATTTGTCAATAGAGAGTCATTATGGAAGATATCGTTAACAAATGGTACCCTTAAGAGATATGTTAACATATCTAGAAACCTTTACAACAATGTTAGGTGCTATGTAAAAGCTGAAAATGACAGCGTGACTTCTTTGCGATTACTGTAGTACACCAGTATTACACCAATACTACAGTATTGTCGCCCCGATCAAGTGCGAACCAGCTGAATACCACCACTGGTGTTCCAACACTGGAGGTTTTTAAGGAGGGACAGGACAACCACTTGTCAAAAATGTATTGTCCTATTCCCATTTTTATTTCTGATTATCATGGACTATACCATGAAAAAGGCAATGGATATGTTGGATTTCAGCATTCAATGGAATAAACAAGGCAAAATTGATGATGACATTGCTTTACATGCAAACCCTAAGGCACAACTGAAAGATATGATACTGGCACTTGAAGCAGAGGCAAATAAGGTGGGGTTAAAAATTAGTGAAGACAAGACCAAGCTGATGCAAATTGGCTGTCAGCTTTGGAAGCCATATCAGCACCAAAAGCTTCGATATAGCCACATTCCTGTGCCTGGGAAATTAGGAGGGGGGATTTTGTAGAGCATATGTAGTTAGATATAATATCATTCTTCCTTTCAGTCAAGGTCTTGTCTGCACCTGGATGAGGAGTGGTTAAGGGATGTCTCAAGTTGGGATGGATGGTGATTGGACCATGTGATGTAGTGATGGATGCAGGGGATGGGTTTGTGATTTTGAATTACTGTGGTAAAACCCAGAACTCTCAGATTCAGGTTTTCCCTGATGTGCCAGTATGACATCTCTAATAAAATGAAACTTTGAGAAAATGCCTGTCTCAGAGTTTTGATGTTGGAGTTTGTTTTTCTGGAATACTGACATCAGCAATATTCAAGACCACTCTCTGATAAAATTAGGAGGACATAAAAAATATGGAACAATCTAACTACCTTTGTAGCATCATGGATACAGTTGGGGGAACAGGAGCAGATGTAAATTGCCAAATAGGCAAAGTAAGTGCTGTCTTCTAATATCTGTCTTGGTGGACCTCTGGTTGACATCATGGCAAGACAGTTGGGGAAAAAGTGGCGCTCCACTAAGCCTGGTTGACTTCTCTATATTAGGGGGCTGCATGAGGTCTAAGTCACCCTGAAGGAGTGATGAAGAAAGGAGGGGACCCTTGTTGATTGCTGGGAGACAGTAATCTCTCTGCTTGATCTGAGAAAGCTCTCCAGACCAGTGGAGGAAAGGACAGCCATATTTATGTGATCTGTTCAAAGCTACTGATAGTTGAAGAGAGACAGCATGATTAAAGATCTGTGGACAGTGTGCTAGTACTGGGTGAGATTGATCCTTTTTCTATCACTTTGCAATTTATTTCCCAGGGAAAACAACTCTTAAAGCAAAGAAAGTCTCAAGAAGTGAAAGGAAGGGACTTTTATTCCCTCCTTTAAGAAAGGGAGTGGTAATCTAAAAGCTTAAAGATACAGACACAGAAAATACAGAATACCAAATATTAAATGCAATAAAGCTGATTGGAGTAATACAGTAACTTAGGAAATAATTAAAAATACTTTTAAATGATATGGGGTGATTTGTTAATTTAATTTAATGAAAGAAAAGTTAAGTTTCATTTTATGGGCTGGAAAATGGACTTGGAGTGACATCTAATGGTGAAAAAGAGATACAGCACAAGCTGGAATAACCTTGGGGAAAGCTTGAAGATAGATAAGGAGCAGTTGCAAAGCCACTCCTGGTTTGTTTGGTGGCAGGTAAATCGTTTAGCAACTTATCAAACTCTGTGGATTATAAACATGACTTGTGGAGTCGTTTAGTGATTGAGGGATTTGGTTTTTAAGAATGCTTGGACACTTGGGAAACTATAATTCTGTGGGCTATTTTGGATTATAATCATCATTTGACAAAACAATTTGGGGAGTGAAAGAAGATGAATGAAACAACGTTTATATTTTGGATGAGATACTGAATGACGAAGCCAGATTATAAAACTGTTTATTCTGAATTATCCCTTTTTAGTGGATTCAGTACTGGAAATCATATAGACTTGATACAAATTTAGAGACAATTTTTAAAGGTGTATTCCTGGACTAACTATAGAGTGTATGATATTGTATTGTATTAACTATTAAATTGGTTGTAGAGGACAAAGGGTATTAAGGAAATAGAGGTTGATAAGATAAAAGGGAAAATAAAAGGGAAGATAAAAGATAAAAAGTGGAACAAAAATGAGCACTTCAAATTTAACTAAAGTTGTGAAAAAATCATCCTCCACACTACCATCTGCAACTTCTAGTCTATCAAATACAAGATCAATAAAAGCAATGTTGCAACAAGAAAAAAACAATGCTTTTCAAAAAGAAATACAATCTGTACTATAATTAATCCATGAAGCAATTACTTCACATAAAGAGGAAACAAAAATCATAATGAGGTGAAAGGCAATTGGGAGGAGATGGAGGAACAGATCCACAATATAGATGCGAGACTAGAAATTTAGATGTGAGACTAGAAATTTTTCAGCAAATTATAGCAAAAAATGAACAAAGAATACAGAAAAACCAAAGACTGACACAAGCAAATAAGAGTCTGGAGGACACAGTTATAGCTCTAGAGATGGAAAAAGCAGCATATTTTTTAGTATTTCAAAACATATATGAAGACAGAGAAGATCTATCGGAATTGATTATAGAGTTGTTAGCAAGTGCCGTAGAGATAGGGAAACAAGAGATATGGGGGGGGGGATAGATGAAATTTTCAGAACCAATTCAAACTATGCAAGAAGGTGGAAGCTCCCTAGGGAGATACAAATCAAATTGTGAAAAAATCAATAAGAGATGAACTATCAAGAAGGGTACGAGATAATCCATTACAATTTAGAGGAAAAGATATTGTGGTTTTCAAACAGGTCCCTAGAAGGATAAGAGACTCATGGAAGCAATATCAATTTCTGACCACTAAACTAGTTGAAAGAGAAGTAAATTTCAAATGGCTGATCCCAGAGGAAATTTTAGTCAATTGAGATGGTAAAAGATACAGAGTGGATTCTACAGGCATTAGAGTTTTATGATAGTTTTGTAAGTACGCTGGAGGGGAAAGATGCAAGAGAAAAAGTGGAATATAAAAGACAGGAGGAATCCATGATGAGAAGAGGGAGAAACAGAAAAGCCAATCAAGAAGTATCAAGAGAAAAAGAACAGAGGCAGACAAGATAAACTAGGAGAATAAAACCTATATATAAGAGATGTAGAAGGAAGGTGGAATACTGTCAATGAAAATAAATGCATTGAATTCCTCCCCCAAAAAGGATTTTTTTTACATGATTACAAAAATTAAAATTAGATATAATTTGCTTTCAAGAAACTCATATAAAAAATAGCACTGAAAATTATTAGAATGTCTAAAAATTGGGAAATTATAGTTTTCATCTGCACAACAAAAGAAAAATGGGATAGCTTTATACATTAAGGAAACAATAAACTCTAAACAAATCTATGTAGATGAAGACTCTTAATCATGGAAATAGTGATGAACCAAAAACAGATATTGATGGTAGCGATATATGTGCCAAATAATAAGCAAGAAGAATTTTACCAAAAACAACATAATAAGATATTGGAAATGGAATATCAAAATATTTGCTAGATTTTAACGCAATTGTAGATGCATAACTAGAGTATAAGATAGGAAAAAAGGAAAGAAAGATACTACCTAAAGCTTTTTTTTAAATGATAGAAGAAACTTGTATACAGGATATATGTAGAGAAATGAACCCCCCCCCCCCAAGAAATCCAATATATATTTTATTCAAACAAATGTCAATCATAGTCCTGAATTGATATGGGTGTCACCTGAATTAAGAACAGATCTACAGGAGATTGAGATAGAAATTAATGTTTGGGCTGACCATAACCCGATAAAATTAAGTTGGAAAAGAGTAAAAAAGAAACTGAGATGGACATTGAACCAATCTATACTAAAAGAGAAAGAATTCATACAAACAATAGCAAAAGAAATGATGTTTTTAAAAAAAGAAAATAAGAAAGATGAGACATCACTGCAAAATGTATGGGATTACAGTCAAAGCATACATTAGGGGACTAGTGATAACTTGCATAGTGAGAAAGAATACAGGGGGGGAATCAAATGATGTGAAGAGAAGATTTTTAAAAACTTGAGCTCAAACTACAAAGAGATCCTCAAAAGAAAAAGTCTTAAAAATCAAATGGAAATAATACGAATGTAATTTAATAGAAAAGGAAGCATTGATCCAACAAATCAAAAGAGCAAAACATAACTTTTTTGAAACTGCCAACAAACCAGGAAGCCTATAAAATGAAAAAGAGAGAAGAAACTGATAAGTAAATTACAAGATGAAAAAGGACACTTCATGTGATCTTGATCCTTTTCTTCTGTTAATGCTGCCTAGGACTATGTTGGCTTCTTTTTGTGGCTGCAATAGATTGCTGTTTCATATTTAATTGATTGTCCGCGAGGACTTCAAAATCTCTCACAGTTACTACTGTTGAGCCAGGTTCCACTTATTCTATACCTATGCATCTGGTTTTTCTTGCCTACATATAAAACCTTCCTTTTCTCACCACTGAATTTTATTTTGTTGGATAGGACCCAGTGTTCAAATCTGTCTATAACCCTCTGGATCATGAGCCTATTTTCTGGAGTGTTAGATATTCCTGCCAGCTTGGCGTTGTCTGCAAATTTGAGTTCCCCTTCTATCCCTTCATCTAAATCATTAATTAAAATGTTGAAGAGTACTGAGTCTAAAAGGGAACCTTGAGGTATTCCATTGCAAACATCTCTCCATATATGTGAAATTCCATTAAGAACTACATGTTGAATGCAATATTAAGCCAGTTATGGGTGATAATGCTGCCTAACCCACATTTTTCTATCTTACCAAGTAGGTTGTGTTTATTTTAATAAATGCCTTACTGAAATCCAAATAAATTATGTCCACTGCATTTGACTGATTCATTAATTCAGTCATTTGTCAAAAAAATGCAGTAAAATTTCTTTTCAAAGTTTCAATATCTTCTTATAATGTGGTGACCAAAACTGGATGCAGTATTCTAGATGTGGTCTTACTGAAGTTTTATATAGCAGTACTAATAATTCACATGATCTTAACTCTATCCCTCTACGCAACTAAGTAGCTTTTTTTGGCTGTTGCTACACATGGCTGGCTCACATTTAAGTGATGGTCCACTAGGACTGCAAGATTCCTTTCACAGTTATTGGTTCGAGCCAGCTTTCAACCTAATTTGTACTTGTTCATTTGGTTTTTCCTGCCTAAAGTAAAATCTTACTTTTCTCTACATTAAAAGTCATTTTGTTGGATAGGGCCCAGTATTCAAGTCTGTCAAGATCTGGATCCTGAGCCTATCATCTGGAGTGTTGGCAATTCCTGCCAGCTTGATGATATCTTCAAATTTGATGAATTCCCCTTCTATTCCCTCATCTAAGTCATTTATGAAGATATTGAAGAGTTCTGGGCCTAAGACGGAAACTTGTTGTATCCCACTGCTTACTTCCCTCCATGTAGACGAAGTACCATTAAGGACTACTTGTTGGGTATGGTTTGTCAGTCAGTTACAAATCCATCTGATGGAGATACTATCTATCTGTCAATTGCTTTACTGAAATCCAAGTACCGTATATACTCGAGTATAAGTCGACCCGAATATAAGCCGAGGCACCCAATTTTACCACAAAAAAAACTGGGAAAACTTATTGACTCGAGTATAAGTCGAGGGTGGGAAATGCAGCAGCTACTGGTAAATTTCAAAAATAAAAATAGATACCAATAAAATTACATTAATTGAGGCATCAGTAGGTTAAATGTTTTTGAATATTTATTTCAAAGAAAAACAGTAAACTATCTCTGTAAGTGGAAAAGAGAGCTAATAAAACCAATATGGTATCAACAATAACTTTAAAAGTACAAAAACCTTAGCTCAATCAGCAACCAAGCTAAAACACAAGAGTTAAAATCCTTCAAAACTGGATTCCTCCTCATCATCTGTATGTCCAAACAGAGCTTCAACTTAATCTGGTGTGAGGCTATCAGCATAAACATTGTCGTCATCACTGAGTTCGCAGTCATCACCATCACTGCTGTCGTTCTTATACAAAGTGCTGTCTTCACTGCCATCCATAGCATTACTAATGCCACATTTCTTGAAGGCACGTTGCACCATGTCCTCTGGAATCTCTTCCCATGCATCACGAACCCACTTTGCTATTAATTCTATGTCGGGCTTCATCAGATTTCCAACTTTTGTCAATCGGGCTTGACCAGATGACATCCATTCATGCCACATTTTTTGCACACGGTCTTTAAAAGGTTTGTTTAAACACACATCTAGGGGCTGCAATACAGATGTAAGCCCACCTGGAATAACAGTCAAAGTAACTTGAGAAGAGTTTGCCAATTTTTTAATGTCATCAGATGTGTGGGCTCTAAACATATCCCAAACTAGCAATGATGGTTTTTTCTTTAAGGCTGTTCCTGGACGTCCATTCCAAATTTCTTCCAGCCATTTTTTTGTTCCGTCTTCATCCATCCAGCCTTTAATATGTGCACGCACTGTAATTCGTGGTGGGAATTTGAACTTTTTAGGCAAGGTCTTTCTTTTGAAAATAATGACAGGTCGCAGCTTAGTTCCATTAGCCAAACATGATAGAACGACTGTGAAATGGTTTTTTTCATTTCCTGTGGTTCTGAGTAAAATAGATTTTTCTCCCAAACTTGCCACAGTTCTGTTGCTAGGAAGATCAAAGGTCATAGGTGTTTCATCCATATTCCCAATATCTCCCAGGTCAAAGTTATGGATCCTTCTTTGTTTTATGATGAATGAATGGAATGACATCACTTTCTCATCAAGGTCTTTTGGCAACTTCTGTGAAATCTTTGTTCTTTGCCGCAAACATAAGCCATGTCTATTCATAAAGCGGGTACACCATCCTGCTGACACAATGAAATTTTTAATTCCTGGTGATTTTAATTTGTCATCTTTAGCCATTTGAAGGGCACGTAAGCGAATTCCCATACGTGTCATGCAGTAACCATTTTGACGACACTCCATAACCCATTTATACAATTCAGTCTCTAGAGCTTCATATGAAGGCTTTAAACCACGTCGAGCTTTTTTTGCCTTTGGAATCTTTTCCAAGTCAGCTTTCATTTTCCGCCAGTCTCTCACTTGTTTTTCGTCAACACAAAATTCCCTACTTGCAATACTGTTATTGCTCTCTTCTGCTCTTGACACAACCTTAAGTTTGAAACCAGGTTCATATGACCTGCGTTTTTGTTTTGGTCCAGGATTAGACGTATTGGGATCCATTTCTAACAGGATAAAAAAATAAACTTTGAAAACTTTTGAACAGTACGCATGCACTCATATTATTTATGGACAAAAGTGGATATTCATTCACTAATTTTTTAGTGCATGACAGATGAAGTGCCTGACAGATGAAAGTCCTCTTAGGAAACTTTAGATCTTAACTGGCATTACATTTAAAATCAAACATGTTCACATTCTTAACATTTTTCCATGGCAAAGTGTTTCTCAAATAATCCATAATAATGCCGCGGGAGGGAATTATTGTCTAATTAAAACTTTCATTAGGACAGTTGAGAATAAGTTTGATGTTCACAATTTCCTCTTTGAAAGAGACCAGTAAATAGGGAACAAGAAGTTGAAGAAAAAGAAGTGTGTTTTTTCACATTTTTCACACTGCAGTGAACAAAAATGGCATCATAGGAACAGGCTTATTCTCAGTCCAAAGGTTTGTTTCTGATTTCTTCCCTGATTTAAGGGAAATTTGGGAAACGATCTCACTATCATGAAAGGTTTAATTGATTCACTAACCCAAAAGATGATGATGATGACAGTGGTAGGCAGGAGTCACTCTCTCCCTTGCAAGAAAAAAGCATGTGTATGTGCTGCATGTACATCCTGTTTTGGAGAGCCACCATCTCTTTCACAGTTCTCCCTCATGCCTCCATTGCATGTGCACACATGCCATGGCTCAGTAGTAGATCAACATACAGATGTCACACTAGGTTCCCTCCTCAAAAGGAACATCCAACCTTTCTTGAGAAGTACAAATTTCATCTGTTCAGGATTGTGGTGACAAAGGTGAAGGAGGATGGGGCTGAGAGAAGGGAAGGGAAGAAAAGATCATTGACAGGGAGAAAGACAGGGAGAAACACCTGGAAGTGTGAGCCCTCGAGTTTCCTTAGGGAAGACCAGACAAGGGGAGAGGAGGAGGAGGAGGAGGAGGAGGAGGAGGAGGAGGAGGAAGAGGAGGAGGAGGAGGAGGAAGAGGAGGAGAGTTAAAAAAAAAGAGTGCTGCTGCCAGAGGGGTACGGGGGGGGGGGGCTTTGCAAAAAAAAAGAGAGAGTGAGTGAGAAAGAGTGTGAATGAGAATACTGACCGCTCTTGCGGCGGAGGTGACTTAAGATGACTCCCCGTGTGGGAAGTCACCCGGCGCACACCTCCTCCTTCCAGCCTGCTCGAGTAACCCCCCTCCCCCCGCGTGCGCTTTCGTGGCTGCTTGACGAGCTGGGAGAAACCCGAAGCGGCCGCCGCAGCCGAGGCAATTCCCTTTCCAGCTCGCACTGCAGTCTGAAGGGAAGGAAAAGCCTTGCTGGAGCCCAGCCCGCCCTTCGCTTTCCTCCTGGCCTCCCCCGACAACTCCACAGACAGCTTCTCTGCTGTCTTGCTAACAAACCCTGCCAACCCTCAACCGCGATCAGAGACAGATCAAAGACAGAGATGAGGGGTGCCCCCGAAGAGCTCCGACTGCAGCGAAGGCGAGCGGCCACCACTTCCCCGGTGCGCGGCGGCGGGGCAACTCCTGGCGCAGACTGGCCCGAAGTCCGAGTGACTCGCTGAGCCCTGCAAACGGCCGGCCGAAAGACGAGAGGAGGACGCCCGGGCGGCTGCCGCCCCTGGATCCTAACTGGAAAGACCCCACCGCCGCCGCCGCCTCCCGTTCAGGCAGGGTCCCCATTCCCCTGGCCGGCCAGGGGCACAGCCGCTTCCCACTCCCGAACAGCCCGGGCGCCGCTAGTCAGCCTCGCTCAGCGCCCGGGGCGGCATTGCAGGCGCAGCCTTTTGCAGAGCCGAGCCGGGCCGTGCCTCACCTCACCTCCTCACCTCCTTCTCTTGCTCTTCTCAACTTGGCGGCGAGCGGCTCCTTTACCCACCTGTTGTATGGGAGCTACCGCGCTCGCCTCCGGAGCAGCCGTCCGCAGTTTCAGCCGGGGAGGGAGGGGGGCACAAAGCAGCCCAAACGCGTAGCAGTGGAAGGAAGGCGCGCTGGTGCGAGGAAGAGAGAGAGAGACACACACACACACACATATACACAGAGAGAGAGAGAGAGAGAGACAGACAGACAGACACACACACTCACTCACTTCGCCACTTTGCACCTTGCAAATGCAAAATCCTGGGGTTTTTGCATTTGCCAGGTGCAAAGCGGCGGGGGCGGATCCCACATGCTGGAAAGGGCTTGACTGTATTACGGGGAGAGAGAGAGAGAGGGAAGCTGAGTGGAGCCGAAGCAACCTCGGCTCGCGTTGTTTTCTCAGCCTCGCTTTTGCCTTCTCCCTACATCTTCCCTCTGTTAAAATCCCCCCCACACACACAGAGGGGAATCTGACTCGAGTATAAGCCGAGGGCGGGTTTTTCAGCACAAAAAATGGGCTGAAAAACTCAGCTTATACTCGAGTATATACGGTATATTATATCCATAGCATTTCCCTGGTCCATTAATTTAGTTACTTTGTCAAATAATGAGATAAGATGTGTTTTTGAGAAACCGTGTTGGCTTCTCGTTATAACTTCCAGGTATTTGCAGAGCTGTTTTTGGAAATTATTATATCATATTATATTCATCTATAAAATAATATAAATGGTAAGTACATGTAAAAGATAGAGCAAAGTTACATTAAGGTTTATTATTTTCTAATTTGTTTTTAAGAAGGAGTAGGAAATAGAGGATAGTCTTTTATGATTAACTATATTTAATATTGTAAAGGTGACAAAAACTACCAAACATCAATTAAGCAACTTTTTCTGAGTTTATCCTAGGAGCACAAGAATTAAAAGAAGAAATAATTGACTAAATCTGTTTCATTAAAAAAAAGGTCAAATGTCAAATTTTTTTAGAGTTATTGTCTTAAGCATTGAATTAGCAAGTTAAATAACTAATTACTGTAGTTAAACTGTGCCTTATCAGGAGAGATGGATATTAAAATGTCTCTCTATATCAGAAGGCAATGTCGAACCATCTCCTTAGTATCAAAAAATGTGAATTGTTAACTACTAAATGGCTAAATGACAATAGCTGTTAGTAATCACTTATTGAATAATGAAGCTGACACATCTGATAAAGGTTTCAATTCTGGGGAAAAATGATTTATAGTATTTCATTCTACTGACACTGTTATTTGTATGACGAACGATTAGACAGGAACCAGTTAATCTCCCTGAACCTCAAGCTCAGATGTGGCAGCTTCTGCCAGAGCATCCAAATAAACAGCTAACAATACAGCAATGATGTTGTGAGGAATTAAATACTGGTATTTTATCAAGGTTGATCCCTAGATCAATTTATATAATGGATTTTCTGATGGAAGGAGGGAGAATGTGGAAAGAAAAAGAATATCATAAAAATTATGCTGTAGCTTACTGCATTTTGCTAAGGTCATGTTCCTTATAGTTCTAAAATGAAATCATTAATTCTACCAGGCATTAATGATCTTGCAATGTTCAGTATAGTTTATAGATTTTCTTAATGGCAAAATCAGAGCTGCAGCAACATATAGATTTATCAACATTTTTCTTATGTTGTATTGCAACATTTTCTGCTTATGTGCCACAAACCTTATTTCAATCAGGATGAGAGGAGGTTATAGCTTCATATGAAACATTATAAAATCTGAAAGAAGAAATCAATATTTTCAGACATAAAGTCCCAGAAAAGGGGGAAAATAAAAACAGCAACCACAATTTTGTCTTCTGAAAAGATTGAAAAAAGAAAACACTGATTATGACATAATTCCTATTTTAAATGATATCTCAAATGGCGAAGATACAAGATGCAAAAGAAATTATTATATAAATTCAGCAAATGAGAAATAACCATATATAGATACTCTGTACTCAGCGGAAGAACTGCTGGGGGGGGGGGGTGACGACACGGCAAGGCAATGGCCAGAGCCTTAGAGGAGAGAAGCGGCCCTGTACTTGCTTTAGCGCCACATTTGTGCTCAAGGCGGCCCTCGCCTCCTACCACTTCGGGCTTGGAGCTGTAAGCCGCGTCCTGTTGCGAGTAGGGCAGGGTTGCATTGTGACTCTGTACTGTAATGGGCTTCAGGAGGAGGAGGGGACCTCATCTCTCCCATTGTGAAGCACACTAAAGTTCACTGTGCTGTGCAAGGTGCTATAAGAGTGCCTCATTAGAACCAGAGGTAGGGGGAGACACAGAGAGGGAGGGGGAGGGGGGAGAGAGAGGGAGAGAGAGGAAGAGAGAGAGGGAGATACAGAAAAGGGGGGAGAGAGAGATAGAAAGATACAGAGACGGTGGGGAGAGAGGATAGGAGATAGAGAGGGAAAGAGACATAGATACAGAGAGAGGGGGAGACGGAGGGAGATAGAGGGAGAGGGGAAAGAGAGAGATAGAGAGAGATGGAGAGGGGCAGAGATATACAGAAAGAGATATAGTGGGAGAGGGAGAGAGAGACCTAGGCAGAGAGAGATACAGAGAGGGAGAAGGGGGAGAGGGGGGTCAAAAGGATTTTGTGGCTCCCAGTGTTTTTTTTAGCAACTGGTTCTCTGCCCTAATGACCAACTGGATAGGCGTGGCTAGGGCATCATGTGACTGAGTTATACTGAGTTGGCCACTCCCACACACGTTTTGTGGCTCCCGATGTTTTCTTTTCTGTGGGAAACAGGTCCAAATGACTCTTTGAGTGTTTAAGGTTTAGAGCCCTGCTGTAGGGTGTCCTGCTTGGGTGGGGGGGTTGGACTAGATCAGTGGTCACCAACCAGTAGGCCGCAGCCCACTGGTGGCCCGTGAGAAAATTTTGCTGGTCCACAGAGAAATGTCACCCCAGAGCATCCCCCCAAAGCAAGTAATCCAGGTTGCGCGGGAACACAAGGCTGCGCCGCCCATATGGCCCATGGGAACCCTCTCCACCCACTCATTCCTTACCTGGCAAACTTGCCTGTTAAGTTGCTATTTTTCCTTATTTTTTCCCCCAACCATCAGCTGTTCTGCTGTGCCGGGAGATTTAGATTAGCTAGAAATCATGGAAGGAAATCATTGGATTTCTTGCTTTCTACCTAATCTTTAGATCTTCGGCTCTGCTTTTTAAGCAGAGCTGAACCTTCCTTAGGACTGAAGGTTCTGTTATTCAGTTGCAGACTCAGATAGCCAATGGCAGAAACACAGATCTCTAAGTGATTCTGTGAGAAACTCAGTCTGCCTGCCTGCTTTGCCTGATTTTGGGTAAAAGTTGCTCTTTATTTTATAAAAAATACAATATTTACATAAATATTTATAATATTTACATATATGCCATGCCCAGCCAGTCACATGACCAACGCACACCCACAAATTAGGCCACACCCAAGAACCGGTTGTAAATAAATTTGAATCCCACCCCTGCCTCTATGTGTTTGTGTGTATGGGGTGTGCATTAGATCAGATCTCTCTCTCTCCCACCGTCAGCAAGCTACTGTCAGTCAAAATTCATATTAGTGATCCCCGGGATTTAAAATTATGAGTTTGGTGGCCTCTGAGGTCCAAAAGGTTGGTGACCCCTGGACTAGATCACCTACAGTACAAGATCCCTTCCAACTCTGTTAATCTGTTATCTTTTATCTGTTTCTTTTTTTATTCTTATTTACCTCCTTTATCCAAACTCTATTCTTGTTGTATTCTTTTGGGTTGTATCATGGTTGCATCCAGAACTGCATGTTGCTTCTTTGTTGGGTGTTGGCTGATTTTTTACAATCTCTCCATTGATGGATTGGTCGAAAATTTTCTGATTCAACTGAATTGCAAATTGTGCTTATAGTGTGCAATTAAAACTTTGTGTTTACTGATTGCTCTTCTTGCATAACTGTAACTATTTTATTATTTCTAATGCTTCCTTATTGTTTCTTGTTTGTAGGTTAATCTATATATATGTAAGTGAAATACCATTCACGCATCATCACAAAATCTCTAGAACTGTAAAGCCTACAAACTTGAAATTTGGCACGTAGGTTCCTTTTGGCTTCTAGATGCTCACTAAGAAAGGATTTTTCGAAATGACCATCAAGAGCATTCATATTTTGTATATTATTATTAACATGCTCTGATGCTAAGGAGTTCTATTCCCTCTCCCCACCTGGAAAGAAATCTGTTCCAAATGCAAAACACAAGCAGAGGAGAGGAGTCACAGTTTCAGTTTCACAGCAGCAACCAACTTTAGTACAAAACAGTTGAGCTAAGCCATGCCCAGGCTCCTTGCTGTTTTCTTCTTGCTCACACAGCAAATACTGTTTTAGTTTCTAAACAGCCCTCAACTCTGTCACACACTGACAGGACACTAGCCAGATGTATACCGATGGATGTTGGTAGGTAGAGGCAGAATTCGCCCACCCTTATTTTCGTCCCCAAAATTAAGCCTGACCACATACTTTCGTAGTGAAGCGTGGGTATCGAGCTAGTATCTGATATTTCTTGATCAGATATTATTTGGTCTTCTTGTTCTTCAATTTGTTTTTTTTTTTTTTCATCTGTGGTAGTTTGCTTGCGTCTGAATGTGATCTTATTTTCCAGGCTGATCTTTAGTTTTGTTTGGCTTTTTCCCTTCCTTGTTGATTTTGCATCCAAGATATTTAATTATAATTGCAGCCATGCTGTATATTGGTTCTCGTGGAGCTGGTAAGCACCCCGAAACCCCTCCCTGCCTTTTAATTAACTTTTAATATAAGGTTTTAACTATCCTTGCCTATATTTTACTTCTTTAAATTCAGTTTTTATGTTTTTAACATTTTTTGGTACACTGCCCAGAGTCCTTCTCCCTCTGTGAGGAAGATTGGCAGTTTCTAAATTAGATAGATAATTTTATTTCACATTATAAATCAACATTTTTCTGCTAGCCTCTGTTCTGTTGTTTATAATTCTGGATCTTCTTCTTTCAAGAATTGGTGCATTCTTTTCAATTATGTTCTTCTCATTGGACTTGGTTTGTAATAACATAATTATTTCTTTATTTTCAATCTTCGTATATTTCTAATGAGTAAACAACTTTTCTTCTAGTATTCCTACAGCTGTGGTCCAGTGGTGGGATTCAACTTTTTTTTACTACAGGTTCTGTACGCGTGGCTTGGTGGGCATGGCAGGGGAAGGATACTATAAAATCTCCAGTCAGAGGTGGTATTTGCCAGTTCTCCAAACTACTCAAAATTTCCGCTACCGGTTCTCCAGAACTGGTCAGAACCTGCTGAATACCACCTCTGCTGCGATCCATGGTTGCTCAGCCAATAATCCTGAGTTATGTAACCCATTTGCCAGCAGATATCCAGGACCTTCAACACTTAGCATAGTCCTTGTCCTGAGGGATGATCAAACTGGTATGGGTTCCTCTAAATTATGTTTCACCATATTGTTTATGGAACAGAAATTCTTCATCTGGCTCTTCTGATGAACTTGTTGAGCATGGCTGAACCTCTGGTGTAGTACAGAAATCAACCTACAACAGAATAAAGACTGATAACTGACTATTTTGGTTCTATTGTGAGCTGGTAGAGGTATCTTTCAAGGAAACCTGAGAAACAGTGCCTGGCACAATGCTGCAAGTAACGAAGCACAAGGTCAGGAGCAATGAGCAAGTAAAGTTAGCTCTGGGATGAATATTAGTATATGATCATAAGATGGCAGCACCAATCAGAAGAAACTTTATGGAGAACACATCTGAAGTATCATATTGAGGTTGTTGAACAATGACAAATTCTCATTCTGAGTTACAATGTGAACCATTTGTGCAATTCTCCACAAATAAGATCATTTGGATCCATACTGGGCTTAAAGTAAATTCCATTCGGTGATCATTGCATTGTCTAATGTCAAGCATTTGACCCAATTCCACAATTCTTGAGATAGTCAGATCTGTTTGTGTCATTATTTATAGCTTGGCTTGTGAGACTGCCTTGTCAATGATTACATACATCTTTAATACTTACATTTTTGTAGATGGAAATTTTTTTCTTAAAGGAAGCAATGGTGTTACTGCATTTAGATCTCCGATTTTAACAACTACTGTCTGAAGACCAATACTGCATATCCACCCAAGTTGATGGAGAAGCTTTGTGATAGTTCTTATGAGGATTCCAAAGGGTGGGGAGGGAGGGGGGAAAAGGGCTATAAGATTTCTCCCTTCCCCTCTCCTTTGGAAGGGCCTCATAAGTCGAGTTCTGGAACATGAACCTTTTCCAACATTAGGACTCACCCATCTGATGGGAGTCATATCTTCTTATTGTATGTATTTAGGGGCAATTTCTTAATAAACCTTTTAAAAGGTTTTTTAAAATCCTGGTGTCTCTCTTGGTGTCCTCCTTCTTTGACATCTGTCCTGAACATTTGAAAAAAATTGAAACAAGACTGGCGTTGTTACTACATGTGAGGTCAGGACATTAGGACTCTATTCTAGATGAGCTGATTTAGTCTACTTGTAATTATTTACCTATTTGAAAATGTACTGTTTAAGTTTTCAGGTATGTTTTATCTATATTTAATTTCATTTCTGTAAGAAGTTGTGCGTGTCATAGGCCTCTGTGGAGCCACAGTATGTTAGACGTCACTTGTGATGTTTTAAAAACTTAACGCAGCAAACAATATAAAACAAAAGAGCTTTCTACATGCACTTTTAGCTGGCATTCCTTTGCAGAAGTTACTTACAAATAGATATTGTAAGTGTGACATCTTCTCTTTGCTTTTTCCACTTGCCTGCCTGCAAAGCAGCAGGGGGAAAAAACAGAAGTAACCAATTAGAAATTTGAGTTTTTGTCTTTTCTTTTCAGTTATTTTCAACTGGCAAAACATTGTAAGCTAAAACATTATTTATTATATACATGAAACTTTCTGCGATGCTATGCCATTTTATTTTATAATGTTTTCTATCAGACCAGCTGAATGTTGTATGCATTCAGCAGGTTCTGACCAGTTCAGGAGAACCAGGAGTAGAAATTTTGAGTAGTTCAGAGAACCTGCAAATACCACTTCTGACTGGAGTTTCCTTCCCGTCACACCCACCAAGCCATACCCACAGAACTGGTGGTAAAAAAATTTGAATCCCACCACTGGTATTCATTCATTCATTCATTCATTCATTCATTCATTCATTCATTCATTCTTTCTGTTGGAAGAAATACCCATCTGGTTCAGTTGCAAGTGGGGAGAAAGACACTGGAAACATGGAGATTGGAAAGATGGTTTATTGATGGACAGGACCACATGGATTTGAGGTCCTGGCCAGTTGACCACATGGAGTGGAGAGTGAGGGTTATTTATATCCTCTCTTGGGCCTTGCCCTTGAGCCTCCTGTTCCTGTGCAAGAAACGTATTCTATGGGCTGTACTCAGACTCCCAGGGGGCCATGTTGGGTCATACTTGTCTGAATCAAGTTTGGTTGAAGCCTGGAGGGTGATTCAATGTCCCCAGGTGATTTTGCAATTCAGTGAGCTCTGTTGCCTATAATGTCCTGGAGGGTCATGTTTTAATCCCATCACCCTGGCTGAAGGTCTTTTATTTTGTAGATAGGCTGGCCCAGTCCTTCCCAATGGGCACCAAATATCTGCTGGGGGCAGGGAGCTGAAGCTCGGAATTTCTGTCTCCCTTAAGTTTTCTATTTCTCTTTTAGGGGAAATATAATATTCTGCCTTTTTAATATTTCCTAAAATATTTCATTCTTCTAGGAGGGATGGGTGTTAACTTTCTATAGTCTTATATTTTTGGGGCCACCAAAAAAGGCACCAGGTCTTCTTTTGAGGGAGGTCTTATTTTCCCCCCATGTACTGGGAGGTGGAGGTGAGCTGCCCTTTGCGCCTTGTGCCTCCTTCCCTAACCGTCTTACCAGCATCTTGGTCCATGAAAAAGCTGATCTGCTGGTGTGCTCCTGCTGCCAGCTCCAAGAAAGCTGCAAAAGCAGCCGGAGTCACCATGCACCTCCATAAAACAGCTGATCTGTGGGTGAAGCATGGCCCTTTCCAGCCTCAATCTGCAGGCACCTGCCTTCCCTTGGATCTTTCCTTGGATTTTGATAACAATTCTGCCCATTCCAATAGGGGCACTCACAGATGCAACATGGTATAAGATGCTATAAATCACTTGAGTGGAAAGAACCTGTAAGCTATACATCTATATTCTTTCCACATTAAAAACAATCACAGGACTGCTTCCTGGTTCAATTCTTCCCCTATTCAAGCTATCCAGACAAAAAAAAAAAGTCAAATTTGTGAGAGTTTGTGCCCAGTGTGTTCATATCCAGTGTTTCCTTTCTGAAACGTGGAAAGGGAGAATTAAGGATCTGTCCGCACAGTTACACCTTTCACCACACTAGCTCATCCCCACCCTTCATCTATTGTAACCCGACACAGCTGTGGGCATAGGAGGACAGGCGGTATGAGCACTAAGTTGGAAGCTAGTCATTGCTCCTCTCTTGCTCTTTGCCTGCTTCCTCCCCAACCCCAAATACCTCGCATTGTGGCTGACTTGGACCTGTGTGTGTGTGTGTGTGTGTGAGAGAGAGAGAGAGAGAGAGAGAGGGAGAGGGAGAGAGAGAGAGAGAGACACATACAGACAGAGAGCGCAATCCAATCCAACTTCAGAGAGTTATCCAGGGTTGGTGGTGATGTTCTCTCTCTCTCTCCCTCCCTCTCTCTCTCCCCCCCCGTCATTGACACACACACACAGGTCCCTCACCCCACCCCTTCCCCCAAGGCAGACCATCTCTTTATTAACTGGATTTCCAGCTCCTTTCTCCACTGTGCATGTAGGGCAAGAAAAGTAGTAAAAACAACAACAGGTAGTTCAGACCTTCTAACTTTTCATGAAAAAATATCTCATGAATTTGGAAGGTCTGAACTACCTGTATTTTTTTACCATAGTGCTCTGCAAGTGCAGCAGAGAACAGAGATGGAAAGCAGGTTACTGAAGATACGCGGCTGCCTTGGGGGGGGGGGGTTAGGGACCTCTGTGAGTGTGTGTAGTGTGTGTGTGAGAGAGAGAGGGAGGAAGGGAGGGGAGGAGAGAGAGTGAGAGAGAGCACATCACCGCCAGTTCTGGATAATTTTGGGGATGTGCGATCCCAAGCAAAGAACTATCGGCAGGAAAATGGGAGTGTGTGAGTAAAGGAGAAAGCCATGGAGGTCATGCAGGGCAGCACAACCCCTGGTGAAGGTGGCTCTGGCAGGCCAGTGGCTGAAGAGGTGCTCCAGAGAACTGGGCCAAGTTGCCCAGCCCTTGCTGGCTCAGATGATCCTCTGGCCGCAACCTGCATGAGGTGACTGGGGAAGAGAAGGGCTGCCTCCTGTGCTGGCCATGCCCATCCCCTTCACTAGGATGTATTTTTGGGGTAGGCCTTATATTAGGGCCACCCCAAAAAATCAGGCTAGGCCTTACTTTTGGGATAGGTCATATTTTCAGGGAATCATGGTATTCCTAAGCAGGTAACTACTTAGGGGTAAGGACGGGATTAACTATGTTGGCCAGCATTCTGTCTCTATCAAGCTACCGCTAGCACAGTCTCTGGATCATGGAACTTCACCTCTCCCTCATGTTTCCCATTTCCTGCACTGAGTAGATTTAGCCCCCCTGGCAGCTCCTCCTCTACTTCAGTGCTTTTCTTTGGGTTGAATTCTCCTCTGCTTCAAATGATGTGTTCTGAGCATCCCAGGAACAATAATAAAGCTTCAGTAGTGCAAAACTATCTGGCTTATCTAAGGATCTCTAGCCGTCTATTCTTCAATTATTCCCCTTGTTCTTTCACAAGTTCCTTATCTTTCCATATCCCTCATTTCCAGCTGAGCAATTTTATGAAAAAAAATCTTCCCATTGGAAACTTCCCAATTTCAACTTCTACTTAATTATATTAACAAATAACAAGAAAATGATGCTGTTTGGGTTCCTGAACAGCTACATGACAACATACTAAAGAAATAAGGATCACAGCAGACGATCACAGAATGGCTCCTATACAAATAAATTAATGAATGCAACATGCTGTTTCAAACACTTTCGCAGCAATCGCTAGTCTCTCCGCCTTACCTGTCTTTTTATTTTTAACTAAATAAAAATATTTAAATATATAAATATGGTGATGTAAAAAATTGGTTTGTAAACAGGTATGCTACACATATTTGTATTTTTAAATATAAAACTGGCAGGTGGCTGAATTCCATTTGAAAGTGTCCAGCTCCCCAAAATAAAAAGAAGAGTAAATTCCAAGGGCAGACAGCATTGTAGGGGAGGGGGAACAATTGCATTAGCTTGCATGCTAGTAAACAGCCTTGTATATTATTTCAAACATTATGTGAACAATCAAACGTGATGAACATTTTGTGTTAACACCAATGATATTCATTCAACATTCTAAATGTAAATACCAGCTAGAAAAAAGTTGTGTCTCCATGCCTTACAGCTTTATTTAATGGCTCATAAGTGATCATCTTTCACAGAAGAAATTCTCTTGTTTTCAGAATCTTTAAGTTATTCTAAAGTTTACCAATTCTTTCTAGTAGGGGTAGGAAACACAGATTCAATCCAATTATTACTGAATAAAAGTTAGCTAAAACTTTAGATTGTATACTCTAACAACATTTTTGAAATATTATTTCCATTATTATGGAAATATCTTAGGAAATGTTATAGGAATATCTGAAACATTATATCATTTGATTTAAATTAGGTAGAAACAAGGAAAGGTTCAAAAAATGACTAGGAGTTTAGATACTTTAAATGACTAATACGTCCATTTTTTTACCTGAAGCCCTCTGCAAAGCAGTTTGGCTATTAAGCAAAATCTAAAGGAAGATAATCAATTCCAACTAAAAAGCACTTATCCTGGAATGACTATGCGTAAGACACTTCAAGCTGCTGGCTAGCTGCCAAAACCAGACAACTGCTATCAATGTTTCTGACTATCACAAGAGCACAAGGGGCCATGCATAATTGACTAGAAGATGGGCTAAAACTGTGCCCAATCAGTATGTGATCAAAAACCCGTAGAATATTCAGCGCCACTTGATTACACGGAGGACATCCTTTCACTCTCCTCATGAAATCTCTTCAAGGTCCAGAGTACTGTAATAAGATCATTACTGTCAAGCGATACGAATCACAGGGAATGAGTCTTGGGATAGAAAGTCATACTTCACAAGCTTCTCTGGCCTTTTTTATTTTATTTTACTGTATACTGAGGCAGTAAGATGATGAGGTGACAGATAATGATCACATCAGTGTGTGGCAACTAAAAAAGTACTTTTAAGGGGGAAAAAACCAAATTGGTGAAAAAACACTCCTCAATCTCATTTTATTTTATTAATAAAAATTTAATAGATTTAAATTGTGCTCACAATATCAATTGATTTCTTGATATTAAATTAATCTGATAAAATTGTTGTTACAATATGCATACTTTATCACCTACTTGCAAAAAAAAAAAATAGTTTTCTACTCACAAAAGTTCAATTATTCTGAGAAGAGAAAAGAGAGTAGTGAACACAAGACATTGTTGAAGCTATTTCATTTCCTTAATATATACAGTGCACTTAGCTCACTGATCATACATTATGCTAAATATGTAGTGCAAAAGGTGGAATAATGGAAAGATTAGACTAATAAACCCTATTATTAAACCTGGCTATTCCAAATATGATAGAAAGTGCTGTTGTTGATTTTAATGTGACAAACAAGCAATTTAAAAGAACAATTATTCATCACTAATAATATAATGATTTTGCATGAGGCAAAATAATTGGGCGCATGAAATAAATACCAAAATATTTTTTAAATAATATTTTGCCCCCTTTTGTCAAAATTATACATGCTTTTTCTCCATTAAGTTCCTCCCCCAATAAAAATGAGTTCTGTTTCTAAAGTCCTACAACAAACAACAATACTTTTCAAATACTTTACAATATTACTGTTTTAAAGTGGAAAAATCCAGTTTTCCAGAAATTCAAATTCTGAACAGTTTAATTGAAAAGGTTACAAACCAGTCAAGAAAAACAAATTTTATGTGATTTCTATTGGCTGCTTGCACTCAGAATGTAATGATTTTTCTGATGTTTTACCACAAGTTTACCACAAACAACTAGTACACTGAATTTTTTTGAGAATTAAACCAGAGCAATATTTACTAAAAATAAATGAGATATCAAACAATAAAACTTTATAATATGCTTTTTGTAAGAACTACCATAAGAATCACTTTGCAAATATATCTGTCTTTCCTCCATTATTCCTAATAACATACCAGAAAGTTCCTAGTATACACTAGCAATTACCTACAGATACATCCTTGTGCTGAAAGATTCCTGATACTGCACTCTGTGTAACACAAATAAATTTATCTTAATATTTGTTCTTCCAAGAATCTACTTTCTTCTTTAGTACCAGGAAACGCTTCCTTCCAATGGGAAGGAAGGCATAATTTGCAACCTCTCCTGACCTGAAGTGAATAGAGTTGAAAAAGTAGAACCCTGCTCTCAGTTTATCTAGTGGGTTAAAATAACAGATGCATTTCTCCTCCCTTGTTTTCTATTCTACAGCATTAATATAATAGTCTTTCATTGGCAAACCTTTTATGCCAGCTAGTGACTCTGAAGATTTCATAAGGTGAGTTCATATTAAATCGTATTCTTTTTGATTCTACTGTTCCCAGAGTGAAAAATCAGTATATGGTATACTGCAAATAAATCAAAGATACACTACATTTTATGAAATGTACTTCAAAAATGATAATATAAACAAAAACTATACTAACTCATGAAACCATCTTATAATTGGTTTTTAAATGAAAGCTTTTAAATGAGAATTCTTTATTGGTCATATGAGGAATTTGTTTCCCGTGCATATGTTCTCAGTCTACATACAAACATGCAGTGTACATACAAACATACGCTTCTAGTGTACATACAAATAATAAATTGATAAATCATAAGATACAAACAACAAAGCGAGAAATCATGAGATACTAACAGAAGAAGATGATAGGAAAGAGGAGAAGGATAATAGCAATACAGCCCTACGACATTGGTAAATATCTTTAGGCATAAGATAGTGCTGTGGGAATTAGGTGTTTAGCACGAGGATGGCATGGGAGAAAAACTATATTGGTGTCTAGTTCTTTTGGCATGCAATGCCCTATAGTGGTGTCCTGAGGGGAGGAGTTGAAACAGTTTATATGGGTATGTGTGATGTGTCTGTTAATATTTTCACAACCTTCTTTCTGGCTTGTGCAGTACACATGTCCTCAATGGAAGGAAGGATGATTGCCAGTTGTTTTTTCTGCAATCCTAACTCTCATTTGAAGTCTGTACCTGTCCTGTTTCATTGTTACGCCAAATCAGACAGTTATAGAAATACAAATGACAGATTCAATAATTCCCCGGTTGAACTGCGCAATCTGAGCTTTCTGAGTTGATCCAGGAAGAACATTCTTTGTGATTCCTTTTTAAGACTCTTCACATTTAAAAAACGAGTTGGAAAAGACGTTTTGGACTTTTGCAAGCTCCACTTATGTTTATGTGATTTTTAAAATAGCATGGAAACCTCCAATCCCCCCAAATATCTGGCTGCTTTAACAGACAACAGAATATTAAGTATAAAAGCTGCAGTGCAATAACATATTCATTTCTTTGTTTCATTGATTGATTTCTAAGCCATTACAGTTAGACAACTCTCAAAGATAAAGATAACATTACAGGATACTCAAATATAGCACATTATAGATAGTTACACAAAAATAAATGATAAGATGGGCATGTTAGTGGCCAGTAAGTTTAGATAGAAAATAAAAGATAAACGCAGGAAGTCTAGAAAAAGGACTATAGTTTCTAAAATAAAAGTAAAACTAAGCAAGTGAAAAACCAGTTTCCTGTATATTCTAAAGACCCTCTTCCAAATCCTGTCTGAAAAACTGTGGAGAACTACTTCTTATGCCAGAACTCAACTTAAGCACAGTGCACCACATAAAGATAAAAATTGAGCCTGGGGACTTATACTTTGTGTTAAGTACTGAGCATGGGTCGAAGTAAATGGAGACAGCCTCTGAATAGTGAACTTTCAGCTCTTTATTTGCATAGTGACTTCTCAAACAACAACAGTGAACTCTGCCTTATGTAGGCAACCCTTGTAAGAATTGTCCAATAACGAGCTATGAACGAGCTATAACCAATAAGAATCCTCTGTTAAGGGCCAATCGGATTCCTCAGAACTAACCAATCCGATCTGGCCGCCTAACAGCCAATCAGAAGTGCAGGGCCAGAACCCTGCACTTTACCTCAAGCTCATACTTTATTAACTATGGTACATACACAACACCCCTTTCCCCTGGTTTCTTAATTATGGTGTAATTATATAGTCCTTTAGATAGGACGGTTGTCTTTTAAGCCTTTCGGATTTTCGTTGGATTGGTTGGTTGCAATCCTGTTGAGGTAGATTGTCGTTTGGTAGTGGTTCTGCTTCTTGCTCAGGTGCAATTTCTTGCGGTGCAAACGATTCTCCTTCCTGCTCCATTTCCTGAGTATCACTTAGTTTGTTGCTCCCTTCGAGCAGGTTCCCTGGAACTTCATCTTCTTCCGTACCTACCCCCCCCTCGGTTTGGTCATGGGGGAGTTGTTGAGTGGCCGTTGTGAGTCGTGACCGCAATTGGTCAATATGCCGTTTCCACAGTCTATTGTCACAGCATTTCACTACGTAGGATTTGGGGCCGGTCACTCGTACTACTGTCGCCTCTATCCATAACGGATCGCCCGATAAGTTTCGTGTGTAAACGAGGTCTCCTACCTGGAAGGTGCGACAGCGGTCGCTGGATCCTATTGGCTTTTCCGGTTCATAAGCAGGGTGTAACCGGTCGAGGTGGGAGCGGAGTCTTCGTCCCATCAGTAGTTCGGTGGGAGTTCTACCGGTGACGCTATGTGGAGTTATGTGTTGCAACAAGAGAATTTGGTTGACCTTTTCATCGATATTGTCATAGTCCATTTTTTGCAAAGTCTTTTTAACAAATTGGACCATGCGTTCAGCTCGGCCATTGGTCGCAGGGTACGCAGGCGAGGTGAGCGCATGGAGGATGCCGCGGTCAGCGAGGTACTGCTCAAATATTAGTGCCGTAAACTGTGGCCCGTGATCGGACACCAGGACATCTGGCAATCCGTGGGTTGCAAAGAGTCTGTTTAGAATCTTGATCACTGCCTCAGAGGTTGTAGCCGTCATACGATGAATTTCTAACCAATTGGAGTATGCGTCGACTGTCAGTAGGAAGGTATAGCCCTTGGTTGGCCCCGCGAAATCCAAGTGGATTCTGGACCAGGGTCCACGTGGCATCTCCCATTCAGTAGGCATGGCTTTTGGTGGGGCGTTGCTGACTTGTTGGCAATTGCCCTTCTGTGCTGGGTAAGATTTCGCTGGCCGGTGGTACCGGAGTGCGGTTTCGCCGTAGTTGTGCAGTCGACTTTTTGGTCACCTCTGCAGCCGTGGCTTCGGCGATGGCGTCAGCAAGGCTGATGTCGCCTTTCACCATCAGCTTGCTTTGCACGCCTAGTGCATCTAATCCCATAACTATTCGATCTCTTAGTGCCTCTTCTAAATCGGCAAACCCGCAGAGGCCCCCTAAATTTCGGAGGTCCGCCACGAAATCGGCCACACTCTCCCCTTTTCGTTGGTTTCTCTGATAAAACTCGTGGCGTCTCACGAGTGTAGGCACGGTTGGCGCGTAATGGTCTCTTAGAATGGGTTTGAGGTCATCCCAGCTCATGGCTTTCACTTCTCGAGGTTTGGCGAGTGCTTTAGCCATCTTAAATATGGCTGGGCCGCAATGCGTCAGGAACAACGCCCTTTTCTTTGCTGGCGTGGCGTCCTTCAAATTATTCGTCTCGAGAAACATTTGGAAGCGATCCATGTAGGATTCCCAATCCTCTTGGTTTGGATCAAACGGAGCGGGTGGTACGATGCCGCCGGACATGGTTCCGTTGTTGGCGTCATCTGTCACGTGCTCGGTATTGCTTCCTGGCTTCTTCGGTTCAGACGTCTCCACATCCCACTCTCGTCGCCAGTGTTAAGTACTGAGCATGGGTCGAAGTAAATGGAGACAGCCTCTGAATAGTGAACTTTCAGCTCTTTATTTGCATAGTGACTTCTCAAACAACAACAGTGAACTCTGCCTTATATAGGCAACCCTTGTAAGAATTGTCCAATAACGAGCTATGAATGCTAGCTCTTTAACCAATAAGAATCCTCTGTTAAGGGCCAATCGGATTCCTCAGAACTAACCAATCCGATCTGGCCGCCAAATAGCCAATCAGAAGTGCAGGGCCAGAACCCTGCACTTTACCTCAAGCTCATACTTTATTAACTATGGTACATACACAACACTTTGGACTGATAGGTTTATGTCAAGGTTTGCTCTTAGAAAATGCTGTAACCATTGCTTTGTACATTACAAAAGAATATTTATTCTCACATTCTTGATTCTCACATTCTAATAGGCATCAGTACTGATTCATTTGCCCAATCCTGAAAAGGCGTTTATCTGTGTCTTTCAAATGCAATTTAAAATATTAATTCATTGTAATCTCTGTATTGCTTCAAATGTACTTTCTATTGCACCATATAAAAATAATCAACTGTAGAAAAATCTGTTTCCAGTCGCAAAATTCACATAGCCCCACTTCATATATGAGAATAAAGTTGATATGGGAATAGCTTTAATTTTTAAAATTGTAGATGAAATATCCAGTTCCATTTAGAAGCTGACTTATTTCTTAAAAATATGCAGGGAGGTCATTTGTTGTTGTTGTTGCCCCAGGACATAATGGCAGGGAAGTAGCACGATAACAAAAATCAAGCCAAATTCAAATGTAAATAAAAATTCCTCCATTACCCAAGACATACTTGCATAAAGATTAAGCTTCAATGAGAACATAAAATAGATACCTTCAGCAGTTCCTGAGATACCTTCAGCTTTAACATTGCTAGTGCTTTTCTTCCTTCGATGCTTTTTTCTGTTTGCATGAGGAGAAGGCGGTGGGTCCAATTTAGGACTCGTATTGCTAGATATACTTGGACTGGAACACAGAGAATCTCCCAAACCAGTATCTGTAATTGGAGACAAGAAACCATGAGAAAACATGAAGTATGAAATATCCTCGCCTACCTAGCACTAAACAAAAAGTGCTGTGTTTAATGAAGATTAAATTAGGAATAGCAATAGCAATAGCACTTAGATTTATATATTGCTTCACAGTGCTTTACAGCCCTCTCTAAGTGGTTTACTGAGTCAGCATATTGCCCCCAACAGTCTGGATCCTCATTTTACCCACCTCAGAAGGATGGAAGGCTGAGTCAACCTTGAGCCTGGTGGGATTTGAACAGCTGATAGTCAGCAGAAGTGGCTGACTAGAGTACAGCACTCTGAACACTGTGCCATCGAGGCTCTAATAATAATTAATATTTAAATGCTCATAAAATTATTAATGCTTTTAAATAAAAAAAAATAAAATAAATAAAGAACAATTAAAAAGAGAGAAAAAACAATGTGTTTATGTGTTTCTTTGTGTGTGGGAGTATGTTTCTGATATATGTATATTGACAACAGTGTCAGGCTTCTGGGGCAAAGAGCCAACTGAAGACCGCCCTGCAGAAAAAATGAGATAACAATTTGCAAGCTTTGTACAAGTAGGAGCCAAAGCAGATCAGCTCCCTTTGATCCTCTCTGGATTAATTATGTGAGATTGCCCAAGCTGTTTCTCCTTATGGTGGTTCTTTTTCCTTAAATTGTAACTTAAATTACTTAACTTAAAGTGTAATTCAAATTAAACTTGCCATAAGTATACACTGGTTAGATTACATGAGAAAAAAGTGAAGATTCTGGATGTAAGCTAAGCCACACCACTAAAACTCCAGACATACCCATACTACACACTCTGAGTTCCAGTGGTGAACACAACGAACATGACACACTTTGAGTGTTGGTGATAAGAGATTCTATTCTCAAAGGAACAGAACCAGCCATCTGCAGACCCATACAAACTAGGAAGATACCTTGTCTACCTGGAGCAAAAATCAAAGATGTGGTTGAGAACCTAACCAAAATAATAAAACCCACAGATTATTATCATTTTACTACATTTTACTACATGAAGGGACGAATGACACCAAAAACTGAAAACAATATTAAGTGATTACGAACAGCTAGGCCAGAAAGTTAAGGAGTTCAGTGCACAACCAGTTTTTTCATCTGTACTGCCAATGAAAAGTCAACACCCAGTAAGAGAACAAAGGATTCGAGAAGTGAACCACTGGCTAAAGGGTTGGTGTCAAAAATCTTTCGATTTTTGGATCGTGGTATGTACTACCTCCATGATGGGCTTTTGGCAAGGGATGGGCTGCACCTCACAAAGACTGGGAAAAAATGTTTTCAGAAAATGACTAGATCAACTTATCAGGAGGGCTTTAAACTAAAATTGGGGTGGGGGGGAGGCTAACCAATCTTCTGGACCTAATTCCAAGCAAAAAACCCTAGAAAACAAGCCAAATAATGAGGTAAGGAGGGATGGCAAGGAAGACAAACTTAAATATCAAATAGGAGACTCATACCCAGAGTCAGACATAAAGATCTCAAGTGCCTATACAATACAAATGCATAAAGTTCCCCAGAACAAACAGGATGAACTTGAACTATTAATACATGATGGTAGATATTATATAGTTGGAATTACAGAAACTTGGTTGGACGAAACCTATAACTGGAACATACTGATAGAAGGATACAAACTGTTCAAAAAACCCAAACCCCATGAAAGAGGAGATGGAGTTGCATTGTATATAAAAGACCAGTGCATTGCTACAGAAATGCATGGAACCAAAGATGAAAACCTCCTACAATGCATATGAGTCAATATAAAAGAAAAAAAGAATGACATTGCCATAGGTGTATACTACATGCCACCCAAGCAGAAAAAATAGATGTACTTTTTTGCCAGCCCCAACAAATATATAAAATAGAGTAGAGTAGAGTAGAGTAGAGTAGAGTAGAGTAGAGTAGAGTAGAGTAGAGTAGAGTAGAGTAGAGCAGAACAGAACAGAATAGAATAAGACTTGGAAGGGAGCTTGGAAGTCTTCTAGTCCAACTCCCTGCTTAAGCAGGAAATCCTCCACCACTTCAGACAAATGGTTCTCCAACCTCTTCATTAAAATTTTCAGTGTTGGAGAATTTTAACTTATATAGAAACACACTAGAATAATAATGGTGGTGTTGTGGTTAGCCAGCAGCAGGTGTGGATGGCTGAGGAGAGCAAGGACTCAGATGTGGGGCCAGGACCATCAGGGAGTGGACTGCTGCCTTCAGAGATTGTGGGTGCTGGCAGCAGCGATAAGGATGTTCCCGAGAAGCCTGTGCACGTGCGCACAGGGCTGCTCGTAGGAAAGAGCAGCTGCTGCAGCATGAGTGACTTGGGAGTAAGGCTGCAAGGTAATGGCCCCTCCTTCAAGAAGATAAAAGCCAGCTATGAATCAAATGTTCTTTGTAGGAAGCAAGAACGTTTTGAAACTCCAGTCTCATGGACATTGCAGTATATTAAGTTGGTATTTGAAGACTCTTGTGTTGTGAAGTATTTCTTATCAGTTATTCTTGGCAGCCTTGCACAGTTTTGGCGAGGCTTGTTTATCAAAGTTAATTAGTTTGCAGCAGCCTTTTAACCGGGGATTCATAAGAATCATTAAAAGGTTTATGTTCCCTTTGGTTCATGTTTGTTTTATTGGAAAAGGGTTTGGGTCAGAACAGGGGGACTTCAATTATCCTGACATCAATTGGAAGACTAATTCCTCACCATGAGAATATTTGAAATGCACCACTGAAGGACACATAACTAAGGCAGAATATCACCAGATAGCCAGAATCTGCAAAGATGAAGTCAGGACAGCAAAGGCTCAGAATGAACGAAGACTTGCAACAAAAGTCAAAGATAGTAAAAAAAAGTTTCTTTCAACACATAAATAACAAGAAAAAAATATCAAAGAAACAGTCAGTAGAGCTCTCAATGAGCAGGCAGATGTTATTTCAGAACCACTGTATCACATCTTTCAAAAATCCTGGAGCACCGGGGAACTACCAGAGGATTGGAAAAGAACTGATGTGATTCCCATCTTCAAAAAAGAAAAAAAAAATGGGGTTGGGGGAGTTGGGTGGGGAACAGACTCAGGAAACTACATACCAATCAACCTAACATCAATACCCAGGAAGATACTGGAAAAGATAATTAAAAAACAGATCTGCCAACACCTAAAAATAAGTACATAATAACTAGAAGTCAGCACGAGTTTGTTAAAAACAGATCATGTCAAACAAATCTTATTTCATTCTTCAACATCATGACTAAAGCAAAAGACTTTGGACATAATATACTTAAAATTCAGCAAGGCATTCGACAAAGTAGACCACAATCTACTTCTTGGTAAGCTAGAAAAAAGTAGGATAGATAGCATCACCATCAGATGAATTTGTAACTGGCTGACAAGCCATACTGAACTAGTAGTCCTTAATAGTACTATGTCTATACAGAGGGAAGTAAGCAGTGGGGTACCATAAGATTCCATCTTAGGTCCAGTACTCTTCAATGTCTTCAGATATGACTTAGATGAGGGAATAGAAGGGGAACTTACCAAATTTGTGGATGATACTAAACTGGTAGGAATAGCCAACACCCTAGATGATAGGCTCAAGATCCAGATGGATCTTGAAAGACTTGAACACTGGGCCCTATCTAACAAAATGAAATTCAATGTAGAGAAAAGTGAAGTCTTACACTTAGGCAAGAAAAACTAAAAATACATACATAGACTGGGTGAAACCAGGCTCAATTGCAGTAACTGTGAGAGGGACCTTGGAGTGTTAGTGGACAACCAATTAAATATGAGTCAACGGTGTGTGGCAGTAGCCAAAAAAGTCAATGCAATTCTAAGTTCCATTAACAGAGGGATACAATCAATACCTCACTTGATCTTAATAGTCATAGGTTACTAGTAATGCTTATTAGTAGCCTATGTCTATCTCTAAGTGTTGTAACTTATGATTCTTGATAAATGTATTTTATTTTTTATGTACACTGAAGACAAATTCCTCGTATGTCCAATCACACTTGGCAATAAAGAATTCTATTCTATTCTATTCACTCTATAAAGCCTTAGTAAGATCACACCTAGAATACTGTATCCAGTTTTGGTCACCACACTATAAAAAAGATGTCGAGACTCTAGAAAGAGTGCAGAGAACAGCAACCAAGATGATTAGGGAGGCTAAAACTTATGATGAACAGTTGCAGGAACTGGCTAGTCTAGTGAAGAGAAGGACCAGCGGAGATATGATAGCAATGTTCCAATATTTGAGGGGCTACCACAGAAAGGAGGGGTCACCTATTTTTCAAAGCACCTGAAAACCAAATAAGGAATAATGGATGGAAACTGAACATAGAGAGATTCAACCTGGAAATAAGGAGAAATTTTCTGACAGTGAGAACAATCAACCAATGGAACAGCTTGCCTTCTATGAAATTCAGAAGTCTCCATTCAACAGAGCATACCAAGAGAAGAAGAATCATAAATCTCTATCCAAACAGAACATAGTAAGAAAGACAAAAATGAAGAGCAAGGGCAGCATGTCATGCTTAGAAGGACAATAAGAACAAAAATTAAGAACACAACCCCTGCCCTCTCTGAAATTTCATATTTCATATCCTACCCCAGGAAGGAAACAGACACCTGAAGAAAAAACTTTGCCAAATGTACAAGTGACAAAAAATAAAGTAGCTCAGTTTTCACCAAAGGAAAAAAGGTGAGTGTTTGTGATTGGAGAGTCTCGGCTTAAAGGAACAGAGTCAACAATCTGTAGACCAGACAAATTCTTAAGGGAAGGCATTGTCTTTCAGAGGCAAAGATTAAAGATGTGATGGAAAGGAGCACCAAAATAATCAAGCCTATCTATTATTTTCCCTTTCTCCTTTTTCATGTTGGGATGAATGAAACAATGACCCTGAAAACAATTTCAATGGACTATGAGCAACTAAGCAGGATAGCTAAATAGTTTGGAACAGGAGTACAGGTGATGATCTCATCTATACTTTCAACTGAAAGTCAACATCCAATGGGGAAATAGAGGATTTTAGAAGTAAATTGCTGGCTCAAAGCATGGTTTGGCTTTCTAGACGATTGATTATACTACTTAAAGGAAGAGTTTCTAGCAAGAGATGGACTCCAAGACCAGCAAGAATGTATTTGGGAAATATCTAGCTCAGCTCATCTAAAGGTTTTTAAACTAAAGTGGTGAGGGAGTGTGACCAACTAATAGGATTAAATCATAAATCAGATAAGAAGAAAGGTGAAGAATGAGCTCACAAGTATAAATCAGAAGATGCAGGTAAACAAAACTAGGGACAAGTATAAAGGGCTCAAATGCCTATATATTGAGGCTCATAATATGGGGAATAAACTGGGAGTACTTGAAATTCTAGTATATGAGGGCAACTATGATGTTGTAGCTATTACTGAAACTTGGTGGGATGGAACCCATGATTGGAACACACAACTAGAAGGGTATATTCAAAAGGAACAAATCCAGCAAAAGGGGGTCATTTGCATTGCATGTAAGGAATTACTACACCATCATAGAATTCACAATACTAGGGATGAAAGCCCTAGTAGCTTGAAGGTATTTGGATAAATATTAGAGGTAAAATAGATGACTTTTTAAATATTAGAGGTAAAATAGATGCTAAATATATGTAATACAAGCCACCCAACCAGCCAGAGGAAATAAATGGACCCTTTGCTAATCAGTTAGCTGAGGTATACAGCAAATACACCACTGTAGTAATGGTGAACTTTAACTACCCTGACATCAGCTGGGAAACCAATTCTGCTGGAAGTGGGATATCAAATCAAAAGTTGTGAGCTGACATGCCTAGCTCACACCTTGTCATATAAAAGGTTGAGGAGGAAACTAGAGAGATCTGGACTTAATTCTTATTAATAGGGACAAAATGGTTGAGGGAGTAGAAGTTATAGGAACTTTGGAAGACAGCAATCATGACATAAAGCAAGCATAGGTAACTAAACCAAGTAAGACTAGTGTTTTAGACTTCAAGAGAACTGACTTCAACTGACTTCAAGCTAAAAAAGAGCTAAGAAGGATTCCAAGCATTATATCCTTAAAGGAAAAACAGTTTAAGATGCTTGGGAAACCTTGAAAAAATGAGATAAAGAAGAAACAAGAAAAAACAATGCCAAAAGAAAACTTTTCTTTTCTTTTTCTTATGTGTACTCATTTCATGTATTCATAACTATGTATATACTTATACCTATTATCTTGTAAGCAATTGACAAATCAAATTAATCAAATAAAAACAAAAAAACAAAAGACACCAGATGAGACCAGCATGAACAAAGAGCTTTCTGACAAATCGAGGGACAAAAAGGTCAAATTTCAAAAAATGGAGAGAAAATCATATAACTAAATTAGAATGCCAACAAATGGCCTGAATTGACAAGGAGGGAGTCAGGAAAACTAAGGCCTAGATTGAGGTAAAACTAGCTACTAATGCCAAAAAAATAATAAGATAAGATTTCTTTCAATATATAAGAAACAAGAAGAAAGTCAAGGAAATGATAGGTCCACTAATGGGAGCAGATGGCAAGAAGGTGGCAGGCAGTAAGGAGGAAGCAGAACTATTTAATTCCTTCTTGTTTTTAGGCAAAAGGAGGAAACAGCCCAAAAGCAGCACGGGAGAAATATCAGAGGACTGAAAAAAGCTGATACAATTCCAATTTATAAAAAGGTGGGAAAAATGGATTCAGGAAATTATAGGACAATCACCTTGATATCAATACCTAGGAAAATCCTGGAAATATCAAACGGAAGATATGTGAGCATCTAGAAACAAACAAGATAATTACTAGAAGCCAGCATGAGTTTCTTAAAACCTGATTGTCATGGTTGACCCCTACACGACTTTGCTTGCAACCAGAAAAACTGTAACAGGAGATGGGAGGGAAGGCATTGGAATGTAAGGGAGGTTTGGGAGGGAAATTTGGAATGCAAGTGTGTCAATGAGAAGCCTGAGACAAACCCAACACCTCAAGATCACCAGCTGGAGAAGTTTGAGATAGACAGACTGTTCCCAAAACTAAGAGAGTGCAAATGATTGGCGGTGTAAGGTCCTGCCTCTATTCCCAATTCAAGAAAGTAGGAGTCTTGAGATAGCAGCATTTCAAAAGGAGTCTTTTATTGAAAGCGAGTGATTGCAAGACAAAAGCAAAGCAGGATCTAAGTTCCCCTTAGGCAATTCAGTTAGGATAAAGGAGCTAGAAACCTCTCCCCCCAGTCCAATGTTGAATGGGCCAATCCACAGGCGTGAAGATGTTGTGAAATAACCGTCCTGGGTGCTTCTCTCCAGAGGCTTCAGAGCTAAGACAAAACAGATGGCCCTCCCCCTTTACACATTCCCCAAAGGTAAATCAAAGCACAAGGCAGATAGGTGTCAGAGTTAGGATTATAAACTAAGGGGTTACAGGATATGTAGGAAACACGAAGAGGGCAAGTGAATAAATGATCCAAGCCCCCCTCCTCACAGAAATGACAGTATTACGATAGGGATCTGACAGGTGGACAGTGGACAATGGGAGGTCCAGGGGAAAAGGGGAAAGTTTTCCAATGCTATTTTCATATGAAATAGTTATATCTAGCTTTTCTACTTCTATACCCACATGCAATCTTCAATAAAACTATATTCTTGGTAAAAAAATATATCCCAGGAGTTTTTTCTGCTGTTTAACCTAGTGGGACAGTTGACACTAATCATGCCAGACAAACCCTATTGCCTTTTTTTGACAAAGTAATTAAATTAGGGGGTCAGCGAATGCTGTGGACATAGTATAGTTGGACGTCAGAAAGGCATGTGACAAAGTAGACCACAACCTACTTCTTGTTAAGATAGAATAATGATAGATAGTACCACCACCAGAAGAATTTGCAATTGGCTGACCAACCACACTTAGTGGATAGTCCTCAGGGAACCGCTATATGGCAAGAGGAATGCAGTAGAGATCTCAGCATTCTGTTCTGGAGCCAGTGCTCTTCAACATCTTCATAAATGATCTAGATGAGGGGACAGAAGGGGAACTCATCAAATTTGCAGATGACTCTGATGTTGAGACCCTGAGAATTGTGCAAAGAGCAACAAAGATGATAAAGAATCTGGAGGCTAACTAGCATGATGAACAGTTGAGAGAGCTAGGTATGTCAAGCCTACTGAGGAAAAGGATTATGGAGAACACGGTAACTATCTTCTAGCACTTGAGGGGCCATCACAAAGATGAGGGGACTGGCTTAGTCTCTAAGGCAACAGAGGCAAGACAAGAAGTAATGGATGGAAGCTGAGAGAGATCCAACCTAGAAGTCAGGTGGAATTATTTTGACAATAACAATTAATCAATAGAATACCTGGGGTTGTAGGTACTCCATTATGGAGGTTTTCAAAAATAAGACTGGACAACCATTTGACAGGGATGATATAAAACTCCTGGTCGGAGTATGAGGTTAGACTAGAAGACTATGGAAATGAAAAAATATTTTTGAGTTTGGAGTCCTAAAACCAGCAATTTATAATGAAGTTTTGAGACATGTTTGAAGAACTGTGTAGAAATCATCAGCAAGAAATGGAACTATGTTGTGTCTTCTAAATAACATTGTTACCAAATAAAAAATATCACAGAATGAGACACCCAGCAATATTTACTTACTTGATAAAAAAATGTATATTTTGAATAATCTGTCAGCAGATACATTGGATGAGGTCTGAAAAATTAAGGAAAAAATAAAAATGATAATATCTGAGAAAAATTGGAATAATCTTTTGTTGTTGGATTTACAAAAGAAACTGTTTAATGTGTCACAAATAATTTGTAACAAGGATCAACAATCACCTGAATGGATTGCAGGGAAAAACTGCCCTGTATAACAATGGAGAAAAAGACTATAAAGTTAGATTATTTGATCATGGATAAAATGGGATATTTTGTTATTCTGTATGATACATTCTGCATTTATTGACATTTAGTTGGATTTGCCTAAAATGGATATGATATAATATCTTCCTGGTAAAATATTTAGTTTATTCAAAGACAGTTAAAATACAAAATGCCAACATATTTTTTTAAAAAGACAAAAACATAAAAAAAAACCACAAACAAGACATTTTTAAAAACCTAACATGTATACACATAATATTCTCCCTACTTGAATGCTAATTAATGTAATATAACAATATTAATTTCCTATTTCTTGCAAAACATGCCAAAAGAATTTTAAACTACTAAGTTACTAAATCTGTTTACAGATTGTTAGTCTTCATCTATATACTATATTAATAACAGATTAGTTAACAGGAAAATCAATAATAATATACATTATATGGAAGCATAAAACAATATAAATTATTATTAACAATAAAAGAAAGACAACAATGTAATTCCAAAACCCTCTGTAAAGAAATTGTTACTGTAATCAACTTGTAGAAAATTTACCATGGCTTCAAACCCAAATCATCTTAAACATAAACACGAATTGGTCTCGGATCAAATATCCATATTTGTTTCTTAATACCATCTCTTATCAATCCCTGATTGATTGAACACAATAAGTCCATTCTCCAAGCCAATCTATCTTCCTCCCCCCCCAAAAATAAAATAAAATTAAATGTAATAAGTCCATTTCCCATTCTTTCAAACCCCTTAAAAAGGACCCATTTGCCATCCAGAGAGTTGTCTGCTATTATATAAAAGCACAGAGTTCAGCTTCTGGAAGGTGTATATGAAGTCAACTCTTATTTCTAAGTCTTTGTTTCTTTGAATATGAGTCTTTATGAGTTCATTGCTAGAAAAAAAAATCAGCTAAAGATCGCATGTTGTTAGACAGTCTCTTCCCCACAGCCCCAAAGCTATTTCCTTCTCTTTGTAATCTGATATGTTGTTGCATAATGAAGTAGATAAGTAAAGCAGGGAATAAGCAGAAAGAACAGAAAGTGTATTTTTAACTATTTTGATCCAAATACTTTTTGCAGGTTAATAAAATGCAGATTCCCTGCAGTGAATAATCAAATATAAATCACCATTTCACGATTCAAACACAGGTACCATGTTTCCACATGGAAAAGCAAAAGTTGGTAAGACTAACCAAAAAACCAGAGAGAAATAGCAGAAAAAGAGAGATAAAATCCAGCAGGGGATTGAAATAAATCAGCATTCAATCAGCCAATTAACATTTAAAGATAAAAACAAAAACAAGTTCAAAAAGTGAAGTTAAAAGTCCCAGACATGCTTATGAAAACATACTGCCGCTAGGAAGAGATGTATTTCCAGCTGCTTGTATTTCCAGCTGCTCCTGCAAGGAATTGCAATTTTCAAGATTCCCACAGCCACCCAAAAGTTGTCTTGGGACATTCCGAAGTGGAATGACCCAAGACATCACTCCAGGGGGCAAGACTGCCAAAGAGCAGCCTGTGTCTGGCACAAACACATCTGATTGTAAAAGAAAAAAAGTCTCTTATGCTTCAGCAGCCATCTTGGGGAGGAATCTATGGTGTAATATCTTCCCTTGTAGTTATTTTAATTTTGTAGTTTTTAAACTGTTTTTTACATTTAACTGTTTCTTTAAGAACATTTGGGAAGTTTGTTTTAAAAAAATGTTTTGAGGGGGCTATGTTAAAATTTAGGGGGTTTTGTGTATATTAGGAAACTGGAATTATTTTATATTTGTTAAACATTCACAATAGAGATATGTATATTTTAAGATAGATGTGTATTGAGGCTTGCTTTTCGTAAAAGGAAAAGCAGACCCTTATTGTTTTTCATAACTTTTAAATGGGATTTTTTTAGTTAAGAAGCAAGATGTGGAATCTTGAGTTATATGTGTATGAATTAATGTTACAATCTTAGAGCTCTGTTTGAATCTTTTGTTGGTAAGTATATTGAAACAAATGTTATTTATTTGATTTGCCTATTGTTAAGAAACAGGTTATGGTATTGTCATGCCTCCAGCATAGAGTTGTAGATACTATTATTGTTCTGTAACATGTATTGAGCCCCATCTAGTGGTCAAAGATAAACCTTTCATTGTTTAGAAAGTTGGTTTTAGTAGTATTTTGACCCTACAGAGTATCCATCCTATCATCATCCCGCATTCTGAAAAATAAAAAGGGTGCATTCTGAGAAGGTAGCCTCCATTTTCCAGCCCCATTGAACATCTAGAAGAATCCAGCCTAAGCCATAATGCATATTCTTTGGAGGACAAAATCCATGTCCCACATACATCACTGTTTCACTTCATCTTGTTCTTTAATAAAGCATCAAAATCTATGCACACAGTCTGATTTATTTCAGGATACAAAGGTTTAGCTGTATGTCAATCTACACACAGGATAATGTGATGATGAACAGGGATGAAAAGTTTTATATTTGTTAGCTAAGAGAAGGTGAAGAAATTAGGGAATTGTTTATATTTGTCACAAAGAGGATTGGGACTCATTTTCTTAAGCAGGTTTTCCTCCTCTTTATACATTTATTTTTTTTGCAATTCTTTTTTCCCCTTATTTCCTATTATCTTTTATTCCTTTATTCAAACTTTTAATAAAATTACTTTCAAATAGTTATTCACAAGTGTTTTAAATAAGAAACCCTTTGAAGTTATGTATACAAAATTTACATCTCTAGGCAAACCACAAGTAACTTCAACTCTTCAAACCAATGAGTAACTGGGCCAACTGGGTCATCTTTTCAATATTGAAAATGAGTCACTTAGCAACAGAATGGCATGCAGAGTCCATTTCTATTGTTCATCTGTCAATTCCAATATAACAGGCATATGGTTCAGCAGAATGTGTAGAACTGAACTTATTAAAATTTGCTTCAGAATAATATATATAAACATTTTTTTCAAGAACGTAACTTTAGGATGGGTGTGAGAAAAGGAAAAAAGAAACCTTGCCCTTTAAGGAATAGGCAAAGTTCTTTCCATTTGGGGATTCAAATTTCCTGGCTGGGAGAAATGCAAAATGATTTGGTCAGAATTAGTTTATTAATAGGAAGGCAGGTAAAAAGAAATCTCACAGCGTCCCTAGGATTAATCTAATAAGTGAGTAGGAAAACCTCTCTCTTATACATTTCAGGTTCTTTGATTTTCTTTGAAGTCTTTGATTTGTGTTGTGTTGAGTTCCTATCTCTTTGAGATTGGGATCTTTTACTGGGATCTTGGTTTTATGGTACTGATCCTTTGTAGTTGCTTGTTTGCTATCATGTTTCCTTTCTGCCATGCCTTTAGGTTTGCTTTTCACAAGTTTTTTATAACTTGCCATCTATTTGATTTCGATGGGAAAGGATCTTAGCTAGTTTGTAGGGTTTTTTTCTCTGTATCTCATGCCCGTAATTTTCTCCTTCCTTTGTTGTGAAAAGTAAACTGGCTCTATAGCTATTTTAATAGCCCTACTTGACAAAGGGTGGGGGCTGTTTTCCTAGAAGAGAGGGGAATCGTAACTTCCAACAGGTGTCAAACTCAATTTCATGGAGGACCACCTCAGGGTTATGGTTGACCTTGGGGGGAAGGGCGGGGGGCATGGCTGACTGGGTGAGCATGGCCATCTTGATACAGCTCACTGGGCGTGGCCAACTGGGTTGGCATGGCCATCTAAATGCTGCTCACTGGGCGTGGCTGACTCAGAATGGAATAAGTCATACTGGCTAACCATGTGGGGACAATTTGGTGCTCTACAAGCTCCTCATCTTCTCAAACTGCTGGCAGCCAAATGCATGAGGGCATGCACACACATTCCAAGTTTGGGGACTTTTAGTCACTTAGGAAGGAGAGAGCTTTCTCCCCAAGCCCAGGCATGATTGGCAGTTTGTAAGCTCAAATGTGGATAAATGTTTCCAAACTTGGAATGGTATGTGCGTGTGTATGTGCACAGCATGTCAAAGAAAATGTTCCTCTCCCAATCCCAGACATCATTGACATTTCTCTGTTGGGGGTACCCTCCCAACAAAGGAGGAGGCAGAGGACGCTGCTGCTGTGTGTGGAAATGCGGAGTAGGAAGTTTGCAGGAAGCAGTTTCCGCTGAGTCCAATTTCTGCCTTGAGAAATCTCTAAAGAGCAAGAAGAGGTAGCAGGGGAGCAGTGCTCCCTTGTCCTGGCCCTTCTCAAAAGAGAATCCCTGTTTCCAATTATGAGTGGTAAGGATGCTAGTGGTTGGTGCAGCCTTCCCTCATGCTGCTCCCCCACCATCCTCTCCTCCTCTCCAGAGATCTTTCAAGGCAGAAGCTGGACTTGGAGGAAACGGCTTCCTGCAAACTTTCACTGCATCAGCATTATGGTTGTCTCAAAGGGCTAGTTGCATGTAAGACTATTGTATGATATCACTTCAGGAGTGTATTAACGTGGGCCGAACAAGATTAATATTTCAAATAAGAACAAATATTTCAATAAATCTGCAAAAACAAATTTAAAACAAAGAACAAGCAAACTTTTAATACGCAAACACAAATGTAAAACAAAGAAAAAACATAATCTCTCTCTCTCTCTCTCTCTCTCTCCCTCCCTCCCTCCCTCTCTCTCTCTCTCTCATGCTGTTTTGTCTCAGCCAGATGCTTGGCATCTTTTACTGGCTACAAGTTCATCAATGTTTGGAGTCAGGTTCTGAGCTGTGGAAACTCTCAGGATAGAGTGGAGGTGTGCATCAGTGAGAAGACTTCTGTGTGTGCTTTTGTTCACTCTCAACACGGAAAAAAGTTGTTCACACAGGTATGTACTTCCAAGCTGGTCTAGCAACTACAAGGTCTGATCAGCCTCTCTAGTTAAGCTATTTCCATTTCTGATCAGATTCTGATATTTTCAGGGCTGCCTTTCAGTGTCTCTGATTATTGGGGGGGGGGGACACCAAACACAATCCAGCTTTCCCAAATAGGAAAGGCACCACGGTCTCCATTTTTTTCCCAACAACTCTCCAACATCCAAGAAGCCCAGGAATAGAGTTCAAAATGCCTGAAATATCCATCCAAAATTTAGCTTTTGCAGACAATGCTGGTTAGATTCCTCAGGGCCTCTTTGTGGGCCTATCCTTTGTGGGGGAGATCCAAAGCACCCTTCCACTGACTTCCAGACATTTTTCACAAAGCCTTGGAGCATGGTGTGCTTTGGAGACTGGGGCAAAGGGATGGGGGCTCATGAGAGAGGATGCCCATCAGCTGTTGGGTGGTCATGCGACTAAACTGAGATGGCTCGTTAGCCCCAATCCAGAGAGACAGATAGAGCTGATCATTTCTTGAACAGCTTTTCTCAAGCTTCCCTGCTGTAGGCTATGTGGACTTCAACCCCCAGAATTCTCTCTGCTATGTTGGCTGGGGGATTCTGGGAGTTAAAATCAACACAGCTTAAAGTTGTCAAGATTGGGAAACACTAAATTTACAAAATGAACAGGGAGGGCCTCTGTGTGTGAATCAATTTATCAGCAAAATATCAGGAGAAACCTGGCATTTTAACCTTGGCTCCCGGCTGCTCGTTCACCTAGCCTCCCGAGGGGTGGGGATAGCATTTCTTTTGACAGCTGGCCCTGCAGGAAGAGAGTCCCTTCCCTCAGCCACCATTACATGACACAAGCCTTCTTCCCCTTCTTCACCAGCACAGCAAAGCCTAAGGGGCAAGCAACTCACAGGCAAAGCAGACAGCAAATTATCACCCACCAGGCAGAAACGGGAATGGGACCAGCCTGCACTGTGTTCACCACGCTACAACAATTCTCCTCAGGCTGAAACCATGGGGGAGGGGGGAGAGAAACAAGCATGCCCCAAAAGCCAGAGGAGCTTCAATTAATGAGCATGTGACAACCTGGAGCCATCAGCCACTTGAGACTCAGGAGGGCTCCCTGGAGGCATGCTCTGGCATTACTGTGTGTGGGTGCCCTCAAGAGCAGCGGTGGACTCAGGTGAGTGCTGGCTGTGGGGAGAGAATCCTGAAAGAAGCACGTCTCTGGGAGGAAAATAAAGGCGGGAACCCCAAGCGCACAATTTCTTCTCCTGCGGCAGCTATACCTCACAGCCTTGAATATCAAGCTCTGCGGCTGGAGTTGAGGGACGAGGAGAGCAGTGCTGCTCCTCAGAGGCCACAATTGCTTTCCCTCCTAAACTGGAATGGATCATTCAGACTCTCAGGCATGGGTGTGTGTGGACGGGGGGGTAATGCTGCCATCGATGGAGGAGGTGGTGCTGTCGCCTACCTGGCTGCTTCTATTGCTTCCTTAAAACCACACCGCCGCCACTACCACCAACACCACCAACACCCCTCCTCCTCTTCTTCACCTCACAACTTGTCTAGAATTCAATCTGGAGTCGCTCAGTTGAATCTTCACCTCAGAGCTGACGAGGCTGCTTACAATATTGGGAGGACAGAGTGAGCAAGGAGGGGAAGGCAATCGTGTCCCAGACAAGGTGGAGGTTTGACTTGGGAAGGACTGTCCGAGCCACAAATTAGCCACTCATGCATGCACGAGGCGAGGAATGGCTGGGAGTGTCAGGACCGGCCTTGGTGAGTTTCAGCTGGCTCGCCAAACTGCACAAAAATTAGTCACTGGTTCTCCTGTACTGGTGTGAGCTGGCTGAATCAACATGGGCCAGCCCCTTTAATTTTCCAGGACAGCCCCGCGGGCTGGATCAAACTACATCGCGGGCCGGATCTGGCCCACAAACCTTGAGTTTGACACCCCTGCCTTAGGACCAGAAGTGGTATTCAGCAGGTTCTGGAGAACCGGTAGCGGAAATTTTGAGTAGTTCAGAGAACCGGCAAATGCCACCTCTGGCTAATGCTAGTACTATCCTGTCTTGTACCTAGATGATCATAGCAACAGAAAGTTATAGCAACTGCTTTCCATGCTCTCAGAAAATTAGAGACACTGTTATAAGGTTAGTGGAGAAATGGCAATACTTTGAGGTGTGCTAGAAAGGTATTTACAACCGCTATAAAAGCCAGTAATTGCCAGAGACATTTGTTAACACCCAAACAGTAGATATTATTCTGTAATCAGAGTTTATCAGCAATGTTTCTTGAAACCCATTAAGATTTGGACACACAATTATGAAAATGAATGGTAATCAATAACTGAAATAATTGTTAATAAAAAAAACCTATTTAATTATTAAGAAAGAACTGGATCAAATATATTATTTATTTAATTTACATGGTACTGACTCTTACCTGGCTCAGTACAATGAACAACAGAATAAATAAAATATCCAAGCACAAAAAATCTTAGTATACAAAAACCAGCCAAATATAAGTTATCGTAAATAATAATAATATAGAATAATTAAAAAACAAAAACAAATGATGGTCAATTATTCCACAAAGTTCAGTTTTCACTGCCTTCCAGAAGGTCTCAACTGAAGAGCTATTTAGCTTAAAGGAGGAGAGTATCAGGCTCTCACTTAAAAACAATTCATTTCCTTTTTAAGCTTCTCTCCCCTTATGGAATACATATAGCCAACAAAATTAGATAAGAACCAGGTGCAGTTTAATTTTAAATATATTTGCAATGCAATATTAATATACATATTAATTCTCTAAGTTTGGCATTCACCACTAAATTTTCAAGTCTAGGGGCAAGGGGATCAGATGCTTTTATAATCATCAGCCAATCAGATTGCTGCACACCTTTTCTTGTTCATGTTTCCATAAGTCATAAAACAATTCAAAATCCCAAGAACAATCTACACTGGTACCAGCAACATTAATTTCCAGAAAGATTGGATCTAATAGATCAAACTACTTGAAACTTTCACATACAGAATCTTTTATGCAATATCTGGTATTTCTATTAGTTAGAGTTAGTCAAGAACTATGTAATGAATCATAGAGTTGGAAATGACTCTAGGGGTTATCTTGTCCAACCTCTAGTTCAGAGTAGGATGTACAAGACTATCAGTAAGGAAGGACTTACCATGAATCGCAAGAGCCTTTTGCATGGCTCTTGCATGGGTCCAGGTTATCTGAGGAACTGTCTCACCCCAATGGAATTGGCCTATCCCACCGACAGCAGCAGAAGGGGTATGTTCCAGACTCTATTGGTCAATAAATTCTGGCCCCACCCTCTGGAACATTATGCCTCTAAAGTAAAATCCACATCTACCCATTTGGCCTTCTGCAACAAACCTAAAGACCTGGCACTGCCAACTGGACTGGGGCCCCCAATGGGGCTGTGTCATTTTGGAAGTGGTTAATGGATTAAGACTCCACATTTTCCCCAGATGCATCTTGCTACCCTACTTCTCATTTTTGTCAATTTTAGTGTTATATTTATAGTTTAAATATTTTATTTGGCTTTAGAGATTCATTCCAACTCATTCATAGTAGTTAGACATCCCGTTAGTATCTCTTTAATTATCCTGGTTTGCCATTCCCTGTTTGTGCTATTTGTTCTAGATAGGTCAATTTGAACAGAGTTCTTCCGGGGAAAAAATCGAAGTAAGAATGGAGAACAGAGCTTTGCATGTGAGCATTCACCGCTTGTGCAAGTGGAGCTTCACATGCAAGCACAAGTGCCCTCTACTCAGTCACCCTTCACTCATGTGAGTGGAGCTTCATATACAAATGCAAGTGCCCTCCGTATAAGTGGAGCTTTGCATGAGAGCACAAGTGCCCTCCGCAAGTTCTGACCAGTTCTGGAGAACTGGTAGCAGAAAATTTAAGTAGTTCAGAGAACCGGCAAATACCATCTCTGACTGGAGATGAACCGGTAGTAAAAAAAAAATTTGAATCCCACTACTGCCTCCGTTCATGCGCAAAGCTCCATTTGCGCAAGTTGAGGGCATATGTACCTGCCACTCATACCAATGGAGCTGTGCACGCACATGCACACCTGCCACTAAGCCATCACCCTGTGCTGGGCCAGATTGCTAAGGGGGAAAGGTTGGGGACCTCTGATCTACAGCATCCTTCCACAATGCTAAGACACAGATCCTCATGCTTACATGGTTTCTATATACACGTACTTCCTTCAAATTAATAGCATTCTCCTCACCTTTAGTTTGAGATATTCATCTAAGGAAGTAATGTGTTTGATTTCTAATTCTTTCTGTACTCTATTTTTATAGCAAGACAGGAAACTTTTCATCATAAAACATAACCTATTCCTTTCGTATTCCACACATTTATGTTCACTGAATCTCCACATCCAGCTCTTCCTGTTTTGTTCCAAGTATTAGACATCAAATATTTTCTGGGTTCTCTTCTCCCTCTCTTTAAGATTTTCTCTAGATTAGGTTTACAAAATGCCCACCAAGCATATTGTCCCAATTCTCATGAAGCAGAACACAGAAACATATTAGCAAGAGAGATCAGAGCAGCAAAAAGAAGCTACTCTGAAAAGTTAAGGAATCAGTTCTCAACAAATGAACCAGCAAACTTGTGGAAAACTCTTAAAAACATCACTGGCTTCAGCAAACCTCCTTCCCAGGCAGAAGGAAATCAACAACTAGCAGACGACCTGCATGTGTTTTACTGCAGGTTTGAAAGGAAACTACAGCCACCTCTCTCCACAACCCCCATCTCAAACACACCAACAACAGCCAAGCCTCCTATAACTGATCCAAATCCATTGGGTTCACAATCTCGGGTAATCACAGGAAAAGAAGTGCAAGGTCTATTTCACAGACAAAAGCCAGGAAAAGCACCAGATCCAGACAAGATAACTCCTTCTTGCTTAAAAGTCTGTGCTGATCAGTTGGCTCCCATCTTCACCCGACTCTTCAATAACTCACTAGAAATGTGCTATGTTCCTTCCTGCTTCAAATGATCTACTATCATCCCAGTACCAAAGAAGCCCTCCGTCAGGGAACTGAATAACTACAGACTGGTTGCTCTAACATTTGTAGTCATGAAACCATCACAGATCTGCTGTTAGATCCCATGCAGTTTGCATACCAAGCAAATAGATGGACAGATGATGCTGTTAATATGGCTCTGCGCTACATTCTACAACACCTTGAATCTCCAAATACCTACACAAGGGTTCTCTTTGTAGATTTCAGTTCAACATTCAATATCATCATTCCAGACGTTCTTCTACTAAACTAATCCAGCTAATGGTACCTGAACACACTTGTAAGTGGATCATAAATTTCCTAACAGATAGGAAGCAGCAGGTGAAGCTAGGCAGAATCACATTAGATACCTGTACAATTAGCACAGAAGCCCCCCAAGGCCGTGTGCTTTCCCCACTTCTCTCCTCCTATATACCATTGACTGCATTTCAAATGATCCATCTGTTAAATACTGAAGTTTGCTGATGACACAACAGTGATTGGTCTCTGAGACAACAACGAATCTGCATACCTACGGGAGATTGAACAAGTAGCCTCATGGTGTGACTGGAACAATCTGGAACTGAACACACTAAAAACCATAGAAATGGTGGTAGACTTTAGAAGAAACCCTCCCATACTACCACCTCTTGCAATACTAGACAACACAGTATCAACAATAGAGACCTTCAAATTTCTAGGTTCTATCATATCACAAGACCTAAAATGGACACCTAACATCAAAAACATCATCAAAGAACCACAAGAAAGAATGTTCTTTCTGCGTCAACTCAGAAAGCTCAAATTGCCCAAGGAGCTGCTGATACAGTTCTACAGAGGAATTATTGAGTCTATCATCTGTACCTCTATAACTGTCTGGTTTGGTTCTGCAATCCAACAAGACAGAAACAGACTTCAGAGGATAATTAAGACTGCAGAAAAAGCAATTACTACTAATCTGCCTTCCACTGAGGATCCGTATACTGCACAAGTCAAAAAGAGGACTCTGAAAATATTTACAGACCCCTCACATCCTGGACATAAACTGTTTCAACTCCTTCCCTCAAAATGACACTATAGAGCACTGCACACCAGAACAACGCCATCACTCTGCTAAACAAATAATTCCCTCAACACTGTTCAACTATTTACAAAGTCTGCACTCCTATTACTGCTAATCTTCTCATCACTCCTTATCACCCCTCCCACTTGTGACTGTATGACTGTAACTTTGCCACTTGTATTTTTACGATTTATATTGACTGTTTCCTAGTATGATTTGATTGCTTATTGTACCCTGTTACTATTATTAAGTGTTGTACCTTATGATTCTTGACTCTTGACGAATGTATCTTTTCTTTTATGTACACTGAGAACATTTGCACCAAGACAAATTCCTTGTGTGTCCAATCACATTTGGCCAATAAAAGAATTCTGTTCTATTCTATTCTATCTCTTGCCAAGCTTTTGTCCTTATGGAAGTGTACCATGATCAAATAATTAAAAAATAATCCTTCTTGGCAATACCTGAAATGCACTCAGTGTTCTCTTTTTCTTTTTGGACCACATTCTTCAACAAGAATGAAGAAAATATCACTTGTGCTCTGAGCTTCTCCACTCTCTTGCCCCTCCCAGTTATATTTCTGAATTTCTACCATCAGATCTGCATCTTGATGTATTTTTTTGTTTCACATGGAAAGGTAGACAAAAGGAGGAAATGCTAAGCTTTTTTTTAATTCTTTTATATAGCATAGTAGACTCTTCTTCTGGAAGAAGAGTCTACTATGTGTACAGAATGCTACTTTCAGCTAAAAGTGGTATGCCTTTGAAAAATTGGCCACCTCTTAGAGAATTAAGCCCCTGACATCTCCTTTCTTTTCCTCTTTTAATTTCCCCAAATCTCTAATTCTCCAGAGATTTATATCAGCCTTTTTAATATTCTGTCTGCTCTTATATTTCTCTGTTCATCAATCATCCATAGCTAAAAGAAGGGAATGGGGGGAAAAGAATGAGATCTGATTGATTTTATGAATTTTTCTTGCATTATTGCCAGAAGCCAGTTCTTACTTTTTGCAAGCAATCAATGAAGAGAAGAGTTGGCTCATGATGGCATATGTGTTTGGCATACAGAAGATTAAATAATTTTAAACTGGAATTACATAATAGTTCTGGATATATGCCTGAGACATTTGAGAACTGTTATGGCAGCAAGTAGACAGTACCAGTGCAGATGGACTAATACTCATTACAATATATTATAGAGGACTTGTACTTCATTCAAGAAAGCAGGTTAATGTTTCATTAGATATATTTGATTATCCTCTGTTGGCTTTGTCCCTACTATGCAATGATTTAGTTTTGCATAAGTCAATGTAGGTGTTATCATTCTTTTCTTGGGGGGAGGGGAAACCTTCAACCACACTCTTTTGCTATCATTTCAAATGCCCTTATATTTTTGTAAATAAAGATGTGCCCAGATTTAAGATGAAGAGTAAATACCAAAAAAATACAAATGAAAATCACATGGAATGCTCAGCTTCTCAACTTCTTTAGCTCGGATTTACCAAAATTAGACCTTGTGGAGATAACCCTTCCTAATCTCTCTTTATGTATTTCTCTCTCTCTCTCTACTGGAAACAACAATCCCCTAAAGTGGCCAGGACTACTTCAAAAATTATATTAATTATAATCAGTTGTTATGAACTTATAGAAATAATTGATTTTTGATCCACCCTACCAGAAACATAAAAGTTTCATTTTATGGGGTGGGATTCAAATTTCTTAACAACTGGTTCTGTGGGTGAGGCTAATTTGTGGGTGTGGCTTGGTGGCCATATGACTGGGTGGGCATGGCTTGTATGTAAATATTATAAATATTTATGTAAATATTGATTTTTTTATTAAAAAAGAGCAACTTTTACCCAAAAGCAGACAAAGCAGGCAGGCAGATTGCTCACAGAATTACAGATTCACTTAGAGATCTATCTATCTGCAATCGGCTACCTGAGTCTGTCACATAAAATTTGCTTGCAAACAAACTCACAAAATTAACTCACAACACACCATCTATGTGAATATTAAAATTTTATTTAAAAAGAGCAACTTTTACCCAAAAGCAGACAAAGCAGGCAGGCAGATTGAGTTGCTCACAGAATCACAGATTCACTTAGAGATCTATCTATCTGCAATCAGCTACCTGAGTCTGCAGTGGAAAGCTTCAGTCCTAAGGAAGGTTCGGCTCTGCTTTTAGATTAGCTAGAAAGCAAGAAATCCAAGGATTTCCTGCTTTCTAGCTAATCTAAATCTCCTGGCAAAACAGAACAGCTGACACTTTGCGGGGGGAGGAAAAATAGCAATTTACCAAACCAGTCAAGTTGGATGGCTCACATGCCAGGTAAGAGTGAGTGGGTGGGGAGGGGGGCATCCAGTGGAGCGATTTGCCAGTTCTCCAAACTGCGGACAATCATAGCAGGCTTGTGTGCAGCGTTTGCAAGAAATAATCAGCTGTGCCATCTGGACAGCTGACAAGCGCTACGTGTGAGTGCACAGCGTTTGAAAATCCTCATTTCCTGCTTTTTCAACCTCAGCTGTGCTGCGCAAAGCAGCTGAGGAGGGAAAAGCAAGGAATAAAGGACAGTCTAGAGCTGGGCAGGTGGGTGGGCTAAACACCGAACCTGTTTAGTGTCAGCTGCTCTTTGCAGCTAAAGGTTCTATAGAACAGGGTTGAACTGGTAGCATCCCACCGCTGCCTACATTCATACAATTCCCTCCCTTCTTTCAGCAGAAGCAGCAAAGCATGGAAAAAAAGAATAAGGGTAAATGGTTGCTGCAGACAGACAAAAGGAAATAGAAAATGGAGAACTCAACTTGATAAAAATGCAGTAAGAAAAGAGAACACCGAAGAGGAATGCAAGGGGAAAAACAATCTGTTGACAGAAAGAGTTAACATTCAACAGCAAAGTTAAGTCCCTCTTTTTCCAGTGTCTTGGGAAAGGAGATAATCTTCCCATAATTTAAGTATTAAATGCAATCAGTTGCTCTGGAAAAATTCTTTATAACAAACCTCTAGCATTAAGCTGTTGCACTGAGGAAGTGGACAGGGTCCTCAGAACTATGAGCTCAGTCATGGTTCTTTAGATCCATGTCCCCCCTTTGCAAGTTAAAGCAGGCTGGGAGCAGTGTTGTATAATTGTGTTCTGGCACTGATTAATTCTTCTAGGGAGGAGGTTGTTCCTTTAACTCTTAAAGAGGCCATGGTTTGCCCTTTCCTCATGAAGCCATCACTGAATCCCACCATACTGGACAATTCATTCAGGATCTTACCTCCCTTTTCAGGGGAAGGTGGTAATGCAGCAACTTCAGAAGACCTTGGAGGAAGCAGATTATCTGGATCCTTTTCAATCAGCTTTCAGACCTACATATGGAATGGGAAGCCATTGTTCATGCTTTTGGATGACCTGAGGCATGGGTGAGATGGGGTAACATATCTATTCTTGCTGTACTTGATCTCCCATCAGCTTTTGATAGCATTGACTGTTGTATCTTCCTGGATTGACCCAAATATTGAGGATGGATGGCATGGTATTGTGCTGTTTGTTTCCTTCTTTAAAGGTTAATTCCAGTTGGTGATGATTGGGAAAGAAAAGTCCCACCTCAGTTCCAACTTTGTGAGGTGCCACAGGAATTACTGATTTCTACTCTCCTTTTTAATATCTACATGGGGCCGCTGGGTGAGCTCTTCTATCACTATGGGATGAAGTATCATCAGTATACTGATGATACCCAATTCCATATCTCTACTTCTGCTGAATTAAGCAATGCCGTGGACATCTTATTCCAGTATCTTGAGGCTGTGAGGGTCTGGTTGGAGAATAACAAACTTACAGTACCCTATCAAGACTGAGTGGTTCTGTATTTTGGGTCCACAGGTCAAGGACTGTGTCATCTAGGTGCTTGATGGGGTTACACTGATGTTACAGGCAGACTTGATGCATAACTTCAAAGTTCTCTTGGATTTATGACTCCTGCTTAATGAGCAGGGGCCAGTCATGGTAGGAAGATCTTTGCACAGCTTCATTTGGGGAGTCAGTTGCATCCATTTTTGGATTGGCAGGCCCTGCTCACATTACTCATGCCACTCATTGCCTCCAAACTGGACTATTGCAATGTGCAATGAGGCTGTTCTTGAAAAGTATCTGTCAACTTCAGCTGATACAAAATGCATTGGCCCAGGAAATTATGGATGCTCCCAGAACAATGCATGTTACATCTCTGTTCCAAAGCTGCATGGGTTGCCATTTTGCTTCTGAATTCAATTCATGGTGCTGGCTCTGATCTGTAAAGCCCTTTATGACATGGGACTAGGCTGCTCTCCTCTCTTCTCCACTCAACCTGTCCCTTTATATCTGCTAGAAAAGGCTTTCTGCGGGTAGCATCAACTAAGGATCTATATTTGGTGGGTCCCACAAGATGTGCTCCTTCTGCTGTGGCACCTACCTTATGGACTTTCTTCTCCCTGAAATTTGATTAGCTCCATTCCTTTTGGTATTGCAGAATGCCCTCAAGATCTGGTTATAGGTTATCTGTTCTGGGACATGCCCTAGGTCCAGATGCTCTATAACTGACATGGCTATTTCATTCTGTCTTCATCTATAGTTTATATCCATTTTTATAATACTTATTGTTAATGTTAATATGATTTTAATATTTTTTCTATCTGTGGATTTTGCCTGTTTGTTGTGTGTCACAGAGAGTGGTCTTCACTGAAATGGGTAACTATATGAATTTGATAAATAAATAAAGCATGGAAACTACAGAATGATAATAATTAGTACAACATATATCAGATTCCTTTCTATTCTCTTTTGTAATTGGCAGATTAAAAAGAAGAGATATTTTTATCCTGCCTTTATTATTTTTACAAATAACTTAAGGTGGCGAACATATCCAAATCACTTTCCTCCTCCTATTTTTTTCTGTAACAACCCTGTGAGGGGTAAGACTAAGAAAGCATGATTGGCCAGAGTCACCCAGCTGGCTTTCATGGCTAAGTTGGGACTTGAACTCACAATTTCTTGCTTTCTAGCCTGGTGCCTTAAGCACTAGATAAAACTTGTTCTCTTAATATATCATTTTCTTAATCTTAATTTCTCATCCTTAAAATATCCTTTTCTAATCTTAGTTTGAGTAACATTACGATCAGGTAATATGCTGTATATGCAAGTCTGGGCTACAGACTTAAGTATACACTGAAAACTATGATCCAGGATATCAATAGTTTTCTCATATATAAAAAGCAAAACTCTTTGTTTTCCAGATTTTATTCTTCTTAGAAATTTGAAGAAATTTCTGTTGAAATATGACAAATCTATTTCTTTAAACTTGCCTGGGAGTTTAGTTCAAAACTAACCATGACCAAATGTGTCAGTCTTCTTTACACATGCAATGTAAATTTACAGTGCTGCCTCTCCTGACACAACCCTGAGGACAGCCCAGTGAAGCTGCTTTGTCCTCTTGTTCCTCCTCCTCAGTGACCCATGGAATTGCCTACCACTTTACTGGGAGGAAGGGGAACCAAGAGAGCTGTGGAGTACAAGGAAAACTGAGCTCCTCCTCTCCATTCTGCTCCAGGGAGGCTTACCTGTCAATTGCCAACAGTCATGGGTCCAACATTCTTTAAGTTAGCCTATTTGAATTACCTCGCTTCAATAATTGTTGGCCTATAATTTTCAATTTTGTCTAAGTAAATGTTACAAGCAGACACAAGAATTTTAGTAATGTTTAGATTAATATTAAATTTGAATCTATACACAAAGCAAGAATAACCATAGTAATTGCATATCAAATCTTTAAAACCAAAATTTACATTTTAAACAAAACATTAATAATATAAATACCACTTTCTGGAAAACTTACAGATACTCTGCTTTAGCAATTAAATAAAAAATTAAATATTTTAAAACTGTATTGCAATAATCAAGTATGTATTCACCATTTGCTACTACTTAGAATGCTGGCAGTCTCAGAAAGAAGAAAAGAATTTTAATTTTGACCATTTTATTATTTTCTTTATTGCTATGGTTTATTAATGATTGTGATATTCTGTGATGCTTAATAGTTTATTTGACCCACATCGATTTTTAAAAATGTGTTTTGTCTAATCATTCATGTTTACTTACAAAATGACACACATTTTACAAATTCTGCAAGGGATATATAAACTTATAAGTACAACTGTAATCACTTCACTGACTCATAACTTTATAAGGCATATTCTATATTTCCACAAATATTTTCCTTTTGTAATATAATTATCATTTGACATTTTATATAATTTAATCAAAACAAACACATACACACACACACACACACAGAAAGATTCCTCATTTTTTCTCAATATTGAAAAAAGAACAATTAACTATCAGGATATGGGAAAGGAGCCTTATTACAAGCTTCTTTTTAGCATAAAACTGTTTCTAGAAAACTGAAAAGACAGTGTTCCCACTGGATTCCACTTCTCTTCTCCCTATATACAAATGACTGCATCTCAAATGATCCATCTGTTAAAATACTGAAGTTTGCTGATGACATAACAATGATTGGTCTCATTTGAGACAACGATGAGTCTGCATATAGACAGGAGGTTATACAACTTGTCTCGTGGTGTAACCGGAACAATCTGGAACTGAACACACTCAAAATCATAGAAATGGTGGTAGACTTTAGAAGAAACCCTCCCATACTACCACCTCTTACAATACTAGACAACACAGTATCAACAATAGAGACCTTCAAATTTCTAGGTTCTACTATATCACATGGCCTAAAATGGACACCTAACATCAAAAACATCATAAAAAAGCACAACAAAGAATATTCTTTCTGCGCCAACTCAAAAGTGTTCTGCTTGATTGGTGTTTCTAATATCTTCTGTCTGTTTTGTGGCTTTTTTTGTGTGTTGTCTTGATTGGCTGGCAACATTGTGTTCCTGTACTGGAGGCTTTTAGTGCAGCTTGGCTCCGAGTGAATGGACTCCTAACCAATGATAGCCGTCCATTTACTTGGAGTCAAGCTGCACTAAAAGCCTCCAATAGAGGAACACAATGGTGCCAGCCAATCAAGACACACAAAAAAAGCCATAAAACAGACAGAAGATATTAGAAACACCAATCAAGCAGAACACAGCAAACTCCAAGACCAATAAACACAGACCAAGACTCCCAACCAATCAGGATGAAGAAAAAACCATTCTGGCACAGCAGTAGGCTAGCCTCAAATTTAAAACTGAAACAACTGTAAAAGTCTGATTCACAGACGAACACAATACAGAAGCCTGATGATGGCAGATGAGATTCTGCTGATACGTTGCTACAACTTTAAAAGCATAATGACTTGGGAAAATACCCAAACAAAGCTGAATACCATTCATGTAAGTACCCACGAAAACTTAAGAAAACATATATACTTATATATACATACATACATACATACATATATATATTGTTTTTGCTATGTTTTTAGAATTTTTCTTTTTACATTTTCAAGGGGAAGTACCAAGCAGAGTCTGGATGATGAGATTTACATGATATAAAATAGATATTAGAAATTTGAATGTTATAATTTTAGAATGCACAAATTCAATGTTTAATGAGATTTCATATGATAATAACAATAAGATTTAAAGGTGTTGCACTTCGATTGGCAATCATAGGGGGAATTTTGCTTCCTAAGAATGTTGGAAGAGAACATATGAAATTGTAAACAAGACAGATGAAAGTATAAGTACAATGAATAAAAAGATATAGAAATTTAGATAAAAGAAATACAATTGAATAAGAAGAAAATGAGATAACCATAAAAGAAAATTAAGAGAAATAAAGGGAGAAATAGTAAGAAGTTGGAAAAAGAGTAATAAGATATGAAGTTGAATACATAAGATGAATATACATATGAAATTGTGTCTATGGAAATGTGATAACCCGGAACCATGCTGTACTCAAATAAGATGTTTTATTTGTTTGTCAAAACTCAATAAAACTTTATTTTAAAAAAATGAACTTGCCATCAGTCCTGATGATATGCAATACTTTGGAGATAATAGCAGACTGTTCTTGGGTCAAATAGCTCTAAAGCAAAGAGAGCTTGAAGTATTCACTCCCTCATCTGGAAAAAATGTGAATCAGGGATACAGAACGAAGGTTTCATTGTTTCTTTATTAACACCTTGAATTCTAGTTTCCAGTATTTATTGAATATAGGCTATTTTGCATTTATCTAAACTATCCAAAATGCACTAGGCTTATCTGCACTATTTCCTCATCTCTGCTTACTCAGCTTGTGTTATGTATTCAAATGGTATACTCGAAATCCCCGAGCCTTGATTGGCCAAGGCACGGGGATTTCTGATTGGCCAGGCGAGCCGCGCTGATTGGCCCGATTGAGGTCTCCCGCGATTGGTGCAAACCGAGAGCGGGAGACTTGAATCGCTGCCATTGGCCGCGGCCGCCTTGCGAAAGGTATAAAAGCCGCGGGCTTTTTGCCTTTCGCCGGTTCGGTTCCCCCTAGTTAATAAAGAGCTTTGAATGAAAGTCACCGACTCTAATCGTCTTTTTGCGGACACGACACTGGCGACGAGGGTGGGATCTCGCCCCTGAACCGAACCCCGTGTCCAAGAACCAGTTCCAGCGCGAAGATGGCGAAAATAGCACCGCCCGCCCTGTTCAACCCCGCAGCCGAGGACTGGGAATCATACTCGGATCGATTCCGGATGTACCTGGAATGCGCCGGGATGAAGGACGCCCCGGCCCCGCTAAAACGCGCCGTCTTTCTCACACACTGCGGACCAGAGGTCTTCCAAATGGCCAAAGCCTTGGCCAAGCCAGCAGACGCCACAGCCATGGACTGGGACGTCCTGGAACCCATACTACGGCGCCATTACGCTCCCGAAGTCCCCATCCTGATACGGCGCAACGAGTTCTACCGCCGAAACCAGAAACCAGATGAAAAATTGAGCGATTTCGTCGCAGAACTTCGGCGCCTGGGAGGACTCTGTGAGTTCGAGGGTCTAAACAGTCTCATAAGAGACCGCTTCGTACTCGGGTTATGGGATCCTACACTTCAGAGCCGACTTATGGCCAAGGGCGACATCAGCCTAGCCGATGCCCTTACAGCAGCCGCAGCCGCTGAAGCAACGCGCACGTCGGCAGACAGCATGCGAAGATCTGACGCGAAGGGCGGAAACAACAACCCGGCAAGGTCGGCCGACGCAAGAGGTGAAGCAACCGCACACTACGGTGAATACCAGTCAAACTCCAGCACGTCAGAAGACGAGGAGGACATTCACCGAGTACAGACGGGACGCGGCGATCAACGAAGTCGAAAAGGTCGCAAGTCGAGGACCAGTTGCGCCGGGTGCGGCGGCGACCACCCCAGGTCAGAATGCCGATTTTTTGACTCTATCTGTAGGCATTGTGAACGAAGGGGTCACATCGCCCGAGTTTGCCGCCAAAAGAAGACTCGCAGCCCGCCCAAATGGGAACAGCACGACAGACGGAGAGAAAACTCCCCGCCCAGAACCAGAGAACGCCAGCCAGACGGTCGGTGGGACCGCGCTCAACGATCTCAAAGAAGCGGCGACGGTCGGCGGAAAGAAGAAACCCACCAGACGGTGACCATCGGCCACGCCATCTCCGACGGCGCCAGAAAGGTACATGTAGAAGTACATATAGAAGGCCAGCCATGCAAGATGGAAGTGGACTCTGGGTCCTACCTTTCCATGATTGCATGGCGCGAAATCAAAAGACTGGTGCCTACTCTACAAAAGAGAAACGTGCATACACAAAAGATCATCATTAAAGACTACCAAGGGAACCGTGTCCCGGTAGTGGGCACCAAGAATTTCAACATAACTTACAAAGGCCACACTGAACAACTACCACTCACAATCGTCGATCGCGACCGCCCAAGCCTACTGGGTCTACAATGGTTCGCCCCGCTTAACATCGCGCTGACAGGTGTCAACCAAGTCACCATCGAAGCTTGGGAACAGCGGCTAACCCAGGAGTTCCAGGAGGTGTTCGATGGAGGCTTGGGCAAGTACCAGGGGCCCCTTATCTCGTTTGACTTAGACCCAAGGGTTCCCCCTAAGAGACTTAAACCTAGAAGGGTACCGTTTGCATTAAAACCAAAAATTGACGAGCAGCTCGACAAGCTCGTCAAACAAGGGGTATTGCAACCGATAGACCATGCCAGATGGGAAACCCCTATAGTGACCCCAGTAAAACCAGACGGGTCCGTGAGAATTTGCGGGGACTATAAGGCCACCCTAAATGGCGCATTACAACAAAGCGCCTACCCAGTCCCTATAGTACAACATTTACTACACTCGCTAGGAGGGGGCAAAGTCTTTGCAAAGCTCGACCTTGCCCAGGCATATCAGCAACTACCTGTAGACGAGAAAACGGCGGAAGCCCAAACAATAGTGACCCATCGAGGGGCTTTCAAGTGTAACCGGCTCCAATTCGGAGTCAGCGTGGCACCAGGCATTTTTCAAAGCCTGATGGAACGTTTGTTACAGGGCATAAAAGGGGTGGTGCCCTATTTTGATGACGTATTAATAGCGGCGCCAAATGAAGCCGAATTAGAGAACCGACTCAGACAAGTCTTAACAAAATTTAAAGAAACAGGACTTAAGGTTAAGCGAGAAAAATGCAATCTTTGTACAAAGCAAGTAGAGTTTTTGGGCTATCTCCTAGACCAGAAGGGCATTCACCCTACAACTAAAAAAGTAAAAGCCATCAAGGAAGCCCCCACCCCAAAATCCAAAACGGAATTACAAGCGTTCCTAGGATTACTAAATTTCTATAATGTTTTCCTACCTCAAAAAGCAACGGCGGCGGAGCCCTTACATAGACTCCTAGACAAGAAGGCAGCCTGGACTTGGGGGAGGCGAGAACAAGCCGCTTTTCAAAGAACCAAGGACCTCCTCACCTCCGATGCTGTCCTGATGCAATTTAGTGAGACTTTACCCCTAGCTGTCACTTGCGACGCATCACCCTTCGGCGTCGGCGCTGTCCTCAGCCACACCCTCCCAGACCAGAGAGAAGCACCCATCGCCTTTTTTTCCAGGACTCTGACCAAACCAGAGCGCAACTATAGCCAGCTGGACAAGGAAGCTTTGGCTATAGTTGCCGCCGTTAAACGTTTTCATGAATATTTGTACGGCCGCCCGTTCACCATCGTGACGGATCACAAGCCTCTGCTGGGCATCCTCGCGGGAAACCGAGCCACTCCCAACATCTTGTCACCCCGAATGACAAGATGGTCGGAATTCCTGGCAGCCTACAATTACGAACTGCTACACAAGCCAGGTAAGAAAATCTCGCACGCGGACGCTTTAAGCCGCTCGCCCTTACCTGACTCAGAACCTGACCCAGTACCAACAACAAATACCTTGAGCATAGAAAGTTTACCTATTACCGCATCCGACATTGCCAGAGAAACCATTAAGGACAGGCGTCTGGCACGAATCTTGCACTGGTTAGAAAAAGGCTGGCCGGAAAAGGACAGTGACGAGACTTTTAAAACATTCCGCCAGCGCCAGACCGAACTGTCACTGCTGAGAGGATGCATTCTATGGGGTGACCGGGTGGTAATTCCAGATAGATTGCAAGAAAAAGTCTTGAGGATGCTACATGAGGGTCATCCTGGCATCGTCAGGACTAAAGCCCTGGCCAGAAGCTACGCTTGGTGGCCAGGGATGGACAAGCAAATTGAGGCATGGGTCGCCAAATGCCACCGATGCCAGGAGACCAGATCCAGCCCATCCGCAGCACCCATCCGGGATTGGGAAACACCACGGGGGCCCTGGTCCAGAATCCATCTTGACTTTGCGGGCCCCACAAATGGACATACATTTTTAATCACAGTCGATGCATATTCCAATTGGCTGGAAGTCAGCGACATGAAGTCCACTACCACAGAGGCCGTCATTAAAGAACTGTGTAAACTGTTTTCCACACACGGCCTCCCAGACGTCGTCGTCTCAGACAACGGACCCCAGTTCACGTCCATCGAGTTTGAACGGTTCCTGGCGGAAAGAGGTATCCGCCACGCATTAACAGCACCGGCGCATCCGGCGGCGAACGGTAGGGCGGAACGGATGGTCCAGTTTACAAAAAAGACCCTCAGGAAAATGGACCACGGGGAGATCAACGACAAAATCAACCGCCTACTCTTCATACAACACATCACTCCCAACACTACGACCAACAAGAGTCCGGCAGAGCTGTTGATGGGCAGAAAGCTGAGGTCTCCACTTGACAGACTGCACCCGACTTACAACCCGAAGCAGCCCCCAGACTCCAGCTCCAGGTTCCGGACATTTAACCCAGGTGACCTGGTATACGCAAAAAACATGACGGGGGACCCCCTATGGATCCCAGCCGTCATAACGCAAGTCACTGGTCCAAAGTCGTACCGGCTCCAAACCACGGATGGGCGAGCCTGGAAACGGCACATCGACCAGTTAAGGTCCCGAACGGCGACTGACCTCAACCCCCAAGAAGCGAACCAAGGGGGGAGGGAATACCCGGAGAGACAATCGCAAAATAAAATAAACCAAAAATACTCACCAGAAAACAGCCATCGCGAGTCCCCTCCGGAGAAGAACCGTCTGGCCAGCTCTACCGACTCGGAGAAGCCAAGCGGGAGCGGCGAAATCCGCAGCTCAACCGACCCGGTAGGCCCAGGCGGGAGCCACGGCGAAAGAACCGGCCCGATCATCCAGCCGGTTCGCAAAGAGGCAGGAGCAGCCAAAGGAACGACCGCTCCGGCCGAGTTACAACAGGAAAGTGAGTTGCGCAGGTCAACTAGGACTCGACGGAGCCCCGCCTACCTGCGTGACTACACCACCTGACGGACCATACCAAGGGGGGAGGGGTGTTATGTATTCAAATGGTATACTCGAAATCCCCGAGCCTTGATTGGCCAAGGCACGGGGATTTCTGATTGGCCAGGCGAGCCGCGCTGATTGGCCCGATTGAGGTCTCCCGCGATTGGTGCAAACCGAGAGCGGGAGACTTGAATCGCTGCCATTGGCCGCGGCCGCCTTGCGAAAGGTATAAAAGCCGCGGGCTTTTTGCCTTTCGCCGGTTCGGTTCCCCCTAGTTAATAAAGAGCTTTGAATGAAAGTCACCGACTCTAATCGTCTTTTTGCGGACACGACAGCTTGCTTGTCAAGGTATTTCTTTCTCAAACTGAAAAGGAGCATCTTCAAACTACAAATGAGTTCTAGCTTCAACTCACTGCATGCAATTTTATATTCCTGACTGAATACATATAACATATTTTATTTGGCATCAAGTACTGTTATTAGAACAGATGTCCGCTGCTGCATAACAGATTAAAAATAAAGAAGTGATTCATTATTCTGTTAGCTAACTAGCTTTGACAGAAGTACAATTCCTAAGAAGTGTTCTGCAGCCATTCTGTATATTCAATGGCAGCCATTAGTTCTTCCCAATCAGGCATTAATGTTTGATACACACCTTCAAAAATATTCTTAGTAGGAATAACAACAATCTGTACAATATCTGAGCTTCAATAATTTAAATATGAATTAAAGAAACAGCTTCACTTGTCACAGGAAGGTGACAAGCATAGCTAGACGGGGAATAAAATAACATTCAGTTCACATAAATATCAAACAGCTTCTTGAGACTGATGGGCCAGGAATACATTCTTAGCCATCATTCTGGCAGACAAGCCTAAGGACACTCATAACTTATTTTACAATCATTTAGTTTCAGTTCAAGTGGAAAACGTGACAACTTACCCCTGCAAGAAGATATCATATCAAGCTGTACAATAAACTTTCCTATGATTATCTGCACAGGCCACCATTAGCTCAGCAGCTTCCAATGACAGCTACAGGCAGCTTTTCTAATGATGATCAGTTTCAAAATTCATAGCTACCTATCACTTATCATATATAAAAGCAGATATATCTTTTACATACAGTATATGATAAGCAAATATATATTTACACACATACACACACAGGTTAAATAGGTTAAATTGATTAGTGTCTATATTCCTCAATTCACATGAATTTATAATTATTAAAAAATGTGGTGAAGTTGGATACTGTAATTAAAGTCAAGCTTTTTCTGAGTCAAGCTCAACATGAAGAAGTTTTTGGCAACTACAAACATAAAATTTAACTTTCCTAGTCTACTCTGGAAGTCTCTTATCCAAGAGGTAGCTGAATCCAACTCTACTTAGCTTTTCAAGATAAGCTAAAGTAGAATGTAGCACGTAATTACTAGGTTTGAGATAGCCAAGGAAATGTGAGCTAAACAGCAGGTAGATAACAAATACACGGTTTATGGGCAATCTTACTAATATACCATGCATGATGTATAATGGACAGTAATAAAATTGACTCAACTTTAATATTACTATATAAAATTCAGCACAAGGTTTATTATAAATTATATCATAGCAACTATGTAGATGTTTTTTTTCCAGCAGAAAGGAATTCCAGAACTTAGAACATCATATCATTACAAAATAATAAAACTTCAAACAATTCTATTTTAATTTACAGAAAGGTATCTATGCTTCTATAAATAAAAAGTTATCTATATATAACATCTCTTAGAATGAAATTAAATAGTATCAAAATAGGTTAATATTCCAATAAAATGTTAAAAGTTTAATATTTTAATAAAATACTATAGCTGAAATATTAAAGTATTATTAAAGTTACTTGTTAAAGTTAACAATATGTCCAGTATCACTGAGATCTCCTGCCAGTAACATTTCATTGTTTATAATAATACAACTGAAGCATATTGCTGGATGGTAATTTAGGCTTAAAATCAGTTTCTTGCTTACTGCAGGAATCTAACTTAATGCATTACATCCAATAAACAGAAGATTACCATTTTTCTGGACACTGTTTCCACTATAAAGCTCTTATTTTCCCTAAAATTCAAATGGAATTTGCCCTCCTGTAACTAAAATCATTATACCTTGTACTAGAATGAGAGTGACCAGATCTTGATATTCTTTTATATCATGTTTTCATGTATTTATACAGTGATATTATATTTCGTCTATTTTCTCAAGGTAAAACATACTTGGCTTTCACAGTTCACAGTTGCCCAGTTCACAGTTCACAGTTTTAAGTCATTCTTGCTGCAATTTCCTGAACCAATTTCTATTTCTTCAATTTCATTTATCTATTTAAAACATTTATATAGCTGCCCATCTATAACCAACTCTGGGTGGATCCCAATAAAAAATTAAAAAGCACACAAGCCATATTAAAATTATAAAACTAACACACTAAAGCAACAGAAACCTGAAGCCAAATCAAAGTCACCTAACCTTGTCTGAAACATTTCGGGGAAAAGTCAGGTCTTTTAAAAACAATTTTTTTTCATCTCATTCTGCTACATACAAGAATCTTGGGATGCCAACTCCCAACACCCCAATAAGTTGGAGATGATGGGATTTGAGAAATTCCTCAGGCCTGAAGGCCATTTGATTGGGCAGAGGATGGGAGGGGAGAATTATGTCAACTCTCACCAATGGGCCAGTGATGAAGCTGCCTTCAAGAAGCCAAATGCATTTAACTTACTTTTACTTATTTCCTTATCCTCTGCGCTGCCCATCTTGCCTTTAAAGTCTCAGTGGTAACAAACATATTTAAGAGGTTGAACTTTTGGTTCCTTGCAAAGATAGAAGGACTACTATATTATTTATATAATATATTTCATTCAATAACTATTTTTAAGTTTCAGTAATTCTAATATATCAAAGTTTTATATAATTTTAATTATTTAATTAAAAAAATCTAAGTATTGCTGAACAGAAGTTAGAATCTTAAGAATATTCTTTTTATACCATTTATTCTGACCTCTTGCCTGAAGCTTATATGTAAAACAGTAACTCTGTTCTTGCTTGTTCTCTATACAGTTCTCTTGATTTAAAATTGAAGGCACATTGCTCAAGGCAATATCAGACTTGCTGACCATCTAATTTTATAACAGACTCAGAGGAAAAGTTGCTTCTTCTTTAAACATGAGAAATATTTGTCTGACTTAATAAATATCATTGAAATCTGCAACTCTTTTTTACAAAGTGAAATGCATACTAATTCAAACCAATAGCATATTGAAATATATCTTCCAGTTTCATTGAAGGTTTTTTGCTGAAAAAAAAAACCCAGGCTTTTTTCTCATCCACATTCTGATTTTTACCAACATCCTCAGATTTTGTTTTCTTTCCCACATTGCCTTGATGTGCTGAAGTGTCTTGAGAATGTGGGTAAGAAAACATAATTGTTTAAAGAAGAAGAAATCTCAAGAAAAGATTGACATCAGGTAGCACCCAATGTCAAAGCCAGCCTCAAGGCTCTCAAAGAAGATGGTAAACACACACACCCCTGCCCCGAGAACCTAGGAGATGGTTCTAAAGGAGTTATGGTCATTGAGTTCACCCCATCCCTTGGTGATAGAGTGGGAACACTGACCACATCAGTCAGAAGCCCAACGGGGAGCAAATCAACAGGGAGCTACACCAACACAGATGATGAGCCTTTGATAAGTTGTCCTGTGATACAATCACTACAGAATTAGTGCTACCTTCCTCAGGGAGTAGGGAGAACCTGGTTGTCCTCCTGGACTCGGGCTGCACCAAATGACTGGTTAACCCTGGCTTAGTTGAAAAATTGGGTCTGCAACTCAGGGAACTTAAAGTACCTGTGGCTTTCTGCCAGTTGGATGGGCCAGTAGCTGGAAAGGGGCATGGCATTGGTCACAGAACCTATAGAAATGAAGGGGTCCCATGAAGAAACTCTGAGCTTTACTATGGCACCAGCATGGAGAGACTCCTCGCATTGGGTCTGGCATGGCTCCTGAAATGGAATCCCTATGTAAATGGGAGAAGGAGAATTATAAAAATTTGGCAGAAGACACCTGAGAGATAGCCCCAAAAGAAACTAGCTTCACACCTTTGGTGGAAAGGCAAAAGGGAAGAATGGGGCCTTGGCATGGGAGCACATAGTCAGACTTCCAAATCCTCAAGGAAAACTGGGACTTACAAGACACTTTCAGTGAGAAGGGCTTGAACATGCTCCTTCCTCACCATCCCATAGATTGCTTTATAGAGATAATGAGTAGGGCCAATTTGCCCAAGCATACTGTACTCCAAGACCCCAAGAGAGCTGAAGGAGCTCTAGGCCTTCATAAACAAAAACCTGCAGCAAGGGTTCAGCCAGCAAAAGCGTGAATGGATGCTTTAATGCTATTTTGGGAAAAGAAAGATGGGTTTCTTCGCCTATAGGTAGTTTGCCACAGATTAAATGTGATGTGCATTGAGAAAGTTTACCCTCTACTTTTAATGAAGGATATGCTAACCTACTTGGCAAAGGGGAGAATCTTTACAAAACTGGACTTGCAGGACTACAGAGTAAGGATTAAAGAGGGAGAATGAAGGGACAGGCCACAAAAGTCTGGAAGCATTGAAAACTCCCAGAAGTTGCCCACAAAACAATTCCGCTGGGCTCAATAACTGCTTTAATTTTACATTGTGATATCTCCCAAAGGGGAAGCATTTTTTAGGTGATGCCCTTTTGAGGCTACCCCAGTATGTTAACTCTAAAGTTGAAGTCATTTGACCATTATCTCCTCCCAGCAACTAGCAGCCCTAGCTATCACTAGAAGGCAAGGAAAATCTACTCTGCAGATGCTGGGCAAACTGCTTATAGTGTTCAAAGCATCATTGGAAAAAGACGAGTGTTTTTGAGCCTTTCTCTGGAGTGAAGAATAATGTTTTTCTTTGAAGGTACTGGGGAATTGCTCATATGAATTGTTTGCTGGGGAATTGCTGGTCTGAAAAGTTATGATATTTATGTAGTTATCTACCAAGCACATCTAAATTATATTAAAGTAGCCAAAATATCTATGGAATCCCCAAAGCATGTCACAATTTTTGAGCACCCCTAATGTTTGGAAATTAAAAACTGAAAAATGTGACATGCCCTAATGTGCACACCACTTTCACAAATGCAATTTTTTCCCTCACTTCTGCAGCCAGGTTCCCAATAGGCTGCGGCTTGGCACTGGGCAATTTAAGTTGCGCCCCTTATATTTCTATATGCTCAGCAGTATTAAGGATTTTGTACTTACATCAACTGCCAATAGTTTTACATGTCCCATTTTAAAAACCTTACCCAATGTCTTTGTATTACAAGTGAGACATTAAGTGGACACATGACCTTCATCACTCAACTCCCTCCAACCATTTAGCTCTACTGGTTTGCTGTCAGCATGCATTTTTCAATACTTAACTGCATTCACTTGATACATCAACGTAATAACATATCTCTAATATTGTACAATTTTACTTTTACTCTTTTACACTCCACTTCTCCCTCAAAGGGTCCTCCATCTGGGTAGAGAAGATTTAGAATGGGCAGAGGCTTCAGGTAAAAATCTGTTCTATCTACAATATCAGTTCCATGGTGGATTGACAACTGTGGTCTGACAAATGTGAATTGTGGATTGACAACTCTGAATATAATACATATAAGAAAAATACAAGAAAAATTTAAGATTTACTCAATTGAGTGAATTAAGAATTAGAACAACAAACAAGCTACAAATCTGATGTGGGTTAAGGAATGGATAACACTAAGAAATACAAGACTGTTGACATTAGAAGGACGTGATTTGTTGTTGGGGTGGCATGCTTTTTTATGGTATAAAGGAACTAAAACACAGGGGTACTTTAGAAGACATTATACACGGTTAAACTGGGAGAAGATTAAAAGACAATGTTGTTTAAAATTCCAGTCTGGCTATCGACTACTGACGCATTTTCTTATCCTATAATATACAAAAAGGAACAAACAGATAGATATGGTGAAATATTGAACGAAAAGGGTGAACTCAAATTTATACAAAAACTAGAGGAACAAGGTATAAAGATAAATTGGTTTTTCTCATATGCGCAAATACATTCAAGGTATGATCAAGATTCTAAAACGGAAGGTTTCTATGATAAATTGACTGATTTAGATAAGATTTTGACAGGTACTGATGAAAAGGTGATTAAAAAATTGTATGGATATTTATTAGAAATTAAATTAGAAGAAGAACAAGTTAAAGAAACTATGATTGCTTGGGGGAAGAATTTTGGATATGGGATTGATTTAGAGAAATGGCAAAAATTGTGGTCTCAAAATTATAAAATGACAGTGTCAACAGCATATAAAGAAAATCTGTATAATATGTTTTACAGGTGGCATTTCCCCCCGACATGAATAGCAAGAATGTTCAAGAATAAATCCAAAAAATGTTGGAAATGTCATCAGACACCTGACTCATTACCATATGTGGTGGACTTGCGCGGATGCTAAAAAATACTGGACTAAAATCCACATGTGGTTGGAAAAAATGACAAAACAACATATAGACTTGAAACCAGAGATATTTTTATTGGGAATTTTACCTGAAATATATGGTAAAAACTTGAAATATCTGATTGTAAATGTATTAACAGTGGCTAGGATTGTACCTGCCAAAAACTGGAAAAATGAGAAAACACCATCACAGGAGGAAATCATTAAGAAAATATTGGAATGTGCTGAAATGAGTAGATTGACATTTGAAATTAGAGAACAAGAGGATAAACAATTTTATAAAATTTGGGATCTATTCTATCAATGGTTAGACAATAAAATACAGTAATAAAATGTGTAGACTTTTAGAAAATGATAAATACATAAAGATTTACTTCTTTCTTATTATATCTACAAAATGATTTTAGGATAGATTTGGGAAGATAATATGAACTGTTATAAAACAAATTAAGTATATTACAATTATCTTGTAAAACATGCATGAATAAAAGTATAGTCAAATGATTGATTAATAATGATACTAAGATATTTAATTTTTGATTGAAAATACGAGATTATATACAATGTAATTGTAATTGTAGACTACGAAATGGAAGCACAAAACAATTTGTAAACCAACCGGCACACTGTATGTACATATATGGAAGATGGTTTGATGTTTTTATGTTTTGTTTGTTTATGTTTGCTTTTAAAAACCAATAAAAATTAAAAAAAAAGAATTAGAACAACAAAAAAAATTAGTTATGCAATGTATTAAAATGACAAATATGTATTTTGACACAAAATAGCATTAATATTGAAAAAATGAGTGTACAGAAGCCAAATGACTCCACAATAGCACATAAATGCATTGCCAAACCCATGCTTTTTATTTTTGTATATGTCTTCAAATTAGATACAACAAAATTGCTTAGTCAATAATTACTGCAAGGCTGATTATTCACAAATCTATGTAAAATATCAAGTTACCACATTGAAATAAGGAGGCATATTCTGGCACATCTTTACTTATAAACCAAAGTCCATGTCTCAGTGTTCCTATTAAAGTGATAAACAGTTTAAATTGCATAAAAGCTTGATACTTATGTCCCTATAAAAAATCTAAAGAACTGCTAAAATTATTTGTGTCATCAAAAATACAAGTAAATAAAACAGTACTTTTTACATAGTATTGGAACTGTATTAAATACGAAATTCAAAGCTCAATTTTTTAATTTTTAGCGTTTAGTTCTGTTTAAGTTAGCATTTAAATAAAAAGTGATGCAGTTGTGTAATTTTCTTTGTCAAGCATGCAGCAAGTGGAAGTAGTCAATGAATTGTCTAGATATTCTCTAAGGACCAAGTCACAGGCTTCATGTTACTGGGTGTCAAATTATATCAGACATTTAATTTTAAACTTCAGATACTTCAATGTAAAATGTTACGGCTATAATAGCCATAAAGCAATGGGGTATTCCATTTCATAGAATTAATTTTTCTATTTTCCCTTCTTGAATTTAAGCAGCACCTCCTGTTTGTAGCTCTGCTCTCTCCAAAGTAATTTTCTAATTAGAGAATATTCACAGTTGCTTAAAGTATAAACATCATAGGGAATCAAACATTTGGATAGAGAGACTTTGAAAACTTCTCCAGAGCCATACAAAGTTTTAATTTAATGTGAAAAAGTGCAGAGAAAAATTAATTCCAATAAATTATTTTGCCTACAATAAAACCATGTGACAAAATGATACATTTTCTATTATATTTGCATTTGAATTTAAAAAGATACTTAACTTCTTCTCAATCCCTGCTGCTTTCACGGTATTATCTTTTTATGACTATAAAATTCAAAATCCTTTACTAGGAGGTGGAGGAAAAATCTAAAATAAATACACTTTTTCATATTTTAATCAAGAATATAACTGAATACAGAAAATAATACATAAAGAAGAATTGGATTATGGAGGAAGGGACCATTAGAATCATCTAAGCCAATCCTCTACAATCTGCAGGAAAATCGGTTAAATTGTCTTTTAAAAATGACAGATTAGTTTCTTAAACTCTCTAGAGATGATGATGTCACCACTAGGTCGATTATTCCTTTATTGTTCCTTATACAGTATTTAAATAATATGTTAGTAGCTGCACATTTGTACGCATTATTTGTAATTGTTGTATTTATGTAATGCAGTGCATTGTTATCTTCCCTATGGCACTCCTTTATGTATCTGATCATCGGCATTATGTGTCCACTCATTCTAACCCCATACAGAACATCAAAAGTTTCTCAATCAAGGCATGTCCTCAAGTCACATCTTCAAGTCCCTCTTTCTTATGCACACATAACTCTGGGAGGCAAGCTGCTCCATTGATTAATTGTTCTTGCTTTCAGGAAATTCGTCCTTAGTTTCAGGTTGAACCTAATGAGTTTCCATCCATTGCTTCTTGTCTGCCCTGAGGCACTATGGAGAATAAATTGGCCCCCTCTTCCCTGAGACAGCTCTTCAAGTATTATAAGACAGCTATCATGTCTCTCTAAGCCTTTTCTTCATTAGGTTGTATACCTAAATGTCAGAACTGGCATCCTTTGCTTGCACCTATGCTTCGCTAAATGCCAGTCTGCCATAAACCATGAGGGAGGAAGCTGTGAGAAGACAGGAGAGAAACTGAAAATGATCTACATGCCATCCCAAGACATCCCAAGGCTGTGGACCTGGGAATGGAATGCAGTGACTATCCATTTACCCAATTGTTGCAGGGACAGTTACCAAAACAACTACTCTGAATATGACTGGACAATGGAGAGATTATAGTGGGGAGGGAGAAGGGAAAGTTAACTGGAAATCTTAGCTGGCAAACTCGTAGATCTGGCTTTGCTATTGTACCACTTGGCTTTTAGCAAAAGTAACCTTTTAGCTAAGAATGGAGTTGAGAACGTTTCTTTCCTAAGAAACCAGGCTGGACCAAGTCTAATATTAAGCCAGATCTGCAGTACCAATTTTCCCAGAACTAATGACTATCAGGGAAATGCTATCCTGAAACAAGAGAAAAAAGGAATGAAAGACTCTTGGATGAAAGGAGAATCCGAAACCCCGAGAGCTCAGCAGGGAACAGCCAACTTGAGCCAAAGCAACAGGGAGAAAGCCGATGCTATTGCCTATGTTCCCCAAAGTGTGGCAAGAAGCCTTTCTAGATGGAGCAAACCCTGCTAGTTGTGGGGGTTCAGAAAATTAGACAAGATAGAGGAAGCCCTCTTCAGGAATAACCATTGGCCAAGGACCCATACTTAGAGTTTGCCTCTAGCAGAGCTGTTTGAGCCATCCCGGAAGCAACCCCAATCTTTGACCCTCGAACATTCCTCAAATTCCCACAGTTTAGGCTCCTTGACCAACCAGATCAATCTACCCTGGTTCTGGCACCAAATCCAACAAGGGAAGACACTCAGCCTGCTCTTGCCCCGCTGATACTGGTTGTCCCACTGGCGCCAAGATCACTCCAGTCACTCTGCCAGCACCAGCACCAGCAATCAGTGGCACCAGTGGCCCTACTGGGACTGGCTGCTTCCCTAGCACCAATCACTTTCCCAGGCTGAGGAGAACACCAACCACCAGGGAAGGGGGTGAAATCAGGAATCTGAAGCAGTTGGTGTTCTTCCTGGCCACATGTAAGTGTGGCATTACATGGATGAATAAGAGATGCATCTGGTGGGCTACCCAGCAGAGTATGCTGCGCTGCCTTGGAGGGAGAGGGGGCCCGAATGGCTTGTGGCCCTGCATGACGATGACATTGAAGAACTACACCATTTTGACCTAAGAAAATGTTAGGCCTAAGGCAGAGGTTTGAGGACTCCCTGGTGACTCAGAAGGCAATGACCTGAATAAAATCTATCAGGCAAGGCAAAAGGCCCATCGCAGCCTACCTCCAAGATTTCTGGAGCCTAACCAGTCGACTAGTAGACAGTCCCCAGGCAAGGCTGATCAAGTGCTTCTGAGACAGATTAAACTGCAAGGTCTTCTATACCTGTCTCTCATGAGGGGCACCTAAACCCTCTACCAGTGGTACATGTTGGCCAGCAAGGTGGAGACTGACTTGGCAGTGTTTCAAAAATGTACCAGCCAAGAACAACAAAACTCCCATACCCCAGAGAAGAAAGATTCAGCCTGGATGGGAAAAGCCCCCCCCCCCATCCCTAGTTGGTGAAGCATGGGATGCTTCCTATGTGGCAAAGGTAGCCACTGAATGGCTGATTGTCCTTCCCAGCACCAAACATCCATTGCCTCCTGCAATGCTTCCAAGAAGACTAAAACCACTTTAAACCCCAAGAGGGAGCGCTAAGAGGGGTTGAGACCATAGAGTTCATGCCACTATCCAGCAATGGTGAGGGAACTCTGATCAAAGTCCTGAAGTTGGATCAAAACAGTGACAGTGGAGAAGATGACCTTATGGTAAATGCCCCCCTAATCCCAGTAATAATCAGCATAGAATTAACGGTGCGTTCCTTGGGGTACAGGGGCATGACGACAGCTTTACTGCACTCTGGGTGTACCTACTATCTAGTTAGCCCAAATGTAGTGGGAAGGCTTGGACTGCAACTTTAGGAGTTAAAAACTTATAGTCTTTTTGCACAAAATATTCTTTTGTGTGGCTCACCAACTCCTGGAGGGAGGGAGGGAGGGAGGGAATTTTTGGCTGCTGAGAAATAAAGGGGCTCTAGTGAGGTTTGCTGTTAGAACAGAATGTCAATCCTTTCGCAAGCGTTTTGGGATTGTTGTTTTTATGGTTTTAATAAAACCAATTTACTATAGATTTAATGATTAACTGTGTATCTGTATCCAACTATATTTTAATGAGCAGTTGTGTTACCAAAATACTATGTTTTGTTCCTAAACTTTGGCTGATATTGGGCTTTGATAGTTGTACAAGAAATATTGATTTGTTTGGCTGCATATGATGTGCCCAACCTTGTCCAACTCTGGTATGCTATGCAAACAAATTATTTTATTCCAGAATGTTTTTCATTAATTACATTTTTTCTAATTTAGAAATATATCATTTATTCGTTAACTATAAAGTTATACAGTTTATATAAATATAAAATATATACAGTTTACTGTATTTATTTGTTTGCTTGTTCCTGCCTTTATTTTTTATAAACAACTTAAGGATGTGAACATACTCCTTCCTCCTCCTATTTTCAGTATCAGTATTTTTTTAAATTCTTCAAAAATGCCACTATAGTTTTTGAGGGCAAAAATTATCAAGTGAGGACATCATATTATCAGCATTTTTTATCTCCTGCCAGCTTTCCTGTTAACTTTGCTCAAAAGTGCAAATGACAATCATGTAACCACAGGAATGCTGTGACCAATGTATGAAGACTGGTTGTAAATACCAGTCATTCAACATTGTCATAAGTTCAGTAACCATATAAATTATTACTGAATTAGTGGTCATTAAGTAAGGAAATCTGAATGTTTAAAAATCCAATAATTTATCATTTCCATTATCATTTTCAATGTCAGCCCTCAAGATACCTTCCTCTGTTGCTTTTCTGCTATTATTTCATTATTTCTCTGGGCTGTCATGACAACGGTGGGAGGGGGGATTTTGCTAGGGAAGAAGACTGGAGGTGTTTGCATTCCTTGCTGGGCTAGCAAGGGGAGGGGGGATTCTTTTCTTTAACTTTCCGTTTCTTGGCTATCTTCTGTCCTCTTTTGCGCAACTGCGAACTTTTATCAAAATATGTCAAGGTCATTTGACAAGACGCCTCATCACCATCTGGAGATGACCACATGAGCTTATTCAGAAGTTTTAATTGGAAGAATCATTTGAACTTTGGGGGGTGGGAACAAACCTAATTCTTTATATGTGGATTCTACCCGCCAATTTCTCAGTTTCGGAATTGATTTGTAGCTTCCACTTTATTTTCCAGTAAAAGGATAACTTTGCTCTACACCATGGAGTCTGAGTATTTCTTTCTTGGGATCTAAAGGGAGCACAGCCTGACATTATTCCGAAACTCCCACATCAACCCACCCGGAGAAAACAGCAACTTTTCTTCCGAGGGGGTTTCATCTCATGTCGTCTCCAGCCAGCGATGAAGAGGACCAGGGAGCTGCGGGGAGGCAGCCGATGCTGCTACCGAAGACGTCAGTGACTGACCTGCTGGCTGACTTGACTCTGGAAGAAACCCCAGCCGAGATGCCCAGATGGTCATTGGGGGTTGGTTGGAGAGACTCTGAAGACCGCCCTCCTCCCAGAATCACTGTAAGACGAAAAGGTGCAAGGGAACGGCTGTGGCAGGAGGGGGAGGAGATGGAATGCAGACTGGATCAAGCCGGGAAATTCCTTATGGATGTTTCTGAGAAGCCTGGCACGGCTCAAAGGTATAAGGGGGAAGAGGGAGCGAGGTCAGCCCGGGGAAGTCAAGCTATCTCTACCCCCCTTGCCCAGCCTATGCCAGTGCAGCCGCCCGCTGCCACCCGAGGAGCCCCAGCAATAGGTGTGATCCCTGGAAGACGCCACCTGCCCCCCTTAGATGTGAAGTTTGGAGGAAATCCCAGAAATTTGGGATTTTTCCTGGTACAAGTTGGGAGCTATATGGCAGAATTTGAACGGGAGTTCACCTCTGAAGCAGCCAAAGTGAGATATGTCACCAGAACCCTGGAAGGGATGGCAGCAGACTAGGTGGTGACTTTGTACAATGATAACTCCCCCCAACTGCGAAACCTCAATGTTTTCATGACTGCACTGAGGAGAAGGTTTGAGGACCCTCTGGAAGAGAGAAAGGCCAGGATCAGAATGAAGACCCTAGTCCAAGGGGGGAGATCGGTGGCAGACTACACCCAAGAATTCAGGCAGCTGGCATACCACATCCGAGGTTGGTCCCAAGAGGGCCTGATGGAAGCCTACAAAGATGGCTTAAATGAAGATGTATACCACATGTGCATCTCCAGAAGGGACCCCCATGATTTACAGTTGTGGTACTTGCTGGCAGAAGAGGTGGACATTGATCTAGCCCGAAGCAGACGCAGAGAAGGTCCCGACTGGAAAAAACCGTTCACCCCACGTCTCCGAGAAAGAAACCGGGAGGGATGGCGGCAAGAGCCAAGACCACGGCATGCTTCCGTTGTGGGAAGGAGGGCCACCGGATGGCGGATTGCCGGGTAAAGACGAGCCCACCAAAAGCGCGGGACCCTGGGAGGAAGCCTAAAAACCCCTCAACCAAGCCCCGCGAGACCGGGCTGAAGACAAGAGAGGTTGTAGAGGTCGCCCTTTCGGCAGGAGAGGAGCTGGGACCTCCAACCCCACTCGACGAGAACGAGACAGATTCGGAAGATGACATCCCGGTAAGTCCTAACCAAGGGTCCATGACCATCCCAATAAAGTTAAGGCGGCCCACCTCTGGGACTGAGGGAGTGATGTTGGCCTTACTGGACTCAGGGTGCACGAGGTGTGTAATTAACATGAAAGTGGTTAAGGGGATGGGCATCGGACTGAGAACTTTAAAAACGCCCATATCTTTCTGCCAACTGGATGGATCGGTGGCGGGAGGCTGCCCCGCACGTTTTATAACAAAACCCTTAGAGATGACCATGGGAAACCACCATGAGACCCTGTGTTTTATTGTGGCCCCTGGGATGGAACAGCCTCTAATATTGGGATTACCATGGCTTCGGAAGTGGAATCCCCATGTGAACTGGAGAGAGGGGTGGATACGCATCCGCACCGATCGGCCACCGGAAGGGAAGGAGCAACCCTATCCGGAAGGGGAGGAGAAATCCCATCCGAAGTCCCAGGTTCCCGCCGAGATAGCTTCTACAGGTGCCGAACACGTGGAAGGGGAGGAGAAAATCCCAAAGGAGTATTGGGACTTAAGAGAGGTGTTTAGTGAAGAGGCTTCCGACGAGCTTCCCCCTCATCGGTCGACCGATTGTAGTATTGAATTCCTGCTGGGGGTGACGCTCCCGAAACCGAAGCTGTATCCGATGACACTGGGGGAGTTGGAGGAATTGAGGGCATTTATCGACAAGAACTTGAAACGGGGTTTCATCATGCCTGCCAGACCTCGAGTGGCGGCCCCTGTGATGTTCCGCGAGAAGAAAGATGGCTCCAAACGTCTGGTAGTGGACTATAGAAACTTGAATGCAGTGTCTGTAGAGAACATGTGCCCCTTCCCTCTGATGAAGGACATGTTAACCCAACTGGCTAAGGGGAAGATTTTCACAAAGCTGGACTTGAGGGAGGCGTACTACCGAATCCAGATTAAGGAGGGGGACGAGTGGAAGACTGTGTTCAACTGCCCAATGGGTTGCTTCCAGTTCAATGTTCTCCCTTTCGCCTACAGGGGGCACCTGCTGTTTTCATGCAAATGATCAATCAAGTGCTTCACGAACATTTATACAAAGGGGTTCTAGTATACCTTGATGATATTCTTATCTACACGGAGACTAGAGACGAACATGTGAAACTGGTACGCTCTGTGTTGCACAAACTGAGGGCCGCCAAATTGTACGCCAAACTATCCAAATGTGAGTTCCATCAAGAAAAAATCGACTACTTGGGATATCGTATCTCCCCCGAGGGCATTGAAATGGACCCAGAAAAGGTGCGAGCCGTTTTGGACTGGGCCCCACCGAGAACTCGTAAACAGCTTCAAGGGTTTCTGGGATTTGCCAACTTTTATCGGCAATTCATCCCGTCTTTTGCAAAAATAGCCATGCCCATCACCAACCTCCTGAAAACAAAGGGGGAATTGAAACCAAAGCCCAGTCAACCATTGAATTGGAGCATGGAGTGCCAAGCTGCATTTGAAAAACTTAAGAGACTTTTTGCTGCAGAACCAATACTGAAACACCCAGACATGGACGCCCCTTTCGTGATCCAAGCTGATGCGAGTGATGTAGCAGTGAGGGCAGTCTTACTTCAATTGAACGAGAAGGGGACACTACAACCATGTGCTTACACTTCTCGTAAATTCACTGAGACTGAAAGGAGATGGGCCGTTTGGGAGAAGGAAGCGTTTGCAGTCCGTTGGGCTTTACTAGCTTGGAGGCATTTTTTGGAAGGAGCGAAACACCCATTTGAAGTGTGGACTGACCATAAGAATCTAGAAGCTTTAAAACCCCCTCGGAAGTTATCCCCTAAACAAGTTAGGTGGGCTCAGTTTTTCAAGCGGTTCAATTTCTCCTTGAAATATATACCAGGGGGAAAAATTTTATGGCAGATGCTTTGTCTAGAATGCCTCAATGCAACAGTATCCATAAAGAAGTGATAAGGCCAATCGTGTCCACTACACAACTGGCTGCCCCTGTAGTTACCCGCGCGCAAAAAAGAAACCAAGAGAAGAATCTGTCCACTGATCTGATGGAACAGTTTAAGGAGGCTTTGAAAACGGATGAGTGGTTTCTGGCAAATGCGAACAACTGCATTGTTCGAGATGGCCTAGCCTGGATGTGGGCAAAATTGTATGTACCTCAAAACCTGAGAAGCCACGTATTGCAACAAACTCATGATTCCAAAGTGGCTGGTCATTTTGGGTTTGTGAAGACCTTACATTTGGTGAAACGGCAGTTTTGGTGGCCTTCGTTGAAAAAGGACATTGAGACTTTTGTGGCGAGTTGTCCGATTTGCGCCTCAGCAAAAAGACCTCCTGGTAAGCCACCAGGACTGCTGCAAAATGTGGCCAGCCCAACTGCTCCTTGGAAGGAAATTTCCATGGACTTTATAGTAGATCTACCCGAGAGCAGTGGACACACAGTCATTTGGGTGGTGACTGACTTGTTCTCCAAACAAGCCCATTTCATCCCTTGCTCAAAGATCCCTTCGGCGAGTTCGTTGGCCAGACTGTTCATTCTTCATGTCTACAGATTGCATGGTGTACCTGAACGTGTAGTTTCTGATCGGGGAGTCCAATTTACCTCGAATTTCTGGAGGGAATTTTTGAAGTTAATAGGCTCCACCCAAAGCTTAAGCTCCGCCCACCATCCCCAAACGAATGGAGCCTGCGAGAGGACTAACGGGGTGCTAGAACAATACCTCCGATGTTACATAAATTATCAACAACACAACTGGGTGGATCTACTACCTTTTGCGGAGGTGGCATATAGTAACTCTGTTCACAGTAGTACGGGGTTTACTCCTTTCAAAATAGCAATGGGGCAAGATTTTGTACCCATACCTGAACTGCCTGGTGAAAACCCAACTGTCCAGTCACTGAGTGATTGGATATCTCAGCTTCAACTTAATTGACCGGTCGTCCGCAAAGCTTTGGACGAGGCGCACCAATCTCATAAGAAATTTGCTGACAGAAAGCGAGCCCCGCAGATGTCATATCAAGTGGGCGATAAACTATTTCTCTCGACCAAGTATTTGCAGACTACCCAAAAATCGAAGAAGTTGGGTCCTAAGTATGTAGGACCTTTCCCCGTTGAGAGGATTATAAATCCTGTGACTGTTCAACTGACTTTACCAAAGACTCTTCGTCGTATTCATCCAGTTTTCCACGTTAGTTTGTTGAAACCAGAAGGTACCTGTACCTTGAGACTGACCCAGTCTGATCCCCCCGTACCATTGTTAATTGAGGGTGAACAGCATTTCGAAATTAAAGAAATTCTAGACTCTAGAAAATGGAGGGGTCGTACCCAATACCTGGTAGCTTGGAAACATTTTCCTCCGTCCCATTCTGAGTGGGTAAATGAAAAGGACCTTAGAGCTCCTGAACTATTAAAGAAGTTTTATGCCAAATATCCTGATAAACCATAAAAATGTATAACAATGTTAACATGTAATTATGTTGTTTTCTTTTAGGGACTTATGTCCTTTTTCTAGGGGGTCCGAATGTCAGCCCTCAAGATACCTTCCTCTGTTGCTTTTCTGCTATTATTTCATTATTTCTCTGGGCTGTCATGACAATGGTGGGAGGGGGGATTTTGCTAGGGAAGAAGACTGGAGGTGTTTGCATTCCTTGCTGGGCTAGCAAGGGGAGGGGGGATTCTTTTCTTTAACTTTCCGTTTCTTGGCTATCTTCTGTCCTCTTTTGCGCAACTGCGAACTTTTATCAAAATATGTCAAGGTCATTTGACAAGACGCCTCATCACCATCTGGAGATGACCACATGAGCTTATTCAGAAGTTTTAATTGGAAGAATCATTTGAACTTTGGGGGGTGGGAACAAACCTAATTCTTTGTATGTGGATTCTACCCGCCAATTTCTCAGTTTCGGAATTGATGTGTAGCTTCCACTTTATTTTCCAGTAAAAGGATAACTTTGCTCTACACCATGGAGTCTGAGTATTTCTTTCTTGGGATCTAAAGGGAGCACAGCCTGACATTCTTGTTTTCTGTTGTTTAAGTTAATCTCATTGCAGTTTTTACAATGACTAAAATAACCCATTTCTGTGTTTTATTTGTTTCAGAAAAAGAAAAAGCACTTTTACAAGAAAATCTATTCTTCTCTTTTTAATCATCTTTGCTACCCTTACCTCCCATAAATTTATTTTTTTCATTAAATAACTTTTCAGTACTTTATGAGTACTGAGATGAAATAATCTGATGAATTTGAGAAATGGAGTCACTTAGCCATAATTACCAGTGGCAACCATTTTTTTTCCTAAGAGATTGCCATACACATAGGATAAAAGCAAGATAAGATCGAATCTGTGTCAGTTACCAGGACCCGATATTTACTTTCAGGCTCATGCTGGAGCCCATCTTCAGGGAACTTCTTTCTACTGGGAACAAAAATCTACGAAATCCCGGTGACCAATCCAGATTCGATCTTGCACCATTTTCCTGGGATATGTATATTTACCTTCATTCGTAAGAACAACCCAATTTAATGTTATCTTAATCTAAAATCCTAAGAAAGCAAAATAAAGTGAAGTTAATTTTAAAATAACAGAAAAATATCAAGATGGTGAACTCAGCACAAGCTTAAGGCAGAACCAACAGTTACAAACAGACAAGTAGTTTACAAAGGAACCCAATAGTTAAAAATGACAATTCTGGAAAATTCTTGACTTTTTGCCAAGTGTTGGAAAACAGAAATTACCATCAATTATGCAATATTATGAATAAACTAGTCCAGGGGGGGAAAAAAACCTATTCTGTAGCTGTCAAGAATGGATAGTAGGAACAAGAGTACAGAAGTGAGTAGGCAACTTGGAAACACAAGAAAGGAGAATGGTGGTTGTTCCCCTAATAAGAAAAAAGTTTGATTGCTTTAAGAAATGCTTTAAGCATAAATTATTCATTTGCGCACATGGGAAAGTAACAAATATATACCTAAAAGCATCAATTTTTTCATTGTTTATGATGAAAATCTGAGTGATTTTGTGATAAATACAGATTGGTAACAATATGAATGTGGATCAGACCATTTTTTGGCAACTTTAAGAGTGATGCTTGGGGGAAAAAAAACAGATGAAGAAAAAGAAAGAAATGGAAGAAAGTAAAAATTCTGGATGGGCTTCCTGCTGTTATTACATTATGAAAAATTAACAGAAACGGCATTGCTATCACCTATCATCTTATGGGTAATCCATTTCATTGTTTCACAGTTTCCTTTAGAAAATTCTTTATAATGTCTTACTTTGCCACTACTTTAACAATCACTGATTCTGATCCTGCCTCTCGGGTAACAAAGAACAAGATTCACTCCCTCCTCTGTAAATAACAATCCTTTAACTATCTGAAGACTGCAGTTCTATTTCCCTCAGTCTTTTCTTCTCTTGGGCTAAACATGAATATGTTCTGGTTTCTTTACATCCTTTCCAAACTACCATGTCCAGAACTGGATACAGGATTCCAAATAAATGATTGATATATAATTGATCATTGATCACATAAAATATAAGAGTAATTTTTATGAGTATTCCTGTTAACAGGAATAGCAGCTGCTTTTTTAACTTCTGCAGCATTTATTGTTTCAGTTGTATGTGTAACTAGCATCTGTTGCATATAGTGTGAACCAGTGGTGGGATTCAAATTTTTTTACTACCAGTTCTGTGGGTGTGGCTTGGTGGGCATGGCATGGCTTGGTGGGTGTGGCATGGCTTGGTGGGTGTGGCAGGGGAAGGTTACTGCAAAATCCCCATTCCCCCCCCCCCCCACTAACCTGCTTTCCAGATCTGTTCTCCTGTGCAAGGCAACAAAAGAAGACCCAGCCGATCAGCTGGGACTCGGGAGGCAGAGAATAGATGTGGGCAAGGCCAGTCAGAGGTGGTATTTCGAACCACTCAAAATTTCTGCTCCCGGTTCTCTGAACTACTCAAAATTTCCACTACTGGTTCTCCAGAACTGGTCAGAACTTGCTGAATACCACCTCTAGTGTGAACCACCATGAACCATTAGAGGTACTAGATTGAAAACTATTTCTCCAGAGCAGTAGGCCCTTAAGCAAGTGTATCAGATTTCTAGATTTAGACTTAAGACTATGATCATTTGAATGAGGAAAAAAACACAATTGTAATAAGTTTTATGCATATTATTTTGAGCAGCGTTATTTTGCAACCTTTTTTGTATCTCATCCTAGCTGGGTTTTTTTAAGTAGCAACAGTTTTGAATCATATTTCTATTACGATTATAAATCTGTTAATTGAAAAAAAAATGAAAATTAGAACACTATCTTACCATTACTGATACCAGAATTTGCAATAACTGTCACTTCACTCCACTGATCAGCGCTAGAAACTGAATAGGATCGTTGATGCATCCCATCAGGTCGACTGTTAAAGGAAAGAAGACTGATGCCACTCGTCATATGAGACACAGATGTACTAGTAGTCACATTTCCTAGAATGAGAGGAATATGAAAATATGAATATCAATGAAAATGTAGAAATGCACATCACAGCAATTACCGTATATACTTGAGTATAAGCCGAGTTTTTCAGCCCATTTTTTGTGCTGAAAAAAACCCCCTCGGCTTATACTCGAGTCAGATTCCCCTCTGAAAAAAAAATGGAGTGGAACTCCGAAGCTGGGCAGCCGCTTCCCTGCTTCCGTGTTTCCTTTGCAACTTTTAAGCATGGGGGTAATCGGAAGCAGAAAAGTTCTTGCATGAGGAATTATTGTTTTTTCTTTTTTTAACTGTTTTTAGGGGGGGGAAGACCCACCGCCATGTGAGAATGCTCAGACACAAAATCTATCTGACCGAAAATATGTGTGTGTGTGTGTGGGGGGGGATTTTAACAGAGGGAAGATGTAGGGAGAAGGCAAAAGCGACGGAAGATCCTTCAGGGGAAACTGAGGGGGAGACTCACCCTTGGTCCAGATGAGCCCCCTTCCCCGCCCCTAAGGAAGCAGAGGGAGCCAGCAAGGGCAGGCAAGCCCCACTTCACGGACTCCGTCCATCCTGGCTCCCACCCACCCACCCACCCAAAGCAACAAAGTCCCCCAATTGCGCAGCCCAGAATTGCCCTCCCCTCAGGGGGCAGCAACGACACCCGGTGTTTCCCGAGACAAGAAGCTCCACCGTGTAATGAAAGCGCCCTGGCTCTAGGCTCTAGGCTCAGAAAACAACGTGAGGCGAGATTGCTTTGGCTCCGCTCAGCTTTGTTTCCTCAGCTCCAGCTGCTTTCAGTGCACTCGGGAGGAGGGGAAGGTGGTGATGGCGACTTGCGTTGTTTTCTGAACCCATGAGCCTAGAGCTCAGAAAACAATGCAAGCCACCGCCACCACCTCCTCCCCCTCCTCCCGAGCGGACTGAAAGCAGCTAGGGCTGAGGAAACGAAGCTGAGCCGAGCCAAAGCAACCTCGGCTCACGTTGTTTTCTGAGCCCGCGAGCCTAGAGCCAGGGTGCTTTCATTGCACGGTGGAGCTTCTTGTCTCGGGAAATACCGGGCGTCGTTGCTGCCCCCTGAGGGGAGGGCGATTCTGGGCTGCGCAATTGGGGGACTTCGTGGCTTTGGGTGGGTGGGAGCGAGGACATTGACTTTAAGCGCTGCCGACCAAGTGTTTCACAAATACCAGTGGGACTTCCGTCCACCACCACCCCTCCCTCTTTTGCCTCCTTCCTTCTGATCAATCAGGTTTTCCCAGTATTTGCTCACAGCTGCGTTTTCTCTTCTGCCGTGCTAGGCATTGAATGTGGGGATTTCTGATTCCCCTTACACGCGCGTGGATATGCCATGGGGCATTTTCTTCCAAATGCCCCATGGGCAGAGAACACTGACTTTCATGATAGTGAGATCATTTCCCAAATTAATTGATTCACTAACCCAAAAGAAGATGTTGATGACAGTGGGAGGCAGGTGTCACTCTCTCCCTTGCAAGAAAAAAGCAAGAGCTGTTCTTATGATCTCTCTCTCTCTCCCCCCGTAATACAGTCAAGCCCTTTCCAGCACGCGGGATCCGCCCCCGCTGCTTTGCACCTTGCAAATGCAAAAACCCCGGGATTTTGCATTTGCAAGGTGCAAAGCGGCGGCGGCGACGGATCGCGCGTGCTGGAAAGGGCTTGACTGTATTACGGGGAGGGGGAGAGAGAGAGAGAGAGAGAGAGAGAGAGAGAGAGAGAGAGAGATATCATAAGAACGGCTCTTGCTTTTTTCTTGCAAGGGAGAGAGTGACTCCTGCCTCCCACTGTCATCATCATCTTCTTTTGGGTTAGTGAATCAATTAAACTTTTCATGATAGTGAGATTGTTTCCCAAATTTCCCTTAAATCAGGAAAGAAATCAGAAACAAACCTTTGGACTGAGAATAAGCCTGTTCCTATGATGCCATTTTTGTTCACTGCAGTGTGAAAAGTGTGAAAAAACACACTTCTTTTTCTTCATCTTCTTGTTCCCTATTTACTGGTCTCTTTCAAAGAGGAAATTGTGAACATCAAACTTATTCTCAACTGTCCTAGTGAAAGTTTTTATTGGTATCTATTTTTATTTTTGAAATTTACCAGTAGCTGCTGCATTTCCCACCCTCGGCTTATACTCGAGTCAATAAGGTTTCCCAGTTTTTTGTGGTTAAATTAGGTGCCTCGGCTTATATTCGGGTCGACTTATACTCGAGTATATACGGTAGAACAAAAAATAAATTCTACAATATAAGAAGGTGTAATATTATATTATAATGATACTTATATCCTTTCTTCCAGAATTAAAGATATGCTTTTTATTCTATTTAAGTTACTTTCTAATGTTTCTTGCACGAATTTCAGACTCCACCTGACTTTTCTGCAATCACTTTACTTTCAGTAAAAGTTCCTTTTGAAATGTGAATTGTTTCAAGAGTCATGCTTTCCTAAGAAGGTAGCTGAGGCAGGACCTTATATTAGGTGAAGTCTTCAAAGTGGTCAATTCGGAGAGGCACCTGTCCTATCATGGGAACCATGCAAATGATATCAATGCTGGGGCAAAGCCTCTGCCAAGCTTCAATAAGGCTTGAACCCCAATGGATTGGTAAAGGAAGCCGCAAGCTTAGGGGACTCAGCTAAGCCTAGATGGTCCATAGGTGGGAAGAAGGGTGACTAGGAAGGGAGAGCAAAGGGAGTCACCCTTACCCAAGGCTGTTACTGACAAGGATGGAAAGAAGAGCTGGAGGTACAGGAAGAGGAGAAGGAAGGAGATGAACCAACCATGCCAAACTCCTCATGAAGCAAGCCATATGATTAATGATGGATGCTTTCCGAAACTTGAAGGCACTGGAGGCCCTAGTCGGGGGGGGGCAGCGGATGTCAGAACCAGCTGGAGGAGTTAGATGAAAAAAACCTCATTCCTGTACTCCAGGAGTGTCAAATTCAAGACTCCTGGGTTGGATGCGGCTGTGGAGTGGTTAGATCTCGCTTTCAGGGCTACCCTAGAAACAGTGAAGGACCAGCCTGTGGTGTCTCTGCCAGCGAAAATACAGCTTCAGCTGGCCCTGCCAGCCCCCCCAGTTCAAAGGGGAACAACATTTCGAAGTTAAGGAAATCCTGGATTCCAGGAAACATAGGGGGAAAGTACAGTATTTGGTGGCCTGGAAACACTTCTCCACCTCACAATCTTAATGGGTGAATGCTTGGGACATCTGGGCCCGCAAACTCCTTCAATTGTTTCACAAAAAATACCCTGAGAAACCTTAATGTAATGTTATTTTCCTTTATTGTAGCTTGCTTCTATCCCAGTCTTCTATGTCTTATGTTTTTTTCCTTAGGGCTAAAGCCCCTGCTGCAGGAGGACCGAATGTCAGACGGATCTCCAGCATGGGACTTTGTTTTGATGCATGCTTGCTGCCAGCTGCCATAGTAATGGAGAGGGTGGGCATAGCATTTGGGTTGGAAAAGTGAACTGGTGAGTTGAAGGCACATGTGATTTAAAAGGGAAGATTTACTGTGCAGCTGAGTGGAATTGTTTACACCCTGTCAAGGTCAACCATCCTAGAACTCCAAATGGGTGAAATATTTGAAGATAAGCTTCACATTATAAGGGACATTGATTGGACACTCAGCATGGGACCTTGGAGGGAGGGATTTACAGAAACATTCAACCTGTACCTTTCGTGCCTTTTGAAACAGATCTTGCCTTGCTTTTGTTGCTATCATTTCAAACTCAGTAAAAGTACCTCTTTTCTCCACTTCAATGGAGTTGCGGGTTTTCTTTTGGGGTTTTAAACAGAAGCAGGTCTGACAGTTTTACTTTTTTGGGAGAAACAATGTCCCAGTTGTTCCTTATTTTGGATTTGCTTGCTGGACATCTGACATTAAACCAGCTCTCCATATACTACAGCCTACCTGGACCCATCCAGGAGAACTGTAATATCAAGATAAATGGTGGGGTGAACTTGGGAGAATCTCCCCTTTGGGACGAACTGACAGCAACCCAAGAAGGGCCTGGGGATCATCCAATCAGCGTGCCATAAGCAGGGTGCTGGGAAGCTAAAGCAGCCACCCATGATCCAGTCAAAAGGGTAGTGGGCCAAGTGGCTTGAGGAAGGCAAGGGAGGCAGAATACCCACTAGTTCCTACCGGAATTATGGTGGTTATGGGGAAGCAAATGTAAAGCCAGGAGGACAGCTAAATGGAAAGAACTGGTGGAGTGGAAGTTCCTGATTGCAACCTGCAGCCCCTCAGTGAAACAGTTCAGGGACAAGTTGGGTTGGTTAGAGGTCTAGGGGGGCCACTTCACAGAGGTCCATGGTGACAAGTTGGAAACGGGACTGCCAAGCTGCTGGCTGCCCCATTCTCCCCCGCTGCAACCAATGGTGTCGAGTCTGACTGGATTGATGGGACCTATGCCACAAGGGGCAGCCGCAGTCCTCCATGGCAACAGGAGCCTCTGCACAGGTGGTGATAAGCCTGACTTGGATTTTTATGAGATTAATAGCGAGAGGGAATACAACCTGATAATAAGTGGCACCATCATCCAGGTGACTGCCATCCTGGTGCCCTACTCGGGAGTAAAGGGCACTCTCATGGCCCTATTAAACTCAGGGTGCACTTGATGCCTGATCAGCTTGTAGATAGTGGAAAAATTGGGGGACTCAGGAAATTAAGGTGGCCCATAGGATTTGAACAGCTAGATAACCTTATGTCAAGCAACTGTGTTCTTTACTTGCCCCTTCTTCTTGTTCTACTAATCATTTCTAGCATCAGTGACTGCAATGAATTTGCATGCATAACATGGCCAAAGCAAATCAGATGTATTTTTGTGATTTTGGCTTCTAATGATGTGTCTGTTGTATATGATTCAGCACCTCTCTGTTGGTTGCTCTGGCGGTCAGAATTATGGTATACACAATAATTCAGTTCAAAGTAATTCATTTTTCTTCAATCAGCCACTCTTAGTGAACAACTCTCATATCATACATCATTATAGGGAAGAATATTACTCTAACTAGCCATTTTTTTGTATTTATATCAATATCTCTGATTTTCCAGATCTTATTCATGTTAACCTTTCCAGAGTGGCCTAAAATTATCCTGCATTTGATTTCAGAACTGCCATCATAAACAATTTTTGATCCAAGAAAGATAAATTTCCTCCTTGATGATTTTAAAAATCTCATGTCCATCTGCATCTGTTGTCATTATCTTTGTTTTCCTGATGTTATGACTCAATCCTATTTTTTCACTTTCGTTCTTAATTATCCAAAGCATTTTTTTCCTGGTCTTTCTTATTTTCAGCCAACATTGCTGTATCATGTGCACACCATAAATTATTTACGGTTCTTCCCCCAACCTTCACTCCAACATCAGGCAGTTCCACTTCTAAATTAACAGAACAACAGAGTTGGAAGGGACCTTGGAGGTCTTATAGTCCAACCCCTTGCTCAAGCAGGAGACCCTATAGTATTTTAGACAAATGGATGTCCAGTCTCTTATTAAAAGCCTCCAGTGACAGAACAACAAGCTTTTTTAGTGGCTGCAGCACAGCGCCACTCATATTTAACTGTCTGCCCACTAGAACTCCAAGATCTTTTTCTGGTGGATGAGCTCATTATTCAAGATAGAGCTACCAGAGGAAACATAGTTACACTGCAGGCAGAAAAATTGCTACTAAAATAAAATAAAATAAAATAAAATAAAATGGTAGGAGGAGAGGCAGAGAGGGAAAGATAAGCCATAGAAAAAGAATAAAAGACTAGTGACAGGAAAAGGAGAGGAAGATTGGAGAAATTAAGAGAGAGAGAAGCCCAGCTGTATCCAAGAGGCCTGAAAGAAGCCTAGCTGCACCATAGAGACCTACCCAAGAGGCTAGGGCCCATCGAAGTGAGGTGAGTGGAGAGGCAAACTGACTGCAGACAGCAAAGCCAACTGGTAGAGAATGAAGAGTTGAGCCGTTGAGCGAGTGGGGCCAGCTGTGAAGCAGGGAGGAAAAACAGCTGGGTGGAGAGTCCGGCCAAACAAGGACAGTGCAACAACTGGCAAAGAACAAAGAAGCAGTGAGAAGACAGAGCAGGGAGGAAGGGAAGAGAAGAGAGACAAGCTTTCTGGAGACTATCCGGATGGTTCTGTTCGCTGGTGGAAGCAGCGTCCCCATTGCAATGGACAGCAAACAGGAACCACATGGCTCCAAAGCAAAAAGAAGCAGCAGAGCAGCAGGGAGGAGAGAGACCCAGCATCAGCACAGGGCAGCGCATGAGCAGAGCCTGAGAGCACTGCAGAGAGCCACAGGGAAAGCAACGGTGGAGCTGAGTGGCGCAGACTGGACAGCAGAACTGAGCTGACCAGAAAGCTACACGGCAGGCTGAGAGAGCTGTCCATAGCAGGGATGAGGCTGAAAAGACTGGAGCACTGAAGAACAGAAGGGAGCTGGCAGAAAAATAACAAGAGGCCTGAGCAGCAAACAAGGGAAGTGAAGGCAACAAATTAAGCCTGAGGTTCAATAGTCAGGGAGGGAAGACCCCGGTAGAGAATAAAAATAAATACAGGACAGAAAATAAAAGATAAATAAATAGGCAAATAATAAAGACAATAATGGAAAATTAGAAATCAAGGAAGAATAAGATGAATAAAGATCAATCAAATTAATTATGCAAATCTTAAATAATCAGATGGGGGGAACTGGAACTCAAAAACTTTTTAAAAATATAAGGAAGAAACGAGATAAATAAAACTACATAATAATAAGCAAGTAAAATAAATAATAAATAACAAGATATAAAACAAGCAGAAAAAAAAAATAGAAAAAAAAGATACAAAACTTTTTACTGTCAAAAGAACCAGCAAGAAGAAACAAACTCATGGAAAAGGTGACTGATACTATTAAGGTATGCAATATATGTTCGATGTATGTGCTTATGCCCAAAGAACACCCAAATTATACACATATTAAATATAAGCTATGTGAACTACTAGAGGAAAGAGTAAAGGATCTAGCGGCAGCTCTAGCCAAACTCCAACCTACACAAGAAAGCTATGTCCAAACTGAACCAGATAAATAACTCCCAGAAAATTTGACCCTACTGATAAACCCTTGGAGGAAGACAAATGAAAGTATGTCACACATAGAAGGAAACGCAATAATCAAACAAAGAAGCAGCACATATCTAACAAACTCGTTACCCAATCTAACCCAGTCAGAAGCAGCGCCATTAAAACTGAAAAACCAATTTCTCTCCCTTGTTGAAAATACTCAGACGCACATCCTCCCCTAATAAGAAAACACACAGCCAAATGGAAAACACCAGCAAGAAGAGCTTCTCCTGGATCAACCAGCGACTTTGAGATATCCCTGGGATCCACAGGATGCACCCTTCACTATCACCATCTCTTCGGGACGGTTTAGGTCGGTTGGGACCATCCAGAGGCAAAGATATCAGCTGCAATCTCAGACCTCCGAGATTGCATGCCGTATCGTCGCGATGTCAGCTCCACTCTATTGAAACAAGTACTTGGGCAAACCACAATCCAGTGACAATTAAATGGAAAGGACAAAAAAGAAGATCGAGATGGACATTAAATAATACTATTTTAAAGGAAAAAGACTTCACACAGCGGATGGAGAAAGAATTGGCTTTTTTCTGCAGAGAAAATAAAAAAGAAGATACTTCAATTCAGAATGTTTGGGACACAATGAAGGCATATGCCCGAGACTTGATAATAGACTATACAAAGAAAAGGAACATCAGGAAAAGGCAAGCCACTAAAGTTTTAGAAGACGAGCATAAAAGACTTGAAAAAGAACTACAGAAAACGCCACAGAAAAAAGACATTAAACTAGAGGCATATGTTAAGGTGGCTGGTTTGAAAATAAATAAAGATAAAACAAAGATCTTGACAAAGAATATGCTACTAAGACAAAAAGAAGAACTGGCAGACCTATTGAAAATTCAAGTCACGAACAAGGTTAAGTATTTGGGGATACATTTGACAGCAAGATGTAGTACATTAAAAGAGAACAATTATATCAAACTTAAACAACAGATAGCGTTAGATTTGACGAAATGGGAAAATGTACAACTATCATTAATAGGGAGAATCTCAACAATCAAGATGAATATCTTATCCAGAATTTTATACCTGTTTCAAACAATACCAATTAGGCTTGGAAAGGACTACTTTGAAGATTTAAATAAAATTGTGTTGAAATATATATGGCAAGGTAAGAAAGCGAGAATAAAGTTAAAACTCTTGCAAGATGCTAGAATTAGAGGAGGATTTGGTTTGCCTAATTGGGAGTTGTACTACCAAGCTACAAACTTGATGTGGGCTAAGGAATGGATAACATTAAGAAATGCTAGATTGTTGACATTAGAAGGACATGATTTGTTGTTGGGGTAGCATGCTTTTCTATGGTATAAGGGAACTAAAACACAGGGCTATTTTAGAAGACATTATATACGGGAGTCTCTGTGGTTAAATTGGGAGAAGATTAAAAGACAATGTTATTTGAAAATTCCGGTCTGGTTATCGACTATTGAAGCATTTTCCTATCCCATAATATATAAGAAGGAACAAACAGTTAGATATAGGGAAATATTGGATGAAAAGGGTGAACTTAAATCGATGCAAAATCTAGAGGAACAAGGTATAAAGATGAATTGGTTTTCATATGTGCAAATACATTCAAGGTATGATGAAAATCTCAAAACGGAAGGATTTTATGATAAATTGACTGACTTAGATAAGATTTTTTTTTTTTTTGAAACAAATTTTTATTAATTTTAAAGATAAAACAACACATCATTAACCATTAAATACATAAACACATAAAACCTCTTAACATTGTAAATCCTTACAAGTCAAACAAAACATTATTTTTATACAGCATAATTCCAATTTATCCCATCTCCATATGGACACACAAACATCTTTCAGCAAGTTTCTCATTATTTCTCTTTACTCCTATTCAATTTCATTTCTCTTCCATATTTATCCATTTTATAGTCATCATATTCTTTTCTTTCTGGCTTGTTTAAATTATTCTCATCTAACATTCCTCCAAGGTTTTATTGATTCTTTTTTCCTTTTTTTTATAAAAAACAAATTTTGTTAGTTTTACCATAAACACAATACACAAACATACAAACACAAAACATAAACAAAACTAAAAGATCTTTTCTGAAGGTTGTCTGTTCCTGGGTTAAAACTCTTCACACAGACACAAATTCAAACATCATATTCAACCCATATCTCCTTCCATATCTTATTATCATTTTCTTTTTTATATATATATATAAAAACCATTTTTATCAGTTTTATAAAAACAATGCACAAAGAATCAAGGCATAGCAGCTTATAAATTCTTTTCTAAGAAAAAATAATAATAAAAGATCAATAAGGCATAACATTTCCAGATTATAATATCAATATTTCATATAATATTAACTTCATATCTTGTCCCTACTTCTCCTTTCCATCCAAATTATTTATTAATTAAAATTTTATTGCCTTTTATCAATATACAAAATCCCCCCCCAAAAAAAGCATATATATCCTTCCATATCTTATTACCATTTTCAACAACATTCTTTGTCTGTTCTATTTCCAATTATCCATTCATCTTTTTTTTCTTTTACTATACTTCTCCTGTACACCAATTGGAGTAACATCTATAACTCATTACCCTAACTTAGAAATACTACATATAGCAATCTTTCTTGGGATTCTGTTTAAAAGATTCTAAAATTACATAATAAATTTTATATTCTAAATATACATATAAAAACACACTCTTATATACCCTCCAGAATCCCTCTTTTAATCTAAATTAAATTCACCCATTGTCTCTAAATAAACTTTTTTTCTTTAGGTCTTGCTTCCCCCCATTAAGGTTTCTCCTCCCCCCCTTTCTCTCTTGCTTATTCTTCTCCTTGCCCTTTCTACCCCTTTGCTTTTTCCCTTCGCTTTTCTTACTCCTTTTCCTTTGCTTTCTAACCTTGCCTCCATCTTTTCGCTCATTTTTCTCTCTTTTGGTTGTTTTTATAATTCTTAAAAACCCCTTTTTCTTATCCTTTTTCTCCTCCTCTCCGGAAGGGACCCATTGTTCATCAAAGATGGCTTCTTCTTCCTCTTCTTCCTTGTCCCAGTCCTTCTGCTGCGTAATCAACTTTTCAACAGAACATAACGCCATTTCTAAGAATTGAAACAAAGCGCCCAAAGTATCTTCTTTTTTATATTTTTGATATTCAATCTCTAGTTCATCCACAAACGATGCCATTATAAAAAGGGAAACTTTTTCCAAAACAACCACAAGTATTTTTAATCAAAGACAATCAAAAGCAATTAAAAAAAAAAAAAGTTCCAAAAGTTAATACTTTTCTTCCTTCTTCTCTTTCTCTTTCTGGATTAATTTTTATTCAAAGAGGTCCAATTACCATATATCTTCCTTTGGGATCCACAAAGACGTTCTAGACAATCTCCTCCTTTTTCAGCTTCTGCTCCAATTTTTTTTCTCCCTTCCCACTTGCAATGACAATTTTAAATAATCAGAAATCCATACCTCCAGCAAAGATTTTCCAATTTCTTAAATTTTTCAATGTCCAAAAATCCCTTTGTCTCTTAGCTTCAACTTTCAAAGCAATCCACTTTCAATGTCTAATATATCCAAATATTTCTGCTCTTTCCATGGGGTGGGAGAGTAAAAAAAAAAAAGTTCCCTTTAACAGCTTCTCCGCCGCTTTTCGCTCTTCTTAGGGATACAATGTATCCTCCAGCAATTCAAGCAGCTCAATTCCAGGCAATTTAAAAGGTGTTACTTGACCCGGCTCAGACAGAACTTTCACTCTTCACACTTCCTCCAGCACAGTTCTTACCCGGTTGCTGGCTTCTTCGTGGCGGCCATTGCTGACCGCCGCTCCACCGCCTTGGGAAAAAGGGGTTTTCCCGGAGAAGGGGGGGGTCTGCGACACCCCCACCTCCCTATCCGACTCCCCTCTCTCTTCAGCTGTCCCTACAGGGCAGCCATATCCCCCTGACCCATCTGGATCGGGGGTACCTCGACGGCTAGTACAGCAGGAATCGCGAGCTGTCGCGAATTCCTGCTGCCCCGAAGCCACACGAAACCGGAAGTCCAGACTTAGATAAGATTTTGACAGGTACTGATGAAAAGGTGATTAAAAAATTGTATGGTTATTTATTGGAAACTAAACTAGAGGAAGAACAAGTTAAAGAAACTATGATTGCTTGGGGCAAGAATTTTGGATATGGGATTGATTTAAAGAAATGGAAAAAATTGTGGTCTCAAAATTATAAAATGACAACGTCAACAGCATATAAAGAAAATTTGTATAAGATGTTTTACAGGTGGCATTTCCCCCCGACAAGAATAGCAAGAATGTTCAAGAATAAATCCAAAAAATGTTGGAAATGTCCTCAGATACCTGGCTCATATTACCATATGTGGTAGACCTGTGAGGACACTAGAAAATACTGGATTAAAATCCGCATGTGGTTGGAAAAAATGACAAAGAAACATATAGACTTGAAACCAGAGATATTTTTATTGGGAATTTTACCTGATACATACAGTAAAGATTTAAAAAATTTGATTGTAAATGTATTAACAGCGGCTAGGATTGTATTTGCTAAAAATTGGAAAAATGAGAAAATACCATTACAGGAGGAAATTATTCAGAAAATATTGGAATGTGCTGAAATGAGTAGATTGACATTTGAAATTAGAGAACAAGAGGATAAACAATTTTTTAAAATTTGGGACCTTTTCTATCAATGGTTAGATAATAAAATACAATAATAGAATATCTAGAATTTTAGAAAATAATGAACATATAAAGATGTATTTCTTTTTTTGTTATCATATCTATAAAATGTTTTAGGATAGATTTGGGGATGATTATATGAATTGTTATAAAATAAACTAAGTAAATTATAGTTGTCTCGCAAAGTATGAATGAACAAAATTATAGTTAAATGATTGTTTAATAGTGATCCTAGGGTATTCAATTTTTTGATTGATAATATGAGTTATTATGCAATGTAACTGTAATTGAGACTGAAATGGATGCACAAAAAATTTGTAAACCAACCGACACACTGCTTGTACATTTATGAAAGAAAGTTGGATGTTTTTATGTTTTGTTTGTTTTTGTTTGTCTTTAAAAACCAATAAAGCTTGTTTTTTTTTTAAAAAAAGAAAACACACAAACACTTAGAGACATCATCCCTAAAAAAAAAAAGTCACATCAACACACTCACCTGGGATAAACAGAAAAGCATCCCAGACTGCACCCCCTTAAAAAGGAAGGCGAGTGATGGTGATAGGAGATTCTATTCTCAAAGAACCAGAACCAGCCATCTGTAGACCGGACATACAATCTAGGGAGGTATGTTGTCTCCCTGGAGCAAAAATCAAGGATGTGGCTGAGAACTTAACCAAAATAATTAGGCTCAGATTACTACCCTTTTCTACTACTACATGTATGGACAAATGACACAAAAAAGGACTTGAAAACAATATTGAGTGATTATAAGCAGGTAGGCAAGAAAGTCAAGAACTAGGTGCACAGGCAGTTTTTTTCATCTGTACTGTCAATGAAAGAGCAACATCTTGTAAGAGAACAAAGGATTCAGGAAAGGAACCACTGGCTAAAGGGCTGGTGTTGCCAAAAAAACCCATGGTCTGCACAACCATGATAGGTTTTTGGCAAGGGATGGGCTGCACCTGAAAAACTGGGAAGAATGTTTTTGGAAAACGACTGGCTCAACTTATCAGAATGCCTTTAAACTAAAATTGAGGGAGGAGAGTGACCAATCTCCAGGAGCTACTTCTAAGCAAAACCCCCTAGAACAGGCGTCTCCAACCTTGCTGGCTGAAGAACTCTGGGAGTTGAAGTCCACAAGTCTTAAAGTCACCACAGTTGGAGACCCCTGCCTTAGAAAACAAGTCAAATAAGGAAGACAAACTCAAATACCAAATAGGAGACATAGGAATCATAGCCAGAGTCAGACATAAAGACCTCAAATGCCTTTATAAAATGCACAAAGTTTGGGAAACAAACTGGGTGAATTTGAAATATTAATATACGAAGGTAGATATGATATAGTTGGAATAACAGAAACCTGATGGAATGAAACCCACAACTAGAACATACTGATAAAGGGATAACAAACTGTTCAAAAAAAACCCCAGACCCCATAAAAGAGGAGGTGGAGTTGCACTGTATGTAAATGACCACTATATTGCTACAGAAACGCATGGAACCCAAGCTGAAAACTTCCAGAATGCATATGGCTCAATATAAAAGAAAAAAAAGTATGACATTGCTGTAAGTATGTATTATAGGCCACCCAATCAAGCAGAAAAATATAGATGTATTTTTCTGACAACCAATTAACAAATATATGTAGGAAACACACTACAATAATAATGAGGGACTTCAATTACTCTGACATCAATTGGAAGACTAATTCCACACCAAGTGAGAAATCGAATAGGTTCCTGACCAACCTAGCTGACAACTTTGTTGTCCAAAAGATAGAGGAGGGAACTAGAGAGTAGCCATATTGGACTTAATTCTTACAAACAAGGAAGAAGTGACAGAGGGAGTTGAAACAGCAAGAATCATGGGTTAAAGTGACTATGTCATACTAGAATTCAACATAACACAAACACAACCAATAGAACACAATGATACTAGAGTCCTACCTAGATTTTAAAAGAGCTGATTTTTTTCAAACTCAGAGAGAACTTGGGAAAGATTCTTTGGATGAAAATCCTTAAGGGGAAAACAACTCAAGGCACTTGGGAAACTCTAAAAAATATGATCATAAAAGCCCAGTCCAGCACAATACCATTGAAAAAGAAAAACAAGAAATCCAAAAAGAAACCAGCATGACTGTACAAAGATCACTCTGACAAATTGAAAGACAAAAAGGACACATACAAAAAATAGAAAGAAGGACACTTAACTAAGGCAGAATATCAGCAGATGACCAGAATCTGCAAAGACTGTTTCAGGAAAGCAAAGGCTGAGAATGAACAAAGACTTGCAACCAAAGTCAAAGAGAATTTAAATTTAAAATTAAAAAGTTTCTTCCAACATATAAATAACAAAAAAAGAAAATAGTCGGTCCATTAAAGAGGAGGTGGTGCCATCTTTTGATGGCAAAGAAGAAACAGGCAGCAGAGAGAAAGCAGAGCTGCTTAACTCATTCTTTGCATCAGTCTTCATGCAACAATAAACAATAGTCCACCCTACCAAAAACATAACTGTAAGACAGATTAGAAATATAAAGTTAAAATAAGCAAAAAAAATGAAAGAGAACACCTGTCTGATCTTGATGAATACAAATCACCAGGACCTGATTGATTACTCCCCAGAGTTCTAAAGGACCTGGCAGATGTCAACTCAGAACCACTGTGTCATATCTTTCAAAAATCCTGGAGCACCGGGTAGCTACCAGAGGACTCAAAAAGAGCTGATGTGGTTCCCTCTTCAGAAAAAGCAGGCGGGGAAAGGAAACTACAGACCAATCAGCCTAACATCAATACCCAGGAAGATACTGGAAAAGATAATAAAAAGCAGATCTGCCAACATCTAGAAATGAGTAAAGTAGTAATTAAAAGTCAGCATGGGTTTGTTAAAAACAGAACATGCCAAACCAATCTTATTTCATTTTTCAACAGAGTGACTAAATTAGTAGACCAGCAAAAGGCTGTGGACATAGTATAATTAAACTTCCGCAAGGCATTTGACAAAGTAGACCACAACCTATTTCTTGGTAAGCTAGAAGAATGTGGGAAAGACAGCATCACCACCAGATGGATTTGTAACTTGCTGACAAACCATACTCAACGTAATATGGTACCAGTAAGTACCAGTAATCCTGGTACTACATCTACATGGAGGGAAGTAAGCAGTGGGGTACCACAAGGTTCTATCTTAGGCCCAGTACTCTTCAATATCTTCATAAATGACTTAGATGAGGGAATAGGAGGGGAACTTACCAAATTTGTGGATGACACTAAACTGGCAGGAATAGCCAACACCCTAGATCAGTGATGGCTAACCTTTTTGTTGTCACATGCCAAAAGTGTGCGTGTGCACATGTGCCTGCACCCATAATGCAATGCACGCACGACCCCACCCCCACGCTCCCTAGGCCTCTGTGCATGTGCAGCAAATACCCAAAAATTAGCTGGCTGGTGGGAGGTGCGCATGCATGCGCAATAGAACTGAGCTGGGGCGACAGCTCACATGGCAGCAGAGATGGCTCTGCATGCCACGTCTGCCACACATGCCATAAGTTTGCCATCATGGCCCTAGATGATAAGCTCAAGATCCAGATGGATCTTGACAGACTAGAACACAGAGCCCTATCTAACAAAATGAAATTCAATGTAGAGAAAACTAAAGTCCTACACTTAGGCAAGGAAAACCAAAAGTCCACATATAGACTGGGCTTAATAGCAGTTACTGTGAGAGAGATCTTAGAGCCTTAGTAGACAACCAATTAAATAGAAGCCTACAGTGTTGCGGCAGTAGCCAAAAAAGCCAATGCAATCCTAAATTGCATTAACAGAGGGATACAATCAAGATCAAGTAAGGTACTAATACCACTCTATAAAGCCTTAGTAAGACCACACCTAGAATACTGCATCCAGTTTTGATCACAATACTATAAAAATATGTTGAGACTCTAGAAAGATTGCAGAGAAGAGCAACCAAAATTATTAGGGGAGGACTGGAAACTAAAACATACGATGAACGGTTGCAGGAACTGGGCATGGCTAGTCTAGTGAAGAGAAGGACTAGGGGAGACATGATAGCAGTCTTCCAATATTTGAGGGGCTGCCATGAAGAGGAAGGGGTCAAGCTATTCTCCAAAGTACCTGAAGGCCAGACAAGAAATAATGGATAGAAATTGAACAAGGAGAGATTCAACCTGGAAATAAGAAATTTTCTGAGAGCAATCAACCAATAGAACAGCTTGAGTTCAGAAATTCTGGAAGCTTAATCACTGGAAGCTTTCAAGAAGAAATTGGACTTCCATCTGTCCAAAATGGTGTAAGGTCTGCTTGGGTGTGGGGTTGGACTATATGACCTACAAGGTCCCTTCCAACACTGTTAATCTGTATCTGTATCTCTCACGCAGTTACTGCTATTGAGCCAAGTTTCACCTAATCTGTCCCTGTACATTTAGTTTTCCGCATGATCACTTCAGCATACAGATTAAACAAAAATGGTGATAAGATACATTCCTGTCTAACTCCCTTACTGATTCTCAACCAACCTGTGTAACCATAGAGTGTTCTCCCTGTTGCCTCTTAATCAGTGTACAGTGGGTCGGGACACCAAGATCATGCCAAGCTGTCCGTAGCTTATTTTATTCTACACAGTCAAAAGCTTTTCTGCAATTGATAAAATACATATATGATTCTTTTGAAATTCACATATCTTTTCCATAATCTATCTAATATTGGCAAAGTGATCTTGAGTGCTGCACCCCTTTCTAAAGCCAGCTTGTACAACAGGTAACTCTTGATCAATGACATTCTGTAATCCTGTTTAATGATCTTTAATCGAATCTTGCTTGCATGAGAAAACAATGCATTCTTGCAATAATTGAAGCAGTCTCTGACAATGCCTTTCTTTACTAGTGGGATATAATAGACCTTTTCTAGTCCTGAGGCCACTGATATGTAGACATGTGGCACAGGGCAGTGATCATATGAACTGGCACTGGTCTTAGTAATTCTGCAGGTGTTCTATACCTGGGATTTTCCAGTTTGGCAATTTCTCCATGGGCCATTCTACTTCTTCTTGAAAGATGTTAGGTTCATTATTAATTGAGATGATGATGAGTCTACATATAGAAAAAAGATTGAACAACTGGCCCTGTGGTGCATCCGGTACAATGTGGAGCTGAACATGCTTAAAACTGTAGAGATGTGAGTGAATTTTAGGAGGAACTCTTCTATCCTATCTCCTTTTACCATATTTGACAACAAAGTGTTAGCAGTAGTGTCCTTCAAGTTTTTGTGTTCTATAATCCCCCAGGATTATAGACATTGAATTTTGGGGGGAAATAGTACCTTTTTTTTTTACTTTGTACAGCTTCAGTTTAGTTACTAATAGCTGATGATTTGAGCCACAATCAGCACCAGGAAGTGTCTTAATAGGTGCAACTGAACCTTTCCAGTGTTGTTGACATAAAATGCAGTCTATCTGATTTCAATGTTGTCCATTTGGTGCTGACCATATAAATGTCATTTGTGTTAAATAAACCATGCAATCATTGTGCTGAAATGATTTTTCTGGCAAAACTGCATGAGGCAATTACCAGTTTTATTCCATTCACCTTGCCTACTATTCTTGCAACTTCTCCTACTTTTGCATTGAAATCTCCCATAATATACAAAAGGTCCTTCTTGGTATTTGTTTGGCAGCACACTGAAGTTCATTGTAAAAAGTTCAATTTCATCATCATTTGATTTGACAGTTGGAGCTTAGATTTTTAGTATAATGTTGAATAGCTTGCCTCAAATTTGGATAGATATTATGCAATCATTGTAGACTCTGTGATTCTCAACACATTTAACCAATTGTTTGCTTGCACAGAATGCAACTACTTTTCATCTGATAACATCATTTCTAGAAAAACAGCAGCATACAGAGAGGCTCAAATCATCAATATCTAGATAACAGCCTCTCCATGGCCTACAACCAGCTCATCAACCAAAAATCCAGGAAAAGCTTCCTTAGATCAATTGAATAATTTGAAAGCAGAATTTTGAGGAAAATTATCAAACAACAATTTCAAAGCCATTTAAACCTTGCTGTTGATTTAACTTTTTCACTTATTTAATACTAGGCTGTAGCAGAAAAAAAAAACCTGTAGTTCTACACTCCAAGGTTCAAATGCATGCGCAGGTTGGAGAGGAAAGGATCAAAACTGACAAGATGGAAGTTAAAATATCACAATGGAAGCTCCTCCATTTTTTATTCTGTGTGAGCATGTACAAAATAGTGCGTCTAAATCTCCATGATGTGTCTGCCATTTTGCTGGTTTTGACATACCTCATGGACACTAATGCTCAGGAGTTTTTTATGCAGCAAAGGATATCAAAAGCACCAGCTGTGATTGTGACCTGATATTGAAGCATTAAGTGACATATACCTTATGAATTTATAATCTTTATTCCAGTTAAGTAAGAAATTGGGTCCAGATTTCTGCCAGTTACATGACTAAAACTGAATTGGAGGCTGAATCCAACTGTGTGGAATATGCATGCAGGTAGTCTCATCTAACAATGCTACTTGGGACCAGAAACTTCATTGTTAAATGATATAGTCATAAATTGAAAAACCAGGTGATTGCTCCACTTAATGGCGGTAGTCCCAGTTGCCATCATTAAGCAAGGACAGCATGGGGGCATGGCCTAACATGTCTGTGACATGTGACTTCCAGCCAACTTCCTTATTGATTTTGCTAGTTAAAAGCTGGCAGGAAATGTTGCCAATCATGATTGCAGGGACATTGTGACAACGATAAGTAGAAGGACCAATTAAAAATACAATTTATGCTGCGCATAGAAGTTAGAACAGTCACTGAACTAGTGGACATTAAACAAAGGCCACCAGAACATAAAAAATTCAAGGACAAAGAAAACAGAAAGAGTTCAGTATTTTTCCCCCTCTTGTTTTTGCAAATATATCTCCTTTAAGCCCCTAGGAGAACATGGCATGTCATCAACTTCATTTTTGTCTCATGAGAATTTTGTAACAGTTTACAAATGAGAGTGTCTCTTTGGAAAACACATAACGAGCTTAAAAAAAAAACCTCCAGTGCTAATAAAAACCATGAGATGCTCCCTCTATTTTTCCTTTCTGCGCTATGATAGACACATCATATTCATATATAAAAGCATCTGCAGTGGTCTGTTCAATCAGATAAATGTAATTGTTATATACAATTCGCAACAATTGGATCCTTGCTAATTTTATTTTACACATACAAGGAATCCTTAACCTGTTCTTTTTAATGACCATTTTACGACAGACCTCCCAAAGGCTACATGGGCATCTAAAAGTACTGATGTTCGTTACACTGTCATAAGGTGCATAGTGATCAAAATTAATAAAAACTGTTTTAGATTTTCAGTTTACTACCAACATTGGAGAGCTGTACTGAAAAAAACTGGGATCAAATCGATCAAAAGATGTTTCTGAAAGATTTGCTTTAATAAACATATCTATTATTAAATAGGTTTAGATTAATTCCAGAGAAGTACGTAGATCTTCTGGTTTTCAAGTAATGACATTAGGAAGCAATCCATTTGGAATATAGGAGTTAAGGCAGAAAGAACAATATTTTCCCAATCATGACACAATCTTCTCAAAACCATTTTTGATTTTGAATAGCCACAGATGGACATTGATTGTTACAGAAATACAAAACGCATTGAATATCTCAGTGTATATGAACTTTAGCATGGTACAAAAATGCAGATGCTTCCAAGTTAGAGCAAGCTGTACTTTTTACTTCATTTCAAAACCATTTAAAATTAAATGAAGAGAAAAACTGACCCCTATGCACAAAGACTGTGATTCTGTGCTGTTATTGTTATTGGAATATTTTAAAGATATTACTCTGTAACAACAATTTAGTAAATGCAAGTCTGCAGTGTGAGCAGTTTTGATAAACAACCTCTGTGGGCCACACAACAGTGATAATGTATCCTTAAGTACTGCCAACGAGCTGCCATTCTGCACAGCCAATTACTTCTGTGCGTCTGTCACTCAAAGGAAAAATGACTGAACCCATTAGATCAAACCTTTGTCACTGTTCCTAATGCACTCTTAGGCCTCATTAATCTGAGGGAGCAGCAACACAGCCGCCGGTGCCTCATTGCCTCCTTCACAACAGGACCATGTGAAGCCTCTCATCTCTCCCCCAAGTGCACCACGTTAATCAAGCTCTGCTTATTACCCCAGTCCCTGTCACGATGGAGAGCACTCTCTCTTAAATGCTCTCATTATGGCCCATCTTTAGAGCTGGCTGAGTGGAAAAAAAGAGAACAAGAACAGAAGAGGAAAATGCAAGTCCGATCGCATTAATATTCATAACAATAATTAGTATTCTAGGTCACTGAATATTCATGCTATTAGTTTGGGTTTTATGGGTTTGCTGGATGTCCTGATTGCTGGAGTGTGGAGAAAAACAGCATGGCGGGAATGTTAGATATCAATGGTAGTTCGCTATTGAAAATAGGTTTGTGAGCACCCCTCCCATTTGGAAGAGGAGGCCAAACCAGTGTTTTAAATATTCCTGATGCCTTTAGTATTTGAAAAATCACTAGAGAGGTGGAGAAGTGAAAATGCTTGATTTTCCAGAAAAGGTTTTACAACAGATTGGTTGCTATTACAAAATACGAGAGCCTAACATAATAACTTCAGAAGACTAGGACAAATAACTAATCTTGGATACAGGGAAAATCTAGAAATGAGATACGCAAACCAAACTATAATAGAAAGAAGAGAGTGGATTGATCCAAGATCATTGCTGGCACCAGTGGTGGACTATCTCAATGTTCAGGACAGTTATACATGCCTTGTTTGAAATTGTGACATTCACTAAACATAAAGAGTATATACTGTCAGGCTCTAAATCTTAGACATATTTAAGTTATCACTATAGATATATTTTGGGCCTCATAATGTATTATTTTATAGGCTTAGGAATTTTAGTGGACTTCCTATCTTACCGGGTTGTTGTGTTCTGTTTATGCCTCACCCGGAGCATCCAGAAGATAAAAACAATTTTAAAAAATAGTGATAGAAAGCATTGAGGATTGTAACAGGAGCATTTGCAGCAAGCAAATATTTCATCGTAACAGTGGTATGTGCATTATGATAAGCAACACAGGCCCTGTCCCTTACATTTTGCCAACAACATAATACACAAATATAAAAGGTATAAAGTCTGTAGCATTTTTTGCCATTTTGCCCCCTGTCCTCTTTGGAAACCATAACTTTGATTACCTAGTAAGCTGTGCTTTCCAGAGAGTATAGCTATTATTATAAGCAAAGCCAAATCAAGGTAGCCCTAAAATCTAAATATTATACATAAATATTATTTTAAAGAATTTATATTTTTATAATGTTAAAGAATTTATATTCTTCAAAAACCGATTTCATACTAAAAAGCTGTTTCTTGACATAAACCAGCAAGTATAATCACCTACTTTATCTTTTTTGGGATTAAATTTAAATTTGTTAGCTCATTGATGATGTATTATGGCCCTCGAGCACTTATTTCGAACTGTTAAAGATTTTCTTGTCTTCAATGAAAATACAAATTGAGCATAACAGCACTGTGAAGCATCAGCAATTTTTAATGCAGTTTCTTGTAGATGTTAAATAGTACTCAGTGTGTGGATTTGGGTTCTCCCAGGTAATGAAAACTAGCCAGACTATCACTGCAATACTAGAAAGTAAATGTATTACGTCTTTAAATAGCTATATATTCTTTATCTTCCAAATAGAGTTTGATAACGTTTAGGGTATCACTTCAGCTCTATAGAAGTATTACATAAGATTATGCATGAAAAAAGCACTTGTATTGGTAATACATTTCTGTCATACTTCCAATGGTAATTTTAAAGAATAGTAGATAGTACTCTAACACAAATAAAGTACTTTCTTTTTTCAAATCTTTCCAAATGATCTGGTCAATCTAGATCTATATTCCAGTTTTTATGTTAGGTCAAAATCTGTACCATATGTAAAAATTGAAATCAGCAGGCAAGAAGGATAGAAATAATCCACATTCAAATATTTTCATATAGTGTGGTTTTAATTTTGTTCCTTCTACTGGGTATAATTACTTGAAAAACTTTCAGGAAAGGTTACTTGAACATTTGGCTATGAATGCACAAAATAAACTCAAATTTCTGGATCCATACACTATCTTGAACCATAAACTAACCATACAGATGGGGCTCACTAAAATATGGATGGCTGAGTATGCTTCAGTGTGTCATGTGAATTAGGAGAGGGTCACATGACTTCTCACTTCAACATCAGAAACTCTTCTGATCAACTCTCCTGATTTAAAACTCTCCTGATCAAACATGACGTACTTCAGCCAAACATTTGTTTCTCAGTTCTTGTGATAAGTTGTATACCTTGCACTAGACATATTTCCTCCAGATAGCCTAAAACAAGGTCCCCAGAAATCAAATCTATTGCACCGATACTATTTCCATAGGCAATTGTTCATCTCCTGTGTTTTCTTCTGCTCTGCATTCTCTGATGAAAATAAACAGAGGAGGATACTACCTGAGCTTCTTTCTTAGAGCTTCCAAGTTCAAGATGATTCTTACAGACTTGAAGACTTGCAATCTTGAAGTTAACCACACTACACAATGCCTTCTTTATGGCATTATCTAATTTCTCATACACACTTCTGACATCTGGGAGGAACCTATTATTATATGTTTTAACCATCTACTGAAAACCAATAATCTCTTAGGCATGTCACAGATGAATGTTTTTCTTTAGTGTACTTATTTTATATAAACTATTTTTAATTCATTGTTTTTTTATTTGTTGTATTTTATCAAATCTATTATTACTGCACTGATTTGTCTAATATGGACTGATTTACGTTTCTTGAGTTATTCTAGGATCTGAGAAAAGTAATTCTACAAATGATAGATAAATCCTCATTTCAAAAACAAAACATTAGAACAAAAATTGGACCTTCTTGGGCTAAGTGGCAGAAGTAAAGAGAAAAGTTAATGAAACATCAAAGTTTACATGACTTCCATTTGGCAGAACAGTCATAAATTGGTAATTTACCCAGTAATCATTCTGATGCTCATATTATAATATAAGATGATGATGGTAAAGAAAATCTTAGCATATTTGCACAATGTAAATAAATTTGTGTACTTAAGTTCCAGTTCCCACTAATAAAGCAATACCTGTGCCTGGAGTATATCATTTACATTTGAAGCTGACATTCACATGATAGGGCTCTTTAGTCCCTTCTTTCACATGGCATTTTATTCAAGTTCCTTCCTACCATTATTTATTTTTTGTTGTTGATTTTTCCAAAAAACCTTCAAATCTTCCAGGAGTGGCTTAAAACCAAACGTAATGCTTGTGTATTTAAAAATAAATAGCAATGAATTAAATCGAATTTACTTCTACATAGAAGTTTTACAGTGCAACCCTAAGTGTCCCCATTCAGAAATAAGTCAATGAGACAAACACCTGGTAAGTGATAATAAAACCTTTTTAAAGAATAAGTGAAAAAGCAATATGTACATCTAGGTTACACACAAGAAAATGTTAAACAGATGGCATCACACTGTTTTTACTTTTATCAAAGAGCATGACTGTTTTCAGGTAAAAATATCTAAAACATAAATATATTAAATATAATTACTGTGTTTTTAAATTAAAAGGCAACATAAACAAACATTGTGATCATATTTTTCAAACTATATTTCTCTTACCTGGATTTGGTGAAATATGTAAACCGCTCATCTCTTTGGACAAGCCATTTGTTCTTTGATTAGAGATAGGTGCACAGACTGATGTGGCACGAGGTGGCCTCTTCCCTGGCACTTTAACTGTGGTCCTCAGAAGATCAATTTCTTTTCCATGAACATTTTGCATATAGTCCTGCACCAAAAGACAACAAATATATTTCCCCCAGAGAAAATGAAAATAATGCAAAAAAAAATTGGACTAAAAGAAATCATGTGGTTAATTTGATTTTCCTGGGGTTACTAGAGGTTTATGTTTCTTAAAACATATTTTTTTTTAATCTTTAGGAAGTTTCCTAAAGTAGATCAGAATATAAAATTGCAGGGTGGGGAGGGGGCAGTGTTAAACAGTAATAGCATAAAACTCTCACTGGGAAGCTGTTAGATTCTATATATATATATATATATATATATATATATATATAGATATATATATATCTATATATATATATCTATCTATCTATCTATATATATATATATATATATATATATATATATATATATATATATATATATATATCTATATATATATATATATATATATCTATATATCTATATATCTATATATATATATATATATATATATATATATATATATATATATATATATATATATATATATTGGTACTACAGCTGCAGATAGGCAAAGCAGAAGCCATGGTATAGAGGTTAAAACATGTTCCAATTACAGAATGGTTAGTATCAAAGGAATGGAAAGAGGATTCCACATGTGTACTCCAGCTGCTTCAGAAATTTGACATCAAGAAGATTGTGCTGGCATATGCAGTTGAAGGTAAGAACAGATTTGAACTACTCAACACCATAGAAAGACAACCAGATGAGCTATGGGAGGAAATAAAAATAACTGTCACTGAAGTAACCCAAAAATGTATTTCATACAAGATACCAAAGAAATTGGCCAGTTGGATATCAGAAGCTACAATGAAGACAGCAGAAGAGAAAAGGAAAACAAAAGCTGTTGCTGGCAGGGAAGAAATGCAAAGATAAATGCAAAGTTTCAGAGAGAGACAAGAAAAGATAAAGAAAAGTACTTCACTGAACAATGTAAGAAAATGGAGGAAGCAGCCATGACAGGTCATACAAAAGATTGTTTTACTTAAGTGAAGAAGGCCAGAAACTTCTATATGGCAAGTAAGGCTATGATCAGATGACATAATGAGCAGGAATTGTATGACCAACAAGCAATCAGATAAAAAGCAAAGGAATATCAAAATGACCTCTACATGTGCTTCATTGACTACACAAAAGTCTTGGATTGTGTTGACCATGACAAGTTCTAGAACTGCCTCAAAGAACTGGGAATATCACCACATCACATCCAGCTCATTCAGTCATTTACTCTGATTGGACAGCCACTTTAAGAATGGAATATGGAGATGCAAAATGGTTCAGAATTGAAAAAGGCAATCAACAAGGTTGGATCCTGACATCTCTATTATTCAACATGTACAAAGAAATAATTATGAGAATGCACATTTGGAGGAATGTTCCAATGGGGTTAAAGTCAGTGGTAGGAATATCAACAGCGTCTAATATGATGATACAACATTACTCATCTTGACTGTATCTTAACATCAAGAAAACAAAGATAATGACAACTGCAGAGAACACACAGGTCAGAGAGCAGATTGACAATGAGACCATTGAAAGAGTAAAGAGTTAATCCTACTGGGCTCTGAACTCGACCAAAGTGGTGATTGCAGACTCAAGATCAGAAGGCATATAGCACTTGGAAGAACTGCAATGTCTGGCATGAGTAACATCTGGAAGAATAAAGACATCAGCCTCACAATCAAATGCAGATTAATCAATGCAATAATTTTTCCAATTGCTACTTATTGTTGTGAAATGTGAATTCTGAAAAAGTCAGAGCCCTGCGACTGCCAGGCTGGCCCTCCAAGCAGAGCCTGGAAGCCAGCAGGGCATGTATGGGAGCAGCAGTTGTGGCCCAACAGTGGCCAGCAGAGCTGGCAGCAGATTTGACAGTGACGAGGTTGGGGAGGAACATGAGCCAGTTCTGGAGTCTGGGGAAGGCACAGACAAGTGCTCTATATCGGAGTCAGAGATGGAGCCAGGGCCATCTGACAGTTATCAGCTGCCTTCGGAGTCAGACATCAATGAAGCAGAAGTACAGCTGGAGCCTGTTCCCAGTGTGTGCATGCGCAGAGTTGCCAGAATGAGGGAACAGCTCAGGAAGAAGGGCTGACTTGGGGGTAAAGCCACAGGTGGACTGTAAATGGCCCCTCCCCTAGAGAGTAAAAGAGGAGTGAAAGGGGATTGCGGCTTTGCAGGAAACAATTAGTTCATTCCAGCATGCTTGCCAAGTATTGGCTTGACCACGCTCCAAGCCTGATAAAGGTTTGTAATTGGGAACTATCTTGAAAGACTGTTGGCCCGGACTTTGTTGGAGGGGATATTCATTGTAAATCAAATAAAAGAGGCTTATTGAGATGAGGACTCGGCTTTGTGCTGTTGGGGAAGCCTAGGTCAGAACAGAAGCATGGTGAGGCATGTAGCTTTGCCATGTAGGGAATGATGGGGCCTTTCATCCCTCACCTCAAGGAGAAGGAGAAAGAGGAAAAGGGAGAGTGGTTGTTCGAGAGCTGCTTTTTGCTGGCTGCTTCCCGGGCTTGCTCATGGGAATCTGGCATGGAAGGGTGGGCCTGTTTTTTGCAGATTTGTCCAGACTGTCCCATCCCCTTTGAACCTAGCCTCCCTCCTCAGACGGAGATGGAGGACTAGACTGGGCTGAAGCAGAGGAGAAAGAGCGGGGGGAGAAGCTGTGTAGCTATGCATGAGGGACCTGCCCACCTCTCCACGAGACCTCTCAGGAGACACAGCATTCAAATATAAAAGCCACTCCTTCCAAGTCAGCACCAGCGCCTGGGCTCTGGCAGTAGGGCCACTTCATCTCCCTGGGAGTGTCTTGTTTCCTTGATGGCCCTTCACATCCCCGCATACAGTTCCCAGGGAGGGAGGGGGAACAGATGGAAAGGCACCCAGATTCATAGTGCTTTGTTTTGATTCAGGCTTTGCTGGGAACAGTGGTAGATATTCCACATGCCGTGTTTGGGTTGCTTTTGCAAAAGCATGGAAGCCCTCCAGGTAGCGTTAGGCTCATTTATTTTGGGAAGCGACAGCTATTCCATTGTCTCAAGATGGGAGGGGGGATGACAAAAATCAGTAAACTGGAGCAGTGCCTCTTTAAGATCCCATGAATGTATGGAGCAATTTAATTGTGATTCACCAGGTATTTGTGTGGTAACGCAGAGAGCCTCAGGGAGAGCTTATAGCGGCATGCCTTGGATCTATCCCTGAATTTGCCAAGATAGAAATGCATTTGGATAGAAGGTCATTTGTAAAACCGACAAATGATCTCTTAATAGCCACAGAAGATGGGGGAATCCCTGCAGGGTAAAAATCAAGAGCTGCTTTGCTGACAGGCGGATGCAAAGGGAGACTTCTGCCTTGTGTAGATCCGGGGTGGAGGAGATTGTTCCTTCCAGATGATAGCCGATGCCTTTGGAAAAGGAGATCAGGTTTAAAAGGGGGGAAACAGCCTTGAGGATAGGACCCCCCCCAAGCAGCAGTTAGAGGAAAAGGAGTGGGTGGGTGGGTGACTGGGTGGGTGGAAGAGGCATGTGATCTGGTCCATCAGATGCACCATGCTGCCACCTGTACTGTTGCAGCTGCAGGCAAGCAACGACGGATGGAGTGAATGGGTGGCTGTGTGGCATGTCTGGCAGGCCAGATCGCATGCCTCCTCACTCCCCGTGCCTCCACTTGTTATTGGTGCCGTTCCCATGAGTGAATGCACTTGGCCCCCATCCAACTTCGTCCTCCAGCTCTATGCAAACTTCGCAAACAAAGTTAGATGGTGGGAAGGATCATGTGCCTCCCTCCCTTTACCTCTGCCTCCACCTGCTGCTTGGAGAGACTTACGTGTGCTGCACGGGCTGCACAGCCCCAGAATGGGCTGGCCAAGGGGATGGCTGCTTCTGGATACTGTCAACCCCTGTGCTTGCACTTGCTGCCTATTGTGTTAACCATGTCCCCCAGAGGGCTGATGCTCTTAACTGGGGCTTATTTTGGGGGTAGGGCTTATATTGCAAGCAGCATGACTAATCATGCTAGGACTTATTTTCTGGCTGGGTCTTATTTTGGGGGAAACATGGTACTTTGGCCATGTCATGTCAGCTGACTCACTGAAAAAGTTAACCATGCTGAGAATGATCAGTGGAAAAAGGAGAAGGAGTCACCTTAGCACCTGCTGGCTGGACATGGGATGACACTGAGAAGACCATGGTGGATCTGAAGAAGGATGTTCGAGACAGAAGGACATGGAGAGTGCTGATCCATAGAGAGGCCAAGGTCGCTTATGACTGAATGGCTGACAATGATGACTTCAGCAGCTTCTAGCAAATATGCATAATAATTTTCAAATGACTGACAAATATATTGCAGATATATTAAGAAGATAATGTGTGTGTTTCCTTGAAGAGATAAATCAGGATGAAGAAAATTAATCAATTTACACTTCATTGTCTAAATTTTAAGCAAGATTAAATACTGATAAATTTGTGATTCTGGATGAGCAATTTTCTGGAAGTGATTGTACTCAAATTTAAGTCCTAAGAGTTGTAGTTCAGAGATTCTTTGAGAGTGTTATAGACTTCAATTTTAGAATAGAATATCTAGTCTAAAAATATCTAAATAAGCACGAGATATCATGTTGTGGTTATCTGTACTTTTGCAACCCAAATTCAATAAACCCATTCTGAAGGAGACCTTCTCAATTGAACATTCATTTATGAAATACACTCCCTAGAGAAGACTGCCTGATTAAGCTTTATATGCACCTGCTATCATTATTGTTTTATTGGATTTTAATTGTACTGGTAACTTATATTTTAAAATATATTTATATATTTTTTAAATTAAGTCTATATAAAAATACTTATGCTCATCAAACAATCTGGTATAAGTGTGTGTGAAAAGATCAAAGAGCTGCATTTTCCTAGAGCAAAATCTTAACACTCTCTCATCTTAGATTTTATAATTTGCAGAAGTAAAAATTTATAGCATAAAAAAGCTTAGCTACTTCAGAGAATGGTAATTTACAATATGACCATATTAGAAATAGTTGAAGATTACCCTATCATCTGGAATATGCACTGCTACAGAGAAATAGAAAGCCTGATTTTTGATATGCAAATATTACAAAGAGAATATCCCTAGATATTAGCTGTAAAAATGCTGAGAGGAGAAAAGGGGTTGCTTTAACAAGACACAAGGGTAAATCAAAGCCAAGTATTTTAAACAGCACTTAACAAGTCCCCAGAGTCTACTCTAAAGTGGGCCACCCCAGAAGTGCTATCTTTGGCCCCTCAACAGCTGAAAAAGTAGTAATTGCAAACCTATTTACATTTGGTTCTTAAGTTTTCTATGTTCATAATTCAGTAGTAGTAATGAAGCACCAGAAAAAAAACAATTTTCCCAAATGTGCTGGTATTAAGCTTCCGAAGCCACTGTACCCCATGGCTCTTGCACCTTTGCCACTGCTTGTTTTTTACGTTCTTCTCTTAATTATGTTGCATCTATTGCCATATACTTAATTAGCTGCATTAATGTGATTTCTTTTCACACAGTCAAGCAATTAAGAGCTATGATTGAGTTTCATTCAATTAGTCTCAACAAACATGCTAATTGATGTCCCAGATGCAAATGAGATGCAATGAGATAAACCTGCTAACAATTGAGTGCCATGAGAGATCCATTGTGCTCAGCTTGCTTACACAAAAGCACAATTTTCTACTTTATGTGGAACTATTTTAAAGAGGTTATCTCTATGACATCCAGTCTTCAATATACTGAACCAATCCTAAAATAGTATTACTACAAGATAGTAAATTCAACCAGGTGTCCATGTGGCTGGTAAGCAATACAGTGATGGAAAATATATATTCTCTGTTAAATTGAAATCTACTTTGATGGCAAATTTTTATTTATTTATTTATTGAATTTATATTGCTGCCTATTCGCCCATGGTGACTCGAAGTGGCTTACAGAATGTAAAACCATATTTAAAATAAAAAACAATAAAAACTAATAAAAAGAATCAAATAAATTAATAAAGTACAATAGAACAAAATCTGGAAAAAAATAAATGAAAAATCACCCCCAATTCCCACCCGCCACCCTGAAGACAGCAGATCACACAAGTCATTTGATGGGCTCCATCCTGCTTTGGGTTCCCCAGGCCTGCTGGCAGAACCAGGTCTTCAGTGCCTTCCAGAAGAGTATTAGTGAGGGGGCCATTCTAATCTCTGGGGAATGATATTCCATAGAGAGGGAGCCACCACAGAGAAGGCCCTTCTTCTGGGTCCCACCAGGTTTATCTCCCTCAGGGATGGGATCTGCAGCATTCCCTGCCTCCCTGCTTTAATGGATCAGGTAGATGTGACCGGCAAGAGACATTCCCTCAGACAACCTGGTCCCAAGCCATGAAGGGCTTTAAAGGTGACAACCAGCACCTTGAATTGCACCCAGAAGCAAATCGGCAACCAATGCAGCTCCTGCAGGAGAGGTGAAACATGTGCACACTGGGGTCTGCACAAAACCATGCGGGCTGCTGCATTTTGCACCAACTGGAGCTTTTGGATATTCTTCAAGGGCAGCGCCATGTAGAACGTATTGCAATAATCAAGACAGGAAGTGACTAGGGCATGAGTGACTGTGAGTAGGAACCTTTGGTCCAGGAAAGGGCAAAACTGGTGCACAATCCGCAGTTGCACAAAGACCCTCCTTGCCACGACCGCCATCTGCTCTTTGAGCAGGAGTCGTGAGTCCAGGAAAACCCCTAGATCACACACAAGGTCTGTTTGGGCTAGTGCCACCCCATCCAAGACCAAAGGTGGCAATTCTCCCTGAGCCCACGAACCCCAAATCCACAGCCATTCGGTCTTGAAAGGGTTTAGTTTCAACCTGTTGCTCCCCATCCATATTTGAATATTTTATTTATTTATTAATATTTGTATATCCCATCTTTATTATGTTCATACCATACATAATTGTTTACCATTTATTACTGACTGACTACTTCAGTATGATCACTTTCAGGCAATGTGGTATTTTAAATTAAACTAAAAACACATTATTAATCAGTTCTTAATATACAGATATTATATTCACTGCAATTACTTTCCTTCCTGAGGAAATATCTGACATTTGTAGTAATACTGCAATGCTATTATGTTGCATAGACGTTTATGTATAAATGATTGAGAAAGACAATTAATGTAGTCAATTCAGAACATGAAATAACCAATCTATATTAAAGTCGTAATTGTATAATTATATATTTCCATTTTTTGTTGAATTTTAGCCTTTGGATTAATTTTTATAGTTTATTCAATTACATTCAGACTAGATAGCAAAAGCAATAGCACTTAGACTTATATACTGCTTCACAGTGCTTTATAGCTCTCTCTCAGCAGTTTACATAGTCATATTTCCCTCAACAATCTGGGTCCTCATTTTGCCCACCTTGGAAGGATGAAAGGCTGAGTCAACCTTGAGCCTAGTAAGATTTGAACTGCCAAATTGCAGGCAGGCAGCAGAAGTAGCCTGCAGTACTGCATTCTACTCACTGGGCCACCATGACTCTTACAGCATACAGAATAACAAATTCAGAAGGGACATTGGAGCTCTTCTAGTCCAGCGGTTGCCAACTGGTGGGCTGTGAGAAAATTTTGGTGGGCCGCAGAGAAATCTCATCCCCAGAGCACTCCCCCCAAAGCAATTACTCCAGGCTGCACAGAAACATAAGGCTGCTCAGCCCACATGGCATGCGCCCGCCCACTCACTCCTTACCTGGCAAACTTGTCTGCTAAGTTGCTATTTTTCCTTTTTCTGACTATCATCTGTTCTGCTGTGCCTGAAGATTTAGATTAGCTAGGAAGCAGGAAATGGTTGGATTTCTTGCTTTCTAGCTAAGCACAGCTGAACCTCCCTTAAGAGTGATGGTTTGCTTGCAAGCAAATTCAGTGCAGACTCACGGCAAGCAAATTTGAGAGATTGAGCTAGCCGATGGCAGATAGATAGATCACTGAATGATTCTGTGAGCAACTCAATCTGCCTGCCTGCTTTGCCTGATTTGGGGTAAAAGTTGCTCTTTTTTTAAAATAAAAAATTCAATATTTACATGCATGGTGTGTTGTGAGTTAATTTTATGAGTTTCCTTGCAAGCAAATTTTATGTGACAGACTGAGCTAGCCAATGGCAGAGAGATAGATTTCTGAATGAATCTGTGATTCTGTGAGCAACTCAATCTGCCTGCCTGCTTTGCCTGATTTTGGATAAAAGTTGCTCTTTTTTATAAAAAATTCAATATTTATATAAATATTTATAATATTTACATACAAGCCATGCCCAGCCAGTCACATGACCACCAAGCCACACCCACCAATTAGGCCATGCCCACAGAACCAGTTAGTGGTCCCTGGGATCTAAAATTATGAGTTTGGTGGTCCCTGAGGTCCAAAAGCGACCCCTGTTGTAGTCCAACCCCCTGCTCAACCAGGAGACCCTCTGCCATTCTGGACAATTGGCTATCCAATCTCTTCCTGAAAAATCCTATTAGGGCTTATTTTATGGTTGGGTCTTATTTTTGGGAAAACACGATATATGTGAAAATACAATATATAGTGCTCACTATACAAATTTTATTATACCACAGGTATTAAATCTTCTAGTAAGACATTATAAAATACAAAAGGTCATCTTGATGATGCAGCCTTAAATCACATGAGTATATTATAGAGATTATTTAAGGGTATATTTTCCCATGCCTATTCTGATAGTTCATTCATTTATAAGATTTGCATATTGACTAAAAAATGTACATAAGAATAGATTGTCAAATTCTTAATCATCCATCTGTGTCAAAAATCATAATTAATCGGTCTCTAAAGGACTTTAGAAACAACTAAGTTTTAATGACTTATTAACAAGCTTCTAGAAGGCAATGAGAGCCCCCATCTAATTTGGTGGATAAGCTGTTCAAAGGAAGGGAGAGCCCACAGAGGACATTCATTTTTGTGCCCTCTGCTGCTGGTGCTCACAGTAAGTCTTTTAGCTTGACAAGACAGGGATAGTCTATCTAGGATAGATTATAGCATTAAGTCTGCTCCATAAGCATTTGGAGAGCTGCATTTTTTTGATCATTGAATTTTCCCGTGACTTTTCAAAGGAGCATTCCAGGTAAAAAAAATAACATGAATTCAAATGTTGAATGTCCTTTTCTAAAAAAAGTAACAACTGAGGCACCAGTCAAGGCTGTACAAAGTTCCTCCTGTCCCCAACTTCTAGGGAGAAAACTCCTTCTAGAATCTAGAGTCAAAGTTGGTATTATCACAGGCTCAGCAATTTTCTGCATTATTACATTATGCCAAGTCTGTTTTTCCCATCTAGATCCTGAAGACCTTTAGACTCTGGTTCAGGACTTCTACCATTCATTATTTGTCCTGCGGTAGAGATGTATAACTGCATATTATCAGCATATAATATCTCATCCCAAACAGATAGATGACTGTCTGCAGGAGCTTCATATAACAATTACATTGGATAGGGGACACAACTGATCTCAGAAACATTCTGTAATAGACTGCCTGAGGATCTGGACTTTTCCCTCCTTGCAATGTCTCCCACAAGGAAATGTCTGTAACTGGAATCCAGGGCACTGCTGCTTTCCTTTAACCAATTGGAAGGGGCAGACCCACAATGATCTGGACAAGCTCACTCTCATTACTGTGGCCATGAACTCTGAACTCTCTTCTGATCACATACCAATTGGCAGAGGAAATCCATAACAACCCCACAATAAAGTCAAACAGCTTGGAAAATGTTATTATGAAGCTGGAAATACATGCAATAATTTGCCAATATACCAAGGACATCATACAGACAATAATTTCACAGTTACTTAATGTCTCTATTCCAGTCTTATCCCCAACCATGTACAGTATAGTAATTCTTGCTAGGGTCTCCCAGTATATAATAAGCACTCTATTTACTTTATTCTGAGGTCAACTACTACAATGCTTTTGGGATATCTAATTGAGGAATACACTTCCATTTCATCTAGGTCTGCCCTCCTGTCCATAATTTTGTCACAGACATGGCTTGATTTATTGTATGGCATTCAACAGCATCAGCTGAGGCTGAAGCATCCAAAGTTGCGATTTGGGGATAAGAAGGCAAAAGGCTTCCAATCTCTCTTTACCTCGAATGGCTTGCCCCACATTTAATTGTTCGCATCTTTTTCGGAGTACTCTTCTGCACTGAACTCTTGCAAAAGACTACATTCGCTTTTGAAGATCATGACATCTCACTTATCAACCAGAACTGTTTCTGACTGGTTACTTTTAATATGCAATTGCTTATATACTGTCATATTGTAAATGCTTATTGACCACCCAATTTTCCTTGCTGTAAAAATGCCAGGAAGAAGCTTTTTGAGAAAGTCTCTCTTTGCAAATCCCTTCCCCAGTCTTAATGGTCTATGAGCAGCCTTTCTATTAGCAGGTTGGCAGATTGTTAGAAGCATATACTGTGGAAAGGGATAATCTAAGAGTTCTTATTCTTCATTCATTGTGAACATGCAATCTTCTTGTTCTAGAGTTGGCAAAAAAGTATTCTGGTATATTACAAAGCCCCAACAGGCCTTATTTTATCTAAACAGCAAATCCAGTCAGCAGTGCTGTTCTTACAGTTTTGGTGGGTGTGGCAGGGGAAGGATACTGCAAAATCCCATTCCCTTCCCACCCCACTAACCTGTTTTCCAGCTCTGTTCTCCTGTGCAGGGCAACAAAAGAAGCCCCAGCTGATCAACTGGGACTTGGGAGACAGAAACTATTCTCTCTGGGGGCGGGGGCCAGTCAGAGGTGATATTCCAAACCACTCAAAATTTCCGCTACCGGTTCTCCAAAACTGGTCAGAACCTGCTGAATACCACCTCTGCATCCTTCTAGAAATGTAAAGGTATCCTAGATGCTATCTAGCCAAACATGTTGCCAATGAAGGAATCATCAGCTTCAGTATTTTTAATAGATGGCCATCCTTTCTGTTTAATAACTCTAATGAAGAATAGTTCTTAACATTAGAAAATTTAACCAGTCTACTTTATTGAACTTTGAATCCATTGTTACTGTTCTGGGTTTTGGTATGTTATTTTTCTCAGTGTTTATTCCACATGTTTGTGGAGTTTTCTTTTTTTCTCTCTCTCTCTGTCCCTCCCTCCCCCTCTCAACACATTTTTGTCTGAACATTTACTGCAAGCACTAAGCAAGTTGTATAAGAATGGATTATCTGGACCTCGTTCAGTCAATATTCAAGCCCATTTATCAGCCCCAGCAGGGAATGGGCTAGCTGTGGGAATGGGAGAGTAGCGAGGGGAGTTTAGCCATAACAACATTCTTTCACAAGAGATCAAGGACAAGCTGATGGCACCTGGAAGGGAGTGACCGAAGTTGGCGGCAGCTGAGACAGGAGATTGATTGGGCCATGTGACGTGAAGGTCATTAAATGGGGCAGAGTGTCAGTTGTATTGGGGGGGGGGACATGGGAATTCAGATTCAGGTTTTCCCCAGATGTGCCAACATGACTTCTTTAATAAATTCTTACTTCGATGGACTTTGCCTCAGAGTTCTGAATTGAATTGAGGGTTTACTTGGAACACTGACACATTTATGGGATAGAAATGGCAGTTTTGATGATCTCTCGTGAGAGCGCAATGTTTTCTTCCTACTCCACCATTTTCAATTTATAATTCTCTAGATCAAATTTGCAAGGTGTCTCCCAAGCACATTCTTCTTAGTTTTCATGAGGTACATCCCATCTCTTCCCAAGAGTTCATCTTGGAATTCCAACTATATTTATTGGCATTATTCATTTAGCCAGTTGCTTATTCTCTATATATTTGGGCTATGTCCTTTGAAAAGAAAGACTATTAACTAGAGGGGACAACTATATTTACAGATAAGGATTGATAAAATGACAAATGTGACAGGAAAAATAATAATAATATGAGAAATGATAATAGAAAGGAAATGAGAATTTTAGATAATATCATAAAATAAGATATGAGAATATGAATTGGGATTGAATAAGATTTAATATTTAATAATGACAAGAATGATGCAATATGAAATTAAACAAATAAAATGAATAGGTAACTATGGTCATGTTTGTATTGAGAAGTGAAACCTGGAACCCGCTGCTTGCCAAATGAGATTTTTTCATTTAAAAAAAATAAAATGAAAACAGGGAGAAAATTGAATAATGGAATTATTAGGTATGTTTAATTGATAAGGTGGTAGGCATTTGGAGAGAGTAAAGTTAAAAATAAATATTGAAGAAGTATGAATTAATATGAATATAATGCAATGAGAGATGTATGATATACTGATGCCACACTGTTAATGTATTGTTGTTATATGTAGATTGAAATAAAAAAAATTGGAAAAAAAAGAAAAGAAAGACTAGAGAAAGACCATTTGTACCCTCAGTTCTTTCAGTCTTCTGCCCAGGATGTTACAGTCACTTGCAATATGTTTCATATTGTGTCCAGCTGGAGTACTAGAGACTATATAGTGCATAATGAACAGTTGTGGGAACAGAGCATATCTAGTCCATGAAGAGAAGGAGTAGGAGTAACAAGACAGCAGTCTATCAGTACTTGAGGAGTTACCTGATTCTCCAAAGCACTTGAAGGCAGGACAAGAAGTAACAGAAAAAGCCAACAGTGTGTCGCAGACACCAAAAAACCAACATAACTCTGGGCTGCATCAACAGAAGGATAGCATCACAGGTTTTACACTTAGGCAAGAAAAACAAATGCACAGGTATAGACTAGAAGGTACCTGGCTCAATAGCAGTAACTGTGAGAGGGATCTACCATGTTTCCCCTAAAATAAGATCTATCTCCAAAATAAGCCCTAGCATGTTTTTACGTTTGCACCTATTTCAAGCCCGATCCCCCCAAATAAGCCCTACTTAAGAGTTTGTGCAGCCCCCACCCATTCTATCTGGTTGCTCGTGGTGCTGTGGCCATGAGGTGGGGTGGTGGAGCTGCCCCAAACGCCCCACACTAACTTACCTCAGGGCCCCTGCAGCCAGGTCATCCACGGCCTCATGGCAGCAGCCATGTGCAACAGGAGCCCACATGGCAGCCAGCTCACTTCTGTTTGCTCATGGCCGTAGTGGAGCAGGAGGCCACGTGGTGTGTTGATGCATGAGGTGATGCAGGCAATGGAGGTGCCCTACCACCCTTCTTTGTGGCAGCGGCGCATTGCTCAGCCTCCTGCTCCAGTGCGGCCACGAGCATGCAGAAGTGGGCCAGCAGCCATATGGGGTCCTGCTGAATGGGGCAGGTGTCGGGAAGCCTGAGGAAAGCCAGTGTGGGGTGCGTGGGGCACCTCCATTCCCCTGTCTTGCGGCAGTGGTACTAGCACACCGCAGGGCCTCCTGCCCTACCATGAGCAAGCAAAATAAATGGGTTTCCCATACATGGGAAAAAAATAAGACACCTCCCCAAAAATTTTGAGGCCTGAAAGAAAATAAGATCCAGTCTTATTTTCAGGGAAACACGGGTAGCAATCTTAGTGGTCAACCACTGAAATATGATCCAGCAATATGCTGCAGCTGCCAAAAAAGCCAACATAGTCCTAAGCTGCATCAAAAGAGGGATAGCAATAAAATCACATGAAATCTTGGAGCTGCTTTATACTGCTTTGGTAAGATCACACTGGGCACACTGATTTCAGTTTTGGTCACCTTGATACAAAAAAGATGTTGAGGCTCTAGAAAGAGTGCAGAGAAGAACAACAAGGATTATTAGGGGGCTTGAGGCTAACACATGATGAATAGTTGCAGGTATTGAATATGTTTAGTCTAACAAAGCAAAGAACTGGGCATGGCATGATAGCACTGTTCCAATATCTGAAGGGCTGTCAGAGGGGGTCAACCGATTCTCCAACACACCTGAGGGCAGGACAAGAAGTAATGGACAGAAGCTTATCAAAGAGAGCTCTAGCTTAAGGAGAAATTTCCTGTCAGTGAGAACGATCAATCAGTGAAATGGCTTGCCTTCAGAAGTTGTGGGTACTCCATCACTGGAGGTTTTCAAGAAAAGATTGGACAGCCATTAGTCTGGAATGATACAAGCAGGAAGTTGAACTAGAAGACCTCTAAAGTCCCTTCCAACTGTATTATTTTGTATTCTATGTATCTCTAAACAATTCCATGTTTTTTTTTGGGGGGGGGAGAAATTTCATTTAAAACACTCACTTTGAAAATGAACTTTGGTGTATTTTCAGGCCTTTGCACTTTTGAGAAATGAGCAGAATCAGAATCAGGTTCTAATTCATATAATTTGATTCAGAGATACACATCAGATCAGTGAATATTTGAATTAGCAAAATATGAATTCTTCAGATTTAATATCCCTAAGCTATATCAGAAAATCCACATGTTGTCTAGTGAGAAATCTTTATTGTATAATATGGTATATATTATAAATATATGTCCTTCACCATTCACAGAAGGCAGCACCCTTAACTAATTCTTCTTCTCCAGTGTACTGCACCTTTTGCAATCCTTGTTATAGCTTGGCAGATTCCAGGGAAACAGTAGAAGTGGACAATTTCTAACAATTGCCCCTCACTCATTTAATTGATTGAAACATCTGCTGGAGCAGATAAACGTTCATGAACAGAAAGGATTAATCAAATCCAACCATAGAAATTAACTTCCATGTCCCTTTCTTTAAGTTCCATAGATAAAGGAGAACTTCTTTTAGCTAGAATCAAGGAGAAGAAAAGAAGGGTTGAAAAAAAGCAGTACACATGAGCAGATGCTCTGGTTTACTTCTTTAAATAATAGAACCCTCTTTGCAATATTTAAGTCTAGATGAAACAGGTAAATTTCTTTACAGATAAATTCTATAAAACTTTAGAATATAGTCATCTCTGAAGAAAATACACTAGTATTTACTAAATATAATATACTCTATTATTTTAAATTAAACCATTTATAAAAGTGTATTTTTTGTTATAATGCAGAGTCTATATCAAATGCTGTAGTATTGATCTGATAGAACTTTTCTCATAATTTAATAAGATTGTACAGAATCAAGGCTTAAATATCGTCCAATAAAAAGGGCTGAACAGTTCAAAAATAGCAAAAAATATGCATAAAAATCTCATGGTTATGGAAAATGCATGACAGCTTTTTTATTTCTAACCAGTTCTGACTTTGGAGGATGTAGCCTTGTATTGTTTCATACTGTGCCCTGCTGGACAGTTTAAAAATCACTCAGGAACAGCTATCTTCCCTATTTTCACTAAGCTGGCATAATGAAACTCTTCATTCTTTTCAAATGAGATACAGTCATAACAATAACAACTCTTAATAACTTTCTTTTTGTGTGTGACTTTGTGACATTTATTAAATGTAAGATGCAGTTGCTCAATATCTGAAAAGAGTAAGATGATTAAAAGAATTTTCCAACACAACGGATGCACAGATTTCATGATATCTAATAACCACAGCTGTCCTAGAAGGGAAATAGAAATGTATTGATTTGCCCATGCTCAACAGACAAGATACCAAATTAACAGATGGAGGAATAACTTTCCTAGTATCTCCCATCATAACAATAAGAATGTATTTTTCTTCTCACATACATATATAAACGCATCCCTACTGAAAACATTATATGCGGAGTTGAACCTAGCCTAACCAAAATTAACCCAGATGTAGCCAATAAAATTAGACTTGAAGTCATCCACGTCCTCTGGTCTAGCAGTCCACCGAGAAACAACTTACACAGAGAAGAATAAAAAGCACTCACCAACTTGAAGAAAGACAACAACATAATCATTCTCCCAGCAGACAAAGGCAACGCCACGGTCATGATGAACCTACTATCCAACCAAACTATCCAACCTACTCCAAGACCCCGCTGACAAACTTCTAAATATTGACCCCACCACCTACCTGGAAAAAACCAGATGTCTCCCAGAGCAAACCCAGGGATTTCTACATACTTCTGAAATTAGTTAGTTAGATAGTTAGGAATTTGTGAAGTTGTGAAGTTACGAAGTTGTAGGAGGGGCCCGAAATTGTCTGTGTTGGAGGCAGCAGGTCCTCCCAGATTCCCATTTTTTAGAGGGATCTGAAAACTGGTGGCGGAGAATTCCCTAAGGAAAGAGGTGCATCCATACTCTGTAAGGGAACCAGACTCTTCATACTTTTTTTCTGAAAACTGATATGTAGCCCGGCTGCAAACAAAGTGTCACACCCCACATCAGAAGGGGAAACATGGGAAGTTGCAACTCGGGGGTGATAGATACCCCTTTAGAAGATTTGCTTGAGGCATGGGACAAAAAACAGGTGCCAGTCCTGGCCGGAATGAATAAGAGGAAAGCGAAGAAGATAGGTAGAAAATGGACGTTGCTAAGGGATGACACTGGGAGGCAGATTTGGCCTGACAGTGGTACTTTTGATTTTAAAATTTTAAAAGTGCTTAGACCCAGAATCAAGCCCAGCTAAATACTCTACTGGTATTGCTGGCCTGAACTAGTCAGAACCAAAGACCTAACTATAGGGAAAAATCAAGCTAAGGAAGAAACCCATTTCTTGGAAGGGAATGAGACAAAAATAATAGCTCCCCTACTGAGCAAACCAGAAATAGGAGGAGGAAGGGGCAGATATAACTACATTTGGACACATACTCCCTTCTCTCCTACAGATCTTGTTATTTGGAAGAAAGACACACCAACATTCAGGGCAGACCCTCAAGCAGTGATCCAAACCCGGAAATCAATAATAGAGAGCCACAACCCATCCTGGGAAGACATGAATCAATTACTGCATGTTTTCCTAACTCAGGATGAACTATTGAAACTATTTGAGAATACAGCACAAATAACCAGCCAACCTATTAAAGCAAAAAGCTAATCTAATGGAAGCCCTAGAGCAGGGGTCTCCAACCTTGGCCCCTGGAAGCCTGGCGGACTTCAACTCCCAGAATTCCACAGCCAGCTGGCTGTGGAACTCTGGGAGTTGAAGTCCGCCAGGCTTCCAGGAGCCAAGGTTGGAGACCCCTGCCCTAGAGGAAATAGGAAAAAAAGCCCTTCAACTGGTCAGAATTTCAAAAGACAACCCAAAGGGAAAAGAAAAATCCTGATGCCTTTTGGGTACGACTCTCAGAGGCAGCTATGACATATGCCCACCTAGACTCAAGCTGCCAAAAGGACCAGAGCCTTTGTGGACCAGGCTACTCATAACAGCAGGGATCACTTTCACCATATTGTTTCTAACTGGCACACCTTGGAAATAGCAGAGTTGCGCAGGATCGCAAATTTTGTCTATGACCAAAGGGATAAATTAAAAGAGAAAGACAAAGATAGGGAAAAGAAGATAGGGAGACATGAAGAGCTAAGAGTTTTTGCTGCTATGCACCATAATGCCAGGCAAGCACAGCGAAGGACCGCTGGTATCAGGCAGGGATGCTGGCAATGTAGGCAGGTGTCAACATTGCTATAAATGTGGTAAAACAGAGCATTTTGGCTGATACTATAAACAAACTTGGTTTCGCAGTCAGCCTCAAGATTCGCCCAGAGGCTCCATACCAAGCAATAATCCATATCACAGAGGCCAGCAGAAATATAACCAACCTCACCAGACACCTACAGCCCTTTTTCCACATAACACCTAACACAAAGATAATGATAGATCTCAATGGGGCCAGGGAAGGGGAAGGGATGAGAAGTTTTCCTGACTAGAACATGAACCTGAACCCAATGAATATACTGCTACCTTATGGGCTAACAATTCCCATAAGGAATGGCTCCGAAGGAGAAACCTACCCCTCTCCTAGAAAATTGAAATATCCTAGGAAATATTAAAAAGGCAGAATATTTCTCCTAAAAAGGGTATAAACTCAAGAGTAGAAACACACCTCAGAAGCAGAAGCTCACCCCCACCTTTGTTAATGGGTGGGCCATTAAGGCCTGGGCCAGAATACTTTACATAACAAAGATTTCCAGGTGATACTATAGCAATTGCCAAAAGCCCTTTTTCATTACAACATCATCCAGCAAGGCTCAACCAAACCTGGAACTCAGGACAGTCTATAGAGTTTCCCCTGCAGGCTCCCATGGGAGTCTGACAACCACTCAGAATACAAGCTTCAATTCAAATTCCAACAAAGGTTATACAACCCAGGCACTCTCAGCATATCAATCCGTCTTGATCTCTTCCTTCACTTTGAAGCATGGGATCATCCTTCCTTTTCACTCTGGAGCTCCAGGCCATGTGGTCCTGTCCATCATAGCCTCCATGTTTCCAGTGTCTTTTTCCCACTTGGAACTGAACCCAGAAGGACATTTATTCCAATAATTTGGTAAGCGGCAGATGCCTAGCCTAGCTGGGATGAAAAAAAAAAAGCAAAAAGGAAAATGTGTATGTGTATGTGTATGTGGAATATCTTTGCAAAAGAGATTATGTAATACACTAAAATACTACTAATACAGATAATGCCTACCAAATCACTTCTGCAGTACATTCAATAATCTCTTTCACAACACATTTTTATCATGAAGAAATATATAATAAGATTGAGAAAACAGCTACAGAAACTGCAAAATTTATTTGACTGCACAGTACTGCTTAGAGAAAAAAACTATGCCCTGACAAGCAAATGCTGATGTATTCACTTTTTTGTATAGAGAGTAGTCAGACATTTTTATTGCAAAATACCGTCTGGAAAAGATGCAAAATAAAACTGATAAAATGCAGAAAGAGGAAAAGTAGGAAGACAAAGATCCTGTTCTCTTTACTTATGGAGTTCAAAGGCATAACATGCAGGACCCTGCAGCAAATCGAAAGCTACACTAATTTTAAAAATACAAAATGCTATAAAGTGCCCTGCAGGGCAGGAATATACTGAAGCTACTTGCACCTAAATAAGATATGGTTCATTTACTTCACAGCTTAGCCTAATGTAATCAGTGGATTTCTAGCCTAGAGTTGTAACAGGCAAATAGCCGATACCACAGAGGCAATACTCCCAGCCATTGAGGAGGCTTCAGCTAGATTGCTGTTGATTAGAAAATTTTTCAGTTTTGACAAGCACTTAATGAATATAAATCACACTTTGATTGGTTTCCATTGAGGCCAAGGGCACATTTGGAAGAAAGAGCACCTCCTCCTAAAAACAGTACAGAACCCTACAACTGTATTATAAGCTTAGACAACAGTACGTATTTATAAAATACAACTAAGTATATTGCACATGCCAATTGTATACACTCCTGCATGACAACAGATTATGAAATATTGTGTCTAAATTCTACTTCAAACTATTTCTATGAAGCGAAAGACAATCTTGAAATAAAATTAGACAAACTTTGAAAATGTTTTCACAATTCAACTTCACAACGGCTTCATGAGTGACTCAGCTATGCATTTCCACCAGCAGAAAGTAATAGAAATGTTATATCTACTGGTCGAATAGACTTTTCTATTCCAACAGTTTCTCCCACCCCTGATATGGGAAAGTACAGTGAAGGCTTGGATGGAAAAAATAATTACAGATACATCAACTACCAATTAAATGGAGACTGAAACTGTACAGAAAGAAAATTGTAGCATTCTTATAGGACTTTTGAAAGCTGCACTTTAGCCACCTATACATTACACAAAAATAGAGGTTTGTAATTTAGCCATTTCCTTCCTCACTAATATTCAGTTGTACTGAAAATTAGACTTTACATTTTGAATTTCATATTACTAAACATTCTAATATCAACTTCTTAATAGATATTCCATTTTGTAAACTCTCCCAATTAATGAAACTTTTTTTTCCAAACGTGGAGAACTTACAGGGGTAAAGGTGGTTGTGCCACTGAGTCTTTTAAAAAAACCTAGTTTTCAAGTAAGTAAAATAATTGCCGAATAACAGAGTTGAAAGGAACTTTACACATTTGCCTGAGAAATCCTCAGTATTTGGGGTGAGATTCTTTCAAAACTTTTTTTACATACTGCTTATTACATATGGCACAAGCATTTTAACAGATTCAGAAGAGCCTAAGAAAAATTCTAATGGAATAAAAATCCTAAGGGGAAAAACCTCAAGAAACAAGAATATGATCATAAAGCCCAGAGCAACACAATACCACTGAAAAAGAAAAACAAGAAATCCAAGAAGAAACCAGCAGTTACACAAAGTTCTCTCTGATAAACTGAAAGACAAAAAGGATAAGTACAAAAAATTGGAAAGAGAATATTAGCAGATAGCCAGAACATACAAAGATGAAATTAGAAAAGCAAAGGCTGAAAATGAATAAAGACTTGAAACAAAAGTCAAAGATAATAAAAAAAAAGTTTGTTCAAAACACTGTACAAACAAAAAAAAAAAGCCAAGGAGACAGTCCACTAAGGAGAAAAGATGGCAAGGAAGTAAGACAGAGAAAGCAGAGCTGCTTAACTCATTCTTTCCATCAGACTTCACTCAAAAAGAAACTAGAGCCCAACCTACCAATAACATAACTGTAAAAGACAGATTAGAAAATTATTTATTTTGAAGATTAAAAGTGATGGTTCATGAAACCTGATAAAATGTCAAATCTTTGAATCCAATGATAGAGAAACAGTATTGCCAGTAAAGAAAGATATCTGATATTTGCATGCCCTGCCCAGTAACTGCATAAACAATTCCTGCTTGGTTATCAGAATTCTATGATTAAAGAAAAAAGAAAGAAATTGTGATAAATTATGGATCTTTCATTTCCCCTCACATCAGATTAGAAGAAGCCCAAGAACTAGCATAAACGAAGTATATATTTGATTCTTATGCCTTCACTACCTTTTTTGCTCTGTAATGTCATTGAGGCAACATCATGTTCCACCTATCTTGTCATAGGGAAATGCAAAACAGAGCAGCCATTTACCTTTACCCTTATTCTATCCTCACTGCATTTGCTTTTATATTTGTGTATATTTGCTTTTATATTTGTATATATCCTTCCTTCCTTCCTTCCTTCCTTCCTTCCTTCCTTCCTTCCTTCCTTCCTTCCTTCCTGGCCTGCTTTTGGCTGTTTGGGGGCTGTTTTTCACCCCAAAAATGGTTTGGAATATGGCCCGGAAACAGCCCGAAAAATGGCCCGAAAATAGCTGAAAAACTGCCTGACAAATGGCAAAAAATGGCCCCAAAACAGGCAGGGGGTGGGCCAGCCAGTGATGGGATTAGCTGGTTCACCGAACTGGGCAGAATTTTAAATACCAGTTCATGTGAACCAGTCCAAACTGTCTGAATCTCACCTCTGGAAGCAAGTCTATTCGCTTGCTCCTTACCAGAGAACTCAAAATAGCCATTTGTTAATAAAAATAGCTAAATTTTAAACCGTATATATAGAAGAAGTATGAGTATCTGTTTATCCCAGAGAAAGTTCTGTTCTGTGTGATAGATACACAGTCTTTACTAAACTTTGTGATCTTCAGGAAACAAAATATTGGCTATTCCTGCTTTGGTCAATACAGTATGTATCATGCTTGCAATGCATAAAATGCCATACTCATTAAACATTTCTATAAATTAATGTGAGCATGGAAGCATCAGTGGCAGTAATACTTCTTTTTTTTAAATTCTGTATCGGCTGTAAGCCTATTGTTGTTAGCCTCCAAATATGAACAAGTCATTCAGATATCCTCTATATAGTCTTGCTTTTTAAAATATACTTGCAATTTTACTTTTTTAGTGAGAACTTCAAAAAAGCAATCTTATGTACTTCAAGAAAGCAAAGTAAAGCAATAATGCACAACAGAAATTAGCTAGTTTGAACATCATATATACCAACTGATACATTCTATGCTTTAAGTTTCAATATAATCCTACACTTATAAATGCATATTGTTATCCACGATGCAACCAAGGATGGTGGTAGAGAAAAGGCTGAGGAAGATGTTTTTGTGGTTGCTCTTCCTGTTTTGCAGTTGGAATTTTTCATATGGCATATATATGCTTAAGGGAATCTACGGCAATAGTATTTTCTATTATACCTGAAGGCAGAGGATACTGTAAAACATTTTCAGGACGTTACAGGAAAGTCTTTTTCATTTTTTGAATTAATTTTAAGCCAACCTGATGCCTCCAGAGCTTCTGCTTGAGTTTACGATCTGTGTTTCTTGCTTAGCTAGGGATTCTCTCATTAACAATTTGTTTGGCATTTGTCCATTAATAGTTGTTTGTTTGCTATTTATGTCCTCGGGGGGGGGGGGGGGCTTCCAACAAGCAAAGTCAATGGGGGAAGCCAGATAGGATTGTGAGCAATTAGCAGACAGCCTGCATCCACCTTTATATGTTTATATCATATATCCACCACTTTATATCCATCACTATATGTTTACAGCTCAAAGCATTGTTAAGAGACCACACCCACCCACTTCATGGTCTATTTCTGTTGCTCCCTTCTGGGAGGAAGTTTCAAAGTATTTCTAGCAGGACTACCAGATTCTGTAACAGCTTTGTTCCCTTTGCCATCTGTCTGATAAACTTGCAAGATGTGTTCCTCTTGTGTTAAACATGTGTTTATACATGTGTTATAATTTATTATTTTATTATAAGCAAAAATAGTCAAAAAGTGGTGGAGTGGGCTTTAATAATCATTCTTTTCTGAGTTTCTCAAAGGTCTTGAGTTGTTTTCCCCTTTAAGATTTTCATCCATGGAATCCCTCTCAAGCTCTTTCTAAGTTTGTTGAAATCAGCTCTTTTTGTAGTCTAAGACACTAGTGTGATTTTGTTCCATTGCTTATGTCTGTATTATGTTGAATTCCAGTATGACAAAACTATAACATCTTTTAATTATACACTCACTCAAATCAAGCAAAGAACATGAGCTTTTTTCTTGTCTCTTTTGGGGCATCTAAACAACCTTCATTGAAACTATATTCTAAAAAAATCTTAGTTTTTTTAATTTTGTGTCAAGTTCTGTCTGCTAGCATTCATCCCTCTTTTACGAAAACTTGTGGTTCTTACTAATTCTAAACTCTCATAAGTGAGAAAATCTAATTTAAACAACATCTTCTGCAAAGTATTGTTTCTGACAGATTCACAGCTATGATTTTTTTTCTTGTAGCCAAGACTATACTGATAGTTATAACAGAATCATAATACATGCTAGGACATCAGAACACTTAAATTATCCTCATTCATTTAATAATGTGGGGAATGAGGCTAAAGGATATAGTACTATCATGCTAGGTTTTACAAATGGTTGTAATCCTGACTTCCAGCAGGATCCTCCCCTTTGACAGCAAGGGGAACTTTCAGCTCCCCTGCAGGACTTACCACAGTTTGATGCTTAGAGTGTTTTCTAAGCCAGAAGAAAACACACACACACACACACACAAAGGTAGAGGCTTTTGAAATCAATCCCTTTGCTCCCATGGGAAGCTGGGAGCTCTCAGAATGGTTCTTGAAGAAAAAGAAGAAGTAATCCAGTGAGCCCCTGGCTGGGGCCAGGCAACCAAGCAAGTTCACTGTGGAACAATCAGCTGTTCTAATGGACAATAAAGGGTGCCACTGCTTCTTAGCCACTAGGGTTTTTTTTTTGCATATTTACCTTTCATGCTGAAAGAGGCTTTCCCTTGTGGCAGTCTGCTGTTTCCTTTTTTTTGTGGATTCTCCATCATTTTTGGAGGTTTTGTGATTTAAAATGGTGAGAGGGTGGAGCTGAGATAGCTGAGTTGGAATAAGCAGGTGGAAATTATCTCTGGTTTTGTAACTTTTGGTCTAAGCTTTTCAGTGAACTTTAGATTTTTAGCTGACTCAATAGATTTGGCTTTTGGAGTCTAAACAAGATTGTTTTGTATGAAGTGCAGAGACTGCTGTGAGGGGGATGAACAGTTTCATTTTAAGCAATATTTAACAATATGGATATTTGTGGTCACATACTGTAAAGCCTTCCCCCCTCTTTCACCCCTTTTTGGCCTCTTTTCCCCTCTTCCGTTTGAGGCCCTTTTAGATAACAGTGCTGATTCACTACCACAAGAGGGAGCCTATGATGTTGCTGATTCTGCTTAAGAAAACTTAGTCCTATTAAATCCAGTGAATATAGGCTTCAAATCTACAAACCTGTAACTTATAATTTTAAAAAGTTTAATTTTTTCGATCTTAAAACCAAGGATGTCTACATGGAAGAAGACAAAGAAACTTTCAAGAGAAATGGAACTTTTAAAGACATTTATGGTTTTAATACTAATTAAAAATGATTCAAAATCTGCGGATAAAGCTGGAAACCAAGATCGATGAGTTTGTAAGGGAGCTCCAGTAAGAAATTAAAGCTCTAAAAGGAGATATGAAACAGGTAAAAGCCAGAATAGATTATATGGAGCATGGAATGGAGAAGACAAATGCCATATGTGAAGTGGAATTAGTTGAGATCACATATTTGGAAGCTTGGATTAAATAATTTCAATTAAGATTTCATGGAATACCTGAACAACCAGGAGAAGATATCAGATCAAAGATGGTGAAGGCCTTGGCTCAGTTAACCAATATTATTGTTTTGAAGGAAATTCCAGTTAGAATTTTGAATAAAAGGAAAGCTTATACTTTCCTTACTGATATCCTGAAGCAAAGAAAAATCCTTTTTCATTGGGATAGATTAGAATAAGCAAAGATTTTGGCTGAATTCCATAGATAAAGCTAAGGATTTTTTTGATCAGATATACCGTATATACTCGAGTATAAGTCGACCCGAATATAAGCCGAGGCACCTAATTTAACCACAAAAAACTGGGAAAACTTATTGACTCGAGTATAAGCCGAGGGTGGGAAATGCAGCAGTTACTGGTAAATTTCAAAAATAAAAATAGATGCCAATAAAAACTTTCACTAGGACAGTTGAGAATAAGTTTGATGTTCACAATTTCCTCTTTGAAAGAGACCAGTAAATAGGGAACAAGAAGATGAAGAAAAAGAAGTGTGTTTTTTCACACTTTTCACACTGAAGTGAACAAAAATGGCAACATAGGAACAAGCTTATTCTCAGCCCAAAGGTTTGTTTCTGATTTCTTCCCTGATTTAAGGGAAATTTGGGAAACGATCTCACTATCATGAAAGGTTTGATTGAGTCACTAACCCAAAAGATGATGATGATGACAGTGGTAGGCAGGAGTCACTCTCTCCCTTGCAAGAAAAAACCAAGAGCCGTTCTTATGATATCTCTCTCTCTCTCTCTCCCCCTCCTCCTCCTCCTCCCCAGTGGACTGAAAGCAGCTGGAGCTGAGGAAATGAAACTGAGTGGAGCGACCTCGGCTCGCGTTGCTTTCTCAGCCTAGAGCTCAGAAAAGCCTCCCCCTCCTCCTCCCCCTCCTCCCGAGTGGACTGAAAGCAGCTGGAGCTGAGGAAATGAAACTGAGTGGAGCGACCTCGGCTCCCATTGCTTTCTCAGCCTAGAGCTCAGAAAAGCCTCCCCCTCCTCCTCCCCCTCCTCCCGAGTGGACTGAAAGCAGCTGGAGCTGAGGAAATGAAACTGAGTGGAGCGACCTCGGCTCGCGTTGCTTTCTCAGCCTAGAGCTCAGAAAAGCCTCCCCCTCCCATGCTTAAAAGTTGCAAAGGAAACACGGAAGCAGGGAAGCGGCTGCCCAGCTTCGGAGCTCCACACCATTTTTTTTCAGAGGGGAATCTGACTCAAGTATAAGCCGAGGGGGGTTTTTTCTGCACAAAAAATGTGCTGAAAAACTCGGCTTATACTCGAGTATATACGGTAAATTAATTCTTGATCCATGTGGAGAAATAGGTAAAGAAAACAAGTTAGTGACCAACTAAGATTTTTAAAAAGTGGTTGTGCAAGACCTAAAGTTGACATTGAAGAAGAAGACATGACAGAGAGAAAAAGAAAGAAAGAAGTGGCCAAGGTATACAGGAATCCATTATGGTGCTTAAAGATTAATATTAAGTTTATCATGCGGTATATTAATGGAGCAAATGCTCCATCGAAGCATAAAAAATTATTTCACTATTTGAGGAAACTCAATTTGGATATAGTCTGTCTTCAAGAAATACATATTAAGAAACAAGAAATATTTGATAAATAAACGATTAGGAGAGGAAATTATATCAGCTGGTGTAAAAAAGATTAATGGAGTTGCTTTATATATAAAACCCCAATTTATCTACTTATAGCAGATGACCATGGTAAATTTGTAGCCATGGAAATTGAACTTAATGGGACAAAATCAATAGTAGTGGCTGTGTACAGGCCAAATGATAATAGAAGCCATTTTTTAAATCATTTAATAGACCAGTTACTGCCTTTCTCATATGGAAATTGGTTTATGTTGAGCGGTTGGAATAGAATGAGTACACCAGCTTTGGATAGAACATCCACCAAAGGGGTTAAATCAGGGGTGTCCAACCTTGGCAACTTTAAGACTTGTGGACTTCAACTCCCAGAATTCCTCAGCCAGAAAAGCTGATTGAGGAATTCTGGGAGTTGACGTCCACAAGTCTTAAAGTTACCAAGGTTGGACACTTCTGGGTTAAACCCTCAGAGGGTATATTATCTAAGACTTTTTTTTTTTTTTGAGATGACGGATGATCTAGTATTAATAGACTCATGGAGATATAAAAACAGAGATGCTAGAGAATATACCTTCTTCTCTGAAAGACATAAATCTTTTTCAAGAATTGATATGATATAGATATCTAAAAATCTTGCAAATAAAATTCTGAAAGTGGACTCTGACTAAATCTTTCTCAGACCATAATCCAGTGCTTTTGGTTTTAAGAGGAAAGAGCTTGAATTTCAGATGGAGACTAAATGAAGCTATTTTGCAAAAGGAAAGGATTGTAAAAGACTGCAAAAAGTAATTGCAGGAATACTTAGAAAATAAACTTGGGAAAGGGACAAGCTTAATGACAGCATGGGATGCTAGTAGCTAGCAGTTACAAGGGGCTATTTCATACAGTCACAATTGCATAAAGACAAAAAATCTCAGGAAAAGATATTGAATGCAATTGGACAGAAAGAAAACACAATTGCAAAAGACACCTATGGACTATACCATATTAAACTATTATGGCAACAATTATCTATATTAACTGTACAGAACATAGAAACAAAATTGAAATATGCAAAACAAAAACATTTTGAATTTGAATTTGCTAACAAACCAGGCAGATGGTTAGCATATAAATTAAGAAAAGAAACAGAAAAGACAATGATTGGAAAATTTTCTGAAGGCAATTATGTAATAACAGACAATGAACTCATTAAAAACTCATTAAAAAGTGCTTTCTTAATTTTTAATCAAATTTGTATTAAAAAAATTAAAATTTACATTAAATTATAATCTAAAAGAGAATTTCTATAAGATGATGTATCATTGATATTTAACACCAGATAAGTTATCCAATATGTATAAAGGCATGTCAGATGAATGTTGGCAGTGTAAAAATAAAGAAGGAACTTTTTATCATCTATGTGGACATGTGATAAAACAAAAAAATTTTGTAGTATGATTCATATTTTAACACAGAAAATTCTGAAAACTGTGACTTCCTGTTGGACTTCCTCGCCGACAGACAAAATCTGTGATTGTCCGTGGTTTCAGTTCATACTCTCCTGTTGGAGGGCCCCAATCGAACTGATTTGGGGCCGGAGCCACCCCATAGAGGTGGTGAAGAAGGGGGAGACTGCCAGCTGGGTTGAGGAGAGACACATCTTCCCTCCCTGGCTTGGCAAACACTCCCCTCCGAAGACGGCTGTAGCAGTGGTCAAGATGGCCACCCTGAAGAGGAAGAGCTGACTGTGACAAGAGTGTGCAGGAGTGGTGAAGAGGAGGGTGGCTTGAATGACTAGGCTAATCAGGTGCAACATCTAAATAAAAGGTACCCCGGAATTAAAATACTTAAGGATTTTTAAGAAAGACTCTTAAAGCGGCGACAGAGAAGTGAAGGAAAAAAGGAAAAATTTGACAGCTGAAAATGGCTTTGAATTTTAAAAGATAAGACTGGGGAAGATACTTGTTTAAATTGGTAAATATATTATCCTGACACTAAATAAGCAAAGATAAAGCTGGACTTGAATGTGTCAAAGGAAAAAAATAAATAATTTTGAATTTTAAAAGCCATTAAAGAGAAAAAAAGTGGAGGAAAAAGGGTGAAATTTGGACATAGCAGAGAGTGCATCTAGTGGCAAAAGGAATTATTTTTGAATTATTATTTTTCTACCTAATTCACTTAAAGGACTGACACAAAGTAAGTGAAATCTTTATACAATAAAATAGAGCCCCTGGAAAGTGAAAGTGGAGCATTGAACTTTGAAACAAAGAAAGAAGCAAGAAGAAACTGTTCTGGGACTCTTTGGTGATTTTGGAATATATACAAATTTTGGATATTGGATTACTTGATGAACTAATTTAAATTAACTGTTGGAAATAAAGTTTAAACATTGGTTAAATTAAATTATTGGGCAGAAGTGTTTAAAGATGGCAGAACTTTTTCTGGAATTGAAAATTGAACTAAGAAACATGAAAGAAAAGCTGCAAGAGGAAGGGAAATAATTTAGCTTTGCTCTACATTTTTAGAAATGGCGATCCCAGAATATGAAGAACACCAAGGAGTGCCAGAAGGAGAGGAAGAGCTGAATAAAGAAGAGGCCATTTTTAACAAACAAGTGGAGCAACGAGGGTTAAAGGGAAAAGGGAAAAGAATGGGAATTAAGAATTGGAGATTTGAGGAGGTAATGAAAAAAGGGAATAGTTTGAAATCCAAATAACGTATAAGGAAACAGCAGAAAAGAGAATTACAGAAGGAAGCTTTAGAGAGGGAGGGGGATAAAAACTGGAGTTAGAAAAGGAGGGGGGAATGAAGAGGAAAAGAAATAATAAGAAACAATCAGGAAGCAATGAAATATGGAAATCAAACAAAAATGAAAAGAAATTGTTTATAGAGATAATGATAAAGAGATAACCATTACAGAGATAATGGTTAACTAAGAATTAAGAGAAAGGATTCTGCAAGGTGATAAGGGATAGTACAAATGTATTAGAACTATTTTAGAAAGTAGGAAAATATAGATTATTAAAATGGAAGATTGAAACTGATATTGTTTGTAACTATAATGCTCGTTAATTATTAAACTAAATATAGAAATAAATGGAATAAATGTGAAAGAAAGAGAAAATATGATAAATTTATTGGCTATGTTTCATTAACATATGGCATATAATTGAAATGAATTATGAGGATTATTGTAAAGAGATTATAAATAGAGATAAATGGAATAAGGTGAAAAAAGAGAAAGATGTTTATTAATCATTCTTAATGAATCAGAGAATACAGCTGAAATGAATTATAAGAATGGATGTAATGAGATTAATATCAGTTTCTATGATGCACTGAACAGATTAATTTTTCTTTTTTAAATTCGAAATATATTTGAGGTAATTTAAGAGGAAAATATGCGGAATCTAATGGAAAAGTTATACATGTTATATATTTGTTAGGGAATGATTATTATAAATGTTTTAGGGGATAATTAAAAGTTGAATGTTTTATGGGATTTGAAAGGGAATTAATTATAAACTATAGGGATGGCACATTTTAATTGACAACTGTAGGGGGAATCTTTGTTTTTGTAATGTTTGAAATGAGGAGAAAATTTTTGGAAATGATGAAATAAGAACATGCAATAAAATTGTAAACACGACAGATAAAAGTATAAGTATAATTACTATGAAGATATGAGAATTTTTTAAAGGGAAAAGAAATAGGTTAAGAAATGAATGGGAAATCTATAAAATAAGCCTGAGGGAAGTATTTGAGAAAAATGATAGAGAATACACAAAGTAGTGGTAAGATATGAAATTAAATATGAAAGATGAATATGTAATTGAAACTATGTCTGTATGGAAATGTGAAAACCTAGAATCATGCTGTTCACTAAAAAAGATGGGGTTTTTTTCTTTTGTTTTGTGAAAACTGAAATAAAATTTTATTTAAAAAAGAAAAAAGAAAATTCTGAAAACAGAGATAAAAATGAATATAGAGCTTTTCCTTCTGGGTCTAGTCGAAAAAGAACTGGAGAAAAAAATTATTACTATATATGTTGACAGCAGCAAGACTACTTGTCATGCTCCTATCGGAGCCTGAATTTGCAGAGGACAAGTTGGAGCTAGAGCCAACAGAGATCGATGGGCCAGCTTCGTTGGCTTCGGAGAAATGTGGGGAAGAGCAGGACGAGGCATCCCAGGGTCCCTCAGGATTGGGATGGCTTGCTAGCAGGGAGGAATGAGGACAGGATGACTGAGAGAGGGCAAGGAATGGAAATGAGAAGCGATGGAGCTCAGGCAATGATGACCACCCCCTTCTGATCCCCGAGCACAGACAGTGGAGAGAAGGTGGGAACAGTGCAGGCCAACTCAATGACTTGGGAGGAGAGCGCCCCACCCCTCTTCACAAGGCACAACTGGGGACTGAGATTTAAGGAGACGCTGTGGGGAGGAGCATTTGTTGGGAACAAACACTGAATTTGTAGAGTTTGGTATGCCAGTACAGTCATTTGGAGTTTGCAGGACAGCTTGCTTCTTCCTTGTTTCATGGACTCAGTGATTCTTCCTTGCTTCATGGACTCATTGTTTGTTCTTTCCCCCCCATCTTTCCTCACTTCATGGACTCATTGCTTGTTCCTTGCTTCATGGACTCATTTCCCTGTTCCTTTGCTTTGCTGGACTGTGCACAGCCTGACGCTGCTGTGTGTGTGTGTGTGTGCTCTAGGACTTGCCAAGAACGTGGAAGCATTTGGGGGGAAATTTGGAGCATTAAAGGGGAGTTTAAACTCTCAGCTAGCTTCGTGCCTTCATCACACTATTCGTGCCTTCATCACACTATTGTATTCGCAAAAATGGAAGGACATTTTGATTCCTGCCACGGAAGAATGACTGCAGAAGTTGATGGAGTTGCCTGAAATGGCAAAACTGACTACTTTGATTAAAGAAAAAAGCACAAGTACTTTGTCCTTGATGTGGAAAAAAAATGAAACTCTGACTTTGGGTTTTACAGATTAGACTGACAGATCTTTATAGTGATGACGTGTTCATACTATTATGGAAAAGCAAAAAGCTATGATTTGATGTTAATGCCTTATTTTACTGTAACAGAGTGAGTCAGAAGTCAATGCTTCTTTCCCCCCCATCTTTCCTCACTCCATTTCCCCCTCCCCCCCATTCTATTTACTTTGTATTTTATAATATTCTATTGTATAACTTAATAAAACTGTTTAACTGCTATGTCGCTCCAAAGAGGAAGCCTATAGAAAAGGTGATAGAATGCTGTACAATGAGGCCAGAAATGTATTAACAAGGGAGATCAGAGCAGCAAAAAGAAGCTACTCTGATAAGTTAAGGAATCAGTTCTCAACAAATGAACCAGCAAACTTGTGGAAAACTCCTTGAAATACCACTGGCTGTAGCAAACCTCCTTCCCAGGCTGAAGGAAATCAACAACTGGCAGATGACCTGAATGTGTTCTATTGTAGGTTTGAAAGGAAACTACAGCCACCTATCTTCACAACCCCATCTCAGATACACCAACAACAGCCAAACCTCCCACAACTGACCCCAACCCATTGGGTTCACAACCACTGGTGATAACAGAAAAAGAAGTGCAAGATGTATTTCACAGACAAAAGCCAGGAAAAGCACCAGGCCCAGACAACTCCCTCTTGCCTAAAAGTCTGTGCTGACCAATTGGCACCTAAATCTTAAATAAATCACTAGAGATGTGCTATGTTCCTTCTTGTTTCAAATGCTCTACTATCATCCCAGTGCCGAAGAAGCCCTCCATCAAGAAACTGAATGACTACAGACCAGTTGCTCTAACACATGTAGTTATGAAAACCTTTGAAAAGCTAGTGCTGTCCCATCTGAAAACCATCACAGATCTGCTGCTAGACCCCCTGCAATTTGCATACCGAGCAAATCAGTGGTGGGATTCAATTTTTTTTTACTACCGGTTCTGTGGGCGTGACTTGGTGGGTATGGCAGGGGAAGGATACTGTAAAACCTCCAGTCAGAGGTGGTATTTGCTGGTTCTCTGAACTACTCAAAATTTCCGCTACCGGTTCTCCAAAACTGGTCAGAACCTGCTGAATACCACCACTGGAGCAAATAGATTGACATATGATGCTGTTAATATGGCTCTGCATTACATCCTACAATATCTTGAATCTCCAAACACCTTACACAAGGATCCTGTTTGTAGACTTTAGTTCAGCATTCAGTCCCATCATTCCAGACATTCTTCTAACTAAACTAAATCAGCTTGCGATACCTGAACACACTTGTAAATGGATCATAAGCTTCCTAACAGACAGGAAGCAGCAGGTGAAGCTAGGTAGAATCACATCAGATACCTGTACAATTAATACAGGATCTCCCCAGGGCTGTGTGCTCTCTCCACTTCTCTTCTCCCAATTCACCAATGACTGCATCTCAAACGATCCATCTGTTAAACTTCTGAAGTTTGCAGATGATACAACAGTGATTGGTCTCATTCGAGACAATGGCGAATCCACTTACCTACAAGAGGTTAAACAAGTAGCTTCATGGTGCAACAAGAACAATCTGGAACTGAACACACTGAAAACCGTAGGAATGGTGATAGGCTTTAGGAGAAATCTTCCTATACTGCCACCTCTTACAATACTAGACAACACAGTAGTCAAATTTCTAGGTCCTATCATATATCAAAACCTAAAATGGACACCTAACATCAAAAATGTCATAAAAAACACAACAAAGAATCTTCTTTCTGCACCAACTCAGAAAGCTCAAACTGCTCGAAGGGCGGAGCTGGCGTCACGACGATACAGCGTGTGATCTTGAAGGTCTGAAATCGCCGCCAATATCTTTGCTCCTGGATGGTCCAAACGGATCTAAACCATCCCGAAGAGACAATGAATGTAAAGAGCTCATCCTGTCGATCCCAGGAATACCGTAAAGTCCCTGGTAGATCCAGGAGAAGCTCTTTTTGCCAGCGGCAAAGAGGCAGCCATTAAAGCTGCTGAAATTGGGACAGCTCCAAAATGGAAGAGAATGGAAAGAGAGAGTGTACCGGTTTGGTGAGAGTTTTTTCTTTACTTTAAGATTTAAAAGGACATCCTAAGGAAAAAAAAGAATTTGTAAAATCTCAGACAGAAGTGACTAAGCGGCGATTTTAAACAGGAAATCAAATTAATATTTTCTTTTTTTTTATTGCTGGACTCTTAATATATGTTTTTTTTACTTTGAAACTTGACTGGTCTTTTTTTTAACCTTACTTTTTCTTTTTGTCTTTTCTCCTTTTTGTTCTTATAATATTTTAGGCAAGAGATTTCCTTTCAGCCTTTTTTTCTAAGTCTTTCTTCCTTTTCAATTAATTTTTATTACATTTTGTTTGGAAAAGGAGAGGGAAAGTGAAAGCAGAGGAAATTTTGTAACACTGCCAACTAGAGGCTTAGAAATATTGTTTCTCTCTCTTTTTTTTTTCAACCAGACAAAGCTGAGAAAGAATTGAGGCTTCTTTTCAAGGACTTTGAGCCTATTTGAAAAGATAGAGGGAAGAGCACGGGAGAGTATTATTGCAGGTGCTCTTCTGGGTTTTTATCAGTAGCTGGAGTCTGGTGTTGAAGTTTACAGAAAAAAGACGATAAGACTCTAGAGAAGAGAGTTATAAAACTTAACAAAAAGACTTGGATAATTAAATAGGTGCAGTGTGTTCTTTTTCTCTTTTTTAAGCTGGGCTCTATTCCTTACTTTAACAAACCCACTCCTTATAAGCTTATATTATTTGTGATAGTCATTTCGCTCTTTGGCCTTTTGGAACTTGCTTTTGTCTTTCTTTTTGCTTTTGGAGCCTAATTTCTATTTTTACATCTCATTTTAAAGGATTATTTTTTTTCTTTTTAAGAGAGTAGTCTTTTTTCTTTTTTCTCTCTCCCTCTCCTTTTTTTATTTATCTTCCATATTGGTTTTTCTTTTGTGGCTCTTTTCTTTTATATACCTTTTTATATCTGACACTTTTTAATTGGATTAAGGTGTTGAAGAACCTGAAGAATTTTATTTTTCTCTTTAGTTTTTTTTTTTTTTCTGCCACCTACAATACTTAACAATTTTCCCTTTTTCTGTTTATGTTTTTTTTTCTTCCTTTTTTGGGTTTTTTCTACTATTTTACCAATCGACTGGATTAAGGTGTACAAGAACCTGAAGAAACATTTCTTTTATCTTGCTTCTTTTTTTTCACTATTTTTACTTGGAATTGCAATTGGTTATTACACGAGTGGATTAAGGTCTAGAAGAACCTGAAAATTTTGAATCGTTTGAAATGAGCAGGAAACTAACAGCAGCTGGTTCCTCAATTCCTACTTCTTCCTCTTCACCATCTGGAGGACAACATTCAATACAGATGATGTTACAACAAGAAAAAGAACAGGAAAAGGTGACACTGTAGATGATAATGCAAGGAATTCAAAACATACAAGCAAGAATAGAGAATATGGAAAAGAGAACAGAAAAAACTGATGAAAAGGTAGAGAATATTCAACAAATGATGAAGTATGATGAGAGATTCCCAAAAAATGAAAAAGAAGATAAATAAAGAGATAAGAAGATTGGAGATATTGATGGCAGATTAACTATGGTTGAACAAGATAAAAGTGGGATACTGAAATGGGAGATGGACAGTTCAGAATTTTATCTCAGATTCCAAAACACTGAGGAAGAAAAGGGACAACATTTAGCTGAGATAATGATAGAAATCTTGGCTGAAGCTCTGGAAATAACTAAAGAGAAGATGATGGATGGAATAGATGAGGTCTTTTGAGTCTTCACAAGATACACAATGAGAAATAGTCTACCAAGAGAAGTTCATATCAGATTTACAAAGAAGGTCATTAAAACACAAATATTGCAAGTGGCAAGAAAGAAAACATTGACATATAAAGATAAGGAGACTGTGGTGCTGAAACAAGTACCCAGAAGAGTGCGAGAGATGAGAAGAGAGTACCGATTCCTGACTAAAATCCTACTTAAAAAAGAGGTGAATTATAGATGGTTGATTCCAGAAGGTTTAATGTTTACATGGCAGGAACAGAGACACAGAATTGATTCAATTGAGAAAGCAGAATTATTTTACACAGAATACTTTGGAGGGAAAGAGGTGGAGACAGAAAAAGAAATGTCATTAATTGAATTCCAAGAGGACTGCCAAACAGAGATTGAAAAAGAAGAAGATGCAGTAGGCGGAAAGGTGGAAGCTAGAGAACAATGAGAACCAAGATCTACGAGAGCTGCAAAACCTACTTATAAAATATAATCATGGAAGAGAAAAAATTGATTACAATTAATATAAATGGACTTAATTCAGCTGTTAAAAGAAGGAAAACTTTCCATAAATTAGAGAAATTAAAATTTGATATAATCTGCCTATAAGAAGTACATATTAAAAAGCAATATGAACAACTGTTGATACAGCCAAAGCTAGAGAAAATATTTACTTCTTTGACACAATGCAAGAAAAAAGGAGTGGTTTTAGACATCAAAGATATTATCCCAGCAAAATTGATTCATACGGATGATGATGGAAGACTCTTAAAGGTGGAAATAATGGATAACAATATGAAAACACTCCTGATAGCAATCTATGCCCCGAATGAAAACCAAGAAGAATTTTATAGAAAATTACATATGAAAATAATTGAACTGGACTATGTTAATATCGTTATGATGGGAGACTTTAATGGAATTGTAGACAATAAATTGGGCTATACAACACAGAAAACAACAAAGCAAAGCAGAAAGACTCTCCCTAAATCTTTTTTTAAAATGATAGATGAAATAAATTTAAAAGATGCATGGAGAGAAAGAAATGCTAAGACCAAACAATACACCTTCTATTCAAACAGACATTTATCATGGTCCAGAATAGATATGATATGGATGTCAACAGAACTGTTCGCTAATCTCCAAGAAATAAACATTGAAACAAGTACTTGGGCAGATCATAACCTAATGACAATTAAATGGAAAGGACAAAGAAGATCTAGATGGACGTTAAATAACACTATACTGAAAGAAAAAGACTTTATACAGAAAATGGAGAAAGAACTGGCTTTTTTCTTTGAAGAAAATAAAAAAAGAAGACACATCAATGCAGAATGTATGGGATACAGTGAAGGCATATGCCAGAGGCTCAATAATAGACTCTACAAGGAAAAGAAATATCACAAAAAGACTAGCCTCTAAGAGTCTAAAACATTAGAGGATGAGTATAAAGGACTTGAAAAAGAGTTATAGAAAATGCCACAGAAAAAGGACATTAAGTTAAAAATGAATATAATTAAACATAAAATGGGATTAATGGAAAAAGAACAATTAGCACAGAAAATCAGAGGTGCGAAGCAGAACTATTTTGAAGATGCAAATAAATCAGGTAGATGGTTAGCATATAAACTGAGAAAGGAGAGAGAATCAAGGAAAATATTGCAATTAATAGATGATCAAGGCCAAACTTGCTATGGAAGTAAAGAGAAGAAGAAAATCATACGAGATTATTATAGGAAACTATACACACAAGAAAATATTGATGATGAAAGAGTTAAACAGTACTTAAAGAATGCTAATCTACCCCAGATACCTAAAGAGATTGAAATAATGTTAGAGAGCAATATAATGATGATGGAGTTAATTGAAGCACTTAAGAAGCAAAATAATGGAAAAGCACCAGGCCCAGATGGACTTCCAGCGGAATTTTACAAGACATTACAAGAATTGTTGAATCGTCCATTGTTAGAAGTTATGAATGAAGTTATGTTAAAGAAGAGGATACCTAAATCATGGTCAGAAGCTTATATTACACTTGTCCCAAAAGAGGACGCCGACCCATCACAAATCAAGAACTATAGACCTATTTCCCTACTAAACTCAGATTATAAAATTTTTGCTTCAATATTGGCAGAAAGACTGAAAAATACCTAAATAACTTTATCCACCCTGACCAAAATGGATTTCTGCCAAAGAGACAAATTAAAGACAATATGAGAGTAATTTTGGACACTTTGGAATACCACAAGGCACACCCTGAAAAACAAATGGCTTTGATATTTTTAGATGTACAGAAGGCATTTGACAATGTGAATTGGCGATTTATGTTATTACAGCTGGAACAGATGGGCTTTGTTCAAAAATTTATCCATGCAATAGAAGCTATATATCACAAACAAACGGCAAAGGTACTGATAGAGGGAGAATTGACGGATTCTATTGATATAAGAAAAGGAACAAGACAAGGGTGCCCACTGTCACCTTTGTTGTTTGTGTTAACCTTGGAAGTGCTAAATAGAAATATAAGAGAAGAAAAGAAAAGGATATAAAAAGGATGAAAATTAATAAGGAAGAATTTAAATTGCAAGCATTTGCAGATGATCTGGTTTTCATTTCAGAAGATCCACTAGAAACAGCACTAAAACTGATAGAAAAGATAGAGGTATATGGAAAGGAGACTGATTTGAAAATAAATAAAGACAAAACAAAGATTTTGACAAAGAATATGTTATTAAGACAAAAGGAAGAATTGGCGGATGTTTTGAAAATTCAAGTCACAAATAAGATCAAGTACTTGGGGATACATTTGACAGCAAGATCTAGCACACTTAAAGAGAATAACTGTATTAAACCCAAGGAGCAGATAGCGCTAGATTTGGCGAAATGGGAAAATTTACAATTGTCATTAATAGGGAGAATATCAACAATCAAAATGAATATATTACCCAGAATTTTATATGTGCTCCAAACAATCCCAATTAGGCTTGGAAAAGATTATTTTGAAGATTTAAATAAAATTGTGTTGAACTATATATGGCAGGTAAGAAAGCGAGAATAAAACTAAAATTTTGCAAGATGCTAGAATAAGAGGAGGATTTGGTTTGCCTAATTGGGAGTTGTATTACCAAGTTACAAATTTGATGTGGGTTAAGGAATGGATAACATTAAGAAATACTAGATTGTTGACATTAGAAGGACATCTGTTGTTGGGGTGGCATGCCTTCCTATGGTATAAAGGAACTAAAACACAGGGGTACTTTAGAAGACATTATATATGGGAGGTTCTGTGGTTAAATTGGTAGAAGACTAAAAGGCAATGTTATTTGAAAATTCCAGTCTGACTATCGACTATTGAAGCATTTTCTTATCCTATAATATATAAAAAGGAACAAATAGTTAGATATGGTGAAATATTGAATGAAAAGGGTGAACTTAAATCAATACAAAAACTAGAGGAACAAGGTATAAAGATGAATTGGTTTTCATATGCGCAAATACATTCTAGGTATGATAAAGATTCTAAAACAGAAGGTTTTTATGATAAATTGACTGATTTAGATAAGATTTTGACAGGTACTGATGAAAAGGTGATTAAAAAATTATATGGATATTTATTAGAAATTAAACTAGAAGAAGAACACGTCAAAGAAATAATGATTGCTTGGGGGAAAAATTTTGGATATGGGATTGATTTAGAGAAATGGCAAAAATTGTGGTCTCAAAATTATAAAATGACAATGTCAACAGCATATGAAGAAAATTTGTATAAGACGTTTTACAGGTGGCATCTCCCCCCAACAAGAATAGCAAGAATGTTCAAGAACAAATCTGAAAAATGTTGGAAATGTCATCAGATACCTGGCTCATATTACCATATGTGGTGGACGTACATGGATGCTAAATAATATTGGACTAAAATCCACACATGGTTGGAAAAAATGACAAAAAAGCATATAGACTTGAAACCAAAGATATTTTTATTGGGAATTTTACCTGAAATATACAGTAAGGAATTGAAATATTTGATTGTAAATGTCCTTAACAATGGCTTGGATTATATTTGCTAAAAACTGGAAAAATGAGAAAATACCAACGCAGGAGGAAGTTATTAAAAAAAATATTGGAATGTGCTGAAATGAATAGATTGACATTTGAAATCAGAGAACAAGATAAACAATTTTATAAGATTTGGGATTTATTTTATCAATGGTTAGACAATAAAACATGGTAATGAAATATGTAGATTTTTAGAATATAATGACTATATAAAGATGTATTATTTTTTCATAACTTCAATATAATATAGATAGATTTGGGATGATAATATGAATTGTCATGAAACAAATCAAGTAAAATATGGATTATCTCATAAAACATGAATGAATAATAGTATAGTCAAATGATTAACAATGATATTAATGTATTTAGGAATATTTGATTAACAATATGAGAATATATACAATGTAATTGTAAGTGATGACTATGAAGTGGATGCACAAAACAATTGGTAAACCAACCGACACACTGTATGTATATATGTGGAAGATGGCTTGATGTTTTTATGTTGTGCATAAAAACGTTATATACGTTTGTCTTAAAAAATAATAAAACTTTTTTCCAAAAAAAAAAAAAGAAAGAAAGAAAGCTCAAACTGCTCAAGGAGTTGCTGATACAGTTCTACAGAGGAAAAATATCTGCACCTCTATAACTGTCTAGTTTGGTTCTGCAATCCAAAAAGACAGAAACAGACTTCAGAGGATAATTAAGACTGCAGAAAAAGCAATTACTACCAATCTGCCTTCCATTGAAGATCTGTATACTGCACAAGTCAAAAAGAGGGCTGTGAAAATATTTACAGACCACTCACATCTCGGACATAAACTGATTCAATTCCTCAAAACAACGCTACAGAGCACTGCACACCAGAACAATTAGACACAAGAACAGTTTTTTCCCAAACACCATCACTCTGCTAAACAAATAATTCCCTCAATACTGTCCAACTATTTACTAAGTCTGCATTACTATTACTATTAATCTTCTCATCACTCCTATAACCCATCCCCTCCCATTTGTGATTGTTTAACTGGAACTTTGTTGCTTGTACCCTTACTATTTATATTGACTGTTTCCTAGTATGATTTGATTGTTTATTTGTACCCTATTATATTAAGTGTTGTACCTTATGATTCTTAACAAATGTATCTTTTCTTTTTATGTACACTGAGAGCATATGCACCGAGACAAATTCCTTGTGTGTCTAATTCATTATCATTCATTCATTATCATTATTAGAAATAAACAAATGGATTGTAATCCTCATGTAAACCAAGTAATCCTTTATTGATATATTATTTTGTGTATGCTAAGAAAATAAAATTAAACAATTACAATACCAATAATGAGGAATAATTTTTGCATAGCCCACCTCCACCCCACCACTTCAACTAAAAAGGCATCTTTCAACTGGAATAAATAATGCAAATCAGCTCCTTAATCTTAATATTTTCTTGTTTTTGATGATACTTCACAGTATATTATATTTTTATTTGTTTATTTATTACATTTTTACAATGCACATCTCCCTTAAATGTTACTTTGGGCAGAGTCCAGTTGATTACAAACTCTGTAATTGTAAAATTCCAATGTTATTTATGAATTAGGCTGTTCTTTTTCATTGATAGGATTGTTGTTCTTTTGTAGACTAAGTTTGATTATAGAACTTGATCTATGCATGCATACTTACATGTAAGCTTGGATGGTAGGTCAATACACCATCGTCCCCAAGAGTAACATATTTCTTCTTCCACTCTTTATTTAACGATTTACCACTTCTCTTTAAAAGCATTCCCTGTTGAAAAAAAATAGCAAAGCTAAATTAAAACAAATTATTTGTCCACAAATTTCTGAACTATAGAATGACTTGTTTTAAATTAGACTGAAAGAACATGAGCCAGGACCAGCACTAGAATAAATAGTGCCTTGGGAATAGTATTCTTTTGTTTAACCTTTTATTAGTTCAAATGCTGAATCATCTCTGTTAGGTTTAGAGGGAACCTTGGACTTGTTTCGAAGGCTCTGAGACTCTAGCTGATGTTTAGAGGGCAGCAATAGCCTTGAATCAGTTTTCACTAATGCAGTCTTCCTGCTACCAGAAAAACTCTCCAATTTATGGAGGAAGATGAAGCAACTTAGAATGCTACTTCTACTTTGTAGTCAATTTTTTTTTCTCTTATCTTGTCAGTAGATAGATGACTAGTAGCCCTGTTCAAAGTGAGCAGACCCTCTAACTAAAGAGGGGCCAGAGAAACATCCATAATACTTTTGAGAAATCAATTTAACACATCTATTAGATTTATTCTCAATTAAAATTTGTTCCTGTATAGCTGAATGAGATAGATCTGTTTGGGTTACCTTGGAAAAGTTTGACCTGTTGCTCCTGAGGAAACAGATAGGGCCTTTGGAGTTATAAGTGCACAATTTGTCAGTCTTTAGTTTCCACATGAAGAATAAATGGCAGTTATGACATTTTGTGCGCCAATTACATCCATTCTTGAATCAGGAGCCTAAGGCATGGTCATTCATGTTCTAAATGGGTTTGTTCATTAAGGTCACTCAGAAGTTGCAACTAGTCTAGAATGCAGTGATTGGGCATGGTATGATCAGGTAACACTACTACTTTATGAGACTCCCAGGAGGTTTCTAGAAGAGTACTATTTACTATCTATAAAGCTCTTCATAGTTCAGGTTACTTGTGAGAGTGTCTGTCTTCTGCCCATCCCTCAAGATCTGACAATCGGGAGCATGCGCTAATCTTTCTATCAAAAAACTCTACCTGATGGGACCAGAAGGCATTGTCTGTCATGATACCTACCCTTTGGAACAGCATAACTTACCACTTACCCCAAGGTTCAGATGGCCTTCTACAAAGTGTTGAAAACCTGACTCTTCTACCAGGCATTGGACTAGGGTATTACATATATAATGGTTTAGGGCAAGGGTCTTCAAACTTGGCTAATTTAAGACTTGTGAACTTCAATTCCCAGAATTCCTGAGCTAACATGACTGGAGGAGTAATTCTGGGAGTTGGTCCACAAATCTTAAAGCTGTCAAGTTTGAAGACCCCGGGTTTAGTATAATGATTATAGCTGGCACCAGTTAATTATTGTTTTTATTTTTATTTTGGTTGTTTTTTAACAATAGATATCTAGTGACATCTTTTGTGAATTGGGCAATCTTTAAACGGATTAAGTAAATAAAACTCAAGTAGGAAATATAAATTAGATTTTTAAAGATTTTTTTTAAAGAAACAAGCTGAAATGTGGTACATAGTTGCAGTTGGGTCCCCTGAGGCACATATTAAAAATCCTATTAAGCAAGAGCAGCCATTTTTGATATATAAAAATAACTATCCTACTAAGTAAGATTCTGTATCAAATAGAAGGAATATTCTGGTGTGCCATTGTTTATCTATTTGCTAAGATTATGTATACTATCAAAACCTGACTATTACAATGGTTGATAAATATTGAAAATGAAATCTATATCAAGTTTTTAATGTCCACAATCAAAATGACAATTTATAACAGATGAAATCGAATGCACTGAAATCCTCACACTGAAATGTTATTCAGTTTTACACAATCTAATTTTAATTCATTTTTAATCCACTCCTAATATATAGAGTAAGACTACCAAATAATATTTAACAAATATTAACTTTACAGTGTGTATGAGCACATTTACAGACAATCAACATTTATATGCCACACGATGATGAATTCCTTACTTATTTCAATTTCTGATGCCTGTCTGCAAGGTTTCAGGTTTGTTTTCTGTTTCTCCCTTAACATGGCTTCATGAAATGAAATATGAGACAGTGCAAGGTGAGTATATCTATGGCAGATATGTATTTATTTAGTCAAAAAAGAAGCATGCATGGTCTTGCCTACAAAGCATTCAAGTAACATGTCATTCAGCTTTCATTTTCAACCATTATCTCATTTTTTGTTCTTTTTTTTATTTTTAATATCATAATTCCATCTTCAGTTGAACAGTCATCTTTGTTGAATATTAATCAAAATCTGTAACCTCATTAATATTAAAATAGTAATCTTCCACATATTAATTCTACAATATTAAAGTAATAATATTCAACACTAATAATAATATTTGTGTATGTCTTTTAACATATCTTCTTTATTTTGTTTCCCTGTTTCTAACTTCCATTTTTGTTATTTAACCATTATCAATTATCTCTTTATTATTTCTTAATATACAGAGTAATAGCAATAGCAATAGCTATTGCTATTAGACTTATATACATACCCCTTTATAGTGCTTTACAGCCCTCTCTAAGGGGTTTACAGAGTCAGCATATTGCCCCCAACAATTTGGATCCTCATTTTACCCACCTTGGAAGGACAGAAGGCTGAGTCAACCTTGAGCCTGGTGGGATTTGAACTGCCAAATTGTAGGCAGCTGGCTGCAGTAGAGTGCAGTACTGCACTCTAACCACTGCGCCACAGAGGCTCCTATATGAAGGAGTCATAGTAACTTCAGAGTAATTTTTTTGTGCATTTGTATTACTTTTTCTTTATTACGTCATAAAGAGATCTGTACAACTTTTGGAAAGGAAAGAGGATTGGAATATCATGACTTTATCCTTTCCTGAGTATCAGTGCATATTGATGTGCTTTTTTTCTTCTAAATAATACTATAGGAACAATTTTTTCTACATAGTGATGTTAACTGTAACATTGACATATTTCTTTAAATATTATTCATCAAAACCTTATAGCTTTATACAAAAAATAACTGTCATTGTGATATAAACGTACATGAACGCAAAGACTATTTATATTGTATTATTTGTGCTAGGATGTCATTTATATGTCATCAAAAATTGTGATTGTATTAATTTGCATACAGAATGAAAAATGTTTCAATACACAATATAGCTTTTAAGCCACATAAAAAATATGTGGTGGGATTCAAATAATTTAACAACCGGTTCTCTGACCTAATGACTGTATGACAGTATGTTCCAGTCATGGGTTACATCCCACCAAGTTTCTGTTATTCCAACTATATCATATCATGTATTCATGTATTAATAATTCAAGTTCACCTTGTTTGTTTCCCAGACTTTGTGCATTTGTATATAGGCACTTGAGATCTTTATGTCTGACTTTGGGTATGCTTCCTATGTCTCCTATTATTTGGTATTTGAGTTTGTCCTCCTTCCCATCCCTCCTTACTCATTATTTGAGTTGTTTTCTAGGGGTTTTTGCTTGGAATTAGGTTCTGGAGATCGTAAAGATTGGTCGCCCTCCCTACTCAATTTTAGTTTAAAGCCCTCCTGATAAGTTGAGCCAGTTGTTTTCCAAAAACATTCTTCCCAGGCTTTGTGAGGTGCAGTCCATCCCTTGTCAAAAGCCCATCATGGAGATATTAAGGACCATGGTCCAGGAATCCAAAGGTGTTTTTGGTGACACCATCCCTTTAGCCAGTGGTTCACTTCTAGAATCCTTTGTTCTCTTACCGGATGTTGTCCTTTCGTTGACTGTGCAGATGAAGAAAACTACCTGTGCACCTAGTTCTTGACTTTCTTGTTTTCAAGTCCTTTTTTGTGTCATTCGTCCCTACATGTAACAGTAGAAATCTGTGGGACTAATTATTTTGGTTAGGTTCTCAGCCACATCCTTGATTTTTGCTCCAGGAAGACAACATACCTCCCTAGATTGTATGTCCGGTCTAGAGATGACTGGTTCTGTTTTTTTGAGAATAGAATCTCCTATCCCCAACACACACCTTCCTTTTAAAGGGGTGCAATCTGGGATGCTTTTATGTTTATCCCAGGCGAGTGTGTTGATGTGACTTTTTTTTTTTAGGGATATTGGATGATGTCTCTTTTCTAAGTGTTTGCATGTTTTCTTGTAGGGGGAGGTTGTGGATCTGAGTATTTTCAACAAGGGGAGCAACTGGTTGCTCAGTTTTAATGGGGCTGCTTCTGCTTGGTTTAGATTGGGCAAAGGAGGTTTGTTAGATATGTTTAGATATGCTTCTTTGTTTGATTATTGTGTTACCTTCTATATGTGACATACATTTATTTGTCTTCCTCCAAGGGTTTATCAGCAGAGTCAAATCTTCTGGGAGTTATTTGTTCATTATTTGGTTCAATTTGGACATAGCTTTCTTGCGTAGGGGCTAAAGCTGCTTCTAAATCCCTTACTTTTTCCTCCAGTAGTTCACATTACATTTAGATTTTATATTAAATTATATTTAATACATGTATAATTTGGGTGTTCTTTGGGCATAAGACCAGGGGTGGGATGCTACCCGTTCTGCCTGGCTCTGTAGAACCAGTAGCTCTGAACAGCAGCAGACACAGAACCGGTTCTGCGCAGCACTTATCAGCTGCCCAGGAGGCAGAGCTTTTATTGTATTACACGTGTGCACAGCACGCAAAATGTAAGTACCAAACCGGTAGTAACACCAGTTGAATCCCACCCCTGCATAAGACATACATGGAACGTATATTGCATTCCATAATAGTATCAGTCACCTGTTCCATGAGTTTGTTTCTTTTTGCTGGTTCTTTTAAGGGTAGAAAGTTCTGAATCTTTTTTTTAATTTTTTCTGCCTTCTAATGCTTGTTTTTATACCTTGTTATTTATTTTACTTGCTTACTATTATGTTAGTTTTATTTATCCCTTTCTTCCCTATATTTTTAAAAAGTTTTTGAGTTCCAGTTCCCCCTTATCTGATTATTTAAGACTTGCATAATTTATTTGATTGACCTTAATTATCCTATTCTTCCTTGATTTCTAATTTTCCACTCTTGTCCTTATTATTTGCCTGTTTATTTATCTTTTATTTTCTGTCTTGTATTTATTTTTATTCTCTACCAGGATCTTTCTTCCCTGCCTATTGGACTTCAGGCTTAATTTGTTGCCTTCACTTCCCTTGTTTGCTGCTCCGGCCTCTTGTTATTTCTCTGCCAGCTCCCTTCTGTCCTTCAGTGCTCCAGTCTTTTCAGCCTCACCTGGACAGCTCTCTCGACCTGCCATGCAGCTTTCCAGTCAGCTCAGCTCTGCTGTCAGTCTGCTTCACTAGCCCTCCACTCAGCTCCACCGTTGCTTTTCCAGTTGCTCTCTGCAGTGCTCTCAGGCTCTGCTCATGCAGTGCCCTGTGCTGCTGCTTGCTCCCTCTCTCCTCCCTGCTTCTTTTTGCTTTGGAGCCATCTCTTTTTCCCCAAAGATGCGAGGAAACGCAAGACAGGAGGCTCCTGGATACCAGGCCTGGGCCAAAGCTAGTCGAGAAACCCAAGCCATGCGTTGCTGAAGTGCACGTGTTTCCTTTGAAGCAGCTGCTGCCCTCCAGGTGAGAGATCTGTGGCTCAGTCTGTCTGTTGCTCAGACTCTCTGGTCTCAGCTTATTGGGACCTTAAGAATGCTGCAAAGAGTGCAATCCCTTAAACCCCAGAAGATCTAGACTCACAGCATCCTACTGAGCCTCCGGAGTAGACACCTCAAGCACACACAACTGCTCACCTCATGCAGCACCTGGTACTTTGAGCTTTCTTTGTAGTCTCATATTCCATATATTTAACATCTGCCGTAAAGAAGACCTGCATGCTTATACTGATATTTAAACCATGCAAAATGGAAAGTAGATTTTGAAAACAGGTGCTATCAAAAGAGGTGGGAGGTAAAGTATCCATTTTTGACATTGAAGATAAGGCTGTATGCCTTGTTTGCAGAGCTAATGTGGCTGTATTCCAACCCAGTGTCCACACTCACGTGAATCACCATGTTCCACCAAAAAAAAAAACACCCTATTTGGAAGAGATATATGAAAGGAGATATATGAAATGAGTGATTATATACCTAAGATCAATATCCATCCTTAAGGTTGATAAGATTTAAAATAAAAAAGATCAGTCTCCTATGACTATACTAAAGGCAAGTAATCACAACAAAATTACAATGATAAGGAAGTAGATTTCATTTGGCCAATTTATCTGCAGACCTACAAGGTCCTTTCCAACTCTGTTAATCTGTATCTAATCTGTTGAGACATCATATGACCATCACCTGTAAATTTACTGCTGGCTTCTCCAATGACTCTGCTTCTTAGAAGCCAGCTGTGAAGTTTGTAAATGGTAATTGTGTGACCATGGGATGCTGTGACAGTTGCAAATGCCCTCTAATTACAAAGCACAGGAATCCTTAACACGTGACTTCAGGGATACTGTGACAGTTTAAAGGAAAGGATTGGTTGTTTCTTTTTCAGTCCTGTAAAAACTTTGACCGGTTGCTAAACAGGGCAGTCATTAAATGAACACTACTTGTACTAGCTTTAACAGCTGTTAAAAAGCTGTTTTACCAGCTTTTTTGAAAAAAGTATGCTTTTGTAAGCAAGAAGCAAAAGCAACTTTGTTTCTAGTCCAGAAAGTCAATGTGATGTGAAATATATAGTACAAATTTTAAATATTACAAAGTTAACTTTATAGATGTAATTATTATCCAAAATCTATTAAGAAGCCACTGCAGCCCCAATCTGTAGTAAAACATTACACATAAACGGCGAAGCGCACGTTCACCGAACCAGTTGTTATACCAGTTGAATCACACCCCTGATTATGTTATGCCTCCTTCAAAGATACAGAAACTGTGTAAATTAATCACCATATTACCTTTTAAAAACCTTTAAGATAGATCAACAGGTCATCTGGATTAACCATACTGCTGTTATTTCAAAATCTTTCAAGCAATAATCTACAATCAAAACTGAAACTTTTCTTCACATTCAGAAGCCACAACCACAAGGAGAATCATTATCACAATTAGAATGGATTTTAACCATAATAATATTAAGCCTGATGAAACTGAAAGTCTAATCTAATGATATATGCCTCTAGTTTTTCCCATTCCATTTTAAGGCAAAGGGGAATAATTGATCACTTAAAAACAAAATAATATTTTAAATGCAATATGCAACATGGGAACAAATTAATATTGAGACCTAGAAATGGATAAACTCTACTTTTGCTTGTTTTTTCTTTTAGACAATAATAGCTTTCCATGAGTATTTCATCAATACCCATGAAAAGTTACTTCAAAAGTGTATTTGTGGACCACATCAAATATTATTAAATATTTAATAACTGCTTTGTCCCTACACTTACCGTTCTAACTTGCTGCCCTGCAAAAGCCTTACATATTGATTGATTTTGGTGACATTACACTTTCATTTTCTACAGTCATTTGGCCTACATTACTCTCTAGTTAAACAGAATGGTACTTCCTTATTTAAGTACGGGCCAGGGGTATCAACTGTATCCAAACGTACACTATATTCTAATTAATAGGCTTCTGAATACCACTTTTTGTAATGGCATGTATTAATGACCTTGGGAGGTATGCTGAAGAGACAGCTTAGCCCACAAAAGAAATCTAGGTGTAGCAAACATCTCAGAAGGAACTCTCTTTAATTTCTTGAATTGTAAAGGCAAAGAGAGAGGTACTTTCAGATTTGCAGGGTTCTGCTAATGTACAGTACAGTAGAATTAGTAGAAAAGAGCAATTAGTAGAATTAGAGCAAAGTGATGGTGGTCAAATGCTGCATTGCTCCAGGATGTACATGCAGTTTTATCTTGTTATCTTAGACTGGAAGAATTTGATTGGCCTTTAGATATATTCAGTATTTCCCTTGTATATAAAGAGATATTACAGAAGAAATAAATATATGCTCTGCTGAAAATTTATGAAAGTATTTAGGGAGTTTGTTAGATTACAAGCAGCTAGGCAAGAAAGTTGAGTTAAGTGCACAGGTATTTTTTCATCTGTACTCCCAACAAAAAGTCAACATCCACAGTAAGAGAACAAAGGTTTTTGCAAGTGAACCACTTGCCAAGAGAACTTTGGATTTCTGGATCATGGTCTACCCTACCTCTATGATGGGCTTTTGCGAAGGGATGGGCTGCATCTCACAAAAACTGGGAAGAATCATTTCAGAAAACGACTAGTTCAACTTATTCAGGAGGGCTTTAAACTAAAATTGAGGGAGGAGGGTGATCAATCTTTACGATCTCTAGGACCTAATTCCAAGCAAATAACCCTAAAAAACAAATCAAATAATGAGGTAAGGAGCAATGAGGAAAGATAAACTCAAATACCAAATAGGAGATATAGGAAGGACACCTAGAGTCAGACTTAAAAATCTCAAATGCGTATATACAAATGCTCAAAGTTTGAGGAACAAACAGAGTGAACTTGAATTATTAATACATGAGGGTAGATATGAAATAGTTGCAATTATTGAAACCTGGTGGGATCAAACTCATGACTGGAACATACTAATAGAAGGATACAAACTGTTAAAAAACAGACTCCATAAAAAAGGAGGTGGAAATGCATTATATGTGAAAGACCACTATATTTTTACAGAAATGCACAAAACTAAAGACGAAAACTTTCCAGAATGCATATGGCTCAATACAAAAGGGGGGGGGGGGAATGATATTGCCATACAGGCCACCCAACCAAAAAATAGATGTACTTTTTGCGAACAAATATATGTAGGAAATACATTATAATAGTAACGGGGGACTTCAATTACCCTAACATCAGCTGGAAGACTAATTCTGCATCAAATGAGAGATCGAAAAGGTTGCTTCCTTATGCAGGGAGGCACCCATTTCATCACTGCCCACACTTTTTCCAGGTCAATTTCATGCGATAGCCCAGATGGTCTATCTTCCCTTTGTGAAACTCACACTTGGAGAGCTTGGCATAGAGCTTTGTGGCATGGAGCTTGTTTAGGACTGCATGGCAAGTTTCGCATGCTCTGCTTTTGATTTAGTGTAAATTAATATCTTGTCAAGGTACACCAAAATTCCTTTGTAAAAGTGTTCATGGAGCACCTCATTTATCAGCTGCATGAACATGGCAGGGGCATCTTGCAGTCCAAAAGGGAGCACGTTAAATTGAAAACATCCCAAGGGGCAATTGAAAGTGGTTTTCCATTCATCCCCTTCTTTAATTCTGACCTGGTAATAAGGCCTCCCTCAGGTCCAACTTAGAAAAAAATATTTCGCTGAGACAGGTGGGCCAGCATATCTTTCATTCATATTCAGAGGAAGGGGTCAAGCTACTTTCCAAGGCATCTGAAGGTTAGACAAGGAATAATGGATGGAAACTGATCAAGGAGATATTCAACCGAGAAATAAGAAGAAATTTTCTGACAGTGAGAACTATCAACCAATGGAACAGCTTGCCTCCAGAAGTTGTGGAAGCGTCATCGCTGGAGGCTTTCAAGAAGAGATTGGATTGCCATTTGCCAGAAATGGTGTCGGGTCTCTTGCTTGGGGGAGGGTTGGATTAGATGACCTACAACTCTGTCCCTTCCAACTCTGTTAATCTGTTATCGTGGGGGGTGTTATACATTTTCCATGCAAACTGTGTTCAGACCTTTATAATCCTCACATAAGCAAAGAGATTAAACTTTCTTCTCCTAGAATAACACTGGGCTAGCTACCTTGGGTCTGCCCTTTGGATGAAGCCCTGGACTAGGTTCTTGTCTATAAAAGCATGTAGCTCTTCCAACTCCCTGGGAGTCATGGAGTATAGTTTCAGCTTTCGCAACTTAACCCCAGGGATAATCTCATTGCATATTCTGTCAGCTGTTGTGGAGGAAGTTAATCTGAGCCATTTCACTGAATACTTCAGCTAGGTCTTGGTACTCTCAAGGAATGCCCTCCAGAGGCTCACCTTTCAAAGCTGTGGCTGCTTCCTTATTTGGATCACCTCCCTGCTTGTGGCTGCCATTGCTGGAGACCAGTGGTTCCCCTCTTGGGAATCCCAACATCCCCTCTTTCCAGTTCACTTGTGGGTTCCAACGTAAGCCCTAAGACAAGAAGCCTTTCCATCCAGCCACAAAAAAAGATTAAAGTCTCAGTTGTCTCCCCATGGCTAACTTCAGAGGCTCAGTGGCAAATTAAAGTAAAGGAAAAACCAGAAACAGGAAAAGGTTATAAAATGTCACCCAGGCCCCTTCCTGTCAGAATGGCAGTGTCCCGATAGAGATCAATGGGGCCTGGCATGCCTGAAAGTACCTAGTAGAGAATCAATAATTTCGTAAAAATATATGCTACTCATTCTTCCTCAAATCAATCTTTGGCTCTCAACGCTAAAATTTGGGATACTATGTTAATTCTGCATATAGTCACTATCATTTGTACCATTTCTGGAAGGTTCTCCAGAACTGCTGGTACATTTTGGCATGATTTCAGTTGTGAGATGGGATGGACTGTTCTTCAGAAGCAGTTCCAATGACATTTTATTTGAAAAGCTAACATGGATCTCAGTGTTAGAAAGGTCTTTGGAAGAGGCTGTGTTCTAAAGATGTCATGGTCAATCCTATCAGATCTGAGAACAATTAACCAGTGGAACTGCTTGCCACCAGAAGTTGTGGGTGCTTCATTACTGGAGGTTTTAAAGAAGAGATTGGACCATCAGTTGTCTGAAATGGTAGAGGGTCTCCTACTTGAGCAGAGGGTTGGACTAGAAGACCTGCAAGGTACTTTCCGACTCTGTTATTCTGCTTGTCAGAAGGTTGCCAAAGGGGATCAGTTGCCCCAGATTCTGCAACCATCATAAATATGGGCCAGTTTCCAACCACCCAAATTTTGATCAGGTGACCCTGGGGATGCTGCAATGGTTGTATGTGTGAAAGAACTAATCCCAGAAGCCAATATGGAAGAATAATGGAATGTATTTAATATCAGTAAATAACATAATACAAGAATTGGATGGGATTTTGGAAAGAAAATAATCCAATCCCCTAACCACTGCAGAAACCTCCAACTTCATCATTTCCAATAGACACAATCTAACTTCTGTTCAAGAAGGAATAATGAATGAGAACTACCACTTCCAGGAACAATTTGTTCCATTACTAAACAACTCTTAACATTATGAATATTCTTCTCTTCTATAACCCAGGAAAAGAAGATTTAGAAGCAGAAATAAAGAATTAAATGTAATGGATTCAAATATATTTTATTCAAATTACTTGTCTGTAAAATTAGGAACAAAATTATTTCAAGTGGATATTAATTAAATACCCACACCCAAAATCTAGATTAAGCAACCCAGTAATTTCAACCTGCATCCTTTTGCTTTGTATGATGTTTCCTACTTAGATATATAAGAAATTCCTGAAATGTCTAAAAACAATGTTAAAGTTTCTGTCCTGATAGAAACTGTTTCCATAGAAACATCAAGAATACTAGTTAACAGAAGCTTTGGCACCTTACTCCTCCCTAGACAAGCTATTTCACAAACGAATGATTTTTGCAGCTCACCCTATAGAACATTCCATGGAACAGTGAAAAAGAATATAGGATCCTTCGCCCAGTTCCCTTAGGCCCCCCTTTTTTGTTAGTAATATTTCTGTGATTCTACTCGGATATATGGTACAAAGGGTTGCACTTTAATTGAACTGTCAGCATCTCCAACAATCCTATAAAACTTTGATTATGCACGGCAGGGTTAGTGATATACTTGTTATTGTGGATGCCCTATTTGCTAAACCTGAACACCCCTACCCCCGACAGGTCAAACAACCCACACAACCTTTCTGTCATTAGCTGCGACTATTCCTACCTCACTGCTGTGAAAATCACAGAAGCAAAGACTTCAAAGCCCAACTAGGACTGAATTCGACCAGAAGCTAATCACCCACAAATCCAGCTCAAATGGCAATAATTGGCTAAACTGCTCACCTCTCCAGAGCTCAGCAGTAATTTGGGATAATAAAGAAAAGAATTATTCAGTTAACTGCCCTGAAATGTATGTGTTCTGACCGACACACTTCACATTTTAATAATGATGGACACAAAATCCAATTTAATGTAACATCTACTGAATAACAAACCTAACACTGAAAGAAAATAAAGTATTTTAATGGCCTATATTATTTCACAAAAAGATTTCATACTTCACATTATAGACCAAAAAGGGATTTGAAAGCAATCCTTACGTTGTGAATTGTTTTTGATTTCTGCAGTAAGTGAAAATTCCAAGATTAAAAATAATATATACTGCATCTATACCTCAAAGTGAATGTCATTGTGCATGTGTCTCTTTTGGGTTTTTCAAAACACTTTGTTTACCATTTCCACTCCTTCTAGAAGCTTAATTTGCATGGCACAGGTCCCTGCTCCAATCCTGGGCATCTTGAGTAAAAGACCATTTTTGCCTAAAACTTTTGAAAACTTATGCTAGTCTATATCATTATAACTAGATTGGTCTCCCTTATTATAAAATAGGTGTTAAACCTGCAATTATTTTCATCAGTGACACCCTTCCTATGATGAAGCAACATAGCATCCTCTATGTTGCATCCTCTAGATTAAACCATAACTCTCAACTACGCTAGTGTTCTTTTATGTTTTAATTTATTTTAAATAACCATCAATATATCATCTTTACAGCAATTTTCCTCAAAATAACTGAAATATATAACTGTTATAACTGTCATTACAGTATCACAAAGTCAAATATATGACTAACATTGGTCACAGTTCAGGCAATTGTGGCATCCAGTCACACAAGAAATGCTTGAAATAAGCATGGCAAATTCACGTAAGAATGAGGAAATTTTCTAAAGGAGCATAGAACCTAGATAACAAAGGAAAAATGTGTTAAATGCATCTGGCCATCAAAGGATCCTTGGCTATAACAAACAGATCTTCTGATTATTGCTAGAGTATGATAACTTATTTTACCATATTGATTGTAAGACATTATTCGGATTCAAACTTTACAGATATTGAAGAAGTTGGCTTATAATATGCATTGTTAAACACTTTGTCCCAAGAAAAAGGCAAACTATAATATAGAATAAAGTTATCACTTCATACTATGTAGCCCCAAAATAATCTGTCCTGGTTCCTTATAAATTTATTTTGCACTTTTATTCCATGGCAGAAATAAAATACAGAAATCCTAAGAATATACAGTATATTGACAGTAATATAAAACTGATATTATGATATTGCATATGATTCCACAAAATTGAAATCTATTCAAAATAGACAAAATATACAGGTATGCACCAGCTCAGCCCTCTTCCTTATATGCCATTTTTCTATGCAAAAGATTTTATTTGGAACAATATTCAGTCATATCTGTTTCTAAAGTACATCATTATATAATTATTATTTCAGCTTCAAAACCTAGATATGTTTTCTGAAACTAAACTGAAACTTAAAGTCTGGTAAAGGTACAAAGCTTTTTGACTGATTCCCATGTTGGAAAAAAAAAACAGACATTTTTTGTGATTAGTGAAACATGTAAGCAACTCTACTGCAATTTATTTTAAATATTTTTTCTTGCCTATTCAACTTCTATTTTTTCAGTACTTAAAACAGAAATATGATAATTGGTTTTACTGGTTTATATTCAATCTTGTTCAGTATTAAAGAATGACCAGAAGGCAAGCTAACTAGCACACAAAAATGCAGTATGGAAGCTAGCAAGATAATTCACCAACTACATGTTTTGTGTTCTGAATGCTGAAATAGTTTGTGGCCTTTGGGTCACTATGATCCAGTGCTACAGTTGCTACATGATCAGCATTAAGTTGGTGTGATTGGCTTTTCTGCCTCCTACCTAATTTCTATTTTAAACTCATCCTTGATATTAGTCATTGATGAAGTACTGAATTTGCATACATTTCAATGCATTAACATGCAAATGAATAATGACATTTTCTTCCTCTGTGAAAGTTGGCAACTATGAACTGCTACTATAATTCCTGGAGGATTATATTCTACTGTAAGAGATATGAGTAATCAGGAGAATGTATTCATTTCCCTTGAGTGTAGTCCTTGCAAGTGTCAATTTCATCAATGAATCTTTCCTGCTATTGTTTTAGTGTACTTCAGGGAAGCAAACTCCAGGGTTTTTTCCCATTTAAATCATACAAAAAATTATTATTCACATCTCAAAACTTCATAATAAGAGTGTCTATTTGGATTTGGATTTGTTTTTAAAACTATTTATTTGTTTATGACATATGAGTAACCAAAGCAAAATATAATTTTTATATGGTATTCCAAGATTCTTTTTCAAATTAGACTAGATAATGTATATTATTTGCAAATAATTAAATATTTGTCAACATAAATTTAACTGAAGTTGGAAAGTTAAAAAAAAAGGAATACTTATATCATTGTTTCAATATTCATGATTTCAGACTGCTTATAATGAACTGATTTTCTTCCACATCAAGGAATCTTTTTTGATGATAAAACAAATTTGGATGAAAATTGCAAAGATTAATTAAACTCTTCAGTGACATGCCAGTCAGAATTTATTTGGCTATTTCCTGCTTCTTCAATAGATCCACACATTCTCACTTTTAAGGAGCATTCCTAATATAGTATTAATGATTTTTTTTCAGAGCTATAATTGCATAGATTTAGGATAGCAAGCAAATACCACAATTAAGAAAATTATCTCAGGAGGCTTGTCAATTCCCCATGTCAACTGAGTCCTTATTAGTACCTGGGAGCTTCATAAACTTCTTGTTACAGAAAAATAAGTCACAGACAACATTAGCAGATGAAGTAAGGACTTTAAAAAACCCTCATCCAAGTGTACAGAGGACTGTCTAGTCAAAAATACAGTGAAAGAAAACTATACCATTTCAAGAAAGAAAAAAAACTGAAATTTTGAGATTTTATCAATATACCAAATAAGAATATCCAAAGACATCCAAATTTGCCAAATAATAAGCAAATTCAATTTTACTACTTATTATAAAAATAATAGTTAAGATTAGGATCCTGGAAGGAATATAAATGTATCAAATGGCACCGGCACCAGCTCCAGCACCACAGCCAGCAACTGCTCAAATGGCCCAGCCATCACCACCAGCCAGGGCTGCTCCACCAAGGAGGTAGGAGCGCAGACCCCCAGATTTGGTGGTAAAATTCAGCGGAGACCCAAAACAGTTGGCGTTCTTCTTAACCCAGTTCTAGACCTACATGCAGAGGTATGGAGTTGATCTGTCACAGTGCCCATGGTGGAACATGGGAACCTAGTTAGAGTGGTGCTGAAGAAACTCCGTGCCACCCAGCTGTATGCTAAACTTTCTAAGTGTAAATTCCACAAACACAAAATTGACTATCTGGGGTGCTGTATATCCCCCAAAGGGATAGAGGTGGATCCTGAAAAGGTGTGAGCCATGCTGGAGTAGGTCCCTCCCTGCATAAGAAAACAACTGCCAAGTTTTCTGGGATTTGCAAATTTCTACCGCCAGTTTATTCTATTGTTTGCCCCAATAGCATGCCCATACTGAATACCAATCAGGAGGGGAAACCTAAACCTAGTCAACCTTTAAAATGAAGACTGGAATGCCAAGCGGTGTTCGAAAAGCTCAAACGCCTATTTGCAGTCAAACCCATGCTGAAACACCCAGACCCTAATGTCTCCATTACTATCCAAGTTCAAAAACCGCAGGACACTTCTGTTTTTGTCCAAACTCTACCCCTCATAAGACATTGCTTCTGGTGGCCATCACTAAAAAAAGGATATTGAAACCTACGTAGCTAGCTGCCCTATTTGTGTCTCATCCAAAAGGTATCTGGGGAAAACCCCAGGACTCCTCCAACCACTGGCAAAACCCCAAGGAAGGAAATATCTATGGATTTTATAGTGGAACTCCCTGAAAGCTCAGGGAACCCCATAATGTGGGTTTTTTCTAAGCAGTATACTTTATGCCATGCTCTAAAATCCCTTTTGTGCACCTCGGCATATAATCATGCTGGCCACATGACCACAGAAATGTATTCGGGCAATGCTACCTCCTTCGGCTAAGAAATGGAGATGAGCACCACCCCCTAGATTCGGACATGACTGGACAAGGGAAAGCTTTACATTTAGTGTAGATTTAGCTTGGCAAGATTATGTCTATTGTGTGTAAGCAAATAAAGATCTGAATTTGGCTGGATTGTTTCATCTTCAGCTGGGCCCACAATTAGCCATATACTAACTTATGTTTGCCTCTATTTAATGAATGTACTTTACATAGTTTTATGTAATGAAACTACTAATAGTTTTATTTAATGAATGAACTTTACATAGTTTTTTTTAAAGAACACACACACAAATGTTTTTAACCTTGCAAATTTTATATTTTTAGCTTTTAAAATTAGTTTGCATCCCATCCTTCTTCTGCTGAGCATAATAAAGATTTGATATCATTCATACTTATCCAGAAACAGGGGAGAGTCATATCTTTTTTATTACTTTATTTTCTATCTCTCGTTACTTCTATTTTTTTCTTCTTACATATTTTTTTAGTTTGTATTAGTATTTTATTTTTGTATTCATAAACTAATGATTATAAAAACAATCTTTCATGCTTTAGAAACCTTCTGAATGGACAACCCTACATACAACTGGCCTTGACATGTCCAGAAGCTGTAGCTGGTTTAAAATGCAATATTGCCCAAAGTTATGTGTGTCTCTAGATATGTTACACCTCTGCTCTTCAAACTGCATTTGTTTATGTTATATTTCCAGCTTCAATTCAAGGTAGTAGTAAATTAGCTATATGGTTTTTCAGACATGGGACTGGATTATTTGAGTCATCATCATCATCATCATCATCATCATCAATCAATCAATTGTATCTATCCCTCTCATTACATCCAGCAGAAGTGGCATTAGTGTATGCAGAGTCCAGGAAGAGAACTTTTTCTATCTTGGCACCTGTTCTTTGCAGAATCATCTTTCAAAGAGATCATATTAACTCCATTCCCTTATATTATTCGACATGGAGATAGAAAAATATGGCCCTATGAGATAGTTATGTTGATGATGGATTTTGGATGTTTGTTTTTTTAGCTTTTGGATGTTTTTTTTTTTTAGCCATCCATTATCTGTTACTTGTTATGCTGTGACATGGTTGTAATTTTTACTTGATGATGAAATTGGCAACATACAAACTGAAAGAAATAAACAATATTATGTTAAATGTCACCATTATTTCCTGTGATTTTGATTTATATTTCTAAAGATATGGTTTAAAATTATATTTATGTTTTTTTAATCTGCAGCCAGACATTTGCAATCTATTAGAATGTATTTTTTTCATAAATATGAATGCCAAACCAGTTATCCCCCAATTTACTGTCATACCTTGATTAGTTTCTTCCTTTCTCACTTTATACCGTTAATGATCTTGAATCTATTATTTTGAATTTTATTTTATTTTACACGATACTAGCAACCTTACCTAATTTTGTGTAATTTGCCTATTTGATAAGCATACCTTCTAACTTGTTAAGTCATTAGCAAAAACACTGAAGAATACTGGCCAATGATTGAATTTTTAGTACTTCACTGTTCAGATTTGATGAAGAACCATTGATAAGAAGTCTCTAAGTACTATTTTAAAGGCAGTTATAATGTCAACTAATTGGCAAGACATTTAAGATACAGTTAGCTTGCTAATTATACTGTCCTTTGATTTTTCTTCAGATGATTTGCTGAAATTCAGATACATTATGTCAGTAGCTTCCCCACAGTTTACTATGATCAAATAATAAGGTAAGGTTAGAATGGAAAAAGTTGCTCTTGATGCACCTATATATACATGTGGTAATTTTGCACTATTTTGTAATTTTACTCAACCAATTTCCTGGGTGCTAGGTGAGACTCATTAGTCTATAGTTTCCTGAATGTTCCTCCTTTCTAGAGATGAAGACTTGATTGATTGATTGATTGACTGACTGATCCTGTCTTTATTTTTTCTCAACCCTCCAACCATATGGTTCTTGAACAAATCTTGAATTTCCTCAAAAATAATTAAGAGTTTTGCCAGACCATTAGAAAAATTATTGAATACCTTAGGAAACAATTTATGTGGAGATTTAAATTCATTCAACATTAATAGTTGTTCCTGAATTTTGTTTCTCTCAGTCACAAATTGCAATCTTCCACTGGCCTTTACAGCTTTGCAGAAAAAGATAGAACCAAAATAATGGTTAGGTATGTTTACCTTGTCTGTTACTTTTTACAATTTTGTCATCTTAAAGAGAATTTATGCTGATTCTTTTGTGTGCCTCTTTTCAAAATGCCTCTGAAGAAGTTCTTTTTAGGGTTAGCATTCTTCCTGAATCCTCCCACATTTTGTGGAATATTTGTACTCTTCTTGTGTTCAGATGTCAACTGAGATTTCTGTTCAGATATCTTAACTACCTCTGCTCTTCTTTTTTTCCTTTTTGAAGTTTTTTTGCAAATTATATTATTTTTAGAAATTCTCAAACACTTTAAGCTGCTTTTCCATCATCTTATTCTGCTATATCATTTTATTTACTTTTCTGAGCATATTTATGTGCACATGTATAAAATATAAGTTGAATTATATTCAGCTCAAATTTTTCTTCAAAGCAATAATGATCACTTTCTCCAACATTCCTGATACTTTCGCTTTCTATATTAGGTCTTCTGCTTGTTATATCAAATCCAGGATACCTGATCCCTTGTAGTTGTCAGAAAGATAAACAAGACGTTTTCTGGAAGGATCATACTTGGCATAGTTTGTCTCCTAATTTATACTTGGGTAACTAAGGACTCATCTAATATTTCATGCTATTTAAAAATCTACAATTTGCTTTTAGAAAGCAATATCTAAAAGAAAGCAATATCCATATCTTCGCCTAATCTCTTATGGAGAATTGCTTCTGTCAATTTCTGCTGTTAATACCTCCTTTCTTTAAAGTTAGCTCTGCCTGTTCACTACCTTAGCTTGTGATGGTTAAGCTTACCATTTGCAAGGAAATGCTTTTCTTATACTGAGAGCTCAGCGGGGGAGGGGTGGATGATTCTCTGCTTGGTGTGTGAGAGCAACTGAGCAGGGTGCTGCTGTATGTGAACTGAGTACATATATAATGAGTGTGCTGGGGGACAAAGGGGTGCTGGATGTGACCCCCCTCTGCTGCAGTGAGGAAGGGGATGAGGGCACTGACAGCAAGTGCTATAGGGCCTATCGGGCTCATCCTACCTTTGACTATTCGCTAATGGATGAGGTTCCCTTTTAAATCAATAAGAAAGTGTTGAAGATGGGAGATGGAATGGCTGGTGGGGAAAGGAGGGTAGGTCACTGTATTTCAGTGGCGTTAAGTAATGGGAGATATAAGAGGCAAGGAGGAAACCACTCATGGAGAACACAACCTCCATGTTTAGAATACCGATCTTGCATTTCGCCCCCTTGCATTCACCTTACTTACCTGGTCAGCAGATCTGTGAGGGCCTGGATTTTAGGCTGCTGCTTTTAAACTCAAATCAGCCTGTTATAAGGTTTACATTATTGCTGAATTGATTCTTTCAGAGAAGGCTGACCTGGCTTACATCACTGAGATCTGGCCAGGCCCAGGCGGAGGTGTTGCTTTCTCAGAAATGTGCCCAGCAGTTATCGAGTATGGCACCAGTCTAGACTTCAGGGCTAGGGAAAGATGTGGTGTTTCATCAAGGAATCTATGGTAGCCTCCAAGGTCATGGCTCCACAAATTCCCAGCTGTGAGACACTTTTTCTTAGTTTGGCTCAAGGGATTGGTTGGCATTGCTGCTGCTGTAACAGCCTCTCTGCTGTGTGGCAGCTTTCCTATCCAGGCAATGGAATTTCTCAGGCTTATAGTTCTCGAGGGAGGGGGTTGGAGGTAGCTTGGGATTTAATGGAAACCATATCTTCTATGGGCCTGTCCCAGGTCATCCAGGTCCCAATTAAGAATAGTGGTCACACACGTGGTCTAATATTCTTGTTGAAGCAGTGCCTATGTGTCCTAGAATTGTCTTTGGTAGCCCTGTCATGGTCAGATCACAGTCTGGTGGCAATAAGTTTCCCTAGAGCTATAGTGCATGCCCCTCCTCACCCTTTCAGGAAGGCAGAATCATTCCGGCAACTAATGGACTCAGATGGGTTTCAGAAGGAACTAGGGGTTATAATTGCAGATCTGCTGTTTAGTCCTGTCGGGCTCTTAGTCACTGCTTGGAACAGGAAGGATTGTAATAGGAAGAATTGACTGCTCTGGATTGACTGCTCTGGATAGGATTGTACCTATGCAACGTCTACTACCTCGTCGTCTTCCATAGTATAACGGATGAATTGAGAGAGATTAAATGGATGAGGAGACATCTAGAGCTCTGCTGGTAGAAGACAAGGAATGAAATTGATCAAACACAGGTCACAGCTGCTATTAAGGCCTACTTTGCCGTGATTCAGGCATCAAAGTTTAAGTACTTCTCCATCCTAATTGCATCTGCAGATAATCAGGCAGCAATCCTCTTTAAAGTGAACTGCCTCCTCCTGGGAAAGGAGGATACAGAGGTCCACCTGAAGGGGCACACTGAGGAATTTGCTGATTTTCTGGAACACAAAATCACTCGGCTTCATTCCCAGTTAAATACCAGCATGGGTACTAGTCAATAGATACACCTCTGGCAGGTTCTTGGCCAGCTATCTGGGAATGGTTTGACCCCGCTGCTCCTGAGGAAATAGATAGGGTCCTAGGGAGTATGAACACAAGAATCTATGTTTTAGAGCAGTGGTGGTAGTCAGCAGGTTCTGACCAGTTCTGGAGAACCGGTAGCGGAAATTTTGAGTAGTTCAGAGAACCAGCAAATACCATCTCTGACCGGATATTTTACAGTATTCTTCCCCTGCCACACCCACCAAGCCACGCCCACAGAACTGGTAGTAAAAAAAATTGAATCCCACCACTGTTTTAGAGCCATGCCCCTCCTGGCTTATGAAAGCTATTTGGGAGGTGCATGCAGGTGAGTTCTGGTGGGGATTAATGCTTCCCTGCAGGAGGGGGTGGTGTCCCAGCATTTTAAGGAGGCTGTGGTCTGCTTTTTCTTTAAAAAGCCTTCACTAGATTCCACCTGTTGGATAATTTTCAATCTTTCTCCAATCTTCCCTTTAGGGGGAAGAGGATTGAAAAGGTGGCTGCATGGCAGTTTCAAAGATTCCTGAATGAAATGGATTATCTAGACCCTTTCCAGTCAGGGTTCAGATCTGATATGGGACAGAAATGGCATTAGTTATACTTTTTGATGAATGGGATAGAGGTAGTGCATCTATCTTTGGTTTATTTGACCTTTCAGCAGCCTTCAATACCATCAATTATAGTATCCTTTTGGAGTGGCTTCAGGGATTGGAAGTGAGGGGCTCTGTGTTGTCCTGGTTCACTTCCTTTCCCTGAGATCACTCAGTCAGTGTTGATATAAAGCAAGAGGTTCAGCCCTCATCTACTGGTATATGGGGTTCCACAGGTCTCAGTACTCTCTCCACTTCTATTTAACACCTATATCTACTGAATCTTGGCAAGACAGAATGGCTCTAGGTATCGTTCCTTTTCTGGACCAACAATTCCTGTTCACAGTCACTCATGCCCTAGTTGCCTCTTGCCTTTGATCATTGCAACATGCTCTACATGGGACTGCCTTTGAAAAGTATCTTGAAGCTCCAATTGGTTCAAAATGGAGCAGCCCACATGGTTTTGTGCAGGCCAAAGTGTGCATAGGTGACATCTCCTGCGGGCATGGCATTGGCTGCCAATTTGCTTCCGGGTCCAACTCAAAGTGCTAGCAGGTTGTCACCTTTAAAGTCCTACATGGCTTGGGGCCATATTATCTGATGGACTATCTTTCCCTGGTTACATTCACCTGACCCACCAGAACAAAGAGGCAGGGAATGTTGCAGCACCACAACAATTACTGATACTTAGGACTGACCCCAGAGACACTGTGTCAGCCTCAAGATGTCTCCCACATCTTATATATTCTGCATCCTAACTATTGCGTCTTCTCTGCTGCTATGCCATACTATTTCTTTCGGCTGTCATTAGCAACGGAGGGAGGGGGGAACTTGGAGGGTTCTATCCTCTTTGCGCAGCTGCAAACTTTTATCAAAATAGGTCAAGGTCAACGGACAGAAGCCTCATCACCACCTGAAGATGGCCACATGATCATATTCAGAACTTTTAATTGGAAGAGTCATTTGGACTTTGGGGGGTGGGAACATTTCCATTCCTTTGTATATGTGATCTGCGCGCCAATTCCTCGGATTTGGAATTAAATCTGTAGCTTCCACTTTATTTTCCAGTAAAAGGATAACTTTGCTCTAAGCCATGGAGTCTGAGTATTTCTTTCTTGGATTTTGAAGGGAGCACAGACTGACATTATTCCGAATCACCCCATCAACCCACCCGGAGAAAATATCAACTTTTCTTCCGAGGGGGTTTCACCTCATGTTGTCTCCAGCCAGCGATGAAGATGACCAGGGAGCTGGGGGGGGCAGCCGATGCTGCTACCAGAGATGCCGGCTGCTGACCTGCTGGCTGACCTTACTCTGGAAGAAACCCCAGCTGATATGCCCAGGTGGTCGTTAGGGGTTGGTTGGAGAGACCCTGAAGACCTCCCCCTCCTGGGATCACTGTAAGTCGAAGGGGTGCGAGGGAAAGGCTGTGGCAAGAGAGGGAGGAGATGGAATGCAGGCTGGATCAAGCTGGGAAATTCCTTATGGACGTTTCTGAGAAGCCTGGCATGGCTCCAAGGTATGAGGGGGAAGGGGGAGCAAGTTCAGCCTGGGGAAGTCGAGCTGCCCCCACACCCCTAGCCCAGCCTACACCAGCACAGCCGCCTGCCGCCGCCCGGGGAGCCCCAACAATAGGTGCGACTCCTGGAAGACTCTACCTGCCCCTGTTAGATGTGAAGTTTGGAGGAAATCCCAAGGATTTGGGTTTTTTCCTGGTACAAGTCGGGAGCTATATGGTAGAGTTTGAAAGGGAGTTCACCTCTGAAGCAGCCAAAGTGAGATGTGTTACCAGAACCCTGGAGGGGATGGCAGCAGACTGGGTGGTAACTTTGTACAATGATAACTCCCCCCAACTGCTGAGCTCAATGTTTTCATGACTGCATTGAGGAGGAGGTTTGAGGACCCTCTGGCAGAGAGAAGGATCTGTCCACTGACCTGATGGAACAATTTAAGGAGGCCTTGAAAACGGATGAGTGGTTCCTGGCAAATGTGAATAACTGCACCATTCGAGAAGGTTTAGCTTGGATAGGTGCGAAATTGTACATACCCCAAACCCTGAGAAGCCAAGTGTTATAGCAAACTCATGACTCCAAGGTAGCTGGTCATTTTGGGTTTGTGAAGACCCTACATCTGGTGAAACGGCAGTTCTGGTGGCCTTCGTTGAAAAAGGACATTGAGACTTATGTAGCGAGCTGTCCAGTCTGTGCTTCAGCAAAAAGACCTCCTGGGTCTGTTGCAAGATGTGGCTAGGCCAATTGCTCCTTGGAGGGAAATTTCCATGGACTTTATAGTAGACCTACCCCAGAGCGCTGGGCACACAGTCATCTGGGTGGTGACCGATTTGTTCTCCAAACAAGCACACTTCATACCTTGCTCCAAGATTCCCTCGGCGAAGTCGTTGGCCAGAATGTTCATTATACATGTCTACAAGTTGCACGGTGTTCCTGAGCGTGTAGTTTCTGACCGAGGGGTCCAATTTACCTCGAACTTCTGGAGGGAATTTTTGAAGTTAACAGGCTCCACCCAGAGCTTAAGCTCCGCCCACCATCCCCAAACTAATGGGGCCTGCGAGATGACTAACGGGGTGCTAGAGCAATATCTCAGGTGTGACATAAACTATCAGCAGGACAACTCGGCGGATCTACTGCCTTTTGCAGAGGTGGCATATAACAACTCTGTCCACAGCAGTACGGGGTTTACTCCCTTCAAAGGGGCAACGGGGCAAGATTTTGTGCCCATACCTGAACTTCCTCATGAAAGACCCAATGTCCAGTCGTTGGACGACTGGATATCTCAACTTCAACTCAATTGACCGGTCGCTCGTAAAGCTGTGGACGAGGCACACCAGTCTCATAAGAAATTTGCTGACAGAAAGAGAGCCCCGCAGAAATCAAGTGGGCGACAAAGTGTTCCTCTCGACTAAATATTTGCAAACTACCCAGAAATCGAAGAAGTTGGGTCCTAAGTATGTGGGCCCTTTCCCTATTGAGCGGATTGTAAATCCTGTGACTATTCAGTTGACTTTACCAAAGACTCTTTGTCGTATTCATCCAGTTTTCCACGTCAGCTTGCTAAAACCCGAACATACCTGTACATTGAGACCGACCCAGTCGGTCCATTGTTGATTTGAGGGTGAACATTTCGAGATTAAAGAGATTTTAGACTCTAGGAAATGGAGGGGTCGTATCCAATATCTTGTAGCTTGGAAACATTTTCCTCCATCCTATGCTGAGTGGGTAAATGAGAAAGACATTAGGGCTCCTGAACTGCTCAAGAACTTTTATGCCAAATACCCTGACAAACCATAGAAGTGTATGCAAATGTTAACATATGTTTATGCTATTTTCTCTTACAGGGACTAATGTCCTTCTTCTAGGGGGTCCGAATGTCAGCCTCAAGATGTCTCCCACATCTTATATATTCTGCAACCTAACTAACCTAACATCTTCTCTGCTGCTATGTCTCCCACATCTTATATATTCTGCAACCTAACCTAACCTAACATCTTCTCTGCTGCTATGCCATACTATTTCTTTCGGCTGTCATTAGCAACGGAGGGAGGGGGGAACTTGGAGGGGAAGAAAGCTGGAGGTGTTTTGCATTCCTTTGCTGTGGGTAGCAAGGGGAGGGGGATATGAATTTCTGTCTTTAATTTTCCATTTCTTGGCTAGCTTCTATCCCCTTTGCACAGCTGCAAACTTTTATCAAAATAGGTCAAGGTCAACAGACAGAAGCCTCATCACCACCTGAAGATGGCCACATGATTGTATTCAGAACTTTTAATTGGAAGAGTCATTTGGACTTTGGGGGGGTGGGAACATTTCCATTCCTTTGTATATGTGATCTGCGCGCCAATTCCTCAGATTCGGAATTAAATCTGTAGCTTCCACTTTATTTTCCAGTAAAAGGATAACTTTGCTCTAACCCATAGAGTCTGAGTATTTCTTTCTTGGATTTTGAAGGGAGCACAGACTGACACACTGCAACATTCTCCTTGCTGATTCCCCCCCCTCCTCCAACTAGCACTGGCCCTGCTAGCTCACCAGTTCCTCCCTATCCCATCACTGATCATTCACTTACTGTCCCCTCAGATGCTGGTGAAGCTGTTGCAAAAGGCTTTTTGCATAGTTGACAGAGGCCTGCAGAGGCGCAAGATCATACCCCTAAAGGCTTCCATCCTCTGCAAAAACTTTTGGCATGGAGGCCCGCAGGGGTATGACATCGCACCCCTAAAAGGCCTCTGTTCTCGATGCCAAAAGATTTTGCAAAGGGAGGGAGGCCTGCAGGGGCACAAGATTGTGCCCCCAAAGTCTGCCAAAATAAATATACTTAAACAAATGCATTGGGCAAAGCAAGGGAGATCCAATTAACAAATCTTAGGTTACAAATGTAATTGACAGGCTCTATTATATTTGTAACTCAAGGATCATCTGCACTGTTTCCACAATATGTAGTCTTTATCTGTAACAACATTCTGTTAGAACATTCACTCTTTCCTGTAAAAGACAGCCAACATATAATTATGTTATTTGTTCCAAAAAAAGAAGCGAGAAAAGAGTGAAAAAGCCAAACACAAAATGCAAAAAGTCTTCATATATATCATGCATTTATCCAACCACACTAAACTATTATATAGTGGAGGTGGGGTAGGGGGTGGGATGATTAAAGAACAATATATACTCAAATAGCTTACATTGCACATTTAATTATTCTTTTACACTTTTAAAAAGCAGCTCTACAGAAGTCATACATCTTGTATTTTTGACATGTACTGAACAAACTGATTTAAGGATGCATATGTGCACTGTTAGCATGTATATAATTATAACTGAGGATATATGCATGTATGTGTGAATACATATACGAACACTAGAGAAATAGAAATCTATGCACCCATCTAAGTTACCCAGAGTGTAGCTAATGGGATCTGATGCTGAATTTAATTTTAATGAAGAAAGTTGCCAGTAGCAACAAAACTGTCAGTAGCAGCCAAGCACCATTAATAAAGGCCCAGACAACATTAGTGGCACAACAACAGTACAAAAGGTTCCTCCCCAGTTCATGCTGTGCTAAATTGGCTGCCCAATTTTTCTTAAGTGTCCATATTATTTAGAAGACAATTTATTAATTTTTCTCATCCATTGTCTGTTGACAGGCTATAATCTTGCATCTAGAACTTTAGACAAAAATTAATTGAAAAGCCTGAGAGTATTTATGAGGGATATTACTTGACAATTATTGTGCCTGTTATTTGATGTACTAAAATGAGAAAACTTTAAAATTGTATGGTCTGTAAGTTTTGCTTTTATTAACACTGAAGTACAAAATATTGCAATAAAAATATATAAATAACTTGTATTTTTAAAATTATCAGCAAACTAGCAGTAAACTGTTACATATCAGAATATATTTCTGAAAATGTATTTGATTCCATAATTATCATGTATAAACCATTTGTTTTCAGTTCATGTTTAAATAAATTTGAATATAGTATATTCTATATTCTATCAGTTAAATACTTAAATGATGCTTTTAAGTTATCTTGTACTTTTTGACAAATTAGATCAGACTATGAGATCAAATTATACTAAGAATAACTTGCAAGCTAATTGTAAATCACACCATATCCATTTAATACAACAACCAAGTTTAAAGAACAAGAACAAGAAAGAAATAGATGTCAGAAATTTACAAATAACTGAAATCTCTTCATAATTTTGGTGTGGTTTAAATAAATGCTGCAGTACAAAATATGCAATATTTTGAATATTTTGTACTGCAGTGTTAATAAAAAACAGTAGCTCTTCCTACAGTGTTACAGAAAAAAATATTTTTTCATACATACAATATATTCAAAAGAGGCAAGACTTACAGACCATACAATTTTAAAGTTCTCTCGTTTTAGTATATCAAGTAACTGGTGAAATAACTGGCAAGTAATATCCCTCATAAATACTCTCAGGCTTTTCAATTAATTTTGTCTAAAGTTCTAGATGCAAGATTATAGCCTGTCAACGGACAATGGGTGAGAAAAAATAATAAATTGTCCCAAACTTTTCAAGAACTCTGTTTATTCTTTACTTTCATGTCATACCAAGGCTTGAACAACCTTCACATCAATTTGTAGCTATACATTATAGGAAACACCAACCATGAATGCATATATAAACAGATTCTCCAGTTCTCCAGAGTAAAACATGTGTCAATGAGAACATATATGCAACCAAACTGATTACACTAGAGAAACATGCAAGGCTTGCATTAAAAACAGTATATCCACTCACAGTTAATACTACAGAACAACATAATACAATAAATTATTATAAACTTACATCAGGAAAACATGCAGTGGGGTAACTCAAGATTCTGTCTTGGGCCTAGTGCTCTTCAATATCTTCATTAATAACTTAGATGAAGGGATAGAAGGAGAATGCATCAAATCGGCAAATAACACCAAGCATGGGGAGGGGGTTGCTAACACTTTGGAAGATAGACTCAAGATTCAGAAGGATCTTGACAGACTGAAACATTGAGCCCTAGTGAGGAAGATGCAGTTCAGTGGCGAGAAAACTAAGATCCTGCATATAGGCAGAAAAAAAACAAATGCACAGGTATAGAATAGGCGGTACATGGTTCAGCAGCAGTAACTATGAGAGGGATCTAAGTGTCCTTGTGGATCATCACTTAAATATGAACCAGCAATGTGTGGCAGCTACCAAAAATGTTAATGCAGTTCTAAAATGCATCAACAGAGGGATGGCATCAAGGTCCTGAGAAGTGATAGTACCACTGTATACTGTATTGGTAAGACTGCACTTGGAATACTGCATCCAATTCTGGTCACCATGATACAAAAAAAATGTTGAAATCCTAGATTGAGCAGAATGGGCATGCTACAGATCCTGAAAGTTTTCAAGAAAATATTGAACAACCATCTGTCCAGGAAGTTCTTGTGCCCTGGGCACCATTGAAGACCTTCAAGGTTCCTTCCAACCCTATGATTCTATGATCATATCTCTAAAATCAGGATAGCTTCCAGAATTGGAACTGACAATGAAGGTATGGTTGGGCACAATGATTTGCATGAATAGCATTGCATGTTAGAAATTTTCTCTACTCATTCCTGATTCAGATCTTTGTGCTTGTTAAAAGATCATTTCTGATTGTCTTATAATTCTCATAGGCATTATAAATTTCACAGAAGCTGTGTTCCTCAACCTAGTATAAATTTAAGCATAATGACATTGTTTATTGAGATTCCCAAATGTTTGAACTGTAGACAAAACATGCCAGAAATTCATCAGGTCAAATCTATCTTGATGAATGATTAATGATGCATTAATGACAAGAAGCTGTTTCAATAGTTTAAGATTACAGACAACATTCAAACCAATCAATTTCATTTTTAAAATTCTAAGAAAAACATATATATAAAGGCAGAAAACAAGGAGATTCTGAGTTCTAATCCCAACCTTAGGTAGACATGAAAGCCAGCTGGGTGACTTTGGGCCAGTTACCCTCTTTCAGCCCAACTCACTTCATAGTGTTATTGTTATGGAGAAAATGGGACAAGGAAGTAGTATTAGGTATGCTCGCTGTCTTACATTATTTATAAAAATAATAAAAGTGGAATTTAAAAAAAATCTAACAACTAATTTAAATCTAATCTAATGTCAGATGAATAACATATAGACACCAGAAGGGAAATGTTCACATGAATTTGAATTATATTACTTAAAAGAGAAGAACCACTTAGTTTACTGGATGAAACTGCCAATGTGACAAAGTCATTGAATGCGCTTTCATAATTTCCCACCCTAAAGTATAGTTGCATTGTGCTATCCAGCGAGTCAAGGGCTGCTATTACATGGAGTAGCCCTATTAGACAGATATCTCAGGTACCAAGTCCAAAAAGGCAGTGAAACTCTTTAAATGAGAAGATATGTGGGCCACTCATATACCTTCAAAGCTAATCTGTTGTTCTCAGGAGTAATAGAGGCTGATGTTCTATTGTCAAGTATTGACGCATAAATTGCCAAATAAAATGGCATATAAATTGTCACAAAAATTATTTGGCAAATAAAACAACAATACCAAACTAGTTAAACTCTTATTTAGGAATGGGTACATGAATTTAAAATGGGACAATTTTGTCAATTTTGAACCAGTTTTAAGACTGCCTTCCTCACCTATAATTAAATTCAAAAGTTCAGAAACATCTCAAAAGATTCTCTTACAAATACTGTATCTTCTTTGGTCAATGACTGCTATTATACATGTGTCATTTCTACTCTGTCCCTTAGGTAAACTACTAAGGCAGAGAATAACACTTCATACTTCTAAAGCCTGTGTATGTGAAAGGAATCTACAACTGTTTCACCAGAGTTATCCTTCCTCAGCACTCACTAAAAATCCAGATTGGGCTCATATTCCCTTTTAGCTGCATTTGAACAGATTCAAACAATGCAAGTACACACATTCTCACATACACACATCACAGTTCACTCGCATTTCACCCTCTGAATAACTGAGTAAATTGAGCATAAACCCATTCTTTGTATCACCATATAACAGGACCACAACTATAATCATCCCATATGCAATGGAGAAGCAGGAAGTTCGTGTTAAATTGAAGAAATACCTTTTATTTACCATGTTTCTACTATTGTGACATTTCCTGCTGATTTAGGGATGAAACCCAATGTACTTTAATATCCTAACAGGCTTTTCCCCATGTAATGCAATATAAAGTTAAGTAGATAGGTATCTTTTATTTATTTGAATCTTTGACCAGCCGAAACGTTGCTACAACTTTAAAATCACAACTATAATGATGTGGGAAAATACCCGAACAAAGCTGAATACCATACATGTAAATACCCACAAAAACTTAAGAAAATATATATATATATATATATATATATATATATATATATATATATATATATATATATATATATATTTATATAATTAAAATAGTTAAAAAGAGAAGAAAATGAGATGGAGAGGATAACTTAGAACTTAGAATAACTTTATTGTCACTTTGAATGCACACTAATCATCATACATTAAAACGGCATTTAGTTGCATTCAGCTCTCAAATTTAGTTGCATATACTTCCAAAACACACTACATATACACAACAAAATAAATAAATAAACAAATATAAAATTATGCATGTACCCACAAATATTATATTCGGATGTGTACATTTACATGATGGCGCAGTTGTTAGAATGCAGTACTGCAGACTACTTCTGCTGATTGCCAGCTGCTAGCAGTTCGGCAGTTTGAGTCTCACCGGCTCAAGGTTGACTCATCCTTCCAAGGTCAATAAAATGAAGACCCAGATTGTTGGGGGCAATATACTGACTCTGTAAACTGCTCAGAGAGGGCTATAAAGCACTGTGAAGCGGGATATAAGTTTAAATGCTATTGCTACATGGCGAGAAAAACAAATCTTACAAATTTACTAGGTGGATGCAGAGTGGAATTCTATCGGTTTGGACCAGATCGGGAGAACCGGATATTAAAGTTACATCTGGTTTGCTGAACCAGTATTTTAACTGACTGGCTGGCTGGCCCCGCCCCTCCCAGGAATCTCCACACGGCCCATTTTTGATGAAGGTAAGTGCAGGGTCCATACGGAGGCTCTGGGAAGGGGAAAAACGAGCCTTCCGGAAGTCCAGAAACTGGCCTGTTTCTGGCTTCCAGTGGGCCTCCAGAGCCTGGGGGAGGCTGTTCTTGCCCTCCCAGAGGTCCAGGGGATGCCTCCGGACCCTTGGGAGGGTGAAAACGGCCTTTCCCAGGCTCTGGAGTCCCACCGCAAGCTGGAAACAGTAAGTTCTGTAGGCCACACCCACCATGGCCATGCCCACCCAGCAACAGGGCAGCAAACCAGTTGCTGGGATTTTTGAATCCCACCCTTGAGTTGATGGCATAGGGAACAAAGCTACCAGAATCTGGTAGTCCTGCTAGAGGTTTTCCTACCAGAGGTTTTGAGGAGCAATAGAAATAGGGTTGCATGGGCTCTCTAACAATGCTTCGAGTTCTAATCACATAGTGCTTAATAAGCAGTATCCAGAATAAAAGGAAGCAAGCTTCTTGGCTGTCCTTACCATTCTCTGTATGGACTTTCTTTCTGAGGCACTGCTGCCACCAAACCAAACAGTGATGCAGTTAAAATGTTCTCAATTGTTTCTTTGTAAAAAGTGTCTAGGACAGAAGGAGAAAGATGTGCACTGGAAGCAGGAAATGCAGATGCTGAATATTAATGGCTAATATTTACTACACATGAAAAAATAAAGTAAGCTGGAATCAAAACAAACCAAATAACATAATATTTACATTTAAGTCCAACAGTACCCAGACTGGGAGGGATTGCATACAATTTAAAAAAAAACACTTCAAATTCTTTTAAACTGTGACACTGCATAAAGAAAGAAAAGGTGGAATAAGTAAATTGAGCAAAATAATACACACCGCATACTTTGCTGAGAAAAAAATCAGTGATGGCCTTTTAAAGGCAAAGAATACCAGAGAATCATACCCTCACAAAAAAAAAACCCCAATAATTCTATTTTCTACAAAATTATTCACATATTCAGCATTGAAATTCTAAAAAAATAACAGTTTTGTAGTCTCTTGAACAGAGGAAGCTTTCTAAAATTAACTTTAAGAATATTATGAAATACCTTTAAAATCCAAAAGGTGTCCAGTAAATGACTTGGAACAACTAGCATTATATGTCTATGATGCTGCAAGTTTTGATGCAGTTGCAGACCCAAATAGGCACCATTGTAAGATTGAAAAACAATCAAGTTTATACCAGAAAGAAAAGGAGATAAGGACATCCAAACAGTACAAAATCCCATTTATTTTATCAGTATTATTATAAAATCAAGCACATAGAAGAAATTAAAAGTTCTTTGAAATAGCCTAAGATGCAGGGGGAAAGATATATATTTTACTTCAGCTATCTTTTTAACCTCTTTGTGTCAGCAGACAAGGATGCCTAACAAACAGGAAAAAGCTCTATAAGCTATCAGTGGGCAAATCTGAAATCACCTCTCTTGTTACCTCCTACTGCTAATTCATCATCCGAGCATGAGACAACTAGCTGATTGTGAACCAAACGCTACAATAAGGGCCTCAGCTGACCACCAAAAACAGCAAAAGGGAAGGGGAGGTTTTGATGGGCAAAAGCCTGGAGAAGGCCTAAGATAAGTGCCGGCTGTCAGACAAGGACAAAGAAGGGCAGGCCCCGAGGAGAGAAGGAGATAAAAAAAATCTCGACAAGCTTTATCTGATGAGGGTTATGGCTAATTAATTATAAACTCAATTACCTAACCCTTACTTCAGCAGTCTCTATTCATTAAGAGATAAAAACTTGAGTGACTGCTAGCTTTTGCCAGCACACACAGCATGCTTATTTGCTCCCTTCAGCACACAATTTCTTAAAAAAGATCTCCAAAAGCATTTTGACCTGTCAGCTTTTTTTCACACAGACAGAACATTTCTCCCCATCGCCCCCACACCCCCAGACACCCAAAGTGCCCTGGGTTGCACAACAGGAGGGCACAGCTTGCATGCTGTGCACTGGCATTTAAAAGCAAAAACCCAACATTAAACAATAGGGATTAGGTATATCAAAGATCTTGTTTCCAGCTGTGTTTCAGTTTGATAGGCCTTTTGAACTTTTTCACATTTTAACTTGAACTTTTAATTTTGGGTGTTGGAAGTTTGGTTCAGGGTAAATCAATTACAGCAAAAACAATTTTAAAAATAAATCGGCTTTATATTTGTGCAATATTTTTCTATAGCCTGACTATTTTGTACTTTCAATTTTTCTATTTGTTTGATTAAAATGCATCGAATCTTCTATGTAGCTTCAAGAAAGCTTGCAACAATTGCAATTTTAACTAAGGTAAATAACATGTTATTCTAGGGAATATGAACAAAACTAAGAAACATTCTTTAACAATTTGATTATCATAAGACATTGTTCAACTTTTGAAATATATTAACTTCTCATGATTAACCATTTTATATTTTTTGGGTTTTGATTCCCAAGTTTAATTTATCTACTTGAGTCTCATTAAGTTTAAAATGATAGGACTAATACTACATGATAAGAATAAAGTGACATAGAGCAAATTGAAGAACAGTGCTATTTCTACCTAATTTCCCTGTTGATATAATGTCTTGAAAATGTTCTGACAGCGAAACTAGAGTTATGCAGTTCTTATCCAATCACTTTTAGATAGCTCTGCGGATTTGTTTTCATTTCTAGAAACTCTGGTCAAGATTTGCTTTCTTGGGATCAATAGAATCCAATTAAATTTGTGATGAACTGGCTAATGGATCTGCAATTCCCATATTTACCTCATAATTCAAGCTTTAATTAGTCTCTACTAATAATGCCTCTAAAATTAAGTAGGCCATGTTTGAATATTCCTGGAGAAGATATGTGAAGAAAGTTGGCACCAGGGTCTATTCTTGGTAGGACTCAATGCTGCGTGGGCAGAAATCTATTTGTAAAATGGACCTTTCCCCTCTACGCTTTCTCTTTTGTAAAACAGCTGTAGATCTTCAAAATTAGGAAAGTTGGGGATCCAACTTTCTCAAAAATCTGAGTTTCATGGAACTGCAAAAAAATAAAGACAACATCTGTAGTTCTGTCAGCAATAATAGAATTTTGATAGAGAAGTATCACTAGTTTCCATTCAGGATTTGCTTCACTATTGAGTGAGGTGCCATTGTGGCAAAAAAGATATTTTAGATGTCCTTGATTGTTATATTTTACAATAGAACAGAAATATGCAGAACATGATCCAAGTGCTCCTAAGATTCTTGCTTCAACATCTTAAAAATATTAATAATAATTAGAAGTAGTAATAGCAGCAGCCGTCATTTGGCATGTAATCGCCATCAAACAATTTTCAGGAATTTTGGAGTACCTCAACAAGTCCCCTGATTCACAACTGCTTGCTGGTAAATATGGAATAGAAGCCATTTTGCAAGCATACCCATTATAAGCTTCCAAAATTCCAAATGTGTCTCAAGCCACAAAATTTTGCAAACATTGCTGTAACAGCATGTGAAAAAGAAGCATTACTGTCTAAAACAAAATAAAATAAAATCATCAATTAAAAAACTATCAACAATAAAAAAATCTCACAAGAAATAAAATGTTTAAAGAGGGAGTGCAATTAAAAGGCAATCTGACAGTTCTTACCTTACAAAACCCCATTTGAACAAATATTTCCTTAACTGCTGTTTAAATAAAGACACTGTATGAGAATTATAACACGAGAAAAGGAACAAAAACGTATAGGATCCCACAGCATAAGGAGTAGAAATAGCTATTAGATATGTACTGCTCAATAGTGCTTTCCAACTTTCTCTGAGTGGTTTACAGTGCCAACCACATTGCCCCCAATAATCTGGGTCCTCATTTTACCAGAAGGATGAAAATCTGTCAACCTTGAGCTACTCAGAATTGAACTCCTGGTTGTGAGCAGAGTTAGCCTGAAATACTGAATTCTAACCACTGTGACACCACTGTGGATCCAAAGAGAAATCTATCACTGCTTCTCTCTAGTAACAAATCCACATGAAACATACTGCCTTTGATCTCAACTGACTGAGACCTTCAGCAGTATCCTACTGACAGTGATGTTAAAATACCATCGAGAAATCAAGAAAATCAACACAGTACTGTCCCCTCAATGATTTGTTGAAGAAAGAGGGGGCAAAGGATGTGTCCGACAGCTCAAGCTGGCCTCCCCAGGAGAAGGGGCCCAGGAGTCAATTCAAGTGGAGTGGACAGGACAGTGTGAGCAGGTCTTCAACTAACTGAAGCAGAGCCTGACCAATGTGGCCATCTTGGCTTACACAGACCCAAAATGGCCTTATGAGCTACAAGTTGATGCTAGCTGGGATAGCCTTGGAGAGGTATTGTATCAGGAACATGATGCATACCTGAGACCCATCACATACATCAGTAGGGGCCTCACTTGCCATCCGAGAAGAACTACCCCACTCACAAATTGGAGTTCTTGCCACTTCTTGTTTCTCTGTGATTGGAGAATAGTCATTTCACAACTGTCCAACATGTTCTTCTTCATCTTCAGGAATATGTCTGCCATGAAAATATGAAGAAGTGTTCAAAATATTGCATTTTGTGCTTAGAGTGTTTTGGTGACCAAGAATGAAAGTGAATGTTAAAGACAAGGTATCATTCTGCCATGACTGTTTTTAGACTAACGTTGTCATAAATAAGTCAGCTAGTTTGCTTCATTCCTCTGGGGCAGAGAACCCCTAAGTTGCAAACTGGATCTGTCTGGGGTGATACTGTTGGAGATGACCAGGCTGAGCCCGAGGGAGGGGTCAAATGTGTCATGAGTCCCTGCGCACCTGCCAGAGATCTAAGTTTAGCCCACCTTGAATACTTCTTATCTCCCATGCATTTCCCTTAACAGCCAGTTGGCTAGGTTCTTAAAGAGCGCTTAAGCTTGCAATAAATTTATATACTTGTTTGAACTGCCTGAATCTCCTGATTTCCACCGCACTTGACAATTGCAACCCTATCCAGAACTAAAGATGATAAACATTTGGATCAAAAGGCTCTGACAGCTGCAGCCACTTTGTTTTACCAGTATTTAGCTGAAACTTATTGTCTCCCATCCCATTGCTTCCGGGCCCCAAGAAAGGGCAGCCACAACATCACTTTGATGGAGGTATAAAGCTGAGTATCATCAGTGTATTCATGATAACTCATCCCATGATGTTGGATATTCTTACCCAGTGGTTTCATATAAATGTTAGAAAAGGAGGAAAGAATATGGAGCCTTGCAATACTCCAATAGGGAGTGGCCATGGGTTGGATCTCTTATACATATTATCATTGATTGGAACTGGCCATGGAGGAAGGAACCAAACCAGGGCAACTCTATGCCTCCCAGTCCCAAATCCCACAGCCAGCCTAAAATGATACCAGGGTCAATGGTATGGAATCAAATCCTGCAAAAGTAAGAATAGAAAGAATATTCCATTCTGGATGGAATATGAATAGAAATGAGATTGAGTGAATTCAGAAGGTATAGGTTATCTATACGACTAAAATGGAGCAACAAGCTAAACTAAAACTGCCAATGCCATTGAGAGATAATGAAAATATAGTTCATCAAATCATAATAACAGAATAATAGAGTTGGATCTTCATGACAAACACGTAAAACAGGGACCTATTGAAGAAAAAACATGTCTTAGTGAAGATACTGAGGTCTAATCTAACCCATTATAAATGATGCAAAGAACCTGAACTTTGCTTCTATGGAATTTGCCATTGGTGATTATTTTGTATGGCTGAATGATTGGCAAGGTTTTTGTTGCTTTCAGGAATACAGATTGCCAGGATGAAACATATAAGGTGCAAAAGAGGGGCAGATTTAGGGCTATCTTTATTATGCATTATTATGGAAATGATTGAAATAAATTAAATTATCTGATAATTGGAACAGCAATATAGGACTCAGAATGCCTTCTAAATTATTTGGTGCTCAACTTCATTGATGTGCCAAAAATGGAGATAGCACAGAAGTTGATTCGCACTCTAAAACTGGGCAAGGATGTTAATTAAATAAGAGTGAGAGGAATATCTTCTGCACAATTTAATTAATCCTCACCTCATTCACCCAGCAACCATTCAGTTACAATGGCGCAAAAAAAAATATTAATGGCCAATTTATAATTTTTGCACTCTTCCTCTGTCTGCAAGAAAATAAGCAAGCTCAGAGAGCACCAGGGACCACTGATTGCCCTTGGGCCAATGAGGGTCTTTCATATTGAAGATGGTTGGTGGATGAGGAAGATCCCACCTCCATCCTATAGTATTCTGGATGTTTAACTTATTTAATCTCTGTTCATTTTAATATTTAATATTGTAATGTTTTTATGATGTTTGCAAGCTGCCCAGAGTCACTGGACAATAAAATGAGCATCATGTAAATTTAATAAATAAATAACTGAAGCTGCAACTATCATAGAAGCGTTTTTTCGAGAATAACACAAAGCTTTGATTCTTGTTATGGAGATTATATCTATATAAATGCTTTATACATGTGGAATTACAACAACGTTTAGGAAATGGTTACAAACTAGACAACCTGTGAGGGGAATAAGAAAGCTTTCTAAATCAGGCCAAGGTGAGAATCCTCTGTACTTCTTACTAGAGGATTCCTGCTGTGCTACAGTATGGCATTGTATTTGTCCGGCTTCTTTGGAACCACTAAAAAGGAGGCCAGCAGTATTGTCTTGGAGTACCTAGCTAGTACCAGTAGTGACTTTGAGGGCCTACCTAGCAATTAAAAGCCTGAACTCACTTTAAGATAGTTCCAAGGTACCTAGTGATATGAAGAAATTCCCTATGTCAGGTTTCAAGGGACCATGGAACTCTCAACATGATTAGCAGCAGGATATAATTGAGATAGCTACAGGTGGTCCTCAAAGTGGTCATAACTGGTCATTAAGCATCATTTGAAATTATGATGGACCCTGAAAAAGGGATTTACAACCCAGATTCAAAGTTATGATGTTCTCATCCCGCACAATCACATGACTGCATTTTGGATGCTTGGCAACCAGTCTGCATTTATGGCCATTTACTGTGTCCTGCAGGCACATGATCACAATTGATGTTTATAGGATAGGATAGGATAAGAAATGAAGGGGAACTTGGAGGTGTTCTAGTCTAGTGGTCGCCAACTGGTGGGCCACGGCCCACTGGTGGGCCATGAAAATTTTTTGGTGGGCCGCAGAGAAATCTCACCCCAAGAGTACCCCACAAAGCAATTAATCCAGGCTGCACAAAAACACAAGGCTGTACCGCCCACATGGCCCATGGGAACCCTCCCCGCCCACTCACTCCTTACCTGGTAAACTTGCCTGCTAAATTTCTGTTTTTCCTTTTTCCGACCAACATCTGTTCTCTGTGCTGGGAGATTTAGATTAGCTAGGAAGCAGGAAATAGTTGGATTTCTTGCTTTCTAGCTAGTCTTTAGATCTTCAGCTCTGCTTTTAAATACAGCCGAGCCTCCCTTAGGACTAAAGGTTTGCTTGCAAGCAAATTCAGTGCAGACTCACAGCAAGCAAATTTGAGAGACTGAGCTAGCCAATGGCAGATAGATAGATCACTGAATGATTCTGTGAGCAACTCAATCTGCCTGCTTTGCCTGATTTGGAGTAAAAGTTGCTCTTTTTTTAATAAAAAAAATTCAATATTTACATGCATGGTGTGTTGTGAGTTAATTTTGTGAGTTTGCTTGCAAGCAAATTTTATGTGACACACTGAGCTAGCCAATGGCAGATAGATAGGTTTCTGAATGAATCTGTGATTCTGTGAGCAACTCAATCTTCCTGCCTACTTTGCTTGATTTTTGGTAAAAGTTGCTCCTTTTTTATAAAAAAATTAATATTTATATAAAAATTTATAATATTTACATACAAGCTATGCCCAGCCAGTCACATGACCACCAAGTCACACCCACAAATTCGGTCACACCCACAGAACCAGTTAGTGGTCCCTGGGATCTAAAATGATCAGTTTGGTGGTCCCTGAGGTCTAAAAGGTTGACGACCTTTGTTCTTGTCCAACTCCTTGCATTTTTTTTTTTTTTGCCAAAAACTGGAACTTATTTCTGCTTTTCATAAAATGCTCCATAGTGAATGGCTTTTCTTAATAACCATGGCATTCATTTAATAATTACCTTGTTTGCTTAACACAACATGGTGATCCACTTTATGACCATCACAACTTATGACAAAAATTGCTGGATCAATTATGGTCATAAGTCAAGTGTAAACTCAATGTAAACTCAATGTAAACTGCTTCTAACGATTGCAGAAAGTACGACTTGAGCAACAGAGTGGTCAATGCCTGGAATCACTACCTGACTGTTGTTACATCCTCTAACCCCCACTCCTTTAACCTCAAACTATCCACTATTGACCTCACCGCATTCCTAAGAGATCTGTAAGGGGTATGCATAAGTGCACCATCGTGCCTACCGTTCCTGTCCTATTGTCCCCATTTATTCATACCTATTTCCTGTATTCTTACTCATGTTTATACTTATATCTATTAACTTGTAAATGATTGACAAATCAAAATAAATAAATAAAAAATAAATAAATATTTAGTATGAGATATGAAGAATCCTAATTTCCATAACCTCTTACAATGATTTCCATCATGTCCATGGGTTTGTCTCAGATAATCCCACTTCCAACAAACATAAGCAGCCACATGTTAGACCTCTTTTATCTCAGAGCAAATTTGTAGTGATGTGGATATAGAGGACATTTCTATCATTGGTTGCCCTCTGCCCTCCCTGGAAGACTTAGCCAGGTCCTGCTGTCAAAGCAGAATCAAGGCCATCATAGAAGACCCCTCACACTCTGGAAATTATCTTTTTGATCTGTTGCCATCTGGACAGCGTTTTAGGTCAATAAAATCCCACACCACTAGACTAACAAATAGTTTCTTTCCCCGGGCCATCCGTACTGCAAATAAACACAAAGTCACTACCTTATTAAGATGTGAAAAGATGTGAAATCTCAATACCCCATTCAGATGTATAATAACATATTACAGTATAATCCATCTCTTGTGTATTATACTCTGCTAAGTGTTACAGTCAATGTTGGATGTATATTTTGTGTATATTCATAGATATTGTACTCTCAAATTGCAAATGGAGACATGGGTACTCTATTTTTCTTATCTTCATTTTTAAGTGCTTTGGTTTTATTGCATTGCGAACAGTTGCCGGGGTGCATCCACAGTTTCGTTGTACTTGTACAATGACAATAAAGTTCTTCTTCTTCTATCAGCACTTTGCCATCATCAGATCACTTCCTGATCCAAAAGAAATTGGCAGCCACTACCACCTGTAACTTGCATGCTAGAATAACCTTCCATTGAGAATTAATTAACTTCCACTTGACTAATTTTTGGAAATGAATTGAAAACAGAATTTAGTTAGGAGAGCTTTGAAATGATCAAATATTACCATATTGGTGATATTGGTTACTTTCTGTGTAAATTTTCCTTTTTCTTATTTTATATTGCGAACATGTTTGTTATAATATTGTAGCTTCTGAGACTTTTTAAATTGTGGTGGGCAGAAATAAAATAATTAAACAAACAAACCTGTGATCTAATTTTGTGATACACCTTATAGATATAGCTTGATGCACTATTAATTAATGTTTTTATTTCTATTAGCATCCAGTTACCTTGAGGTAAGACAGGTAGCCTATAAATTTAATAAACAAACAAACAAATAAACAGTGCATGGTTTTACTTTGATAGTGACATAGAAAACAATGAAAAAAATCATTGGTAGATGTGTAAAATTATGCATCCAGTAAATCTACAGGTGCAAGGCATATCTTTACACCATGAAAGAATGAAAATAATCAAGATCATCCTGAAGGGAAACAGTTCAAAAAGTAGTTGATCTGAACCTGTCATCCTTCTTTGGAATACCTAGATGGAAATCCAGTCCTTAAGATGAGCACTCATAGTTCCCCCTATTTTTTTAAGAAGGAGGGGAAACTGTCGATATAACCTAAGAGAAAGTTAGTCCAATCAAGTATTGATTATGCATGGGAATTTTGCTTCTTTTTCTACAAAGAAATCATATCATTGAACAATTTTGTGGTAATATTGTTTTTTCTAAAAGCAGAGAAGGCTTTATTGATCAGTTTTCAGGACAGTGTCCTTGATACTTTGTTAGTTACAGAAAAAAGCCTTTTCCTGTGTATTATTTAAATGGTGGAATTATGTATGATGAAGTATATACTCTCCAGCAAACTTCCCATCCTTAGTGAGTTACCAATAAAGACAAGAGTTGGTGAGAAAATTAACTAGCCAACAGTCCAACATAAAAACTGTGGAGTCTGTGTTCTCCAAAAATATTTTTGGAGAACATCCCTTAAATATTTAACAATATAAAAGCCAGAAAAAATATTTATAAAATGTATTGCCAATTTTCCATCACTGAAAAAGAGTGTTGGGCTTACCTGAAATGTATCTTCTAGTTGTACAGGAGAAGAATCCAAAGCATGGGCTATCTCCTGCTTCCTTGCTTAAATCAAAGTTTAGTCCAGCCCCCTTTCCACTGTGCATGCCCAGTTTTTGATGAAGGCTGATGATTGACTTGGAGAGTTCTTTGGTGCTCATTCTTGACCGTTCTGAGCTCAGGACTAATTATCTAAGAGTGAGATTTGGATTCTCCTCCCGTACAACTAGAAGATGCATTTCAGGTAAGCCCAACGCTCTTTCTCAGTTGTGCGGGTCAGAGAATCCAAAGCGTGGGACGTACCTAAGCTAACTGTCCTGAGGACGTACCTAAGCTAACTGTCCTGAGGGTGGGAGTTGTCCTTGTCCCGAGCCCCCATCTCCATGTGAACCCTTTGTGGCACTCTTCTTCCAAAGGATGCTTCCGCTGATGCAAATTTATCCAATTTATAATTTCTGATGAATGGAGATGGTGATGACCACGTTGCTGCCCTACAGATCTCTGCAATCAAAGCCTGTGTGTTCCATGCTGCTGATGTGGCTGCACTCATGGTTGAATGTGCCGTTATGTTACCCAGCAATTGCAATTATTGGCTTTCATAAGCTTTTGTGATACATGCCTTGATCCATCTGCCTATGGTAGATGGTGAAACTCTTTGTCCCAACGAACTTGGTCTAAATGAAATGAACAATGCTTCTGTTTTTCTAATGGGCCTTGTTGTCTTAATATAAATGTGTATAGCTCTCCTAACATCCAAGGAGTGCCACTTCCTTTCTAGGCTATGGACTGGTTCTGGGCATATCTGGTAGTACTAACTCTTGTGCTCTATGGAACATAGAATTGATCTTTGGGATAAAGGTCGGGTCTAATCTTAATACTACCTTATTCGGGTGAACTATACAGAGGTCTTCCCTCACGGATAATGCTGCCAATTCTGAAATTCTTCTGGCTGATATAATGGCTATTAGGAAGACCACCTTAAGGGTAAGTGAAGGTAATCCTACTGACCTCAGTGGTTCAAAGGGCTCAGTCATGAGCGCCCTTAGCACCCTTGTCAAGTCCCAAGTAGGGTACCTGTGTATCACTGGTGGCTTTAGATTGGTTGCTTCCCTGATGAACGTACAGATTAGGGGATGTCGTGAGAGGGACTCTGAGGTCCCATAACCCAACATTGAAGCTATTGCTGCTATCTGCCTTCTTAAGGTGTTAGGGGTTAAACCCTTCTCCAGGCCTTCCTGGAGAAAATCCAGCACTTGAGTAACTAACACTGTGGTTGGATCTATTTGTTTCTTGGAAGACCAGGTTCCAAATGCTCTCCAAGTAGCATCATCAATTCTGTTGGTTGATGGTCTCCTGGATGCCTGCAGTGTCTGTATTACCTTATCTGAGCACTCTAAACACTTTAGCATGGTCCTCTCAAGTGCCATACGGTTAGTTACAGCCATTGTGGCTCTGGGTGTCGTATGGCTCCCTGACTCAGTTCTACCTTGCCTGGGGGAATTCTCCATGGTCTGGATACCGACAAATCTACCAGATCCACGTACCAACACCTCTCAGGCCAGTGAGGTGCTACCATTAAGACCTCCACCCCCTCTTCTATCACTTTCTTGATTACCCTTGGTATCAACGGGAGTAGGGGGAATGCGTAGAACAAACCCCTTGGCCATGCTTCTTGGAGCATATTGGTTCCTTCTGCTCCCTGTGTTGGGAATCTCGAGTAGAATCTCGGGAGTTGTGCATTTGCTGGTGTCACAAACAGGTCCAGGATTGCTCTCCTGAATCTATGTGACAGTGCCCTGAACAGGTCCGGGTGTAGGTGCCACTCTGAGTGGTCGACCATTATTCTGCTGAGCCAATCTCCTGAATGTTTTCCAATCCTGATATGTGTTCCGCCCTGATCGATAGGTGTGTCACTGCCCAGTGGCCCAATCGCTCTGCTTCTTGCATGAGCACTAGGGGGTTGAGTACCCCCCTGCCTGTTGATATGAGCCTTGGCGGTCACGTTGTCTGTCAGGATCAACACATGCTGTCCCACTATCACTGACCTGAAGGCCCTTAGAGCCAGATGAGATGCCCTGAGCTCCAACTAGTTGATGTTGTTCTTGAGGTCTGACTGAGACCACTGACCCTGTGTAATCTGGCTCCGACAGTGGGCTCCCCAGCCTACTAAACTTGCATCTGTTGTGATAGTCAGTTGGGTAGGTTCCTTGAAAATCCCCTTCTCACTGCAGATGATCACCACCACTGGAGTGACTGCTTCACTCTGGGGGGGACTCGTACCTTGGTTCCTGTGTTGCCCTTGCCTGCTCTCTGGTAAGGTAATAGAAACCACTGCAATGTCCTTGCCTGCAGCCTGGCCCAAGGTACTATCGAGATGCACGATATCATCTTCCCAAGTATTTGTGACAGCAAGTCCAGGGACACCCCCGGAGTTGTGCTCATTTGATTTATTGATGACCTTATGCTGTCTCACCTTTCCTGTTACAGGTAAACCTCGCAGGAGTTGGTATCTGTTACAGCTCCTAAGTGTTGTAAGTGCCTGGTCAGTTCTAAGTGGCTCTTTTCAAAATTCACTGAAAAGCCATGCTCTTGTAATGTCTGCATCGTGGTTTCTAGATCACTCTGTGCTCTTAGAGTCAACGTTGACTATTAATATGTCATCTAAGTATCATTGGACCCGTATGAGTTTTGTCCTGAGGAAGGCTGCTACTGCTGCCAGGACCTTGGTGAAAGTCCTCGGCGCTGAGGACAGGCCGAATGGTAGAGCCCTGCACTAGTGGTGTCTCCCTGTGTAACAAAACCACAGGAGCTTCTGATGCCTCCTAGTAATAGGTATGTGTAGGTAAGCATCTGTGAGGTCTACTTATGCCAGGACATCCCCCTCCTGTATGCTCCCTAGGATAGCTTGCAGGGACTGCTTCTTGAATCTCCTGTATACTATGTGCCTGTTTAGTAATTTGAGATCCAAAATTTGTCTCCACCTCCACCCCCCGACGCCTTCTGCACAACAAACAAGTTTGAATAGAACCCTTTCCCCTGTTCATTCTCTGGTACCACTTGTACTGCCCAAATGTCCAGCAGATGTTGAACTGCTGTTTCCATACCTTTAGTTCTGTTCCTTGGCGTCAGGCATCTTCTGAAAAGAGCTTGGGGGTATGGAGATGAATTCCAGAACTAGGCCTTTTCTTAATGTGTCTAGGGCCCACTTGTCCATTGTAGTCGACACCCATCGGTCGGTGAATAGGCCCAGCCTCCCGCCGATGGGCACATTGTTCCAGCTGTCACTTTGTATACCAGAAAGCCCTGCCAGTCAAATTCCAGAAGGGACACCTTCCCTGGGACCGTTGTCCACCCCTATCTCTACATCCTGACCAATCTGGATGTCTAGTAGGGGTCTGTGTGTACTGTGTGTATGGGGAGTGGCTGAAGCCACCCCTGAGATAGGAAAGGGCTGTTGCCATGTATATGGAGAAGGTCGCCTATCTGCCTGACCAAGTTTCCTGGGTAAGACCTTCCTCTTGTCCTTGGTTCAATCAGTAATGCTCAATGGCCTCCCCAAAAAGTTTGTCCCCTTTAACCGGAGCTGATTCCAGTTTCCATTTATGTTTATGTTTCAGATTTGCCTGCCAGTGGTGGAGCCAAACAAGTCGCTTCGCAGCTACTGAAGCTGCAATGGCCTTAGTTGCGTACATGACCACATTAAGTGTGGCATCTGCTATGAAGTTTGTTGCAGCAGTTATTTTGTTCAATTTGCCTGTGCAAAGTTTAAGCCTGGAAGCCCTTTCGGCTTCCTTTTAACTTGCGGGCACTCTCACCTGGCCCCAAGCCGCACGGCAGAGGGAAGCCTGGAGCGCGGCCAGGTTGCCTCCTTCAAGCAGCCCGCCCACCCGCTGGGCTTCCCTCTGCCGTGCGGCTCGGGGCCAGGCGCGAGTGCCCGCGAGTTAAAAGGAAGCCGAAAGGGCTTCCAGGCTGAAACTTTGCACAGCGCGGTGGAGGGGAAACACGGAGCACCGCCGGGTCGCCTCCTCCAAGCAGCCTGCCCACCCACCCGCCGGGCGGAACCCTTCCCTTTCCTCGGCGGGAAGACTCTCCCGCCTGCAAACTTTGCCTGTGCAAAGTTTCAGCCTGGAAGCCCCGGAAAAAAAGCGGGATCGGCGGGGACTCACCTTCGGAGAGGTTGCTCTCAAAGGTGATTTCAAACTCTCAGCCGAGGCCTTTGCAAAGTTCTTCTTTTCTTCCTACTCCAAGAGCGCTCTGCACTGTTTTGCAGCTTTGGGGGCCACGGGGCGCAGGGCAATACGCCACGCCCAGCAATTTTTTTTCAGGGCAGGGGTGGGCCGGATTGGACAGACCAACGGGCCGGATGTGGCCCGCGGGCCGTAGTTTGCCCACCCCTGCAATAGAGTATACTCAGACCAGCCTGAGCATGGACTCTAGCCTCCCTTTCTCCTGGGTAGGCTTGTGTGGCTGTGATGGAAGCTTGCACAGCCTAAGATTGAATTTGCCTCCAATTAAAGAGAGCGCTGGAGGCTTGTGCAGCTTCTGGTTTGTTTAACGAAGGATCTGGGAAAGCTGAATTAATTTGCCCTCCTTCTTTGCTAGCCAATCGAGAGCCTGCCCACTCTTACTGAGGCTGCTGCCGCTTATTCTCTTAACACCAAACAGCTATGTGAGCTTTTCCGTCTTGGGATGAGGTCCCAGCTCTTTCACTTACTCACAGTTTGCTGACTTTCACTCTTTCTCTTTTCTCTCTTTTTTTCTTGAAGAATCCAAAGCGTTGATCCTATATTTTCTTTCTTTCTTTCTGAGCACTCTCTCCTCGTGTCCTCTTTGCATGAAGACGGAGTCAAAAACTGGGCATGCGCAGTGGAAAGGGGGCTGGACTAAACTTTGATTGACTTCATCTTTAAGCAAGGAAGCAGGAGACAGCCCACGCTTTGGATTCTCTGACCCATACAACTGAGAACAAACCCAAAGTGGAATCCAAGAAAGAAAAAATAACCTGTATAAAATTATAGTTATACAATTTCATAGGAGAACATGAGCAGCAGTAGTAAAGAATCAACAACACCAAATCTAAGCTTTTCAAACCAAAAAAGTAGACAAATGAATTTTCAACTGTCATATGAAGGTAATGTTGAATATCAATTGTATGTTAGCAATGACTGAAATTCACAATCAGTATATTAGGAATGTCCCTATATAGTATTTTAATATCAAGAGGAGATTTTTCTCCATAGGTATTAATAATTAGGAATATTTATGAAGGACTACACAATCAGCTAGATAGCTGGACCTTAAAACTAACCCAAATAGGTATTTCATCATTAAACAGGTCTTTTTTTATTAAATGGATCTAGAATTTGGCTTAGGAGCATACTTGAAACAATAAAGTTCTTTCCAAATGTCTCACTATGTTTTGACCCTTGAAGTAATGTAAGCTATGGCATTCTTTTCTTTAAAAACATATAAGAGCTAGTGACAAATGCTTCATTTATACCTGCAAATTATCAATAATATGTTACCAATATACCCACAATATAACTTCAATTAAACCTCTCAAATACGATCAATACAAACTCAATGTTAACTGCTCCAAACTTGATTGCAGAAAGTACGACTTCAGCAACAGAGTGGTCAATGCTTGGAATTCACTACCTGGCTCTGTTGTTACATCCTCGAACCCCCACTCCTTTAACCTTAAGCTATCCACTATTGACCTCACCCCATTCCTAAGAGGTCTGTAAGGGGTATGCATAAGTGCACAATCGTGCCTACTGTCCCTGTTCTATTGTCCCCATTTATTCGTACCTATTTCCTGTATTTTTACCCATGTTTATACTCATACCTATTATCTTGTAAGCAATTGACAAATCAAATAAATAAAATAAAATAAATAAATAAAATGAAATACAATGGGAAATACAATGTCTGCTTAAATCAAGATTGCATATCCTGAATCCCTAGTAGAGCTTTTTGAAAACTGTCACCAAATTGTAATTATGAATTGGCTCAGTTTGGAATACAGTCTCCTATGCCCCTCAAAGATTCCCCAGCATTGTATACTCGTGTTATGAAAAAACAGCAATAGGAAACAATTGCAATTTTCAGGAAGAAATTGTGTTCTAATGAGGGTGGACCTTATCCTTTTCTGAAGAAATTTGAACGTAGCCTTTAGTATTCAGTAACATAATTAGGGCTGCAGTTAATTTCATTAAATTCTGTTGCTGCTAAATGAAGCAGATTATGAGACATCTTTTATTGCAAGGCGTGAAATTACAGCCTGTCAGCTGCCAATGGTAGAGTAAAACTAATGAATTACAGGGTAAATAACACCAGAATTAACCAGCCAATTTAACAAAGCATAGAGCAAAGTCATTTTCACTTAGAGCTCTGAATAGTATTACTATGAAATCTGCTCACTGAAAATATAAAAGTGTTTCAAGGATACAATAATTTAAAAAGATACATTATATTTACTGTTGAAAAATAAAAAGTATTTTAATAAAAATATTTTAGTCAATGAAAAACTAGATGTTTCATCATTTCATTTAAAAATATGTTACAGGTCATAAAATAATAAACAATTTGATATTTTTTAATGATTTCAAAAACTTCTACGGTTAGATTTTTTTTTTTAAATTCCATAGTAAATAATATCTTTCAAATTTTCACTGTCCATGTTAGCTTGCATAAAACTTCCATGTAAAATTTGGGAAGTGCAACTGTAACCAGTTGGCATTATCATCCACTGTTGTTTTTAAATTATAAGGAAAAAAGTAAAAATGTAGAAACAGGATTCAGACGAAATGAGAGTAAATTTTTGAATATTTCAAGATTATGGTTACTGTTACAGAAATCCAAACATCTGTTACTTCCAAAATATTTTTAAAAGAACACTGTATCCACTGGAAGGGCTGAAATAATCAAATTGCTTCAATATTTCCATATACATTCTCAAGTACTAAAGTAATGTGGAATTCTTCACATTTTCAGTTCATAGAAGTTTGCAAAAAAAAAAAAATCCCTATTGAAATTATGGAGATGGTTATATTAGTGTTAATTTTTCCAAAGTTTGTTGCATAAAAATATTTAATTACAGGAGTAGATTACAAGAGGAATATACAGTAGCTGGAAAATCAAAGCAAACTATATTCAAAACCTTCATAAGTGTTTAGAATATATGAAGTATTAGAATAATTTTGTTAAAGTATTTAGAGAGTTTATGCTCCTTATACACACCATTAATGTCATATTTTGGAATGGATTAATCATGAAACAACTCAAGAGTTCAAACTTACAAGCTATTGCAAATAAAGAAATATAGATTTTTTCATGTGAGGTTGTAGAGAATTCAAGCAATTTAATATAATTACTAATAATTAATTACTCAGAAATCTTTAATAATATATATGGTAAAACATTAAAACGTTAATACAAATTCTGTATTAAATGCACATACTAAAATACCACAGATTAAAGCAATAAGCTACAGTATATAATGCACATAGTAGTACCGTATATACTCGAGTATAAGCCGAGTTTTTCAGCACATTTTTTGGGCTGAAAAAAACCCCCTCGGCTTATACTCGAGTCAGATTCCCCTCTGAAAAAAAAAATGGTGTGGAGCTCCAAAGCTGGGCAGCTGCTTCCCTGCTTCCGTGTTTCCTTTGCAACTTTTAAGCATGGGAGGGGGAGGCTTTTCTGAGCTCTAGGCTGAAAAAGCAACGCGATCCCAGGTCGCTCCACTCAGTTTCATTTCCTCAGCTCCAGCTGCTTTCAGTCCACTCGGAAGGAGGGGGAGGAGGAGGGGGAGGCTTTTCTGAGCTCTAGGCTGAGAAAGCAACGCGAGCCGAGGTCGCTCCACTCAGCTTCATTTCCTCAGCTCCAGCTGCTTTCAGTCCACTCGGAAGGAGGGGGAGGAGGAGGGGGAGGCTTTTCTGAGCTCTAGGCTGAGAAAGCAACGCAAGTGGAGGTCGCTCCACTCAGTTTCATTTCCTCAGCTCCAGCTGCTTTCAGTCCACTCGGGAGGAGGGGGAGAGAGAGAGAGAGAGAGAAATCATAAGAACGGCTCTTGGTTTTTTCTTGCAAGGGAGAGAGTGACTCCTGCCTACCACTGTCATCATCATCATCTTTTGGGTTAGTGACTCAATCAAACCTTTCATGATAGTGAGATCGTTTCCCAAATTTCCCTTAAATCAGGGAAGAAATCAGAAACAAACCTTTGGGCTGAGAATAAGCTTGTTCCTATGATGCCATTTTTGTTCACTTCAGTGTGAAAAGTGTGAAAAAACACACTTCTTTTTCTTCATCTTCTTGTTCCCTATTTACTGGTCTCTTTCAAAGAGGAAATTGTGAACATCAAACTTATTCTCAACTGTCCTAGTGAAAGTTTTTATTGGCATCTATTTTTATTTTTGAAATTTACCAGTAACTGCTGCATTTCCCACCCTCGGCTTATACTCGAGTCAATAAGTTTTCCCAGTTTTTTGTGGTTAAATTAGGTGCCTCGGCTTATATTTGGGTCGACTTATACTCGAGTATATACGGTAAGTATGCTTTTTCTTCCTTTTGCTTTTCAAACTCCTCAACCTGGGTTTCTGAAAGGATAGCTCCTTTGAGAATTTTTCTCGAATAACTTGATTACATATTTCCTGGCCTTCTTAATTCTTAGTCTTATGCTATAAAGTCAAATATAGTTTCTAGCCCTGCTGAATCTAATGGGATTTTACTGCTATTGAAGTATAGTGCTGAATTGCATATCCTTTGCCCTGCCAAAAAACATTTTTTTAAAAGAGATAGTAGAACTGTATTTATTTAGATCCTAAATAGTTTTATCTTTCAAAATGTATTTAAGATTGTTAATTGTATATGATTTAAGATTCAACAGCAGAGTGGACCTTGAGCTTGTTTGGAGGTTCTAGCAGGGGAGCGCAGCTATTGCATACCCTTGACCGAAGATCGGTACACTCCTTCTATCTGGGATAGTCGTCCTCTTCCACCAAGCATGCAGCTTTGGGAGGGATGCACATGCAGTGGTAAGGGAGGAAGGGGACACTCGCCAAGCCAGCCAGATCAGCCGAATCAACCCTGGTGATCAATGGGGTGACAGATGTTGCAGCCAGATCGCCCTCACATCAGCAGAGTGAAATATAATACTTCCACATTTTAACCTAGGCATCTCTTTAGGTGCCATGTATGAATGAATACTAAATGTTTGGACAAATTTAGAGCTAAAAGTTTGAACTGTCACAAAAATTAACCAAATAAATTAAGAAATGAAATAACGACCATGTTTCCCTGAAAATAAGACAGGGTCTTGTATATTTTTTGGACCAAAAGACCCGTTAAGTCTTATTTTCAGGGGAAGTCTTATTTTGCAGCAACCCGCCCTCTCCCTCCTGCTATCTGCTCGCCCACAGCCATAATGTCTTACAGGGTTTCTCAGGGCAGACACACTTTTTTCCTGGATGGAGAAATGATGGAGACTGGAAGCTTTGTCTGCTTGTAAATAGGGCTCTTTGAAATGGAGCAATTAGCTCTGTTAATAATATATACAAAGTCTTATTAAATGTTTTATGCATAAAACTAGAAATATTAATTACTATTTTATACTATTTATTTCAAAATTTAAAGGGTCATATGAATTATTATAATCAATCTCTAAAACCTCTTTAAAATATTATACTAATTTAAGCTGTTTTAGTCATTTGTCCTTTACCCATATTAATGAAAAAGTAAAGGCTTACACTAAAATCAATGTAATGTTTGCCTCCTGCTTAATTCATATTATAGCTCATTTAATTGTTGCCAATATTTCTGAGAGTTTTCTCTTTTTTTATTCTTAACTTCTGCCCCATTAAGAATTAGTTCTTTTCCTTCATTTTATTCTTAATTTTTCTTCCAAATGCAATAGAATGTAATGTTATTTGTTTTGCTATATGTACTTGATCCTTCTCTTAGATCTCTGAAGAAAACTTAAAATACAAATTAATTTATATCCAAGTATTATTTATTTTTTCTCATGTTTTGATATAGTATAATATTATACACATCTATATGAAAGTTAGCTTTACTGTGTTTACTATGTACTGCAGTCTTAGATAGTTCTTAATATTAAAGAATTTTTAATTGACTAATTAAAATGATAATTAAATTTAGTTGACAAACTGTTTCCTTAAAAAGCAAATACTGTATCAGAGATGCTGCAAATCAGCATAATATTTCTGTAATAAAAATATAAAGATGAATATCATCTCAGAAACTGCTAGCACTTGTTAGTCACAACTCATCTCAGTTGCATTTCAATTGTGCAACTTGAATTATAATTGTGGATTTAATGCAGCTTTTTAAAAATTAGACTATATTTTAAAATATTACAGTCTTTTAAATACTATATATCCTACCCTCACATTAATTTGACATTAATCCTACAACTATATAGAAAATGTATTATTTTTCTCAACAAGCGATGATGTCATCCAATTACATGAAATCAAATAAATAAATATTCATTGTAGAATTAATTATTCTATTATTAATATGCATCTGTTATCTTGAAAGACAGAAGCAGATAAAACATACCATTTCCCCGAAAATATGACCTACTCTGAAAATAAGTCCTAGCTTGACTTGTACACATGTGCCCAATATAAGCCCCCCCCAAAAAAAATAAGCCCTAATTACCCGTTCCAGGGTGCATGTGTAAAAATTAAGCTTGGAGTTGCCCTACTACTTACCTTCAGACAGTTGCAGCCAGGCCTCCCACACCTTGGCCCATTTCTTCTGCAGTCAGCAAGGCTTTCCTGAAGGCATCTGTAGCTGATAACAGAGCTCTGGATCGTCCCAGAGCTCTGTTATCGGCTGCAGAAGCCTTTCCTTAAGGCCTTTCCTGAAGGCCTCTGTAGCTGATAACAGAGCTCTGGATTGATCTGGAGCTCTGTTATCAGCTCCAGAGGCCTTCAGGAAAGCATTGCTGGCCTTGCCAGCCAAAGAAGTCCCTAAAGGCCTCTGACAGCAAAAAGGAGGCCGGGGCGCCGCCCGCAAGTGAGGTGAGTTAGTGGATGACATCCACCTCGAAAATAAGAACTGATACCTTTGTTGGTGGCAAAAATATAAGACAGGTAAAAACAGAATATTGACAATTGATAATGTGATTTAAAAAACCTTTTTAAAACAGATTACAATAATCATCAGAAAAAATATTTAGTAACAATGGATACATAAAGGATATTACCTGAAGTTCCCAACCTACCTTGTAAGTTCTTGAATGATGAGCCTTTTAAAAAGGAGTAGGATAAATATTTGTCTCTTAAGAGATCCTGCACAAATTAATAGACAATCCAACAGGATGGGAACAAGAACCAATAAGAATGATAAATACAAGATACAAGTATGTATATCAAGTATGTATCAAGTATGTGTATACAAGTATGTATACATAAAACACACAAGGTGTTCTGCTACCCTATGGGGTTTTTTTTTTCTGTATATTTCCCCCCTCTTTTCACATTGTACTTTCAAAATACACATGTATAGTCCACAATCATGTGATTGGGGTCAGTATACAGATTTTGCTAATAAGTAAAATACACACACATTTAAGGTACAGACACATTTAAAATGCTTATAGGTTTGTTTCGTTCAAAAGCAAGTTGAAGGGATTTAAATACTTGCTGTTCAGTTTATGCTTCTGATTGCTTTCCTACTATGTAAATCAATTTGTTAATGCTCCCTACAAAATGTATGAACCAGTCATACTGACAAACACACAAAGCTCATTTGTAATTAGCTGTTAATTAGTAAGAAGGAACAGATGCTGTTTCAGTTTCAGCAGGCATACAGGTTCTGTAAACAATGCTTATAAATCTAAATGAATTTATTAGCCACAATACAAGTGTCAACATTTGGTTGGCAACCATACAAATATGGCAGAATTCCCTCAACATCTCTGCAATGTTTTAATAATCCTTATGTCAACAAAATTCAATAAAGTAATCTAACTTGCTAAGTGTCATCACTGTTCTACTTAATTTCATTTTGAATTTGAATTTCATTCACTTAATTTTCATTTATTAATTTACTCTTAATTCCCACCATACATTACATTATAAAAGTCCTCTGGCATCATTTTTTAAAACACATATATGTATGTTAAAGGAATTTGGGTGAAATTCTCAAGTGCAGTTATCAATATGTTCTATTAATTGTCACAAGACATATGATAAATATGAAATTATAATTCATAAGAGAGCTCTCTACACACATATAAAAACTAGCTAGTATATTAAAATATCTCCTCTGCAATCATATTTTATAACACTGGCATAAATCATCGGTCTACATTATGTAAACTTTATCTGAAATATATATAAGCATTTTACAGTTGAGATTACATTATTACATCTTTTTCACATTAACAAATAGTAAGTCTTTTTACTCAATTTGGATGCCAATATCTAACTTTACCATCTATTGGATGACATTCTGATGAGATGATAGAACTATATCATAAAATGCAGATTAGGAATACAAACTAAATTAGGCAAGAAAATGGCAAAAGACCACCTTAGATGAGTTCAAATCACCAGGACCAGATGGATTACACTCCAAGGTTCTGAAGGAACTGGCAGATGTGATCTCAGAACCATTGAACCATATCTTTCAAAGATCCTGGAGCACCAGAGAACTACTAGAAGAGTGGAAAATGACTGATGACATTTTCAAAAAAGAAACAAAAATGGATCCAGGAAACTATAGACTTAGCAGCCTCACATCAATACCTGGGAAGATTCTGGAAAAGATTATGTCAGACCTGCCACAAATTTAGACCTCTAAATAGAAACAATCCTTTACTCCATTTGTTGAGAAAGATATAATTTTATTAGAAGTCAAGTGCATTGCAATAGTACATAGCGAGAATGGAGATTCACTAATCAAAATCCCTAAGTTCAACTTTTCCCTCCCCTAGTTACCTCTCATTGTCCACCGCTATGTGACCAGTCAGGTTCGGACAGGATGTCTGCATAATGGCCAGTCCAGCCACAGGATGGTATGCAGCTGGTATGCTGAGTGACTATAAGGTCCCATTGATCTTTACTGGGACCTTTCCATTCTGGAGGGAGCGGGGAGGATTTGGGCTATGCTTGCATAGGATTTTCTTCTTTTTCTCTGCTTTGATGTATCTTTGGGATGTTGGGAGGGGGAAAGAATTGCCTTGGGCCTATTTTGTCTCACCAAACAGGAGGAGCAAGATCATGGCGCTTGGGAACTGCCTGCTATCAACCTCTACCCAAAGTTCTCAAAACATCTTCGCACTTTGGGATTGGCTCAAAGATGAACTGGATATTGGGAGGGGCATCAAAAGGAATTTAACCTTATACTCCAGTGCGCGAAATTCAAATTCTGCCTACACTCTGTCTGCTATCACTGACTTCCAATAAAAATTCCTTTTGAAATGCCATTCATTTTAAGAGTTCTGCTTTCTTGAGAAGGCTGGCAAGGCAGGACCTGACAGTGACCTTGAAGCAGAATTTCAAAGAGATACAGCATTCACTTGCATTTTCTCTTTTGCCTTCCCCCTTTCACATCGTTCATAGCAGTCTGTCATCATATAGTAGTGAAGCACAAGGAAGTGTTAAGATGGCAGCTGACATTCTGCCCTCCCTGTAAAAAGGTGTTAGTCCTGGAATTGAAAAGAGAACAGTTAAAGCATGAGTGTAGTTTATCAGGATATTGGGTTTGGAATTTACGTAAGTCTTGGTGCTGACACATGTTGGGCAACCACCCATTTTGTTTCAGATGAGGGGAAATGTTTCCAAAACATTAGGTATTGGAGCTCGCCCCTATGAAGATGCGAGTCCAAGATTTCTTTTCCTTCATAATATTGCTCACCCTCAATGATGTCAGGAGGGGCTCTTGCATGTGGTTATAATGGAGAGGTTTTGTCTGGTTTAAGTAGATTGCAGTGGAAGACTGGATGTATCCTTCTAAGGTTCTTTGGCAATTTAAGTTCAGCAATCACTGGTTAATAAACCTCATAATGGGGAAAGGGCCAACAAATTTAGATCCAAGCTTCTTTGAGGGCTGATGAGACTGTAAATACTTGGTAGACAAACAGTCTTCATCCCCTATTTGGAACTTTTTCTGTGGGGGTCCTCTTTTCGTCAGCATATTTCTTATATGTTTCTCTAGAGTCATCCAATACTTGCTGAACCACTGACCAACAGGTAACCCCCCAGATACGACGATTCCTTTAGTGAATTTTCACAAGAACAAATTTATTCAGAAAAGATACTTACATTAGAAATTCAAAACTGCAATCAAAAAGAAGCCTCTGTAGCCATGTGACTTGGATTTAGTCACTGTTGCAGTGGCCACCATTTTTAACTCTCTGGGTTGCCTGTGCTGCACTTATGATGCAGTTTCCTGAAGCCAGAAATTGTCCCTGGTCACATGCCCAACAAGATCTGGTGACTTTTGCAGCAAACCGAGTTTGTTTTTTGTTTTTTTTGGTGCTGCATGGAGGATTTGCTGCTGCCTGGGTTTGAGAACTGGAGAGCTAGAATTGATTCTGTAAGTATTTCAAAATATTCTTTTTTGTACTCTATAGTACTGTTGTCAGGTCCCATAGATCTTTATAGGGATGCTATCATTCTGGTAGGAGGGGGGAGGCTTGGTGGGGATCTCTGTATGGGGTTTCTATTCCTTGCTTTGCCGATGTAACTTTCAGGATCTTGGGAGGGGGGAAAAGAATGTGCCTCGAGCCATCTGCCTTAGCTCATCTCTGGAGAAGAGTAGCAGTGTGGCCTTGGGAACTGGAGTTTATCCCCTCCTCAGCCTGAGTTTTTCATCACATCTTTGCACCTTGGGATTGGCTTGATGATGGACTAGACTTTGGGAAGGGCTCTGTTTGCAATGGTTTAACTTAACGTTTGAGTGGGAAACCATAGTTCCTGGCTACATCTTCTTGCTATCACAATCTTCCAATAAAAGTTCATTTTGAAATGGCTTTCATTTCAAGAGTTCTGCTTTCTTGAGAAGACTGGTGAGGCAGAGCTTTACATTAGGCAGAAACTGAAAACTGGTCAACCTGGAGAGGCAACAGCTCTACCGTGGGGACCATGCATACAATGTCTACCCAGGGCTGCGACCACGAAGAGGCTGAACGTTGGGGAGAAACCTCCACCAAAATCCAGCAGGAGGAATTTCTGAAAAATGTCACCTCAAGCAGCTCTACAAAGCCAAGGTGGTGCATCAGCATCGGGAAGAAGGAAGGTGGGACAGCAGAGCCAAGGAAGTCACCTTCACCCGTGGGAGCTGTCAGTATGGCTGGAGACACGAGCTGGAGAACCTCTATGATGACTATGAAGTGGAGGAAGATCCAGGCCAGCCGACCAATTCCTGAAGCAAGCCATGAGCCTCATGAGAGAAGCCATGCATAGCATGCAGATCCAGAAAGCCCCAGCTTGCCCTGTGTGTGAGAATGGAACACAAGAGGAGACTACCGGCGAGCGAGGGGAGTTCCCAACCCTACAGACATCTCCTGATGCTGCAGAAGTTACTGATGAGCCTGCCTCCCTCTCGGTAAATCTGCCCCAGAGGGACCCTGGTATGGGGCATGACCTGTGTTTCGGCGGGAGGAGGCTTCCCCCTCTAGAGCAAAAGGCACCTCCTCCCGGGCATCAAGTTTGATAGGGACCCCCAACAACTGGGATTTTTCCTCATGCACATGCTGACCTACATACAGGAGTACAGGAGAGACCTCCTTACAGAGGGAACCATGCTCAGGATTGTCACCCTGGCACTAAAAGGGGAGACTGCATGCTGGATGGTGACCCTCCACAATGCCGACTGTTGTTGGTCTGACCATAGCCAGCAGAGCTGACAGCATACTTGGACAGTGAGGAGGTTGGGGAGGAACATGGGCCAGTCCTGGAGTCTAGGGAAAGCTCTGATGAGTGCTCTGCAACAGAGACAGAGATGGGGCCAGGGCCGTCTAGTTATCAGCTGCCTTCGGAGTCAGACATCAGTGAGGCAGAAGAACAGCTAGAGCCTGTTCCCAGTGTGTGCATGCACAGAATTGCCAGAAGGGGGGGAACAGCTGAGGAAAAAGGGCCGACTTGGGAGTAAAGCCACAGGTGGACAGTGAATGGCCCCTCCCCTAGAGCATAAAAAGGAATGAAAGGGGGATGGGGCTTTGCAGGAGACAATTAGTTCATTCCAGCATGCTTGCCAAGTATGGCGGTGTCTAAAAGATAGCGACCTGGCCCCTCTCCAAGCCTGATAAAGGTCTGTAATTGAGAACTATTTTGAAAGACTGTTGGCTGGGACCGGTGGTGCCCCAGCATTTTAGGCTGTGGTCTGCCCTTTCTTTAAAAAACCATTGCTAGATTCCACCTCCAGCAGTGGAGCACCCACAACTTCTGAAGGCAAGCCATTCCACTGGTTAATTGTTCTCATCATTAGGAAATTTCTCCTTTGTTCTAGGTTGCTCCTCTCCTTGATTAGTTTCCATCCATTATTTCTTCTCTTGCCTTCTGGTGCTAATCAGTGTTGAAAGGGAGTGAGAGATCTAACCCCCACCACTCCTTGTGTCATTCTGCAGGGCTCAGCATTCTCTCCACTCCTCTTTTTAACTTTTGCATGAAGCTTCTGGATGAGATAATCTGTCACCATGGGTTGAAATATCACCAGTATACAGGTGGTTACTCTATATTTCCACTCCTGGTGGCCTAGGTAATACTCTTGTGGTGCCTGGAAACTCTGTAGGTCTGGATGGGGGAATCACATGCTTTGACTGAACCCTGCCAAGATTGAATGGCTTTGGGTGCCTGGAGCTTCAAAATCCAGGAATTTAACTTCTGTAGTTTTGGATGGGGTTGCAGTATCCCAGACAGATCCAACCGGGGGGTTCTCCTGGACTCATAACTCCTGCTTAAGAGCAGGTGGCAGTCTCAGCTAGGAGAACTTTTGCAAAACTGTACTATGTGCCAGTTGCATTATTTCTTGGATCAGGAATTACTTGATTATTTGTCAGCTGCCACCTTAATGCTTGCTTGTGCTTCACTACTATATGACACGCTGCCAGGAACTATGGGGAGGGGGAAAACAAAAGTGAATGCTGTATCTCTTCAAGGCTCTGCTTCAAGATCCCTTGGTGTATCAACTGCATATCATCCTGTGCTTGGACTGGCCGTTATGAAAACATCTTGCCTGAACTTGACTTGACTATTTCACTTGCACTTTTGCAGTCATATCACACTGCTGGCTTATCTTCAGTTTCCATTCAACCATTAACCTCATCTTCCTCACCAATACAATTTGCAAGCCAGATACTCATTGCTTGAAGACTATTCATTCAGTGATTGTTTGAAATTACAGTGGTGCAGAACAAATTCTACTTATACCAGGTCATTAAAGTTAGAGTTGTTGCAGCACTGTCAAAATTACATAAATTGAAAGTCAGGTCTTTGACAGCCCACCCACTTTCACAATGGGTGACATGGTGATGCTTCAACTCCCCTCACCTGCCCATTTTCCACCTTCTCTGCCCTTTTGGCTGTTCAGCATTCTGCTATCTCGTGTTCTGCCCTGCCACCCTACCACACTCATTCTGCCACCCTATGCTCTGGTCTGCATGCTGTGACCACTACCATCATGCCCTCTGCCCCACAGCGGACCCTCACTGCCTTCCCCCTGCTGACAAGGCACACTTGGCCTGGCAGTTTGTGAGGCAGCTGTTGCCTGGTAGTGGGCCAGGGCAGATATGTCTCATTACTAGCAGAAGGACTAACTGTATATCCAATTTATTTAATTTATGCTAAGTCAATAAACATGCACTTGTTTTTATTAACCCTCATTACATTCATTTTAAATCATTTCTTTAATGTATAATCACAGGCTTCAAATTTTATTTACTTCTTTGATGGCATCTGCTACCTTACTCATTTTGAACTAAAAATTATTAAAATAACTTTCATCCAGAATGTTGCTGGTGTATCTCTGGTAATAATCAGTAACAGGATATAAGGCAATTGATTTCAACACATGTTTAAAACACATTTTGTATATGCAACAAAATATACTTAGATAAATGTTATTTAGGGAAAGAGGGTAAAAAAAATATAACTCATCTGTTGCAATTAAATATATACATTAGATTTGAAAATTCTAAATTCAAATTTGAAAATTCATCAGTTTTCTTTGCTTAATGATTGCCTTGACCATTCAAAGTAATAAGGGCAATGAAAAAGTAACTTTCCTACCAGTCCTCGCATTTACAACTGTTGCAACATGCAGGCACTTTGAAACCAGCAGTTCCCGATAGTCATGTAATCTCTATTTGTACATTTCACAGCCAGCTTCTGATAAAAAAACTCAATGGAGAAGCAGTCATGGTCGATATCCGTGCTGACGTTACAGCAGGACAGTTGTGGAGAGAGGACCTCCGCGGAGCTAACCAATTTCTGCCTGCCTGGAGGCTCTTCAGAGCCCAAGTCACCCTATGGGGTGATGAAAATAGGAAGCGCTCTCCGTAGATTGCAAGTGGACATTGATCCACTTTGCTAATCCAGAGAAATTTTCCTGACAGGTGGAGAAGAAGAATGCCATTAATGGCTGAACCGGAGCTGTGACAGCCAGAACAAAGAAAGCACAGAGAGAAAAACGGAAACAGTGTATTAGATCTGGCTAAGGATTGCCTAATTTCTACCCAGAATTAAGTTAAATTCCCCAAAAGTACTTTTAAGAAGAAAGGGGGACTCCAGAGAGAAGGAGAGAGGAAATTTTCTTTCCCCCTCCAAAGGAAAGCGGCAAGTGAAAGTTTTGAGCTGATTACAAGTCCGCTAGAACAGAGACAGAAGCAAATGGAAAATTAATTGGAAAACGGGAAGAGAAAGACTGAACTGGGTATTTTAACAATATAAGCACTACCTAAGATATGGATATGGGTAATATGCATTTATATTGAATTATTTTTTCTTTGCTTTTGGCTATAATAAGCTAAAGTTTTTTCCTTTCTTTCTTTACTTTTAAAACTCACAGTGGAAAGGGAAAAAGAGAGTAGGGTGACACCTTTTGGTCAAAGACAGTATATAAAGGAATTATTTTGGAAGCGACTAAGATAGACAAAAGACTGAACTTAAATACTTGGTTTTGAGAACTGGTTTTAGAGATAGATTAAAGGCAAAGTTCGCTTTGGAAACCAACATAGGAAAAACAAAATAGGACCCCAGGTGCCTCAGCGGGCGGCAAGCGAGGCCTTGCCTGGGCTCCTAGGCACACAACGGGGTTCTCAGGGGGCATGATCTAGCGCCCGGAGCCAGCTCTGCTCATAAGGAGGCTGAGGAATCCTTGAGGCTCCTGCAAAGAGGGGCTCAGGCCCTGTCCCCATGCGGTACCATGATCCACAAGTTGCTGCTGGCGCTGCGCGGATACACGAGTGATCCCTTCTTGGATAGCAGCCTGCAAGTGGCAGGGTGAGGGGGTGGCCCCCCTCCCCCCTCCCACAAGTGTCCCCAGAGCTGCCACCATTCCTGCACCTGAGCAAGGCTGCCCTCCTGGCCCATGTCTGCTGTCTGGGCATGTCTGCTTGCCTGAGTTTGCCTGAGTTTATTGAGCAGTTCGCCTAGTGCACCCAGCCACTGCTACCCCTGCCCCCCACCCCACCGGAGGTGTGCCCTTCTTGGCCTGCATGGTGGACTGTGGCACCTGGTGAGCCCAGACAGAGAGGGATGAATAAATTTATTTATTCTTGCTCCTGAAGCTTTTCCTGTCTAATACAGGATTGGGATAAATACCTGGGCAATGATGGGTTATCAGCTAGTATATAAATAAAAAACTTGACATAAAAAAAAGAGAGAAGCAGTTATGGTTGGGTAATGTCTAACTTAATAACCCATGATGACTTATTTAATGATGATAGCAAAATTGAGGTTTGGAGTCCTTCGCAGTCATGTTAGTGACTGTGTTTCTCAGTGACAAAGTTGCTGGTCCCAACTGTGGTCATTAAATGAGGATCACCTATATATTATCACCACATTTTCTCCAATTAGATCAAATGTTGTCTTATAGCAAAATGAGTATTGTATAATCTCTTTAAGATTTCTTTTTGTTTCCCCAAAATAACTATATCCTTGATACAAACCTCACCATATTTTTGCTTCAACCAATATAACCTATATAATATCTAAAGAAATTGTTTAGCACACTGACCGTATGAATATTGGTGCATTAAAACACACTACATGGGAAAATTTAACATTTTAGGCAAATAACTATAATTTTAGCCAGTCTATTGTAAGGGCATATTTAATCTAATTGGAGAAATACTTCAGTGGTTCTAGAATTAGTCATTGTTAACTGAATGCAACAATCAAAAAAAGGAGAGCATTCATACTCAAGGGAATTACCAAATCAATTAACAACTAATTCAGAAACTAATTTTTGTATTGCCTCTTAGCACAAAATGTATCTTTAATTTCTTCTGTAATAAGCATCACCATGATAGTCATAACACATACTGAGCCTCTAAATGAATTTACACGTATTTCTTTTTGATTAGCTATGTAACATTATTTCTTCACAGTTCAATGCAACTGTAGCCAAATGCTCAGAAATATTTAATTATCATAGAATTTTTAACAATTTAAATCATTATAGTAAAGATTACTCTGTAATATTTACATAATTACCACAGAAATCCTGATACTTTTTTTAAAAAATTAGGAAATATTCAAGAAAAAAATCAATTTATGTTTAGATAAAAGATTTAAGATTGGAAAATAACTAGGCATTGGTAAATCTTTCTCTTTCAAATCTAAATTTTGTAATAACTGTCATATTTCTATCTCTTTTCTGAGTTTATGTTGTAGTTTACTTTTAGTGTTGCAATTAAAATTAAAAGACACATACACACAAACATATTACTCCATCATGTCAGTTCCAAAAGGTTGTCAATACTGTTGGGGTTTCAGCAAGAATTTTTGCTGTTTATTTTTAGATCAACCTGCAGGAATTGAATGTGGGCTGAATTATACCACGCTTTAATAGAGAGTTGCAAAAGTTTCACAAAACTATCTTTACTTAGAAAGAAAACATCCACTGCATACAAGGAATATGCATATTCTTTTGCTTGTCCTTTGAAAAAACAACCTCAAATCAACACAGATGTCCATTTCAAAGCAAAGTTGCATGTAATGTCTCAGACCTCTAAGAATATTATAGCACACCTACCGAATCTTTCAGCAAAGTAGAGAGAGCTGGTTAAAGAACAATAGTTTCAGCTCCCAATTTATCTATAACTCCTCTAAATAACAGAGAATATAATCCTCCCCATAAACTGATGGAGAGAAGTTAGCAGATAAATGTGGTAACTGCATCTTGTCTAAGTAACCACCACCTTGAAAAAGCAAGCAATGAAAGAAAGAGTAAGTGAGCAAAAAATCATAGAGCTAGAAGAAATCTTGGCGGTCTCTGGCAGTCCCCAACCTTTCTTGCTCCACAGACTGGTAGCAGTAGCAGCGGGAGAGTAGATGGTTTCACATGTGCAACCAACTTCTGTTCATGCATAAATGAAGCTTCGCACTTACCCGCCGCTTGTGCAGCCCAGTTGTCAGCAAGCCTGCTGTTTGCTCCATGATCTTGGGGGGGTGGGGCTCAGTGGAGAAATTTTATTTGCAGCTTTGAAATTATGGTCTGGTCTTTGCTTATCTCTCCAAGGTCATTTCTTCTAGCTTTGATATGCAGCAGCCTGAGAGATGATGCACTTGAATCAAAGACTTTCTTAAAGCATTTCCTGGATGATGCTTGCTTTATGTTGCCTGGCTACCAGGGGGTGGTGGTGTTGGGCTCTACTGTTTGTTTTAATTTGCTGCTTTGCATGCTTTTGCTTTAGATCTTTCTTGAAACTTGTTGCGTTCGGTTCGCTCCCAGTAAAAGTACATTTTCTCTGAAACTATGGAGCCAAGGGTTTTTCTTTCCTAGGAATTGGACAGAAGCAGCCCTGATGTTAGCCAACATCTGCCTTAACAGTCAGCCCAGAGACAGCAGTCTACCATGGGGAACAAACATCCAATCACAGGAGTGAGCTGGAGGTAACTGGAGCTACAGCCAGCTCCCCCACCAGAACAAACTGTGCTTGAGACGAGGCAGAATGGCAAGAGCAGTTGGACCTCAACAAGAAGCCTATCATGTCCAGGTTGTTGTTGGGAGTGGGGCAGAAGAAAGACCCCTCTCTGGAGGGAAGCATCGAATAGGCCATGCTGAACCAGGCCCTGTTCTTGATCCAAGAAGCAATGGGGAGTTGAAGAGCCTGGGAAACTCTTGTATGGACAACTACCCAGGGTTCCTGGGTCACCCCAGGATCAGGCATGGATGGAGATACTATAACAGGGGCTGCACCTGCTCCACCTGGAGTGATAACCAGTGCCAGTAATGCCACCACAGGCAGCAGCTGCTGCACAAGTCGCTCTGCCTGCAGGGGCTGCTCTTCAGAGGCACCGAGCCCCAAAGGTCCCAGCTTTGGGGGTGAAGTATGGGGAGACCCTGAGCAGCTGGGGCTCTTCCTGGGCCAAGTTTGGAACTACATGCAGGAGTATGGGGCTGAACTGGAGATGGGAGCAGTCTAAATAAGACACATGTCCATGGCTCTGGAGGGTGCAGTTGCCAAGTGGTCTCCCTCCACAATGACAATGCCCCCTAACAATGGAACTACAACCACTTTATGGCAGTCCTTTGCCAATGGTTCGAGGACCCATTGGCAGACCGCAAGGCTTGGGCCCAGATGAAGACCATCACCCAGTGTCCACATACACCCAGGAGTTCTGAGAGTTGGCATGTAGCTATCCACATGGCTCAAAGACATCCACATCAACTGCTTCAAACATGGCCTCAGCAACAAGCTCTACCACACCTACATCTTGCATGGGGCCCCACACACCCTACAGTACTGGCAGAAGAGGATGGTGCAAGTTCTTCCCTCCCACATGTAAAGAATACCCCAGGACCACAAAAAGCTATGGTGAACTAGGCCAAGGTCCCCAGCATGATTTAGGGGTCGGATGGAGGGACACCAAGCTGCAGCATGCCAATCCAGCAAACCCAATCTCAGCACCACAACTCCTCTAGGGAAGAAGGCAATGAAGCCAGCTCTGAGGACCCAGGAGACAGTGCTGAAAGGCATGGAGATTGTAGAGTTTTCCTCTCCTGGATCTGATGGGTTGGGAGTTCCGACCAGCTTAGGTGAGACTGAAAGTGACCCCCTGAAAAGTCGACATGTGGCCCCTGTGGAATTAGTGGTGCCCTCCTCAGTGACCCAGGGGAGGATGTTGGTGTCAAGGTTCCAAGTAATACACCCATCACAAACAGAACTCCGAGGCAAGTAGACTCCACAAAGAACAGTTTTATTAGGAGATAACATCTTGGCACAAACTGGTAGAAAGACAACTCTGAGGATTCCCACGCTTTCTACCTCATTAAAAGTAAAGTTATCTCTTTTCCCAAACAATAAATCACATTGTCCAATGTGGGTACGGGCTGGTTGCCTGGTTACTTCTTTCCCCTTTTCTGCCAGCCGGTAGTTGTAATGTCCTTGACTCACGAGAGAACTATTTTGTTTTGGCTACAAAACCCCATCTGTCTTTATCCCCATTCAGCTCCAAGCTTTCTCAAACCTGTAGCCATTTGAAAAGAAATCCCGTTAGAAAAAAACTACAGAAAACAGCCACAGCCAGGTCAGCTTCATGGTTGACAGGCTGCCTCCCCTCAATTGAAGAAACCCTCCTCCAAAAGAAAGACAGAGCACAGTAAGATTAGTTGAGCGCTGCTCCTAACCTCCTCTGCCTCCCCCAGGAGTACCCTTTGGCTTTTGGGGATACTTGTCATGGAATTGCTTCACTAGTTTATCTGCATTCACTTTCCAACTCTTCACCCAAGTGGCCTCAGAAAGAGGATATGCCTTCCAGTGCAGTAAATACTGCAACTGATCCCTTTGTACTCTCGAGTCTAAAATTTTCTTTATCTCATAATGCGTTTGATCCTCAATTACAAGTGGCTTAGGAGGTGCCCGATCTGCCAGTCTGACTTGAGAACTTACTGCAGGTTTAACAGGCTACTTTGGAAAACTGGATGCACTTTCCCTAGCAACCTAGGGAGTTTAAGTTGCAAGTAACAAGGTTAATTACTTTTACAATAGGTCCCACGAACTTTGGACCAAGCTTTTTGGAAGCTAGTTTCAATTTTAAATACTTTGTGGACAAGTAAATCCTATTCCCCACTAAATTGTGATTGGAGAGAACGGCACTTGTCGGCTTGCTTTTTATGAGCTTTTACTGCCTTACTTAGGGCTGGCTTGGTATTTTCCCATGCTTTTTTCAATGACTCCATCCATTCCACTAGCGTCATGGAGGAGGGTGGTTCCCTAGTGAGTTCTGGCATGGGGGAAAACTCCATGCCACTGGCGACTTGGAAAGGGGTCAGGCCAGTACTACTATGCACCACATTGTTATATGCCATCTCAGCAAATGGCAGCAACTCCACCCAGACTTTTTGCTAATATTTGACATAGCACCTCAAGTATTGCTCCATCATGGCATTTGTACGTTCTGTGGTCCCAACAGTGCTCAGATGAAATGGCGAACTAAGTCCCTGCAAGGACCCAATGGACTTCATGAACTGCCTCCAGAATTTAGTGGTGAATTGGACCCCTCAATCAGAGATGATCCTTCAGGGGACACCATGCAGTCTATAGATATGTTTTATAAACAGGTGAGCCAGCTTCCATGTTGACTGAAGCCCTGGGCAAGCTATAAAGTGGGCTTGCTTCAAAAACAAATCTATGATGGTCCAGATGACTGTATTGCGCCCACTGTCAGGAAGCTTGACAATGAAGTAAATGGCTATTTCTTCCCAGGGCCAGGATGGATCTGCTACTTGCTGGAGTAGCCCTGTGTGCTTCCTCGGCCTTTATGGCTGTGCAAGTGGCACAACCCTTAACATAGTCTCAATGTCCTTCTTCGGCCACCAGAATTTCCTTCTGGTCAGATGCAGAGTTTTCAAAAAGTCAAAGTGCCCCGCTTGCTTGGAATCATGAGTCTTCTGGAGGACTTGGAGCCATAGGCTGCTGGGTACATACAATTTAGCGCCTTTCCAGGCCAGCCCACCTTTGAGGGTCAGTACTCCTTTGTTGTCTTTGTACCATGGGTCAGCAGGCAGTTCACGTTTTAGCTTTTGGGTCACCCCCCCCCACTTCTGCAGTTTTCCATCACTTAGCCTGTCCCCTGGTTGTGGCTTGCGAGGCTGGTTGGGAGGACGGAATCATAGCATGAACCATCTCTTCACGCTTACTATTCAGTGATGGGATTCAGCCCGTTCTCACTGGTTCACCCAAACAGTTAGTTAATTGCTTATGTAGAACCAGCTAAAAATAAAGTGCAAGAGAGGTTTTCTTTTCTCTCTCTCCCTTCAGTTAATAGTTTTGGGCAGACAGCCAAGAACCACTTAACAGTTGCAGCTGGAATGCAGCCATACATGCTGAATCAAGTCAATAAACAACAAAAACTGACAGGATTAGGGCAGGGAAATCCATCAAACACCCATCTAGGGATATGATTAACCTCTTCCCTTCAGGAAGAAGGACAATATAACAAACATTTTCATTATAAAGAGTATTAAGTAACACTTCTGTGATCAGCTGATACTACCTGGGGTCCCCAAGACCTTTTATAGCTGCTGCAGTGTTGGCTACTTCTTGTTTCTTCCTGGGGGAAAAGATACAGGAGGGAACAATGATGCAGCTTGATCATACAGGCATCAAATTTAATGCATGTGTGGTCCAGCCACCTGTATTGCTTCTGCTGTGAAGCACCCAATTTCGAACAGAGAACATAGAATAGAGTTGGAAGGGTTAATGCTGTTTGGCAGCATGCCCAGGCTTTCAATTAGCTTGAGAAGCTGCTCTTAGTTTCCCTCTCAGCTGCTGCATTTGCTTTGGGGTTGACTTTTTTTAAAAAAGGAGGAATGGCTGTTTTAAGTTTTCTGCATTGTTTTAGTGTCCTGGCACTGTCCTTTTGGGGTGTACTTCCTTCGCTCTTTTTGAAAGCCTCTGATGATGGAGCACCCGCAACTTCTGAAGACAAGCTATTTTATTGGTTGATTGGTCCCACCCTTAGGAAATTTCTCCTTAGTCCTAGATTGCTTCTCTCTTTGGTTAATATCCATTCATGGTTTCTTGTTGTGCTTTTTGGTGCTTTGGAAAATAGATTGACTCTCTCATTTTTGTAGGAGCCCCTCAAATTTCATGACAGAACAATTAATCAATGGAACAACTTGCCTCCAGAAGTTGTGAATGCTCCAACACTAGAAGATTTTAAGAAGAGATTGGATAATCATGTGTCTGAAGTGGTGTAGAGTTTCCTGCCTAAGTGGGGGGTTGGACTAGAAGACCTCCAAGGTCCTTTCCAACTCTATTATTCTATTCTATTCTAAATATTGGAACAGTGCTATTTTATTGTGAATTGGATTAAGGAGAAATTTCCTAAGGGTGAGACCAATCAAGTTAACCATGCCCACCTAGTCACATGACCACCCAGCCACACCCACCCAGTCATTAGGGCAGAGAACCGGTTGTTAAATTATTTGAATCCCACCACTGTTACTACTGTATTGTGGTTTACATGACAAGGCACTTGCTAGGGGGTCCACCCCCCCCCCCCCAAATGTATTTCAGCTTGAAATTGAATTGTTTGAAATACTGTGCCCAATGAAGCTGCTTTGGGGAAAGTTTCTGGGTGGTTTTAAATGCCTCTAGATTTTTTTTTACTTCAAAAAGGTACATGGCTACCCTCAAGAAAGTGTCTCCAGGTTAGCAGGGCCCATTGGACTGCATAGGCTTCTTTCTCCCACACCACCCACCTTCATTCAGTTTGTCAGTTTTCTGGAGGTGTAAGCACAGGGATGCATGATGCCTTCTGTGTTTCTTGGTTGTTGAAATCTCCCCCAGTCTTTAATGATGGTGATGGGCAGAGCGATCTCAGCAAAAGAGGAGATGAATTGCCTGTTGAAATTAGCAAACCCCAGGAAGTTTTGCAGCTGTTTTCGCATACGTGGGGGTTGCCAGTCTAAAATCACTTTAACTTTAGCTTCTACACCCTCACTTGACACTTGGTAACCGAGGTTAGTCTAGATTGGTCTTTGTGAAATTTGCATTTTGACAGCTTTGTGTACAGTTTGGCCAAAAGGAGTTTTTTTAACATGTGATGTACTACTTTCACGTGTTCTTCTAAGGTCTTACTGAAGATAAGATTATCATCTAAGTACACGAGGACTTCTGTATACAGATGCTCATGTAGCACTTAATTTATTAGTTGCATGAAGACTGCAGGGGCTCCTTGCAAACCAAAGGGCATTACTTTGAATTGGAAACTCCCTTTTTTAATTCACACTTATTAGTACTCCTCTCATAGGTCCAATTTGGTGAACACCTTCCCCTTAGCCAGGTGGGCCAACATAGCTTTCATGAGGGGAAGTGGGTAGGTGTTCTGCATGCATACAGCATTAATTCCTCTAAAATCCACACAGAGACTCATCAACCCATCCTTTTTCCTCTTTAAAGAGGACTGAGGTGGCCACTCTAGACTTAGCCATTTGGATAAATCCGCAGGCAAGGTTGGTCAATGTACTCTCTTAGGTCTCTCATCTCTTTTGGGGTCATTGAGTACATCTTTGGCTTGGGTAGTTTGGCCCCTGCTACAAACTCTATGGCACAGTCTGTGGGGCAGTGGGGGGGGGGTAGAACATTGCATTCCTCCCCGCTGAACACCTCAGCCAGGTCCTGGTATTCTTTAGGGATTGGGGGATACCTGGAGCGGCTATGAGGTGGTGGCAACTTTCTCGCTTCACTTAGCGCTGTTTTGTAGTTGGACAGCCCCTCCTCTGGCAACATTTGGAGGGGAAAGATTCTATCTCTGGATTTAGTTTCCTAATGCCACCTTCCCACGAGATGATAGGGCCCCATTTGTCCAGCCACGCCAGGCCTAGAATCATTGCTTCTGTCATTTTTGGTGCCACCATGAAGTGTATAAGTTCCCGGTGCTGGCCCATTTCTAACTTTATAGGTTTGGTGAAGAACATGGCAGAGCTCTATCCCATCCTATCAATGATCCATTGACCTGCTCAAATCATAAAGGTCGGGTCATTATCTTCATCCTGATCCCCAGCTTTAGGACCATGGGTAGGTTGATCCGACAGCAGGTGCAGCCCGTGATCGTGTTCATCTTTGGTGCCCCTGTCTTTGGTATTACTAGTCTCGACTGGATGGTGAATGGGTGGACAGCTTCACTTACCATCAGATCATCCTCACCTTTGTCATCGCTGTCGTAGGCCATTGGCATTTGGGGCCCTTGGGCCAGAGTTCCCTCTTCCCCTTTTGGGGGAGGGGAAACCTCAACGGCCTGGTGGGCAAATATTCCCCGTTCTGTCATCTTCCACGGCAGCTTCTTCAGCTGTACTGAGGTCCCTTTCAGTGGCTCTGTCAAGGTCTGGGTTGTCAGCCAAGAGAACATCTCTTGGGTTGGCTCTTAATCAGCAGTGGGGCTGCATGTTGAGGGGGTGAAGGAGTCAGCACAGGGGGCTGTGGTGGCTCTGGGGTAGAGACCCACTGTGCCTGGACCCAGCTATGACTGGGGTAGTAAACTCAACTGGGTGGCACCTGCCACCCTAGCTGGTATTGTGGGCTGCCTCCTCTGCGGTATCTCAGCAGGCTCCATCCCAGCCCTGGGCTCTCAAGGCTCATTCAATTGAACTCATCCGGCAATTCTTCCAGGACCTGGCTGGATGACGCCATCTGAAATCCCCAGGTTCCTGACTCATCCAGGTCCAGCAGGGCCCCTGCTCTCCTCTGGATGGCAGTGGTCACCAGATCCCTTGTTGCCATCACCACTGGCCCTCGGAATGAATCTCAGCACCTGAAGTCCTCCTCCTCCACCCGGCACAGATCCCTGGTGGCCAGCCATTTGGTGGAGATCCTTGGCTGGGTGCCTACCAGCCTGCCGGTCTCCACCGCTGTTTCCGCCACCCACTGGGTCTCCGAGGAAGTCTGCATGCTCTCCAGAGACCATCACAATAGCCATCCACTTCATCCCCTTTTTTCTCCATTCTGCTGTCTTCTCTTCCTGATCCCTGGGTAGACCGGGTGAGCAGCTGGGGCTCAGGACCCCAGAGAGCAGCTCTGGTTGTAGCAGAGAATTTTGAAGAGTCGGTTTAATGTTCCAAGTAATACACCCATCCAAGTAATACACCCATCACAAACAGAACTCCAAGGCAGATTGATTCCTCAAAGAAGAGTTTTATTTGGCGATATCATCTTGGCACAGATTGGTGAAAAACCAATTCTGAGAGTTCCCGGGTTTTTCACCTCATTAAAAAGTGAAAGTTTCCTGTTCTCCCAAACAATAAGTCACACTTCCTATCTGGATGCTGGCTGGTTGCCTGGTTTCTTTTCTCCTCCTCCTCCTCTGGCTAGCCAGCTGTTGGAATGTCCTTGGTTCATAAGAGAACTATTTTGTTTTGGCTACAAAAAACCCCTTCCTGGCCCAGCTCCAGGCTGTGTCAAGCCTAAAGCAATGTGAAGAAAAATCCCTATAGAAAAAGCTACAGAGAAGAAAATGACCACCGCCAGGTCAGCTATAGGATTGACAAGACCTTCTTTCCAATCAACCTCCATTTTATTTCAAGCATCTTTCTCCAAGCTTGGGAGTGGACCAGATTTTTCTTCCAACAAAAGGTAAAGGTTTTCCTGTCCAGTTGAGTCCAACTGTAGTGAGCAGCACACATTCCATTTTTTATGTAAGGGAATCAGCATTGTCTAAAGACATTTTCCATGGTCATGTGGCCAGTATGACTATACCTTGAGGCACACGGAGTGCTGTTACCTTCCCCCCAAAGTGGTACTTATTTATCTACTTGCATTTGCATGCTTTCAAACTGCTAGGTTCAAACTGCTCAGGAGCTTGGGCAAATAACAGGAGCTCACCCCATCACATGGCACATGGGTTTCAAACCCGGGCTGTCAGCTTTCCAGCTGACAAGCTCAGGGTAATTAACCACTGAGCCATCATGCCCCCTAGAAATTATTATCTGCATATAAAAACTTTTCATACTATATAGTTTTCTAAATGAAACTGTTTTATTGACAGAACGTTTGAATATTGAGATGTCATGGTATATTGCAGAAAATGATAGAAAATTCTTGACTTTTCTAGGATGTTCATGAATATATAATAGTAACTGAATTAACTGGCCTCATCAAAATGAAAGATGACGGGAAAATTTTTCCTACAACAAAATAAATTTGCACAGTAAACATTTTTTTCTGTTTTAATTGGCATATGTGGGGCATATTTTTAAATTTTTGAAGAGCCACAATTTAATGCTGCAGGTATTAAAACCTATCAGGAAGTCATAAAACATTTACAATAAATAAATAAATCCACTCATCTTTGAAACTGTCAGACTTAAGCTTGGATATCTATTATTTTGCTCTTACCAAATTTCTGGCATTTGTTTGAAAAATTACAATGAACATTGTAAAGAGGATGTGAAAAACAAACTTTGCTTAGCTGAAATGTTTCCAAGAAAAAATAATCTACCTTCCAGATAACTTTTCTGGCAATCGCATGAAATTAATAACGCTTATTATATCTCACTCTAGTTTTTCCTTCACTGTATTTTTGGCTACTTACTTTTCTTTATTCAATATCTTTTTTAAATATCTTTGTTATGTAACTCAAGCACTTTTCCATCTAGTTCTAATTTACATAAAACTGTTATTTTCACTTCTTACAGTAAAGCAGCATTTCTTATATTCAATTCTTAAACTTAACTGTTGTGTTTTCCCCCAAGCATGGCTAGTTTTAATTAACTTTACCTTTTGTAAGCCATCCAGAATATATAAATAATTAATTAGCATTTCATATAAATATAGTATGTATACACACACACATCACAGCAGTTTTCAAATTTAAAAATAAACAGAAGGCAGATCCATTGGCAAGTTGGAAAGTAAGTGGGATCCAATGGCTTGAAAACCTGAAGGACAAAAGAAATGTGTAATCTTTGGATGATAATATTACATTGAAACCTGTGAATTGACTAAAATCATTTTTAGATTCTATTTTTCCTTGTTAATCTTATTTACCATATTTAGACATCTCTAGTCCTTGGACTTGTGGGTATTATCATCTTGAAAATTGCTGCCGATAAATTTAGAAAGATTTCTTATTTTGTTTTGAATGCAAGTGTACAAACAAATAGAAGAAGCTGATGCACTCATTAGATTTATTGTCTGATAACAATTCAGGATTTGTTGCAAAATTAGTAAGTACTGTGAATTTTATCATATATGTTTTTTACTGTATTATATAATTTTCAGTGCATGGAAACAGAAGACATAGTGTAAATATACATTAATTTACAAAGCCAAGCATTAAAGGCCAATTTTTAGTATTTATTTATGCTCCAATTTAGAAAGAAATAAAGAGGAACTAGCACACAGCTGCCATCCCAAAAACAGACCTCCCATCTGCCACCCATGATTTGCATGTCACCTTCTCCAGGCTCATTTGTACTTCATTAACTGCCATTGACTTAACAAGATTTATGCAAATGACACCATAGGAGATTGCTAACTCCCACTGCAATCAAGCGATTATGTACGTACAATTCTCCACAGCAATGAAAAATTAATACATGACAAGCCCACTCACTGCTGAGCTGTGCCTCTTGCTTTTATATTTCTGGTCATGAACTTTTTATTTTAATACATCCTACTGGCAGGGATTTGACATAAAGCATAAAGCAGAAACAAACCATATAAATAAAATTCCTTTCTATAAATCTTGTCTTTTTAGAGTCTGTTGTAAAATAACAGCTTCTGTAAGATTATATAGGGAAATGAATCATACACTGTATACATTCACAAAATATAACAAAGCAAAGAAGCAAGTTAAAAGTTTGATTTAAATCAAGTTTAATCCATATGTAAGAACCTGATATGATTCTTTTGAATGTTAGGTGCAAAAGGAAATAAGCAGTAGCAAACATGATTTATTGCCATTACACATAGTCCACAGTCTATGACCGTAATGGAGCCTTCTCATTAAAGTTGCAAGTGGTAATTATGATGCAGTTGTTAAATGCACATGCATTTAAGGTCTACTGAAAGTCTACTTAAACAACAGCTTATTCCCCTACGATCCCCATCCAAAGTACCTTGGAATAACATTGCACCGGACTTCCTCTTACAAGATACACTTAGGGAATACGGTGGCAAAAACCAATACTAGGAACAACTTAGTCCACAAATTATGTGGAATTAAATGAAGAGCTTCAACTGCCATCCTCAGGCATCAGCACTAGAGTTGTGTTCTGACCCAAACCCTTGTCCAATAAAATCAACACAAACCAAAGGGAACAGAAACCTTTTAATGATTCTTACGAATCCCCAGTTGAAAGGCTGCTGCAAACTAATTAACTCGCCAAAACTGTGCAAGGCTGCCAAAAATAACAGATAAGGCTACCTAGAAATATTTTACAACACAAGAATCTTCAAATTCCAACTAAGATACTGCAAAACGTCGAGTTTTGCTTCTTGCAAAGAGGCTCGAGTTTCAAAACGTCTTTGCTTCCTGCAAAGAATGTCTGATTCACAGCTGGCTTTTATTTTCTTGAAGGAGGGGCCATTACCTTGCAGCTTTACTCCTGAGTCGCCCATGCTGCTGCAGCTGGTCTTTTCTATGAGCAGCCCTGTGCACACATGCACTTGGCACAGACTGCACGGGAACCTCCTCATCGCTGCTGCCAGCCCCCATAATCTCTGAAGGCAGCAGTCCACTCCCTAATAGTCCTGGCCCCTCATCTGAGTCCTCGCTCTCCTCAGCCGTCTGCACCTGCTGCCGGCTAACCACAACAGGTTGGTCTATTCCACAGTAGAATACTGTGTCCCTGTTTGGCTCAACAGCTGCCATACTAGTAAGTTAGACACCAGACTCAATGACACCATGAGGATTATAAGTGGATATATTAAAATCACCATATCTTGCTGGCTTCCTGTTCTGAACCATATAGCACTGCAGTCAAGATGCACTAGTGAGGGAATACAGAAAAAATATGAACAACTCACTCTTACCAGTGCATGCTCATTTATCAGCTGGAAGACTCAAATAGCATCCCTACAGTTGGTCATAAGGGCAAATAACAGTGAGGGTGCTGCTGCAACTTTGAAATGTGGTCATAAGTAGCTTTTGGGGGGAGGGATTATCATAACTTAGAATGACTGCTGACTAACTGATCATTAAACAAGCTCTAATCGGTACATGAATACATTTGTGTAACACCATAATTTAAAGACACAGAAGCTACATCCACTCAAGATTCCAAACTTAGTTGGAATTAAGGTTGGCTATTTTCTTTATATTTTAGCATGCTATGTGAAATCCAGCATCTTTGGTTGGTTTATGAACCCAGAAACTGGTTAATTTAATTAAGTGTTCTATGTGAACCTAATTCACGAACCGCAGAAATCAGATATTTCCCATATAGATATCTTGCCAAAATATGCTGATGTTTGAAAGGACTCTTGCTTGAAAAACAAACCTTGTGTTTGGTATATGTTATTTATTTATTGTACTTGTTAAGGCCATCTAACTCCAAGAAGACTGGGCATATATGTACTTAGAATAAGTGAAACATTCCACTCCTTTTTAGAAAATTTACAAATTAGAAAGTATTGTTTTAAAAAGGAACACTGATTTTTAAGATATTTTAAAAAACTAGAGTCAGTTTGGTTTAGTGGTTAAAGCGCCAGGCTAGAAACTATGACATTGAGAGTTCAGGTCCTGCCTTAGCCATGAAAGCCAGGTGGTTGACCTTGGACTAGTCACACACTTTCAGTCCAACCCACCTCACACAGCTACTGTTGTGTAGAAAAAAGGAGGAGGAAGGTGTGTTGGATATTTTCATTGCCTTGAGTTATTTATCAAAATAATAAAGATGGGGATGTAAAACAAATAACTTAATGAGATATGTAATCACTTAGCAATAATATTTAAAAACACCCTTATTGAATCTGCATACTAAATAGTATTTATGATTTATCTGGTCAAAAACATCAGCTCTTTTCTGTCAAATGTAGGAAAATCCACATGAAATTCACAAGAATTTCAAAACTTGCATTCTAGACTGTCATTAGTGGAAACAGAACAGGACAAGAGTCAACAGGCACTTTTCTGCACTTTTACATATAGTATTCAATTCAGTGTTATTAGTATGTTCCAGTTATACTAATAAAATATAGAGGGAAAATCAATAACTCATCTTTATCCTGGGATAACTGGCAAATTATTTTTGGGGTAAAAATCTAACATTTATGGAATAAGGTTGTTTATTGAAGATACATCCATCAGTGATTCCCAAACTTTGGTTGTCTCACTTCTTTCACACGCATCTATTTTTTCCTTTCTGCTTATCTTAACTTGGTTGTTTGTCTAAATCTAACAAAATGGTACAAGCATTAGCCATAGTGTGCTTGTGAAATATGACTGGTAAGTTACATTTTTCCTCTTGCTAAAAAGAAACATATACCACTGTATTGCAGTAAATCCTGCTGCAACTTCATACTTAATCATTTTTAAAAACAAAGTATTGTTTTGATCAGATGGGATACTAGTATATACTAGTATATACTTACTTGTATCTAGCACTTACTCTAAACTTGTCACACTATCATTAATGAGTATATTCTGCAATACATGAGGCTTGATCCCTAAATACATTTTACATGCATACATACATACATACATATCTGGTGCCTTGGTTTTTGAAATATTCTAATACTGAAGGAAAACCCCCGCTAATCTATTATCAAGGTTTATAATTTTACAGTATATAATTTTACGCTAGCATTATAAAAGTATAAAACCATATAATTTATAGTAAAAGCAATTTTGTTTGTGACATTGTATAACCTATCTCCAAAATGAAAGCAGTTTAATAGTTGACAATGTTAAATTATTTTTTGTATATCTGTATTTTTTTGTATGCCATACTAGGTTGGAAATAGGAAATCAAAGACTTGTTATTCTGAACAAAGCATGTGCTTTGTGTGCTCTTATACAGCAGGAAATTTTAGGAATCTTTTCTGGACATTTATTCTTCCATAAAATAATAACAATTACATATGTTTATAAGGAATGCAGATTAACAGTTCTAAATTCTTCAGTTTTCATAATAAATTTGGCCTTAAATTTCTGTACTATTTAGATTAACATTGCTTATCATCTTCCTCCGATCTAGAGATGAAAAAAAACGCCAGAATATCTTTTCTTATTTTATTATAACATACAGCCAAATTAATAACTATACTTAACAAGAACTCTCAAGTGGTAGGCAGCATCTAATCAGAGACATGTCTGTCTCTGAAGCAAGAAGTGCCTTGGCTTAAATAAAAAATAACGGCAAACCATATAGCATACAATAAAAAAGGGAAGAATGTTTAATGATGAAAACATTTACATCACTTACAATTGGAAACACAACCCAGACCCTGGAACTGCCAGCTAGTACTTTTGAATTAAGGTGAAAATCAGTATTATATTAATTTAAATATTACTTGTAAAGACTGAAGGATGGGGAGTAAACTGAACTGATTAAAGAGAACAGTAATATGTTAGTAGGAAAAAAGAGGAAAAGATTAGTATTATTGTTGGTCTCAGAATGAGTCATTTTTTACAGATATAGGGAAATTATGGTAAATTTCCTGATTTATATCTTAATTTACCCATTCATTATTTCCTTGATAGACTTAGGCCATTAGAGAACTGCCTAACTATTGTCTCCATGCAGATGCTTAAAGTCTAAATACTTGGTGGATTTTGACAATAAAACTAATTTTGGTAATGAGCCTCAGGCTGCTTAGGCGTTCCTATAATCACAGAATGAATTTTCTAACGAACTGTACAACATAGCCTAAGAATAGGAATAGGAAGAAGAACCACGCTGGTTCAAGCCAGCAGCCTCTCTAATCCAGCATTCAGTATTACACAATAGAAAACTCTGGAAAAAACATGGACTTAAAACTATATCTCCCTTCCACTATTACTCCTCAACAGCTAGCATTTAAGTTTTATATGCATTATTGAAGATAAATGGCCATGGAACCAGATGTTTCATAAATTTGTTCATTACATTTTAATAAACAAATTTTAGAAAAGTTTTTCATTCCAAACTTTCTTTAATATATAAGCAAAAAATAAGATATCTTTTATAAAATCTTTGATAATATTTAGCATATCACTACAACTAGAAATTCTGCACTTCTCTCCTATGGAAATTGTGTAGGAATGATTGGCTCAATTTCTTTATCATAGGAAGCTTTTAAAACTAGAAAACAGAAAACAAAGGGATATGACTTCAATATTTCACTATTACTGATCTAAGTATGAGATGCAAAAATTGAAAACTGTTTTAAGTGTTAGAACAGTTAAACATGATTTCATAAGATCCAAGCAGAATTTTTATATGCAATTCTTTTCATATTCAGTATCTTAAGAATGTGGCATTAATGCAGTTATACTAGTAGTCAAACAAACAAAAGGAATTCCTTAGTTTGAAATCCTATATTATAATAGGGATGTTTAATTAAGATCAGCTATTACAGCTGTAAATGTTTGCTTATATAAAAACATCCAAACAAAGTTACAATTCCTCTATTAGCAAACTACAAAGAACAGTACACAGCTGACTCAAATCTAACTGCCTCATTGCTGCAAATCAATCTGGAACAATGTTCAGATGTCCTTCTGCAACAGCAAATGAGGGTCACATCGGGCTATTTCTGTGATCACAAGGGGCTCTTGTACATTGATCTGATCTATCCTTGTAGACTGGCAGCAAACGGTCCAATCAAAGCATTTTCTACAAAGACAGACTTTGAAGCCAGCTCAGCCTAGAAGCACACTCCATATGCAGGCCAGCAAACTGCACTTCATTAGGCCTGTTGTCACATTTTCCCTCTTCTTATTCTAATGATCTTATTTTAATTCACATAGGAACCTCTTCTAATTGATGTCAAGTGAGTGACTTCAACATTCATCACCACAGCACATCAAACAAATCTTGGCACAGAAGTCAAGCATCATGGTGTTTAAGACCTAAGGTTTACCTCCAAATACAGGAAATCATTCACACATACACAGGTTATACCTGTTTAATTGGGATTGCACGACCACTTCCAATACTATCTGCTCTGTTCTCCAATCCTTTCTTCTCTTTGTCTGGATCACTCCCTTTCCGAGACTAGGGTAAAAGCAAAATAAACACTCTTAATACATGAATTCATTTTTCCACATTCACATATTAAATTGTAAACTTTATATTTATAAAATGTCTCCCTCTCTTTCTCTCTCTCATTCATACACACATATATTAATACTTTAACTCTTTAATATCATAGGGATTTTAAAATGCCCAACAAACTTTGTATTTTTTACACAGGAAATTTCGTATATAAGTGTATATACTTTATCATCATTTGATGAGATTTTAAAACACTATTAACTCAGCAGTGTTATTGGATGGTCTTGAATAGAATTTAATTTAATTTTTCTTCTTTACTACTTTAAGATGACAGCACCAAAGTCAAACTAACGACACTAAGAAGACCAAGCTGCTTTGATAAAGTATAAAAAATAGAAATACTTAGTTAACACTTTTATGCATACTTTCTTCAATAACATAATAAAATATAATAACATCTTTTAAGAATGAACAACCATCTTTAAAAAAAGAGCACCCCTGTTCAAATTATGTAGCAAAAATTGCCTTGCTTACTTTCTCACTGCTGTGCAACAAATACATATAATCCTATATAAAGAGAACTTCATATTCACCTCTATTATTGTCAGCTAAATAAAGCTAGAAGTGACAGATCTGTTTTATTATGAAGTCATCCTCTTTAAAAACTATACTGACAACTTCTCTCCATTAGGAACATTACTCTCACAATATTGAAAATGGGGAAACTTTTTCATGTGGTTTTCAAATGATAAATGAAATATGAAGTGTATGTGCCAGTGATATCCAGCACACAGTTGAATGCTAGTAAAACGCAAGTGATATAAAACCACATATATTTTCTACAATATATTTAGAGCGTGCCTTCAAAAATTTACATTAGGTATACATATCTGAATGCCAAACAAAACTATCTTCATATTTGTAAGAATGAATTAATAGAAAAGGAATTGGCCTTCTGAACAACAGAAGGCTTTCTGAACAGAAGACTCCTAACTTAATTGTCTTCCCATTACATACACAGCTTAAGAATTATGCTTACATTTTTTGCTTTGAACTAATGCATTCCTTTAGGAACCGGCAGCTTGCGCTACTCTGTCTTGATTTATCTATTAAGGGCTACTAAGCTAGAACTTTAGACGATCATGTTGAATGATCATACTCTCAAAATTTATGTTAAATTAGGAAATCAAATCAATATGATGCTTGAGCCTTCTTTGTTTTTATTAGTCATCTTTTTTGTTTAAATACTATTTCCCTTATTATACTATAGTTAAAACACAATTTCTTCAAAGAGGAAATAAAATTTATTATGAAAAATTTCCATAGTGATAGTTTTGAATATTCTTATAAGGGTTTTTTTGAATAATAAAAGTTCATTCTAAAATCACCTTCAATCTACAGTGATTTTCTGTTATGATTTTGAGTTTGCCCATTTCAAAATTACTACTAAGTCAGATGTTACATAAAACTGTCAAATCACTTACTGAAAATTATTTGATGGAATTATCCTTTCCATTTGACAGAAAGCATTTTATCTTTTTTATTTTCACACAGAGACACACACATGTGACACACCTCTCAAGCTTGGAAAATTAAGAATATAAACATTATAAGCCGAAGTGGTTCATGTTTCCCGTTTACAGCCTTGTGTCAAATATAACTATCATCATGTTTTAGTCATGGCTGTAAAATTTTGGGAACAGTTATGTTTATATCCATTATAATAAAAACAATTTTATAACTGCTACTATACGTCTTCTACATTACAATGGTATAAAATAATGTACACCAGGAAGCAATGATTTTTATACATCTACTCAAAAATTGTTGAACCAGCATACATAATCATGTTTCAATAGGTTTTTTAAAAAATATTTTGGAATAGATAGAATATTTTTTAAAAATTGTATATATATATCAGAAAAAGTGAATTCATGATAAGTACAACTGAAACAGCATCAATTACAGAATAGAATATTTGACATCATTCATGCCTGTAAAGAATAAAAATTTAATTATTACTATCACTGTTCTTGAAGTGATAGTAATAGTGATTAAACCACCAAAATGTAATTATATATGGAAACAATGGTTTTGCAGCTCTTCCAAAAGATGTTTCAATTATTGCTAATATATAGCACCGTTTTGAAGCTTGCAGGGATCCTGCTTCCCATCTTCCAAGAGAAAGTAAAGCAGCTGTTTTGCCTTCTCCAACATTTCCAATAATAGATAATTAAAGCTTTGAAGCAACTCAGAGTACCTTATATCATTTCTTTCCTTAAACAAAAGTTTCCTTGCCCAGCCAAGTAAAAAACCTCTGCTTGATGAATGCAGGATCAGCTATTTTAAATAAATAAAAGGAGGTATTTGGGTATTAATTTTAGTGTCTAAGGAATTAAACCAGAACTCTCCCTGGGCAGAAAATACTGTTTAGCAAGAGGCACTTATCAGAATATTATTGCTATTTTCCTTCACCTTTCACTTCCTTTATTTTATTATTATTATTATTATTATTCTACTATTAAATGCATCAGCCCTTCAAAGTAGGTTTACAAGAGAGACAGACAATGATTCCAGGAATATTGCTTTGTTAGAGTAAGGTAAAACAATATAATCCTGAATGTTATCCAAGCTTCTCCCTGTCCTATATTACACTAATACAGTCAAGGTGGGGTTATTCTGTGGTCATTTCTCACCCTTCAACACAATCTCTGCACTGTATTGTTATTCACCCAATCCCTCCTTAACAGTTATTTCATACCATGGTTATTTCTAAATTCCTCTAGTCTACACAATGCTGTGTTGTATGAATTGTTTAAATTACTTAGTCACAATTTAATTTTTGTTAGTTTTTCAGAAGGTAAGTGAAAATTAATTAAGAAAATTATGCCACTTCTTGATCTTCCAAACCAATGACTTTCCAAAACTATATAAACAAAAAAGAAATATTAAGAAATATTATTTCCCAAGAATCCATAAACACTGATGATATATTAGGTTAATACATTCCAATGCAAAAGACTGAAAGACTGCCAATGCAAAAAACTGAAATTTTGAAACCCTTGACAATTCTGGTATTGCTGACAAGAAACGAGTAAGCCAGAAAACAGATTTTTTTTGTAAAATTTCCTCTCAGTTTTACTTCCTTGCTGTGCTATAATATTTTTATTCAAATAAAAGAATAATGACTAAGATAATATTTTCTTATAATATGTTAAACAGAACCTTGATGTTTCACTTTAGTACAAAAACCCAATGTCTTATTTTCTGATGTCTACTATTATTTCAAATGTACCTCATTTTACTGTATTTGTTTTTCTTAGAACTACAAAATTTAGTTACGAAAATTAACAGTATCTCTGCAAAATCAGTATGTTGCATTATGGACAGAATCCATGTCTCTCACCTAATTTTCTCTTCACTGAAACCCCATGAAATACTGAACATTATTTCCAAAAGTTCCTAAACAAGTCTGAATAAAAAGTATAGTTTTAAATGCCATCCTTTTCCAGTTTGCCTCACTTATGCTATATTCTTTGACTTTCACTGACATCTAGTGGATTAAGGTAAAATTACACAGCAAATAAATATTGCTTCAATGTATTACCCCTTTTCTTCTATTTTTTTTAATCAAGCTCATCAATTTTAGAAAGTTTTCTCTTCTGAAATCTAATAGACTTTTGGATAACCATTTATTTATGAAATCGTATGAAAAACTAAGTGCACCCCATTAAAATGTTTGACTTTTTCCACATATTTCGACAAACAATATTTAGCTTTCATTTTATCAATACTGAAAAAGTGGATAAAATGTAAAAAATAAATGCACTATTTTACATTGTGCAACTAAAATAAATATAAATGCAAGTTTCTCATGCAGGAAAAGTAAATACCCCCTATACTGATTACTAATTCAAATACTTAACAATTAGAATCCAATGCACCAGATATATGATTAAAACATTATTAGATAGGAACTGAATAACTTATCAAAACCTCAAATATTTAGTTGGATGTGCTCTTTATTGTGTTATATCAAGCCTAGCTCTCTGAGGCCTTCAGAAAGAAGTTTATAAACTGAGAAGGGATTCAAAAGGATTGCCAAATAAATGGACATGAATTATTGAGAAATTGGATAATTATCTACAAGTGGAGAAGACTGCAAACTGCAGATTTGCCTAGGTCAGGCAGTCCCAAATTTAGCTGAGATGCAGGCAAAATTAGCAAACCAATATTGAGTTTTCTGGACATATGTAACAATGTAGTCTGTAAAAAAAATGCTATTTACAACCAACAGTTATACTTGTATCTTTTTCCATGTGTACTAGGAAATTGGTTCTTCCCAAATTCAAGAGGTATTTTAAAGTTCTTATCTGTATCATTTATACCACATTCTGTTAGAGCTTTATCTTAGGCACACTGTTAATTCTTTCGCTAGAAATGCTCAAAACCAATTAATATTTCTGTAGAAATTCTCAACACATACTCAGCTAAAAAGTTTAATATACAATGGCCCTTCTCATTCAATAAGTCCTCAATGAGTTTTCCTTTTTTAAAAAGTTTTATTTGCTATATTAGTATAATATACTATATAAAAAGTGCAGTTCAAACAAACAGTGTGTTGTCAAACAGTACAATTATTTTTATGCTATCATAAAAACAAACAGTACAATTGTTTTTATGCTATCATAATCAGGGTGTTTACATTTATCACAATAACATTAATATTGTGATAACAATAATATTTAGTTTGTTCATATTAACAAATTTCCATTTTAACATTTATCCTCTTTATGTCTCTTTCTTTCTAACTTCTGTTTTTATTGTCTAGCCATCGATAAAATGAGTCCCATGTCAAAAAGTATTTAGTTCTTTCTTTGTCCTTAATAGTAAGTGTTATGTCCATTTCTGCACATTCTAGTATTTTCTTAATTACATTCTCATCTGTTGGGATCTCATCACATTTCCACTGTTGAGCATATACAATTCTAGCTCAGTTAGTACATTTAAAATCAAGTATATAGTCTCTTAATCATATTTTTCTGGCAGAATGCCCAATAAAAATAATTCTGGTTTCATGTCTATATGCTGTTTTATCATTTTTCCCAACCAGGTATGTATTTTCATCCAATATTTTTTAGCTTGTAGACATGTTCACCAGATATGGTAATGTGAACCAGGTGTTTGATTACATTTCCAACATTTAGCAGATCTATCCTTATCCATATCTTGTTGGTGCAAAATGCCATCTATGGAACATTTTATACAAATTTTCTTTATATGCAGTTGACATATTCAATTTAACATTTCTATCCCAGTTTCTGCCATTTGTCTAATTCTATTGCATATCCAAAACTTTTAGCCCAAACAATCATTGTCTCCTTTACCTGCTCACTTTCATGTTTAATACCTAGTAATAACAATATATTTTCTTTTTTATAAAAAACAAATTTTGTTAGTTTTACCATAAACACAATACACAAACATACAAACACAAAACATAAACAAAACTAAAAGATCTTTTCTGAAGGTTGTCTGTTCCCGGGTTAAAACTCTTCACACAGACACAAATTCAAACATCATATTCAACCCATATCTCCTTCCATATCTTATTATCATTTTCTTTTTTATATATATATATAAAAACCATTTTTATCAGTTTTATAAAAACAATGCACAAAGAATCAAGGCATAGCAGCTTATAAATTCTTTTCTAAGAAAAAATAATAATAAAAGATCAATAAGGCATAACATTTCCAGATTATAATATCAATATTTCATATATTAACTTCATATCTTGTCCCTACTTCTCCTTTCCATCCAAATTATTTATTAATTAAAATTTTATTGCCTTTTATCAATATACAAAATCCAAAAAAAAAAAGCATATATATCCTTACATATCTTATTACCATTTTCAACAACATTCTTTGTCTGTTCTATTTCCAATTATCCATTCATCTTTTTTTTTCTTTTACTATACTTCTCCTGTACACCAATTGGAGTAACATCTATAACTCATTACCCTAACTTAGAAATACTACATATAGCAATCTTTCTTGGGATTCTGTTTAAAAGATTCTAAAATTACATAATAAATTTTATATTCTAAATATACATATAAAGACACACTCTTATATACCCTCCAGAATCCCTCTTTTAATCTAAATTAAATTCACCCATTGTCTCTAAATAAACTTTTTTTCTTTAGGTCTTGCTTCCCCCCATTAAGGCTTCTCCTCCCCCCCCTTTCTCTCTTGCTTATTCTTCTCCTTGCCCTTTCTACCCCTTTGCTTTTTCCCTTCACTTTTCTTACTCCTTTTCCTTTGCTTTCTAACCTTGCCTCCATCTTTTCGCTCATTTTTCTCTCTTTTGGTTGTTTTTATAATTCTTAAAATCCCCTTTTTCTTATCCTTTTTCTCCTCCTCTCCGGAAGGGACCCATTGTTCATCAAAGATGGCTTCTTCTTCCTCTTCTTCCTTGTCCCAGTCCTTCTGCTGCGTAATCAACTTTTCAACAGAACATAACGCCATTTCTAAGAATTGAAACAAAGCGCCCAAAGTATCTTCTTTTTTATATTTTTGATATTCAATCTCTAGTTCATCCACAAACAATGCCATTATAAAAAGGGAAACTTTTTCCAAAACAACCACAAGTATTTTTAATCAAAGACAATCAAAAGCAATTAAAAAAAAAAGTTCCAAAAGTTAATACTTTTCTTCCTTCTTCTCTTTCTCTTTCTGGATTAATTTTTATTCAAAGAGGTCCAATTACCATATATCTTCCTTTGGGATCCACAAAGACGTTCTAGACAATCTCCTCCTTTTTCAGCTTCTGCTCCAATTTTTTTTTCTCCCTTCCCACTTGCAATGACAATTTTAAATAATCAGAAATCCATACCTCCAGCAAAGATTTTCCAATTTCTTAAATTTTTCAATGTCCAAAAATCCCTTTGTCTCTTAGCTTCAACTTTCAAAGCAATCCACTTTCAATGTCTAATATATCCAAATATTTCTGCTATTTCCGTGGGGTGGGAGAGTAAAAAAAAAAAAAAAAGTTCCCTTTAACAGCTTCTCCGCCGCTTTTCGCTCTTCTTAGGGATACAATGTATCCTCCAGCAATTCAAGCAGCTCAATTCCAGGCAATTTAAAAGGTGTTACTTGACCCGGCTCAGACAGAACTTTCACTCTTCACACTTCCTCCAGCACAGTTCTTACCCGGTTGCTGGCTTCTTCGTGGCGGCCATTGCTGACCGCCGCTCCACCGCCTTGGGAAAAAAGGGTTTTCCCGGAGAAGGGGGGGGTCTGCGACACCCCCACCTCCCTATCCGACTCCCCTCTCTCTTCAGCTGTCCCTACAGGGCAGCCATATCCCCCTGACCCATCTGGATCGGGGGTACCTCGACGGCTAGCACAGCAGGAATCGCGAGCTGTCGCGAATTCCTGCTGCCCCGAAGCCACGCGAAACCGGAAGTCCCTTTTTTTTATAAAAAAAAGGAAAAAAGAATCAATAAAACCTTGGAGGAATGTTAGATGAGAATAATTTAAACAAGCCAGAAAGAAAAGAATATGATGACTATAAAATGGATAAATATGGAAGAGAAATGAAATTGAATAGGAGTAAAGAGAAATAATGAGAAATTTGCTGAAAGATATTTGTGTGTCCATATGGAGATGGGATAAATTGGAATTATGCTGTATAAAAATAATGTTTTGTTTGACTTGTAAGGATTTACAATGTTAAGAGGTTTTATGTGTTTATGTATTTAATGGTTAATGATGTGTTGTTTTATCTTTAAAATTAATAAAAATTTGTTTCAAAAAAAAAAAAACAATATATTTTCTTTATCAATTTTTCATCGGTTCCAGTTAATATCTGGTCCAATTCTGTTAATTCTTTATTAAAACCATACGTTTTAGCATCTTTCTCATATCGAGATTGTGTCTGCATTTGTGGCCATCATGTAATGTCTATCCCTTGATTACTAAGTTCCTGCTTGGTTTTTAATTCCCCTTTTTCATTCAAAATATCTTTATATCTTACATTTTTTTCCATATTAACATTAGGATGTATCAATGCTTCCATTGTGGAAAGCCAGACTGGTGTTTTCAAGTAATGTTGTTCTTTAATTTTAAGCCATATTGATAACAATGCATTTCTAATATAATATCTTTGAAAATAACTATATATCTTATTCTTCCCATACCATAAAAAAGCATGCCAACCTAGTTGAACGTCATGTCCTTCTAAAGTTAGTAGTCTTTTATGCCTCAAATTTATCAATTATTTCACTCAAGTAAGTACTGAGGCCTAGCAGTACAATTCCCAATCTGGCAGCAAAAAGCCCCCTCTTTTTTTGGAGTCTTGCAACATTTTCAAACCTATTCTTGCTTTTTTTCCTAGCCATATATATCTTAATATCATTTTATTTAATTCCTCAAAATATTTTTCCCATTTTTATTGAAATTGTTGGGAATAAATATAATAGCCTTGGTAGAATATTATTTTTATGGTAGCTATTCGTCCTGTTAATGACAGTTGCAAATCTTTCCATTTCTCCAAATCTAGTTTAATTTGTTGCAACAAGTTTCATATAATTATCCTCTTTAATTATTGCACGTTTTGCTGTTAGCTATATTCCTAAGTACTTCACTTTTTTGACTGTCTGCATATCAATTCTTTCCATCAACACTCTTTTTTGTGTATCTGTGAGGTTTTTAACTAAAATCTTTGTCTTGTCTTTATTTATTTTCAATCCAGCAACTTCCCCATACTCTTCTACCTTTTTAATTAACTTTGGCCCAGTTTCTCATGAGTCTTCTAATATAAAGATCACGTCATTTGCAAACGCCTGTAACTAGTATTTCTCTATTTTTATTTCCATTCCTTTTATTTCTTCATCTTGACAAATATTTTTGGCTTATACTTCCTTAGTCAGTATAATTAGCATAGGGGACAGTGGACATTCCTGCCAAGTGCCTTTTTTATATCAAAATTCTCCGTCATGTCTGTATTTCCATAGTCAGGTCTGCAGGTTTGAGCCACATGTGAAACCAAAAAAAAAAAAAAGCAGAGATCACCTTAGAAGATGTCAAACCATGTTAATTGTTTTTGTCCCAATGGATTCTACTTAGAATAATTGACTTCGTTTGCAGAGAAGTGTGGAAACACAGAGCACTGCCTCCCATAGAAAAGAATAGTAGAAGTGTAATTTGGTTAAATAGATCAAAGAATTAACAATATTTAAATATCTGATCCCCAATCTGTAATATCTGGCATCCAATCCTTCTTCTTATCTTATCCAACGGGGCCAAGTGCTGCTATTCCTAAAAACAATATTATGTTGCTTCAAAGGTAGAATATGTACCACAAAATATGAATTTAGCTGTGATAGAAGTATGAACTGACTACTGTTTTCCCTCACTCTATATAGATTTCAGTGCATCCCAGAACCATGGTAAAGATTGTACAAAATAAGAAAGAATGAATTTAGATACATCCAAATTGAAATTATTCTCAACTACAGGGAAGGAGAAATCAACTTTCAAAGATGGTTTTTGAAGTTAGCTTATTGATTAATTGTTTAGAGAAACATGGTCAAATAAACAGAATCACTTGTTGAAATCAGTGGTAATAGAAATCAAATATATTTTTGTCAACTCACTGTGAAAAGATTGGACCGGCGCTTGGAGTGCTTACGAACAGGTGTTGGAGTATTAGTAGTAGGTGGCACATCAATTCGTAGTTCTTTCTGACTGGTGCTTGGAGTAGATGGGACAGAGGAAGAATAATCACTTAAACTCCCTCCTCCGTTACTGGTCTGCAATGATTAAAATTAATTTTAGCAGAAAGAAAATCAATTTCTTGATTGTATCTCCTACTACAACACAAGATTTTAAAATATATATAGAATTTCTTTATAGAGAAAACATTGGTCTCCTTCACAAAATTCTTAGAATTAATAGGCAATCTTTATGCCAAGATTGTTTTCCTCTATATTCCTCTTAAAAAGTTAATTGTCACATTTCTTTTCCTTTCCTTCTATTCCATGTAAGATGACATGTGGCCAAAGATAAAACAAATCCTGACATAGCAGATACATGTATACCATTGATACATGGAATGTCAGAACTGTGAACTAAGCTTCATGTTGTTAACATAAAAATGACCAAACTGAAGTGTTGATATTCTTAGAATCTGCAAACAGAAATTGCCTAAAATGGATTACTTCACATCAGAAAATGGACACTTTTCTTCTTCTGTAGACAAAAAGCATGTTACTGTGGACAATAGCATGTTGAAGTCAGCACTCAATTACAGGTAGTCCTCGAGTTACAAATGGAATGGAGGCTGCCCATTCCATTTGTAACCCAAGGATTCGTGGGAGTGAATCTCATACCTTGAGATTTGTACCTGGTGCCAACAAAGGCTTTTTGCAAAAGGCTGCCAGAGCCTACAGCAAGGGTCTTCAAACTTGGGAAGTTTAAGACTTGTGGACTTCAACTCCCAGAATTCCTGAGCTAACATGACTGGAGGAGGAATTCTAAGAGTTGAAATCCACAAGTCTTAAAGCTGTCAAGTTTGAAGACCCCTGGCCTACAGGAACACAATCTCCTTGCAGGCTTCAGCAAGGGAATGGCAAACAGAGGGAAGGCCTCAAGGACCAAAGCCTGTTTGCAAATGTCCAGGCCTCAATTCACAGAGAATAGAAGCCTAAAGTGCGAGATCACATGAAATCAGTAGCATGAGATCTCACGCTACTGATCTTGCATGATCTCACGGTATGATAGGCCTCTGTTCTCTGCAAATGCACTGAAAGCCTGAAGCAATGAAGCAGGCAAAGAAACCATAACAGAGAGGAGATCTTCACAAGGTAAGTGAGTCTCTACAGGCAAAATGCCTGTGAAGACCCAGCTGGGATGAGTTGGGGAAATAGGTGGAGCGAATGTTGCAGAGCCTCTGTGGTCATTCATAACAGTGAACAAATGCCATAAGGCTGCAATAGACATAATTTTGGAACTTGTTCGTATACGCTAGGGGACACTTATCACGTAACTTCAAACATTCACTAATGGAACGCTTGTAACCCGGGGATTACCTGTATAATCCCAGAATTGAATGACTTATTTATTAATTGCCATAAATCTTGATAGCTCACATCAACAGCAAAAAACCCCAATAAAACCAGCATACAAAAAACAATTGCCAGCACCATAAGATAACACTGTCCAGTAAACAGCAATCACTCAGACCCAGCCCCATTCTATTTTAGTGTTTGGGGAAGGGGGTACACAGTCCTATCTGATCTTAATTATTCTGTGTCTTTTATGCCATTTCCTTCTCCATTGGATCCTCCTTGGTCTGATCCTTATGAGTGACCCTTCTGGGAATGTGTACATTCCCAAAGGCATAGCTCATAGTGTCACTGAGACATACAAGCTACTTCACCACCACATACATCAATAAATCATATATTAGTTCATACATTAGTTCTCATATAGTCATATTAGTTCTCACATCGTTAGAGTGATAAACTGTATGCCACACACAGAAACAGGAAAGAGGAAATTACAGAGAAAGTCCTCAAGCCTTCATAGAACTAGACAGGGCTATTTGGCATCACATCCATCAGTAGAATAATCTAAATAGAAGCTTATGGCTTTCTCATTTCTATTTGAACACATCCTATAAAGAGGAGCCTACTACCCCCTGTTAATTGTCTCCTCTATCAAACTGCTACATAAAAAATAATAATAGAAGGACATTGTTTTCCAGTAATTCACATCCATTTTTCTACAATGATTGTTAATATACATTTAGCAGGAACATTACCATTTACATTTTATTTCATTTGAGGACTATATAGAGTATTTATCTGAAACAAGTGAAATATTTGGTCCATAAATATTAATATTTTTTTAAAATATAAGATTTTTAATTTTTAGATATACACAAATGTTGAATACATGAACAGCGTGGGATCTGGGTAACCATTAGTTTTAATAACTTTTAATTTTAATGCTTACAATATTATTATAATTCTGTGAGTATGATCAATGTATTACTATCTTGCATCAAATATTAAGATTGTTAACTTCTTTAATAGTAGAATCTAAAGACTGTTGCATTCACTATGGAGAATGTTTTACATATGCCTTACTGTGCTTGAAGAACTCATTCAAGATTTTCATAAGGGTTTTGCCCATGCTTTTTTCCTAGGTCTGAGAGAGTAACCGGCCAAAGGTCACCCAAACTGTTTTTGTACATAAGTACAATGAGCTCACTATTTGTTTCTAGCCTGGTGCCTTAGACACTACAGCAAAATGCCCCCTTGGGAATATTGCAGACTTAATATACCTTGATTTCAGCTAGGCCTTTGATAAAGTAGTAGGAGTAATTATACTAATTTAATTACATGTGTGTTTAATGGGATGACAAGAAAGTAGGAACATAAATTTGTGTTCAAAAAGCAACGTTTGCTAATTTGACATTATACTGGAGAGAGGATATAAAAAATAATCTTGGATGTTCAGCTCTTCACTATTTTTATTAACAATTTTGTTGAAGAGGAGAGAGAATGTTTATCAAAAATACAGATTTTAGGTGGGTAAGAAATAATATTAAAAAAACAGTCTTTATAGTACTAATAATGGAAAATATCTGTAGCTCAGGGTTGGCATGAGAGATCCTTGGTGCTCTCTGAGCTTGCTTGTTTTCTTGCAGATGTTTCATTACCCAAACTAGGTACCATCATCAGGTGCTAGTAAAGGAGTGCACTTTGCTGTCAGTTTATATTCTAATGCAGGGGTCTCCAACCTTGGCTCCTGGAAGCCTGGCGGACTTCAACTCCCAGAGTTCCACAGCCAGCGGAATTCTGAGAGTTGAAGTCCGCCAGGCTTCCAGGGGCCAAGGTTGGAGACCCCTGTTCTAATGGCTTGTCAATGTTGATAGAGGTGGACTGAGAGATTCTTTGGTTGGGCTGTTTGCTGTTGGTTTCTTTGACAATTTGATTGGGGTACTACTGTATGCAATATAAGGATTGCAACAACCACAATGTAGGACAAATAGGCAGAAGACTGGCAGAGCACATCCATGAACACCAACTAGTAGTCAGAAGACATGATGAAAACTCTTTAATTTCACAACATACATACAGATTTAACCATACTTCAATTGGGAAAATGTGACCGTCCTTGACCATCCAAGACCAAAAATGTCAGGGAATTTCTAGAAGTCTGCACTCTGACAAATCAACCATCAATAGACACGTAGACATTAACAATGTCTATAGACAATGCAAAGGAGGCTATCACCCAGCCAAAAAAGGAGCAAAAAGACCCAAGCACTTTTCTGCCAGCAATCAGCACACAGATCAGCATAGATTAACTCCAAAGTTAACATTAAACCAACAGTCAAGTAAAGAATACCCCAATCAAGAAACTGCCAAAGAAGCCAACAGCAAACAGTACAAAGAATCTGTATGGTAAGACCACTCCTACCAACACTGACAGGCAAGCCACTGGAATATAAACTAACAGCAAGCTGCACTCCTTACTAGCGCTGATGATGTTACCTGGCTTGAGTAATGAAATGTCTGCAAGAAAAAAAAGCAAGCTCAGAGAGCATCAAGGAACCCTCAATCTTTATAGGCTGGAGAAATTAGCCAAAACTAATAGAATGAAATTTAAAAGAACAATATTCAAATGCATAAATATAGGCCAAGGAAATAGCTAGATGGACGTAATAAAATTTGAAACAGTAGTTGATTGCAAAAATGAATATAAACCAGCAGTGTCATATAGCTGTAGAAAAGGAAAATGCAATTTTGTCTACATTAACAAAACTATAAAATTCGAAACAGAAAAAGTCATTGTTGTTGGGTTAAGCAACCCTACGTGTATGAGAAATATTAATTAATAAGGATAATACTTTGTTAATAAGTATAAGTTACAGTAGCTGGCTGTTGTGAAATTCTGGAAGATTCCATGAATTCCACCATGTTGTCAATGCTTTTTTGCCTCTTTTTCAGCTCATGATATGATTACATAGAATAATGTACTTTTTCATACTTTGTGAATATTGTTATTATGTGAATGGTAACTTATTTGTTTATATAAAAGATGATGTAATTGTTTAATAGGGGCAATTGGCTCAAGAAGGGAAACAGAACAGGACAGAAATTAAGGGGAAAAAAGAGAGCTGATATTAGTTTAAAAAGAAAGCATGAGACTGTCCAATAATTTCTATTCTTTACCACACCTTTTGTTGCATTGCTTTACCATAGAATTATTCCACTGTTCAGTTTTCTATTAGATCCTGTCTTAAATATTGTGTGCAAGTTGTGGACAAAATGTTTTATGAAAGATTCTGAAAAATAGAATGGACTGGATAAATAGTCTTGAGAAAAGATATTTGGGGCAGGGTGGTGGGATGTTTAAAAAAATTTGATGTATAAAGGATACCAAATAATGGGTTTGAGTTAGAGTAATAGATTGTACAAGTTTCAATCTGGTGGATTCTAGCACTGAACTCAATGGCAAAAATGATCCCTTCCAATTGTAGAATTCTATGATTTGCAGCTACTATGAACCCTTTTAACATATAGAGTTCAACAATTTTTCTCTTTCTGTTGCATTAAATCCTTTTAATCAAATTGCATTTTTAAATTACTGCATTTAATTCTAGGAATCATTCTGCTATGTCTCAGTTTTACCTACTGAATGAATCTCAAGGCAAAATCAAAGTATCCCATTTTGAGAATATTTCTGATTTTTTAAAAATGATAACAATTTAGAAATAAATCACTTACAAATAATTAATTCAAATCAGGTAACATATAGCAGTTCAAGCCATTCAATGGACAAGTGAACATTCATATCCATTGTCAAAATCACAAAAAGTACTTATACCCAATCTTCAGTAAAATTTTACACTATCAGTAAAATAAATGAATGTAATTCCATACCTGGCTAATATGTACTGCAGAGACCTGGGTTGAACATACTGATGAGTGGCTTGGAGAATTTGGTAATGATTTGCAAGGACCTATTGAAAGCTGATGTTTTTTCCTGGTTGAAACAATCTTCTGTGCCACTGTAAAAGTAAAATAATAATATTACATATGCTTCTATCTCTGGAATTACTGGGTAACAATTTTCCAATCTAATCAGTGATGTAAATTTGAATGATAGATCTCCAAACTAGGAAACTTATCACTGTGCTTTGTGTAACTGACAATTTAGTTAGTATAAAATATAGTATGTACTTTCAGAAAATTAACATGAAAAAGTCTGATGCTAATTTCTTCTTGCTTTAAGAAATTTACATGAATCTTTTGTCTCAAAAGAAATCTTGAATAATTAATCTGGTTATAAGATGTTACACTGTCAGATGATTACATATAACACAGACTATTTCTTAGAGCAGACTTCCATAATGTAACGCCGTGACTTTTACTACAATTCTTGTAAGCTACATCAGGAGCATTAAGCATTGTAATTCAAAAATACTGGGAAATACTATCCTAGAGAAAGAGAAGCGGCTCTTTCACTAGAGGACTTTCTTTCTGTAATTTTTAAACTACAGCTGCACAATATTATGTTTAAAAATTGCTTATTAAATGTATACTACACAAAACTTTAAAGAAACTTTAGAAAAAATATTCCAAACCACAAAACATTCTTTGGATTTGGTTTAGGCGTTCATAAATTGAGGAAAATGCACAACTGCTTTAGGGAGCTGAAATGAGCTTGTTCACCCTGAATCTAAAATACTTTTTCTGCTTCATCCTATTGCTAGGTTAGAAAAAGAAAAACATAAATGAAGAAAAAAATTAGCAAAACAGAAGGTGAAAATATGTTACAAAAAAATGTAGGATACCAACAAAAATTCCAAATCAGTATGAGATTCCATCATTCAAAAGGGGGGCGCAAATTAAAAAAGTTTATTTCTGTTTATGATTAACGTAGAAACCAATTTCAAGTTATAAAGAGATTCTTATAAAAACAGATCTTTTCTGAAGGAATTATCATTAATATATATTAAAAACAATCATTAATATATATTAAAAACAAGGAATTATCATTAATATATATTAAAAACAAACAAAAAAATTTTTTTTTCCAGTTTTTATGGTATGCAAACCGAAAAAATAATAATTTGTACTTGTTACAGAATGCAGTCCTACATGATATTACAGGAATTACCATATATACTCGAGTATAAGTCGACCCGAATATAAGCCGAGGCACCTAATTTAACCACAAAAAACTGGGAAACCTTATTGACTCGAGTATAAGCCGAGGGTGGGAAATGCAGCAGCTACTGGTAAATTTCAAAAATAAAAATAGATACCAATAAAAACTTTCACTAGGACAGTTGAGAATAAGTTTGATGTTCACAATTTCCTCTTTGAAAGAGACCAGTAAATAGGGAACAAGAAGATGAAGAAAAAGAAGTGTGTTTTTTCACACTTTTCACACTGAAGTGAACAAAAATGGCAACATAGGAACAGGCTTATTCTCAGTCCAAAGGTTTGTTTCTGATTTCTTCCCTGATTTAAGGGAAATTTGGGAAACGATCTCACTATCATGAAAGGTTTAATTGATTCACTAACCCAAAAGATGATGATGATGACAGTGGGAGGCAGGAGTCACTCTCTCCCTTGCAAGAAAAAAGCAAGAGCCGTTCCTATGATCTCTCCCTCTCTCTCTCTCTCCCCGTAATACAGTCAAGCTGACAATCAGCCCCCTCCACGCACACAGACGGACACACTTTCGTCCCACGCAGTCTATTCCTCCGGTCGGACAGATTCTCGAGCTCCGGAGCCGCCTAAAGTTCCCGTCCTCCTCCTCCCTCCTCCTCATAGTTTTGACTACTTTTCCTTTCCTTAAACCCCTCCCCAGAGAACTTGCCGCTTTTGCGGAAGAAGAACTCAAAAGCTCGTTTCTGAGCGAAGGGCAGGCAGACTTTTAGCTAAGCAGCTCTCCTCCTCCCAGTTCCTTTTACCGAGCACTACCCCAAAGCGTCGCAAAAACTCGCGAGCGGAGAGTCCCCACCAAGTTCACACTCGCACCTTCGTTTTTTATTCCAAACTTGGATGGAACCGCAGTGGTGGGGATGCGAGGTGCGGCGGGGGAGGGGGTGTTGTTGCTCCAAGACCCTCGTTAGGAAAGCGAGCAACTCACTCCTCGCTTCCAGCCAATAAATCTTGCCCGGAGGAGCAGCAAGAAACGCTCGAGGAAGCTACTTTGCCTCCTTGCTCTTCCAGCCCTTTAGGACACCTCCTAAAGGAAAGGAGAAAATAAAAGACGGCGGGGAGGGAGGGGGGCACAAAGCAGCCCAAACGCATAGCAGTGGAAGGAAGGCGCGCTGGTGCGAGGAAGGGAGAGAGAGAGAGAGAGACACAGAGAGAGAGAGAGAGAGACACACACACACACACACACACACACACTCACTTCGCCACTTTGCACCTTGCAAATGCAAAATCCTGGGGTTTTTGCATTTGCAAGGTGCAAAGTGGCGGGGGCGGATCCCGCGTGCTGGAAAGGGCTTGACTGTATTACGGGGAGAGAGAGAGGGAGAGATCATAAGAACGGCTCTTGCTTTTTTCTTGCAAGGGAGAGAGTGACTCCTGCCTCCCACTGTCATCAACATCTTCTTCTTTTGGGTTAGTGAATCAATTAATTTGGGAGATGATCTCACTATCAGAAAACAACGCGAGCCGCCACCACCACCTCCTCTTCCCCCTCCTCCCGAGTGGACTGAAAGCAACTGGAGCTGAGGAAACGAAGCTGAGTGGAGCCGAAGCAACCTCAGCTCGCGTTGTTTTCTCAGCCTAGAGAAAGGGGAAGGGGGCTCATCTGGACCAAGGGTGAGTTTCCCCCTCAGTTTCCCCTGAAGGATCTTCCGTCGCTTTTGCCTTCTCCCTACATCTTCCCTCTGTTAAAATCCCCCCCCACACACACACACACTTATTTTCGGTCGGATAGATTTCGTGTCTGAGCATTCTCACATGGCGGTGGGTCTTCCCCCCCGCAAAAACAGTTTAAAAAAGAAAAAACAATATATCCTCAAGCAAGAACTTTTCTGCTTCCTATTACCCCCATGCTTAAAAGTTGCAAAGGAAACACGGAAGCAGGGAAGCAGCTGCCCAGCTTCGGAGCTCCACACCATTTTTTTTTTCAGAGGGGAATCTGACTCGAGTATAAGCCGAGGGCGGTTTTTTCAGCACAAAAAATGGGCTGAAAAACTCGGCTTATACTCGAGTATATACGGTAAGTTATACATTTTTTTTCCTTTTAATGACCCTTTACCGATGTCTCAGCCAAAAATACTAGCTTAAGAAATAAGCATAAGTGTTATATATTAATTTTTAACTTTTAATATTTTTAAATTTTAGTGAAGGTTTATGTTTTTATATTGTTTATAACAATTGTTTTTATAGCATGATTTTGAATGTTGTATACCACCCAGAGTCACTTCCAATGAGTTGCAGACCTCTATAAATTAATTAAATAAATAAATAAAATATATGAGTACCACCTTGACCATGAAGCTCTGGCAACAATAATTTAAATTTTTCAATTTAGGCATCACCTGACTCCAAATTGAATCTTGGCAATGTACAATAAAATTAAAATGGAAAGTACAGTATAATACATCATAATAACAAAGAAGACGAAAGTGGATGAAGAAGGAAAATAGATGGCAGGTCACACCCTCTTTGCTATCTATTTAGATTATGGTAAACTGCTATATATTATATACATAAGGTTGCCTTTGAAAATAATCTAGAAGGTTCTACTGGTACAAAAACACAATGGCCAAGATATTAGCAGATAAAAGTGTCTACTGTGTCTGATAACTATTATTACGACATTTGTTGCCAATAAGTTGACATCAATTGAAAACATTATTTTTTTCATACGAAGCTTTATTTGACTAAGATCTAGGATTCTTTAGGAACTGCCTCCTTCAAGTGAAAAACAACTGGCACTTGGTTTTCCTGGATTTGTGCTTGGCTGTTAAGCGAATATGATTTGAACAAACATTTACAGGCTGGTTCTTCTGTTCATTTACTGTTTCTGAGTGAACTGCAAAGTCTATAACATGTTTTCCAGAAAACAAGATCCACCCCAAATATAAGCCCTAGCCTGATTTTGGGGATGGGCCTAATATAAGCTTTACCCTAAAAATAAGCCTGGGGAATGAGCATGGCCAGCACAAGAGGCAGAGAGCATGCGGGGCCAATGGTGTCTGGCAGCAGTCGCAGCCAATCAACACCTTGGCACAATGCAGGTAAGTTCAGGTATGGAGGCAGAGGCAGGGGGAAACAAGAAATCTAGACATGCTGCATGGCTGCCTGGCTCACAAGAGGCTTGTGGGAGACTTGGCACAGGCAGCCGGTGAAGGCAGAGGTACAGGGGAGGCAAGTGTTCCCAATGCCCCACGCAGATACCTGCTCCGGCGCAGCCACGATCAAGCCGACAAATAGTGAGACAGAATGGGCGTGTTGAGATCACCAACCTCCCCCATGCCTCTGGCTCCACCATGCACTTTTTGTCCAAAAGAGTACTGAAAGCTTTGTCCTCTTGCAAAGGGGGCATTTTAAAATGGAGCTAATCACTCCGTTTCAAAGTGCCCCATTTGCAAGCAGGCAAAGCTTCCAATGTCCGTCATTTCTCCATCCAGGTAAAAAGTGTTTGGGTACCTATGGAGTGCTTGGGAATGGAGCAAATTGCTCCGTTCCCAAATGCCCCATAGGCACCCAAACACTTTTCCGCCAGAGGGAGACGAAGCTTCCCCTGCTTGCAAGTGGGGTGCTTTGAAACGGAGCTAACTGCTCCATTTCAAAGAGCACCATTTGTAAGCAGATGAAGCTTCCAGTCTCTGTCATTTCTCCATCCAGGCAAAAAGTGCCCTGGGAAGCCCTGTAAGCTGCTGTGGCCATGGGCAAGCCGATGGTGGGGAGGGAGTAGGCACGTGGCTGCAAAATAAGACATCGTCTGAAAATAAGACCTAATGTGTCTTTTGGTGTATATATCTATCACCTGGTCTTATTTTCAGGGGGAAATGGTAGGACAGTATGTGGTTATTTATATACTGTAGCATTGTTTTCAATATATGATATTTTAATCTAATTGCTATATACAACTTGTAATTAGTGGAGCTAGATTTTATATAAAATATGTTTAATTAAATAAACAAGTTTTCTGACTATTGATAAACTTATGATATATGCACCCACCAGAGTTCACTTTATTAAAACTTTTATGAGAAATATGGAAAAATGAGGATTTCCAGTTTGGGCTTTTTCGACGACGGACTGAAATCGCGATCGTCTGCGGTTTTGATCTGTGCTTACCGCTGGAACGCCCTGAGCCACCCGGATTTGGGGCTGAAGCCACCCTATAGAGGTAGTGAAGAAGGGGGAGCCATCAGCGGGGTTGAGGAGAGCCACATCTCTCCTCCTCGGCTGGCCATTACTCCTTTGCCCAAAGGCGGTTGCAGTGGTGGTCAGAAATGGCCACCTCAAAGAAGAACCTGACCAGACAAGATTGTGCAGGAGGAAGTTTAAAGGAGAAAGTTTGACTGACCGGATTGAATGGAGAACATCTATTTAAGGTACCTACAACCTGAATTTTAAAGACTAATACTATTCCTAAAAAAGATTTTAAGCTGCGAAAGAGAAAGGAAAAGGAAATGGAATTGGCTTTTTTTCTTCTAACATCAACAGTTTTAACTGACTTGGAACATTAAGAAGAGATTCAAATAAGAAATTGATACTAATCCACTTTGACATTAATAGGCTCTTTCTAGTTGAAAATAAAGTGTCAAAGGGATAAAGATTCTTGGATAATTTAAAAACTTTCTTTAAAAAAAGAAAGCAAGCAGCGGAGGGAGAAAGGAAAAAAGAGGGTGGAATCTGGAAAATGGAGGAGACCACCTGGAACTTAAAAAAAATTGATAGTGGAATTTTAACAAGGCTTGCAAAAGATACATTGTAGTTGAAACTTTGTTATAAGATAACAAAGCCCCTGGAAAGAGAAAATGAGAAAAGAAGCAAGAAACAGTTTTGGATTATTGGATGATTCCTGGAACTTTGGATGGATGATCCTAATGAAATAAAATAAAATCAATTGTGGGTTGTTTAAATTTTTTTAAAATGGCATCATTCCTTGAAGGGTTAAAAATGAGACTTAAAGAACAAAAAGAAGAAGCACAAGACGGAAGAGGAACTTTTGGCTTCGTATTTCAATTTTTAGAAATGGAGATCTTGAACTATGAAAAACAAAAAACGTTGGCAGAGCAAGAAGGGCGGGACAACAAGGAAGCCATCTTTAATGACCAAGCAATTTTAAGCGGGGTAAAAAAGGGAAAGGGGGGAAAGGGAGTTAAAAACTTAAGCATTGAAGCAACAACCAAAAAAAAGATTAATTTGAAAAGCAATCATAAAATCAAGAAGAAGCAGAAGGGAAGATCGCAGAAGAGAAAATCAGAAAAGGGAATAAAAAGGGGAGGGAGAAGAAGAGAGGGAAGAGGGAAAGGAAAAGAAGCTACAAAAGACAGAAACAAGATATAGAGGTACAGGAAAAACGTACAAGAATTAAAGGTATGAACCTATTTTAAAAGACACAGAGGCAATGTTTAAAATTTAACTTAAGGAGAAGATTCTGCAAGGGTGCATGGGATAGTATTGTTATATTAGAAATAGAAAAGGGTTAGAAAATATGTTAGATGATTAAAATGATAGAAAAAATTTCTATTGATGTGTAGTGTAATATTTGTTTGTAAAGAGAATAAGCCTCTCAATGATTTAAAAAGAATGTTTAAAAAAAACTGAAAAGAAACATGGAAGATTTTTATCAGTTGACAAGATGAACTTGAATAAGAATAACTTTATTGATTACTGTTAATAACTATTGTTTGTTTTTTCATTTAAAGACAGTAATAAATAAAATATGAAATATAGATGATTAAAATGAAAGACAACTGATATTACTAGGTAATGTTTGTTAAAAGAAATAGAAATGTAAAAGATTGTTATTAATATTAATGGCAGAGCTGTACTTGAATAATTATTCCATTAGTATTGTTATACATATATACACAGATATATATACATATATATATATATTTCTTTTAAGAATTTAGTATGTATTTTAAGGGAATGTACCAAGCAGAATTGAATTAAAAATAAGTATGTGTTATAAAACAGAGGTTAGAAAAAGAATGTTATAACTGTAAAGATGTAACTTAAATTTTTAAATAAGATTTGAAAAAAGATAGAAAGGTGTTACACTCCAGTCTAGTAATTACTAGACAGGGAAAGGGGGAAAATTTTATACAAAAGTATAAAAACATTGATTAGAAAGATTTTAAAAATTAGAAAAAGATATGTAATTGAATTAAGAAAGGAATGAGATAATTTAAAATAAGGCTATAAGAAGTAAAGAAAGGGAAAAGCTATTGAAAAAAATGCAAAAATAGTTATAAGATATGGATTAGAATGTATAAGATAAATATGTATTGAGTTTATGTCTATATGGAGAAGTGATAACCCGGGGCCATGCTGTTCTCAAAAAAAGATATTTTACTTGTATTTGTATGTTTTCTGAAAACTTAAATAAAACTTTTATTAAAAAAAAGAAATATGGAAAAATGTATGTTAAATTCTTGTGCAGGAGCCTTTGGATCTATGTGTTTTTTCAGCACAATCTTCACTCCTTAGTTAAAAAGTTTTAAATACAAAAGGATTTAAATCTTTTTTAATAAACGGTAAAAGAGTGATTAAAACTTTTTATTTTAGTAAGTTATAAATGGGCTAAGAGTCCAGATAAAATTTTAAAAAGATTTTGGAATTAATTATAAAAACCCTTCGCATGGGAAAATTGTTTAGCTTTAAATTCTTTTAAAAAAATACAAATTCAGCACTAGAGGGAACTTTAAAAAAATTAAAAATTACAATGAAAGGAGAAAAACACTTAAATTTTACTTACAGAATCAAGCAAAATATACAGTATATCAACACTGGTAATTTTTAAGAATATTTTTGAACAATGGACAATTAACAAAACTAATTTTAAGAAATTCTTCCTCTAGAAGTAAGACTCTATAAAAGGTGTTTAAAAACCAATTCATATGATCTTGATACTATCCCTCTGTTGGTGAAGCCTAAGACTGCATTGGGTTTTTTGGCAGCTATAGCATACAGCTGGCTCATGCTTAAATGGTTGTCCACTAGGACTCTTAGATTCTGTTACTGATGTTGAGTTAGATACCTCTTATTCTATTCTGGTGTATTTGGTTTTTCTTATAGTGTAAAACCCTACTTTTCTCACCACCGATTTTCATTTGTTGGATAAGGCCCAGGGTTGAAGTCTGTTGAGATCCTACTGGATCTTGAGCCCATCTTCTAAAGTGTTGGCTATTCCAACCAGCTTTGTATCATCTGCAAATCTGATAAGTTCCCCTTCTATCCCCTCATCTGTTTATGAAGAAGTTGAAGAGTACCGGGGATAAGACAGAGCCCCACTGCATGATTCCCTCCATATAATATAGTTTTATTGAGGAATTATATCTACATGATTTATATTAGATTTTATTGTTGTGACTGTAATTTTTAATAAAATTATGTAAAAAGAATATGTTTATACAAGAATTGTTGATAATGTGTAAGGAAACAATGGAACAACATACAACCTAAACTTTTACTGCCCCCCTAAATCTGAATTAAAATATCCCAAAGGATAGATAAAATGGACATAAATCAAACTACAACCATTATATCCAGAGGTTACCCAGCAAGATACAGTGCTGGCTTGCAGTTTGAATGATTAAAAAAAACCTGTTAGACCTATTTATGGATATTATGGGAGATCAATGCCTTGATGGTAGTGGGACTGGCTCTGAAGCCATCTAAAAAAACTCACAGTAAAGAAAGTAAACTATTTTATGGAAAGAAAGCTGAGCAAACAACTTAATTTAGAATATATGACATGAATTTAAAAAATATTGAGCTACAAAAGATTGCCCCAACATCATCATCTTTGGAAAAAGTTGTATAACATTCATTTACTACCACTTTTCCCCAGTGGACAATATTATAAGGAATTGTTATGGGCTGATATAGAAAGTTATCACTGTATATACTGAGAGTAAATTAAAATCTACTACTGAAGATAGTACCATAAAATTCCAAAACATTCTCATCTCACATCTGATTTAAAATGGAAAGGATATAAAATTGAGTAACTTGGTCTTTCAGAGTAATTAAAAACAGTGGTGGGATTCAATTTTTTTTTACTACCAATTCTGTGGGTGTGGCTTGGTGGGCGTGGCTTGGTGGGCGTGGCCAGGAAAGGATACTGTAAAATTTCCAGTCAGAGGGCATTTGCCGGTTCTCTGAACTACTCAAAATTTCCACTACGTTTCTCCAGAACTGGTCAGAACCTGCTGAATACCACCTCTGATTAAACAAGAGGCATAGAGATGTCATACTGTTTTTATTTTAAATTATTTACATTATTAATTTACAACATTTGATAATGGCCAAGGAACAGATTGTTCTTTCCAAGGCACTGAATATTTGACCTCATGATTGAATTGTGGAGTGTACTCTTAAATAATTATAATGATTTGCAAATCCATGTGGCTTTCTTTAAAATATGCATCCAAGTTCTATGTACTGTGTCCAATAACTTCATTTTATAAAATATTCTTATTGCAACTATAAGTAGTCTTTCAAAGCATTCTATATTTTTTATTTACTGAACAATAAAAAGATGGGCAGAAAATCAAAATGTCAATTCTCTGCCATTTTTGCACTCCCATCTAATAGTCATTTACTAAATTATTATAACTTATTTTAGATATATAAACCTTTTAGAATACCAACCACATTTATTACTAATTTTCAGTGACAGTTTCAATATTTTTGTTTGTATAAACCACCAGTTTGCTGTTATTGACTGGAGCTGAAATGAGAAGGTAAATTAAAAGTAGAAAACAACTATTGTGTTAAACAACTGTCTGTCTGTCTGTCTGTCCATCTATTTTTGAATACTTGATTTCTTCTGTGCTAGGTTGACATTTTACATTTTAACTTTTGTATGTATTTATCAATTGTTAGTTTTTATTATTATTTTTATTATATCTTTATTTTATTCATACTGTATGCTGCTCAGAGTCACATTGTTTTGAGTTCAGTGGCCTTATAAAGAAATAAATATAAATATTGTTTTCTAAAAGGAATATTGCCCTAATGCATCACCAACCTCCCATTTAGGGAGATTGTGGGCCAAGGACACCAATTCTATTTTTTAAAAACATATTTCCCATGGGACAGCAAGAAATAAAAGTTTATTTTGGCTTTATTTTAAGAGAAGTGAAGAGAGAAATCAGAGTGGAAAATGACCTGGAAGTGAGTACCAACGTAGTAAATGGGAAAATATAATGAGAGGGTAAAATCTGGAATCTGGAGGGGAAGAAAGGATGGCTGATGGCCAACCTTTCTATCAGGTTGCAGCTCTATTATATATCATTTAATTCCAGGAAAAAGTACTGATGATCATTTCCCTGTCCGGTGCCCTTTCCCGGCAAGGCAAGAGGCAGAGGACAACGCTGCTGCATGTGGAAGCAGAAAGTCTGCAGAAAGCAGTTTCTTCCAAGTCCAACTTCTGCCTTGACATATCTCTGGAGAACAAGAGGAGGAGGCAAGGGAGCAGCTCTGCCTTGTTCTGCCCAAGAGAGGCTAGCCCTTCTCGAAAGGGAATCCCCATTTCTAATCATGTGAATGCTGGTTCGTTAGGGCAGCCTTCCCTCATGCAGCTTCCCTGCCCCCCTCTGCAGAGATCTGTCAAGGCAGAAATTGGACTTGGAAGAAACTGCTTCGTGCAAACTTTCTCCTCTGTGTTTCCACATACAGCAGCATTGTTCTCCGCCCCTGTGGGTGGGAGGAAGGCAAGGCTGGCGGGGATCCAAAGGTCTCCAGTGGAGGAAGGCGAGATCAGGGCAAGCGCCAAAGCCTCGTTCACCAAAGGAGCCTTGCCTTCCACTCAGGCCATGTGGAAGACCCCCAGACAGAGGTGTGGGCTTCCCAGAGTTCTCAGAAGTGGAGGGCAGGCACCCAGCGCAGCCCTTAAGCTCCTGAGACATCAGGATCCTGCAGGCCAACCTAGTCCCGCTTCCCTGAGGAGGCACACAGCCATGCTTAGCTCCTCCTTGAGGCTGCTGCTGCGATGCTTGCTGTCCTTGGCCAGGATGCTTATGGTGGGTGCAGGAAGGCAAAGTACATGGTTTAGAGGGAGGCCCACTCCCCCTCCATGCAATTAGACCTGGCTGTCAACTTCAAACTGAACCTGGCAGGAGCCATTTTTCTGTTCCTCAGTTGCCACACAGAGGGGGAAGGGGGGAAGGAGGAGGGTTATTAGAGACAACAGAGAGTTTTCTCATGAGAACAAAGGTCATCAATACTGGCAACAGAAAAGGTCAGAGAAGGAGTACCTGGAGAGCCTGCCAATTAACTCAATTGGCCAACATGACCTGTGACACTTGGGGATGGAATTTTCCCATTTTAATTATACTGAAACTTCAGGAAAGATTTAGAGTTGTTGGGACCTTGACACCGGCTTTGTAACCAAAGCATCCTCAGCAATAGGTTGGGAGAGCACCAGAGGAGGCAAGAAGAAAGGGCAAAAGGGCAGCAAGGCTGCTGATGGTCAAGTGCTAAAGTAGGACTTCCCTCAGACCCTCCCTCTCATTCCCATGTCCAACTTCCTTCCTTCCTTCCTTCCTTCCTTCCTTCCTTCCTTCCTTCCTTCCTTCCTTCCTTCCTTCCTTCCTTCCTTCCGCATCCAGAAAGGGATGGAGAAGAAGAGGTCATGGCTTTCCCATGAGGGTGCAGAGGGCAGGGGAGAGGCCATCCAGGTGAAAGGAAAGTGCTTGTGGGCTGCAGGGCAAGCATGCGAGGCTACACTGGCAAGCAGGCCATGGAGGTGGTGGAGGCACTGGTTGCAGGCGCTGCATTGCTGATCTTCAACTTCATGGTGGCCACCCATGCCAGAATGCGGTCAGTCTTAGATCTGGACCACAGGGCTGCCCTGAATGCCAGCCCCTGCGTGCTTGCCACCTCCTGGGCTGGGCTGGACTGGGCCAGGCTGAGGTGGCGGGGGCAAGTCCCTTGTCTCCAGGGCAGCCCTGCAGGCCAGATCACATCATGGGCCAGATTGTTATTGACATGTCTACTCTATAGGAATGCACCCGATTAGATCAGGGCTGCTCAGCTCCAGCAGCATTTATTTGGAGGACTAAAAGAGACGTAAATATTTAAGACATTTTCAAAGTAAAGAAATGTTGGAATGACATCTCTACCACTAATTTTTGTCCTGCCTTTATTATTGTATAAGTAATTTAAGGTGGTGAACATACACAATACTCCTTCTTCTATTTTCCCCACAATAACAATACTATAAGGTGGGTTGATCTGAGGGACTGTAATTGGTCCAAAGTCACTCAGGCAGCTTTCACATTTAATGCAGGACTAGAATTCAGACTAGAATTCACAGGTTTCTAGGCCAGTATGTTAACCATCAGGCCAAACTGGCTCTCACTATCTTGTACCTGGTAACTAACTTATCTTTAGAATTTGACCCTTGTACCAGGATTATTTGTTATAGTGCCATGTTTCAGATTCTGAACTCTTTGAGACAAGCAAGACCAAGAACCATATAGCAAAGATTCCAGGAATGCCCTTTATTGTTATATTGTTGTAGAGTAGAATAACACAATCTTGACAGCATGCAACAAAATGAAGATGGGATTCGTTTGAGTTTCTTTCTCACACTTCTTTTTCTCAGAAATGAGTAATATTTTCTGAAACTTCTCTCATAAAAATTCCTTCCTTCTTTCCCAATTCCCAAGGCTAAATCTATGTTCTTTCCCACCAGAGTCCAGGGAGTAAAACAAAATTAAATGGGAAACCACTCAAATCTTCATCTACAATCTTGGCAGTATCTTGCCTTTCAGTATCCCTTATACGTTTGTATGCAGCCTCAGCCAATTTAACTGTTTCTTTAAGTGGAGTTGTTTTTCCTATTAACCTTGGAAAAAAAGAGAGGTTCAAGAGATAGTAAGAATGCAGGTTGGAAGAATACAGTAAATTGGTAAATTCTGCAAGAGACAATAAATCAATCTAATTGTCTTACTGGCAAGACACACTATAATGGAAATACTACTCAAGTAATATATTTGTCTTGTGCATCTTTCCATTCAATTCCAGATGATGAGAAGATAATGTATACAAATATCCAGTAATTTTAAAAAGCCTTCCAAAACATGTACGTAACTTGAGAGCCACGAGTTAATTCCTTATGATTAAGAACCTGTATTGAAAAATGTAGCGAAAGAGTTGTGTGATCTCCCTAAATAAGTAGACACCTACATGGAATAAAATGAACTATCTTCATAAACAAGTCTTCTATCACCAAAATAATTCTGTAACCACACACTTCTGGAAGATTGGTAATAAAGATCAGTGATCTTTGACATTGGTAAGTTCTTGCATGTGAGAAGGAATTGTATCTTTGCGGGATTCATTTGTATTCCTGTAAATATCTGATAACCCAAATAATGTCCTCCTGTTCAACTTAGCAAAGAGCTTATACTTATTAAAAGATTCTAAAAGCATTTCTGATGTCATCCACATATAAAGATGGTTTTCTTAAACAATAAATATGTCATCCATATAACTATATTTGCCTAAAATATCAATTTTTATATCAAAATAAACATATATTAAATGTACAGCTATTAACTAATTCAAAAGGGCAATCTCCAATCTTCCCAAGAAAGCAGGACTCTTGAAACTGAAGTTGTTCCAAAAGGAGCTTTCATGGAAAGATTTGTGACAGCAAGAGATCTAGGCAGGAACTAAATGTTCCCACTTAAAAAACAGAAATTTAAATCAGTGCAAACGAAAACCTTCCCACAGTACAGCAATGCAGGAAACAGAAACAAGAACTTCATATAGAGATCTCTCCAAACAGTAAATAGAAACAGAAACTCCAGATCCCTCCAATCCTTCCCTCTTCCACCAGAATACCAGAGTCCCAATAGAGACATATGGGATCTGATAGCAGTACCATGTATTCAAATTTACTACATTGTGTTTCAAAAGCTGTGATAGCAACCATAGCTCTCTTTCACTAAGATAAAATTATGTTTCTCCGAAAACATGACCTACCCCAATAATAAGCCCAACTCTATTTTTTGGGGGGGAGTCTAATATTACCCTTACCCTGAAAATAAGCCTGGGGGTTGGGCATGGCAATTGTCTGGCTGCATCCCGCTGGCCCCTTGAGGCAGCGTAAATACCACGTTTGCTCTTCTCTTTCTGGGTGCAGCACTTCTGCTTGTTGGGCCGCTTCCCCGAAGTCAGCAGCTCCGTGGCCAGCTGTTTTGCTTCCCCCCCCCTATTTTTGGGAGGCTCGCAGAAGGCTTTTTGGCAAACAGGAGGAAAATGGGGAGGGGGGATTTTCCTGCCTGCCATCTATTCCTCAAGCTCAGCAGACTGAGGGAAGGATGGCAGGCAGGAAAATCCCCCTCCCCATTTTCCTCTCTCCAAAAAGCCTCCATTCTTAATGCTGAAGGTTTGGAATGGAGGTAATGGTGCATTCACAGTGCGTCCAGCTCACCGAGCCTACTGCACCTCAAAAAAAGTAAGAAAATAAGACTCGGTTTTATTTTCTGAGAAACATGGTATGAATTCCCCACAAGTCCAGTTGAATTCATGGTATGAATTCATGGTATGAATCATGAAAACATGGTATGAATTCCCCACAAGCCTTCTGAACTCAGTGCAGTGCATCTTAAATAACATGTAATAGATACTCATACCCAAAAGTCACAGAGTCGTATATCAATCTCAAATAAGAATTATCTCTTTTTAAAAAATTATAGTGCAGGTGTGAAAAAGGAGAAAGAGCAAATGGATTTTCATACTGTTGTCCAGAAATTGCTTTGGCTAGCTCTTGAGGAAATATTGCATATTGTCTTTCAGCTGGGATCTGGGTCTACATTTCAAATTGATGGCACAATCACATATCCAATGAGACAGCATAACTGTGGACTTCTCCCACAAGACAGCTATTGAATAGACTCCTCCTCCAAGATGACTACTGAACACTAGGGAGATTTTTCTCTGACTGACAATCTGCCAATTTACTGCCAAAGCTGGTTCTTTGGCAACATTGTTCCCTCGATCTGAATGGGAGTACTTACAAATGACCCAAGATGACTTTTGAACAGCCACTGAAACCCCCTCCTCCAGAAAGAGAAAGCTGATTTGATAAATGCTCATTTATTTTAATTCCATGATGGATTTTATTTGTATTTGGGGGGGTTGTTTTTCAAGGAGAGCGGAACTAATGTTGCAATATATTTATCGTTATTCTACTTGAGGGGGTAATACGTGTATATGTGTTTGTGTTTTTAATGCAGTTTTTAACATTTTGGGTTTTTTTTGTTTTTTATTTGTTTCTGTTAAACTTTTTTTGGGAGTTTCGTATTTTAATTATTTTTAAAATAACATAAAATTACATTAAAAAGGGAAGCATGGTAACGGCTTCCTCCTGTACAATCACACACGTCTTTACCAACATTTGTAATTTTTTCTGACAACTAAAAGGTTTAGGCAGCAGTTTAGTGCTACAAATTCCAAGTAGTCAAAAATGTTGGAGGGAACCAGGGTACCAATCAACTGCAGAGTATCTCTTTTTGTAATATACTTCTAGTATTATATTCTGTACATCTATATTTAAATCAAGCTTGAAACTGCAACTTTCACTAATGCTGCATTGTAATGTATGTATCAAATTTTGTTAACACAAGACAAATGCATTACTGAAAATGTCATTTGGGATTTATCTTCTAACTGTAAGCCTTCTATTAAAATGGGTATGATATATATCACTTACACAAATGAAAAATGTCAGAGCACTGCTCCTTGATATAGCATACCTGCATAACATGATTTCTGCATTATTAGGCAGCTACTTTTCATAAGTTTATATTTTTACTATATATATATAAGATTAAAGGTAAAACAGATGTAAAATAAAATTATTTCATAAAATCAAACTAAAGAAACAAGAACTAATTTCGTATTTACCTATGCAATATTACACAATGAAGCACTTAATGTGTTCTTTAAAAAACAAATATCAGATTATGAAATAAACAGCTTAAGTTTTGCTCATGATGAAATTGACTCCTGGTGATTTCATAGATATATCCAGTGGTGTGATTCAGCTAGTTCGGACCGGTTTGCCCGAACCGGTAGCTTTTTGTGTAGTTTGGTGAACCGGCTGAATAGCATGCCTCATCCCCCACTTCCAGGCCTCTTGCCGATGCCTTCCCAGCACTTCTTCTCTTTGTAACACTGCGCTCCTTGGCTTTTGAAATCCAGCACTCTTTGGATCAGCTGCTCGGGCTTGGCAGCTGGAGAAGCAGCTGTGAGGCCAGGTGAGTGGGCAACCAGAAGGCCAGGAACTAGAACTGAAGGGGCTGTTGCTGGCCCAGGAAGACTCCAAGGATGCCGCTTTGGTCACCTCCTCCATGGGGGCTACTGGCTTGGGCAAACTCGGACAAGCAGAGGCAGCTGCTGGACAGCATCTAAATCAACTGTTACAATAGCCTGGCAGGTTGGGCAATTGGGAAGAGGGGAGAATGGTGAGCAAAAGGCAGGTGTTTCACTGCTCGCTCACTCTGGCCCAGAGTGCCAGAGCTTTGCATCTGAAGTTCATCTTGGAGGCTGAGGGCAAAGGCAAGGACGTTGGGGATGGAGAGAGACCAGAGATACTTCTTGCTGCAGTTGTTTGCAAGTTTGATAGCCAGATTGATTCATGAAATAGGGACAAGGACAGGTATCAATTCCTCTCTTTCCCTCGCCCCCCACCCCAATGCAATGGGTTTGGAAGCCTGTGTTTTGCTGAAATTGGGTGCAAGGATTTGCTGCCTGCTGCCATGAAGTCTAGAGATGGAAAGCATCCCGGATGTATTTTGAAAGATTCCTTCCAACCAGAAAAGCAAATAAAAACCATATTTATTTAAGATGAATTGGTATTCTCGGGGGCATACTTTGTAGGTTGCTTCTGTTGTTGCTCTGGGGGGCTGTATCTGTGTGTGTGGGGGCTAACAGCTAAAAAGCACACCTGCTGTAGTGCACCTTTCTACATCGCTAAATAACTAGGGCATAATAAATAGCTATGGCTTTGCATGAGGCTTTAAAGTTTAACTCTTATACATTTCAATTCCTTTAAAACTAGTTGAGTCTGTATTGTTTTTGTTTTTTGTTCTATATTTCTTCAACATTATAAAGCTTTCTATAAAAATTTGATTAAATTTTTAACTCAAGTAATGAATGAAAATCTAGACATTTTATCATGAAAAGAAGTTCTTCAAAAGCTTTTAGCTCTGATGTATAAAGGAAACATTTAACTTGTTCAATCATACAGGCCTATTTTTTTATAGAATGTAGATTAAAAAATTTCACAACAATATGAGTTTTTAATAAAAATGACACTTTTTGCTCAGACTGGATTTGGGCTAAAGATGTGCACGAGAGACAATATCAGACATATGGTATGTTATATACAAATTAAAAAGAAACAAAAACTGGATATGACTTTTTTAATGCAAAAAAGCTTTCTATAATTTTGAAGGGCTTTCTCATGCTGCAGTTCTGAAATATTTCTAATATTTTTAATTGATACAGAATATTTATAAAAATAAAAAGCCAACATAATACAGTATTATAGAACAGAATACTTTATTGGCCAAGTGTGATTAAACACACAAGGAATTTGTCTCCGGTGGAGAAGCTCTCAGTGTGTATTCAAAACAAGAAAGTAATAATGATAATCATAATAATGATACAAGGAAGTATTAGAGAAAATGAAAAGATAATACTACAGCTATACTACATGGGTAAATGCAGGTAATCTCCATGTTAAGAGTGTTCCCTTAGTGAACATTTGAAGTTATGCGATAAGCACCCCCTAATGTTGGCAAACAAGGCCCAAAACTAAGAATCTGGCAGCATCGCACCCTTACGAACAATCACAGAGGCTCTGAAACATTTGTCCTGCACGTTGCTGGTTAAAATGGAGCTTCTGAGAGGTGGATCTGAGCGGTGGATCAGACAAGAAATAATGGATGGAAATTGAACAAGGAGAGATTCAAACTAGAAATAAGGAGAAATTTTCTGACAGTGAGAACAGTCAACCAACTGCCTTCAGAAGTTGTGGGAACTTCATCACTGGAGGCTTTAAAGAAGAGATTGGACTTCCATTTGTCAGAGATGGTGTAGGGTTTCCTGTTTGGGCAGGGGGTTAGACTAGATGACCTACAGTACAAGAATACCAACAAGAAAATCTGCAACTTTTTAAAGGACAAATTTGGGACTTTTTCCTCATGGACATTAACAATGTTGAGAAATCCCTGAGAAAAAGAAAAACTTATAACTACTTGACAAACATTTCAGAGAAGAAAAAGATTTTATTCCATGAAGACAAGCTGGAACGAGTGACAACTTAATGAGTCAATTGGAATTAGGATGGATTTTCATCAGTTTGATATTTGTAATTGAAACTTTTAATCTAAAGTTTGAAAGTGTATTTTTCCTTTATATATAACTTAAGTAATTTCTAAAGTTTGTAAAATATTATTGAAACTGTATTTGAAAATATGTATGTTAAGAGAAAGTTGAAGAAAAAGATGTATTAGCTTAAAGAAAAATCTAGAACTTTAAAAAGGATGTAAAGAAGAAAGAAAAAATATTCTATGAGGGTAACTTGGAGGCAGTGATCTAAATTTAATGGGCTAATTGGAATTAGTTGGAATTTTATTGGTCTGAAAGTGAACTTTCAAGCATGTACACTAAGAGGAAGTTTTAAAAAGATGTATTAAAATGTTTTGATTTTTAGAAATGTTTTTTAAAAGCTTATGTTTTAAAATGGATGAAAAGAATACTTTCTCTTTAAGGTTAGAGAATCTGAAAGAATACAGTGAATTTTGTTAATATAAATCAAGCCTGTCAAACTGGCCGTCCAGGGGATGCATGCCCACCCCAGCTCTGTGAAGGCAGAAAACATTGCGATACTTCACAATACAGCCTGCGATGCAAGCAGGTTTGATACCCCTGATATAAATGGTGATAGTTTATAAAGATTATTAAGTGCAAATAGAAATATATATTATTTCAACAGCAAGAAAAATAAAGCAGTAATGGTTAAATTTATTGTTCTATTCAAAGACAATATATTTATGTTTTTTATTTAGATATTACTTCTGGATTTTGTGCTTGTGATAAAAAAAAATGAAACTCTTTGGTTTTCCCAATTAGATAGATTTGTTAAAGAAATGATTAATTATATATTTGTGTGTAAAAATAAAAACTTGAGGTTGTGGTGTGGCTATCTTGTACAGTGCTAAAGAGAGTTGGAAGTCAATGCCTTTTTCTTTCTTCCTCATATTTCCCCCCTTTCTTTTTTCTTCACTTAATTTCCTATTTTTATTTTTATTTGCATTTTATACACTGATAAAACAAAGAAGTTATATATAAAAAATGAAGTGGAGGCTATGCCTTACCCAAATAAAACAGAAGTATGTGTCTTCCATCTAAGCAATCATATAGCAAAGAAAATATAGCTTTTTGTGGAAAGAGGATAAAAAACAACTACCTTCCAAAATATTTTGGCATAACCCTTGACCGATCCATTACATTTGGAAAATACCTTGAAGTAATCAGATAAAAATTGAAAACCAGGAATAACTTGATTAGGAAAATTGCAAAAACAGGCTAGGAAGCACAAGCCAAACCATGTATACCAGTTATGGGGAAGAAGTTGTCATATCAACAAGATTGATGTTTATCTTAATGACACAATGAGAATATCCACATCTTAAATCCACATCTCTCTCATGGCTCCAGGTTCTTTTTAACATTGCCCCTCCTTTGATCTCAGGTGACAACAGACAGTCCAAGAGTGAAATAAGATAAATATGCTATCAACTCCTAGAGATCTTCCAATACATAAAATATTAGACTCTCTATCTCACCAGACCTAAGTCTAGGAAACCAATTTGAAAAAGCATACCACAGTCTTACAATATAGGTGAAGAATGGCAATTAATATGGGCAACTTTTAATAACCACAACTGAACAGATTACAAAAATCCAACAAAACTGCTTCCAAGAATGCAGTTGCCCTGAAAAATATTGAGCCTCCTGAATAGAATCAGGACAAGCCATGACAGAACTAAGGCAAAGCTCTTTAAGTGGAGAATGGTTGAGAGCCCATAATGTGACTGTGGTGCACAGGAACAAATTATAACATATATAGTTCATTAATCTATCCTCAGGAAATTTCAAGGCACCTGGGATGATCTCACTGCAGCCACACCAGAAGCAGTTAGATGGTTAGCTTCCTTATATATTGAATTATAGTTTCTATCCCATTGCAATTCTATGGCTCCATATTATAGTGATTTTATCATGATTTATCTTAATTTTATATATCAATATATAATATTGTATTGTCCACATCTTACACACCCACCCACACAAACATTTTGACATTTTATTCAAACTAAATTTGTATATCAATGATTGCATGACCTCTGCAGATGCCATACATTAAATAAATAAATATTGACAGCATCTTCTGCTGATCTGTTTGCACAGTAGGCAAACTGCAAGGGGTCTAACAGTGGATCTGTTATGACTTTCTGGAGGGCCAGCACTAACCTTTCAAAGGTTTTCATAATTACAATGGTCAGAGCAAGCAGTCCATAGTCATTCAAGTCCTTGATGGAGAGTTTCTTGGGAACCAGGATGATAGTAGAGCATTGAGGCAAGAAGGAACATAACACATCTCCAGTGATTTATTAAAGATGTGGGTGAATATAGAAGCCAGTTGATCAGCACAGATTTTCAAGAAAAGAGTTATTTTGTCTGGGCCTGGTGCTTTTCTGATATTTTGTCAATGAAATAGATGTCCCACCTTTTTTTCTAGGAACACCAGTGGTGGATGGGGCCAGAGGGAGGGAGATGTAAATTTGGTTATTGTTGGTCAATCTGGGGTGAAGAGGGTAGCTATAGCTGACAGTGATCGCCTCTCAAATCTACAATAGAACACATTCAGGTCATCTGCCAGTTGATAATTGTCTTCACCAAAGAAAGGGGATCTGCTATAGCCAATAATATTCTTCAGGTTTTTCCACCCATTTGCTGGTTCATTTGCTGAGAAATGGTTCTTCAATTTTTCAGTGTAGTTCCTCTTTGCTGTCCTGATCTCCCTTGTTAATATGTTCCTGGCCTGATTGTACAGCATCCTGTCTCCTTTTCCATAGGCTTCCTCTTTGACATGATGTAGTGTATGAGCTTAGCTGTGAACCAAGATATATTATTACTGCGTAAGCACAAACTTTTGGTCAGCACATACCATCTCACAAAAACCAACATATGATGTCACAGTATCAATAAGTTCATCCAATCTGCTGAAGCAGCTTCAAAAACACTTCAGACTGAGCAAGCATGTAACTCCAACTTTGTCTCCTCTGTCCAAGGCTTCATTATTTTCACCACAGGTTTTGTGGTTTTAAGTTTCTGTTTATAAGCAGGTACAAGATGAATCATAACAATGATCAGTGGTCCACAGCTGCTCTTGGTAGAGAGTGATTAACCTTCTTTAACATGGAGTAGCAGTGGTTTAAGATGTTATTTCTTCTAGTGTAACAGCTGACATGCTGAGTATATCTGGGCAACTCCTGATTTAGACTAGCATTGTTAAAATCCACTAAAACAATGAATAGAGAGAATGGATATCTGTTCTGTACACAGGATTTGGTCAACTAAGGTTTACAATGCATTGCTTACACAAGTGTGGGATGGTATATAAACCTCAACTAAGATACATGAAGAGAACTCTCATGGGGCATTAAAAGCTTTGCAATTAATGAATAGTCAATTAAGTCCACATCACAAAATTTCTTTAGTATACTAACATTTTGCATCCGTGATTTTTAACATAGAAGCAGATACCCCCTCCTTTCTTTTTTCTGAATGTCTTGGCAATTCTGCCCTTTGAATCTGAAATTACTGTTTTATAAATGACTGTTTTCTATTGCCTCACTTAGTCAAGTATTTGTAAAGCAGAGAAAAACTGAGTTAGAACTGATCTGATTTAAAAGACGCAAGTCATCCATCTTTTTTACTAGTGAGTGAAGATTTGTTGGATGAAGCGAAGGAACAGACGTTCTTACCCTCTTTTTCTTAGTCTAATGAGGACACCTGCTTGCTTCCCCTTCCTCTTCCTGTGCTTCCTTTGTCTTTGTCTTGTCCTGCAGTTGAAGAAAGCTGCAGTTCCTCTTATCAGAATATCCACACAGCTTCCCTCTGTGTTTGTAAAAACGTTAGGAAAAATATTCCTAGAAAGTTGATTGATATTCAGAAGCTCATCTTTGGTGTATGTAATCCGCAGTGAGAGAGAGAAAATGACAAAAAAATCAACACTATTAAAGAGCATTTTGCTGAGGCTACCATCAACAGTGACATCTTGAGGTTTTTGTAGATCTTCCAATGCACCATCGTTGTTAGCAATAATAGCACTTAGACTTATACAGCATTTCACAGCCCTCTCCAAGTGGTTTACAGAGTCAGCATATTGCCATATTCCCAACAATCTGGGTCCTCATTTTACCGACCTCGAAAGGATAGAAGGCTGAATCAACCTTAAGCCAGTGAAGATTGAACCTCTGGAAGTCAGCAGAATTAATTTGCAATACTGCATTCTAACTACTGTGCCACCACAGCTCTAGTTTGTCATGCACTCTTTTGCAGTCAGTCTGTGCAATCTTCTTACAGCAGCTAATCACTCGGGGGGGGGTTTAAGCTTTTTTTTTCTTCTCAAGTTTTTTTTTCTTCTCAACTCTGGCCTTGTATTAATTTGTTCTTAAGACTTGGAGTTTTGTAGCCAGAATTAAGCCCTCTGTCTCTTCAATTTTACTGTTTTTAGCCATTGTCAGGACTTGTTATTTGCTTTGCCTGCTATTTGTTTTAATGTATTGGCTATATACTACTTTGCCTTCCCATGACTGCGCAAATAATTTTGAAACAGAACCATTTGTTACAGGTAGTCCTCAAGTTATGAGAGCAAATGGAAGCAGAATTCCCACTGCCAAACAATGTGGTCATTAAGATGAAATGTTCCATGATTGCATTGTTTAATTATGGCAATCAGGTTGCTGTCATAATCCTAAAACCACACAAGACATTAAGCGGGAAGAGGAAACTGCAGACATTAAGCGGGAAGAGGAAACTGCAGGCAAATGCTTGTGAGCACAAAAAGATACACTGGTGCTGCAGGCAGTTGCTATGGATGGTGGGCAAAAAATTGGTGAGAATGGGAGCCAGCTTACATTGACTTTGCTTCTGGGAAGCCAGCAGGAAATATTGGAAATTGTGATCATATGACTGCGGTTCACTGCAATATCAGAACAGTGAGCAAGGTATTGATACCTTGTATTCATGTGACCACAAAAACATTACATCAGCCAGAACTCCAAGAACTGGTCATAAATCCTCCTTTATTTAGCCCCTTTGTAACTTGTCACAATTGAATGACAAATACTTACTGGAAAACTTCCATCTAAGTAAGAAATGGACATATGGACAGTTTTCCTTGTTTGAACAGAACCTAAATACAGTTGTATAGAAATTAGTTCCATTACACGTGCACTTGAATTAACACATGTACCATCAACATTTTAACTTGCAGTGGAGAATGACAAAGCTTAAGCACAGGCTGCAAAAATGTAGAATGCAATTCTCAGTATATCTGAGAGTTGCTTAATATGGTAATTATTAATTTGTCCCCTCTTTCACACAATTAGATAACTATTTATCTTATCACTTATACATAATGCAAGTTTCAAAAGAGAGAAAAGATACTGTGCATACAGAAAGTATTCAGACCCCTTTTACTTTTGTCAATTTTATTATGCTGCAGCCTGATTCTACAGTTGAAATTGTTGGAAGGAAAATCCATCTGGTTCAGTTCCAAGTCGGGAGAAAGACGCTGGAAATAATATGGAGGCTGATTGAAAAGAAAGAGAGAGCAGAACCAACACATACACAGCTTGCAGCTGACCAAATGGTTGAATGAGTGGATGGAACTTTATAGGTTTCTGTGCCTTTGAAGTTTGAACTGTTCTGGGGGTTATGCAATGAAGGGGCTTGTGTCTTTTGCTAAAAGATGGTGGATTAATTCTATTATGTCCTAAAATGTCATGCTCTGTCCTTCTTAATCCCATCACCCTGGAGCTGAAGACATTTTGTTTATGAATAGATTGGCCCAGATTTCTTAATGGGCACAAATATCCATTTATAAAGATTTCTTGCATCTGCTGGAGGCTGTTTTACTATGCAGGAAGTTCTATTTCTCCTTTGGGGAAATATAATATCCTGCCTTTTTAATATTCCCCAAAATATTTCATTCTCTGGGAAGGTAAGTGGGTGCTGACTTTCTACAAAATTCTTTTTTTTTTTTATTAATCTACACTCAGTACTCCATAATGACAAAATGAAAACAGAATTTCAGAAATGTCTGTACATTTATTAAAAAGAAAAAAAAACTGGCATAATTGGCATAAATATTCAGACCCTTTGCAACAACTCTTGAAATTTAGCTCAGGTGCCTCCCATTTCACTTGATTGTTGCTGTCATGTTTCTATACCTTGATTGTAGTCAACCTGTGGTAAATTAAACTGATTGGACCTGATTTGAAAAGGCACACACCTTTTTATAGAAGTCTTCACAAATGACAATGCATACTACAGCAGAGCAAAAGCCATGAGGTCGAAGGAACTGCAGAGCTCAGTGACAGGATTATTGTACGGCACAGATCTAGGGAAGGCTACAATAAAATTTCTGATGCACTGAAGCTTCTTAAGAGCACAGTGGCCTCCATAATTCTCAAATGGAAGAAGTTTGGTAGAACCAGGATTCTTCCAAGAGCTGGTTACTTGGTCAAACTGAGCAATCAGGGGAGAAGGGCCTTAATATGAGAGGTAACCAAGAGCCCAATGGTCACTCTGACTGAGCTTCAGAGATCCTGGAGATGGGACAGAATTCCAGAAAGACAACCATCACTGCAGCCCTCCACCTCTCTGGTCTTTATGGCAGAGTGGCTAGGCAGCAGTCTCTCCTCAGTGCCAAACACATGAAAGCCTGCTTGGAGTTTGCACAAAAGCGCCTGAAGAACTCTCAAGACTGTGAGGAACAAGATTCTCTGGTCTGATGAAACCAGCATTGAACTCTTTGGCCTCAATTCTAAATATTATGTTTGGAGGAACCACACACCATTCATCACCTGCTCAAGATCATCCCAACAGTGAAACGTGGTGGCAGCATCATGCTATGGGAGTGTTTTGCAGCAGCAGGCTCTTGGAGACTGGTCAGGGTTGAGGAAAAGCTGAATGGAGCGAAATCAGGGATATCCTCAATGAAAACCTGTTCCACAGCACTCAGGACCTCAGATTGGGCCAAAGATTCACTTTCCAACATGACAACGAGCTAAACACACAGCCAATGCAACACAGGAATGGCTTAGGGAAAATTGTGAATGTCCTAGAGTGACCCAGCCAGAGCCCTGACTTGAACCTTATTGAACATCTTTGTAAGGACCTGAAAATGGCTGTCTGTCAACGGTTGCCATCCAACCTGACTGATCTTGAGACGATTTGCAAGGAAGAGTGGCAGAAATCTCCCAATCCAGATATGCGAAGCTTGCACATCATTCCCCAAAAGACTCAAGGATATAACTGCTGCCAAAGGTGCTTCAAAAAAGTACTGCTTGAAGGGTCTGAATACTAATGCCAATATATTTCAGTTTTTTTTTCTTTTTAATAAATTTACAGATATTTTTAAAAATAACTTTGTCATTATGGGGTACTGAATGTAGATTAATGAGAAAAAAAATGAATTTCAACAACTGTAGAATCAGACTGTAGCATAACAAAACTGACAAAAGTGAGGAGGATCCGAATACTTTCTGAATGCACTGTATATTTTAGAACCTTGTTACAGTTCCCTATATTTTTATCACTGATTCAGTGCATATCAATTAGATGGACAAATTATAGTGAAAAGTAAGTTTACCATCCTGAAAAACTCGCTCCACATTCAGCCCATACGTAGCACAAGTTTCATAGTAGATACATCTCTTCAAATCATTGGATAATTTCCGTGCTCTAGTATCATCAATGACCCGAGGATTATTCGAACTTATAGCATCTGTAAAGAAAACAAGACATTTTTGTTTCAGAAAGTTCTTAAGGTCATGTTCCTTATTTTGCAGGGCCATTTGAAATTGTGAGAATACCTCACAAAATGTCTGCCTTAACAAATGTGGTCAATAATTAGGATCCATATAACAGAATGCAACTAAAATGCTTGTTGACACAGCCAAATTTTGAGGATATCTGAAAGGACATCCAGGATAAGACCAGTCTTACCTCAGGGGAAGTGTTCTACAGAGTGGGTGTTGTGGCAGAAGATGGGATCTCCTGAGTCCTGTCAGGTTTATCTAATTAGTCAACAGGAGCTGCAATATAACCCACTTGATGGGATGGGCATATGTAATCAAGAAGCAGTTCCTCAAATAACCCAGGTTACTACTACTATTATCATTACCATCATTAGGGCAAGGACATCTATAACCTAAAATATTAGAAATATGCAAAACTGTATTATCTTAGAATCATTTAAATATGACCAATTAAACAATAATATGACATTTAGGATTTTTAGATTTTTAAAAATTGAGTGCTATTTTCAGAAAAATTGTAAAGTTAGATTTTTGCCTTAAAAGCCATATTTTTGTTTAAAATATGTTTTGCTCCCTGCAAGTTTCCCACAAGGAAATACAATGGGGAAGCCAACAGAAAACTGGCAGTTTGCTCCTACTCCTACTCCTGTTTGACAAACTGTGATCATTCTGTTGTTCTGTTTAAGTAAAGATATAACTCCAAATATGATGATCTAATGAGTCAAGGGTTGCCTAGTCTGTGTATGTGTGTGTGTGTGTATATTTGTGTGTAATATAGTATAATAGTACATTATACAAATTGTCTGTTATTTTTATGAGTTCTCAGGTCATATAAACTTAAGTTTCTTTAGTTTGGTCATTAAGCAGCAAATGACATAGCAATAACCTGTGGTGGATAAAATACAACTACCCCATATGGAAAATTCATCAAAACAGACATTTATCATTGAATGAGTTTGGTTACAAAATATTGGCCAAAGAGAAATTCATGCATTTGCTAGTGATATGAAAAGGAAAATATATTGATATATAAAATTGCAATATAAAGCAACTATACATATACACATGGGAAGACAGTCAGGAATGGTTTTCAAAAGAACCATGCAAGTCTATTCGCCTATTCAGGAGGAGGAGCTGTGTAAGCATTTTCATATATTCTAAAGCATTTCTTGAATGATTTCCAAAACTTTATAGGTACAGACCGATAAGAAGATGAATGCTGTTCTTAAGATACAGCTTCAAAAAGAAAACAAGCAAGTAAATTAATGTTTTTCAAGAAATAAATATGGCATAAGAATTACTACTTACCCTGAGTTCCGACTAGTAACATTGGGATTTCATTAGCATTACGATAGTTTGCCATACGGCTATAATAGTGGTACACTGTCTGGAAGCTAATTTCATCCTCAAGGCTGAAGACAAAGATAACGGCATCCACCCACATGGCAAACTGTAGAAAAAAAATTAAAACAAATCCTTAAAATAGAGGAAATCTGATCTGAATATCAAGTCACACACTTTAGGATTTAAATGGGTATCAAGTTGTCCTGCAATCAATATTTTGTTAGCAAATTACACTAGTATACAAATTTTATAAAGTCAACTTTCTGAGTTGGCTACTTAAGACATGGGGGTGCTATGACCATTAGAAACATAGCATGGCAGCTTTGAGGATCTCCTCCCATGAACTGAATATGTATATGCAGGTATAGAAGGCACTTCTGACAGATCCAAAGCTGCAGTAGCCCGTATTCCATTCCAGACAAATGGTTGTCCTATCTTTTCTTGAAAATCTTCAGCAATGAAGCAACCACTATTCTGGGAAACAAGCTGTTTGTTCCCTGACTAACTGTTCTCACTGTCAAGAAAGTTCCAGGTTGGATCTCTCTCTGATGCAAAGTTGCTTTTTGTCCTTGCTCAGGTGTTTGGAGAATAAATTAACCCTCTGTTCCCTGTGATAGCCCTTCAAATTGGAAGACAGCTAACATGTCTAAAGACTTTTCTTCATTAGGCTAAACGTATCTAGTTCCCTTAGCAGTTCTTAGTACAGTATAATTTAGCTTCTATACCAAGAGTGTCAAGCTCAAGGCCCACAGACTAGATCTGGCCCTTGGGTGTTTAGATTGGGCCCATGGGGCCGGCCTGGAAATAGCAAAGGACCAGCCTGGGATGCCTCTGCTAGCAAAAATGGGGCATGGGGGGGCGTGTACGTCTCCCCCCCCCGGCAGCCCATTTTTGGCCTGGATGGCCTCCTGTAAAATCCTGCAGCAATCACAATTCCCTCATTAACCTGCTTTTCAGCTCCATTTCCAGCATTTAGGGAAACAAAAGAAGACCGTGGGACTACCAGTAAAAAAAAATTCAATCAGATCTTCTAACTTTGCGAAATCCTTTTTTCCCCGAGAAATTGGAAGGTCTGATTGCACTTTTTTTTTTTAAACTGATAGTCACATGGTCTTCTTTTGTTGCCCTTCACGCAGGAGAATGTGGAAAGCAGGTTGGTGAGGGAATTGTGGTTGCTCTGCGATGGGGGTGAGGATTTTGCATTATGATTAGTCTGGGGTGGAGTGGGTGTGAGGATTTTGTATTATGATTCCTCTGGGATGGGGTGGGAGTGAGGATATTGCATTATGATTGCTCATAATGTAAGTAAGAACCAGCAAAAGAGGAATGGAAAAATTCCTATCTGTAGATCAGCATTTTTCAGTCTTGGCAAGTTTAAGATGGGCGAACTTCATGCTGCCTGCAGAATTCTGGGAATTGAAGTCCACGCACCTTAAAGCTGCCAAAGTTGAGAAGCATGGGTCTACACTAGAGTTTAGAATTTTCCGTTCCTGTTTTATTTAGAATTTGATGCAATTAAATAAATCAGTGTGGTTTCCTTAACAAATAGTGATTTAAGACATATGAATCAATACTGGACATTTTGTGCGAAATTAAAAGTTGATCTGGGGCTTTGATGATTAGATATATGGGATTGTGGAAATAATGTAGACAAATGTTAATCTTAGAGTAAGAGTTTGGTATATTTTTTACTTTAATCTGTAACAAAGGAAGTTGGAAGTCATTCTTTTTCAATTTTCCTTCTTTTCCTCTTTCTTTCTTACACTTTCATTCTTTTTCTTTCCTGAGCCTTTTCTTTTTTCAAATCTGTTTTTTATTTGTTTATCCCTTAGCTCTGTATTTTTTTTATGTATGAAGGATCAAAGATTCTGCCATTATAATTTTACATTGCCTATTTACAGAAATCATATCAAACTTTAGAATGAAATCCATTGGGAGCCATCTCATATAACACAGGCTCTGAGTCCCTCTAACCAAAAAGTGTTTATCAATAGAAAAGAATATTTGTAGCTCAGGGTTGAACTGTGGGGTCCTTGGTGCTCTCTGAGCTTGATGGTTTTCTTGCAGATGTTTCATTACCAAACTAGGTAACATCATCAGTACTAAAAGGGAGTGGAGTTTGCTCTTATTTTCATATACTAGTGGCTTATCCTGACAGTGTTGATCAACTGCTTCACAAACAGTGTTTTGATTGGTGCCGAGTCTCTAGACCCTCAGGCAGAGAAGGGCTATTCTGCACTCCTCCCTCAAATGTTCTTTAAAATTCAAAGTTTCCAAGCATCCCTTTAGCATCTCCAACATGCAAACTGTGGTTACTCATCCTAAAATGAATCCTCTTTACCTGGAACTTCAAAATTTGCTGTTTGCTGGGAAGGTGTGTAACTAAAAGTCAGTCTACATTTACTCTACATCTGACTTTGGGGATATTTCTTAGTAACCAAACAAAAGTGTACTTTCTGTGCAGTTCACACCCCTTGCTTGCTGGATCTGGATGTCACAAAGCAAAGCCCACATTTTGTAATTAACCACCCATGTCCCGTTTTGGCTGGCAGAGTACTGCAGGAGGCATGTCCACTCTGCCTATGCCCCCTGGCCACGCCTCAACCACCACCACCAGCCCTCTGAGGTCAAACTCAACCCTGATGCAGCCCTCAATGAAATTGAGTTTGACACCCTTATTCTATATCCATTATCATCTTTGTTGCTATTCTCTGCACTCTTTCTAGGGCCTCAGCATTTTTTTTTTTTTGTATCATGCTGATTAGAATTGGATGCAATATTTTAAATCTGACCTTACTAGTGCTGCATAGAAGTATTATCACCTCTTCTTTTTTAAAATAAATTTTCTATTAATTACATATCTTAGTGCTTAATAAACATCATGTTGTCTGGGTATTCAATTTGCTTAACAATACAGATTCCATTCTTACTCTCCATCCCTTTTTTCCAACCACTGGAAAAATAAGTTCCAAGTTTGATTATATTCTGTGTCTTCTTTCTGTTTAATTTTCAATGTCAGTCTATCCTTTTCGGCACAATCTAGTATCTTCTTAATTATCTCTTCATCTTCCGATGTTTCTTCATCTTTCCAATATTGTATGAAGATAAAATATTTTATATAAATGTTCATTATAAGAAGTTGCCATTGTTAATCTATCGTTCCTTTCCCATAATTTTTGCCATTTCTCTCATTCTATGTTATAGCTAAAGTTTTTTCTCATTGTACCATTGTGTCTTTTATTTGTTCATCCTCCATTTTTAAATTTCGCAAAAAGTTTTATATAGCTTCTTTATTAATTTTTCATTGGAGTTCAAGTCTTATCAAAAGGTTTTTGTCCCTTATAAAAGCTATACTTTTTCATATCTGTATCATATCTAGATGGCATTTGCCACCATGATAGTATAATGTCCTGTTCTTCAAGCTCTTGCTTCGATTTTAATTTCCGTTCAGTATATGTCACTATTTTTTTAAACTTCACCAGATTTGGGTATGTAAAGGCTTCCATCATTGAGATCCATTCTGGAATTTTCAAGTATATTTTACATTTTACTTTTTCCCATATCGATATTAGTGAGTTTCTTATATAGTGATTTTGAAAGTATCTAGGTTATATTTTTCTCATACCATAGGAAGGCATGCCATCCTAATTCTAAATCATGTCCTTCTAAGTATAACAGTCTTTTGCATGTGAGGGTTATCCATTCTTTTAACCATGCTTGATCACACATGCTTGATAATCTGGTATCCAAACTCTCAATTTTTTCAGATTCTTGTAGCTTTTTCAATTTTATTTTTGCTTTTTTTCCTTGCCAAATAAATTTTAGTGTCAATTTGTTCAAATCATCAAAGAATTTCTTTTCTATTTTTATAGGTATTGTTTGGAACAGGGAGAGGAGTTTTGGTAGAATATTCATTTTTATTGTAGAAATCCTTCCTAACATAGATAAATGTAGGTTTTTCCGTTTTTCCAAATCTAATTTTAGTTGCTTAAGTAGTTTTATATATAATTGCTTTCTTTTATCCTTGTACATCTTGCTGCTAAGTATATTCCCAAATATTTAACTTTCTTAACTATTTGAAAGTCCACTTTTTCTATCGTATTTTCTTTTTGTTTTAGTGTAAGGGTTAACTGTAACTTTAGTTTTTTTTTCTCTGTTTATTTTCAGTCCTGTTACTTCTCCAAACTCCTCTATTTCTTTTAACAGTTTCGGAATTATGTCTAATGGTTCTTCTACAATAAATATCAAATCATCTGCAAAAACTTGTAGTTTATATTTTTCCTCTCTTGCCTTGATTTCTGAATTTTGTCTGATATTCCTGTTCAAAACTTCCAAAGTCAATATCAGATAGTGGGCATTCTTGTCTTGTTCCTTTTTTTATGTTAAAGCTGTCTGTATTGTCCAAATTGGTCTCCTGCTTGATCAGAGGGTTGGACTAAATGACCTACAAGGTCCCTTCCAACTCTATTATTCTGTTCTGTCTAGCACGATCTGCTTTAACAAACCCAATGTTTGTTTCTGGTAATCACCTTGTTTGTTTTTAGATGCTCATAAATACACTGCTTGATATTCTTTTCCAGGATATTTCCAAATATTGATGTCAGGCTGATTGGTCTCTAGTTTCCTAGATCCACTTTACCCTCTTTTTTTTTTGAAGACAGGGACTACATTAGTTCTTTTCCAGTCTTTTGGTAGTACCCCCATGCCTCTAATTAAGTCTCTAGGACTAGTGTAGGGAAAAGGAGATTTTCATTTTGTTTTCAATTCCTCCTTTCCACTTTTTTTATAATTTGTTCTGAATAGATGATACAGGTGTGGTGCTGAAAAGGAAGTCTGTTGAAACCATTTCCTTCATTCATTTCTGTTGCAAATGTTACCCATTCGTCTCCAGATTTCAGATTACTACAATAATTAAGCGTAATACATACCTGTGCTTCAGGAGGACCTCCTTCATCTCTAATTAACAATAGATAACTCTGTCCATCAATTACTATCTCTTTCTTGAATCTTCCACCTGTCATAGAAAACAATCCATTGGAGAAATCAAGGTTTTACCTGAAATAAAAATTGCTTTGAGGGCTTGAAAAATGCTATAGTAATTAAAATATTAAGCTTTCTAGTGAATGCTATAAAAAGACAAAGCAGAAAATCATATATACTTTTGTAGGTCAACCTACTTCCTATTTTTGCTTAACTACTTGACAAAAATTAACTCTACATTTGGATCCAAACATTTGATAAATGGTAAAAATTAGTTTAAAGCAATAGCTTCTAATTTTTGTTTTTAAAAGTCTAATTTTATAAAGCAAAATATGCATTATGGAAATGGTTTCTTCTCTTTTTTTCTGTCACCAGATCATTATAAAATTATAATGGGTCAAATCAGAGCTAATGCAATGGAACTTAAATCCTACAAGCACTTCAAGATTCATCTTTTGTCAGTAGAATGACAAGTAAACTTGAGGACTCAGAAGGCTTACGGCCAATTTTAATGCTCCATGAATTACAACTATTTCTGCAGAAAAACAAATGTGTTTCAGTAGATCATGCACTAAGCAGCTTCCTATTTAGTTTGTTTGTGCTATTTGTTAATAATATTATAAACAATGTGAAAGCTTCAGCTAGTGAAGTATATGACAATTCAATTCATTAGTGATTATGTTTATAGTCCTAAATAATCAATAAACTCAATACCTCAAAAAATACTTAAAATTAATAGAGTCTATGTTCAACAGGTAAGATCTGTCAAATAGCTCACTTATTCTCTTAATCCAATTAGAACAATATATGCTGTCCTTCACATATTGAAGTGATATTGAATTTAAATTCATCAAATTAAATTCAGCTCACAAGTGGATTAGCCCATTTGACTTATTTAATCTCATTGTGGGGTTTAATTATTCGCCAAAATGAAAGAATTTCCATTCTTGGAAATCAATGCAGCTTGCATATTTTGAACACAATGAGGGTTAAAGAGTGTCAATATAATGCTTTCATTGTGCTCTTGGACTGGGATAGGAATATCAGTTCTGTCTGGTTTGGCTTGGTACCTCACAGGCCTCCTGCCATCAAAGGATGGGAGTGGGGAGGCTGGAGGGACAATAAAGCTGCGTGTGTATGTGATGGAAAATCAGAAAGGGGCAATGACAGGTGATAAAGATCAGAGTAGCTGGATCCAGTTTGTACTAGCATCCCAAGGTCAGGCTCTCTGATAAATGAACTCTCATGGACTCCCCCTGGAAGAAAATATGCAGACACCTAGAAAATACAGGTTGCAACAGACCTGGGGGTTTCCCTAGGTGGCTTTTCACTGAAGCGCACACTGGGCAACCAGTCATGAAATGTTCAATATCCTTTTTCATGCATATCCCCCAAAATTGCAGCTTTACCAAATGGAGTGTCTTCACAAATCCAAAATGACTTGAAGTTCTGGTATCATGACTTTGTTGAAGAACTAGGGTCCACTTAAGAGATTGACAGGGTTTGAGCTTGGAGTCCCATTCTGTCTCTAACAGGTTCATAATCAGCAATGCAATCTGGGCAAAAGCAAGGGTGAATTCCCTATAGAAGTTTGCGAATCTGAGGAAGCTTTGCAGTTGCTTCCTTGTGCAGGGAGCCTCCCACCCCAGGACTGTGCATTCTTTTTCTGGGTTCATTTCTACATCTTCCTGGGAGATCCAATATTGCAAATTATTAGACATCTCTGCTGATGGTTGAAAAGAGTTCAGAGTTAATAACCCAAAAATGAACTCTGTAATATTTGAACCATTCTATGGTCAATAGTTTTTGAGTAGTTCAAAGTCCAGGAAGCATTCCAAGGATCACTAGCTAGAAACAGGCCAGCTATCAGTTGTCTAAGTGAGAAAAAAAAAAAACTTGCCTAAGTCAATTTTTAACATTAAAAGTAGGAAGAGAAGGGAGGGATAGAATTAGTTTAATGTAAGTTAAGCTTCTATCATAATCTCCACACATGCTCAAAAGAGGCAGAGCTGACGTCACGATGAAATGGTGTGGTTTTCACAGGGCTCTGTGAAATCTGCCAAATTCTGCCCTCCAGGAGGCCCTAAGGGGCCAAAGTCATCTTGGAGGGGTGATGAAGATAGAAGGGAAACTCTGTTGATCACAAGGAGACTGCAATCTCTTTTTATCTGGAGATGCCTTTGAAACCAGCGGGAGAAAAAGATGGCCATTAAGACTAGACAGAGGCTATGACAGCTCAACTGAAGAAGCAAAGAAGAGACGATTTAACAACAGTATAGCTGAACTGGATGATTTTTCCAACTTCTGTTGAGGAATTTACCCCTGAAACAACTTTTAGTGAAAGTGAGACTCAAGAGAGGAGAAGGTGGAGTTTTCTCTCACTCCTTAAGGATAACAGCAATTAAAACTGTGAGCTGCTGGCAAATCCGGAAAAGAGAGAATTGCCTGAGAGAATAAACTTTAAAGCTAAAGGAAAACTGAACTGATTGCTTTAGCAACTTTAACTGAGATAAAAAAAATACTAGAATACATTCAAAATGAAACTGACCTTTGGAATTTTTTAAAAAAAAAGAACGAAAAGAAGATCTTGAAATAGAAACAGAGAAATAGAGTAAGGGTGACATCTACTAGTGAGGAAAGACACCAAGAAAGTGAAAGTGAATTGACCTTGACGGTCTACTGCTGATAAAATTGTTACTATTACAAAGAACACCTGCCAATTGTTTACTTTGGACATTTGGAAACATTCTTTTAACCAATATCTTGAAACTTTTTGAACACTACAGCTCTCTGAACCTTAGTGGATTATAAATATGCTGAGCCGTTTGAAGCTGGAGAACAACATGGATTTATTCTGAGACTAAATGGATGATTCTTGGATTTGCAAGGCACTACGGTTTACAAAACACTGGGGATTTGGTGGGCCTCTGGATTACAAATATTATTTGTCAAAAGAAGAAGAAACAGCAGCTGTTGTTAAAGAAACTCTTTGGATTAATTTACAGACTGACTGTGGATTATAATAGTAAAGAACTGTGAAGTTGGCTGGCAATTGGGAAAAAAGAAATGACTTTTGGTGAATTTCTTTCGATAATATCTTAAAAATGGGAAGAGGAGCTAGCTGGAGATTTTGGATTATTTTATTATTTTAAATTATTGTTGTTTATCCTTTTTAAATTTACTAATAAGAGTTTAAAAGGACAAGTACTCAAAATCTAACTAAAATAGGGGGAAAATACATCTGGACCATCAGCATCCAGGGCCATCAAATCGAAGATCAATAAGATAGTCTGATTCAGCAATTCAAATAGAGATGTAGTCAATGTTTCAATCGCTACAAGAGTCATTGGCAAGAAAGCATGAGATGAAGAATAAGATGGGAGAGATGAAGAAAAAAATACAAAAGATGGATGAAAAAATAGGGAATTTTCAGCAGATAGTAGTCAAAAATGGACAAAAGATTAAGATAATAAAAGAGAAATCAGAAGCAGAGAAAAAAGTGGATGAGATGAACCAAAGACTGACCTAGTCAAAGAGTTAGAGGGAACAATAATTGTTTTAGAAATGGAGAAGGCTGAATATTTCCTGAAATTCCAGAATATTGATGAAGAAAAGGGGGAAAATCTTGCTGATATGATGGCAGAATTGTTGGCAGATGCCTTGGAAATAAGCATAATTATTAATTATGTCTGCAAAATATAGCCAGAAATGAATTTACACCTGCTATGTGCTTTATCAGTAGTTTGAATAGAAAGGGGGGAAGCAAATAGAATGCTGTTTTGCACTTTTCATGGGAATCCACAGACATCTGTTGTTTTTAAACCTGAGCATCACTCAGACAGCCTGTGGTGAAGATGTAAGGCAGGGCAGTAGCAGCAGCAGCATACTGATGACATCTCACCTCACACCACTGGATGACCTCACCCAGGGGTTTCATATAGGTGTTAAATAGAAGAATAAACAATACAGAGCCCTGAAGCACCTGGCAAAGGAGAAGCTGCTAGCTGGATCTCCTTCCTCCATGAACACTAACTGGAACGAATCTGGAGGAAGAAAGAAAACCAACAAAACACCATACTGCCCACCCCCAAATCCCAGAGCCCAGTCCTAATATATATTTTAATTTAAAACACTTATATAGCCCCGCCATCTTATAACCAACAATGGGCAGTTCCCAATTATTATGGCTTGTCACAGTCAGCCAGATGTTTAGACTGGATTTGGCATTTACTCATCCAGTCCTTCCCAAGGACCTGGGATAGGCAGATGTGGATGTCTGATGATATCAGAGGTATCAACACAGGATGTAAGCTGGTCCAGGTAAAGCTATCTTTTTCAACTGATTGGTGAATAATTTGTCAATGCCAATTGTGTTCAAGTAGTGCTCCAGTTGTTTTGGAATTGCACCCAAGGTGCCTACTATTATTGGTATTATCTTTGTTTTCCTTTGCCACAGTCATTCTATCTCTAATTGCATTTTGTATTTTGTTATCTTCTCCATTCCTCCTCTTCTATTCTGCTATTCCAGGTACTGCCACATCCATTATCCAAACTTTTTTGTCCTTCTTATTGACAATTGTTAAGTCTGGCAAACTTCTTCATTTTCTATGAATTTCTCTATTTTATGTTTCCACAGTTCTTGCTTGCAGGCAAATGGTATTTCTTGTCAATCTTTCCATGCACCATTATTGTTCCTTTGTCATGCTGTTGTTTGTAATCAGTCTATGTGACCTTGTAGCAGCTAACTAAGTGGCCCACTGTTTCTTCAGCTTCTTTGCAGAGGCAGCATTTGCTATCTATTATTGCTTTCTCAATTCTGGCTTTGTATGCATTTATTCTTAAGACTTTGTCATGTGCAGGCAGAATTAGCCCATATGTCTCTTTCTTCATTTTTTCTCCTCTTAACCATTGCCAGGTCTTATTATTTGTTTTCTCTGTTCTTGTTTTTACTGGCCAGTTAATGCTTTGTCTTTCCATGTCTCCTTTCTGTTTTTCAATTGGTCCATCTTGTAGACCTGTTGTTATTGTTGTTATGGTTTGTTGCACAGTCATCCAGTCAAACTGGATTTGGCATTTTTCTCTACCTATTGAATCCTTTCCAAGAACCTGGGATAAGGCAGATCTGAATGTTTGATGCTGTTACAGATATTGTCACAGGTTGATGATATGATGGTGATTTAAATTTGTTTGCCACCATCCTTCCAAAGATTACTCTTCCCAATCAATAGTAAAAACATAATAAAACTAAGTACATTAAATATTAAAAACACTAACATCTGACACTAAGCAAGATAGTCTCATATCTCAGCATTTGAAGAAAAGGCCAGGTCTCAAAACTTTATTGAAAGGATAGGAAAATAGAGGCCAGATGAACTTCAAAGTGCTCCAGAGGGCAGGGCCTGCCACAAAAAAGGAATACTTTGTAGCTCCTATCAGATTACAATATCTAGGGGAAGGAATTAGGAGCATACCCACCCCATCTAACTGGTAGGACAGGTAGATGTGCTCAGGGAAAGGTGTTTCTGCAGATAATCTGGCCCTATGGCCTATAGGGTTTTAAAGGTGATGATCTTTAAACCTAGAAAGAAATAGGCCAGTCAGCTCATGCAAAAGATGTTACTGTAGATGACCAAGTTGAGTCCAAAGGCAGAATAAACACATCATCAGTTTGGAATTGCTATGCCCTCATAAAAGACCTAAATCCAGTCCCCCTGAAGTCTTTTCACTTTTATCTGGTACCAATTTACCTTGATCATTAACAGATCAGATTTTTGTGTATAGGTAGCATGAAATAAACTCATAGGGCTTTTGAACTCTATCCTGCCTCCTGATTTCTTAGACCTGGGAGTTACATGGGCACATCCCAATACTGAGTATGCTGCTGCATTCTGTACTGGTTGAAGTTTCCAGATGGTCTTTAAGGACAGCCCCATGTAGAGGGCATTGCAGTAATCCAAACTGGAGGTGACAAAGCTTGAGTGACTGTGAACAAGGCTTCACAGTGCAGGAATGGGCACAATTGGCACACTTGACAAATCTGTGCAAAGCCCCCCACCCCCCAGCCACAGCTGTCACCTGCTCCTCAGGCAGAAGCTTGAATCCAGGATGACCCCCAAATTATGCACCAATTCAAGTGCCACCCCATCCAGAGTTGAAATTGAAATAGCATTTGGGTTGGGGAAGACAACAAAAATCTTTATCTCCTCCACCTTGCTAGAGTTGATCTTAAATTAGATTTTTCCCATACAGCTTCCAGGCACTTGGCCAGCATTGCCATAGCATCATGTTTTGCTACAGATGGATATATATAATTGGGTATCATCAGATGCCAAATCCCATGCCATTGGATGACCTCCCCTAGTAATTTCATGTAGATGCCATATTACTATTCATATTCATATTATCTTCTGCCTTGAAGAAGTATTTTGCAAACTAGATTGGGCAAAAGATGGAACAAAAATCAATGGTGCCTATTTAAATCACTTAAGATTTTCAGATGATGTTGTTCTCTTCTCATAAGACCCAGAAGAGTTACAAAGAAAACATACAAGAACCGCATAAAGCAGGAGAACCATTTGAGGAGAGCCAAAAGAGCCAGGTCATGTTTAATAAATTCAACAAAGAAAGAAAACAAATTATATGTGGAGAAGAACTAGACATAGTAGACCACTACATAGAATTTGGTCAACAGATATCAATGGAAAGTGATACAATAAAGGAAATTGAACGGCATGTTAAATGTGGTTGGAACAACCTCCCCCTATGCCCAAGGATAAAAATTTGCAATCAGTGTATGCTACCTGTTCTAACATATGCCAGTGAAACATGGACACTAACCTCACAATTGATACAAAAGCTACAAGTGGTACAAAGAACCATGGAATGATACATGCTCGGTATCACATGCTCGATATCATAATACAAGGTAGAAAAACATGTACTCGGATTAGAGAACAAACAAAAGTATACATATGATATCATCAAGAGAGTAAAGAATTGAAATGGAAATGGCCGGTCATATAGCAAGAAGAAATGATGTTAGGTGGACCAAGGCATAGAATGGATTCCACTCAATAAAAAATGTCCACAAAAGAGACCTAAAACGAGATGGATTGATGACATCACCAAGTATTGTGAGTCCAACTGACAAAAGCTCAAGACCATAAGGGTTGGAAACATGCAGAAGAGGCCTTCATCCTCCAGTGGATAGACAAAGACTAGGATGAATGATGATTCACACATCTTAAAATTTCTCTATCCATTTCCCCATCTTTAGAGTAAAGATAGCAACAGCAATAGCAATAGTACTTAGGCTTATATACCACCCCATAGTACCTTACAGCACTCTCTGGGCAGTTTATCCTGTCAGCATATTGCCCCCAGAAATCTGGGCCTTCATACATACACCCACACATACTTCAGGTAGCCTCTGGCTGCAAATAGCCCAGCCCAACCCTGTGTACCCCAAGGCTGCACAGCAATAAATCCAGCAGGACAAATCAAGGAGTTCAGGAAGCAAAGGATCCAGTCCAGAAAGCCAGAAGGAATGCAAGGATGTTGGAAAGTTCAACATTGGCACTCAACATTTCAGGAACTCGGCATTTATTCCCAACAAATACCCCTCCCCACAACATCTCCTTAAGCCTCATTTCCTAGGTATGTCTTGTGAAGTTGGGCAGGGCACTCTTCTCCTGAGTAGCCTGCTCAGTCTGCACTGTTTTTGCCTTCTCTCCATTCTCTGTGCTCTTGGATCAGGAGGGGATGGTCCTTGCTCATCGCCTGAGCTCTGTCTCTCATTTTCATCCTGCCCCTGTTCCTGTCTACAAGCTCTTCTAATCCTGAAATGCCCTGGCCTGACTTGCCCTTCCCTTCCCCATTTTCCTCCGAGACCAATGAAGCTGCCCCCCAATCTCTGTCAGCTCAGGTTCCAGCTTGTCTTTCCCAACAGATTCAGGCTCTGACGGGGATACAACACCAATGGCTCCTACCAAAATAAGTCATCTTCTTGCTTTGTGGGGGGGTTGTGCAATTTGTAGAAAATTTGTAACTCTTCACTCTAGTTTCCTTGTTTAACGTTACTATCTTGGTCTTTGATACATTGATTTTCATATCCATACTCCTTGTTGCATATTACAATCTAATATTTGCTACATTCATTTGGATTCTCAGGTATCATCTGCACACCAAAGTACCATATTTTTCAGAGTATAAGACACACTTTTTCCACCTCCAAAAGTGAGTGGAAATGTCTGTGCATCTTATGCTGTGAATGTTGCCGGAGCCATGCCGACCCACCAGGCCCCACCCTTTGGCCTTTGCCTCCCAACAATTTGCATCCTTGCAGCGAACAGCCTGTTTCAGCTTCAGCACAGCCTGATTAGCACAAGCAGCTAATAGTCAATAGGATCAGCTTCCTGACTAGCTGTTTCAGGCTGCAGGGATTGCCATAGCCTATTGCCGCCTCCACATGCCCCATTTTCGGTCTCCGCATCCCATTTTCAGCCTCTGTACGCCCTGTTCTTGGCCTCCATGCGCCCCATTTTCTGCCCGTTCTGCCCGAAAATGGGGCATGCGAAGGTGGCAATAGGCTATGCCAATCACTGCAGCCTGAAACAGCTGATCGTTGGGAGATTGATCCAACCAACAATCAGCTGCTTATGCTAATCAGGCTGTGCTAAAGCTGAAATAGGTTGTTTGCTGTAAGGAGGCAGAGGCAGAGGCAGATTGTTTTTTCTGGTTTTCCTCCGCAAAAGCTAGGTGTGTCTTATACTTCAGAGCATCTTATATTCCAAAAAATATGGTACATATTCATTCATATTCCCAATCAACAAGCATTTCTCACACATTTTTTTAGAATCACACTGAACTAGAATGGGACCTTCAAGCTCCCACCCTTGGCCACACCACCTTTGCCTCCAACCTCTTGCCTCATCCCATTTGCAGCCAGTTTTCTTCCTCTTCTGGTCCTCCCCTGGCCATTTTCCTTGGCAAAAGGGCCTCTGCCCCTCCATCCTGCACCCCTAGCATATTCATCTAGATACCATTTGTCACGGGCTTTTGGCTGCACAGGACAGTTAGCTGCCAGCCAATCTGGTGGCAGGCAGAGTCATGGTATTGCAAGGGCAGTATGCAATCATCGATAGGTGATCTAAAGAGCTGTGGGAGGGTGCAGAACGGTGGTGGCGCAGCTTCTGGGGTGGGGGGCATGGCAGCCCAACTGGCTGTTTGGTGTCAGGCAGGTAGGATCAGGTGTTGGGTGGGTGTGAAAGTCTAACAGCCCATTTGGTGTCAGGAAGGCAGGATCAGGTGTGGGATGGCATGGGGCGGTGGGCCAGAGTCCATGAGCAAAGGCAATGGAGAAGAGAGTAGGGGAAAAAAGGAAGCTCTGTCCACAGGGGTTTTTTTAAGGCTGTCAGAGGCTCGGTCTGGGCAGAACCTTAGTCTGGTTTCAGTCCCCCTTCCTCCTAGTGCCTATTAGATCCTTGGGAAGGGGAGGGGAGGGGAGGGGAGGGGAAGGAAAGGAAAGGAAAGGAAAGGAAAGGAAAGGAAAGGAAAGGAAAGGAAAGGAAAGGAAAGGAAAGGAAAGGAAAGGAAAGGAAAGGAAAGGAAAGGAAAGGAAAGGAAAGGAAAGGAAAGGAAAGGAAAGGAAAGGAAAGGAAAGGAAAGGAAAGGAAAGGAAAGGAAAGGAAAGATATACCAGATTTCATTAGTCTATTTGATAATTGTGTGCAATGGCATGCAAGTAATCAATAGGACTTTGGTTGCCATATTCACCAACAATCTGGGCAATCCATTGGTCTGCATTGCAGTATTTCTTCAGTTTCATTGGAGGACCATGTCCTGATAAGAGTTGTTCATAAAATGCATCCCTGCCTCATTGAACCTTGCTGAGGCCATCTATAAATTTCCAAATGGTTGCATGACACATGCCCAATTGTGCTCGGAGCCTTCGATGAGCTGCTTCCAAGTTATGGTACGATCCTCTGCCGTCTGTGCTTGCTGGAAAAGATTCCAGTGGCTGATGGGATCAAAGGTGGTTATCTTCCTTGCCCACTCTTTTCTAGATGATCTACATAGATATCCTCAAACCAGTGCAGGAGGCAGAGCAGCAGCCCCAGAAGATAACTTTCCAGCATAATATTCATCCAAGACTGGAACAGATATGAAAGCCAAAGCAACAACTATTTTTGCCCTCACAGGGAACTCAGCATCTGTATTGTACTCATGTGCAGTTCCATCTCTAACCAAATGCTTCCTTATATTTTGTGCTAGATGAAAAAAGCACCCTTTCAAAGCCACTTCTGGGAAGCATTCCCTGATGGCATTCATGGCAGTCAATTCAAAATCACAGTGAATGGAATGCAGCTATGTCAGGCATCAGATTTTTAACAAACTCAAACAGTCTTTCATATGTAGCATGTTTGTTGTTTGGTAGAAGTGCATGCAACACAAGATGCATTCCCTCATACTTCTTCGCTAGGATAACATACACCTGTGCAAAGAGTTTTGGAGCTATGGCAAAAGTCCCATCTATATACCAGTTGTCAGATGACTGCAAGATGTTTGACCAAGTCTTTCTGCCAAATATTAAGCTCCTTCTTGACCCCTCTCCAAAATCTCCTAGTAAGAAAGGCTCTTGTAAGCTAGGATTTGGTGAATATGTCTTGTATTCCTCAGGTAAAATGAGATCATCAAGGCTAACTGGGTCTGAGGGTGATGCCCTTTTTTTGTTCCTTTTTCTGTGGATGGTTTTTCACAATGCTGGGGTTGCTGGTATTGTAGAGTAGACCACTGGGCTCATGTTAGCCAGAAATACATTGATAACTTTGGAAGTGCCCCCCACTGTCTCTTCTGCCTGCCATTTTATGCTGCTCAGGAAACTTCCACTTCCACATGCTCTGCTGATGGGAGGGTGTGAATGCTCATTGATTCTTTTTATTACTTCTCCGAGTCTTGTGTGAATTCTGGCACTGCATCTATCACTCTGCTCACAATGCCAAAAAGGCAAGAATCAGCCACACTCAGCTTATCAAATACACAGAGGTACCCATTAGAAAAAAACTTTTCTCTTTCTCTCTTGCTTGCTAGTTATATCCATCTTGCAGGCATAAATCTTCTTACCAGCAGTAAAACAACGAGTGCTTGTTCTCCTCAATGAATGCAACGTACAGTATTTTATTGGCTTCCCATGTCAGTGTTGGGGCGGTGGTTTGAGTTACATGGAATAATGGAGACTGACTAAAGACCGGAAGGAAAATCCTTTGTAGGTGTGGATAATTAGAAGGGAGTCTAAGTCTTAAGTTCTCCTGAAGTGCTGTTGTAACTGTTTAGATGCAACATTTGTTTATTCAGAAAACACAGGTTGTTAAATGTAAAGGGGATGGCAAATCAAAGCCAATGTAAACACCCAGGCCAAAAACTACTACATTTTCCTTTCTGTCTTCAAAGAGCCTTCATTATTCTATGTACAACAAAGTCTTCCACAGGAACCTCAATTTGCATATTTTGACATCAAGATATTCAGATGAAATAGGAATTTTGAGGGTGGGAAGTTAGAACAGTCCCCCTTTGCAGATGAGAGAAAATGTCAATTATTAAATAAGCTAATATTCTCCAAAGGGCCTGAGGACAAGGCAAGAAGCAACGGAAGGAAAATAATCAAGGAGGAAAGCATCCTGCCTTGACAGCTGAAACAATTAATCAATGGAATAGCTTGCCTCCAGAAGTTGTAGGTGTTTCATCACTGGAGGTTTTTAAGATAAGACTAGACAGCTACTTGTCTGAAATAGTATAGGGTTTCTTACCGGAGCAGAGGGTTGGACTAAAAGACATCCAAGGTCCATTCCATTCCAGTCTTTTTAAATGCTTGTTTCATTTTCTCACCTATTACTACTTCAATGATGTGCATGCTCAAGGGACTGTGGACTGCACATCCTCCCCAACCTTTAGATTGAATGAGCTGGAAGGGATCTTGGAGGTCTTCTAGTCTAGCACCCTGTTCATACAGGAGAACCTATACTATTTAAGAAAAGTGGCTGTCTAGAATTTCTTAAAAACATCCATCGATGGAGCACCCACCATTTCTGGTTAACTGTCCTCACTGTTAGGAAGTTTCTCCTTAATTCAAGATTGCTTCTCTCTTACTAATCAGTTTCCAACCATTGTTTCTTGCCCTGCTCTCTGGTGCTTTGGAGAGTAATTTGACCCCCTCTTCTTTGTGGCAGCCATTCTCCAATGCTCAGTTTTTAAAAAAAGATATTTATTTTATGTATTTATTTATTGTCAATTGCTTGCAAGATAATAGGTATAAGTAAAAACATAGTTATGAATGCGTGGATACATATGAGAAAAATAAAAATAAAAGAAACACTGGGACGGTGATGGTAGGCAAGTTGGTGCGCTTTTGCACGCCCCCATATGATACAATGGCTCTGAGATAACATCTGCCAGCTCCTTCAGAACTCTGGGATATAATCCATCAGATCCCCATTGCATCAAGTGTTCTCTTATCATTTTCTTGCTTATTTTAATTTTCATTTCTAGTCTGTCTGTTACAGTTAGGTTTTTGGAATATTGGGCTGTGGTTTCTTTTTGTGTGAAGACTCATGCAAAGAATGAGTTAAGCAGCTCTGCTTTCTCTCTTCTACCTGTTACTTCCTTGCCATCTTCTCTCTTTAGTGAACTGTTTCCTTGACTTTTTTTTCTTGTTATCTATATATTGAAAGAAACTTTGTTTTATTATCTTTGACTTTTGTTGTAAGTCTTTGTTCATTCTAAGCCTTTGCTTTCCTGGCTTCATCTTTGCAGATTTCAGCTACTGGCTGATACTGAGACTGCCTTAGTTGTTTTTCATTTTTTGTATTTTTCCTTTCTGTCCTTCAGTTTATCAGATAAATCTTTGTGCAACCATGCTGGTTTCTTCTTTGAATTCTTTTTTTTTTAGTGGAATTGTGTTGGACTGGGCTTTTATGGTCATGTTTTTCAGTGTTTCCCACACTTCTTGAGTTGTTTTCCCCTTTAGGATTTTTATCCATGAAATTTTGCTTAGGCTCTGAGTTTGTTAAAATCAGCTCTTTTGAAGTTTCAGACATTGGTTGCATTATATTTTATTGCTTCTGTTTACATTATATTCAATTCAAGTATGACATGGTCACTGTTGCCCACTTCAACTCCATCACTTCAACTCTATTAGTGAGAATTAGGCCCAATAGGTTTTTTCCTCTAGTTCCTTCCTCTACCTTTCGGATGACAAAGTTGTTAGCTAAGTTGGTTAGGAATCTGTTCGATCTTCTACTTGCTGCAGAGTTTGTCTCCCAGTTGATATTAGCGTAGTTAAAGGCTTCTATTAATATTGTGGTATGTTTCCTACGTACATTTGTTAATTGATTAGCATAGTTTTCATCTATTTCTTCTGCTTGGTTGGGTGGCCTGTAGTACATACCTATACCAATGTCATTTTCCCCCCTTTTACATTGACTCATATGGATTCTAGGTGGTTTTCATCCTTGGTTTTGTGTATTTCTGTAGAGATGTAGTCAGTGGTGGGATTCAAATAATCTAATAACTGGTTCTCTGCCCTAATGACTGGATGGGTGGGCGTGGCTTGGTGGGCATGTGACTGGGTGAGCATGACCAACTCGATGTCTCTCATGTCAAGGGGTGCCTCGCCCGGGCGCTCCCCTCCCAGCTACTCTTTGTCATGTCCAGCCTCAACACTGAAAGGAAGAAATAGCTCACATGATTTGCCCAAGAGTGTGATAGGTCACAAAACAGGGTTTTGAGGGGCTGCCACAAAGAAAGGGAGGGGGGAGGGTCAATGTATTTTCCAAAGAAGCAAAAGGCAAAATAAGAAGCAATGGATGGAAACTGATCAAAGAGAGAAGCAACCTAAAACTAAGGAGAAACTTCATGACAGTGAGAACAATTAACCACTGGGACTACTTGTCTCCAGAAGTTCCAGGTGCTCAATCACTGGAAGTTTTTAAGAAAAGACTTTAATAGCCTTTTCTCGGAGATAGTATAGGGTTCCCCCCTCCCAAGTCCCTTCTGTTATGCTGACACCTTTCCCAGGCCCTCCACTCAGATTTTGGCATCCTCAGTTTTCCTGCCTGGACAGGGGGTCTGACTAGAAGACCTCCCAAGTCCCTTTCAACTCTGTTATTCCATTATTCCTGAGCTAAATAGCTAAAACCCTCATTGGGACCCGATCTTTTTTGCTCCCTCTGGACTCATGAGTTAAAGAGCTAACTCTAGACATTCATTTTAATAAGATTTTTAGAAACCTGCAGTTGAAAGTTCTTCAAGTCTCCTTACCTTGAAGACCCAATTTCATTTGGAATTTAATCCTAAATTTATTGCCCTTTTAGCGTTTTTCTTGATATTTCTCCAAAATGCATGTCCAAAAAGCCATATCTTCTCTGCCTCTGTCTCTCTCTCTCTCACACACACACAATTTAAGCGAATTCCCTTATCTTGGAGACTTTAGAATCATAGGCTAGAAGGTACTTTGGAAGTCTTATAGTTCAACCTTCTGCTCAAGACAGAAGACCTCATACATACTTGCGGGTTCACAGACATCCCGGCTTTGATGCAAGAGCTGGTTTTATCTCTAGGTAACATAACTATATCATATCTGCCTTCATTTTTACACTGTTTATTCCCTAAACTTTGAACATTAGTGTATAGACGTTTTAGTCCTTTATGAGTCTTGGATATGTTTCTTATATCTTCTACTTTGTAATTGGGATTTCCATCCTTTCCATCATTCTCTATTTCAGTATGTTTTTCTTTTTTTATTTCTTCTTTCTCTTTACTTCCTTCCTCCTTATGTGATTGGTCATCTAGTAGTTTTTGCTTGGAATTAGCTTCTATAGGTTTTGAAGATTGCCCTCCTCCCTCAATTTTAGTTTAAAGCCCTTTTGATAAGATGAGCCAGTTGTTTTCTGAATATATTGCTTCCAGTTCTTGTGAGGTTTCATCACAAGATGTCGCATTTCATCACAAGATTTCGCATTCCATCCCCTGCCAGTAGCCCTTCAACTAGGTAATGAAGACCATGGTCTAGGAAGCCAAAGTTCTTTTGCGACACTAGTTTTAAGCCATGGTTTCTTTTGTGTGTGTGTGTGTGTGGTATATTATTATATTATATATTAGTCATTAATTGATACCTTAAAAGCCACATTGCCCACTATGCATGAGATACTAAATGCTAGGGAAAGTCAAAAGGGCAAACAGTTTGAAAGAGAGCCCCTCAGCAAGAGTTTAGAGTGGGAAATAAGGTGTATTCGTCCACCAAATATCTAAACCTAAGGCAACTTTGCAAAAAGTTAAGTCCCAAATACATAGCGCCTCTCCAAATCATCTGTCATGCCCCCATCGGAGCCTGAATCTGCAGAGGACAATGAGCTAGAGCAGGAGCTGATGGAGATCAAGGAGGCAGCTTTGTTGGCTTTGGAGGAAAATGGGGAAGAGCAGACCCAGTCAGGCCAGGGATTTTCAGGATTGGGACAGCTTGTAAGCAAGGAGGAAGTGGAGCAGGATGACCAAGAGAGGCTAAGCAGTGAACATGAGAGGTAGAGCTCAGGCAATGAGCAATGACCACCCCCTCCTGAAGGCAAAAACAGTGCAGACTGAGCCAACTACTCAGGAGGAGAACGCCCCGCCCCTCTTTACAAGGCACACCTGGGGACTGAGACTGAAGGAGATGCTGTGGAGAGGGGCATTTGTTGGGAACAAATGCTGAATTCCTGGAGTGTTGAGTGCCGACATTTGAACTTTCCTGGATTCCTTGCATTCTTTCAGGATTTTGGGATTACTTGCCGTTCTCCCTTGCTTCCTGGATTTTTTGGCCTGATGGATTTCTTGCTGTACAGCCATAGTGTTCACAGTGTTGGGCTGGACTATTTGCAGCCAGAGACTTTTTGAGGTGTGTGCGTGTGTCATCACTTTACTCTGGGACTTGCCAGAAATGTGGGAGCGTTTGGGGAATTTTGGAGCAATAAAGGGGTGGTTTGAACTGCCAGCTGCCTGTGTTACCTCTGTGTTACCCCAAGTCATCACATCATCCGGATCAGGGGTGGGATTCAACCGGTGTTACTACCGATTCGGTGACTACGTTTTGCACGTGCGTGTGTAAAAACCCTTAAGCTGTGCCGCCCAGACAGATGAAAAACACTGCATGCAGGTGCGCAGCATTTGAAAAGCCTCTTTTTCCTGCTTTTTCAACCTCAGCTGTGCCTCAGTTGAAAAAGCAGGAGATAAAGGATAGGTAAGAGCCCGGGCAGGCGGGTGGGCCAAATGGGCGTCGGTTCTTACCTGATACGCCTCTTCTCGTGGAACTGCGTAGAGCATCCAGAGAGTGGGAGGTGCTCCAGTCTTCACTTCTCACAGGCTGAGCTGAAATTGAGGAACGCCCTCCTCCTCCACGTGGTTCCCCCAGTTTTATCGAAGATGAGAGGACAACAACAACCCTCTACTCTTAAGTATTAAACAACATGAACTACAACACTAGAAATCATTGGCCGAAACAGGTTTTCCCCCTTCACAGACGGACCACCAGGGTGGGGCTGGATGCTCTATGCAGTTCCACGAGAAGAGGCGTATCAGGTAAGAACCAATGCCCATTCTCCGTAGAACTGCTGCGAGCATCCAGAGAGTGGGACATACCAAAGCAAGTGTGTCCTACGGGTGGGAGACTGTCTGGATTGGAACTTCTCCAGGATCTCTCACCACTTGCTGCAAAACTCGCCTGCCAAAAGATGCTTCAGCTGAGGAGTAAACATCAATCTTATAATGCCTTATAAAGGGAGATGGGGAAGTCCAGGTGGCTGCCCGGCAAATATCAAGAATAGACGCCTGAGTAGCCCAGGCTGCCGAGGTAGCTGCACTTCTGGTGGAGTGAGCAGTAACCCCACTGGGAACTGGAATAGCTTGAACTAAATAGGCCTTGGTTATGGTAGCCCTAATCCATCTGCCTACCATGGACAAAGAAACCTTACAGCCTAGTGTCTTTGGCTGAAATGACAAAAATAGAGACTCTGCCCTTCTGATGGACTGCGTACGAGAAATGTAAATACGCAAAGCCCTTCGAACATCAAGGGTGTGCCACTGCCTCTCTTGCTCGCGCAGAGGCTTCGGACAAAAATTAGGCAGGACCAACTCCTGTGCCCTGTGGAACGGTGAATTGATCTTTGGCATAAATGCTGGGTCTGGTCTCAGAACCACCCGATCTGAATGAAAGATGCACAGATCTTTTCTCACGGATAGAGCTGCAATTTCAGATATCCTTCTAGCCGAAGTAATAGCCACCAGAAAAACTGTTTTAAATGTAAGAAATTGAAGTGACGCCTCTCTGAGAGGCTCAAAAGGAGATCTAGTCAAGGCCAGGAGAACTTTATTAAGGTCCCATGTCGGGTACCTGTGCACTACTGACGGGCGCAAATTAGAAGTCCCTTTAAGAAAGGCCTTGATTCGAGGATGGTGGGAAAGGGGACCGAAAGACCGCCAGCAACCACCGTTGAGAGCGCCGCTACCTGCCTCCTTAAGGTGTTAGGTGATAAACCTCCATCTAGGCCATCTTGTAAAAAGGCCAGGATCTGTGCAACTGAAGGAGAGTGTGGATCGATGAATGATTTGTGGCACCAGTTACAGAAACTTTTCCAGGTTACATCATAAATGCGAGTAGTAGAAGGCCTTCTAGCCGCCAAAATGGTGTTAATGACCTGGGCTGATAAGCCTTCCTCAATCATCCTTTCCCGCTCAACCTCCAAACTGCCAACTGTAGCCACTGTGGCTCTGGATGAAGCAGCGGGCCTTGCGACAGAGAAATCTGATCCAACGGAATCCTCCATGGCGGAGATACCGACAGGTTGCGGAGGTCCGCAAACCACGGCCTCCTGGGCCAATAAGGTGCCACATGAGGATTTCTGCTTTCTCGGCTATCAATTTTCGAATCACCCTGGGGATTAATGGAAGCGGAGGGAAGGCGTACAGTAGCCCGGGAGGCCACGGGCAACGCAAGGCATCGTGATTCTCTGCTCCGCTGGAGGGATAACGGGAGAAGAACCTTGGTATTTGCGCGTTGAGCGGAGATGCAAAAAGGTCTACTAGGGGCTGACCAAACCTGGCTGCTGCTTCTCTGAACAGATGTGGGTGCAGACACCACTCTGCCTGATCCAGTGTTGCCCTGCTGAGCCAGTCTGCTTGGACGTTGGAGGCCCCGGAAATGTGCTCCACTCTAATGGATAAAAGATGCGCTTCTGCCCATCGACACAGTCGCTCGGCCTCTCTCATGAGAAGGATGGAATGGGTGCCCCCTTGCCGATTGATGTGGGCCTTGGTTGTAGTATTCTCCGTTAGGACCAGGACATGGCGCCCCCTTAGCCAATGAAGGAATGTTCGCAGAGCCAGGTACACTGCGCAAAGCTCCAACCAGTTGTTGCTCCGACTTCGCTCCGCATGAGTCCAACTCCCTGTGCCGAGAGAGATTGCAGGTGGGCCCCCCATCCGGAAAGACTTGCGTCTGTCATGAGAACAACCCTTTGAGGTTCCTGGAATAGCTGACCTCTGTTGACAGATGGTCGCGTCCACCACAGGAGGGAGGCGAGAACTTTCGGCGGGACCTTCACTATAAACCTTGACGTGCTCCTTCCTGAACACTGATACGGCAGGAGGAACCATTGCAAAGATCTGGAATGCAAGCGAGCCCATGGAATAATGGAAATACAAGAAACTAGCTTCCCTAGCAGTTTGGATAAATTGAGCAACGATGCTTTCCCGGTCCACCGGATATCCCTGATAGTGGTGAGGATACTAATAAGTCTCTCCTGAGAGAGAAAGACCCTTCCTTCAACAGAGTCAATCACAGCCCCTAGATGGGATATACTAGTGGAGCGGGTAAGCTGACTCTTCTCCCAGTTCACTAAGAACCCGTGGGACTGAAGTACTGAGAAGGTATCGCTAGTATCGCTTTCGGCTTGATGTCGGGAAGGGGATACCACCAGGATATCGTCAAGGTAACAGTGGATCCGGATGGGAATTTGTCTAAGGTGAGCTGCAAGAGCCGCCACACCTTAGTGAAAGATCTCGGAGCTGAGGCTAGACCAAAGGGGAGGGCTACATCCTGGAAATGCTGATTATTTTAACAAAATCTGAGATATTTAGAATACGAGGCATGAATGGGAATATGGAGATAAGCCTCGGAAAGGTCGATTGACGTAAGCCAGTCCCCTTCTCTGATGCCCTGTAAAATCGACTGCAGAGTCTGCATTTTGAATTTATGGCGTACAATAAAACGATTTCACCTCTTAAGATCTAAAATGGGTCTCCAACCCCCGGAATGTTTAGGCACCAAGAATAAAAGTGAATAGAAACCTCTTCCCTGTTGGGATGGGGGTACAGGTTGAACAGCCCTAATATCAGAGAGATGTTTGATGGCGGAGGTCATAAGAGCCCATTTAGTAGGATTCCCAGAAATGGGTGAAATCCTGAAATGTTCGGGGGGAGGAGTGAGAAACTGCAGGGTCAAGCCAAGGTGCACTGAATTTGTAACCCAAGTATCAGAGGTGGATTCCTCCCACTTGTCAGCAAAATGCCTGAGGCGGCCGCCTATAGTAAGAAAACCTGCAACGCTACCTGGGCCGGCGGGCCGCCCTACCCCCGGAACCCCTGAAGGGCCTTCTGTAGCTGCCCCCTCTCTTGCTTCTGTCTCCCGAGTCACCCCGGTCCTGGTAGGACGGCCGGAATGAGGGGGAGCCCTGAAATCTAGGAGAGAATGATGACTGGAAAGAGGGACGAAAGGAGCCCCTCCGAAAGGACTGGGAACTCTTGGCTTCCTGCCTACGAAAAAGTGAAGGCAGAAACTTTTTCTTATTTCGGGTTTTGGCTCCAGAGCGGGCCCGAATAATTTCCCTTTTACTATGGGGGCTGAAGCCAACTTGGACTTATTTTTAATATCAGTCTGCCAGTGTCGAAGCCAAAGCAATCGTCTGGCAGAAACATGGGAAGATATAGCTCGGGATGAGAACTTAACCGAATGAAAGGTAGCGTCGGCTGCAAATTCCGCCGCTGCCGTGATCTTTGCAATATCTTGATGGGCTCTGGTATCAGCTGGGGAAATGTGTTGCTTCAGCTGTCTGAGCTACCTGATGGAGGACCGGGTGAAGAAGGAAGCGGCCGTGGCCGACCGGATAGCCCAAGCATCAGCGGTGTGAGCCCGCCAGAGCGCCATCTCCACTCACCTATCCTCTGGCTTCAGTGCCTCCAGTGCATCGGTAGGATTGGAAGAGGAAGCAAGTCTTACAATCGGATCATCTACTTCCGGGGTGTCTATCATAGCTGAGAAATCCGGATCCAGGGTAAACAACCTCTTGCCCTGACTAGAAGGGGCCAGAGAAGGACCCACCGAGGCCAACTGCTTTGCCACCAGATCTGAGAAGATTGGGGGGGCCGGAATAATGTCTGCTGCCACTGTCGGCTGTCTGAACATAAGGTCATCAGGACCTTCTGGACTCGATGGAGGGGGTTCAGGAGGAGGCTGAGAGGCCAGACCCGAAATGTTCTTTGCCTTAAATAACAAGGACTTAAATAAATGGGCTTTAAAAAGACCCACAACAGCAGGTTGTTCAGGAGAAAGACCCTCATCTTCCGACATTTCTCCCTCCATTAGGTCCCCCTCCATAAAGGGTTCAGAATACTGTAGGGAACCTCTATCAGAACCTTTGTACTCTCCAAACGGTTCAAGGCCCACTCCCTCTTCTTCTTGGGTATTCTCCCCCTCTGGGAATGGAACATCCATGTGAGGAGGTACCTGACCATGCTGTGACGCTGGTGCAGAAGGAGATCTCCCGGATAAAGATTCAGCCTCGGGAGTCCTTCCTCGGGAATCCGGTCTAGCCAGCTGCTGCATTCCTTTAACTGTGCCTTGACGGATGGCAGACTGCATCCATTCCCTGATGTTCTCAGGTACAATGTTTGGAGCAGGATCCTCAGAGCGTAGGCCTGCAGCGGTCGGCATAAAGGTCGCCTCTGGTACACGGGAGGGCTGGCGGCCTCGGGAAGAGGGTTGGCTCGGCGGGGGGGGTAGAAGGAAAGGCAGGTGTTATAGAGTGTGACTCTTTAGCCCGCTTGCTAAACTCCCTTTCTAGGGCCTTATGACATCGTAAGGCATCTCTTTGAGAAGCACTGGAAAAATCCTTGTCCCTTTTGCGAAGGTAGTGCGTCTTAGATTTGGCCTTCAGAGAAGAGCTAGTAGGATTAGCCTCTGCCATGGTATTGAAAAGAAAATGGCAGTTGGCACGCCTAGGAGTTCGGCCTACAAACGTAAACCGGTTTTCCTAAAATTGGGTCACGTCCCCTTTTTTGAAAGAAATTTTATTCTAGAACTAACTATTATCTATTCAAAAAAATCTCCTTTCTCTTTTTTTTTTTTTTTGAACTCTATGCAATAAAAAACAGAAAAAATTCTAGCAAGCTAATTTAAAATCCTGAATATATACACTGGCAATTATATACAAAAAAGGGTCAGGTTCAAGTAAGGAAAACCAAATAGACCCAAAAAGGTACAGCAAAAAAATTTAATTCCAAATAGACCAAATGAACGCTGAGGCCAAGCAAATCTGTAAAAGGCAAGACAAGAAAAAGGGCCTCTGCAGGCAGCCCCCCAACAACATGGAGAGTATGCGCCTGCGCTTCTGAACTAGCTGCGGGCCAAGGAAAAAGCCAACAATATCAAATCTAAGAGAGACAACAGGGCACGGGGCCACAGTGCTCTCTCAGTAAAATCAAAGGCTCCACGCGGCCTGACGGTCCCGCTAAAGGGCCTACAAAAGCCTCGCAGCTCATTCTTAAATTCAAAAAAAAAAAAATTAAGGCCTTACTTGATCAGCAAAACAAAATGGCACCAGCCACGAGGCACGCCCAAAATGGCCACCCGGCTCAGAGCGCACAGCACAGAAACGCACCAGCCCACCGCAACTTCAAGCAGGAGAAGAAAGGAGCTGGGAGAGGAAGCGCTGCCTCCTCTGAGGCGTTCTAGGGGGAAAGATGCAATCGCACTTTTTAAAAGTACAGCGCAGGGCCAAGCGGCTGAGCCCAGCGCGCTTGGAATGGCAGAGGATAGAAGAGGAGGGGTGGGGGGGCAAAAGGCTCCAAACCCCTTACTTCCCTCCTGGGAGTGAAATCGCTCCACAACTAAATTTGGGATCGCACTAGCCTTGCAGGGAGAGGAAAAAATGAAATCAAACCTGATCAAATTCTCAACGATCACCTGAAACGGCCAAGGAATGAGAAAAAGCTGCCTGCTTCTCGAAGGCTGAGCTAAAACTGGGGGAACGCATGGAGGAGTCACGTGGAGGAGGAGGGCGTTCCTCAATTTCAGCTCAGCCTGTGAGAAGTGAAGACTGGAGCACCTCCCACTCTCTGGATGCTTGCAGCAGTTCTACGGAGAACAGCTGCAAACACAGAACTGGTTGGGTGTCTGCTGCTCTTCAGAGCTACCAGTTCTATAGAGCAGGCAGAACCAGTAGCACCCCACCCCTGATCTGGATCATAAATAAATCCAGTGATAGTGGAGTTGAAGTTGCCAAGAAGTTCATTCATTATTTCATTGCAGCCTTTTAAAACCTTTTTAGGGATCTGGTTTGAGGCTAGTCAAAGAAAGAAGAGGAGCATTACGAGATCAAAAAGATTCTTGATTCCAGATATTACAAGGAAAAATTATAATAGTACAGTGGAAAGGCTACTTTTTAAAAGATGCTGAATGGCTGGCTGCCTCAGATATTAATTAAGAAGTTTCACATTGAGTATCCTCAATGGCCCCAATGGGGAAGGTGGCAGTAATTGGTTTGTAAATAATAATGTGTATATATGTTTACTTCTATTCCAGGTTTACCCTTCTTCTGTCAAGACTGATTCACCCTTTCACCTACATTTTCCCCTTCGCTCACAGCTTGACAAAAAAGAAAGGCAATGGAGGAATGGATTGCAAAGATGGGGGGATGATATCTGAGCAACTGAGGTGTCTCTGGAAATTTCCAAGGACATGGAGCATGGCTAGTTGTTTTCTCAAACAAAATTAACAGAAGCGATTGGTGGACTGGACAGCTGACAGCTTAAACTATTGGCATAATGGGATGGCTTTTAATTTTAACACTGAATACAAATTTTGCAGGTCACTGCCTGAGATCAAGGATTACTATTACTGCATATAAATCACCTATAATTGATTTGGATTGCAAGAGGATATAACTGTAATGCATGCATACATGAACAAATAAATGTCTCAAATGTTGATTTAGTATCCAACATTTAACTCCATATTCACAAAATTCATAATTCAAAACTATTCACTTCATCATATCCTTTCAAGATATGAAACATAGAAAACATACTTTCTCAAATCCACATAGAGTAAATCTGTTAAATGGAAACAATTGTATTACTGTTATGATAGAGAATATATATCTTTTTTTCTATGTCCTGCTTCAGCCAAAACAATTGCCTTCAATTTGAGAAACATTATTGCTTCAGTCAACAGCTTTGCACTGTGGCAATAACTTACAGAATAACTTCCAGTGCAAATGAAACATCATTCTTTGCAATTTTTCCCCCCACATTTCCTTTCCCCCACATTTCCTTAACACAAAATATTCAAAACCAAATTTATATGTTCTTTTTTTAAAAAAAAAAATTATTTGGGTTTTCACAAAAAATAACCATAATACAAATAAAACATCTTTTTTGAAAATAGCACGGTCCTGGGTTACAGACACAAACTCAATTTCATGCTTATTTTTGTGTTCTATTCCATATCTTATTACTGTTTTACATTTTCTACATAATTTTTCCCCTATTTTAATTTTTTCAACTTTATTTTGATTATCTCATCTCAATTCAAATCATTATATTTATACTTTTGTCTGTCCTGTTTCAATTTCATATTATTTTTTCTCATTAAACAAATTTTCTCCTGTAGTTACTAATTGGAGTATGACACCTTTATATCTTTTAATTTTATCCATTTAACTCTTATTTAAGCTTCAATGTATACCTTTAAGATTATAACATTCAATATAATACATAACTTCCAATCGAATTCTGCTTGGTACATTCTTAAAATACGCACTATATTCTTAAAAAAAGATTTTATATATATATATATGTAAATAAAACACTCATTCCATTCCAATTCAATTCTATCATTAATATTCATTAACATCTTAAACATTTCTTTTCAATTAAATATCATACTTCCTTGGGGACACTTATAAACTTTCCATAATTAATTTTTCCCCATATTTCTCTTCACTTATAATCTATAAATCATTAATAATTGAAATGTTCCCATCCTTTCCTAATTTAGTTCTCTCATGCACTTTATTTCACTTGTTTATTAACAAGCATTCCACTAGATTACAATAAATATTTTATCCATCATTTTAAGCATATTTTCAAAGATTATTTGTATTTGTAAAATAACAATACTATCTTATGTACCTTTGCAGAATCCCTTTTACAGTTAAGTTTTCACCCATTATTTCTAAACAGGCTTATACTTTCAATTCTTATACCTTTGCCCTGTTTCTCTATATCTTGTTTCTGTCCTTTATAACTTCTTTTCCTTTCCTTCTTCCCTCTCTTCTTCTCCCTCCCTTTTTTACCCCCTTGTCTCCCTACTTCTAATTCTCTCTTCTGTAATCCCCTCTTCTGTTGCTTTCTAATATTATACTTATTTTTCAAACTATTCTTCTTCTTTTTTGGTTGTTTTTTCAAATCTTAAACTTTTCATTCTCTTCATTTCATTCCCCCACATAAAATTACTTGATCATTAAAGCTGGCTTCTTCTTTGTCCCAATCTTCTTGTTCTGCAAGCGTTTCTTGTTGTTTCTCATAGTTCCAGATCCCCATTTCTAAGAGTTGAAATATGAAGCCAAAAGAACCTCTCCCTTCTTGTGCATCTTCTTTGTACTTTTTAAATTCCATTTTCAGTTCTTCTAAAAGTGGTGCCATTTTAAACGCTTTTAAACAACCACCTGATTGATTTTAGTCATTTAAATGCAGTAACCAAAAATCCAGAGATCACCAAGTAATCCAAATAATCCCAAGCTGTTTCTTCTTGCTTCTTTTTTCAACTTTCTCTTCCTGGGGTTCTACTATTTTGTTGCCAAGTTTCAGTTAAAATGTATCTTTTAGGAATCTTGTTGAGGTTTTAGTTCCAGGCAGTCTCCTCCATTTTTCCAGATCCTGCTCTTTTATTCTTTTTCTCTCTTTTCCTGCTTTTCAAAGCTTTTAAGTATCCAGAAATCTTTATTATCCCTTTGAAATTTTATTTTCAGCTTAAATGCCTGTTGATTTCAAAGTGGATTTTTTTTCAATTTCTTGCTTAAGTCTCTTAGCTATCAGTATATGGAAGGGAAGAAAAAAAACAAAACCAAATCCTTTCCCTTCCCTCTCTCCTTCACTACTTCAAAATCTTCTTTGGGAACAATGTTAAATTTTTTTTGTAGGTTAAATTCCAGGGTACTTTGCGTTGTTGCTTTTGCAGTTTAACCCGGTCAACCAAGACTTTCTCTTCTTATTTTCCTCCTGCAAATTCTTTTCCAGTCAAGCTCTTCTTTGAGGTGGTCATTTCTGACCACCGCTGCAACCGCTTTTGGGAAAGGGAGTGATGGTCAGCTGAGGAGGAGAGATGCGGCTCCCCTCAGCCCTGCTGGCAGTCTTCCCACTCTTCACCACCTCTACGGGGTGGCTTAGCCCCAAAGCCAATTGGCTCAGGGCGCTCCAGCAGCGAGCACAGATCGAAACCACTCACGATCGTGGTTTCGGTCTGTCAGCAAAGAAACTCAAACCAGAAGTCCAACCAAATTGATATGTTCTAACTAGTTATACTACATCACTATCAATCATTTCCTCACTTTTCACTGTGTATCTGATAAAGTAAGGATCTGAAGGCTTACAACAATTATCTGTCATGTGAAATATTTAGGTGTTATTTGTATATTTCTAACATATTTCTAACACAGAAGTATTTCCAAATAGATATAAAGATCAATTTTGTCAGGGATTATACCATAGAAAATTGCAGGCTGAATAATATAAATCTGGAATCAATTTTACCAATTTTATTCAGCCTACAACAGGGGTGTCAAACTTGCATTGCTACAGCAGTGTCACAGGACGTATCAGGACTTTTTCCCCCTTCACTAAACCGGGCGGGGCTAGCATGTGATGCATCCAGCCGACAGGCCGCAAATTTGACATCCCTGGCCTACAATATAGCTTTATGTACAGATGGTCCTCATATAATGATCACTCACTCACTCAGCGACTATTCAAATTTGTGACAATATTGAATAAGTAGTACTCTTAATCAGTTCTCGGCGTGCTAGCTGCTGCAATGTCCCTGCAGTGATATGACAGCAATCCAAGCACTCAGCATTCAGTTTGTGATTACACTGCAGTCTCACATGATCATCTTTGCAAACTTCCCACTGGTAAAGTCAATGGGGAAGCCAACAGCAGATGCAAATGACAACCATATGACGTTCTTGCTTAACAAATGCAGTGATTTGTTTAATGATGACAACCAACAGTGTGGGAATACTAAGTAATGTTGTCAAGTTAGTTATGCTTTAAGTAGCATCACTTAGCTAAGGCAATTGGTTCCAATTTTTAACAGAGGACTACCTATATTGGTTGACCTAGTCTCAGTTTTTTTGTGGTAAATTTTATTTGTATTTCATTTTCTTCCATGTACAACTGTTTTAATAATTTGTAATACATCAACAAAATTATTTCAAACATGTGTGAACTGCTTCTGGCACAGCAACCTTAAACAGCAGAAGCTACTGATAAACATTAAATTTTATTCAACACTTGTATTCTTCTCCCATCCCGCTGATTTCATTCTCAAGAGATTTCATGATTAGACAGAATAAAACATTGCCTCTAAATTAAAACGAAATGCTATTTGTTGCTATCCCAAATATTGTTAGCAAACTAACTAAAAGAGCACTCTAAAAATGGTAATTTCAACAAATGTTGTTACAGACACATGATCTACACATAACTACAGTATTGTTAAGAGATCTACAGTATGTGACAACAGTGGAATGTATTCTTGACTTAAAATTAAATGGAAAACAAAATGGTACACAAAGGGAAATAATTAGAAGTTTTGCTTCCTGTCTTCAAAACAAGAGCTGCTATGAAGAGGACATATAGTTACCTGCATCCATATCTGCAAAGAATGGAACAGCCAGTAAGGAAAAAAAGGAACCAGAAATTCAGTGTCTCAGGTGGATTTAAAGGTTCATAAGAGAACAAATACAAATAATCAAGATGTTAATTTTAATTACTGTCACCTGAAATAAATATTATTATGGTTCTTACTCCAACCTATATTTGTTAACTGCAAAAAATTCAATTATACATCTGTATATCTAAAAGTTTAGAATTAGAAACCTAACTGGAAATCCTAACGTAACTAAGAGAAGGGGCTACATGCAAAATATATTTTTGAATGTTTCATAATGTCAAATATTAGGGAATATATTCCCTAATATTTGACATTATGAAACATTATAGTGCTTATATTTTGCAATATAATTATAAATGGTACTGATAAAATGACTAGAGGAAAATTCTGCATCGAAGAATTTACTGCTCACATGACTACAAATACATTTGTAAGTAAAATTAGACATGGGTTTTTGGCTGCAATAATATATAGGTATATAGAGAGAGAGAGGTAGGCAAAAGTAATGTCTGAAGACATCAATGGATTTCTAGATATCTCTTATGGTACTTGCCAGATTCACCAATTCATCTGACTTTTTCTTAAAATTATTTCTATTAATGACTAATAAACAAATAAATATTGAAAAAAATAATATCATATAGCAAAAACCCCAATCATCACTTCTATTTAAGGGAAAACTCCAGGCCCCATTTAAGCCCTCTTTTAGGCATTTTGGTGGTTGAAACTCAGTGCTTTATTTCTAAGTGTGCCTTCTATCCTGCAAACTGGACCTACCTACCATTTTATGGATAATCAAGCCCCACTCTCCAAAAACAGACTATTAGAGAGAGGCTCTTTGAGATGCTTTAAAAATTCTAAATGTTTTCACACTTCAAATCTGACCTTATATATCAAAATGCATTATATGAAACAAAGTGTATTAGTCTGATCTCTTTAAGAATACAAACAGATAATCATGGGAAATGCATGTTCAATTTTTGTGGACATATACAGGTAGCTCAGGACTTGCAACCATAACTGAACCAAAATTTCTGTTGCTAAGTGAGATAGTTGTTAAGTGAGTTTTACCCCATCTTACAACTTTTTGCCAGAGGTATTAAATGAATTGCTGCAGTTAACTTAATAACACTGTTCTTAAGTGAATGTGACTTCTTCATTGACTTTGTTTGCCAGAAGGTAGCAAACGGTAGCAAAAAATATGACCCTGGGACACTGCAACCATCATAACTATGGGTCAGTTGCCAAGTGTCTGAATTTTGATCACGTGACCATGCAAATGGTCCTAAGTGTGAAAAACAGTCACTCTTCTCAATGCTGCTGTAAATTCATTAAATAAACTGTTGTAAGTCAAGGACTATCTGTATTTTGTATGGTAATATTTCATACAGGCAACCTCAATTTATGACCACAATTAAGCCCAAAATTTATGGTGCTAAGCAAAACAGTTGTTTTACCCCATTTTATGACCCTCCTTGCCACAATAGGGATGCTACAATGGTCATAAGTGTGAAAATAGGTTATAAATCACTTTTTTCAGTTGGAATGGTCATTAAATGAATGGTTGTTACTAGAGGACTGCCTATTTTTGGCTATTGTTAAAACCCACTGTAAATGTTAAAACAAGGGTGAACAAACCAAAATCAACAAGTTAAATACAGTCTCCTAACAATTAAAGGCCACTGAAATTGCACTGCTCAGATTTAGCACCAAACTCAGGAAAAACAGAAGCATTATTTCATTATTTGGGGGAAGGAGAGACTAAATAAAATAAAAACTATTAAACTAATTTAGCAACTAGTATTGAATAAAATTTAATAAAACAGTGTGTAGCATGGGTTTGAAACATCTAAATGTCTTGAACCATTCCTACCAAAGGGAATTCCTCAGAAGGGAATTCCTCAGAAGGGAATTAAAATCTTGATCCTGTTCATCTACATGAACTTGTTTTGTCTGGAAGCTTTGTCCATCCCTGGTTTAAGAACAGCATGCTTGTAAAGCGATCAGTCATTTTACCTTCTGGTGATTCCTCCTGGACATAGGTCCCAGTCAGATAACGATGTACAAGAGCAGATTTACCACTAGCTAAATTCCCCACAATTCCCTGCAGAGAAAAAATATGAGTTAGTTTTTATTCTTGAATAAATTTGCAAACAGAAGTAAATAGAAACTATCCATTGTGATATAACAATATTAAACTCCCAGATATTTATATCAATTTATGCCCAAAAGGTAAAAATAAAGAGCATCAATTATAATCAAGTACAAATATCAAGTACTATACCAAATACTTGTTGTATACCAAGATGTAGTCAGCTACAGACACTATCTAAATGCCAGCAATAAATGCATTTTAATAACTGCAGAAACACCTTTAGAATAGTGGTGTCTTTTCAAATATCCACATACAGATACTAGCTTCAAGAAAGTCCTCCACAGTTTAGTTTCCCTTCTCTAAATTTCAAGGCTACCACAACAGTCAGAATCTAAGACAATTGACAAATGCAAAAGCTCCCCCTAAGATAGAAGTGGGCAAATATTTGCAGCTGGAGGTCATATTTCAGTTTTTGAGAAAAACAAGCACCACACTGCAGTAAGGAAACTAGTAGAACAATGTGTACATGCATGCAAACAAAGCTAGGTTCTTCTATATATTCCTAAATTTAGGAGAAGAATTTGTTGGGGCAGAGTTCTTTGGATTTTAAACGTATTATAACAACTTTAGGGCTGAATAAAATCTGAATACTGAATTCACAGAGGAATAAATCATATTTTATTGGCTCCAGAAAGATTATAAACATTTATGTTATTTATTAATAGGAAGAGATTATGAGGACGAGAATTGAATGAGATACACTTCTTAGATGCTATCTTGTATTCCTGTTCCTTTTTTTGTCTTGCAAAATATTTAAAATGAGAAAAATAAATTTTAATTTTTCTTGAAATCCTATCCTTGCCTTTGAAAGATCCATTCTAGCGTGTTCAGCAAATATTCCAGTCTAGTGTGACCTACCTCTGCTGAAGAACAATAATGAAGAATAATGATTTACCTAAAAGCTTACATTAAACAAAATTCATTTTACACTTAAATATATTTTGTATGAAACTACCACTATTCATTTCTATTTTTATATGTTAATAATACTTATGTCTGAAATATTTTATTTATTCAAGTATAGCCCGAATCAACCCTCAAATTAATGAGTTCTCAAATCTATCGACACTTAATATATTTCATCCAACATTATTTGGCTTAATAGCATTCTTAAAGTGCTCCTCCATATAATAAATCCCCATTGACAACTAAGCTTTAATATTTCACATAGCCTATTGTTAAATTAAGCAAACTGTTCAAAAATAAAAACACTTTTTTGATAGAAAAATAAGGATATGCAGGGTAAACTTTATCTGGATCAGGTTATCAAGCTAATCCTCCATTTTGGAAACTATTAGGAACTTATTTAAAATGGGAGGCTTACATCTTTTTTCTTCCCTCAAGCCAATCCAAATATTATTTGAAAGATGAACAAATACCACTCAGAATTAAGGATTGATCTAGAATTTGAAGTTCTGATATGCACAATAATCTGAAAAAGAACTCACAAAACCAGAAACACACACACACACACACACACACACACAAAATACTTCCAAGTTTCAGAATTCTGTCAACATCATGAGGTAGATCTCCTCTACATTAGGCCTGAAATCCGCAAACAGCAAATAATAAGAGCACATAGCTAATAAATATTCTTTTAAATATCATAAATATTTATAAATATTTCCATAAGTATATTTGATTTAAAGGAAAATTTTATTGCACATCTAAGGACATGGAATAGCTCAGCAAGTTTTCTCACAGCTCTCTCTCTATAAAAATGTTGAACAATATTTAAAGAGATGAAAGAAAGAAATAATGCCTTCCATCTAAACTACCCAAAGCCATTAAATAAAATTTAAATGAAAAAATAAGTACACGCATTCATAAATTACTTACCACTTTTAGTTCTGGCACTGACCGACTTAGTGTCCATTCCTGGCTATTTACAAAAGCATCTGTAAAATTGAACATTATATATTTTTATGAAATATTTTAACTGTTACTATCATTACTGTAACTATCTTAGTCTATGGATTGGAATGAAAAAATGAGATGAGTTTTGTTGCCATGAAGAAGATTTCCTCACTTTTGCTTCAGCTCTCTGCCAAAATCTTTTTCTATTCTTGAGTCTATGAGATGAAGTATGAAACAGCTACAATGGTTAGAAGTACAGAATTTATAAGAGCAGCATATACAATTGAGAAGTTACTTGTGCTTTAAAAAGACATATTTGATTCCAAATCTCTCTAAATTTCATTTTGATAAAGTATCCTTCCTATTTTTGCTTCAATTTCACTATTAACAAAACAATTTGGAAACAGGTGCTACTACAGATTATAAATTTGTGCGTCTGTATAATATACAAACATATACAGTATCTGGCTTCACAGGACAATTTGCATTGAAATCCCCCTCTCAGGTGCTAAGAATTGCTGGGAAGTAGAAATCAGAAGTTTTCTGAAATATGCCAAGCTAGGTAACATATCTGCAGAATCATTAGCCTTCCAAGCACCTCAAATGCACAGAAACCAATGCAGATCATGCAGTGATCAGTTTATTTTTATTTTATTTGTCAAACATGTATGTACAAGATAACAAGTAAAGGTATGAACATAAACATTCACAAAGGAAGTAAATACAGATAAATGGGGACAGTGAGACAGGGATGGAAGGCATGCTGGTGCACTTATGCACACCTCCTCTAAGGACCTCTTTAAGAATGGGGTGAGGTCCACAGAAGACAGTTTGAGGTTGAACTGTGAGGGTTTGAGGCTGTAACAATGGAATCAGATAGAGCATTCCAGGTGTTGACCACTCTGTTGCTGAAGTCGTATTTTCTGCAATTGAGTCTGAAGAGGTTTACCTTGAGTTTGTATCCATTGTTTGCCAGTGTATTATTGTGGTTGAAGCTGAAGAAGTCGTTGGCAGGCAAGACATTGTAGCTGTGCTCCACATCACACTGTGAGGAACAATTTTGTACTATGCTTAGATCAGACCGCAGGTTGCACAGTTGCAGATTGTCCAAGCTCAAAATTTCAAGCCTGGAGGCATAGGGAATTCTATTGTGAGTAGAGGAATGCAGTAGAATTGCTATAATGAGTCACTGGCACTGAAACTAATAGAAAAGATAATTGCTAATAAAGTTTGAAATAAATCAGTGCTCATGCCTCTGACCAATTAATGTTGACAAGACTATTTTTATTATATTAATAAAATATAATTACATTAGATTCTAAATAAACATGTACGATTGTTTTATAGGCCTGTTGATGACTGATTTGTCTGAGTGCCAGGCTACCAGGAACTCTCTAGAAGTTTTTAGGCTTGGCTTGGTCTATGATGCTCAGGCATGTCTCTGTTCAAAATCTAAGAAAGAAAACCCTCGACTCCATTGAGGTAGAGAAGAGGTACTTTGAGTTTGAAAGGAAAGAAAAGAAAAGAAAAGCAAGATCTACCCAAAAGGTGTGACAGTTACATATTGAAAGTTTCCCCAAATCCCTCCCGCCAGGGACCAAGGCTGAAAGTCCAATCCATGTCTGGCATAGTGTCATGTGCAGCACATCTTCAGGTGCTTTCATCCATTTGGAGTTCTAGGATGGTTGGCCTTGACTGGATGGAAAGAACTCCACTCAGCAGCGCTGTAATTCTTGAGAGCAGACCTCCCTTTTAGTTCACATGGGCCTTCATCATACCAGCTCTAACCCCAATACCACCACCACCCCATTACTATGGCAGCTGATAGCAACCATGCTGGATATCCAGCTGACACACAGTTACCCAGTTGAAAATTATGATTAAATCGGTCTACTTGTTGTGAAATTAAGGAGATGTCACATTAACTCTTCTGACTGTTAGTTGGTATTCATGGATGCACTCCGCTAGTCTTCCTTTGTCCTACATAGTGGCTGTTGTAGCCCTGACACTGTACACTGTAGATAGTCTGTTTTCCTTCTGAGGCTGCTAGATCTATTGGATAACTTATGATGTTTTGGGGGTATTAGTTAGTTTGTGTGCTACATTGATGCCATGTCACCACAGAAGTATGTACACACTGTTTGCCATATTTACTGTAAACGTTAATCTAGTTTCAAGTTGCTTCAAACCTGCTCATCCAGCTTGTCAGATCAGAGCCGCTTTTGACAGGGACCCAAACAAATGGACCTTCTTCTTGAACCAGGTGTGGGCTCACATCAATGACTATGGCCCTGGCTATTCACCAACCAGGCTATGGTGCGAGTGGTGAGATGACTGGGATAGAGATGGGCAGACACTGGGAACTCATCTGCTTCATAGTGGTGCCAAAAATGACGGAAGCGATGATTCTAGGGCTGGTGTGGCTAGACAAATGTGGCCCAACCATCTGGTGGGAAGGGGGCAGCAGAAAACAGACTGGGACTAGGTTCCCTTCCTCCTCTGGACACAGCCACAGGGAAAACCGACCAATGGCTGAATGTCATTAAGCAAGATGAAAAAACCAAAACTATGTCGGAGCAAACCCCAGGGACACCCCACATCCCCAAAGAATACCAGGACCTAGCAGGAGCCTTCAGCAAAGAAGAATGCAACATCTTACGACACACCACCATCCCAAAGACTGTGCCATTGAATTTGTGCCCAAAGTGAAACTACCCAAGCCAAAAAAGTACTACATAACCTCAAAAGAAAGGAAAGAAAGGAAAGTACATTTGTGCTGACCCAGAGCACGGTACAAAGATCACACAAACAGCTGGCAATTCAAACTGCCCCTTTATTGCTCTAAAGTTCCCCAAATGCTCCCACATTTCTGGAAAGTCTCGAGCAGAATGAGAACAAAACCCCACACAAACCTCAAGCAGCTTCTGGTTGCAATTAGTCCAGCCCAGCGCTGTTTGCACCAAAGCTGCTCGGCAATAAATCCAAAGGTATTTGGCAAATCAATGAGTTCAAGGAACAAAAGACCCAGGTAATTACTCTAGAGCTCCCACTGAAATGCAAGGACTCTTGGCTAGTTCAAACATTGACACAATACTTCAGAAACTCAGTGTTTGTTCCTGACAAATGCCCCTCCCCACAGCGTCTCCTTAAGTCTCACTTGTCCGATGTGCCTTGTGAAGATGGGCAGGGCACTCTCCTCACATCTAGATTGCTCCATCAGTGCTGATCATGCCTCTCCACTTGCTGAGCCCTTGCATCAGGAGAGGTGATCCTAGCTCCTCACCTGAACTCTGTCCCTCATGTTCCTTCTACCTCTGTTCCTCCCTGCCTGCAAGCCTTACTACCTCAGAAAAACCTTGCCTAGACTGACTCTGTCCTTCCCCAGTTTCTTCCAAGGCCAACAGAGCTGCTCTCTCCATATCTGGCATTTCTTGTTCCAGGTGATCTTCCCCCCACAGATTCAGATTCCAACGGGGATATGGCAACATTGACACGGACCTAGCAAGGGGATTCATATATCCCACAAAATTAAGGGTAGCTGCTCCGGTCTGATTTAAAGAGAAAAAGGATGGGTTGATGAGAATATGCATTGATTTTAGGAGAATTAATGCCATGTGCATGGAAAATATGTTCTTCCTCATGATGGACCTGTTAGCTCACCTAGCAAAAGGAAAGGTATTTGCCAAGCTAGACCTGTGAGAGGCATGTTTCTGAGTGTGGATCAGGGAAGGGGATGCATTCAATTCCCCCCTAGGAAACTTTCAATTCAAAGTAATGCCATTCAGCCTCCAAGAAAGCCTTGAGGTATTTATGCAACTAATTAATGAAATGTTGCATGAGCACCTCTACAAGGGAATCCTCGTGTATTTGGTGACACTCTCATCTTCACTGAGACCCTAGAAGAGCACATTAAACTAGTACATCAGGTGCTAAAAAAGCTGTTGGCGGCCAAACTATAATAAGCCAAGCTCTCAAAATATGAATTTCCCAAGTCCTGCCTAGATTACCTGGGCTATCGGGTATCTAGCGAAGGAGCGGAAATGGACCCTGGCAAAGTCAAAGACGTTTTAGACTGGCAAGCCGCTCGTACCCGCAAACAGCTTCAAAGCTTCTTAGGATTTATTAACTTTACAGCAGTTCATCCCTTCATTCACTGAGATAGCCCTCCCCATCACTGAACTGTTAAAAAGAGGAGGGGTCAAAACATGACTGAGTCAACCACTAAACTGGACCTTAGAGTGTCAAAAAACTTTTGAAATACTCAAGACTGTCCCCAGCAGAGGAAGGAGAGACCAGGGAGAGCATTAAACCTGCCCTCCAGATGAGCCTAGCAATCACTCAGGACATGTGGTGGTCCCCTGGATGGCTGTCCAGAGCTTTAGGCAGTGAAGGGCAATCACCCAGCCCGACCCTAGAGTTCCAAGGGCACTGGGACCCCACAGCCCAACCCAGCCCTACTTCAAGGAGGTGCCCAGCTACACTTACATCCTCCAGACTGCTGCTGCTGTGCTCACTCTCTTTGGCCAGGTTGCTCATGGTGTGTGTGGGAGGGCAAAGTGTGTGGATCAGAGGGAGACCCACTCCACACAAGGAGACCCAGCTTTGTAACCAAAGCATCTTCAGGGATAGAATGGGTGACCACCAGGAGAGGGCAGCAGAACTCCTGGTGGCCAAGTGTTAAGGCAAGACTTCCTCAGCCCCTCCCTCCCTCTCATAATATTTCTTTCTTTCCTTCCTTCCTTTCCTCCCTTTTCTTTTTTTTCCTTCCCTCTTCATTCTTTCTTTCTTCTTCCTTCCTCTTTTTCTTCCTTGCTCTCTTACCATTTTTCCTTCTTTTTGTCTTTTCTCTCTCTCCTTTCCTGTTTCTTTTTGGATGCTCAAATGCAAAAGGGGAAACATTTCTCAATGCCTTCTTGCCTTGTGATCAAATGCCACTTTTGTTGTAGTTTATTTTGCTAGCACTCATCAGAGAAAACAGGGCTTGGCCAAGGCCAAGGCACCATAGACAGGTCCTTGGCTGTTTCCAGAGCAGCCTCACAGGCCAGATCTAAGCAACCCATGAGCCAGATCCTACTGGCGGGCCTTGAGTTTTACACCCCTATGCCAGATTATATAAAGGGAATCTGCAGTCTTTAGTGGAATGGAAAGGCTACCTGCTCTCACAAACTATCTGGGTGAAGACTACAGATGTGACAGCAGAGCGGTTAACTAAGAAATTCCATGACAAGTGTCTGCAAAAACCCGAAGAACCTCTGGGGAAGAGTTAGGGTTAGGGTTAAAACTAAGCCTGACCACATAGTTTCATAGTGAAGCATGGGTATCAAGCTAGTACAGTCATAAGTAAATCAAACAATATTGCAAGATAAAGAATTTATACAAAATATAGAAAAAGAATTTGACTTCTTCAAAGAGAACAGGAAATGAGAGATTTCGCTGCAAACTATAAGGGATACTGTTGAAGCATATATTCGGGGACTAGTTATAACTTACATGGGGAAGAAAAACAAGAAGAAACAAAATAAGAAAATGTTAAAGGAAGAATATAAAAGATTAGAAACAGAATTACAGAAAGAAGCACAATAAAAGAAACTAAAAAATAAAATGGATTTAATAAAACACGAATTGAATCTATTGGAAAAAGATGAACTGGCATAAAAATTAAAAATGCAAAACAAAACTTTTTTTGAAAATGCAAAAACAACAGGAAGATGGTTGGCATATAAACTGAAAAAGGAGAGGGGGTAAATGATACATCGACTAATAGACAAGAAAGGGATGTTTTATTACCAAAATGAGGATATAAAAATAATAAAAGAGTATTATGGGAAATTGTATGATCAGGAGAAAATTCCAGAAAATAAAATACAACAATATTTGGAACAATATGAACTCCCTAAAGTACCTGAAACAGTCAAAAGTCATGTTGAATGAAAGAATAACTATGATGGAATTGACAGAAGTGCTTAAGAGACAAAAGAGCAATAAAACGCCAGGGCCTGATGGGTTACCGGCAGAACTTTATCAAAAGTTACAAGATACATTAGGCCTAGTGATGTTGGAAGTTTATAATGGAGTTCTGCTAGAAGCAAAAATACCTAACTCATGGGTGAAAGCAAATATTACTGTTATGCAGAAAGATTACTCAGATTTAATGCAGATAAAGAACTATAGGCCAATATCTTTATTGAATTGAATGCAGACTATAAAATATATACTTCAATAATAGCAGAGAGATTAAAAAGGAGTTTAATTGAATTTATACGCCCAGATCAGAATGAATTTTTGCCAAAGAGACAGATCAAAAACAATATGAGAATGATCTTGAATACATTGGAGTACTATGAAACACATCCTGGAAAACAAAGGGCATTGATTTTTCTAGACACACAGAAAGCATTTGATAACATTAATTGGCAATTTATGCTATTACAATTAAAATATATGGACTTTGGGGAGAGATTTATTAAGATGATTAAAGCAATATATCATAAACAATCAGTCAAAGTAATGGTAAATGGAGACATGATGTAAAATTTTGATATAAAAAATACCTACTATAAAAATGAATATTATACCAAGGCTATTATATTTATTTCAAACAATTCCAATAAAAGTAAGGGGGTGGTATTTCGAAGAATTAAATAAGATAACAGTAAAATATATTTGACTAGAGAAAAAAGCAAGAATAGGTTTGAAAATGTTGCAAGACTCCAAAAAGAGGGGGCCAAATTTGGGCTGCCAGATTGGGAATTGTATAACCAGGCCTCAGTATTAACTTGGGTGAAAGAATGGATTAATTTGAGGCATAAAAGACTATTAACTTTAGAGGGGCATGGCCTTCAACTAGGCTGGCAGGCTTTCCTATGGTATGGGAAGAATAAGATACACAGTTATTTTGAAAGATATTGTGTTAAAATGCATTGTTATCAGTATGGCTTAAAATGAAAGAATAACATACTTGAAAATACCAGTCTGGCTTTCCGCAATTGATACATCCTAATGTTATTAATATGGAAAAAATTGTAAGATATAAAGATATTTTGAATGCAAAGGGGGAGTTAAAAACCAAGCAGGGACTTAGTAATCAAGGGATAGACATTACATAGTGGCCACAAATGCAGACACAATCTCGATATGAGAAAGATGCTAAAATGTATGGTTTTAATAAAGAATCAACAGAATTGGACCAGATATTAACTGAAACAGGTGAAAAATTGATAAAGAAAATACACTATTATTTATTTGGTATTAAACTTGAAAGTGACAGGTAAAGGAGTCAATTATTGTTTGGGCTAAAATTTTGGATATGCAATGGAACTGGACAAATAGCAGAAACTGTGGGATAAAAATGTTAAATTCACTATGTCAACTGCACATAAAGAAAATTTGTATAAAATGTTTCACAGATGGCATTTTGTGCCAACAAGATTGGTGAAAATGGATAAGGATAGATCTGCTAATTGTTGGAAATGTAATCAAACACCTGGTTCATATTACCATATCTGTCCACAATATGTCCACAAGCCAAAAAATATTGGACAAAAATACATAACTGGTTGGAAAAAATGATAAAACAGCATATAGACATGAAACCAGAAATATTTTTATTGGGCATTCTGCCAGAAAAATACTATAAAGAGACTATATACTTGATTTTACATGTACTAACTGTAGCTAGAATTGTATATACTTAACAGTAGAAATGTGATGAGATCCCAACAGGTGAGAATGTAATTAAGAAAATACTAGAATGTGCAGAAATTGATAGACTAACACTTACTATTAAGGACAACGAAGGAATATGAATATACTTTTTAACATGGGACTCGTTTTATCGATGGCTAGACAATAAAAACAGAAGTTAGAAAAAAAGGGACATAAAAAGGAGAAATGTTAAAATGGAAATTTGTTTAAAATGGACAAACAAAATATTATTGTTACTAGAGTATTAATGTTATTGTGATAAATGTTAATAACATTTATCACAATAACATTAATACTCTAGTAACAAACTTGATTCTGATCACCTGAAAACAATTGTACCCAGACAACAGTTTGTTTCAAATGGGGTTTTTATATATTATAATTAATTAATAAAACAAATAAAACTTGGGGAAAAAAGTAACATTTTCATGTGAAGTTTGTCAAGTCAGTTTTTCCCTAAATGTTAAATGTTATCTTAAAGTTTCATGAGCCAATGCTGAAGATTCTGTGCTTCCCTGAATTCCTACCTAAAAGCAGTAAACACTGGATAAGGGATAATAAATTTTCATATGAGAATTATGAATTACAATTTATATGACATTTTTTCCATTTCATGTTTAAGTTTTAATTTAAATGGAAGTTTTACGTTCTGTCCAACAGGCAGCGTAATTTGAAAAGGGCAAAGCATTCAAGATTTGCCCATGAGGTCTCATTATAAAATACCAAGTTCTCCCATCTTACATGAATTATTTACTATAATCTTACACATATAATTATGCACATATATTAAATACAAAAGATGCATCTGTGCCCTACTTTAAAATCCAAATGGAATCAAACTATTGAAAATAAACAAAATGAAATTACTACAGGCAGCATGAGAGATACAGGAAAATGGTGGTCTAAATCCTACTTTTTATGTTCATTCCTACTACCAAAATTAATTTATAAATATCTACCCATGTTTCTCCAAAAATAAGACCCAGTCTTATTTTTGCCATTAAAATGGCACCAGGTCTTATTTTGGAGGGATGTCTTCCACTGACTCACCTCGCTGCAGCAGCACTGACAGCCCTGCCCAGCATGAGCCCGCTGCCAGCCCATTTCTTCTGTGGCCGTTTGTTGCTGTATGTGCACATTGCCCCCAGCCTCCATTTTGTTGCAACTGAGAAATGGGCTCTGGATTGACGCACACAATGGCCCCCGGCCTCATTTGCCATCAGAGACTTTCTCTGCAGCCAAGAAACGAGGTCTGGATTGACACGTGCATTGCCCCCAGCCTCTGTTTTGCCATCAGAGGCCTTCAGGAAAGGCCTCTGCAGCTGATAACAGAGCTCTGGGTCAATTTTGAAGGCCTGTGATGGCGAAATAGAGGCCAGGGGCATCACATACATGCAGTGGCAAGCAGCTGCAGAAGTGGGCTGCCAAGGCAAGGCAGGTGTTGGAGTATGTAAGACTGTCTGAAGATAAACAACTCAACCTCTCCATCTCCGCACTTGCTTTATTTTTACCTGTGCCACCTCAATCCACTGTACAGCCGCTAAACTTATTTTATTTATGGAACACATTTAAATGGCTTTTAAAGATTTTGATTATAATAAAAAGTATTACACACTAAACTAACGAAAATAATACAAAGAATTAAAAGTACAAGAAAAAAGAATAAAGAAAAACAAAAGATGCATATAAAAAGTTATTTCAAACCTTTATCACAAGCGCAGACAAATTGGGAATACTTCACCCCTCTATAAGATTACAAATATCTCTTGATCTCATATCCCATCTCTTATGTAGAAGCAAATTCATAAAACATCAATTTCACAATACTGGTGTCAGCAAAACATCCAGAAAAGTTTGGGAGTAATACAATAGGGAGCAAACAGCTTCTAAAAAATGACACTATATATGAACATTAAGAGAAAAACCATCCAAACTGAACACAAATAGCTTCTGTAAAAAAATGACTCCACATAAGTATCGAAAGAGCAAGACCAATGGAAACATGTCACATTTAGAAGTAAACAACAACCAATAACAAAGCCCCTACTATCTAACCTTGCCCACTTCAATGAAGCCCCTTTGGAACTAAACAATTCCATTCATAGTTTCCCCTCAAAGAAAATACGCATACACTCACAAAACAGCATTCATTAATAGTTTCTAAACAAGAGGCACAACCCACCATTCTTTGACAGAAAGAAAACTATTCCACTCTTCTCTAGGAAAAAAAAAGTGAATATTGGTAATAGGAGATTTAATTCTTAGGGGAACAAAAATCTAGGGAGGTATATTGTCTCCATGAAGCAAAAATCAAAGATGTAACTGACAACTTTACTAAAATAATCAACCCCATGGATTACTACCTCTTTCTTCACCTATATGTGGGGACACAATGATGAATCTAAAAAGAATAACAAGAGATTACAAACAACTAGGGAAGAAAGTTAAAGAATTAGGAGCACAAGTGGTGTTTTCATCTATACTTCAACAAAAGACCAACATCCAATGAGGGAGCAAAGCATTTTAGAAACAAACCACTGGCTTAAAAATTGGTGTTGTCAACAGAATATCAGCTTCCCAGACCATTATCTCCATGAAAGACTACGGGCAAATGATGGACTGCACCTCAGAAGAACTGGAAAGAACATACTTGGGAAACAACTAGCACATCTTATCAAAAGGACTTTAAACTAACATTGAGGGGGAAGGGAGGCAATCTTCACAACTTTTAGAACCTGTGGCACAATTCAAATAATTTAACAATCGGTTCTCTGCCTTAATGACCAGCTGGGTAGGCATGGCTGGGTGGTCATGTGACTAGGTGGGCATGATCAACTCAATGTCACTCACATCAAGGGGTGCCTTGCCTCACCCCTCCACCAGGAATTCCTCACCTGGCACTGTTCGTGCTCTTCCTCTCAGCCAATGGCCTGGCACTCTCACACCCTGCCCTCACTGGGAAGGCAGGCAAGGCCCAGCTGGTAGAGGGATGATGTAGACAGCACAGTCTCGTGCTCCCTTGCTGCTGCCCCCCCACTGGCAGCCACAGGTGCAAGATACAGACTGGGGGAGGGGGCTGAGCAGCAGCGGTTCAGCCATGGCTCACCTTCCTCTCTGCCACCAGCTAGAGTAAGGAAAGGGCAGAAGATCAGGGTCAGGGCCAACTGGGAATGCTGAACTGCTGCCCAGAGCTGCCGGTGGGGGTTGGCAAGCCAGGAAGGGAGGGGAGGGCAGGACGCAGAGTCCTCGCCAACCAGCCTTGCCTGCCAGCCTCTCCAGAGCTGGGAGTGATTGTCCCTTCAAGCGTGGTTCCCGGGAGACTACCCAGGAGCGCCCAGTGGGCTCAGGCTGGCTGGCTTGCGAGGTGGTGGTAGCCAGGGCTGGGTTCATTGCTCAGGGGATTCAGCTGGGCCTGGATCCCTGTGTGCTCAGACTTTTACCTGCTCCAACCTCCCAACCGTCTGCCTGAACCCACGGAGGCAAGAGAAGTGGAGAGGGCTGGCTTTTTGCCTAGGTTTGTCTAGCTGCCGGGGGATGGAAATGAACAAGGGCCTGGGGAGGAGGTGCCTCACCTACCGCAGCTGCCAGTGTGCGGGGGGGCAGCCAGGTACTACAAGGCTGTCCTGCCCACATCACCCCTCCACCAGCTGACCCTCTCCCTCTAACCAGCCCAACTGCTGGCCTGCACCCTTCGGCAGAGCACAGTGGGCTCAGAGGAAATCTCCCTCCTCCACCGTCAACTTTACCTTCATGGGCAGCCACGGGGAGCAAAGCGTTATGAGCCCTGTGGGCTGGTGGACAGCCAGGGACCACAAGGCTGTGTCACCTGCCTTGCCTTCTGCCAACCAGCCCTCACCTATCCACCCGACAGCCGAGTGCGGCGGATCCGGAGTGGATCTCCCTCCCCCACCATCAGCCTTATATTCTAGCCCACGGGGATCACATCACTCTGCTCACTGCAGCTGTCCATAAAAGTAAGGCTGACGGCAGGGGAGGGAGACCCACTCTAGGCCCGTCACTGGTGGGCAGGCAGGGCAGTGTAGCCTTGCGGTCCCTGGCTGCTCCCTACTCACTGGCATTCGCAGCAGGCAAGGTACCTCCTCCCCAGGCTCCTGTCTGGCTGGAGAATTCTGGGAGTCGAAGACCACAAATCTTAAAGTTGCCAAGGTTGGAGACCTCTGGACTAGAAGACCTGCAAGGTTCCTTCCAGCTCTATTCTGATTGACTGAAATGTTTGCAGTGTCCCACAATCACATGGGCACATTTTATAACAGTTTTCTGAAAACCTAGTGTTCAGTGAGCTTACTTAACTACTGCAGTGTTTGTAGTTACGACTGCATTCATTTAATTTTTGGCACATCATTCCCCCAGAGATTAGAATGGCCCCCATTCTAATACTTTCCCAGAAGGCATTGAAGACCTGGTACTGCCAGCAGGCCTGGGGAACCCAGAGTGGGATGGAGCCCATCAAATAGCTTGTGTGATCTGCTGTCGTCAGGGCCTGCGGTGGGAGTTGGGGGGCTGATTCTGTTATATTGTATTTTATTAATTTATTTGATTCTTTTTGTTAGTTTTGATTGTTTAAATGTGGTTTTATATTCTGTAAGGTGCCTCGAGTCACCATGGGCGAATAGGTGGCAATATAAATTCAATAAATAAATGCTGCAAAAACTGTAGTAAAATCAGGTCAATCATGTGACCAATCTATTTTACCACCATTATGATCTATAACGATAATGGGCAGGTTCCAAAACCAGGCTTGCATTTTTTTTCCATCTACTTAGAATCTTTAGTCCCTTCAAGTGTTTAGTTTCTAAAATCATAAAGTCACTTATCATGATATACAATAGCCTAAGAGCCAAATTAAATCTGATTCCTATGATACAAATAATAATAATAAAATAATAAAAATCAATATTCAAAATTTAACTGGACTCTTAATCCATTTATAACTTTCTTGGATTAAAATCTTATTTGCCCTTTTGTTATCTCAAATGTTTTAAGTTCTTAGGTTTATAATTATTTTTCCTTTCATTCAGAGTTGAAGCTACTTTTCAAACTTGCCGTTTTTGAAGATCTCTAATAGCTTTAAGATGATTTGGCAATTTCTGAAAGTGATTATAAAGTGAGGCTTACCAACATAGTGTGCTTTAAAAAACTCGACCACTGTTGCCTACAGGATGGCTAATTCCTTCATCTTCCAGAACTCAAATTTATAGACTGCTGTCCTGAGGTCTGCTCACAAAAAGCAGCCACCCAGCGTCCATATAGATAATTTCTGGCTCTCCTTATCTGGAGAGGTTCTGAAGAATTTGTTCACTCACCTGTTCTTCAATCTTGTGGTTATCAGCTGTTTTCACATATAGGTTTTCAATTTGCCCTGCCTCCCCTAAGTATTCTTCCTTACTAGTGTTGTCCTTGAAATAAAAGACATCTGATGGTGGCATTAACAATGACATCACCAGCATCATTTTTGGGTTTTAGAAGATTTCGTATTTTAATAAATTTTGTAGAAATTTTATACGTCCCTTCGCATTCTTTCCTTGTTTTTTTAATATAAATACCTATAAAATCCATTGGTTATAATTAATATTCTGCTACTGGGGGAACTTTATTCATTTTATCTATGATAGACTGCTGACAGTATAATTTAAGATTAGGAAATAAGTCCACCTCTTTCTTTTGAGTCTTGCAATGTTTTGAATCTTATTCTCATTCTTTTCTGTTCCATATAAATCTATTGAATGTTTCTTTGCCAGTCTTGCAAGTTTGTGTCCAAGACTGGAATTGGTGTCAATTGGAGTAGAAATTTAATTTTGGGTAATATCAAGTTCTTAGAACATAGAATAAAAGAGTAGGAAGGGACCTCTTTTAGACTACAATTATTCTTCTCGTCTAAATGTCTGCTTAAGCAGGAGACCCTATACCACTTCAGATAAACGGTTGTCCAGTCTTTTTTGGAAAGCCTCCAGGGATGGAGCTCCATCACTAACAATTTCTTGGTTGATAGCTCTCATCATTAGGAAATTTCTCCTTAGTTTTAGGTTGCTTCTCTCCTTGATTAGTTTCCAACCGTTGTTTCTTGTCTTGCCTTTTGATGCTTTGGGAAATAGTCTGACCTCATCTTTGTAGGAGCCTTTCAAATATTGGAACAATGCTATCATGTCACTCCTGGTCCTTCTTTTCATTAGACTAGACATAAGCAATTGCTGTAACTATTTTTCATACTGTATGTTCTAGCCTCCAGCCCTCTAATCATTTTTGTTGATCTTCTATTCACTCTTTCCAGAGTCTCAACATCTTTTTTATATTTTGGTGACCAGAACTGGATGCAGTATTCCAAGTGTGGTCTCAGTAAGACTTTGTAAAACAGAACTAGAACTCCATGTGATCTTGATTCTGTTCTTCTATTAATGCTACCTAGGAGTGTTTTGGCTTTTTTTTTGCTGCTGTTGCACACTGTTGGCCATAGTTAAATGATTGTCCACTAGGACTCCAAGATCATCTCAGTGTTTTCTTTTTGTACGAAGACAGATGTAAAATACTAATTAAGCATTTCTGTTTTTTCTCTACTGCCTGTTATTTCTTTGCCATCTTCTCCCATTAGTGAAATAGTTGTTTGACTTTTTTCTTGGTTTTTGTGTTGAAGGAAACTTTATTGTTTCTAACATTTGTTGCAAGTCTTACTACATTCAAAGCCTTAACTTCATCTTTGCAGACTCAAGCTATTTGTTGGTATTCTGCCTTAGTTATGTGTCTCTTTCCATTTTTTGTACTTGTCCTTTTTCTCTCTGTTGGTCTGAGAGTTCTTTGTGCAACCATGCTGCTTTGTTCTTGGTTTTCTTATTTTCCTTTTTAGTGGTATTGAAGTGGACTGGGCTTTTATAATCATATTTTTCAAAGTTTCAAAAGCACCTTGAGTTGATTTTCCCTTTTAAGATTTTCATCCATGGGATCCTTCCCAAGGTCTCTCTGGATTTGTTAAAATTAGCTCCTTTAAAGTCAAAAACACTGGTTTAATTATGTTCTATTGCTTATGCCTCTTTTATATTTAATTCTGTTGTGACATGGTCACTTTCTCCCAAAGTTCCTGCAACATCTACCCCCTCTATGTTAAGAATAAGGTCCAAAATAGTTGTTCCTCTAGTTTCCACCTTTACCTTTTGACTGATGAAGTTGTCAGCTAGGTTGGTCAGGAATCTGTTTGATCTCTCATTTGTTGCAGAGTTTATTTCCAAAATTTATTAGAATGCATGATTCTAAATTTTGTAGTCATGACACTCAAAGGCCTTTTTTCTGAGGCCTTCATTGCCATTCTACCAGATAATGATTCTTCCGCCATTTCTGATTGATTTTCACAGATAAGATATCATTTTTCAATGCCTTCACTATCCATGCTAAGGTAGTTCCTGAACCTATTGTCATTAGCTAATTGCAGACCTGCTTTTCATTTTGTTTCTTGATGCCATGGTCATCTTCTTTCAATCCAACTTTCTTCAAAATATATTCAGGATATAGAATGAAGGAAGAGAGGGTATACAGTCTTGTCTCAAACTTTTGCTGACCTTGAGCCAATCTGTTTCATCCTGTTCTGTCCAAGGAAATAACTTATAAAGCAGATTTATTAACATCACGAACATGGGTTCACCTGGGTCATTTTACTACATTCAGATACATTGGAATTTGTCTTGAGGATGTCAAATATTATAAGACTTCAGGCAAGTCTATAGCAGCAATAGTAGCACTGTTTTTTTACCATGTTTGGAAAAATTAGATACTTCTAGATCCTATTCTTATCCATACACTATGTTTAAAATAGATAAAATCTTCATTTAAACAACAAAGATTAAATAAACTTCAAACATATTTTGATATACATAGAAAGTTCCATTCAAATACAATCAATAACTTCCTTCATTGGTTAAAATCTGAATAAATCAATTACAATTATTCACAAAACTATTCATTTAAAAACTGATTAGTATAAGCATTTTATAAAAATGAATCAATTGCCAGAAAATTGGTTCAATGACTTTATAATTAAATAAACTAATAATTCTTCCACTTTATTTCTTACTGCTATAAACTTTGATTCTATATTTAAAAATATGAGCTGCAGTCTCTAGATTGAAAGATTGTCCACTTCCCATTTTTCCTTCAAAAAAGAACCCTGTGAGGTGGGCTGGGTACCAAAACTCATACAGATGATGACTCAACTTATGACCATAATTGAGCCCAAAATTTCTGTTGTTGAGTCATTTATTGAGTTTTGCCCCATTTTACAATCTTTCTTGCCACAGTTGGTTAGCAAATCACTGTAGTTGATAAATTCAGTTAAGTGAATCGGGCTTCCCTACTGATTTTGCTTGTCAGACGTTCACAAAAGGTGATCACATGACATTGGGACACAGCAATGTCCCATAAATATGAACCAGTTGCCAAGCATATGAATTTTGATCACAGGATCACGAGGATGCAAACATCATAACTGTGAAAAATGGTCATAAGTCATACGTTTCAGTGCCATTGTAAGTTTGAACAGTCACTAAATGAACGGTTGTAAATCAAGGACTACCTGTAGTCTCTTGGCTTCTAGGCTAGCACCTTAATTATTACATCAAACTGTTTCTTTGTGTATACTTGTCAGCACATCCACAAAGTGGATGTGCTATAGATCCTATCAATTAAAAGAATGTCATACTGAAAGATCCAGGAAGCATACTTTGTTGCAATGTATACTTTGTTCCTGCCCTCTGGAATGATGTCTTCTAGACATTTCTGTGACTCCTATCCCTTATGTTATTCAGGAAAGGTGATTTTGAAGCCTCCTTCTTGATTTGCTTTATTTTTATCTTATTGTTGAGATTTCTTTTTGTATTTTGCCCTTTGTCTTTATTTCTTTGAAATATGTTGGTTTTTAGTTATAAGTTGCCCAAAATTCTTTAGGACTTTTCTCTGAAACCTAACTTTGAAGGCCTTTTGGATCTTTCTGGCCCAAACACAAAAATTCAGAACATACTTCATGTTCAACCAGAAAAATCAAGGTATAGCCATGTAATTGCATCATGCAGCAAAGAAAATAAGGGACAAGAGAAGCTACGTATCTAATCCAAGCCTTTTGAAGCATTTGAGACATCTGGGAATGGAACAAACTACCTTATAGTAAGTTTTGCTCCTGTTTTTCTGAGCATTATCAGAAATATCATTTAGAGATTTCTGTTTGTCACCCTAGGAATGATTCAGTGGGAAGGCACATTTCATCTTAACAATCATGTTATTTATCATCTACAAGTAGGCGCCAAAGGATCACCCTAAATTTAGACTAAAGTGCCACCAGTAAACTCAGGATTATTTCTCCTTTCCTGTAAGCTTTGCATAATAAACCATATGTTCCAATTCCTGGAGAAGAAGCAGTGACACAGGTCTAGTTTCAAGATTGCATTCTAGTGATACAGTCTTCTATATCACTGATGAGGTGCCTGATCACTACTGTTTTGAAAAAGCTGTGTTGATTATTGACTGCTTTGGGGCTCCATTTAGGATATTCATTTAATAACATCTTACACAGTTTGAGTCCAAATTACTTGCAGGTTTGCCTTCTCCATCTCACATCTTTAGCAGGGCACCTTTTGCAATCCTGACACATGCTTAATATCAACAGCCATTCCACTTTTTATGGAACAATTTACTGTCATTGAGCTGCCCCAATTCTTACTATTCAGAATATTTCTATTACTTGTTTGCTATTCTGCATTTTACTTTATATAGATTATTTGTATGCTACCTAAAATTTTAAAAAGTTGAGATAGCCAACAAATACATTTTCAATAAACAATCTGCTTACATATTAGACTTGTATGCAAAATCTGAGCTACTTCCACATAGTTCTTAAAGAATTTTAGCTCTAAATTGTCAGCAGATGGAACTAGTGTAATGAACTAGTATAATTAATTTCTGAGTTTGTCAGAAATTCAGCAACATCATCTTTCAGGTCAGCAGTGTTAAAAATACATATATATAAGGGTTTTTTTTTTTAAATTTGTTCCCCTCTTCACCCCCTAAAAAATATTCTGTGCTTATGCAATTTCCAAATAATAGCCTGACACATCCATCCTTCCAAGTCATCAATTAGTCTTAGAGCTACTAAATTAGCTTTGTTATCTTTTTGAAAGCTGATCTGGACCAAAAATCCAGTAGGCAGTGATTCTCAAGAGACTCATTAACAAAGCTGTTTATTAAAACAAATAAGCAACCACCCTTATTTTTTATATGTGGACGGTGGGGGCAAGCAGAATGGATGAACACTATTAGCCTCCCAGAGCCTCCAGGAATGGGTAATATGCAAGCACATAAATAATAGATCAAGTTTATAAAATGTCCAAGTTCGCACAATGCACCAAAACATTACATTTGATAGTAGCTTAACATGTGTGAAGCAAACTGTACTTTATAAGGACTCTGCCTCATCTTAATTTTGGCTTATTCAATAAAGTATAATTTTTTACATGAGTGAATTCCTAGATTGTTCTTAATCCATATAATTTTTGTTGCATTAATATGGAAATAAGGGAAAGAGACAAGAAGGAAATATGAGCGACCACTACGAATATCTGCAGAGAAATAAGTTCGGTTACATCAAATCATATCCGTCCCCACTGTGTACAGGACGGCGACAAAAATGTAATATTCCCAGAGACATGAGGAGCGCCGGTCCTGGGCACCTCTCTTGATGATAAAGGTCAAGTGTGTATGGAGAAGCTGACGGCTCGATCAAGGTACATTGTTGGACACCTTCCTTACCTTCAATGGCGATGACGTGCTCCCTGATCTGGTTTTGCAGCACTGGCTCTTCCACCCTTTCCAGTAACTCATAAATGGAGTAGATGTTGGGGTGCACCGATTCGAACCGATGGATCTCCGCCCGGATGGCCGCAGAATTCGCCAGCTGTTGCTGCTGTTGCTGATAGTTCATGGCGGGGTGACGCCAAAGCTTCTTCTATCCCCACCAGATCGACTGACCGCCGCTGGAGCAGTCAGCGAGCCAGCCCCTCCCACGTTAGCCAACTAGCCCGCTAACTAACCAGCTCCTCCGGGTCCCACCACTACCAGTTCATGTTCACGCCAATAAAGAAAGCCAGGCACCGTAAGCAAGGGCTGGGCGCAAAGGCCCACCTCCATGAAGAAGAATCGGACAGATCCACCGACGTTCCCACCTCTCACGACCCCCAAGTAGACCAAGCTCCGAAGCCGCTCCTGGGAGCGCTTGGCGCAACCGCAAAAAGCCAAGGGATGAGCTAGTCCTCCAAAAAGGTCCCCCGCCGCAACTGAGCCAGCCAACCACGAAAAAAGGATCGAATACTTCCCTTTGCTTTCACGCCGGACCCGCCTTCTTTGCGTCATGACGCTACTTTCCCACATACAGTAAAATCAAACCCCGCGGAGTTAAGGATCAGTTGCGGGAAAAGTCCTCGCAGTTTTCTGGGAATTGTAGTTTCCGGTGGCTTTGCTACTTCCGGCAATTTCCTTTTATTCTTCTAGACCAGATACTCTAAGGTCATGGTGTTTAGTACGGTATCTGTCAAGGGTCGGTGTATTAGACTGTAATAGACCCCAGTTCCTATGCACAGGCGACGGAGGAGAGGGTTTTGTGTAAATTTATAGTTCATCTGAGGAAAGACGCAGGTTAGGCTCAAAAACGGTGCCAAGATACCATTGGCCAGAATGAGGAGCTGGAAATTGCTCATTTTGCTTGGAGCAAGGTTATGGGAGGCGATTTTTGGCAAATGTGATAACATTTGTATTTTACTAATAACTAAGAAATTTGCCACAAGAAACCAGCAGGACAGAAATGAGGGAGGAAAATAAATTTTATGGTAGTTCATTGTTTCTGTAATATTAAAATATCAACTTTTTCGTAGCATCTAATATTAGATCTTCCTTTCTGATTAAGCAACGTTTCTGGCTCTTCTGGTTTTTTAATTTTTGGACTGAATTCAAATATATATTGTCTTGCATCAAGACAAATTCCTTATGTGTCCAATCACACTTGGCCAATAAAGAATTCTTTCTTTCTTTCTTTCTTTCTTTCTTTCTTTCTTTCTTTCTTTCTTTCTTTCTTTCTTTCTTTCTTTCTTTCTTTCTTTCTTTCTATCGATCTAGTGTATATAGAAAGTCTACATACCCCTGTTAATTGCCTAGGTTTTGAGATGTAAAAAAAATCAGACCAACATAAAACAGTTCAATATTCTTTCCCCTTTAATATAACATATAAATTGTACAATTTAATTGAAAAATAAAAATGTAGAATAATGTGGTTGCACAAATGTGTATACCCTTACACTAATTCATTGAAGCACCCTTTTATGACAGCATTCAGTCTTTTAGGGTAGGAGCCTAACAACCTATCTTGCCTTGGGATTGTTATCCACTCTTCCTTGCAAAAGCATTCCAAATCTGTCAGATTGCAAAGGCATCTCCTGTGCACAGCCCTCTTCAGGTTACCCTACAATTTTTCAGTTGGATTCAGGTCCAGGCACTGGCTGGGCCATTCCAAAACATTGATATTCTTCTGGGTAAGCCATTGTTATGTTAATTTGGAGGTATGCTTTGGGTCATTGTTATGTTGAAAGGTCAAAATCCTCTTCATCTTCAGCATTTTAGCAGGGGCATGAAGATTTTCAGCCAAAACTGATAGTCGGAACTGTTCAAAATTCCTTCTACCTTGACTAAAGCCCCAGTTGCAGCTGAAGAAAAACAGCCCCAAAGCACACTGCTGTTACCACCATGTTTCACTGTGAGTGTGGTGCATTTTTGGTGATGCACAGTGTACTTTTTTGCACCAAACATATTTTTTAGAATTATGGCCAAAACTTTCAACCTTGGTCTTATCAGACTGCACATTTTCCTGCATGTTTTTGTCAGACTTCATGTAGGTGTTTGCTTGGATATTTTTCTTTAAGAAAAGGCTTCCACTTGCCACCCTATCCCACAGCCCAGACATGAACAATACAGGAGACATAACCAGTACTTGCCAGAAATTCCTGCAGCTCCCTTACAGGTGTCTTGGCAGTTTCTTTGACCCATTTTCTTGTTTGTTTTTCCTCAATTTTGTAGGGACATCCAGCTGTTGGTAATGTCACTGTTGTTGTCTCACTGTTATTTTCTCCATTTGTTGATGGCCATCTACTCCAGGGGTCGCCAACCTTTTGGACCTCAGGGACCAACAAACTCATAATTTTAAATCCTAGGGACCACAAACCAGTTCTGTGGGCATGGCCTAATTTGTGGGTGTGGCTTGGTGGCCATGTGACTGGCTGGGCATGGCTTGTATGTAAATATTATAAATATATCAATATTGAATTTTTTATTAAAAAAGCAACCTTTACCCAAAATCAGGCAAAGCAGGCAGGCAGATTGAGTTGCTCACAGAATCATTCAGTGATCTATCTATCTGCCATTGGTTAGCTCAGTCTGCCACATAAAATTTGCTTGCTATGAGTCTGCACTGAATAATAGAACCTTCAGTCCTAAGGGAACTTCAGCTGTGCTTAAAAGCAGAGCTGAGGATCTAAAGACTAGCTAGAAAGCAAGAAATCCAACCATTTCCTGCTTCCTAGCTAATCTAAATCTCCCGGCACAGCAAAACAGCTGAAGGTCGGAAGAAAAAAAACAGGAAAAATAGCAATTTAGCAGGCAAGTTTGCCGGGTAAGGAGTGAGTGGGCGGGGAGGGTTCCCGCAAGCCACGTAGGCAGCTCAACCTTGTGTTCTCACGCAGCCTGGATTAATTGCTTTGGGTAGGTGCTCTGGGGGTGACATTTCTCTGAGGCCCACCAAAATTTTCTTGCGGACCACCAGTGGGCCGTGGCCCACCAGTTGGCGACTGCTGGTCTACTCTACATTGTGTTCCATGGCATATCCAATGCCTTGTAAATTATTTAGTACCCTTCAGACTGATACGTTCCAATAATGAGATCCCCTTGATGCTTTGTAAGCTTCTTACAGATCATGAGTTTTGCTGTAAGAGGCAACTGAGTAAATGTCAGTAAGATCCTGCTAGAACAACTGAAATTTTATATTTTTGAAGGTTACTGAAGTAATTAATCCATCAAACCTTTTTTTTCGTAGGGACTCTTTCCCTGTCTGAGCATTTCAAATGCTTTAATTGATCTCAGCACAAGTTTTTCTGCCTTTATGATGTCAGCATTTCTTCCTTGCAGTGCATTTGACAGAAGAGATATTTCGTTGAGAATATCAATCATCAATGCCAAATCATTTTAAAAATATATATTTTAAAGATGGGTAGCCATACCGGAGTATTTTTCATTTGCATGACAGTACTGATGTAGCGCTGGATAAGCACACAACACAGCTAGGGTTGACCTTAAACTACAGGCAGCGCATCTTGGTCCCAAAACTCTACCAATCTTTACAGTTTCAATACCAACTTGTTTGGATTTTTCGAATAGTTAATTTTGGCTCTTACAGGATATATGGAAAATACTGTGAATCTTGTTAATAAATATTTTGAAATGATTCAGTTGGTTAATGTCCTTAATGGAGTCATCTAAAACAAGTTGGAGGCGATGGTTTAATCAGTGCCATATTATGATGTTAGGGAAGTTTTTTGGTATAGTGCTCGCTCCAGATTTTCTTCCAAGCATAACACTGGCACCATCACAGTAAAATGCTATTAAATTCTTTTGCAGATAGTCTGTAGTAAACGCAACATTATGTAAACTTTCCAAAACTGAAGAACCTATTGTCTCTGCATCTTGTTTTTCCAATTCAACAAGCTCAACAAAAATTGTTGGTGGGTTATCTGAATCCTCAGCTTTTATGAAAATTATCACAACTGGTTTGCATGATAGCGTTGAGACTTCGTCAATAATTAATCATATTTTCAGGTTCTGTTCAATAATGCTAGTAAACATTTGGTTTTAATTTCTTTTGCAATGAAATCAACTATTTTCACTGTAGTTGACCATGAATGCAATCCTACTCCAAGATCTACTCCAATTACAGTTTGCAATTCTACCTGACTTTCTATGTCTGAAAATGGTTTACATCTTTATGCCAGATTGTAAACTGTCAAAAATATTCTACAAGTAGTAGATAAATATTGGTCAGACATCTTATCTAGTGATTTTGTTATAGCATCCTGCTCCCCTTGTTTTACGTTATCACTGCAAATGGTGTGAGCTTTAGATATAAAATCTCCTAAGAGAAGCTTGCTGAACTTCCTTAGTTGTCCCTGCCTCCTCAATCTTGAAATGTTTCCACTCCTTGGACACATGAACACCTTTCTCTACTGCAAAGTCATGTTTTGCACAGTACTTACAACCTAATTTTTTCTTTGAAACTTCCAGTCCCTCATATTGCTTTGCATTTAGAATTCTCTTGAAAGCTTCTATATTGCTGCAATGTCCAGCAGTCTGGAAGATCAGGAAGACTTTCAGTTTCGGAGATTGACTTGCTGCTTTCTCCAAGTGCAAATGGTGGCAATGGTGCTTGTGACCGTGATGGTTGTGGATCTGTTGTATCTAATTCTTTTTTTTTTTTTAATAAAGTTTTATTGAGTTTTAACAAAACAGCACGGTTCCGGGTTATCACATTTCCATAGAGACACAATTTCATATGCATATTCATCTTATTAATTCAACTTCATATCTTATTACTCTTTTTCCAACTTCTCACAATTTCTCCCTTAATTTTCTTTTATAGTTATCTCATTTTCTTCTTATTCAATTGTATTTCTTTTATCTATATTTCTATATCTTTTTATTCATTATACTTATACTTTCGTCTGTCTTGTTTACAATTTCATATGTTCTCTTCCAACATTCTTCGGAAGCAAAATTCCCCCTATGATTGCCAATCGAAGTGCAACAGCTTTAAATCTTATTGTGATTTTAATATGAAATCTCATTAAACATTGAATTTGTACATTCTAAAATTATAACATTCAAATTCCTAATATCTATTTTATATCATGTAAATCTCATCATTCAGACTCTGCTTGGTACTTCCCCTTGAAAATGTAAAAAGAAAAATTCTAAAAACATAGCAAAAACAATATATATATATATATATAAACATTTGTAAACAAAATAGTTATTCAAATTCATTCTAGTACTGGTACGAGCCTTGTAAATCTTTCACGTTTCTTTTCAATATCTATCAATCTTTGAGAACAATTGAAATGTTTCCCTCCCTTCTTCATTATAACTTAACTGTTAATAAGCATACCATTGGATAGTCATACAGTTTTATCTTATAAATTATTTACTATTAATAAGCAAAATAATTATTCAAATTCATTCTAATAACTGGTATAAATTTCCTTATAAATCTTTCACATTTCTTTTCAATATTTTATCAATCTTTAGAAACAATTACAATGTTTCCCTCTCTTCTTTATTATTGCATTAATTATAAAATAAGCACACCATTACATAACAATACAGTTTTATCTCATAGATTATTTACTTATTTCATTTCTAACTCATTACAGTATTCTACTGTCACAAAACTATCTTTTGTACCTTTGCAAAACCCTCACTTTTAACTTAATTTAACCATTGTCAGCTGTTTTCTAGCTGAGCAAATACCTTTAATTCTAGTACGTTTCCCTTTTTTCTTTATTTCCTGCTTTTGTCCCTCATAAGTTCTTTCCCTTTCTATCTTTCCCCCCTTTTTCTCATCCCTTTTTTTATACCCTTCTCTCTTTAATTTCCCCTTCTGTAGTTTTCTTTTTTGCTTCTCCTTGCTGTTGTACTTCTTTTTCAGACTATTTTTCTTTTTGGCTATTCCCTTTGATCTCAAACTATTAACTCCTTCCCTCCTTTTCCCCCTTATTACCACACTTTGCATTATTTGATCATTGAAAATGGCTTCTTCTTTGTCCCACCCTTCTTCTTGCTCTTGAAGCTTTTCCTTTTGCTTTTCATAGTTCAGGATCTCCCTTTCAAAAAATTCAAATATGAAGCCAAAGGATCTTCCTCCCCTTTCTGCATCTTCTTTCTGTTTTTTAAGACTCATCTTCAATTCCTCCATGAGTGATAGCATTTTTAACACTTTTGAACAACCACCTGATTGACTTTAAGTAAAAACAGAAAAAGAAAGAAAAAAACCAATGCCAAAACCTTTTTTTTTAAATCACCAAATAATCCTAGACTATTCCTTCTTGTTTCTTTCCTTTACTTTTCCTTTCCATGGGTTACTGTATCTTTTATTAAGATTTCAGTTACAATGTATCCTCAGGAGTCTTTTCAAAGTTTAACTGTTAATCCTCTTTATTATTCCAGGTGGCACTCCATTTTTCCATTATTCCAAGTCCCACCTTTTTGCCTCTACTCTTCTCCTTTTTAGGGCTTTAAAATGAACAAGAAAAAAATCTTTATTCTCCTTTTGACACTTAGATTTCAGCTTAAGATTGCCTATTAGTGTCAAAATAGATTAATATAAATTTCTTTCCATACCATTTGTAATTGTTAATATAAAGGTAAAAAAAGGGTTTGTAACCTCCTCTTCTCTCTCCTTCGTCGCTTAAAGATTTTCTTTCAGAAGTATCCCTCTAGGTAGTTTTAGATTCAGGGTACCTTGCTTAGATATTCTCTGTTGTTTAGCCCAGTCTGTCCTGCTTTCCTCTTTGTCTTCCTCCTGCACAATCTTATCCAGTTGAGTTCTTTTTTGAGGTGGCCATTTCTGACCACCACTGCAACCGCCTTCGGGGAAGGGAATTTAGATCAGTCAAAGAGGAGAGATGCGACTCCCCTCCACTCAGCTAGCAATCTTCCCCCTCTTCACCACCTCTACGGAGTGGCTTCAGCCCCGAATCCAAAGGATCGGGGCACTCCAGCGGCAAGCACAGATCAAAACCGTGCATGATTGCAGATTTCGGTCTGTCGCTGAAGAAATCCAAACCGGAAGTCTCTGTTGTATCTAATTCTGATTGTTCCATTCTTGGTTTCTTGGCAAAGAAAATGGTCAAACTCTGTTGCCTTTTCATCCTTGCCTATCAACTACTAGTGCAAAAGACATAAAACAATATCGTGCTTTGATTGGACTCGATTGTGGCTGTAAGCTGACGACTAAGGTAACAGAAGGGATCTCTGTTTTTACCCAACAATTATCAGGATGGGGTCCAACAAACAAGAAAGATATAATTTTTCATCTAAGAAGTTAGATCAAGAAGAATGAATTTCATAGGTATATTCACACAGCAATACTGATTTCTTTTTCTGAAATGTATTCCTCAGTCAGTTCAGTGAATATATAAATTAGGTTCAGTATTTAGGTCGGTACAAGGCAAGCAGCCTGTTAGTGGTGTCATGGTTAGAAACAATGGTAAAGCACTGTATGGATTTAAAACCAGAAATATTTTGTTGGGTAGAATACATATTTAATTTTATACATGTTAACAGCTTCTAGAATTGTTTTTGCACAACAGTAGAAAAACAAAGATATAAAAATGAATAAAAAATATTAGAATGTGCAGAAATGAATAAATTAACAATTACAAATTTACAATCAAGGAGAAGTTTTCAAATACTTTTTAACGTGGGATTTGTTTTATCAATGGCTAATTAACAAACAGAAGTTAGAAATGTAAAAATATAAAAGAAAACACCAATTATATAAGAAAAGCTCAGTAAAAAGGATAAGCAAATATTATTAGTATTTGATCATTGTTAATGTGTAAATAACTTTGGGAGCATACACCCCCCCCAAAAAAAATACTGCAGATAAAACCAGTTTTTTACTGAATCCCCAGACAAAGCCACTGCAATAAAAGCCCTTGATGCATGATTTAGATTCCAAAGGACCTAAAACCTCACACCAGAAATATCAGCCCTTCTGCCTTTAAGAAAACCCCAGGCAAAAAAACACCACAACAAAAAGCAACACCTAAGTACAGCCATTATTAAGATAATTCACTTAGAAGTCCCCTTTTCCTTCCTGGCAGAATTAACTACCATGAAAGACAAAAGACCCAGGCAAGAACAAAATCCAGGGCAATTATAAACACAATCATGAATTAAGCAGGCTCAACTCCAGAAATCTCAACATGTTAACATCAGCTTTAATAATGGCAAAGTGTTATACCCCAAAACAAGTTACTAATTTTCTCAGAAAGTAAAGTTGCTTGTCTCCTTAAAGCAGCTGGACTTCATGTAAAATGTTCCCTGCCTGCTGCAAGCATCAACCTTACAAAATGCTAGGACCTATTATCATAAGTACACATAACTACAACTGAAAAGTCACATTGTAACATGACTGACCCACAAAACTATACAACATAATAGAACAAGTATCACACTTACGTACTCTCTCATAAAGCAGATACAGCTGGAAAAATCTAAAAATATAGCTTTAATTAATTTATAGGCGCATAACATTTCACACAACTTAATTTAAAAGAACTTACACACAGACACAATGACAATCTCACAAAGCAGCTGCTTTCTAAAAATAGAAAAGCAGCTAAAATTTCCTAAATTTTATGACTATTTCCGGAAAAAAAAATCCGATTTTTTTCCCTAAAAATAAATAAAGAAACACACTTACTGTTGTTTTTTTTAATCAGGGGTCTTCAAACTTGACTTGTGGATTCAACTCCCAGAATTCCTCCTCCAGTCATGTTAGCTCAGGAATTCTGGGAGTTGAAGTCCATAAGTCTTAAACTTGCCAAGTTTGAAGACCCTTGTTTTAAATCATGAAAAAAGGCATTTATTTACCCAATTGCTTCAAAGGCCCCAAGCAGGCAAGTAGAATCAGTTGCTCACTGATTTTTAAAGTTGAGTAAAACTTTCCACTTACTTACCCAATTGAAAAAAGCAGGCAGGCAGATTCAGTTGCTCGCTGATGAGCTGGATGCAGAGACAGCACAAGCAAGGCAAGCAAATCACCAGCAGCTGTTCTGGAGAAGGCTTCTGAAGTAATAGGTGCTTTCTGGAGGCTGAGATGTGAGGGTTAGTTAGCTAGGCTGGCTACATCAGGTTGGAGCCTGTTGGTCCCGGCTGGCCGGCAAGGCACGCCAGGGTCCTTGGGAAACCAAGGGCTGGGCCCAGCAACAGGTAGTGGCAGTGCCATGCCGCAAGCAATTGCCGGTGGCTTGGCCAGCTACGTGAGCCCAGTTTCTGTGGGTGCCTGGCCAGCAAGGAACACCGAGGGCTTTGGGAAGCCTGGGGCTGGGGCCAGGCAGCCAGCAAAGGGTAGCAGCCATGCCGCAAGCAATTGCCAGCAGCTTGGCCAGCTATGGGAGGCAGGTCCATTGGGGCACAGGCACCATGGAAGGGGTCAAGAAGACTCAAGTCAGCTTAGGTAGGCAAGTCACAGAACAGACTGGCATGTGCAAGTGATAGGGCTGGGGCCACGTGGTGAAGTGTTCTTATGGGATGGGCTTGGGATGGGCTGGATGGGGCAAGCAAGCATTGAGCATGCAGGCGGGGCAAGCGAGTGGCGAGAGGGCAGCCGGGCAGGACAAGCAAGCGAATGGCGAACATCAGGCAAACAGGCAACAAGTTTGGGGGTGTGGCCAGCCAGAAATTGCTACTGGTTCAGAGACCTAGGCCAAATCTTTATGACTGGTTCGCCCGAACTGGTGCGAACTGGTAGAATACCACCACTGCTGCAGGAAAAGATGAGTTAGAACAAGAACTGACAGCAATTGAGTAGGCAGCTCTGTTGGCCTTGGAGGAAACTAGGGAAGGGCAGAGTCAATCTAGGCAAGGCTTTTTGGAATTAGAAAGGCCTGCAAGCATGGAGGAACAGAGGCAGGATGAACAGAGGCAGAGCTCAGACAAGGAGGAAGAACCACCCCCTCCTGATGCAAGGGCTCGGAGAGTGCAGAGAAGGCATGATCAGCGCAGACGGAGCAGGCTACTTGCAAGGAGAGAACCCCACCCATCTTCACCAGGCACACTTGGGGAATGAGACTTAAGGAGACGCAAACAAACGCTGAGTTCCTGAAGTGTTGAGTGCTGACATTTGAACTTGCCAAGGGTCTTTACTTTCCTTTTGGCCGTTCTGGACTAATTACCTGGATCTTTTGCTCCCTGAACTTCTTGATTTGCTCTTGTTTTGCCAAATACATTTGGGATTTATTGCCATGCAGCCTTGGTGCAGACAGCATTGGGCTGGACTAATTGCAATCAGAGGCTGCATGAGGTTTGTGTGGGGGTTTGATTATCACTCTGCTCTAGAACTTGCCAGAAATGTGGGATCGTTTGGGGTAATTTGGAGCAATAAAGGAGCAGTTTGAACTGACGTGTGTGTGTGTTATCTCTGTGCCATGCCCTGGGTCATCGCAGTATGTTTGTTATCCCCTGTTAAATAACTAGGATTTTAATAGTTTAAAAATTACTCAATATTCCACCATAAATCCAATATCTCAATTGTTTAAAAACACCAATAGGACCAATCATTAACCAAATTTAATCAATCCCGGGATTATATCTCCAATCCCCTAAACTGTGGTGGTCTCCCATGGAAAGAATGAGACACAGAGGCTGGTGTACTCGGGATGGGAGTCTAGAGCAAATTCTAGTGCTCCCTTTTATTGAGAATTTCGTACATAGTAAGCATTCACATTGTGGATTACAAATAATTAGATATAGTACACAGAATTGTTTACAATTGTCTGAGCTGCTTAATTGTTCCTGGTGTTTGTTTTTAATTTCCTTGCTTATCTCAGTGACCCTTAGGCAGATATGTATGTATAAGGTCTTAGACTAATCATTACCCAATACTGGAGTCAAAGTTTATTCCCACATCTCCCCTGTTTTAGTTTTTTGATGATCGCGGATGCCTCGGTAGCTTTTCGCCATCTACAACTCTCCTTCCGTAGGCTTCACCCGACACATTCCTAAAAGTCCAGGGAGACATTGGATACAACAGCATACACAAAGAGAAAGTACAAAAAGCAATATCACTCCAACAATCAGGTGACGAATCCATGAACTATCTGGCAACCAGGACCAAAGTGCAGACTACACGTCCAGTCCCTCGTCCTCCGATTGTAATGGATTCTCACTCAGGGTTTGTTCCATATGCTGTATAGTAGCTGTAATGTTTGGAGAATAATCAGAGATATACATGCAACAATGTGTATGAATCACAACGCAAACTCCCCCTTGCGTAGCCAAAATAGTGTCCACCGCATATCTGGTTTGCAGGACAAAGTCAAGGATTTTTCCTTGCTCTTCTTCAAGCAGCTTTAGCGTTTTAATGGTGTCTTTAAACATAGCAACTGTCCAATTGTTTAGTTCATCATGATTCCTAAAGGAGGAATAACTCCCCTTGATATCTGTGTCCAGTAGTCATGATTCAAAACAGAGTTTATTCTGTTGCGGAACGCGCATTGCGGATATGAGCAGTCCCCAAAGATTTTTAAATGACATGAGATGGGATCACTTTTCCAAAGGTGCAGACTCCTTTCCATTGTGCTGGCATGCGATCATAGGCCATCCGTCCACACAGCAACCATAGATTTGCTCCCAGGAGATGGCCAACCATATTTGGTTCAGCATAGATTAATCGTGCAAAAGATTCCATTAACATAGCCAAATAAGTGGGCGGTGGTGCGTATTTCCCATTTGCACATTTGGGCAGCTGGTTTTCTATCATGATGGGACAACATGTGGCAGGGATAATTGGACACCCATTTTCATTGATCAAATATATGATATCAAATTTAGAAATATTATGTACAAAGTGAGATTTTTAGTTTTCATGTCATCCGGATAAATCCGACTTCCATTGCCAATAATAATTGTTTTGTTACAAAATGGATATGTTCCCAAGTAAGTCATATTCTCTACTGTCTCATTGTGAGTCCAGCAGATACCCGCCACCTCTTGGATTCGGCTTCCAAGATGCAATGTATTTATGTTACTTGTAGTCCAACTGTTAGAACACATCCCTGAACAACCATAACATTGTCCCTTATACCTGTCACCTTCGGCCAGAGGTACTGCAACCATTGGAAGCCCTGATGTTTTGTGAGTTGGCATATGCATACAAACCCAACAATCAGTTTTATTATGAAGGTTTGCTAGCTTCCCCATGTCCTGGATTTCCATTCCCCCAAATCCATCCCCTTGCCCCTTTGGCTGATGATAAGGACGCACACAGCGAGCAGGAACCCAAACAACTGTCCCCTCATCTTCAACAGCAGTGTATCCTCGGCCCCAAGTTATCAGCGGGACAGGTCCTTTCCACGTTGGATCTGGTAGTCTTTTATACCGAACTTTCAGTCTTGGCGTACCTGCAGAAGGGGAGGAAGCAAAATGCCTACTGGCTGCCATAGCAGCAGGAGATCCTGTCATGTTTAAAAAATTTAAAGTGTATAAGGTAATATTAAGAATGTTTTGTATGTAAGGCAAAACATATCTATCCACTTCCCCATTTTTGTTTTTGTGTGAAGGAGTGCTTGTTTTAACGTCTGATGAGCTCGTTCCACAATGGCCTGACCAGTGGAATTGTAGGGAATGCCAAATTTATGTATAATTGACCATCGATGACAAAATTCCGCAAAGGCGGTGCTAATGTAAGCAGGACCATTATCGGTTTTGATCTCCATTGGTGGCCCCACATGTGTGAAGGTACGGAGGCAATGGTTGACTACATGTTTTGTAGCCTCTCCTCATTGAGGTGTTACCATAATAAATCCTGAATAGGTATCAACGGTGACATGCAGATGGTGCCATGGTTTGAAGGGAGGGTGTTGTGTGACATCCATCTGCCATAGTTGACAAGCAGATGTCCCCCGAGGATTTACTCCTTGAGGAAGAGCAGTGGATTGAGCACTGCAACTAGGACATTGTTGAATAATAGCTGCAGCTTCTGCAGCAGTGAGACCAAATTGTTTACAAAGAGCTTTGGCATTTTGATGAAAATAGCAATGTGAGTCCCATGGAGTAACAGGAGAAAGCGAGAGACAAGACATGGCCGAGGCCGCTGCATCAGCCACGTCATTCCCTTCCTGCAGCTCCCTGGGAAGTGGCTGGTGGCTGCGAATGTGTGCAATATGTAGAGAATGTGTGCGAGAATGAAGACAGCTTTGCAGAGCTAGAAACAAACTCATAAGATTAGCATCAACAGATGGAGAAAGATAAGCAAATTCAATGTAAAGTATCAATTGATAAACGTAAAGAGAATCCACAATAAGATTTAGCGGTTCTTGTGCAAATTCCTGTAAGGCCAAAATAGCAGCAGCTAATTCAGCCCTTTGTGCTGATTGCTGAGGAGGGGTAATTTTTGTTTTCCATACCCCTTCCTGTCTCCATGCACAAGCGCCGTAGGTCTTACCACCGTCCGCATAAACGGTCACTCCCCCAACTGGCTGCTTAGCAATAACTGAATTAAAATTTACAGATACATTTCGAAGCAATTGGAAACGAGGGTCACTGGGGATGTGGCAACAAATCTTCCCTGGCCAATTTTCAAGAGCAATTTGCAATTCAATGGATTGACTATACCAAGTTTCCCACAGAGTGAGGGAGATAGGTAAAAATAACTGAACTAGATCTATGCCATATAAATGCATACTGAGATTTCGGCCTTTGATGATTAACTCACTATAAAGCATAGCCATAGTAGAAATTTTTTTTCGGAGAGTATTTTGCAAATGCAACCATTCAATGATATAAACCTGCGCTTCATGTAATTGAAATAAAGCTGCAGTAGGCAAGGCTGGAGTTTGTAAAATTGCCAAAGCAAACGGAGTATCAGGAATGCATCGATCAACCCAACGCTGCTTTAAAGCCGCATTTACATGTGTCAGTACCTTCCTTTGTTCTGCTGATAAGGTTATAGCAGAATTCGGTCTCGCAGAGCCCTTTAGGGCCAAGAACAAGGGCTGGAGTACTGCTGTAGTTAACCCCAGGTAGGGTCTAACCCAGTTAATTGTTCCTAGTATTTGTTGTAATTTTACTAGAGAAATCTTTTCCTCAATTTTGATTTCCGGAATGACCGGATGAGCATAGGTTGCAAGGACCTTATGCCCTAAGTAGGCATATGGCGTTTGACTTTGAATTTTTTCTGGGGCAATATGAAGTCCAAATTGTAATAATACCTCTTTAAGGCAAGGTAACGCTGCCTTAACTGTTCCTGGTGGGCCGGGAGCTGCAATTAAAATATCATCCATGTAGTGGTAAACCTTCCACCCAGGATGAGAGGTTCTGAATGGAGCCAGAGCCATTCGAACATATGACTGGCACATCGTTGGACTGTTTAGCATTCCCTGTGGCAAAACCTTCCATTGGTAACGAAAGGTAGGTGCATTGTTATTCAACTCAGGTATGGTAAAGGCAAATAATTTCTTGTCATCTACATGCAAAGGGATAGAAAAGAAGCAATCCCGTAAATCTACTACAACTAGATCCCAATTACGTGGGATCAGGTTAGGGTTAGGCAAACCACATTGTAACGCTCCCATTGGTTGAAGGATGGAGTTAATGGTTCTCAGATCATGCAAAAATCTCCATTTTCCATTTTTCTTTTTAATAACAAATACCGGAGTGTTATATGGACTAGAAGTTGGCTCAATGTGTCCTAATTGTAGCTGCTCAGCTACCAATTGATGTAAAGCTGTAAGTTTTTCTTTTGGAAGTGGCCATTGGTCAATCCAGACTGGCTGAGAGGTTAACAATTGTAATTTTTCCATTACCCAATAACAATTTTTGTGCAAAATTGTGACAGCAAATCTCTACCCCACAAGTTTATATGCAGGGGCAACACAAGAGGTTGAATCCTTGCAGTCTCACCAGTTTCTCTATGCAATGCCTTCAACCAATGTACACTGCTTCTTGCAAACTGCATACCACCCACTCCACGAACAGCCGGAGAGTCCTCAAGCGCCCATTCATTTGGCCATTCCTTTTGGTGTATCACAGAGACATCTGCTCCGGAATCTATAAGGCCAGAAAATGATTTTCCCTGAATTTCAATTGTCATTTTTGGTTGGTCTGTAGTCAAATTTTTTGTCAGCGCTAGCAATTCTGCAGCAACTGGAGAACTGGCCATTTCAGTGGACCCAAAACCACCAGTTCGTGGGATCCCAATTAAAGGATTTATAGGGATGTATGGAAGCAATAATAACTGGGCAATAGAGTCACCGGCCATTAATGATGCAGGAGTATCAGTGTACAATTGTACCTTTATAACCCCTTTATAATCTTGATCAATAACTCCTGGAATAACAAAAAACCCTTTTTCTGATGCAGAAGACATGGGAAGTACTAATCCCACTGTTTTTTCTGGCAGTGGCCCATGCAAATGAGTGTCCTCAATATACACTTGATTAGGAAAGGTCACATTAATTGATTTCAACATTTTTAAACCCAAACCTGCACTCCCAGTAATTGCAGGCGATGCTTTTGTGACAGCCTTGGGAGCGGGGCTAGCTGCACGCCCCAAATTTAGTTTCCCAGATTTTGGTTCTGATCAGAGCGACATTGATTTGCCCAATGAAACCCTTTTTTGCATTTTGGACAGACTGATTTTGGACGGACGTCCTTAATTTTGTTTTTGTTAAATGCCATCCCCCCCCCCCCAGGGGCACAGCACTGGGCTTTAAAATGGCCAGGCTTTCCACAATTAAAACAATTCCCTGTAGGTTTCATCCCTTTTTGCAATGCCATAGCCAAAGTCTCCATGTTGTAAGCCTGAGAACCCACCACTGCACATGCCTTTAACAGATCAGCCAGAGTAACCTCACCTGTAACCACCAAGGGCTGTAAGATACGCTTGCAGTCAGGGTTTGCATTTTCAACTGCCAATTTCAGCAAAAGTTCTTTTGCAGCTTCCTCATTAGAGATTTGCCTGGTAATAGCCAATTGTAGCCTTTCCACAAAATCATTATAAGACTCAGATGCTGTTTGCTTAATTTGAGAAAAAGACCGTGCTGGGGTTCCCACATCCTGAATGCGGGATAACGCCCCAAGGACAGCTGCCATAACCACTGGAAATACGTGATCAGGAAAATTAGCAGCTTGATCAGCAGTGGATTCAAACAAGCCTGCCCCATAGATTTGGTCTGGCGTATACAGCCCCCCCAAATTCCTTCCCCTAGTGACAGCCTCCCTTTGGTATTCTGAGTCAAAGACCACATACTGAGTAGAGCTCAATATCATTCTCATTAAATCTTTCCAGTCACTAGGAATCATGCGTGAGGTAGCCAAACTTGTCAGAAGCCCCTTTGTAAAAGGACTTTGAATACCATAATCTTTTACTGCTTTTTTAATTTCCCTAAGAACTGCTTAAGGAATCGGAACCCATTCAGTCTGCAGATTGCCTTGAGCATCTACTTCCCTATTGACTGGAAACAAATTCATCTGGGTAATCTCATCAGACTCTAATTTCCTCTCATTGAAAGCCTGATGCATCATGGCTTGAACTTTTCCCATTTTTGGTTGGATTTTCTCATCCACAGGCATAGGCTGTGGAAATGATAAAGCACACTCCAGTTTTGTAGAAGGCGGGTGCAATACAATTCCTTTATAAGGAGGATGTTCTACTAAAGTTTTTAAAAAAGGTTGTTGCTGGGTCTCTAAAGCAGTCATAACAACCTTCCAATATATCAAAATTTCAGCTGTTGCCTGTGGCTCTTCATGAAGGATAGTTCCAATTCTCCTCCATGTCTCTAACTTTAAAGAGCCTTTCTCTGGATACCAGGGACATTGCCGCCAGATCTTTTGCAGCAGCTCTCTCACATTATCTTTTGAAAGAACTATTTGCTCCCCCCCAGAGGGTTTAAAGATAAAGAAGTTCATCCTGACTAACTTCAGCAGCTCACTAACATGCCGTTCCTGTGGCTGAGAGAGTTTTCCCCCCATGTTCCCTGAATAATCCGATTGTCCAGCAATAATTAAGTAGTACTTTACCTACTCCAGGTGAAGAAACACGGAGGTCCGGACACGTACCACCTGCAGTGGATCACATCGGGGTCACCACTTGTGGTGGTCTCCCATGGAAAGAATGAGACACAGAGGCTGGTGTACTCGGGATGGGAGTCTAGAGCAAATTCTAGTGCTCCCTTTTATTGAGAATTTCGTACATAGTAAGCATTCACATTGTGGATTACAATAATTAGATATAGTACACAGAATTGTTTACAATTGTCTGAGCTGCTTAATTGTTCCTGGTGTTTGTTTTTAATTTCCTTGCTTATCTCAGTGACCCTTAGGCAGACATGTATGTATAAGGTCTTAGACTAATCATTACCCAATACTGGAGTCAAAGTTTATTCCCACACTAAAGTTATAAATTTCAACATATTTTTATGCATTGTTAATAATAATAATACAGTTAGGTTATTGCATCATAGACTTCTACCTTCTATCCTTGATTTGCTTATGATTATAGTAAATTCTATTGTCTATATACGTTCTACTGTTTTTCCAATTTATATTTTCTATTTCTTTTAATTTCTAATACATTCACCGTGAGTTATCTCTATCCATCATCTCTTATTCTTTTTGAGACTTCATCATTTATTGACTTTTTGGTCCCTCTTTTATGTTTCTCTCTTGGGACCTTATTTCTTTTTCTGTCATTTGTTTATCAACTAATTATTCCCTCTGGCTTATCCCTTATCTCCTTTTGCTGCATCATTTGAGCACCCAGCCATTGACCTTTCATTCTTTTTGGGAGACTTTTCTATTGTAAACTCTTAAAGAATGATCTATTTGATTCATACTTATTAGTCTTATGCCTTCAACACAGGGGTGGGATTCAAATTTTTTAACAACCAGTTCTGTGGGCATGGCTTAGTTGGTGGTCATGGCTTGGTGGTCATGTTATTGGTTGGGCATGGCCAACTCAATATCACTCACATCAAGGCATGCATCTCCTCGCCTGACCTCTCATGACTGTGAGTGTCAACAGTTGTAAGTGTCACAAATCACTTTTTTCAGAGCCATTGTAACTTTGAATGGTCACTCCACACAAGCAAAGTACCAGCAAAGGAGGGGAAAAAAACTCCAGAGAAGTTCCAGAGACAGGAAGTCTAGTCCTCCCAAGAATGTAATAACGGTTAACAGAGAGGCAGTTTCTGTAAGCAACACCAGAATGTTTCCTTCCTGCCTTCCTTACAGGATTAGGCCAGTAATTTCTTCTAACAACCGGTTCTCCAAACTACTTAGAATGTTAACAACCAGTTCTAGAGAATAGGTGCGAACTGGTAGAATCCCCCCCGCCCACTTCAACGTCTTCATCTTCTTGCAATTTGTTTTGTTTTGTCTCATCCCCCATTCCTTCTGGTTTCTCATCTGTTTTTCTGAGTATTAATTACATTCATCTCTTGTTGAGGGTCTTCTACACTCACATCTTTCTCTTTGGACAATCTCATTATCTCCTTATGATTCTTTATCACGGTTTCATATAAACAAGGATTGATAACATTTCTTCCTACACCTCTATTGTCCCCTGTTGAATTATTTTACAATAATTTAATATATTAAAAATTACTCCATACACCCCTAGGACTCCAATGTTGCAATATCTGAAAACTCCAAAATTAGTAAAATTTAATGAATCCCAGAATTATACCTCCAAGTCCCCTAAGTTTATAGTCCTTAAAAGCTATTTAGTGATTTTCTGATTTGCTTCTTCCCAAATGTCCAAATTTTAAAATCTTATTTAGTTTTTCTTCTTTTCTTTTTTCTTTTATCACCTTCCTTTTTTTAATCTCATAGGATGTTCTATCAGATAGCTTAGATAATTCAAATCCAAATTGGCTCACTGTATTTCCTCCAATTTTTCAAGTCTACTATCAATAAGCAGTTTTAATAGAGATCTATTTGTTTGCTGTTCAATTTGTTTTAGAGATTTTCAGAGAGCTCACTAAATGTTTCCAAACATACAAGTTGCCTACCAAAATAGAATAAAGGTCAGGTAGCCTTTCAGATGTTGTTTACTTTATCTTCTTTCAGTTATTTGTCTTTCACTAAGGTTCCCATGTTGTAATGCTCTTTTCCCTCCAGTAGATGGCTCCCCTGCTCCCAATTCCAGCCTTAGACAGCATCAAACATCTGATTGTCAAGCAGATCAAGGGAGATTAAAAATAAAAATAAAAAATCAGTTTCTCCCAATTATCACTTTTCAAGTAATTGTTGAATCTTTCCCAAGCTTTCTATGTTTTAAAGTTTCCATTAAACATTTCTTTCACCTCTGAGTCTTTAATCTTTCTCTCTGTATCCGGTCACCACTTTCTTGCTACTTGGAGATTATTTTTGGATTTTTTTTTAACTTGGGTTAGATCTCTAGCATAAAAGTTGGAAGTTGTCTCACCCAGTTTCAATGGTCTGTCCCCACACCATTCCAGCACAAATCTTATTGTCCCGATGGTCACAGGTTGTGACTTGCCAAAATGGCCGTTGTCCCTGCTGCTGTTTAGGAGAGCTTTCTTCGGACCTAATGAGGAAATTGCAGTTTTCCTTGTGATTGATGAAGCACCTCTCCTTTCTTTACCACTCCTGCAGGGCAGCTAGGACACCTAGGGTCTCCCAACAGCAGTTGCCAACTGGTTTTCACAGAGGTCATCAGAGGTCCATTATTTTCCAGCCATTCATGCTACAACGCCAACCGGAGGTCCCAACACCCCTGTTCTTGACCTTCCTTTGGGAGCAACATAATATTGGCTTCTTTCCATGACTGGGGTATATTTCCCCCATTATATATAATTCATTGTGTCTTTTAGTGGTTGAAGAAGTTCATCCTTGAAACACCTGTAGTATTGGCTTGTAAGACCATCTGGGCTTGGGACTTTGCCTGGCCTCATTTTTTTAAAGCTGCTGATATCTCAAAAGCAATTATCGGATCATTCATAAGTTATCACTGGATTTGTGATAGTTTGGTAACTGTTGTTTTGAAAGGTATTCATCTATTTTTAATATATCAACCTTTTGTATACAAATTTGAATAAAAATTACAAAAGGACTTTTTAATAAGTTCATTATCTGTTATTATATTATTGTCTTCACAATTTTTCCAATTATTGTCTTTTTCTTTTCTTAATTTATGTGCTATTCATCTGCCTGGTTTGTTAGCAAATTCAAAATGTCTTTGTTTCGCATAGTCCAACTTAGTTTCTATTTCCTGGACAGTTAACAAAGATAATTGTTCCCATAACAGTTTAATATGGTGTACAATTTTAGTATCTGCTGGTGTCTTTTGCAACTGAATTTCTTTCTGTTTAATTGTATCCAATATCCTCGTGTCTTTTCCTGGAACTTTTTCTTGTCTAAGTGATTATGCTGAATAAAATAGCCCCTCATAACTGCTTTATTAGCATTCCATATTATCTTTAAGCTTTTCCCTTTTCTCAGATTATTCTCAAAGTATTTCTGCAATTTCTTTTTGCAGTCTTTCACAATCCTTTCCTTTTGCGAAATAGCTTCATTTAATCTTCATCTGAAACTCGAACTCTTTCCTTTTAAAATTAAAAACACCAGATTATGGTCTGAGAAAGATTTAGGCAGAATGTCCAGTTTCAGAACGTTATTTGTGAGATTTTTAGACATCCATGTCATATCAATCCTTGAAAAAGATTTATGTCTTTCAGAGAAGAAGGTATATTCTCTAGCATCTCCACTTTTTTGCTTATTGAGATACCCCAGACTGCATACAGGAATGATACTGAATGGCAGTCCACCCACATCACAAGCCCACTTTCAAAAAGAAGCCAAAGAGAGCTCTGGGATGTCGGTCCAGTTCACGGCCCACCGGAGGATCCAAAGCCAGTCCCGGCCACAGCCATCAAGTGCTTCAGATGCGGCCAGCAAGGGCATTGAGCATCGGAATGCCTAGCCCCAACTCCAGTTCCTCAGACCAGGACCTTAGCAACGGCGAGACCCAGGTGTTGTGTATGTACCATAGTTAATAAAGTATGAGCTTGAGGTAAAGTGCAGGGTTCTGGCCCTGCATTTCTGATTGGCTGTTAGGCGGCCAGATCGGATTGGTTAGTTCTGAGGAATCCGATTGGCCCTTAACAGAGAATTCTTATTGGTTAAAAGAGCTAGCGTTCATAGCCCAACAGCAGAATGCGTATCCAGTTCTGGTGATGCAGCACCTCCTCCATTCCTTGGAGGGCGGTAAGGTTTTCGCTAAATTGGATTTAGCTCAAGCTTCTTAACAATTACCAGTGGATGAAAAAACGGCTCAAGCCCAAACAATTGTAACGCACAGGGGTGCCTTTAAATGTACCCGATTGCAATTTGGAGTTAGTGCAGCCCTGGGGATCTTCCAGAGCCTTATGGAAAGGTTATTACAAGGAATCAAGGGCGTGGTCCCTTATTTTGATGACATATTAATTGCAGCCCCTACCCAAAAAATCTTACAGGACCGTTTGAAATGCGTTCTAAAAAAATTCCAAGAGGCCGGACTTAAGGTGAAAAAAAATAAATGTCAATTGTATACTGACAATGTTGAGTTTCTAGGGTACCGGATTGATAGCCAGGGCATTCATCCTACCGAGAGTACATTAAAAGCGATCAAAAATGCTCCCAGGCCACGCAACAAGGCCGATCTCCAGGCGTTCTTAGGCCTCATTAATTTCTATAATGTATTTTTACCGCACAAGGCAACTGTCGCTGAACCGTTACACCGATTATTAGATAAGAAAGCATTGTGGGTATGGGGTTACCGGGAAGAGCAAGCATTCCGGAATGTTAAAAAACTGCTCACATCTGACTCTGTACTTATGCAGTATAATGAGACTTTGCCGTTAGTTATAACCTGCGATGCATCGCCTTTTGGGGTGGGCGCCATTTTGAGCCATTTACTGCCTAATGGGAACGAAGCCCCTGTTGCATACTTTTCGAAGACTCTTTCACAAGTAGAGCGGAACTATGGACAAATTGATAAAGAAGCCCTCGCAATTGTTTCAGCTATAAAAAAATTTCATGAATATGTGTATGGAAGGACATTTACCATTATAACTGACCACAAACCGTTGCTAGGGATAATAGCCGGGGACAAGCCAACCCCCTACATATTATCCCCTAGAATGACCCGATGGTCAGAATTCCTAGCTGCTTATAATTATCGGCTGCAATATCGCCCGGGGAAAGCCATTCCCCACGCCGATGCATTAAGCCGAGCACCACTTCCAGAGACTCTCGACGATCCGGCACCAACGGCAACCACGTTGCAGATCGAAACACTCAACTAGCCACCTATGACTGCCCGAGACATCGCGAGAGAAACCAAACGAGACCACAACCTAGCTCGAGTCCTAGGCTGGGTAGAACGTGGATGGCCATTGGACCAAGTACCAGATGACTTCGCACCATTCAAATCTCGACAGACTGAACTTTTTTCCCAAAAAGGCTGTATCATCTGGGGCGATAAAGTCGTTGTCCCAGAGCGACTCCGGAAGACGCTGCTGCGAATTCTGCACAAGGGCCACCCCGGCATCGTGTGAATGAAGGCGCTTGCACGAAGCTACGCATGGTGGCCGGGCATGGACCGGCAAATCGAACAGTGGGTTAAAGCGTGTTCCAATTGCCAACAAGTCAGCAACGCCCCACCAAAAGCCATGCCTACTGAATGGGAGACGCCACATGGACCCTGGTCCAGAATCCACCTGGATTTCGTGGGGCCAACCAAGGGCTATACCTTCCTGCTGACAGTCGATGCATACTCTAATTGGTTAGAAATTCATCGTATGATGGCTACGACCTCTGAGGCGGTGATCAAGATTCTAAATAGACTCTTTGCAACCCACGGATTGCCAGACATCCTGGTGTCCAATAACGGCCACAGTTTACGGCACTAATGTTCGAGCAGTACCTCGCTGACCGCGGCATCCGCCATGAGCTCACCTCGCCTGTGCACCCTGCGACCAATGGCCGAGCTGAACGCATGGTCCAATTTGTTAAAAAGACCTTGCAAAAAGTAGACTATGACAATATCGATGACAAGGTCAACCAAATTCTCTTTTTGCAACACATAACTCCACATAGCGTCACCGGCAGAACTCCCGCCGAACTACTGATGGGGCGAAGACTCCGCTCCCACCTCAACCGGTTGCACCCTGCTTACGAACTGGAAAAGCCAATAGGATCCAGTGGCCGCTGTCGCACCTTCCAGGTAGGAGACCTCGTTTACGCATGAAACTTATCGGGCGACCCGTTATGGATAGAGGCGACAGTAGTACGAGTGACCGGCCCCAAATCCTATGTAGTGAAATGCTGTGACAATAAACTGTGGAAACGGCATATTGACCAATTACGGTCACGACTCACAATGGCCAGTCAACATCTCCCCCATGACCAAACCGAGGGGGGGAAGGTACGGAAGAAGATGAAGTTCCAGGGAACCTGCTCAAAGGGAGCGACGAACTAAGTGATACTCAGGAAATGGAGCAGGAAGGAGAAACGTTTGCACCGCAAGAAATTGCATCTGAGCAAGAAGCGGAACCACTGCCAAACAACAATCTACCTCAACAAGATTGCAACCAACCAATCCAACGAAAATCCGAAAGAGTTAAAAGACAACCATCCTATCTAAGGGACTATATAACTACTCCGTTATTAAGAAGCCAGGGGGAAGGGGTGTTGTGTATGTACCATAGTTGATAAAGTATGAGCTTGAGGTAAAGTGCAGGGTTCTGGCCCTGCACTTCTGATTGGCTGTTAGGCAGCCAGATTGGATTGGTTAGTTCTGAGGAATCCTATTGGCCCTTAACAGAGAATTCTTATTGGTTAAAAGAGCTAGCGTTCATAGCTCGTTATTGGACAATTCTCATAGGGGTTGCCTATATAAGGCAGAGTTCACTGTTGTTGTTTTGAGAAGTCACTATGCAAATAAAGAGTTGAAAGTTCACCGTTCAGAGGCTGTCTCCATTTATTCCGACCCATGATCAGTACGTAACACCAAGAAACCCCATGGAAACCGACAAAGAAGGGGAAGTTCACCTGGCATGATGTTGAAGTCTCCCCTCCCTTGACCTGGAGCGAGGAAACCCCAGATGCCAAAATCCCATCCAGCACCACTGGGGACAGCACCAATGATAGTGATCCAATGGTGAATAGTGAAGCCATCTGCCCCTTTGCCATCAAATCCGGAATAGTGGTGCCTGGAAAGGGAGTCCAAGGGAATGTAGAAGCCATCATAGACACTGGCTACACTAAAAGCCTCATCAGTTTCCCAACAGAAGTAGAAAGTAGATATTGTAGAGTATTGTTGTGCTCAGAAGGCCACTCATGTTTTGAGATAGATTTGTCTGTATTTTAAGATAAAATACATGAAAACATCCCTTATACAGGAAATTCACATAGGGTGTTTCCTCTCCAAGAGTCCCTCGTGGAAAATCCATGTCACAAACTGATTTGTAAGGGTTAGGTATGCTTAGGAGGCCTATCATTTTTCAAATCTGTGCTGTAGAGGTAGTCCATGACTTAACAACCATAATTGAGCCCAAAATGTCTGTTGCTAAGTGAGACATTTGTTAAGTGAGTTTTGTCCCATTTTATGACTTTTCTTGCCACGGTTGTTAAGTAAATCACTACAGTAATTAAATTAGTAACGTTGTTAAGTGAATCTGGCTTCCCCATTGAGTTTGCTCGTCAGAAGTTTGTTAAAGGATCACATGACCCTGAAACACTGGAACCATCATAAATATGAGTTAGTTGTTAAATATCTGAATTTTGATCACATGGCCATGGGATGCTGCAATGGACATAAAAGTGAAAATGGTCATAAGTCACTTTTTTAGTGATGTTTTAACTTCGAATTGTCAGTAAACAAATTGTTTTAATTTGAGGACTACCTGTATGTGTTTCTTGGAAGAAATCATTAAAGTGGAAATCCAATTAGAGTTCAGATTTGGATTGTGATTGGGGGAGAAGGCGGAGCTTCGTTTCGGCGATACAGCTGCGATCTCGGGACTCTGAGATCGCAGCCGATATTTTCGCCCCTGGTCGGTCCTAACGGACCTAAACCGTCCCGTAGAGACGGTGATTGTGAAGGGCACTGTTCCAGGATCCCAGAGATATCGCAAAATCTCTGGTTTGATCTGGAAGAAGCCCTTTCGCTGGCGGCGGAGAGGCAGCCTCCATAGCTGCTGAAGTCGGGACAGCTCCGAAAAGAAAGTGATTGGAGTGAAGTGTGTCGGCTGGGTGAGAAAAACTCTTTTGTGTTGTAAATTCGCTGAGGTTGGAAAGTTCATCCGGGATAAAGAAGAAAGCTGTGAGATTTTTTTTTTTTTGACTGAAATTGTTGTGAGCGGCGTTTTTTAAAGTGATGTCAAATTGAGGCTTGGGTTTTTTTTTTCTCTTCTTTATACTTTTTGGGAAAGATTTTACTGTGACTTTGTAGGTAACCGGATTGAATTTTCTCTTATATATATTTTTATGCTCCCTTTGATTTTTTAACTTTCTTTAGGATAGAGGCTCCCTTTGGCTATTTTTTCTTTTCTTTTTTGTATATATTATTCCTTTTTTCTGGCTGGGGGGGAGGAAGAGCATTAAGAAACTTTGTAACACTGCCAACTAGAGGCTTGAAAGTATTTTATTTGAATGGGAGAGAATTGTAAAAAGACCTCTTCTCAAGGACATTTTAACGTGATAAGATAGAGGGAGAGCACAGCAAAATATTATTGCAGGTGCTTTCCTGGACTGTTATCAAGAACACTTGAGGTTTGGCTTTGAAGCTGCTGGAGAAGAGAGTCATAACAAGAGCCTTGGATAAATAAATAAAGTGCAGTGTGCTTTCTTATACCCCACACGCTAGCCTTTTTTTAAAAAAAAAAAAAAATTTCAATTCTAGTAATATTTTTATTTTTGTTTGTTATTTTTTTTAAAGGGAAAGCCTCAGGGTTTTTTTTTTCTTTATTTTTCTTTTCTTCTTTATTGGGACTTTTTTGCTTTTCCTATCTATGTTCTTGGACCACTTTGTTGTTATTTCTTTTTATTATTATTATTATTGAGATTTTTCAACTGGATTAAGGTGTGAAGAATTTGGGAACTTTTTGTTTTTCTTTTTTTTTTGCTCTTAATCAATATTACTATTTTTGGATTTGTTTTTCTTCTTTCTACTTTTTTTTCTTTTTTTTCTTTTTTTATGGTGGACTATTTCGTAATTGGATTAGGGTCTAGAAGAACCTGAAGATCTTTCTTCTTCCTTTTTTGCTGTTTCTTCCTTGGTTTCGTGTTTTTGACTATTGGAGTTTTCCACTTTGGATTATAATTGGAAGAAGAATTTGAAGCCTTGGAAGCATTGAAATGAGCAAGAAACCAATATCAACTGGCATTTCTGCTTCTACCTCTGCTTCCCCACCAGCTGGAGGACAACGCTTAATCCAGACAATGTTGAAGCAAGATAAGGAACAAGAAAGAGTAACTTTACAGACAATTATGCAAGGAATCCAAGATCTCAAGATAAAATCAGACATCATTGAACAAAGAACAGAAAATATTGAACAAAGAATAGAGAAGACTGATGAAAAAGTGGAAGACATCAAACAAATGATGGTTAAGTATGAGGAGAGATTTCAAAAAATTGAGGAAGAAGGAAAACAAAGAGAGAAGAAGATTGGAAATATTGATAGTAGATTAACAGCGGTTGAACAAGAAAAAGGTGGGATGCTGAGGTGGGAGATGGAAAGGTCAGAATTTTACCTTAGATTTCAAAATATAGAAGAGGAAAAAGGAGAAAACTTGGCAGCGCTAATGATAGAAATTTTGGCAGATGCGTTGGAAATTACAGAGGAAAAGATGATGGATGGAGTAGATGAGGTATATCGAGTTTATAGAAGATATGCGATGAGAAATATATTACTAAAGGAAGTCCATATTAGATTTACCAAAAAATCCATTAAAACACAAATATTACAAGTGGTAAGAGAGAAAACATTGAAATACAAAGATAAAGAGATTGTGGTTTTAAAACAAATACCCAGAAGAGTGAGAGAGATGAGAAGAGAATATCGATTTCTGACCAAAATGCTACTGGAAAACGAAGTGAATTATAGATGGCTGATTCCAGAAGGATTAATGTTTACGTGGCAAGAACAGAGACATAAAATTGATTCAATTGAAAAAGCAGAACTTTTCCATGCAGAATTTTTTGGAAGAAGAAGAGAGGAGGCAGAGAAAGAGGTCTCATCAATTGAGTTTCAAGAGGAACAACTGGAGACTGAAAAAGAGAAAGGAGCTGTAAGTGGACAGGTGGATAATAAAGAACAGCGTGAAGTGAGATCCACGAGAGCTGTTAGACCTAAATATAAAGCATAATCATGGAAGAAAGAAAACTGATTACAATGAATATAAATGGACTTAATTCAGCTGTTAAAAGAAGGAAAACTTTTCACAAATTAATGAAATTAAAATTTGATATAATTTGTCTACAAGAAGTTCATATTAAAAAACAACATGAACAATTGTTAGTACAGCCAAAATTGGGGAAAATATTTACTTCTTTGACTCAATGTAAGAAAAGAGGAGTGGTTCTATACATTAAAGAGGCTATCCCAGCAAAATTGATTTACACAGATGAAGATGGAAGAATATTAATGGTAGAAATAATGGACAATAATATAAAAATACTCTTGATTGCAATTTATGCTCCGAATGATAAACAAGAAGAGTTTTATAAAAAGTTACATATGAAAATAATTGGACTGGACTATGTTAATATAATTATGATGGGAGATTTTAATGGAATTGTGGACAATAAATTGGACTATATAGCAACAACAACAAAGCAAAATAGAAAGACTCTCCCAAGGTCTTTTTTTAAAATGACAGATGAATTAACTTTAAAAGATATTTGGAGAGAAAGCAATGTTAAAGCTAAACAATATACTTTTTACTCAAATAGACATTTATCATGGTCCAGATTAGATATGATTTGGATCTCAACAGAATTAATATCCAATATTAAAGAAACAAATATTGAAACAAGTACTTGGGCAGATCATAGCCCAATGACAATTAAATGGAAGGGACAAAAAAAAAGATCGAGATGGACATTTTTGGACATATGGACATATTTTAAAGGAGAAAGATTTTATACAATGGATGGAGAAGGAATTGGCTTTTTTCTTCAGAGAAAATAAAAAAGAAGATACTTCAACGCAAAATGTGTGGGATACAACGAAGGCATATGCCAGAGGTTTGATAATAGATTATACAAGAAAAAAGAATATTAGGAAAAGGCAAGCTTTTAAGGCCTTGGAAGATGAGTACAAAATTCTTGAAAAAGAATTACAGAAAATGCCACAGAAAAAGGATATTAAATTGAAGCTGGATGTAATTAAACAAAATGGAATTAATAGAGAAAGAAGAACTGGCACAGAAAATCAGAAACTCTAAACAGAATTATTTTGAAGATGCAAATAAACCAGGTAGATGGCTAGCATATAAATTGAGAAAAGAGAAGGAATCAAGAAAAATATTGAAGTTAATAGATGAACAAGGCCAAGTTTGTTATGGAAATAAGGAGAAAAAAGAAATTATTCGAGATTTTTATGGGCAATTATATAAACAAGAGAATATCGATGAAGAAAAAGTCAAACAGTATTTACAGGAAGCTAATTTACCAAAGATACCTAAAGAGACTGAAGAAATGTTAGAAAGCAATATAACAATGATGGAATTAAATGAAGCATTTAAGAGACAAAATAATGGGAAAGCAGCGGGTCCAGATGGGCTTCCAGCAGAATTCTATAAAACATTTCAAGAATCATTAAGCATCCAATTGTTAGAAGTTATGAATGAAGTTATGTTAAAAAAGATGATACCCAAAACATGGTCAGAGGCTTATATTACACTTATACCGAAGGAAGAGACTGACCCACTGCAAATTAAGAATTATAGACCTATTTCTTTATTGAACGCAGACTATAAAATCTTTGCTTCAATTTTAGCAGAAAGACTTAAAAATATTTAAATAATTTTATTCACCCAGATCAAAATGGATTTCTGCCAAAGAGACAAATTAGAGACAATATGAGAGTAATCTTGGACACTTTGGAATACTATGAGGCTCATCCTGAAAAGCAAATGGCTTTGATATTCCTAAATGCTCAAAAAGCATTTGACAACGTGAACTGGAGATTTATGTTATTATTATTGGAGCAGATGGGTTTTGCTAAAAAATTTACTCAAGCAATAGAAGCCACATATAACAAACAGACAGCAAGGGTAATGATGGAGGGGGAACTTACAGATTTCATTAATATAAGGAAAGGCACAAGACAAGGATGCCCCCTATCTCCTTTGCTATTTGTGTTGACCTTGGAAGTGTTGAATAGAAATATTAGGGATGATAAAAGCATAAAAGGAATGAAAATTAAGAAGGAAGAATTTAAGCTACAAGCTTTTGCTGATAATTTAGCTTTTATTCTGGAAGACCCGCTAGAAACAGCTCCAAAGTTATTGGAAAAGATAGAGACTTATGGAGAGGTGGCTGGTTTTAAAATAAATAAAGATAAAACAAAGATTTTGACAAAGAATATGCTATTGAGACAGAGAGAAGAACTGGCAGATCTTTTGAAAATTCAAGTTTCAAATAAGGTTAAGTATCTGGGGATATATTTGACAACAAGATGTAGCACATTAAAGGAGAATAATTATATTAAACTTAAACAACAGATAACTACAGATTTGAAGAAGTGGGAAAACTTGAAATTGTCATTAATAGGGAGAATCTCAACAATTAAGATGAATATTTTACCTAGAATTTTATTTTTGTTTCAAACAATACCAATTAGGCTTGGAAAAGACTATTTTGAAGATTTAAATAAAATCATGTTGAAGTTTATATGGCAAGGTAAAAAAGCAAGAATAAAGCTAAAGCTTTTGCAAGATGCTAGAATTAGAGGAGGTTTTGGCTTGCCTAATTGGGAATTGTATTATCAAGCTGCAAGTTTGATGTGGGTCAAAGAATGGATAACATTAAGGAAACATAGGTTGTTGACATTAGAAGGGCATGATTTGCTGTTGGGTTGGCATGCTTTTTTATGGTATAAGGGAACTAAAACACAGGGTTATTTTAGAAGACATTATGTACGGGAGTCTTTGTGGTTAAATTGGGAGAAGATAAAAAGACAATGTTATTTGAAAATTCCAGTTTGGTTATCGACCATTGAAGCATTTTCCTATCCTATAATTTACAAGAAGGAACAAACAGTTAGATATGGGGAACTTTTGGATGAAAAGGGTGAACTTAAATCGATCCAAAACTTAGAGGAACAAGGTATAAGGATGAATTAGTTTTCATATGTACAAATACATTCAAGGTATGATGAAGATTCTAAAACGGAGGGATTTTATGATAAGCAGACTGATTTAGATAAGATCTTGATGGGTACTGATGAGAAAGTGATTAAAAAATTATATGGTTATTTACTGGGAATGAAATTAGAGGAAGAACAAGTCAAAGAAACTATGATTGTTTGGGGGAAGAATTTTGGATATGGGATTGATTTAGACAAATGGCAGAAATTGTGGTCTCAAAATTATAAAATGACAATGTCAACAGCATATAAAGAAAATTTGTATAAGATGTTTTATAGGTGGCACTTTCCTCCGACAAGAATAGCAAGAATGTTCAAGAATAAATCTGAAAAATGCTGGAAATGTCATCAGATACCCGGCTCGTATTACCATATGTGGTGGACTTGTGAGGATGCTAGAAAATATTGGACTATAATTCGCATGTGGTTGGAAAAAATGACAAAGAAACATATAGACTTGAAACCAGAGATCTTTTTATTGGGAATCTTACCTGATATATATTGTAAAGATTTGAAATATCTGATTGTAAATGTATTAACAGCGGCCAGGATTGTATTTGCTAAAAACTGGAAGAATGAGAAAATACCATTACAGGAAGAAATTATTAAGAAAATATTGGAATGTGCTGAAATGAGTAGATTGACATTTGAAATCAGAGAGCAAGAGGATAAACAATTCTATGAAATTTGGGATCTTTTTTATAAATGGCTAGATGATAAAATACGACAATAGAATATCTTAGATAGTAAGAAATATCTTTATCTTGTTATTTTGTTATTACTTTGTTAATCGATATTATATTTATAAAGGTTTTCTTTTTAGGATTGATTTGGTATGATTATATGATTAGTTGAATAATTTGGTTAAAGTATTGTTAGCTCATAAAGCATGAATGATTAAAAGTATAGTCTTTTTGTTTAGTGATTATAGGATATATAAGTTTGGATTGATAATATGAGTTGTTATGTAACATAATTGTAACTGGGACTACAAAATGAATGCACAAAAATGATGAACCAACTGACACACTGTATGTAAATATGAGAGGTGTATGTTTTAATGTTTTGTTTGTCTTGTCTGTTTGTAGAAAATTAATAAAAAAAAATTTTTTTTCAAAAAAAAAAAAGATTTGGATTGTGATTGGAATTAGGGTTAGGTCTCAATAAAATCACAATGAAGAATAAATGTTTCCAATAGATTTGTAGTACATCAGTATGCTTAGGAATTCTCTCATGTTTCTGGACTGCTGCACTGGTAAAATACTGTATATGGAAAAAAATCTCATTAGACTTGAATTCAAATTATAGTTAGGGTTAGGATTATGATTAGGGTTAGGGTTAAGTCCCCAATAATTCCTAGTGGAATTACTGGAAAATACAAATGAAGGACTATTGAAAACAGTCCTTTGTTTCCATTTTTAATGAATATTTGAAGCAGATGTTTTCAACTGCATAGTAGGGAGAGGATAATAATTGAAAATATGAGACTACTAATACATAGAAAATAAAAATTTTGATGGCTGAAGAGACAAATGAAATAGTTATATTGAAAGACAGAAGAATCAGGAAGCAGAATAAAAACATAGAATGCTTTAGAGACAATTACAATTGAACTTAGGTACAAAACATACTCTTAGTTTTCAATCACTTTTAAAATGATGGAAATTTGGTGATCTTATATTCCAGTTCCACTCTGGTGAAGTGCAAGTTCCTGTCTAAAGGTGCTTTGACTCATTCTTAATGTGTGATAATGGAGATCCTATTTAGAAAATCAATACAAGTTGTCCTACTAAAAAAAGCAAACTAATTGACAATCTGGCATTAATTGTTTACAATAAATTCAGATTGTAAATTGAGAAACCTTCTTTTTAAATAGTGTCATTAGAGTTGTAATCCTGTAAATCATGTACTAATACAGTTTCCACAGGAAAAAAAATTATGGTCCTTAAAACCTTTTTAATAAGTACTTTCCAACTTTCATCTAAAACCGGAAAATATTATGGCTTTTTAGCACTGAAATTATAAAGTTTTTTCATTTTTTAAAATATAAAACTACTGCCTCTAATTTAAAATTCTGGGTTCTGTCCCTAATATATAAAATGAATAATTAATATTTATCTTTCTCCCTGATGCTATTCAGAAGATCTGAAATTTGCAAATTTAAATCCTATACAGGCATTTATTTACTTGAATCAGAAACAGATGATAATATACAAGTTCTATCCTGTAACTCCCCTTTTAATTAACATACATTATTTTGAAATTATGCATAGGATTTTAAAATAGTTTCAATTGAATGTGCTTTAGATGGGAACCCTATCGTAGTACAGATAGCAAATCATGTAATTCAAGAAATTATAGTACATATTTTATCACAAAAACTCATAAAATTAAAAAAAACCAGTTTTATTAGTGTGGTTTACTATTTCTAAAGGCTCAATTACAGAATTGGCGTTTTCCAAATAAAGTTTTGGGTGGGATAATATGAAAAAAGTGAGGATCTGGGAGGCTATTGTAGATTTTGGAAAAGAGAATAGTTTCTCCTCTCCCCAAAAGAATCTAGAGTTGGTTTTGCAATGAAACAGAACAATCTGTAATCTGGGAATGAAAGTACTCATGAGGGTATTTCTGGAATTCAGTTGAGTTAAACCCATTTCAAAAGACATGCATCTGAGAAACAGTACAGGCTGAATGATTTTTTAAATGTCATTCATTCATTCTACTTGTTATACCACTAGCTACAAATGTTTCTTGCAATTTATAATAAAAATTAATTTACAATTAACAATTACATTTACATTTACAATTAAATAGTACTGTAATTAAATAAAAAAACCCAAATGAAATAAAATTAATGGTTAAAAGGATCAATTAATGGTTAAAAGGATCAATTAATGATTAAAAGGATCAATAAGTTCGAAGCTTATTAAAATGTATTTTAAGAGCCGTTTTCACAATTAATCATGTAAGGAATGCATTCCAAAAACTGAAGTAGCATCAGGAAAGGTTTCTCACATATTGTTGACTGTGAACTTGCAGATAATCTCAATAACAAATTGGGAGTCCAGTGAGACATCAACTTTAGAAAGCCTTATATTGACATTGCAAATTCAGCCCTATTCCCTTCTGTAATCTGTATTGTCTTATGTGCATCCAGAAACAGAGCAAGCAGAGTGGACACAACAGATTGGTCGTGACACAAGCAGGGGATCATCACATCGGGCAAAACACAGAGGGAATGCTTACAGACTCTAACTTTGTGAATGCAACTGTTTATGCTGTGAATCACTATCCCCAACCTTAAACTACAGTGGCTACTCAGTCATCATAAACCTTTAAGCTATAGTCTTTATTTAGAATGCTCTATTGCAAACTGTGTCTTTATTTAGAATGCTCTATTGCAAACTGTATATCTAATTCTTATACTAATTTTCTGAACAGCACACACAGCTATCACTCCATTTGGTACACTGCCAATGACATTGAAACTCTAGTCTAGACCAAAAAGGGTTTGAGACCACATTTGTTAATGGGAAGTGTCTCATAAAGAGAAAGGGAAGTGGAAATGGAACACAGGGCATAAAGCAGGATAATATTTATGTGTTGCAGGGACAAAAGGTTCAATGTGCCCAAATATTTGGAAATGTGGCACATTATTTCCAATATTATATGCATTGATGTAGAAAGAGCTGAGATTTTGATCAGCAACTACTGGCACCTCTGTTGTGTTTTCATCCTATCTCCTCTTTCCCATTTAGTATTTTGTTGTTGATTCCCTTGATCTTTCCTCTGATCACCTATTTGCTCTCTCTTGTCAATTTAATGAGCACAAAGGCAATTTCAGCCTGCTCAATCTGGTTGTTGTGGTTCGCTGGCAGCCTGTGCAGATGGCAGCAGAATCAGACAGTGGGGAGGAACAGGGATTAGTCTGGGAGTATGGGGAGATCTCAGAAGAGGGTCCTGCCTCCAATACAGAGATGGGGCCAGGATCATCAGGGAGTTATGTGCTGACTCCGGAGCTTCCAGAATCTGGCAGCAGTGAGGCAGAGGAACAAAGGGAGCTTGTTCCCAGTGCGCGTATGCATAGAGCTGCCAGAAGGCAAGAGCAGCTAAGACAAAAGGCGCGACTCGGGAGTAAGACTTGGAGGTGATTGCTCCTCCCATAAGGTATAAAGGAAGTGCAAAGGTAGGAAAACCTTTGCAGGAAGCAACGTCGTTCGATCTGATTGGTTTAGACTCTGAATTTGTTCTCTGGTTTTGGAAAGACTAATTGGGACTTCAGTCATTGGCAGGACTTCAAGTAAGATAAAGTGCGTTCTTAACAGACGTCTTACAAAGAAATTTGGAACTAATTATAACCAGTTAAGAGTCATCCTGGGCTGTGAATGATGATAATTCAAAGCCATTGAACTAAAATAAAAGAGTTTTGGATTTTATATGTGTTTGTTGGTGTCTCAGGAAGCCTTGGTCAGAACACTGGTTTAATGATAAAGTAGCAGGTGGAGTAGATTGGACAAGAACATTTGTCTCAACAGCAGACTGTTTGACTGAATGAGCAAATGAGTCAGTTTGATCACCTTTATTTATTGATTGATTTGATTTGATTTGATCTGTCAATCACTTACAAGATAATAGGAAAAAGTATAAACATGAGTAAGAATACAGGAAATAGGCTGGAATAAATGGGGACAATAGAACAGGGATGGTAGGCATGATTGTGCACATGCACGCCCCTTACAGACCTCTTAGGAATGGGGTGAGGTCAATAGTGGATAGTTTAAGTTTAAAAGAGTAGGGGTTGGAGGATGTAACAACAGAGTCAGGTAGTGCATTCCAAGCATTGACCACCTTCTTCTCCTCTATGTTGAAATAGATTCTATGTTTTTAAATTATAATTAGTTATACCATAAATTTACAGCTATAAAAAAACATTTGAAGATGTTTATTGTCAATTAGTGGTGTAGGGCCTTTCCAGGTTGGATCTGGAGCTTGGCGATACTTTACCAAAGGCCTTGCTAAAGATTCAGTAGTTTGAAAATGCAAATTAACAGGTGAGTCTGCAAGAGAATCTAAAAAGGTTAAATAATTCCAAGTATATAATGCTACAGCAATGAGATTTTGAATCTTTTGCAGATGGTAAGGGCCAGACTCAGTTTGTAATTGTTTCTGAAGCAATGCCTTAAAAGTACGATGAGCTCGCTCAACTATAGCTTGACCCTGAGAGTTGAAAGGAATTCCGTGCACTAAAGTAATATTCCATTTCTGACAAAAGGTTTGAAATTCCTTACTAATATAAGCGGGGCCATTGTCAGTTTTAAACTGAGAAGGCCGACCCATTACAGCAAAAGAGGATAGGTAATAAGAAATAACATCTGAAGTACATTCATGTTTTGAAGCAGTAACCCAAAGGAAGTGTGAATGAGTGTCAATAGACGTATGAAGTTAACAGTATGGCTTAAAGGTTGAAAATTGAGTTACATCCATTTGCCAAATTTGATTAGCTTGTGTTCCTCGTGGGTTGACACTGCCAGTTGCTGACAAACTGGACAAGCACGGACAATATCCCGGGCTTGAGATAAAGAAATTTTAAATTGCTTTGCAAGCGATTTGGCATTTTGATGAAAATAAGAATGACTAGCAACAGAATCAGCAAACAAAGATGCAACATCCTTTAAGGATTCATCTGCCTTCCGATTTCCTTCAGTCAAGGCATTAGTAAAGGGAGTATGACTTTGAATGTGTTCTACATACAAAGAATACAAGCGAGTTTCCAAACTATTCTTTAAAGATAAAAACAAGAATAACAAATTCTTATCCAAAGAGAGAGCACAATAAGAAAAGGGAACAGATTGCATAGCTAAATACACATATTTGAGTATCAACGATCAGGTTAATAGGTTGGTCATTGAACAACCGTAAAGACAAAATCACAGCAGCCAGCTCAGCACGTTGAACTGAAGTCTGCGTGGCAGTAAATTTAGAATACCATTGTTGTTGAATCTGCCAGACAACCACACCCCCTGTAGGTGATCCATCAGTAAATACTGTAAGAGCTTTAGAAATAGGATTTCGCACAAAACACAGCCCTTTTGTGTGCAGAAGGACAAGGCAAAATTAAGCCAACTAATCCTGAAGGAATAGGACCTTTAAATTGAGATGGAACTATTTTAACTTCCATGGGAAATTTAAACTCAATTTCCTCTTGAGTGATTAAATCGATCCCAGAGCTACTGGCTGTGGCTGGGGAGGAGTGAGAGAGACTGGAGTGGAGGAATCAGAGTGATGGGAAAGGCATGCTTTGGATTCTGGATGGGTGCCACACCCATTGGCAAGTTTCCCCACCAAAACCAACATTGGTTAGCCCAATGAAATCCCTTTTTACAAATAGGGCACTTCTTAGAAGGACGATTCTGAGGCATAGAACATGTAGAATAACAGTCCTTCTGAAAGTGGCCAGGCTTCTTACACTTAAAACAGTTACCAATTGGTCGCTGTCCTTTCTGAATAGCGTTGCTAACATATGCATTTTATAAGTTTGTGATCCAATATCCTGGCAGACTCGCAGCATATCTGCCAGAGTGTAATGAGCAGTAGCCTTTAATGGCTGTAAAACTCTTAAAGTCTGCATTAGCATTTTCAATAGCTAACAGGTGAAGAAGTTCACCAGCAGCTTCCTGATGATCAAACTGCTGTCTAATTGCTTTGGATAGACACTCAATAAAGTCAGGATAAGGCTCATTGGCATTCTGTCAAATGTTTGAAAAATTTGCTCTAGGTTCTCCAGCTTGGGGTAGCTTAAGAAAAGCATGAAAGGCACATTCAGAAACAATAGTTAACGTAACTGGAGGAAGAACAACTTGAGTAGGAATTGTACCAAATGGTCCAGAACCAAATAGCTGCTCAACTGTATATGCTCCTCCCCCTCCTAAAGCAGCAGCTTGAGCATGTCTCATATATTCACTCTCCCAAACCACATATTGCATGGATGTTAAAATCATGCGAAATATTTGCTTCCAATCTTCAGGGATCATTGTATAACCATTTTTTATTCCTTCTACAAGTCCTCTTGTAAAATTACCACTAATCCCATAGTCTATAACTGCCTTTTTTAACTCTCTTAAGATCTGATAAGGCAGACCCTCCCATTCTGCTACTTGCAGTCAAAGCTGTGGCCCCTGACCAGGACGATATTGTACTGAACAAACAGACAGTAATTGTGCAAGTTCTGTTCCTGAGACAGAGGCATCCCTTTTACAAGTCTCTACCATTTTCTGAAAAGAAGACTGAACAATAGAGTCAGGAGGCTTTTGCCCTGTATCTGCAGGAGCTGAGGGAATTGAAAACATATATTCAGGTGAAGAAGGGGGACAAATGACAGCATTAGTATAACGTGAAGGTGGAGGTGTTAAAAGAGAAAGTTCATTGTGACCAAATTTTTCAATTGCATGCCTACATAAATGCCACACCTGCAAAACTTCTATTTTTGCTCGAGGTTCAGTATGCAATGTTTTCCATATACATTCCCAATCAGTTAATTTTAAAGACCCCTTTTCTGGGTACCATAGGCACTGAGCTGCAATCTCCTGGACCAGCCTTAAGAGATTTCTCTGTGGTACTTCGGTATTATTTTTCTTCAACAAATAGCCTAATTCATTTACATGCTTCCTTTGTTCCTCAGAAAGTGAAGACTCCATACTTACAGAAACCAAAAGGTTGAAGAAACCACAAAGGGTTGAAGGTGCACCAAATCCTTGCTGGACGAAGTAAGAGGGTCCCTGTTCATGCACCACTTGTTGTAATGACGAGGCAGTTGAGTTGTTTGATCATGAACAACTGAATCATGATGATCTTTATTGGAGTCTAGTCTTGCATTTATATATGTTTTTAGTTATCCACCATCACTGGTTAACTTTGGTTACTGCTTAACTTTCGTTACTGTTTAGCACAGTAATCCATACAATTAATTATCTCTAGTTAAAGTCTAGCATATGTTTATTTCCTCTCTCTAATCCTCCTTTAGATTAGTGACTTTGTTTACTTGAGTTGTATTTGCTTGGAAAAATTCTTTATCTGAGGTTTGCCATCCGAGATTGGAACATTCCTGCAATTACAACTCTACATTTTAAGAAATAGAGGCTTTATCAGTATCTTTATCAGTATTTTTCAGGTCACGCCAGAATCTGGAGAGCCCTACAGTATAAGAAAATACATAGGTCTCCAGATTTCCCAAGTGTTATTATGCAGTAGTATTAGTAGAATTACTAATATTGCTGCATTGTCTAATAGAATGAAATTTCCATGATAAAAAATAATATACAATTATGATAAGCTTAATTCAGGAAATATTTTGAGGAAAATTCAAAGTCCATCAATTACTGGGAGAAAACAATGCATTTTGAATAGAAATAATAGCCACATATATTAACATAGATCGGCTATAGATGAAAAACACTGACCTGATTGTGGGAGTTATGTCAGTATTAAATATGTAGATTAAGTGTAGATTGCTTTCTCTGCTCATTGATTTGTGGTTAGAAATAGCAGCTTTTCAGGGATAAAATATATTTGGGATCAATATATTTCCTACAAAATCTACATGTTGTAGTTAAGCTTTACATTTAAGATAATCAATGTTGTAGCAAGAAAAAATTCAAAACAAAAACTGAAAACACAAATCCAAGCAGCATGAAGCTTTGATATAAATTACAGCTCAACGTACTATATATAGATTTTTATAAAGTGTTTGTGGGTTGCTTCTTAAGGATTTATTGAAATAATTGCCACCATATATAACTTATATATGTAAGATGGGCAGCCATAATCTGTAATATTTCCAAATAACTGTTTGTTATATTTCATGCTGTTTTACTTTAAATCACAGCAATCTTCTACATAGTAACTTAAATAAGAATGATTTTTGAAATTGAATACAAAGGTGAATATGTAACTGAGATTATGTCTGTATGAAGATGTAATAACCTGGAATCATGCTGTTCTAAAAAAAAAAGATGTTTTATTTTCATTATGTTTTGTGAAAACCCAAATAAAACTTTTACAAAAAAAGAATGATTTTTTATTTCTTTCAACACTATAAACATACAACTACCAATACATTGAACTGCCTCATGACAGCTCAGTTGCAACTTTTTGGTTTTTCCTCAACTTCTTCAGCTTCTTTCCCTGTTAAACAGATGAAATGAGACAGCTCTAAAGGAGGGGCTTGGAGATAAGAGGCATCTCAAAACTCCTCTGTTGCAGACATTACTTTTCCAAGGCAAATGCTGGGTAGCTTAGGACTGTACTCTAGTAACTAAGGTATGTTAGATGGTGTTTTTTTCTTCCTTGGGTTTTATCAAGATTAACCAAGATTTTTAACCTAATAAAAATGTTTGATGAGATTTGAATTAACAAAAAAAGAAGACATACCAAGATTTTTGGTTGTGTCAGTATTAGTTTGCTTTAAATCCTGCAAAATAATCTTTAATAGCCTCTTGTATGAGCATTTTTGGTAGAACTTCTAGATAAAAGTTATAGGCTTTTTATATGGCTTTGTATAGTTAACTTTAAAATAAATCTAGATAATAAAGATACTTTACATGTTGATTCACTTGTTAATATTAAATGAGCTTCTCATTTAATGGGGTGGTTTTTATAAATAAATTTGGAAACAACTTATTAAAATTTAAATCCTGTAAGGATGAAAATTCTGTTTTTAATTCAGGATGTTCTCTTAAATTGATGCATTTATACAGAGGAAATGTGCAGACTTATTACTAGTTCATGGCCTGACTTAGGATGAGTATTGTAATTGTATGAAAATATATAATAAACAATTAAGTTGTTATTAAATTACCTTTGAGTTAAGGATATGATGCAGAACTGAACATGCCCAACTACAGCATGCATTACTAGAATGATTGAAGTTAGTTGAAGTATCAATGTCAATCTCTTTTTCATTTAGAAATAGGATGTGTTTTGATCTACTCTAAAGCACTATAATATGGACTATATGGACTTAAATAGTCCATAATATGGACTATTTCTCTGTCTTTTGAAATGCAATTGTTCTGTTGAAATGTCTACACAAATATATTTTGCTCTTTCAGAAACATACAGGCTTGTCTTAATTCCCTCTTCTCCCCTTCCTGCTGTATGTTAAAATCCAGTTAAAATGTATTCATTGTTTAAGAAATAGTTTTCAAAAACTATTCTGGCTATGTTTGTTGGCTTTTTAACAAAGGCTAGCCAATTAAGACTAGGTTTTGCTAGAAACCAGCAGAACACTTCTTAAAATGGGAAACTGTACATTGGATTTAAATGAGTTACAAGTAGCTCGTAAAAGTAGTTTTATTACCCTAATGGTGCAAATCTGTAAAGCTCCAATGATAGAAGTGAAATATAAGCAGTGTATGATTTTATATTAGTCACAAACTGGAGACAGTGCAATCACTTTCAAATATTCCAAAAACACTAATATATTACCCAGCTACAGAAAAAGCTACTAAATCTATAATTTATAAAATGCTGGGACAGAAAAGGTATTTCTTTCCTGCTTCAGTTTTTCTAGAAAAAAATTAGTATTCTCTGGAAATATTGGTTAGAAATCCTTTTATGTTTACAGTAAGTGAAATATTAACTTCACTGCAGGTGATACTTATTCCCTAGAGTAATTTTTCCAGATGTGTCAAGGTTTTAAAATTGCAGCTGTATTGGAAATGGTTACTAGGCAAGTACACGTTGATATGCCACAGATGTGGAACACTTCTGCAAGCTGCCACATAATTATGATAAATCTTCCAATGGTGTTGCTAATAAACATAAGTGGATAATTCATATTGATAGTATCCACTTACACTAGTAAGTAGGTTGTAAACATGGTGCAGAACAATATTAAATAAGAGATTTCAGACTTGTTTTTGGATGTGTATCAGAGATATTGAAATATTGGTAATAAGGGATGAATATGAAAAAGAAGTCACTCTCAAATCCATATTTAATATAAAACTTTCAACTGAACAATTGATATGCTTTTATGGTATCAGGAGCCCACATGGCAGCCAGCCCATTACTTCTTCTGGCACCAATGCAGCACTGAGCAGGAGACATGCTGATGCTGTGGCCATGAGGTGAGGTGGGGTAGTGGTGGAGATGCCCCACATGTCCTGCACCATTTACGTCAAGATCCCACAGCCAGGCCATCCATACCCCAACAACTGCTTTGCTTTATGGCCAGTGCATTAGCACATCACTCAGCCTCCTGCTCCAGAGCCGTGCCAGTGCCAGAAGTTATGGGCCAGTGCCATGAAGCAAGGCAGGTGTTGGGGCATGAATGGCCTCTGCTGAAAGGGCCCTGAGATAAGCTAGTGCAAGTTACGTGGGGTAGCTCCACCCCCCCACCCCCCACCGCATGGTGGCATCACTCAAAAAGAAATAAGACTTCTCCTAGAAATAAGCCCAAGTGCTTATTTCGGAGCTACAAGAAGACCAAGTCTTATTTTCAGGGAAACATGGTAGTATGAAGTATAAATCTACTTTTCTTTTTAGAAGATATCATTACTCTGGATTTCACAGACATCATGAAAGGCAGAAACAATGGTGTTCTGGAGAGCTCAAGAAGTCTTTATTCCAGTATCTCTCGGAGCATAGATCTATCATACAGTGAAAGTGTAAGTGATCAATCAATAAAACTAGTTCTATACAAATAATATCTACAAAATCCTTCCAGACACATTGGCCAATGTTAAATATAATTATCACGTGAAGAGAAAATATATATACAGTACTGTGCAAATGTTTTAAACAGTTGTGCAAAAATGCTGTAAATTAAGAATGCTTTCAGAAATAGAAGTGTTAACAGTTTATTTTTATCAATAAAATGGAAAGTAAATGAACAGAAGAGAAATCCAAATCAATATTAGGAGCTTTAAACTCTTAGAATGCTGCAGTAAAATATCTTCCTGTAATTAAAAACGGAACTGAGTCTACTGCTTTGACATTGTTAGATGAACTCTATGGTATACTAGTTCTCTAAGCAGTCCAAGAAAGGAAAGAAAGAAGAATGTTGAGTTTCGCTCAAGTACTAAAAGGCAGGAAAACCACAGCAACCAAACGGGTCCTCACAATTCAATTTATACAATATTAGTTTTGAAAATGGTAATCCTCTAAGTTTAAATAAATAGGAAAGCATGTTTGGTGTAGTTGGTTAAGACTTCTAGAAACCAGGATGCTGTGATTTCTAGTCTTGCCTTAGATACAAAGCCAGCTAGATTATCTTGGGCTAGCTAGTCATTTCTCTCAGCCCTAGGAAGGAGGCAGTGGTCCATCACTTCTCAAAAACATTGCCAAGAAAACTACAGGGACTTATCCAGGCAGTCTCCAAGAAGCAGACAAGACTGAACAGAAATGGGGTGGGGGGTGGGGTATAATACAAGATTTTACTACATTGAAGCTTGTTATGCAATCATATACAGTGCTGAAAGCTTTTTAAAAGTAAAACATATTGTTTATTAATAGTTTAGCATTATACATCTAAAGGAAACATTATACTTCTAAAGGAAGATTATTAAGCTACTAATTATTTTTTACTTGTCTACATCTGGGTTTCACTAAAGCTTTTCAATCTTACTTCCAAAGGATTTGGCACACTTTGTTCAAGAGAACTTTAAGAAGAGAGAGTGTGTGTGTTTTATTAAAGATGCCAAGTCCAAGTAAGTAAATATTTATGTCATATAGATAAAGGCACTTGCCCTTTTTGTCTTTCAATTTGTCAGATAGATCTTTGTGGTTTCTTTTTGGATTTCTTGTTTTTCTTTCTCAGTGGTATTGTGCTGGTTTGGGCTTTTATGATGGTATTTTTTAGAGTTTCCCAAGATTCTTGAGTTGAATCCCTTTAGGATTTTCATCCAAGGAATCTTTCCCAAGTTCTCTCTGAGTTTATTGAAATCAGCTTTTTAAAAATCTAAGATTCTGGTATCATTATGTTCTATTGCTTGTGTTTGCATGATGTTGAATTCTAGTATGACATGCACACTCTCACTCAAGGTTCCTGCAATTTCAACTCTCTCTATCACTTCTTCTCTGTTTGTAAGAATTATATCCAGTATGCCTGTTCCTCCAGTTCCCTCTGTTGTCAGCTAGGTTGGTTAGGAACCTATTTGTTTTATTTTATTTTAATTGGTTTGTCAATTGCTTACAAGATAATAGGTATAAGTAAAAACATAGTTATGAATACATGGATACATATAAGAAAAATAAAAGAAACAATAGGACAGGGACGGTAGGCACTTTGGTGCGCTTATGTATGCCCCCTACAGACCTCTTAGGAAAGGGGTGAGGTCAATGGTAGAAAGTCTAAGGTTAAAGTTTTTGGGGTTTGGGAAAGAAACCACAGAGTCAAGTAGAGTATTCCAGACATTGACCACTCTGTTGCTGAAGTCGTATTTCCTGCAATCGAGTTTGGTGCGATTAACCTTGAGTTTTTATCTATCTATTGTTTGCTCTTGTATTGTTATGGTTGAAGCTGAAGTATTAATTGACAGGTAGGACATTGCAATGTATGATTTTATATACTATACTTAGATTGGACTAAAGGCGGTGTAGTCTAGGTTTTCTAGGTCTAGAATTTCAAATCTGGTGGCATAGTTATTCTGCAACGAGTAGAGGATTGGAGATTTGATTGGTGCAGAATTAGTTTTCCAATTGATATCAGGGTAGTTGAAGTCTATTGCTGTCTAAGACCATAATAAAGTTATATTCATTCATTCATTCATTCATACTTTATTCAGGGTAATTGAAGTCCCCATTACTATTGTAGTGTACATATATTTGTTTGCTGGTTGCCAAAAAGGACATCAATTTTTTTCTGCTTGGTTGGGTGGCCTATGGCCATGTCATTGTTTGTTTCTTTTATATTGACCCATATACATTTTAGGAGATGTTTGTCTTTGGTTTCATGCATTTCTGTAGCAATATAGTGGTCCTTTACATACAGTGCAACTCCACCTCCTCTTTTATGGGGTCTGTTTTTTTTGAACAGTTTGTATCCTTCTGTTGATATGTTTCAGTCATCCCACCAAGTTTCTGTTATTCCAAATATATCATATCTACCTTCATGTATTAACAATTCAAGTTCATCCTGTTTGTTCCTCAAACTTTGTGCATTTGTATATAGGCACTTGAGAACTTTAGTCTGATACTGGATATGTCCTATGTCTTCTATTTGGTGTTTGAGTTTTCTTCCTTGTCATCCCTCCTTCCTTCATTATTTGACTTGCTTCCTAGGGGTTTTTGCTTAGAATTAGGTCCTGGAGATCCTAAATATTTGTCACCCTCTCCCCTCAATTTTAGTTTAAAGCCCTCCTGATAAGTTGAGCCAGTTGTTTTCCAAAAACATTATTTCCAATCTTTGTGAGGTGCAACCTATATCTTGCCAGAAGTTCATCCAAGAATCCAAATGTTTTTTTTTGGCAACATTCTTTAGCCAGTGGTTCACTACTAGAGTTCTTTGTTCTCTTACAAGATATTGTCCTTTCATTGGCAGTACAGATGAAAAAAAATTACTTGTGCACCTAACTTGACTTTCTTGCCTAGCTGCTCATAATCACTATTTTGCTTAGGTTTTCAGCTACATCTTTGATGTTAGCTCTAGGGAGATAAAATATCTTTCTGGATAGACTGTCTGATCTACAGACAGCTGGTTCTGTTCCCTTGAGAATTGAATCTCCTATCACCAACACTTGCCTCTTTTTTCCTAGGGAGGTTTGATGGATAAGCATTTGATGGTGCTTCTTTTGTATGTGTCTGCATGTTTTCTTCTAGTGAGAGTTCATGAAATCGATTGCTTAGCACCAGTGGGGCTGCATCAGAGTGAATTGGTTTGGAGGGGGTTTTGTGCTAGGTTTGTGTTTTTTTCTAAAAGTGACATGTTTCCTTCAATCTTCTTCTTCCTCTAAGGGGTCAATTCTTTTACAAAGGTCTTCAAACTTGATAGCTTTAAGACTTGTGGACTTCAACTCCCAGAATTCCTCTTCCTGAGCTTTGTTAGCTCAGGAATTCTGGGAGTTGAAGTCCACAAATCTTAAACTTGCCAAGTTTGAAGACCCTTGTTTTAGAAGTTGTTTGTATTCAATTTGGGCATACTCTTTTTGCAAGGTTTGGGGTTTCTCATTTTGTAGGTTGAGTTTCAGAGTGGTTAGAGTTTCCTCTAGAGCCTTTACTTTTTCTTCTAATAACTTGATTAGTTTACATCTGGTACAAATATAGTTTGGGTATTCTATACCGGCTTTCCCATCTGCCGTGCTGCCGCTGCTCCTGGCTCCTCAGCCATGTTGCTCCCATTTGTACTGCTTCTCACAGCAAACAGGATACCTGGATGGCCTACAGTGAGTTCATCTCTTGTCTCCTCTCTACAGCTGGCTCTCCTCCTCCTCCCTGCTGCTCTCACCAGCTCACTCTTTTGCTCTCCGCCAGTCATTGCTTTGTCCTTAGTCGGCTTGCCTCTCTGCCCCACGGATGATTTTCCTCCCTGCTCCACAGCTGGACCCCACTCGCTCACCAGCTCTCCTTGCTGTTCTCTGCTGGTTGCTTCTTCACTCACCTCACTTCAATGGACCTCTGGTCTCTTGGGTAGGCCACTAGGGTGCAGGCCAAGTTCCCTATGGATCGTTTTCCTCCTATTTATTTACTTTTTTATTTATTCTTTGGTTTGTCAATCGCTTACAAAATAATAGGTATAAGTATAAACATGAGTAAGAATACAGAAAATAGGTACGATTATATGGGGACAATAGGGCAGGGACAGGAGGCATGATGGTGCACTTATGCATGCCCTTTATAGACCTCTTAGGAATGGGGTGAGGTCCAATCTTTCCTCTCCTTTTCCTTTCTCCACTTTTTTTTCTTTCTCCGTGATTTATTCTGTGATTTATCTTTCTCTCTCCACCTCTCCTCCTATCGTTTATCTTAGTTTGATAGCAACTTTTCTCTTCTTTTAACCCCCTGAGATGTATGCTTCCTCCATTATTGCCATCTAGGAAAGTTGGAGAAGTTTAATGTTAAAATATTGCAATTTTCCCCTAAGTGTTTGAAAGCTAATCAAAATGTTTACTAGTTTATTATATCCTTATAAAAAAGAAATTCCTTCGGACTAAAAGTTTTTACAAATGTGTATCTTTATAGTGACAACCAATGTAAATGTGGATATTTGAAATCACAACATGTAGAAGAGATACAGATTAACCATAATGAGAAATGGAATTATAAAAAACATACTAAAGAATTCCCAACTGATGCTTTTGGAGACATTACATTTGAAAATTTGGGTAAGACAGGAAAGGTAAGTTAATCACCTGCCTTTTTCTTTTGTGTTCTCTTTTTATATCAGCCTGTGAATGACACAATTGTAAGAGATATTGGATTAAGACTGTATGTACACACTGTAAACATAAGCAGCATTTTTATTTATTGATTGATTCATTTATTTTCTATAGTCGCCCAAAGCCAAGTAACGGGGCCCTTAATACATTCTGAGCCCCAAACCTAGGTTTTAAGTTTCAAGCCAAGTTTTAATCCTTTGCAAAAAGCCAGCAGGGTCCAAAGTCCAAATCAAATCAAATCAAATCAATCAATCAAACAAACAAACAAACAAAGGGCGAATAATCCATAAGGCAGGGCTGCAGAAGCTACTTCCCACCAGTCAACATTCTTTGGCTGAAAGGATATGCAGCATGCCAAATCTATTGGATCAGCTTGGACAGGTAGAAACTCTCAGTAAAATTACAAAATACAATTAAAATACTCTCTTGCAAAAATTACCAAGATTCTTGGAGATTTCTTTTTTCTCATTCTTTTTGAATCTCTCTCAGTCACATGGTTCACTTAGCAACCATTTTGCTGGAATCAAGTGGGTGCTAAATGAGGACAGACTGTATAATTAAAAAAAAAAAAAGATATTGGAATGTCCATTCAAAATATGGTAGCATGAAAAAAATCAAAATTAGAAGAGCTGTTAAACATTTATTTTTCCTTCCTATTAAGATGTTGTAAAGGAGCACAAGGAAACTTATGCATGGATTAAGAATTCATAAAAGAAAATGTTTTGTTATATAAAATCTGCATAACAAAAGGATTTTCATAATAGAAGTAAAGGATAGTGTAAATGGGAAGCCACTGACAAAATAAGACATATCTATTTTGAATGAATTGAGGACTTTTCCCATTGTAACAATTGTTTTTATTTCTTAGTACATTCGCCTGTCATGTGACACAGACTCTGAAACCCTCTATGACCTAATGACACAATACTGGCATCTAAAAATACCCAACCTCATCATCTCCGTCACAGGAGGAACAAAAAATTTTGCTTTGAAGCCACGCGTTCGTAAAATTGTCAGCCGGTTGATTTATGCTGCACAGTCAAAAGGTAAAGTAGGCCTTTTTTTTCTTAAGCTTGGCCTAGCAAAAAACAAATAGGTTTTAATGGGTTAAATATTGACCAGAAAAGGAGGTAAGGCAGGTCATATATGGAGTAAATACTCCAGCCTTTAAAAATAAACTGATTTTATTTCATTAAAAACTATTTCTGATTAAGCATGCTGAGGTTCTTCACCTAGACTTTTATTCATTATCAAAATAAATAGAATTTGGTAAGATACAAGTTACTGTTTTAAATATGTTATTTGTCTACGTTGAGTTGTGAAATCCAGAAGTAGTAGCTGAATGTACACTGCCTGTCCAAGCCACAGAGGGAAATATTTGAAGAGGAAAGTTTTATCAGTATATCTGTGTCTGTCTGTGTCTGTTAAATGGAACATGTTTTACTAGAAAAATATTTCTGAATGGTTTTGCTGATAAAACTTGAGGGGTAATTAGGAGATGGCAAACATGTTTTCATATTTATTTTTTTAATATCATCTAGGTAACTTTTCCTTTATTTGTGTTCCCCATAATATAGCCATATCTTGTTCACTTTGTCGCTTAGTTTTTCATTCTGTTTGTACTGATTGCTCTTTACTATTTTACAGTGCAAAGTTTTGCATCCTATCTGATATTAAATAGAACTTAATATAATTTAGTTTAAATACTGCTTTAAACCATTTTCTAAAATACACAGTGCAATTAACATACTTTATATGTTTGATTGGAAGTATATTTGTGGTATGATTCAATTAAAAGTATTACATAGGAACAGTAGGTTATATGATTAGGTATATTATTTATATATTTTCTTGGAAAAATAACGTGTTTGCAATGCACTGTTGTCACGTTGATGTCACATGATGTTTTCTGACCTTTTTCCTTTCATGGAGCTGGGGTCGGCCTGGCCTGCGTGTAACACATTCAGCCTGATGGCTGCCGGTTTGACACCACTGTTGTAATATATAGGAATTTCAATAATTTCATCACAAATCTTGCTGAAAGTAGATTTGAGCTTTTACTGCCACCTATTTCAAATAATTCAGTCATAATCCAGACTTATTACTTGTTGCAAAGTAGAAAATAAAATGAACCTAGTCTGCATCTTAGGATATAGAGTACCAAAACTCTCCTTTCTGCTTGAAATTACACAGAGCAATCTAAATTTTGTGGATGCTTTATTAGTTTTAAATTGCTGTGAATCCTTGCTAGATTGAGTGACACATTCATAAGTGAATAAACAAATAATATGTGAAACTATGTGCAGGAGCCTGGATATTCACCAGTGGAACCCATTATGGACTGATGAAGTATATTGGAGAAGTAGTTCGAGATAATACTATCAGCAGGAGCTTGGAAGAGAATGTGGTTGCTATCGGCATAGCTGCTTGGGGCATGGTATCCAATCGTGAGAATCTTATCAGAAGCTGTGATACTGAGGTACTTAATTTGATTAACAATTTACATTCAGGATTATTTCAGTCCAAACATTACATATAGGGGGAAAGTTACTCATTTAAACCTATTTTATTGCTTCATGTCTATTCTGATTTGAAACAAGATCTTAATATTATATAGTCTATATTTCTTGAAGCTTGAACAATTATAGATCTTGATTAATTATTAATGAAACAACTGAAAGAATATTGCAAATAATGTATCATTTACAAAACAATCAATTGAGCTGCAACCCATGTGGAAAGTCAAATTAGTCTTAGAATTGAATTATATAAATTGACATAATAAGGATAGAATATAAAAAAAATTATATTCACATGAAGATGGGCTGTTATAATTTAGCAAAAAAAAGTTTTTTAAAAATGAAGGGAAACTTTTGCATATCAAAATTGGTACACTATTTTATAATGGCTGCTTACAAGAGTAGAATCAATGAGTGAAATGTAAACAAGAGGTCCACTTCTTCATTCTCCAAATCATGGTCTCTTACCCTCCCCATCCATTTCTTCATGGAGAAATTGTTTTTGCCAATGCAAAAGGGCTGATGCCTAACATATCTGGTGGCAGCATGCATGGGCAAGCTCAAGAGTGCCATGTTGCAGATATTGCAGCCAATGCAGCTTTGGTCAGGGCTTGAGATTCCAAAAGTTCATGAAGTCAGTTTAGTGTGATTTCTCGTCCAAACTGTAAGGTCCCAGAAGTTTCCCCAAGCCACTGAGATACCAAAAAGAATGAGACTCAAGACGAGGCTTGCGAAAAACATCAGCTTTTATTTATTTATTTATTTTGGCCAAAGCAAAAGCTGGGGGGTTTTTTATTTCCAAAACATAGACAAAAGCATGTAAGAAATATCCACACCCCTGCAAGAGTGACCCAGAATATTATGTATATTTTACCCCATTAGAAACAAAGTTTACCCAATCAGAGATAATAGGATAGAATAGAATACCTTTATTGTCATTGCATTCTACAAATACAATGAAATTTGAAAGCTACTCCAGCACAGTGTCCCAAACACCACATCACAATCACACTACAGAGTATTTAAAAATTAAAATAATAATTAAAAACCTAGTCTAAAACCTGTTTAAACATATAGTAAGTTAGATAGCTTAAAAATGCCACTATATACATAGGGCTAAATCACATATGCATTGTTTGATTCAAGACAAGTATTGCCTTGGAAAAGAAACTGTTTCTCAGTCTATTAGTCCTCATTTTAAGACACCTATAATGCTTCCCTAATGGTAACAGTTCAAAATATGAATGTCCAGGATGAGAATGGTCTGTGGAGATTTTTAGTGCTTAGAGAGGAGCCTGGTCTTCGCAATCTCTTCCAAAGAAGAAAGAGAGCAACTGATGATTTTTTGTGCTGTGTTTATAACTCTCTGGAGCATCTTTTTATCCACTGCAGAGCATCCAGCATACCACACTGTTGTGTATGCAATAAGATTAATAAAGTGTGAGCTTGGAGTAAGTGCAGGGTTCTGGCCCTGCACTTCTGATTGGCTGTTAAGTGGCCGGACTGGATTGGCCCGTTCCGGGGAATCCGATTGGCCCTTAACAGAGAGTTCTTAGTGGTTATAAGAGCTAGTGTTCCTAGCTCGTTATTGGTTAAACGTTACAGGGTTTGCCTATATAAGGTGGGTTTTACTGCTGTTGAATTGAATAAGTCACGATGTAAATAAAGAGCTGAAGTTCACCGTTCAGAGACTTGTCTCCATTCTTTCTCACCCATGCTCAACACTGGCGACGAGGATGGGATATGGAGATATCTGAACCAACGAAACTTCGAAGAACACCGAGCACGTGACAGACGACGCCAACAACGGAACCATGTCCGGCGGCATCGTACCACCCGCTCCGTTCGATCCAACACAAGAAGACTGGGAATCTTACATGGATCGTTTCCAAATGTTCCTAGAGACGAACAACTTAAAGGACGCCACAGCCGGGAAGAAACGGGCGGTGTTCCTAACGCATTGTGGTCCAACCGTATTTAAGATGGCTAAAGCACTAGCCAAACCCCGAGAAATGAAGGCCATGGATTGGGACGACCTCGAACCTATCCTGAGAGACCACTACGCCCCGACCGTGCCTACGCTCGTGAGACGCCACGAGTTTTATCAAAGAAGCCAGCGAAAGGGAGAAAGTGTGGCCGACTTCATAGCAGACCTCCGAAATTTGGGAGGCCTCTGCGGATTCACCGATCTAGAAGAAGCACTAAGAGATCGCATAGTTCTGGAATTAGATGCACCAGGCATCCAAAGCAAACTGATGGCGAAAGGTGACATCAGCCTTGCCGACGCCATCGCCGATGCTACTGCAGCAGAAGCAACCAGGAAGTCGGCTGCACAACTACGCCGAAACCGCACTCCGGTACTACCACCGGCCAGCAAAATCTCACCTAGTTCAGAAGGGCAGCTCGCGACAACGCACCACGAGGACCTCTCTTCGTCGTCAGACAGCGACGAAGAAGGGATCCATCAACTGCGGTCCGACCGGGACCCTCGTCTGAAGCCCTTACGCCCTTGCGCTGGCTGTGGAGCCAACCATGCCAGGTCCGAATGCAAATTCCGCAACGCACTCTGCCATGAGTGCGGGTAACGAGGCCACATCGGACGGGTCTGCTGCAGCTTGCCAGGACCCAGCCAGGCCTCAAAAGGGGCTAACTATCGCCAATCGACAGGAAACTGTCCTGAAAGACGAGAGCCAGTAAACCACTCCTACAGAAATTGAGCTTTGCAGAGAGAAGAGGCTCACCATACTATCACTATCGGTCACCATGGACACTAAGAAAATCCGAGTCACAGTAGCCATCGAGAACCAGCCTTGCCACATGGAGGTCGACTCGGGATCGTCCTCTCGATGGTGTCGTGGAAGACACTCAAGCAACTCATCCCCACAATTCAACGCCAAGATCTACGGTTCCAACGCCTCATCCTCAAGGACTACCAGGGGAATTGAATCCCTGTCGTCAGGTCCTGCCGAGTCCGAGTCTCCTTCAAGAAGCACACAGCGTACTTACCTTTAACGGTCATCGATAGAGATAGGCCTAGCCTACTGGGCCTCCAATGGTTTGCGCCACTCGGCATTGAAGTGGCAGGCGTAAAACGAGTCGGTGGCTGTGACTGGGAGGAAGGCCTTATCTCTGAGTTCAGGGACGTCTTCGCGGACAGCTTAGGCGAGTACAAGGGGACCCCGATCTTATTCAGCCTAGATCCAAAAATAGCTCCCATTCGCCTAAAGCCCCGTTTGCCTTAAAATCAAAAATCAACAAACAACTTGACAAATTGATAGCTCAGGGGGTGTTGGAGCCCATCGATCACTACCCGTGGGAAACCCCCATTGTAACACCCATTAAGCCAGACGGGTCAATCCGAATTTGTGGGGACTACCGGGCCACCTTGAACCACGCCCTGCAGCAGAACGCGTATCCAGTTCCGGTGGTGCAGCACCTCCTCCATTCCCTGGGGGGCGGGAAAGTTTTCGCTAAATTGGATTTAGCTCAGGCATATCAGCAATTACCAGTGGATGAAAAAATGGCACAGGCCCAAACTATTATGACGCACCAAGGTGCCTTTAAATGTACCCGGCTGCAATTCAGAGTTAGTGTAGCCCCGAGGATTTTTCAGAGCCTTATGGAAAGGTTATTACAAGGAATTAATGGCGTGGTCCCCTATTTTGACGATGTATTAATTGCAGCCCCTACAAAAAAAATCTTACAGGACCGGTTAAAATTAGTCCTAAAAAAATTCCAAGAGGCTGGTCTTAAGGTTAAAAAAAACAAATGTGAATTGTGTACTGACAGTGTTGAGTTTTTAGGGTACCTGATTGATAGCCAGGGCATTCACCCTACCGAAAGTAAATTAAAAGCGATCAAAAACGCTCCCAGGCCACGAAACAAGGCCAATCTCCAGGCGTTCCTAGGCCTCATCAATTTTTTTAATGTATTTTTACTGCACAAAGCAACTGTCGCTGAACCATTACACCAATTGTTAGATAAAAAAGCAAATTGGTTATGGGGTTACCGTGAAGAATAGGCGTTCCGAAATGTTAAAAAACTACTCACTTCTGACTCTGTACTCATGCAGTATAACGAGACTTTGCCGTTAGTTATAACCTGTGATGCATCGCCTTTCGGGGTGGGCGCCATTTTGAGCCACGTACTGCCTAATGGGAACGAAGCCCCTATTGCATATTTTTCAAAGACTCTTTCAAAAACGGAGCGGAACTATGGACAAATTGATAAAGAAGCCCTCGCAATTGTCTCAGCTGTGAAAAGATTTCACAAATACGTGTACGGCAGGGTTTTCACTATTGTGACTGACCACAAACCTTTGTTAGGGATAATAGCTGGAGATAAGCTGACTCCCTACATATTATCCCCTAGGATGACCCGATGGTCAGAATTCTTAGCTGCTTATAACTATCGGCTGCAATACCGCCCGGGGAAAGCCATTCCTCACGCCGACGCATTGAGCCGAGCACCGCTTCCAGAGACTCTCGACGATCCGGCACCAACGGTAACCACGTTGCAAATCGAGGCACTCAACTCACCACCACTGACCGCCCGAGATATCGCGAGAGAAACCAAACGCGACCACACCCTAGCACGAGTCCTAGGCTGGATAGAACGCGGATGGCCATTGGACCAGTTATCAGATGACTTCACACCATTCAAGTCTCGACAGACCGAGCTCTTCTCCCAGAAAGGCTGTGTCATCTGGGGCGAAAGAGTCGTTATCCCAGAACAGCTCCGAAAAGCGCTGCTGAGAACTTTGCACGATGGCCACCCCGGCATCGTGCGAATGAAAGTCCTTGCGCGAAGCTACGCATGGTGGCCGGGCATCGACAAGCAAATCGAACAGTGGGTTAAAGCTTGTCCCAAATGCCAAGAAGTCAGCAACGCCCCACCAAAAGCCATGCCGACTGAATGGGAGACACCGCGAATTCACCTGGACTTCGCGGGGCCAACCAAAGGCCACACCTTCCTGCTTACCTTCGACGCCTACTCGAATTGGCTCGAAATTCATCGCATGACGACTACGACCTCCGAGGCGGTTATCAAGATTTTAAACAGACTCTTTGCAATCCACAGATTACCAGACGTCCTGGTATCCGATAACGGCCCACAATTTACTGCACTAGCGTTCGAGCAGTACCTCGCTGACCGCGGCATCCGCCATGCGCTCACCTCGCCTGCGCACCCTGCGACCAATGGCCGAGCAGAACACATGGTCCAATTTGTGAAGAAAACCTTGCAAAAGGTAGACTACGACAGCATTGACGACAAGGTCAATCAAATCCTCTTCTTGCAACACATCACCCCACATAGTGTCACCAACAAAACTCCCGCTGAACTGCTAATGGGACAAAAGCTCCGCTCCCACCTCGACCGGCTGCACCCGGCTTATGAACCGGAGAAACCACTAGGATCCAGCGGCCGCTGTCGCACCTTCCAGGTAGGAGACCTGGTTTATGCAAAAAACCTATCGGGCGACCCGTTGTGGGTGGAAGCGGCAGTAGCACGTGTAACCGGCCCCAGATCCTACCTTGTGCAATGCCTTGACGATAAACTTTGGAAACGGCATATCGACCAATTACGGTCGCGGCTTTCAACGGCCAGTCCGCAACTCCCCTATGACCAAACTGAGGGGGGGGGGAGGTACAGAAGAAGATGAATTCCTGCAAAACTCATTCGAAGGAAACGACGGTTTAATAGAAACTCAGGAAGCGGAGCCAGAGGGAGAAACGGTTGCACCTCAGGGAATTGCAGAAAATGTGGGCAACGACGTAGAAGTGAACTCTGAACCAGAGGCACTGCCAAACAACGATCTAACTCAGCATGATTGCAACCAGCCGATATAACGAAAATCAAAGAGACTAAAGAGACAACCATCCTACCTAAGGGACTATGTAACTGCGCCCTGAAATAAGAAGCCAGGGGGAAGGGGTGTTGTGTATGCAATAAGATTAATAAAGTGTGAGCTTGGAGTAATTGGCTGTTAAGCGGCCGGACCAGATTGGCCCATTCCGGGGAATCCAATTGGCCCTTAACAGAGAGTTCTTAGTGGTTATAAGAGCTAGCGTTCCTAGCTCGTTATTGGTTAAACGTTACAGGGTTTGCCTATATAAGGCGGGTTTTACTGCTGTTGAATTGAGTAAGTCACGATGTAAATAAAGAGCTGAAGTTCACCGTTCAGAGGCTTGTCTCCATTCTTTCTCGCCCTTGCTCAAAACTTAACACACACCATTACACAGTATGCCAAAATGCTCTCGATGGTAGAATGGTAAAAAGTAACCAGCAACTTCTCACCCAGACCATTCTTTTTCAGCAGCCTCAGAAAGTGCAGGTGCTGTTGGGCCTTCTTTGCAGTGGCCATAGTATGGACTGACCAAGTAAGGTTGTCAGAAATATGAGTTCCTAGAAATTTAAAACTATGAACTCTTTTCATGCAGTCTCCATTGATATATTGTGGGAGAGGCTCTGCTTTGCATCTTCTGAAGTCTATAATCAATTCTTTGGTCTTTTTGATGTTCAGAGCGAGGTTATGACTCTTGCACCACAAGACCAGTCTGAGAACCTCTGACCTATAGGTCATCTCATCTTCTCCTGATATGAGTCTCACCAACGTGGTGTCATCTGCAAATTTTATTACAGAGTTCGTGGGACAAGAAGAAGTGCAGTTGTAGGTGTAGAGTGAATACAAAAGGGGGCTCAGCACACAACCCTGTGGAGAGCCAGTGCTGAGAGCAAGAGTGGAGGAAAAATAGCTGCCAATCCTAACAGTTTGGGGTCTGTTAGTAAGAAAGTCCTTTATCCAACAGCAGACGTGAGAGGAGAGGCCCATTTCTAGTAACTTCTTAATCAGTATATCTGGAATGATGGTATTAAAAGCTGAGCTGTAATCAATGAAAAGCTTCCTTATATCGCTCCCACTACGCTCCAGATGTTTCAGTGCAACGTGGAGAGCCGTGGCAATAGCATCCTCTATGGATCTGTTATTCTGATAGGCAAACTGGTATGGGTCAAGGTTTGATGGGAGGCAATTAAGACCAGTCTTTCAAAACACTTCATAATTATGGGTGTGAGAGCTACTGGTCTATAGTCATTTAAAGTATCAGGAGAGGGCTTTTGGAGAACTGGAATAATAATGGAAGTTTTGAGACAAGATGGAACAATGGCTTGTGTAAGAGACAGGTTAAAAATATTTGTAAACACACAACAAAGGTTGTTACCAACATGGTCAGGGCTTGAGATTTAAAGCATTCTTTGCTCAGGCCCCTGTCTCTGTCCACCTTATCTATGGACCATTCCTATAGCCTTGGACCTTCCTATGGACCATTCCTATAGCCTTGTGTGTGGGCAGTTTCCCTCTCTGCCAAATTGTTTATTCAGCAGAATGCTTTCAGGATTCAGAATCTATGAGGCAGGAAACTCCCTACTCTGGTTCCTTTATCTATGGGGCCTGATATTCCTGGATAACAGTTTCTTCTATATTTTCAAGGATGTGCCTAGATTTGAAGCCAAGAACAGAAGCGAGACACAGAAGCAAGATAACAAACTTTGTACTAATGCTAACGAGTATCAAGGCTACAATTTACTAAGCTAGAATTAATTTCTAACAACTAATTTCTGACAGTATACAATTTCTACTGTAAAGTAGAAACCAATAACAAAACTTAATTCCTAATAAATGATTTCTAGCAGCATATCATATCAAAGCAAACAGCAAATATTGGTTTGATCACTATGCTCCTTGAAAATGAATATGTGTTTATTGTGTTATTAACCTTCATTTCTCAAAATTTGAAAAAGGGTTGCTAAGGATAATATGTAAGCAAAAAAAAAATGATGTTGAAAGGAACTTTATATCTAAATATTTTATCTAATTCCCAGACATATTATTCAGCACACTACATCATGGATGATCTCAAGAAGGACCTTTTATACTGCTTAGATAATAACCATACTCATCTAATTTTGGTGGATAATGGAACTCATGGTTATCAAGGCATAGAGACAAAGCTACGCACCCAGTTAGAAAAATATATTTCAGAATGCGTTATTCCAGGTGAGTTTCTAATAAGGATTATTATTTTTGAATTAAGTATCAATTAACATCAAATGTTATAGTTATTTTTGAGGAAGAATACATTCATTTGACTCACATATTGCTTAGATTTTTTTAAAATTAAGACATGTTATATTTAAAAGGCAACTATATTGATGTAACAAGTGAGTGGATCAATAAATATGTTTAAGATAAAATATTAAGGAGCCAAAAAATGCATCCTGTCTCCTCCCCCACCTCCAGCCAGCCTGTGGAGGACAAATGCAATGTTGATCCAGCCCTCCAAGAAATCCAGTTTGACACCCCTGGTATAGGTTACTCTGCTAGAGGAGGGGACTGGACTAGAAGACCTCCAAGCAGGGGTGGGATTCTACCAGTTCACACCTATTTGCTATAACCAGTTGTTAATATTCTAAGCAGTTTGGAGAACTGGTTGTTAGAAGAAATTTCTGGCCTAATCCTGTAAGGAAGGCAGGAAAGAAATATTCTGGTGTTGCCTCTCCGTTAACCCTTATTACAATCTTGGCAAGACTAGATTTCCTGTCTCAGGAACTTCTCTGGAGTTATTTTTCCCTCCTTTGTTGGTACTTTGCTTGTGTGGAGTGACCATTCAAAGTTACAATGGCACTGAAAAAAAGTGCCCGGAGAGATGGTTCTGCATGCCACTTCTGGCACATGTAGCATAAGTTCGCCATCATGGGTATAGGGTCTCCTGCTTCAGCAGTGGATTTGGACTAGAAGACCTTCAGGGTCCCTTCCAACTCTGTTATTCTGTTTTTTAGTACAATTGGGAAGGCAGTGTAGGGAAACAAAAGTCTAATGGTGGGATGAATGCTAACTTCCATCAAGTTTTCAACTTCATATGTAAGGTTAGCCCCTTCTGATAAGCTTGCTATTGCTATGCTGCTAACATTCAAGTAAGAATTCATTGCAGGCAGATTATATCCTTTGCATATGCATTCTTAAAGAAATTAGAATATGCTGAATACAGATAATCCTTGGGTTACAACAACAAATGGGAGAAGAATTTCCATCACTAAGCAATGCAGTTATGAAGCATAATCCCATGTGATTGCATTGGTTAGTGACTGCAATTCCAGAATTCCCAATTGTTGCTATAATCGCAGGATTGTATGGATTGTTAAGCGAGGATTTTGCATGACCATAACATAGGAATAGGTGGCTAGGCCATAGTGGACAAGTGCTACAGGAAGAAAGGTTAATGCCAAGTACTAAACAGTATGGATGGGCAGGCAGGTACTATGTTATATGGGGAAGCAAGCACTGCAGATGGTACTATTGAATGTGGGTGAATGGATGCTGCAGGAAGGTGCTACAGAGTGCAGGTAGGTAAGCAGATGCATGGGCACCTGCATAAAGTATGAGTGGATGGGTGCTGTGAAACCCTGGCAGGTAGAAAAGCGTTGGGATTAGGAGCAACTTGCGGGAATGATTTGCAATCGCCTGCAGGTTTCTCCATTGTGTGTGGAGAGCTGTCAAGAAAGATTGCACATGGCAATCACATGACTGTGGGATGCTACAACAGTTGTAATTATAAGCCAGTTGGCAAATGCCCAAATTGTGATCATGTGATTGCAGGGATGCTTCAATGGTCATAAATTACCCAGAGTTGCTGAAAGTGAGATAGACTGCATATAATTTGAATAAATAAATATACATCCTTCAGCGGCATGATATCTTTGAACAGTCACTGAACAAATGATCATAATAAAACTAGCTGTACTCCCAAATTGATGTGAAGCAGTGATTTCATTTCAAAATTAGGATAAAATGTTTTGGTTTTATATGCAAAATGCTACCAATCTTTTCCTGGTAGGAAGACAGTACTGGTATCTCCTGGCTAAGATTATTCTACAGATTATTTTAAAATTATAATCATGCAGGATTTTGCTACAGCTTTCCAAAATTAGATCTGCATTTCAAATGAAATAATCCGAAAGTATAGACCTGAAAATAACTCATAACCTGCTACATTCCAGGTCAACTTTTAGATTGTAAAAGTGATCATTTCCCAATGGTTATATAATCCTTACTTTATTATCTATTTGTTAAGTTCCTGCTTCAGCCTTGTTTAATGGCTAATTTTGGATGTTCTCATCTAAAATAAATCGATTAAATGGGTAAATGTGCCTCTGAAATGCTAAAATGTTTGCAATTTCACTATTTTTCATGTATTATTTGAACTCAGGCCAATAATTCTATTATTTTGAGACAATTATTCATGTCTTTCATCAAATATTTATCTCATCAAACAGATGTTTGGTGCAAAGTGTTATCTTTAAAAAGATATCCTTGCACCAGAAGCAATTAAATTCACATGAGCTCTCTGCTCCAAATTCCTTATTTTATCACAGTTGTACTTCTCCAGTTAGAGCTTTGCTCGAGGCCCATCTGATTTTCTACCTATCAAAGTACTAGCTTAAACACATCTATAAAATGAATCCTTAGTTCAGTTATATTGATAAACTGATAATTTGCCATGAAAGAAGAAAATAACGTTCAACCTAGTCTACTGTGGACTCACTCCCAAATCCCTATCTATATTGGATTGTAAAAATAAAAAACTTGGAATGAGCACAGAATTTCAATCACTTTGCACCACTGCTTATTACAAGCTAATTTCACCATTCCCAAATATTCTTACTTTATACTTCCTGTCCGCATGCAGGAGGGAACTCAGACTGGCATGCTGAAATATATTCCATGATACTGACTCAGAGATTCAAGAAACATCTATCCAGAGTACATTCAGACACTTAACTTAGTGTGGTCATCAATGTCATTTTAAAAACTCTTATCCTTTGAGGATAGAATTGATCTCACATCTAATCTCAAATTATCTAAACTAGTCCCCCCAAGTAAAAATGTGGTCCTTTCCTTCTTTAATAAAAAAGACTGAAAAGTCTGTAAGGTAGCCAAATTCTGTACACTCAAAAGGTAGGATAGCAACTTGTTGATAGTTGCCAGAACTAATTATTCTGCCATCTTGTGCAGATAAATTTCTGAAGGCTCCAGGCACACTCTGTTTTATAGACAATTATACCCAATAAAAAAGGGGGGAGGTATTTCTATGAGTTGCATTTGGCAGATGAGTCACATCTTGGTTCCCTTGCACATTAAATATCTGAGATATCTAAATTGGTTAATTAGCTGAAAACAGGAAATAAACCATGAGGTGACAATACATGCTGTATTCAATTTATTCCTTCTAGCCAATCTGATATGGTGTGCTGCCCCCGCTCACCCACACATGAGGGTTAGAGAGCTTTATTCAGTCTGTTCCCCCAACAGTTCTATTTCAGGTTTTCAGTTAACCCCTAGCTGCCAGCTTAGCGCAGTAATTGGCTCATGGCCAAGTAGATAACCAAAAGCAAAACAAACTTACAGCCAAACCTAAAACACTCTTGGAAATAAAGGTTTTGCTTGTATAAGCTCCAAAAATAAACACCCCAAACATCCCTCCAAGGTCCGGGGCCTCCACTGAGGTTTGTCAACAAAACAGGTGATCCAATTTCAGGGCTTGCAAGGAGAAGTCACAGGAACTGTCCAAGCCAGGAATTCAGGGGGTCGCTTTCAGCGAAGCCAACCATGAACAAGCTCCAGGCTAACCTTCCAGGCAACGGCCAATTAATCCACCCAAAAGATAACCAGCTGCTATAAACACAAACTCTCTCTGGAACTGAATTAAATCCATGAGCTGCAGAGTTCTGCAAAAACAAACAATCATCCGGCCACGACTCATAGGTTGTTTCCAGCGATGCCTCTCTCTGCCTGCAGTGCTAAATAGTCCCTCCCGGTGCAGCCCATTAAGAGGGGTGGGGCCTTTTTCCCATCAATCTGGCAGATCTGCCCTGCGCACTGGAGCATCCACCAAAGCCGGTAGCTCCTCCCCCTCTTCCTCATTGGCCTGTGAGCTTTCTCCAGTCAAGGCATGTTCTGACAGCAGCTCAGAGTAAGCAATTCCGGACATGCCAGGAATGCTCTCATTTTCCCTCTAGGCCTCTGAGGAAGACATGGATGAGCCATCATCCCCAGGAAACATCACATGTGGATATTGAGGCTTATTCAGGAAATAAATTTGCAAACTGGAAGACAGATTTTGATACACTGTTAATCAAAATAAGGGAAATTTATAATATTGCTAAAAACTATCTGTTTATGTGTCATATGCTTGTTTTTCAGATTCTAATTATGGTGGAAAGATTCCAATAGTGTGCTTTTCTCAAGGAGGAGGAAAAGAAACTCTGAAAGTAAGATATTTCCTAGGTCCCAGAGGCATTTATAGAAAAAGACAATCTTTCAGCATTTGTAACCCTTTAGATGATTTCCCCCCCCCCATAAAATAATATAGCTTTTTAATATTTTGAATGTGGTTTCCATCCTTTTAAATACATTTGTTTATTTTATAAATTGCATTTTAATTAGTCTGGAAATCAACTCTCGACTGTGCATTTCATAAATAGAGGGACCAAAAAACAAGCAGGAATGCAGCACTGTTTCATAATGTGTGAACCTGCAAACAGCACCAGAGGTGGTATTCAGCAGTTCTGACCAGTTCTGGTGAACCAGTAGCAGAAATTTTGAATAGTTCAGAGAATGGGCAAATACCACCTCTGACAGTATCCTTCCCCAGCCATGCCCACCAAGCCACGCCCACAGAACCAGCAGTAAAAAAATTTGAATCCCACCACACTGAGCACAACACTTTAACAAATAACTGACAACTGCTGCATCTGTGTTTTGGAACTGAATCTAATACTCCACAGCCATACAGCAAATGTAGCGTCCTTGCTACTGAGACCCTCTAGTGTTCTGCTAAGGGAATGTACCTTAAGATGCAATACACAAAGTAACTGATATATGAGAACAGACTGGCTTGTACGATGTACTTAGAGCAAAGATTTCAGATCGTACACTGAAATACATATAATCTAAACTAAATCTGTAACTATAACTACAATTACTATAATAACCATGGACTAAAAGACTTCTAAAGATCTGTTTCCAAAGCTAGGTTTCTATGAAAGAATAAGCAATGTTAATATTACAGACTTGTGTGCTACCTGAGACTGGTGTTTTTCTGCCTCTCAAATTTTACAAGTTAACCAGATTTCTCTGACTCACTCTATAATCCTGTATTTGTTTGCTATCAGGAGTGCTCAGGGGACAAAATTCTACACAAAGGAAGGCAGTATGCCCATGTGGCATCCTTACTATTCTCTGAGCTTAGTTGTTTGCTTACAGACATTTCATTACCTGACTAACTTCAGTGAAGTAACATCTACATTGCTAGGAGGGAGTGTGTCAGATATGCCATCATTATTAAACAGAAATGATCCTTGGCCTCACTGACTGAAAATTGTATAGTTTTATTAGAAGTCAAGTATGTTGCAGTAATGCATAGCCAGAACTGAGAATCACACACCAAAATCCCCAAGTTCAGCGTTTCCCTCCCTGAGCTACCTCCCATTTCCCAGTCCCAATCTGCTCTCTCCCTCGCAGCCAGTCAGGTTCAGACAGGATATTTTTGTAATTTTTGTTCAAGCCACAGGATGATATGCAACTGCTATGTCGGGTGACCTTAAAGCAGCATTTCCTTCCCTCCTCCCCGTAATTCATGGCAGTCTGTCACCAAATAATAGTGAAGCACAAGCAAGCATTAACGTGGCAACTGACAGAGGATTTGCTCCCTATTTATATTGTTAGCTTGTCCTGACAGTGTTGATTTGGGGGGGGGGGGAGTGTTTCTCTCCTTGTAGTTCCTTGATTAAAATATTGCTTTCTATTTGATTGCTAGTCTGGTATTGGCTGCTGGGGATGTTATGTCCTGTTCTTTTTATTTCTTTCTTAACTTTTTTATTGTCTCTTTTGAATGGTGCCTAAATGGGTTTACTTTTACTATATGCCTGTTGATAGCCAACTTGTCTGAATGCCAAGCTTCCATAAATTTCCTGGCGTTTTTGGATATAACTCAGACTAGAATGCTCACAGTTTCTCAGTGGAAACTATGAATGAATCTATCCGTGAAAGTTTTCATTTTCAGTTAAGGAGTTTTCATCATGTCTTCTGACTGCTGGTTAGTATTCATGGAACTGCTCTGCTAGTCTTCTCCCTGTCTATCCTACATAATGGTTGTCCTTACACTGTATGTTGGGCTATTGGATATTTTGGTTTACCTAAGAGGTTTTGGAGGGCATTCACCCCCACACAAGCAAAAGTATGAATCCAGTACTGATATGTAGACATTTAAAAAATTGGACAATGAGAGAAGGCACATGAAACAACATCTTCAAAAGAAGAAAACAAGATAAGAAGAAAACAATAATATACTATCATTCCTGAATATTTTCATCAGCAGAAGAAGAAATGAATAAATTAGAAACATCTTTTGTAAAACAACCTATATTAAACAAATGCTCCACTACCAAAGTAACAATCTTCCACAAGAGGATCTATGTACCAAGATTATTCCAGCAAATACAAATGCACTACAATAACTTAGAACACCAAAAAAAGGAAACAGACTTGGACAACTTCTCCCAACAAAATGGATACTCACACTTATCAAAAAGTGCCTTTCCTCGCAATCTAATACAGCACAATTAATAGAAGTTATGAAAAGGATATAACAGCCACTATATAGGACAGACAGGCAGAAGCAGTCCATGAACATCAACTAGCAATCAGAATAAAACAATACCTGTGCTTTAATCAAGACACTAACAAAGAAAAACCCATTGTATATGAACAGGCAGCAAAGCCCATACCCTCTAGCACTGATTATGTTCCCTGATCAGATAACTGTTGTGGCCCGCTGCCGGCTGGTAGAGCTGGCAGCAGAGTCAGACAGTAGTGAAACTTAAACTACCTTTAAATTGTGGTTTCGGGTGCTTTTTCTGGCAGGTCCTGGTAGCTACCTCTCCCTGACATTTTCTGACTCTCATATTTCTCGTTGGGAGAGGGAGCTGATGAATAAATTACACCTGCTAGGTTTTACGGGGGATGCCCTGGGAGATTATGGCCTTAAGGATGCCCAATTTAGGGTAGTCCAACAGCTTGTGGACATTGACTTGCAATATCTATGAGCCAGAACTAACCAAACTTGTTCCCCTCTGATCTTCAGCCAATTTAATAATTATGGACTGAGGATGGCTTCCTATTTTTACAATCTAACCATTCCCAAGTATAGAAGAGCTTTCTCCCTAGCTTGCTTTAATGTTCTGCCCTCAGCACTACTGGATGGGCGAATTAAGAGGCTCCCGATTAACGAGCGGCTATGCCCCTGTGACAGAGCTGGGGTTGAAACTGTGGAGCATGTCCTTTTATATTGCCCTGTGTATAACGCAGGCAGATCTAAGTTATTGTCTCTCCTTGAAACAGACCCTTCTAGACCCAATGTTAGTAATTTGTTCTTATGTTGTCTAGGGGACGGCTCCTCATACATCACTTCTCAGGTTTCCAAATTTTTAAAGAGCTGCAACCATCAGAGGAGAACGCTGTAATTCCCCTTAGTCAAGTTTTTGGTGACCAATTGTTCATGATTAATTTTCCCATGTTCTTCTTTTGTTGTACTTGTGTTTTGGTCTGTGACTGCAAATGATGTATTATTACTATTATTATTAAGTTCTTTAGTAGTGTAAATCAATCAAATGTTATTAGTTTTGCCAGATAACTGAACAAAGAGATCAAATGAAGTTGGTAATAATAAGCTACTATATATAGGATTGCTGAAACATAACTATGCTACACTTCAACTCTTCTCCAATTTAGCTGGATTTCAGTAAAACGATTATACAGATACCTAAAAGGAACTATGGACTTTAATTTAAAACTGCCCTAGTGATCCAGAACTTTTGGATATACAAATTCAGATGGGACTGAAGACAATCTGACCATCAGAACATATTCTTTTACGTGCGGGAGTTGGATGTGGAAAGAAACAAAGTATAAAAACCTAGAGGTTGAATACTTCACTGAAGAAGTATGCAGGAACGTTGTAGCTGCACAAATTCCTGCTAGACCTCAAACTAAAAGAACCAGTCCCAACAAAATTGCTTGAAGACAATGTGTAATGTACAGAGTAAGAACTGCAGACACAAAGAGGTCCAGCCCAATATGAAGCAAGTGAAACTATCCACTGATATGAACTGTCACTGATAGTTGCACCTAGCAAGCCAGTGGGCAGGATTTTTTCCTCAGGGATAGAAAAGAATTGGGATTGTTAATAAACAGTTAATAACTGTTAATAAATACCAAGCTTAATATTTCTGGTAGCTGAACTGAGTGACATGGGTCCTTGCTCTGATCTGGATATAGGAATTGACTGGGAAAGTGCTGCTGCAAACATAACTGGATATTACAGCAATTTTCCATCAGAAATTAGGAACCTATCAAAAACATGAATAATTTGTACACTGTGTATACTTTTTAATTTTCATCATCCTAATGTTCATCACCAATTTTAAGGAAGATTATTTAAAAGATATACATTTCCATTTACTTGCACGTGTCATTTCCAAATATGAGTAAAGATAGTCCTCGACTTAAAACAGTTCATTTAGTGACCACTTGAAGTTACAACAGCACTGAAAAAAGTGACTTATGACTATTTTTCACACTTATGACCTTTGCAGCATCTCCATAGCCATGTGATTTACACTGGGATGCTTGACAACTGGTTCATATTTATGACAGTTGCAGTGCCCTGGGGTCATGTCATCCCTTTTTTGTGACTTTCTGACAAGCTAAGTCATTGGGGAAAGTAGATTCACTTAATAGCTGTGTTTACTAGTTTAATAACTGCAATGATTGATTTAATAAATGTGGCAAGAAAAGTAATAAAGTAGAGCAAATATCTCACTTAGCAACATAGATTCTGGGCTCAATTGTGATCATAAGTTGAGGGCTACCTGTAGTTGTGGTGGTGGTTTTTTTATTCACTAACTTTCACCAAAGTATTTTTCTTCCTGTTCTTCCTAAAAAATGGTTGGTTTGTCCATGATGGTATTGGTGGAAAGTTTAAACAAATAAACAATATTCAGAGGGGGAACGTTCCATTGTATTTCCAAGCCCAACTGCCTCTGCACTATATTTCCCAGGGTGCCACTGGAAGTCAAAGAGACCTCAGAAGTGGGCAGGATTGCTGCAGGTCAGTTGAGCTAGAGAACTGGGTGCTGCCTCGGAGAATTGGCTTGCTCAGCTTGCTGAAGACAGGGAGCAGAGCAGCAAAAGATGACAGACATACTTTGTGCCTAAATGGCAATGAATGACTGATGAGTGAGAAAACCATGTGAGAGAGATTGACAGACCTAGCCATCTTCCATTCCTGTTTTTCCAAACATAACATTGAACAACTGATCTAAATAGGTTAGATAACCCACAGAGGTTAAGAAACCTTTAAGAATTTGGTTTTTCTGGCTGTCCCCTGTACTTAGGCCCTGTGGTTGAAGACTGGAGCCATTTTTAGTGAAAGCAGACTTAATAAGTTTTGTTATGTCCTATCAAATGTGCTTGTAGACAATAGTTTGTCTAACCACTGTAGTGTAAACTGGTAATGCACAAACCAGGATAACCCTTCAGAAGAACAGTGAGTGTTGCTTGTGTTCTGGTGCAGTAGATCTTTGTGGTCTGGCTGTTGTGTTTGGATATTTTCAAATAATGTGCAGTTGCTTTCATAGTAAACAATACTTTTTTAAAGGGGAAGACCATACTTGAGGCAATGAAAATTAGATTGCAATCAGTATTCTGTAGAACACTCAGCAGAACATGTGCTGTTTTTTGAATCAATTAAATCAGGCCCTGGAAGAGCAAGTCTGTCATCATGCATCATGTACCCCTAGCTGAGCTACCTAATCTGGCATATACCACATGGCTGGCTGGACTGATAGGAATGTCAGAAATAAGGATTGCCAAGACTGATGATTTTGTGGGTGTTTAGTTACCTACCAGAAACACTATATGACTACTGAAAGCAGCTATACACACAGCTGGAATCATATATATCCCATATACAGAGCTACAAAACTGTACTATGAGCATTAATTATGTCAGTAGTCTCTTTCATAGGCAATTAACACTGCCATCAAGAACAAAATTCCCTGTGTGGTGGTGGAAGGTTCTGGTCAGATAGCAGATGTGATTGCAAGCTTGACAGAGGCAGAAGGCACACTTACTTCCTCTTCCATTAAAGAGAGATTGCTCAGATACTTGCCTCGCACACTTTCTAGACTCAATGAAGAGGAGATTGAGAATTGGATCAAATATGTAAGTATGTACATTCTTCCTCCATGTAACTGGGACATTTATCAGTTGTGTATATTGTATAATTAATTTTCTAGACTGTGATGGAGAACTTAATGAATGCTAACCTAAGAGAGAAGGGGGAAATGTATTCTGCTTCAGATAGTTCAGGACTTAGATATGTAAATAGAAAGTGGGGAACAGCCTGGGTAAAGTGCTAATCGAGTGTCAACTTCCACTGGCCATTTTAAGAGCTCAGATTTAAAAATGTTAGTAACCAGGAATGGAATATTTTAATATTTTTCTAATTTCTAAATTTATTATTAACAAGTTTCTAATGCAGTTTCTATCCTAATCTTAACTTTAAAAAAATTAAGACAATTCTAATTTTTAAACTTATTATTAATAAGATTTTCATTGCAATTTCTATCCTGCTCTTCACTTTAAAAGAATGCATAAGACAAAAATAATTTAAACACTACAATTATAAAATGAGATAAATAATAAAAATGCATTAAAATTACATTTTTAAAAAAGAATTTTTTCAAGTGATAAAACTTGTAAAACTGGAAATATTTTTTTCCAGCTAGACTGTGATGAATTGAAGCAAAACATAAAGCAAAATTCATTGAAGACACCTAGAATGATATTTCTTAGAATAATATGGGCATGCCTTGAGAAAGAGTATATTTTCCACTGCTCTGCGTTGTTTATTTTATAAGAATGTGACTATTTTCCCACATATTTTTTCTTGTTCCTTTTTAATAGCATTTCATTGTGTAGCACCAAGAAACTGTTTTAAGATTTTATAGATTATTTGTAATAATTATTTACAATTATTTACAATTTTCCAAGATACATAGGTAAGGAGGCAAGCAGGCATAACATCTAACTCCTGTTTATTAGAAATCAGATTAACACTTTCAGATCTGGGCAGGAAAAACCTGGCCCTAGGTGTCAGAAAGGGAGTGGAATTTTTTTTTATTTCTATATTGTCCAGATTTTTGCAGCCCTGCTTCATTATACCAACAATTAGTTCCACAGATGCTGCTGGTTATTTAATGTATATCTCATGAACTCATAATATGAGTTAATCCAAGAGTCCTGAAAATTTGCGCTGTGACTCTCTAAGGCAGGGGTCTCCAACCTTGGCTCCTGGAAGCCTGGCAGACTTCAACTCCCAGAATTCCACAGCCAGCTGGCTGTGGAACTCTGGGAGTTGAAGTCCGCCAGGCTTCCAGGAGCCAAGGTTGGAGACCCCTGCTCTAAGGCAAAGGTCTTCAAACTTGGGAAGTTTAAAACTTGTTGTTTTCAACTGCCAGAATTCCTGAGCTACCATGACTGGAGGAGGATTTCTGGGAGTTGAAGTCCACAAGTCTTAAAGCTGTCAAGTTTGAAGACCCCTTCTCTAAGCGTTTCCAAGCACCTAGCGCAAAAGACCCAGTTACCGCTTAAAAAAACATGATCAGGCTTCTTCAGGTAGTACTGTATATCTGCTGTTAAAACTGATTATAGGCTTTGACTCTGTCAGCTTGGTGATTTTGGTATTCAAAGTCCAAGAACCCCTATGATAAAATGTAGTTATTAAAAGTACTGTATTTATTTCTTGCCTAGCTCAAATGAAGTCATTAAGGTTATCTGGGATAATAAAAAAGGTTTTAGAATGTGCAGAAATTGATAGGTTATCGATAGAATTAAAGGACAGAGAAGAAATGGAGTACTCTGAGATTTGGAATTTATGGTATAATTGGTTGGAAGGTAGATGCAAAGCTGACACATGAAGGGTATGTAGGAGCTATAATAAATTGAGATAAATACTATTTGTAAGCCTGTAAATATTTGGTTTATGTTGAATGTAAAAACAAATATGTAATATATGGTAGCAACCTACATAATTAGATAGTGTGTCATTGTGAGTGAACACTGATATTGAAATGCTATGATGAGTGGAAATGTGTTTTTATGATGAAAATATGATTAATAAAATTTATTTTTAAAATTAAAAAAAAGGTTATCTGGGAAAACATCTACTCTAAACATTTTAAGGTGTGTGTGATATTACCAGGTTTGAGAATCTGTAAGGCGATTCAGTGTAATACATGAACTGACCTATTGTGAAACAGTCAGATTTATATCTATATAAGTTGTTGTATTACTCTAAAAGAATATGTTTATAAAAAGCTTTCTTTTTTGTTAATTGACAGCAAAATTGCATTGTACATTGAATGCTGCTAGACAAATGCTCAGTATCTTAGTCGTGCTTGCTGGGGCTTTTGTTCCTTTTGAATGTCTTCTTCTTTTGCTTTCTGCTTTTTTTCTTAGCTTCTGCCTTTTTTCCCATCTGAAAATTTCTAACACTCAGTTTGTGACAAAAAAATGGGCTTTCATTCAATCAGCTAAGTGAGGACAGAATTATTGGAGAGAATCAGGAAAAACTTTCATCAGAGCTGCTATTATAAACTAGATTTATACATAGCAGTTAGGTTCACACAAAATTTTAAACATAAGACTGAAGAATTTTAAACATAAGACTGAATAATGAAGATTATTGTGTTCATAGAACATATGGTGCCCAAACAAATAAACCATATGGCTTGGTTAGTAAAGTAATGTCTAGTTCCTTACAATATGCCAAATTGAAAAAAATCCCATACCATTTTAACCTCATCTAATATATTGTATTGTACAAACAGAGCCAAAATAAATATAGTATTGGCAAGAAAAAAACCATGATGACAAAATTATGTTTACTCAAAAAAATCAGTTTATCTTCCCTGTCAGGTGCAAAAGATTAGGTCCACACATGTACAAGAATCTTCTCAATTAACAGTTAACACCTATTTGGGGTTAGATAAGGGTCAGCAGAATTCAAGGGAGATGGGATTTAATTCATTTATGCCTATGTAGGGATTCTAGTCTGATTATTCTTTTAATTCTGCCTCCAGATTCCACCACTCTTTTTTTTCCATTTGAAATATGATAACAATAGCTTTAGATTTATATACTGTTTCACAGTGCTTTACAGTCCTCTCTAAGTGGATTACAGAATCAACATATTACCCGCAACAATCTGGGTTCTCATTTTACCAACCTTGGAAGGATGGAAGGCTGAGTCAACTCTGAGCTGGTGAGAATCGAACTGCTGTCAAGCCCCAGCAAAGTACTAGCAAAGAAGAAAAAACTCAGGCTCTCATAAGTTTGGGTGTACTGCCAAGAACTTTTAGCTTTTATAAGAGTTAACTGAGAGGCAGCTTCTGTAAGTAGGGCAATAAAGATTAGGCTAGAAACAACACCAGAATGTTTCCTTCCTGCTTTCCTTATAGGATTAGCTCTGTAAAGTAGAAAACAAACAAGATTTCTTCCAACAGCTGGTTCTCTGAACTGCTTAGAAAGTTAACAGCTGGTTCTTGTGAATAGATGTGAACCGGTTGAATCCCACCACTGTTTCAAATTCTTAGTATGATATGTCTAACAAAATGGTTATTAAAATCAACATTAACTTTACTTTTGTCATACCATAAGTAGCCATGCCATCCAAACTTTAATTCGTGGCCCTCTAATTTGAGTAGCTTTTTGTTCTGGAGACTCACCCATTCTTTTGCCAGGTCAAACAGCATGCATCAAAATACAACTTCATATCTGGTAGACCCAACCCCCCTCTTTCCTTTGTATCTTGCAATAGTTTAATTCTTGCTTTTTTCCTCTTAGAATAGAATAAAATAAAAGAGTTGGAAAGGACCTTGGAGGTCTTCTAGTCCAACCCCCTGCTTAGGCAGGAAACCTATACCATTTTAGATAAATGCTTATCCAATCTCTTCTTAAAAACTTCCAATGTGATTTTCAACTTCTGGAGGCAAGTTGTTCCACTGATTAACTGTTCTGTCAGGAAATTTCTCCTTAGTTCTAAATTGTTTCTCTCCTTTATTAGTTTCCTCTCATTGCTTCTTGTCCTACCCTAAGGTGCTTTGGAAAAAAGCTTGACTCCCACTTCTTTGTGGCAGCCCCTGAAATATTGGAACACTGCTATCGTGTCACCCCTAGTCCTTTCATTAAACTAGACGTACCCAATTCCAGCAACTGTTCTTTATATGTTTTAGCCTCCAGTCCCCTAATCATCTTTGTTGCTCTTCTCTGCACTCTTTCTAGAGTATCAACATTTTATTACATTGTGGCAACCAAAATTGGACCAAAACTGGATGCAGTATTCCAAGCGCACTATGGCATTATAAAGTGGTACTGATACTTCACATGATCTTGATTCTATCTCTTTGTTTATGCAGCCTAGAACTGTGTTGGCTTTTTTGGCAGCTGCAGCATACTGCTAGCTCATACTGTATTTAAATGATTTCCATATAAGCTTAGAGATATCCTTCTGCCATTGTTTAAATGGGTTGTCAGTTGTGACTATTGGTCACATTTGAAATAAAAAAAGCATCTTTGGTAAAATGTTCATCTTAATTACAGAGATTCTTCCCAATTTATCCCATCTTTGTAAATCCTGTTTAATATCCCTCCAAAGGGGAACATAGTTATTTTCAAACAGTTTTATATTTGTATTTGTCAACATAACCCCAAATATTTCACCTTTTTCTCAACCCTAAAACCCAAGTTTTTATTCAATACATCAGTATCCTGAGAAGACATATTATTAATCAGCATTGTTGTTTTCTCTTTATTTATTTTGAAACCTGCCAAAGCCCCAAACTCATTCAGTTTCCTCATCAAATATTCTATATTATTTTTTGGATCCTATAGAATATAATCAAGACATCAGTGAAGGCTCTCAATTTATAAACTTCTTTCTTAATATTTATACCTCTTATTTTTTTCATCCTGATATCTCTATTCAAGACTTCCAAAACCAAAATAAACAGCAGAGGGGACAAAAGGTACCCTTGTCTTGTACCCTTTTGAATTTTACATGAATTAGTTAAATCACTATTTATGACAATTTTTGCATTCTGTGACATTTAGATTGCTTTAATTCCCATGGCCACTTTAAAGGAATGAAATTGGTGCTACTGTGCATTGAGTTGTTATAACGGACCTCAGCAAAAGGAGGGAGGTCTGCCCAATTGTCTTGTTGGTAATTAATGTAATACCTGAGATACTGCTCCAAGCCCCATTTGCATGTTCAACATTCATTTCCAGATGATGCAAGGAGCTGAACCCCTAGGTAGCCCCCAAAAGTTTTAAAAAATCTTGCCGAAGTGAATTGAACTCTGTGATCTAAGATTATTTTTTCTGGCACACCAGGTAGCCTGTAAACATGCTATGCAAGAAATTTAGCCAGTGGTGTGATTCAACCACTGTAACAGCCGGTTCAGTGAGTGCGCGCATGCACAGCATTTAGAAAAGACCATTTTTTAGCGATGACACTTACCTTTTGCTGCAGCCCTGGTGAGTAAAACATCTGATGCACGGCAAACCACTCTGCCATGCAAAACAGCTGTATTCAAAAACAAGGAAATAAAGCACAGAAAAGGGGCAGGGGCAGGTGGGTGGGACCAAATGATCACTGGAACTACCAGTTCGCCTGAACTGGTAGAATCCCAACCCTGAATTTAGCCAAAGTGCGAGTGGAGGGGATTTTTTGGTTTGGCACAACATGCACTTGTATAAGATCTTGCTTCTCCAATCTTCCCAGGAAAGCAGGACACTTGAAGCTGAAGTTGTTCCAAAAGGAGCTTTTATTGAAAGGCTTATGATAGCAAGAGATCTAGGCAGAAACTAAATTTTCCCACTTAAAAACAGAAATTTAAAACAGTGCAAAAAAAAATAACCCTCCCACAGTAAAGCAATGCATGAAACAGAAACTTCATATGGAGATCTCTCCAATCCTCCCCACTCCCACTAGAATGCCAGCATTCCAACAGAAATATATGGGACCTGACAATTTGTTTGGAAAATAAATCAGTTGTCATTCAAATCACTGTGTTTCTCGAGCTTTCAGGCAGTTGCACTTTAAAGTCCACTGAAATTTCTTTCAATGGAGCTTTAGGCTTTGTTACTGGCTGGAGAAGTCCTTCAGTTTTCCTTTGTGTCCTCTTGGCAGAGGCACATAGCTCTCTATGTCCTTCTTTAGTGACCACCATCAAAACTGGCACTGAACTACGTGCAACATTTTAAGAAAGTCAAAGTGTCCTGCTATCTTTGAATCATGGCTTTTCTGTAAAACCATCAGGCATTGGCTTTCCAGGATGTACAATTTGGCTCCCACCCATGCTAAACAATCTTTTTTAAAAAATAATTTTATTTGGGTTTTCACAAAACATAATACAAGTAAAATTTCTTTTTTTGAGAATAGCATGGTCCCGGGTTATTACTTCTCCATACAGACACAAATTCAATTTCATATTCATCTTTGTGTTCTATTCCATATCTTATTACTATTTTAACATTTTCTTAATAATTTTTCCCTTCCCTTAGTTTTCTCAATCTTACTTTTAATTATCTCATTCCTTTCTAAATTCAATTATATATATACTGCTCAAAAAAATAAAGGGAACACTTAAACAACACAATGTAACTCCAAGTCAATCACACTTCTGTGAAATCAAACTGTCCACTTAGGTAGCAACACTGATTGACAATCAATTTCACATGCTGTTGTGCAAATGGAATAGACAACAGGTGGAAAGCATAGGCAGTTAGCAAGACATCCCCAATAAAGGAGTGGTTCTGCAGGTGGTGATCACAGACCACTTCTCAGTTCCTATGCTTTCTGGATGATGGTTTGGTCACTTTTGAATGCTGGCAGTGCTTTCACTCTAGTGGTAGCATTATCCAGGTTGACACATCAATGCAAGCTGTGGCAAGAAGGTTTGCTGTGTTTGTCAGCATAGTGTCCAGAGCATGGAGGCGCTACCAGGAGACAGGCCAGTATATCAGAAGACATGGAGGAGGCCATAGGAGGGCAACAACCCAGCATCAGGACCGCGACCTCCGCCTTTGTGCAAGGTGGGATAGGAGGAGCACTGCCAGAGCCCTGCAAAATGACCTCCAGCAGGCACAAATGTGCATGTGGCTGCTCAAACGGTCAGAAACAGACTCCATGAGGGTGGTATGAGGGCCTGATTTCCACAGGTGGGGTTTGTGCTTACAGCCCAAAACTGTGCAGGACGTTTGGCATTTGCCAGAGAACACCAAGATTGGCAAATTCACCACTAGTGCCCTGTGCTCTTCACAGATGAAAGCAGATTCACACTGAACACATGTGACAGACGTGACAAGGTCTGGAGACGCCATGGAGAACGTTCTGCTGCCTGCAACATCCTCCAGCATGACCAGTTTGGCAGTGGGTCAGTAATGGTGTAGGGTGGCATTTCTTTAGGGGGCCACACAGCCCTCCATGTGCTCGCCAGAGGTAGCCTGACTGCCATTAGGTACTGAGATGAGATCCTCTAACCCCTTGTGAGACCATATGCTGATGCGGTTGGCCCTGGGTTCCTCCTAATGCACGACAATGCTAGACCTCATGTAGTTGGAGTGTGTCAGCAGTTCCTGCAAGATGAAGGCATTGATGCTATGGACTGGCCCACCCGTTCCCCAGACCTGAATCCAATTGAGCACATCTGGGACATCATGTCTTGCTCCATCCACCAATGCCACATTGCACCACAGACTGTCCAGGAGTTGTGGGATGCTTTAGTCCAGGTGTGGGAAGAGATCCCTCAGGAGACCATCCGCCACCTCATCAGGAGCATGCCCAGGCATTGTAGGGAGATCATACAGGCACGTGGAGGCCACACACACTACTGAGCCTCATTTTGATTTGTTTTAAGGACATTACATCAAAGTTGGATCAGCCTGTAATGTTTTTTTCCACTTCAATTTTCACTGTAGCTCCAAATCCAGACCTCCATGGGTTGCTAAATTTGATTTCCATTGATAATTTTTGTGTGATTTTGTTGTCAGCACATTCAACTATGTAATGAACAAAGTATTTAATGAGAATATTTCATTCATTCAGATCTAGGATGTCTTATTTGTTCTCTGTCTTGGATTTTGGTTGGGGTTTTAATCCAAATCCAAAAAGAAACCCCGACCAGAATCCAAGACAGAGAACAAGAGAACGGCAAAGTCCTCCTCCCATATATAAAAAGCACTACAGACAAAATCAGCAAGATCCTCCAAAAACACAACATTAAAACAGCATTCTGCACAAACAGAAAAATATCCACCATCCTAAGAAACCCTAAAGACAAAATCGAGTTAGAAAACCAAGGAGTATACGAAATCCCTTGCACCGCCTGCCCCACCACATACATCGGACAAACTAACAGAAGAATAAGTGCACGCATTGAAGAACATCAATCAAAAAAGAAGAACCGACCTCTTCCCTGGTCCAACACCTCAAAGCCACAGGACATGAGATTGACTTTAAAAATACCAGAACTATCGCCAAAACCGAACACTTCAACAACAGAATAATCAGAGAAGCCATAGAGATAGAAAAACGCCCACGTAGCATGAATAAAAGAGATGACACCTCCCGCTTACCAGCCATTTGGAAACCCACCCTCATGAACAGACGAGTACCTAACATGAAGAATGATACCAGACTCACACCCACGAGGGCCACACAAGATGCCACCACCACACTTCCATGTAAAAAGCAGACTCACACCCACACAGAAGATGAGACACGACCATGGATCAGAAGCCACACTGCAGCTGCATCACTACCCACTTCAAACCCCTCCGAGCCATACATGAAGCAAACCGACCCCCACCATGAAGATGCAGCACGACTACGAACTCGAAGCCAAACAGCAAGATCACAGCTCACCAGCTCAAATCCCCCAGCAACTAAGACTAACCTGAGCACAACCAAACCCCCACCTGAACAGAACACGCCTCCAGCCAATCAGAACACGGCCAACCCCCCCAACCAATCAGAACACAGCCAAACCCCCAACCAATGAGAACACCCCCCACCCAATCAGAACACAGCCAAGCCCCCACCCAATCAAGTCACACCCCCATTAGCCGTTAAAAGGAAGAAGCAGCTGCAAGCTCACATCACTCTGAGAAGCACAGAGCTGAAGACACAAGCCTGAAGATGAGACTTCATCGAAACGTTGCCTAGATACTTCCAATCTTACACGGGAGAAAACCCGAATAACCAAAGATCCATATATGTATATATATCACAATAGAAAATAAAATACTTATTCTTTTCCAATTCAGCTTTAATATTAATGTTAATTATAATCTTTGACATCTTTAACATTTCTTTTCAATTGGGTATCATACTTCCAGGAACACTTATAATATTTCCATAATTTTTTTCATGTTTCTTTCATATTCCTCTTCACTTAAATTTTTATAACACATTTATAATAATTAAAATCTTCCCCTCCTTTCCTAATTTCATTCTCTCATTCTCTTTATTTCATTTATTTATTAAACATTCCATTCTATTACAATGAGTATTTTATCTATCATTTTAATCACACTTGTTTCATATTTTCAAAGTTCATTTCTATTTCTAATATAACAATACGATCTTATGTATCCTTGCAGAATCCCCCTTTCAATTAAGTTTTCACCCATTATCTCTGTGTCTTCTATATAGGCTATACCCTTAATCCTTGTACATTTTCCTTGTCTATGTCCTGTTTTTGTTCTTTATAATTTCTTTTCCTTTCCCTCTTCCCCCTCTTCTTCTCCTTCCCTTTTTGACCCCTTCTCTCTCTAATTCTGATTCTCCTGTAATCCTCTCTTCTGTTTCTTCCTAATGTTATAATTACTTTTCAAACTATTCTTTTTGGGGGTTGTTTTTTCAAATCTTAAATTTTTCACTCTCTTTCCCCCCCTTTCCTTTCTTTTCCCCACATAGAAATACTTGGTCATTGAAGATGGCTTCTTCTTTGTCCCACCCTTCTTGTTCCACAGGCATTTCTTGTTGTTTCTCATAGTTCAGGATCTCCATTTCTAAAAATTGAAATACGAAGCCAAAAGAACCTTTTCCTTCTTGTGCATTTTCTTTCTGTTTTTTAAGTTCCATTCTTAATTCTTCCAAGAGTGATACCATTTTAAAAACTTTTAAACAACCACCTGATTAATTTTAGTCCTTTAGATCCAATAGCCAAAAATCCAAAAATCACCAAGTAATCCAAATAATCCAAAACTGTTTCTTCTTGCTTCTTTTTTCCACTTTCTCTTCCTGGGGTTCTCTTGTCTTGTTACAAAGTTTCAGTTAAAATGTATTTTTTAGAAATCTTGTTAAAGTTTCACTGTTAATTCCTTTCACTTCCAGGTGGTCTCCTCCATTTTTCCAGATCCCATCTTTTAGGTTTTTTCCTTCTTTGAGAATCCAGAAATCTTTATTATCCCTGTGACATTTTATTTTCAGCTTAAATACCTGTTAATGTCAAAGTGGATTTTTTCTGTTTTTTTTTTTTTTTTGCTTAAATCTCTTAGTTCTCAATATCGGGGAGAAAAGGAAAAAAAAACCAAATCCTTTCCTTTCCCTCTCTCATTTGCCGCTTCAAAATCTTCTTTGGGAGCAATGTTGTTCTTTATAATTCAAATTCCAGGGTACCTTATATTGTTGCTTTTTCAGTTCGACCCAGTCAGCCAAAACTTTCTCTTCTTATCTTCCTCCTGCACATTCTTTTCCAGTCCTTCTTTGAGGTGGCCATTTCTGACCACCGCTGCAACCGCCTTCGGGAAAGGGAGTAATGGCCAGCTGGAGAGAAGAGATGCGACTCTCCTCGACCCTGCTGGTAGTCCTGCCCCTCTTCACCTCCTCTATGGGGTGGCTTAGCCCTGAAACCAGCCGGCTCAGGGCGCTCCAGTGGTGAGCACAGATCAAAACTGCTCATGATTGCAGATTTTGGTCTGTCGCCGAAGAAGCTCAAACCAGAAGCCCCATGCTAAACAATCTTGCATTGTGCAGTCACCCTTATGGGTTTGGAACCACTGATACTCCTCCAGAGCCATTTTCAGGGTGCCATTCAAAGCTACCTGTGCTTGTTCTCTCATGGTGACTGAAGCTGTCAATTGCTAGGATGGGATAACTGGTCTAATAACTGGTCTAAGAGCTATGGTGGTGCAGTAGTTAGAATGTAGTACTTCAAACAATGTCACTACTCACTCTAGGAGTTAAATTTTGTGGAGTTCAAAGTTGACTCCGCCTTCCATCCTTCCAAGATTGGTAAAATGAGGATCCATGTTTTGGGGAGCAATATGCTGACTCTGTAAATCACTTAGAGAGAGCTGTAAAGCAGTATATAAGTCTAAGTACTATTGCTATGCCATTTTGGCATCTGCTGATAGAGCATACATCTGTCTCATCCATTATTGCTGCAGTTCTGGGATCTGAAGCCATGGCTTGGATATTCCAGAGCTCATTAAAATTTTGGTGAAGAGGAAGTCACTGGTCATTTCCTACAGTTCCCTTTTTGGCTTGTTGATTGTCTCTTTTGCACAGTATGTAGATATTGTTTATGTCTACGTATAAATTGTTGGCCAATTTTCAAAGTGCCAACTTTTCAGGAATTCCCTGGCATTTTTGGACATGGCTTCGTCTAGGATGGTCACCGTTTCTCAATTGAAGCTATGGTTAAATCTGTCCATATGTTGTGAAATTAAAGAGTTTTTATCAAGTCTTCTGACTAGTAGTTGGCCTTCTGCTAGTATTCTGCCTGCTTGTCCTATGTACTGGCTATTCCAATCTTTACACTGTATGTTTTAGATGACTCCTGTTTTTCCTTCTATCACTGTTTTTGGCTTACTGAGGATGTTTTGTGGGGTTTAATTGGTTTGTGTGCTATGCTGATTCCATGTGGTTGTAAATTGTCTGTGGTTTCTGAGATGCTTTTGATGTATGCCTGTGTTATCCTTTTTACAGCTTGTGTTTGTTGTACTATATTGGTTGAGTGGTCAGGCACTTTTTGATGAAATCGCTTGGATATCCTTATCCATTACCCAAACTAGGTAACATTATCAATGCACTGAAACAACCGAGCTCAAAGAGCATCAAGACCCCTCATAGTATGTTTTATGCAGCATAATAGCTACTAAGTATGAACCTATATGTTGTATCTTTTTAAGTGTCAGGAAATTTTTAAGTATAAGAAATATTTCTTGATTTAGAAAGATAGAAGAAATCTTTATTTGCCTTGTTTAGATCAAAGAAATATTTGAAAACCCTCATCTGCTAACTGTCATCAGAATTGAAGATGCTGGAGATGAAATTGTGAGCAACGCCATTTCATATGCTCTTTTTAAAGGTATGTTTGTCATTCTTATTTTCTCATTCGTTCAACTTATATGCTACACATTTCTACAACATGCCCCTGCCCCAGGAACAGATGATTCTTTAATTTTTGACTCTGCATGGGCCGGCACTTCTCCAGACTGAACTGATGTGCAATTTGGGGGTCTTCCTGGACATGTGGCTCTTGCTTGAGCTGGTAACAGCCATAGCTGGGGGGGTGGGGGGTGGAGCTTGTCACATGCTCATCTGATGCACCAATTATGCCTTTTCCTGGATTGGGAGGTCTTGCTCAAGGTCACTGATGCCTTGGACTTCTTCTGTTTGGATTACTGCAGTGCACTCTATATGGGGCTGTCCTTGAAGGCAACTTAGAAACTTCAGCTGGTCTGGAATGCAGCAGCGTGTAATGGGAGGCTGTAGATTTGCCCAACAAATCTAGATAACACCTATGTTGCATAAGATACACTATCTTCCAGTTTCTTTCCAGGTGCAATTCAAGGTGCTGATCATTACCTTTAAAGTTCTATATGGAATAGGATCAGGTTACCTGCAAGACCACTTTCCCTAAAGATATGTACATATCCTACCATGTCAGATACAAAAATGGGTCAATTACTATGGCAATATTGTCATGCCCACTTCACCCTGGGCACCCTATCATAGCAGACCTATCATGGGCATTCATTCTTGGTTGGTCTTCTGCCAGCACTCTGTCCTGCCACTGGGCCCCCATCCTTCCCCCGCTTTGCCTGGCCACAGGTAATTTTCCCAGAGGCACTTATCTCTGCCTGATTCCCAGCTCTGGACTGCTGGTCAATCCAGACACTGATGTCTTCCCATTGGACTGCCTCAGGTACTGGGGGAGGCGAGGGGACAGAGTGGCAGATTTGGAAAGGCCCACAGGGTGGTCTGGCACCATGTTTTTGCCACTGCCACTGCTGCACTTTGCACAAACCCTGAAACATGCTGCCCATCTTCACTTCCCATGATGCTGCCTCCTCCAGACCCTCAAGCTCTCCTGTGCCAGATTGGTGACATTTTGCATCTCATGCAAGGGGCAATGGTGGTGGTAGCAGAAATGTGATGCCAGATTGCCTCCCCCAGGGGCTGCAATTCAGCCCATTTGGAGAAAAATCCTGTCATGTGCAAACAACACCCCAGAATGCCAATAATGTCAGTTCCCAAATTCCTTTGCAAGGACACCCCAGTTTCCTCTGTTCCTTTGTAGCACCACATGTGTGAATGGAGCAACTTGCTCTCTGGGCACTGTGATGACACAGGCATGGAAGCAATACAGCTGGAATGAAGGCTTAATTGCCTTTTATTGTTCCAACTTTACCCCAAAGATCACACCATTCACTTTAAGTCCAGGAGCAAACTCTAAACACACACGTCCAATAGTTCCTGACTGCTATTAGGTCAGAGCAGCAGCACAGTTTTGAGAAAAGCCACAGTTCAATGAATTGGTTCCAAGGAGTCCTCATCACAGGAAGAGTTCACTGGGACTGCAGCACAACCCGGAGCACATCTGTGTCACTGTGAACTTGCACATAGCCAGGCCAGGTAAGCAAGGCAAGCAGGACAAGCAAAGTATCCAGACATCTGTAACAGCACATGAGACTGGAAAAAGGCAACTGTCAAGCCCGAAGCCAAACTAGATGTGGCAACTTGTTTTTTCAGGGTTTCAGGATGACACAGCTGAAGGGGGGTAGTGATAGAGAGGGTTTGGTAGACAAAACAGAATAGTTGTCTGGTGAGTCAAAGACATTCCAAGAGCTGGCTGGCCAGAGGAGGAGGAGAGACGTAACCAGGCAACCAGCTAGTATCCAGATTGGACAATGTGATTTATTGTTTTGAGAAGACCAAAAATGTGTTCTTTCAAGATCTTGAAAAGTGCAGGAATATTTAGAACTGGCTTTCCACTAGTTTGTGCCAAGATAACATCTCCAATAAAAAATGTTCTTTGAGGAATCAACCTGCCTTGGAGTTCTGCTTTGGTTGTATTACTTGGAATGCTGACAATGGCATCTGTTTAACTCTTCTTATTCATCAGGTGAATCTTGTGAAAAGGGGTGGAGTGCCCTTTTCCCAAGTTGTCAGGTGACCCTGTGCTGATCCCACCTCCTCTCCGTTCTCTGTGCTCAGGGATCAGGGGAGGAGGCCCCCTCTGCCACATTTTTAGCTTGAATGGCCTCCTGCAGTTCTTTGCCAGGCAAAATGGGGTGTGTGGGACTGCATGTGGCACCCTCACACTTCATTTTTGGCTTCCATGGTCTCCTGCAGCACTCTGCCAGCCAAAAATCAAAAGGTCAAAATATTATATAATGTTTTTTTGTTTAGAGGTGTTTGCTACATAATATTATTTACCAAAAAAGTGCAAAGTAGTGCTATTCAGAACAAAACACTTTTAGCAGCCAAAAATTTCATGACTCCCTCCAGTACTAGTAAATACATATGGCACATACAAACAATAAGTCTTTAATAAATTTATAAAGAGTTGTTAGGATATATTAAATTGTCAAGAGTTAGAATGCGGACTTCCAGCTGCACTTCCGGCACCATCAGAGGCAAGGACCCCAAGGTCTCTGGCTCTGCTCTGAACTTCCCCATCGGAGGGCTCCAAAAGGAGCCATAGCCACCCTGTAGGAGTGGTGAAGTAAAAGTGGGGATGCCTTGCAGGTCAAGGAGAGCCACATCTCCCTGACTTGGAAATTCCCCCTCATCCAAAGACGCAGAATAGCAGTAATCAATATGGCAGCCATGAAGCTGGGAACAGCCAGAATACCCAAGACAGTGCAGGAGCAAAGGGAACAGTGAACAGAGACTGTGTTGCTGGGTGAGATAATTTTATTTCTTTACAAATTTTCCCAAGGATTAAAAATCCTAGAGAAGGGACTCTAAAAAATTAATAATCCAAGTGGTGGAAAAAATGTTTTTAAAGAGAATTATGCTGAAAAGTAAGTTGAGAGTGGCATCTACTGATAGAAGGAAAAGTGACTCCTAGACTCCTGGAAACTTATAAAGGAGGATGGATGTGACTTTAAATTGTTTATTACTTGTTTATTGTCTTATGCTCACCAGAAGTAAATAAAAAAGAGATTCTGGAAAGCTAGAATAAAAAACTAAAACCACAGAGCAGATTTAAAGAATTGGGGAAATATCTTGGACTATCAGAGTGCTGAGTAAATGTTAGAACTGACCCATTTAAACAATTGATTGTGTTTTGAAAGAAATAGAGACTGAGTGAAACAAATACCTACTGGGAAAAAGGAAGTATGGAAATTTGAGAGGAGAGCTTTACTTATTAAACTACATTTCTAGGATTTTGGACGCTCTGAATTTGATTGAGGCATGATTGCTTGTCCTACTTTTATCACTATAATGACTGGAATTGAAGGAATAGCTGTAGGAATGAGAGGATTTCTTAATGAGATGGCCTTGGTGTTCCAAAATATGCCCTGTCAAAAATTCCATCTGCCCACACCTTGGCCAAATTGTTTGTAGAGCACATATATAGGTAACTCTCTGGAGTCCCAGAGAGAATCATCTCAGACCACAGAGATTCACTTCATGGTTTTGGCAAGAATTCTTAAAACTTTTTGGGACCACTCAAGTGCTTAGCTCTTTACATCAACGAGAAATGAATGGAGGCTGTAAATGTATGAATGGCCTCCTGGAACAGTATCTCAGGTGTTACATTGACTATCAACAGGACAATTGGGTAGATCTTCCTTTCGCTGAGATTACTTACAACAACTCAGTACACAGTAGCACTGGATTCACACCCCCTTTGAAGTGGCCACAGGGCAAGACTTTGCATCTATTCCAAAATTGCCTCAGGCCACCCCACTGACTGCTTCCTTGAAGGAGTGGATCACCCAACTGCAAAACATCTGACCAGTAGTCAGGAAAGCATTGGTGGAAGTGAGGGAAGCGTACAAAAAACAAGTTGATAAATGACGTGCAATACCAAAATAAAATTGTGGACAGAGTCTATTTATCCACCAAGTACTTACAATCAAGACAACCTTCCAAAAAACTGGGACTGAAGTATTCAATGTCCCATTAAAAAATTTATCAATCCAGTCATCATCGAGCTTGAGCTGCCAAAAACATTCAGACAAATGTATTCCACTGCAGCCTATAGAAAACAGAAATCACCTCCTCCCTATGCCCAACAATGAAACTACCTCCTGACCCGATTATGATCGACGGGAAACAACACTTTGAAGTCAAAGCAATTTTGGACTCTATCACAGTGAAAACCCAATATCTAGTAGCATGGAAGTACTTTCCACTCTTCAAAACTGAATAGGTGGATTCAAAGGACATCAAAGTTCTAAATTGCTTAAGAGTTTCCACAACTAATACTCAGAGAAACTTCATCGAATAATGTCTAAATATGTTTGTTTTCTCTCTCTATCCTTCCCCTTCTCTCTCTCTCATTTCCTCTGCAAGACTAACATTACTGTCAAGGGGGCAGTATGTCAATTCTGTCATCTTCAGTTTCATAGATCATCGGCATCCTGCCATCAATAGCTGGTGGGAGGGTAGTGCGAGGGAACAAATAGGCAATAAACATGTATTAGGATAATGCTAGGAGACCAGGAAAGGGGAATGACAGTTGAGGAAGATCAGTGATGCTTTGAATCCATTTGTGCCGATCTTCAAGGACACCAAAACACTGGAGATGCTTGGGGATGGAATGTCGATTGCTCCTAACACTGAATATTCCCAAAACAGTTAGACATCCACTTTTTGGCTGGAATTGGGCTGATCAAGGGGAGAGGGATGGCGTGAAGGAAAAAGCTTGTATGATTTTGTGTGGGAAATTTAGTTCTAGCCTGACTTTACTGCAACCAGCATCTTTTAGTAAAAGAACATATCACTTCACCTAAATGGAATCAAGCGTCTTCCATTTTTAAGGGATAGGACTGGGGCAAGTCTGACCAAAGTAATATAAAAAATGTAATTGACCATTCTATTAAAATATGCTGTGTTTGTTAAAATAAGGATTATAACTATTAATAGGAATTCCTAATTAAGATAAAATGAGAAAAACAAAAGTATGAAAGTATTGCATTTTGGGAGCTGGATACTCTACTAACACCTCAATAATCAAGCAAAATTCTTGTATTCATAATTTTATAAATAGCAGCATTAATTCTTCTTCATACAAAGTCTAGAGAAAACAAAGGGAGTTCAAACAAGATGAGTAAAAAATGAGAATTGAGCACTGTACAAAGTGTGATTTTAATATTAACCACAGTTCCTTCTCCAATTACAGCTTTCAGCAAAAGTGAAGAAGATAAAGATGACTGGAACAGTCAACTGAAATTACTTTTGGAATGGAATCAATTGAACTTAGCCAGTGAAGAGATTTTTACCAATGATCGACGCTGGGAGGTAGGTAGTGCAGATTGAAAAAACAAAAATTAGAAAGATTTTATGTGACTGAAATTGGTACAGATTGATCTATATATAGCATAAAATTCCATCACTAATATCCAACATTGACAAATTATAAAATAATAAATGTTCAAATTGCTGTGAAACAGAAGAAATGTTTTATAACAAATACACAAGTCCAGTGCAGAAAATTTTGGAATTTCAAGTTGAAATGAAATCACAACTTTTTACTAGATATAATTTCAGGGGAAAAAAAAATCAACAAAATATGTGATAATTGAATGAAATGTAAGCTTATATAGCAAAAATTAATCAAGGACCATGTTCTCACCACTCTCCAGGAGCTTGACTATGAAATCCATGGCAATTTCTTCCTATGGATGAATTGGTTCTGCAACTTGTTTTTTTTTTTTTTTTAAACAAACTTTATTAATTTTACAGACACAAACATACAAAACACAAAACATAAACAAAACTAAAAGATCTTTTCTGAAGGCTGTCTGATCCCGGGTTGAAACTCTTCACACAGACACAAATTCAAACATCATATTCACTTTATCTATCCTTCCATATCTTATTATCATTTTCTTTTTTTATCTATATATAAACCATTTTTATCAATTTTATAAAAACAATGCACAAAGAATCAAGGCAAATCAGCTTATAAATTCTTTTCTAAGAAAAAATAATAAAAGAAAAAAACCAATAGAACATAACAATTCCAAATTATAGTATCAATACTTTATCTATTTAACTTCATATCTTATCCCAGCTTCTCCTTATCATCCAAATTATTTCTTGTTAATTAAAATTTTATTGCCTTTTATCAATATACAAAATCCAAAAAAACATAACAAAACCTTTATATATCCTTCCATATCTTATTATCATTTTCAATAACATTCTTTGTCTGTTCTATTTCCAACTATCCATTCATCTTTTTTCTTTTACTATACTTCTCCTATACACCAATTGGAGTAACGTCTATAACTCATTACCCTAACTTAAAAGTACTTCATATAACAATTTTTCTTGGGATTCTGTTTAATAGATTCTAAAATTACACAATGAATTTTATACTCTAAATACACATATAAAAACCCAAACTTATGTACCCTCCAGAATCCCTCTTTTATCCTAAATTAAATTCACCCATTGTCTCTGAATAAACTTTTTTTTTTCTTTAGATCTTGCTTCCCCCCATTGAGGCTTCTCCTCCCCCCCTTTCTCTCTTGCTTATTCTTCTCCTTGCCCTTTTTACCCCTTTGTCTCTCCTCCTCCCTTTTCTTACTCCCTTTCCTTTGCTTTCTAACCTTGCCTCCACCTTTCCACTCATTTTTCTCTTTTTTGGTTGTTTTTATAATTCTTAAAATCCCCTTTTTCTTATTCTTTTTCTCCTCCTCCCCAGAAAGAACCCATTGTTCATCAAAGATGGCTTCTTCTTCCTCTTCTTCTTTATCAGTCTTTAGTTCATCCACAAACGATGCCATCATGAAAAGAGAAACTTTTCCCAAAACAACCACAAGTATTTTTAATCAAAAATAATTCAAAAAAAAAAAAAAATTCCAGGTTTCCGGTTTCGCGTGGCTTCGGGGCAGCAGGAATTCGCGACAGCTCGCGATTCCTGCTGTGCTAGCCGTCGAGGTACCCCCGACCCAGATGGGTCAGGGGGATATGGCTGCCCTGTAGGGACAGCTGAAGAGAGAGGGGAGTCGGACAGGGAGGTGGGGGTGTTGCAGACCCCCCCCTTCTCCGGAAAAACCCCTTTTTCGCAAGGCGGTGGAGCGGCGGTCAGCAATGGCCACCACGAAGAAGCCAGCAACCGGGTAAGATTGCGCTGGAGGAAATGTGAAGAGTGAAAGTTTTGTCTGAGCCAGGTCAAGTAACATCCTTTAAATTGCCTGGAACTGAGCTGTTTGAATTGCTGGAGGATACATTGTATCCCTAAGAAGAGCGAAAGCGGCGGAGAAGCTGTTAAAGGGAACTTTTGTTTTTTCTTCACTCTCCCACCCCATGGAAACAGCAGAAATGTTTGGATATATTGGACATCGAAAGTGAATTGTTTTGAGAGTTGAAGCTAAGGAACAAAAGGATTTTTGGACATTGAAAAATTTAAGAAATTGGAAAACCCTTGTTGGAGGTATGGATTTCTGATTATTTAAAATTGACATTTTAAGTGGGAAGGGAGAGGAAAAAAAATTGGAGCAGAAGCTGAAAAAGGAGGAGATTGCCTAGAATCCCAAAGAAAGATATATGGTAATTGGACCTCTTTGACTAAACATTAACCCCAGAAAGAGAAAGAGAAGAAGGAAGAAAAGTATTAACTTTTGGAATTTTTTTTTTAATTGTTTTTGATTAAAAATACTTGTGGTTGTTTTGGGAAAAGTTTCTCTTTTCATAATGGCATTGTTTGTGGATGAACTAAAGACTGAATATCAAAAATATAAAAAGGAAGATACTTTGGGCGCTTTGTTTCAATTCTTAGAAATGGCGTTATGTACTTATGAAAAGTTGAAGGACTGGGACAAGGAAGAAGAGGAAGAAGAAGCCATCTTTGATGAACAATGGGTCCCTTCCGGAGAGGAGGAGAAAAAGGATAAGAAAAAGGGGATTTTAAGAATTATAAAAACAACCAAAAAAGAGAAAAATGAGCAAAAAGGTGGAGGCAAGGTTAGAAAGCAAAGGAAAAGGAGTAAGAAAAGAGAGGAGAAAAAACAAAGGGGTAAAAAGGGCAAGGAGAAGAATAAGCAAGAGAGAAAGGGGGGGAGGAGAAGCCTTAATGGGGGGAAGCAAGATCTAAAGAAAAAAAGTTTATTTAGAAACAATGGGTGAATTTAATTTAGGATAAAAGAGGGATTCTGGAGGGTACATAAGTTTGGGTTTTTATATGTGTATTTAGAGTATAAAATTCATTATGTAATTTTAGAATCTTTTAAACAGAATCCCAAGAAAAATTGTTACACGAAGTACTTTTAAGTTAGGGTAATGAGTTATAGATGTTACTCCAATTGGTGTATAGGAGAAGTATAGTAAAAGAAAAAAGATGAATGGATAGATGGAAATAGAACAGACAAAGAATGTTATTGAAAATGGTAATAAGATATGGAAGGATATATAAAGGCTTTGTTATGGTTTTTTTTTGGGGGGGGGGGGATTTTGTATGTTGATAAAAGGCAATAAAATTTTAATTAACAAGAAATAATTTGGATGAAAAGGAGAAGTAGGGATAAGATATGAAGTTAAATAGATAAAGTATTGATACTATAATTTGGAATTGTTATGTTCTATTGGTTTTCTTTTATTATTTTTTCTTAGAAAAGAATTTATAAGCTGTTATGCCTTGATTCTTTGTGCATTGTTTTTATAAAAATGGTTTTTATATATATATATTAAAAAAGAAAATGATAATAAGATATGGAAGGATATATGGGGTGAATATGATACTTGAATTTGTGTCTGTGTGAAGAGTTTTAACCCGGGATCAGACAATCTTCAGAAAAAAGCTTTTAGTTTTGTTTATGTTTTGTGTTTTGCATGTTTGTGTATTGTGTCTTAATTATAAAAAAATTTATTTTATTTTTTTTAAAAAGAATTAATAAAACCTTGGAGGAATGTAATTGTAAACAAGTCAGAAAGAAATGAATATGATGACTTTAAAATGGATAAATATAGAAAAGAAATGAAATTGAATAAGAGTAAAGAGAAATAATGAGAAATTTGCTGAAAGATATTTATGTGTCCATATGGAAATGGGATAAATTAGAATTATGTTGTATAAAAATAATGTTTTATCCGACTTGTAAAAATTTATAATGCTAAGAGGTTTTATGCACCTAATGGTTAATGATGTGTTGTTTGTCTTTAAAATTAATAAATTTGTTTCAAAAAAAAAAAATAATTCAAAAAAAATTCCAAAAATTAATACTTTTCTTCCTTCTTCTCTTTCTCTTTCTGGGGTTAATGTTTAATCAAAGAGGTCCAATTACCATATACCTTTCTTTGGGAATCTAGGCAATCTCCTCCTTTTTCAGCTTCTGCTCCAATTTTTTTTCCTCTCCCTTCCCACTTGCAACATCAATTTTATATACTCAGAAATCCATACCTCTTATAAGGGTTTTCTAATTTCTTAAGTTTTTCAATGTCCAGGAACCCTTTTGTCCCTTAGCTTCAAGTTTCAGAATAATTCACCTTCAATGTCCAAACATATTTCATATCTGCTGTTTCCATGGGGTGGGAGAGTGAAGAAAAAAAAAAAAGTTCCCTTTAACAGCTTCTCCACCGCTTTTGATCTTCTTAGGGATGCAATGTATCCTCCAGCAATTCAAACAGCTCAGTTCCAACAAATTTGAAAGATGTTACTTGACCCGGCTCAGACAGGACTTTCACTCTTCTTGCTTCCTCCAGCACAGTCTTACCCGGTTGCTGGCTTCTTCGTGGCGGCCATTGCTGACCGCCGCTCCACCGCCTTGGGAAAAAGGGGTTTTCCAGGACGAGGAGGGGGTCTGCGACACCCCCAACCCCCTGTCCAGCTCCCCTTTCTCTTTGACTGTCCCTACAGGGCAGCCATATCCCCCTGACCCATCTGGATCGGGGGTACCTCGGCGGCTAGCACAGCAGGAATCGCGAGCGGTCGCGAATTACTGCTGCCCCGAAGCCACGCGAAACCGGAAGCCCTAATTGGTTCTGCAACTTGTTGAAGGAGCTCAATGGGTTTCTCTGTCTCTTTTTCATGGCTGTGCAGGTAGTGCAACTCTATACATAATCTTCCCTGTCCTTCTTCAGTTTTGCCCACCAGAATTGTTGCCTGGCTAGGTGCAGAGTTTTTAGATAACCAAAATGCCCAGCCAATTTAACATTGTGGCTGCGCTGTAGGATCTGGAGTCTCAGGGTGGTAGGGACATACAGTTTGGTCCCTTTCCATGCCAGTCCATCCTTGAGGGGCAGGGCTTCTTTGTTGTCATTAAACCAAGGGTCTGCGGAGCAGGCTGTTTTTAATGCCACTGTCACTTGGTCACCTCCAGTGGGTGGTTGTCATTGGGCTTGGCCTTGGGTGGTGACTTGGGCTGCCAGCGGGAGGTGGGGATGGTGACATAGATGATCTCTTCTAGGCGACTGTTGAATTGTGGCTTTTTGGACAAAGCATCAGCAAGCAGGTTCTTTTCCCCTGGGATGTAGGGTTGCATAAACAAGAGGAGGTCATAGTATTACTCAAAGCACCAGAAAGCAAGACAAGAAATAATGGATGGAAACTAACGAGGGAGAGATGCAACCGAGAACTTAGGAGAAATTTCCTAACAGTGAGAACATTAACCAGTGGAAAGGGTTACCTTCAGAACTTTTGGGTGCTCCATCTCCCAAATGGAAGCTTTTAAGAAGAGACTAGACCAGGGCTGTCAAAGCCACAGTCCATAGGCCAGATGTATCATGTGCTGCCACTCCCATGCCCAGTTTAGTGAAGGGGAAAAAGTTGTGATACATCAAGTGATCCCACCATGACAATGTGAGTTTGACACCCCTGGACGAGACAGCCTAAAATAGTATAAGCAGGGGGTTGGACTAGAAGACCTCCAAGGTCCCTTCCAATTTTGTTCTTATGTTAAAAAGATTCAATCCAGTTTTACCTAGATTGTATAAGTGAGATTATATAAAAGTGAATTAGGAAGTAACAAAAAAAAAAAGAACTTTGTTTAAGCAGGGTTTGTAGCATTTAGGTCAATTTATCAAAATCTTAAAGGGGCATGGTTGTATCATAACAAAAATAGGATCTTGCAGCATGAATACAAGGCACATAACATTGAGTACTGAAGCAGATCAATGTTTTTACCATCACTTTTTCTTTCAAAAAGAAAGGCAAGAAAGCCACATAGGACATGAAGATGTAATCATGTAGAGGCGATTCCTCAAAATAATCAAGCCTTATGCCATGGAGAATTTTAGATGTCATAACTAGCACCTTGAATTAAACCTTGAAGCAAATTTGCAACAAATGCAGCTCATTGAGTAGAGCTGTAATTTGCACCAATCTTGGGGTGCATCTAATTGCCTGCACTGCTACATTTTGCACCAGCTCTACCTTTTGGATTCTCTTCAAAGGCAGCCCCATGTAAAGTGCATTACATTAATCCATCCAGGAGGTGCTTGAATGACAGTAGAGCCCCTGATCCAGGAATAGATAGAACTGATACAGAACCTGAAGTTGCACAATGGCTTTCCTGGTGACAACTATGAACTGCACCTGAAGCAAGAGTTATGAGTATAGAAGGACTCCAGATTGTAGACAAGGTCTGTTTGGTGTATGCCATCCAGCGCCAAACATTGTAAATTCCAAGATCCAAGGGGCCTCAAAACCAAAAGCCATATAGTCTTGCCAAGGTTGAGCTGAAACCTGTTCACAGCCTCCAAACAGCCTCCAAACACCAAGACAGGACCTCAGTGGCATCACTTAATTTGCCAGGGGAGATGAACAGCTGGGTATCATCAGAAAACTGATAGTACCTCATTTCATGGCAATATGTTGCCTCAACCAACTGCTTTATATACAGATTAAATGGGAGCGAAGAAAGAACCAAATCCTGTGGGAAAAAGAGAGCAAAGGCAGGACTTCTTACTGTCAGCCAATACTTAGTGGAAGCAAGGGCAGAGGAAGGATGAGAACCAGCACAATACAGTGCTGCCCCTCTCAACCTCCAGAAAGTTACCATGGTTGATGATAACGAACAAGAGATTAAGTAGGATGGATAAACTAATCCCATTCTGCTCTCTCCAGAGGTCTTCCAAAAGTGCAGGTCTTCCAATGCTGTTTCAATCCCATGTCCAATTCTGATATCCAAGTGTTTCATCCAGGATTTTCTGAAGCTGCTATGCAATCATCTTCTCCAATAATATCTCTTCAACATTTTCTGAACCTCTGTATGAAAGCTTTGATATGTGTGCAAGTGATAAAAAGCTATCAACATGTTGGTTATCAATTGGCATGTTCTACTCATTTGGTTAACCATAAAAAGTGACAGTGCAGATGGAAATAGAATGCTGTTCCCAAAGTGTATCTCCCTTCCCACCACAAGCTTTGTAAATATTTTGTTGTTTCTTGTTTGTTTCCAGTCTGCTGATCTTCAGAATGTCATGTTTATAGCCCTGGTAAAGGACAGACCAAAATTTGTTCGTCTCTTTCTTGAAAATGGGCTGAATCTAAGGAAGTTCCTCACTCATGAAATTTTAACAGAGCTCTACACAAACAACTTCAGCAATCTGGTGTTTAAAAACCTACAAATTGCTAAGAACTCCTACAGTGATGACCTTCTTACTTTTGTATGGAAGATGGTAGAGAATTTCAGAAAAGGCATTAAAAAAGAAGACAAAAATGACCAAGATGACATAGAGATACAGCTGCTGGTATGTCAAGTATAGCTTTTAAACTGAAATTGTATGCCCATCTGTACCGATTTAAATCCACATAACTAAATGGGACTTATTTCTAAGTCGATTTTTCTATGTAAAACAAAACAGAGGCATTAGGACTGAATTGCCATATTTGTTAATGTTGGGATTTTTGTTGTAATTATGTCCTTTCAGGATGGATCTCTTATTACGAGGCACCCCTTGCAAGCTCTCTTTATTTGGGCTATCCTTCAAAACAAAAAGGAACTATCCGCCGTAATTTGGGAGCAGGTACTTCACACTTCTGCATCACTAACAATTAGATTCGTAACCTTTTGAGACAAAAAGTATTCCCCTGAGCTAGGTTCCCATGTATGCAAATATTAAAATCAATAGGAATTACTTCAGCATATACATATCTTGGTTGGATTATTGTGTATGCATAGAGCAAAAGGGATGTTTCTTTTCTGTTTAATTATAGATACTATAATTTGTGAACATTGTGGGCCCTTCTTCCTAAATGAGTTTTTATTATTATTACTCCCTTTTATATATTGTTTACATGAATGTGATAATAATATGAAATGTGTATTTAGAATAACATCAATAGAAGCTATATTGCAGGAAAATAAAAATGCAAATATATTTGAAATGTTGGTTTAATTGAATTCTAAACCAGTTTAATAATATAATTGCAGAAAAATGTCCTATTCCATGGATTTGTTTAATGGAATGTTCTATTTCAAGAGGGTCATTGTCAATAGATAGCTTGGAAATTGCATAGGACAAATTGCTCATCACTTTTAATCATTTTATTGTGCAAATTAGAGTTTTCAAATCTGGTTCCAGAGTACAGAACTCTTTCATACTATGCTGCTACATTGCTGTTTGGTAATATGAATGTCATTTCAGTATTAGAATGTTGTGAGAGGTTATCTAACAATTGTCTTTGCAGACAAGAGGCTGCACATTAGCAGCACTGGGGGCCAGCAAGCTTCTGAAAAGCTTAGCTAAGGTAAAGAATGATATTAATGCTGCTGGAGAATCAGAAGAGTTGGCAAATGAATATGAAACAAGAGCTGTAGGTAAGTTCAATATCAGAAGGAAATTAAGAGATTAAATGCATATAGTTTGCAGTAAGGGAAGAAATACCAGAATCAAAAGAAAGTGAAGACTATCTCATCATATTTAAGTGCAGTACACATAAGTATGATGAAAAAGTAAAACATTTTTGATTAAATATATCACTTTTTCACATATAATTCTCAGGACTAAAAATATTCTTCAAAGCTAAAAATAGGAGAATTCAAGTAATATACAAACTTGAATAATGGGACTGTTGGAGCATTGAATAGATGGAGGAACACTGGGTTTCTGGTATCAGAGATTCTTATGTTAACTTAATATGCTCAATTATGAGACATTTATTACATTGTTGGCTATATTAGCTTCTTTTAACATGTAGCAGAGTTTGCAATAGATTTAAACCAGGGGTGTCAAACTTGCTGCCCATGGGCCGGATGTGTCATGTGCTGGCCCTGCCCCCACCCAATTTAGCGAAGGGGGGGAAATTCCCGATATATCACATGATGCCCAGTGGTGGGATTCAAATTTTTTTACTACTGGTTCAGTGGGCGTGGCTTGGTGGGTGTGGCAGGGGAAGGATATTGTAAAATCTCCAGTCAGAGGTGGTATTTGCCAATTCTCTGAACTACTCAAAATTTCTGCTACCAGTTCTCCAGAACTGGTCAGAACCTGCTGAATACCTCCTCTGGTGACTCCTCCATGACGCCGCAAGTTTGACACTCCTGATTTAAACTAACTTTAAGATCCAGATTAATAAAGCTGAATTTACACTTACACCGAGCCATATTTTGGTGATCCATGATTTGTTCAATCAAATAGTATCTTATTAAAATGTTATTTCAGTAGCAATATCATGCTAAGTCACAAATCTAATTGGTTAGGCCACACAACATACTAAGGCAAAAGTTGAGAATTGGAGTTTGAAAAACAATTTTTAAGTGTCACAGATTCACCATCCCTGATTTAAATAATATGAATATGAATAAAATACAATATATATTTATTGTTGATAGCCATGATTGAACATATTGTGTTAAACTATAATGTGGTTTATGTTAAATCATAATGTGACTTAGCTTTGTTGGAAGAAAAATTTGGTCTGATTCCAAACCAGGAGAAAGACACTGGAAATAGAGATGGAGCTGGCTGCAAGGAAAGAAGGTCTCTGTTTATTTGGTTTTCCAGAAACTTCAGTGACAGCAGCATGTTTCTGGGGTGGCTGACAAAATGGGTTGAGATAGGTAGGCTGCACTTTTGGGGGCCTCGTGATTGAGATGTCTATTTCTGTGCAAGAACATGTCCTTTAATATTCTAATGGCTGTTGCCACATTCCTTTTTTTTTGGTTGTTATTTTTTTATTTTTAATATAATAATTCCATCTTCAGTTGAACAGTGTGTTGTTTGGGTACAAGTATCTTTGTTAAATAGTAATCAGAATTTGCAACATCATTCATTACATTGGTATTGATTCTACAATGTTAAAACAGTAATATTCCATATATTTATTGTGCAATATTAAAATAATAATATTCAACATACTAATCAATTGCTTATCTCTTTTAACATATCTTCTTTATTTTGTTTCCCTGTTTTGTTTCTACCTTCTATTTTTGTTACTTAACCATTGATAAAATGAATCCTATGTCATATAATATTCAGTTTGCTCTTTCTCCTTAATTGCAAGTGTTAGTCTGTTCATTTCTGCACATTCTAATAGTTTCTTAATCACATTCTCATCTCCAGGTATCTCTTCATTCTTCCAGCTTCGTGCAAGTACAATTTTAGCAGCAGTTAAATATGAATAATGAAATATGCGTTTTCCTTACTATATTTTTCAGGTAGAATCCCCAAAAGAAATATTTCTAGCTTCAAATCAATATGCTATTTTATCATTTTCTCCAATCATGTATGCATTTTGTCCAGTATTTTTTTGCTTTTTGCCACATATAAAATCTCCTGAAGACTGACCACTCCATGTTTTTGCTTGAGGTAGTTTTCCTGCAATAGGAAGACTGTGGTTACTTTCTGTCTTTGTAAGGATTTTTCTCAATTGCTCCTTTAGGGGAAATATTTTATTCTGCCTCTTCTTAAGAATAAATAATATTTTAATCTGGGGAGGAGAGCTTCCTACAGCTTGTAGGAACATAACCAAAACACATTATTAGACTTATGATTGACAGAGACTTAAGAATAACCCAGTTTTAAAACTGGCAGAAATGTTATGCCCTTGGCATAACAAATATTAATATTTATTAAGATACTGATGCTTTAGGGAGCAAATAAATTATATTGTTGAAGTTTGATATTTACATTATATATTTATATGCAAATTCATTTTTCTTTGTGTGTTTATAAAAATAAAAGTAAACTAAATGCCAATGTGACAGGCATAAGAAACTGACATGTAGTTGAATGAAGTTCAGAAGAATTCTATTAGTTACTCTCTGTTTTTTTTAAGCTAGATGAGTCTGCAAAGGGCCAGTCTTTTTTTTTCTGCTTTTCCCATTTTACTTTTGTGTGAAATGCAAGGAGGCATTTGTCATGCACAGACATGGCAAAGTTTCATTATTTGTTCTCATCATTTTTGAGTCGTAAGAGTATCATCATTTAAATGGACATGGGCTCTATCTACTAGTAATATTAGTGATAATATGTCTAAAAGAGAACTTTCAGTATCTCCCTTCAGTGAGTGCTATTCGGAAGACACTGAATTTTAGCCAGAGAGAAAGTCCTTTTAAATTTCAGAAATGTTATGTGACTAAAATATCTGGCTGGTTGGAGAAAGTGTGTAGAGTGATTCAAAAAAGAAGTTTCTTGGTAGAAATTGATATGTCTGCTTCTAGCTCTAAATCAACGCCATATTGTTTAAGACCAGTGCATGTTCAGTAGTCCATCAGGGTAATGGCTGGCTCTGAAAAGCCATAGAAGTGCAATTTGTCTGGCACCAGGAAGACTGAAAACTATTGGTCATAGTTAAAGAGATCAAGCTTGCTGAAAAAAAGTGAGCTTAAGCCAATAGGAAAAAATGAAAATCCAGGCAGAAGTTTCTGTTGTGAATTAATAAAAGTGTTTGAATAAAGTTTGTTGAAACCTTAAAGCAAAGTGCAGGGTTCTGGCCCTGCACTTCTGATTGGCCGATAATAGCGATATCGGATTGGTCCGTTCAGGAGAATCTGATTGGCTATTAACGAGCCCTTCTCATTGGTTTAAAAAGAGCTAGTGTTCCTGTGTTTTCATTGGCTAAATATCCAAGAGTTTGCCTATATAAAGGGGGCTGTTGAGGCCGTTTACAGAGTTGTTGCACCAAGTTAAATAAAGAGTTGAAGTTCACTGTTCGTCAACTCGTCTCCGCTTCTTGCGCCACGCACCGAACTTAACACTGGCGACGAGGATGGGATGTGGAGATGTCAGAGCTGACTGAACACTACAAAAAACGATAACAGAGCACGTGGCTGAAACACACCAATGGCGGAACCATGTCCGGCAGCGTCATACCACCCGCTCCATTTGACCCGGCACAAGAAGACTGGGACTCATATATGGATCGCTTCCAGATGTTTCTGGAGACCAACAATTTGAAGGATGCCACTACCAGAAAGAAACGGGTGGTATTCCTAACTCATTGCGGGCCAACCGTATTCAAGATGGCCAAAGCACTAGCGAAACCGGCAGAAGTGAAGTCCATGGACTGGGACGTCCTCGACCCCCTGCTAAGGGCCCACTGTGCACCGACCGTACCAACGCTCGTGAGAAGGCATGAATTTTACCAGAGAGATCAGCGAAAGGGTGAAAGTGTTTCAGATTTCATAGCGGATCTCCGGAATCTAGGAGGCCTATGTGGGTTTGCCGACCTTGAAGAAGCCCTGAGAGACAGAATAGTTCTGGGACTAGATGCACCAGGCGTGCAAAGTAAGCTGATGGCGAAAGGTGACATCAGTCTTACAGATGCCATCACTGACGCTACTGCAGCAGAAGCAACCAGGAAGTCGGCTGCTCAAATGCACCGCACCCACGCTCCACTTCGCCAACTCGCCAGCGAAGTTTCACCTCACTTAGAAGAACCGGCAACGACGGCCCACCACGAGGACCTCGAATCGTCATCAGAAAGTGATGAAGAAGAGGTCAACCGGCTCCGGTCTGAACGAGACCAATGCCAGAAATCGCAGTACCAATGTGCTGGTTGTGGGGCAAACCACCCCCGTTCAGACTGCAAATTCCTCGACGCGCTCTGCCATGTGTGCGGGAAAAGAGGCCACATCGGATGGGTCTGTAGAAGCAAGCAAGGACCCAGCCAAAACCCGAGGGGGGCTAACTACCACCAATCTACAGGAAGCCATCCTGCAAAGCAAGAACCCTTGAACCACCAATGGAACAACCACTCCTACAGAAACAAATCCCTAAACCACTCAACGAAGCAAGAAGAGGCACACCAAACTATTACAATTGGTCACGCCTCATCACTGGACGCCAAGAAGATCCGGGTCAAGGTGGCCATCAAAAACCAGCCTTGTTTGATGGAAGTCGATTCAGGATCGTCCCTTTTGATGGTTTCCTGGAAGACTCTCAAGCAACTCATCCCTACCGTCCAGCGACAAGACCTCCGGTTCCAAAGAATCATACTCAAAGATTATCAAGGGAATCGAATTCCAGTCGTGGGATCCAGCCAAATCCGTGTCGCCTTTAAAAATCGTACTGCATCTCTACCCTTGACTGTAGTCGACAGGGATCGGCCTAGCTTGTTAGACCTCCAATGGTTCGCTCCACTTGAATTGAGGTAGCCGGCATTCACCGAACCAGCAGCAATGACTGGGAAGAGGCTCTCGTCCAAGAATTCCAGGACGTCTTTGCAGACAAACTAGGCGAGTACAAGGGGACCCCGATATCATTTAACCTCAATCTCGAAATAGCTCCCATCTGCCTTAAGCCTCGTCGAGTCCCATTCGCCCTTAAACCAAAGATTGACGAGCAGCTTGATAAATTAATAGCCCAGGGGGTGTTAGAACCAACCAACCATTCTCCCTGGGAAACCCCAATCATGACACCCATCCAGCCGGATGGATCGTTAAGAATTTGTGGGGACTACCAAGCCACCCTGAATCACGCCCTGCAGCAAAACGCTTACCTGGTACCGGTGGTGCAATATCTTCTCCATTCCCTGGGGGGCAAAAAAGTCTTCGTTAAACTAGATCTAGCCCAGGCATACCAACAACTGCCTGTAGACAGAAAAACGGCAGAGGCTCAAACGATCGTTACGCACTGAGGTGTGTTTAAATGTAACCGACTCCAATTCAGAGTAAGCGTGGCCCCGGGAATCTTTCAAAGTTTGATGGAAAGACTATTACAAGGGATAAAAGGCGTTGTCCCCTATTTTGATGACGTTTTAATTGCTGCTCCGACTCAAGAAATACTAAGGGAGCGCCTGGGGTTGGTTCTTCAGAGATTTAAAGACTCGGGTCTCAAAGTTAAGAAAAACAAGTGTCAACTATGTACTGATCGAGTAGAATTTTTAGGATATTTAATAGATAAAAAGGGCATTCACCCCACCGAGAGCAAACTTAGGGAAATCAAAAACGCCCCAAGACCCCGAAATAAGGCGGATCTCCAAGCATTCCTAGGCCTTATCAATTTTTATAACATCTTCCTGCCTCACAAGGCAACTGTAGCCGAACCCCTTACATCGTTTATTAGACAAAAAAGCAACCTGGGTTTGGGGGCACCGAGAGGAACAGGCGTTTCGACAAGTAAAAAACTTATTGACCTCCGACACTGTTTTGATGCAGTATAATGAGACCTTGCCTTTGACTGTTACTTGTGATGCATCACCTTTCGGAGTGGGCGCCATTTTGAGCCACTTTTTACCAAACAGAAGTGAAGCCCCTGTTGCCTATTTTTCAAAAACACTGTCAAAAGCAGAACACAATTACAGTCAAATTGATAAGGAAGCTCTTGCTATTGTATCTGCTGTTAAACGATTTCATGAATATATTTATGGGTGAGCTTTCACTATAATAACTGACCACAAACCTTTACTGGGAATAATAGCAGGAGATAAACCAACCCCTTATATATTATCTCCCAGAATGATTCGCTGGTCAGAATTCTTGGCTGCCTATAATTATAAGTTGCAACACCACCCGGGGGAAAGCCATTCCCCACGCTGACGCATTAAGCCATGCACCACTTCCAGAAACCATTGACGACCCTGCTCCGACCGTCACAACACTGCAGATCGAGACACTCCAAAAACCGTTGCTGACAGTTCGTGATATCGCGATTGAAACTAAACGTGATTCCGTTCTAGCACATGTCCTCAGCTGGGTAGAACGTGGATGGCCATTGGACCAAATCCCTGACAATTACGCCCTTCAAAAGTCGACAGACGGAACTGTTTTCCCAGAAGGGCTGCATCATTTGGGGCGATAGAGTCGTTGTCCCAGAGCGGTTACAGCGAGCGGTACTGAGAACCTTGCACGATGGCCACCCCGGCATCATGCGCATGAAAGCACTCACACGAAGCTATGCGTGGGGCCGGGCATAGACAAGCAGATCGAAGCCTGGGTAAAGACTTGTTCCAAATGCCAGGAAGTCAGCAATGCCCCACCGAAAGCACCCCCAACAGAATGGGAAACACCCAGGGGACCATGGTCCCGTATTCATCTGGACTTTGCGGGACCTACAAATGGACACACATTTTTATTAACAGTGGATGCCTACTCAAACTGGCTCGAAATCCATGAGATGAAAAATACAACAACCGAATCGGTCATCAGGAAATTGGACAGATTATTTGCAACACACAGATTACCGGACGTTCTGGTATCCGACAACGGGCCCCAGTTTACCGCGGTTTCTTTTGAACAGTACCTGGTGGACCGTGGTATTCGCCATTCGCTAACTTCACCGGCGCATCCTGTGGCTAATGGAAGGGCCGAGCGCATGGTACAATTCATCAAAAGAACTCTACATAAAATGGACGATGGCAATATCGAAGACAAGATTAACCGGATACTCCTTTTGCAGCACATCACTCCACACAGCGTCACCAACAAAACTCCCGCTCAGTTATTGATGGGACAGAAACTCCGCTCCCACCTGGACCGACTACACCCATCGTACGAACCTGAAAAACCACACGGATCCAGCAGGAAATGCCGAAATTTCCAGGTAGGTGACTTGGTTTTCGCGAGAAACTTTTATGGCGACCCATTGTGGGTCAAGGCAACTGTAATCCAAGTAACCGGACCCAGATCATACCGAGTGAAATGTCGCGATGATAGAATATGGAAGCGCCATATTGATCAGCTGCATTCAAGGCTGCAGTCGGAGGTCTGCGATTCCGGTGATTTCCAAACTGAGGGGGGAGGAGACACTGAGGAGGCTGAGTTTGGAACGGCGGAAGGCACAAGCAGAACAAACGACCGCTCAGACTCAACATGTGAAGAAGGATCGGGGACAGGGGTTAACTCGCCTCAAAGAGATATTGAGGACATTGATGGGAACGGAAGTTTAGATACAGAATCAGAGGCACCCTGTTCACCAGATAATGTCCTTCCCCAACAAGACTCTAGACAAATACCGGGAGGACAGCGTAAATCAAATAGACAATCAAAACAATCTGCCTACCTCAAAGACTACGTTACCGCACCCCTTAAACGGAACCCGGGGGGAAGGGGTGTTGTGAATTAATAAAAGTGTTTGAATAAAGTTTGTTGAAACTTTAAAGCAAAGTGCAGGGTTCTGGCCCTGCACTTCTGATTGGCCGATAATAGCGATATCGGATTGGTCCGTTCAGGAGAATCTGATTGGCTATTAACGAGCCCTTCTCATTGGTTTAAAAAGAGCTAGCGTTGCTGTGTTTTCATTGGCTAAATACCCAAGAGCTTGCCTATATAAAGGGGGCTGTTGAGGCCGTTTACAGAGTTGTTGCACCATGTTAAATAAAGAGTTGAAGTTCACTGTTCGTCGACTCGTCTCCACTTCTTGCGCCACGCACCGAACTTAACAGTTTCTATTTTGAGTAGGCCAGTTTCACAATGAACTGCCATCTTCTGAACACAGACAGCTAGGTATTTGAAAAATAGATCTCAAAAACCTGGGCTGAACTCTAGAGAAAGAAATGACCTATAGGGGCCCAGCTGAACTCCAAAAAGGAGATGAGCTTGTATCTTAGCTGAGAAGAAGAGAATCAATGCAAATATATGCTGAGTTTCTTTAGAGAAGTAGTAAGATTTTAGAGATAACAATGTTTTTTATATTTAAGGTAAGGTTAATTTATAGCTGCCCGTGGCATGGAGAACAATGTTCAGAGATTTAACAATATTTGTCTCAATCAGCTATGATAGCAGCAAATCTCAATCTATGTACCTATGTGGTTGTTATGAAACTGAACTTGGGAGTTTTTTCAGGCAAAATAATTGGTCTAGAATTGAGTTTAGTTTTTTTCCTCTAAGATCAGGGCATGATTATAAACAGTGGCCAGGATTGCAAGGTGTCAACTCTCCGTATCACTGAAGCTTTGGGATAGTGGTTGATAACCACAACTGGTTTTAGAAGCCATGAAAATTTACGATATAGAATTTAACAGGCAAATTTTAAAAACGAAGAATAGCTTTTTTACTACTCTGAATTTTAATTGTTCTAGAGTTGTTCACAGAATGTTACAGCAGTGATGAAGATCTGGCAGAACAGCTACTTATTTATTCCTGTGAAGCATGGGGTAGAAAGAATTGTCTAGAACTTGCAGTAGAAGCTAAGGATCAACAATTCATTGCTCATCCAGGAGTCCAGGTAAAATAGCAAAGATAAGAACATATAACCAATTTACATGTCTTATTTGCTGACATAGAATAGACTGCAATCCTATATCCATAAATCTTGCAATTACAACTTTTGAGTGAGATTCAGTTATGAACATATTAAATATAGGATTGCATGGTAAATATCATGTACCTTGCTCATGTCAATATTAATTTCATTCATGGAAAATATTTTCATCTGAAATAGCTCTTTGATGATAGAGAAAAATGATTTCTGTTAGAATAATTAGGAATTCAGAAACTTATTTCTTTTTCTTCTCAAATTTAAATGCAGAGGAGCCATGTGTTTGAAAAAACTGCATGTCTGAGATTTGGAACAGGAAAACAATAATCAGGAAACAGGTTAAGTGAAGTACCCATTATATCTCCCTGCTTCTATTCACTCACAAATCAGCTTTTTCAAATGGTTTACTTCATCTGCAGAAAATGTGCAACATTAATATCTCATTATTGAAATAGAATTAGTCAATAAAAGAAGCTTTACATCTAGTAAAATATGTCCATAATTATTTGGAAAGTATTTTGAAAAACTTTCATTTTAGAGTTACAGAATATAAATATTGGAAGGGACTTTAGAGATTATCTAGTACAATCCTCTGCTCTGTTCATTAATCTACTACCAGAGCATGCCCAGTGTGCTTCTACATAAATATTACTCGAAAATCTATCACCTCCTGCCCATTCCATTACACTCAGAAAATTCTTCCCAATGTCTACCTGCTTGCAATTTAAATCCACTGTTTCTTATTTTATCTTCTGGAATAACAGTAAAAACATCTAATTCTCTTTATTGATTTGACAGTCTGACACAAAACCAAACTGTTGTATATGTTCTATCAACACAGTTCTCCAAGTCCATTGGTAAATGCAATAGCTTAAATAGTCTATGTTGTCCTTATGGAACTCCCATTTGGTGAGTTTGGCATAGAGTTTAGCCACACAGAGTTTGTTTAGGAGTGCCCAAAATGTTTCACATGCTCTATTTTTGTTTTGGTGTAAATTAATATGTCATCAAGGTATGCGTGTTGTGTTGTTAATGGTGATGGTGTTCATGGAGCACCTTGTTTATCAACTGCATGAATACGGCAGGGCCACCCTGCAGTCCAAAGGAGAGTACATTAAACTGGAAGCATCCCAGGCAGAAGTGGTATTCAGCAGGTTCTGACCAGTTCTGGAGAACTAGTAGCGGATGGGGCCGATGGGGAGGGAGTTCATCCAAGCCCACTTCGCTGAACACCTCATCTAGGTCTCAATACTCTTGGGCTGCAGTGGCTTGCCCTTTGAGGCTGCAGCTGCCTCTTTATTTGGCTTGTCTCCCCGTTAGTGGCATCTTGCTTCCCATTGGGTGTGGACTGTTTCCAGACTCAGCCAGACTCATACTAGTTCCTTGCTTGGTCAACCTCTGCCTCCTCTGCGAGGATGTATCAGTCATGGAGGTGATTTGAGGCTCCCCAAGTGATGCAAGCATGGTAGAGGTTATCATTCAGCCCATCCTTAAAGCAGCTCACAAGGATGTCTTTTGGCCAGTCCACATGGCAAGCCAGATCTTGGAACTCCTCTGTGTACTCAGCTATCAGGCGCCAACCCTCTCTCACAGTTTTAATGTGATCCCTGGCCTTGTGGTTTGCCAAGGGTCTTCAAACCTCTGTCTCAGGGCTGTCATAAAGTGATCAAAGTTCTGAAGCTCTGGGGCATTGGCATTGTGGAGGGTCACCATCTATATGGAAGCAGCTCCCTCCAGAGCAATTATTAGTATAATTTCATATGCAAATAACTTCAGTATATGTTCTTGTACAGCTAATTTAACTCATAAGTTTTTTATGTTTTTGTAAGATCTGAATTCCTAAAAATTCTAGTTCTTGATTCATTACCATCTATCTCTTAGGAGAGAATCAGAAATGTCTTCTTCAAGTCCTACAGTTTTAGATCTCCCCAATCCTCAGTCTGCTACTGGCCTGTGGTCTGTTGGAAACCAGGCCATGCAAGCGGTGGGTAGGAAAACATGCAAAGCTCATGCGTGGGATTAGATTGTATGCAAGTAACAATCTCCTCCCTTCCTGCTGCAATTGCCAGTCAGTGGAGACGGGAAAGTTGGGGAGTGCTGTTATAGCTGCAGCTGCTCTTTGTTCAGAAGTCTAGAAACATCATCAATGAGAAAATTATTTTGAAATTCAGACTCAGAAATCTATTTTGAAGCTTTAAGGAAAAAGAACTCTTGTTAACAGATTCCTTTTATTACATTCCTTTGTGTGTCTATCCCCTCTCCAGGTTTTCTTGTTTTCTCAAAGGCTTCTTGAAATTGTTGTCTTCTGCAAGTGTTTCCAAGAGCTAATTCAAGAGTTCCTCAGCTTTCCTGATACCTAGATAGAAATTTCTTAATTGCTTCATCTCTAGTCTCTTAATCTTCTCTTCCAGGAAGGCAGACTGCTTTCACTTGCAATATGTGTGTGGGAGTGTGTGTCTTATCTTGGCTGAAAATGGCATGTTAAGTGTTGCTCATTTCCTAAGGGCCTAACTCAACATTTTCAGCTGTTATCAATTGTTTATTTGATATGAATTCTTCTACAAATCATTTAAAAATATCAAAAGTCCAGGAACAATCCCCTCCCTTCCTGCTACAATTGCAAAGAACCTGAAAGGGTCAGAACACACATGAAAAAGACAGAAATATTTATATTATGTACATTTTAAAATTTAAATACATTTTTTAAAAACTTGTAGTGCATGTAGTTCTTGTTATCCTCGGAGATAAATAATGGCACATCCTCTCAAAATAATGAGAATAGTTTTATTTTCCATGTTGCTCAGACAAAGAGAAAAAAAAAAACACTTCCCTTTTGATTTCCATCAACAAACTCCAGTTCATTTGAATCAATGAGTCTCTAGAAATTGTCCCCTGAAATTGCCTTGAAAAAAGTATTGCTTCTAACACGATGCTTTCCATTGCATATATATGCATTTTCTAAATGAGAAAAATGTTAAGAATAATTTTATGTGCAAATCTATGTAGGTCTAATTGTATATAATTTAAATTGTACAGTATATAAGCTACATTAGTTAAAATTTTTATGAATCAACTGATGTTTAAAAACTTAAGCTGTAATCACTGTATTTCTCCATGTGGCATTGGTGGATGAAGATTTGTCTTACTGCTCCTTGATCCTGTTCAGAGCTCATGTCTCTTGTTTATGCCAGGGCAAAAGTTCCCAATATAAGATCAATCTTTCCCCTTAACTATTCTTGCAATTTATCATTCAAAATGTGCAAACGCAAGCGATATATTTGGCTGTTAAATCTACTTAATTTCAACAGTAGAATTCTACAGAAACTATTCAGAGCATTATATACATACCACTGTACTACTTTTGCAGAATTCGGGCATTTGACTTGGTCAGACATATTAAGCCCCAATTATTTCATAATTCTATCTTTCAGAATTTTCTTTCCAAACAATGGTATGGGGAAATTTCCAGAGACACCAAAAATTGGAAGATCATTCTGTGCCTTTTCCTTTTCCCTTTAATAGGATGTGGCTTCATTTCCTTCAGGTAAAAAAATGTCTTTTATTATGAAGTGCATGTACATATGTGAGTGAATATAGCATTGAACAATCTGACTTATTACCATTTTTCACACTTACAACCTTTGCAGCATTCCCATGATCATGTGATCAAAATTCAGATGCTTCATAAATGATCTAGATGAGGGAATTAAAGGGAAACTCATCAAATTTGCAGATTGCACTAATCTAGCAGGAATAGCTATCATCCCAGAAGATAAGCTCAAGATCCAAAAAGATCTTGGCAAATTTGAACACTGGGCCTTATCTAACAAAATGAAATTCAATGTAGATAAAAGAAAGGTTTTACACCTAGGCAAGAAAAACCAATTGTATAGGTATAGAATAGGTGAAACTTAATGTCAGTAACTGTGAGAGGGAGCTTGGAGTCCTAGTGGACAATTGCTTAAATATGAGCCAACAGTTTGTGGCAGCTGCCCCAAAAGCCAATGTAATCCAGGCTGCATTAAGAGAGGGATAGAATCAAAATCATGTGAATTTCTAGTATCGCTTAGTAAGATCACGCCTGGAATCCAGTTCAGGTCACCACAATATAAAAAAAAAAGAGAAACAAAAATTATTAGGGGTCTGGAGGCTAAAATATACAAAGACTGATTACAGGAATTAGCTATGTCTAGTCTAATGAAAATAAAGTTTAGGGGTGACATGATAGCACTGTACCAATATTGATGGGCTCCTACAAAGACAAGGGGAGTCAAACTATTTTCCAAAGCATCAAAAGGCAAGACAAGATGCAGTGGTTGGAAAGTAACCAAGGAGAGAAGCAACTTAGAATTAACAAGAAACTACTTAATGGTGAGAGCAATTACTTAACGATAAGAGCAATCAACCAATGGAAAAGCTTGCCTTCACAAGTGGTGGTATTCTATCACTGAAGGCTTTCAAAAAGAAACTGGACAACCATTTGTCTGAAATAGTATAAGAAGTTGGACTAAAAGACCTCTGAGGTCCCTTCCAACTCTATTATTCTATATTCTATGAATATCTGCCTTTCAGTCAGGAACTCAAAGATTCCTATTGGTCCCCTAAAATAGACAGTCCTGTAAAGTAGATTGTTTGGTAAAACAGAATGACTGGCCTAAAGTAAGAATTATTAAACAATGGAACAGCTTGCCTCCCAGAGTTGTGGATTCATCATTGCTGAAGGATTTTAAGAAAATATTTCACAACCATTTGTTCAGGATGGTATAAGGACTCCTGCCTTGAGCAGGGGGTTGGACTAGAAGATCTCCAAGGTCCCTTCTGTTATAATTAATAACAGAATAACAAAGTTGGAAGGGTCCTTGGGAGCCTTCTAGTCCTTGTGTCCCCAGCCCCCAGGCCACAGCCCACTACTGGGTCATGGCCGGTTCAAAACCAGGCTGTAAGAGAAATGGGCAAGCGTGCAAGCAACACTCTCTCATGTGGGTGGAGGCCGCTTGAGTGGACGATGCTTGTGTCGTGCACAAAGCTCCACTTATACAAGTCAAAGATGTTTGCACTTGCGCACGAAACTCCACTTTCACAAGCAGAGGGTGGTTGCACTTGTGTGTGAAGCTCCACCTGTGTGAACGGAGCCGAGGTGGTCTTCAGCAGGTTCTGACCAGTTCTAGAGAACCGGTAGTGGAAATTTTGAGTAGTTCAGAGAACCAGCAAATGCCACCTCTGACTGGAGGTTTTACAGTATCCTTCCCCTGCCACGCCCACCAAGCCATGCCCACAGAACTGGTAGTAAAAAATTTTGAATCCCACCACTGAAATTGCACTCATGTGTGAAGCTCCATTTGCGTGAATGGAATTTTGCACACAACTGTCCTTTGCTCACAGGAGTGAAGCTTTGCGTGTGAGCACTAGCATCTTCTGCTCATGCGAATGGAGTTTTGTGCATGAGTACAAGTGGAGTTTCAGGTGTGAGTGCAAGCACCCTCTGCTCCTGCTCCGTTTGTGTGATTAGAGGGCATGCACATGCACACTATTCACACAAATGGAGCTCTTTGCACATGTGTTCCTGTCATTCATGCGCTCCCCACCCCCTGAGCCAGGCCACTGTTGGGGACTACTGTTCTAGTCTAATCCCCTGTTCAAGCAGGAGCCCCTATACTGTTATGTTTGGAGCATGGGCGAGAAAGAATGGAGACAAACCTCTGAACGGTGAACTTCAGCTCTTTATTTACATCATGACTTGCTTGCTTTAACAGTAGTAAAACCTGCCTTATATAGGCAACCCTTGTAACGATTAACCAATAACGAGCTAGGAACGTCAGCTCTTAAACCAATAAGACATTTCTGTTAAGGGCCAATCGGATTCCCCAGAGCGGGCCAATCCGGTCTGGCCGCTTAACAGCCAATTAGAAGTGCAGGGCCAGAACCCTGCACTTGACTCCAAGCTCATACTTATTTATTATATTGCATACACAACATATACTGTTTCAGATAAATGGCTTCCAGTCTCTTTTTAAAAGCCTTCAAAACCTCTAAAGGCAACTCATTCCACTGGTTTATTATTTTCACTGTTCTCATAGACTCTATGATTCTGTCCTCATAGACTCTATGATTTTTAAATCATCCAGTGAGCTTCTGTTGTTGAGAGAAGACTAGAACCTGAGTCTCTCCATTCCCCATCCCCACTGGTTTTCCTAATAATTAATATTGATATAAATTTGGTGTAGAGAATTCCCCTCTAGAGGACTCTAGATTTATAAACCATTGCCTAAATAATCAAGTAGTTTGAAACTAAGCTGTATCATGTATCTGTTTTAGCAATTGACGTTCTGGTTGAAAAATCAATTCAGAATAATTTGATAACATATGCAGATGTAAGTAGCTATGTTTAATGTTTAAATTTGTTTTTCAAGCCAGTCTTTCCAATTTAAATCTTTTAGGAATAATTAATTTATTGTACAATATTTGCTTCCTTTATTCAGGAAAAAGCCAATAGAAAGGAGCAAAAAGCTGGTCTTTTACTATGCATGGTTCTTCACTTCACCATTTGTGGTCTTCGCTTGGACTGTCATATTCTACATTGCCTTTCTCCTTCTATTTGCCTATGTCCTGCTGATGGATTTCCAAAAAGAACCTACCATGCTGGAACTGATTGTCTATGTGCTCGTTTTCATCCTGCTTTGTGATGAAGTGAGACAAGTAGGGAGTGCTTAGAAATCAAACATGTTTTATTTGCAGGATGATTTTTCAAGTTCAAAAATACTATTTGACATTCACATCTAATGGCTTTCTCCCCTTTGCATCTTATTTTATTTTATTTATTTATTTGATGTGTCAATCGCTTACAAGATAAAAGGTATAAATATAAACATGAGTAAGAATACAGGAAATAGGTACGAATAAATGGGGACAATAGGACAATAGTGAGAACAATCAACCAATGGAACAGCTTGCCCTCGGAAGTTATGGGAGCGCCATCAGTTGAGACTTTTAAGAAGAGATTGGACTGCCATTTGTCAGAAATGGTGTAGGGTCTCCCACTTGGGTGGGGGGGTTGAACTAGATGACCTACAAGGTCCCTTCCAACTCTGATTATCTGTATTATCTGTATTATCAGGACAGGGATGGTAGGCACGATGGTGCACTTATGCACGCCCCTTACAGACCTCTTAGGAATGGGGTGAGGTCAATAGTGGATCGTTTGAGGTTAAAGGAGTGGGGGGTTAGAGGATGTAACAACAGAGTCAGGTAGTGCATTCCAGGCATTGATCACTCTGTTGCTGAAGTCATACTTTCTGCAATTGAGTTTGAAGCGGTTTACATTGAGTTAGTTTCTGTTGTATGCTCTTGTATTGTTGTGGTTGAAGCTGAAGTAGTCATTAAATGGTGGAACATTGTAGCAGATAATTTTGTGTGTTACACTTAAGTCTAACTGTAGGTAGTGTAGTTAAAGTTTGTCCAAGCCCAAAATCTCAAGCCTGGTGATATAGGGTATTCTGTTGCGAGCAGAGGAGTGTAGTACTCTTCTAAATACTTCTGGACTTGCTCAATTGTATTAATGTCCGATATACAATGCAGATTCCAGACTGATGAACTGTATTCGAGTATTGGTCTAGCAAAAGTTTTGTATGCTCTAGTTAGCAATTGGATATTTCCGGAAGAGAAGCTTCATAAGATTAGATTTACAACTCTTAATGCCTTTTTGGCAATGCTATTACAGTGAGCTCTGGCGCTTAGCCATTTGATATGAGAACTCCAAGATTCTTGACAGAGTAAGGATCATCAATGAGATCACATCCACCTAATTTGTATTTGGTGTACTGATTTTTTTTACCAATGTGTAGGACAGAGCATTTGTTGGTCGAGATTTGGAGTTGCCAATTGTTTGACCATTCAGACACATAATAAAGGTCGCTTCTTTGAAACGCTGTATAGATCATTAAGTCATAGACTCCATATGTAGTTTAATTAATATCTTTAGTGAGACTGTGATTTGCCACATTTTCCATAGTTTCCTAGTTCATAAACTTACCCAGGTTTTTTATGCTTTGTTTGTAACTGAGAACTCACAATTCTAGCTTGTATTAAACTAATAAAACTAGGGAAAAATTCTTAAACACACTGTAGTTACAGCCTGCATAAGATGAGGATCATGCTGGTAAGTATGATTTCTTAAATCCTTTTGGAATAACCAAGTTTTTATAAGCCTTCAGAATGCCATTAAGGAAGTGGTTATTTTTGCCCCTTGGTATATATGTCCTCTACAAGGGGAGCATTCCTCCAAGTGCCTACCTTTGCATCCCTCCCATCAGATTTACCAATATGAGAAGACTCCTAATAAACACGCCCTATATATTCTAATCAAGCAGATTTTACTTGGTCCTGCCTAGTTCCAATCCTATTGAACTTTATAAGTTAGCAACCAAAGAATTGTTCTTGGAACTAAATTAATCAACTAATACAAGCTTCTATAGTAGTGGGTGTTAAATGACAGAAATGGATTTGCCCTATTACATAGACCTAGTCTTGAAAAATTCTAGACTTATCACCAGCATTTTGAATTGTGTCAGAGACAGATATGATATAGTTCTGCTGTACTGTTCACCATTGCTACATTCTAGATCAGCTGAGATTTCTGAAAAATATTGAAAAGCCACTGTAGATGCAATTGAAGTAAATGGCACTATGAAGATGTGTGATTTTGATGAGGAATAAAGAGGTGCTTGTTACTGTAGGCACTGTAAGATGAAGTTGAGTTGGCTAAAATCAGATTTGGTAGCACTTTTCATTTAGAAATAAAGAAAAAAGAAAAAAAGAGGGGAAGGAAAAGGGAAGAGTTGCTAAAGTGAGTGGGGAAAAGAAACCAAAAGCAATGACTTCAAACTTCTTTTGGTGCAGTAAGATACATGATGCAGTTATAATATCGATATTTATTCACCTAAAATTGTAAATCTAGCCATTTTTACAACCATGACTTAATTTTAAAAACTCAAAATCATAGTTTCATTTTTCTCTTTTTGAGCAGAAAGTCCAGAAGGAGTTTCCAAATAGAAACAAAAAACTATTTATATTCTTCACCCCAATTAATGCAGTTAACTTTGCTACGTCTGCCAATTCCATTATCTTTTCAGTCCATTCTTCCATTGTGGGAGTTTCATTCCTTTTTTGAACATATGATTCTTGCTGCCATCAATATGTATAGTAAATAAAATTCCATTTTTCCCCATCAGTTTATGGTAGAATTTTTTTCCAACCAACAAATTGAAGTTGCCGGAACCTTGGGTAAGAGTGACCATGTCATACTGGAATTCAATATATCACAATAGAATGTAATCTAATCAGTATCTTAAACTTTAAAAGAAATGATTTTAACTAACTCAGAGAGAACCTAAGCAAAATTTCATGGATAAAAGTCCTAAAAGGGAAAACAACAAAAGAATTGTGGGAAACACTGAAAATTTTGATCAGAAAATTCTGGTGCAGCTCAATATCGCTGAAAAAGAAAAAGAAAAAAAAATCAAAGAAGGGACCAGCAGAGACAAAAAGGATAAGTAAAATAAATAAATAAAAGAGGGACACATAACTAAGGCAGAATATCAGAAGGTAGCCCGAATCTGCAAAGATGAAGTCAGGAAAGCAAAGGCTCAGAATGAACAAACACTTGCAACGAAGTCAAAGATAGTAAAAGAAAAGTTTCTTTCAACATATAAATAACAAGAAAAAAGTCAAGGAAATGGTCCACTAAAGAGAGAAGATGGCAAGGAAGTTACAGGCAGCAAGAGAAATCACAGCTGCTTTTCCATGCATTTTTTCCATCAGTCTTCACGCAAAAAGAAACTATAGCCCAACCTACTAAAAACATATTTATAAAAAACAGATTAAAAATAAAAATTAAAATAAGCAAGAAAATGGTAAGGGAACACCTGTCTGACCTTGATGAATATCAATCAGTGGGACCTGATGGATTACATTCCAGAGTTCTAAAGGAGCTGACAGATGTTATATAAGAACCATTGTATCATATCTTTAAAAAATCTTGGAGCACTAGGGAACTATCAGAAGACTGGAAAAAAATAATGTGATTCCCATCTTCAAAAAATAAAGGGGGAGGGAACCGACCCAGAAAACTACAGACCAATCAGTCTAACATCAATACCTGGGAAGATCTTGGAAAAGATGATCAAGGAAAATGTCCCAGGAGTTCTCTTTTTGGATTCACTAGCTGGACAGCTGACATTAACCCAGCTCTGCAATCTATTTGCAGCTTGCTTAGACTCTTCCAGGAGAGCTGTGATACTGAGATGTTGGCAACCAACATGAAGATGGATGGTGAGATGAAATTGGGAGAAGTCCCCCTCTGGGAGGCACTGACAGCAGCCCAAGCGGGCTTGGGGCCAAACGATCAGGTTGTGCCCTAAACAGGAACCTGAAAAGTTGGAGCAGTCACCTGTTCATGGAGGAGAGGCAGCTTCAGAAGCCCTCTACCCTAAGAAAAAGGCACTGTGGGGCTGGCGGTGTGGGGAAGGCAGCGGAGGCATAATATCTACTCGTCTCTCCTGGAGTTATGATGAACTGAAGAAGCAAGTGAAAAGCCAGGAGACTTGCTGAGTGGGAAGAGCCGACGGAATGGAGATTCTTGACCATGACCCATAGCCAGCCACCCCCCTCACACAGGCAGCCCCACAGTTATGGTACAGTTCTTGGTTCAGACCATCCCAGAACTGGTAGACCAACAGGGGCTAAGGCCACCCTCTCAGGTGGGCCACCAAGCTATGAAATTTTTATATGTATTTTGTAATCAATCACTTCCCTTGTTGGATGGAGCAGATCCTGGCCTCTGCCTGCTAGGTTTCCATGGAGTCCTCAAATCTGTACCATATCTCTTGCATGAGGCTGTTCATGTTCATCAGCTCTGAGGCATTCTCATAGTGAAGTGACTCCAGTCACACTGCAGTGTCCCCTTCCAGGGTCGATTGACAGCATTTACACAGGAGGGCTCATTAGGGTGCATCTCTCTGTACTGCTTCAAATAATTCAACACCTGCATAAGGAAATATGCTAGATTTTTGAGTTGGCCATCAAATGTTGCCTTCAAGGGAGAGGCTCTTGATCTTGGTGTACTACCACAGAGCCTGGCAGCAACTGCTGGTCTACCAGTTCTGGGATGGTCTGAACAGAGAACTGTACTGCTTGCCCTGAGGGCTGCCCAACAACCTTCAGGCTTGGTACCAACTGGCCACCAATGTGGAGCTATAGCTGATGGAGTACCAGCAGCACACTGTGCATGAAGGTTGTCCCTTCTGGGCAACCAAGAGACACCCCAAAACCCACAAGAAAAAGGAATTGTTTCCCAGGCCCCCAAGGAGAAGCCTCAGGAGTCTGCTTCAGATGTGGGAAGGAATACCACCATACAGACTAGTTCTCTGCCCCATATTCAGCATCTGTGTCATGAGCCCAGCCTGAAGCCTGGCCTGAACAGGCTGAAAACAAAGAAGCTGCTGGCAAAACCTAAGGAGAAGACATGGGCTGCACAACAGGTCATGGAGGTCTCTCCCCACTCCAGCAAAGGGGAGCATCTGTGTCATGAGCCCAGCCTGAAGCCTGTCCTGAACAGGCTGAAGACAAAGAAGCTGCTGGAAAAACCTAAGGAGAAGACATGGGCTGCACAACAGGTCATGGAGGTCTCTCCCCACTCCAGCAAAGGGGAGGGAATCCTGACCCCCAACAAGCCTGATGAAGTCTTCTATGAGAGCAACAGCAAGGGGAAAGATGACCTGATGGTAAGTGGCACCATCATCCCAATGACTGCCAGGGTAGAGATACTGGGGCCCTATTCAGGAGTAAAGGGCACCATCATGGCCCTACTATGGGGTTGCACCCAGTGCCTGATCAGCTTGCAAACAATGGAGAAGTTGGGACTAAGACTTAGCAAACTAAGGCAGCCTGTGGGATTTGAACAGCTAGATGGTTCCCTTGGGGGGGGGGGTTATGCCAGCAACTTGACAGAGCCAGTATGCCTAAGGCTCGGAAACCACATAGAGACTATCTGCTTTATTGTGGGCCCTGGAATGACTGAGACCATGACCCTAGGGCTAGCCTGGTTAAAGAAGTGGAGCCCGGCAGTGGACTGGAAGTGATGCATGAGAAAGAAAATAGCTAAGCAGCAGGAACTAGGGACAGTGCCAAATACCAGCCATGAGACGGCAGGTGGAAAAGTGAAACAGAGCTGGTTAAGATCCTGACAGAGGAAAAAGTGTCACAGCTGCTTATTCCAAAGGAGTACTGCAATCTCACTGTAGTATTTAGTGAGAAGGGGTCAGATGTGCTTGCCACTCCACCATTTTATGGACTGCTATTGAGATTATGCTGGGGGAAAACCTACCAAAACCAAAGATATATTCCATGACACCCAGGAAGATGGAAGAACTTAGGAACTTTATCGACAAAAGCCTAACCAGGGGCTTCATCTAGCTGGCCAAATCAAGGGTGGCAGCTTCATGCTTGTCAAAGAAAAGAAAGACGGGTCCCTGAGAACGTGCATGGATTATAGGGGGATATTTGCATGGAGGACATGCACTTCCTCCCCCTGATGAAAGACATGTTGGGATACCTGTCAAACAGGAGGATCTTTACCAAGCTGGACTTAAGAGAAGTGTACTACTGAGTGAGGATCAGGGAAGGAGATGAATGGAAGAATGTGTTCAACTGCCCCTTGGGATGCCATCAATTCCAGATGATGCCATTTGGATTACAGGAGGTACCAGACATGTTTATATAGCTGATAAATGAAATCCTACATGAACACCTATGTTGGTGTAGCTAGATGATATTTTACTATACCAAGATCATGGAAAAGCATGCAAAGCTAGTGAGAACTGTGCTAAGAAAGCTGCTAAAAGTCCACCTATATATGAAGGTGTCCAAGTGTAACTTCCACAAGGCCAACCTAGGGCACTGCATTTCCAGAGAGGGAGAAGAGATGGACCTCAGAAAGGTGAAAGTAATTCTAAAATGGAAAGCCCCAAGAAGCAGGAGACAACTGCATAGTTTCCTAGGTTTTGCAAACTTCTACAGACAATTCATTCCCATAGTCGCACAAATAATACTGCCCATCATGAACCTGTTAAAATAGAGGAAAGGGGGTGAAGCCTAGACCAAGTCAAGCCTTGAATTGGATGGTTGAGTGTCAAGCAGCTTTCAAAACACTAAAGAAACTTTTGGCTGCTGAGCCAATCTTGAAACACCCAAACCCAGAGAAGCCATTTGTGATTTAGGCAGATGCCAGTGACTGGCCATGTAGGTGGTTTTATTGCAGAGAAACAAAAGGAGACCAAGTGATGATGGGCAATCTGGAGAAGGAAGCTTGTGCTGTCCACTAGACTTTCCTCATCTGGAGGCAGTTCTTAGAAGGCAGCAAAATCCCCTTCAAAGTTTGGACCGATCACAAAAATCTAGAAGCACTTTAAAAACCCAAGAAACTGTCCCCTAAGCAGCTCTGGTGGGCTCAGTACTTTAGCAAGTTTAATTTCACCATGTGCTATTTACTGGGGGGTGGGGAAGGGATTTTCTAGCAGATGCTCTCTTGCATCTGCCTCAATATAAAAGCCCAAGAGAAGAGATAGTTAATTCTATCATTCCATCCAAACAACATACAGCGCCAGCACACATGTGGCAACCCCCAAAAGAGCCCTCTTGGTCAGGAGAACACACATTGACTCAGCAACTGAAAGAAACCCTGTGGGGGATGAGTGGTTTCAAAAGCATAAAGATGGCTTAATGCTAAAGGAAGATTTAATATGAGAGGGGAATAAATATGTCCTGGTCAGCCAGAAAACTATGATCCTACAAAGGAGTCACTACTAAAGCCCACGGGACACTTTGGGTTTGTAAAAACCCTATAAAAAGGCAGTTTTTATGGTCTAAGTTTCAACGTTTATTTTTGTCTTCATTGAATCTTCAATTAGTAGTTCTTACATAATCCATTGCAGTCCCAGACTATTCAAATCATTGTTTCCTTTGATCATGAAGAAAGTATCTAACCATAAGTTACATGGTTGTACTCCAAATTTTCTGTTAATGTCTTGCAATATTTTTATATAGATGTAAAATAATATGGGGAATAAGATAAAAATCTAAGATTAAATTAAAAGAGCTATTGAATCTGAAAACTTTAACATGGCAGTTGATTAGAGAATTGTACAGGATTAATTGGACAAATATACATTCTATAAACAAAGTGCTTCTTTGATTAGGCTTTTGTAATAACATGGTTTAACATTTAAAGACATAATTAAAAGAAAATGCAATCATTTATAGCACATTTGAAGCTATCATGCCACAATGATGCATCTTTGTCCTAGTAGGCAAGAAAGCCAAGAGCAATTTCAAATTTTCCACTTTCCCTCATCCATCAAAATTAATGAAATCAGTGATACACAAGAGTGTAGATCCAGTGGTGGGAGTCAAATAATGTAATAATCAGTTCTCTGCCCTAATGATTTCTTCCAGCAACCAGTTCACCAAACTCAAAAAGTTAGCAACCGGTTTTCCCAAACTGGTACGAACTGGCTGAATCCCACCACTGTGTAGATCCCATAGCAAAACACCCAATAAGTCAAACTGTCCTTATCTCATGTTTTTTTTCTTTGAGTCTTGCCAACTTCCTTAAGTTAAATAGCTTGATAAATAGTAAATATATTAGTTTCCTGTTAGGTACACATAAATGTTTGAATTCAAGATATTGTTTACTTATCTTTATTCTCCGTTTCTGTTTTTTATTAGTGGTATATGAGTGGGAGTAAATACTTTTCTGATTTATGGAATGTTATGGACACCCTTGGAATTTTCTACTTCATATCAGGAATTGCATTCAGGTATGTTTCAGTTGACCAACAGTGATACTTCTATTGCCTTGAGTTTAGAGCTAGAGCAGGGGTCCCCAAATTGGCAACTTTAAGAGTTGTGGACTTCAACTCCCAGATGGCTGTAGAATTCTGGGAGTTGCAGTCCAAAAGTCTTAAAGTTGCCAAGTTTGGAGATTTCTGAGCTAGAGGAACAAAAATATGCTATAATAATTATGTAAAAAACAAGTGATGCACTGAAAATTCTGCAGTTTTTCTCATTAATTTTAAATCAGATAAAAAAGTTAATGCTTTTGAAATTCATTTCCAAGGGAAAGAATATATGGGAGAAAAACATGGGCATGGGATACTGGTCTTTTATTAGGTGGCTGAAAGGTGTGTCCGGTGGGCTGAATCATGTGTCTCCCCCCTGCCCGGTATCTCTTCCTCTGCCTGCTGCTTGGAGGACTGGTCCAGCGATCGTATCACCCTGCCCCCATCTGTGCTGTATGGGCTAAGGAGTCCCAGATGCCCTCTTTGTAATCTAGGCTGATGCTAGCAATGTGGCCATAGGGGCTGTGCTGCTACAAGGAAACCCCCAGAGAATCCTTCAAACCTGTGCTTACAATCCAAAAAATTAATGGACACAGAATGGAGGTGTCTGGGAAAAGGAAGGCTATGTGGTTCAATGGGCATTGTTAACTTGGTGGCACTTCCTGAAAGGATCTAAACACCCATTTGAAGTGTGAAGATCATAAAAACCTAGAAGCTTTAAAGACCCCAATGGAAGCTATCCCCCAAACAAGCCCATTGGGTACAATATTTCAATTGCTTCAACTTTACTTTGTGCTACATCCCGGGGGCAAAAACTTCCTAGTGAATGCCCTAGCCCAGTGATGGCTAACCTTTTCATCCTCGCGTGCCTCAAGCGTGCATGTGCATGTGTGTGCATGTGCGATTCCCCCCATTGCCCTGCGCATGCATGCGCAGCCCCCTCATGTGTGCCATGCATCTCTGCACATGCGCATGCATCTCCCATGCACCCCCCACCTCGTGCATGCGTGGCAGATACCCAACAATCAGCTGGCTGGTGGGAGGCACGTGCACATGCGCAGTGCACCTGATCTGGGGCAACAGAAATGGCTCTGTGTGCCACTTCCAGCATGCGTGCCATAGATTCACCATCATGGCCCTATCCCAACTGCTACAATACAACAGTGCTAGACCCGAAATCATTGAACCGGTCATCCCCTCTAGCCAATTAGTGGCAGTAGTAACCACAAGGAGCCAAGAAAAAGTCAAACCAGACATTACCTGCAAAGTGTTAAATAAACTAAAAGCTGCTTTAAAAGATGATATATGGCTGGTGGCCCATAAAGAACAATGCACTTTTAGGGATGGACTTGCCTGAGCAGAAGCAAAATTATATGTCCCTGCCCCAGTGCAACAACTGGTTTTACAAATTTGCCATGACTCAAAAGCTACAGGGCATTTTGGTTTTGTAATACCATCTGGTCAAATGACAATTCTGGTGGTCGTCTCTCAAAAAGGACATTGAAAGCTATATGTCCAGCTATCCAGTGTGTGTATCAGCCAAAAGACGATCAGGGAAGCCCAAGGGACAACTGCAACCAGTAGCAAGTCCCCAACCCCTTGGAAAAAAAGTTCTATGAACTTCATAGTGGAGCTGCCTGAAAGTGCTGAGAATAATTTGGCCAATCGCTAACTTGTTCTCAAAACAACTCTACTTTATCCCATGTTCAAAAATTCCATCATCCTGCACTTTGGTCAAGCTATTTGTGCCACATATTTTCAGGCTTCACGTCGTTCATGATCAAATTATCTCAGACAGAAAGGTACAAGTTACTTTGTACTTTTGACACATTTTTTTAAACTCATGGGGACCACCCAAGCTCAAGCTCCTCATGTGAGGAGCTCAAGCTCCTCACATCACCCCCAAATGAATGGGGTGTGTAAAAGCACAAACTCAGTACTAGAACATCAAATGCTATATTAATTATTAACAAGATAATTGGACTGACCTTTTACATTTGCAGAAGTCATGTATTTAGTGCATAGCAGCACCAGGTTTATTCCCTTCAAGGTAGCTTCTTTGCCATCTTCTCTCTTTAATGGACTGACTATTTCTTTGATTTTTTTTCTTATTACTTATATGTTAAAATAAACTTTTTAAAAATTATCTTTGACTTTTGTTGCAAGTCTTTGTTCATTCTGAGCCTTTGTTTTCCTGACTTCATCTTTGCAGATTCGGGCTATCTGCTGATGTTCTGCCTTAGTTAAGTGTCCTTCTTTTTATACTTATCCTTTTTGTCTTTCACTATCAGAGAGATCTTTGTGTAACCATGCTGGTTTCTTCTTCTTCTTGGGTGTCTTTTTTCTTTTTCAGTGGTATTGAACTGGACTGGGTTTTTATGATCTTTTTTTCAGTGTTTCCCACATTTCTTGTTTTCCCCTTTAGGATTTTTATCCACTAAATTTTGCTTAGGCTCTCTCTGAGTTTGTTAAAATCAACTCTTTTAAAGTTTAAGACACTGGCTAGATTATATTCTATTGTTTGTATTTGCATTATATTGAATTCCAGTATGATGTGGTCCCTCTCGCCCAAGGTTTTGGCAATTTCATCTCCCTCTCTCACTTCTCTCTTAGTAAGAATTGGGTCCAGTATAGCTTTTCCTCTAGTTCCCTCCTCTACCTTTTCAATGACATAGTTGTCAGCTAAGTTGGTTAGGAGCCTGTTCGATCTCCCATTTACTTCCCTCATCTACATTGTTTATGAAGGTATTGAAGAATACTGGACCTAAAACAGAAACTTGGGGTACCTCACTGCTTCCTTCCTTCCATGTAGATGTAGTCCCATTGAGGACTATACATTGAGTGTGATTTGTCAACCAGTTACATCTGGTGGTGATGCCGTCTATTCCTATTTTTCTAACTTAATAAGTTAGTTTTTGGTCTACTTTGCCAAATGCCTTACTGAAATCCAAGTATACTACATCCTCAGCTTATGCTGGTCCACTGATTTAATCACTATGTCAAAGAATGAAATAAGATTTCTCAGGTATTGATGTCAAGGTGATTGGTCTGTAGTTTCCTGGATCTGTTTTTTCCCTTTTTAAAAAGATGGGAACTATGTCAGCTCTTTTCCAGTCCTCTGGTAGCTCCCTGGTGCCCCAAGATGTTTGAAAGATATTGTTCACTTTAAACCAAGATCACATATGCTACCTCCTTCAGAACTCTAGGATGTAAAGCACCTGGTCATGGTGATTTGAACTTGTTTAGGGTGGACCGGTGTTCTTTTACCATTTTCTTTGCCTGTTTTAATTTGTAATCCTAGTCTGTCTTTTACTGTCTGTTTTTGGTAGGTTGGTCTATTTATTTATTTTCCATAATGACAGATGCAAAGAATAGCAATTGCAATTCTTATAATTATATAATACTTCATAGTGCTTCATAGCACTCTTCATGGTGCTTCACAGCACTCTCTTCATAGCACATTGATGGGGGCAATGTGCAGAGTCAACACATTGCCCCCAATAATCTGGGCTTAATCTCACCTTGGAAAGATGGAAGGCTGAATCAATCTTAAGCCAGTCAGGATTAAGCTCCCAGCAGTGAGCAGAATCATTCTTCAATACTGCATTCTAACCACTGCACCACCATAGCCCTGAATTAAGCAGCTCTGATTTCTCTCTGCTGCTCGTCACTTCCTTGCCATCTTCTCCCATTAGTGGATGAACCATTTTCTTGACTTTTTTTCACATTGAAAGTTTTAAAAATTATTAATCAGATCTTAATTCATTTCAAGCCTTAACTTTCCTAGCTTCATATTTGCAGATTCAGGCTATATGCTGATATTCTGCATTAATTACGTGTCACTCTTTCTATTTTTTATGCTTATTCCTAGTTGCATTAATAGAGGGATAGAATCAAAACCACATGAAGTGCTAGTACTTGTCTGGAGGGTTGGAGGCTAAATCATATGAAGAATTGTTGCAGAAATTGGGTATGTCTAGTCTAGTCTAGTGAAAATAAAGGACTAAGGGTGACATGATAAGTGTACCAATATTTAAGGGGCTGCCACAAAGAAGACCAGTGGGGGGGGACCTATTTTCCAAAGCACCAGGAGGCCGGACAAGAAGCAATGGATGGAAACAAATTAAGGAGAGACACAACCTAAAACTAAGGAAAAAATCCTGACAGAACAATAAACCAGTGGAACAGCTTGCCTTTAGAAGTTGTGATGTTCCATCACTGGAGGTTTTTAAGAAATGATTGGATGGCCATTTGTCTCATTTTATTTTCATTTCAGTTTCATTCATTGTCTCCTGCTTGAGGGAGGTTGGATTAGAAAACCTCCAAAGTCCCTTCCAACTCTGTGATTCTTTTAATTAGATACCCTGGAAAGATACCTCAGGAGTATTTCTTACAAAAGATTTTTCAGATTCAAACATCAAGATATTTATATCACAACAAAGTGGTAGAAAGAAATATAACAGAGAACAACATTTTTTTATCTTCATGCAAAATGCAGGTAGTCCTTGACTTACAATAATTCAAAGCTACGACAGTCTCAGAAATAGTAAATTACAGCACTTCTGGGAAGATGGCCAACTATATAGCTGGGCAGAGATCCTGGGTTGTAGCTCTCCAGCTTTCAACTGAAGGGACTGACATTCCTTCAGTTTTTATTACCCGCCCAATCAGGGTGAGTTGAAGAACTTCCCTTCAGAACCTTCTAAATACAGCTGAAAGCTGGCAAAGGTCTTCTGGAGCTTGACTCCGAAGCTATCTGCATACCAAAAGCTGGGGGAGGGGCTGCAATCAGTTTGGGGTTCCAGAAGTTGCCATTTTGAAATTCACAAGTTGTGCCTTTCTCTTCTTAATTGTCAATCTTTTTAAGTCAAAAAGAGGCTCTATTTAGTCACAGCTTGCTACACCTTTTTTTTTTTTTTAAATAAATTTTATTAATTTTACAAACACAATACACAAAACATAAACTAAAACATCTTTTCTGAAGGCTGCCTGATCCCGGGTTAAAACTCTTCACACAGACACAAATTCAAACATCATATTCATTTTATATATCCTTCCATATCTTGTTATCATTTTCTTTTCTTTTTTTTTTTATAAACCAATTTTATTAATTTTACAAAAACAGTGCACAAACAATCAAAGCATAACAGCTTATAACCATTTTCAATAACATTCTTTGTCTGTTCTATTTCCAACTATCCATTCATCTTTTTTCTTTTACTATACTCCTCCTATACACTATTTGGAGTGACGCCTTTACCCTAACTTAAAAGTACTTCATATAACACTTAATTTATCTTGGGATTCTGTTTAATAAATTCTAAATTTACACAATAAATTTTATACTCTAAATACACATATAAAAACACAATCTTATATACCTTCCAGAATCCCCCTTTTATCCTTAATTAGATTCACCCATTGTCTCTAAATAAGCTTTTTTTCTTTAGATCTTGCTTCCCACCATTGAGGCTTCTCCTCCCCCACTTTCTCTCTTGCTTATTCTTCTCCTTGCCCTTTTTACCCCTTTGTCTCTCCTCTTCCCTTTTCTTACTCCCTTTCCTTTGCTTTCTAACCTTGCATCCACCTTTCCTCTCATTTTTCATTTTTTTGGTTGTTTTTTCAAACCTTAAAATCCCCTTTTTCTTATCCTCTTTCTCCTCCTCCCTGGAAAAAACCCATTGTCCATCAAAGATGGCTTCTTGTTCCTCTTCTTCTTTGTCCCAGTCATTCTGCTGCGTAATCAACTTTTCATAAGTACATAACGCCATTTCTAAAAATTGAAATGAAGTCCCCAAAGTATCTTTTCCATCTTGTTCTTCCTTTTTATATTTTTGATATTCAATCTTTAGTTCATCCACAAGCGATGCCATCCTGAAAAGAAAAACTTTCCCCAAAACAACCACCCAAGTATTTTTAGTCAAAAGTAATTCAAAAAGAAAGTTCCAAAAGTTAATACTTTTCTTCCTTCTTCTATTTCTCTTTCTGGGGTTACTGTTTAATCAAAGAGGTCCAATTACCATATTTCTTTTTTTAATATTCTTGGCAATCTCCTCCTTTTTCCACTTCTGCTCCAATATTTTTCCGCTCCCTTCCCACTTGCAACATCAATTTTTAAATAATCAAAAATCCATACCTCTAATAAAGGTTTTCCAATTTCTTAAATTTTTAAGTCCAATGTCCAAGCAACTTTCAGAATATTTCACCTTCAGTGCCCAAACAAATTTCAACTCTTCTTCTGCTTTTTTCATGGGGTGGGAGAGTGAAGAAAAAAAAAAGTTCCCTTTTACAGTTTCTCCGCCGCTTTCGATCTTCTTAGGGATACAATGTATCCTCCAGCAATTCAGATAGCTCAGTTCCAGCGAATTTAAAGGATGTTGATTGACCCGGCTCAGCCAGCACTTTCACTTTTCTTGCTTCCTCCAGCACGATCTTACCCAGTTGCAGACTTCTTCGTGGCGGCCATTGCTGACCGCCGCTCCACCGCCTTGGGAAAAAGGGGTTTTTCAGGACGAGGAGGGGGTCTGCGACACCCCCAACCCCCTGTCCAGCTCCCCTCTCTCTTCGGCTGTCCCTACAGGGCAGCCATATCCCCCTGACCCATTTAGATCGGGGGTACCTCGGCGGCTAGCACAGCAGGAATCGCAAGCGATCGCGAATTCCTGCTGCCCTGAAGCCAGGCAAAAACCGTCAGCTTGCTACACCTTTTTGAAGACTTGCACCATTTTAGGGATTCTTTTTTAAAAAATAACAAGGTAAAGGTTGCTAAGACAAGCCAAATAAGGAAGTGTGGAGAAAAAGAGAGCTGATGGAGAAATATAAAGACTGAAGATTATGATTTTAGTTTATTATTGTAGTAACTTGTAGCTTGATCTTCTTTGCTGTGGGTGGCTAAAATTTTCTGATCCTGATCAAAAGAGGAAGCCAAGATGGTGTAGCAAAATATTAGAGATATATATATTTGAAAGGTCTCTAAATAAAATACGCCAGTTTATTGATCAGCTGTCCTCCAAGGATGATATAAAAAATCCTCTAAAATTACTTTTGAGATGCAAACATGTGGAGAATGTTACCTGAACTAACTTTCACTATTATGGTTTAAATATAAATCTCTTAACACAACTAAAAGAGGAGTGTCAAGAAATTTAGACAAAGTTGGGACTTTTTCTTTAAGAATATTAACAAGGTTGAGGATTGCGTGATAAAAAGAGATGTTTATAATTGCTTGATAAAATTTCCAGTGAAGAAAAATATTTTATTCCATGAAGATAAGCTGGAAGGAGTGACTTAAACTCAGTTAACTGGAATTAGGATGAATCTTTTTTGTTTGATATGTGTAACTGAAAGAAAGGCTTAATCCAATATTTGAAAATATATTTTATATATACTGTGTACATATAGATACAGATACATGTATAATGCTTAGGTAATTCTTAAAGTAGGCAAATTGATGGTGAAATATAAGGGCAGAAAGTTGTAGTTCTAGTTTATTATTTTTCGTAATTTGTAACTTGGTCTGCTTTGCTGTGGGTGACTAAAAGTAAAACTTTCTGATTTTTAAGATTCCTGGTTAGTCAGCAATTCTTAAGAGACTTACAAAACAGCTACTCTTTGACTAAGGAGTAAGTTAAGAAGATGGAGGAGCAAATTATTAGATATGTATTTGGAAAATCTTTCAATAAAATCCATCAGTTTATAGAAAAGTTTGTTCCAAGGATAGCTCCAAACTACTTCAGAGATGCAAGTATGTGTAGAAAGTTACCAAACCACTGAGGTAACTTCACAAGGAGCTGCTGATTCAGAGGAGTCAATTGTAATTTTGGAATATAAACCTGGCACTAACTTTTATTATAATGGTTTAAATAGAAGCCACGCAACACAATTGAAAGAAGAGCTCCAAGAAAATTTGCAACTTTTAAAAGGACAAGTTTGTGACTTTTTCCTCATTGAGAAATCCTTGAGAAAAAGAGAAACTTATACAGTAACTACGTTATATTTTCCCCTTGTTTAAATTGGGATTGGGGTTGGCCAGTGCCTGATGTATCTGGACTGCAGGCCGCAAGTTTGACACCCCTGCCCTATGTCATCTCTGGCAGATGGCAGTCCAGGATTAGAATGTTTTGATTTTAGAAATGATTTTACAGAAAAGCTTATTGTTTTAAAATGTATGAAAACATATTTTCCCTTTAAGATTAAAGAATCTGAAAGAATACAATAAATTATGTTAATAATAATCTTTATAAACTATCAACATTTATATGTCCAAATAGAAATACATATTATTTCAACAGCAAGGAAGATAAAACAGTAATGGTTAAATTGATCTATTTTTTATTTTTTTATTAATTTTATTTGATTTGTCAATTGCTTACAAGATAATAGGTATAAGTATAAACATAATTATGAATACATGGATACATATAAGAAAAATAAAAGAAACAAAAGGATCTTGACAGCCTTGAACTCTGGCTCTTAGCCACTACTGATTTCTAAGGCATTCCCTGGCTCTTCTTAAATGTCTGAGAGTAGCTTTCTATGGGATCCATGTTTATCTAGGCACACCAAGAATGAACACCATTTAAATCTGATAAAATAAGAAACAAATATTTTGACAAATTGGAAGACAGATTCTTGTAAACAATGATTTTTGAAGGAATAGTGAGCAATTTGTACTCCTCCAACAGCTTTTTTTGGAGCTCCAGCTCCTCTAATACATCCAAAGCACTATTTTTCACCATTATGGGGGAGAAATGCATGAATATATAAAGTAAGTCCCCTTTCTCCCTAGCTCACTTTAATGTCTTGACCTCAGCACTACTGGATGGGCGATTTAAGGGGCTCCCGATTAACGAGCGGCTATGCCCCTGTGACAGAACTGAGGTTGAAACTGTGGAGCATGTCCTTTTATATTGCCCTGTGTATAACGCAGGCAGATCTAAGTTACTGTCTCTCCTTGAAACAGACCCTTCTAGACCCAAGGTTAGTAATTTGTTCTTATATTGTCTAGGGCAGGGGTCTCCAACCTTGGCCCCTGGAAGCCTGGTGGACTTCAACTCCCAGAATTCCACAGCTGGCTGTGGAACTCTGGGAGTTGAAGTCCGCCAGGCTTCCAGGAGCCAAGGTTGGAGACCCCTGGTCTAGGGGATGGCTCCTCATACATCACTTCTCAGGTTTCCAAAAATTTTTTTAAGAGATGTAACCATCAGAGGAGAATGCTGTAATTCCCCTTAGTCAAGTTTTTGGTGACCAATTGTTCATGATTAATTTTCCCATGTTCTTCTTTTATTATACTTGTGTTTTGGTCTGTGACCACAAATAAAGAATTATTATTACTTACTAAAGTAAGTCCTAAAATCAGATTAACGTAACTAAAAAACAAAAATTCAATTCTCAAAACCTGAGGACAAAATAATGCCCTCTGTCCCTAGTTTATATTGCATTCTCATTCAATTTGAAGCACTCCATTATTTGTAAATCTCTCTTCAAAAATTAAGTTATCTGTCTTCAAAATGCTCAGTCTTCTTTTACAGAGTCTAATTACAATGCTAAAAATGATGGTGCCCAGAATAAAACTACAATCTTTGTACAAAGAAAACAATCATGGAAATATGGACAATACCAAATAAAATATAGACAATACCAAATAAAATAAAATTGATAATAAATAATTGAAAATTTAACATATGGAAGCACCATGAGACTATTTTATCTCACAATTTAACCTATTGTGAGAATAAAAATATTTACAATTTGAGGATCTGGGCTATTTAGCGACAGTAACTATAAATATAGTGTTTGAAAGAGAACTGTGGTAACTTGGTAGTTTGAAAATAAGAGTTTTCTACTAATGTATATCTGTTCTTTTTACAGGCTGCATTCTTCAAATGAAACATCTTGGTATTCTGGCAGAGTAATTTTTTGTCTGGATTACATTATTTTTACTCTAAGATTAATCCATATTTTCACAGTAAGCAGAAACCTTGGCCCCAAGATAATTATGCTTCAGAGGATGGTAAGGCATACGTTTTATTCAAGATGAGGGGTGTGCGTGTGTGTAACTCAAAAAAATTCAATATGTTTAAGAAACTTCTAAATCCTGCAGGCCTTTAGAAACATAGTTAAGGTTCAGTCCTTTTCCCAGGCACATACTCTATATATGTAGCATTTGATGCTGGTTAAACCATTAAAAAAAAATCCTTTCTCACTTGTGCCTCAAACTTGGGTCTTCAACCAGAGGTCTAGGATTTTGAAGGTTCTGCACAGTATCTTAGCTGTTCCTAGCACTGCACTCCTTTGGACAGAGTTCTGATGTTATCCCTGGGAGGGGCCTCCGGGCCTTTGGGAAGGCAAAAAACAGCCCTACTGGAAGTCATGAAACTGACCAGTTTCCGGCTTCCAGAAGGCCTCCAGAGCCCCGGGAAGGCTGTTTTCACTCTCTCAGAGGCCCGAGCGAAGCCACTGGACCCTTGGGAAGGCGAAAAACAGCCCTACCAGAAGTACCGGAAGTCACGAAACAGGCCTATTTCTGGCTTCTGGAGTGCCTCCAGAGCCTGGGGAGGTCATTTTCGCCCTCCCAGAGGCCTGAGGGAAGCCTCTGGACCCTTGGGAAGGCAAATAATGGCCCTCCCAGAAGTACAAGTAGGCCATGGCCACCATGCCCACCCAGCAAATGGGCAGCAAACTGTTTGCTGGGATTTTTGAATTCCACCCTTGCTCAGGACCTCAGAGTGGGCTGAAGATTCATTTTCCAACATGACAATGATCCTAAGCACACAGCCAAGACAACACAGGAGTGGCTTAAGGACAACTCTGTGAATGTCCTAGAGTGCAAAGAAGAATGGCAGAAAATCCTCCAGTCCAAGTGTCATAACCCAAAATGGCTCAAGGCTGTAATTGTTGTCAAAAGTGCTTCAACAAAGTACTGCATGAAGGATCTGAATACTTATGCCAATATGATACAGTATTTCAGTTTTTTCTTTTTAATAAATTTACAGATATTTCTAAAATATCTGTTTGTACTTTGTTATTATGGGATACTGAGTGTAGATTAATGAGAAAAAGTTACTTTCCACAACTGTAGAAACAGGCTGCAGCATAAAAAAAAATTAACAAAAGTGAAGTGTCTGAATACTTTCTGAATGCACTGTATAATAATGGTATTATTTCATTTGAAGGCAGAGCACTCCACCTCTTTTCTCTGTCTATTGTAGAGTATTCTTTCTATGAGAACAATAATAAAAAATATTTGAATGTTTTCAGTATTGATATTAACATGCAGCAAATTGTAGAGTTGGAGGTAATAATTTAAGCTAATTTAAGTCCTGCTCAGTGCATGAATGCAAATTAAAACATCTCAACCTCCCATTTTAAATACATCCAGTTTATTCACATCACCATCCCTCTAGATCAGGGTTGTCAAACTTGCAGCGTCACATTGTTGTCACATGATTTATCGTGACTTTTCCCTTCACTAAAATGGGGGTGGGCTTGGCATTTGGCCCACAGGCCACGAGTTTGACACCCTTCTCTAGATGCTTGGTTCCATTTTCTTACTGTTAGAAAATCTTCATTAATATTTAATTAATCATTAATCATAATCATGACTTTGTGCAGTCAGTGAATGATGGAGAATTTTTTTCTTTTAACCTCCTTTTTGAAGAGTGCTTGATATTCCCTCTTTGGTCTTTTCTCAAAACTAAACATTCCCGTTTTAGGTTGTGCTCTCCAGATCATGCTTCATGTTTTTTGAGTCTTTCTTTAAATGTTGTACCAGAAGGAGATGCAATATTCAAGTGTAGGTCTTATCAGCATAGAAGAAAATTAGACAATTATTGAAAATGATATTTGATATTCCACTAATTGATAATGATATTCCACTAATTGAAAATGATATTTCTAATTATATGTATGAAAAATAGAGTTCCTGAAGGATTTTGAATCGAGAGCAGGGGAAATTAGAACCATCTATCCCATCTTGTCTAAAAGAAAGCTATAGGGAATTTTCCTGATGTGTTCTGGTTTCAGTATTTATACATTCTGAATAAAATTTCAAGTTTCAGATCATTTTGCATTATGCCTTCCCATAACAACTTTTCTTCATCTTCCGGAAATGTAAGAATGGGTCTTACTAAATTTGACCCAATTTTAATTGTTGCTGAGAACACCTAGTCTGTGGTATTCATGTGTTCTTGGGAGAAGGCCTGGCTGCTAATAAATTGCATAAATCTGAAACATCTTGTCTTATCAAAAATGCTCTACATTGTGTCGATTAGAAAATTCAAATTATTTTAAAACACATTCTTGTTATATAGCTGATAGGTAGTCCCCAAATTTGAACCTTTAGTTTAACAATTGTTCAGTTCATTGTTCAGTTATGACGGTACTGAAAAAAAGTGGTTTATGACTGTTCTTGCACTTACCATCACAGTATCCCCAAGGCCACATGATCAAAATTGGGCACTGCAACTACCTTTTTTTCCTGATTTTTGCAGCATTTCAGGGTCATTTGATTGCATTTGCAACCTTCAGGGCGGAGGCGGTATTCAGCAGGTTCTTACCAGTTCTGGAGAACCGGTAGTGGAAATCTTGAGTAGTTCGGAGGACTGGCAAATACCACCTCTAATTGGAGATTTTACAGTATCCTTCCCCTGCCATGCCCACCAAGCCATGCCCATAGAACTGGTAGTAAAAAAATTTGAATTCCACCACTGCTTCAGGGGCTTCCAACAAGTAAAGTCAATGGGGGAAGCCAGATTTGCACAATGAACATATGATTTGCTCAACAAGTGCAGCAAAAAGATCATAAAATTGGGCATAGCTCATCCAATAACCACATCACTTAGTGACAAAAGTTCTGGTTCCAATTGTGGTCATAAGTCAAGGACTAGTCCATTTCCAAATTGATTCCACAGTATAAATATTGACTTTGTAAACAATAATGTATTTGTCCGCTTTTGATACTTTATCCCTTAGCCTAAAAACAATTTTGAGACTTTTAGCAAATACCTGATGATATTTCTGTTTATATTTTAAATATTTCCTTTTGCAGCTGATAGATGTCTTTTTCTTCTTGTTCCTCTTTGCGGTGTGGATGGTGGCTTTTGGTGTAGCCAGACAAGGAATCCTACGAAAAAATGAACAGCGTTGGGAATGGATATTCCGATCAGTCATCTATGAGCCTTACCTTGCAATGTTTGGCCATTATCCTTCTGATATTGATGGTATCTATTGAAATATAGTACTAATCAGTAAGGGATTGGTGTTGTTGGGAAACAGATACATATATATTTCCTTTTGTCATGGTGGTTTGCTTGATGGGGGAAGGATAGAACTGAAGGTTCATTTTATTTCTCTCTGAAAAATTCTAATTATGTTTGGTGTTTGTTTTGAATTATGGAAAGCTAGAATGAAAATGATGTTAATAAATGTATAATTCAGAAAGGCCTTTCATGATGGATTTATATGCTCGTGTTACTGACAGAAAAAATGCCAAATGACACTATTGGACTGTTTGTCTTTCCTTTTTATGGGACATTAGGACTTCTACTCAATTTTTATTCTTTTTGACTGAAAAAAAGTTTTTGTAACTTCTGGTCAGTATATCTATTGTTGCTAATGAATGTGTTGCTCCTTGCTTATATTGTCAATGAATACTTCAGCTTCAACCATAACAATACAAGAGCAAACAATAGATACAAACTCAAGGTTAATTGCACCAAACTTGATTGCAGGAAATATGATTTCAGCAACAGAGTGGTCAATGTCTGAAATACTCTACCTGACTCTGTGGTTTCTTCCCCAAACCCCAAAAACTTCAACCTTAGACTGTCTACTATTGACCTCACCCCTTTCCTAAGAGGTCTGTAGGGGGCGTGCATAAGTGCACCAATGTGCCTACCGTCCCTGTCCTATTGTTTCTTTTATTTTTCTTATATGTATCCATGTATTCATAACTATGTTTTTACTTATACCTATTAACTTGTAAGCAATTGACAAACCAAATAAAATAAATAAAATAAAAAATAAATAAATACTCTGCTACTAAATAAAAATAAATAAATACTCTGAAATAGAAAGAGGAAGGAAAAATTCTCCATGCCAAGTTAGTGCTCAGAATGCTGCTGTTCTTTTTTTGTCCTGCACAAATACCTTTCTTTGTTCTGAGTGAAGAGATTCAGCTACCTTGTCATTTCCACCATAGGAAAACTATGGAATAGCTAAAGCAAAGTTGCTCAGATGTTTGTGACAGATGTGCTCAAGAGGGAAAAGGAATGCTGGAGAATAATCTTGGACCTAGAATAGAGAATGGAACTGCAAGTGATACAGGATTGAGAAAAGGATACTCTGCACAAAGGAGTTTCATTGTCTTCTGCCTTCCCCTGTGATGACAGCAGCTGAAACACCTCTAAACCAGAACACCTGCAAGGGCGTGGACCCTTGATCTTGGTTTCCTAAAGCTATACCTTGTTAGTATAGTCATGATTAAGAAAGACCTATGTTGGCAGGTACTCCATAATTTTCTTCTTGGAAAATTAACACGAGATTAAAGGAATAGTGGTTAAGGTAGAGGATAAATAAAATTTATCCAAAAAACCCAATTTCTCTTCTGAGTGATAATGTTTCTGTTAGACCTACCCCAGGTAGGTCCCTTAGGAAAAAAAGACCCTCAAATCCATTTGGTTGAATGATATGTTATTTTACTAAAGGATACTAGTTGCAGCCAAGTCAGGCTAGAACTAAATTTTCCCACATGAAGAAGTTACAAATTGTTCCCCTCATCCCAGCTCTCTTCCCCTCATCTTCAGCCAATGAAGTGCCACATAAGCGTTTTGAGAAGCACTGAAATATTTGGAGTTGTTTGCATTCCATTCTCAGGGTGTATGGTCTTGAGTGAAGGCACAAACCAATTCCATGTATCTCTGATCTTCATCACACTGTCACCCCCCCTTCCCTACTTCTCATCGCATCACCATAAATGTTTATTCTCCATTTGTTCACCCCAACCCCCCCCTCCAACTAGCCTTTGATGGCAGGATGCCAGCAAGATGCCAGCCAAAGATGACAAATCTGACAGTTTCTTGCAGAAATAAGGATCCCAACATGAACTGTTACACCACTTTGCTGCAAACTCCGTTTCTTTTGAAAGTGGTGTTCGTGTACAGAAGGGGCTGGTAGCATGCTAACTCTTTTAACCACCCTTACAGATGCTGTTGCATATGGAGATTTATTTATTATATTTTAATCCTGCCTTTATGACTTTAACTCAAGGCAGTGAACATGCCTAATGTTTCTCCCTCCCTCTTATTTTCCTCAAAACAGCAACTCTGTGAAGTGGATTGAGTTAAGAGAAAGTGACTGACTCTTTCATGCCAGCCACCAGCCAACTTTCATGCCCAAGACAGGACTAGAATTCACTGTCTCCTGGTTTCTGAATTAAATTCTGAATTGTTTATTTTTTTCACTTTTCTTATCTTGATTGTTTTATTATATTTGCAGTTTTTCCTGTATGTTTTTAATAGCATTGTATTTTGTTGTAATCCTCAGGAATCAGAATGATTTGGTACAATACAAATTTAATATAAAATGATTATTGTTGCTGTTGATGATACCAAAGACATGTATCACACTAACACATTAATAACTTTGTATCAAAATATATCAGTTCTTCTGATAATTTAATATTATTTTCTATTTCTTCCTTTTATAATAGGTACCACATACAATTTTGACAGCTGTACCTTTCTTGGAAATGAATCCAAGCCTCTGTGTGTAGAAGTGGATTCCAATAACCTTCCCCGTTTCCCTGAGTGGATTACTATTCCATTAGTGTGCATCTATATGCTGTCCACCAATATCCTCTTAGTTAATTTATTAATAGCTATGTTTGGGTATGTATCAAGTTGGAGTGCTTTCCACTTCCAAAAGACAGCATTGCTGGCTTTTAAAGTCTTCCTCAAACTGAGGTCCATTGCTCTTTTATTTATTTATTTGTTTATTTGTAAGTGAATAAACTAGATTAGTTCATTCTAATCAGCTGCAAGTTTTGGCTGATATGGGAAGCATAATTTCAAATCATGTTATTACATTCATCTTTTTGCTGCTTAGTAATACTAGGACATAAATGGATCAAGAGCTATACGGTAATTTTAATTAGTAAAGTATCAAAAGTATCAAATTTCAAAATAAAACTCACTCCACTTTACTTGCATCTCTCCTGCACTTTTCACAGAAGTACCAAATTAAAGAAGAAACATAATATAATTACATTTTTAAAAGTCCTAGAAAGTTAATGTAATCAGGACAACTTACTTTTAGCTTTTGATGTTTCCCTGGAAAGAACAATATTACTGGAACAAATGCAAGGAAATATTACGGTCCTGATGAAATATTATTAATGCTCACATTTGATATAATAGAAAATTTATTGTTAGTAAGTGGAGTATTTCTATGCAAATTAAATGTGAACTACAATATATATCTATACTAATACAATAAAATATATGGAAAAGGGGTTTTGATATGAATTGTATGTAAAATACATGAAATATTTTCTTATTTCAATTTTATTACTAAAACAATAATTTATTAAACTTGTAAGCTGCCCAACTCCCAATAACTCTGAGTGACTCATATCAAACAAAGAAATTAAATAATATCAACAAAGTATGGCAAGTGGTCTCATTTGCCTTTGCCAAAGACCTAGGTGAAAATTAGAACATTAAAGCAGTAATTTAAAAAAAGGATTATGGGTCTAATCTCATGTGTTAATCTTTCCTTTAGATATACTGTTGGATCAGTTCAGGAGAATAATGACCAAGTATGGAAATTCCAGCGCTACTTCTTGGTTCAAGAGTACTGCAGCCGTTTAGCTATACCATTTCCATTTGTCATCTTTGCCTATATCTACATGGTGATGAGGAAACTTTTTAAATTCTGTTGTAAAAATGAATATAGAGAATCATCCATTTGCTGTAAGTTATTTTCATCAAATACTTAATGGTAGAAGGGCAAGCAAAATAAGATTTATTTTATTAAAGAAAAAGAAAAAGATTTCTCAGATGGTTGTTGCTATGTTATACTTTTGTTATAATACATTTGAAAACAATATTTTGCTACAACTTTAAAAGCACCACTATTATGACGTGGGAAAATACCCGAACAAAGCTGAATGCCAGACATGTAAGTACCCGCGAAAACTTAAGAAAACATATATATATATATATATATATATATATATATATCTGAGGTTCTCGTGGGTATTTGTATGTGGATCTTTGGTTATTCGGGTTTTCTCCTGCGTAAGATTGGAAGTATCTAGGCAAGGTTTCAATGAAGTCTCATTCATCATCTTCAGGCTTGGTCTTCAGCTCTGTGCTTCTGAGAAGCACAGAGCTGAAGACCAAGCCTGAAGATGATGAATGAGATTTCATCGAAACGTTGCCTAGATACTTCCAATCTTACGCAGGAGAAAACCCGAATAACCAAAGATCGATCTATCTATCTATCTATCTATCTATCTATCTATCTATCTATATTCTTAAGTTTTCACGGGTACTTACATGGATGGCATTCAGCTTAGTTCGGGTATTTTCCCACGTCATAGTAGTTGTGCTTTTAAAGTTGTAGCAACGTTTCAGCAGAATCTCATCTGCCATCATCAGGCTTCGGTATAGTGTTCATCTCACAGATCTGTGGGTCAGACTTTTACAGTGGTTTTAGATTTAAATTTAGGGCAGCCTATTGCTGTGCCAGAATGTTTTTTTCTTCATCCTGATTGGTTGGAAGTCTTGGTCTGTGTTTATTGGTCTTGGAGTTTGCTGTGTTCTGCTTGATTGGTGTTTCTAATATCTTCTGTCTGTTAGGAAATTGTTTAGGTTTTCTTTTCCATGGGGCCAATTCACAAATGTGTCATCAATGTATCTTAACCATAGTTTGGGTTTGTGGATGGCATTGGCCAGGGCTCTGGATTCGAATTCTTCCATGAACAGGTTTGCAATGGCGGGTGACAGTGGTGATCCCATAGGGGCTCCTTCAATTTGTTTGTATCTTTGTCCTTTGTATATGAAATATGTGTTGGTTAAGCAGTGATTTGGCCCCATGGAAAAGAAAACCTAAACAATTTTCTAACACACCTAAACAGCACACACCCCAAAATCAAGTTCACCATGGAAACGGAAACAAACAAACAACTACCATTCCTAGATGTACTAATCTACAAAAAAACAGATGGCACACTAGGACACACCGTATACCAGAAGAAAACACACACTAACCACTACCTCAATGCCCAATCCCACCACCACCCAGCACAGATAAATTCCGTGGCTAAAACACTAATTACTAGAACCAAACGCCTGGTAGACAAGGCACACATCAAGACTGAACTATGCACCCTGACAAGTATTGACAGCCAACGGCTTCCACAAAAGCAAAATCACCAGCTTGATCCACAAAAACACACTGAGACATAATAGAGACCCAGAAGAGGAACAGACCTATGGAACAGCTGTCCTGCCCTACATAAGAGGTACTACAGACAAAATTAGTAAGATACTACACAGACATCACATCAAGACTGCCTTCAAAACAAACAGAAAAATAGCAGCCATCCTTAGAAACCCCAAAGATAAAATTGACCTGGAAAACCAAGGCATATACGAAGTCCCCTGTGCATCATGCCCGGCCACATACATTGGACAGACCAATAGAAGAATAAGTACCTGCCTGGATGAACACAAAAATACAGTCAAAAAGCTGGAACACACTTCCTCACTAGTCCAACACATGGAAGCCACAGGTCATAGCATCAACTTCAATGGCACCAAAACACTAGCCACTATAGAAAACCCCAGCCACAGAATCATCAGAGAAGCCATAGAGATTGAAAAAAGATCTGAAAGCATGAATAGAAGAGATGATTCCACCAGACTGTCAATCATTTGGAAGCCTGCACTCACAAACAAAAAAATCTCCACACCACAAGCCAGACAAACACCTGGGCTCAAACAGATCCCCCCTGATACCTCCAGCTCAAACACACCCCAACCAGGCACCCAGATGAAACCCAGCTTCCTAACTAATGATAGCCGTCCATTTACCCGGAGCCAACCTGGACTAAAGGCCTCCAATAAAGTAACACAATGTTGCCAGCCAATCAAGATACAAAAAGAGCCAAAAAACAGACAGAAGATATTAGAAACACCAATCAAGCAGAACACAGCAAACTCCAAGACCAATAAACACAGACCAAGACTCCCAACCAATCAGGATGAAGAAAAAACCATTCTGGCACAGCAATAGGCTGCCCCAAATTTAAATCTGAAACCACTGTAAAAGTCCGACTCACAGACGAACACTATACAGAAGCCTGATGATGGCAGAAGAGATTCTGCTGAAACGTTGCTACAACTTTAAAAGAACAACTACAATGACATGGGAAAATACCTGAACAAAGCTGAATGCCATACATGTAAGTACCCGCGAAAACTTAAGAATATATATATATATATGTTTTCTTAAGTTTTCGCGGGTACTTACATGTATGGAATTCAGCTTTGTTCGGATATTTTCCCACATCATAGTAGTGGTGCTTTTAAAGTTGTAGCAACGTTTCAGCAGAATCTCATCTGCCATCATCAGGCTTCTGTATAGTGTTCGTCTGTGAGTCGGACTTTTACAGTGGTTTCAAATTTAAATTTAGGACAGCCTATTGCTGTGCCAGAATGGTTATTTCTTCATCCTGATTGGTTGAGAGTCTTGGTCTGTGTTTATTGGTCTTGGAGTTTGCTGTGTTCTGCTTCTAATATCTTCTGTCTGTTTTTTTGGCTCTTTTTGTATCTTGATTGGCTGGCAACATTGTGTTACTTTATTGGAGGCCGTTAGCGGGTAAATGGACGGCTATCATTAGTTAGGAAGCTGGGTTTCATCTGGGTGCCTGGTTGGGGTGTGTTTGAGCTGGAGGTATCAGGGGGGATCTGTTTGTGCCCAGGTGTTTGCCTGGCTTGTGGTGTGGAGATTTTTTTGTTTGTGAGTGCAGGCTTCCAAATGATTGACAGCCCGGTGGAATCATCTCTTCTATTCATGCTTTCTGGGTTTTTTTCAATCTCTATGGCTTCTCTGATGCTTCTGTGGCTGGGATTTTCTATAGTGGCTAGGGTTTTGGTGCCATTGAAGTTGATGCTATGACCTGTGGCTTCCATGTGTTGGACTAGTGAGGAAGTGTGTTCCAGCTTTTTGACTGTATTTTTGTGTTCATCCAGGCGGATGCTTATTCTTCTATTGGTCTGTCCAATGTATGTGGCCGGGCATGATGCACAGGGGACTTCGTATATGCCTTGGTTTTCCAGGTCAATTTTGTCTTTGGGGTTTCTGAGGATGGCTGCTATTTTTCTGTCTGTTTTAAAGGCAGTCTTGAAGTGGTGTCTGTATAGTATCTTACTAATTTTGTCTGTAGTGCCTCTTCTGTAGGGCAGGACAGCTGTTCCATGGGTCTGTTCATCTTCTGGGTCTCTATTATGTCTCAGTGTGTTTTTGTGGATCAAGTTGGTGATTTTGCTTTTGTGGAAGCCGTTGGCTGTCAATATTTTAGTCAGGGTGCATAGTTCAGTCTTAATGTGTGTCTTGTCTGCCAGGCGTTTGGTTCTAGTAATTAGTGTTTTAGCCGCGGAGTTTATTTGTGCTGGGTGGTGGTGGGATTGGGCGTTGAGGTAGCGGTTGGTGTGTGTTTTCTTCTGGTATATGGTGTGTCCTAGTGTGCCATCTGTTTTTTTGTAGATTAGTACATCTAGGAATGGTAGTTGTTTGTTTGTTTCCGTTTCCACGGTGAACTTGATTTTGGGGTGTGCGCTGTTTAGGTGTGTTAGGAAATTGTTTAGGTTTTCTTGTCCATGGGGCCAAATCACGAAAAGATCCCCCCTGATACCTCCAGCTCAAACACACCCCAACCAGGCACCCAGATGAAATCCAGCTTCCTAACTAATGATAGCCGTCCATTTACCCGAAGCCAAGCTGCACTAAAGGCCTCCAATAAAGTAACACAATGTTGCCAGCCAATCAAGATACAAAAAGAGCCCCCCCCCCCCCCCAAAAAAAAGACAGAAGATATTAGAAGCAGAACACAGCAAACACCAAGACCAATAAACACAGACCAAGACTCTCAACCATATCAGGATGAAGAAAAAACCATTCTGGCACAGCAATAGGCTGCCCCAAATTTAAATCTGAAATCACTGTAAAAGTCCAACTCACAGACGAACACTATACAGAAGCCTGATGATGGCAGATGAGATTCTGCTGAAACGTTGCTACAACTTTAAAAGCACCACTACTATGACGTGGGAAAATACCTGAACAAAGCTGAATGCCATACATGTAAGTACCCACGAAAACTTAACAAAAGATAGATAGATAGATAGATAGATAGATAGATAGATAGATAGATAGATAGATAGATAAAATATTGTGATGATACATAATTATATCATCACAAAAAATCTCCAGAACCGTAAAGCCTATAAACTTGAAATTTGGCACGTATGTTCCTCTTGGCTTCTAGGTGCTCACTAAGAAAGGATTTTTTCGAAATGACAATCAGAGCATTAGTATTTTGTGTATAATTATTAACATGCTCTAATGCTAAGGAGCTCTACTCTCCCTTCCCACCTGAAAAGAAATCTGTTCCAAATGCAAAACACAAGCAGAGGAGAGGAGTTTCGGTTTCTGTATCAGTTTCACAACAGCAACCAGCTTTTGTACAGAACAGTTGAGCTAAGCCATGCCCAGGTTCCTTGCTGTCTCCTTCTTGCTCACATAGCAAATTCTGCTTCAGTTTCCAAACAACCCTCAGCTCTCACACACACTGACAGGACACTAGCCAGATGAATACCGATGGATCTGGTAGGCAGAGGCACAGTTTTTTTCCTTATCTTGTGGAAAAACTAGGTGTGACCTTGGCCAGTATCTCAATGAGGTGATTTGAGTGGGAAATAAAATTTTAAAGCAAAGGAGGACTAGTCAAAGGAGCATTTCCATTAATTCCCTGTCTATGTTTATGTACATATCACATTGCACATTGCAACAAGAATGTTGTACTTAGTGTTCATTAAGTTGATACATATTCTGTGATTATGGCTATCATTTATTGGTGATGAATTTTATGTAAGAATTACTTTATTAACCATTCAAATAAATTAAATATAGTTCTATGGATTCTTTCCCTCCAAAAACGTGTTTCTCTTAAACTGCTATTTCCAGGAATGAACAATTTATTTGATTAATCTTGTCCTTTGTCTTGACTGCTCAGTTTCTACTTTGCACCATGAATATTTTTGTCATTCAGAAAAGAAAAAAAATACTACTGACATTTAATGTTTAAAACGTCTTGCATGATAGCTGCAGGGGAGCAGATAAGAGGGTAAATGACAAAACAAGCACCATATAGGAGAAAGAGTGGCAGCATCTGGGGGTGGAATTAAAAGAGGGATCATAACATCTAGCAGAGTAAGCCCAATCTCCCATGAATTCTATTGATCCTTATCTAACTGTAAGCGGGTGCTAACCGTTATTTGAGAACATTCCTCTGCATAGGCTTTTTTTAGCAATAAGTTGGTTAAATTGGGCCTTCATTTTACAACTGACATATCATGATGCAAACTAGCCTTTTATATGTTGTGAGTATATCACATACATAACACAGAGCTTGCATTGTGATATTATATTGTTTTGCCATTAAAAATAACTACTGAATTCTTTAGATACCTCTCCTTATTAAGAGCAATTATGTCAAGCACAGGAAATCAGGAGCCAAGACGGTTCAAATGAATACAGGTTTATTGCATGCTAACACTCTCTACAAGAATCTGAACAAGTAACCATTAAGGCAACCATTAAGGGTCAACAGAATTCAAGGTGGGCTGCACTTAGATCTCTTGTAGGTATGAAGGGGCTTAAGACTAATAACTCTCTTGACCCCCTCCCTTTGGTTCAGCCTGGTGATCCTTTACAAATTAATTTGTTAAGCCTAACCATTTAATAATGAATTATACAATTATAAGCTTTGCAAAGAGCTCTTTGATCAGGACAAGAATCCAAGCCTTAAAGTTTCCCCCAACAGATGACTTCTAGTCTTCAAATGAACATACACATTGAAGAAGAGCCCACCACCCACCTGTTTAGTGTCTCTATTGTTGAAGTGCTTTCCAAACATCCAGTTGGAATCTGCTTTCCTATAACATTATATGTTAACAGTAAATAGTTTTTGTTGGATACCGAATCCAACATTTTCTAAGCAGCACTGTATAAAATTAGTTCATATTCAAAAATAGGAATGGATGAAATAGTTATAACTGCTTTCATAGAGGTAGGCCTGATGAACATTGAGTGTCTCAGTCAGTGTGTTAAAAAGTGTAATTTTAACAGGGTGCTGGAATTCTTAGCTAATGCATTCATGAAGCAAACCTTCTGAGGTTTCAGTAAAGATATACAAGGTATGCGTAATCCTGCATATAGCACTTAGACTTATATATTACCCCACAGTGCTTTACAGCAGTCTCTGGGCCTTACAATGTCAGCATATTGATCTCAACAATCTGGGTCTTCATTTTACTGACCTTGAAAGGATGGAAGACTGAAATCAACTTTGGTGGTGCAGTGGTTAGAGTGCTGTACTGCAGTACACTTCTGCTGGCTATCAGCTGCCTGCAATTTGGCAATTCAAATCCCACCAGGCTCAAGGTTGACTCCACCTTCCATCCTTCCGAGGTGGATAAAATGAGGACCCAAATTGTTGGGGGCAATATGCTGACTCTATTATACAACTAATATACAGCCCTTAGAGAGGGCTGTAAACACTATAAAGCTGTATATAACTCTAAGTGCTATTGCTCAATCAACCTTGAGCCCCATCAGGATCAAACTCCAGGCTGTGGTAGAGTTCGCCTGCAATACTGCATTCTAACTACTGTGCCACAGGGCTCCTTAAGCATATGCTTATTTTCCTGAATATAAAATGTAAAGATGCCATCAAATTGAGTATGACTTGTAGACATGACCATACAGTTTTCATGACAATTTTATAGAGATGGTTTGCCATGCTTTTTTCATGTTTACCATGTATATTATATTTAAAATTCATGGATTATAATCTGAACTACTAGTCAGCAAAACAGTAAGACTAATGGAAGATCAGCAACAGTGCAATCATACAATCACACCCACTGAATTACACAATTTCAAAAAAAAGAAATAGCCACGCTTACTATTTATTTATGGAAAATGTTTTTTCAAAACTGGAACATATGGAAGCTAGCCAATGAAAATATGTGTGCTAATGAAAAATGTAAAATAATCAATTTTTTTACAAATTGAAGTTTGGCTAAACAAAATGGATTGTATCATAAAAGAAACAGGAATATGAAAATTATGAAAAGATGAAAAAATGAACAAAAATTATTGATATCTCAGTGTATCTAGTGTACTGTCCATAATGAAAACAGAAAAAATAGAAAGGAACTGTTTGGGGAGGGCTGTATTTGTATGTGGGTAAAGCTGTGTTTACTTTTGGATATTTAGAAATGTTGAATAAACATGCATAGCTGTATGTATCCTGTTTCTCCAACAATACGGCTTCCCCCAATAGGAAGTCCCAGCATGTTTTATAGGCATGAAATGAAATTAAGCCCCTCCCCCCAAATTAAGGCCTATATTAAAACATGCAAAATGGGGGGGAATGGTGGGGGGGGGCTTGCTGTTAGGAAGTACTTTTGTTGCACACCCAGATATGGTGCTGCCTGCGTTGACCCTGATACGAAGTGCCCCACCAACGCCAAGGTCAACATCCAAGCCGTCGCTGCCCACCCGCCCAAAGATGCAAGGGGGGGAATTAAGTCACCCCCGAAAAGACAGCCTAGCCATTTTTTCGGGGCTCAAAAAATAATAAGACCCGGCCTTATTATATGAGAAACATGGAATGTGTGTGTACAGTGAAACAAATCTGGATTGCCTTTTAGATTGTCTCTCTACCATCTGTGTTCCTTTTGTCAGTAAAATACTACTATACATTGTGGTATGGATTTTGTATGTTGAAGGTTCAAGAAATGAAGATAATGAAACTTTGGCATGGGAGGCTGTCATGAAAGAAAATTACCTTGTGAAAATCAAAACCAAGCCCAGCGACTCATCTGAAGAGTATGTCAACTTTCTTTTCTGTTTGTCTATTCAGTTTCCAGTTTGCTTTGAAATCAAAAGTTAAGAATATATAGTGTGTTTATTGATATATTGTAATAGTCATAAAAACATAAATCAGTTGATTAAAATGCCATTTATTGATTCTGCTTTGAAGAACGATGGATGATCTTGTAGGGTAATACATGGGAATTTTTAAAGCCTCGTATGCCAAAATACTATCTTAAATGTTTAAACATTTTAAAAAATAATATTTATTAAGAAAATTTATATGGCCACCCACTCACTCTCAGTGACTCTGGGCAGCTTAGTAAAAAAAATGATTAATTTTACTTAACAACAGTGGAACGAAGAGAATCTAAATATGAAGATGATGACCATGCTTTTTATTCATGCATTATTGCACATACCCCTGCTGGATTTCTACCTGATGTTTTAAAAAGTGCCATTTGTGATCTAGCAGTGTAAGCATAAAAGGGAAATTAAAGAAGCCAATAAATGATGACAAAAGCTTTGCATCTGAGCCCTTTCTTTATGATTCAATAGTACGTATGCAATGGGTCTGTGGAATGGGACTTATAGAAACTACTGTAGTAAATGAAGACTTCTGCTGAATCTTTACATCCCTGGAATTCAGGACAACTGCAAGACTTTTGTTTAACACTAAAAATAATTATAGAAAGAAAAGACATCCTCTCCTTTAAAAATCTGTATTCTCTTGAACTTTTTTCATGGGATTGGAGAGTAACAACATGACAAGATTACCTATTTGGCATGCATCACAGAGATCGGGCTGACTTGGAAGGGAGAATCCTCCTCTTGGGAGATGTATCCAGCTGGTTTAAAGTTTGGCACCAGCGTAGGGAAGGGGTAGCAGTTGTTATCTGGGATTTTTTTCTGGCCTTCGGTAACTATGCTTCGCAGGTTTCTTCTTGTGAGACCCTCTTCCTGATGCTAGGTTCATGGGATCAGTTGGGACTGTTGATACCCTACAGTCTTCTTGCTCTGTAGCAACCTACCCTGCCTGAGCTGCTGGAGGCCATCTCAGGATTGGTGATGAAGTTCCCCAGACTTCAACTTGCCATCCCTAAGGTCCTGTTTCACCAGTCTTCTCAAGAAAGCAGAACTCTTGAAACAATTCTCATTTCAAAAGGAACTTTTATTGAAAGAAAGTGATAGCAAAGGAAATGCAGGCAGGATCTGAGGTTTCCCACTCAAAGCATTAGGTTAAACCACTGCAAGCAAAGCCCCTTCCAAAGTCCAGTTCAACATCGAGCCAATCCCAAGGTGCAAAGATGTTTTGAGAACCTTGGGCAGAGAAGATGATAACTGTCACCTCCCAGGCGCTTCGGTTTCGCTTTCTCCAATGGTGAGATAAAGCAGATGGATCAAAGAACATTCCTTTCCCCTTCCCTATTTCCCACAATGTACAGCAAAACAAAGCAAATGAAGGCAAAGAAACCCCAGGCAAAGAATCCCCCTGGAATGACATAGAGAACTATGGGACCTGACAGTTAGCTTCAGAAGCACCTTGGCAATTCACAGCCTGACTCAGTACACCCCACACATGATTTTCTTCTTGGAGCAATGGCAATGTGATATGATGGGGAATCTATTCTTATAACCCGTAATGGTCAGATCACGCCCTGGTGTCCTTGAAGTTCTCTTATGCTGCCTCCCTTTGCAGAGAGACTGGATCCACTTAGGTAATCCGCCCCCAGCAACTGATGGACCTGAGTGGGTTTCAAAGGGAACTAAGGAATATCCTGCAGTTTCTCCTGCATGGTCCTGCCAATTCTCTGACCACAATCTGTAATCAAGAGGGCATTTAAGGCTTTGGACAGGATTGCACCTGTGTGGCATCTCTTGACTCAGCTCCCTGTGTTTTATGGAGGAGTTGAGGGTGTTGAAAAGGGCCAAGAGACACTTAGACTGCTGCTGGAGGAAAACAAGAGTCAGTCATGAGTCAGAGCTGCTATGATGACCTACCTTGTGTTGGTTAAGGGTGACGAAACAGTTTCTTCACTCTTATTGTGTTCACAGAGTGTCACCTGATGACGCTGTTCAGGGTCACCTGCAGGGGTGGGATTCAACCAGTGTTATTACCAGTTCAGTAATTACGTTTTGTGCAAAGTTTTTATTAGTTCTGGATCAAAGGGGGTATTCAGCAGGTTCTGACCAGTTCTGGAGAACCAGTAGCAGAAATTTTGAGTTGTTCAGAAAACTGGCAAATACCACCTCTGACTGGAGGTTTACAGTATCCTTCCTCTGCCACTCTCACCAAGCCACGCCCACCGAACTGGTAGTAAAAAAAATTTGAATCTCACCACTGTTCTGGATGGGATTGCACCACCCCAGACAAATCCTATGCACAACTTGTGGTTCTCCTGGAGACACAACTCCTGCTCTAAGAGCCTTTGTTGTACACCAGTTGCACTTTTTCCTGAATTGTGAGACCCTGCACTCAGTCACTAATACTGTACCGTAGTCATCTCACATCTGGATTACTGCAATGTAGTCTACATGGAACTATCGTTGAAAAATATTCAGGTTACAGCTGGTACAGAATACAACCATGCCTGACAGCCTAAGATGACCCATGTAACACCCGTGTTACATGAGCTGCACTGGTTGCTAGTGTGCTTCTTGGTCCTAGGTGTTGATTAAGACCTTTATGGCATGAGTTCAGGCTATCTGATCCAGGCTATCTCACCGCAATGGCATTTGCCTGACCCAGATTCCAGAAGGGGCATGCTGCAGATCCCATTGTCCAAGGAATTTCAGCTGGTGGGGTCCAGGAGAAAAACCTTTTCTATTGTGGCTCCCACCCTCTGGAACATTGCACCCCTCAAGGTGAGATTTGCCCCATCCTCTTGACCTTCCAAAAAGCCCTCAAAACCTGACTCTGCCATTTGGCCTGAAGCTTTGATGGGGTATTCCATGCTAGTGATGGAATAGAAAGAATCCCATCCCAACCTATTGTATTTCATTTTTTTAACATGTAATCTCTGTTTATTTGAATATTTAGTATTTTATTGATTAATATTTTGTACTTGCTTTTACAGTATTGTAAGCAGGGATGGATTCAAATTTTTAAACAACCAGTTCTGTGGGTGTGGCTTAGTTGGTGAGCATGGTTTGGTGGTCATTCTATTGCCTGGGCGTGGCCAACTCAATATCACTCACATCGAGGCACGCATCTCCTCGCCTGGCCTCTCATGACTGTAGAGATGCTGCAACAGTCTAAGTGTGAAAAATGGTCATAAGTCACTTTTTTCAGTGCCATTGTAACTTTGAATGGTCACTCCACACAAACAAATTACCAACAAAAGAGGAGGAAAAAAAACTCCAGAGAAGTTCCTGAGACAGAAAGTCTAGTCCTGCCAAGAATGTAATAAGGGTTAACAGAGAGGCAGTTTCTGTAAGCAACACCAGAATGTTTCCTTCCTGCCTTCCTTACAGGATTAGACCAGTAATTTCTTCTAACAACCAGTTCTCCGAATTGCTTAGAATGTTAACAACTGGTTGTACCAAATAGGTGTGAACTGGTAGAATCCCACCCCTGATTGTAAGCTTTCCAAAGTCACTTGATAGTGAGATGGGCAGCATACGAATTAAATAAATAAATAAGGTTCATTACTATAAATGCCAACAATTGTTTCTCTAAATGAAATTTAAAATTTCTCAGTATTGTAAGCTGTCCAGAGTCACTTAAGAATAAGGTGGTTGTCCCAAAGGTGCTTTTCAAAAGGCAGTTGGACTTTGTTGTTTTTCGATGAAGATGTTTTCATTTCTCATCCAAGAAGTTTCTTCAGCTCTGATTGGATAGTGGGGAAGGAAAGGGTTTATACTCCTTGCAAACAGCTAGTCATTTGCATTCTTTTAGAGAGTCATTGAGGCCATTGGGAGGTTTATCTGTGCATTTATGAATGACACAACATAGGAGAACAAGCCCATCAGGACAAGATTCAGCAGTCCATCTGCATTTAAAAAACAAAGGCCACTTTTTTGAAGACAGCAAAGTCCACATTTTGGACAGAGAGGACTGCTGGTTTTAAAGAAGGGTCAAAAAGATCATCTATCTCAAAATTGAACAGCCCTCTCTCAACAGAGGGGGAGGGATACAACATCATCTATCTCCAGTCTACAACACAGTCATTTCAGCAATTCCACACCCATTTGCACTACTCAAGTAATCCTGAGGACACAGATAAACCTCCAAGTGGCCTCAATGACTCTCTAAAAAGAATGTAAATGACCAGCTGTCTGCAAGGAGTATAAATCCTTCTATTCTCCATCATTAGGTCAGAACTGAAGAAGCTTCTTGGATGAGAATGTAAAACTTTTCAGTAGTTTATGATCTACATAAAAGTACATCAAATTCACTTAGGATTCCAATGAATTAATAGCATTACTATTTAGTTCCCATAATTGTATGAATTTTGTTTTCCATTGTATTGCATTTAGAGAAGCTACCTACTGTAATTTGATGACTGTGCTAAATAGAAAGATCTTTATTAATCTCCAGTTATGCTTATTTTTAGAAATCACTTTGTGCTCAGAATTAAAATCAAAATTACCTTCATCAATGCTATATTTCTTTCTGCAGAATGGCCCAACAATTTAGACAACTGGAAACTAAGGTATGTTTTTGGGAGTTGGGCAGGCAGAAACACTGTTTATACTTGAATTTTGAAATACTCATAAGCACTGCAAAAGTATTTCCAAGAACACAATAGAAAATATCAGAATATTTTTGCTTTCAGATTTATTCCTTTATGAGTAAATGTAGTTTTTATTGAGTGCTTATTGCTGAAATGAATAGTGACATATTTTTAAATTTATATTATATTTGAATATTTTATTATTCATTTTATGTTTTGATTTAAAAAATCATTACTGTGTAATTTGAATAAATGTTAAATATACTGAGAGTATTGGCATCAAGACAAATTCCTTGTGTGTCCAATTACACTTGGCCAATAAAGAATTCTATTCTATTCTATATATTTTTTTATTTCTCTGTATATACCACCCATCTCACTGTTGGGTACATTGAGTGGCTATATTGAGAGTATATAGAAATGAAAAGTAACTCAAGACACAACCACAAAAATATAGAGGGAAGCCTAATTGGGAATGTATGTGATGTTGAGGAGGTTTTTTTTTTATCCTGCCTCTATTATTTTATAAATAACTCAATGCATACTCCTTCCTCCATCTATTGTTCCCACAACAATAACCTTGTGAGGTGAACTAGGCTGAGAGTGAGTGACTGGCTAAAGTTACCCAGCCAGCTTTCATGCTTAAGTAGATGTCATGGTCTCCTGATTTCTATCCAAAATGATATAACAGATAACAGATAATCAGAGTTGGAAGGGACCTTGTAGGTCATCTAGTCCAACCCCCCCCCCCCCCAAGTGGGAGACCCTACACCATTTCTGACAAATGGCAGTCCAATCTCTTCTTGAAAGTTTCCAATGATGATGCTCCCACAACTTCTGAGGGCAAGCTGTTCCATTGGTTGATTGTTCTCACATTTGTGGAAGCATGGAAAACTTTATCAGAAAAACCATTAATATAATTGCTAAATGAAGCATAACATTGTCATATTAAATTTTCAAAACCCTTGTTTCAATAATTTTTCAGCCAAAGCAAAGTCCTACCACTGGCACAACAAAAAAGATGCATTACATTCAGTGATAAATTCTTTTTAAAAACATTTAAGATAGCTAAGATAGCTAGGTTTTGATATATTTAGCATTATAATATTCAATATTCTTCTAATTGGATATTTTAAGAATGAACTCTGATTAATCCAGAGAAATGTAATTATTTAAGATTCGTTAAAAAACTTGAATCTGCTTCAAAGAATCAGGAAGTTTTACTCCAGTTATATAATTGGAATAAATATTCTTTTATTTTAAGAAAAAATGTACAGCATTTACATTCAGTGGCACCCATCTCTGGAGCATTGCATTTAAGAATTTATTATCTTAATTATTTTTTTATATTTTCTGGTTAAGACAATCTTTATGCTCCTGGATTAACTTATCATTTTAGCATACACCACTTGTAATTTGTGGCCTCAGTATACCTTTAAAATATAAAAAATAAACAATATCTTGTAAAAACTTACTTAGGCCTTCTTTCATTTATCATATAATTTACTTTTTTATTAGATTTGTGTAGTAAAATTTCTTTTTGATTTATGATAGGTGCCTTTATAATTCATTCATGGAAAAAATCCGTTCCTAAGTTGTTTCAGTGAATAATTACAATATAACATAGTCTGTTGTTTTGACTTTATAAATTGCTTATTGTAATTATTATAATTATATAATTATAATCATTGTTGGTATAAGATACTTAGATACTTAAGAGTTATTAAAACATTTTACAAGAATCATGCTGGATCTTTGGCAATCTCCTGTTCTTTTTATGCTTATTTTTCATTTTTTGAATTTTGAAGATAGTTTATAGAAGCTAAAGCTAAATTTAAGACGCATTCAAAATTCACAGCCAGCAAATATTGGTTAATTTAATTGCAAGCTGTGGAGAGCAACTGAAATATATAGGATTTTGATTAATACTACAAAATAATATACCCTTCCTTGTGAATAAATTCAGTTGAACTTTTTGAGCTTTGCCTTTGAGTAAACGCATTTAGAACTGCATTGTTAATGGATTTGCTTAAGGATTAAACGTTCTATGATTCAGTATAATAGTTAAGATTAGTCTTGTTTCTGAAATGTAATAATGTAATTTCCAATTAATTTCTTGCATTCTTACAAAATTATTTTTTTAAGATGAATGATTTGAAGTTTCTTCTGAAAGATATTGCTAGCAAATTAAGATGAAAATTGCATCCAAGAGGAAACAATCTGAAACAAGAGCTCATGGCTTAAATCTGACACTTCTTTACACTCGTATTTATTTTGTAAGAATTGTTTTTAAGGTAATTCGCTATTTTATATTTTAGTACAATCTTTCAGTATCATGTAATGTGGGAACACTAATATTTTCTAAACTTGGCTGTTGATGTTGCCTTCTAATATCTGAGCAAGCTTATTGTTATTTATATTTCATGCTTTCATGATAATCCTGGAAATTCTTTATTGATGTTTCCATATCAGACAGACAGACAGACAGAACAGACATATGTATTGTTTTTAATTTACTATATTATAATTCAGATTTAATTATGACTTGATTCATTCTTGAAAGCTTTATTTTTTTTCTATGTTTGTTAATCATGGGACATAATAAAGTCTTAGCATATAAATTGTACTAAAATAAATATAATAAATAGGAACCCTACTATGTAATACTGAGGCTCCTGAAAGTTGGGATATAAACCATTTGCTTAAAAAATATCCACTAATGTATGTAAATATCATTTCCAATGTTGTGTGTCTGTAAAGATGTTTTATCAATTTGTTTGCTTGATGGTTGCAACTGTTATGTATATTTAAAAAATAATAAAATAGATCGGAATTAACAACAGCTTTTTGTCATTACTATAAGTAACTGGGTTAATGAAGACATTAAATTTTGAACCATTCTAACTAACCACTAGTTGAAAAGAGAATTCCACATTAATAAAATGACAAGATCAACAATGTTTAAGATGTTTGACTTTGCAAGGAAAAGTTGGAAATTAATTAATTGGTTAGTTAGCCTGTAACAGAAGAATACAACCCAGAAAGATGGATGGATGAAAGGTCTTATTAGATTTAAATTAGTGTCAAGGAAATTGGGTTTAATGTAGAAGCCGAAGAAACTTTATCAGTCAAAACTCCCAGTCCCACTTCCCCCATGATGGTGTGCTGAGCGGCAGGATAATCTGCTTCTCTTGCTGATGAACAGTGGATTTTGCCACCACAGTGGATTCTTTGGCAGCCTGCTCCCTAGATCTGAATGGGGACAGTTAGGAACAATCCAAGATGACTGTGGATCCTCCTGGGAAGAGGAATCTCAAGGATAGCAATTCCTAGTGGGAATGGTCAGAGTGTCGGGGTCTCTATCTTTCCCCTCAGCAGATTGCTTGTTCTTTTCCTTAAGCACATCTGGGTTTTAACTGCACAGATATTTTCTTTTTTTCCATACTTCTTTACTGTGAGAAATATTATCTCAATATTCCTTATGGTTATTTTGTTACAGTATATCAGGGGTGTCAAACTCAATTTCATTGAGGGCTGGATCAACATTAACTCAAAGGGCCAAGTGGGTGTCGCTGGGTAGTGAAATGACTGGGTGGGCATGACCAACTCAACATTGCTCACATTGAGCAGCACCTGTGATGGGCCAGACAAGGCTGGGAAGGGTGATTCAGGGTGAGCACCAAAGCCTGGTGGGACAGTTGAGCATTGGTCTTGCGCACAGCTGGTGAGGATGCCTAGGGAGTCAAACAATGTTGGGGCACAGTGAGGGGGCAGCTGCACTGCCTGTTCAGTTGTAGGCTGGAGTTCAGGTGCAGAGGCAATGGCAGAGGGGAGAGGACAAAATGGGAAGCCGCTGCCCAATGCTGCCTGCCCATTGTCCATGCAGGCTTCCCATTTTCATCCCACCCACCCCCATTGCAGTTTGTGCAGTACTGTTCAACCCCCCAGGCACGCTCCTCAGCCATTCACAAGCACCAATGCCCTGCAATTCATGTAGTACTGTTGTGCAAGTTCACAAAAGATCAGTAGCGCGAGATCTTGCACTACAGTAATTTAGGCCCCTATTCTCTGCGAACTGAAGCTTGTACCAGATCCAGCCGAAGAGCATTTGCAAGTAAGAGATATTTTAGGGCAACCTAATCGCCTTACTTGAAGTCTCCCATTGGCTTGAAAATGCCTTTACACTATTCCTGTCTGAGCACGAAGCATTTACAAGCCAGTGGGAGGTTTCAAGCAAGGCGATTTCGCTGCCCCAAAGTCTCATGGACTTGCAACCATTCTTTGCGCCAGGACTGCAACAGTGTTAATGGCGTTTGCAAGCTGATGGGAGGCTTGAAGCAAGGGATTTCATTGCCCCAAAGTCTACCTTTGTGACCTGGATGACTAAAAATCTCCATAGACATTTGGGTTAAATAGCATCACCACTACATGGTTTCATAACTGGCTGACATATCACATTCAATGTGTAGTCCTTAATGGAACTATATCTACATGGAGGGAAATAAACAACGATTCTGTTTCAGGCTGATTCTGTCTCAGGCTGAGTGCTCTCCAATATCTTCATAAATAATTTAGATAGAAATTTGCAGATGACTTCTCAAAAGCATTTTCCTTTCTTTTTCTTCTTCTTCCACCAGGGCAGTGTCAAATGATCATGGAAATGCTCTGCGTGCATCTTCCCGAGATCTATGGGTCTCCTTCTGGATGCCTTTGCTGTTTCTTTACATAATGTGCATTCAGATTTTCATGCTTATCTTGGGAAGTTTTGCTGAGCTGGGGGCAACTCATCAGCGGGGGGGGGGGGGGAGGAAGGATATCAGAAGTGGAAGAGGGTATATCTACCCTCAGCTGGGATGGAGACACACCACCTCATCCTTCACCCCTTATTTTCAAGGCAGCTTTCTGCCTCCACACACACACACCCAGCAATTTTGCAAAGACCTTCACAGTGCAAGGAAAAACAAGTGCAAGAGAAGTTTGGGGTGTGCACAATAAAAGGAGGGGCAAGACTGTTTTGTCTAGCAATCAGACTGTTTGTTTTGCAAATCTTCTATCTCCTTGTTCATCTGTCCAAGTTATTTTCTAGGTATTCTATTTTTTTCTGCAAAAACAAGCAAGCCAGAAAATGATGTCCAGAGCCTGAAGGAAGGTTTTACTAGGGTTATCAGATTGTGAGACCCCTTTTATGCAGCACCAGAGGAATTATGAAATTAAGAAGGAAAAAAAAATACTTACATGTAACATTTCATCATGTACAGGAACAGGCTGTGCTTCCAGATGTTGCTGGATCAGGACCCTGTGAACATATCCATTGGCAAGGAGTACTGAAGTCTATAGTAGTGCAATTTCCAAAAGATTAGGGTTTCCAATCTGGGTCGGTCACTGGGGCCACCATGGCCAGATGTAATAACTTCAGTTCCAGGATTTGACCTTACTTTCTTGAAATAAAGTCAGTTCTTGAGGCCTGAGGTAATTTTAGCCAAAGCTTAATTTCTTAAAAATACTGGTGAAACCTGAGGTAATCTCAGCAGTTTCCACATGCGAGTCAGAAATAAAAATAGCTTAAAGGTAAAGGTAAAATTATCTCAGGGGCTAACTTGCTCTCAGGAATAAAGCAAATTCTTGTGATCTGAGGTAATTTTAGCCAAGGCTCAAGTCCTTAAATTCCTTGGCCAAATAAAGCTATTTTACTCTACTCTGTACTTATTCTACTATTCTATTCCACTCCACTCCACTCTTCTATTCACTCTCTCCCTCTCCCTATTCTACTCTACTCCCCTAACCTTAAATTGTCTACTCCTCTCTAAAGTAAAGAAGCAAAACATGTAGAGGACTGGTTACTTCAGCTAAGACAAAAGTTAGCTACAATTATTTCAAGTCCAGTAGCTGATCTTGCTCTCAGGAATAAAGTCAGTTCTTCAGACCAGAGGTAATTCTAGCCAAGGCTCAAGTCCTTAAAAGAAGTAAATCATGTAGAGGATTAGTTATTTCAAGGAACTAAAGACAAAAAATAATTAAAATTGCTTCAGGTCCAGGAGCTGACCTGACATTATTGCAGGAAAGTAAACGCTCAGGGCCTGATGCCTTCCTGTTCTTGGAAATAAGAGAAACTCCTAGGGTTGGATGTCATATCTTAGGGAACACAAAAAACCTATGGTTTGAGGGTTTCTTTCTCGTTCTAAGAAACATCACCATGCCAGAATTATACCAGGTTACTTTTAGCAATGGCAATGGTTCTTAGAACCAGAGAGAAAACCTCAACAGACCATTTTAATGCTAGGTGTGGTTACTGGTTTCTAATACATTTTATAGTGTTCTGGCCTGGCATAATTTTGGTTATGACAATAGTTCCTAGAACCAGAAAAAACCCAATGGCTGTTTTTAATGCTAGGTATGGCTGTTGATTGAGAAAGGAGTTTATAGTTTTCTTGCCTGGCATAATGGAGATGGTTCTTAAAACCAGAAAGGCGGCTTCAATTACCTTTTTAATGCTAGGTATGGCTGTTGATTGAGAATACATTTTATAGTTTTCTTGCCTGGTGTAATTTTGGCCATAGCGATAGTTCTTAGAATCAGTAGGAAGACTTCAACGGCCCTTTTTAATGCTAGCTGCGGCTACAGTATGTCATCCCACTGATTCCTCTGTTAACAATACTGAATAATTTAGGCCATGGCTGTCAAACATCAAAAAATCTACCACTGTATCCCACCTCCTTTACATGGATGACTAAAGCTATATGGAAAAACACCATCCAAAATAGAATCGCTGCTCAAAACTGTCCATATAAATAGCCAAGATATTGCAATGGAATTTGGACTGGACAAATGTGCCATACTTGCCATGAAATGGGAAAAATTGTAAAAACTGATGGAATCAAGAAGCCCTATGGAAATAATATCAATAGTATACATGGAAAAAACCTATATCACATTGAATACAGATAGTTCTTGATTTACAACTGTTTAACCATTTCAAAGTTACAACAGCACTAAAAAAAGGACATGTCCTCTTTTTACACTCACAACTGTTGTAGCATCCCCATAATCAAATTTTGGGTGCTTGGCAAATGCCATGTATCTATGATATGCAGTATCATGGGGATATGTGATCACCTTTTGTGACCATCTGACAAGCAAAGACAATGGGGAAACCAGATTCAGATTAACAACCATGTTACTAATCTAACAACTGCAATGACTTAACAACTATGGCAAGAAAGGTCATAAAATGGGGCAAAACTCACTTAACTGCCTTGCTTAGGAACAGAAATTTTGGTTCAATTGTGATTGTAAATCAAGGACTACCTGTAATCAATGTTGTGCTTGCAAGTTGGAGGTGGTTTTTCATGTATTTGTTGATATTGGATACTAGAATTTCAGCCAAAGACACCATCAGTAACAACCTCTAGAATGTTGCCCCTTAAAACTGTATGTCAGAAGTACCTGTTAGGGAGTTCCAGTTTGCAGCACTTTGGCAGCAGGCAGGAATCTGTGATCGTGCACGGTTTTTGCCTGGTCTCATTGCTGGAGTGCCCCGAGCCAGCTGGCTTTTGGGCTAAGCCACCCCTAGAGGTGGTGAAGATAGGGGAGATCCCGTCAGGGTCGAGGGGAGCCGCACCTCTCCTCCTCAGCTGGTAAACTCCCTTTTCCAAAGGTGGTAAGAGCAGCGGTCAGAACTGGCCGCCTCAAAGAAGCACTCATCTGGACAAGAAAGTGCAGGAAGAACTTAAGAAGTGAAAGTTTTGGCTGACCGGGATAAGAAGCAACAACTAAGGTATCCTGGAATTTAAACTTTAAAAAAGATACATCGCTTCCAAAGAACATTCGGAAGCAGCGAATGAAAGTGAAAAGAGAAAGGTTTTTTTTTCTCACTCTCCTTCCTTACGTTGACAGCAGATGAATGAGAAATCGGAAAAACCCACTTTGGCAGCAGCAGGTATTTAAACTGGAAATTTAAATGTCATGGGGACAATAAAGATTTCTGAACACCTAAAAAACTTTTTTTTGCTGTAAGTGGGAAGGGAGAGGAAAAGAATAAGAGCAAGATTTGGCTGGAGGAGGCTGCTTGGAATTTGAAAGAATCAAAAGTTAAATTGTAACAAGACTTCTAAAAGATACATTCTAACTGGAACTTTGTAACTAAACTGTAACCCCAGGAAAAGAAAGTGAAAAAAGAAGAAAGTGAACAGCTTGTGTGTATTTGGATTACTTGGTGACTTTGGGACTTTTGGAAATTATATTTGAATGATTAAAAACACTTGGGTGGTTGTTTAAAAAATTTTTTACAATGGCATCACTTGTGGATGAAGTGAAAATGGAATTTAAAAAATATAAAGAAGAGGAACAAGAAGGGAAGGGCTTTTTTGGCTCCGTTTTTCATTTCTTAGAAATTACTATCTGTATCTATGAGAAGCTACAAGAAACTGCACAACAAGAATGCGACAAAGAAGAAGCCATTTTTAATGAACAAGTAACTTTATCTGGGGAAGAAAGGGGAAAGAAAATGGAGAATTTAAGACCTAAAAAAACAACCAAAAAAGGGAAAAATAAGGTGTAAAGTGGATATAATGTCAGAAAGCAACAGAAAAAGGGAACACAGAAGAGGGAAATAGAGGTGAAGAGACAAGGGGGTAGAAAGGGCAGAGCGAAGAAGGAAGGGAGGAAGGAAGGGAAGAGAAGCTACAAAGGTTTGGAACAAGATGTAAAGAAACAGGACTTATTTAGAGATAATGGGTAAAAATATAACTGAAAAAGAGATTCTGCAAAGGTACATAAGATTGTATTGTTATGCTTGTATTAGAAATAACGTTAGAAAATTGGAACAACATATGATTATAAAATGGGATAAAATACTCAGTGTAATCCAGTGAAACTTTTTTGAATAAAATAAATGAAATGAAATAAATGAGAGAATTGAATTAGGAAGGAATGGGAACATTTTAATGACACAATGTTTTAAAATATAAAGTGAAATGGGGGGGAAGTTACTACGCAAAATTTATAAGTGTTCCTATAGAAGCATGATACCTATTTGAAAAGTAATGTGTAAAATGTTTAAGATTTAAATGAATGTTAATTTTAACGATAGAGTTCAATTGGTATGGATTGCTGTTTTAATTATATTGTATATTTATAATTTCTTCTTTTCTTAAAATATAGTGTGTAGCTTTAGAATGTACCAAGCAGAATTCGAATGAAAGTTATGTATCATATTAAGTGCTATAAATTTAGGGGAAAGATATAAAGGCGTCATACTCTAATCAGTGATTACAGGAGAAATTTTGTGTTAATGAGAAAAGATAATAGACAGCTGAAACAGGACAAATGATATAAGTATAATGATTTAAATTGAGATGAAATAAAATAGAATTAAGAGAGTTAAAAGAGGGGAGAAGCTATATAGAAAATGTAGAATGGTAATAAGATATGGAATAGAATATAAAAGTGAGCATGAACTTGAATTTATGTCTGTACGAAGAGGTGTAACCCAGGATCAAGCTGCTTAATAATTAAAAAATATGTTTTATGTTTTCATGTTTTGTTTGTTTATGTTTGTTTTTTAAAAATCAATAAAATTTTTGGAAAAAAAAGAAGTACCTGTTAGAAATGAGTTAAGGGTGGGGTGTGAATAAGCAAGTGTAATGAGGCATGATTTCTTCCTAGCTCTGGGGTAGAACGGGAGCATGGCAAAGTACTTCTACAGATTGGTGCTCAGTTTTCCTTTTTCCATTTTCAAAGGAAGAAGCTGAAATTCAGCATCAAAAATATTAAATCCTGTTAATTTTGAGGAGCAGGTTAGTATGGTTTAACTAGGAGAAAAGGAGAAGTGAAAAGTGGAATATATTAACGTAAACATAGCAATAGAGCCTAAGGAACTTCTAGGAAACAGGATGTTAACTATCATCCCAGTCTATTAACAAAGCACAGCAGATTTTGGCCTAAGAACTAAGTTTCCCTAAATTTTTCTTAAGGAAGAGCGAGATGCATAATATTCTCAATTGAAAAATAAAAGCTTAAACATGTTCTCCACTCCTATGGAAGTTATTTTATAATCATTTAATTGCTCATTTCCATTATTAATCCAAGCTTATCTCAGACCTTGAAGTCTTTGTCTTCTGAACCACTGCTGACTCAACAAAAATGGTTTTGTCAATATAAAAGTACCCGCAGTTGAGAAAAGTTCCCAGATGTATGTTTCTTCCTATGGGCAAGAATAGGAAGAATCCTAAGACTTCTATGAGGATACTGCAGAAAGCACTACACATCTTTTCCAACAAAATAAAAAGATAAAATCTTTAAAATCACTAATTAAAATAGGCTTTAGGCAAAGTACAACAGGAAACTGTTAAAATGTAATCAGGTGAACATTCTTACCTGCCTGAGACCTATTTTGAGATCTCTTTGATCAAATAAGAAAAAATATTTTTCACTTGAAGAGTTCACCATTTCTAGTCAACAACTATAAACAAACAGGAACCATAGCTCAGTAGAGTACAGAATGCGAAGTTACCACTTCCTGGAAAACTACCTGTAAGTTTTCTCAAAATTCCTAGAAGGTATACTTTCATGGAGCAAAGGCATTACATTATTATACAGTATGAGGGACTATTGAGAGAAATTCAAATCATGGCCACTTGTGACAACTCTTACATATTATGCATTCAGAATAAACTTCACCCACAGTTGATTCAAGCAACTACCTGTGTTGTTTTATTCCTGGCTTGGAAGAATTCTTTCTAGCAGTAAAATATATTGATAAAGAACGTTGATCACAAATACAAATTTCAATATTTACTTTTCTCTTAAATTCATTTCAAAAATAAATATATGGCCTGAGTTATATAACATTAAAAATATCTGAAATTAGGATGGACAAAATTCTTTAAGTATGTTGAATCTGGTTTATTGCTGCAATAGAAAGTAATTGGTAAGAAAATGTATTATCTAATAAAATAATTATAAATTAAATTAGTTCTAACATGAATTTTATTTCTAATTATATTTGTCTAAAATTCTATGTTAGAACAATGTACTGTATGCAGAAACAGGCATCTGTTAATATACACCTGTATACACACACGCCCAATGGAAGATAATGTTTGTAGATTAGGGGCCTTTGGGCTCCTTGTGCTCTCCTGAGTTTGGATGTTTTCTTGCAGACATTTCATTACCCAACAAGATAACATCAAGCCAGGCTTCCAGGAATTCTCAGACAACTGAGAAACTGAGTATTTTTGACCAAGGCAAGTCTAAAAACACTAAATAACTCCTAGCATTAGAAGAATGCTAAATCCAAAAACACTAGAAGAAGCCTAGCAGTCACATAAATGAGCCATCAACAGGCACATAGAGATAAAAAACATCTATATATCACTCAAGAAAGAGAAAAAAGGCCAAAAAAAGAAAAAAAAAGACCAAAAGACTATTTTACCAGCAATCAAGAACCAGATGAGATTAACATCAAGATTAATTCTATACCAATAATCACATAATAAACAATACCCCAAAGAACTATCAACTCAGCCAAACAAGCTGACAGTAAACAGCAGCCTAATCAAGGAATACAAAGAACACTCCTACCAACACTAATAAGGCAAACCACAAGTATATAAATTAAGAGCAAATCCCATACCCTTCTAGCACTGATTACCTAGTTTGATAATGAAATATCTGCAAGAAAGCAAGCTCACAGAGCTTGAAGGACCCAATATATATATACCTGTACATGTATGTGCATGAATTTGCAGACTGCATCTGTGCAAATTTCCCTATAGGAATCTAGATACTAGATCAGAGGTCTTCAATCTTGACAGCTTTAAGACTTATGGACTTCAATTCCCAGAATTCCTCCTCCAGTCATGTTAGCTCAGGAATTCTGGGAGTTGGTCCACAAGTCTTAAACTTGCCAAGTTTGAAGACTCTTGTACTAGACGATACACTTATGCATCAGAAGGGAAAACCAATCTTGGTTGAACTCAAGACTGGGATATTATTGAATAGATGCAGCAGGAAATCCCAAGATTGCAAATTAGACTAGAAAATCAAAAATCAGTCCCAGTAAATAGTTGTATCTGTAAAATATAAATGTAGGAAGCAAGTATTTTGAACTATTTGGTGATATAATTTGAAAAAGAGTAAAACTAAGTTCTATTTCCTAACTATTCAAAATACCCGTTCCTTCTTTGAAAATAACATTATTCATATGGAAAGTGTTATTAAATCTTCAATACTAGTCATTTTAAATTAATGCTTGGGCAACTGAAGTATAGTTAGTTTTGTGTAAAAGTTCTACAGTGTTTCAGGATTTCAAAAGCTGAATAGTCAAACATTTCATAAATAATTCACAGTGAATATTTTTCTTTGACAGTATTCACATTGCATACGAATGTGGTTTGATTTGGCTTAGCTTTGTATACAAACCCCAAAACTGAGGTTTATCTTCAGAAACCTTGAGGGAGGGACAAGGCTAGACCAAAAAGCTATTCATGTTAAAAAAATCTTTCTCTGTTATAGCTCAATGGTTTTAGTTCATTAAATTATTTGGGGTTTGCAGATTCTTGTATGCGTTAAAAAAACAAGATCATAAGACCAGACAAATACAGTGGAATGAAAACACTATCCATATTTTTTTGCTAGAATACTTTAATTGGTGTATCATGAAGAAAATGAGACTAGTGTCTTGTAGTATTTGATAATATTCTCCACAAACATTATTGAAGAGAACAAAATATTTAAACTAGGACAAAACTGCCTCAGAAGAGAGGCTTATGCAATATAAAATCAACATTTTAAAAACCATCATATATCTTCAGATATTCTCTTTTGCTCAGATAATTCATAAAGATACAAGCCAGGATTATTTTTGAACAGTACAAGTAAGTCTGACTTTAAAAATAATATGCATGGCAGTGTTTCTAACTGTGTGTAACTCAAAGTGATCAATATTTCTGTGCTACCAAAATTAATCCATTAAAGAGACTCGCATATTTAATACCTAGTATGGCTGGCAAGGCCTAACTGCGGTAATTTAACACATGTACAACTTGATCTGACAAAGCAGAATAAATTTAGTTTTTTAATATTTGCAAGAAATACATTTTGTGAATGAAAAAGAATCCAAAATCTGCCTTCTGGTACAATTTGATTATGAACAGCAATTAATTCCTAAACCATATTGTAAAAATGACAGCATTTGGCTTTAAAATTGGATTAAATATATTCTTTTTCTTTTTCAGGTATGAGGTAACAAACATGCCCAAGAGAGTTGTAAGTGGAAGAAAATAGCCATTTTAAAAGCAATGCTTTAAACAATGGGACCAGCCCACTCTGGGGATTAGTGAACAAGTCTCCATTCATGTAAATAAATTCCTCAAGCATGTAAAAAAATTGAATTGCAGCAGATGCCAGTATCATGGCAGGACTCCTGTACTTTTCACAGCTGCATGACAAATATTCAATAAGTAAAGCTCTCTTAAACATAAAAATGCAGAGAAAAAAGTAGCAGCAGCTCTGGTTTGATAATAATCTGGAATAATACAGCTGGAAGAGAGAGGTCCTTGCATTCCTAAAAAGGGGTTGCCTAAAAGAACGAATAGAAAATCTCCCCTGCTAATGAAAAAAAAAATCAACTAATTGGAATTTGTTGTCAAATGTAAGCTTACATTTTTCTGTTGCTCTTTCTAGAACTCACATGATTTCATCAGAAAGTGGCTTAATCCATGTCCTAGAAACTGAATCATGGATATAACTCTAAAATAAAAGATTGAACCTTTCTGTCACAAAAGACTTTAAAATTAGCAGAATAATGGAAATTGTCAAGCTCTTTTTTTTCTACTTTTGGGATATCATATCTCTGTACAATTCTATATCCTTGATTTAGATATGGGTTTTCTTCCCAGGAGGTCATTATTATTGACTCAATTAAAACTAAGTCCAATAGGTCTTGCTCCCAAATAAGCCTTTAGCCTTAGAGTTTGATCTATGTATCCTTATTCACAAATACTATAAATGAGGTTTGCTTTTATTATATAAAAGGTTAATTCCCAATATACATAAGTAGTTGGATATAATTCAACTGGGTAGACGTGTACAGATTGCATTATTACTGCAAGCATTCATAAAAAATGCCAATTTTCCTGTACTTTTAAAATTATTAACATTGTGTTGTGTTAATGTCTGCCTCTTACTATATTCTTGACAACCACAACAGTGAATCATGGATTTAAACAAGGAAGGAAGGTTAATTTGTTAGATTTTTCTCAGCAGAAAGTTCAGATTGTCCTTTTGGTCCTACATCATCTTTGATTTTCTATACCAAATCAGCCAAATCTGAATCTTCCTTCACTGCTTTTCACAGTTGCAATCCTTTGCATTATGAAAGCCATCTAATTATAAAGTAATACATTGAATTATGGGTCAGATTGTCTGATTAAATATTGGAAACACAATATGGCCACAGTTCAACGTTACAACAAGGGCATGGTATTTAAAAAAAAGTTCTTTAGTGGTTATTGCTACAGTGTGTAGACTTATGAAAAGATAACATTTTCTAATGTAATGTTTATAAAGCAGCACCAAGAGGCAGCTACTGGTCACAAACGATCCAAGCTGCTCACTGTTTTTAATTCAAGTGCATCAGCACACCACCAACTTAGTTTTTTAATATAGGAATACATGATAACATACAGCCCTCTTTACCCAATTTTAAGAACCCATCCAAAAGACAATACAGGAAAAAAAAAGAAAAAGAACAGTCCACCCACTATGTATATCCTTACACTCAACTGAATGACAGGGAACACAGGTTACTTCCCTCTAAACACATAAAAATTACTCCAGGAAGTAGCCCAGTCTCATTGGTTCAGCAATTACACATTTGCTGATCTTGGTAATAGCCACACACAACAGATCATAAACACCTTGGTAAGTTTGTTGTAAGTCTGAGAAATAATTTCCACAAGTGGTTCAAAGAGCCATCCATAAGCAATATATATCAAAGCTGTATTTTAATGCACATTTCCCCTTAATCACAGCATTTTTCCCATCGAGCGATGTCTAGATCTTCATGCACACACATCACCATGTTGTAACATCCTGAGATGGCAGCACAAATCTTAATCTGAATGGAACAGGGACCTGCCCTGACATATCAAGCTTTATGATTTTTCTCTCCCAGTGTAGTTTCTGTTTTATATATATATATATTTTAAAAAAAAACCAGAATTGTCCAAAGAATGAGGGGAGCCTCTTGCATATTTGTAGTTCACAAGGTCAGAAGCAACCGAAAGCATAAGTTTCTGCTTGCCTGCCTTCTAGTCCTGCTAGAATATTATGAAGAGGCCTTCTCTTCTCCCACTGGCTTATGGGGCCTGAGAGCAGGATGGAAGTGATAGACTGCCATGCATAGATCGACCAGCATCCCAAATGGTAGTCAGCACAATGTTATCATCTGAACTTGTAAAAAATCAGCATATTTGAAGGATTCTGAGATACTATGGAAAATAATACAAAAACCAGCATCTGACTGCTACTTTTAACTAATACTTCAAGCTAGCAAGTCAGACTAACTTGACTCCATGATCAAATGGAATTCAATTCCTTCTTGTCTTATCGTTTCCTTTTCTGTTTTAAGGATTTTCTGCGCTTGAGAATCATCTCGTAGAGTTTGTCCATACCTTCTGTGAGCCCCTCACCAATGATCGCACAGGCTGGTTGTATATGATAAGTGGTGGATGGAGTTAGCTCATGCAGAGCCAACTGTTTTTCTATTTCTGCCACAGGCAAAGATTTTGGCAGGTCTTGCTTGTTGGCAATCACTAACAAGGGAGTGCCTTGATTCTCTGCAAACTTGGTAACTTTGTGCAGCTCTGTTTTGGCTTCTTCTAGCCTGTCCACATCAACAGAGTCCACTACATAAATGATACCATCAGTACAACGACTATAGGATTTCCACAGGGGCCTCAGTTTCTCTTGCCCACCTACATCCCAAAAATGGCAGCTGATGCCCTTTGCAGTTCCATTGCTCAGCTTGATTTTTTCAGTGTTGAAGCCAATGGTAGGCACCGTGTTGACAAATTCGTTGAATTTAAGCCTGTAGAGGACCGTGGTTTTGCCTGCAGAATCCAAACCCAGCATCACAATGTGCAGAGACTGAAAGGCAGAAATATTGGATGAAATGTTTCCCATGGTGTTGATGGGTGACTCAGCAGCAGAAAAATCTTTGCTGAGTCCGTTTAAGCCCTTTTTCCTTGTTAGTCGGTATTAGATCCTGATTAGGTTGCGATTTTAAAATGCACACTCACCCACCGAAATCATTCCAGATATGCCGTGGAGATCAGCAACAACCCGGATCTTGCAAGACAGAAAGCGCGAGGCAGAGGAGGGGGTGGGGAAGCAATGGAGATCTGCTCAAAGCAGCCCACGATCGCCGCAATCGCGCCGCCTGGAATGAGGACCGAGCAGCAAAGGTGTGGCAGGTTGTTCAGAACCGCAGAACAAAGGTGGTTCTCCGTGCAAATCGTTGATATTTTTTCGCCTGGGTAGAAAAAGAGCTGGGTTTTCTTCTGGATCAACTATTCGGAAGAATTGATCAAGAGGGGAACTGCCTCCTTCCCCGCGGACTCATTCATTTTCAGGCAGGAAGTGGCGCCCTCCTCTTAGGCCCACCTTCTGGCGAGAGAGAGCCCCGCCTCCCCCCCCCCCGCTTTCCCTACGATCTGCCTGGGAGGAAGCCCCAATAGGACCTCCCCCAAAAGCTTCCAACGTAGCAACTGCAGCTCAATCCATCAAAACCCTGAGACGTGAGCAGAGGAGGAGGAAGGGAGGAGCTTTAAAAGGGCTATGGTACAGTTGGGGGAAGGGAGAAACGTTCTTTTTTCGAGTCCCCCGCCCTTGTTTTTCCACCCCTCTTTCGCTCGATCAATCACTGCTTCCTTTAATTTGATCTTTGGTAGATTGGTCTTTGCATAACTTCTTTACCAGATGCCAAATTCAACGAAAATCATTGCTTGGTTTTGTTTGGAAAGGGGTCGCCTGCGTCTGGACCGTACCATTTTAGACTACGGGGGAAGTCATATTTTCTAATATTCCATATCGTATATAGAAATACAATTCTGCCTGTAAAATACCAATGTGTTCAAAAGAACAAACAGGAGTATGAAATCCCATGTACAGTCTGATCGGAAACAGTACACTCACTGCGTTAGGCGCCGGAAAGGGCGATGATTTATAAGTGAGTGCATGACTTTTCCCAGGTCTGATTGTGAAAGATATCATCGTGGGTCTCTGAAACAGGAGGGCCCAAAGACTCTTAGGCTGCCTCCATCCTGTAAGATAGAAATTTTGTCCAGCTCCCATACTGTCTGGCTGTTTTTGGTCGGCTCACATCCACCCTCAGTTTCTCCAAGGCTAACAAGTCTGATCCTCACCCAGCCTTCCAAACTCACTAATATTTTCAGCCAATTTACCTGCACGGGAAGATAAAAATTTATTGAAGGAAAATCCATCTGGTTCAATCCCAAGACTGGAGAAAGGCACTGGAAACAACATGGAGGCTGATTGCAAAGATGGTTTATTGAATAGAACCAAAAAGGCAATGAGTGGATGGATTTTTAAAGGTTCTGTGTGAAGTTTGCACTGTACTGGGGGTGGCACAATGAAGGGGGCTTGTGTTATGAAAGAGTGTTGGGAAATTCCTATTGTGACTAATGGCTTTCATCCTGTGTTGGATCTTGGATGAGGGGCTGCTTCTAATCCTATCACTCTGCTTTTGTTAGCTGTCAAACTTTGCTGCAAGCAGTTTCGAAATACCCTGTCTTGAATAGATTTCTGCCTGCAGTGTTTGCTTATGAATAGAGCTATCTGGATAGTTGACTTCCTCTTTCAATAAGCTCTTTCTCTCTTAAGTGCTGGCATCTGCTGTGCTCTATTAAGAAAGACTTGGGGGCTGCTACCTGGTTCTAAACACGTTTCTCCATTTCTCCTTTAGTGAAATATAATATTCTGCCTTTTTTAATATTTCCCAAAATATTTCATTCTTCTTGGGGGGGGGCGCTTCCCACAAATTGAAAGGAGAATTATTCATGCAAATGAGCTGCTAATAATGTGGATTGATAAGGCATCAATATGATGAATTTTCAGGCACAGACAGAAGGGAATCTGCCCATGCAGTGGAAACACTGAATAGAAAACAAGCCTGTCACAGAAGCTACAGTGGAAATGATAGCATAAAGGGAGGATGTGAGATAAGAAATGTAGGCAAAAATTAGCTGGGTCTTCAGAGTGGGAAATGGAAGAATACAAATTGCAAAATTACTGTAAGAGGAAATACCTACCTTAATAGGAAAACTGTATATAAAAATGAGTCCAAGATGATGGCAGTGGAGGAAGTCAATTGGGTTGCAGGGAATGAAATTACTAAGTAGGAAGGTATAAGGGGAGAAATGGGAGAAAAAGAGCAGGAAGTTAGATGAGGAAAATAGAAAGGAAAAAGGAAAAGAAGAAATTGGGGGTAAAACAGCAAAACAGCGGTGCAGTGAATGAACAGCTGCATGCTGAGTTGGAGGCAGCCAGCAACAGAGTATGGGAAGAAAAATCCAGTCTGGTTCCAAACCAGGAGAAAAATGCTGGAAATAAAATGGAGGGCAGCTACAAGGAAAGAAGGCCTTGGTTTATTCGGTTTCCAGAAACTTAAGTGACAGCAGAATGTTTATGGGGTGGCTGACCAATTGGCTGGGTGAGTGGATGGATTTTTATAAGGTTCTGGGGTTTTGTGATTGAGATGCTCCAGAGAGTTGTGAGCTTTGTGTTTACTATTTCAATGGTGTTAGGTTAATCCTATTATGTCTAAAAGGTCACATCCTGCCCTTCGAGTTGGGTGGGGAATGTAGATTTTGGGAGTCTTGTTTTTCTACTTTTTAAAAAATCCCATCAGCTCCAGCCTGCGGGAGCTGTGGCTGAAGGCACTTTGTTTATGAATAACTGGTCTGGATTTCTGTAAATGGATACTGAATGGAATACTTCAGTTTTTTCAATAGTATCTCATTAATAAAACTTAAGTATCTCATTAATAAATGAGTATCTCATTAATAAAACTTAATGAGTATCTCATTAATAAAACTTAGTTAGAAATAAACCACTGACTAAAGGGTTGGTGTCGCCAAGAAAGCTTTGGTTTCCTGGACCATGGACTGCATTACCTATAAAAAGGACTCTTGGCAAGGGATGTGCTGCACCTCACAAAAATGGGAAAATGTACTTGGAAAACACTGGCCCAACTCATCAGAAAGGCTTTAAGCTAAAATTGAGGGGGAGGGTGCCCAATCTCGAGAACATAAAACCAATCATAAATCCCAAGAAAACAAATCAAACAATGAAGTACAGAGTGATAAAAAGAAAAGAAAAAAATCAACAACTAGGAGATGCAGGAAATATACCCATGGACAGGCATAAAAGTCTTAAATCTTTATATACAAATGCTCAAGACTTGAACAAACAGGGTGAATTAGAAGCAATAGTACATGAGGGTAGGTATGACATACAGTAGTTGCCAATTACAGAAACCTAGTGAGATGAAATCCATGACTGGAATGTACTGATGGATGGATACAAATGTTCCACGGGTGTACAAAAAGAGAAGGTGGATTTGCACTATATTAAAGAGATCACTACATATCTATAGAAATGCACATGATCAAAGATAAAAACCCTCTAGAATGTATATGGGTCAATATAAATGGAAAAAAGAGTGACATTGCCATAGGTGTGTATTACAGGACACCCAACCAATCAGAAAAAAATAGAACTTTTGCCAACCAGTTAACAAATGTATATAGGAAGCATATCACACTAGTAATGGGTGACTTTAACTACTCTGATATCAACAGAGAACTGATATCATCATCAAACTCTACAGCAAGTGGAAGACCAAAGAGATTCCTAACCAACCTAGCTGATAACTTTGCCATCCAAAAATTAAAGGAGGGAACTAGAAGGAAAACTATATTGGACCTAATTCTTACAAATATAGAAGACATGATAGAGGAGGTTGAATTTGCTGGAACCTTGGGTAAAAATGATCATATGGCATTTAATATAATGCAAACACAAGCAATAGAATATAATTTAAGCACGATCTTAAACTTTAAAAGAACTGATTTTAGGAAACTCCACTTCTGGTGGAACCTCCCACTCTTGAATGTAGCAGACTTTTAGACCACTATAGACCCTCCACAGTTGTAGACGAGGCTTTGGAAATCAGCCCCTTTGCTTCCTTAGGCAGCTGGGAAGAGGAGGTGGGGGAGAGGAAGAAGAGGAAAGGAGGGAGAAGGAGAAATTGATGAGTCCCTGTGGAAGAATCGGCCATTTCTAACGGACAATAAGGCACTACTTTTTTCTTCATATTTTCTTCGGCACTGCTTTTTTCTACATATTTACATTACATGCTGAAAGAGGCTTTCTTTGGTTGCAGTCTGCCATTTCCTTTTTTGTAGAACTATCAACATTTTTGTGACTTCATGACTTTAAGATGGTGAGCAGGGAGAACCAGGCTATCAGAGCCAAAATAAAGAAGCTGTAAACTACTAGAAACTAAAGCATTGTGGAAACTATTCCTATTTTTAATTTTTTTTGCCTTAAATTCTCCAGAGTTTTTTTTTATTACCCAACTCTACAGAAGGTTATCTTTGAGTTTAAATTAAAAACTGTCTGAATAGTGTTTAGTGCTTGTGAGGAGGGGTGAACCAGTTTTATTTAACTGCTTCTGACTGGATTAGGGGTGTAAAGGAGGCAGAGCCTGTTTTTTGGCTTTTTTTTATGAAATAATGTTGATTTACCACAAGAGGCAGCTAATGTTGATTTACCACAAGAGGCAGCCAAATAACTGTAGTACTCAGTGTTGCCAGACGTACGATAATTATCGTATTTGTACGATAATTTGGCCCTCTGTACGATGTACGATCAATAATTCCCAAAAAGGTCAAATGTACGATAATTTTACAGTTTGGCAATTTAAGAAGATAGTTGGCCTACTTTGACCCTTTTTTGTGCCTCGTGTCTAAAAACATTTCATAACACACAGGAAGCGTACATTTTTGCTTATCTTATAACTTTCAACCATAGATCGCTTCTCAACCTACTCAAAGTCTCGCGCGCGCAACGTACATTCATACTTGGCATACCTTTTACGTCTAGACGCGTATTGTATCCATTCAACTATCCGCCAATCAGAATGGGTTTCTCAAAATCGCGGGTTATGGGACAATAGGGGCCGTTAACCGTGTACAGCTGACCGCGTATACGCAGCACAGTGCCAGCAGTGAACAACTTGACTCTGCATGGATAAAACTATAATGGGTGAACTGAAAATTACTGAATCTTGATTAATGTTTCTCACGGAGATCGTAATTTATACAGCCGTTCGTTTATTGGAGATAGCCTTAATTGTTAAACTGACAGACCTACTGTATTGATGATATGGGTGACAAGGAGATTTCAGACGCCGTGGAAGGGGGAAAGAGGAGGGCCGAGACCCCATTACAGCAGCCAAAGAATAAGCAAACTAAACATCGCCAACAAGCATACAGGAACGAATGGAAAAACGATCCTTCATTAGCAGGATGGTTGAAACCTGTAGCTGGCTGTAGCAGCAAAGCATGGTGTCGTTGTTGTGATGTGCAAATGCTAGCAGAGTTAACAGTACTGAAAAACCATGCAAAGTCGAAGAAACACCAAGAGAAGAGTAAAATCCTTGCTCCCACCCAGAAATCACTAGCACAGTGTTTGGGAACTGGAAGTAAAGAGAAGGACCAACTCGACACCGCTGTCAAAAAAGCAGAGCTAAAACTGACAGGTTTTTTAGCAGAACACAACATTGCGTTGAGGGCTGCAGACCATCTAGTGGATGTTGTAAAGGATATTTTCAAAAGATTCAAAAACGGCACAGAACATCACTCTTGGACGCACAAAAGCAACTGCCATAACAAAGCGTGTTATTGGTGACTGTTATTTCGAAAGTCTAACGGAAATTCTGAAAAGAAGGAAATTCAGTATTTTGATTGACGAGTCAACAGACATTGGGAATGTTAAAACCCTTTGAATCGTTGTTCGTTTTTTTGATGAGGTCACAGAGCGGATCCAAACCCGTTTTTGGAAACTTGAGCAAATCTTTTCAGAGCAACAGAAGGATTGCAGAGATGGAGCAACCGCTGAAAGACTTTATTCAGAAATGATGAAATCGTTCAATGAAGCAGGAGTGCCGCTTCAGAACGTGGTTGGATTCGGATCGGATGGGTGCAACACGATGATGGGGAGAAACAATTCTGTTTCTAGTCATCTCAGAAACGATTTGCCTGGGATTACAGTGCAGCGCTGTATCTGTCACTCTTTGCATCTGTGTGCTAGTGAGGCATGCAAACAGCTTCCCCACCAGTGTGAGGATCTAGCCAGAGACGTATATGGCTACTTCAAAAACAGTGCTAAACGGGTTGCGCAGCTCCGTGAATTTCAAGACTTTTGCCATGTGGAACCACACAAAATTCTCAAGCCATCTCAGACGCGATGGTTGTCACTGCATGAAGTTGTCAAGCGTGTGTCCGCCCAGTGGGAAGCCCTGCGACTTTTCTTCTCAGACCAGTGGCTTGAGGCCAGATTGAATGCCGCGGAGAATGTCTTTCACGCACTTAACAACGAGTCTCTCAGGTTGTATTACCATTTCCTGGAATTTGCACTTCCAAAGTTCACAGACCTGAATCAATACTTCCAGAGCGAGAAGGTGGTGATTACTTCCCTGAGGAGCAAGATGTGTGAAACTTACAAGGATATACTGTTGACTTTTATGAACAGGGACTACGTTCTACGCACCCCACTGAATCAAATCGACCTCAGCGATGATTCGAAACTTCTTCCACTCAACACAATGTACCTGGGTGTGAAGGTTATGCAGCAGATCCAGCAGTCAAATGTCCCACCAGCGACCTTGACAGATTTCCATGTGCGATGTCAGAAGTTCCTCCGTGTTGCAAGTGCAGAGATCAGAAAGCGTTTTGACTTTGATGATCCTCTGATGGTGGAACTTGAATGCCTGTCTCCTGCCATTGCAACAAATGGAAATGCGCGAGGCGAACATCCCTCTCTCCTTCCGCTGATGGAACGACTCCCGCAGTTGATCAACGTGTCTAATGGAGAGCTTCTTCAAGCAATTGATGATCAGTGGAGGCGATTGCCGCTTGTGAATCTCGACAAGGACACAAAAACAATAGGAGTAGATGAATTTTGGTATTACATATCTACCATGGAGGATATGTCGGGGAAGAAGGTGTTCTGCGAACTCGGAGAATTTGCCCTCAATGCCCTTGTGCTGCCGCATTCAAATGCATCATGCGAACGTGTTTTCTCCAAGGTCAACCTCATCAAACCAAAGACCAGAAACCGACTGATAACAGATACCTTGAATGGTTTTATGCAGACTTCAGAATGTGTGAAGATTGCAGGTGGATGCACAAGTTTTCAGCCGTCCAGGAACATGCTGCGCTCCATGACATCAAACTTGTATCGTCGAAGAGATGTTTTATCACAAGCATGCACATCTGCAGGGGATGCGACAGCAACATCAGGAGATAGCGATCCGGAAGTTGAGCTGGAATTTCCATAAGGTAAACAATGCATTCTTATATGTTTCAATCATATACACAGTCTCGGTTTTCTTCTCTGTTCTTTCATTTTAACGATTGCTTCAGCTTTTCATAGCATCAGTCAGCAGGGATGGGTACAATATACATATTTCATGTAATTAAATCCCCTTTTGAAATGCAATGCAAGTTTGCAAATGTATGGGGATATAATGTCGTTCACGAAAATTCAAACGTAAATGGATATAGTGGGCTATTCCGAGCTATTGAGAACATTGTGGACAGGACATTAAAATTGCAGCTGCCCTGAAAGCAACTTTATTATACCCTTAAGAGCTAGTATTTTACCATACTGTACTTTTCGTGGGTTCATGCAACTTCATGAGTCTAGATCACGTGTGTGTGCGTACGCGCGTGTAGTTTGTGCATACATGATACACGCTCGCTCACGAGCTACGTACAAGTACGAGTATGAGTCGAGTCAGCTAGTCGTCGCGCGCGTCAGGCCCATTGAGGTAGTTTATTGCTGATCGTAAGTTTTGCGGGATCGTATCTTGTGGTTTCATGCCTTCAGTTCGGACATTTTCCACATGGATATATGCCTACAGTTGGTACTTCCTGTGAGATATAGAGTTTGCTATATGTACGATAATTTTCTCAAAAAACGATAATTTTGAGTCTCGGGTACGATAATTTTACATTTTGAATCTGGCAACGCTGGTAGTACTGCTAATTCTCTCTAATGTTGTATTACTAAATCCAGTGGCGTTTATGCTACAAATCTAAAACTCTAAAATTTTTAACTTCAAAATTTTAAATCTTAAATCTAAAAACTTAAACTTCAGTAATACCCTACCCAGATGGCCACCCGTAAGAAAACAGAAAAGCTGGAAAGATTATCAGGAGATACAGAACTTCTAAGGCCCTTTATGGATGAATATACTGCTAAAATACATGAGTTAATTCAATCCATTGGAATAAAGCTTGAAGCCAAGTTCGATGCCCTAGCAAGGGAACTCCAGGAGGAAGTCCAACATTTGAATGGAGATATGAAGCAGGTAAAAGATAGAGTGGATGTTATGGAGCACAAATTCTCTACGTGAAGCTGAATTGGAAGATAATTTTGGAAGCTCAGATTAAAGAATTCCAATTAAGATTTAGAGGAATCCTGAACAACCAGGAGAAGATATTAGACTAAGGATGGTGAAGGCTTTGGTTCAGTTAATTAATAAAGAGGAAAAATTCGATATAGATTTAAACAAGGCCTACAGAGTAAACTCTAGATTTGCCAACGTGAGAAAATTACCAAGGGATTTGTAGTCCATTTTGCAAGAAGAATAACGAGATCATGTTTTGGATTGCCTTTCTAAACATAAGCTGAGAATGAAAAATATGGATATAATTGTTCTGAAAAAAATTCTGGTTAGAATTTTGAGAAAAAGGAAAGCTTACACTTTCCTCACTGACATTTTGAAGCAGATTTATTTTTTTATTCGAACAAACTGGAAGGAGTTATACTAAGCAAAGATTTAGGCTTTGGCTACAGAAAAAGCCAATGGTTTTTTATTAGACATAAATTAATCTCAGATTTAGGTGAAAAAATGGATACAGAAAGGAAGCTACTGGTGGAACAAGCTCAAAAAGGTGGCATTGAAGAAGAAGGTGTGGCCATGATAGCTGTACAGAAACTTATTACTTCATCTAAAGATGGAGTTAAGTCTATTACATGGAATATTAACAGGACAAATGCCCCATCTTAAAAAAAAAATATTTGTGGAAACTTAATGTTGAGATAACCTGTCTTCAGGAAACACAAGCAATACTTGATGAAGAAATGACTAGGGGAGGAATTTATATCTGCTGATGTAAAAAAGATTATTGGAGAGAGATAGAGAGAGTGTGTGTGTGTGTGTGTTTATGTATGTGTGTGTGTGTGTGTCTGTGTCTGTGTATGTATATATGTATATAAAAGAACCCAATACACAAGCTTGAGGATGGCAGATGAGATTCTGCCGAAACGTTGCTATAATAAAAGCACAAATATTAAGACATGGGAAAATACCTGAAGAAACCTAAATATCATACATATAAATACCTGCAAAAACATAACAAAACAAATATATATATATATATATATATATATATATAAACAAACATAAACTCAATTTAGACCTAAGCTATTTATGCAGATGAATATGGTACCCACAGACAGTTACAAAGTTTCTTGGGATTCACAAATTTTTATAGGCAGTTCATTCCCTCCTTTGAGAAAATTGCCAAACCCATGACAGACCTTCTAAAACAGGGAGCCCAGGGATGAAGCCCCACCCGGGGCTACCCCTCCAGTGGGACCTAACTTGCCAAGAAGCACTTGAAACACTAAAAAAGCTCTTTGCAAAAGAACTTATACCTGTGATGGTGAACCTATGGTTGCATGCTGGAAGTGGCACGCAGACCCATTTCTGCTGGTACGCAAGACATCGCCCGGAACTGATTCACTGCATATGTACACATGTGCCCTGCCAGCCAGTTGATTGTTGGGTATCTACCACACATGCATGGGGGGAGATGTGCACGTGGGAGATGTGCGTGCATGCACAGGGAGAGGGGCACATACAGGGTCACGTGTGCATGTGCAGGGGGGAGGGGCGGAGGGAGGTCACACACACATGGGCAGAGGCACATGGTGTGCATGTGGGATCACACACATGTGCAGGAGTAGTGGGGTCACACATGCATTGCATTATGGGTGCATACGGGTGCAGGCGCATACGCCCTTTCAGCACATGATGACAAAAAGGCTAGCCATCACTGAATTATACTGAAACATCCCGACCCCGAACCCCCCTTTGTCATCCAAGCAGATGCCAGGGAAAACTACCATGTTTCTCACAAAATAAGGCTGGGCCTTTTTTTTTTTTGAGCCCCGCAAAAATGGCTAGGATGGCGCACCAGCGCCGTCTCCAACAACAGCATCGGTGAGAGGTGCCAGCACCGGTGGGAACCGTGGAAGCTACGGAGGCCTGAGAAGCAGCTGAAATGCTGCCAGACATCCACACAGACACCGCCCGCCTGCTGACCTGGGTAAGGGAGGCGTAAGGGAGCCCTCTGTGCTCTACCATGATTGGCTGTTAGGAGCGGCTGATGGTGAGGTGTAGCTGCCCACAGGGCACTCCTAATGGCAAGTTCCCCCCTGTCTTCCCCCCCCCAATTTTGCATGTTTTAAACAGCCTAAATTTGGGGGGAGGGGCTTAATTTCATTTTATGCCTAGAAAACATGTTGGATCTTCCTATTGAGGGGGGGTTATTGTTGGAGAAACACAGTACAACCTTGTGCCTATACCTCTCGTAAACTCACTGACACGGAAAGATGATGGGCAGTGTGGGAAAAGGAGGCTTTCACAGTAAGATGGGCACTACTAACTTGGTGCCACCTTTTGGAAGGGAGGAGAAACAGTTTGAAGTCTGGAATGACCAAAAGAATCTGAAGGCCCTTTGGACCCCGTGGAAACTATTGCCCAAACAAGTCCACTGGGCTCAGTACTTCAACAGATTCAACTTTGTGCTAAAACGCATCCCAGGGAGGAGGAATTTCCTAGCTGGTGCCCTCTCCTGCATGCTCCAATACAAATGTGGGTAGGAGGTGGTAGTAGACACTATCATTCCCCTCACCCAAACCAGAATACCCAAGGGAAGCCCCTCCTCAGTCAATTTGACTGATTGGCTGTCAGCAATAAAGGCGGCATGGGAAAACATCAAGAAAGCGCTAGCTAAAGTGGCACAGACCTAAAGCACTGTGAAGTGGTACATAAGCCTAAGTGTTATTGCTATTGCTATACTTCCCCAAAGGAGAAATGGAGAAACATGGTCTTAAAGACAGAAAGCAGTCCCAGCCTTCTTGCTACAGGAAAAAGCCTCCAGCAAATGCCTGAAGATTTTAGTGATGGATATTTTGTGTCCATTAAAAAATCCAGACTAGCCTATTCCTAATAAACACACCTTCACCCCAGCTCCTCTAGAAATAGAAAATCAAAGACCCCTAAAATCTACATTTTCCATCCAAATTCTCAAGACAGAACCTCTAAGACATAATAGGTTTAACCCACCACCATTAAAATTGCAAAGGCACAAGTCTCACTATATTGCACAAACGCATGGAGCATCTCAATCAGAACTCTATAAAGATCCATCGAGTTACTCAGCTATTTGGTCAGCCATCCCAGAAACATTTGCTTCTGTGACTGAAGTTTCTGGAAACCAAATAAACCTTTCCTTGCAGCCGGCCAGCCTCCATTTTATTTCTAGAACCTTTCTTCTGGATTGGAATCGGACTAGATTTTTCTTCCTACAGAAGAAAGAGACAATGCATTGTTTGAAATGGTTATTGTTTCAAATGTCATGTCTTTTCTTAAGGAAGCTGCTGTTTTTCAGGCTTTTGCAAGATTTTGAAAATGCTTTTTTTTTAAGGGAGTAATTAAAACAGAAAATCTTTATATTACTCTTAAAACAATTGCATTTTTTTCAAGTTCTGCTTAGAAAATAGCAGACATCTACTTTACTTATACAAGATCCAAAGTCCTCAAAATAATTTTGAAACATATCCTCCCTAATGGTATCTAAAAGCTCACCAAAATGTTGCCATTTATAGAATTATAGCTAAAGAGTCCAATTTCAGTTGCTCCTTGACTCAAATCTAATGGCCTGCACATAGCTACCTGTGTATATTGATATGCAATGTAAGAATTAATAATTTTAATATTTTCCAGGGCATTACATTCATCTTGGACAGTTTTTACTCCCTCTCCCAAAAACCTTAAACAATCAGATAAACATTTTATTTTCTGCTTATAATTACCACAAAGGCAATTCAGAAAGACTACCTGGTTGCTTAGCAACCCATCTTTTAATATTAACCCTTGGGTGGGTTGGTGAAACATTTATTTTCCCCCTTTTCCCTCTGCTTGCAATGATAATGTTTTTACAGAACCATTTGTTGAGCTATATTTGCAATATGTTTTTACAGATCATTCTACATGTTAGCGACACACATCCTACAAAGTTATGATAAATATTAGAAATATTTTCTGTTTGTTAAATAATTCCCTCAACACTGTTCAACTATTACAAAGTCTGCACTACTATTACTGTGAATCTTCTCATCATTCCTTATCACCCATCCCCTCCCAATTGTGACTGTATGACTGTAACTTGGTCACTTATATCCTTACGGTTTATATTGACTGATTCCTTGTATGATTTGATTGCTTATTGTACCCTATGATTATCATTAAGTGTCGTACCTTATGATTCTCGACTCTTGATGAATGTATCTTTTTTTATGTATACTGAGAGTATTTATACCAAGACAAATTCCTTGTGTGTCCAATCACACTTGGCCAATAAAGTATTCTAAAAACTTGAATATTAGGAATGACTAATACAAATAAAAGCCCAATAGAATTCTGAACATTGTTATGATGGTAAGATCCCATTTATGTTAACTAGTAGGCCTGTAGCTGATACCTTTGAGTCCAGCAAAGAGTTAGGCATTTATTTGGATCTTGATTGAATGTGATTGTTTAAATTTCCAAATTCAAATATGTGAATATGCTAATTTAAATATATATATTTATTATATTTGTAAGCCATGATTCTGGGCATCATATAGAAGAAAACAATACAAACCAATAATCCTGAAGAAAGTATTGTGGGAAGCCCCCTCCCCCCCGGGTAATAATGAAATATTTTTGGGAATATTAAAAAAGGTAGAATATTATATTTCCCCAAAAGAGAAATGGAGAAGCATGTTCTTAGAGGCAGAAAACAGTCTTTCTTAATAGCCTCCAGCATATGCCTGAAGTCTTTAGAGAGGGATATCTTGTGCCCATTAAGAAAGACTGGGCCAGCCTATTCACAAATAAAAATACCTTCACCTCCAGCGATAGGATTAAACTTTACATCCGCCACCCAAATTCTAAGAACAGGATATGACCTTAACCCCATTCATTGAGAAAAGTGGAAACAATACCGGTCCATTAAGAAAGACAGGTAGAGGCAATAGATAACAGGACTAAATCAATTACACATGCCTGACAGGATTAGGACCAAGGAAACTGATAATTAAGACCCATCATGAGCCTTTATGAAACAAGTAAAACAAATCAAATAATAAAAACACACAAAGCAAACCTCAAAATAATAAAATGCTGCAAACTGTATAAAAATCCTTGTACTTATCAAGCTAACTTGTCAGCTGTCCCAGAACTGCATGCTGTGGTTCTGCTCATCAATAAACAATCATTCTTTTCAACCAGCCCCCATTTTATTTCCAGTGCCTGTCTCCCAGGCTTCGAATTGAACCAGATGGATTTTTCTTCCTACAGTGTCTTGAAAAAATAACATCTAATAGCCAATAATTCCACAAGGATCTACCTGATAAGGGAGGGGTGTCAAACTCGATCCTGTTGCAAGCCACATTGGGCTTTTGTTTGCCCTTGGGGGGCTGGGGTGGGTGTGGCCTGGTCATCGCAGTTGACTGGGTAAGCGTGTGGGCCCAGGGCAACGGGCTGGTCCCTCACCATCTATGGGATGAGCCACGGGCCAACTCCATGGGCATACTTGGCATCTTGATGTGTCAGAGAGTGCACAGCTTTACTACATGAGACAACCCAGGAGCAATAATAGCAAACAGAGGTTTGTAATAAATAGTGGTTTTATCAACAAAAGAATATATACTATACATACATGTACTATAGGCAGAGGTTAAAAAAAACCCAGCAATTACAGCAGGGAAGAACACACAGCAAGAGAGAGATGCCCTAACAGGGCCTTTTCTTATTATACAGGCTCTTAAAGGGATAACAGCCAAAAACCTTGCTGATTGTTAGGAATGATAGTCACCTAACAGTTGGGTTGGCAATATATAAACCAGGATAGTCATTTAATACTGTTGTATCTTTAAGAGAATGTTGTAATTGTGATCCTCCAATGGCCATAAAATGGAACCAGAAACCTGGTTTATTCCTTTGCTTTACTTTTGCCTTTTGCCTGATTCTCATTCTGCTTGAATTGCTGTGAGTCTTGCAACTATTCGCAAACTCCATTTACTGAACTTTGTTTATGATACTGGTAAAGAAAAGGACTTTGTTTTTGGATTATCCCTGGACTGATTATTTTGAATACTAATTGCTTTAACCGTATATGATTTGGACTGTTTGTTGGACTTTGTTTACCCATTTACAGGAAATAAAACTTACATTTTACTATTCAGTGTATCTGTGTGCTGGTTGTGTGTTATTCATCACCACTCTCACTATGTTTCCCTGAGTGCACTCATTCTCCTAACGGTGAATACCTCAACACTGGTTATGGGCCCAGACTCAGATAACTGAGAGTTAGTGTGAATACACAGTACTGTATACAGACAGCTGTCTTTTGTTTAATCATGGGTTACTGTCCTGGTAAAGATGGCACAAGACCCATCAACAAGTCTATCATTGATAACCCGGTTGGATGGAACAAACTATGTTTCCTGGTCTATGAAGTGCAATCTACTTCTGCATAGGGAAGGGTTATGGACTGCAGTTCAGGATCCACCAGATGTAAATGCTTGGCATCCAGATGATGAGGATGCCAAAAAGCTGACTTTAAACAGAACAACGAATGAGCTATTTGTATAATTGGACTAACACTGAGTGACCAGCAGCTAGTCCATATTTGTGGAGAAGAGTCTGCTGCTAGGTGTTGGGAGAATTTGAAGAGGATTTATATTTGTGACAGTGTAGTTGCACACATACATCTTACACATAAACTGTTTAGAGCATGTCTTCTGAAAGGTGGAGATAATGTTAGTTCATTTGAACTTTATGAAAATAACTTTTCAAGAGCTACATGAAAAGGAACTGATTTTTTCAGAGCTGCATCAGGTTTACATCATTCTTTCCTCATTGGATGAAAGTTATGATGATTGTTAGGGATAACATTGTTTACCCTAACTGGTTTAGGTAAAATAATAAATATGTTATCATGGTTTATAAGTTAAAGTGTCTGCAACTTTAAATATAGGAATGTAATTAAGGGAGTGGTTGTATTAGCACCATAAAAGAAGCAAGGTACTGCAGCTTGCTCTCTCTGACTTGATGATCCCTAATTACTGGATGAAGACTGCGTTTTTCCCTACTGGAACGGGAGAGAGATAAAGGACTGATTTATTGTAAGTGAACTGACATTGGATATTCTACACGGACTTTGCTAACTGAATATCCTTGAATGGACTGACTAAAATGATACATGACTAATGGACTGTTATTTTGACTATGCTATAAACTCTAAATGGAATAAACTATATTTTTGATAGCGTATCTGTTATTTTTACTATACTTTAACTAACATACAAACTTATCTTACACATTTATCTGTATGCCTATCTGACTAACGCTGCACATTCTGTTTAGCTTGTCTCCTTAACCCTGGTTGGGGAACCCAGGCTTAACACTGGTTATGGGCCCAGAGGCTGCAAAGTCAGTTTAACTAGGATAAAACAGATTTATGTAAAAAGTGAGAGTTTGTGTTGTTATACATTACAGTAAACAGACAGCTGTGTTTTATTAATTATAGTTTTATATCCATATAAGAAAACATGGCACAAGTCAATCTACAAAGTTTGTCCCTTATATCCAAGCTGGATGGAACAAACTATGTATCATGGTCTATAAAATGTAGTCTACTTCTATGAAGAGAAGGTCTGTGGAACATAATTGAAAACCCACCAAACGTAGAGCAATGGGATCCAGAGATTGAGGAAGATAGACAAAAGATAGAATTTAAACAAAAGAATGAACAAGCTATTTGCATAATAGGACTAACACTGTCTGACCAGCAACTTGTTCATATCCATGGAGAGCAAACAGCTGTTGGGTGTTGGCAGAAGCTGAAGAGGATTTATGTTCAAGATAACATTGGTGCTCACATAAATCTAACACGGAAGCTTTTCAGGACGCATCTCCAGACGAATAGTGATATGCTGAGTCATTTGAATTCTATAAAAAGCATTTTTCAAGAACTGCATGAGAAAAAGCTTATTTTCTCTGAAATACACCAAGTCTACATAATTCTATCATCACTTGATGTAAGTTATGATAACTACGTCACTTCCCTTGAAATTTTGTCTAAGGAAAGTTTAACTTTAACTGATATAACTGGCAGATTGATTGAAGAGGCAAGAAGAAGACTTGAAAGAGATCATTTAAGGAGGGAGCAACCTCAAAAAGAAGATAATGAATCTCCTACTGCATACACAATTAAAAAGTGTTTTAATTGTGAAGGAAGAGGACATTTGGCAAGATTTTGTAAAAAAGCAAAGCGCCAGAACACTGGCCAGAATACTAAAAGTTATCAAAATAAAAATAAAAATTTAGAGTTAACCATGTATACTAACGGATCTGTAAAAAATAATTAATGGGTGGTTGACAGTGGAGCATCCCACTGTATAACAAATGATAACAAAAATTTTATTAAAATGTCCAAGAGTACACAGCAGATATCGTTAGCCAATGGCTGGAAACTGAAAGCTAAAGGTCAAGGTATAGCATATTGTTCTTTCATAAAAGAGAATGTAAAAATGTTATATGTACCACAACTTAAGTTTAATTTAATTTCAGTTAGAATTTTGGTTAAACTAGGATATGTAGTTACCTTTAAAGGAGATAACTGTATAATTGAAAAAGAAGATAAGAAAATTACTGCATCTTTAAGAGGTGAATTATATGTGTAAAATGATAATGGTTTAGAGGTGGCTAACACAGTTTATGATAATAAGAAACCTCATGATGAATGTATTCACTTGTTACACCGACGGCTAGGGCATTTAAATTTTAAAATGCTTAAGAAAACTGTTGAATTATCTAAGGGAATAAGTTTGAAACCTTGTAATAAGTATTTGCAATGCTTTGCCTGTAATCAAAACAAAAGCAGGGTCATACCGGCTAATAGAGTTGATGGATTTACTACCAAAGAGCCTTTAGAAATAGTATTTGCTGATTTAATAGGTCCGAAAAAACCAAGTGTAGGAGGTGCTCGATACATACTAAGTATAATGGACCATTATTCTAGATATGGGTTTTGCTATTTAATGAAGAGCAAAACTGAAACGTATCTAAATCTCTTTAATCGGATAAAATTTGCAGAAAGTAAAACTAAAAAGAAATTAGTAACTCTTATAACAGATAATGGTACGGAATTTACAAATAATAAATTCCAGAATAGACTTAGAATGTTAGGTATTCAACATAAAAAGTCTACACCATATAGGCCACAACATAATGCCTTTATAGAGAGGCGAGGCCAAACACTGCAGTCAATGGCACGTACTATGTTGTCTGATTCGGGATTACCTGACAATTTGTGGGGAGAAGCAATAATGTGTGGTAATCATATATTAAATAATGTTGTTAATTCAACAACAGGTGAATTACCATTCACACTGTGGCATGGTACAAAACCTGATTTAAGTTACATGCACACATTTGGAGTACCAGCATGGGTGCATATCCCTACACAACTCAGACACAAAGGACAGCATAGAGCTAAAAGATTATTTTTTGTAGGATATAAATCTAATCATAGATCTTATAGATTCTGGGAACCAGGTACATCTAGAGTTTATACCAGTGCTAGTGCAAAATTCCTAGAACATGTAGGATGGAATAGAGCAAGTTTTAAATAATGAAGTAATTATTGAACCCTACAAAAGGCAGAAAGATCAGAATTGTTATAAGAAGAGTCCAATAAAAGAAGAAGTCCATGGAGAACAAATAGGACCAGAACAAGAGGAAACTGTTGATCAGGAAGAGTTAGATAATCAAGAAGAGTTAATAAATGAAAGTCCACCTGTAAGTCCTGTAATACCTAGACGTACTACACGTGTAACTAGACCACCTGATAGGTATCAAGCAAGTATAGTTTGCCAAGTAAATAAAGTTCCAACTAGTGTAGATGAACTTAGGATGTATCCTGCTAAGGATCAGGAGAATTGGCATAAGGCAATGGAAAAAGAACTAAATTCATTAAAGATAATGAAAGTATATGAAGATGCTAAATTACCTCCAGGAGAAAAATCCATTGGGTGCAAATGGATATTTAAAGTAAAAACTGGAAATGGTGGGACTGTTACCCATAAAGCTAGGTTGGTAGCTCAAGGATTTAATCAAACTGCATCTGATTACAATGAAGTTTTTGCACCAAGTCTTAAGGCTACATCTTTAAGAGCAGCTTTAGTGTGGGCAGCTAAGAAAAACTATGTTATTAACCATTTAGATGTAGAAACTGCTTATTTGCATGCACCATTGCAGCACACTATATATTTGAAAAAGCCAATGATTATAAAAGACAATAAAGTAAATAGTAATGATTGTTGGAAACTCAAAAAGAGTCTTTGCGGGTTGAAACAATCTGGCTTTGAGTGGAATCAATATATTGTGAAAGAATTAAACAATATAGGTTTTAAATCTGGTTTAGCAGATCCATGTGTGTTTAAAAGAGAAAATAATGGAACGGTGTCATTATTGTTATTATTTACAGATGATATTGCTTTGATAACTAAGACTAATAATGAAGCTAATGAGATTATATCATTATTAGCCAAAAAGATAAAATTAAAGCATTTAGGTGAAATTAAAAGGTATCTAGGATTGACAATTAACAAAACAAAAAATGGATTTAAGATATCTCAAGAAGATAAAATTTGCCAATTAATTAAAACGTACAAAATGGAACTTTGTAAACCGGCAAAGACTCCAATGAGTCAGGAGGTTTGCCAAACTGATGATCAAAGTCTCAAATTTGATAAGTCTATATATCAATCTTTGATTGGTAGCTTATCATATATAAGCAATTGGTCAAGGCCAGATATAGCTTATAGTATTAATCAGCTGGCACGTTTTAATTCAGACCCACATCAATGTCATTGGCAATCATTAAAGAGAATTTTAAGATATCTTAAAGGAACAATGAACCATGCATTGTATATAGAACCAAAGGGTGATTTGAGTCTTAGTGCCTATGCAGATGCAAGTTTTTGCAACTGACATAAACACTAGAAAATCAACATCTGGGATGGCTATATTATTTGGTAATACACTAATAGGGTGGAGGTCAATCAGACAACAGCATATCAGCTTGTCCACGATGGAAGCGGAATTTTCATGTCTGTCATTACTATGCACTGACTTAATTCTGTACAAACAGTTATTATTAGACATGGGTATAACTGTTAAAGATTCCATTATTGTGTACCAGGACAACCAGGCAGCCATAAAGTTAGCTACTAGTATAGCTGTAAAAACTAGATCAAAGCATACTGATTTAAGATATTTAAATGTTAGAGAATCTGTAAAGAATGGGCTAATTAAATTGGAATACTGCATGACAGAAGAAGACATTGCAGACCAATTTACAAAAGCTCAAGGTGTAATCAAATTTAAAGAGAGTTGTAACAAATATGATTTAAAGATGTAAATAGTTATATTTATTATTATTTCCTAAAAGGGGAGAATGTTAGGGATAACATTGTTTACCCTAACTGGTTTAGGTAAAATAATAAATATGTTATCATGGTTTATAAGTTAAAGTGTCTGCAACTTTAAATATAGGAATGTAATTAAGGGAGTGGTTGTATTAGCACCATAAAAGAAGCAAGGTACTGCAACTTGCTCTCTCTGACTTGATGATCCCTAATTACTGGATGAAGACTGCGTTTTTCCCTACTGGAACGGGAGAGAGATAAAGGACTGATTTATTGTAAGTGAACTGACATTGGATATTCTACACGGACTTTGCTAACTGAATATCCTTGAATGGACTGACTAAAATGATACATGACTAATGGACTGTTATTTTGACTATGCTATAAACTCTAAATGGAATAAACTATATTTTTGATAGCGTATCTGTTATTTTTAATATACGTTAACTAACATACAAACTTATCTTACACATTTATCTGTATGCATATCTGACTAACGCTGCACATTCTGTTTAGCTTGTCTCCTTAACCCTAGTTGGGGAACCCAGGCTTAACAGTGATTACATATCTTCACTGGAAGTCCTGACCAGAAATGAGCTGACATTGACTGACATAACCGGACGATTGTTAGAAGAGGCAAGAAGAAGGCAGGATAGAGACCAACTGAGAGAGAAACAACCACAAGAAGAGGATTTGTTTTCAACTACCTATACTGTTAGGAAATGTTTCTTTTGTGGGGCTAGGGGACATATAGCTAGATTCTGTGAGAAGGGCAAATGACAGAATACTAGTAATAACCAGAATAATGTTAATTTAGCTATGTCTAGCAATTCTACTGTAAACTATGATTTGTGGGTAGTTGATAGTGGAGCATCTCAGTGCATTACTAGAAATAGAGAGAGATTTGTAAAGATGTCCACAAGTAAGCAACATGTATCATTGGGAAATTGATGGAAGATGAAATCTGGTGAAGGTACTGCATTTTGTTCATGTGTAAACGAGCATTTACCTATGTTATATGTTACCTAAACTGAAATTTAATTTGTTATCAGTAAGGGCTTTAGTTAATATTGATTATGTAGTAACCTTTAGGGGAGATAACTGTAAAATAGAGAAAGAGGGTAAAAGTGTCACTGCTACTTTAGAGAATGATTTATATGTGATACATGATGACCAATTGAAGATGGCTAACTCGGTTTATAACAATGTTAAGCCACATGATGAATGTATACATTTACTGCATAGATGTCTGGGGCACATTAATTTCAAAATGCTGAAACAAACTGTTAAATTGTCAGAGGGAGTAAAATTAAAACCCTGTAGCAAGTACTTAAACTATAATGCCTGTAATCAGGAGAAAAGTAAGGTTATTCCTGCAAACAGACTGAATGGGTTTAAGACCAAAGAACCTTTAGAGGTTGTTTTTACTGACATATTTGGTCCCAACACACCCAGTGTGGGAGGTGCCTGCTATGTTTTGAGTATAATGGACCATTACTCATGGTACGGTTTCTGCTATCTAATGAAAAACAAAACAGAAATGTTCCAACATTTCTTTAACTGGCTAAGATTTGCTGAAAGGAAAATGAGACATAGGGTAATTACCTTATTTACAGATAACGGGACTGACTTTATTAACACTAGATTCCAAACGATGTTGAAATTGGCTGGTGTCAAGCATAAGCGTTCTACCCCTTACAGGCCACAACATAACTTGTTTATAGAACAAAGGGAGCAAATGTTACAAGCCATGGCTTGCACTATGTTATCTGATTCAGGTTTACCTGAAACACTGTGGGGTGAAGCCATAATGTGTACCAACCATGTTTTAAATAATGCAGTGAACACAACAACTGGTGAATTGCCATTCACTCGTTAATAACAATAGGAATATCATAGGATAGCAGAATAACTGCTATCGTTAATAACAATATCATTCACTCGTTAATAAGCTAGGAAATTATTTTTCGTAGGTTATGAGGCCAACCATAGATCGTTTAGATTCTGGGCTCCAGGCACAGCTAATGTTTACTATAGCACAAATGCTAAATTTCTTGAGCATGTTGAGGAATCCAACAATGATGTTGTTATCGACACCCAAGTAGTCCCTAACGATGAGATAGTTAAACCATCAATAGCCATTAAAAAGGAAGAACAGGCACAGGAGGAGGTAGAAGAACAGGAGCAGGTGGAACATGAGAGTCCACCAGTAAGCCCTGAGTTGCCTAGGCATTCAACCCGTGTAACACGACCACCAGATAGACATCAAGTTAGCATAGCATGCCAACTAAATATAGTTCCTACTAACTATAATGAACTGAAACTGTGTCCTGCTAAGGTTCAGGCTGCTTGGCAGGAAACAATGGATAAGGAACTGAAATCCTTACAAAGGTTGGAGGTATATGAAAATCTCAGGTTACCTCCAGATAAGCATGCCATAGGGTGTAAGTGGATTTATAAAATTAAGACAGGTATGGATGGGACTGTTATCCATGAAGCCAGATTAGTAGCACAAGGGTTCTATCAGTCAGCCAACGACTGTGTTGAGGTGTTTGCACCTAGTCTAAAGGCTACCACATTACGAGCAGCATTAGTGTGGGCAGCTAAGAAGAAATACACAATAAACCATTTAGATGTTGAGACAGCATATCTACATGCAGTGTTGCAACATACTATATATTTAAAGGAGGATAAAAACTAATAACAAAACTGGGGATAAAAACTAATAACAAAACTGATTGCTGGAGATTAAAAAAAGAGTCTTTATGGCTTGGAGCAATCAGGCTATGAATGGAACTTTGTAAACTGGCTAAGACACCAATGAGCTAGGAGTTTAGCCACAGTGATGTGCCAAGCCCTGTTTTTGATAAAGACATTTATCAATCATTCATTGGTAGTTTATCCTATCTTAGTAATTGATCTAGGCCAGATATAGCATATAGTGTCAACCAATTAGCCAGGTTTAACACTGAGACTACTGAAAGGCACTGGCAAGCTGCTTAGCATGTGTTGAGATATCTTAAACAAACAATGCATTATGCATTATATTTGGAGCCTAAGGATGAACTAAGTTTAACTGCATATGCAGATGCAAGTTTCGCTACAGATGTACCTACATGTAAATCAACGTCAGGTACTGTAGTGTTATTAGGAAAGGTGTTAATTGGATGATGTGAATGGCAATTCACCAGTTGTTGTGGTGAAGGAAATTCACCACAACAACTGTTAATATTGTTATTAACGAGTGAATGATAATATTCCTAGCAGAATAACTGCTATCGTTAATAACAATAGATGGTGGTCTGTTCAACAAAAACATCTAAGCTTATCAACACTGGAGGCTGAATTCTCATGTTTGTCTCTATTATGTATGGACTTAGTATGTTATAAACAACCAATGATAGACATGGGAAGTAATGTAAAGGAACCTATTGTTGTATCTGAAGAGAACCAATCAACAATTCAGATGGCTTCCAATCTTGCCGTAAAGACAAGATCAAAACACCAATCTATGATATCTGAATGTGAGACAATGTGTTCAAAGTAAAATGATTAAACTGGAGTACTGCATGTCAGAGAATAACATTGCAACTCATTTTACGAAAGCCCAAGGCACTGTAAACCATAAGGCTTGCTGTGAGGAATATGAACTTAAACTGTAAGGTTTTATATATTGTCCTACCCAAAGGGGAGAATATTAGGAATGATAGTCACCTAACAGTTGGGTTGGCAATATATAAACCAGGATAGTCATTTAATACTGTTGTATCTTTAAGAGAATGTTGTAATTGTGATTGGCTGAGGTTCCTCCAGCGGCTATAAGATGGAGCCAGAAACCTGGTTTATTCTTTTTCATATTTCCTTTGCTTTCCTTTTGCCTGATCATCATTCTGCTTGAATTGCTGTGAGTCTTGCAACTATTTGCAAACTCCATTTACTGAACATTGTTTGTGATACTGGTAAAGAATAGGACTTTGTTTTTGGATTATCCCTGGACTGATTATTTTGAATACTAACTGCTTTAACTGTGTATGATTTGGACTGTTTGTTGGACTTTGTTTACCTGTTTACAGGAAGTAAAACTTACATTTTACTATTCAGTCACTACTGGTGCTACTGGTTCAGTAGGCGTGGCTTGGTAGGTGCGCTTTGCACACATGCACACACTTTGCGTGCACGTGCGTGCCAGATGTGCACTTTGCGCAGGCACAAAGGCATTCTAACTCACCTCGCCAGTGCAATCCTAGGTTGCATTAATAGAGGGATAGAATCAAGATTGCATGAAGTTCTAGTACCACTTTATAATCCATTGGTAAGACCACACTTGAAATATTGCATCCAGTTTTGGTCACTACAATTTAATTTTTTTTGAGACTCTGGAAAGAATATAGAGAAAAAGAACAAAGATGATAAGGGGGCTGGAGGCCAAAATATATAAAGAATGGTTGCAGGAATTGGGTGTGTCTAGTGAAATGAAGGACTAGGAGTGACATGATAGCACTGTTCCAATATTTGAGGGATCAACCTATTTTCCAAAGCACCAGAAGCAGTGGTGGGATTCAAACATTTTTACTACCAGTTCTCTGGGTGTGGTTGATGGGCCAAACACAGAGCAGCGGAGAGAACCGGTTCAGTCTCTGCTGCTCATTACCACTACCGGCTCTCAAGAACTGGGCAGAACCAGTCAAATGCCACCACTGTATTCAGTGTATCTGTGTGCTGGTTGTGTGTTATTCATCACCACTCTCAGTATGTTTCCGAGTGCACTCATTTTCCTAACAGGAAATACCTCAACACTGACTCATCACCATCATTACATCATTGCATCATGGCATCACTACCTTGACAGATGGCCCCTTTCCACAGGATAAGCAACCACCAAGGTTCAAGGCAAGATCTCCCCCTCCTGGTTGGAGGTGCAGCCCCTTTTCCTTCTCTAGAAGCCATTCACTTCTCTGCTGGGTGTCGGGAATGATCCTCTTGCTCCATGTGCTTGTGGAACTCCATCAGATCAATTTCTACCTCAGTGACGACACAGTATTATGCCTGCAGATTGCACAGCACTCCCAAGTGACTGGCCAGGTGGTGGAGATCTACTCTGATACTGGTCACTTCAGGGAATGGATGCAAGCTTCTGCATGGCTGATCACCATGGGGTCCTTAAATTATTCTCGCAGGGCTTGTTTGAAGTCACTTTTTAAAATTAGCTCCCTGCCATCTAGCTTGCCTTTGGGTTGTGGCTTGCACGGCAGACTGGGAGGGTGGAATCATGGCATGGACCACTTACTCATGTTGGTTGGTCCTCTCCCTGTGGGGCAGGGAGGGAGCTTAGTGCCAGTTTTATTTTCTGGTAGCCATCTTCCCAGGAGATGGTGGGCCACCATTTGTCCAACCAGGCCAAACCCAGGATGATTGTCTCATTTATTTTTGATGCCACCACGAACCGGATGAGCTCCCAGTTATGACCCACATGAGCTAGGTGATAAGGGTGGCAGGAGCTCCTCAAATTAGTGACCCATCAACTTGTTCTAAGTGTTTATTCTTTTTTAAAAAGAACTTCATTTCCTTTTCCATTCTTTGTATAAACTCTTTATCTTCCAATGCTGACTGCTTTAATGTCCATATTGGTTTTCTTGTTTATCCTTTCTATTTAACTTTTATTGGGTTATGGTCTGCCCAAATACTTGACTCCACATTTACTTCTTGTATATTCTCTTGCAATTCCAGTGACATCCATGACATATCAATTCTTGACTATGATTTATGCATAGTTGAATAGAAAGTACATTGTTTTTTTTTCTTATTTGAATTCCCTCCAAGCATCTTTAATTCCTAATTCCTCCATCATTTTTTTAAAAAGGTCTTTGGTAAAGTTCTCCTGGCTTTTTTATTTGTTTTGCCACTTTTATAGTCTAATTTTACATCAACTTTTTCATTAAAGTCTCCCACAATACAGATGTTATCATATTCTGTTTCTGTAATTTTTTAATGTAATTGTTCATTAAAAACTTTTTGGTTAGTATTTGGTGCATATATTACTGTTAATAGTGTCCATTTATAATTCATCATTACTTCCACTATCAAAATTCTCCCCTGTCCATCTTTATAAATTTGTTTTAATTTGATTCTATGAATTCTTTGATGAAGAGGGCCACCCCTCTTTTTTTTCTGCTGTGCTAATGAAGCATATTGTTTCGCTATTTTAGAGTTTTCCAATAGTTTATAGTGGTCCTTTTTATATGTACTTCCTGGAGACAGATCAAATCTAAATTCAATTTTTTTAATTTATTGAAAAAAAATTCCTTTTCACTGCAGAGTTCAATCCGTTAACATTGACTGACATTAAAGTAATTTCTTCTTCCATCTTTTTACTTGTAGATCGATCTAGTAGTTCTAGTGGTTCTTATTTCTGTTTTTTTGCTCTAGCTTCTTCCCATTCTGCTCTTTCTTTTTGATCTCTTTCATTCCCTTTTAACTGTAATGGTTCTTCTTTGACTGATACTTCTTGCCTCTTATCATCTGTTTTCTCTCTTTTCTCATTCTCTTCCTCCATGCCAAAGTGTTGTTCATCAATCAACTTATTTATTGAATCTAACCTATATCTTTTTTTCATACCAAGTCACCAGTAGGCCTTCAGGTATCAGCCACCTAAAATGTACATCATATATGATCAATTTTCTTGCCAAGAATTGGTATTCTCTTCTTATGTCTTATACTCTTCTAGGTATCTGTTTTAGAATCATTCTTTTTCTTTATACACCATTGGCTTTTCTTTAGCTTTTTGAAGTATTTCCATTCTGGTTGTTTTTTTCAGGAACCTAATGTGTACTTCTCTGGGGAGTCTATTCCTCCTTATATAGCCTGTATGAACCCAAAAAGTTTTATCCATCTCTGATAACAATTCTCTTTTAGTTGTTTTGTTTTTGTAAAATTTTCATTTCCCCCCTTTGAGTTTGTATTTTGATTTTATGTATTAAAAAGTAAAATATTGGGCAACCATTGATTGGGGATGGTGCAAGGACTTCTGCCTTGGGCAGAGGTTTGTACTAGAAATCCTCCTGGGTCTCTTCCAGCCTTATGATTCTATTATTTGGGGGGTAGGAAGAGGATGAAGGTATGATGATAGAGAACAGCAGCAGAATTGTTTTATTGGTTCTTTTGAAATTCAGCCTTGAAAATCAGTTACAGTGTATTTATTTAAATAAACAAGACAGAGTGAAAAATTCCTGTTTATCTATTGCAAATCACTCTTCTATCTGGATCCCAAATTTGCTGCTTGAAAGAAACATTACTGTTTGAACTGAGTATCTGTCTCATTCAGAAATATTAACTTTTATATCACTTTAAGTGTACAGTGTTTAAATCTTTGCTTCATTCTCATCTCATATTTGTCAATTCTGATGTAGTCACAAATACTTTTGAATTACTGTCTATGATAGTACTGTTACAAAGCAACACACTTCACATAAACAACACTGGAATTACTTCCCAAGACCTTATTTCAGACTTTAACAAGTACATTTTGAGGTGCTATAAAAATCCTGACAAAATAGTCACTAATAATAGTAAATGAGGGGAGAAATATGCACAAATAGAAAATAAATTCCTGCTAAATGCAACTCCTTTCTTTTCTCATTCCACACTGTCTTTGTGGAAGAACAAATTGCAACTGTCACCAGTTATGTCTGAAGAAACAACTTATAGAACTTACTTACAGTGGGGAGTATTTCATGTAACAGGGGTCACTGTAGCACAAATGCAATATTACAATGGCAGCTGCAGCTGCCAAAAAAGCCAGTGCAATCCTAGGTTGCATTAATAGAGGGATAGAATCAAGATTGCATGAAATTCTAGTACCACTTTATAATCCATTGGTAAGACCACACTTGAAATATTGCATCCAGTTTTGGTCACTACAATTTAATTTTTTTTGAGACTCTGGAAAGAATATAGAGAAAAAGAACAAAGATGATAAGGGGGCTGGAGGCCAAAATATATAAAGAATGGTTGCAGGAATTGGGTGTGTCTAGTGAAATGAAGGACTAGGAGTGACATGATAGCAGTGTTCCAATATTTGAGGGATCAACCTATTTTCCAAAGCACCAGAAGCAGTGGTGGGATTCAAACATTTTTACTACCAGTTCTCTGGGTGTGGTTGATGGGCATGGTGTAGTAGTTCAATGGAAGGGTTACTTGAACCTGAATGAAGTGTCAGAGTCCTGACTTCCCTGAGTTCATTTGGAATGACACAACAATTCACAGGACTTCACCAGCAAGTTTTAGAAATTAAAACTGGACCCAGATGAGACCATGTTTTCCTATGATGTGACTTCTCTCTTCACATGCATTCCATTACCGAAGTTGTTATGGTGGTGTAACAACTGCTATAAGACAGCACCTTAAGTGACAGGACCAACCTCAGCCCAGAATACATATGTGCCATGCTAGACCACTACATATTTTAAATACAATGAAGATTTCTATAGACAAAAAAATGGTTGCACCATGGGTTCACCAGTGTCCCCCTTTTTAGCCAATATTTACAAGGAAGAGGTAGAAACCAAAGCCCTAGACTCCTTCACATGAATTCCACCCACTCACTGGTATAGGTACCATGTTTCTCTTAAAATAAGGCCGGGTCTTATTTATTTTTGAGCCCCGAAAAAATGGCTAGGCTGTCTTTTCAGAAGTGACTTAATCCCCCCCCACTCGAATCCTTGCCTAGAGCGCCCTGTGGGCAGCCATGCCTCGGCACCAGCCACTCCTAATAGGCGATCATGGTGGAGCATGGAGAGCTCCCTACTCCCACCAAGCACCTTTGCCGCAGACCCGAGACCTTCAGTGCCTGCCGCTGCTGCTTTCTCCACTGCCATTGCTTTCCCTTTGTCTGTGCTGCTGCCACATTTGGAGCTGCCGCTTCCGCATTTGGAGTGCCACTGCGGCATTTGGAGCTGCTGCCGTTTGGAGCACCACCACCACTCCAAACGTGCTCCAAATGGCACTGGCGCTCCAAACACAGAAGCAGCGCTCCGAACTGCGGCGGCACTCCAAACGTGCTCCAAATGGCGGCGGTGCTCCAAATGCGGAAGCGGCGCTCCATTTCGCATGTTTTAAAATAGACCTAAATTTGGGGAGAGGGGCTTAATTTCATTTTATGCCTAAAAAACATGCTGGGTCTTCCTATTGGGGGCGCGTATTGTTGGAGAAACATGGTATGTGGACAATACTTGGGTCAAGATCAAAACACAGGAATTGGAAGCATTCACCAAATATATCAACTCTGTGGAAAAATACATCAAATTCACACAGGAAGATGTTAAGGAAAATAGTCTAGCTTTCCTGGACTGTGCAGCACACATTAAGGAAGACAGAAGCCTTAACACTGAAGTTTAAGAAAATCCACTCACACAGATCAATATTTACATTTTGATCCCTACCACCCACTGAAACACAAAATGGGAATCATCAGAACCTTACATCACCAGCTGAAGGCCTGCCTACCAGCAAAAATGGGAAAGAAAAGGAACATAAACACGTCAAAGAAGCCCTCAGAACATGTCGCTATCCCTAGTGGGCCTTTATCAAATCTCAAAAAAGACTCTAAAGGAGCTCCTCTGTAACAGACAATGATGGGAACAATAAATGAAGCAATTTTGTCATTCCGTATGTTACAGGCATATTGGAAAAACTCGGGAGGATCTTCAGCCAATATAACATACATGCACATTTCAAACCCAAGAATACACTTAAGGCAGAAGCTTGTCTACCCCAAGGATAAAACAGCCAGACAGAAACTGAACAATGTGGCATCTGCAGTACAATGCAGTGAGCCATGTGCACATCTGTACGTTGGGTAAACAAAACAATCACTTCATAAATGCAGAGCACAACATAGGAGAACAAACATATTAGGACTAGATTCAGCAGTCCATCTGCATTTAAAATACACAGGCTACTCTTCTGAAGATAACAAAGTCCATATTTTGGACAGATTGGATCACTAGTTTGAAAGAGGGGTTAAAGAGGCCATCTATGTCAAAATTGAACAGCCCTCTCTCAACAGAGGGGAGGAATACGACAGTCTTTTCAACAGCTCCAAGAAGGCTCCACACCCATTTGCACCACTCAGGTGACCCTGATGACACAGATAAATCTCCAGGTGACCTTAACGACCTGCTAAAAGAATGCAAGTGTCCAGCTGCCTGCAAGGAATATAATCTTTCCATTCCCAACCATCCAGTCAGAGCTGAAGAAGCTTCTTCGATGAGCAATGAAACATCTTCAAAGAAAAACTAGAACGTCCAGTTGCCTCTTTAGAAAAGCACCTTTGTGACAACCATGACCTGGATGACTGAGAATCTCCATAGACACCTAACTCAGTTGCCTTCCCCACTCGGCTCAGTCATCGTGTCAAGGGAAATGGATCTGGCCACAACCCCTTCCTCAGGCACCAGCAACTGCTCCATTTTCTCCACCCTCACTTTGGATCAGGTCACCATCATCTGTGCCCCAGGGTCAGCTTGGGCTGCTGCCACTGCCTCCCAAGGAGGAATCAATCCAAGCTTCACTGCAGCATCAACTTTCTACTGGAGTAGAACTGGCAACTGAGGAAACTAAATAAAACTATATAAAACAATATAAATCGTAAAGATCCAAGCAACAAGGTTATAGTCATAAATGGGAGGAGATAGGTAACAGAAAGGATGAGAATAATAACAGTAATACAGTCTTAATAAATAATTTGACCGTGATTGTGGGAATTAGTTGTTTAGCAGAGTGATGGGATTCAGGGAAAACTGTGTGTCTATTGTTCTGGTGTGCAGTGCCCTATAGCATTGTTTTGAGGATAGAAGTTGAAACAATTTATATCCAGGATGTGAGGGGTCTGTAGATATTTTCACAGCCCTCTTGTTGACTCATGCAGTATATAGGTCCTCAATAGAAGGCAGGTTGGTAGCAATTGTTTTTTCTGCAGTTCTAATTTTCCGTTGAAGTCTGTTTCTGTCTTGTTTGATTACAGACCCAAACCAGACAGTTGTAGAGGTCCAGATGACAGACTCAATAATTCCTCTATAGAACTGAATCAGCAGCTCCTTGGGCAGCTTGAGCTTTCTCAGTTAGCACAGAAAGAACATTCTTTGTTGTACTTTTTTGATGTTTTTGATGTTAGGTGTCAATTTTAAGACTTGAGTCTCTATTGTTGATACTGTGTTGTCTAGTATTGTAAGAGGTGGTAGTACAGGAGGGTTTCTCCTAAAATCTACCACTATTTCTAAAGTTTTGAGTGCATTTAGTTCAAGATTGTTCCAGTCGCAAGGCTAGTTGTTCAACCTCCCGTCTGTAGGCAAATTCGTTGTTGTCTCGACCAATCACTGTTGTATCATCGGCAAACTTCAGTACTTTAATAGAGAGATCTTTTGAGAGGCAGTCATTGGTACATAGAGAAAAGTGGAGAGAGCACGGGCTGTGCTAATTGTACAGGTATCTGATTTGATTTTGCCTTGCTTCACCTGCTGCTTCCTTTCTGTTAGAAAGCTTATGATCCATTTACAAGTGTGGTCAGGTTCAGCTAGTTGATTTAGAAAAATATCTGGAATGATGGTATTGAATGCTGAAGTCTACAAAGAGGACCCTTGCATAGGTCTTTGGAGATTCAAGGTGTTATAGGATGTAGTACAGAGCCATATTAACAGAATCTGTCAATCTATTTGCTTGTTAGGCAAATTGCAAGGACCCTAACAGTGGATCCATGATGGTTTTCAGGTGGGCCAACACTAGCCTTTCAAAGGTTTTCATAACTACAGATGTTAGCGCAACCAATGTGAAGTCATTCAGTTCCTTGATAGAGGGTTTCTTTGGTACTGGGATGATAATAGAGCATTCGAAGCAAGAAAGAACATAGCACATCTCTAGTGATTTATTAAAGAAGTGGGTGAAGATGGGGGCCAGTTGATCAGCAGAAGCTTTTAAGCAAGACGGAGTTATCTTGCCAGGGCCTGGTGCTTTTCCTGGCTTTTGTCTGTGAAATAGACCTTGCACCTTATTTTCTGTAATCACCAGAGGTAGTGGGACCAATGGGATGGGGTCAATTGTAAGAGGCTTGGCTATTGGTGTGTCTGGGATGGGGATTGTACCTGAGAATAGTACCTGAGAATAGGAGAAAAGGCAATGGGTGGAAGCTTATCAGAAGGCAATCCAACCTGGAAATGAGAAATTTCCTGCCAGAGAGAAATTTTAAGCAGTGAAACCGCTTGTCTCCCAGAATTATGGGTGCTTCATCACTGGAGGTTTTTAATTGGACAATTTGTATAAGATGTATGAGGACTCCTGTCTTGGTAGTGGGGTGAACTATAAGACTTCCAAAGTCCCAACCCTATGACTCTGATTTTATGAATTAAACACTTTCACTTCTATTCACACCTTTCCCCAAGAGAAAACTCATCTAATTTTTGTTACATTCCTGTTAGCAAGCAGGAGAGCTCACTATGTTGTATCTTCTACTTCTCCCATCACATCTCTCTGATATGTTGTCATACAATGAAAGAAAAGTGATTCAACAGTTCTCTTTTTATAACCACATCTAGTACAAGGTTGTGTATGGAAGCTGAAAAGGGGGACCATAGTGTGGGCAAGGGATGGGTCAGAGATGTGGCAGAAAGGACACAGAACTACTTCAACTGTGAAGAATGGCATGGGGCTCACCAGATTCAGAATTTTTCACACTAGGTTGGGTAGCACTAAGGCAAAACAAAAAACAAAAATCCAAACCACCAAAACTGGAGGCAAAAGTTAGTAAGGGCAGAAACAATTCATAAGCAATAAAAGGAACAGAGCTTTAGCCAACAGCAGGTTAAAAACCAGTAGCCAGAGACAGGAACTATGGTTGCTCAGAAGGAAAGGAATACTAGACAAGCCTCCTTCCTAAAACTGACAATAGGAGCTCAACCAGGAGAAGGTCGCCTTTACTGGTTTGAATCCTGCAAAATCTGGCTGTAAACACAAGGCTGAGAGGGGAGAAGTTAACTGGATCCCCTCAATCAGTCCAGGATTATCAAATCTGTTCTCTTAAGAGAGGCAGAGGAACTTCTAAAGACTGCTTACTTTTGAGAAACACATTTCTCAGAGAAAGCAAGAATCTCACTTCTTTGTAGCCTATCAATTCAAGCAGAGGTAAATACGAATGAAGCCTTCCAATGGTCACCGTAGCTCCACGAGAGAGAGAGAAAGAGTGGCTATGGTTCAGACATTTGGTTCAGACAATGCAAACTTGGCTAGTAACTATGATTCCCAGATCCCATCCACGGTCTGAAGCACAGAGATAAGAAATATAGAGATAGGATGATGGAAACTAGATCAGGATAAATAAAATAGGAAATCATTTCCCCTTCCCACATTCTGGAAAATACTGTAAACATGCCCGATAGGGGAACTAACCAAAGCTTCGTTTGTGGTTTGTGCGCGTACAAATGAACTCGCACAGCCCCTTCTCGGCTTCCCTTGACAATAGTCCGCCTCTGCTCCTTCCTTCGCTATAATCACTTCGGCGGCCCTCCCTCCTGCGTTTTCCCCCAATGACATCAGTGAGGTCGCTGGGCGGACGTCGACCGCTCGCTCGTTCCCAGGAGGGCCTTGCCTTCTGATGTAGCCGGATCCGCTTCCACTGTAACGGACGAGAGGGACAGGCCCGTGAAACCCGCGGTTTGCGGTCGCGGAGCTACTACCTTTTGATAAAGTTGTCCTGGCCTGGACAGAGCGACAGAGGGAAAAGAACTGTACAGGGAAAGGTAAGAAACCTTTGGATTTCTGTGCTTTAATAATACACGTCTTCTCTGCTGGTCTCACAACGTAAGGATAACGTAAGACTCCCTGGGATGAGGAAAACACCAGTTCGGAGCGAGCAGGGTGAAGGTAGACGCAACGTTTTAAGTGTGATGGAGGAAATGTGTATACATGCTGTTGTGGCTCGCGGCAGCGATTTACGCATTCCAGCCCCTTCAGGAGCTTCGCCTAATTCTCGTGAATGTGGATTTAGAAGCCTGAAAGACGAGGAAAATAAAGCTGGTTGAGGATTTTCGGCGCTTTGTTATTGGAAGTAGAAGCATTTAATGTGAAGCATCTATCAGTGTGATTGGATTGCGGGTATGGGGCACGCTTAGAATCCCTATTATCTGTTTATTGTAATTGCTCCCAATAAATTATCCATAGAGTTCGGACATGGGAATAATTTAGTCATAAAAAGAGAAGGCAGATTTAAAGGCGAAACTTTCCTCAAGAGAGTTCCAATTGCTTGCCTTGAATTTTTCCCCTTTTTATGCGTTTCCGGTGGTTAGCTGATGTAATGTTGCATTTTGTTTCTTCTCAAGGAAGAAACGAGAGCAATGACTTTCGTGCTTTGCTTTCTACTGTGGTCAGTTCTTCCCAAAGGAAACCTAGTATTTGGTGTAAACCTAATATTTTTCTGTCTTGTTAAACAAGAAAGATTCACATTGTGGAAAGCAACTCAAAATGTCTCGTATTGCTATGTGAAAAGGATGTTCGCTTTAAATTATTTAGAAACAGGAAATCCTTGTGGAATGTACACAATTGTGATAGATATGAATTTTAAATTAGTCTAAAGCCTTTTAAGTTCATTGAGGCAGCAGCCATACTTCAAATTAAGTCCAGATGGGACCAAACATTAAGCTGTGAGCCTCTGAAAGAAAATCTACCTTTATCATATTTTAAAATAAGATTTAAATATTTGTTTTTCTAATATTAACTGTTTAATCCCAGAACTAATGTTTTCTTGAGAAAATGAAAGGTTGTTAAACAACTACATAATAAATGCATTCCCAATTTTAATAAGGAAAAATGTTTTATTTACATCAAAATAAAAATTATAAACTAAGTTTCTAATTTCAACTATTGAAAATAGTTGCACAAATGAGTTCCAGTTAAGAACTGACCAGTAAGAATGTCCCAGATCCATCTGCAAAAATGTGCTTGAGGCACAGCAAAAGGCCTGGAAGACAGCATGCAAAAAGGAATGAATTGTATGGATTTAGGGATGTTATAGAAGCATACCTGTGAATTGGAAAGCATCTTTGAAACTGATTTAGCTTTAAACAGCTTTATGGCTGCCAAGATCATCTGCTGACTTCTGCAGTAACAAAAATCATAACATTGCCTTGATACTGCCTTTGTTGGAGACTCTCATTTCTCTTATAGAAGACAGTTATAGCTCTTAATACCAGGAGGTGATCTTCACAGTTTTGACAGCTGAAGAAAATAAATTGGACACCTCTTTTGCTTTTTTGCATTAACTGGGTATAGCCAACATGCTTAGTCATTGATTGAAGGAACTTAATAAGATCACACCTCTAGCATTTTATGGTGTATTTATTGAAATATTTCTTTTCAAAATACAAAAGGATAGATATTTTCAATACTTTCAATATTATATTAATGACAAATAAGGATAAATTATTAGATAAAATGCTGTTTGGACCCTGCACATATTATTCTGGACAGATATTTTATGGTGAAGAAGATGGGGAAAGGGTAGCAATGCAATTAAAGGGAGGAAGGGGAATGGAAATTTGGGTGAATCAGTACTGTGGAAGAAACATGTAAGCTATCTGGGCATGCGTAGGGCACCCAAAATAAGGGAAAGGAAGAAGCAGAAGGTCTGGCCTGCAGATACACAGGTTTTGTAGAGGAAGGGAAAGGAAGGAATGAGATGAATAGCTTTGCCAATTTGCTGGCCCTCTACTAATTTCTTAATTTTTGTCAGGCATTCCAGGACACCTTGTCTCCTGGAATTGAAAAACAGGAAAGAGAGATCTGTGTATTACAAACATACCAATGATACTTTATGTTGTATCTCCAAATGTCACCTGGCAATTTTGTAGAGATGCTACATTGTATGGGGGGAACCTCACACACCATGTCTTTGGGTTGAAAAGAAATTCCTCAGTGCCAGTTTTTGGAATCAGCCATCCAGCTGATTTATTACATCCTCATGAGATATGTGATCAGTTGAGCCTGAAAGAGGCAACAGCTTCATTACATTCTAGCATGAAAACAGAGGCATTGGTCAGTTTCTTGCACCAGCATGATAGGGGCACTGAAGGAAAAATAATAGGACTATGTGAGGTTTCAAAGGGTGATTTTCCATCAAACAAATTCAGTCAATTAACCCTCTCATCACTCTGAAGTACCAAATTGAATTGGGTATTTTGAACTGCTTTACAGACAATTGAAGAATATTTAGAAATATATGGACTTAATTTTTTTGTTTTTTCTGTTATGTATGACCTGAGATTTAGTTGAGTAGAATATTAGAATTAGTAGCATGGCTAACCAGTGAGAGTTATATTCTCCATAAATTCTGTCAATCTGAGCACTTGTGAAAGTGCTGTTCTGTTTGTTTCGTACATTTCTTTTAGGGTTTGTTGAGCCAGACAAACTCAGATTTATTGCATTGTTATTTGTTTTTCTTCATCAGAGAGAAACTGCTGACAGTGACAGGTTAGTTTTCACATCTGTAAAAGGTAAGTTGGGAACAAATTTTCATCCTGGGAAGACAATCTTGGCTCAAATTTAACTTCTTTATCTGTGATGGGTTATAATAACACAGAATCGAAAGACAAGACCATAAAGGTCATCTAATCCAATGCAAGATCTCTTAGAGTTAACACTGGCAGACAACCATCCAATCTGTTTGAAGATTTTAACAAAGGAGAACTCACCACATTATGTATATTTTATTCTACTGACAGTTTGTGCAGTCAGAAAGTCCCTTGTAATGTCTAGCTTGTACTTTTAACCCGTTGATTTTGATCCTTCCCTCATTTGAAGACTGCTCCATATCTCTAGTCATTGGGCTGATGTTGGGTGACTTCAACCTTCATGTCTTGGGGACTGGGTTAGGAAAGACTGAGGCTTTCTGGCTTCCCTGATAACCATAGACTTTTCCTAGGTAATCCCCAGTTTGATACATGTGGATGGGCATATTTTGGACCTTGTCTTTTTCTCAAAACAATTGTGCTGAGATGTGGATATGGAGGGCAAATCCATTGCCATGTCAAATCATTTCCCCCTTCAGATAACATGAATGGTGATGAATTCAATGCAGATGAATTCTGGAAAGCACCTTGCCAAATTCTTAGCAATCTTATAATGAACCTATTGAGTCTCTGGTGGCATCAGGCCTTGTGGCATCGGAAAGCAATCTGGGTTCTTATCACCATTATTCTTTAATGGCCAAAGTGCATCAATCCCTGATAATTATTTGCCCCAGGTTGGAGAGAAGATGCTGTCAGTATTGATAGTCTGTCAGGATTTGAATTGGATGAGACAATTTATCAGGGTATTCTGATTGCTCTGGTGTTATCTCTGCGTATTACCATGGGATTGGGTTTGTTTGTTTTGTTTTGCCCTTTTCTAAAAAGATTATATTAAAAAGCCCAAGAACATACACAGAATATTTCTACCTCCAGACTCACGAGCTCAAGTTTCCTCACACTTTTGGCACTGAGTGTCAATACCTTTTTTTATATTATGATGACCAAAACTGGCTGTAGTATTCCAAGTGTGGTTATACTAAGTATTTGTAAAATGGTGCTAATACTTCACATGATTTTACTTGTATCCCTGTATTAATTCAGCCTTAGATTGTATTGACTTTTTGGCTGCTGCTGCACATTGTTGATTCATATTTAAATGGACTCCCAAGATCCCTCTCACAGTTACTACTATTGAGCAATGTTCCATCCAATCTTTATCTGTACAAATGATTTTTCTTGCCTAAGTGTAAAACCTTATTATGAATTTCATTTTGTTAGATAGGGCCCAGTGTTCAAGTCTATCAAGATCTTTTTGGATCTTTAGCTTGACTTCTGAGGTGTTAGCTATTCCTGCCAGCTTAGTGGCATCTGCAAATGTGATGAATTCCCCTTCTATTCTCTCATTTAGATCATTTATGAAGTTATTGAAGAGTACTGGGCCCAAAACGGAATCTTGAGGTACTCCACTGTCCAACTCCCTCCTTATGGATTTAGTTCCATTGTGGACTACTTCTTGAGTGTGTTACAAATCCATCTGGTGGTGATGCTCTCTATCTCACACTTTCTAGTTTACTGAGAACTAGGTTGTGTCTACTTTGTCAAATGCCTTACTGAAATCTAAGTATACCTTATCCACTGCATTTTGCTCATCCACTAATTTAAATCACTTTGTCAAAGAATGAAATAAAATTTGTTTGGTATGATCTGTTTTTGACAAATCCATGATGGCTTGTGGTCACAATTCTGTTTGCTTGTTAGGTGTTCACAGATTTGTTGCTTCATTATCGCTTCCAAGATCTTCCCAGGTATTGATGTCAGGCTGATTGGTCTGTAATTTCCTGGATCTGGTTTTGTTCCCTCTTTTTTGAGAATGGAAACCACATTGGCTCTTTTCCAGTCCTCAGGTAGTTCCCCAGTGCTTCAAGAACTTTGAAAGGCATGTGTCACTGGTTCAGGAATCGCATCTGCCAGTTTTCTCAGAATTTTGAGCTGTAATTCATCAGAAGCTGGTGATTTGAATTCATATAGTGTTATTTTTACTTATTTTAATTTGAGTCTGAGCCTGTGTTTTACAGTTCTGTTTTTGGTAAATTGGAGTGTATTATCTTTTTGTGTGAAGACAAATGAAAATACAGAATTAAGCTGTTCAGCTGTCTTTGTACTGGTTGTTACTTCCTTTGCAAATATCTGAAGATATTCATTGCAAATCTTACTTTGTTAGCTTTCCTAACTTTTCTAACTTCATCTTTGCAGGTGGTCAGGCTATTTGTTTGTCTTCTGCCTTAGTTATGTGTCGCTCTTTCCATTTTTTGTACAATCCTTTTTTTCTTTTAATTGCTCAGAGAATTCTTTGTGCAACCATACTGTTTTTTTCTTGGTTTTCTTGTTTTTCTTTTTCAGAGGTATTGAAGTGGATTTTTCTAATCATATTTTTCAAAGTTTTCCAAGCTTCCTGAGTTGGTTTCTTCTTTAAGATTTTCATTCATGGGATCTTTCCCAAAATCTAAGACACTAGTTTATGATCTGTTGCTTGTCATAGTATTATATTGAATTCTAATATGACAAGGTCATACTCCCCCAAAGTTCCTGCAACTTCAATGCCCTCTGTCACTTCTTCTCTGTTAGTAAGAATAAGGTCCAGAATGATTATGAGAATGAGTATGAGACTAAACATGACAATGAATATTGGGAAAACATGTTGTGTAACAAATAATTAAGAGAGTTCCAAATTGTACAAAGATCTCTCTGATAAACTGAAAAACAAAAAGGACAAGTACAAAAAATGGAAAGAGGGGCACATAACTAAGGCAGAATGCCAGCAGATAGTCTGAATCTGCAAAAATGAAGTTAGGAAAGCAAAGACTCAGAATGAACAAAGTCTTGTAACAAAGTCAAGGATAATTTTAAAAAGTTTATTTATAAACATATAAAAAAGAAAAAAAAGTCAAGGAAACAGTTTATTTACTAAAGAGAGAAGATGGCAAGGAAGTAACAGGAAAGACAGAAAGCAGAGATTCTTATCTCATTATTTGCATCAGTCTTCAGGCAAAAAGAAACTAATAGTCCAACTTACCAAAAACAGAATATAAAAGACAGGTAGGAATGCAAATTACAATAAGCAAAAATAAGGTAAGAGAACACCTGTCAGCTTTAAAGAAATTCAAATCACTTGGTCCTAACGGATTACATCCCAGAAATCTGAAGGAACTGGCAGATGTGATCTCAGAACCATTGTAACATATCTTTTCAAAGTCCTGGAGCACTGGGAAACTACCTGAGGACTGGAAAAGAGCTGACATGGTTGCTATTTTCAAAAAAGGGGAGAAAAACAGACTGAGGAAATCACAGACCAATCAGCCTAAAATCAATATCTGGGAAGACACTGGAAAAATATAATCAAAAAACAGATCTTAGGGCAGGGTACAAAATGTACTTGTTTAAAAAAACAGGCCCATTACTATTATTATATTTCTTGTCCAGTAGTCCAGTAGTTCCATTATAAAATCCATGGAAATCTCCTTCCAACACTTGTGATTTTGCTACTGGCTGATGGAGTCCCAGAATCTTCCCCAGACTCTTCTTAGCAAATGCACAAATAGGGCAGCTGGCCAAGTGGTATGGTATTCAATGGTGTTCTTTAAGGATTGCCACCAGAATTGGCATTTCACAAGGTGTACGGGTTTTATAAAGCCAAAGTGTCCCAGTTTTGTTTTGTTTTTTGAATCATTGCTTCTTTGAAAGACCGCAGTTCATTGGCTCTCTGGAATCTATAGCTGAGCTTCCACCCAAGCTAAACCATCATATAAACTTTTGCCTTTGAACCATTCATCCTCCTCTAATGCCACTTTCAATGCTGCAAGCAATTCATCTGCCCTCTGTGGAGTTAGTTTTTCCGGTCTCCTGGTGATAACTAAGGCTGCTAGTTGCTGGGAAGGGATGATCGGTCTCTTGATTTTAGTTTTAAAGCTGTTATATTGGGGTAACCTCAAAAGAGAGTCAGCTAGGAATTTCCTTCCCTTGGGAGATATCACAATGTGAAATCTCCCAGCAATTGAACCCACCAGACTTGTTTTGGGAACTTTCCCCAGGAACTTCAAAGCCTCCAGGTTTTTATGGTCTGTCCATACTTCAAAAGGGGTCTTAGCCCCTTCTAGGAAGTGACTCCAGGTTTGGAGTGCCCAGTGTACTGCATTGGCTTCCTTTTCCCACACTGCCTATTTCTGTTCTATTTCAGTTAATTTCCTGGAAGTATATGCACATGGCTAAAGGACCCCTTGGTTGTATTTCTGCAGAAATACAGCACCTGGATGACAAAGGGGGCATTCGGGTCTGGGTGCTTCAGTACGTTCAGCTGTAAACAAGCTTTTGAGCTTCTCAAACATTGCTTGGCACTCAATTGTCCACTTTAGAGGTTGGCTAGGTTTAGGTTTCCCTTCCCCTTTGGTTTTCATCAGGTTAATAATGAGCAGTGCTATTTGGGTGAATGATGGGATGAATTGGTGATAAAAATTTACAAATCCCAGGAAACTTTGTAGTTGCTTATTGGGTGTGGGATGGAGCCTAGTCAAACACAGCTTGCATCTTTCCGGGGTCCATTTCAATCCCCTTGTGGGAAATACAGTAGCACAAATAGTTAATTTTACATTTGTGGAATTTACACGAAGAAAGTTTAGCGTATAGCTAGGTAGCATGAAGTTTTTTAAGCACTGCTCTTCAGTAGTTTCACATGCTCTGCCATAGTTTCAGAATGTCATCAAGATAGACTCCTTAATATAGGTGCTCATGCAGGACCTCATTAATCAGCTGCTTGAAGACAGCAGGGGCACCCTTCAGTCCAAAGGGGAGTACTCGAAATTGAAAGCATCTTAGAGGGTAGTTAGATGCCATTTTTGATTCATCTCCCTCTTTGATCCTCACATGGTAGTATGCCTCCTGCAAATTTAATTTAGTAAAGATTTTACCCTTTGCCAAGTGGGATAGTGTGTCTTTCATCAAAGGCAGGGAGTAAACATTCTCAATGCAAATCACATTTAGCCCACAGTAATCCATGCATAAGGGATTCATCTTTCTTTTTCTGGAATAACACTGTAGCAGCCACTTGAGGTTGGCTGACTGGATTAACTCCTGCTGCAGGTTTTAGTCAATCAATGCCCAGAGCTCCTCAAGCTCTCTTGGGGTTGTAGAATACAGTTTAGGCTTGGGCAGCAGTGTTGCCAGATTCAAAATGTAAAATTATCGTACCCGAGACTCAAAATTATCGTTTTTTTGAGAAAATTATCGTACATATAGCAAACTCTATATCTCACAGGAAGTACCAACTGTAGGCATATATCCATGTGGAAAATGTCCGAACTGAAGGCATGAAGCCACAAGATACGATCCCGCAAAACTTACGATCAGCAATAAACTACCTCAATGGGCCTGACGCGCGCGACGACTAGCTGACTCGACTCGTACTCGTACTTGTACATAGCTCGTGAGCGAGCGTGTATCACGTATGCACAAACTACACGCGCGTACGCACACACACGTGATCTAGACTCATGAAGTTGCATGAACCCACGAAAAGTACAGTATGGTAAAATACTAGCTCTTAAGGGTATAATAAAGTTGCTTTCAGGGCAGCTGCAATTTAAATTGCCAAACTGTAAAATTATCGTACATTTGACCTTTTTGGGAATTATTGATCGTACATCGTACAGAGGGCCAAATTATCGTACAAATACGATAATTATCGTACGTCTGGCAACACTGTTGGGCAGTTTCGCCACCAGCAATATCTCTCTGGAACAGTCCATGAGGCAATGAGGGGGGAGCACATCCAACTCCTTCTCACTAAAAACATCTCATAAGTCCCAGTACTCCTTGGGGATATGGGGATCCATGAAAAGATGGTTTGCTATAGATTCTCCAGTTTTATACTTAGAATGTGTTCTAAATCAGAATAAACTTATCTGGGAAAAGGGAAGCTTTGGTAATTAATCCCTTGGCTCCTCCCCCCCCCCCCCCCCCCCAGATGGCTGGATAATCTCAGAGAGTTTCTTGAAGAAAAAGAATTAGGTGAGACTCTGACTGGGGGCGGGGCAACCAAGAAGCAGGTTCACTGTGGAAGAACCAGCCATTTAAAACAGACAATAAAGTCTGCCACTACTTCTGAGATATTAGCTTTTTGCTTACTTACCTTTCACTTTAAAAGATGCTTCCTCTGGCTGCAGCCTGCTTTTTCTTTTTTTCTTTTTTTTGTTGAAATGTCATTTCTCAAACTCTGTGACTAAAATGGTGAGGAGGGGAGGAATTGGTATCTGAGTCAAAAATAAGCTGGAAATCACTGTGGAAACCAGAGGATTTTATATCTTTAATTAACTCTGCTGAGTTATTTTGCTTTCAAAATAAAAAGGTAAAATATTTGGGGGTCATATTGACAAATGCAAATATAAAATTGTTTCAGAATAACTATGCCTCTCTGGAATGATAGCCAAAATAACATATTAAGATGGAATAAACTGCATTTGGGTAGAATTTCTGTAATTAAGATGAATATCTTACCAAAGATGTCCCCCCCCTCCACATTATCAATATTTGCAATTGATATTCTATTTAAACAATGGCAGATGGATAGTTCTAAGTTTATATGGCAAGAAAAAAACCAAGAATTAGATATAAAGTACGATAAGATGCTAAGGAAAGAGAGGTTTGGGTTTACCAGATTTGAAATTATATTTCTGTGCTTGTTTGATCTGGTAAAAGAATGGATGAACTTTCAGAATAAGAGGCTACTTGAACTAGAAGGTCATGGATTAAGATTTAGATGTCATGATTACTTATGGTATGACAAGGTTTAAAAAAATGTTAATTTTAGCAACCACTTTGTTAAATGTGCCATTCTAAGAGTTTGGAATAAATATCAAACAAGGTATAGCGCTTTTTAATTGCATTTTTATTAAACTACATGACACATGATGTCAGAAGTATCTGAATCCATGCTTTCTTGATATATTTGATGCATATCAGTTGGTCCTGATATGGTCCTGGAAGCCAAGTATTTGAAGCAAGAAAATCAGCATTATGGCAGCTGCTAATAACATACCACTGCCTGAAGCCATGAGGGTGAGCGGAGATTGCAGCAGCAACTGGGACAAGTTCAGAGCTGAGTTTGAGGATTATTCTTTAGCCACAGGCTTAAATGACAAGCCGGCAGCAGTACAAGCTGCCATGCTGAGGAGATTGATGGGCAGCGAATGCCTCCATGTCTACAAGTATAATTTATCTCTTACTGAGGAGCAAAAGAGTGTTACTAAAGCTATCCTAGAAGCCTTGGAAGTCTTTTTCAGACCTCTTTAAAATGTCATATATGAAACATATATATTTGGCAGCTGTAAACAAGAAGAAAGTGAAGCAATAGATAGTTTCATCACATGGCTAAGAAAAAGCTGCAAGCTATGATTATAGCTCTCTGTGAGATGAACTTATTTGTGATAAAATAGTTTCGGGTATCACCAGCGAAAGCACATGATGCCACTTCTTGAGGGAACATAATTTAAGCTTACAAGCAGCAATTGAGATGTGTCATACCACAGAACTTACAAACAAACAGTTGGGAACTCTAGAGCGGGATAAAGAGATTGACTGTGTTAATGCAGCTTCTAAACAACAGCTAAGCATGACGAACCACCATCACGTGCCTAAAACTCAGCTTTACAACTCATCCAGAAGCAACCCAGTATCATGTAAGTACTGTGGAAGTGTGCATGTACAAGAGAAAGAGCAGTGTCATGCCCCTGTCAGAGTCTGAATCTGAGGAGGAAGATTAACAGCTGACAGGGAGTGAGAGTGTGGCTCTGTTGGCTGTGGAGGAAACTGGGGAAGGGCAAAGTCCGGCTGGGCAGAGCAGAGAAGAGATAGAACAAGGGAGAGGAAGTTCAGAGGAAGATCCAGGCCCACCCCCTCTTCATCCTAGGCCACGCAGGGAGGAACGGAGAAGAGAGTAACATGGATTGCATGGCTTACAGGGGAGGAAAGGGCCCTGATTCCCTTCATTAGCCACACCTTGGCATGAGAGTTTAAAAGAAATGCATGCTGAGTGCAGCAGCTGCTGGGAGAAAACGTGAGTTTATCTTGTATTGACTTTGCTTATCTGTGTTTCTGGCATCTTCACAACCATGCGGAGTTATTGCCATTCCTTCATGTCTGGAATTCTTTCTCCTGCTCTGCCAGACTAATTACCTCATCTTGCCTGGATTGGACTTGTAGCTTTTGTTGACCACATTTTGGACTTGATTCTTTGCAGCCAAAGACTGTTCCTGGGAGAGTTTTTATCCAGCCAGAAGGTAACCAGGACATTGGAGGCAAAGTTGGAGCTAATAAAGGGACTCCTACTGATTGTGTTGTCTTTGTGCCATGCCCCAGGTCATCACAGAGCAGTGTCCTGCATATGGGAAAATCTGCAGAGTGTGTGGGAGGCAAAATCACTTTGCAGGAGTGTGTCTGTCACATAAAATGGAAGTGAGGAAGCTGCACACAATTGAGCAAATGTCAGACCCGGGGGATGCATCTTTGTTCACCCTGATGTGGTTTATATAAAAGAATGCATTGATGCAGTACACTCTAAGAAAAAAAATGGTTCATCAGTCTCAGATTTAACAATATAATTCAACCCTGTCAGCTGGACTTGGGTGCAACATATGATGTTATGAGTTTAAAGGATAAAATAAAACTGGTACCTGAGATACCTTTTCAGCCTAGTAGTATGAAACTGATGTTATATTCAAGGGAACTAATGGATTCATTTGGCCTATTTCAAACAGAATGCAGCACGCAGGGGGGTATTTATGAACTTGAATTTGAGATTGTGGAAGCAATTTTGTGGGTTGTAAAAGTCACTCCCTCTGGCCACTATGGGTTTCCATGGAGATGAACTCGGCGTATTGGTTGGAATGTGCCTTGTTTTGACTGAGATACCAGCTCCTTGATGCAGCTGCGAAGTTTGCTTTTCCATCCCCCTTACCTATGGCAACTCGAGAGCAGGTCAGGGATGCTTTGCGAGTTGACATACAATGTTGCAATTCATTCCTCAAAACCACCGGCAAGGCCATTGACAAAACAGCAAATCCTCCAAATCTAGATCTTTGAGAGCCCCATAACATCTGTTCCAGGAGAGGTTCACTTTGAACTTGACTCCAGTACAAAGTGTCCCACATAATGTTTCTACAGCCATTAAGCCACAGATCAAAGCGCAACTGGACAAGTATGAAGTGGAAGGACATATTATTTCAGTATCTGAGCTTACAAATTGGATAAACAACATGGTGCTTGTTGATGACAGAGATGCCTTTTTACAATGTAAACTGGATGAAGAGTAGCTACGTGACTACATTCTGGATTTCACGGGGCAGAAAGAGATGGCTCAAATTACCTTTTGGAGTTTGTGGGCTCAGTGGAATTGAGCCAATAGCTGATGATATTTTCATAGTTGGCTGTGGTGAAACAGATGAAGAAGCTGAGCACAACCATGATGAGAAGCTAATAGTGCTATTAGATCGGTGTAGGCAGATGAGTGTTGTGGCCCGCCAGAGTCAGACAATGAGGAGGTTGGGGAGTAAGTTGAGCCAGTTCTGTGGTCTGGGGAAGGTTCTGGAGTCTGGGGAAGGCTTTGTGTCGGACACAGAAAAAGAACCAAGGGCCGTCCAACATTTCCCAGCCACCAGAGAGGCAGCTACCTTCGGAGACTAAGATAAGTGGGGAGGAGGAATAGCTGGGGCCTGTTCCAGATACATGTATGTGCAGAGCTGTTAGGAGAGGGGAACAACAGAGGTCAGGGAGTTGACTCAAGAAACAAAGCACACATGGATGCTGAATGGCTCCTCCCTGACTGGGGAAATAAATAGAAGGAAAGGGGAGTGGTAGTTGTAGGAGACAAGAGTTCGGATTTCTGTAGATTTGACTCATCATGTTTCGTGCCTCAGAAACTGCTTGCCAGAACTTAATTTGCAGCTTTACCGCTGGGAGCTCATGGCCTAGCAATTATCTCAAGGAACTGATAAGGCCTGTTACTGCATTTAATTTTTGAAGGACTATTGCCTGGACTTTTCATTGTGTGAATGCCATTAATTCACAGGAGATAAATAAAGAGGGGTTTTTCAGGACAAGGAGTCTGTTTCTTGTTTCTGCTAAGGCTGGGTCAGAACAGTGAATCTAAGGCTCAGTGTAATGAAATTGCAGTTTAAGGTGCAAGAAGTCTGCTTCCATGAACATACCCTTTCCTCATGAGGCTTCAAAGCTGATCCAGATAAGATTATTGCCATTGTGGACATGCCACCACCTACTAATGCCAAATCCTTGCAGAGATTTATCGGTTTTGTTACATATTTAGCAAAATGTTTGCCACACCTGTCTGAGGTGTGTCAGCCATTGAGACACCTTCTGGACAAAGATGTGGTTTGGCACTGGCTTCCCAAGCATGACCAGGCAGTACAGGAGATAAAAAGCTTGGTCACCATTGCTCCAGTGTTCAAATATTGGTCCTTTAGAGATAAAATCAATGTACAAAATGGGATCTTGTACAAGGGTCCAAGAGTCATAGTGCCAAAGTCACTGTGAGCAGAGATGCTATTGCACATACACTCAAGCCACATTGGGGGTGAGGCATGCTGTAGACAAGCCTGTGACACTCTTTACTGGCCTAACATGCAAGGCAAAATCAAGGAGTTTGTTAGCAATTGTTCCACCTGCAATGAATATGCACATGCGCAACAAAAAGAAACCATGATATCACACGAGGTACCATCACATCTTGGTAGGTTGTCAGTATGGATTTGTTCAACTATGCAGGAAAAGAATACCTGATATTAGGTGATCATTACTCTGACTTTGGGGAAATTGAACTCCTTCCTGATTGTTCAGCTGAGATTGCTATTAAAAGATGCAAGGCTCAGTTTGCATGTCATGACCAACCAGATAAAGATGCAAGGCTCAGTTTGTATGTCATGACCAACCAGATAAAGTGATCTCGGATAATGGCCCTCAGTTTACAAGCCCATAATTTAGGAAATTTGCCACTGAGTGGGAGTTTGAGCATGTGACTACTTTACTACATCATCCACAAGCTAATGGCAAAACTGAATCAGCTATGAAGATTGCTAAGAATCTATGCAGGAAAGCTTATAGTGAAGGTAAAGACCCATGGAAAGCCATTCTACATTGGAGAAATACCCCAACTGAGGGCATGCACAGTAGTCCGGCACAGAGATTGATGTCAAGGAGACTAAACACATCCTTACCAGTGGCAGATAAGCTGCTTGAGCCCTCTGTGATACAAGGGATCACAGAAAAATTACAGCTGAAGACTTAAGTGGTCAAGGCAAGACAAATCAGCCAGAATTTGCCAGAATTGAAGATTGGGGAATAAATCTGTATGAAACCACTGCCTGGAGATCAAACAGGCCACTGGAAAATGGGTAGCTGTTTACAAGTGGCATCATGCTCCTATCTAGAGCATATTGAGGGAACTCTATTGTTGCAGTCGTGTGGATTTGCATGTGTCAGTATTCCAAGTAACAGCCCCCAGAAAAGAAGACTCTGGGCTATCATTTCCTCAAAGTTCCATTTTATTAGACATGTCATATTGGCACATCTGGGGAAACCCAAACCTGAGAGTTCCGGGTTTTCACCCACCCAAAAGAAAGTCAAAATCCATCCCCTGCACCCACAAGTCCATCACCTGGTCACATCATGTCTTCATCCCGACTAGAGACTACCCCCAGTCACTCCCCTCCAGGTGCAGGAAAAACGTTCTTGATTCCCAGAGAAAGGAATGTTGTTGTGGCTAATCTTCCACCACTCCTTGCAATCCCCCCTCCCAATTTCCCAGGCACTAAATGTGGCAGCCTCGAAGCTCAAAAAAAAAAATGGCTTCCAAGTCTTGACAGGGTGGATGAGCAGCCAAATTTTCCATATTCAGTTGACAGGCCAGATGCACCTGGTATAACCACACCACATTTACCCACTGACAATAAGGAATGCACAGTGATGATGCCTCAGACCAATGTTAATGACAGTCCTGAGCGAGCCAGCATACCTGACAGCACTCAAATGCTGGACGCTCCAGTAAGTGGCGAGAAGAGTCCAGCGGCCTCAGTGAGGTCAGAGAACCTCTTAGTGCAAAGAGTGTCAGCCTGCACAAGAGAGTCTGTCTTCACCCAGAGTGGCAGATGTCTGCAGCCTCCTGATAGACTTAATCTGTAGAAAGTGTTGGTACTGGTTCTCTTCCAAACTTTTACAATGTATGTGTTGTTAACACAAAAAAGGGAAGATGTTACAGATATTATGTCTGCCTTGTATGCAGCTTTATTCCTCTCTAGCAATCATCTTCATTGTTTTGTGATGCATTTCCTGCCTCTCTAGGATGTACTTCTATCTGCTTCTGAGGCACTCCTATTCCGTGTGTGTGTGTGTGTGTGTGTGTGTATTAATGATGGTTTGTATAGCATTTTTAACTGCATCTTTATTAAACTACATTAAACTACATGAAGGTTCTCTATGAAGATGCCTCCTTGGATTTCCCCCCAGGAAGCTTTTTTCAGAAAAGAAATGGTGGCAAAGCCAAGACTGGTGGACTTATTGTAGAATAATATATTTTAATTTTGGTGATCCTAAAAAGGTAAAGGTTCCCCCACACATGCATGCTAGTTATTGGCTCTAGAGGTGGTGCTCATCTCCATTTCTAAGCCAAAGAGCCAGAGCTGTTCAAAGATGTCACCATGGTCATGTGGCCAGCATGACTAAATGCTGAAGGCGCACAGAGTGCTGTTACCTTCCCACCAAAATGGTCCCTATTTTTCTCCTTGCATTTTTACGTGCTTTTGAACTGCTAGGTTGGCAGAATCTAGGACAAGTAACAGGAGCTCACTCCATTACATGGGGCTAGGGATTTGAATTGCTGAACTATTGACCTTCTGATCGACAAGCTCAGCATCTTAGTCACTGAGCCACTGCATCCCTGTTGGTGATTCTATCCTCAAAAATGAATTGGAAATCCTGTGTGGTAGTGATGAACATATTATAGATAAGATCTATAATTTGTTATTGAATTTGAATTTGGAAAGTGAATATGTAAAGCATTGTATGATTCAGTGGGCAAGGAATTTTGGATATACAGTAATGCTTGAACAATGGGAAAATATGTGGACGAAAGGTTTAAAATGTACACTAAATTACAATTTAAAAGAAAGTTTTTATATGATGCTGTATCATTGGTATTTAACACCAGACAAGTTATCAAGAATGTATAAAGATATTTCAAATGAATGTTGGAAATGTAAAGAATGGACTTTTTATCATTTATGGTGGACATGTGATAAAGCAAAAAAATATTCAGTAGGATTCATATATAATACAGAAGATTCTTAAAGTCAGTATAAAGATAAAACCAGAAACTTTTGTTTTGGATTTAATGGAAAGAAACTTGGGAAAAAATTATAACCTTGATGTTATGTATGTTGATGGCAACTAGATTACATTATGCACAAAAATGGAAGGACACTTTGATTCCCACAATCGATGAATGGAGTGGATGGAATAAATAAAGATGGCTAAATTTACTACTTTGACAAAAAGAAAAAACACAATTACTTTTGTTTCTACCTGGAAACTGCTTCTGGACCTTGTGCTTGAGGTGGGAAAAAATGAAATTTGATTTTGGGTTTTACCAATTAGTTATTGTTATAGAAATGGCTGGTTTATACTGTTATGTAAAATTAACAAGTTGAGGTTTGATGTTATTCTAGTGCACCAAAGGGTGTAGAAGTCAACACCTTTTCTTTCTTTTCCTCTTCTTTTTCACTTTTCCCTCCTCTATTTTTCCTATTATTTGCTTTTGTATTTTTGTATTTTATTTTATGAACTAATAAAATGGGATTCAGGGGTTCATTTTGGGGTGCTCCTGCATCACAGACCCAATTTCTCTCTGCTTCCCTGCCTGAGGTGCGAAGCTAGGTTTGGTCAATGTTCTTTTGGGCACTCCCTCAGGTGTCGTTTGCCAGATCTTTAATAATCTCCTGCTTCAATTTATGTTGGGGTCCCATTTCAGGAGCCATGCCAGCTCTAATACGAGGGGACTCTCCATCCCTGATGCCACAACAAATCTTGGTTTTGCTTCCTGGGGTCCCATCCTCATCTCTATTGGCTCAGTAACAAATGTCATGGGTGCTGCACATACCACTGACCCACCCAGCTGACAGAAAGCCACAGGTACATTGAGTTCCATTATTCGCAGATCCAGTTTCTCTATTAAGCCATCTGGTGCAGCCTGACTAAGCATCTGGTACTTACTACCTGAGTCCAGGAGGGCAACAAGGTTCTTCCTATGCCCCAAGGAAAGCACCATCATTCTATGGGAATTATTACCGGTATCATGGGGCATCTTACCATTGGGTCATCATTGGAGTCATTGCCCCTCCCGCCTGGTCAAGGCTGTCAAAAGTTGTCACACCATTGCCAGGTGATGAGGTGAACTCAATGACCTCTACTCCTAGGACCATCTCCTGAGCTCTCGGGGTTGCTATTCCTGGGTCCTTTGTAGATCCACAGGTGGCCTTTTGCATTGGCACAATGCTCACAATTGGCAGCTTGGTACCACCCTTTTTCCCATTTGAAACATCTGGTAGAATGGAAGCACAGGCTTTGATCCCTTCCCCATGGTTTGGCGGTTTCTCTCTTCTCTACCAGAAAAGATCTTCACCACCTGCAATTTCTGTGATCGAAGTGCTGAGCTAGGTCATTTTTGACTTCTTTGGCTAGAATATACCACCCATGGAGGATGTGTGGGGTATCCCTGAAGATGCAGGTGTTATATGTACTTATCCTTTTTTTCCCTTTCAGTTGGTCAGAGAGTTCTTTATATAACCATACTGGTTTTTTTTCTTGATCTTGTTTTTCTTTTTCAGTGGTATTGAGATGGAGTGGACTTTTCTAATCATATTTTTTCAGTTTCCCAAGGTTCTTGAGTTGGTTTCCCATTAAACACTTTCATCTATGGTATCCTTCCCAAATTCTCTCTGGGTTTGTTAAAATCAGCTCTTTTAATGTCTAAGACGATGGTTTGATTATATTCTGTTGCTCATGTCTTCTTTATATTGAATACTAATATGACATGGTCACTCTCCCCCCAAATTCCTGCAACTTCAAGCCTCTCTATCATTTCATCTCTGCTAATAATATGGTCCAGTATAACTTTCCCTCTAGTTGCTTCTTTATCTTTAAAGTGAAAAAGTTGTCAGCTAGATTGGTCATGAACTGTTCAAACTCTCACTTGTTGCTGAGTTTGTCTCCCAGTTGATGTCTTGATATTTGAAATCCCCTATCTATTTCCTATATACATTTGCTAACTGATAAGCAAAAAGTTCATTATTTCTTCTGCTTGGTTGAGTGACCTATAGTATACACCTTTGGCAATGATGTTCTTTTTTACTTTTATGTTGACAAATAAGCCTTCTAGCAGGCTTTCATCCTTGCTTTTGTGCATCTCTGTGGAGAGGAAGCAATCACTTAACATATAATTCAATTCCACCTCTTTTGTTAGGTCTGTTTCTTTTGAATAATTTGTATCCTTCTATCAATATATTCCAGTCATTAGTTTCATCCCACCAAGTGATCGTAATGGCAACTATATCATATTTAACTCCGTGTACTTCAAGTTCATCCTGTTTGTTCCCTAAACCTTGAACTTGAGTATCTAGGAATTTAAGTTATTTGCAGCTGACCCTGGGTCTGCTTCCTGCATCTCCTACTTTGCATCTGAGTTTTTCTTCTTTCCCTTCACTCCCTACCTCTTGTTTGATTGGTTGTCTAGTGGGTTTTACTTGGAATTAGGTCTTAAAGGTCGTAAAGATTTGTCCTCCTTCCCCACCTTTTAGTTTAAAGCCCTTCTGATAATGGGAGTCAGTCATTGTCTGCATCTCAAAGTGCAAATGGTTCCTGTATTTTGCAATTTTTCTGAACAAGCAGACAAACCTCCAAGTGGACTCAATGACTCTCTAAAAGAATGCAAATAACCAGCTGTCTGCAAGAAATATACTTCCATTTCCCACTATCCAGTCAGAGCTAAAGAAACTTCTTGGATGAGAAGTGAAACATCTTCAAAAAAATACAAGAAAGTCCAGTTGCCTCTTGAAAAAGCACTTCCAGACTGGATGACTGAGAATCTCCATAGACATTTAGCTATGCACTTTGGGATGAACACCCTTTGAATGGTGTGGGAATAGGAATGGATTTCCAGAAAATTGCTGAGTACAGGAACTATTTGTGCTTCAGTTTGAGATGCAGACAACACAGACTCATCCCCAATAACATAATCTAGGAATCCAAGGTTCTGTGGATGACACCAATTCACACCTTCCTCATTGGATGTTGGCCTTTTATTGAAAGAATAGATAAATAGAAGACAGTACTTGTGCTCTTATCTCCTTAACTTTCTTCCCTAGCTGCTCATAATCTTTTGTTATAGTTTTCAGGTTCATTGTTGTATCATTCATTCCCATGTATAGAAGAAGAAAAGAGTAGTAATCTGTGGGGTTTATTATTTTAGTAAGGTTCTCAGTCACATCTTTGATTTTTCTCCAGGGACATAACGTATCTCCCTAGATTGAATGTTGAGTCTGCAGACTACAGATTCTGTTCCCCCAGGAATTGAATCTCCTATCATTAATACCTGTCTTTTTTTCTTAGGGAAATCTGGGATAGTTTTCTTCCTATCACAGGAATGTCAGGTGGTGCCTCTTTTCTATAAACACTTGGTGATACCTCTTTTGGTGTCTGCATACTTTCTTCCAGGGGAGGCTATGAAAACAATTGTTCAGCTCCAGAGTGACTTCATTGGAGCGGGCTGGTATAGATAACAGGGGCTTGGTTGTTGTTTTCCTCTAGGTTTCCATCAGTCTTCTTTAGGTCCATATATAGGGTAAAAAAATTAAAAATATAAAACCCTAAAATAAACAACTGTTTCTTTATTATTGTTATTAAATCAACGGTAGTTCCTTTCACTGATCTCTCCAGATTTCACCAAGTCTAAAATATTGTTTCAAAATCTAAAATGTATGCTACTTCAAAGTCATTGTATATAGTAATCCTTTGTGTTCAAAGAACACATGCTATTGTGCAGTTCCACCTGTGGACATGGAGTGGTCTGCTTGTGTAGTTGACCTCAAAGTCTCTTCCAAGACTCCAGGTCATTATAGAATAACTGGCAAAACATGTCAGTCATCCATTCTGATAAGATCCCACTCATCTCCTCTGGGCTCTGCTAATCAGGGACTGTGTCAGGGTCCATAGATTTGTATAGGGATGCTGTCATTCTGGTGGGAGGAGGGAGGCTTGAGGGGAAATCTCTGTATGGAGTTTCTATTTCCTGCTTTGCTTTGCTGTAACTTTCAGGGCACTGGGAGTGGGAAAGGAATGTGCTTCAAGCCAGGTACCTTATCCCGTCTCAGGAGAAAAGCAGTGGTGTTGCCTTGGAGACCAGCAATTATCACTCCTCAGCCTGAGTTTCTCATAGTATCTTTGCACCTCAAGATTGGTTTGACGATGTAGTGGAAGAGCTCTGTTGGGGGCTCTGTCTGTTTGGGAAGAGTTCTGTCTGCACTGGTTTAATTTACTGTTTTGAGTGGGAAACTTAGTTCTTGTCTACATCTCTTGCTATCACAATCTTCCAATAAAGGTTTCCTTTTGAAATGACTTTTGTTTCAAGAATTCTGCTTTCTTGAGAAGATTGGCAAGGCAGGACCTTACTGATGTTTCCATCAGTCCTCTTCTTTAGGTCTTTATAAAAACAAACAGATCAGGAAACTACAGACCAATCACTCGAACATCAATACCTGGGAAGATACTGGAAGATAATCAAAAAATAAACCTGCAAACACCTAGAAATGAGTAAAGTAATAAGTCAGCACTGGTTTGTTAAAAACAGATCATGCCAAACCAATCTTATTTCAGAGACCCCAGTATTTGTTCCAGATATCTTTTAATGAACAGATTAGATACCTCAGGTTGAATATCCTTACCTTCTATCTTCAGCAATGGCAATCCAAAGATTAATTCATAAGCCGATAGTCCTTACATCAGTTCTAATCCTTAACAGAGCTAAGAGCAATACTTAATTAGCTCTTGTTCCATCCAAATTTTCCCAAAGGTGTGTATTACTCCAAAACAGTATTTAGAATATATATATATATATATATATATATTTACTACTTAGCTGTTATCTTTCCAATGCTTACTTTAAGCCCACAATTTACAGGTTTGAGCTGGCCAATCTGAAGGTAATTTCCCACTTTCCTGTACCCAGATCCCTCCTATAATCCATTATGACTCTTTCCTTCCCTCCTACTAGACGACCCATCTATATACACATATATCCCGTTCCCCAGGAAACACATCTTCCCTTGCTTTTGGTTTGTAGGTCCATTTTGGAGCTACAGTCATGTTCAGCTTCTGCTTTTCACCACCTAGACCCCTTATCAGATGCCATGTTGAGGGAAAAATGCAACACAGTAAACTTATTGTGAATGACACATTTAGATTTAAATGTGGTAAAGCACATAGGCTTACCAATCAGCATTGAGACAATAATTCTGGAATACTTTGTGTCAGGAAGATAATCACTGCTGGGGCACAACACATCAAAGAAGCAACTGGATAGCTGAGAAGCCTCCCCTTCCCATTGTTCCATCAAACCTGGCAGCGTAAAAATAATTTATACAAAACCTTTTCTTTCAGAGAACTAAAACAGCCCTCAAAGCATAAAACAGGAGGAAAATTGCCGTAACACTTTCCTGAAAAAAACAACAACTGAGATTTCTCCCCAATGTAACTTATGCTAGGGAGACAATTGCCTAGATGCTGCCAGCAATTTTCTTTGACAACATATCCAGAAGTGGCTTGTCAAAGCCTCCCTTCTAGAGCTGAGGAGAAAAAAATCACCAGCTCAAAATCACTCAGCAAAGTCCTTATGGCAAAAACAGGGTTGTAACTCACAGTTCTCCAGTTTTATAGCCTGTGCCCATAGCCACTGGACCAAATTTGTTCTCTGTAAAGGTTTTCCTTCCCCTCCTTGGCTCCAAGGAAAAGGAAAACAACTTGAGCACATACATTAAGCAGGAACCAATCATCACTTCTGCAGTAGCAAGGAGTCCCAAAAACACCTATTTTATCAGGTGTTAAATAAAACTTCATAGGATTGTTCTTTTGACTAGAATGCCCTCAAATGTATTATTGAGGACAAATCCAGACTAAAATGCACTGGAAAATCACTGAAATTTGATATACACACATACAAAATAGAATATTCAATTCAATCTTTATTGATTAGCCCTCGGGCCATATCAAAATGCAGAATTCCAGAAACAAATTATTACTAAAATTTGATGAAAGCAGTTTAAAATAGAATTGGATAAAATACAATTTTAAAGGAAATATGAATAAATACAATTTAAAATGAAATTGGAATAAAATACAGTATAAAATGGAATTGGGGGATTGTCTTTAGAGATAGAGCAGATTCCCTCCCAGTCGTTTCCAGGCTGGTTTCAAGGCCATTGTGCCCTGAGGATGAACTATGATCTGCCTAGCACCTCAGCATTCTCAAAACAACCTTGCGGTATCACACTGGCTGCCAGTGGACTGATTAAGGGGTTGGACTTGGGGAAATGAAAGAATTGCTTTGTGCTTTGTGCAGTATTTTTCAGATTCCACCTTTCTTTCCTGCAATCGCTTTCTGTCAATAAAAGTTCTTTTGATTCAGCCTAATGGATTCAAGAGTTTTACTTTCCTGAGGGACAAGCTGGGGCAGGCCCTTACACTATCCATTTCAAACAAATGGTTGTCCAATTTGTTTAGACATTGGAACACTGTTACCACTTTCTCCTTTTTTATTATGCTAAACATACCCAATTCCTGTTCTTTAAAAAGACAAATATGCATATAGAAACTGCCTCCTCTTTTTAAAGAAATGTTAGGGAAAAGTAGATATCAGATCTCAAAAGCCCAAAGTTATAACTAAGCAGGAAAAAAATGGTTAAAAGGAACAAAAAAACCTGCATCGCGGCCGCCCCACTTTTTTTTTACATGTCTTTCTTTTCCGTGGCAGAAATTCTTGGGTTAAAAAAACAGAAGTAACAAAGTAATTTTTTAAAAAAAGATTGCTCAGAAATTTACCCCTCTTCTCAACTCACTTTACTTTTAATAAAATAGCAATAACACTTACACTTATATACCACTTCACAGTGCTTTACAGCCTCTCTAAGGTGGTTTATAGAGTAAGCATATTGCCCCCAACAGTCTGGGTTCTCCTTTTAGTGACCTCAGAAGGATTGAAGGCTGAGTCAACCTTGAGCCAGTGGGAATTGAACTGTTGAACTATCAGCAGGCATCAGCAGAAGTAGCCTGCAGTACTGCATTCTAACCACTGTGCCACCATGACAAAATACTGTAGTTATCTCTCATTCTCTTTTTCTTTTCAGTAAATCACTTGCATTTTGCCATTAATTCTCCCACATCTTCAAAGACATTTTTGTTCCATGGGATTTTCTCCTTTTTTTCCACTTCATTGTAAACACTTCTTATTGCCCTTTTGACTTACTTCACAATAAAAAAAAAAATGCAAATTACTGTTTCTTTGTAAGAAAGGAAATCAAGTAACTAGTCCCTTTCATAATCTGGGGTGGTGGATCAATCACCTAGAATACTGCAGTTTTGGTCACCACACTATTAAAAAGATGTTGAGACTCTACAAAGAGTGCAGAGAAGAGTAACCAGGTTGATTAAGGGACTGAAGACTAAAACATATGATGAACGGTTGCAGGAACTGGACATTGCTAGTCTAGTGAAGAGAATGACCAGGGCAGAGATGATAACAAAGTAAGTCTGCCTTATTTCAAAGGCTTTTGTAGCTAAACTTTGGCAAAAAAAAGCCAACAGAACTTGTGGGACCGAGGAGCCTGCAGTTTCCTCTTGTAAGCTGAAACTCTTCTTTTCCCCCCAGTATTAACATAACAGTGACAACTACCTTTAAGGGAGCCAGCAAGTTTGCCTTACCATGCAAAGAATTAGCATATATTGTAACATGAAGCCTTCTTTCTTTTCTTTTCTTTTTTTGATCACTGCAGGAGAAGCTGCGCACTTCAGACTTTGTGCCCTTTATTGTTGGGATGGAGGAGGGGAAAGAGACTGCTAGTTAATGCTGGTGGGGGGCGGGGAGAAGAATTTTAGTTTATACGAGGGAATTGGCTGCTCCCCACTGCTGAAGTTTAGCTACAAAAGCCTTTGAAATAAGGCAGACTTGCTTTGTTTGCCTTAGGAAGATTTCCGTTTACAAGCAGGACTGCTTTTTTTTGCCAAAGTTTAGCTACAAAAGCCTTGGAAATAAGGCAAACTTGCTGCATTGCCTCAGGAAGATTTTGCCCAAAGCTGGCCGCTTTTGAAACTGACATGTGGCTCAGCAATGGAGCAGCCTTCTCCTTTTGTAATCCAGCCTGTGGAAAGGTAAGTGAGCCATCGGTGATCAGTGTGGAGGAGGAGAAGCAGAGGGGAGCCTATGGAAGCCAGTAGGTTGCCAAAGCAGACCCAGTATCTGTGAGGAACCGATGGGGCAGGATAGAGGAGGGGGAAATGATGGGTGGGAGAAGTACAGAGGTATTGCTGTAGCATCTCTGAAATTGCTCGTAAAGAGAAATGACTATGAGAGTGCTGCAACAGTCATAACTTTGGGACTAGGTTGTGTAGCAAGTTAGTACCCACCCCTCCTAGAAGAATGAAATACTTTAGGAAATATTAAAAAGGCAGAATTGTCTTAGGAAGATTTCAGTGTCTCAGAAAAAGCCAGCCTCTTCTGGAACTCTGCCATGTAGTTCAACAATGGAGTAACCTTTTTGTAACCCAGTCCCTGCAGAGCTTGGAAAAGTAAGTTAGCCATCGGTGGTGTGGGTGGGTGTGGCTTCAGAGGCTGGAGGCAGAGGCAAGCACTCCTGAGACATCCCTTATACGGTCCTAACGACCAGCGCATTCGTTTTATGAATGCATGGGGAGAGGGAAAGAGAAGGCATGGGAGCTCATTCATTCAACATGTTCCAATTAACAAATCCTCAGGTTACAAATGTAATTGGCAGGCTCTTACATTATTAACTAACTCAAGGGTTAGCTGTAGCTACCAAATCACCAAGTACCAGGCAAATCCAGCCAATGATTAATTTAAATTCATTCTAAGAAATTAACTTGAGAAAACATCTCAAATGGGCCCTCCCTAATTATTGTTATTGTGGCTATTCTAATAAAGCTAGCTTTAAATCGATATGATATAGTTGCTTAGTCTGGTCTACATTGTAGGGTTGATTATTTTTGTTACTGTGACTTATATCAAGTTTGCATTTTTCCTTTTTTCATGAAGATGGGATAAGCTAAACTACCAATTCACTTAAGAATAGCAATTTCTGACTAGCAACATGAATCTAGATCTGTGTGATCAAAAACTGAAGTCTGAACATTACATTCGCATGACTGTATATCTACCCAAAGTTTCCATAAGTGCTGTGAATTTATTATATGAAAGGGTTGTTTTTTTGTTTTTTTTTGATGAATGAAATCTGTTCTGGGCTTATCGTGTATCATCTGTGATAGTTTTTAAGGTTGACAAATCTTGTCTGTTAATTAATTTCCCATAATTCATAGATTTGCTAGTTTATAAAGAAAACATAACCCGCCTAGTTAGTCAAGGGCTTCCAGGAGATGGCATGTGATTTTTGGTTTCAAGTTGTAGTTATTACAGGAGGCTAGCCTTGGATCCAAAACAGTATTCAGGAGCAAGTAATAGCTGTGGCAGGGGTGGGGTCCAGAATGGTCCAGAATGCAGTGGCTCCTGCAGTATTGGGCACCCCTCATTTTGCCTATATTGCACATCTGGTACGTGATCTGCATTGGCTCCCAGTTTTTTTTATCAGGTATAATTTAAAGTACTGGTTATTATAGTTAAAGGCAATATATGATACTGGGCCAGTTATTTGTGGGATTGCCTCTCCCTGAAGATACCTGTTCCACCAGATCAGATAAAGTGGGCACACACTAGATCCCTTTCCTTAGATGTATCTATCTACAGAAAATAGACTATTATGCCCTTCCCCAAGACATCAGGCACCCCTCATTTAGCCTTCTGAAAAACCATCAATAGCTGATTCTTTCCCCCGAAGCACTGGGATAGGATCAGTCTGGAACCTGAACTTGATTATATTGGTTGCATTGGAGAGGTGCTCCTTTTTTCATTTTATTGTTCTTGGGTTTATTGCTGTGGCCTCCTAGAGTTATATCTTTTAAGATGGGCAGGCATATAAGCCAAATAAATAAGATTTCTGTAATGTAGTTATATAGCTTACCATGTTTGTTTTTCTCTTCAGGTATATATTGTGGAAGAAGCTATTGAATGACATTGGTAATTGCAACCATTGAAAATAAATGGCACAGAATTTGTCACATCTCTTCTAGAGAAGATGACCCATTAGATTTTCTGATTTAAGAAACAGCACAACTGCCATCTTAAGATGGCAGCCCAGAGGATTCGTGCTGCTAATGCCAGTTGCCTCTCACGATGCAGATCTGAGGGGATGCTGATAGACCTGAATGAAGAATTCTCAGAAACCAGTTTCAATTCTGTCAAAGGTGAGTTTTTTCTGTTAAAAATAGATCCTATCACATTCAATCAGAATGAAAATGCTGGGAAGAGAATAGATTATTACATACATATTGCAGAGTCTACAGATTGTAGTATAAGTTGTTTACTATCACTTAGAAACCAAATTATAGCTTTGGCATTATAATCTGCCCAATTTTGGGCTTGTGCTCAAGTGATTATTCCTACCCTTTAGAAGATGAATCCTTGGGGCATGTTATTTGTGAATAAGAAGGAAAAATATGTACCTCTTAGTAATTAAAAAGGTGTTAGATGCTACCCCAACCACTTAGGTTCGGGAGCTTTCTCAACTAAATAAAGACAAACTAAAGTCTGTCTCCGTATTCAATAAATTAGAACAAAAGTTATTTTGTTCTGAATCATTAATTACATGGGGTGGCGGGGGTGGAGGGGAGAGAGGCTTGCCAGATGATTAAGAAAGGTCTCTTTATTTGGCAGCTTTTTCATTTCTTACTCATAGGCCCTGCATTGTTTCCTTGTAATGGATTCTGTCTTCTCTTTGGTTTATTTGACCTCCCTAGATTGGGATAGGCTGCCTTTTCCTATGAACTCCCTTTCTCTATCTCTCCCCTTTTCATTCCCTTTTGCTGATCTCCCTGTATTGCTTGAGTTGGTTTGGGCCCAATTAGGGTTTTTTCCTGGTTTGGTGCAGTTTTTGCTGTTGGTCTTCATTAAATCTTCTGCTTCCTTGAAGCTGTTTTACAGCCATCAATTTATGGAGCAATATTGCTGCTAAGCACTCAGGCAGAGTTCCTAGATAGGATTGCTGTTCAGTTTTAAACCTGAGCTCCAAACAAGTTTGAACAGCTTTGCTGCTAAAAGCAAACATTTAAGATAGGGATAGAGAAAGAGAGAAAAGTCTTCCCTTTCTTCTCAGTTACTTTTCTTTACCCAATTCAGGTTCTTGCCCTTTTGTCCCCAATTGCGACAAATCTTGGCGGTGGCTGCACTGCCATTTCCACATCCATCATGATTGCCTTTTTTTCTCTTATCTCTCTCTCTGTCCTTCCTTTTATATAAAGGGCTTATGTAGGGTTAATGGGAGCTAACCTGAACAGTTACTGTGGAAAGGTCAAGATGTGACCAAACCAGCCAGTTAATACATATTGACATGGCTAATCTATGGATGTCTAGAAGTATGAGGGTATGGTGGGTTAACTTGCTCTGCTCTGATTGTTCTAGTTGAATCTCTTTCCAGTGAGGGAATATGACTATATTCTAGTCATGCTACTCCAACATGGCTTTGTAAATGAAGAGAGGAAAGTTGTAGGTTGGTGTATCTGTCCCCAAAATGTTGCCCAAAATGTCATCGAGCTTTCACTGTTTCAAGTATTTTAGGTAATTCCGCTTTTTAAAAGTATTGTTTTATTTTGTCTTCTGAGACTTCTCTTGGTTATATAGTTTTCCATAATAATTTTGAATCACTTTCTTTTTGTTGTTATTTTGATGGTGAATATTTCCTTCCTCATCCATTAATTGATGTATCATTTTTTTCTCCTTTTTCAATTTGTATGCCAGCCATCTTCCTGGTTTATTTGCATTTTCAAAGAAATTTTGTTTAGCATTTTTAATTTTTTGTGCTAATTCTTCTTTATCTATTATATTTAACTTATGCTTTATTAATTCCATTTGACTTTTAAAATTCTTTTTATGTGGTTCTTTTTGTAGTTCTGTCTCTAGTCTCTTATTCCTGATGACTGACTGGAGAAATCTATGTAGGTTACCATTCCTAGGCCTGAGATAATGTGACTGCCCCAAAGTGACCCACATGACTTCATCTCTATGACAGTTTCTCAGTCTAATCCAATGCCTATACCAAAATCACTGTTAGTTGGTATTTAGAAATACATACATGACTAGTGTAGCTTAGAATCATTTTCTGGCTAAGGCAGTCTTATTTTTCCTTTGATGTCTTCATTTCATATCAAAATTTCATCTGATTCATCACAAATTGTGCATAATTTTTCAAGTGAAAAATCTTGTACGTTCCTATTCAGAAGTCACAGACATTCCTATTAAATTCAGTGGGTGGATAGTTTATAATCTGATAACTAGATAATTTACAATTCTTGGACAGTAAGAATTTTTTCACACATTAACAAAAATGATTCAGGAGTTTAAAGTATCTTCAGGGAGCTGCATGCTTGCTTCTAAACCCCACTGAAGAAATTTGTAAATAATAATTATTATCATATGGTTATAAAATCTCAAGGTTTGGGGCTAATTTGCATTTTATTTTGCCAGGGGGTACATTTGGGGAAAAATGTGGGGGAAAATTAAACAGAATGGTGACAAATGTATTGTTAGTTAATTTAAATTACGTGAAAATTAATGTGATTATCCCTGTATATATCTTTTGTAATAAAATATCAAGTACAATTTAATGATAATCTTGAGAGGATTTTGGGAGGTACATCCAGGTTTTTCAAGTTTCATATGGAGCCTTTGTGCCTTCAGTTTTGCATCCTAATTTAATAGGAGTGCTTCATTGTTTATAACTTGTGTAGTATGTATTGATTATGTCATTTGCCATTCCTTATTTTTAGTTTTTCTTTGTAGTGCCTTCTCCTGGTGCCTTGATGACAGATAGTCTTACTTCATTGGGAACTGCAAAGGAAGTTGTAGCTATTAAAGACTATTGTCCAAGCAACTTTACTACATTGAAGTTTTCCAAGGGGGACCATCTCTATATCTTAGATACCTCAGGAGGTGAGTGGTGGTATGCACACAATACCACAGAAATGGGCTATATTCCATCCTCCTACGTACAGCCCATAAACTATTGGAACTCTTCATTAACTGACAGTGGAATGATAGACTATCTCCTTGAATGTTCTGATGAAGGAGCAAAAGAGTTGGATCTGCTTGGAGACTGGTCAGATGCAAAGTGGAACTTAGCTAAAAACAATCCTTTTTTGAACAGTATTCAGACTACTAACCATTTTCTGGATGGAAATATGAAAGAAATGTCAAAAAAGAGCGAAGAGGGTTCCCCCCAAATCACAATGGATTTGTTACTCTTTGATACAGTGCCTACACTTACAGGGTCAAGTTCTGCAGCAAATAGCAGCGCAGGTAATAATCTTGACAAAGTGCCATCATTGAATGGATTTGATTTTGAGAAAGCAAACAGACGAGACAATCCTTTTTTTAGAAGCAAACGCTCATACAGTTTATCAGAGCTCTCTATACTTCAGGCAAAATCAGAAAGTCCATCTTCATCAGGTTTCTTTAGTGGATTGAAATCTCCTACCCCAGAGCAATTCCAAAGTAGAGAAGATTTCAGGGTTGCATGGCTAAATCATCGGAAACTAGCAAGATCATGCCATGATTTGGATTTGCTGGGTCAGAACCCTGGTTGGGGTCAGACGCAACCTGTGGAGACCAACATAGTTTGCAAATTGGATAGTTCAGGTGGTGCAGTTCAGCTTCCAGATACAAATATTAATATTCATGTACCTGAAGGACATGTGGCTGATGGAGATGCACAACAGATCTCTATGAAAGCTCTATTGGATCCGCCACTAGAACTCAACAGTGACAAATGCAATACCCTAAGTCCTGTGCTAGAAATTAAGCTGAGCAACATGGAAATCAGAACACCCATTATATTGGAAATGAAAATTTCAGCAGAAATTAACAGTGACGTTTTGAGCAAGAATTTAGTAGCAGTAAGGTGCCTGAGGAGTGATGTGAAGGAAGGCCCATATACTCCAATGGCGCTAAGTTACTGTTATGGAGGCACAATCAAGGTTCAGTTGGAGAACCTGGAGCCCTGTATGTATATAGCTATTGTAGCCCAAGGACAGAACATTTCATATCCTTACACAGTTTGGGATTATATCAATAAAAAAATTACAGTTGGGGTCTATGGTCCAAAACACATACATCCTTCATTTAAAACTGTAGTTGCTGTATTTGGACATGACTGTGCCCCAAAGAGTCTTATAGTTAATGAAGTTACACGTCAAGTACATAGTGCAGCACCTGTAATGCTGCATTTGTGGGGAAAGCACCAGTTCTTCTTACTAAGGCCACAAGATTTAAAACTTTGTATGTTTTCAAATATGCCTAATTATGAGGTGAAAGTGAGTGATCAGGCAAAGATGGTTAGAGGATTCCAAATGAAGCTTGGCAAAGTCAGTCGCCTCATTTTCAACATCATATCACATGATCCTAATGAGCTGTCCGATTTTACTTTAAGAATTCAAGTCAAAGATGACAAAGATATTATGCTTGCTCAGTTCTGTGTACAGACACCTCAGCCACCTCTTAAAAATGCTGCTAGGTGCACTGGACAGCGAAGATTTCTGAAAAAAAATGAAATTGGGAAAATAATTTTGTCTCCTCTTGCAACCACCAGCAAATATCCTGTTTTCCAAGATCGGACTGTCACTGGTTTAAAATATGGCAAAATGCTGAAAACTGTAGTGAGGCAAAATAAAAACCATTATCTCCTGGAGTATAAGAAAGGAGATGCTTTAGCTTTGCTGAGTGAGGAGAAAATCAGATTGAAAGGTCAGCTCTGGACCAAGGAATGGTACATTGGATACTATCATGGTAAAATTGGCCTAGTCCATACTAAAAATGTTTTAATTGTTGGAAAAGTCAAACCAAATTATTTCTTTGGACCTGAGCTTACTACAAGTATATTGCTGGAGCAAATTCTAAGACCTTGCAAATTTCTTACCTATATCTATGCTTCAGTAAGGACTTTACTGATGGAAAATATTAGCAGCTGGCGTGCCTTTGCAGATGCTCTGGGATATCGGAACTTGCCACTTGCTTTTTTCTGTCGAGCAGAATTGGACAGTGAACCAGAATGTGTTGCTTCTGTGTTGGAGAAGTTGAAAGAGGACTGTAATAATTCAGAAAGTAAAGATAAAAAATCTTTCCAGAAAGAACTGATGTTGGTAAGTAATTTCACTGCCCATTGTTTTAGCTTCTTTTGGTTTAATAGTGCAGTTAAATCAGGGGTGTCAAACTGGTGGTGTCACGTTGTCATCACATGACATATCACAACTTTCTCCCCTTCACTAAAATGGGGATGGGCGTGGCTGGAGCATGACACATCTGGCTCACAAGTTAAGGAGGAAATAATAACTGGGTTTTAGCAGTGTCTATGTAGCGTTTAACTATGAATATAAGTTCTAGCAACCAAGGCAGCACCTGCTGCTTGCTTCTAAAACAATTCAGCTAAAAAGAATAGGTTTTTTAAAAAAAGAACATATTAAGCATTTGGTTATACTTTTCCTGATACTTTTCCTAAAATATACCAGCTGCCCTTTGAACAGTATCATCAACAAGAATTTGACTGACTAGTCAAATCAAAAAGTACTGTATGGTACCTTTTTGTGTCTTCTAATCAAGGTTGATTTCTAGCAACTTACCTTGATGAGTAACTGTGAACAAAATGAAGTAATTGCTAAAAGAGGACTGCTTGTCCTACAGCTGGATAATAATGCCACTTCTGAAGAATATACAAAATAGTTTGTGACATGACAGAATTGTGTTTACCAGTTATCTAAGGACTAAATCATTGTTTCAGAGCATGTTCATTAGAAAAGAAAAGGATAGGATAGGTTAGGACTATATCAATTCCTTCAAGTGTTCCAGGTTGCTGATCTGCAAAAAAAACCTGGCACTTGTTTCTAAAAAGCACCTTCATCAAAGTAACTTGTATGTATGTATGATGTTATAGGCTGTATAACAAATACCGGTTCCAGGTACATTTTCCCCAGCCCATCATTTTATTCAAACCTGGTACAACTTTAGCTTGCACAACAGCAATATGAATAGCAAAGTATCAGTTCTCTATGTTTACTGTTTGTGTGTCTGTGTAATTAGTAAACTATATAAATTGGATAAAATTAAATTGGCTGTATATATTAAATCTGCAGATTCTTGTTCAGCAGCCCTGTTCAAATCCAGAACCTTTTGGGGAAGTCCCTGAAGGCATAATTTATTTATTTGCATTTTTTTGCTAGATAAAGTAACCATTTCACATTCTTGATTGGACACCAGAGTCTAATGTGATGAGTGAGGCAGTATTTTGCATCACAGTTTAGGATTCTTTGCAATTTGTGGAGAATAAACAGGTGGATAGAACCCTCTATAATTTGAATTTTGCCATATGCAAGCTTAGTCTATGTCCCTATGCGCCTTCTTGGGATGGCCAAGCATGGCTTGAGTTACTAGTTCCAATAGAAAGAGCACTCTCTAGCCAGTTCACAATGTCAGCATATTCCCCAAACAATCTGCGTCTTCATTTTACTGCCCTCAGAATAATGGAAGGCTGAAGAATTAGTCAATCTTGAACCAGTCAGGATCAAACTCCTGGATGTGGGCAGAATTAACTTGAAATACTGCATTCTAACTATTGCACCACCACAGTTCCAACACATGACAAGTCTTTCCTTATGGAAGATTATAATGTTGTCTACTCTGAAATGGACAGTAGTATACCCTCTCTTGAAAAATTCTTCCTTGGAACCAGCTACCAAATTACAGCAAATTGTCCAGAACTTCAATGAGTAATCTAGTTTTTTTTTTCTCTTTTCTCAGGCATTATTGAAAATGGACTGTCAAGGCTTGGTTGTCAAGCTAATTCAGGATTTTGTTCTTCTGACTACAGCTGTAGAAGTGTCTCAGCGCTGGAGAGAACTTGCTGAGAAATTGGCTAAAGTTTCTAAGCAACAAATGGATGCCTATGAAGCTCCCCATCAGGATAAGAATGGTGCAGTTGATAGTGAGGTAAAACAAATTGTGTTCAGTCCATCCCAGAAGACCAAATTAACTCAGTAACTTGGAAAATGAGTTTCGTACTATGTTCAACATATTTTCCCTCTCTTAAATAAAGACAGCCAAACTAAGAAAAGAAAGCAATCTGTGCTATACAGCCATTGCAATAAAAAAAAAAATACAATTATTCTTCCAAGATCAGTACAGATTTTATACTGTGTTTCCCCAAAAATAAGATCAGGGCTTATTTTGGGGGAGGTCTTACTTTTTGTGTGGCTGCAATGGAGCAGTAGGCAAAGAGGTATGATGGAGGACGAACCAATGCACTGGTGCCATGGCCACTAAACCAGAGGGCCCCACTGCTAGGCTATCAATGTGCCAACAACTGCCTGGCCTTGCGGCGGTGGCTCCATCAGCTCCATGCAGGTTGCAGCTGCTTCTCATTACTGCTGCAACAGAGCAGGAGGCTGAGCTTTGCACCAGTGCTATGATCACTTAAGTGAGGTGGTGGGGATGTGTGGAGGACAAAGTGAGGCAGGGGGTGGAGAATGAAGCTTCTTGCTGCCACAATGAAGCAGGAGGCTTAGCAATGCACCGGTGGCGCGGCCACAAAGCAAGGCAGTGGGGATGGATAACGAAGTGAGGTAGAGCGGTGGAGGATGAAGCCCCAACAGTATCCTTGGCTGCCCAGCCTTCAGAGACCTGATGCTAGTGGAGTGAGGCGACAGCAGTTGGAGCAGCACCTTTCCCATCTCACCTGGCGGCAGCAGCCAACAAGGCACTTCCTGCTGCCACTTCCATTCCATAACTGATTGCCTGGAGCCTTGGGTGGGATGTTTGCCTTGCCACCTGCATTCCAGTTCTCACCTAAAGCATCCCTTCACTAATCTGCTTTCCAGCTCTGCCACTGCGTGCAGGGCAACAAAAGAAGACTGTGGGACGACTGCTAAAAAAAAAAGTTCAATCAGACCTTCCAACTTCACAATATCTTTTTTCCCCCTGAGAAGTTGGAAAGTGATTGCTTCTTTTTTTTTAGTTCCACAAACTTCCTTTGTTGTTCTGCATGTGGTGGTGGAGAACAGAGCTGGAAAGATTAGTGAAGGAATTGTGGTTGCTCTGGGGTGGGGGTTAGGATTTGGCATTTTGATTGCTGTAGGGTGGGTTAGGCTTAGTGTTAGGGTACAGCCCACTACCTCTCCTTACGAGGAGACCTGTCTTTGTAACCCAAGCATCCTCAATGTTAGGGTGGGAGACCACCAGGAGAGTCAAGAGGAGGGGACAAGAGGATGGCAAAAGGCAGCAGGGCTACCGGTGGCCAAGTGCTAAGGCAGGATTTACCTCAAACCCTCACTCTATAATCTCCTTCCTTCCTTTTCCCCTTTTTCTTATTTTTCCTTCCCTCTTCATTTTTCTTTCTTCTTCCTTCCCTTTTTTCCTTCTTTTTCCTTCCTTGCTCTCTTCCTCTCTTTCCTTCTTTTTCTTTGTCCTTCCTGTCCCTTCTTGGATGCTCAAATCCAAACGGGGAAACATTTCTCGATGCCTCCTCGCCTTTAATCATATGCCACTTTTGCTAGTAGATTGTGGCCATTTATAAGACTGAGAGCAAACCAGGCTCAGTTTATCCCGTGCTTGCATTTAGTGGGGGCATCTACAGACAACAGTACAGCAAAACTGTCAAAATGATGGCTCTGATAGCTGATCAGAGCTCCTCTGTTTTTTTATGTGCAACAGCTTTAGCGTTTAAGAACAGATGTAAGTTAGTTGATTTTCAATTAATACATAATCCTTAAAAAGGCTATCCTATAGGGACCCTGAAAGGTCTAATTCATACTGGAATTATAGCAAAGGAAAATATTTTCCCTGCTGGAAATAGCTGTTTGCAATACACAAGGAGGGGATCCTACTTTCCTAAGAGCTCACAATTCAAGAATACCAACGTGCCATTCCTCAAATGCACATGAAGTATCTCAGGGTGAGAAAGACCATGGGGGCTGGGGGGAGGAGGATAATGATTGAACAGATCCTCAAGGCCTCCCCAACCCACTAAGATACCTCATGCTTCTCCCTCCCTTCCTTCCACAAGGATTCACTTACCTTGCAAACATCTGTCTCCTCTCTTGTTTCTCTATTTCTTTGCCTTTGAGGAAGGGAGAGGAGATTTGGCTTGGAAATTCTTTTCGTGCCAAGAATGACCGTTCCTGGGTGCTATAATATCGCACAGGTTCAGGCACCTATCCTCTTTTGCAGAGTCGGGGACCTAGAAACTTTCATTCTCAGCGCAAAAAGTATTTGGCGGTCTTCTGCTCCCCCCCCCAACTACTTTCCACTTAACTACTTCATGAGACCTTCATGAGTTGTCCCAGGGAGCACGCTTACCTGCAAATAGGACAAGAGGGGGAGGGCGAGAGAGGGGGAGGCAGGCAAGAAGATGAAACCTCTGTTTATCTGTGTGGGTATGGGAGAGAGAGAGAGTGATCTGTACTTCAGCTGGGGCATCCAAATTGCTGGCAGTGGCATGGATGGCAGGAGGTGGGACGTGGGGGGCTACTCGGCCCCCTGGCCTTGCTTCGTCCTCCAGCCCCCCCTCCCCCGCTTTGCTTTGTGGCTGCCGCACCAGTGCGTTGCTCAGCCTCCCGCTAGGTTAGGGCGATGAGCAAGAAGAAGCAGTAGCAAAGAACTAATCAAGTCGGGGTGGATGGGTGGGGGTGGAGGATGAAGCAAAGCAGGGGATACAGAGCTGCCCCAGCTTACCTAAGGGTCCTTCAGCCAGGCCAAACCCTCAACCCCATCCCCACTCAGGGCAGCCACATTTCTTCTCTAAACCTGCTTTCCAGCTCTGTTCTCCGCCAGTGTGAAGAGCAACTAAAGTAGTCTGTGGGACTATGGTAAAAAAATATATAGTTCAGGCCTTCCAATTTCTCATGGGGAAAAAAAAAAAAAGATCTTACAAGATTGGAAGGTCTGAACTATTATTATTATTTTTTACCATAGTCCCAGAGACTACTTTAGTTGCCCTGCACATGGTGATGGGGAACTGGGCCTGTGTGCATGCACGCCTGCTGGGATGGCATGGGCTGTGCCAGACCCTTACAGTTTCCAGGATGGCTTTGCGAGCTGGATTCAACCTTCAGTTTGACACTCCTGACATAGGGCTTTAAAAGGTGATAACCAGCACCTTGCTTTACACTTGCAAGCTGACTGACAGCTGATGCGGTTCCTAGAGTGAGGGGCTTAGGGATGCAAATGTAGGTGTCGCAATCACTACTGGACTGCTGTTTAAGTTTTTGAATAGTCTTCAGTGGCAGTCCCATTTAGCACAAGTAATAATAACCCAGTTGCATAATGATAGGAATGTGTGTGCACAACCCCTGATACTCCAGGAAATTCTGTAAATGATATATAAGATATAGTTGTGCAAAGGCTGTCCTGACCACAACGCCTGTCTTCTGCTCAGGCGGGAGCCACAAATCCAGATCTTCCAGACTGCAAACTAACTCAATATGGGGAAGGGGGACTATCATAATTCAGAATTATATATCAACCATCTTTATTAAGTCTTTTATCCACAGCCACTCGGTCTTAGGATTCAGCCTGTCTGTTCTTTCCCATTCAGACCTAATTGTAATACATTGGGGCAGCCTGTATATTTTTTGAATCTTAGAATCATAGGCCTTGATGGGACCTTGGAGATCTTCTACTCCAACCCACTATCCAAGAAGTAGATTGTGGTTTACTTCATCAAGTGCCTTACTGAAGTCCAAGTAAACTATATGCTGAGCGTTTCCCTGATCCACGAATTTAGTGAGTTTATCAAAAAGGGCAATAAGGTTTTTCTGGCAATATCCATTTTTAACAAATCCATGTTAGTTTCTAGCAATTGCTTTGTTCATTTCTAAGGGCTCACAAATCTGCTTGATTATCTTTTACATGTTTTTCCCCAAGTATTGGTGTCAAGTTAAGTGGTCTGTAGTTTCCTGGATCCATTTCCCCCCCTTCTTGAAAATTGGAATTACATTTCATAAATGTCTGTACCTGCATATCTTCTCCAGGCACTGAGTCGGGATCTCCTATATTGTATCTCCTATATACTCTAGGATAGAGATATAAAGCTGGATATTACCAGCGTACTGATAATCTCCTATTATGTGTTGACAAATGATCTCATGTTGCAGCTTCATATAAATATAAAGTGTAAGGAGGAAAGGATTAAGCCTGCAGCATTCCATAACAGCACCCAGGCCCAAGCTCTCACTCCCTACTACTAATCTGAGAATGCTTGGGAAGGAGAAGAACCACAGTATAATAGCACCCCACACTCTCAGCTTTTGCAGATGGTCCAGTAAGTTGATGGTATTGAAGGCAGAGACATATCCAACAATACTGGGAAGGTTACAGCCCCCCTGTCCTACTCTTGCAAAAAGTAATCAAACAAGGCAAACTGCAGTTTCACTCCCATAGTCAGGCCTGGATTCTGATAGGCATCTAATTAATCCATTTCCTCCACAAGCCTCTGTTATCGTGATCTTTTTATCCTCTCTACATGTTCCTTCCTCAAAAAGAAAGGTTGGATTTTGGAAAGTTCTTATCCAAATAATCAGGATGAATGTTGATTTCTTAAGACTTCTTATTTTTTAGAGCAAAAGACACCTCTCTCAAAGATTTAATCCTTACCGTTTACACATAATCTCCTGTCACCGCTTCAGCTGCATTAACTGGCCAAGAAAGACAGACATCCAGTCCAATCCTGAATGCTTGAGTTTAAATTTAATTTGCAAGATATAAATTAAGCTGGCTAAGTGTTAATTTGGAATGTGTACTGCAACTGAGATGTTTAATTATTCTTATCCTTTTCCAATGCAGATAATGAGAAACTTCCCAATACAAATAAATTTAGCTAACTCATTATAGTGGGATTTAGAAATTATATTACTTCTAGAATATTTTTCTTCCAATTTTCACTGAAGGAAGCCTGAGAGTAGGCTATGCCACTTAGACTTTCATATTCCACAGAAAAAATAGATAAAATATTTAAAATATTTTATATGAAATTGTTATTAAAGAGAGCTGTGTTAGTAAGAGGTGTTAAAACAAACAAGGAGTATGATAGCACCTTTTAATAAAATTTGTTAATTGAAAAATTGCTACCAGATTCTTTCTGATTTTTTTACCACCATATAAGAAATAGTAGTAAACAGTCCTTGTTAACATTGGTTTCTATCTAACAGGCAATGTGGAAACCAGCCTATGATTTCATGCTAACATGGAGTAATCAGATGGGAGACAGTTACCGTGATGTTACCCAAGAGCTACACATTGGACTTGATAAGATGAAGAATCCTATTACAAAACGTTGGAAACATTTGACTGGCACTCTAATTTTAGTAAATTCCTTGGAAATATTACGAGCAGCTGCTTTTAGCCCACAAGAAGAATATGATGATTATGCCCTCTGATGGGGAGTTTAGCCACATGCAGTCTGATTTTATTTGTTATTAGCTCAGTTCAAGAAAAAACACTTCTGAACAGCCAAAGTTTGGAGCATGATTCCTGAACTTAAAAAATAGATTTTCTTTTCTTCTTTGCAGAAGATTCCAAAGTCTTTTCTATATTCCATAGTGGACAACTTTCATTATGTTCAAAATCACACCTTTTAAAAATATTTGGCAGTACCAGACTGAAAACTCAAATCATTTTGATAAAGACCTTGTCATTTTTAGATAACATGGAAAACAGTTTCCTTCTTTTTAAATTATCACTTTGAATCACTGATATAGAGAAGCACAAATATGTCTCCTTGTAGGATTTGGATTTTAATGTGTTCTTGTGAGAATTGCCTTTCAGTTCTTACTCCAGCATCTCTTGTGATCTTGTCATTGATGAAACAGTTCTGTATTATTTCATTTTATGTAAACCATTTTTGTATGAAAATATGAGCACACTTTTTCAACTTAGCTGATGTTTCTTAAACCAGAATTTAGCATTACAAGTTAGTGTTCAAATAAAAAATGTATTTCACTCTTGTGTGGTTTAGATCTAAGGGCAAAAAAGCAAAGTAAAGCAAAAGCCCTAAACAATTTTTATTAAAAATAAATAAAAATTAATGGATGCCATTTATAGTACTGCCTCCCTCCTTTATCACACAGATTATCCAATAATAATCTGTCATCTCTAATAGCAGATTAGATCTTCAGAAATGTATAGTGTTGGGCTATATTTAAAATATGGAAGATTGTTTTTCATCATTTAGGCCTGCATCAGTTGAAAATCAGAACACATATCACCTTATAAACAATCCTGTATAAAAATAAACAAAAATTAGCAGGCCAGAGAAAATTATAAATTTGAACTGTTTTTGTGATCTAGACACCTAGATGTGGGATCTCCTTTAAAAGAAAAAAGGTCATTTATGTGTATGCCACTTGCAGTTTTTGAAGTATGTGTAAGCTAAAACATAGATGTACTAAGTATTAGGCCTATTTATAATTGGGAGAACAATGAGCCAAGCAGAAGTTCAAAGTTTCATTAAATCAGAAAGTAGTTTGCTAGAAAAGCGGCTTTCATTCAAATTTAATTCAGTTCAAGTGTAATATGAGAATATTTATTTTTAAAAATGCAATGTTCTGTTCATTCTGTTCAAGCTCTAACGGAAATTAGTTTAAATTATTTCATAAGGAACAGAAGTATATATTTTCAAGCTTTCATATTATGTGTTTCAATTATTTTGCACATAGTCAAAATCAGAGTTTCTATTTTTAAACCAACAGCTATCATATAGCAGATTTATCACAAAAAACTTCATAGATTTATTATTAAGCTGCTGAGCTGGATTTCAGCAATAGAATTAAATACTATTTATCATGGAGGCAACAATCTCTCAGCTGCACTGGGCCAGACCTGATAGCGAAAGAAAGGCAGCCAGGACAAGCACCCTCACCTTAATTCCAGCTTCATTCATAAACAGGATGAGCCTCAGAATGCGACAAGTAGGGAAACCTTGCAAAGTCAGCACTGGGAGCGTCCGCCTCCCAGCACCTTTTCAAGTGTTTGGGCCACATCCCTGTCCATCATGCTACCACACCCGCCATCTGGTTGCAGCAAGAATCGCCCAAAGCAAGCCGCTGTGGAGGACTGCCGGTCAGCTGACATTGCATGGAAGACCACCTGTCAGCTGGGCATCGCAGGCTTTATTGTGGAACATCTGCGATGCAGTCTGTCCAACACTGGGGCCACTGTGCCTCTCATCACCCCTGCTGTATGGCACCTCCACTGCATGCAATTGGCAGGAGATGCCCTGACCATCTAGCGCCATTGGATGTGGAACTGCCACTGGTGAACCGCCATGTCTACACTTCCCCCCAGGTATGGCAAGCTCCAGGCTGGGGCTCGAAACAATCTTACTTTGTACCATGTTTCCCTGAAAATAAGACCCACTTTTATTTTCTTTTTGGCCACAAAATAAACACTAGATCTTATTTTCTGGGGATGTCTTACCCACTTATCTTAGGGCCACCACAGCCACACTTTCCATGCCCCAACACCTGTTGCACTGCTGGATGAATTTTGTGGCTGCTCACTGGTGCTGTTGCTTGTGGAAGGACGTCACATGGCTTGTCATGCCAGTATCGCCACTTGTGACAGGAGGTTGTGTGATGTATTGCACCATTGCATATGAGCGACGGCACTGGCGCAATGAGCTTTGCATTGTTCTGCCTTGAACAGTTACAGAAGAAATTGGGCAGTGTCATAACAGGTGTTGGAGCATGGAGGCCTGATTGTGATGGTCCTAAGGTAAGTGATTGAGGGGCAGATAGGGCAGCTTCACCCCCCACTCCTGTCTAGCTTGATTTTTACGCTTGCATCTCACCACACCTCATACAAGCAGATGGTAGATGGGGCTTAACTAGGGCTTATTTTGGGTGTGCGGCTTATATTAGGCACAGGTGTGGAAATCGGGCTAGGGCTTGTTTTTGGGATAGATCGTATTTTCAGGGAAACACGGTAATCAGCTGAACTGTGTAAAAAAAATCAATTACATCCAACTACTTACTCTCTTGTTATTGATCATCGTCTGACAATGCTATCTTTCAGGCTTTTTAATCCATTATTTCAGTAAGAAAAAACTCTTCCATGCATGCACTGAACCGTATTGTAATCTGTGAAAAATCATGCAATGAAACATTTGTTCTAGTCAAAGGTGATTCACATGAGATAAATATGTTTGTGATATTAATGAACAACTTTGTGTCGTATTAATAATTGAGTGAGAACTAGAAGTGCTATAGGAATAGAATCTGACTTGGGTTCAGTAAGGGCTTCTTTTACACGAAGATTGAAGATAAGCCAAAGAATATTTAGTATCTATATGGACTTAAGAGAAACATCTCATGCATAGTGATGTAGAATACTCTAGGCCAGGTGTTGGCAACCTGCAGCTCTGGAACCACGTGTGGCTGTCCCTGTCGCGGCAGAGGGATGAAAGAACTATCGCCCTGTCGTGGTGGTGGTGATGGCCGGAGCCTTAGCATGGGATCAAAGCACCCCTGTACTTGCCTTTGCATGGCAACAGGATTCTGTCTTCGTCGTGGTACATTTGCTATTGCTGCCAGCAAAGAGGACTGGGAGAAAACAGTGGGAGTGGATCTTGCAGGGTGGGGGCCATCCCCCAAGCCTGGCCTTCCTCCTCCATCATCGGCAGGGCCAAGAGAAAGAAGGGGGTGGCGTGTGGAAGTGATTCCCTCCCCCAGCTGAGCGCTGAGCACAAAAGCCTATCAGGAGGGGGCTGGCCAAGTAGAAGCACCCTCATTGAGAGTGGAGTAGAAGTGTGTGTGTGTGTGTGTGTGTAAATAACAGCCCAGGATAGCTTCAGCCACAAACAGCTCCTGTTATTTTTGCTGAGAGCTTCTAAGCGACACAGCATTCTTTAATAAATACTAATAACAACAAACCATAATATACAGGATTAATGGCAGGAAGGTGAAATCAGAAGAGGAGGAAGGAAGATTAAATCAGGAGGAAGGGAGGAAGGAAACAAAAAAGGTGAAATCAGAGAAGGGGGAGGGAAGGAGGGAAAAAGAAGGAAGGAAAGAAGAATAAGGATGTGATGGCCTCCAGAGGCTATTGTAATACACTCCCATCATTCCTGAGTTGTATTGTTAAAGAAATCCGGTGCCACCAGGGAGAAGTCAAGTTGTGAAAGTTATTGAAATTCCTCACGTTGAAACTAAGTGGTAATAAGTCATAACAGAGATGTGCATTCTCCCTGACACAGTTTATTGTTATATGCCCTATGATTTAAATTTCAGATAAATATATTTCTCTGCTGCCCTCTTGTAAATTTAGCGAGGTATCCCAGGGCACTGCCAGGATTGAAGGGGACCCTGCAGACGATGCCCCTGGAGCCAGTCTTATTTCTGTACCCATCAAGCATTTCATGTCCTGGTTTCTCTTCCCCACCCCCATTTGTTCTTCTAACACATTTCCCTTTCCTTTGATATAACAGGTCGTTGAACGTACCTGAGAGCTGTACTTGAAATCTTAATTTCTCTAGAGGGGCTCAAATAGTGGAAAGGAGAGAAAGAGACAGACAGACAGAGGGTGTGTGTGGCTGGCTGGGTAGGCTTGGCTGGGGGGTGTCATGTCACTGGGTGGGAATGAGTGACATCAAGTTGGCCACGCCCACCCACATTTTGTGGCTTCTAGTGTTTTCTGTGGGAAATGGGTCCAAATGGCTCTCTGAGTGCTTAAGGTTGCTCACCCCTGCTCTAGGCTTATAAATAGATGACAGTCCAGGCTCATATGTGGGTATAAATGTTTTGGTGTTATAGACAAATATCAAGCTGGTGTTCCTATGTTTACAGGAGTAGCCCTATATTTATTCTAGATTATCTTGGTTCTGTTGATTGGCAGACATGGACTTTGGGAGAAGAACGTGTTCTCAGATCTAGGGTGAAGAAAGCCATACAAATGCTAGACAGCAACCAGGAAAGTTTTCTGTATCTCTTTACTGCCAAAATATGGGGGCCTTGGGTTTTGTGGACTTACTTAGCATATCTTGCACTTGGTTAAAGAATTCCTATTCAGCCTGAAAACTTAATTTTTAGATAACGCTCCAGTTTGAAAAACAGACCCATATTCATTTTCCTGTTTTCAAGATCTTTTATTTCTCTGAAGTGGTCGTATGACATACCTTGTAATTGGTAGGAGATCTATTATAATGAATGCTGGAATCCCATTCAGCTAGAAAAGTCAATTTTAAGATAAAGCCTGAATTTGAAAAACAGACACATATTTGTGTTCTCCCATCCCTGGAGAAGCAGGAAAAACTTTTCCAGATTTCTCATAGGAATTAGTGCAAGGCATATACTGTAATTCAGTGTCCCCCAACCTTTTTTGAACCAGGGACCAGTTTCACAATTATTTATTCTGCCACGGACCGGTACCTGAGTAACACAAGACTCCACTGCCATCGGGACGGCTCTTCATTCGAAGCCGCCCCCCCCCTTCAACAAAACTAAGGCGCAAGCACCCAAATGCCGCTTTCCAACTGAAAACCCGGAAGCACCGTTGAAACAAGATGGCAGCACCCAAGCTTTGCAGCCCGGTAAAAAATGATCCATGGACCGGTACCGGTCTGGGGACCGGTGGTTGGGGACCTCTGCTGTAATTGATAGGAAGCCTATTATGGCAAATGTCAAATTCCCATTCATACATTACAACTAATACTGAATTTAGCCAGAAAACTTCGATTTTGTAATAAAGCACAAATTTGAAAAAAAAGACATGTATTCATGTTCTCTGGCATGGAGAAACAGGAAGAACACTTGTTTTCAAGAACCACTGTTTCTCTGAAGTGTTCTGTACCTTCATTTGCATTCTTGAAACCCCACGTTTTGATTGGTCAAAGCGCAGGGTGATCTGATTGGTTTAGCGAGCTGCGCTGATTGGCCCGCTAAGAATCTCCCGCGATTGGTGGATACGAATCGTGGGAGATTCAAAGCAGTGCCATTGGCCGCGGCCGCCGCAGCTTGAGAATAAAAAGCCGCAAGTTTTCTCTTGGAGCCAGATCGGTTCCGGGGGCTAAATAAAGAGCTGAAACCGCAGTCACTGCCTCCTGGTCTCCTTGCCGAACGGACACGACACTGGCGACGAAGGTGGGATCCCGAGGCTGAACCCCAGCGAGCACGTGTCCGACGGAAGCAAGACCGACGAGATGGCCAGCATCGCTCCGCCCACGCCCTTCAACCTCGCTAGCGAGGACTGGGAATCCTACACGGACAGATTCCTCATGTTCCTCGAATGCAGCAACATGAAGGATGCCACCGGGCCGAAAAAACGAGCTGTCTTCCTGACACACTGCGGGCCCGCAGTGTTCAAGATGGTGAAAGCCCTTGCGAAACCCGCTGACGTCAAGGCGATGGACTGGGACGACCTCGAGCCCTTGCTCCACAACCACTACGCCCCCGCCATGCCCACCCTCATCAGGCGGCATGACTTCTACTGGCGGGACCAGAGACCGGGCGAAAGCATCAGCAACTTTGTTGCCGAGTTACGGAACCTAGGAGGCATGTGCGGATTCTCCGACATGGATGAGGCCCTACGGGACCGAGTTGTGCTCGGACTTCAGAATCCAGTCCTCCAGTTGGCTGATGGCCAAAGGCGACATCGCCCTCGCCGACGCCATCACTGAAGCCACCGCAGCTGAGGCTACCCAGAAGTCGGCAAACTGCATGCAGAGATCGGACGCAGGGGACCGCACCGCGACCACCGACTCTGGATGGGCGACCGAGGCCCAACCGGAAGCAAGTCACCGTGAGACCACCACCCACCATGGCGAATTCCACTCCGCCTCCGACACCTCGGAGGAGGAGGAGGAAATCCACCGGCTCCAGGCGGGATGCGACCAGCGCAATCGGCGGGGTCGTAAGTCGGGGACCACGTGTGCCGGTTGTGGAGGCGACCACCTGAGATCTGAGTGCCGTTTCTTCGATGCAGTCTGCCAGCACTGCGACAAAAAGGGTCACATCGCCCGTGTCTGCCGACTAAAGAAAGCCTACAGCCCCAGATGGTAGGACCACAGTGAACGAAGATTGGACAGCACACCCCCCAGAGCCAGAGATCGCCCAGCTGACAGCCGGTGGGACTGGAGCGGGCAAACCCGACGAGGTGGCGAGACCCGGTGGAAAGAGGAAATCCACCAGACGGTCATCATTGGCCATGCATCAACCACCGACGCCCGAAAAGTCTACGTGGAGGTAGGCATCGAAGGCGAGCCATGCAAAATGGAGGTGGACTCCGGGGCCTACCTCTCCATGGTCGCCTGGCAAGAAATCAAACGCTTGGTGCCTACCATCCACAAGAAGGGACTGGAGAACCAGAGACTAATCATCAAAGACTACCAGGGAAACCGCATCCCGGAAGTCGGAACCGGACAATTCAAAGTGACATTTAAGGGCCGCATGGCGAAGCTTCCCCTGATGATCGTGGACTGAGACCGACCCAGCCTTTTGGGACTGCAATGGTTCGCGCCGCTCGGCATCGAAGTCACGGGCATCAACCACATCGCCGAGACCGATTGGGAGCAGCAACTGGCACGGGATTTCCAGGAAGTGTTCGACGGCACCCTAGGCAAGTACCGAGGGCCCCCCATCTCTTTCAGCCTAGAACCTAACATTCCCCCGAGATGCCTAAAACCATGGCGGGTACCTTTTGCACTTCGGCCAAAAATTGACGAGCAAATTGACAAGCTCGTCAAGCAAGGGGTCCTACAACCAATTGATCATGCCCGGTGGGAGACCCCAGTAGTCACCCCAGTCAAGCCCGATGGGTTGGTGAGAATCTGCGGGGACTATAAGGCCACCCTAAATTGTTACAACAAAGCGCCTACCCCGTCCCAGTAGTGCAGCATCTTCTACACTCACTGAGGGGAGGCAAGGTTTTTGCGAAACTCGACCTGGCCCAAGCATACCAACAGCTGCTGGTCGACGCAGAAACCGCGGAGGTGCAAACCATAGTCACCCACCGGGGAGCTTTCCGATGTAACCGACTCCAGTTTGGAGTCAGCGTGGCGCCTGGAATTTTCCAGAGCCTCATGGAGAGACTCTTGCAAGGCATCAAGGGGGTGGTGCCCTACTTCGACGATGTGCTGCTGTCGGCAACCAACCAGCAAGAACTAGAGGGTCGGCTAAGGGAGGTGTTAACCAAATTCAAGGAAACCGGGCTAAAAGTGAAGAGGGAAAAGTGCCAACTTTACACAGAGCAGATCGAGTTCCTGGGGTACCTCCTAGACCGGCACGGCATCCACCCTACCGCAACCAAAATCAAAGCCATTAAGGAGGCCCCCACACCCAGGACTAAAACGGAACTGCAGGTGTTTCTGGGACTGCTCAATTTTTACAATGTTTTCCTGCCCCAGAAGGCGACCGCAGTGGAGCCTTTGCATAGGCTCTTGGACAAGGCGGCTACCTGGACTTGGGGGAAACGCGAGGAAGCCGCCTTCAGGAAAACCAAGGACCTGCTCACCTCGGATGCCATCCTCATCCAATACAATGAGACCCTACCACTCGCCGTCACATGCAACGCCTCACACTTCGGCGTCGGCGCCGTCCTCAGCCACGCAATCCCGGATGGAAGAGAAGCACCCATCGCTTTCTTCTCCAGGACACTCACCAAACCAGAGCGGAACTATAGCCAGCTGGACAAGGAGGCTCTAGCCATCGTCGCAGCAGGGAAGAGGTTCCACGAGTACCGCTACGGCCGCACCTTCACAATCATCACGGACCACAAGCCGTTGCTGGGCATCCTGGCAGGGAACCGGGCCACCCCAAGCATTTTATCTCCCAGGATGACAAGGTGGTCCGAATTCCTTGCCGCCTACAGCTACTGGCTCACACACCGACCCGGTAAGACTATCACACATGCAGACTTTGAGCTGCTCACCGCTACCCGATCTAGACACCGACCCAACACCCACGACGAGCACCCTCAGCATAGAGACTCTGCCCGATCTACCCATAACCGCGTCAGACATTGCCCGAGAAACCAATAAAGACAAACGTCTGGCGCAGGTGTTACATTGGGTAGAGAAAGGGTGGCCGGAAAAGGACAACGACGAAGCATTCAAAACATTCCGGAACCGGCAAATGGAACTCTCGCTGCAAAAAGGGTGTGTACTGTGGGAGGACAGGGTGGTTATCCCGGAAAAACTGCAAGGGAAGGTATTGGGTTTGTTACACGAGGGGCACCCGGGCATAGTTAGAATGAAAGCCCTGGCTAGAAGTTACACTTGGTGGCCAGGGATGGATAAGCAAATCGAGGCCTGGGTGGCAAGGTGTCAACGCTGCCAAGAAACCACACCGAGCCCTCCCACGGCACTGATCCTGGAATGGGAAACCCCCAGGGGACCCTGGTCTAGGGTCCACATAGACTTTGCCGGGCCCACCAAGGGACATACATTCCTAGTAACCGTAGATGCTTACTCCAACTGGCTGGAGGTAAGCAACATGAAATCCACCACCACAGAGGCCGTAACCAAGGAACTTTGCAAACTATTCGCAACCCACGGCCTCCCGGACATCATCGTGTCAGACAATGGGCCCCAATTCACCTCGCTGGAATTTGAAAAATTCCTAGCGGAACGGGGCATACGACACACACTGACAGCTCCGGCGCATCCGGCGGCGAACGGAAGGGCGGAACGGATGGTTCAATTCACGGAAAAAACCATCCAGAAAATCGACCACGGGGAAATCCAAGACAAAATAAATAAAATGCTTTTTATCCAACATATAACCCCGAACACAACAACGAACAAAAGCCCGGCAGAGCTACTAATGGGGAGGAAAATAAGGTCTCCACTCGACAGACTACACCCCACATACAACCCGGAAAAACCCCCAAACTCCTCTAGCAAGCACCGGTCTTTTGCGCCAGGCGACACCATCTACGCAAAAAATCTAACGGGAGACCCACTATGGGTACCAGCAACCATAACCCAACTGACAGGTCCCCGCTCGTACCGGCTGCAAACAACTGACGGACGAGCGTGGAAATGCCACATCGATCAAATAAGATCAAGAACGGCCACAAGAAACACAACCGACAGCAACCAGACACAGAAAATCCCCTTAACACAAGCCAAGAGGGGAGGGAATACCCTGGGAACCAAAACCCAGAAGGAAACCAACCATACTCACCAGCAAGCAGCCAGCTCAAAGCCTCACCAGGGAGAAGCAGCCAGGCCAGCTCGACCAGCCTGGAAAGACTGGGTGGGAGCGGCGAAAACCGCAGCTCAACCAGCCCGGGTAGACCGGGAGGGAGCTACGACAAGCAGCCTGGCAAGGCCTACCAGGCGGTTCCATCGACGAGGCCGAGAGATACAGAGACCCCGACTGAACTGGCCGGGAGCCAACCAACGACTGACCTGCGCAGGTCCAGTAGGCAAGTGCGGAGCCTCGCCTACTTACGGGACTACGTTACGTAGGACCAAACCAAGAGGGGAGGGGTGTTCTGTACCTTCATTTGCATTCTTGAAACCCCGCGTTTTGATTGGTCAAAGCACGGGGTGATCTGATTGGTTTAGCAAGCCGCGCTGATTGGCCCGCTAAGAATCTCCTGCGATTGGTGGATACGAATCGCGGGAGATTCAAAGTGGTGCCATTGGCCACGGCCGCCGCGGCTTGAGAATAAAAAGCCGCAAGTTTTCCCGTGGAGCCAGATCGGTTCGGGGGGCTAAATAAAGAGCTGAAACCGCAGCCACTGCCTCCTGGTCTCCTTGCTGAACGGACACGACATGAAGCATATTTTGTCCAGCATATTTTGCAAATGGTAGGAGGCCTATTTTGACGAATGCCGAATTCCCATTCAGACAGAAAACTTCTATTTTGAGAACAAGACCAAATTTAAAAAAACAAACATGTATTCAAGTTCTCCCTCCCTAAAGAAGCAGGAAAACCAGTTGTTTTCAAAATCCTCTTTTTTTGAGGAATTGCTGAGAGGCAAATTATAGTACTGAATTCCCATTTAGCCACAACACTTCAATTTTCAGACACAGCTCAAATTTGAAAAGGAGACACCTATTTATGTTCTCCCTGACCTAGAGAAGCAGGAAAAGCAGTTATTTTCAAAACCTACTCTTTGTCTGAGGAATTGGTCCAAGGCACATCTTGTGATTGCTAGGAGAATTCCCATTCAACCAGAAAACTTCAATTTTGAAAGAGAGGTCAAACTTCAAAAACACATATCCTCTTGCTGGTATAGAGAAGCAGAAAAACCACTTCGTTTCAAAATCCGCTCTTTCTCTGAGAAGTTGATTCAAGGCATATCTTGTAATTGGTAAGAGGCCTATAATAGCTAGTGCCAAATTCCCATTTAGTCCGAATTTGAAACAAACGTGTTTTCATGTTTTCCTTGGTCTGGAGAAACAGAAAAACCACTTCTATTTAAAATCTTGCTCTTTCTATGAGCAGTTGATCCAAGGCGTATCATGTAACTGGAAGGAGGCCTATTATAGCTTCGTGCCAAATTCCATTTTTAGCCAGGAAACTTCCATTTTGAAACAAGGCTTCAATTTGAAAACAAAACAAAACAAAACAAAAAGCCCAGATGTGTATTCATGTTCTCCCTGGCCTGAAAAAGCAGAAGAACCACGACTTTTCAAGATCACATGATTCTCTAAGGAATTAGCCCAAGGCAGCGGTGGGATTCAAATAATTTAATAACTGGTTCTCTGCCCGAATGACCATTTTAAATATAAAAAACCAATATACCTAAAGGATTAGGGTTAGGGCCTGAATGTTAGACCTGCGAGGTAGCCTGAATGTCAAGAGTATCAGGGGGGTAGAGGCAAGCAGAGGCTGCCTCTTTTCTATCCCTGCCCTGGATCAGGGAATCTGGGGGGTGGCTGGAACTTCAACCATCAGTTTCTCTCTCTCTCACCCTCACTCCAAAGCAGCCTCTGGAGGAGGCCTGAATTGGCTCATGGGCTTTGCCAGCTTTCTCTTTCTCTGCGGAAAAGTGAAAAAGAAAGCTGGGCATCCCGAGACATCGCACTCTGGAAGCAACTCAGGTTTCACTCAGTGGGGAAAAAACAGGTTTGGGAAGCTGCCTTTTCATTTACATTCATCAATATTGTAATCCCTCCCTTTATTTTTTCAAACAAATGATTTGTATTTACCATGATTAGCTTCTTTGTACGCCAATGGGAAGGCACAGTACGAATTCTACAGACACTCACACCCTCCAATCTCACAATGCTTCCTTGCTTGGGGTGCACCACTGCTTTACTGGTGCGTTCAACTTTGTGCCTCAGCTAAACTCTTCAGTTGTGGCAGGCTGCAATTCCCATCACCCTCAGGAAGCCTGTGCAATGGAAACCTTAAGCCAGCTCCTCACAGCTGAAGCAATCCGGCTTTCCCAGGGTCAGGTTCAGTGGTGTACTCTATTGGTTCAGGCAAACCGGTAGTAAAAAATGCTACTGTTTGGCCGAACTGGAAGTAAAAAAAACAGCTACTGGTTCAGCTGAACCGGTATTTCTTTTCTTTTTTTTTCCACCCGATGACCAGCTGTTCTGACGATCAGCTGTGTCGGGCTCCCCCCTCCGTCTTACTGTTTTGCCCAGGAGGCTTCCCTGAGGCCCAGGAGACAAAAAGGCAAAATGAGATGGGCTTGTAGGCATCGCTTCTTTTTATTTTTGTAGCACACCCCCCCCCCCCGGCCCTTTTTTTTTTTTTCCCACCTGGCCTCAGGGAAGCCTCCTGGGAGCATAAAAGGGCCTCCCAGGAGGTACCCCTGAGGCCCAGGTGGCAAAAAAAAAATGGAGTGTGGAGTGGATGTTGCAAAAAAAAAGAAGCCATGCCTACAAGCCCGTCTCTCACCAGCACCTCGCTGGAGGGAAAGCCGGCATCTACCGGCACTTAAATGTGGTGGCATTCCAGCTGTGGTGGGGAAGGGGCAGCCAGCATAGTTGCTGCAGGCAGGACACCTGTTTCCTTCAGCACCCTGTCTGACCCTCTGGCTTTCAGCCGGTGTTTTGACCCTGGGCTGCCTCCTTATGCACAGCCCCCCTGGCACACCCCTCCACCTGCTGTAAAGTAAGACATCCCATGAAAATAAGACCTAATGGATCTTTTCAAAAGACTCAGTCTTATTTTCAGGAAAGCACAGTAGTTTTGGCCTGAGTGACGTGATCAAAGGCACTGTGTCTCTGGTTTCTGTCGTTCCTCTCTTGGGCTTTTTGGGAGGGTTTTTTTTTCCCATCTGGAAGGAAGTTGAAAGAAAACCAGATGTGTTCCGGAAAACACAGATTTATCATAACTAAAAAAAAAAATATATCAGTCCTGCCGAACTGGTGTGAACTGGCTGAATCCCACCACTGGCCCAAGGCATATCTTGGGAGAACTCCCATTCATCCAGAAAACTTCAATTTTGAAATTGGGGCTCAGGATCCTGGAGAGCTACTGCTTTTGGGGAGGAATTAGGAGAATTGGTTTAATGCCAAGGTTCCGACTAATGAACTCAAACAAATCAGAACTCTGAAACTAGAATCCTCCTCCCATAACTTCTTTATTGAGTACATCATATCAGCACTGCTCTAAAAGAAAACCAACTCTAAATATTTCCCTCACTTTCAGTATTATTAAAATAGGAAATAACCCCATCCCCAAATGTCACAGTTCACGTTGGCCAATTAGGTCAACTGGTGGATCTTCAAGCGCTCCTTCCCTGACCTTATCCATTGCCAATAGAGATGAACTTGGTTCTCACAAGAAAGCTCTCTGTTGTGTCTAGGAAGGCATTCCAATCTCCTTCCCTCCCTTCCCCTCTGTGTGGCAACTGAGGAACAGGAAACGGCTGTAGCCAGGTTCAGTTTGAAGTTGACCATCAATTCTACCACTAGTGAGTGAGAAGTATCTGGAAAATATCAAGTGCAAATAGGTTAATTTTCCACTAGCCACCTCTGATATCACCCCACTGTTCTTTTGACTTTGGGGGATTTTTCTCATGGAATTTTCTGATCAACATCTCTGCTCTCACATTATGATTCTTCATAAGCAGAAAACAAAAGTAATAGTCAATGGGAATTATACGGAGAATTTTAATATTAAAAAAGGCACAAGACAGGGATGTCCACTCTCCCATTACTATTTATATTAACATTAGAAGTGCTAAACAGAAATATTAGACAAGATTTAGTAATAAAATGTATGGAAATAAAAATGGAAAAATATAAATTACAAGCATTTGCAGATGATTTAGTATTTATTCTAGAAGAACCACTGGAAACTGGCCCTAAGTTAATGGGAAAAAATAGAAGAATATGGAGAAGTTGCAGGACTAAAAATAAATGATAAAACTAAAATATTAGTTAAAAATCTTACGGAAAAACAGAAAGGTTAAATTGACAAAAAATTAGACTCATAGATAAGAAAATAAAATACTTGGGAATATATTTAACAGTAAGATGTAAAAGACTTAACAATTAAAGAGCTATATAAGGCTAGTACAATAAATTAAATCAGATTTGGAGAAATGGGAAAATTTGCAATTATCAATGGTAGGAAGAATTGCAATTATAAAAATGAATATTTTTTGGCGAGGCCACTTTTTTTATTCCAAACGATCCCCATGAAAATAGGAATTTTTTTTTTATGAGCCAAACACAAAAATTCTGAAATTTCTTTGGCAAGGGAAAAAAGCAAAAATAAGACTGAAGATGTTGCAAGAATCTAAAAATGGGGGCTTTGGACTACCAGATTAGGAGCTTTATTATCAAGCTTCCGTATTAACATGGATGAGAGAATGGATAACTCTTACACACAGAAGATTACATGATCTCCAATTAGGATGGCATGCTTTTTAATAGTATGATAAACATAAGACTCATAGATATTTTCAAAGACATTATGTAAGAAATGCTCTACTCTTAATATGGGAAAAGATGAAAGCAAAAATTTATATGAAAATTCCAGTTTGGCTCTCAACAATGGAAGCATTTACACATCCAAATATAGTAAATCTGGAAAAAAAATTATATTAAAGATATTTTGGATGCTGAAGGGGACCTTAAAACTAAACAAGAGTTGCAAAATCAAGGTATGGACCTATCATAGTGGCCACATATGCAAATACAATCAAGATATGAAATATGTTAAGGCACATGGCTTCCACAAAAAGCAAACAATACTTGATCAAATAATGTGAGAGGAAGATGAAAAGTTAATAAAGAAACTACACTGCTCAAAAAAATAAAGGAAACACAACAATAAGACATCCTAGATCTGAATGAATGAAATATTCTTATTAAATACTTTGTTCATTACATAGTTGAATGTGCTGGCAACAAAATCACACAAAAATTATCAATGGAAATCAAATTTAGCAACCCATGGAGGTCTGGATTTGGAGTTACACTCAAAATTAAAGTGGAAAAAAACACTACAGGCTGATCCAACTTTGATGTAATGTCCTTAAAACAAATCAAAATGAGGCTCAGTAGTGTGTGTGGCCTCCACGTGCCTGTATGACCTCCCTACAATGCCTGGGCCTGCTCCTGATGAGGTGGCGGATGGTCTCCTGAGGGATCTCCTCCCACACCTGGATTAAAGCATCCCCCAACTCCTGGACAGTCTGTGGTGCAACATGACGTTGGTGGATGGAGTGAGACATGATATCCCAGATGTGCTCAATTGGATTCAGGTCTGGGGAATTGGCGGGCCAGTCCATAGCATCAATGCCTTCGTCTTGCAGGAACTGCTGACACACTCCAGCCACATGAGGTCTAGCATTGTCTTGCATTAGGAAGAACCCAGGGCCAACCGCACCAGCATATGGTCTCATAAGGGCTCTGAGGATCTCATCTCGGTACCTAATGGCAGTCAGGCTACCTCTGGCAAGCATATGGAGGGCTGTGTGGCCCCCTAAAGAAATGCCACCCCACACCATTACTGACCCACTGCCAAACAGGTCATGCTGGAGGATGTTACAGGCAGCAAAACATTCTCCATGGCGTCTCCACGTCTGTCCAGACCCTGTCACGTCTGTCACATGTGCTCAGTGTGAACCTGCTTTCATCTGTGAAGAGCACAGGGCACCAGTGGCGAATTTGCCAATCTTGGTGTTCCCTGGCAAATGCCAAACATCCTGCACAGTATTGGGCTGTAAGCACAACCCCCACCTGTGGACATCGGGCCCTCATACCACCCTCATGGAGTCTGTTTCTCACCGTTTGAGCAACCACATGCACATCTGTGGCCTGCTGGAGGTCATTTTGCAGGGCTCTGGCAGTGCTCCTCCTGTCCCACTTTTAGCATTCTTGAAGCTGGGTTGTTGCCTGCCTATGGCCTTCTCCACGTCTCCTGATGTACTGCCCTGTCTCCTGGTAGTGCCTCCATTCTCTGGACACTACGCTGAATGACACAGCAAACCTTCTTACCACAGAAGGTACCGCATTGATGTGGCATCCTGGATGAGCTGCACTACCTGAGCCACCTGTGTGGGTTGTAGACTCCGTCTCATGCTACCACTAGAGTGACAGCAACGCCAGCGTTCAAAAGTGACCAAACCATCAGCCAGAAAGCATAGGAACTGAGAAGTGGTCTGTGGTCACCGCCTGCAGAACCACTCCTTTATTGGGGATGTCTTGCTAACTGCCTATGCTTTCTACCTGTTGTCTATTCCATTTGCACAACAGCATGTGAAATTGATTTGTCAATCAGTGTTGCTACCTAAGTGGACAGTTTGATTTCATAGAAGTGTGATTGACTTGGAGTTACATTGTGTTGTTTAAGTGTTCCCTTTATTTTTTTGAGCAGTGTATGTAACTTTTTGTTAAGCTTAAAAATGGAAGATGAATAGGTTAAAGCAGGGATGTCAAACTTTGATTTCATTGAGGGCCGCATGAGGGTTGTGCTTGACTTTGGGTGGCTGGGAAGGGATGGGCGTGGCCAGATCAATGTCACTTGTGTCAGTGGCGCCTCTGGCAGCCTGAGTGTTCTGTCAGTGAAAATGGGCTCCCAAGCTCTGTTTTTGCCTGGGATGGCCTCCTATAACCCTCTGCCAGTGAAAATGCAGCTTGGGAGGCTGTGTGTGGCCCTCGTGAGCTGTTTTCAGTTAGGACGGCCTCCTGCTGCCTTCTGCCAGCAGAAACAGAGCATGTGGCCCTCCCGAGCTCCGTTTTTGCTGGCAGAGGCACCATGGGCAAGTCCTTGGCTGTTTCCAGGACAGCCCCGCGGGCCAGATCTAAGCACCCCATGGGCCAGATCCAGCCCATGGGCTTTGAGTTCGACACCCCAGGATTAAAGGGACAATGATAGTATGGGCAACATTTTTTGAATATACTATAGAATAGATAAATGGCAAAAACTCTGGAAAAGAAACTGTAAGTTGACAATGGCAACTACCAATAAAGAAAACAAAAACGAATTGTTTTATAGGTGGCACACTGGTGAGATTTCATGTTCCCCAAGGTCAGAAATGTTGAAAAACCACTTCATTTTCAGATCTGAGCTTTCCCTCAGTAGTTAGCCCAAGACATATTTCACAATGGTTGGTAGAACTCAATTCAGACAAAAAGATGTGGAAAGGGAAAGCTCTCTACACCAACCCTGACGTGTAGTGATTTGGGGGTAAGAAAGCCAGGGACAATACAAACATGTTTCTGATTTTCAAATTCAATGTCTGTCTCAAAATTGAAGCTTTCTGTCTGAATGGGAAATCAGCATTTGCTCTAATGGGCCTCCTAGGAATTACATGAAATGCCTTGGACTAAGTACTCAAAGAGCGTATCTTGGAAACAAGTGGTTTTCCTGATTCTCCAAGACCCTGGACATCCCCTAAACTCCACTAAAGATGTTACCTAGCCTGATAATGAAACATTTGGAAACCAACCCACAAGCTCAGAGAACCCTCATAAGATGAATGTCTTCTTACCAAAGATACTTTTTCTTGTTTCAGACATTAGCAATACTTGCAACTGACAGTCCATTTAAACAATGGCAAGTGGATATTTCTAAATTGATATGGCAAGGGGAAAACTCAAGAATTAGATACAAACTACTGCAAGATGCTAAGGAAAAAGGTTTGGGTTCACCAGATTCGAAACTATTTCAGTGCTTGTTGTGTGGTCTCGCTAAAAAAGTGGGTGAATAAGAGGCTACTTGACTTAGAAAGTCATGAACTAAGGTGGATGGCACAATTGTTTAAAGTATGACAAAATTAAACGAAATGTTGGTTTTAACAACAATTTTGTTAGATATACCATTCTAAGAGTTTGGAATAAACAAGATTTTCTGCAAAGATACCTCTTTGGGTAGCTCCCCAGGAAGCCTTTCAGAAAAGCAATTTGGAAAGTGAACATATAAAGCATTGTATGATTCAGTGGGCAAGGAATTTTGCTTTAATGTTATGCTTGAACAATGGGATGGATGAAAATTTACATTAAAATAGAATTTTAAAGAAAATTTCTATAAAATGATGTATAATCACTGGTATTTAACACCATGTAAGTTATCCAGAATGTATAAAGGCATTTTAAATGAATGTTGGAAATGCAAATATAGAGAAAGGACATTTTCTCATTTATGGCGAACATGTGTTAAAACAAAAAAAAAATATTGGAGTAGGATTCATATTCTAACATGTATGTATTCTTAAAGTGACTATAAAGATAAAACCAGAAATTTTTCTTTTGGGTTTAATGGAAAAACTTTTGACGCTATATACTGTATATTGACGGCAGCAAAACTACTTGTGCATAATAATGGAAGGATTCACAATAGATGCAAAGATGCAATATTTTAATATTAATTGTTTATATAAAACATTCCTTTCCCCAAATAACAATGCAAACAATGTTCATACAAAAAATAGACAATTTATTAAATTGATAGAAAAAATAATAAAAAACAGATATTTTACGTTGTACATTTTTACTGACAAATTGGACTCTTGTAATAATGTAATCCTACAGATATCTACACAGAATATAAAAGGAAATTTCAGATGTTATATCAAGCTTCAAATGTATTATAATAATAAGTAGTTTATAAAGAATGGCAACTTTAGCATAAAAACATCTATGATAATATATTTGATCCAAATTTTTTACTATCCCTTTTCTAAAATTTATAGTTTAAACAACAGATTTATAGTTTAAGGAGAGTGAACATATACTTTGATAATATTTAACTTGAGTTGTATGCTCAAACAAATTTGGAATGCATCTTAATTAAGGATAATTTAATTAATATAACATAAAATAATAGACAATATTACAATAAAAAACCAAATGTATAAATCAAGAAACTGTTTACTGCTTTTGCAGTAATGATTATTTCAGTTATTTAAAACTCATTTCCAATTAAAATTTAGAGAATCATATGGATAAAATGTAGTACAATGTATGGTAGCAATTTAAATATAGCAACAAGCATACTTTCCCAAATCATTAAGACTGTCTTCTATATTTATTAATCAACCCCTCTCCTTCAATATGCACAATATTGCCTTTCTGCTCCACATCTAGTAAAGTATACTTTACTAGATGTGTAACCCATGAGAAGTATAACTTCACTAGCAAAGAAATTATAGATTTCCAAATGAAAAAATGAATTTTCTTAAATCATTTCATTAACAAATGGTATAGTTTCAAAAAACAAAAAAACATTCAGTTTATATTTATATTCATCAATTCATCAGACAGACAGATGGTTAGTCTCAGTTATCTTTCAAGTGTGACACTGAGATGTGGAAAGGGCAATCCTTACTTTTGAGTTGTGCTATTTTAAAATGATAATGATAAACTTACAAGACTTCATAAGCATGAGAATCTTAAAAAAAGTATTCTCAGAACAAAGGTCATTACCATGCTAGGTTGAGGTGCTGTATTTTTTTGAAGATTTGTGCACACACATTTCTCTCCAAAGCTAAGATGGCATTAGATGAAGTCAGGGTCCTAGAAACCATATAATTTGGTTGGCCAGCAAGTTTTCCATTATTTGGGAATCCCATAAAATAAATACAGCAAAACTATATAGGAAGAGCAAAATCCACAATCCCAAGCATAATGTATGCAATTTCCATATTCCAATTCTGTCAGAATGACTTAATTTGAGAATATGAGAGAGAGAGCGAAAGAGAGAGAAGTAGGGTGCAAATGTATATTATAAATGTAACCAATTATGTTCAGATCAATATCTTATTTTCTCTATGTTACAAGATGTCTTAAATAAACAAAGGTAAACTGCATTTTTATCTTGAGTTGTAAAAATTTCATTACAGATTTTCTTATGGGATCAACTTCTTACTTTTTGGTCTTTATAATACCACAAAGGCATAGTGTTTCTCCCAAACTTGCAAGAATTCCAATACAAATTTTCCTACGGGATTTACCCAAGAGTTCTAAGATAATCACAACTGCAACCCTCTCAAATTCCATACTCTGTATAAAGAAAAATAATGTCTTACAGAAAGACACAAATAAGGGGTATTGATATTAAAGAAGCAGAAGAACCAACCACAACAGATTAAATACAGTAAATATTTTGCACTTTTAAAAACTACAACCAGTATTTTCCAAGAAAACCAACCACAATTGTCCAAATAAATTATTGAAATTGTATAAGCTATTGTATTGTAATTTTATTTGCAAACAATATAATGGGTTCCAGCCTTCCACTATTCATCTTCTTGAGTTGATAATATGAACCATCTTCTGAATTTTTTCATTGTTTCTTAAAACATTAGCTCTCCTAGTATAAATCTTGTCTTCTTCATCTTTGATTAATTGATCCAACTCAGTAAGTTCTATTTTTAAGGGTTCCACAACACCATCTGTGATTCTGAAAAAGATAAAAACAACAAACTATATACTGTAAAACTAATGTAAATCTGTTCTAGACACTGTATATCAGGGGTGTCAAACTCACGGCTCATAGGTCAGATGTGTCATGCGCTGGCCACCCCCATTTTAGCAAAGGGGGAAAAATGTTATGATATGTCATGTGACGACAATGTGACACTACAAGTTTGACACCCCTGCTGTATATTATTACATTTGATTCAAATAAATAATAAGAAAATGAGCTTACAGCAGTTTAAAATTACAATGCCATTGAAGAAACGGACTGATGACTTCTGCCCGAAGTTCTAATCGTGGCAGTGCCTCTGTGGTCATGTGATCAAAATTCAGGCACTTGGCAGTACATCCATCCTTATGACTGCAGGAGTGCTACAACTCCCCCTCTGTGGACCATGAGGCCTGGAACAACTAGGCTTTGTCACATGGAAACCTACACACCAGGACACCTTGCTGGCTATCCCCAGCAGTGCATGGGCTGCTACCTCCCCTTACTCCCAGGAAGCCTGTTTCGTGCCTCCCCTTCCACTCCTGGAACAACCAGCTAGGCCAGCTGCATGCAATCCTTCTTCCTCCCTCCAACTCCAGGAAGACTTCCTCCTTCCCCCTCCCAAAGGGCCTCAGCTGGCTAGGCTCTCCTATCTTCCCCTCGCCACTCCCAAGAAGCCTGGCCTCCCATCCAGTCTTCTTTGCCCAACACATCCAAGGTCCACATACCTTTTCCTTCCCTTGCAGCTGCTCACAAGAACACCCACCTGATGCAAAGCTGAGTTAGACAGCTAGCAAAGGCAATTTTCTTAAGGCTAGAGAGGCAATCTTTTTTAAGGCTGGCTAGGAACAAGGATGGGTAGGTGGGAAGGGAGAAGGCAGTGCTGGGCCTAGCTGGCCAAGGGCTACTGTCCATGTCTGATTTCTGCATGCCAGTGGACACTGGGGCTCCCAAGACTTCTCTCCCACTCCCAAAGCACCATGTACAGTTGTTTAACAACTATAATGAATGTGATCTTTGAGAAGGTAGCAACATAGGTGCCTCATTTAATGACCATAACTTACAACCAAAATTCTAGGCTCAATTATGGTTGTAAGATGAGAACTAACTGTAATAAAGTTATCTTGAGATTTTACTTGAGTTGGGAAGTAAAGGAGAAAAGAAAGTCATCCAGACTGAACTAAAACAAGAGTTTAAGTATGTATTCTTAAGTATTTTCCATTAGACTGTAAAATGAAGGAGATATCTTACAAAGCTGATGGACAGATGCATCAATAATGTTTTGTCTTATAACATTGTGTCATAACAAGTAACAATATAATAAAGAACAACACAGGTATTCTTCATGCTTCACATGTGTAATTCATTTCAGTTAGTTCACAGTATCAAAATAGTTTGCATGATTGGGGGGGGGTGCACACACACATGTGGACATATGCACATATGCACGCTAAATTTTGGGAATCTGCCTGGACAAATCCATTTAGTTTTCTTAGCAGCATTTGCTAAGACTGAGTGATTGGTCCAAAGTCATTCAGGTAGCATCCTGCCTAAGGCAGGACTTGAACCCAACAATATCCTGGTATCTGGCCTGGTGCCTCTATCCACTACAGAAAACTGTCTCTTAGTAGTTAGTGATAGATTAAAGTTAATTCAACAGCATATTGGATGACAGACTGTTATCAATACTTAAATGTAGTACATGTAGTACTTATTTCATTATCCCCTCCTATAGTAGTTACAGAATCAATCACTAACAGTTTATCGTGGGAGGCAAGCAGTTTACTTTTCTTCAACCTGGCACTGTGCTTTCTTCCTAGAAACAGAAGCACCCACATATGCTTGCGCTTACTGCTATAGATAGATGTGGTAGCTTGAGAGAGAATATTCTTTCCCTCCAATTCATGCACTTTTTAAGGTTACTATGACTTTGCCTTCAATGTTTTTCTACAAAAATGTTAAATCTCTTCTAGTGTGCCCTCTTCCTCAGTTTTGCACATCCAGTTAAAGATACAGATCCAATTCAGATTTGTCTTGTAGATAAAACTCTATGAATCTTTGGATTAATCTAGTCTTTTATTATTATTGCAATTGTTCAAATTTTTAAAAGATTCTTACCCTTGTTCCTTCCGCAGGGTTTCTTCAAGTTCTTTATTTTCATTCTGCCATGTCTGAAGCTCATTTTTCATGGCATCTACATCTTCTTGAATATAGTCCATTATTTTACCAAGAGGGAGAGCACTCCGACAAAGGGCCTGAATGGCGCCACGAAATTTCTCTATTTCTTTAGTTACTAAATCTTTTTCCTTTCTCTTTGCTGCTTCTGTCAAAAGTGGCTTCTCCTAATAGTTTTTAAAAAGTTCAGATATCAATCAATGGGAAAAATAAAGTAACAGCACTGAAAGAATATGTTTTAGAAGCATCACTGAAACAGTGTTCATTTCACAAGAAGACATTGAATATAAATTCAGTGAATAATATGAAATGCAGAGAAATAAAATGCTATGCTTACTTTAGCAAAAGTTACGTCATTGGATAATACAATAATCAAACATTTTAAATATATTCTCCCAGTCCTTATGAGGTACAGCCCAATTAGACATCATTTATTTGGAAAGCAAATCAAGCATTTCATGTCAGCATGACTCCCTTAGTCAACAATTCATCTCCCTTCATTTTCCAGACTTTTTTTCATGGTCAATTGTATGCAAAAAATCAGTATCTAATACCCCCAGGTCCATTTTGAAAACTTCGGAAAGTTTTAATTTTTAAATGAATTAGTCATGCAAAGAAACATAGTCATAGAAAAAGAAACTGATGTTATTGTCATTTGCAAAATATGTTCCATGTAGGCACTCATGCTGCCGTTTGCTAAGATGGCATACAATAATGTGATACACAGTAACATCGACCTGACCCCTTTTTTAGTTACCAGCGGCATGGAGTTTGTCCCCATGCCTGAACTTCCCAAGGAACCATGCTCATCCATATCACTAACTAAATGGATGGAGTCATTGAACGCGGCATGAGAAAATATCAAGCAAGCCCTATGAGAAGCAGCAAAGAGCCATAAAGCACAAACTGATAAATGTCACGCCACTCCACAGTGCCATTCCAAGTGGGGAGCAAGGTTTACCTCTCAACAAAAGTACCTAAAGTTAAAGCTCCCTTGTAAAAAGCTAGGACCAAAGTTTATAGGAAAAGTAATCAACCATGTTACTGTACAGCTTAAACTCTCCCACTTGCTAAGGAAAGCGCACCTGGTCTTTCACAGCAGCTTGCTGAAGCCAGTGGCAGGCTTCCAGATCAGACTGGTAGATAATCAATTGTAGTACAAGGGGAGACACATTACGAGATCAAGAAAATCGTAGATTCTCAATTGCATAGGAGCCAGTTGCAGTACTTTGGAAGGGGTATCAACTCTCCAAAGCTACTTGTGTCAACCCTGAAGCTGACCTGACCAAAGCCATTTTTACTACTTCAGTGTTGCCACACTGGAGCTGAGGGATAGAGAGGGGTGATTGAGAAAGAGCGGATTTTGTAGCCAAAACAAAATACTTTCTCTTGGGAACCAAGGACATTCTCACACTTGGTTGGAGGAAGGCAGAGTGATGCTACCCAGTTGCCAGATCACACTGTGATTGGACCATATGACTGTTTTGAGAAAGAGAAAAAACTTTTACTTTTAATTAGGTGAAAACTGCAGGAGTCTTTAGAATCGGTTTTCATGAGATCTGTGCCACTATGATATTTCCAATACAGCTATTCTATATGCTGCCTCGGAGTTTTGCTTGCTATGGGATTATTACTTGAAACCTTGACAACTTTGGTCAAGAGCTGGGATGTGAAGGCAGATAGGTTAGTCAAACAGTTTCATGACAAGTATACCTAGAAACCTAAGGGACCTCCAGGTGGAGGAAGAGGAGGCTAGGCCTATGCCATGCAGAACTTTATAGGGGGTAACCAGCATCTTGTATCACACTAAGAAGCAAGCTAGAGCCAGTGCAGGTTATAAAGCAGAGGTGTCACAGGGGCATACTAAGACATGCCCATATGCTGACTCTGTAAAGCTATTGCTACTGATTGAGTCACTTTAATCACTATCAACCATTACTGGAATATAAGGAAAGAGAAAAATTACCAACTCTCTATATTTTTGAAAATCTTGCCACAAGTGTGTCATGGATATTAAAATTATTTACAATAGCTATAAGGCATTTACAATTGACCAATCTAATGCATCTAAACTTCATCATCTTGGGGAAAGTTATTACATATAAAGATATAGTAAATGAGAATGGGGAACTAAAATCCAGACAAGAACTAAAAGAAGAAAGGGTACAATTGGAATGGTGGGCATACTTATAAATCCAATCATGCTATAAGAAAGACAAAAACGAGCAGGGCATACAGAAAGAATTGATGATATTAGATAAAATATTACTAGGAACAGATGAAAAAGCAATTAAGATAACCTACAATTACCTATTGGAATATAAAATGGAGGAGGAACAAGTGAAAAAAGTAATCGTAGTATGGGCAAAAAACTTTGGTTACAATATCGAATTAGATAAATGGCAAAAGTTATGGGAAAGGAGTAGGAAACTAACCTTGGCTACTTCTTATAAAGAGAACCTATACAAAATGTTTTACAGGTGTCACTGACCTCTAACAAGATTGGCAAAAATGAACAAAAACGTATCACCACAATATTGGGAATGTAACACAGTGTTAGAGACATATTATCATATGTGGTGGTCATGCATCAAAGCAAAATAATTTTGGTGGCAGATTAAGAAATGGTTAGAAGAGATGCTTGGCCAAAAAATAGAGTTCAGACCAGAATTGTTCATATTGGGAATTATAGAAGGAAAATATAGCAAAAGAATGATATACTTAATGTTGCATGTTATAACTGCTGAAGATTGGTCTATGCCCAAAATTGGAAGAATGGGAATATCCCCCAGGAAAGTGAAATAATAAACAAAAATTTAGTCTGTGCAAAGATGGAGAGGCTAACATTAGAAATTAAAGATAAGGGTGGACAGAATATTATGAAGTCTGGATCAAAATGTACCAATGGTTAGACTTGAAGAAAGGAAGTCCAAAGAAAACAAAAAACAAATTGTGACGCTTTATAAGAATGAAGGTGGAAGATTCTTAAGCTAAAAACAATGTAACATAGTGGATATAATGACTATATAAAAAGAACATGCAAGGAAATTATGTTGTAAATAGGAAAATATATATGTAAATAGTACCAACTTAGTAATGTAGAATAAAGAAGAGATCAATTGTTATATGTGGTTTTATGTTATAGCATGTATGGCAAAATAACTGCCAGGAAAGTCTCACTGTGTTCAACTGTTTTAATGTTTATCCCAATAAAATTTGTTAAAAAACAAACAAACAATTGACCGAATATTGAAAATACATGTTGTCAGCCAGAGTGCCTATAACTTCCTGCTAACTTCCATCTTTGATTCAATTTAATTCAACTCCATAAGATTCAAACACTAGCCAGGTCAAGTCAATGGATTTTCTCTTTAGAAAAAAATTACAGACAACATTTAAGCCATTAAACCACCCTTCCTTCCTCCCTTCCCTCCTCCTTCCTTCCTTCCTTTTCATTTATCACATTTTTGTACCACTTTGATACCACTTTGAGTGACATACACCAAAGTATTAAAATAAATGTTGTTGAAACATTTTTTTGTTTATATCTCTAATATTGCTTTAATATTAGTTTAATATTAAATTTAATATGCTTTAATATTAAAATCAGTTAAAAGATGATTAGATTGGAGATACTAATAAATTGTAAGAGGAAAAAAATTGGCATAATCAATTTTTTGGAGATTATTTGCAAGTTACCTTTTCAGCAGATTTTTGCAACTGTGACATTTCATAATCCTTCTTTGTTTCCAATATTCTTTGGACAAGGCTACCTATTGAAAATGAGTACCATTACTATAGTAACAATAAAGGTATTATATAAAAAGAAGAAAAAGCAAATTGGACCTTAATTTAATTTTCTTTCCCTGAAATAAGAAGTACTTCCTGTAGAAGTAATATGAAAATAATTTAAGATGGTACACTATTCCTCTACAATGACACAACAGAAATGTTATCTTTTCTGGGCTGTGATGGTAAGATGGTGATTCAGAGTCAATTCTTTTGTCAAGTTTTTGAAAATACTATTGGTTGATTTGCACCACTCGTTCAATGATTCCTGCTATTGATTTTAAATATATAAAATTATATACATGTTGTATAGAAATTGTATTGATGCAATATAAAAATTTATTCAATTTCCATGTTAATAATCATGTTTGTAATCCTTTAATACTGATTCATTAAAATGCAGTTTCAAAGGGGCATTTAAAATGTGGGTAAAGTACAATAAAGAAAGGTCACAAAAGGAATTTAAAAAGGAGAAAAAAGGGAAATAAAATTGGAATACTAGCAAACAGACAGGATGAGGGAGAAGTTGTAGAAATTGAGGAACTGCTAGGAAAAAAAAGTGAGATGTAGATAGACATCCAGATTAGGATTTATAATTACCTAGATATACTTTAGAAATATATAGAAATATGCAATAATGAATGATAAAAATGTGTCCCCTTCCTCCACCCATACCTACGGAATATTAAACTATAGCATATAGTCTATAAATACCCCTGATGTTGCTCAAAAAAAATAAAGGGAACATTTAAACAACACAATGTAACTCCAAGTCAATCACACTTTTGTGAAATCAAACTGTCCACTTAGGTAGCAACACTGATTGACAATCCATTTCACATGCTGTTGTGCAAATGGAATAGACAACAGGTGGAAAGCATAGGCAGTTAGCAAGACATCCCCAATAAAGGAGTGGTTCTGCAGGCAGTGACCACAGACCACTTCTCAGTTCCTATGCTTTCTGGCTGATGGTTTGGTCACTTTTGAATGCTGGCGGTGCTGTCACTCTAGTGGTAGCATGAGACGAAGTCTACAACCCACACAAGTGGCTCAGGTAGTGCAGCTCATCCAGGATGCCACATCAATGCGAGCTGTGGTAAGAAGGTTTGCTGTGTCATTCAGCGTAGTGTCCAGAGAATGGAGGCGCTACCAGGAGACAGGGCAGTACATCAGGAGACATGGAGGAGGTCATAGGAGGGCAACAACCCAGCATCAGGACCGCTACCTCCGCCTTTGTACAAGGAGGGACAGGAGGAGCACTGCCAGAGCCCTGCAAAATGACCTCCAGCAGGCCACAGATGTGCACGTGGCTGCTCAAACGGCTAGAAACAGACTCCATGAGGGTGGTAGGGGGGGCTGACATCCACAGGTGGGGGTTGTGCTTACAGCCCAAAACCATGCAGGACGTTTGGCATTTGCCAGAGAACACCAAGATTGGCAAATTCACCACTAGCGCCCTGTGCTCTTCACAGATGAAAGCAGGTTCACACTGAGCACATGTGACAGACGTGACAGGGTCTGGAGATGCCATGGAGAATGTTCTGCTGCCTGTAACATCCTCCAGCATGACCTGTTTGGCAGTGGGTCAGTAATGGTGTGGGGTGGCATTTCTTTAGGGGGCCACACAGCCCTCCATGTGCTTGCCAGAGGTAGCCTGACTGCCATTAGGTACCGAGATGAGATCCTCAGACCCCTTGTGAGACCATATGCTGGTGTGGTCGGCCTTGGGTTCCTCCTAATGCACGACAATGCTAGACCTCATGTGGCTGGAGTGTGTCAGCAGTTCCTGCAAGACGAAGGCATTGATGCTATGGACTGGTCCGCCCTTTCCCCAGACCTGAATCCAATTGAGCACATCTGGGATATCATGTCTCGTTCCATCCACCAACGCCACGTTGCACCACAGACTGTCCAGGAGCTGGGGGATGCTTTAGTCCAGGTGTGGGAGGAGATCCCTCAGGAGACCATCTGCCACCTCATCAGAAGCATGCCCAGGTGTTGTAGGGAAGTCATAGAGGCACGTGGAGGCCACACACACTACCGAGCCTCATTTTGACTTGTTTTAAGGACATTACATCAAAGTTGGATCAGCCTGTAGTGTTTTTTCCCACTTTAATTTTGAGTGTAACTCCAAATCCAGACCTCCACGGGTTGCTAAATTTGATTTCCATTGATAATTTTTGTGTGATTTTGTTGTCAGCACATTCAACTATATAATAACCAAAATATTTAATAAGATTTCATTCATTCAGATCCAGGATGTCTTGTTTTTGTGTTCCATTTATTTTTTTGAGCAGTGTGTACACACACACACACATTTATGGTATTCAGCTTTGTTTGGGTATTTTCCCATGTCATTGTAGTTGTGCTTTTAAAGTTGTAGCAACATTTCGGCAGAATCTCATCTGCCATCATCAGGCTTCTGTATTGTGTTTGTCTGTGAGTCAGACAAAAAAGTCCAGGGTTTTTCCTCTGGACACATCATTGTAAATACAGACACTGAGTATCTGTTTCCCTTACATTTCCCAAAAAAGATTTACTAACAGTAGTAAGGTCTAATTATTTTTTGAATTTTATTTAGATTTGATCGCTAAATTTATTTTGTTTAGTTTTTAATCTGATGTTTTATTTCAATGAAAAGCAACATGCCTATCAACTTCTATATTTCTCTCATAAAGAAAACATTTGAATGAAGGGTCCTTGGCACTTTGAGCTTGGTTGTTTTCTTGCAGATTTTTCATTACCCAAACTAGGTAAGGTCATCGGTGCTTCAAAGCAGTGAGGTTTGCTCTCAATTTATATTCTAGTAGCTTGCCCTGTCAGTGTTGGTGGGGGTGATCTTGGAGGTTCTTTGGTTGGGCTGCTTACTGTTAGCTTGTTTGGCAGTTCCTTCATTGGGCATTGTTTACCTCTTGATTGTTAGTCTGAAGTTACTCTTGGTGATAATCTATGTTTATCTGGATGCTGATTGCTGATGGAGAGATCTTTTGGACTTTTTGTTCCCTTTTGACTTGTTGGTTATCTCTTGCACAGTACTGGTATGTATGTAGATGTTGTTCATGTCAATGTGTCTATTGATAGCCAATTTCTCAAGAGTGCCAGGTTTCAGGAATTCTCTACTGTTTTTGGACTTGGCTTGGTCTAGGATGGACACAATTTCCCATTTGAAATTAAATTAAAGAAGTTTCATCATGTCTTCTGATTGCTGGTCGGTATTCATGGATATGTTCAGCTAATCTTCTGCCTGTCCTACATAGTGGCTGTTGTAATCTTTACATTGCAGATAATGTATTTTTTTTCTTCTGGGGCTGCTGGGTCTTTTTGTTTTCTTAGGATGTTTTGGAGAGATTTAGTTGGCTTGTATGCTATGCTGATTCCATGTAATTTTAATGGTCTGTTGGTGGTTTCTGAAATATTTCTGATGTATGGCAATGTTATTTTTATATACCTTGTGTTAATTATGCTACATTGGGTTGAGTTTGAGTGCTCAAGCACTTTTTGATGAAGTTGCATGGATATCTGTTTTGTTGGAAAATGCTGATGATCTGTATCCTTTTTCTACTGTTCTACTGATTGTTGCAGCTTTTTTGTCCTCACTGAGTTCTTATATAGCTTCTCTTGTGGAGACCAATGATACAACAATGAATCTGAAGAAAATAATAAGAGATTACAAATAGCTAGGGAAGAAAGTTAAAGAATTAGGAGTGCAAGTGGCTTTTCATCTATACTTAAAATGGTGTTGTCAAGAGAACTTTGGTTTCCTAGAGTACCTACATGAAGGGCTCTTGGCAAGGGATGGATGCCACCTCACAAGTACTGGAAAGAATACATTCAGAAAATGTCTGGCTCATCTTATCAAAATGGCTTTAAATTAAATTGAGGGAAGTGCAATCTTCATGACCTTGAGAACCTAATTCCAAGCAGAAACCACTAGATAACCGATCATATAAGGATATAGTAAGCAAAGAGAAAGAAAAAAAGAATGAGGTGGAGAGCAATAGGAAGAATGGAAAACCAAGTTATAAAGTAGAAGATACAAGAAACATATCCAAGACCCTTAAAGGATTCAAATACCTATACTAGTGTTGGCGAACCTTTTCGGCACTGAGTGCCGAAACGGGAGCGTGCATGTGCATGGGGGGAGTGCCGGAAACCATAAGAGCAGCTGCTCCCTTTCCCTTCCTTAATTTCCTATTTTTTCTTCTCTTCTTTGTATTTTATATAATAAAATAAAATAAAATAAATAAAAAATAAAATAAAAAAGAGAAATTTACAAAACCAAGGATGAAAACCTCCTAGAATGCATATTGGTCAATATAACAGGAAAAAAGAATGACATTGCTATAGGCTTATATTACAAGCCATCCAACCAAGCAGAAGAAATAAATGAACTTTTTGTAAATCAATTAACATATAGGAAACATACTACAAAGACTTTAACTACCCTGATATCAGTTAGGAGACAAACTCTGCAGCAAGTGAGAGGTCAAACAGAAACCAACCTAGCTGACAATTTTGTCATCCGAAAGGTGGAGGAGAACTCAAGCAGGGGTGTAAAACTGGCACCTGCAGGCCAGATGCATCACCTGCAGGCCACACCCACCCCAGCTTCGCAAAAGCAAATAAGTCACGATACATCACATGACATCATGTGATGCGATTGAGTTTGAGCGATAGAATATAATCCAACCAGTGTCTTAAATTTAAAATAACTGATTTTAACAAACTCAAGAGAGACCTTAGGAAAGGGTCCTGTCATGCATCCTAAAGGGAAAACTGAAGAAGCATGGGAAACTCTGAAAAATATGATCATAAAAGCCCAGTCCAGCATGATACCATTGAAAAAGAAAAACAAGAAATCCAAGAAAAAACCCAGCATGGTTGCACAAAGATCTCTCTGATAAATTGAAAGACAAAAAGGACAAATACAAAAAATAGAAAGAGAGACATATAACAAAGGCAAAATATCAACCAATAGCCTGAATCTGCAAAGATGAAGTCAGGAAAGCAAAGTCTCACAATGAACAAAGACTTTCAAGAAAAGTCAAAGATAATAATAAAAAGTTTCTTTCAACATATAAATAACAAGAAAAAGATCAAGGAAACAATCGGTCCACCAAAGAGAAAAGATGGCAAGGAATTAACAGGCAGTAGAGAGAAAGCAGTTTATCTCATTCTTTGCATCAGTCTTCATATAAAAAGAAACTATAGCAAAAATGTAACTGTAAAAGAGACACTAGAAATGAAAATTAAAATAAGTAAGAAAATGGTAAAAGAACACCTATCTGATTTTGAAGAATATAAATCGCTGGGACCTGGTGGATCACATCCTATAGTTCTGAAGGAACTGACAGATGTCATCTCAGAATCTTTGTACCACATCTTTCAAAAATCCTGGAGCACCGGTAAATTACTGGTGCTATATTAGAAAATACTGTGGTTTCCATCTTCAAAAAAGGAGAAAAAAACCCCAGACCCATTGTCAATGTCTGAGAGAAGTGCCATTCAAAGTTGCCACAATGTGCCGTTTTGGAGTGGCCACACATGCACAGAGGGAGGAAGATGCATGGGACCATAGATGGGTGTCAGGTAATGGGACTCACACTGGGAGGAGTCAGGAAGGCAAGCCAGTTGCGGTTGGTTCAGAAGCCATCTAGGCCTAATGAGTACTTGAGTACTTGCTGGAGCCAGCCAGGGAGCAACCAGGTTGCAGCAAGAATACCTGCTAGAGCCAGCCAGGAGCAACCAGGAACAGGAGGGTGGAGTGTGCTGAATCTGTATAGCCAGTTGGCTAAGCAGAAGCCAGTAATGCTACCTAGAAATCCTTTACTTGCATTGTTCACCACGTGCCAAGTTGAGACTCCAGTAGAGACCTGTTCTGCACACAATGTAGCCTCTTTTGCTGGCTTGGTTTGGAACTGTGACACCCAGGAAGCTGCAGACCAATCTACTACATCTACATGGTGGGAAGTAAGGGGTGGGGTACCACAAGATTCCGTCTCAGACCAAGTACTCTTCAATATTTTATAAATGACTTAGATGAGAGAATAAAAGGGTAATTCATCAAATTTGCAGATGACATTAAACTAGCAGGAATAGAAGACAAGTCCAGAAGACAAGCTCAGGATCCAGAAAGATCTTGACAGACTTGAACAATGGACCCTATCCAATGAGACTGAATATGGAGAAAAGCCAGGTTTACACTTAGGCAGGAAAACCAAAGATACACATACACATTAGGCGAAACCTGACTTAAAAACAGTAACTGTGAGAGGGACCTTGGAGTGCTAGTTGATGATCACTTAAATATGAGCTAGCAGTGTGCTGCAGCAGCCAAAAATGCTAATACAAACCTTGATTGTATAAACAGAAGCATAGAATCAAAATCACATGTATTAGTATTGCATTATGAAACCTTAGTCAGACCACACAATGCTGAGAGTTTGGAAAAAGTGCAGAGAAGAGTAACTAAGATGATTAAAGGCCTGGAGACTAAAACGCATGAAGAACAGTTGCAGGAACTAGGTATGGCTAGTCTAGAACACGGGTGTCAAACTTGTGGCATCATATTGCTGTCACGTAATATTTCAAGACATTTTTCTCTTTGCAGAGCTGGGGTGAGTGTGGCCTGCATGTGATGTATCCAGCCTGCAGGCCAACAGTTTGACACCCCTGGTGTCAATTATTGGAACAATGGATGGAAACTAATCAAGGAGAGAAGCAATCTGGAATTAAGGAGAAACTTCCTAACAGTGAGAGCAATTAACTGGTGGAACAACTTGCCTTTAGAAGGTGCTTTATTAATGGAGATTTTTAAGAAGAGACTGGACAGCCACTTGTTTTAAAAGGTATAGAGTCTCTTGCTTGAGGAGGGGGTTGGACTAGAAGACCTCTAAGGTCCCTTCTACCTCGGATTGATTGAGGTACGGTTATTATTTGATAGTGAAATACTTAATAGGTGTACATGACTTTTCAGTACACTTGTGTTTGCAGTTTGACATTATAGTCTCTGATGATCACAATATCCAGGAAGGGTAGTGAATTGTTTTATTCTTCCCTGGTGAATTGGTTTTCTTTGAAGATGTTGATGGATTTCTGTGTATTTTTTTTCTGGTCCTTTTCTATTGGTATGATGTCATCTACAAATCTGATCCATATTTTGGGTTGTATTTATGGAATAACTATTGATTCCAGATGTTGCATTACAACCTCTGCTATGAGTCTTGAAAGTGATAATCCCATAGGCATACATTAAATTTGTTGATAAGATTGTCGGTTGAATTGAAAGTATATGATTAGACAGAGGTTGATAACATTCATGATCCTGGTTATTTCAATCTTTGTGTATTTCGTTAAGTCAGGTGTGCTGTGGAGTAATGCCAGAGATTCTTGACTAATTCCAGGTCTATGGACCTGAAAACTGCTATCATGTGATATCAAATGAGGCTGTGATTTTGACCTCAACTATTGCCATGTCTTTGATTCTTTTAAAGCATTCTATGCTTCCCCTTGTAAGGTGCCCGGATATTTTTGTTAGTTCTTTTGTGCTTTTGTAGGTAGGGATCTCTGGTAGTGCTAATAATTTGGGAGAGAGGTATGACAGGTTTGTGTATTTTGGGGCATCCATAGAAGTATGAAAGACAGGTCCATTGCTTCTCATTTGACACTGTTCCTCGTTGGAAATTTGGCTTTCTTGGTAAGTCACTGAGAGTTCTCTTGATCTGATTGTCTATTGGGAGAATTCTCTTGATCTGATTGTTTCTTTGTCTTCTAATAATTCATTTTTTGTCTGTATTGTGATCTGATCTAAATAACTGGTTTGGCCTTGTGTGCTGGTGAGAAGATGATAGTCTGGTCCTTTTTTAGGCTTTTGAGGGCTGCTCTGTCTTCTGCTGTAAGTTGACTTTGTTCTCATTTTCTTCTGGTCTGTGGTAGGATGGATTGCCTGATGGATCTCTTATGGGTAGTCTAGCAGTTTCAAATGCTAGAGCAGGGGTAAGGAACGTTGGCTCTTTTATCACTTATGGACTTCAACTCCCAGAATTCCTGAGGGAGCAATAAAAGGTTCCCCATCCCTGGCCTACTGGTTTTTTCAGTTGTGAGGGAAATCAATTTTTGACTTGAATGGGACTGTTTAATATACAAATGTAGGACATACAAAGAATATATATAAAAATATGTCCTACATTTGTATATTAAACAGTCCCATTCAAGTCAAAAACTGATTTCCCTCACAACTGAAAAAACCAGTAGGCCAGGGATGGAGAACCTTTTATGGCTCACTCAGGAATTCTGGGAGTTGAAGTCCGTAAGTGATAAAAGAGCCAACGTTCCTTACCCCTGTGCTAGAGGCTGCAAAGAATTCCAAATGATTGACATAATCAGTGTTACACTTGAGGCCTTTTTGTAGAATATTGTGTTCTGCCATGGATAGTGGATGACTGGATATGTTGACTACACATTTGGGCTCTGGTGTCTCTTTGATTTGGAGGTTTAGTTTGAAGAGGGTTTTTTGAAGTTTCCCCCCTCCCCATTTTTTGGCATCTCTAGGAAATATGATGGTGGTGTCCAGCCTCTCCATGTGCTCTGGTGTAATGTTTCTTGAGGTTTGTCGTTATATGTTGGTATTTGTTTAAGATAAGGTATGCTTCTGTGATCATGAGTTGTATCATTTTGTTGCCTATTTTCGTTGGCTTTCCATCCAACTGTGATGGAATATTTCAAATGATTGAAATGAGAGGTCGTTTCATTACCTAGACTAGGCAACATCATCAGCACTAATGATGTCACCTAACTTGGGCAATGAAACATTTGCAAGAAGATAACCAAGCTTAGAGAGCACCGAGAACCCCTCATATTTCTCTCAATCACACTTAAAGAAGAATATTCATTTGGTATCTTTTTTCCTTCATTTATATAATTTTATACCATCTCAATCAGATTTAGGTGGTTAACAATAAAACCTTAAAATTGAAAATCCATAAAAGAAATTAAACATTATTAAAACAATATAATGAAAAATGGCCACTCAGTCTAATACCCGCTTAAGGCATGTTTTGGGGGGCTTTTCAGAATACCAAGGGGGCAAACTTATCCCTGGGGACTGTGCATTCTATAATGTTGGGTGAATTACAGTCAAGAGCTGCCTTCTGGTCAGTTTCTTTCACCTTTCATAATAGGACCTTGAGCAAACCTTTTGTCATAATTTCATTTAACACAGTGAACCAACTTTTATACTGTCTTTGTTAGAAAAAGTACATAAAATTCCTAAGATAATCCGCCTCTTAAAGGAATGAGTTAGATGTTCTAATTAATAAGATGACAAAAAGATATGACTGAAGGGCTCTCCTATACATGTTGATTGAAACAACTAGTGTCTGCTATACAACACACAATTGCCTCAATCAAAAGAGAATTTTCTGAACCTGTCAATGCTCGTAAAGCTGGAAAGTGCCATTGCAATGACTCTTTCTTCTACTGATCTATATTCATCAGATAATATACAAATGAAGAAAATGTAACACCATCATTTTCCTTCTCAGAACTGGTTGACCAAGGAAAAGCACCCCAAGAATTATGTCTGAAAGAGGTTGCTATCTTCCTCTAGAACGAAGCAGCCTTCTGACCATTTGCTTGACTCCCTCAATTATGTATTGTTCTTTCATGATACAGTTTGTGGAAGTCCTTTTATCACCTTTATTGACTCTACTTTCTGGAAAGAAATCTTTCTGTTCTCTTTCACACGAGCCAGCCAATTTCCTGGATGTGAGTTTGGTGTAAATTAGTCTGATTTGCTTTGAATCAATACAGCAATATTACAAATAATTCTAAGCACATGGTTGCTTCACCTCTGATTTGGGGCTGTAGGAAGGGCCCACCATGGGGGATGGATATGTAACATTTGGAAACTACCTATCTTGAGCTTTTCTACAGATTACAGGTAGTCCTCAATGTACAACCAGTTGTTTAGTGACTATTCGAGTTGGGTTTTTTTTTACTTATGACTACTGCAGCATCCTCATGGTCATGTGATCAAAATTTGGATGCTTGGCAACTGGCATGTATTTATTATGGCTGCAATGTCCCAGTGTCATGTGATCACCTTTTACGACCTTTTGGGAAACCAGATTAACTTAACAATTGCATTACTAAATAACCACAGTGATTCACTTAACAACTGTGGCATGAAAGGTTGTAAAGTAGGACAAAACTCACTTAACAACTGTCTTGCTTAGCAATGGAAATTTGGACTCAATTGTGGCTTTAAATCAAGGATTACCTATACACGTTCAGCTTAATGCATCCATGCTTGCCTTATCAGAGAAAGGCAGAAAAAGTTAGGATCCTCTTATGTTCTAGAAAATGGAAGGAAAGCTCTGTTTTCTGTCTATTTGTATTCATTCCTACCATCACCTTCTTAAATGAGCCTTTAGACCAGGGGTGTCAAACTCACATTGTCACGATGGTGTCACGTGACATATGGTGTGGGCATGGCCAGCATGCAAGGCATCCAGCTTGACAATCCTGCTGATTGGTTATTGGACTACATGGAATGGCATGAGTAGGAAATCAACTTAATGTTGAATGATTATGAATATTAAACTTTTATTTGGCAAAGATTGAACAAATGGGCAGGGAATGGAGCCTTACAAACATTAATTCTTGATGTACTCCAAATGGTTTTCAAGCTTGCTACCAAAGTGCAAGTGAAAACAGTGGTTTCTGCATATATGTGGTATGACATTTTTGTAATTTTCTACTCATGAAATAGGAATAATACTATATCTAATTTAAACCATATACTAAATTATTTATATAACAGGATCTGATGAGGGATCTATAAGATAAAATACTTTCTTCTCACAATGGTGATATTAAAAAGGGATAAGGAAGGCAAATAGCAGAAATATTTTTTTTAAGGAAACAAGTAAAGCAATAAAAGAAGCACATTCTGGGGAATGCTTCTTTCAAGATTACCAGAGTGGGAAAGAAAAAGAAACTGGATTACAATTATGTAGGAAGATGGAAGAGAATTACTACCTTTTGGTTTAGCTAAAATATGTTCTGTGCAGATACCAATATGAAATGTAACCCATAGAAACCATGAAGATAATTATTTTTACTAGGCTGCAATGAAAGGAAATTGTTAACAAATAAAGAAAGCAAAACTTGGATCAAGTAGTTAAATAATGGAAAAAGGTGAACAAAAAACTAAATATCTAAGGATCTTTATCAAAAGTAGGAAAGGCAGAGCTAAAGAAAATGTGACTTTTAACTAAGCCAGTTCTGTTTTCTGAAATTTAACTATATGATAGATGAATAAAAATGAACACACAAAAGCAGAGAAAAATATTATTGAAGACACTTACCATGTTTCTCATCTCCTTCAAGCTCTACTGTTGCCTCCTAAATTAGATAAACAGAAAGGTTTCTGAATTGCAGAAAGGTTATTATTGTGATCAACAGATTGCAGTGTTTTAATACTTGATACTTCAGAAGGAGTAATAATTGGAACTCTCTCTCTTTCTCTTATTCTAAGAACATAATAAACATCATCATATTCTAACAAGATTTGAAGGAATTATTCATGTTTTAGGCTCCTAAAAGGTATCCAAATTATTACAGTTTCAATGAGTTCATTCAACAGGTAAAATCCAAAATTATGTAATTGGAGAAAATAATTTTCCCTATCGTCATTGTAAACCTTTTATAGTAGATTTTAAGAATGTGCAGGAAATTGCTTCAACTTCTGTTCCAAAAGTAACAATTTCTTTCATATGTGCATATACTGATGATGCATATTCTTTTCATACATAATTTTCTTTGATATTTATATACCAACAGGTACACCAATACAAACAAAATAGTAGAAACTAAGGAAATAATAATGCTTATATAATTTAGTAATAAATTAAGTCAATGACAATACCAAAATACACAATTATTGATTAATAAAACAAATTTTTTGGAAGTGGTAGGCTTTACCAAGGATATCAGGTAGTGAGGATATTAGGCATTCTGTACAGCAAGAATGGAGGAAGCTTTGTATGTAGCTGTCCCTCATATCACTGTGGAGAGCAGCATGCAGGAAAAAATTCTTCCAAGATGATTGTAACAATTGGCATCTTAACATACACTGTGTGCACAATTATTAGGCAACTTGTATTTTTGAGGATTAATTCTATTATTAAAAAACTACAGTGCTAGTCGATCAATCCAAAATGTTACTAAGGGCCAAATCTGAATATTTAACGAAATAAAAGAAAGGTTTTGGCTTTCTTAAGGGAATATCTATGTGTGCACAATTATTGGGCAACTATAAGATCATGTGAAGTGTTAATACCACTTTATAATACCTTGGTAAGGTCACACTTGGAAAATTGCATCCAGTTTTGGTCGCCAGGATGTAAAAAAGATGTGGAGACTCCAGAAAGAGTACAGAGAAGAGCAACAAAAATGATTAGGGGCCAAAACATACGAAGAACGGTTTCTGGAACTGAGTATGTCTAGTTTGAGGAAAAGAAGGACCAGGGATGACATGATAGCAGTGTTCCAATATCTCAGGAGTTGCCACAAAGAAGAGGGAGTCAAGCTATTCTCCAAGGCACCTGAGGGTAGGACAAGAAGCAATGGGTGGAAACTGGTTCCGGTTTTTGCGTGGCTTCGGGGCAGCAGGAATTCGCGACTGCTCGCGATTCCTGCTGTGCTAGCCGCCGAGGTACCCCCGATCCAAATGGGTCAGGGGGATATGGCTGCCCTGTAGGGACAGCCGAAAAGAGAGGGGAGCTGGACAGGGGGTTGGGGGTGTCGCAGACCCCCTCCTCGTCCTGAAAAACCCCTTTTTCCCAAGGCGGTGGAGCGGCGGTCAGCAATGGCCGCCACGAAGGAGTCTGCAACTGGGTAAGATCGTGCTGGTGGAAGCAAGAAAAGTGAAAGTGCTGGCTGAGCCGGGTCAATCAACATCCTTTAAATTCGCTGGGACTGAGCTGTCTGAATTGCTGGAGGATACATTGTATCCCTAAGAAGATCGGAAAGCGGCGGAGAAACTGTTAAAGGGAACTTTTTTTTTTCTTCACTCTCCCACCCCATGAAAAAAGCAGAAGAAGATTTGAAATTTGTTTGGGCACTGAAGGTGAAATATTCTGAAAGTTGCTTGGACATTGGACTTAAAAATTTAAGAAATTGGAAAACCTTTATTAGAGGTATGGATTTCTGATCATTTAAAAATTGATGTTGCAAGTGGGAAGGGAGCGGAAAAATATTGGAGCAGAAGTGGAAAAAGGAGGAGATTGCCAAGAATACTAAAAAAAGAAATATAGTAATTGGACCTCTTTGATTAAACAGTAACCCCAGAAAGAGAAATAGAAGAAGGAAGAAAAGTATTAACTTTTGGAACTTTCTTTTTGAATTACTTTTGACTAAAAATACTTGGGTGGTTGTTTTGGGGAAAGTTTTTCTTTTCAGGATGGCATCGCTTGTGGATGAACTAAAGATTGAATATCAAAAATATAAAAAGGAAGAACAAGATGGAAAAGATACTTTGGGGACTTCATTTCAATTTTTAGAAATGGCGTTATGTACTTATGAAAAGTTGATTACACAGCAGAATGACTGGGACAAAGAAGAAGAGGAACAAGAAGCCATCTTTGATGGACAATGGGTTTTTTCCAGGGAGGAGGAGAAAGAGGATAAGAAAAAGGGGATTTTAAGGTTTGAAAAAACAACCAAAAAAATGAAAAATGAGAGGAAAGGTGGATGCAAGGTTAGAAAGCAAAGGAAAGGGAGTAAGAAAAGGGAAGAGGAGAGACAAAGGGGTAAAAAGGGCAAGGAGAAGAATAAGCAAGAGAGAAAGTGGGGGAGGAGAAGCCTCAATGGTGGGAAGCAAGATCTAAAGAAAAAAAGCTTATTTAGAGACAATGGGTGAATATAATTAAGGATAAAAGGGGGATTCTGGAAGGTATATAAGATTGTGTTTTTATATGTGTATTTAGAGTATAAAATTTATTGTGTAAATTTAGAATTTATTAAACAGAATCCCAAGATAAATTAAGTGTTATATGAAGTACTTTTAAGTTAGGGTAAAGGCGTCACTCCAAATAGTGTATAGGAGAAGTATAGTAAAAGAAAAAAGATGAATGGATAGTTGGAAATAGAACAGACAAAGAATGTTATTGAAAATGGTTATAAGCTGTTATGCTTTGATTGTTTGTGCACTGTTTTTGTAAAATTAATAAAATTTGTTTAAAAAAAAAAAAAGAAGCAATGGGTGGAAACTAATCAAGGAGAGAAGCAATTTAGAACTAAGGAGAAATTTCCTGACAGTTAGAACAATTAATCAGTGGAACAACTTTCCTCCAGAAGTTGTGAATGCTCCCACACTGGACATTTTTAGGAAGAGATTGGATAACCATTTGTCTGAAGTGGTGCAGGGTTTCCTGCCTAAGCAGGGGGGTTGGATTAGAAGATCTCCAAAGTCCCTTCCAACTCTGTTATTCTGTTATTAATGTGCAGAATTATTATGCAACTAAATGAAAAATGAAAATTGTCCATCTCACTTGTTTATTTTCAGCTATTAAAGCAAGAAGAAGAAACAACTAAAAATTTACAAATAAACATTTCTGGCTTTTTAAAAAAAATCACTGACCACTGTAGCCACTATTTTCTTCAATAACAATCATAAGCCTTCCATTCAAGGAATCCGTCATTCCTGATTTGCGGACAATCAACTTTTTGTGCAGCAGCAACCACAGCCTCCCAGACACTGTTTAGAGAGTTGCACTGTTTTTCTTCGCCACACATCTCTCTTTTAAGAAGGGCCCACAAGTTCTCAATAGGATTTAGGTCAGGTAAGGAAGGGGGCCATGTCATTATTCTTTCATCCTTAAAGACTTTACTGGCTAGCCACATAGTGGAGTACTTCAATGGATGCGATGGAGCATCCAGCATAAAAATCATGGTCTTCTTGAAATATGCAGATTTTTTCTTGTACCACTGCTTGAAGAAAGTGTCTTCTAAAATCTGGCAGCAGGTCTGGGAGTTGATTTTGAGTCTATCTTCAACCTGAAATGGTCCAACTAATTCATCTTTAATAATATCAGCCCATACAAATACCTCACCTGCACCTTGCTGGCGTCTGAGTCACAGTGAAGCTCTGTACCCATTATTGATTCAGCCACAGCCTATCCATCTGGTCCACCAAGAGTCACTCTCATCTCATCAGTCTATAAAATTTTGAAAAATCTGTTTTCAGATATGTCTTTGTCCAATTTAGTCATTTTAACTGATGTGTCTTCTTCAATGGTGGTCGGGTTTCAGACTTCCTTTCCTTGCCCATGTCTCAACACTGAACACCTTGTACTTCTGGGCACACCAGGTAAGTTGCAGTTCTGGAATATGACAGCACCGGAGGATAATAGGTTCCTGGTAGCATCACATTTGATTCTTTTCAAATCTTTGATACTTAAATTATGTCTTTTTTCTCAACATGTTTCTTGCAACCTTGTTGACTATTTGCAACAAAATGTTTGATGGTTCTATGCTCACACCCCAATACCTTAGCAATTTCAAGAGTGCTGAATCCCTCTGAAAAAGTTTGTACAATTTTTGAGGGTCAGTTAAATCTCTTTTCTGGTCCATTTTACCTGAGGAAAAGAAGTTGCCTAATAATTATGCACACCTTGATACAGGGTGTTTATCTCCTTAGGCCATTACCCTAATTACCCTAATTACACAAATGCACATCACCTGATAAGCATTCACATTTATGCAGCTTGGAGGTGAAAATATGCATAAAAATGATGTTACGGTCAAAATACTTGTCTAATAACTGCATTATACCGTGTATGAAAAGGGTATTTCTCCAGATAATGATTTTTAAAAATTTTGTTGTTAGTTATCATACTCACACCTGATTATCATATCATTGATGAAATATTGATGACTTTATTTTCCCCTTCCAATAAAGTGATAATTCTAAACATTCGTATACTTTTGTCACCTACAAACCACAACATTTTCCTCAATAAATAAATGAACAAGCATAATGTTTTGACTCATTTTTAATTGGCTTCTCTTTATCTAGTTTTAGTACTTATGGGGAGAACAGATCATATTCACACAGAAATAAATACAGAACTGTCAGTAAGAAGATCTTACACTGACTTCAGATATCCATCAAATTCTGAAGACAAACCAGCCTAATATTTTTACTTACATTGATCACAGGAGAAAGTATATGACCAGCTTTGTCCTATTTAGAACTCTTTAAATATACATAGATGGATCAAGTTTAAACCTATTAGTGCATTAATGGGTTCCCTTGTACTTGGGATATGACGTAATGTAATGGGAGTTGGTGCTTACCTGACACGCCCTTTCTTGTCGAGCTGCGTAGAGCATCCAGAGTGGGAGGAGCTCCAGTCTTCACTCTTACATGCTGAGCTATAATTGAGGAATGCTCCTCCTCCTCCACGTGACTCCTCCATAGCGTTCCCCAGTTTTACGAAGACGAGAAGACAACAACTATGCTCTCATCTTAACTATTATACAAGTCTCAACTATAAACTATAGACATCATTGGCCGAAACAGGATTCCCCACCAGACGGACCAATTAGGGTGGGGCTGGATGCTCTTCGCAGCTCGACGAGAAAGGGCGTGTCAGGTAAGCACCAACACCCATTCTCCATAGAGCTGCTGCAAGCATCCAGAATGGGACATACCAAAGCATGGCCTGTCCTACGGGAGGGACTCCGTCTGGTCTGGAATCTCCTCTGGTTCTCTCGCCACCTATTGAAGGACTCGCCTGCCAAAGGATGCTTCTGCGGAAGCGTAAACATCGATCTTATAGTGGCGTATAAAGGGAGATGGAGACACCCAGGTGGCCGCTCGGCAGATATCCTGAATCGATGCCTGAGTAGCCCAGGCTGCCGAGGTAGCTGCACTCCTTGTAGAGTGAGCGGTTATCCCACTAGGAACAGGAAGGGCCTGAAACAAATAGGCCTTGGATTTGGTGGCTCTAATCCAGCAGCCAACAATAGACGGGGATACTTTGCAACCCAGCGTCTTTGGTTGAAATGACAGGAACAAAGATTCTGACTTCCTGATAGAATGTGTACGATAGATGTAGATACGAAGTGCCCTTCGGACATTGAGAATGTGCCACTGCCTTTCCCTTTCTCGAGAAGGCCTGGGACAAAAATTAGGCAGAACCAATTCCTGTGATCTGTGAAAGGCCGAGTTGATCTTAGGCATAAAGCAGGGGTCTGGTCGCAGAACCACCCAATCAGTGTGGAAAACACATAGATCCTTCCTAACGGATAGAGCTGCTATTTCAGATATCCGTTGAGCCGATGTTACTGCCACAAGAAACACCACTTTGAACGTGACAAACTGAAGTGGCGTCTCCCTGAGAGGCTCAAAGGGAGGTTTAGTCAGTGCCATAAGAACCTTATTAAGATCCCAAGTCGGGTATCTGTGAATTACTGGAGGGTGCAGATTGGAGGCCCCTCTAAGGAATGCTCGGATGCGAGGGTGGTGGGAAAGTGAGCCAGCAGAACTGTCAGTGACCACAGTTGATTGGGCTGCGACTTGCCTCCTCAGGGTATTGGGAGAGAGGCCCCTATCCAGTCCGTCTTGTAGGAAGGCCAGGATTTGGGCAATTGATGGGGAGAGCGGATTGATGGAAGACTTGTGGCACCACTTACAAAAGATGTTCCAGGTTGCGTTATAAATGCGGGTAGTCGAAGGCCATCTTGCTGCCAGGATGGTATTGATGACCTGGACCTCATTTCTTAGTCTTTCCCACTCAACCTCCAGACGGCTAACTGAAGCCACTGTGGATTTGGGTGTTGAAGAGGTCCCTGGGACAGCGAGACCCTGTCTGGCGGGATCCTCCACGGGGGCGCCACTGATAGATTGCGAAGATCTGCAAACCATGGTCTCCTGGGTCAATATGGGGCCACCAGGAGAACTTCCGCCCTCTCAAGGATCAACCTCTGAATCACCTTGGGAATCAACGGGAGGGGGGGAAATGCGTATAGAAGCCCCGTGGGCCAGGGGCAATGCACGGCATCGTGGTTCTCTGCCCCCTTGATGGGGTATCGTGAGAAGAATCTCGGTGTTTGGGCGTTGAGTGGAGATGCAAACAGGTCCACTAGAGGTTGACCGTATATCGCTGACGCCTCCTTGAACAGGGAGGGGTGTAGGCGCCATTCCACCTGGTCCAGAGTGGCCCTGCTCAGCCAGTCTGCTTGGACATTTGAGACCCCCGAGATGTGTTCCGCCCTGATGGATAAGAGATTGACCTCTGCCCACCGACAGAGCCGCTCAGCCTCCCTCATGAGGCGGATGGAATGAGTGTCCCCTTGATGGTTGATGTGGGCCTTGGTTGTAATGTTGTCTGTGAGGACTAGTACGTGGCGCCTTCGCACTTGAGGGAGGAAGACGTGTAAGGCCAAGTATACTGCGTGAAGCTCCAGCCAGTTGTTGCTGCGTCGCTTGGTTGCTGACCAAGTTCCCTGAGCTGAAAGTGACTGCATGTGGGGCCCCCATCTGGATAGGTTGGCGTCTGTTGTGAGAGTGACCCTTTGGGGCTCCTTGAAAAGATGTCCTTTTTTGGTAGCAGGTCTGGTCCACCAGAGGAGGGAGGCGAGAACCCTTGGAGGAACCTTCACCACGAGTCCTGAATTGCTCCTTCCGGAACACTGATAAGGCAGGAGGAACCACTTCAGGGATCTGGAATGTAGGCAGGCCCAGGGAACAATAGATATGCATGAAACTAATTTTCCAAGTAATTTGGATAAGTCCAGCAATGAGGCCTTTCTTGCCCTGATCGATTTCTGGATACTGCTGAACCTTTCGGGGGAAAGGAAAACCCTCCCTTCAACCGAGTCAATCACTGCTCCTAAGTGAGCTATTCGGGTGGAAGGACTAAGCTGATTTTTCTCCCAGTTTACGAGGAAACCGTGAGTCTGAAGCACCGAGAGGGTGGTCTTAGTGTCATGCTCGGCTTGGTGTCGGGTAGGGGATAGTATGAGAATGTCATCAAGATAGCAGTGAATGTGGATAGGGAAGTGTCTGAGGTGAGCCGCTAGCGCTGCCAAGACCTTGGTGAAGATCCTTGGGGCTGAGACTAAACCAAAAGGAAGGGCCACGTATTGAAAATGCTGGCTGTTGTAGCAAAATCTCAAATATTCGAAACACGAGGGGTGAATGGGGATGTGAAGGTATGCCTCAGAGAGGTCAATAGATGTGAGCCAGTCTCCCTTCCTGGTGCCCTGCAAGATGGACTGAAGTGTATGCATTTTGAACTTATGATGGACAATGTAGCGATTGAGCCTCTTCAAGTCTAAAATGGGCCTCCAACCCCCGGAGTGTTTAGGAACTAAGAAGAGGAGGGAGTAAAAAACCCCTCCTCGCTGCGAAGGTGACATAGGCTGTATGGCCTTGATTTCAGAGAGATGCTTGATAGCGGCTTCTATGAGAGCACGCTTAATACAGTCTCTGGAAAGAGGAAGTGCTCCAGAGGGGGAAACGAAACTGAAGAGAGAGGCCAAATTTTACAGTGTCCCTAACCCAGGAATCCGAAGTGGATGATTCCCACTGGTCGGCAAAATACTTGAGGCGACCGCCAATGGGATAAGCAGTTGAAGGCCTACCTGGGATGGCGGGACGCTTTATTACCTGCACCCCGGAAGGGCCTCCTGTAGCTGCCCCCCCTCCTGTTCCTGTCTCCCGTGTCGCCCTGGTCCTGATAGGCAGGCCGAAAAGTCGGGGAGCTCTGATATCTGGGGGTGAAGGGTGTCTGAAAGGAGGTACAAAAGGAGCCCCTCCGAAAGGGCTGGGACCCTCTGGACTCTTGCCTGCGAAAAGGGATGGGAGGAACTTCTTTTTATTCCGGCTCTCCATCAACAATGGCTCTAATGCCGGGCCAAACAATTTGCCTCCCGAGATGGGAGCAGAGGCCAATTTAGTTTTATTCTTAATGTCGGCCTGCCAGTGTCTAAGCCAAAGCAGTCGCCGGGCAGTAACGTGCGAGGAGATGGCCCAAGAGGAAAATTTCACAGAGTGAAAGGTAGCGTTGGCCGCAAATTCCGCTGCAGCCGTGAGCTTGGCAGCGTCCTGATAGGCCCTGGTGTTTGACAGGGGGACATGCTGTTTCAATTGTCTGAGCCATCTGATGGAAGATCGGGTGAAAAAAGAGGCGGCCTTGGCAGATCGAATGGCCCAAGCATCCGATTGGTGCGCCTGCCGTAGCGCCATCTCTGCCTGCTTGTCCTCTGGCTTCAGTGCTTCCAGGGCGTCAGTGGGGTTAGAGGATGATGCTAGTCTCACTATGAGGTCGTCCACCTCGGGAGTGTTTAACATGACAGAGAATTCCGTATCGAGATTAAACAATCTCTTGTCCTGGCTGGAAGGAGCGGGGGGGGGGGGTCTGAAGAGGCCAATTGTCTCGCTACCAAGTCGGAGAAAATTGGTGGAGTAGGAATGACCTCGGTTTCTACAACCGGTTGTTTGAATATAGAATTGTCTGGGCCCCCCGGGGTCGTTGGAGATGGATCAGAGGGTGACTGGGAAGTCAGGCCCGAAATATTTTTTGCCTTAAATAGCAAGGACTTAAACAAATGAGGCTTAAACAGGCCTACAACAGGTTGGTCAGGAGGTATGCCTTCATCCTCTGACATTTCTCCTTCCATAGGGTCTACCTCGAAAAAGGGTTCGGAATATTGTAGGGACCCCCTATCTGACCCTTCCTCTTCCCTGAAAGGTTCAAAGCCCATTTCCTCCTCTTCCTGAGCCTCCTCCCCTTTCAGGAAAGGAGGCTCCATTTGGGAAGGTACCTGACCGTATTGCGATTCCGGCCTGGAGAGGGATCTTCCTGAAACAGATTTGACATCGGGCACCATCATTTGTGAACCTGGTCTGGACAGCTGTTGGATACCTTCCGCTATTCCTTGATGGATAGCCAACTGCATCCATTCTCTAATACTATCCGGAATGATGGTCATGGATGGGCCTTCTGGGCGTAGGCCTGCAGCGGTTGGTGTGAATGTCACTTCAGGTGTTTGAGAGGCCTGGCGACTCTGGGCGGGTGAACTGCACCTAGAAAGAGAAGATTGTTCTGGCAGGGGGGGGTTGAGTAGAGGTAGAGGGGGTGGGAAGAGTAAGGGTTACAGAATGCGAGTCTTTGGACCGTTTGTCAAACTCCTTCTCCAAAGCCTTATGACGCCTTAAGGCATCCTTCTGAGAGGCTTTCGATGAGTCCTTGTCCCGTTTGCGCAAATGGTGCATCTTTGACCTAGCCTTCAAGGAAGGTCCGCTGGGATTGTCCTCTGCCATGATAATAAAAGGAATAAAGAAAGATATTAGACAAGAAGGGCAGTTGGCACGCCTGGAAGTTCGACCTACAACGCAGGCCGGCTGTCCTAAAGTTGGGCCGCGTCCCCCTTTTGGGAAATTTTTTTTGTTTTGTTTTATTTATTTATATTAATTATTATTATTATTATTATTATTATTATTATTATTATTATTATTATTATTATTATTATTATTATTTTGAGGGAGGAACCCAGAGGATGCCAATTGAATAAAAAAAAAAAATATTCTATCTTCTTGTTTATTTATTGTTTTCAAATAAGTAACACAAAAATTAAGGAATATCTCTGATTATCCAATAGGCCAAATGAACACTGAGGCCAGGAAAAACAAATAAAAACAACAAGGCAAAAAAATGAAAAAAAAAGGCCTCCTGAGGCAGCCTCCCAAACTAAATGGGAAGTTGGTGCCTGCGTCTCTGAGCAAGCTGCGGAAAATCAGCCAACGAAAACAGAAAGAGGGGGCAACAGGGCACAGAACCACACTACCCTCTAATAATTAGGCTCCAAACGGCCTGCCAGTCCTGCTATGGGCCTTCAGAAGCGTCGCAAGATCGTGCAAACAGAGAAAAAAAACAAAATGGCGGCCGGCCACGAGACGCGCCCAAAATGGCCACCCGCAAAGAGCTCAGAGACGACACAAGTCCCCCAATAACAACAAAAGACAAGCCAGAAAGCAGGCGAAAAAGAGGGAAGGCAAGAAGAAAGCTTTGCTTCTTCCAAGGTGTTCGTGGGGAGGAAGGCGCAACAGAGTGCTGTAGAGAGCGCAAGCAGAAGCCGCTGCTTAGATGCAGCACGGCTTGAAAAGCAGCAGAGGTAAAAGGAGGGGGGGTGGGGGGCCCAAAAAGGCTCTAAACCCCCGTATCTCCCCCCTGAGGGGCGAAAAATCGCTCCTTTGCTAAATTTGGGACGAACCAAATGTGCAGGGATCAAGGAGGAAAGGAGAGATCAAACCTGAATTTTTAGAGAGAAGAAAACCTGGCTGAGCCAAGGAGTAACTGTTAAAGCTGCCTGTCTCTAGCGAGGCTGAGCTAAAACTGGGGAGCGCTATGGAGGAGTCACGTGGAGAAGGAGGAGCATTCCTCAATTATAGCTCAGCCTGTAAGAGTGAAGACTGGAGCACCTCCCACTCTGGATGCTCTACGCAGCTCTATGGAGAACATCCACATTTTTCTGCTCTGAGTGCTTAAGATTATGTATATATACCATTCTAAAGATAACTGCAAATCTTAAATTAACTAAGATTGGAAAATGTCTCCATCTGTAGTCTCGTTTTGAACTTTCAACATCCAGACATGAAGTGGAAATTAACCTACTGAAATTGCACAAAGAAAATGAGAGCAAAACAGTTAACAACACATTAATAGTTTCATATTTAAATAAGAAAGCACATACACTAACCATTTTCAGTTCTGTTATTTCAGGTAGCTGCTGTTCTGCTTTCACTATAAACTGGTCATCCTCTTCTTCTTCTTTATCTATAATAACATTTGATACCATTTTGGCACTGCCATTTCTGTAAGAAAATAAAGACAGAGCAATAATTCAGATATTAAATTGTTATTTTTAAGGCAGAAAATAAACCTTTCTTCCGAACCAGGCTCCTTCTAAAAAGCTGTAAAATTCAAGGATACAATCTCCTAAAGTGGAAATTTGAGGGAAATTCAAAACATACTATTTTATTCTAAAAAAATATTTTCCTATTTTAAGAACATCTGGCAAAGTGTTGTAAAGGAAGATCTGTATCCATGAAGTAGCTGAGTCAAACTACATTTCTTTGCAGTAAAATTTGTAACCTTTTTCCATTATACTTATCATAATTGTCACATATAAGTTGCATCTTTTAAGATACTTCTAGGCACTGATTATAATTCAAGCTATCAGCTGTTAGTGGCTAAATGAAGCTCAAAACTGTACTAAAGTGAAAAAGGTACTATCCCCCCAAAATTCAATGTGAACGACATCTCATTTATGCATGCCATAGAATAGGTTTGAATCAATGAATCTATAGTTATTACTCACTCTTATTTGGATAATATAATTGTACCAAATAATCAAAGAACAGAAAGGCAAACTACAACATATATTGGATTGAGTTTGCCTGCAAATAGCATGTATTAAAAATTTCAAACAATCAGGAAAAATGGTGAAATGGACAGTCTTTTTATTAAATTATTGGCTAGTGATCACAATTGATAATGCAAACTGGGTTGTGTTTTCTAATTGGATATATTATAGAATATTTTTTCTCATCTGTTCAATCATGTCCAATTCTCAGAGACTTCCTGAAATGGATTGCCATTGTCTCCTTCCTAGGGCTGAGAGAAAATGACTGGTCCAAGATCACCCAGCTGACTTTGTGCCCTAAGGAGGGACTAGAATTCAAAATAACCCAGTCTTTGGCCTGATGCCTTAATCCAGGGGTGTCAAACTCAAGGCCTGTGGGTCAGATTTGGCCCACGGGGTGCTTAGATCTGGCCCATGGGACCATCCTGGAAAGAGCGGCCCATGGTGCCTCGGTCCAGCTCAGGCTGACTAGGAGCTGATCTACAAACTGGTGGCAGCTGGCAGAGTGCCTTAGGCCCTCGCAGCCAAAAACAGAGCTTAGGAGAGGCGCGTACAGCCCTCCTGAGCTCCATTTTTGTTTGCAAAGTGCTGTAGTTTATTTTTATTGTCATTGCACCTCTGTCAGCTTTGGAAGCCATGTTGAAATCAGATGCTCCCATGCTGCCACATTTTGAGCCTGGAAAAGTGGGAGGGTAGAAGTTCTTGGGGTATATGTAGTTAGACATACATTCTTTTTGTAGTTCAAGGTCATTGTGTGCATATATGACGGGATGGATGATGATTGGGGCATGTGATGTGATGATAGGTGTAGGGGATTGATTTTATAATTTTGATTGTTGGAAGGAAGCCTGGAATTTTCAGATTCGGGATTCCCCCAAGTTATGCCAATTACTATCCAAATAAAAGAGAACTTTTGAGTAATGTCTGTCTTGGGAGTTATTGGTTGGAGTGGAGGTTTGCTGGAACTCTGACCACTTCAAACAATGGAATTAAATACCATCTTCAGTGTACATTATGACTATGAAAATAAACACAAACACACATCCTTCACTTCCATACATTGAATTGAAAACCCCTGATATTGCATTAATATTGCACTATACAGTTCAATAGAGTTACTGCCCTGGGATAGAAACTGTTTTTCAGCCTATTTGTCTTTATTTTTATTATCCAGATGGTGATAGCTGAAAAAAAGGGTGCCCAGGGAAGAAGGCGGAGCTTCCTCGCCGACGGACGGTAGATCGCAACTCTCTGCGACTATCGTTCGTGCTCTTTCGTTGGAGAGCCCCAATTATCCTGATTAGGGGCTAAAACTGCCTTGGAGGGGCAGCGGAGTAAGAGGAAGCAGCAGGCCTGTCTGTGGAGAGCCGCATCTCCCCCCCCGGGCTTGGCTTTTTTTCCTCCCGAAGACGACTGCAGCGATGGTCTAAAATGGCCATCCCGAAGAGGATGACTCAGCTTGACTAAGATTTGTGCAGGAGGGAAGAAAGAGGTGGATAACATCTGAACTGGGACAACTGGGCAGTATAACCAAATAAAAGTACCCCGGGATTAAGGTAATATGGAATTTTTAAGAAAAGAAAAGTGAGCTGCGAAATTACAAAGGGACAGAGAAAAAAAAAAGGAAAATATTTTTGACAGCTAAATGGGGCTTCAAACGGGAAAGGAAGAAGCTGGAATTAAAGATTTAATGAAATTGGACTAAAATAATTTGGGAATAATCAAGTATAAAATTAAAGCTGGACTTAATATTGCCAAAGAATAATAATAATAAAGTTTATAAATTGGAGACTAGTTTGTCTTGGAATATTGAGGTTCGAAAAACCTTAAATAAAAATATAGGGGGAAAAAAGTGAAGACTTCGTATAATGGAGAGTGTCACCTTTTGATAAAAATTTAGTTCAAATAAAAAGGAAAGCATTTTGTTTTTGAATGAACTGGTATAAAATTACAGAAATATTAAAACAAAGTAAGAATTTTAGAAAGTGAAAGCAGAACCAGAATAAAGGAAAAAGCAAGGAAGGAAAGATTGTTTGTGGAACTGACTGATGTTTTTGGTATGAACCCTGAACTGGAATAGCTGAGAACTTTAAAAAATTGAAAGAAGAAAGAAGGAAAGTAAAAGTGGTTTGGTTTTTTTTGTGGACTTTGAGGATTATAAAATATAAGAATGATGATATCTCTTTGGGACTTAAAAATGGAACTTAAAAATATGAGAGAATTACTACAGGAAAGAGGCGAATCACTTTGCTCTGTGCTAGAAAAAATGGAAATGGCGATTGAAGAACAAGAAGAAAGATTCTCAGAAGAGCAGGAATTGACTCAAGGAGAAGACATTTTGAATGGACAATTAATACAAAGAACATTACAAAGAAGTGGGGAAAGAAGGAAGGTTAAAAAGTTGAATTTTAAGAAAGCAGTTAAAAGAGGGAGTAATTGTGAAGTTAGAAAAGGCAGGAAGATTCAGCAGAAAAGGGAAAGGGAAGATAATAAGAAGGAGATAAATTGGAATGAGAAAAGTCATGGGGAAAAAGAGGGAAGAGAAACAGTAAGACTAGTAAAATGTTGAAAGGAAATTGTTTCTTTACAATTAAAAGAAGGAATACTTGTGAAGTCAGGAAATGTAGAAAGAATGAGAAAAGACATGGGGAAGAGAGTGGGAGGAGACTCGGGTTCGCTCCCTGGACAATGCACCGGAGAAGCAGTAAGAAACAGGCATGTGACAGAAAGAACCACAGAACTAGTAAAATGTTGAAAAGAAATTGCCTTTTCAGAGATAATGGTTGATGAATTAAAAGGGGGATTCTGCAGGGTGACAAGGGGTAATAAGAATATTTCTGCAATTGAAAATATTTAGAAAAGAGGGTAATATAGATATTGATAACTCTTATTAAAGGGGGGGAAATATGCTGTGGAATCCAATTGAGAAGATGTAATGACTAATGGTTTATTGGGAATTAAGATGAGGGAATAAAGGTATATTCTAATCATTAAGGTGTCACACTCAAAATAGTAAAAGAGGGGAAACTTATACTTGTTCTTTTTTCTTTTTGTGTGGGTGTATCAAGATCTGTAACAATTTAGAACTTATTAAATGTGTGTAATTGAAAGGGAATGTGACAGACTAAAGAACCAGCTAAATTAATAAGTTTAATATAGATTATTAAAAGCAAGGAGAGACATTGTAACTTCATTATTACCACTATTAGGCAAATACATATTGTTTATTTGTATTTTTAAAATAAATATTAAGGATTATATTTGAAATAATTGAAATGAAATTAAATGTTTAGATTGGGATTAATGAAAGAATTTAGAATTAAACCTTATTGGTATTTATTAGGTAAATACATATTGTTTATGTTTAAAAACAAATACTAAAGGATTAATTTGAAATAATTGAAATGAAACAAAATTGATTGAAATTAAGGAAAGAGGCTAGAATTAATGTGTTTGTTTCTCTCCCTACTGAAAATTTGGAATGGAAAAGGTAATAATAGAATTAAGTATGCATATATCATTGTGTAATTTCTGTCATATTTGTATGTAAAGATGATGACCCGGAAATATGTTGTCCACCAAAAAGAGATTTTTGTTTTTAATGTGAAAACTGAATAAAGTTTGTTAAAAAAAAAAGGGGGGGGGAGTGCCCAAGATGAGATGAATCTTTGATAATGTTTTGAACTTTCTTAAGACAGTGGGAGCTATAAAGCTCTTCCAAAGAGGGGAGGAGGGCAACCAATGATCTTCTAGGCAATGACGTTAACTGTCTGGAGTGCTGTCCTATCTGCCATTGTGCAATTGGCAAACCATACACAGGTGCAGTAAGTTAAGATACTCTCAATAATGCAGCGGTAGAAGATCACCAGCAGTTTTTCATTCAGTTGTTTTTTGAGAAGTCTCAGATAGTATAATCTCTGCTGGGCCCTGTATGAGGCCATTGCAGCTGAAAACAGAGCTGGTAGAGTGCTAGCAAAACAAACTACTAGCAAAAGTGGCATTTGATCACAAGGCAAGTTGGCACTGAGAAATGTTTCCCCTTTTGCATTTGAGCATCCAAGAAGGGACAGCAAAGGAGAAAGAGAAAGAAGAAAGGCAAAGAAAAAGAAAATATGGGAAGAGAGCAAGGAAGGAAAACAAAGAAAAGAGGGGAAGGAAGATTATAATGAGAGGGAGGGTGGGTCTGAGGGAAGTCCTGCCTTAGCATTTGGCCAACAGCAACCCTGCTGCCATTTTGCCTTTCCCTTTTCTTCTTCTGACCTCTCCTGGTGGTCTCCCATCCTATTGCTGAGGATGCTTTGGTTACAAAACTGGGTCTCCTCACATGGAGAAGCCACACACTTTGCCCTCCCACACACCATGAGCAACCTGGCCAAGGAGTGTGAGGACAGCAGCAGCAGCCTCAAAGAAAGGTAAACACAGCCGGGTACCCCCTCGGGGAAGTGGGACTGGGCTAGCCTGGCCTATCAGATCCTGGTGCCTTGGAAGCTCAAGGATTGAGCTTGGCACTTGCCCTCCACTGCCTAAGGCTCTACCGCCCGGGCCACTGTCCAGAGCCGTCCGCATGGCCTGATAGGGACAGTGAGGCTCCTCTGGAGGACAAGGGTTTGGCTTCTCCCTGGTCTCGCCTTCTGGAGACAATGGATCTGCCGGGGCCACCACAGGCACCCTCAACACAAATGATGTTGAGCTGGCCATGCCCACCCCATCCATACCCACCTGCCCTCCCGAGATCAAACAAAGCCCTGATGCAGCCCTCAATGAATAGAGGTTGACACCCCTGCCTTAATCACTACACCAAACTGGCTCTCATAGAAGAGTTAAGTGTATCAATAATATTAAGATTTTTTCATTATTCATAATTTGTTCCTACCTTTCTGGAATTAAAATCTCTGTACTCTGTTGTCGTTTTATACGGGGTGGAGCTGGTCGTGCACTGCTGGGTCGTGGTAGCCTTCTGTTAATGTAGGGAAGAAATTGTTTTAATAGTAAGCAATTACTATATACTATTATTGCTATTATTACTATATAATTACAAATTTATTTCAAACATCCTTAGCATATATCTTTAATTTTAGATATAAATGCATCTTTGAGAATTAAGCATGTATTAATGTATCTGAATTATATCCTTCAATTATAATATATCCAAACAAGTTTAGATTTTGAATCACAAACCATAAATTACAATCTTAAATTCTAAAAATAAATTCTAGCAATACAGGTATTTTCATGTGTTACTTTTGATCTAAACAGGTATACAACTCTTTATAGACCTGGTTTATGGACAACAATGATCTGACAGTTACAGCAGAGGTGGAACAGCCAAGGCCAGTGGCATCCAAACTGTGGCTCCCTAGACTTCTGAGAGTGCAATGTCAAATGGCCAAATTTCAGTTTGGTTGTTCTTAAAAACAGGAGGGAGGAATTAGAAGTCATCACAAACTGAAACTATTTTATAGTCTTCTAATCCTATTTTATATCCCTTCTCTCAAAACTCAGGTGATAATGTTAGACTGCATTTAGAAACAAAATGGCTGAATTCAAATGACAAAATTATTTCATTTAAACAAAGCAGGTTGCAAATATTTAATTCCTTCAAAATCTTCTTGAAAACTCCCAAGGATCTCAAAATAATAAAAAAAAGTATTGGCAAATATGTAGATACTGCCAAATACTGATCCAGTTGAACATAGGAAAAATCTTTCTCCACTGTTATAAACAGAAAATTTACATTTCTGTCTCTGTGAATATAGGTATTCTTTCCAAGAGGTACTGTTATTTTGGGAAACTATTTTTTTCAAGTAACAGAGCATCCAGAGTGTAAATAAGAATTACTTTTCTATCCTGTATGAGTAATATATAAACATGTACGCAGTTAATATTTTTACTAATATTTGGTATAATCAGATAATTCAGATATAATTACGAGACACCATGCCATCGAACAATTGGAACAAATAAATAAATAATAAACATGAAAAATTTGAAATAAATAAAATTTAAGAATTTAACTCAGATATAATATTGGTTTCCTAAAATAGCTTATACATTGGTGATCATCTTGTAAGTAATCATAAGAATCAAAAGTATTCCATTATCAACAGGTTTTGAGTTCAAAACTCAACAGAACATAAGAATGTTCTGAAAACAAAATTCTTGAAAAATGTTTGATCTTATGTTTGATCAAAACATTAATGCTTTGAGAACTGAACTTTAGTTTTTTTTTTTTTTAAATAATCTCAAGCTAACCAGTAGAACACCAGTGATCAGTCATAACCCTGCTCCTATTGGATAAAAAGCAGCAATTTCAACAACAGTAAGCAAGGCAGCAAAGCAAATACCTTTATAGCATAAAGCAAGCAAGGTGGTCCAATGGCATTAGATAATTGGATAGGTGACAGCTTTGGGCAATTAGCATGGTACATGTTAGGAATATAAGTTACCTAACAGGTATTTGGGATGGAAATATATAAACCAGGATAAACATTTTAAAACTGTATCTTTAAGAAAATGCAAAACTGTAATTAGGTGTGGTTTTTCAAACGGCCATAAGATGGAGGCAGAAACCTGGTTTGTCTTAGTCTCAGAAGAGAGTGTGAGTATATCTCTGTTTCCTCCTGTTGGAAAGTATTGCTGTTCCTCCATTTTTCTAATTGACTGATATTCATGGATCTGATGTAAGTCTGATACTGAACTATTTTTGACACTGGACTTTGATATTTGGATTATCCCTGGATTGAAAAATTGACTGATTTACCTGTGAACGACTTTGGACTGCCTATTTTGAACTTTGCTTAAACCTTTATTGACAGTAAAACCCTACATTTACTGTACAGTGTATCTGTGTGCTATGTGTGTATTATTCAAACACTACTCTCTATACGTCTCCTTGTATGCGCTCATTCTCCTAATGGGGAATTACCTCAACAGTGCTGGTTTTGGGCACTACTTTTGTGCATCACCTTCAAAAGTAAGTAGCAGTCTCAATACAAGCACATAAATCATCTAAGCAGGTAGAAAATGTGTTTTACATTTCTGTTCCATGACAGGATAAGAGACAGGATCCCAGAATATCTGCCACTACAGTTACCAGTACCTCCTGTGCTGGGAGACACAGGTAATAGAGATAAATGTGAATGAGTATGGTTGAGAGCTAGCCATTAGACCAGCCAAAGTTCAAACATCATCACAAAAATATGAACAAGGTACTTAATTATATGCACATTTTCAGCATGAATTTATTATCTGCACACTGTCCCTGATAGAGAAAGATGGTGTTAGGCTGGATGGGGCCAGAACCAATATATCCTAGCACCAAGGCTGATAGTCACCAGATCTTAAAAATGCCTTAAGGTGGCTGGACATTTCCAAATGTTCAAATGCTTTGCACTTGATTGTGATAATTAAGCATGTTTAAGCAATATTGAAGTTTTAAATATTAGTTTAATAAGAATGTTTGGAATTTGTAATATACCTTGATTATTAGCACGAATAATGAGTTATTAATGTTATTAATGAAAGAAAGGATATATAGTCAGACCTTTGAGTGATCTGAGATTGAATTTCAGTTGTGAATTCATTATTTTCAGACATCTTTTCTGTTGTACTAGTATTCAGAACATCTCCCTCTGTGGAATAAAAATAATTTTATTATGTTATTTTGAGGAAATGCCTCAAATATTTGTTCTTTGTCTTACTGAAATAGATTTATTAAATTAAATATTGTATAGAAATCAAGTCCATTGTGTAATGTCTATTATAGGTTACTTGTAGACAAAAAGTTTTTTAATTTGAATTACAATAAAGCATATATAAATTTCTCAATACAAATTAAAATATCATAAAGGCTTATTACCTGCATCACCGAATGATTCACCTGCAAAACAAACATATTATTTTTCAGACTAAGTTGGTCAAATAACTTGTTTGTTGTACACAAAACTGAGGACAGAGGATTCAAGTGTACATGAACAGACCTTCCCACCAATTCCAAGATGCCATATATCTTGATCATGGGGAAGTAACATAGCTTTTAAACTATCCAGACAGCAAATCACTTAGGTTGAAAAGTGTTGAAAGCAGTTTTAAAAATCCAATGGAAAAATATGTAGTAGATGCAGATTTAGGACAGAGTTCAGTGGTATGTTTCATAATTTTAAAAGCAATTTCCACTCAAGATATTGCAGTATTATAAAAAAGTATGTTGAGAGGCAGAGCTGACTGTCACAGTGTTAGAGTGCACTTCCATAGGGCTTTATGGAAGTTTGCTGAATTCCTCCTGCTAGAGGGTCTTCTGGGACCTAAGCCACCCTGGAGGACACTCCGTAGATCACAAGGAGACTGCAAACTCCCTGTTTGATATGGAGGAAGCTCTCAATCTGGCAGGAAGAAAAAGACAGTCATTGCATGCCTGATCGAGGCTAAGACAGCCCAACCGGAGAAGAACGAATAAAGTTTGAGGAACAGTGTTCCTCAATTGGGTAAGAATTTTCCAATTTCTGTTAAGAAGTTGCCCTCTTAATAATTGGCCTGGGTGACAATGGGACTACAAAAGAAGGGGATGGATTTGTTTATCTTCCACCCTCTAAGAAAGCAGTAAATAAGCACAGGAGCTGAATATAGATCTGGACAAGAAAAGTGAACTATTTGAAAGAAATAAGTTTACAAGTGGAAAATTGGACTGGCTATCTTAATGAAAATATTAATTGGATTTTACTGAACTAAAAACTTTTTTGAATGCAAAATTTGGACCCTGGAACCTGAAAAAGAAAATGTTTTGGCTTAAGTTAAGTTAAGCTAAAGGAGAGGAATAGGAGCAAAATAGAGCAACAGTGACATCTACTGGCTAGAAAAAACTCATAGAGTGAAAGTAAAGGAAAAGAAAATGAAATTAATGGCTCACTTTGAGCAGTTTGTTGAAAGAACATTGCTACAAGACTCAGATAAACTGTCTGCACCTGGAAATTGTTTATAGAGAACTGCAGAGAAAGGGAGTGGAAACATTATCACTCTTAAACATTGTAGCTCTCTGAATGTATATGGATTTTAAATAGAGTAAACTGAAGTTGGAAAACAGCAGAATTTTTTTATAAAGCAAGTGGAATACTTTTTTCTTTTAGCTCTCCTATTTGGTGACTTACAAATCTGTTTGACACAATTTTGGGGTTTGGTGGGCCATTGTGGATTACAAAGTTATCAAGAAGAGAACCTTTTTGAAAAGAAGTCTGGACTATGGATATTTTGGCTTTGTGAATCATAATAGTTAAAAGCGTGAAGTGACCTGAAGACTGAAAACAAGAATTGGGGACAAGAAAGAAAACTTTGTGGTGGATTGTTTTAGGGTGTATTCTTTGCATTGGGTATTGTGAAGTATTACTTTTATTTATTATTGATTGTTGATTGTTTCTGTTAAACATTTATTACTTAAAATATCTTATTATTTAAAATAATTGAAATGACAAGAAATACAAATTTAAGAAAAATAGAGAGAAAAAACACATTTGCACCATCAACAGCAGCAACAGCAGCTGCATCCAGCGAGTCAACGCTCATTAGAAAGTATGCTGCTGCATGAAAAACTGAACACCTTCCAGATGGAAATGAAATCAATGTTTCAACTATTACAAGAAGCTATAAGTAGGAATCATGATGACATGACAGAAAGAATGGAAAAGATGGAGCAAAAGATGGGGGATAAAATGGATAACATCCATCAAAGAGTTACTAAAAATGAACAATGGATTCAGAAAGTAGAAAGAAAATTAAAAAAAAAAACAGATAAGAAAGTGGAAGAAATGGACTACAGATTGACTAAGGTAGATAACGACCTTGAGCAATCCATAATTATGCTGGAGATGGATAGAGCAGAATATTTTTTGAGATTTCAAAATATTGAGGAGGAAAAAGGGGAAGGTCTTGCTGAAAAAATGGCAGAACTGCTGACAGATGCCCTGGAGGTGAGCAAGCAGGAAATCCTTGCTGGAATAGACAATATATTTAGAATACACACAAGCTATGCGAAAAGGAACAAATTCCTCAGAGAGGTGCATTTGAGATTCTCAAAGAAGGTAAAAAGAGTAGAAATACTTCAAAGAGCAAGAGATGACTCATTGAAATACAAAGGGAGAGAAATAGTAGTCTTGAAACAGATACCCAGAAGAGTAAGAGACACAAGGAAACAGTATAAATTCTTGACAAGACAATTAATTAAGCATGAAGTAAACTTCAAATGGCTGATACCCAGGGAATATTGGTGGACTGGATGGAAAAAAAGTCATAGATTGGATACAATGATAAAACAGCAATTCTACTAGGAAGATATGGTATGGATGTCATCAGAATTGAAAACATACGTACAAGAGATAGAAACAGAACCCAATGTCTGAATAGATCATAATACAGTAAAAGCTGTATGGAAAGGACAAAAAAAAGAAAATTGAGATGGACATTGACCCAAGCAATACTGCTAGATAAGGAATTTATTCAAAGTATGGAAAAAGAACTGGGCTTTTTAAAAAAAAGAGAACAGGAAAGAAGAGAATTCTTTGCAAACTGCATGGGATACCGCTAAAGTGTATACCTGGGGATTAGTCATAACTTACATGGGGAAGAAAAAACAAAGAAAGAAACAAAATAAGGCAAGATTAGTGGCACAAGGTTTTTCACAGAGGAAAAACATGCACTATGATGAGGTATTTGTGCCTACGGCATGAAAGTAAAAAGCCTAACACTGTTTATAAATTGAACAAGGCCATGTATGGGTTGAAGCAGTCAGTCAGGAACTGGAACATTTATTTAGATAAAGCATTGAAGGGTCTTGTGTTCAAGAGTTGCAAGGCTGATGGTTGCATATATACTGCAAGGTTACGCAGTGAGGATTGTCAATTATTATCATTTCTGGATGATCTTTGTTTCATTGCAAAAGATGTGTCACAAGTAAAGGAATTTGCTAATCAGTTTGAATTTAAAAATGTGGGTGAAATACAAAATTATCTTGATGTAGAGATACAAAAAACTGAGAAAGGTAGTTATGTTCTCAAAGAAAGAAAATTGAACAGCTAATGGAGAGATATAACATGAAGGATTGTAATTCTGCTCCAATACAGATTTTCATAACAATTTGGGTAAGGACAAAAGTGAAGCCTGTGATTAGGAGATATATCAGTCAGCAATAGGGAGCTTGTTATATCTGTCACAGTGGTCCAGAACAGACATAGCTTGTGCAGTTGCTTTACTGCTGCACCACACTATTGCACTGGATGGGTGTAAAAAGGATTCTCAAGTATTTGAAGGGAAACTGTGAATTTGGTCTTCAAATACAGGTCTCTGAAGAATTAAAGTTGAAATGTATGTTGACAGTGAATATGCCAATGATGTAAAAACCAGAAAGTCCAATTCTGGGATTGTGGTATTATTTGGAGGGGCTTTAATTGGTTGAAAGCCCGGAAAACAAACAACTGTAGCCATTTCTACTGCGAAGGCAGAATTTATTGCTCTATCTGAACTTTGTTCAGAGGTAACTTGGTACGTACAGCTGTTAAAGGATTTAAACATAAAGGTAAATGAAGCTGTCACAGAGTTTGAAGATAATGCTGCTTGCATTAAAATGGCAACAGGTGACAGAGTAAAAAATAGATGCAAGCATGTATAATTAAATATTGTAATGTAAGAGAAGCCATCAATTGTAAATTAATTAGCTTGCTTCACTGTTCTTCAGAGGACAATCTGGCAGATATGATGACCAAGCCAGTGGATGGAGTGCACTATGGGAAGAATATAAAATTATTTGGTTTTATGTCTATTCCAGTCATAAAGGGAGAAGTGTCAGTGTATGAGAATTTATGAACTGGAATAGCCATGGCAACAAGTCAGCCAGTGGAAATGTTTTTGACTGAGACACAGGATTTATTGTGAGAGCCATGTGAGCTGGCTTTAGTCTGGGCGTGACTTAGCTATGCTGTGTTCAGAGTTCGTTGGGTTTGTGAGTTGTGCCTTCTCTCTACCATGTTGCAAGAGGTGAAAGGATATTATTTGCATGTAAGTTTTTTATATTTTTGTCGAACTTTATCTACGTTTTTTCTATGTTATGAATCCTGCTCAATTCTTTGAATGTGTGTTGTGTGAGTCTCAAATTATACTAAATCAGATCAGTCATGTGATTTATGACCATCAAGAATATGACCATAATGGGCAGGCTCTACTAGGATCATATATTGAGGACTACCTGTAAAGACTGTAACAGCCACTATGTAGGGCTGATAAGGAGAAGATTAATAAAGTGAATCCATGAACATCAATTAGCAAGCAGAAGACATGATGAAAATTCCTTAATTTCACAGCACATAGATAGTTAACCATCATTTCAACTGGAAAACTGTTAGTATCCATAGACAAAGCTAAATCCAAAAAATGCTAGAGAATTCCTGGAAGCTTGGCACTCGGACAAATCAGCCACTAACAGAGTTTAACACCAGGATTAATATCAGATAAACAATCAAGCAATATGCTATACCCCAATCAAGGAGTTAACAACTTAAGACAATCAAGGAACTACCTGGGAGAAAATAATACACCTGTCAAGTCCGTGAGAGGAAATTACAGGTAGTCCTTAAGATGACTGTAATGGATTCTGCCCATTCTGATCGCATGTCATGACAGTAATTAGGTGAAATGACCCTCAATTAACAACCCCATTCCTTGCCTTCCCTGATGCAAACTTTAAATGAATGGGAGAGTTGTTCAACAGAGCACAGGGTGCCTCAGGGGGAAGCCCTCACGAAGCCTACACAGGCACACAGTTGCCTGCCTCAGCCTCCCAAGACTATTTCCACTCCCTGAGGCACTCTGTGTTCCATTTTTCACAGGGTTACCTGTAGTCCTTCAGCTTCCTTCCAACCTAGCAATCAAAGGTAGATTGCAATACACAGAGTTTACAAACACCAGCCTAGAAGGAGAGATCAGGACAAACAGAGTTTGGAAACTGAAGCTTGGAAGGAGAGATCCCACCCAAGGACTTTCAGTACTCAAAGCTTGTTGCAGAGCCCAATTTATCTTTTGCTTTTTTTCAGCTTCTGAGGCACCTGGCCCTGTAAGATCAGTTCCTTACAGAGCCAGTCTCATGGAAAACTCCTTCTATTTTGCAACACGTTCTATTATCTTAATACTGAGAGAATTTTTCAAGGAGCCTCCATTTTTTAAACTCCATAAACTGTGGAAATAAACAGAACCTCCTTAAAAAAATGAAGGCTCGTTGAGGAAAAAAGGCTCTATATCAGGGCTGTCAAACTGGTGGCCTGTGGATCAAATGCATCATACATAGACCATGCCCACCTCAGCTTCGTGAAGAGGAAAAACATCACAAAATGTCACATGATGGCAACATGACGCTGCGAGTTTGACACCTGTGCTCTATAGTATCAGGAATAGAACCTCCTTTCTTATCAACTTCCCAGTTGTGGCTAATAAAAGGAATCAGGGCCCTTTCCTCCCTCATAAGCTACACAACCCATGTTGCTCTCTTCTTCATTCCTCCCTGTGTGCCCTAGGATGAAAAGAGGGTGGCCTGGTTCTTCCTCTGAACTCCCTCTCTCTTGTTCTATCTTCCCCTACTCTGCCCAGCCAGACTTTCCCCTTCCCCAGGCTCCTCCACAGCCAGAGGAGCCACACTCCCATTCCCTGTCAGCTGTCTGGCTTCCTCTTCAGATTCAGACTCTGACACAGGCATGACACCCAGCAGGGTGTGGATGAACACTGCAGCATCCTGCAGTCCATCTTAAGAATCAATTATTAACCATAAGCATAAGCGCTCCTCCACTTAGAAACAAACACCCTACTCTTTAATAAACAATTTGGTTTCAGAAAAAAACTATCCTGTAATCTGCAACTCTTACACTGCAAAAACACATGGATTACACAACTCGATCAGGGCAAAGCAATAGACTCAATTTACATAGACTTCTGTAAAGCCTTTGATTCAGTAGTACATGACAAACTACTCCTAAAACTAAAATCTTATGGTAACTCTGGACACCTGCATAACTGGTTAGAAGTATTCCTGTCAAAACAGACAACAAATGGTCAAAATTGGGAGCGTCCTATCAAATTCTGTACCAGTGGTGTGCCTCAAAGCAGTGTTCTAGAACCAACTCTCTTCATACTCTACATAAATGACCTCTGTGATCATATTAAGAACTGCATTCTCTTCACTGATGATGTAAAGCTATTCAACACCACCGACAATACCGCTACTCTTCAAAAAGACCTCAACTATGTATCAGAATGATCAAACAAATGACAACTTCAAATATCAACAAATAAATGCTCTGCCTTAAATATTGGCAAAAAATATCAGAAAATAAAATACAAGCTGAATAGTCAAGACCTTGTTGATTATCCAAACTCTGTCAATGATCTTAGAGTTCTCATCTCTAATGATCTAAGTGCTAGAGCCCACTGTAACTACATAGCCAAAAAGGGATTAAGAGTTGTTAACCTAATCCCACATAGCTTTTTCTCTGGTAATATTACACTACTAACTAGAGCATACAAAACATTTGCTAGACCAATACTTGAATACAGCTCATCAGTCTGGGAACCCACATTACGTATCTGATATTAATACTGTTGAGAAAATCCAGAAATATTTCACAAGAAGAGTTCTCCACTCCTCTACTCGTAGCAGAATACCTTATATCACCAGACTTGAAATTCTAGACCTAGAAAACCTAGAACTATACCGCCTTCGGTCTGATCTAAGTATAGTACATAAAATCATACATTGCAATGTCCTACCTGTCAGTTAATACTTCAGCTTCAACCATAACAATACAAGAGCACACAATAGATACAAACTCAAGGTAAACCGCACCAAACTTGATTGGAGGAAATACGACTTCAGCAACAGAGTGGTCAATGTCTGGAATACTCTACCTGACTCTGTGGTTTCTTCCCCAAACCCCCAAAACTTTAACCTTAGACTGTCTACTGTTGACCTCACCCCTTTCCTAAGAGGTCTGTAGGAGGCGTGCACAAACGCACCAATGCGCCTACCGTCCCTGTCCTATTGTTTTTTTATTTTTCTTATACGTATCCATTTCATGTACTCATAACTATGTCTATACTTATACCTGTAATCTTATAATCGCTTGACTAAATAAACAAACAAACAAATATAAGAACAAATAACTGTGGGGGTGCTGCAGCCATCATAATTTTGGGGAAGTCTGTTGTAACTTTGAATGATTGCTAAGAGTGGCCTGTTGTAAGTCAAAGACTACCTGTATTGTGTATAAACAGAGAGCAAATCCCACTCCCTTCTGGTACTAAAGATGTTATCTTGTTCAGTAAACAACTAATCAGAAAAGGCCCCAAGGACTCCACAGAGAAAAAGAGGGAGATAGGACAGAGATAGAAAGGGAGAAAAAGAAAATAAACGTGTATAAAATACAAATGAGTTGGTCTCTTAGAAGCTCTAACTATTCAGCCTCTAAATAGAACTAGTCAGGATCAGAATTGCCTTTTCATTCTGAAGAATCAAAAACAAAGCTGGCTCCAAAAGGAAGAGCCAACTTGAGGTAAAGAATACCTCTATGTCTTTTAGAACATTTAAAAATTCTCAAGAAGTAATAAATCAAGGAGGCTTCTTTTAATTACCTTCAGTTGAAGTTTTGTTTCGCTGTTTTGGTCCTTTTGTTGCATGCTGCTTCGATAATCTTGCAGAATTTTCATTCTTAAAAATGTACATAAAAGCAAGTAGTGTATGTATATTTGTCTAGGTCTGTGTGTGCATGTGTTCACACACACACACACAGAGCATTCATGCATTTTAGCATATTATTTTTTTCCATTTTCTGAATGTGTAATATCATAGATACTCAGATTTAAACAAGCAAGTTACAAGGGGAACGGAGTCTCTAGTATGGTACTTTTATTATAATTTGAATAAAATTGGAGGAAATTCAAACTGGGAAGTGTTGATTTCTTAAAGCTCTCTCTATTTTCTATAATCCAAGCAAAGTTCAGAAGGCAGAAAAACAATATGATCATTCCAGCATAGGAAAATGAGAAATATGTTTTGCTTAACCAACTGAGGATTGTTTTCCTTAATTGATAAATGAACAAGCATAATGTTTTAGTTTCATTTATTTAATTGAGTTCTCGTTTTCTACTTTTATCAAGTTTACAGAACAGATCGCATTTTAGATCAAATTTATGCAGAAATATTGCAAATTCAACAGGGTTCACAAAATCCTTCTGAGGTCTTTTGTTCTCTTTCATGCATGTTGCTTTAATTGCTTGCTTTTGCAAAAGCCACAATTTACAGATTTGTATTCAAGAGATAAACTAGATATAGAAAAGGCAGGTTCCTATATACAAAACAATAAACCTCTAATTTTATGTTACAGGGATTTCTCATTTGGCAACTGCATAGTTTAGCAAGTATTTGCAGTTATACTGGCAATGAAAAAGTAACTTCACAACCAATCTTTGTCTTTTTAGTATTTTTTGACATACATGTTTCAAACTATAAGCCACACATGCTTATTGTTACTTGTCTGTGGAGGGTAACAGTAACCTGTAAAATGAATATTTTCTGTCACTTACTTCTTTATCAAATTCAGTTTGATCTTTATTTACAGACTTCTCTGCTAGTTTTTTAGAAATATTCTCTTCAGATCCTGTGGGCTAAGGAAAGATATTTTTTAATAAAATGTTTAGAATCATTAACAGACTTTTACAAGTAGTCCTCAATTCATGATGGCAGTTGGGACTGGAACATCTGTTAAGCAATGCAGTCATAAAATGCAAACAATAACGAGGCACAGCAAGGGTTAAGGAAGGGCACATAGGGATGTGAGGGGGTGAATGAGGGAGCCATGGCAAGGCTCAGGGAGGGTATGTGGTGGTACATGAAGTAGCCAATGGAGCTTCAGTGCAGAAGGGCAGGAGAAGGTGCACAGGAGAAAGAGAGACTTGCCTCAGTGACTTGCAACCTTCCCTGCCACTGACTTTCCTGGGAAGCTGGCAGGAAAGGTTGCAGGTGGCAATCAACAGATCATGGGATGCTACAAATGTTTTGCAAGTGCAAGCCAAACTCATGGTCTAGATTGTGGTCTAATATCCAAGGGGGTGTATGGGTGGCCAGAACTCCAAGAACTGTAGTCATAACCACCATTCATTTAGCACCACTGTAACTTTGAACAGTTGCTCAATTAACAATAAGGTAGAAACTACCTATATTATCTTTTTATAGTTTTCTTCTTTTTTATATAATTCATGTTTATTTACAATCCACAGCAATAAGCAATATTACACATATATGCAATTCTGCTCTCTAAGTCTGAATCAACAAACACCATTATTAATGAACACAATGGATTTCAGATTCATGTAAGTTAGTCCATGTATTAACCTAACAAATTCTTGATGGTCATAGAAATTTCACTGATACTCAGTGACTATATTTCATATTACAACTAAAATGGTTATTCAGTAACCTGAACGGATTTCTTCAAAGGTGTCACATGTTTATTACAAATCAATACAGGCAATCCTCAACTTACAACCACAATTAATCCCCAAATATATGTTGCTAAGTGAGAAATTTGTTAAGTGAGTTTTGCCCCACTTTATAACTTTTCTCACCATATTTGTTAAGTGAACCACTGTAGTTCTTAAATTAGTGCTTGTCAAAAGGTTGCAAAAGGGGATCACATGACCCTGGGACACTGCAACCATAATAAATATGAGTTAGTTGTCACGGATCTGAATGTAAATCCCATGAACATGGAGATGCTGTAACAATCATAAATGTGAAAAATGGTTTTTCAGTGCTGTTGTCACTTTGAAGGGTCACTAAATGAACTGTTGTAAGTTGAGAACTACCTATAATGTAAGACCATACTCAATTATATCACATTACTAGAACAAGATCTAACCAAATAAACCATTATATTCATCTGGAACAATTTAGAAATTTCTCAGGGAAATCAATGAGAACTACTGGCTAACTTGATTGCATCAGTCTTAGAGTTAAGTACATTCAGAGCTTTCATTGTTTATTTGATGTACTAGATATCATAATATTGCTATGTTTAAAAAGTAAAATACTAGTTATTCTAAGACTTTTATGATATTTATTATTTACATGAATAAACAATGTATTTAGAACTTTTGATCATAAGAGAATGACCAAATCATGTATTTTATAAGAAAAAACGCTTAAAAAGAAATTATAGCTAGTCTACAACTGTTTTGTCTTTCAAAAGAATTGCCATAGAATTTGTTAAAATTAATGTTTAGAAATGCATCTGTATGCATTTGACTGCAGTTCATATTTTGAATAACTTAAATGATGTAAAATTTTTGAGTAATTATTTAATTTTTACACTACCCATTTCACTTAAAGTGACTCTAAGATACATGCATCTTTACATCAATTTGCTCAAAATGTCTGTTAATTTCAATTATCATTAATTAGTTATACGTTACCTTTTTGTCTGTTTTGTCTTTTCTTTCTTCTCGTGTTGTTTCTATATCTTTACCTTTTTCCCGTCTTTTGTCTTTTTCTTTACCCCTGTCTCGGACTTTCTCACAATCTTTATCCCTGTCTTTAGGTTTATCTTTTTCTCGTAATCTCTCTTTTTCTCTTCCTCCCTCATATTGTTTCCTTTCCTTGTCTCTTTCTTTATCATATTCTTCTTTTTCTCCTTCCCCTTCTCCTTTTTCTTTGTCTCTAATTTTCTCTGGCTCTCTTCCTGATTTGGACAATCTATTCTTGAGTCTCTCTTTTTCATGTTTTTCATTTTCATTAACAGTTTTATCAAAATTATTGGGATGATTTTCATAATCTTTATGTTTTTCACTTTCTCTTTGCTTGGTTTCTTCCCCTTTCAATACTTCTTTAACTTTTTGGTCCTGAATTGTGCTTTTGTCTTTTATTTCAGAGTCACTTCTTCCCTAAATAATAAAATACAAAATATTAAATTACATACAACATATTTGAGCAATTCAAAATGTGAGCCATCACCCTTAAAAATCTTTATGGATTAGGATAGATTTGGGATTCACTATAGGTAGTTCTTGACCATAATTCCTGTAAATAAGTGATGTGATTGTAAAATGTGATATCACATGACTGTATCGCTTCATCACAGCAATCCAAGTATTCTTGGTTGCTAGCATAATCTCAAGACTGCATGGATTATTAATTGGGAAGAGGTGGGAGTCTCAGATAAGCAGGCCAGTGGGGGAAAGCTGCAGGTTAGAGTGGTGGAAAGGTGGCTACCATAGGGAGATGTTACAGAAAATGAACAGCTTGGTGTGTGCTGCAACCAGGCAGTCCGGAATATGGACAGGTAGTTGAGAGCCACAGATAGGCACTATGGAACACAGGTGGGTAAATGGGTACTATAGGCAGGCATTAGAGTGCAGGCAGGTGTGCAGATAGGTACAGGTACTGCAGGTGAATGTCATGAGCAGGAGCTATGGAATGTGAACAGATGAGCAAATGCCATGGGTGCAAAAGCAGGTGAAAAAGTGAGGTGAGTTTTTGTGAAATTCTGGCTGTTCTACCCAAATCTGCCCTACAGCTTTTCTATACAGAGGACCTATGGTTCCATCCCAGAAGTGGCCACAATTCTCTCAATCCAAGAAGTTTACTGGCTCCTTCTCTTTCTGAAAGGCAATCTTTGGAAAAGATAAGTGGACTAAGTGGTAATGTGTGGAGAGGTTGTGGGATCCAATAGTGCAGAAACAGAACATGGGGGTCCTCAGAGGCCCTGGAAGGTTCAAGCTAGGCCATATGTGAGCTGGGGGTGGCCTCCCAGGGCTTCCCTCACTCCCAGGGATTCTAGGCTCTGCTTAACAATAATCAGGAGAGCAGGGATTGTGGTCGTTCAATGAGATGATCACATGAGTGTTTTGCTTAATGACAGCCACAACTTAAAGTTATAATTCTGGGTTCAACTATTGTTGTATATCAGAGACCATCTTTATATTTCTTACGTGTTTTGTTTTAACCTGAGTTTACTCAGTTATCACTTAGCTTCTTTTATGATTGGGTCAGCACAGAAACCCAGTAAACAAAGAAATAAAACAATTTCCCTGGTTTTTTTTATTCAACATATAGAACCCTATATGTTTATTTTTTTTAATTACATAGAAACCTATAAGTTTATTTTTTTAAAATATAACAGGTTATTCAAATTACCTCTTTATGAGATCTACATTCTTCTGTTTTAGATTCTCTATTTTGAGATTTAGATGAAGGTGTCTTTTCTTTAACAGTTTTTTCTTCAGCAAGTACTTTCTGAACAGCTTCATCACTGGAAAGCTACATAAAAGAAATGCATATTAAACTAATAGAATACATGGAACTCCCTACGCTGGAACATAAACAAGCACCCCAAACCCTTGTTCTCTGGCCTCCCTGCACCCGCACACACCCAAGTCTCTTTGCCCAACCTTCTTGCTTTCACATTCACACCCTATGCTCTCTTTCCTTAGTCTCTCTGCACACATACGTACAACTGCACTCTTTTTCTGGCCTCCATGTGCTCATATATATGCATGCACCACATGCCCTCCTTCCCTGACTGCCCTGCACTAGTAACACATTCCACATCCTCTTTCCCCAATTTCCCATTGCTCTCTTGCACAGACATGTATCCCACATTATCTTTGCTCAGCATCCCTATGCTCCTACATTCCACACTCTTTCCCTGCATTCACATTTTCCTGACCTTTCTGAGCTTGCACCACACTGCAGCACCTCCTCCCCAACTCATGTGTGGTTTGCACTGGGTCTCCCAGGAACTCCCCCACTTCCCTGTGGCACCTCCACATTCTTTACCTGGGATCCTTTCGCTTTCGAACTTGCACGTCTGGAATTACAACAACTAGGGCTGCCTGGACTGCCATTGCTATGATCACATGACATTATGCTTTATAACCATATCACTCAGTGACAGCAATTCTAGTCCCAACTGCAGTTACAACTCAACGTATACAAAATCTTGAACTGTTAAAGCACCATATGACTAAAAAGCAAATATTCCCTCCTATCTTCAAAAAAAGCAAAAAAAAATGTACATAAAGAAAATTTTATCTAAACACTTTGCGGGAATGATTTTATCACTTTATAATGAGGTAAAATGTGTAGCTGATTGTATGAATGCTGTAGACATAATATACCCTGATTTCAACTAGGCATTTGAAAAGGTACCGATGAGGCAAGCTAATTAGCAGCCTATGGACGGCTTGGAAAATTATATCCAATTTCTCATTGGATAATTTTTTTGAACAGGGTATTGCAGTTATCATTCCTAGATCCTCTAATTAATGTTTTTCTTAATACTTTTGATAAATCCATGAAGGGAATGTTTATCAAGTGTATAGATAATAGAAAATTCAGCGGATAGTTAATACCTAGAACAAGGAGAAAAAAATAAAAACAATCCCACAGGAGAAACGAGTTAGAATTCCATACTGACAAAACATTTTCTTGATAAAATCAAATACATCAATATAAGATTGGGGATGGGAGTAGAATGCATACATTTGTGATAACATTTGTGGAAAAGATGGAATAATCACTGACCACAAATTGGAAGAGAAATATGGCTGCAAAGAATGGTATCAGGGTCTGCCTCTCCTCTCTGCTCAAGAAAGCAGAACTCTTGAAACAATTAACATTTCAAAAGGAATCTTTCATGGAAAGGAAAGAGATTGCAAGACAAAAGAAGCATGATCTGAGATTTCCTGTGCAATTCAGTTAGGATAAAGCAGTTAGAAACCCTTCCCCTCAGTCCGATGTTGAATAAGCCAATCCACAGGTGTGAAGTTGTTTTGAAAATTGTAGGCTGAGAAGGTGATTAAGAAGCTGTTCCCAGACATCTCTTGCTGAAGGCTTTGGAATTGAAACAAAACAGATGGCCCTCCCTCCTTACCAAGAAGGTAAATCAAAATACAGGATACATAGACATCAGGAAAATGTCCAGATGTTTGATTAAAAGAAAAATAAATTTCAGATGGCTGATACCAGAAGGAATAATGGTCACCTAGCAAGAACAAAGGCATATAATAGATACAACTGAAAAAGAAGAACTATTTTATGATCAATACTTCAGAGAATATGAAGGAGAGAAGAGGAAAGAGATGAAAGCAATAAAACAACAGGAGGAAATAGTAGAGAGAGAAGAGAGACAACAGAGAGAGGAAGAAAGAGAGGAGGAAAGAATGGCAGCATCCTGATAAGGATATATGGGACCTGACATGCTGCATCCCTAGGAATAGGAGAAATTCATCTGAAAAATAAGCACAAGAGAAAACAGAGCAGTGAATCCTTTGGATTTATTGGGCTACTGCAAATGAAACTTTCTTAGTAAGTTGGGGGCTCTAACATGTTTTTTAGCCACCCACTCATTCTGGGAGGGGGACAGGTGTTTCTGAGCAACTAGGTATTGTGTGGTGCCATGGTATGTGCGTGAATCCAGGATTTCCTTAATTTCAAAGTGTTGCTCACCCTCAATCATGATATGTGTAGGTGGGATGTCTGCTGGTGGTCTTAGTAGGGGGTTAATTTGGGATTTTAATAGACTGCAACGAAATACTAGATGGACTTGCCTGAGGGTTTTAGGGAGCAGTAGTTCAACGTTAACAAGTTGATGATTTGAATGATAGGAAAGGATCCGATGAACTTTGGTCCCAACCTAGAGGGCTGCAAGGAGTAGAGTAGAGTATAAGAATACTCTATCCCCTACTTTAAATGGTTTGGGTTCCATCCTCTTTTTATCTCCTAGTGCTTTAAAAGCGGCTCTAGCATCACTTAGAACTTTTCTTACCACTGGCCAGGTGTTTTGTAGTTGATGTATCCACTCCTTAAGGGAGGGAATGGTTGGTTCTTCTACTGGTAGTTCTGACACTAGGTTAAACTCTTGGCCTATGGCAACTCTCCCCCATTTCCATCAATATGTGAACCTTGCAACCAGAGGTGGGAATACATTGGATCTTGCTTATTCTAATATCAAGAATGCATTCAAAGCTATTCCCCATCCTCACCTTGGTTCTTCTGACCATCTCTCTGTGTTGCTTATCCCAGCATATAAGCCTCTATTGCTTAGAGAAAAACCTACCATGAAGCAGTGATAGTTTCGGTGGAGGGACTATAGAAACTTTACAAGATTGTTTTGAGTGCATGGATTGAGGCATGTTTAAAGAAGCTACTACAGTTAACCAACATATTAATGTAAAGAAGTATGCCACAACTGTGTCTGCATACTGTAAATTCAGAAGTGCACTGAGGATGTCGGTGTCCTTAAAAACATTGTGGTATGGGTTAAAAAACCATGGATGACACATGAGATTCACAAGATGCTGAAAGCACAGAATGTGGCTTTTAAGTCTGGCGATATGCTGGTGGTTGGAACAGCCAGTGCCAATTTGAAATGTGCCATTAAAACAGCAAAGCAAGTTCATTGTCAGAAAATTCAGAACTTTTTTTAGGATCCTATGAACACCAGGTGTATGTGGCAAGGCATCCAGGACATTATAGCCTATAAGGAGGCTCCATCATGCTTTAAGGGCAACATGGACTTTTTAAATGAGCCACTCATTTTTATTTCCTCTTTTGCCCAGACTAGTTTGTGAAATACTTCTTCAAGGCAGGATGAGAAAAGGACAGGTTATATTGTATTGCCTTGTCATACACCTTGTTCTATGTTGATTTCCACTTTAAGATCATTAAGGCAAATTGTTGCCATTGTTTTTTCATATACTGATTGTAGTAAGTTTATGTGAGCAGTATCTTTGCCTATGTTGAGCAATGTATTAATTAATACTGAGTCTAACACCTTTTCATCATCAATGAAAGCCAAGCATAAAGGCATGGTATACTCATGACTTTCAATGACTTGCTGAGTAACTTGGAGGTGATCCATTGTGCTATAGCCACTTCTGAATCCTGCCTGCTCCTTGGCTGTGCATCATTTAATGTTCTCAATATTGTTTTTGCTATGTGAAAACCTTGTAGATGACAGAAAGAAGGCTTATTGGGCGATACTTCTTTAAATCATCTTGGGCATATATTTTGGGATCCAAAAGAAAATAAAACCCAGTCTTATTTTCAGGGAACACGTGTGTGCATGCATGTGTGTGCATGTATCAATATGGGTATGTGTATACGCACGCGCGCGCACACACACACACATATATATATATATATACACACACACATATATATACATACACACACACACATACACACAATTTTTCTTTTGAGAGCGGGCATCAGAATTTTTAATGTGTGCCAGAGTGTTCAGAGAAAAAAATGACAATAAAGGTTGTCTTATTAAAATATATTCTTGATCCTTCAGATAAAGTTCACATTCTATTGGTTGAATTATTTCCATGTTGCATTGTAGACAATTGATTTTACATGCTGGTGTACTTCTATCAAATGGTGAATTTCAAAGAAAAAACATTGGATAAAGAAAGAGAAGCTTAATTTTCTCCTGCAACACTAATTTCAACTTTTTTCCTGAGTCCAATCTTTCCCCTGAAACCACCTCTTTTTCAGCTGGTCTTTGAAATTGTATTTAAAATCCAGTTAAGATAATATTTCACAAATTAATACTAACATCTTACCTTATTGAGACAACATTTAGCAATTGCTTGGAGAAATTCATTTGTTTTTTCAGGTTCATATCCTGCAACAACACGTGCAGGTTTCACTGCCAAATGTTCTCCTGTCACCATGATGACCACATCAATTGCTTTCTGAAGAAAGATGATTTTTGCATCTTTATCCTGAATAAAACAATATAGTGTTAAATAAAATCTACAGTTTTCAATGTAAATTGTCATACTATTTTTTTTAATTTATAAATTTTAATTTATAAAATAGCATTTTGGTACAATTCTGACATTTTATTAAATAATAATAGAATTGCATCTATAAAATATTTTATAAATTAAAAAAAAATGAGCGCATACATACCTTAACATTATCAGATTTCATCTCTGCTTCTGTATACAATCCTTTCATGAAACCAGTTGATCTAATTACCTTTAAAGCAATAAAAAATGTTATTATGGTACTAGCTCTCAAATGCATATACTTTTTGTACAACTTGAAAATATAAAATACAAATACAGTTGCATAATACTTAAAAGCATCTAAATCTTGAAACAAATAATTGTGCTGATTTTTGCAGACAAGTTTGATTATGATATTGTTTTTCTGAAATAATTCTTATTATTTTTCAGTTAAGTGCTACACAATGTAACTTTATTTAATGAGATCTTTTTAAAGTATAAAAAATAATTTGCTGAAAAAACTCCTCGCAGCTGAGCTATATGCAAAGCTGTCAAAATGCAAATTCCACAAGACCAGCCTGGGCTGCCTGGGCTACTGAATGTCAAACAAGAGGATAGATCCAGCTAAACTTAAAGCTGTCTTAGACTGGCAACTCCCTCGCACTCAAAAACAGCTCCAGAATCTTTTGGGGTTCTATAACTTCCATAGGCAATTCATTCCCTCTTTCATTGAAATTGCCCTACTTATCACCAAGCTACTAAAAACTGGGGGGGCAGCAATCACATCCAAGCCAATCCCTAAACTGGACCTTACAATGCCAGCAAGCATTCAAGGTGCTGAAGGCTCTATTTGCCAAGGAGCCAATCCTCAGGCACCCTGAACCAGAACAGCCCTTTGTTGTCCAAGCCTACATGGTCGTTGCAGTGGTTCTCCTCCAGAAGAACGCCAAACGGTAACTTACTTACAACCGTGCACATATACCTCCAAAAAGAAAAGAGATGGGCTGTTGTGGGAGAAGGAAGCCTATGTGGTCTGATGGGACCTATTGAACTGGAGACACTTTCTTGAGAGCAGTCACATTCTGTTTGAAGTGGGAACTGACCATAAGAACCTAGAGGTACTCAAGACCCCACGAAGCTTTCTCCAAAGCAGGTTTACTGGGCACAGTATTTCAAAAGTACATCCATGGAGGAGAAAAAACCCCTGGAAGATACTCTATCACAAGCCATAGTACGATAGTAAACGTGAGGAAGTGGTTCATGCCATGATTCCCCCCTCCTAGCCTGCCTCACAAGCCACAATCCGAGGGCAAGCTAGATGGCAAGGAGCTACAAATGGAGGTGGAGTGTCCCAAAAGCTAAGAGATGTACATGCCCATGAGCCTGTGACTCCAAGTACTTTGGCAGTCACGATTCCAAGCAGGCAGGACACTTTGGCTACTTAAAAATCCTGCATTCAGCCAGAAGGCAATTTTGATGGCCAAAGATGAAAAGGGACATTGAGGACTATGTCAAGAGCTGTGCTACTTGTGCAGCAATGAAGGCCAGGAAAACCTCCAGGCCTACTTCAGCAGGTGGCAGGCCCATCCAGGTCCTGGAAGATTGCCATGGATTTCATTGTTGAGCTCCCTAAAAGTGGAGGGAATATGGTCATTTGGACTGTGACAGATTTATTCTCAAAATAAGCTCACTTCACAGCTTCTCCTCGACTCCCATCAGCAAAGAAGCTGGCCAAACTCTTTATAAAGCATATTTATATGTTGCATGGTGTTCCCCACAAGATCATTTCCAACAGGGGAGTCCAATTCACTACTAAATTCTGGAGGAAGTTTGTTAGATCCATTGGATCCTCACAGGAACTTAGCTCAGCTTTTCACCTGAGTACCAATGGGGCCATGGAACATGCAAACACCATAGTGGAGCAGTACCTAAGGTGCTGTATCAACTATCAGCAGTCTAACTGGGCAGAGTTACTGCTATTCGCTGAGGTGACATACAACAATGCAGTGCGTAGCAGCACTGGCCTGACCCCTTTCCAGGTCACCAGATCTATGCCAATATGATATATCCAATAAAGCTATTATTTGAGGAATCTACCTGCCTTGGGGTTTTGCTTGCTGTGGGTCTATTATTTGGAACCCCGATAACTACTTTTTCTACTATTCTTATATTATATTTAGGCTCTGTAGAGCAGCTTTGTAAAACAATCTAGCCAAACACTAGCTGATTTAAATAGAAAAATAAAACTTATCTTCTAAAATGATTAAATACAAATAAGTAAAGATAGTCCTTAATTTACAATCATTCATTTAGCCAACATTTGAAGTTACAATGGCATTGAAAAATGTGTTACAACCAGTCCTTGCCCTTACAACTGTCACAGCATCTACACCAGGAATGTCAAACTCATGGTCCATGGGCTGGATGTGTCACACGCTGGCCACGCCTATTTTAGCCAAGGGGTGGAAAGTCTTGATACGTCACTTGATGTGATGCTATGAGTTTGACACCCCTGATCTACATGGTCATGTGATCAAAATTTAGTTGCTTGGCAACTGGAAATTCTGGTCCCAGTTGTGGGCATATATCAAGGACTATCTGTATGCTCCTTTCATTTGTGAAAAATGTCAAAAGGGAAGATGGTTGCAAGAAAGACTTCCTGTAAAAGCAATTTATGTTGGTCTTTTGCTGCCAACAAAGGAAGAAAGTTTGATTATAACTTGTAATACTAACAAAGGGAAAGATTTAAGCTGGGGCAATCAGAGACACCTGCTTTCCTTGATTCCTGGGGCTTATTTCATCTTAAATGACACCTTGCATTAAACAAGTATTCATAAGTAATTTCAATCAAATAAGAATATTCCCATAATAAATGTTCCAAAGATATTTTGCCATTACATAAAGGATATATAAATATATATTAATCCATTCTAACATCTTATCAAAAAGTGAGGTGATTGCAGAGGATACTCATGATGCTGTAAAATATTAGAAGTGCAACATTCATATATCAATCAGAATGTATTGGTTTAGTGTAGTTTTAATGTATTAGTTAAGGCACAGTTGGCTGAATTAATCATATAAAAACAAGTTATGTTCTATTTAAAAACTATAATGTCTTGGTGCTCATAAGAAAAACTAAGCAATTAGCTCAATCAAGTATATGATTGGGTTTCTAACTCAGCCACTAGCCCAAGTTCTTCACTGAGCAAAGTCAGATAATATTTTGCATTTCATACTTGTTTAAATAATTTCTTTCCCCTGTGCCTAAATCTGACAATAGAAAATGATACTTGATATGATAGAATACAAATGTTACATAATGTTCATTAGTATAGTTACCTTTATGCATAGAATTAAATCCTCACATCAGGTGAGGTGAGGATTTAATTCTATGTATAAAGGTATAGTACAGAACACAATTCTCCTTTACTTCTAGGTAGGCCTATGCCTTTAGCAAAAACAAGCCAAACTTATTCAACACATGAAAGATGAAAGACAAAGCATCCCTTATGTTAATACTGATTGAGCTTCCTCATCTATAAAGCCATAGCTCTATTCTTGAAATTTCAAATCTATTTAAAACATGACTTTTACGAACAAGAGCCCAAAGGTAAGGATAACTAAATTTACCGTGCTTTGTACATGCAACTACTGTTTTTAATTAACAAAGACTGAGGCAACTTTTTTTCCTATCCTTGTTATGTTCATGTGATGGGCTGAGATCCAATCCAAGGCATGTTTCTCTACCTACAACAACCATTTGAGGGATTGACTGAAGAACGTATAACCCAAACGGGATGGAGAAAATATGCCGTCCGCCTCTCTAAGCCTGTCTAATTGCTTGGGGAACCTCTTTACACAACCCTTCCTTAGCGTCTCTTTTGCGGCTTCCTCCTCGAGTTGCCAGGCAACTGGAAACACGACCGACCGCTTCCTCGCCTCCCCCTTTCCCGCCTTTTTCGCTTCGCCTGACCTCCCCGATCACGTCGTGCAGGTAGCGAAAAGGGGGCTTGCTGAGAAGGCGCTCCGTAAGAGGCGGTTTTCGAATCACGCGCCCCAGCAACTCCTGCGTACGCCGGATCACGGAGCCCTGCATTGCAGCCTTCGGTAAGATTCGCCTTTACCAGGCCCAGACAAACTCCTGGTACTACGTACACCACACATGCGCACTGAGCCTCCACCTTCGTTACTGCCCGACTTTGCGACCATGGCAACGCGCATGTAGTCTCCGCCTCCTCCTTTTCTTTCTTCCTATTGGGCCGAACGAGCGGTGGCGATGACGTAAGCACCGAATCGTGGGAGCGAAATTAAAATATGACCTAACTGTTGGAAGGGTGAATGCAGAGGCGTGCCCCTTATGTTATGAATTTGTCAGGCTGATGCTTCTTTTTTTTTTTTTTCCCGATCTGGAGTAGAGTTTCTGCTGTGAGGAAATGTATCTTAAGTACATATGAAGTAGATACTAAGAAACGGGCTGACAATCGACACTAAGCTGTATCAGATAAAATAACTACCTTTGCCTAGGCTTACAATTTAGAAATTGTATTTATGTAATTTTATGTATTTTATTTTATGCATTTTATTTTATGTGAGCCTAGGCTTACAATTTAGAAATTTAGAAATCCAAATTGAAAAGAGGTATTTTCTATTGTTGGAAGGAAAATCCATCTGGTTCAGTTCTAAGCTGGGAGAAAGACACTGGAAACAAGGATGCTGATTGGAAAGAGAGTTTTATTGATGAAGCAGACCGCGTGTGATTCTGGGCAGCTGACAAAATGGAGTTGAAGAGTGGTTGGGTTTTTGTATCTTCTTTTGATTGTTATTTGAGCTTCCTTTCCTGGGGAAGAACATGTCCTTTAATAGTCTACTGGCTATTGTTAGATTCCTATGGGGTCATGTAGGGGCCATAGATGACTCTCTAGGCAAAAGAGGATATGCAAATCCTAGGTGTTTGTCTGAGCTAATCTGGTCAACCTCTGAGCTCCCTGATGAAGTTTGGACTGCTCTAGGGGTCAATGAAGGGGTTTGTGTTCTGAAAGGGTGTTGGACAATTCCTATTGTGGCTAATGGCTTTCATCTCTGTTGGATCTTGGATCTTCTCACTGCGGGTGTTGGCAACCCATGGCTCCAGAGCCAATTACGGCTCTTTGGACCCTCTGCTGCAGCTCCCTGTCCCATCACTGGCTGGCCCCGCCCCTTTGCCCTCCCCTCCCTTGCCTAACCTGAGAAGGTAAGGGCAACAGCAGGGGATGGAGAAGCAGGAGCTTCTTTCAGCCCTTGTTGGCACTGGGCATGCCTTGGTCACTTGGGGAGACGTGCAACCTGCTCTCTGCCTGAGACACTGGCCCGACCCGGCCATGACCGATGCCGGCCTCACCAACACAAGGGCTGGTGGGGTGGGAATGGGATCCGGGAGGAGGGGATGTTGGAAAGCGGGATGGGCCCAGCCACGGCAAATTTGTGTCATTATTGCTCATCAATCAAATATGTTCAATTATTTAAAATAATGAAATGTTACAACATTTAATGCTAACTTTATGGGTCACAATGCCTGTAGGATCTGTTTGGTCTAGTGGATAAGGTACTGTGCTGACATAGAAATCAACAGACTGTGAGTTCTAATCCTGCCTTTGGCATGAAAGCCAGCTAGGTGACTGGGTCAATCACTTAGCCAACCCAACTTGCAGGGTTGTTGTGGGAAAATATGAGGAGGAAGGAGTATTAGGTTTGTTTGCTGAGTCATACAATAAGTAATAAAGATAGGATAAAAATCTAATAAGAAATAAAACATATCTATCTGTTCTATTTTTATTTCCTCCCTTTTGTTGCATCTTGTTTTTAATTTATAAAATTGGGAACAGCAGCATTCTCATTTTTTAACTGATAATAGGCTGCTGTGGGAAAGAGTAATATGAGAAGTGGGATAAAATTGCAGCAAATGAATGAAAAATACATTTGAATAAATTTCAGAGCAGTAAGGAAAATCGACTTTCACCTAAGTTGATACTTTCTTGATTGTTGTAATGTTGATCTTTCCTCCTGTAACCAGATCACAAAGCAACTCTAGACATCTTGACATCAGTTCTTTCTAAGAGAATAAATGGCTTATCCTACACTCTGATCAGATTACCTGACATCAATATCTGGGAAGATCCTGGAAAAAATAATCAAAAAAGAGATCCTCAAACACCTTGAAACAAAGAAAGATATAATCAGAAGCCAATACAGGTTTGTCAAAAACAGATTGTGCCAAACAAATCTTATTTTATTCTTTGACAAAGTGACTAAGTGGATCAATGGAAAAAAAGGATTAGGGCAACATGATAGTAGTGTTCCAATATTTGAGGGCCTGCCACAAAGGATAGGGGATCAACGAAGATTGTCCAATCTGTTCTTAAAAGCCTCCAGTGATGGAGCACCCACATCTTCTGAAGGCAAGTCGTTCCGCTGGTTTATTGTTCCCAAAACACCACAAGGCAAGACCAGAAGCAATGGGTTAAAATGAATCAAACAATGGATGGAAACTAATCAAGGAGAGAAACAACCAAGAATTAAGGAGAACTTTCCTGACAGTGAGAACAACAAACCAGTGGAATAGTTGCCTTCAGAAATTGTGGGTGCTCCATCATTGGAGGCTTTTAAGAACAGACTTGTCAACCTTTGTCTGAAATGGTACAGAGTCTCCTGCTTGTGCAGAGTGTTGGACTAGAAGATCTCCAAGGTCCCTTCAACTCTGTTACCCTATTATTTTGTACCAGCTGTAGATTCCAGATTTTCTTCAAAGGTAGCTCCATGTAAAGCATGGAGAGTCTCCTGACTGATGAAAGGTGCATATAAGAAACCTGTGAATTCTTAAACAAATGGTTTGTGGTTAATGAAGGATTTTGACAAATAAGTAGTCCCTGTTATTCATCAAACCTCCCTGGACAAATTCTAACCTTATAGTTAATCATTTTATCTCATGATTGCAAAAATTATGTCAATGAATGCTGCAAGGTTTTTTTTCCCCTTGGCATCACAAAAGACTGATTCTGTCTTTTTCAATCAATCAGAAAAGAGCTGGAAGGTCTTTGAGGTTTTCTAGTCCAACCCCCTTCTCAATATCATTTCAGACAAGTGACTGTGCAGTTTCTTCTAAAAAACCTTCAGTGATGAAGCACCCACAACTTCTGATGGCAAGCTGTTCCGTTGGTGGATTGTTCTCACTGTTAAGAAGTTTCTCCTTAATTTCAGGCTGTTTCTCTTCTTGATTAATTTCTAACCTCATCGTTAATAATTTTACATACCATAGGTAAATATCCATTGTTTCTTGTCCTGCCTGGTGCTTTGAAAAATAATCGACCCCTTCCTTTTTGTGGCAACCTCGCAAATTCTGGAATACTGCTATCATGTCTCCCTAGTCCAGGGGTGTCCAACCTTGGCAACTTTAAGACTTGTGGACTTTGCTGGCTGAGGAATTCTGGGAGTTGAAGTCCACAAGTCTTAAAGTTGCCAAGGTTGGACACCCCTGCCCTAGTCCTTCTTTTCATTATGTGGTGACCAAAATTGGATGCAATATTCCAGGTATGGCCTTACTAAGGCTTTATAGAGCAGTACTAATACTTCATGTGATTTTGATTCTCTGTTTATACAACCAAGGATTATATTACCTTTTTAGTTTCTGCCATACACTGCTGACTCATGTTTAAGTGATCATTAGGACTCCAAGGTCCCTCTCAAAGTTATTACAGTTTTTAAGCCAGGTTTGCCTAATCTGTACTTGTACCTTTGGTTTTTCTTGTGTATGTGTAAAACCATTTTTCCACATTAAATTACATTTTTTTTGGATAGGGCGCGTTGTTAAGTCTGTCAAGACCTTTTTGGATCCCAAGCATGTCTTCTGGGGTGTTGGCTAGTCCTGCCAGCTTAATGTCATCTGCAAATTTGATGACTTCCCCTTCTATTCCCTTATCTAAATCATTTATGAAGATATTGAAGAGTATTGGGCTTAAGACAGAACTTTGTGATACCCTACTACTTATTTCCCTCTATGTAGATATAGTACATTAAGGACGACTCGTTGAGTATGGTTTGTCAGCCAGTTACAAATTCATCTGGTGGTGATGCTGTCTATCCCACATTTTTTTTAGCTTACCAAGAAGTAGACTGTAGTCTACTTTGTCAAATGTCTTGATGAAGTTTAAATATACTATGCTCATAGTATTTTGCTGGTCTACTAATTTGATCATTTTGTCAAAGAATGAAATAAAATTGGCTTGGCAGGATCTCTTTTTAACAAACCCATGCTGGTTTTTAGTTATAATTTTATTTGTTTCTAGAAGTTCACACATCTGTTTTTTGATTATCTTTTGCGGTATCTTCCCAGATATTGATGTAAAGCTCATTGTCTGTAGTTTTCTGGGACTGTTCCCCCCCCTTCTTTTTTTTTTTTTTGAAGATCGGAACCACATCTGCTCTTTTCCAATCATCAGGAAATTCCCCAGTGTTCCAGCATTTTTGAAAGATGGTACAATGGTTCTTAGATAACATCTGCCAGCCCCTTCAGAACTTTTTTTCAAAATGTATTGCTGCATTTGCAGCAAGTCAGTTATTTTGCAAATCTCTTAAAGTTTGTTTACTGAATCAACCTTTGACCGGGTTTTAAAGTTCCATTACACTTCTTATTGCAGAAGAAATTGAATATTTACAGAAAAGGAAAAGTGGAAGGCTCAAGTCAGTTCTGTTTGATATGTTCACGTAAAGAACAATGGGTTATTTACATTCATTCACCTTTGGATTAAAATTCACCGTAATTAAAAAGAAGAATTCTATGCTTCATTATATTTGCCAGCAAGCTACATGGTTTTTACTTACAATTCTTTTCTTGAAACTTTCAGATGGAGGAAAGGTGTTGGTAATACCTTTGGATGGCAGTCACTGGCTCAGTATTCAACCAGTTATGGAACGCCTTCATCACAGAGGACATCAAGTAATAGCTGTGGTTCCTGATGCTAATTTGCTGATAAAACCATCTGATCATTACACAGTGAAAACATTTGCTGTACCCTATTCAACGGAATATTTGAAAACAGAAGTTCAGAAATTGGGTTATAAGGTTTTTGTACATCAGCCTTTCCTGGCAAGAATTACTGAGACATTTGCAAGAATAAAGAATATTACAATGATTTACTTAAATAATTGCAAACAACTTTTGTACAACAAAAATTTGATTACTTACCTTCAAGATAGCAAATTCAATGTTGTACTCATGGATCCAGTGTCTCCATGTGGTCAAATTGTGGCTGAATACTTATCCATTCCTTCTGTTTTCTACTCACGTGGACTTCCATGTGGTTTAGATTCTGAGGCGACTAAGTGTCCAAACCCACTTTCCTATATCCCCAAATTCTATACAGGCAGTACTGATCATATGACATTTAATCAACGACTAAAAAATTTTTTGTTTGGCTCATTTCAATCAATGGTATGTTACTTAGTTTACTCACCATTTGAAGACTTGATCAAGGAATTCCTGCATCGAGATATGACAGTACTGGAGCTATATAGCCAAGCTTCAATTTGGCTTTTTCGCTATGACTTCGTATTTGAATATCCAAGGCCTATTATGCCAAATATGATTTTAATTGGAGGTATAAACTGTGCAAAGGAGAAGCCATTAACACAGGTTGGTTTTTTTTATTTTTTATAATCATATATATTTTTCAAAGTGTCAAATTAGGATTAAATATTTTGACAAAAGTGAGACAGTCAATACCAAACTATGAAGTGCTATTTGCCATAGTATGAAAGAGTGTGATAATTGTGTAAACTGGCCCAGTTAAGCATGTTTTACAAACAAAAGCAATATTATTCCAGTAAATACTTTTAAAATCATATTTATTTAATTTATGCAGCTTTATTCAGAAGCAAAAGAAGAGAAATGAATGGAACACAAATAGACTTGTGTAGTGTTTGGAGAATTAAGAACTAGATTACTAATGATTAGCTACTTAAGAATTCTGAAAAAGGCTCTTTCCAATAATTGTGAAGATCAGACAAAAATTATATCTGGAAATATATAGTATGTTTCTGAACTGTAAAATGTAGTTAAGCCATCTGATGCTTGCAACATAGATTATTAAAATATCGGCTATAAATTTTAAATATTGGACTTTTATAATATTAAATTCTGTAGTTGGTATAGAAAATGAAGAATGTGTTTTAATTAATGAAAGATGACTATTAGGCACCTGAACATTGACTAGACAAACATAATTTGGTTACTATAAATTTTGTGTGTTGTGATTTATATTCCAAATAAGTTATTCATTTTTTTTAATTCTTATCTTTGAATTATTGTGTTTAACTCTTTGCTAAATTATTTGCACATCAATTGTTATTTTCTTTTTAGTCACCTATTAAGATGGGAGATTCTGTTCAAACGGTTTCAAATAACTTACCTTTGAAATTTTATTTTGATAGGAGTTTGAAAGCATGTTGGAGAAATCTGGTGAAGACGGAGTTGTGGTGTTTTCCATGGGATCAATGCTTTCTGAAATGCAAATGAAAAAAGCCATGGAAATTGCTAAAGGATTGGGAACAATACCACAGACAGTAAGAAAAGCAAATCTAAAATCTACTGTGTATATGAAGATATGTTAATGTCTCCATTAAACGAAGTGAGAAATAAAGATAATGGTATGAAATTAAAGGAAGAGAAAGTCAGGATAAATATTACTGGACAGAAATGTATTGACAGAAATTACTTCCCCCTTCAACACAACATTATCACCTTTAAAATACAACAAACTATCTCTTCTTGCTATATCCTACAGTATTTGCTTATTGATATCTTAGTTACTTACAAACAATGCCTTAAAACCTTATCATTTCGGTCTTGATGGCAAAAGTCCATTAAGGGTTACCAGAGATAACATATTTTTTTTAACATTGATCAAATAAACTTCATATTCCTTCTTTTTACTTTTAACAATCTTAATATTTAGTCCTCTTCAAATAATGTTCTAAAAGTTGATTTATTTTCATATTTTCTTTATTTCTTCTCAAAAAATTACTCAAAGCTTTAACAAGCTTCTTTTGTAAATTCAATATAGGAAAATTATTCTGATCATTTTCTTGATTTCTTCTTTTCTCTGTCCAGCATTGCATCTTTTCCCACATTATTTTGTAGCCTATTATTTTTAAATCCACATTAAGATGAGTCTAAGTCTTGCTGGCAAAACTTGTTTCTCTTCCATAACATCTTTTAAACACAATCTTTCTATAGAACTAACATTCTCAAAATTAATTTCTGGGTCCATAATTCCAAATATCCTTCAGTATACTCAATGTTAAAATATTTCATTCCATTCTGTATTAGTAAGCAAAATGTAAATTTTCTCTTTTAATTGTAATCTTTAGTCCCTTCTAATTCCCTATAGTGTTCAACCCTCAAAGTCACATACTATTTATGATTTTTTTAGAAAAAAAATCAAAAGCATTTTACCACAGGAAGGATTCTTATAATTGATTTCAAAAACTTCTTTCAGATTTATTCCATTTGAAGTCTTAGTCCATTTTTAATTTCCCAAAATCATGATTCTAATAATCCTTCTGTTGTTTATCTTAAAAAATTAAGTTCTTGAACTTGTATTTAAAATTTCTTAAATATAAATTGAAGGAAGCTCACCTGGTGGTGTAACTTGTTGATAGAAAAGTTTTTAATAGCTGAAAAACAGTAAACAAGCAATTTCTGAAAGTGATTAGAAAAAGAAGTGTGCAAACCTAGTGTCCTTTCTATGGCACTGGCCATGGTTTGAGCAAGATGGACAATCTTTCATTTCCTGGAATTCAAAACCTGCCAGAGATTTCTTTCTTGTGGCCTTGCAAGGAACAACTGTCTGGAGCAATTGTAGGAAATTTCAGATTCTCTCATTGTCCAGAGAGGAGTTATAAAAAGCCAGTCTACTCTTTGATTCTTCTTTCTGTTGTGGTTATCATCTCTGTTTATGGCAGAGCCATCTTCAATTTACTATTTATTCCTTAGAGGTTGCTGCCCAACATTTTTCAAACAGTGGTAAATTTAAAGCTTCTGCCACTCTACAAGCAATGGAACAGTAGTTTGACATTTCCAGTATTTCTTGTCTACAAGCATTTTTAATTTTTCATTGTGGCTCTTTCCCCTCCAAAGAGTCATGCAAGCCTGAAGTACAGGGTAGATTGGATTAGTATAAAGCCCCTTTCAGCTTATATATATTCTGCAGTTCTAAGTGTATTGCTTGTCAACTGAAGTCATTATGAATATTTCAGTTGACAATGTCTGTTAAAACGGTATTTGTTTTGAGTGTCTTTCTTGTAGATTAAAATGTTAATAAATTAATTAGTTCAGATTTATACAAATATGAATATATATATATATTGCATTCATCACTTGCTATATATTTTAATCTGTGAAGGTGCTGTGGAGGTATACCGGTGAAGCTCCAATCAATCTTGCCAATAATACAAAGCTGTTTAACTGGCTTCCACAGAATGATCTACTTGGTATGTTTGGGTCAGAAATTAAGGGGCCTTGTTTTTAATTACATTTTGATTCTGCTTCCAATCTGTTATGGTGCTAAATATGAGTAACTTTATATGTATTACCCTATACCAGATAATACCAAATATCGTGTAATAATGCAAACTTGGATGGACCTAAGGAAAGTGTTGAATCAGACCTAATCTGGCTGTTTATCATGTTGCTCCCGCAAGGGAGTACAAATATAATCAAGGCAAAAACTGATCAAATGACCCATTTTTATCCTGTGAACACTGTTTTCTTCAGGTGATTTAGAGAGCTCACTTCCACCTAGCATAAAATGCCTATTCCTGGGTACAGTAATTACTATTTCTTCTCAATGCCTTTTCAGGGTAAAAGAATGGATGAATGAGTAGGTGGTGTCTGTAGTTTAAATAGTTTGGCATTTCATTATTTTTTTTCCCTTTTACTTTCAGTGCTTGTTAAAAGTTCACTTAAAAATGCATAGATTTTGGTAGACTATGCTAGATTTTTTTGAAGTAGTTCCAAGAAGAGTTTAAAACTTTTCTGTTCCTTCATGTATATCCCTAAATTAATTACACAAAAATAACCTGGGAAATAGCCGTTTATATTGTAATATAAGAAATAGAGATTGTGATTGAAAGATTGCTTTCTACCCTTGAGGAGAGTTAAGATCTGAAATAAACAGGGGGATAGTGATAGACAGAGGGCCATTATATTCTGCTCTGGAGATATCCCACCATACAAGGGACATACATATATAAAGTGACAGTCTATAGCTGCACCACAATATCCACCATTGGGATTATGAAGAGAAAAGAAGTTTCATCTCATAATTCTTCAATAGTTGTTAATCACATATTAATATTTTAACAATGACTCCTTGATTTATATGGCTCCATTTTATAACAATGCAAATTTATGATTACCTAGCTTTGTAGCTAGCAGAAAAATAGAATAGAATAGAATAGAATAGAATAGAATAGAATAGAATAGAATAGAATAGAATACTTTATTGGCCAAGTGTGATTGGACACACAAGGAATTTGTCTTGGTGTAAATACTCTCAGTATACATAAAGAAAAGGTACATTCATTAAGAATCAAGAATCATAACATACAACAATTAATGATAGTCATAGGGTACAATCAACAATCAAATCATACTACGAAACAGTCAAGTGGGAGGGGATGGGTGAGGAGGAGGGGTGAGAAGATTAACAATAATAGTAGTGTTTGTAAATAGTTGAATTATTTGTTTAGCAGAGTGATGGCATTTGGGAAAAACTGTTCTGGTGTCTAGTTGTTCTGGTGTGCAGTGCTCTATAGCATCGTTTTGAGGGAAGGAGTTGAAACAGTTTATGTCTGGGATGTGAGGGGTCTGTAAATATTTTCACAGCCCTCTTTTTGACTCATGCAGTATACAGGTCCTCAATGGAAGGCAGGTGGGTAGTAATTGTTTTTTCTGCAGTCCTAATTATACTCTGAAGTCTGTGTCTGTCCTGTTGGGTTGCAGAACCAAACCAGGCAGTTATAGAGGTGCAGATGATAGTCTCAATAATTCCTCTGTAGAACTGTATCAGCAGCTCCTTGGGCAGTTTGAGCTTTCTGAGTTGGCACAGAAAGAACATTCTTTGTTGTGCTTTTTTGATGATGTTTTTGATGTTAGGTGTCCATTTTAGGTCATGTGATATAGTAGAACCTAGAAATTGGAAAGTCTCTACTGTTGATACTGTGTTGTCTAGTATTGTAAGAGGTGGTTGTATAGGAGAGTTTCTTCTAAAGTCTACCACCATTTCTACGGTTTTGAGTGTGTTCAGTTCTAGACTGTTCCAGTTACACCATGAGGCAAGTTGCATAACCTCCTGTCTGTATGCAGATTCATCGTCTCGAATGAGACCAATCACTGTTGTGTCATCAGCAAACTTCAGTATTTTAACAGATGGATCGTTTGAGATGCAGTCATTGGTATATAGGGAGAAGAGAAGTGGAGAAAGCACACAGCCTTGGGGGGGGGGGCTGTGCTGATTGTACAGGTATCGGATGTGATTCCGCCTAGCTTCACCTGCTGTCTCCTGTCTGTTAGGAAGCTTATGATCTACTTACAAGTGTGTTCAGGTACCACTAGTTGGTTTAATTTACTTAGAAGAGTGTCTGGAATGATGGTATTGAATGCTGAACTGAAGTCTACAAAGACGACCCTTGTGTAGGTGTTTGGAGATTCAAGGTGTTGTAGGATGTAATGCAGAGCCATGTTAACAGCATCATCTGTCGATCTATTTGCTCGGTATACAAACTGCATGGGATCTAACAGTGGATCCGTTGTGATTTTCAGGTGGCCCAGCACAAGCTTTTCAAAGATTTTCATAACTACTGATGCTAGAGCAACTGGTCTGTAGTCATTCAGTTCCTTGATGGAGGTCTTCTTTGGCACTGGGATGATGGTAGAACATTTGAAGCAGGAAGGAACATAGCACATCTCTAGTGATCTATTGAAGATTCAGGTGAAGATGGGGGCCAATTGGTCAGCACAGATTTTTAAGCAAGAAGGAGTCATCTTGTCTGGCCCTGGTGCTTTTCCTGCCTTCTGTCTGTGTAATAGATCTAGCACTTCTTTTTCTGTGATCACCAGAGGTTATGAGCCCAATGGGTTGGGGCCAGTTGTAGGAGGCTTGGCTGTTGTTGGTGTGTTTGAGATGTGGGTTGTGGAGATAGGTGGCTGTAGTTTCTTTTCAAACTTGCAGTAAAACACATTCAAGTCATCTGCTAGTTGTCGATTTCCTTCTGCCTGGGAAGGAGGTTTGCTGAAGCCAGTGATGTTTTTAAGAGTTTTCTACATGTTTGCTGGTTCATTTGTTGAGAATTGATTCTTTAACTTTTCAGAGTAGCTTCTTTTTGCTGCTCTGATCTTTCTTGTTAATATGTTTCTGGCCTTATTGTATAGTATTCTGTCACCTTTTCTGTAGGTTTCCTCTTTGAAACGACGTAGCTGCTTAAGTTTAGCTGTGAACCAAGGTTTATTGTTACTATATATTGGCAGGTTCCTTGTTGGTACACATAAGTCTCTGCAGAAGCTAACATATGATGTTACATTAGAGAGCATTTCACCGAGGCACACATCGTCGGCGCCATCTTGGCTGATGCAAGTAAGCATGCTTATCTTTTTCCATCTTCTCGCCTTGAACAGCTCATCCAAAAACCAGAGCTTTTATCACACATGCGGGCTCCCATGGGATCTATGAGGGGATTTGCCATGGAGTACCAATGGTATTAATACCACTTTTTGGAGATCAAACAGACAATGCAGTGCGGATAGAGTCTCGAGGAGCAGGAATAAAATTGGATGCTGTTAAAATGACATCAAAGGATTTGTCCAACGCACTTAGGACTGTTATTTATGATAAAAGGTAAGTAATAGATGTGGTAGGGTTTCTCATAGACATCCCCACTTGCAGATACAGATTATTTAGCTGATAGAAGAGCCCTCTTTATGTTTTGCTGCCTTCCACAGTAAAGGACAGCAGGAGAATCCTGCTTTTCGCTTTTGACCCGCTCGCCACTCGCTTGCAGCAACTGGGATCACTGTGGGTGGCACCGGCAACCACATGTCAGGCAGCCATGAACTCATCTAGCTATCAAGCCACTGATAGGGAAGAACCTTCAGCCAAAGCAGCCTGCTGCAATTTAATGCTTTTAATATACAAATAGACACTTGATTACTGATACTATGTATTTCTTCTACTTCTTCGCTTTTTTTCCTTGTCATCTTTCCTCTCCTTCTTCCTCTTCTCCTTTTCCTGCCCCTCATTCTAAGCATCTCTGTTGGCAATCTTGTTGTTGATGAGGTTGTGCAGCACTATAGATCAGGCAAGGCAGAGGGTGGGGTTAGGGTTAGGCCACACCCACCCCCTTCCCCCAAAGCCAACACTCTTAAGTAGGGCTCATTTTGGGGGTAGGTGTATTCTAACAAAATGCTAGGACTTATTTTCTGATTGGGTCTTATTCTCGGAGAAACATGTCATGTTACAATTTTTTTAAAAATCTATTAGAATTTATTGACTTAATTTTTTTTTAAAGAAAAGTTTAGAGTTTCAAAATGGATATTAAAAAGTTTTTTCTTCAAAATTAAAGAATTTGAAAGAGTTATAGAGAATTTTTTAGAAATAAATGATCAGTAAAAGATTAATAACTCTAAATAGAAATATACTGTATATAACTTTCCACAACAAAGGAAAAAAGAAAAAAAATGATTTGTTTGAGATTTTGATGTAAATTGTTTTACACAAAGATATTTTATCTGGTCCTATTTTTATTGGGATATTATTTCTGGTTTTTATTCTCGATATAGGAGAAGATGAAATTTGGAGTTTGGAGATTTAATAATTGTATAAGTTATACAATTGGCTTGCAATAATTGTTAATGTTTTTTCTCTTTTTTCTTTTCCCTAAAACTTGCACTTCACCTTTTTTTTTTCTTAATTTTTATTTTCCATTGCATTCCATTTATGTTATACTTTATGTCAGTAAAATACTTTTTTAAAAAAGTGACATGACATATAAATGTCCATTTAAAAATATATTCCAAAAAGGCTGCTTTTCCACAAAGAAGCACCCCATCTCCCACCTTAGGGATGACTCACCAGGCTACTTCAGAGGGCCACTCCAGAGTCTCCTTGCAGACTGCCACTCACTCTTGGACTGTCCTTAACCCACAAGAGTCATATATGAGAATCACGTGTACGAGAGTCAAGAAACTCAGTTCTCTATTTGTAAAATGAAGAAACTTCAGTCCAGAAGAGAACTTTCTAGACAAGTCAGTCAGTCATTTTCACTTGGAGATGTGCGGGGATGGGGATGGGCTGGGCGAGGGATGGAAAGGATGGGCGGCCACAGGATCCCTCCACCGGACCCGGCGGCCAAGGAAACAGCGCTGCTGTCACCTTGCCTCCCTGTCCGCGGACAGATGGTTGCTATCACTACCTCGGGCAGCCTCTCCCAGTGGCCCCTTTGGGATCAGGCTGGAGGGATTCGGGAAGCCAAGCTCAGGTCGGTCTGGCTCTTTCGCTTGGTAGGTGTGCGCGTACCCGTGGCTTGCTTGCCCAGCTCTGCCCAGGCAAGATGAACAGAGGGCCCAGCAGGGAAGTGCCCTCTGCATTGGCCAGAGCACTGCCGCCAGGCAGGAGGGCCCACCTGTCCGTTGCATGGGGTACACCAGGCGAGGCTCTTCACGCTCTGCCCAGCACCAGGCAGGGATGGCGGCTGGGCACTTTTCCTAAGGTGGGCCGGTCCTGTCACCCCAGAAAAGATGGCCTAGCCATTTTTTTCTGGTCTCCCAAAAAAATAAGATCCGGCCTTATTATATGAGAAACACGGTATCTTTTTATTGGAGAGGATTTTAATTGAACTCTTACTATTTAATAATACTTTCAGATATAAAGAGAACATTCAGCGTCTTTCATCTCTTCACTTAGACAGACCTGTTGAACCTCTTGATCTGGCAGTGCATTGGGTAGAGTTTGTCATGAGGCACAAGGGAGCTCCCCATTTGCGGCCAGCAGCTCATGACCTCAACTGGATCCAGTACTATTCTATTGATGTCATTGCCCTCCTTTTGGTTGCAACATTCCTTTTCCTGTTTATCTCACTGAAGAGTTGTCTGTTTTGCTGCAAGAAGTGTTTCTGCAAAAGTGCAAGACTAAGCAAAAAAAGCAAGTCAAAATCCCAATAATGAAAAAAAAAAAGTCAAATCAAAATGAGGTACGGTATTGTATTATTATAAAGCATTTTAATTTGAAAAAACAAAGCACCTTCCCCATGGCATTTTCTGTCTGTAGAAAAACCATAGTTATAAAATTTCGTTTTCACTATTTCCAGTGCTTATGCTGCTTCTATGGCCTCTGTTTCAAGTCACTGCAGTCTTCCAATTTTCCTCCCGATTTCTCTCCAAGGCTAACAAATGGAGATTGCCCTTGCACACTGAAGGATATAGCCCACTTTCATACTTCAAGATGATTTAAGACTGCCACATTCATGTGCCCAAGATGAGATAATGTTGACATTGTAGGGACACAACAAATTAAATATGTCAGGATATATTTGGGAGATGATTAGATCTAAATGGAGAAAGGCCATTACAATTTTATACATGTAATAATGAATGCTATATCATAATTCATGTACTTCCATAGTAATGTATAGAGACAGCAAAACCACTTTAGGCCAAGGCATTATTTCATCAGTAATTCCAGGAGATATTTCAAAGCAGAAATTGGCATGTGTGAGCTTTAATAGACTGATAATTAGTGAAATGTGTTTTTGTTAAAAGTAAAATATGTAAGAGATGGGATTGTGATTGTTAAATTTTTGAAAATCTTGTTAAAATCTTCAGTCTTGTAAAGATCTAATCCCCAAAATATATAAAGTCCTGTTAGAAATTTGAAGTAGGATCAGCATCTTTCAAAGAAAAATGGGAATCAGATTTAAGAATTAGTATCTCAGTTACATAATGGGTTACACTTTGGAAGAACACCACATTACCATTTATTAGAGCAAAGATCAGAAAAAAATATTTAAAAGGTATTCACAGATGGTTTACTCATACAAGTTGCTATAATTACAGAGAATCTCAAATAAAATTTGAAAATATGGTAAAGCATAATGTACTTATAATATGTACATGCATGGTGATTCTGCAAGGTTGTACAAAGATTCTGGAGAAAAGTAATTAGATTATCAGAATTGATATCAGGAACTAGCTACAGTTCCAAGGTATGTTTATTGTCATTATTTAGTGGGATAACTCATGGAACTAAGAACACAACAGTTCAATACAATAACTGTTCAAGGTTAGCTGTAAGTTGATCAGGGGTGGGATCCGATAGGGTTAACTACCGGTTTGGTGATTTACGAGGTTTGGTGATTTACGATGTGCTTCCCTGCACGCTGCACACACGCCTGTAAATCATCATCAGCTTGGTGCCTGGACAGCTCAGCAGCACTGCGTGCAGAGAAGCAGCCTTTGAAAAAGCACTTTTTCCATGCTTTTTCTGCCTTGTGTGGCAGCTGAAGTTGAAAAAGTATGAAATAAAGGTCAGGTAACAGCCCGCGCGGGCAGGTGGGCAAAAGCATCAGCAGACATAGAACCGGTTCTATGTCTGCTGCTCTTCAGAGCTACCGGTTTTACAGAGGTGGACAGAACCAGTAGAAACCCATCCCTGAAGTCAATACAAGTTGTCCTTGGCTTATGACCACAATTGAGCCCAAAATTTCTGTTGCTAAATGAGACAGTTGTTAAATGCGTTTTCCCCATGTTGTGATCTTTCTTGCCACAGTTGTTAAGTGAATTAGTGCAGTTGTTAAATTAATAACTTGGCTGTTAAGTTAATTTGGCTTCCCCATTGTCTTTGCTTGTCAGAAGATCGCAAAAGGTGATCATATGACCCTGGGACACCCCAACCATCATAAATATGAGCCAGTTGCTAAGCATCTGAAATTTGACAACATAACCATGGAGATGCTGCAACAGTTGTAAGTGTGAAAAATGGTTATAAGTCACTTTTTTCAGTGTTGTTGTAGCTTTGAACAGTACTAAAAAACTGTTGAAGTTGAGGGCTACGTATTTTGGAAAAAATACAGAGCCTTCATTATTAGATATCTGGTATGAAAAAATTGGAAAGATTGTTGGAATGGAAAATAGTGGAATGTACTAGAAAATTTACACTTAAGTACATTTGGGAAAGATAAATCCTGCCTGCAAATCATAATATGCCAAATTCTTTTGTTAATGTCAATAATATATATAAAAGTATTGTGGGAGTCTTGATTTTTCTTAGAATATTTTAATAAGTTTGTTAATTCTGCTATGTTTTTAAATGTTAACTCCTGTCTTTTACTCTCTGTTATTGATTTTACTCTATACTTTATTATCTATTGCCAAATAATATGTCCCTCCCCATGTATTTATGGTCTGATTTATTTTCAATAAAATAAAATCAATTCAAAATGAATAAATAAATGTCCTGACCTATAATGTTTTGGTTTCTTAGTCTGGTCTATCCAATAGGTTGAAAAGCTGAGGCTGGAAGAGTTCAGGAAATTGTAGGGAGTGAGCCCCCCCCTTCTTTCTTCTAAAATAGTCAATGAAACCCCCTTCCCAAAAGTAAAGAGCTGACTTGCATCCTCCCAATAATAGGAAATCGCCCAGAACAGTTTTTGCAATAAGCCAAAGTGACTGTAAATGAAAAACTTTTATCCATTCATAAAAGAACACTGTCAAGGTTCTGACTGATGGACCCAATTAAGCAAGCACTGTTGAGATGATCCAATCTCTTAATGTAAAACTTTATTAAGTACATCATTTTGGCACAGAATGAAAGCAAAACCAGTTCTGGATAATTCCCGGGCAATTCAGTATAATTAAAGTATAGAATCCTCCCTCCCCACATTAGTGCAGGTCACATTGTCCAATTAGGTGCCCAGGTATTGTTGTGGAAAGAGTTGGTGGGCACTGACTGGAATGTTCTTTGTTCCCATGAGACAGTTTCTTGTTACTGTCTGCAATACACATTCCAATCTCTCCCTACCTTTCCCCCCTGTCTATTGGCAAGCTGTGAAGCAGCAAAAATTAAAGCAGCCTGAATACACTTTGAAGCTTGATTGATGTCCCCTCCTTAACATGTGGCTGATGCCTGAAAATCAGTAAGCACATGTTAGTGGTATTAGGGCTACCTACCTCACTATGAAGGTACCCTTGGTTTGTTGGGATATTTTTCATGAAATCTGTTTATTAATCGCTATGCCTTCATGCTTTGCACTTTTACCCACCTCACTTATGAAATTGGGTAACCCCCTCCATTGTACTAAGTCCTGAAGTTTACTCTTATATTGTTTAGAATCCAGGATCTGTTTGGCCTTGTAATGTTTTTCACTCCCTACTATTATTGGTCCTGGACCCTCCTTCTCAACTGGGCTTAGTCCAGAACCCACCAGCTTGAATAAGCTACAGTGAAATACTGGATGTACTTTTCCCAATATTCGAGGCAATTTCAATTCTATGGTGACTGGGTTAATTACTTTCACAGTAGGGAAAGGCCCCACATATTTCAGACCTTGATTCTTACAAGGTAATCTTAACTGAGGATGCTTCGTAGATAGATAATTTTATCTCCTATGTGAAACATCCCTTGTGGTACTCAGTTTCTATTTGCTTGTTTTTTTTTCTGATTCTCGGTTGCTTAGTTAAAACCCACCTTATGCTACCCCAAACATTTTGAGTCTACCCACTCTGTTAGGGATTTAGGGATACTGATGAGCTCCATGCCACCTCATGCTACTCTCTATGCCAGCATCAGATTCTCATAATCCTCATTCTGACCATGAGTCAAAACTCATGATGTGATTTGAAGAAGGAATCAGGATTCCAAAGGACCACAAAATAGGATGCTGGCATAGAGAATGGGATGAGCTCATTGTTGTAAATCTTCGGAAGCCTTATTCCCCAAACTGATTTGGAGAGGGAATGGCACATGCAATTTGCAGTTGTAAGCACTGGTGGACCACGTGTGGCTTTCTGGGTCACAGTAGTTTTGTGCATGGCCAGAATGGGGCAGCTGAGGCTTCCAGGAATGACTGTGACTTTGCAGTGCATTGCAGCTCCCCCTAACTTGCACATGACCTGTGCCAGGCCTCCTAAGGCCCCCCACTCCACCTGCATTCCTTATCTGGGACTCTGCCCCCAACATGACCTGCAATTCTTGCTTAATGACTGCAATTGGGAATACTGGTCTGTGGTTGTTGAGCAAACCTGTCACAGGATGTCTTCAACAACCATTTTGCTCAACAACTTAGCTACCAACCCAAATAGCAATCATACATTGAAACCTTTAGGTAGTAGATTCTTACAAAGGTTGGAAGTGTAGTACACGGGTTCTATTGTATTTCCAATCCTTACCTTCTATGTTTCTATGATAAACTCCTAAGAATCTTCCATTTTCATTTACTTGACTGCACATTTCTTGGACAAACATCTTTGTATTTTACCCTGAATATAATAAATTAGTAACCATTTTGGAAAAATCAATTTTTTGAAATGTCATACTTTCAGAAAAAACAGTAATGTAAAAGTCCCTAAAATAAAAGAGTATTTTTCCACGAGGTATTACAAGAGAGATAGTGTATTAAAAAGCTGTTCAGCATAGAGATTTGCCTTGATCACTCTCCCTTTTATATTTTTAATATAAAATAAAGGAAACCTGAGTGTTTTTGGTTGATCAAAGAAGGCAGCCATATGTTTCTGACACTATTATAATGGGATAAATCTTTTTTTAATCACCTGTGTAACATTTTGCTAACATCTTATAAAAGACTATTTTATTCTCCTTTTTCATTCAAAACAACTCAGTGTAGGGTCCTACAAAAATGCTAAGAGCAACATGAATGAATGAACATGATGATAAATTTGGTAATGACATCAATAGATGTTTAATCTAGGGATGAGATGAAGATCAGTTACTTATTATCCCATGATATCAAAGAAATAATAAAACAGCTTCTTATAAAGCTTCCAGATATTTAAAGCTTCACATCAACTTAGTTTATCAAGCTGGAGTATAACTGTACAGTGCTTGACTGGAGCCATAATTTGAAGTTCTTTCTGGAGTTTTTATTTAAAACTCTAGTTTATTGTATTTTTTTTGTATACTTGGAAGACTATATGTGAATTTTCAGTTAAAATTGTTAAAAGATCCAACAATGGAATTATCTTGCTTTAATTTTGAAGAAGAATCAATATCCAATTGTCCATTTGGAGTCAATGGTAATTCTTTCAGCCAGTTCTCTCACCTAGATCATTTCCTATTTGATTATTCTACTACAAATGAAGTTTTTGCCTGCTTACCTGCTCCTTTTCAAACATTTTCTCCTGATATGCCAGCACTCGTTTCAAATTTTGGTAATCATATTCTGCAATTTGAAGGTAATGCTGAATTGGACAGTTCCTCACTGATTCAATGTGATGAAAGTGATTGGCAACATAACTCCCATGAAATTATTCCAGATCAATCTCACAAAAGAGAAAGGCATGCTGCCAACATTAGAGAACGAAAAAGGATGCTTAGTATTAATTCTGCTTTTGAAGAACTCAGAGGCCATGTACCAACATTCCCTTATGAAAAACGTCTCTCCAAAATTGATACCCTCAGGCTTTCGATAGCATACATTGCATTGCTTAGTGATATTTTAAAATCAGGCTCTGATCCTAAAATCTATGTGCAAAAATGCATGAAAAATGAACATAAGTATCATCAAGATGCAATCTGGAATACAAGTGGTAAGTGCAAAAAGATGATTTTTTTAGAGAGCAGTATTCATTTGTTTCCAATGAATATATATATATAAGTTTAGCTTATTTGATTAGCATATCTACTCAGTGTTCAAGCACTGGAGAAATAAGCAAAAATACTTGTAAAGTTCCTTTCCCCCTTCTTTTTTCTTTCTTTTCCTTCCTTCCTTCCTTCTTTCTTTTTCCTTTTCCCTTTTTATCTCCTAGTGATTTACTAGTGCTGCATATTAAAATTGATTTCAACAAATGCTTATGAAAAAATCATTTTAAAATATAATATTTTAAAACATGTCTTTGCATTTGTGAAAGAGATAGTTAAATAACTGTTAGAAAACTGTCATTCTGACATTAAACCTTTCCTACAATAGACCCTTCAAAAGAATACGGCTGCTTTAATGCTTTGCAAATTGCTCTTTCACTTTATGCAGCCTGTCATGGATACTTTTTGGATGACACAACATGCACACTGTCAGATTTACTCCATTCCAATCCCTTAGGAAAGAAAAGCCTTCGACTCCATTTGGTTAAAGCAAAGGGTTCTTTTACTAAGAGTGTTGGTTGCAGTAAAGTCAAGCCAGCTCTGAAAGTATCTGACTTGCTGGATACAAAAATAAGGTGTAGGTTTCCTCCAGCCCATCCCTCCTCCCATGACCAGTCCATTTCCAGCCAACTGGAGCTCATCAAAATGTTTTCAGAACTCTGAGATGTTTGGAGGTAATCTGCATATTTCTCAGGGTGCCTGGCCATGGAATGCTGGTTGAAATAGGAGCTGGCTGCTCTTGTCCTTATCACTTGTCATTCTCCTCCTTTCCTGACTTCCTGTCACATACACACAAAGTTTTATTATGCTGTCATTCTTCCCTCTTTCATCCTTCCTGTCGCTTTTCTTTTTTTTTTGATGGCAGGATGCCTGTGAGGTGCCAAGCCAAACCAGAGAGCTGACACTCTCCCCCACCCCACCCTTGACAGGGATGTTAGTCCTGCAAAAGAAAAGAGAGAGGGGAGGGGAGGAGAGAGATTCAAATTTTTTCAATTAGCAAAACAGCTCAATGCGGCTTATTGGGGTATTGCTCATGGAATTTTTTAAGGAGTTTGGGTCTTTAATCCGTTAGGAGTAGATCCATTCAGTACCTAGGTGGGGGGAGTCTTTCTAGGTTACCAGATTCTGGGTTTTCCTGATATATGTGAAAATCCAAAATGTCTTTGACTTCAAAGTGCTGCCTCTAGTCCCAAAAGAAAAAATCTGGTTTCATTTCTATTTCCATTTTCAGGGTTTTTTGTATTAGAGTATGAATCATACTCCATATTTTTGTTTTTGCTTTATCACACATCCATCATAGATGATAAAAAGTCCCTTCTTTACTTTTACACTTCCAACATTCATTTGGCATACCTTTATATATCTAATTTATCTGGTGTTAAATACCAACGACACGTCATCTTATAGAAATTTTCTTTTAGATAATTTAATGTAAATTTTAAACCCTTCATAATAGATCAGTACTTAATAAGACTAAACTAGACTGAATGGAATGGAATGAAAAAGAAAATATAATGAGCTAGAAGGGACCTTGGAGGTCTTTTAATCTTGGACTCAAGAAGGCACAAGGGGAAAGTATTGGGTGTTGTGGAAGGGGTATCCCCTGGCAGAGGCAGAATTTGTAGTTGCAAAAGATGTTAGAGCATCTAGATTTGTTCATAACTTCCATGATAGGAAGTTATGAAACTGACCAAAATAGAACAGGAGGTTAGGGGTCTCTATGTTATGTAAACATGTATATGTTGTTTTTCCTAGACTTATCTTTCTTCTGGAGGGTTGGTATGCCAAGGTTGACTCGCAAATCACCTCTTTTTGCTTGCAGCTTGACAAAAAAATACTGGAGGGGGAGGGGCATGATTGGAATGTGTGGGAAAATGGGAGAGAAAGAAGGAATTTACATGAGCCATTTGCAGCTTGAGAAAATCTTACAAGCTGATAATCTCACGAGGAGCAAACTATTTTCCCAAAATAAAATGCTTGATCTGAATTGGTGGACAATGGACATTGGGCGGCCTGGGGATTCATTATACTGCAATTCATGGCAAAACCTCTGAACTGGCTTTTCTTCTTCTGTGCCTGTATGGATTTTTCAGTAAAGTTTTACTCTCGGTAATAAAAATATCCCATGAGTTTTTTTGTGCATTTCAATAGGACGGTTGACAATAGCATTTAATCATGAAGAACATACTGTTGGTACTAAATAAAATGGGAATAGGATGGCAAGAGAGCGGTGATGAACTTGTTTTGGTAAAGTACATATAAAATTTCATCAATCGCATTATATACGGGAGTCTTTATGGTTAAACTGGGAGAAAATTAAGAGACAATGTTATTTGAAAATCCCAGTTTAGTTATCAACTATTGAAGCTTTTTCTTACCGTATAACATACAAGAAGGAACAAACAGTTAGATATGGGGAAATATTGGATGAAAAGGGTGAACTTAAAATGATGCAAAATCTAGAACAAGGTATAAAGATGAATTGGTTTTCATATGTGCAAATACATTCAAGGTATGTTAAAGATTCTAAAACAGAGGGACTCTATGATAAATTGACTGACCTAGATAGGATTTTGACAGGTACTGATGAAAAAGTGATTAAAAAAATTATATGGTTATTTACTGGAAATTAAATTAGAGGAAGAACAAGTTAAAGAAACCATGGTTGTTTGGGGGAAGAATTTTGGATATGGGATTGATTTAGAGAAATGGCAAAAATTGTGGTCTCAAAATTATAAAATGACAATGTCAACAGCATATAAAGAAAATCTGTATAAGATGTTTTACAGGTGGCATTTTCTCCCCAACAAGAATAGGAAGAATGTTCAAGAATAAATCTGAAAAATGCTGGAAATGTCATCAGATACCTGGCTCATACTACTATATGTGGTGGACTTGTGAGGACGCTAGAAAATATTGGACTAAAATTCACATATGGTTGGAAAAAATGACAAAGAAATTTATAGATTTAAAACCAGAGGTTTTTTTATTGGGAATCATACCTGATACATACAATAAAAATTTGAATTATTTGATTGTAAATGTATTAACAGTGGCTAGGATTGTATTTGCTAAAAATTGGAAGAGTGAGAAAATACCATCACAGGAAGAAATTATTAAGAAAATATTGGAATGTGCTGAAATGAGTAGATTGACATTTGAAATTAGAGAACAAGAAGATAAACAATTCTATGAAATTTGGGACCTTTTTTTATCAATGGCTAGATAATAAAATATAATAATAGAATATTTAGAATTTTAGGAAACAATGAATACATATTTCTTTTTTTTTTTCTTTGATACTATTTTTATAAAATTTTATTAAGATAGACTTGGTATGACTTTATGATTTTCTGTAAAATAAATTAAGTAAACTATAGTTATCTTGTTATAGTATGAATTAATAAAATTATAGTTAAATGATTGTTTAATAATGATATCAGGCTATATAATTGTTGATTGATAATATGAGCTATTATGTAATATAACTACAATGGAGACTATGAAATGGATGCACAAAAAAAAGTGGTAAACCAACCGATACACTGTTTGTAAACTTATGAAGGAAAGGATGATGTTTTTATGTTTTATGTGTTTTTGTTTGTTGTTAAAATTAATAAAACTGTTTTCAAAAAAAAAATAAAAAAAAATCAATTAGTACCTTGACTGAATTCAAATAAGTATCATTCAAAAAGTTACAAAATAAATATCCCTGAGGAAATTCAGACTGTCACAGGCAGATTCAAATGAAAATATTCTCCTAGACTATTGAAAAGAGACACAGGCCTTCAGTAGTCGATTTCAGTGAAAATCAGAATAGATATTCCTGCCTTAAAACTCTAAAATTGAGACAAATCAGTTATTTAATAGGAAACAATGTTTTGTGTTAATTAACTTCTTTCATTAGATCTATCACACATAAATCAACAGATGGGATTGCACTGCAAGTTAATGATTTTAAAATTAAATGCTATATTTCCTCAAATGAGTACTTTCGTTGAGCTTTTTGCACTAATTTGCTCATGAGATTAAAGAACTGACTTTTGAGGAAGAAAACCGTATTTGATTTTTAATTTTGCCTGAAATACATTTGAATCATTGTGTATGGGGTTTTTTTAGATTTATTATTTTCTCCTTTCTCTCAGCAGATCTGACAGCCCGGTTGTCTTGGATAAAATGGGATTAAGATGCGCAAAAAAGAGAATTCTTCAAAGGATCTGACTGCTTGGTATCAGCTGTTAAATTCTCATAAATGTACTTAATTATTTATATCTATACTAATAATGAACATAATTTTTAATTACAATCTTTTGTAAGTGAACATGTTCAATTAGAAGAGGAAAATAACTTACTGTACTAAATATAATACTTGAAGGATTAATGGAAGAAGAACCATGCTGATTTTTCTGAGCTTCCAAATAGTTAGCAGGATCACATATGAAATAAAATTATCTTAGTTTTTAAAAATACTTTTAACATAAATTCTGAAAACTGAAGGAATTAATATTTGAAGTACATGAGGCAAATTGTACTAATTGCTTGAAAAACTGTAGTAAAAACTTTAACAAGTAACAAAGGATTTAAAATGTTTATATCTATAGCCCAATTCTTCCTGAATGAGTTTTGGTAGGCTTCTTGTAGCTGGAAGACGATATGTCCTTAACAAGGATCTGTTGATCAGCCTAGACCTGTTTTGAATTTGATATTTTAAATTTACAACTTAAGCTTACAACTGTTTGAATTTGTGATTTTTTTTAATTCTCAGGCAATAAAATTTGATTTGATTTGAATAGATTCAGAATATGATTTGTTTGCAGTTATAATGGGAAAACATTTAAAATTCTGAAATCTCCACCCTTTTCCCCCTCCCATTTCTGTCTAGCAAATAACTTTTTGACCTGTGCTCAGTCAATGCAAAGATTTTCACTGAATCATAAAAATAAAAAAACCTGTCAATATTTTTTTTACATATTAGAAATGGAGCCTTGCTTGACACTATAGATGACAGAAGAAAGGATAAGGAGGAAGAGACAGGCAGATCTCTTGCCCATTAAATTGTAAGTCACGACAATCATAAAACAGATTGTCATGTGACTAGGTCCAATTTTACACGATGGTCTTAAAGTGAATGCCTTTGTTATTTTAAGGAAGCCCATTATTTGCTATGATACAATTTTGCTGAAAGTGAATACTGAAAGTAAGAAAATATGAGGTACAAGAAAGAAAAAAATATTGACTTCCAACTGTTTAGTACAGTACATTACAGCCTCAATTTTTTACATTTACACATTAATATATAACTAGCCATTTCTATAACAATAAATCTATCTGAAATGGTTTCAGGCATGGGTGAAATGAATGGAGACAGTCTTAGTTGGTGAACTTTCAGCTCTTTATTACATAGTGACTTAAGACTTTAATAACAACAACTCTGCCTTATATAGGCATCCTTAATGCGAAATAACCAATAGGGAGCTGTAAGACGCTAGCTCCAAAACCAATAAGAGTCCTTCGTTAAGGGCCAATCGGATTCTCTGAACCCAACCAATCCGATCGAGCCGTTTAACAACCAATCAGAAGTGCAGGGCCAGAACCCTGCACTTTACCCCAAGCTCGCTTTTATTTTAACTATTTACATACATAACACCCCTTCGCCCTGGCTCCTCAATTATGGTGTGACTATATAGTCCTTCAAATAGGACGGTTGTCTTTTGGGTCTATCAGATTTTCTTTGGACTGGCTGCGTGCAGTCCTGTTGAGGTAGAATGTTGTTTGGCAGTGGCTCAGCTTCTCGTTCTGGTGTGATTTCCCTTGGAGCGTACGATTCTTCCTCCTGCTCCATTTCCTGAGTTTCACTTGATTCATCGCTTTCTTGGAACAGGTTCCCTGGAATGTCGTCTTCTTCCATTCCTTCCCCCCCCTCAGTTTGGTGGTAGGGGAGTTGTTGGCTGGCCGGTATGAGTTGTGACCGTAATTGGTCAATATGTCGTTTCCACAGTCTTTCATCAACACATCTTACAATATAGGATTTGGGCCCAGTCTCGCGTATTATTGTTGCTTCAATCCAAACCGGGTCGCCCGATAAATTTCTTGCATAAACGGGGTCGCCTACCTTGAAGGTACGGTAGCGTCTGCTGGATCCTGCAGGCTTTTCTGGCTTGTAAGCAGGGTGCAGTCGGTTGAGGCGGGAACGGAGTTTTCGCCCCATGAGAAGTTCTGCAGGAGTTCTGCCGGTTACGCTGTGCGGAGTGATGTGTTGTAGAAGTAGAATGCGGTTTATTTTTTCGTCAATATTATCATAGTCCACTTTTTGCAAAGTCTTTTTTACAAATTGGACCATGCATTCCGCTCGGCTGTTGGTAGCAGGATGCGCCGGCGAGGTGAGAGCATGGCGGATGCCATTATCAGCAAGGTACTGTTCAAACATTAGCGCTGTAAACTGTGGTCCGTTGTCGGACACCAGGACGTCCGGCAATCCATGAGTTGCAAAGAGTCTATTAAGGACTTTAATGACTGCTTCGGAGGTTGTATTGGTCATTCGATGAATTTCTAACTGATTAGAGTATGCATCGACAGTCAACAGCAATGTATGTCCTTTAATCGGCCCTGCGAAATCCAGGTGGATTCTGGACCAGGGTCTGCGTGGTGTCTCCCATTCGGTCGGTGCAGCTTTTGGCGGTGCGTTGTTGGTTTGTTGGCACTTAGTGCAGGCCTTGACCCATTGCTCGATGTGTCGGTCCATGCCTGGCCACCAAACGTAGCTCCGTGCGAGTGCTTTCATCCGCACGATCCCGGGATGTCCTTCGTGCAAAATTTGTAACAGCGTCTTTTGGAGTCGTTCTGGAACGACAACTCTATCGCCCCAGATGACACAGCCTTTTTGCAAAAAAAGTTCAGTCTGCCTTGTTTTAAATGGCGCGAAGTCATCTGGGACCTGGTCCAATGGCCATCCACATTCTACCCAGCCTAGGACTCGAGCTAGGGTGTGGTCTCGTCTGGTCTCTCTCGCGATATCTTGAGCGGTCATAGGGGGCGAGTTGAGCGTCTCGATTTGTAACGCCGATACTGTTGGTGCCGGATCGTCGAGAGTCTCTGGTAGCGGTGCTCTGCTGAGTGCTTCGGCGTGGGGAATGGCGTTCCCTGGGCGATATAACAATCGATAATTATAAGCAGCTAGGAACTCTGACCATCGAGTCATTCTTGGGGACAATATATAGGGGGTTGGTTTGTCCCCAGCAATTATCCCCAGAAAAGGTTTGTGGTCAGTTACAATGGTAAATGTCCTTCCATATACATACTCATGGAATTTTTTTTATGGCTGACACAATTGCAAGAGCTTCCTTATCTATTTGTCCATAGTTACGTTCTGCATGGGAAAGAGTCTTCGAAAAGTATGCAACGGGGGCCTCGTTTCCATTAGGCAGCACATGGCTCAAAATGGCGCCCACCCCAAACGGTGAGGCATCACAAGTTATAACCAATGGTAACGTTTCATTATATTGCATAAGTACAGAATCAGATGTAAGTAAATCTTTTACATTTCGAAACACTTTTTTCCTCCCGGTAACCCCAAACCCACAATGCTTTCTTATCTAATAACCGGTGTAACGATTCTGCCACAGTCGCCTTATGCGGTAAAAACACATTATAGAAATTGATAAGGCCTAAAAATGCCTGGAGATCTGTTTTGTTACGGGGTCTGGGAGCATTTTTTATCGCCCTTAATTTACTCTCAGTAGGGTGAATACCCTGACTATCAGTGCGATAACCTAGAAATTCAACACTGTCGGTATACAGATGACATTTATCCCTTTTTACTTTCAGTCCCGCTTCTTGGAATTTTTTAAGAACACATTTTAAACGATTCTGCAGAATTTTTTTACTAGGAGCTGCAATTAACACGTCATCAAAATACGGAACCACGCCCTTGAATCCCTGCAATAATTGTTCCATTAAACTTTGGAATATTCCCGGGGCTACACTTACCCAGAATTGCAATCGGGTACATTTAAAAGCACCTCTGTGCGTTACTATCATTTGAGCTTGGGCTGTTTTATCGTCCACGGGCAATTGTTGATAGGCTTGAGCTAAATCTAATTTAGCAAAAACCTTTCCGCCTCCCAGGGAATGAAGGAGGTGCTGCACCACCGGCACTGGAGGGCGTGGTTTAGAGTGGCCCGGTAGTCCCCACAGATTCGGATTGACCCATCTGGCTTAATGGGGGTTACAAGAGGAGTTTCCCATGGAGAATGATCAATGGGTTGCAGTACCCCTTGTTTAATTAGTTTGTCAAGTTGTTCATCTGTCAAGTTGTTCATCTATCAAGTTGTTCATCTATCTTAAGGGCGAACGGAACTCGACGGGGCTTTAAACGGATCGGGGCAACTTTAGGGTCGAGGCTAAATGAAATTGGGGTCCCCTTATACTCGCCCAGATGATCTGCGAAAACATCGCTGAATTCAGAAATAAGGTCCTCCTCCCACTCGCAATCACCGACTCAGTTCACGCCGGCTACTTCGATGCCGAGTGGTGCAAACCATTGGAGCCCAACAAACTAGGCCTGTCCCTATCGATGATCGTTAGAGGTAAATATGCCGTATGCTTTTTAAACGAGACGCGGACTCCACAAGACCCAACCACAGGGATCCGATTCCCTTGGCAGTCTTTAAGGATGAGACGTTGCATTCGAAGGTCTTGGTGTTGGATGGTAGGAATGAGTTGCTTTAATGTCTTCCATGACACCATCGAGAGGGACGATCCCGAATCGACCTCCATGTGGCAAGGTTGGTTCTCTATGGCTACTGTAACTCGAATCTTCTTAGCGTCCATGGCTGAGGCGTGACCTATAGTGATAGTATGGTGAGCCTCTTCTTTCTGCAACGCTCGATATCTGTAGGAGTGGTTTGCTGGATCTCGCCTTACAGGATGATTTCCTGCCGATTGGCGAAAGTTGGTTCCCTTTGAGGCCTGACTTGGTCCCGGTAAACTGCGACAGACTCGACTGATGTGGCCTCGTTTTCCGCACTCATGGCAGAGTGCATCGCGGAATTTGCATTTGGCCCTGGCATGGTTCGCTCCACAACCTGCGCAGGGGCGTAAGGGCTTAGGGCGAGGGTCCCGGTCGGACTGCAGTCGATGGACCCCTTTTTCGTCGCTGTCTGACGACGAAGAGAGGTCCTCGTGGTGCGTCGTTAGTTGCTGCCCTTCAGACTTGGATAAAATGTCGCCTGTCGGTGGTGGTACCGGAGTGCGGCTTCGCCGTAGTTGTGCAGCTGACTTTTTGGTCGCCTCCGCAGCTGTGGCTTCAGCGATGGCGTCAGCAAGGCTGATGTTGCCTTTCGCCATCAGCTTGCTTTGCACGCCTAGTGCATCTAATCCCAGAATTAATCGATCTCTCAGTGCCTCTTCCAAATCGCCAGCACTTTAGCCATTTTAAAGACAGCCGGGCCGCAGTGCGTCAGGAACAGTGCCCGCTTCTTTGCTGGTGTGGCGTCCTTCAAATTACTTGTTTCGAGAAACATTTGGAAGCGATCCATGTAGGATTCCCAATCCTCTTGGTTTGGATCGAACGGAGCGGGTGGTACGATGCTGCTGGACATGGTTTCTGTTGGTGGCGTCTTAACACATGCTCTGTTTTTCTTCCAAGTTCCTTAAGATCAGATGTCTCCAAATCCCACCTTCATCGCCAGTGAAATGGTTTCAGGCATGGGTGAAATGAATGGAGACAGTCTTAGTTGGTGAACTTTCAGCTCTTTATTACATAGTGACTTAAGACTTTAATAACAACAACTCTGCCTTACATAGGCATCCTTAATGCGAAATAACCAATAGGGAGCTGTAAGACGCTAGCTCCAAAACCAATAAGAGTCCTTCGTTAAGGGCCAATCGGATTCTCTGAACCCAACCAATCCGATCGAGCCGTTTAACAACCAATCAGAAGTGCAGGGCCAGAACCCTGCACTTTACCCCAAGCTCGCTTTTATTTTAACTATTTACATACATAACATTATCTAATCAGCAAAACCAAAATCAAAGCTTAATTTTTTTTATCAGAAGCACAAAATCCAGAAGTGATATCCAAATAAAAAACATAATTAAATATATTATCCACTTTGAATAAAATAATGAATTTAACCATCTCTGCTTTATCTTCCTTGCTATGGAAATAATATTTCTGTTTGCACTTAATAATCTTTTTTAAATGATCATCATTATATTAACAAAATTCACCGTATTCTTTCAGATTCTTTAACCTTAAAGGGAAAGTACTTTGTTTTCATTCATTTTAAAACACTGAACTTTTATTTAAAAACATTTCTAAAATCAAACCATCCAAATACATCTTTTAAAACTTCCTCTTAACATACATAAAGTTCACTTTCAGATCAATAAAATTCCAATTAACTCATTAAGTTTAGATCACCTCCCTCCAAGTTATTCTCATGGAATGGTTTTTTTCTTCTTGTTTATATCATTTTTATAATTCTAAACTTTTCTTTAAGTTAATACGTCTTTTTCTTTAACCTTCTCTTAACATGGATACATTGAAATACATTTTCAATAATATTTTGCAAGCTTTAGGAATTACTTAAGCATTATACATAAAGGAAAAAATACACTTTCAAACTTTGCATTAAGACTTTCAATTATAAATATCAGACCAATGTCATTTGACTCATTAAGTTTATCTTCATGGAATAAAATCTTTTTCTTCGCTGGAATATTTATCAAGTAGTTATAAGCTTCTTTTTTTTATCAAGGATTTCTCAACTTTGATCATGCCTGTGAGGAAAAAGTCCCAAACGTATCTTTTTAAAAGTTGCAGATTTTCTTGGAACTCATTTTTCAATTGGGTTGGGAGGTTTATATTGAAACGATCATAATAATAATTGGTGTCAGGTTTTCCATGGGTAGGAATGCAAACACCTTGCAAATCACCATAGTGCTAGCCTCTTTCTCTATGACTTTGTTACTCTTCATGGTTGTGCAGATGCAAATTGATATTCCCTGGTAGACTTCCCACTTTAGATTGTTAGTTGTACAATTTTCTCCTGGAAATCTCTAGTGTTATGCAATCTAAATGTTCCCAGTGACTCAGTCCCAAGATTACTAGTTAGTCACAATTCTTTGTTGCACTCTTTCAAATGCTCCAAGTGAGTCCTTATGACTCATACAAATGATCCCAATGACTTAAAGTAAAACATAATCTCTCTCTTCTCCCTTATCTCTCTTAGATAAGGAAACAACTTCCTAACCCTAACCCTCACTCTTAACCCTAATCCTACTTATTCCAAGCATTTGTATGTTTTTGTTTCCCTTGTCATTAAGTTATAATATCTAAATGATTTATACACCGCCAAATATATTTATATTTAAAATTTTAGATATCTCTTCTTGTTTTTAGGAATATGGAAGAACATCAGTAATAACTGTTGACTTTTAATGTATTTTATATTTTTAATATATTTAATGTATTTTGCAAATTTTTTAGTTAAGAAAATTATTGCCAAATCTAAAGTTACAAAAAATTGTTTTAAGAGTGCTCCTTCCATGAAATGTAAAGCTTAAAGTTATCTTAGGTACATATTTATAAAGATCACATTATCAATTTTACAAATCAATAATAATCAGCAACTTCTTAATTGGATTAAATATATTTCTTTTTGAAAAAAAAAGATTGGTCAGGATGTATAATTTTATCTAATGAATAAAGATATATAAGAAGTTAATTTTGACAGATATCTTTGCCTAATTTAGGGATTAAAAATAGTCATACTAGACTAGTGGAAGTTTTTCTTGAGATGTTACATTACTTATTGATAGCAATGCTACAAAAATAACTTCAAATTCTTTATAAAATTCACCTAAGAAACTGTCAGGGAATTGTGCAGCAAATGTTCAAATGAAATCATAGATAATGATATGAACTTGTAGTTTAATATAAATATATTTACATCATCAGTCAAAATAGCCAGGAGCAAATAGGAGCATTGTGAGATAAATCATCACAAGAACATCTTATTAACAGAGCACACAAAAGCACACAGGAGAAAAAGGCAGGAAACAAATGTTCCAGCTACTAAATTTAAATATCTTAAACATTTTTTCAATGCTTTTGAAAACCTCAATAATTTCTGATTTATTTTAAATACTGGGCATCTGTTAAAGATACTTCTGCAGGGTTCATTATATTTAAGTACTATATAACTTTTTCTATCAGTGGCTCAAAAAATATGTAATAAAAATCAATAAATTCTTGGTATCTTTAGTATTTGTTTTAATATGCCTTTTATTATCCTTTATTGCTTTCAGAAATTGTCTCTCATTTAAGCCCTAATTGCTTTGAATTCAATAGCATGAATGGCACATTATCAAAATCGGAAGTGACTTTGGAGGTCATTAAAGGAATTGTAGGTTTAGAATTTATTGATTTATGGTCATAGGCCAAAATCTAGAACATTGACAAAAATGTATGGAAGAAGAATCTAGCTAATACCTTCAAATATGAGGCAACGTACTCAAATTTGATTACATTCAGTTTCCTTACTGCAGTTGTAAACTATTTACTCCATTATAAAGATTTCCAAGGATTTAATAACTTTGGAGCAACTAATGAGGAAGAATATTAGGTTCCCAAGAATGGCCCATGTAACACTACTACTCTGCAAAGCACATTGGTTGCTGGACTGCTTCCTGGTGCAATTCAAGGTGATCACTTTAAAGCTCTTCAAGGCATTGGTCCCACTGGTGCCAGCAGTGGAGACATGCTCTCAGAATAATCATCTGATTATTCTGGCTGGCGAGGTTCAGAAGGGCCTTCTCTGCACCTGCCCTCAGGAACATCTTGCCACACACATACACACACACACACACACACACCATGCGAGATTCGCCCCAGCCCTCCCATCCTTTCTTAAGGCTTGAAGATCTGGCTCTGCCAGTTGATTGGTTGCCAGTGGAGGAATGCACATTGGAGGTGGTTGATCTATTAACAACAGATCCTATGCTCCCATTCTGCCCCTGCCATCCCCAAGTGTAAATAGATTTTAACAGTAGGTTATAATTTATTTACGCTTTAATGTATATTTAATGTATAATGTAAAAGGCTATACATAGCTTTTTATGACTGCAAGCCCCCAGAGTTAAGCATGGACAGAGTCCTTGATGGGAAGATATGAAATATGGCTAAGGAAAAGGTCTGTGAGGAACAGCAAAAATACTTAGGGGTAGATAAAGGTCTGTTCCAAAGGCCATCATTACAATTTCTGGAGCAGAGATTCTGCTCCAACTATTCTTTAGTTGTAGTTCTAGGATATGTTGTTTTATTTGCTTTGTTTTTAAACTTATTTCTGAGTAACTTCTGAAGTGGGGTAAGAGAGCAAAGTGATGGAAGTAGTTTTGTGAAGCAGATAGTGGCTTTTGGAATATTTCAACTCCAGCTTATCCATGCTCCTTTTAAAATGCAATGTCCAGAACTGGACAGAGCACCCTAAATACAGTCAGATCAGGACATCACACTAGAACTATTGTTTCATGTTATGGAAATGCAGTCCAGTATTGCAGACCCGTAGGCTGGCAAACAGATTATTCATAGACAAGTCTGATAGAAATTTAACAAACCATAATTATGAGTGTCTGATCAGCAAGGTGATGCCTTGCTTTGAATCTTTTTTCAAAAAATAATACCCCACCAGCACTATATTTTAGTCTTGAATTAAAATATTTTGGAGTAATATTTCAGACCCATCACAAACAATGAGTCTCTGCATAAACAATTTCAAACAGATTTTAATCTGTTTTGAATCAGCAACATGAGGGAAGATGGGTAGGTGGGGGACAAAATAAGCAATGTAGCATTTCTTTGAGGGGGGGGGTGTCTGTCTCATTTGTAGCTGCATGCATTGCACAGCGGATGCATCCAGATTTACTTCTAAAGTGACCCAAAGCAGGATCTGGCAAAGTTTAAAAACAGTATTCATCAACTTCTCTTCTGGTTTATTGTTTTTAATCTTTGCTATAAAGTTACCATTGTTTTTACATGTTGCTATATAAAAGGCATATGTAATAGGTTGTGCTATGCACTATGCACATTTAACAACAGATGATGCTATTCAGGTTTTCAGGCTGTTAAGTATAATTAGAAAAAAACTATATTGTTTGTTAAATGTTAGGGGTTTCAGCACGTGTGCTGAGATTTCAGGTGGCATAAAACCTGAAAGCAAGTTTCCCAGAAGGTGTCAGATCTGCTATCTTCACTATGCATTGCTAATCTTGCTGGCATCCTCTACCATAAGCAAAGGGAGGGGGGAAGAGGAAGTTATGCAAGTGGTGAGAAGAAGGGTGTAAGCGTGGAGGGAGGATACTGACAGGAACCAGAGGTGCTAAGCAGCCAGATTCCACCGCCTCAAGGACCTCTCCAAGACACACCTACATTCAAAGTGGTCCCCAAAACATCAAACTGGGATGCCATTGGATACTGATGTCAGGGGGTAGAGCCACAAAGGAGGCGAAATTTTTGTATCTTTGGGTGGGAATATTCAGACCTTGCCTTGCTTTTGCTGCAACCACTAACTACTAACTCTTAGTAAATGAACCTATCACTTCAACCAAATTGAGTCAAGAGCCATTATTTCCTAGGGACTTAGCCTCACTAAACTTAGATACTTGACTACCTAAACATTTTTCTGAAGACATTTTATTTCTGTGAGCCAGAAGTAACTGTTGCACTATACTTCTTCAATTGTGATTTTATACAATGCCAGCTTCCTATGTTTTGCATCCTTTTATCAGGAAAAAAATATCCACAATGAAGAGGAAGATGGAACCTGCTGCATAATGTCTTCAATTGAAATTGCTGCCAGGGGCCATCTGTTTGCAAGACATACTCAAAATTTGGCAGTTTTTCAAAGTACATTTTAGCATAAACATACACAAATGAATTAACAAAGGAAAAGAGAAGACAATTGTTATTAACCGCAATACAGATATTTTTTTAATTCATTTCATCTTTTTATTTACACCACAATAATAACAAGTTGTCATAATGTGGTACAAAATACTGAACTTGTATTAAAGTTGAGATTGATGTTGGTATAGTTAGAGAAAAACACTACTGGTTAAAAAAAAAGACAATATAACAAAAAACAGGAATGAGACACACATAGGAAAAATAACCCAAATTTCAAATCTACTAAGAAAAAAGTCATAATAAAATTTAAGTACAAAGAATATGCTACTCTAATTTAAAGGGTTCATACAATCAAGAATGAAACTCTGTATAAATTACAGAGTAAACTGGTAGCTGCTATCAATGATGATATATTGAGCATGTTTAGGCATAAAGCAGAATATAATAATGTTACAACTTTTCATACTACATATTTGTAATAAATTCTTGGGTTAATAGTTTTTCAACCCATACATATGGGTTGCCAGCAATGTAAAGCACCACAAGTGTTAAATTATTTTCCCTGGCCCATTCTTTTTAATTATCTCAAATACAATATGAAGCTGGGAGGAAACCAAGCTCAAGTATCCCTATGAAGAAACCTCATTTCGTGCTGATGCAAAGTTTTGTTTGAATCCACAGTGTTTGCACAGTATATCACTGCTTAAAATGCCAAAATCTCTATATGTAATTTCTAGTAATGTAAAAAGTAGTACAGCTGAGTTGGAGAGTTAACTCTTAAAGTTATTTCCAATTTTATGTGACATTTAATATAAACAGAAATTAGGATAGGTTTGCACCTTCCTTATCCCTTACAAACAAAAACAGAATTATTTTTTCCTCCCTCCCTTAAAAAACCCTGACACAGGCAATGTACTTGTGTGTTCAGCAAAATTTTCCTAGAACATTTCCACATAAATACAATATATTCTATTATTGGTTTGTCACAAATGCAATTATTTTCTTTAAAATGACAAAAATTTAAGTAGTCCTTTGTTATTTTTAAATTTTATGATAAAAGCATAGGTCCTTAATCAGATGTGTTAATTAGACTTCCCTTTTCCATGCCTCTTATTTTTGTGTGGCACAAAGCTACCCAACTTGTATATCTTGTTAACACCATCAGAAAGCTTTATCCCATAGCTGCCAAGGGTGGCGTGCAAAATCTGTTTACAATATAAAGACATGCCAACCTAATAGACCATGCAACCTCAAAGTATAGGAAACTTAAAAAATATACATTCATATATTTATCAATGCCCAAAAAATGTGGGCCCAAAATTTTATAAAAGGAAAACTGGAATGAGTTGACATGATTAATAAAAAGGAATGTTCATATGTACTGAATGTAAAATAATTATGATCTATTCTATTATATTGTGAAACTCACTTGTAGATAATTCTCTTTGAACATGCTCCTATTTTGTAACAGAATTTTAGGAAATCACTCTTTACCTTCAAAACTGGGTTAATCAAAAAACATACGGAAGGAATCCTGCTGGTGGAACTTAGGTACCTTTTCCTTATAGAATACAAAAAACTGTAATTGAAGATACATTATCTAGACTGAGCTTTTTGTTTATTCACAGAGCCCAGAAGCCTTCCTTATGTATGCTTTTATTAATTAAAATTATTTCAATCTTCCCAACATGCATATCTTTTCTCTCCTAGAATAACTGCAGAATAAATCCAGTTTCAGGCTTACAGTGATTAGGGGATATCTATTTTAAACAGAAATTAATAAATTATAGGGCAAATGACATATACCAAAATTCTTTCTGACTTCAGAAAAGATTTTCACTCCCAAAGATGTAGCAATTTGAAAGTAACAAATGAATACTCTTAAAAGTAACATTAAAAGCAATCATATTAACACTATTGATGCAGACTAATATTTTTTGTGACAAAAATAATTTTTGACCATTTTGATGTTCAAATATAAAATAGATTTGAAATTGTAGTGATCACAGAAATCAACACTTTTTATCAATTATAATAACAAAGTAAATTAACAAAATACAAAACCAAGTAATTTCACACAAAAATCTTTTTAGAGCACAGCAGCAAAGCATTTTATAAAATATACATTTTATCTTTATCATCAATCTTTATTCTTAGAGTATGCTCTTGGAAGTTTTAATGCCAAAAAGAAACCATATTTGGGTTAGCACGAACATTAATATTGTAGTGTCTGCTTTAAAAATTGCATATTAACTTTTGCATTAAATAAACTCTTAAAGCTCTTCTGTACTCATTGAAATTTATGTTTACATTCTCACAACTCCAGTCATAATGGAATGAAAGAAAAAAAAAGCTTTTCAAAACTACATAATTATAAATTGACTCTGTCAGTTAATATAACAAAAAAAGTTTCTTTAGAAAAAAAATAATCTCTTATAATTTCCCTGCTAAAAATTTAAGCAGCTGCACCAAGAGGGCCAACTTCTCTCATTTAAAAACAATGTAGAAGAGATTATGGTGAAGATTAACATACTCTCAAAAAACCTTATTATTATTATTATTATTAATTTATTTTGAAGTATTCTTTAAAGGGATTATTTAAGCACAGTAATGTGTATTTGCTCAATATTAATTGTACCAACAGAATATTGCAATCTTTCAACTTATTTAAATTAATGCCTTTAATAATCCTTGCCATTGAAAATATACATTATTCTTTATAATACTAATCAGCTTTTAAGAGATGAAAGTTTATCATTTTTTTTAGGTAGCATAACAACTACAACTGAATAACTGAGAAATTATACAATCAATTTGTGATCTTAAATATGACTGTGAAATCCTTCCTTTTGAGAAAAGAATATGCTGAAAATAATACATATCAGTTTGCAACATGCACAAGATTAGGAAAAGTGTTTTCTGTACAAAAATCTGGAAATATGCAAACTTCAGTGTCCAAGGAGAAATTATGTTAGTCCAGGAAATAATGTCTGGAAACAGAGTTCTCAAATGAAAACCAAACATGAAAATCAATGCAAATAATTGGCCCTTATCTGAAAAACTAATGTGAAAATAAAGCTGTAGCAAACAAATATTTGCCAGAAATACTTTGTTTGTTAAAAGAGGGTCAACATTGAAGAACTTAAAAGTTAAATAACAATATGTTGGGTAGTTGCCCAGTGGCTAAAATGTTAGGCATTTTAATGTTCCAAACTGCACTTTGAAAATGGGCATTTTAACTAGATCTTAACCTTTCAATCCACAAACCCTTTGGAAGGAGTTTCCAATGGTTGCCACTTATTCATATACTTAATATAAATGCATTATAAATATTTAATTAATAATTTGTAAGAGTCATTTTCCTAAGTTTGGAATATATTTATATTATTCATTATACAGCGTACATAAATATTTATACCTAAAAAATTAAGCAATATCCCATGCATTCTGCTTTTAATAAAAAGCATTCCATTTTTTTAAAAAATTGCAATTGTATTTGTGCATGCCTTTACAACCAAATTGATAATTTGTTATACATAATGTATAGAAGAAGATGTTGGATTTTTTAAAAATCAATGAACTTAAGAAACCCAACAGCATTTGCCATATTACTGGCAACTACCTTAATTTTTAAAAAAATTAAACAGCAAGGAAAGAAAAATCAAAATAAGGTTGTAGACTGTTTGGGAGAAGCTCTGGCCTTTGCTTGCTTTAAATAATCGTGCTAGCAGAAATCCTAGAATCTTTCTTACAGAATGCAATTCTTGGCTTTCTCTGCCAGAGGAACTGCTGCAAAGTTCTTTTCTTTAAGGCATAATTACTCAAAAAATGTCAGGAAAAAACAGCTGCCCAAATCAGTCTATTATTTTAAAAGGCACAAACTCTTCCAATGGCTCTGGCAATGCCAAAGCCAATCCCTTTTCTGGCTATCTTTCTCCCTCTTCACATTTATATAGTTTGAATGAATATATAAAAGCTTAGTTTTCTTTTTACCCTTCACAAGAAGAAAAACAACCCTCCTCAGGGTCTGAGTTTTGAAGAACTCTTATTCACAAGTACGCAAGAATCACAAAAATACTGAAACAAAAGTAGAATTTACTTTGAGTAGTCTTAATGTAATTAAATGTTAAGCACCAGTTTTAAATGAAAATTGTCACATACATGTTAACTCTTTGATTTTGAAACAACAGCAAAAACTGACAACTAGATACTTCCCTGGTATCTTGCCTCTTATAGCTTCCATTGAGGAAAAAAGGAAGATCACTCAGTGTGTCTGTAATTCATATTGCTGTTCTTCACCTGCATTTTTTTTCCATGAGCATAATCCATACAATTACAATACGGAGTAATTAGGCTGTTTTTCAACATGGCTGCCTTTCTGGAAGAAAATCAGGGCAGGATGCAGGTATAACAAGAGAAAGCTTCTTGGCAGGTCTTCAAAGACAAGATGAATTTCACTGGATCGTTTCAAACCAGGAGTATGCTACAGAAGAGGATCCTCTTCCATAGGCTCCTCATCTAGCCTGTAAGTAATTCATTAAGAGGAGTCAGAAGAATAGAAATGCATGGCCCAGAATTAGATAAATATGTTTATTAATTGATGGTGCTGTAGTTGTTAATAAGCATGCAAAGCAATATTATTTTGATGGGCTACTTAATACAATACACACAATCCTAATAGTTATTAAGTTCTGAGTCTGGATCTCAGAACTTTGTTAAGACAAATTGCTTCATATTTGGAATTCCAAATTCTGAACAATCACTTTGAAAGAATGGATTGTTTACGCTATCATTCGCTTACAAGTTCTTATACTTGGTGACCTGTGCCTTCAGCTCCTTTTAAGAATCTTTTGAAGCTGAACCGTTTGAGTAGAAAGTACAACTCTTGCTCTTTCCCCCCAGTTTCCTCAGAACACATAATGATCAACAGAAATATCAGACCAAGCCAGGCATTTGTAGAGGGAGTGTGGCTGTGGTTGAATAATTGCCCACTCATAAAAATAAAAGAAAAAGAAATGCAGACTTATGGATGTACCACTTGCCCTTCTTTTTGCAAGGAAAAGGAAAAAAACAAAAGAGAAACTATATTAATGAAGGTAAGTAAAAAATAGGCTACTGGGGAAAAAAAGAAATTGGAGAAAACTCTCCAAGGTGGCTAAAGTGGCTAAAGGTGCTAAGGGAATAGGGAATAGTGGGAGTCATGTCTAAAGTGGGACTAGAACTCATACCCTGTTTCTCCAACAATACGGCCTCCCCCAATAGGAAGTCCCAGCATGTTTTATAGGCATGAAATGAAGTTAAGCTCTTCCCCCCAAATTAAGGCCTATATTAAAACATGCGAAATGGGGGGGAATGGTGGGGGAGGCTTGCCATTAGGAAGTACTTTTGTTGCACACCTGGATATGGTGCTGCCTGCGTTGACCCCGATACGAAGTGCCCCACCAACGCCGAGGTCAACACCCAAGTCACTGCTGCCCGCCTGCCCGAAGATGCAAGGGGGAGAATTAAGTCACCCCTGAAAAGATGGCCTAGCCATTTTTTCAGGGCTAAAAAAAAAAAAAAAAAGACCCAGCCTTATTATGTGAGAAACATGGTAGTTTCCCACTGTCTTAGACTAAACTAGCTCTCAGAATGGTTGTTCAGGAAATGTGGTTCCCTCCTTTGACTTTGCCTGTCAGAAAGTTGCAAAAGGTGATCACATGACTCCAGGACACTGCAACCATAATAAATATGTGCCACTTGCTATGCCTCAGAATTTTGACCATGGGACCACAAGGATACTGCAATGTCATGTGAAAAACAGTCATTAAGTCACTTTTTTTAGTGCCCTGGTAAGTTTGACAAAGGGTTATAAGACTACTTCCTGTTCCAAACCCTTCCCTAGATTTTTCATTTGTTTTTTGTTATTTATCTTCTTAGATTTTTAATTGTAAACCTTTACTACTTTTTGTTCTGTTATTTGCAGCCCTAAATTTGTCCTTCTTCAAGCTAATGAATTAAATCTGAGGCCCAATTAGTGCCATTGACAATGCATTTTATTAATTTGGTGTACTTTTTAATAAGAGAATACTCTTTGATTTAGCAAAACTGGAAGTGGAGTGATTTTCAACAGTGACTTAACAGATAACAGATAATCAGAGTTGGATGACCTTATAGGTCATCTAGTCCAACCCCTGCCCAAGCGGGAGACTCTACACCATTTCTGACAAATGGCAGTCCAATCTCTTCTTGAAAGTCTCAAGTGATGATGCTCCCACAACTCCCGTGGGAAAGCTGTTCCATTGATTGATTGTTCTCACTGTCAGAAAGTTTCTCCTTATTTCCAGGTTTCCTTGTTCAGTTTCCATCCATTATTCCTTGTCTGGCCTACAGGCGGCTTTAGAAAACAGCTTGACCCCTTCTTCTCTGTGGCAGCCTCTCAAATATTGGAAGACTACTATCATGTCTCCCCTGGTCCTTCTCTTCACTAGACTAGCCAAGCCCAGTTCCTGTAACCATTCTTCATATGTTTTAGTCTCCAGCCCCCTTATCATCCTGGTTGTTCTTTTCTCTACTTTTTCTAGAGTCTCAACATCTTTTTTATAATGTGGTGAAGAAAACTGGATGCAGTACTCTAGGTGTGGTCTTACTAAGGCTTTATAGAGTGGTATTAGTACCTCACTTGATCTCAATTGTATCCCTCTGTTAATGCAATTTAGGATTGCATTAGCTTTTTTGGCTGCTGCTGCACACTGTTGGCTTATATTAAACTGGTTGTCCACTAAGACTCCAAGATCCCTCTCACAGTTACTGCTATTGAGCCTGGTTTCACCCAGTCTAGATATGTACTTTTGGTTTTTCTTGCCTAAGTGTAGGACTTTACTTTTCTTTACATTGATTTCATTTTGTTAGATACAGCCTAGCGTTCTAGTCTGTCAAGATCCATCTGGATCTTGAGCCTATCTTCTTGGGTGTTAGCTATTCCTGCAAGATACTGTTGCTATCATCTATTCATCTCAAATTCTCCAAGTATTTCCAAACTCTCACAGGGTGAACTGTGAAAATTTTTCAGTGTTTTTGCTTTTGATGGTGGACTAATCACTCAGTAACTAATCAAAATCTTTTCAAGAAAACTGTAGGGACTAGCCACCAGCAGTCAGCACTGATTCAAAAAAATCCCCACCTCCAAAAAGATAAAGAATAAAACTTACTTTTTCTCAGGAAGTGGTTTAACTCCAACTGACAAAGATGCCATTGCTGTTACGGTTTCTGCTTCTTCATTATCACACTTCTGTGCATCTATCAAAGAATAACTGACTGTTGAAGAATAATGTTGGAGCGAATGCCAATATTTACCTAAAGGAAAATTAAAACCATTATAGAATCTATCATTTTTCTATTAAACAGAAGAAAAGCATAATTAAGCTGCAAAATGAAACAAATCTGGGAGATTTTTCTAAGACGCTTTACAAAATATATGTAAACAAAGTAATAATATATTTGCCTATTTCACTGCAGCTCCATTTGCTAAGCATCCAAATTTTGAACATGTAACCAATGGGGATATTGCAACAATTGCAAGTGTGAGAAACAATCATAAAAAAATTTTTTGGTGCCATAACTTGAAAGGAATGAATGGTTGTAAGTTGAAGACTAGATAACTTGTAAGTTGAGGACATGTGTATTATATCTTGTTTTCAACAAAGCAGTGAATAAAGTGCCCCATGACAGCCTGATTAAGAATAGCAAAAACTGAGTAATTAAATAGAAACATAACTTGTCGTGAAAATCATACTCAAATGAAAGTCTTAGTTCTTTATCAGCCACGGGGTTTGGTCCTCTGCAACATTTCATTAAAGATTAAGCTCCCTAGGGCAGAAGATACCTAGAAGACATTAACTAAAATTCAAGATGAACTTGTTAAGTTTTACAAATATTTACAAAATATTGGAATGAATAAAGGTCCTTTTAAGGAGTCCTTGTGGATTTTATTCCGCTAGTCGTTGCCAACTATAGGGGGCAGTACTCATCTCCATTTCAAGGCCATTGAGCCAGCACTGTTCAAAGACATTTCTGCAGTTATGTGGCCAGCATGATATCGCTGACCACTGTTACCTAGGGGTATTGAAGTGGTACCTTTTTATCTACTCGCATTTGCATGCTTTGAAACTGCTGGATTGGCAGGAGCTAGGTCTCAAACCTGGGCTGTCAACTTTCCAGGCAACAAGTCCAGCATCTTAACCACTGAGCCACTGCTCTGCCCAATAGAACGAATAACAGAATTAAACCAGAACAAAGAAACGAGAAAAGGAAAGATAAAACAAATGAGAAGTACGCTACGAGGCTTGGCAGAAATATACATTAAATGAATTTTTTAGTTGCATCGCAAGCTACATATGAAATCAATGTAGGTTTGAAAGAAGAAAACTTATTTCAGTTTTCAGACGTTTGTGGTCGCAGAGGCCAAGATCTATTCTTTATCATGTCAGAGAGTGGACATTAATCAAAGACAAAGAAAGGCATGATCCAGCTGAGGTAAGAAAAGATTAAAAGTAAAAATAGATTGGCAGAGTGGCTACTTGAGTACATTTTTGCTAGAAATATTCAAGCAGAGGTTGGACAAAGTGTTTTGTTTTGGTGGGGAGGTGAAAACAAAAGGTTAAATGAATATCCTGCAGCATTTTGAATTTTGTAAAGACTTGGTCTAACTGTAGAAGTAATACTACTGTTTTTAAGTACTCACTGTGTATTTCAATGACCTTCTCAATGGAATGCACTGCATTAACATTTGCTGTCTGCTGTAATATTTTTTCAGGAATAGGATCAAGCTGAGATAATAAAAAATACAATTTAGAATATAATTTTAAAAATAAATAATGAACATATGTATTGAACAGTTTAGATTTCTTTAAGTAAGCAAATATGTGATTTGACATCCTTTGAAATTATATCCAACTGCTATTTGTGATAATCTCCTCTTTCTGTTATAAAAATATTTTCAACATTGTAGTGCAAGGCAGAAATGAATGGAATCTAAATAATGTATGATTTCACCATGCAGCTATCAGAGATATAGCTAAGAAAATTTAAAACATTTAGATAATTATTTTAAATAGATTTATCTACTTTTATAAGAAACTAGAAAAGTGGAGTAATTTCCCACAGACTCTCTGCACATAACCTTCCCCATCTGCATTGCATTCTGCACCAAAACACTTAGCATATAAAGCCCTTCAAATATTGGAACACTGCTATCTCAGTCCTTATTTTCACTAGACTAGATATACCCTGTTCCTGCAACTGTACTTCATTTGTTTTAGTTTCTGTTCCCTCATCTAAATTGTTTATGAAGATACGCAACAAAGAGCAGGACAAGAAACAATGGATGGAAATTAATCAAGGAGAGAAGCAATTTGGAATTAAGAAGGAAACTTCCTAATATTGAGGACAATTAACCAGTGGAACAGTTTGCCTTCAGAAACTGTGGGTGCTTCATCTCTGGAGGTTTTTAAGAAGAGACTGAATGTTTGAAATGGTATAGGGTCTCCTTCTTGAGCAGGGGACTGGACTAGAAGACCTCCAAGGTCCCTTCCAGCTCTATTCTGATTCTCATATTGAAGCGTACTCGGCCTAAAACAGAAACCTGGGGTATCCCACTGCTCTCTTCCTTCCATGTAGATATAGTTCCATTAAGGACTACATGTTGAGTGGGGTTTGTCAGCCAGTTAAAAATCCATCTGGTGGTGATGATGTCTGTTATGTACTGATCATGGGTCGTAATAAATGGAGACAGCCTCTGAACGGTGAACTTTCAGCTCTTTATTTGCATAGTGACTTCTCAAACCAACAACAGTGAACTCTGCCTTATACAGGCAACCCTTGTAAGATTTGTCCAATAACGAGCTCTGAACGTTACCTCCTTTAACCAATAAGGATTCTCCGTTAAGGGCCAATCGGATTCCTCAGAACTAACCAATCCGATCTGGCCACCTAACAGCCAATCAGAAGTGCAGGGCCAGAACCCTGCACTTTACCTCAAGCTCATACTTTATTAACTATGGTACATACACAACACCCCTTCCCCCTGGCTTCTTAATTACGGTGTCATTATATAGTCCCTTCTTAATTACGTTGTAGTTATATAGTCCTTTAAATAGGACGGTTGTCTTTTAAGTCTTTCGGATTTTCGTTGGATTGGTTGGTTGCAATCCTGTTGAGGTAGATCGTTGTTTGGCAGTGGTTCTGCTTCTTGCTCAGCTGCAATTCCTTGCAGTGCAAATGTTTCTCCTTCCTGCTCCATTTCCTGAGTATCACTTAGTTCGTCGTTCCCTTCGAGCAGGTTCCCTGGAACTTCATCTTCTTCCGTACCTCCCCCCCCCTCGGTTTGGTCGTGGGGGAGTTGTTGACTGGCCGTTGTGAGTCGTGACTGCAATTGGTCGATATGCCGTTTCCACAATTTATTGTCAAGGCATTGCACCACGTAGGATTTGGGGCCGGTCACACATACTACTGTCGCCTCTATCCATATCGGGTCACCCGATAAGTTTCGTGCGTAAACGAGGTCTCCTACCTGGAAGGTGCGACAGCGGCCGGTGGATCCTATTGGCTTTTCCGGTTCGTAAGCAGGGTGCAACCGGTCGAGGTGGGAGCGGAGTCTTCGTCCCATCAGTAGTTCGGCGGGAGTTTTGCCAGTGACGCTATGTGGAGTTATGTGTTGCAAAAAGAGAATTTGGTTGACCATGTCATTGATATTTTCATAGTCCATTTTTTGCAAAGTCTTTTTAACAAATTGGACCATGCGTTCAGCTCAGTCATTGGTCGCAGGGTGAGCAAGCGAGGTGAGCGCATGGCGGATGCCGCGGTCAGCGAGGTACTGCTCGAACATTAGTGCAGTAAGCTGTGGCCCGTTATTGGATACCAGGACGTCTGGCAATCCGTGGGTTGCAAAGAGTCTGTTTAGAATTTTGATCACCGCCTCGGAGGTCGTAGTTGTCATACGATGAATTTCTAACCAATTGGAGTATGCGTCGACTGTAAGCAGGAAGGTATAGCCCTTGGTTGGCCCCACAAAATCCAGGTGGATTCTGGACCAGGGTCCACGTGGCGTCTCCCATTCAGTAGGCATGGCTTTTGGTGGAGCGTTGCTGACTTGTTGGCAATTGGGACACGCTTTAACCCATTGCTCGATTTGCCGGTCCATGCCCGGCCACCATGCGTAGCTTCGTGCAAGTGCCTTCATTCGCACGATGCCGGGGTGGCCCTCGTGCAGAATTCGCAGCAGCGTCTTCCGGAGTCACTCTGGGACAACGACTCTATCGCCCCAGATGATACAGCCCTTTTGGGAAAAAAGTTCAGTCTGTCGAGATTTGAATGGTACGAAGTCATCTGGTACTTGGTCCAATGGCCATCCATGTTCTACCCAGCCTAGGACTCGAGCTAGGGTGTGGTCTCGTTTGGTTTCTCTCGCGATGTCTCGGGCGGTCAGTGGCGGCGAGTTGAGTGTTTCGATCTGCAACGTGGTTGCTGTTGGTGCCGGATCGTCGAGAGTCTCTGGAAGCGGTGCTTGGCTTAATGCGTCGGCGTGGGGAATGGCTTTCCCCAGGCGATATTGCAGCCGATAATTATAAGCAGCTAGGAAATCTGACCATCGGGTCATTCTAGGGGATAATATATAGGGGGTTGGCTTGTCCCCGGCTATTATCCCTAGCAATGGTTTGTGGTCAGTTATAATGGTAAATGTCCTTCCATACACATATTCATGAAATTTTTTTACAGCTGAGACAATTGCGAGGGCTTCTTTATCAATTTGTCCATAGTTCCACTCTGCTTGTGAAAGAGTCTTCGAAAAGTATGCAACAGGGGCTTCGTTCCCATTAGGCAGTACATGGCTCAAAATGGCGCCCACCCCGAAAGTCGATGCATCGCAGGTTATAACTAACGGCAAAGTCTCATTATACTGCATAAGTACAGAGTCAGATGTGAGCAGTTTTTTAATATTCCGAAACGCTTGCTCTTCCCGGTAACCCCATACCCACAATGCTTTCTTATCTAATAATCGGTGTAACGGTTCAGCGACAGTTGCCTTGTGTGGTAAAAATACATTATAGAAATAAATGAGGCCTAAGAACGCCTGGAGGTCTGCCTTGTTGCGTGGCCTGGGAGCGTTTTTTATCGCCTTTCATTTACTCTCGGTAGGAGGAATGCCCTGGCTATCAATCCGGTACCCTGGAAACTCAACACTGTCAGTATACAATTGACATTTATTTTTTTTCACCTTAAGTCCGGCCTCTTGGAATTTTTTTTAGAATGCCTTTCAATCAGTCCTGTAAGATTTTTTGGGTAGGGGCTGCAATTAATACGTCATCAAAGTAAGGGATCACGCCCTTGATTCCTTGTAATAACCTTTCCATAAGGCTCTGGAAGATCCCCAGGGCTACACTAACTCCGAATTGCAATTGGGTACATTTAAAGGCACCCCTGTGCGTTACAATAGTTTGGGCTCGAGCCGTTTTTTCATCCACTGGTAATTGTTGATAAGCTTGAGCTAAATCCAATTTAGCGAAAACCTTCCTGCCCCCCAAGGAATGGAGGAGGTGCTCATACTTTATTAACTATGGTACATACACAACAATGTCTATCCCACATTTTTCTAACTTATTAAGACATAGATTGTAGTCTACTTTGTCAAATGCCTTACTGAAATCCGAGTACGCTATGTCCACAGCATTTTGCTTGCCCACTAATTTAGTCCACATTCACATATATGATGAAATGCCAAGTTTTAAAAATGAATCAGTAAAATGGTTTGTGAATTGATTTGATTCTTAAAGCATCTTAAACTTTTCTTCAGACTCACACAGAACCTTTTAAAAGAGCTGCATTAATGAATAGTACAGACATGTGCACACTGCACACATGCGTGCTGAAGTGTGCACAATCCTAGGGTTCAACAACTGTACTATATACCAAAATATACCAATTCAGCTCTTAGAAAACAAGAAAAAAATCTGAAACTATTTTCTTAATAAAACACTTTCATGGAGTGTCTAAAAGAGAATCACAGATGTAGTTACTGTAATTTAGATTCAGAAAAACTAATTTTCTCCCTAATTCTGTGAGGGAGATGGACAGTTTCTAAATGTGATGAGATAGATAGGTAGATACAGATTAACAAAGTTGGAAGGGACCTTGTAGGTCATCTAGTCCAAGAGTCGCCAACCTTTTGGACCTCGGGGACCACCAAACTCGTAATTTTAAATCCCAGGGACCACCAACTGGTTCTGTGGGTGTGGCCTAATTTGTGGATGTGGTTTGGTGGTCATGTGACTGGCTGGGCATGGGTTGTATATAAATATTATAAATATTTATATAAATATTGATTTTTTATAAAAAATAGAGCAACTTTTACCCAAAATCAGGCAAAGCGGGCAGGCAGATTGAGTTGCTCACAGTATCACAGATTCATTCAGAAATCTATCTATCTGCCATTGGCTAGCTCAGTCTGTCACATAAAATTTGCTTGCAAGCAAATTCACAAAATTCACTCACAACACACCATGTATGTAAATATTGATTTTTTTTTATAAAAAAGAGCAACTTTTACCCAAAATCAGGCAAAGCAGGCAGATTGAGTTGCTCACAGAATCATTCAGTTATCTAATTATCTGCCATCAGCTAGCTCAGTCTCTCAAATTTGCTTGCTCTGAGTCTGCACAGAATTTGCTTGCAAGCAAACCTTCAGTCCTAAGGGAGGTTTGGTTGTATTTAAAAGCAAAGATCTAAAGACTAGCTAGAAAGCAAGAAATCCAACTATTTCTTGCTTCCTAGCTAATCTAAATCTCCCGGCAGAGCAGAACAGATGATGGTCGGAAAAAGAAAAAATAGCAATTTAGCAGGAAAGTTTGCTGGGTAAGGAGTGAGTGGGCAGGGAGGGTTCCCATGGGCCAGGTGGGCAGTGCAGCCTTGTGTTCCTGAGCAGCCTGGATTAATTGCCTTGGGGGGGGGGTGCTCTGGGGGTGAGATTTTTCTGCAACCCACCAAAATTTTCTCACGGCCCACCAGTTGGTGACCGCTGATCTAGTCCACACACCCGACCCAAGCAGGAGACCCCTCACCATTTTGACAAATGGCAGTCCAATCTCTTCTTGAAAGCCTCCAGTGATGAAGCTCCCACAACTTCTGAAGGCAAGCTGTTCCACTGGTTGATTGTTCTCACTGTCAGAAAATTTATCCTAATTTCCAGGTTGAATCTCTCCTTGATCAGTTTCCATACATTATTTCTTGTCTGGCCTTCAGGTGCTTTGGAAAATAGCTTGACCCCTTTTTCTCTGTGGCAGCCCCTCAGATATTGGGACACTGCTATCATGTCTCTTCTGGTACTTCTCTTCACTAGACTAGCCATGCCTAGTTCCTGCAACTATTTTTGTCATATGTTTTAATCTCTAGTCCCCTAATCATGGTTGCTCTTCTCTGCACTTTTTCTAGAATGTCAACATCTTTTTTATAGTGTGGTGACCAAATCTAGATGCAGTATTCTAGGTGTGGTCTTACTAAGGCTTTATCTTTATAAAGTCTTTACTTACTGAGATAAGTATTACCTTACTTGATCTTGATTGTATCCCTCTGTTAATGCAGTTCAGGATTGCATTGGCTTGGTTTCACCCAGTCTATATGTACTATTGGTTTTTCTTGCCTAAGTGTAAGACTTTACTTTTTTCTATATTAAATTTCATTTTGTTAGATAGGGCCCAGTATAGATCCATCTGGATCTTGAGCCTATCTTCTAGATTGTTAATTATTCCTCCCAGCTTAGTATCATCTGCAAATTTGGTAAATTCCCCTTCTATTCCCTCATCTAAGTTGTTTATGAAGATATTGAAGAGTACTGGGCCTTATTGTACCCCATTGCTTACTTTCCTCCATGTAGACATAGACCCACTAAGGACTACTTATTGAGTATGGCTTGTCAGCCAGTTACAAATCCATCTGGTGGTGATGCTATCTATTCCACTTTTTTCTAGCTTACCAAGAAGTAGGTTGTGATTTACTTTGTCGAATGCCTTGCTGAAATCTAGGTATATTATGTCCACAGTATTTCACTGGTCTATTAATTTAGACACTATGTTGAAGAATGAAATAAGATAGAAGATAGATACATAGATGATTGATAGATGATATAGGTAGACATTTAGAAAGATTGCTGATCTATGATTGTTGCAGAAGAGTCAGTAGTCATTAAATAGCTGTTCTAAAATGAATTTGTATACAGCCTAATCCCCACCATGATCAATTTGCTATGATTTTATATCCTCACTAGAAATATAATATGCACGAATACTTAAAATGGTGTCTGCGCTGCCACTGATTCATTATATTTCCAAATGAATCAAGAACTGGTTAATAAGACAAAGTGAAAGAGAAAAAGAGGAAGAATAAAAGAAATGAATATTGCTTATGAAGACGACGTTTTCAGTCTTTTGCTCTCACAGGCATCTCTCTGTGTATCTCACATACATACAGTTCAATCCACAGTCAGTCAAGTAGATCTACATTGCATCTAGCTTTGATTAGTTCCTAGTCACTGTATAATTTCTTCATTTCCAATATGGGTTTCTCTGGGTTAGAGTTTCTGTTTTAATCTGGCTTTTAGTCAGCGGGAAGAACTCTGAGATAACAAAAATAAAAGATTCTTCACTTGTAAGGCAGGTGCTAAGCAATGATGAAAAGAAGAAGAGATCATAGATTGGAGATAGTGCTTTTAGAAGAGAGGATTTTTGTCCACAATGGGGAATGAAGCAACCAGTCTTCAGGATGAAACTTAATTGAATATATTTGCTATAGCAGTGAAAATAGCAAATATCCACTGTATAGGATATTGGGTTTACATAATCCCCAAGAACCCTTTCTGTGATGGAATGTAATCCGGAGTTGCAAGAGGGAAGCTGTCCTACCCAGAGGGCTAAAAACAGAAGAGTCTGAAATGTCCGGTAAATAGGAAAAAGGCAAAGATAGACACCCCTAGAGTATATCTATTGGTATGTAGATAATTGCTTTGGTCTGGCAAGATTCTGTCTATAGATGAACAATAATAAAGAAACCATTCAAAGTAACTCCATGTGTCATTCTTGTTTCTTTGGCCATGACGCTTCCAATCCTTGCACTGTATAGTAGAATCATAGACGTGGAAATAATGTAGGTGCAGGCACTATCCCTGACCAATGACTATCTAGCCTCTGAAAATCATCAGTGAAGGGAAGAAATTATACTGTACAATAATCTGTAACATGATTGATAGATCTTACTGTCAAGAAGTTCTTCCAAACATCTAATCTGTATCTACATCCTGGAGGTTTAATTTGTTCCAGTTTTATTTCCTAGAGCAAGGGAGAATAAATTCAAACCCTCTACAGTGTGACTGCTCTTCAGGTATTCAGCTATCATTCAACCTTCTCTTCTGCAAACCAAATCTTCCTAAGGGTTTTAACTATTCCTTGTGATTTCCAGTTCTTTCACTTGATTCTTGATTTCCAATCTCAAACTCTAATGTAGAACGAGGCTATCAAAGAGTATTAATGAAGCTAATACTGTATATATCAGCAGATAATACAATAGCAAAGTTAGCTGACTGAGCTATCTTGTGCTGCTACCAGACTGGTGTTTTTTTTTTTGGCAGTCTTATTTCTTATTAAATTTATTAAATTTATTATCTGCCCATCTTGCCACAAGACAATCCTGCTGCTAAATAATGTGAGGACTGTCTTAATCATTATTGAAAACTTACAGTATGTGATAAAGCAAAAAAAGAAAATTGGAATATGATTCATATTTTAATACAATTGTTTTTGAAGATGGAGATAAAGATAAAACCAGAACTTTTCCTTTTGGGTCTAATGGAAAAAGACCTGGAGAAAAAATATGGAACTTTATTACTATATATGTTGACAGCACAAGGCTATTGTATGCACAAAGATGGAAGCACACTTCAATTCCTAAAATGAACGAATGGCCACAGAAATGGATGGAGTTGGCTGAAATTGCAAAATTGACTAAATAGAATGCAAGTACTTTTATTTCCACATGGAGACTGTTTCTGAACTTTGTGCTTTTTGTTATGAAAAGTTGTGATTTGATGCTAATGCCTTATTTACTGCAATAGGGTTGAAAGTCAATGTTTTTCTTTTTCTTTTATCCTCTCTCACTTTTCTTCCTCCTCTTCCTCCCCAGTGTTTTTCTATTTACTTTTGTATTTTGTATCTTATTTTATAACCCAATAAAATGTTAAACTATTCTATACATATAAAAGCTTAAACGCTTGTTTGCAGCCAAACCTGTCCTAAAATACCCAGATCCCATTTGTCATCCAGGCAGATGCTAGTGTTGTGGGCAGAGGGGGGTGTATACTCTTTACAGTGGAACAAACAAGGGAATTTGTAGGTGTGCGCCTACACCTCTCTAGAAAACTGTCAGGGACTGAGCATAGATGAACAGCTTGGGAGAAGGACACTTATACTATGTGCTGGGAGCTTGTAACATGGAAGCACTTCCTTGAATGGAGCAAGGTGCCATTTCAGGTATGGACCGAACATTTTCTATTCATTTCCCAACAAAATCTGGAAGACTGGTTTCTCTTGTCTTATTTGTTAAAATGTAAGTTGTGATGGCTATCAAAAATACCTCTTTTGTCCAAAGAGATACAAACAGTTGTATGCATTAGTGATATTTTCCTACTTTTTCTCTAGTACTTCCTAAATGAATCATTTGGGGCCCATAGTGTTTCTCACAATATGGGAGAAATGAACCAGTGGAAAACAGCATGAAAGAAGGAATGTTAAATGGAAAAAAGTAATGTGAGAATAAGCCCTCAGAACCTGGACTGTCAGGTTCTGAAAAATAAATGCCAATATACTCATAGTATGGTGAAGGAAAATGAACTAAGAGAAAAAACTGAAGCTGCATCTATTTAGGGACTACTTTCCCAAGAGGACTCTCATCACATTAATTTGCTTTGAAACTTCTTTTTGGTGCAAAATTCTTGTAATTTCAAAGAGACTATAACCTATATCATGATAGATTTAAAAATAAAATGTTAATTAATGAAAGCATAAATTGTATTTTTACTTCTACCTCATTTCCTAGCAAGGCAGAGACACATGCTTCAGATGCATCACAAATGGCTGTTAGGTCATGACCTCCTTCAAGAGCCAGAATGATTCGTCCTCCAGCCAGCCCCATAAGCTGCTTGGTGAAGTATCCAAAGCCTGAGAAAAAGCAAAATAAAAAATAAAAATAAGGTGCAGAATAAGAATAAGCAACTAAAAAAATTCATCTCAAAAACCAGAAATATTTCAAATCGTTGTCTCCATTTTCTTTTTATTTTTGGTCAAGTTTTTTTATTTTATATTGCTTATACATATCAATGCATGAACAATATGATACCTGGGTACCATACATTTTAGTACAAATAAACTTAATATCATTACTCATAGTTATTACATTTCATTTTCATTGTTTCATATTGTTTACACACATCTGATACTACCGCCATTCAATTTCTAAATTTCCCTCTTATTATTACATATATCTTGCTATATTAAAATATGTATATTGTTGTTCTCCCTTTATTTCTATTTCTTCATGTCACTTCATGTCAAAGATGTTTCTTTTCTGTCTTCTATCTATCATCTGCTTTATTATTCATATTTCCCTTGTTTAACTCTTCACATCTATATGTTAAAGTTTCATCCTTCATTTTTTAAAATTTAATAAAAGTTTTTTATTTTTTTACATATCTCTTCACATGACTAATGTGATCCCAGATTACAACATTTATACATAGTCATACTAACATTTTTAACTTTCTTACTTTATAACACATCAAATTATTATCCACTCCACTAATCTTCAAATAAATTTCCATTTCATATTTCAATTCATTAATTCAATATCAAAATCATTTCCTCACATATATTTTCAATTCTTTATCCCCTATTATTTCCATTTTCAGCTTACCACCTATTTTATTTTACCTTATGCATTATTATCTTCATTAATTAATTCAAGACCAATATGTAGTAAACACACAAAAAAGCAAGATTAAAATAAAATTAATATATTTAGGATCCACATGGTATATTCCTCAATCTACAATATATTTATTCTAACACTATTCATTTCATATTTTTTCTTTATTTCCACATAGCCAAATTTTACCCCTGTAATTTAAATAAAATTTCATTCCCCTAGTTTTAATTATAATATTCTCATTATAAAATTCCAATATGATCCAAATTTTTTATTTTCTCATATACTTTGTTTAGTCAATTATATTTTGTATTTCATTTAGGATATATGTGTGTGTGTGTGTGTGTGTGTGTATGTGTGTGTGTGTATGTATGTATGTATGTATATCCCTCTTCACCCAAATACCCATCTAAGAAGCCTTGACAGCCATCCAAAACAAATACAACCCCCCCCAAACACATCCTAGATCTGACCAACCACTGCCTAACCAACACATACTTCATCCACAATGGACAAAGATACAAACAGATAGAAGGAGCACCCATGGGATCATCCCTCTCACCTGTCATCGCTAACCTATACATGGAACACTTTGAAACGAATGCTCTAGAGAAATCTGAACACAAACCCAAACTCTGGCTCAGATATGTAGATGACACTTTTGTAATTTAGCCACACAGGAAAGAAAAATTGGACAAGTTCCTCACACATCTTAACAACCTACACCCCAAAATACAATTCACCATGGAAACAGAAACCAACAACCAACTCCCCTTCCTGGACGTCCTAATTTACAAAAAACCCAATGGCTCCCTTGGACACACCATCTTCCGGAAAAAAAAAAAAAACACCAACCGCTACCTAAATGCACAATCCCATTACTACCCTGCACAGATCAACTCCATAGCCAAGACCCCCATCTCCAGACCCAAACGCCTAGCTGACAAAGACCACCTGAGAACAGAACTACACACTCTCACTAACATATTAATTTCCAACGGATTCCAAAGAAACACTATCACCAATCTAATCTGAAAAGAGATCCTCCCAAAAACCAAGACACAGAACAGGACAACGGTATTGCACTCCTCCCCTACATCAAAGGCAGCACAGACAAAATCAGCAAAATTCTCCACAAACACAATATCAAGACAGCCTTCGGCACTGACCAAAAAATAGCCAACATCCTAAGAAACCCCAAAGACAAGATCCAGCCAGAAAACCAAGGAGTTTATGAAATACTATGCAACAATTGCCCAGACACATACATTGGACAAACCAACAGGAGAATAAATGCACGCACTGCAGAACACAAAAACGCAGTCAGAAGAGAAGAAAATATTTCATCCCTCTTCCAGCACCTTAAAGCCACAGGACATGAAATTAATTTTGAAGGAACCAAATTAATATCCAACACTGAACACTCCAGCAAGAGAATAATCAGGGAAGCCATCGAGATAGAGAAACACCCCCATAACATGAATAGTTGGGACGATATCTCCCACCTACCAGACATCTGGAAGGTACCCCTCACCAACAAACGAGTCCCAGCCACGAAAACCAACACAGATCCAAAACAACATGGGACACCACCACCAATCCCCCTCATCAGAACCAGGCCCAAGCCCATCCTATAAACGAAGGACAACCACCATCCAGAAAACAGACCACAGCTGCCTCACCAGCTGTCATACCCCCTGACCCCAAAACCAAACAAGTTGACACATGCCAAGAACACAGACCCAGACCCCAAACTCGAAGCCAAACTAAAACCCAGAATGCTACATCACAGCCACCCGCTCAGGATATCACATCAGAAAACTCAGGAAATTACACCACAAGAACTCAAGAAGTTGCAACACAGCAAATGACCCAGGATATCATAGCACAAGACCAAGGATACCACAGCAATAAATCTCACAAGGTCATCACACAACTCATTACCCAAGCCGTTACTACACAGGAGGCTGATGGAAAAGAGATCAAAACACAAACGACCCAGGAGATTACAACGCAGGACCCAGGATACCACAACAAAAGAACTCGCAAGCCCATCACACAGCCCATTACCCAAGCCGTTAAAACACAAGAGGCTAATGGAAAAAAGATCCATACAAAACAAACGACCCAGGAGACTACAGCACAAGATCCAGGATATCGCCACAACAAAACTCACAAAGCCATCACACAGCCCATTATACCAACATCAACTCCATCAACCAATCAAGAGGCAGCAGCGCAGCCAACCAGCCCAGCACACCAGCCCCCACCACCAGTATTTCTAGAGAGACAGCTGCTCCGATCACACACTACTTGCACTGGCACGAAGCCGAAAGCACCAGCCTGAGGATGGCGAGTGGGACCTTGCCAAAACATCACCAAAATACTCTTAATCTTACACGGGAAAAGACCTGAACACACATAAACCTACATACCTATACCCGTGAAAATCTACGAAAATATAGAAGAAGAAGCTGCAAGCTCACATTAGTCCGAGAAGCACAAAGCTGAAGACACAAGCCTGAAGATGACGAATGAGACTTCATTGAAACGTCGCCTAGATACTTCCAATTTAACGCGGGAGAAAACCCGAATAATCAAAGATCCACATAAAAATACCCGCGAAAACCTCAGAATATATATATATATGTGTGTGTGTGTGTGTGTGTGTATGTATGTATTAATAATAATAAAACCCTCTTAACATCTCTCTTAGTTCATCTTCACTTTTCTCATATATAGTTATATAATACTCTTAGGGTAATTTCCAATAAATTTTGAATTTCAAATCTCCCCATTTTAAGTTTCTAATTAAAAAAATACCCAAATACATTCCTTTGTGGCATCCCCCTTTTATATCATATCTAACCCTTATCTCTAAATATGTTGGCCTTGTCATTTCTCTTGGTTTTAGCTAGATTTCCCTTTTCTAAGCTTTCCTGATCTTTCCTTTTTATTTCCATCTGCCAGTCACCCATGTTCACCCCCACTCTTTCCTGCTCTCTTTTTTGATGTTTCTTCTTGTAGAATTTCTTCTTTTGTTTAATCCTGGGAGCGTTTATTAACTAATTATTTATTAACTCTGTCATCAATGTCATAGTTTTAGTTCCTTTAATGTCTTTTGGCGATATCTCTTGTTCTCCATGTTCATCTGAGTCACTTTCCTCTTCCTCTAACTCCTCCTCTCTGAGATTTCTTTGTTCTACGGACTGCATTGCCATTATTATTTTTTTGCCAGTATGTCCAATAATTTCCTCCTTTCTTTCAGCATTCTTCTTACAGTTTGCAATTCAGACTTAAAGTCTTTGCTTATTTCTTCCATTTTTAAAAATCAGCTGAGTTATTAAAATTCAAAGTCTTTTGTTGCGATCCTTGCCAAAAGTCTCCTTTTGTCTCTATTGCCCTTATTAATACTTACCACAATTTCTTCCCCCCTTTTTTAAGGTTCTTGTTCTTTTATTATTCTTTTATCTTATAGCAATTATATGACCAGTGATTTTCTATAAAATCATGAAGGAAAAAAGTCTTTTAACCATTAGATGGCTCTCTATATCACCTTCCACTTTTCAAAGTTCTTTTCTTTTCTCTTTTCAATTATATTAACGTTAATTTTCCACGATTTCCACTATTAGCTTTCTGAAATATAGTCAATTCCAGGCAAGTCCAGGATTTTGTCCAATGCCTATTTGATGCCAAATTTTATATATTGTTCCCAAATTTAATCTCTAATTTAATTGTAGCTTTTTATAATTCAATTTTGTTTACCTTATATTTTCCTCTTATTTTCCATTCATCACTGTCATACTCTTAAGCAAGGGCTCCTTCTTTCTCCTTCTCGGGGTTATTTAAAAAAAGTTCAAGTTCTTTATTCTGGTTACATGTTGCTCACCACTTCACTGCTCCAGCATATACTTAGGTCCCGGCAGCTTTCCTTCTTCGGGGCAGCCATTAAACTGCCATTTCTCCCTCTCTTCCAGGGGAGTTAATACTTAGCCAGGGAGGGGAGATGTGTCTCTCCTTGACCCAGCTGGCGGTCTCCCCCTCTTCCCCCACCCCTCTGAGGTGGGTCAGATGGTTCCAGTAAACACGGATCAAAGACGCGCACGAATGCAATCTTTGATCCGTCTTCGACGGAAATGCCACTGGAAGTCCATCCTTCATTCTTTCATTGTTCGATGTTTCAATATACAATGCTAATATCAATCACAATATCATTTAAACATATAGGGTAGATCTATTCATATTCCTTCCATTCATCCAATCCATATAATTCTACTATTAATACACACGCTTATATTGAAATATATTCTTTCATTATTTAATTTCTCATTGTTTAATTTTATTATTTCACTGCTAATCATTATATTATTTAGGCATGTTAATAATATCATCATTCATTCTCTAATTTTTCAATTAATGCTCAGTTCTTATTCATAATTCCCATATTTCACTCTTCATATCTATTTGTATTAAAATACTGTATTATCCTAGTGCCTATCACAATACATACAAAATAATTATCCAGTCTATATAATTCTAATGTTAATACACGTTTTTGTTAAAATATGTTCCCCCCCCCTTTTTTTTTTCCTATCCATTGTCTCTTGACCTCATCAGTACCTTAAGTCTTACTCTTTTTTTTAACTTGCCTCCCATATTCTTCTCTTGGAACTTTAACTCTATCTACATCTGCATCCTGACTGTTCAATCCAACTTTTTCTCCCCTTCCTACCCCTTTTCTACTGTGTTATTTTAAAGCTATATGTTCTAACCCCTACTTTCTTATAACCCCTTCCTCTCCAATTTCCTTTTAAGAATTATCCTAGAGTGAAGTGAGCATTCCAAAGAGTGGGTGAGTGGGGAAATGGAAAGCACAGTCACAATCCCACTTACCAACCACTTCACTTTACAAAAGAACTACCAGTCCCAATTGTGGTTGCCAAATTAAGGACTACCAGTACTATTTTTGTCTTTCCTGGTATCGTTCAAATTCCATAAAGAGTGAAATGAGAACAGTGATTGCTAAATTTGAAGCTGAAAGATCCTAAATGTAAATATAGAAACAAATATCTGTGAAAGTTAATAGTCTGAAAGAACTTACATTTTGCTGATAGATTATATCCCCCAAGGGGTGCAGGATGACCTTCTACTGCATCAAAACCTGATGACACCAGTACAATATCTGGAGCAAACTCATGAGCAATAGGCATTACTATTGTTCTGCATCATGAATAGCCAATCCCCAAAAAGAAAAAAAAGGCAGAAAACAGATTACTGTACTTTTCAGATACTGAACAATTCTGTTTTCTTCTTCACTGGCATTTTCAACACAGAATGAGAAAAGGCCTAGAGAATATGCTAAAGCCACAAACAAACACTGTCGTTTATACTATAAAGCAGAACTTCTGAAGTTTACACTTTCTTTTACAGCTATAGAAAAAATGTACATTGATTTACAAATTTATTAATAGTTGCACAGAAAACAATGACTGAGAAAGAGGTATACATTGTACATGTGAAATTCTATGGATCACATTTAACGCTAACAAGATACAGCTAAATTTGCTTATTCCTGACTGAAATCATTGGCACTTAAGAAATTAAACTGTACAGCTGAGTGTCAATTATTTTAATTTCATAATATTAATATTAAAATGCATGCTTCATCTGCATAATCTAATTAGGATGCTTGATTATTAAATGAAATTGTGCACTGAGTATAATACAAGGCCTAATAGTGGAGCACTGTTGTCAATTCTGTAATGGATAAAGTACACAGTACTCTCTAGTTCCTGTTGATGGCATTTGCCATTGTTTTGGAAGCTTTCTGGCTGCAATCAACTAGGTAACTATCCTAGGCTTTGTGGTGGATTTTTATTCTTTGTTTTATACTATTAGTATTACACTATTTGGACAACTTTGGCATGTTTTTCCATCTCAAAATTGTAGGGAACTCTATGGCTAGTTTTTACCAACTATTTAAAAGCTTTTTTGTGGGGGCACAAAAATATATTTAGGCATAGCTGTCTAGCCTAATTCAAATATTTTGCTTTAGAATATAATGAATGTTGTGAGAAACAGAACAAATATACTAGTTTTTATTCCTCATTGCATTCTAACCATGATGGTGCAGTGGTCAGAATACAGTACTGCAAGTTACTTTTGCTGCCTGCCAGCTGCCTGCAGCTTGGCAGTTCAAGTCTCACCAGCTCAAGGTTGACTCAGCTTTCTATCCTTCTGAGGTCAGCAAATGAGAACCCAGATTGTTGGGGGTGATATGCTGACTCTATAACCTCTTAGCGAAGTAAAGCACTATGAAGCGGTATATAAGTGCTATTGCTATTGCAGCTTGTTTCTATAGTTTCTTTAGCTCTAAACTTACATTTTCCCTTGGTATTTATCTAAAATGGACCATTAGGATAATTTTATCATGAGCAGTAGTTCCAGCAATTATTTTTTTTAATCTGATGCTATAAATAAAGAATGTCACAGTGCCTTGACTTAATTAAAATGAGACTTACTAATCAAACACTACAAGAGAAAATGTAATATAAGGAATATATGTTGAAAAGAACCACTATTAACATAAATAGCATGAAAAATATCACATGAGAAATATATCATAAACCAAAACATTATAGAGATAAATTTCATTCATTAAAACTGGCATTGCCTTTATGTAACTTATTTCATTTTTTATAAGCATGAGGCTTATGCTTAGTGTAAGTGTACAAATTAGAATATTGTGGTTTGTTGACATACTTCTAATGACCCATCAATCTAAGAAAAAATGATAAAGAATTACCTGAAAGCAGTCAGGTATTCTGGGTCTCCTATTGGTGGATTAAGACCACCAGTAAATGCAATATTTACATTAAAACCAATACCCAATCCTATGCCAACCTAAGAAAATAGAAATTGAAGAAAAAGAATGAAACAGGTTATGTATTTAAGAAATATATCTAATAATTTAAGAAATATCTTCAAATCACTTAATGGCTCTTATACAATTTAAAATGAGAAAATACAAACCGATGAACAAATTTTGAATGACACTCCTTCACTAACACAATAAGTGTGATTGGAATGTAAAGATATAAACCATCTTAACTTTTAAATATATTCATGACACTATCCTATTCTTGACATTATCTGTTGTGTAAACCTCCTAGTCATTGCCTTGAATGGGGCTTTGAACAGGATTGCTTCATGCTATCTCTTCCAACCCGTGGATCTCTTGGTCCCTCAAGAGGAGGAATTGAAAAGGATAAAATGGAATAGAGATAACTAGAATGCTGCTGGTGGAAGATGAGCAAACTTTACTGAATGCAGATTTGAGCTATTTGCTGGAATTCTATTCTAGTTATAATACCCCGCCTTTCCGTTTTTTTATACTTGTCCTTTTTATCCCTCAGTTGTCAGAGACCTCTTTGTGCAACCATGTTCATTTCATCTGGTATCTCGTTTCTTTCTTTCTAGGCATACTAGATTTCATCATAATGCAGGCACAGGTAGCTAAAGAAAATTAGACTTAGATTAAAAGAACTGACTTCATCAAACTAAGAGATAGATTAGGAAAGATTCCATGAATGGAAATCCTAGGGAAAAGCAGTTCAAGATGGAAAAACAAGACAGTAAAGGACAAAAAAGAAAAATATCACAGAGAAAGAAAAATGAGATACCGGATGAAATGAGCATGGTTGCACAAAGAGGTCTCTGACAAACTAAGGGATAAAAAGGACAAGTATAAAAAAAATGGAAGGGGGGGGGGGGTATATAACCAGAATAGAATACTAGCAAATAGGTCAAATCTGTAATTTGATTATTTTGAAAAATAATCAAAAAATTTGCTTTCAGTATATAAGGAACAATTCGAAAGGCAAGGAAATGAATTGTTCACTCCAGATAGTGTTCAACTTATGGACACAGTTTGAAAATATTTATGTTTATTTTAAAAAATTATTCTATATATTGCAATACAGTTAGTTATCTTAGTATGAGAGCAGCGTAATATTAAATAATAGTTTATACTATATAATTGACAACAGTGCAGGATTGTCAAGCCAAAAGACCTTCTTAATCCAACATTGTGTATCACACAATTGCCAATCAGGGACATCTGGGAAATTTACAAAGCAGGACAATAACCTCTGATCTCTAGCATTTAAGATTATAGGCTTTTAATTACAGGGAAAATAGATATCCACTCAAACTAGAATTTGTTTACAAAAATCCAGATATGGGCCCATAAAGACAATAAATTATATGGCTGAACTTTTCATCAACTGTTGTGCAATTAAGGTGTAAATTAAATGCAGTTAAAAAAAAATAACTCCCAATTTTCTCCACAATTATTTCAATGAATGACCACGTTACAATTTCGTTGAAAGAAAGACAGTATCTTTCCTACATATGCCCAGTAAATGAGTAGGAGCAGTACAGGACAGCCTTTACCAATTAGTTATGGAAAATTCCCATGCTGACTAGAAAGTTTCTGACTAAAGCATTTGAATTCGACAGATTTGAAGAAAGTTGGAATAGGTCAAAGAAATACACATCCTTTCTATTTTTAAATTACAAAATCAGCTTCACACAGAGTGGGCAACCAATTCCTCGCATTGATTGTTTCTATCAATTACAAGTATTACTGTGAGAACGTTTTCTTCTAAACATAAGACTATTATTTGATCTGAGAGAATCCTCTGATAGGGTGATAAACAACAACACGAGAAGCAGAGATTTAAACACGATTATTTATTTATTTCTGCCTTTGAGTCAATGATGGCAGTATCCTACCTGTATACTGGTACAGGTAATCCTCAACTTTCAATTACAATTGGCATTTCTGTTGTAAGTTGTGTCATTTCTGATTTTACAACAATTTTTAAGTAGTTAAGTAAATCCACCTTTCCCAGTGGGCATTTTTTATTGTTGGAAATTGACAAAAAAGGCCACAATCACATGATGGCAGGATGTGACAATCAGCTGCAAATGTGAGCTGGTTACCAAACATCCGAATTGTAATTATGTGACTGCAATGGTTGTAAGTGCAATACAGATTGTAAGTCACTTTTTCCAAGGCCATCATAACTTGGACTGTCATTAAATGAATGGTGGTAAGTTGAGGATTTTCTGTCTGATAAATAATAACATGCCAAGCAGGGATTAATAATACAATTAATTAGATGTATTCATTCATTATTAATGTTTCTCCTGGCAATTGCCTGGATTAATCCTTGCAGTTTTCTCACACGATTTTGCAAGTGCTTTGCCATTGTCGGCTTCCTAGGACTAAGAGACAGTGGCTGACAACTCTTCTGGAAAGAGAGCTCTGATGTTCTTCCTGGGATCTGTTCACTCTCCCAGCTTAACTCCTGTTATAGCCCTGAGTGCTCTTATCATTACTTTGGTCTCTATTTGTCATATGATTTCTAGTTCTCCCTTCAGGCCCTGAAACTTCTATACTCTTTCATACTCCTTTCTGATGTTGCTATCACTTAGCATCACTATATCTAACACCGCTGCTGTTTTTTTATCCTTGTCTACTACCACAATGTCTGGTTGATTGGATAGTATCTGCCTGTACATTTGGATCTGGAAACCTGGCAGGATCTTAGTCCTATTATTCTCCACAAGGTTCTGTGGAATTTGTCATCCTGATCTGGAACAATCTAACCCATACTCTGTGCAGATTTTCCTGTACATTATGCCAGGTATGTGGTTGTGTTGTTCAATACATGCTATTCCTGTCTGTACCTTACATCCTGCCACTATGTGTTGGACTATCTCTCAGGCATCTCTGCATAGCCTGTACCTTGCAGACCTCTCTCTCTTTCTCATATATGTACAGGTAGTCTTTGACTTACAATAGTTCGTTTAGTGACTGTTCAAAGTTACAATAGCACTAAAAAAGTGACTTATGACCTTTTTTCACACTTATGACCCTTGCAGCATCCCCATGGTCGTGTATTTACATTCAGATGCTTGACAACTGGTTCATATTGATGACAGCCGCAATGTCCTAAAGTCTTGTGATCCCCTTTTGTCAATGGGGAAGCCAGATTTGCTTAATCATGTTACTAATTTAAAAACAGCAGCGATTCGCTTAACAAGAAAAGTGGGGCAAAACTGACTTAACAAATTTCTCACTTAGCAACATAAATTCTGGCCTCAGTTGTGGTCGTAAGTTGAGGACTAGTTTATATATCACCAAGAGCCCTCATGGCGCAGTGGTTAGAATGCAGTATTGCAGGCTAACTCTGCTCACAGTCTGAAGTTCGATCCTGACAAGGTTGATTCAGCCTTCCATCCTTCTGAGCTCAGTAAAATGAGGACCCAGACTGTTGGGAGCAATATGCTGACTCTGTAAACTGCTCAGAGAGTACTGTAAAGCAATATGAAGTGGTATATAAATCTAAATGCTATTGCTATATTCACATTTCTATATCTAAATTTTATATAGAGATGGATAAAATCCAAACCATGAAGAACTTATGTTGTTGCCCCTAACTTTAGCTATCATGGATTTGAGGGATGCGGCTAAAGAATTTGAGAAAATTAAAAACTAAAACATTTACTTCTGAAAATGGAAGAAATCAGATTCTCTCACTTGCATTGTAAGACCCAGCATTTTATCACTTGAATTTCTAAGTTGTAGGATTGTATTACAAAGAAATCTGAAAAGACATATTTATCATATTATTACCTCATCAGGGGCTCCACTGCCTGGGAAGAAGTTTCCATCATCATAGCGATGTAGTGAAATATAAAGGACATTGGGATCACTGTAGAAAGCTTGTTGTGTACCGTTTCCATGATGTACATCCTTAAATGACAGACAATGCAATACATCAGAAGTATTACTTACAAATGGCTCTGTATGAAAACCTCTTAAGATGGATCAATTATGAAAGTAAACAGTCCAACTATATGTAGCATGGTATGCTTTGGATCTCATCTCAGAATATGTTGTGATTTTAAATCAGCCTTGCTTTTCCCACAGCAAACATACAATTTTAAAATTGTCACAGTTGCATAGTCGCATCTCATAAACTGTAATATACTGTATATTTTGGAGTTGAAGATCTCATATGAATAAAACTTATAACTTTGTTTTTGTTTATTTATTTATAACATTTATTGGCTGCCCACCTTACCTTTGGATAACTCTGGGAGGTTTACAATTTTAAAAATAAAAATTGTACAAAGATAAAAGCCTAAATAGTACACACACACATACACACAAATAGGACTGCATGGGAGTTGAACAGGGGGAAGGAAGGATCGGTTGTTAATTGATCAACCGCCTCCATTGTGATACTCTCCCATTGGAGCCCCATGCCAACTGGCAGAGCCAGTTTAAGTTACAGAAGGTGGACAGGATCCAGAAGGTGCAATGGAAGAGAAGGATGGAACCCCCTGGCCGGAATACTGGAGCCAATGGGGTTAGGGTCTTCTCTGTGTCAGCATGCCACCTCTGCTGGCACAGCTGGGATGAGACTTAAGTCATCCCAGTAATCACTCCCATAGAACTGGTGGTGCCATCCTCAGGGTGTAAGGGCAGCTTGGTAGCCCTCCTGGATTCAGGGTGAACCAGGTGCCTGGTCAGCCTGCCCTAGTTCAGAAATTAGGTCTAAGACTCAAACAATATAAAGTGCAGGTGGCTTTTTGCCAGCTGGATGGCTTGGTAGCAGGTGAGGCCCCTGCAACATTTGTCACTGAACCAATAGAGATGGGAATAGGGACTCATACAGAAACCTAGACCTTTATTGTGGTGCCAGCATGGAGAGACCCTTCGTACTGGTTGGCTTCTTATATAAACTGGAGCAGGAAGTTATTAAAGATTCAGTGAGCCATCCACAAAGGGGGAAATGAAGGAAAACTTGAGGTCCCTACCCCATAAACACTGAGGGCGAAGCCAAGAAGAGAGGTGGGAGCTCTAGTGAAGGAGTGGTTCAAGGGTGGTCCTCAGATTTCTAAAGAATTTTGGAACCTACCAGGTGTTTTTAGTGAAAATGGCTAAGACACACCCTTACCCCATTGCCCAACTGATTGCTCCACAGAAATATTTCGGGGGCTAAATTGCCCAAGTCCAAACTGTATTCCATGACTCCCAGAGGATTAGAGGAACTGTGGACATTCATAGAGAAAAACCTAGAGCGCAGTTCCATATAACTTACCAGACTGTGAGTGGCTGCCTTGGAGCTGTTTAGGGAGAAGAAGGATGGTTTCTTTTGTCTATCTGTAGATTATCATGGGCTAAACACTGTTTGGATGGAAAATGTCTACCCAGTGCCCCTAATGAAGGATATGCTAGCCTATTTGGCAAAGGGGAGGACCAAATTGGACTTGTGGGAAGCATATTACTGGGTTAGGATCAAGGAGGGAGATGAGTGGAAGACAGCTTTCAATTGTCCCTTGGGATGGTTCCAATTCTGACTCTTCCCCTTTGGCTGTAATGCATGAACCGATGCAGTACATTTTGCATCTTTTGCATTTTGATTTATTCAAGACCATGGTGGAACATGTGAAACTAGTCAGATCTGTGCGCAAAAAACTCCGGAATGCTCAACCGTATGCTAAGCTGTCCAAGTGTGAATTTCACCAAAGCAAAATTGACTATTTGGGATATTGCATTTCCCTCGAAGAGATAGAAATGGATCCTGAAAAAGTGCAGGCGGTTTGGGAGTGGGCTCCTCCTGCACCCAGAAGTAACTTCAAAGCTTCCTGGGATTTGCAAACTTACCGCCAATTCATCCTATCTTTTTCCCAGATAGTCCTCCCCATCACCAACTTGAAGATAAAGGGGGAAGGAAAGCTCAAACCAAGGTGTCCTGCAGCCATGTGCCAATATCTCCAAAAAGATTACTGGGCATTCCTAACCTGCAGGCATTTCTTGAAAGGAAGCAAAGCCCTGTTTGAGGTGTGGACTGATCACAAAAGCTTAGAAGCCCACCCCCCACCCCCCAAGGATATCACCCAAACAAGTCCATGAGTTCAGTACTTTAACCAATTTAACTTCACCTTGCAATATCTCCCGGGGGAAGCATTTCCTAGCAGATACTCTATCCAGATTGCCACAATATTACAGTTCCAAGCTGGAGGTCATCAGACCAGTTATCCTGTCTTGGCAACTGGCAGCTCTGGTCACCATTAGAACACAAGCAAAACCAAAACCAAGTGGCAGAGTATTTAAAGGGTGCACTAAAAGCGGCACTAGAAAAAGACAAACATGTCAAGCCCTTAAGAATGAATGCAAGATGCAAGATGGCTTAGCCTAGGTACAGGCCAAATTGTATGTCCCTGAAAATCAATGCCTAATGGTCTTACAGAAAAACCACAACTCAAAAGTAGGAGGGCACCTTAGCTTTGTCAAAACCTTTAATTTGTTCAAACACCACCTCTTATGGCAGTCATTAAAGGACGTAGAGGGTTATGGCCAGCTGTTCTACCTGTACCTCTGCCAAAAGGCATCAGGGGAAAGTGCCTGGCTCCTCCAGTCATCAGTGGAACTTAAAGTGCCATGGAAGGAAATTTCAATGGGCATTATAGTAGAACTTCCCAAAAGCTTGGGAAATACTGTGGTTTGGGTGATAACTGGTTTATTTTCTAAACAAGCGCATTTTATGCCTAGCCAAAAATTTCCTTTTGATCATACCTTAGTGAAAATGTTCATGCAGCATGTATATAGGTTGTATGGCGCCCCAGAGGAATGGTATTGGACTGCAGAGTCCAATTCACTTCACGGTTTTGGTAAGAATTCTTAAAACTTAGCTCCTCCTAATCATCCTGAAATGAACAGGGCCTGTGAACGTATAAATGGAGTCTTGGAACAGTACCTCAGATATTACATTAACTATCAAAAGGATAACTGGACAGACCTCCTACCTTTAACTTAGGTTGCTTACAATATCTTGATACATGATAGTACAGCAATAACTCCTTTTAAAGTAGCCTCAGGCCAAGACTGCCCCACAAATTGCCTGTCTTAAAGAATGGATTTCACAACTGCAAAACACCTGACCAGTAGTTAGAAAATATCAGCCTGCACCTTCACTTTCTTTCAAGCTTGTTGCTAGCTGCCATTGAAACTGTGGTGGTAGGAGAAGCACTGGGCATATAAGATGGGAAGCATGCAGGAGGAGGAAGTAGAATTTCTTAGAAGTGATAAGGAGGCCTGGTCTCAAAGAGGTCAGCTTGGGTTGTTTAACATTTTCAAGGCCAACTGTCCTGGCTTTGGAATACACAAAGTAGGGATTGCACCTGGGTCAGAAACTTTCCCAAAGCATCTTCTTGGCTGATGATTGAACTCTGATTATCTGGCTAATGAGGGAATTGGGGAGATGGGTGTTGGAGTTGCTTCAATTTTTTTCTTTGCAGAAATTTTGCTTCAGATCTTGCCTGACCATTGCTGTATTCAGTTCATTTCTGGTAAAAGTACCTTTTCTCTAAATCTAAGGAGTCAAGGATTTTTCTTTCCTAAGCAAAGGCAGTCCTGACTTTAGGCAAGATCTGCTTTAATGGTCAAGAGGCAGGCTGCAGTTACTGTGGGGACTGAGCATCTAAATGTCCAACTACAAGAATGAGCTGGAGGAGACCAGGGCTAGAGCTGGGTCCCGTCCCACCACACTAGACTGTGCCATGCTCAAGAAGAGGCAAAATGGTTCGGGGAGCTGGACCTCAATGAGGAACCTATCAGGCCCAGATGGTTGTTGAGCATGGGGTGAGAGGAAGATCCAGAGAAGCCAGCTCTGAGAAGCTGGGAGACAGTGCGGAAAGGTGTGGAAGTTGTTGAGTTTGCCCTTTCTGATACTGAGGGATTGGAAGCTTTGGTGAGAGTGAAAGCAACTATGATGACGAACCCTGGTAGGTCAACACATAATCCCCATGACCATTCCTATGGTACTAGTGGTGCCTCCAAGAGGAAGATGTTGGCTTTACTGGACTCAGGGTTAGAGGTGGGAAGAAAATGAAAAAATTGGGGGGAAAACAGGTTTTTTTCCCCATTTATTACAAAGCTGTTTGAGAAAAAAAACAAAGAAAAAAAAACAGAAAAAAATCCCCAATTTTTCCAGTTTTTTCCCAGGCCTTCCTACCTGTACTTAGGCTGCACTAGGCACATAGTTAGCCATGAGGTGGTGCAAAAGCTGGAACTGAGACTCAAGCGGCTGAAGGTGCCAATAGTTTTTTGTCAACTTTTTATAACTGAGACAGTGGAGATGAGAATGAGAAAGCACCAAGAGACTTTGAGTTTTATAGTGGCACTAGGGATGGAGAGGCCCTTTCTGCTTAGCCTTTCTTGGCTCAAGAAATAGAATGCATGTAAATTGGAGGAGGGGGCTTTGAAAGATTTGGCACAGGGTGGCCAAGAAAGGGGAAGAAATTCCAATTACCAGAGACAGGAAAACCAAAGGACAGAGGAAATTGGGGTGCAGGAGCAACCAAAAAGTGAGCCCAGAATCCCCAAAGAGTACTGGGATCTATGGGATGGGTTTAGTGAGAAGGACTCCGACACGCTCCTACCCCATCACCCCACTGACTGTAGTATTGAAATACTTCCTGGGACTAAACTCCCAAAGCCTAAACTTTACTCAATTACTCCATGTAAACTAGAAGAACTCCATGCTTTCGTAGGTAAAAACCTAAAATGTGCATTTATTCAGCTGGTTAGACCGTGAGTGGCAGCCACAGTTTTGTTCTCGGAAAAGAAAAATGGAATTCTTCATCTGTGCATTGACTATAGTGAGCTAAACATGGTATATGTAGAAAATGTCTGCACGCTGCCCCTGATGAAGGATGTGCTGGCCCATCTAGCCAAAGACAAAATCTTCATTAAATTAGATTTGCGGGAGCTTAATACAGGATTCAGATCAAGAAAGGGATGGATGGACAACTGTGTTCAACTGCCCTTTGGGATGTTTTCAATTCCCAGCGTTCCCTTTTGATCTGTAGGAGGTCCCAGCTGTGTTCATGCAACTGATCAATGAGTTGTTTCATGACAAGGGGGTGTTGCTGTATTCCAGGCCCCAAACGGAGTCTCTGGAGTGCTTCAGGAGGCCGTCCTTGACTCTGAAGGTCCTCCTCAGAAGGGAGGAAAATTAAAATATTTACCTTTCAGGATTGCAGGATTCTGCTACTGTAGCCTATGTCAACAATTTTGTAGTTCTAGTCTTCCTATGGAATCAGTTTCTTGATTTGTTCTGTCTCTCATAAGGTGATCAAATAGATCAAGTAAATATTAAAAAACCAAAATCATAGAAAGGTACGCCTCCCTATTTTTATAAGCTTATAAAACCATGTCTGCAGAGGTGTTTCCTATGTCATGCCCAACATGATCAGACCCCCACCGGCCCTCCAAGGTCAAACCCAATCCTGATGTGGTCCTCTGGCAGATAAGGAAGCAGGGGAGGAAAGAAGGAGGGAGGAATGGAAGGAAGGAAGGAGAGGCAACTTGGTTAGAGTTGCAAATAGCCATCTCCAGTGGGAAAAACAGGACACAGCAGAGTGGAGAAAAATATTTTCCTTTGCTATATTTCCAGTCTGAATTAGACCATGGCAGGGTCCCTCCAGAAGAGCCCTTTTAAGGATTATGTATTAATAGAAAAGCAACTAACTTACCTCATTCCTAAATGCTAAAGCTGTTGCACATAAAAAACAGAGGAGCTCTGTATACCCATAGTTGTACTGTGGTCTGTGGACACCCCCACTAAATGCAAGCATTCTGATAGACTCTTGTGCTTAAGAGTAAATGAAGAAAATCAATAGTTAAAAAAGGTGCATTCTTGCATTCAGTAAATGCTTGATGCTGTTTTTCACTGCAGAAGGAACAAGAGAGAGTTTCATGGATTGGGCACAGAAAATCTAACACTGTATTTGTCAATGATCTTTCCAGAAATATTGAAACTGAATGAAAAGACTTCTGTTTTTATAGATGAAGAAACAGACTTTGAAAGGCACTTATGTACTAATGACGAACATTTTATTGCCATGGTATATAAGCTATTCTTGAAAATGAACCAGGAGGATGTATGTTAAAGAATGTATGATTAAATGGTCAAAAAAGGTCTATGTAATGCTTGATCAATGGAAAAAAATCTGGATTAATGGATCGAAATTTTCATTGGAAAATGATTTGATAGAACTATTTTTTATAAAATGATGTATTCTTGGTATTTAACTCCTGAGAAATTGTCAAAGATGTATAAGTGAAGATACCTGATCTTCAGAGGTGGGCTGCACATACATTAACAACTGGTTCACTGAAAATGTGAGCGTTTGCATGCATGCCCCCTTCATGCGGCTGCAAAACCAAGGGAATTTCCTGCCTGCGGCAGCCAGGATAAATAAATCAGGCGAGGCACAGAAATCAGCTGGGCTGCAAGGGCAGGGCGCGTGAGCAAAAAGGTTAGATATATAGGACAGGATAGCCCCTGGATGGGAGGGTGGGCCCAACCAGTGGTCGTAACTACCGGTACAGGCAAGCCGGTCTGAATTGGCAGCAGCTTACCACTGCTGATCTTCCCTTATACAACTTTGTGTATGTGCTGAAATATAATCAATATGAAAATACTTTTTATAATCTTTGGTGGATATTTAAGACTCCAAGAAATGCTGCCATAAGATATGTTTGATTGCAAAAATACTACAAATGAATGTAAAATTGAAACCAGAAGTTTTTCTTTTAGGTATCAATTAATCAAATAGAAGGAATTCATGGGATTCTGTTTATACATATGAAAATAATAGAGAGACTTACACAGAGGTGGAAAAATACACAAATTTCCACAATATTTTGATGAAACCTAGCTTTGTTTCTCCTTAGAGAACACTTTCAGAATTCTTCCTTAACAAAAATGTTTTGTTCTTAGCCTTCAATGATTAGATCTGCTATGATTATAGAAATATTGTGTATTTATCTTATTACTAGAAACCTACATTATACTGTATATTCTTTTATATGTTAAAACTTAGAGTAAGATTATTTTGCTATATAATTCTACATTATTTTGATTGTTTAATTTGATATTTTAAATGTTTATGTTTTTGTTTGAACAAAATAAGGTTATTTTACTTTATATTTGTATGAACTATTTTCTTTAAGTTTTTTCTTGTCAATTTTTAACTTTTTTTTCTTTTTGATCCCCTCTCCCCAATTTTTTATCTCTCAGAGGGAGGAGGGAGAGGGAGGGAGGGAGGGAGGGAGGGAGGGAGGGAGATTTCCCTAATGAAATTCCAGGAAGTCAAATGTTGCTCTTGCTTCCACTGCATTTTTGCCACCTGCAATCATTCTATTTTGGTATGGAAGCATTTTTGAAAAGATGATCTAACTGGGCATAGGATGTCTAGTTATTTTTTATTAGCTTTGGTATGTATCAGTGATAAGTGCATATTTTTAAATTTAATTCTCAAATTTTATATTTAAAAAAAAAAGGCTTCTGAGATGCCAGATAGGAAAAGGATGGGGTAATAAAAAAATAACATCTATTGTGCAACAGAAGACTTCAGGTACAAGAATAAGTAAATAAGTAGCATAGGATTAAAGAATTTAGTAAGGTTTTGAATGAACAATCCATCAGCATAATGTTCAATTAGCAAGCCTTTACCAATAGCCAATGAAAATCTAAAGTAACAAAATATTCTTATTGTTTTTACTATGATGAGAACATGACAGAAGTAAACATATATACACAGTCTATGTAAAAAACACACACCCTTCTATGGGGGTATTGCAGTGGCCTCACAACTGGATGTCCAATTCAGCTATCCAGGCGATTGCCTCTGGAGTTGCTTCTTGCAGATCTTCTAGGGAACCAGAGAATGCACGTCGTGGGCAATCTTGCATAATATGTTTAATAATTTGCATATCAGCACCACAATCGCAACAAAGGGAATTTTTCCATTCCCGCTGATATAGGGCAGAGGCACTTCTTCCAGTATCACACCTAATTCTGTTCAATTTTGACCATACAAAGCAAGGCAGGTCAAAACAAGGAGAACACAAAACCTTGAAAAACATAGAAAGATTGGATTTCTAATTTTTTATTGGCAATAAGGCATTTTAAAATGCTGGAATTACTTGTCTGAATTTTGATTATTTGTTTGAATAAATATCAATGGAACCTGTCAGATTTTGTACAACGTTGAAAGTTAAGCTGTAGGCACCACTTACTGGAGAATGGAATAGGCATTATACTCCTATAACCATGGGAAAAATATTGAGAAGACAGAAGAGAAAGTAGAAATAAGTAACACCTGGAAGACTGCTGTGCCATCTACTGCTCTATATTTCTCTATTTCATGACTACTGGAGATCTAATAATGAGAACATGGGACATCTAAATAAAGTGACTTTCAAATATCAGTAACTTATAGAATGGACATTGAACTTATAGAATGGACTTAAAGAGACATTTGGAAATCGTCCTGGATTACTTAGAAAGAACTAATTGACTAACTGTGGGACATAAAGAATTATAATTACTGTGTTTCCTGAGGAGCAACGTCTTGAGTAAATGGTTTTCAGATTGACTTTCTGAGGTCAAAGATAATTGAAACTCTGGGACAGTGATAGACCATTGACAGACTACAGAGCAATATTTGAACTTGTCAAAAGAAGACAAGACGTTTCACCCTCGCAAAATAAGTTGGTTGCAAAAAGAAATGGTGTCAATGTTTCAAAGTATTTATGATACTGTAGCAGGAAGGGAAAGTCAGGCAGGGATCAGGAGGCAAGGCCAGCCGGGAAAGCCAAACCGCTGCCCAGCCTGACTTTAAGTTCCCAGCCCTTTCTTTCTACAACTGCCCAAAAGAGAGGGGGGAGGAAGGGCCCCACCCGGCCCCTTTGTCCCTGTATATGACAACAATTTACCAGGTGAGCGGCGAAAGCAGGAGAAGGCAGACAAGTGGGGAAAGAGTTGGAGAGTAGCTGGGGTGAAGACAGGCAAGTGGGGAAGGAGTTGGAAAGCAGTGGGGGCACGGGCACCATGTGGTAGACCAGGGGCGAAGGCAAGTAAGCAGGAAAAGAGCTGGACAGCAGCTGGGCAAAGGCAGGCAAGCCGGAAAGGAGCCAGAGAGCAGCTGGAGTGAAGACAGGCAAGAGGGGAAGGAGCCAGAGAACAGCTGGTGTATGGGTGTCACATGGTAGGTCAGGGGCAAAGGCAGGCAAGCAGGGAAGGAGCTGGAGAACAGCTGGAGTGCACGCATCATGTGGTAGGCCAGGGGCAAAGTCGCAAGTGAAGAAGGAACTGGAGAGCAGCTGTGCTGCAGGCGTGAGTCTAGGCTACTTACTGGATACCAGAAAAGGCTGGCAAGCAAAGCGAGCAGCCAAACTAGACCAAGTGAGAAAAGGAGTGACTTTAAGAGGCAAGATGGGCAGGGTGGGGCCAGCCAGTGGTGGGATTACCAGTTCACCGAACTGCACAGAATTTTAACAACTGGTTTGCCTGAACCTGTCCGAATCAGCTGAATCCCACATCTGATTACATCCCAGAATTCTAAAGGAGATGGCAGGTATTATCACTGCACCACATCTTTCCAAAATATTGCAACCAGTCTTGATCACCATACTATAAAAAAGATGTAGAGACCATACTATAAAAAAGATGTAGAGACTTTCGAAGAGTGCAGAGAAGAGCAACCAAGATGATTAGGGTACTGGAGGCTAAAACATACGATGAACGGTTGAAGGAACTGGGCATAGCTAGTCTAGTAAAAAGAAGGACCAGGGGAGACATGATAGAAGTTGTCCAATATTTGAGGGGCTGGCACAGGGAGGAAGGGGTCAAGCTATTTTCCAAAGCACCTGAAGGCCAGACAATAAAGGATGGAAACTGAACAAGGAGAGATTCAACCTGGAAATAAGGAAAAATTACAAGGAGAAACGACAGATTGTGGTTTTTCATTTGTAACATTATTTTGTGCAATATTTACAACTAATATGTTATGCGAATATATATTTACTATAACTATTGCTTATCTTCTTTTACTGTTTACTATGTAATCTGTCTTCGCTCAACCTATTCATACCAATATTCCCAAATCATACAGTATTCTGATAATTCTTTATCCTTTAAAGCTAAGGTTAATTTGTCCATTTCTGCACAACTCATTATCTTTTGGATTACCATTTCCTCTGGGGGAGTGTAGGGCTGTTTCCAGCACTGAGCGTATGTCAGTCTGGCCATGGTCAGTACATGTAATATTATATATTTTACGTTTTTAGCATATTTTTCCCGAAATAATCCTAATAAGAACAATTCTGGTTTTAATTCAATTTGTTCATTCGTAATTTCTTCCAACCATTTTTTTTATTCTCAACCAATATTTTGGGGATTCTGAACAGGACCACCACACACTGATTAGTATCCATTTTATCAAATCATAAACCACATTTTGTATTATGTTTTCATTATTTTTACTTGATATAACCAGTTTGCCTACTATTTCAATATATTGCCTTTTCTTTCTTTTTGCTTAACTTAGTCAGTGGTTATTCTCCACTGAAGAATAAAGCTTTTGTAACTGAAAGGGAAATGCTCCCCAGTGTCAATGTAAACCTGCCGAACTCTGTATTTGTATTTTAGAATAATTGGAAATTCTTATCTAACTAAACAAAAACAATAGTAGTAAACATAGTTGCTTTATTCTGATTCCCCAAATTAGCATGTTTGTTACTTGGCAATTTTGCATCAAAAAATTGTATTCTTTGAAAGTTTTAATATTTTCCTTGTAAGTTTTTTGAGATTTTGTCAGTTTTGTATTTTGTGACTATTCTTCAGTGTGGATAGCTGGCAATATAACTGTAAATAGGACAATATGCAAAAATAAAAACATGGGGCTGTATCATGGTCAGATTTTGGAAATGGAGTCTGTAAAAATGGGCCCAGCAGCTACAAAGAAGGATACTCAACCTAAAGGTAATATATTTAAAACAATACTTTGTTCACTCACCCAGTCGACTATAAGGATTTTGTTTACGTTCAGTCTCTGCTGGAGAAGCTTGGCGGAAATGGCTACCGAGTTAAAATAGCAAAAACCCCTAAAAGGAAATGGAATTTATAAATGAAAGTATGAAATTCTGAATACAAGCTTCAAAAAACTTCCAATGGTAATAACAGTTTTACAATTTTGTTTGCTGCTGTTCAACATGTAGATACATAGACCTATTTCTTGTACATACACATTAATTAAATTATACAATTATATTTTATATATTAAAAATACCATCAGACCACACTTGGTCAATATGACAAATTATTGTTTTAAATCCCAACAACATTTAATTGACTGAAAGTTAGAATCTTTTCAGAATCTTATTTCCAGCCACAACTTTTTGGTGGTAGCTAACAATTTACAAAATATTATTTTTAGTAACCAAAAACCACAGCAGTTAAGAAGTCAACATAGAAATGCTGCCAGAAAGGCAAAGCTAAGTTTTCATGGTGTCTTATTTAAATCTTTATTTCTCAAACTAATTGGAAAAATTGTTTGAATATTTCTGAAGGGAAGAAATGGATGCTTTAACTTTCTGCAAAGTTTATGCCCTTAACCCCACCATAAGCTCTCCAAATGCTAAAATAAAAGACTCCCTCACATTCAAAGGCTGATCTGGAAGATTACAGGCAGCCAATATATTGCCCATCTAAGTGAAAATTCCCAGTCTAAACACAGTCACATACTCACATAGGGGTACTTTCCTCTGCATGGTGACCAGGAGGTCGAACTACAGCAAATCCATTCTATCAGAAGCCAAAAACAAAAACAAAAAAACTCAATTTGAAAAATTAGATACTAAAAGCCCACATATTTTTCAAGCATGTAAAATTTATGTCGCAAAATTATTGGATTATTTCCAAAATATTCTGTTTTTATATGAGATACAGATAGTCTTTATGACAATTTATGACAATTGAGCCCAGAACTTTGGTCATTAAGTCACTGTGGTCATAAGCTGAGTCATCATGTGACCAGGCTTGATTTTATAACCATTTTTATAATGGTTGTTAAGTGAATCAGAGTTATAAAACCTGAATCCAGCTTATCCAAACGGCATTTTTTGTCAGAAAATGGCAAAAAATGTTGCAAAATGGAATCATGTGGCCTGTGACACTGTAACCAGTTATAAATGTAAGGCAATTGCCAAGTGCCTGAAATGCTGTAACATGGGGGTTGGTGCAACAACCTTAACTTAGAGGACGGGTTAAGTAATTTTTTCCAAATCCATTGTAACTTTTTAAACTGAGGTTAGGTGACCACTTCAAGTTGAGCATTACTTCTATTGATTCAGAGGAAGAACCTATACTGGTATTCACATCAGATCATGAAATAAGCTGCCATTATTGTCGTAAAGGTTCTTTTTTCTTCAAAAGCAACTGGACTATTTTTTCTTTTGGAAAAAGAACTTAAAACATTTCATTTCTCATCCAAGAATCTTCATCAGTTCTGATGGCAGGGTGTGTGTGCGGAAGGACAGGTACTCAGTTGAGATTGGATGATGGGGGAATGAAAGGATAGGTACTGACAAGATGGTGGAGAGTGGGATGGAAGGATTGTATTTCTTTGCAGTCATCTGGTTGTTAGCACTCTCTAGGAGAACTGTTAAGGGCACAGAGGGCTCAGGCTTGCCCTGAGGCTAATTTAAAGCAGGGTGCAATTGGTTATGGAGTCTTCTTGGAACTGCTGTAAGGGCTGCATTGTAAACTGGAAATAGGTAATGTCTTATTCCTTCCCCTCTATTGAGGGGGGAGTGTTCAATTCTAACATTAATGATTTTTTTACCCCTTTTTCAAACCAATGGTCCTGTCTATACAAAATGTGGCCTTTGCGATCTTCAAAAGAATGACATTTGTTTTTTAAATGCAGATGGACTGCTGAATCTTGTCCTGTGGATTTGATCTCTTTGTGCCATGTGCTTGTGAAATAGTTTTTTTGTTTCATCACTGTACAGATCTGCACATGTTTCACTGCATTTATTATATATATTACTTTGTTGTTTGTGTCTGGGCGTTTTATCTTTGGGGTGGACAAGCTTCTGACTTAGTGTATTCTTGGGTTTAAAGTATATATGTATGTTGTGTTGATTGAAAATCCCCTTGAAGTTTTCAGATATACCTGCTACATATGGAATGACAATGTTGCTACGTTTGTTTTTCTTCTTTGTCTGTAATGGAGGAGCTCTTGCTAGATCTTTTTTTTTTTCTTTTTATTTGATGAAAGCCTAGTTAGGATAACCACGGGTTCAGAGGGATTCCTTCATGTGTTTTAGCACTTTTTCTTTTCCCTCTTTATTGGTAGGCAAATTTTCATCCCAATGATTTAGGGTTCTGAGCACTCATATTTTGTGATCCAGTTGGCGGTGAGAATCAAAATGTGAATACTGAGCTCTGTGCTTGGGTTTTCTATAAACTTCAATGTTAAGCTTTCTGTCTTCCTTAACGTGCAGTGCACATTCCAGGAAAGCCATACTGCTTTCCTTAACATCTTCCTGTGTGAACTTAAAAGTATTTGTCCACTGAGTTGATGTGTTTGGTGAACGCTTCCATTCACCAAACTGAATCATCTATCTCCAGTTTACAACACAGTTCCAACAAGATTCCACAACCAATTACACCCTGTTTCAGGGCACAGATAAACCCCCAAGTGGTCTTAACAGATCTCAAGAGAATGCTGATCATCAGATGACACCAAAGAAATACAATCCTTCCATTCCCCGCACCCCAAGTACTCAGTCTCAACTGCCAGTACTTACCCTTCCATCACCCCATGATCAGAATTGAAGGAGCTTCTTGGATGAGAAGCAAAATATTTTTTTTTTCCTCAAAGAAAAAATGGTCTAGTTGCCTTTTGAAGAAAAAAGCACCTTTGAGACAACTATGACCTGAATGACCCAGATCCTCCACAGATATCAACATTGTCCCATTAGCCTAATCTTTTTAGCTGGACTAATGTTATTTGTTTTTACTTGTTCAAACAAATTATATTTTAGTTTACACTCTAAATAGACAGATATATAATAATGGTTAAATAAATCTGGATCCTTAATATTTATTTCTGCATCTTCTTTAAGAAGAGCAACAATGTGATATAAATGGAAGAAGGGTGAGCTAGAGATGCTTTGGAGGTTGCAAAATGGAGGCAGGGATCCATGACCTTGCTGTCCCTTTCATAATTGAATTGGTTCCTCATTGTGCCAGAAGGAGGTAAGCTTGCCTGTACCTATACTAGGCAAATGGTGAAAATAATATTGTTATACAAACTGGGAGAACCTCGGAGCAGACACAAAGCCATAAAAGAACTACAAAAGGCTTTCTTTTATTCAATATATAAAATGGGAATGTGTCACATATCAAAAGAGTAAAGTACCAGTTTTAGTGAATTCAGTGGACATTTTAAAAAAAGGCTGGAAAGTGATAATGTGATAATTTCTGAGAGGGAAGTTAGCCTCTGGAAGAAAATTAACGTCTGGACAAAGAGTTCTCTGTTTTGAAGTCAGGGTTGAAGTAATCAGAAATGCTGCCTTAAAAATCAAAACACAAAGGATTGAAGAGTCATATGAACTGAGACACAAAAATCAAAAGATTACAATGTGAAATCAAGAAATTGCAGTTTTTCAAACAACTTCCTAACACTTACATGAGTGAAGATATAACTCCCTAACAGGGCACTATGAATACTCACCTTGTCTTCTCTGGGAAGAAAAGACAGGGTGAGACTTCATAGTCAGAAACAGCAGTTTGGACAATTGAAATGTTTCACAACTGCAAAGCTTGGTTACCTCTGAACAAAAAGAGGGAGTACCTTTACAAATCACTGACATTTTGACTTGAGGATTTTTAGAATGCACTGTATCTTATTTCTAATGAAGTTATGGATCAATTATGGATATCATGGATATCATTTATGGGAAAAAGCAGAACAACTTTCTGAGTCATTTATGGAAGAACATGTTCTCTGTTAAGGTGTTGCCCACATGCATCTCTATAGTACTTTGGACATTAATTATTGAGTTTGAAGGCAAGTCAGTGCAAGGAAATAGAATGCTCACTCAGCATACAAGATTATACTTGGCATTCTAGAGATGAACTAGAGACTTTTGATGACAAAATAATATGAAAATTGGACCACAGTTCTCTAGATCTATAACAATTATAAAACCTCCTGTCAAAATTTGACAAGAAAAATTTCAAGTCACCATCTTGAATCCAAACCTACAGGTGGAAAGCAGAAGATGTTTTATCAGAGAAAAGTGATTGGTCTCCTCTGGATTTACTTTACTTTGTCAATGTCCTTTGTCAATTTAAAACATGGTGCTGCAAATATTTTAGATATAGTCTATTACAGAATAAAGAGGAACAATGGTTTATCTTGATGAATGTTGATGGAACCTAGGATTTCATTTATTTTTCTGAAACTGCATTGGCTCAGATTCAGCTTGTGATCTCCCATGTTGCTGAGTCTTTCATACACACTGCTGCCTCATTATGGTCCTTCCCTCCATCAGTTTGGATGACACGGTCTTTAGTAATCAATCATTTATTCCATTTATTGGCCACCCATCTTATCACAGGGTACTTTGGGCAGCCTACAAAACACACACACACACACACACACTATGCACTATACACATATACTGTATATAGTAAAAGGTAAAAAAGTCTCTGTGGATTTTACTCTGCTAGTCACTGTCAACTATAGGGGGCGGCGATGCTCATCTCCATTTCAAGGCCATGTCACCAGTGCTATCCAAAGATATTTTTGTGGTCGTGTTGCCAGCATGTCATAGGGTGCTGTTACCTTCACTCCCACACATACATAAACACATACACATATCCGCATGCACACACATATGTATGTATATGTGTTTATGTATCTATGTATATGTGTGGTGGGAAGAAACAGCACTCTATGATATCATGCTGGCAACATGACCACAAAAATGTGAGGGTGAGGGTGGAGGCAGGGGAGGAGGTGGGATCTGTTCTTAACCAACCACCTCCATTGCGATGCCCCTCCATTGGGGCCCAAGCTAAATGGCAGAGTCAGGTCTTATGAAAAATCTGGTGGGTTAGGGCCAACCTCACACCAGAGGGGAAAAATGATCCACAGAGCAGGAGCAACGGCAGAGAAGGCCCTTCTCCGAACCTCACTAGCCACAATAATTGGGCAATGGGGTGTGCAGCATGCCTCCTCTGAGGACATGAATGAAACAGGCCAACACAAATGGGATGAGATAGTCACTCAAATAGCCTGGACCCAGAAAGGGCTTTAAAAGTGATTGGCAACATCTTGAATTGCACCCAGAAGCAGACTGGCAACCAATGCAAGTTGCGAAGCAGTGCTGTTACATGGGCCATTCTTCAGGTCCATGGAACTGCCTGTGGCCCTGCACTCTGCACCAGCTGTGGCTTCCATGTTGAGCATATTACAATAGTCCAACCATGAGATGATTAGGACCTGAATAACTGAACTATATAGTTCTATATTAATCAGTGATAACTACATTAGTTGATGTAGTCAAATGCTTACCCACATGTAGGCTAAATACAATATGTTTTCCTATATCCTAGATAGTACTGATTTAGACACATCGGCATTTTTGACAAGCCTCCTCATGAATGAAAACAGGATGATGTTTCCACAGGACTTTTCTTAAAGTCCTCTTATGGACAGTAATATGATGAACAGCAGGAATAAATTGACAAACCTTGCTTTATTGAAAGGAAAATGTTGAAGGGTGAGATTTCTCTACTTCCTGCTAACAACTGAAGTGTCTTGTTTTTATGATGACAACCAGGACAGCCTGGATTTTTGTTGCTAAACAATGTGACATCATTCTTTATAATTGCTTGACTTAGTGATGGCAATGACGATCCAATTTTCTTTCATAACTTGAGGACTTCTTGTTTATTCATGTAAATTACTAGGAGGTAAGCTGATTTAATTTTTGTGAGAAACCTAAATATTCAGAGGTGGCACCTCTGTTATTTGCTGTTATATCCTCTTTATGCACATGGCTTAGTGATTACTGTGGGAAACAGATTTCTAGAAAATCATATATGTATGTAAATGTCAGTTGGAAGAGGTCTCTTTAGAATAATGAAATTTAGATAAATTTTGCAGTGAATTCTGAATCATCTTGGCAATTAATGCAGCTTATGGAACCTTGTTTCACAGGGGGCTATTGACCTGTTCCATCTATAACAATAGCTGCATTGTCTTATATTTTTTTCAAAAGTATACTGCAGTAATCCAGCCCCAAGATTAAGGAGCTATATACCGTGTTTCTCACATAATAAGGCCGGGCCTTATTTTTTTTGACCCCCGAAAAAACGGCTAGGATGTCTTTTCAGGGGTGACTTAATTTTCCCCCCCTTGCATCTTCGGGTGTGTGGGCGGGCGGCGACAGCTTGGATATTTGGGAGACCTTCAGGTTCGGGCCACCGTTGCTTTCCCTTTTCCTTTGCTGCCACGGCGTTAGGCATTTGGCACAGCCATGTGCGGCCAGTCAGGGCTCCTCCCTGCAACCGGAGCCCCGAGGAGACACTTGGCTTCAGGCGCTCCCGTCTTCCCTTTGCTTTCGAAGGTAAAGCGAATTATTTTACAAAGCCTCCCCCGCCCGAGAGGGCAGCCCAACCCCACGTGGGGAGGCTAATTTCCCAGGGCCTCTTCCCTTCCTCCCCGACCTCCCTACACTGCGCGCCTCTGACACGCCAGTCCCTTCAGCCCAGTGAGCCTTTCTACCTCAAAGAAAGGCCAGGCGGGTGGCTGTGGAGCAGCAGCAGCGGGTCTGAGCCGCTCGCAGCGGAAAGAACGAGCGAGATTAGCGCCCGCCAGCCTGTCCTTCCCGCCTCCGCAGCTCTGTTTCCCCTACCAGCGGGTCCTCCTTTCGTGCGGAGGGCTGCGGGGGAAGGCGCTCGCCTGAGAGGATCTCTCCCTCTCTCTCCCCTCAAGGTCAACATCTGCGCTGAGGAGGAGAGGGCAGGAGGTTCCTCCTGCTTGCTGAGAGGTGAGGAAGTTGCGGCTCGCCCGGCGAGATTTGGGAACGAGGGGCAGGAGGAGGCACGCACACTCCTGCGGCTCACTTTCCCAGCCCTCGCAGCCCTTACGGCTCTGGCACGGCCCTGGTAGGATGAGTGGCGGGTCCGGCGGGGTGGTGCTCGCTGCGGCAGCGAGGGAGAAGGGGCAGCAAGGGAGAAGGGAAAGCAATGGTGGAAGGTTTCCCAATATGAAGTGCCCCACCAACGCAGGCAGCACCATATCCGGGCATGCAACAAAAGTACTTCCTAACGGCAAGCCCCCCCCGCCCGCCCGCTCATTTTCCCCCCATATCGCATGTTTAATATGGGGCTTAATTTGGGGGGAGGGGCTTAATTTGATTTTATGCCAATAAAACATGGTGAGGCTTCCTATTGGTGGAGGCCGTATTGTTGGAGAAACATGGTATGTGTTATAAAAGACTGGAGTAAATAAATAAATTAAATTACTAATTATTAAAATCAGAGAGATTTTAGTATTCCGAACTATAACTGCATTATACAAAACTTTTAGTGGTATGGTTCTCAAATGTCACAATTCCTGAATTTCTGCCTTTTTAAAATTGTTATAAACTCTAAATTTGGAAATATTGTAAAAGTTGTTTGCTTTGTGGCATGAAAACAAAAGTAATCCAGTCACTTTAACATGTAAAAACGAAAGCCAAAATTTTATCAATATCAGACCAACCTTTAGTTCTCCTGTAGCTACTTTAAATACAAGCTCTATGACACAGCCAACAGCAAGACGAGCAGCACTGAATGAATGCACTTCATTCCAAATTGTATCATTGTCCACCTGAATAAAGATGGATTCAGAAATATTGTAAAGATACTGTTGTAAATTTCTGAAACAATTTAGTCTACATAGAGTACTGCATGCTGACTACTGGAACTATTAAATCATAACTTAAATGTTATAATTATAATTGCAAATAATGATAAAAACTGAAAGTGAATTACTCCCCAAGCAAAAGTTCGTAGCACCGCCATCAAAAATTTTATAGACTTTTACTTTTGTTTAAAAAAATCTTTAGCTACAGATTAACTGCTTATATACTATAAATGGAGTTCTTTAAGTGGTTGTCCTCATGCATTCATTGGGACATATTCAGATATAAGATTTTTGATAAGAAACATATTTTGTCTGTATCATATCATACATCTTCTAAAACACAGCTCCCAATACTTCACTTTAATTTCTGTTATCAAAATTAAACTGCTAAATGTAGACAAATGGCTCTAATCAGGGGGCAGTCCTGCATATATTGGTAGGAGAAGATCCTTTGGTTATGGAAAATAGATCCCCTTGATTATGAATATTTTGTTAACTGGCTATATAATATGTTTATTAATGTTTTGACAGTTCCTAGAAGGAAACAACTATCTTGTTTTTCTAGTACCTGATAACAACAATGAAAAAGTTTGATCTGTACAAAGACCAATTGTCCTATGCAAGCATAACATCATCATTAGACATTAAATTGCAAAGGAAAGAAATTAGAAAAGAAAACTGGGACAATTTAAGAAAATTGGGAGAATTGGCTTCTAAATTATTTTAGCTCACCCATCCTGTATATAATTTATTTTTCTTAGAACTAGAGCTTATATCTTATAATTAGAGCAAATAAAGCAATTATTTTTGTACTTTAAAAGATTAATGGACATTCTCAAACATAACTTGATCAAACTTTATTATCTGGATAAGAGATGACAAGACAGTCACCTATGTAAATAAGATTGCTCACTACAAAATAAAGACAGACAAAACATGAAAAACATTTGGAATCAGAATTTCTGAGTGAGTTCTGTATATACATTTTGTACAAATTGGTATTTTTTCTTGCCAATATTGATTTAGCTTGCATTTTGGTAGGTCTTTAGTGGGCTATGGTGTTAGATTATAGATTTGCCTAGAGCAGTGGAAGATAACCTCTCAATAAATTTGTTTCTATGTAATTTCACATACTGAGGAATTCAACTGTTCATTTTATCTTATTTTACAAAATGTACAGATATTTCCTGGGATAGTTTCCAAAATAATATATGTATCACTAATCAGATTATTTAAAATTGTTGCCATCATCCTTTTCTCTGGCAGCAACTTCATCTGAAAACTCTAGAAACACTTGGTTGTTGGACAGTGGGTCAAGTCAGCATATTGCAAATGACCCACAAACATTTTCTGGCTGTGACCAGCTAAGCAAACATTTGTCAGTTTGGCTAATGGACAACAGTCTGCTGTTAAAGGGGAAGGTAAAGTCTATGTATGAGATAGGGGAAACATTAAATAATGTATTGTATGTACCGGAATTAACCATAATCTATTAAGCATTTCAAGTTTTCATAGTCAGGAGTATGAAATACTATTTGCTGGAGGATAATACACTATAAAGAAAGATGGAAGAATTCAGGCACGAGGTGTTAAGCAGGATAATCTATACATACTAGGAAAGTAAGAGAAAGGTTGTGCATGAAAAAATACTCCCACACATGACAATTATGTACATTTCTTGCACAGGAGATTGGGACATACAAATTTCAGAGTACTGCAGAAGATACCAGACCTAGCTGAGGGACTTAAGATAAAAAAAATGCAAGATGTACTAAGATTGTGCTGTTTGTAAAGAGTCAAAGTCCAAAGTCCAGCTTGTGAATAAGAAAAGCTCAAGGCAAACAAACAGAGTGTTGCAGTTAGTACATGCTGACTTGATTGGTCTTGTGGCACCCTCTCTAGGAGGAGCCAGGTATGCCCTAGTGATAGTGGATTATTAGACTAGATATGGGTTTTGCTATCTGCTAAAAAGCAAGGCAGAGGTATTGCAACAGTTCAAGCAATGGATAAGACTTGTAAAGCACAGATATGGCTGTAAAGTATTTCAGCTACAAACAGACAGGGATATATATGATATATGTTCATGTCTGATAGTTTCCAAAGATGGCTGAGAAGTTTAGACATAAGGCATAAATGTACGAATCTGTACTTGTCAGAAGAAACAGAGTGGCTGAAAGAAGAAATGGCGTAATGCAAACCATGAAAGACTCACTGCTTGCAGATGCAGGAATGAGTAGAATGTACTGGGGAGAAGCCTTGAAAACAGCCAATTATTTGAAAAACAGAGTATGGAGTGTTGCGATAAATGAAACTCCATATTTTCTACTATATGGAAGAAAACCTTTGTTAGGAATAACATTGGTTACCTAACTTAGTTTGGGTAAAAAATAATATATATAAACTATGTTAGTGAGTTTAAGTGTGTGTATTATTTTAACTGTTAAAACATGTATTTTGGGTGCGGTTGTAAAATCACCATAAGAGGGAGCAAGAGAGCTCACTGTTTTGCTGGGTTTTACTGGATTGCTGACAATGTTGGATTGATGGTGATAACTGCGTGTTTTCCCTGCTATTGCTAAGAGAAGAAAAGAGGTTTGATTTTTCTTCATATCTCTAATTGCAAAAGAGATATATTACTGGATTGATTATTTGTAAGTTTACTGATCTTTTTTTCCGACACTGGACTTTGAAACTGATTAATCCCCGGATGGACTGAACTAGTGTATGACATATGGACTGTTTTGACTATGCTATAACTCTTGCTGGAATAAAAAACTATTTCACTGGCACAATGTATCTGTTTTACTGAGTGTAAGCTACAACAAAGTTTATCTCACATATTTGCCTGCCTGCTAGACTGCTGTTGCATGTTCTGTTAGGGTGTATCCCAAACACTCTTCCCTGACTCACCAAAGAAAATTTGGCAGTTACCAAAGTCCCCAGAAGAAAAGGACAGAAAAAGGCCAGGAAATGTAGATTTATTGGATATGAACCAGGTTCCAAAGGTTATAGATTCACGGATGGAACCAGAAAGGTGGTAATTATATGATCTGCTAATTTTGATATACTCTTGATGTTTGTCTACATTTAAAGACTTGGTTAACATATCAGCTATATTATGTTCAGTGGAACATTGCTGTAATCTTAACAGTTTATCCTTTTCAGCCACCCTGACATTACAATACTTTATATCTACATGTTTACTCCTGTTTCCATTGTATTCTCCTGTTGCCATTTTTATACATGCAACATAAGATACATGCTAATTCTGAGGTGTTCATGCCAATGCATAGCACTAGTTCTCTCGAAGGAAAAGCTATACAAAGCCCAATACAGGAAAATCACAAAAGCAGGTCAGAAGTAGTAGATATAGAAGAAGATAAATCTGAGATAAAAAGAGAAGTCACAAAATTGCAGGAACAGATGACACTGAGGAGATCTGAAAGAAGCAATGAAGCCTGATCAGTTCTCAGCAAGTAGGGTTAGAGTATGTAGTGTTCGATATAAACCCCATAATTACCAAGAGCTTTTGTTGTTGCCTAGGGCAGAAGAGGACAAATTGAAGAAAGCTATGGACAGTGAAATGAGGTCTATGAATGTGCATCAGATTTTTACACCCATGAGATTATCAGAAGGACAAAAGGCAGGCGATGTAAATAGGTATATAAAAAGAAGGTGTTACACAGCAATGAACTACAGTAGTATAAGGCACGGTTAGTTACACAGAGGTTTAAGTAAACAAAAAATGTTCATTATGACTAAGTGTTTGCCCCAACAATAAGAAGTGAGACCATAGAGCTAGCATTGGCTTTAGCAGCAGGAATTAGGACTATGAATAAGCCATCTGGTGAATTATTGTTACAATGTTATGTAGATAGTGACTGGGCAAATGATGTGTGGGACAGAAAATCAAATTCAGGGTTTGTAATATTGTTTGCTGGTGCTATAACTGGATGGAGATCCAGAAAACAGCCTTCAGTAGCAATTTTCACTGCTGAAGCCAAATTCATAGCATTGTCTGAGGCATGTTCTAAAATAACCTAGTATGTATGTACAATTATTAAAGGATATAAATGTAAATGTAAATGTACATGTACATGTAAATGGAGATGTACCAGTATTTGAAGACAATGTTGCATGTATAAAAATGGCAACAGGAGAATACAATGGAAACAGGAGTAAACATGTAGATATAAAGTATTGTAATGTCAGGGTGGCTGAAAAGGATAAACTGTTAAGATTACAGCAATGTTCCACTGAACATAATATAGCTGATATGTTAACCAAGTCTTTAAATGTAGACAAACATCAAGAGTATATCAAAGCATTTGGATTGACAACTGTTCAGTTTTAAATGGGAGGAGTGTCAGGATATCACTATCCTGAAGAGCTGACCAGCTGATGCAATGATGGGAATGAGTCAGCAAAGTTTTTGGCTGTTATCCCTTTAAGAACCTGTATAATAAGAAGAGGCCATGTTAGGGTTCTCTCTCACTGTGTGTATTCTCTGTTGTAATTGCTGCTTGTTTGAACTCTGCCTATAGTACGTGTATGTACAGTATATATTCTTTTGTAGATAGAATGATTTATTACAAACCTGTTTGCTGTTATTGCTCTTGAGTTGTCTCACATAGTAAAGCTGTACAAACTCTGACACTATCGGCATGCAGTGGCTAGTGTCACACATGACTTTCACAAGGGCAGCAGGGAAATATATATAAAATGTACTTAAACTGTGATGCATCTAATAAAAAAAACCTTAGATCTATCCTATTAGAATTAGTAACATTGGAGGTTGTACAAGGGTATATTCATTAAAATTTTATTCCTAGCAAAGAGGTATCCATAAATATTGGGATTGCTAGCTATGTACTTCATAATAAGCTGGATCCAGGAAAACCTGTTGAAGTATTAAGCCAGAAGCCATTGCATGCAAAGAGTTACCATTGCTCTTGACATTTGTATGCATAAAGAATTATTATACTGGACAAAAATGGAACTGATTTGTAAAACCAGATGTTGAATATATAGAAAAGTATAGTTCTATAATAAAAATGAGAATTGTATATTTACTCAGTTTAATCAATATGTTTAATCAAGACTTGCTGCATTACTTGATCAAATAAGAAAAAAAATGCTTACCCCAATGCCACCACATGGAAGCCTGACAAAAAGTGATGTCAGGGAGCCTGGAGAAATCAGAACAGAGTAAAACATTGTTAAAATTACAAAATACATGTGATTTGGGAGTAATTTAAAAATCTGTCATCAAAATTAATACTATAGACCTATCCATTCCTACAATAGTATTAGATGCTGAATATGACACTGATTATCTCAATCTCTAAACTTGACTCAGCTGCATCCTTTCTGGAACAAGACTATAGAGAATTTGGATTGGGTCTTTACTGCCAAGCGCCAAAAGTAAAGACAGAAACAGATTTTAAACCTGTTTAAAGAAAAGATTGAGGGTTTTTAAAATATTTGATATTGATATTTTAAATTCAACTTGTTCATTTATCTACAATCTTCTCCTTATGAATAAATCAGTTTAAAAACTCAATAGGCCAGAAAGTTTTAAACAGGCTGAAATTGATGTAGTTGACAATATTCTATTCCTAGGGAAAGTATATAGAATATTGCCTGAAGAATCATCCCTCCTGCAGGATTAGTACCAAAGGAAACAATCCTTTTGAATATTTCTTCAGTGGCAAGTGGCAAGGGCTCAGATGCTGGACTTTCAGTAAGATGCAAGGAATGTTAGGAGGAACTTCTCTGGAAGGTATTGGGACCACTCCAAGTACAGTGAAGTGTACAGCAATAAATGTGATAAGTAAAGATTTGTTTTCGAAAGTGCCAGTTTAAACATCTTTCTGTTATTCCTTTAAGCTTCAGTAATATTGGGATCATTTCAGTATATGGGTATTACAACTATCAGATTATCTAACTTGAGCATGGTGACTTTTTCTTGAATAAAGGGAAAAAACTATTCCCCAAATATTATATCCTGGTTATCTTGTAACTCTCATTGGAAGGAGGGAGAAAATAACACTGGTCTAGAAGAATTGTTTCTCTCTGATTAGGTGTCCCTTCAACTTTATTTATTCCTATTTAGAACAGGAATTAGCAGGCAGGAATATAATTCAGTAGATAAACTCTTTAACACCATGTAACAGTCTTAGATGACATAAATGATTGAAGACTCAAGATGTGTTATTTTGGAGAATATTTACATAGTCAAGATTAGTTTTTTTTTTAGCACTTCATAACCACCTATCAACCATAAGGTTGGGGGATGATCACCTAATGAGGACTTGGGGCAGATCACGTTATAATGGTGAAGGGCATGTGATGCTACAAGAGCTAGGGAATTAAGGGGAGCAGTGGACATCCAAGGATCCCTCTTGGCCTTTAGGGGCCTTGCTTCTCAGATCTTTGGTTGTGAGACTGTTTCTGAAGATGAGCTCATGGGATCAGCTGGGATTACTGCTAGTGCACTAACCTCCCTGCTACATAGCAGCCTCCCTGCCTGAGCTGCTGGAGGCCATCTCAGGGTTGGTGGTGGTGTTCCGCAAACTTATGGTCCTGGGAGACTTGAACCTGCTATCCCCGGGTTGGGCCTTTTAAGTGGCCCAGGAGTTCATGGTCACCATGTTGGCTATGGGACTACCCCAGATCATCATGACAGTGGTTTCACACCAGATATGATCTAATTAGAACTAGGGCAACATGATTGGGTGGGGAATCTAATGTTATATCTTAGCATGGTGGGATCATGCCCTGGTGTTCTTGAGATTCTATTATGCAGGGAGGCTGGACCCATCAACTGATGGACCCAAATGAGCTCCAGAGTGAACTTTTTAACATCTACTTGAAGCCCCTAGGTGATATCATTTGTCACCATGAGATGAGGTACCACCACTGTGCTGATGATTCTCAGCTTTACATCTCCAAGTGATCCAAGTGATGCTGTTGGTGCCCTCTCGCAGTGCCTGGAAGTTGAGGGGGTCTGAATGTGGGACAACAAAGTTTGCTTGAATACTGGTAAGACCAAGTGGCTTTAGGGGCCTGGCGCTTCTGACTCTGGGACTTTAACATCTTTAATTCTTATTCGGGTTGCACTACCCCAGACAGACTTGATGTATAATCTGGGGGTTCTTCTGAACTCCTGCTTGATGAACAGGTGGCAGTTGTGACTAAGACTCTTTGTACAACTTTGTGTTGTGCGCCAGTTGCATCCTTTTCTAAATTGGAAGTCCCTGTGGTCAGTCACTCAAGCCCTAGTCATCTCAATACACTCTACATGGAGCTACCCTTGAAGAGAATCCAGAAGCTTCAGTTGGTGCAGAGGGCAGCTGTGTGAAGAGTTCTTGGGGCACCTAGAGTGGCACAACATCACGAGCTGCACTGGCTACCTGTTTGCTTCTGGGTTCAATTCCACATGTTGGTTATCACTTTAAAAGCCCTTCTTAGCATGGGTCCAGGCTACCTGAGAAACCAAATCACCTTAATAGGATTATCCCACTCCATCTATGCTGGTTGAATAGGTGTGCTGCAGACCCCTTAAGCCAAGGAATTTTGGCTGGTGGGTCCAGAAGAAGAGCCTTTTCTGTTATGGCTCCAGCCCTTTGGAACTTTTTTCCTCCTGAGATTAGATCCACTCCCACCCTTTTGGTCTTCCAAAAGGCCTTGAAGAAACAGTTATGTCAACAAATCTGGGATCCCAATGGGGGCCTGGCATGTCGGAGGTAGCTAACAGAGTAGACAATACCCCATCTCCTCCTGTACACATATTGCTCCCTCGCTCTCCATCCTGCTTAACTTTATTTCAATTGAATTTTAACTTTTTTTTATTGTTTTAATGCTTTATTCCGTACTTTCTGTAACCTGCCTAGAGCTGCCTTCAATGAGATGAGTGGCATAAAAGTTTGATAATTTTTAAAAAAAAAAACTGTATCAGACAATATTTGTTCCAACACATGTAGCTACATAAACTTTGGATCTGGGGATGTCCTTCTCTAGAGGAACAAAGAGGGGAACCTTCAACCATGTACCTATAACTCCAGAAAACTCCCCGACCCCGAACAAATGTAGGCAGTGTGGGAGACAGAGGCCTTTATGGTCCCGATGGGCACTTATTAACCTGGTGGAACTTCCTAAAAGGGAGACCAGTGCCATTTGAAGTATTGACTGATCATAAAAATCTGGAAGTCCTAGGACCCCTCAGAAACTCTCTCCCAAACAAGTTTGATTGGTGCAGTACTTTAACTGGTTGACTTCACACTAAAATACGTCCCTCAAGGAAGAATTTTCTAGTGGATGCACTGTCCCGAATGCCCCAGTACAAAAGCAAGCGCAAAGAAGTGGTCAATACTATTATTCCCCTCCCTCAAAAAGTAGCACAAGTTACCACGAGGCAACAGACTAGGAGTCGACTGAGTGAACCGGGAAGGAGGAGACAAGTAACCCAGAAACTCAGAGTCGAGATACAAACTGACTCCTGATTAAAGGACAACAAACAACTCCTAACTTCCTGGGATGGGTTGGCATGGAAATTATACATCCCCAGCACCCTCTGGGTTGAAATTCTGAAAAGAAGCCACGACACCAAGCAAGCTGGTCACTTTGGATTTCTAAAGACATGGCATTTGGCACATAGACAATGACCAGCAATGAAAAAGGACATCAAAAGCTATGTAAAGAGCTGTGTGCAGAAAAAGACTTGGAAAACCCCTGGTACTGTTACAAGTAGCCAAGCCATCGTGACTCTGGGAGGAAACAGCAATGGACTTTATCATGGAACTCCCAGAAAACGGGAAACAATTTGGAGAGTGGATGATCTTTTTTTCAAACAGGCTCACTTCATTGCCTGTTCCAGCCTTCCTTCAGTCACAAACTGGTGAAGCTGTTCCTAAAGTACATTTACTGATTGCATGGAGTCCCAAAGAGAATCATATCTGATCAGGAGGTCCAGTTAACAGCCAAATTCTGGAGGGAGTTCATAAAGTTAACTGGGTCTTCCCAGAGGTTTAGTTCAGCTTTTCATCCGAGTACCAATGGGGCGGCAGAACGAACTAACACAATGATAGAGAGGTACTTCAGGTGTATGTCAATTACCAACAAACCAATTAGGCTGACCACTTGCTTTTCACTGAGATGGCATAAAACAACACTGCATAGCAGCATGGGCTTTACGCCTTTTAAGGGGTAGAGTTCGTCTCCATGCCTGAGTACCCTCAAGAGCCTGACTGAATGGGTAGACTCCCTACAGGAGGCCTGGGGAAATCTAAAACAGATATTAACAAAAGCCACAGAGTTGCAAAAAGAATAGGCAAACAAAAAGCAATTCCCTCCAGAGGCCATTTCACACAGGGGAGAAAGCTTACCTCTCTACGAAATACCTAAAATTGAAATTGCCCTGTACAAAGCTGGTTCCTAAGTTTATAGGACCTTTTTCCATTGTAAAGATCATTAACCCAATCACGGTGGAGCTGAAATTCCCACACCTGTTGGAAAAAAACATCCAGTCTTCTACAGCGGTTTGTGGAAGCCAGTAATAGGTACGGAGCTAAGGCTAGTAGCTCAGGTAGTTGTTGGCCCCATAATTCAAAGAAAAACCCATTATGGAGTAAAAAGAATCCTAGACTCTAGGTTGTATAAGGAGAGGCTACAGTACTTAGTTCAGGAAAGGGTTCCCCCTCTCTAAAGCCACTTGATTGAAGTCAGAACGTGAGAGCAGATAAGATCCCCAAAAGCCAAAAGGACAGCTGGGGATGGCAGGAGTGGCTAGTGAAAATGTAACCTGTCTGTACTTAATACTTTCCAGATACTTCTCACTCACTAGGGGGAGAGCCGACTGCCAACTTTGAGCTGAACCCAAAGCAGCCAGTTTTCTGTTCCTCAGTTGCCACACAGAGGGGAAAAAGGAAGGAGTTTGGAATGCCCTACTAGACACAACGGAGAGCTTTCTCATGTGAACCAAGGTCATATCTACTGGCAAAAGATAAGGTCGGAGAAGGAGTGCCTGGAGGGCCTGCCAATTAACCCAACTGGCTAACATGACTTGGGGATGCAGTTATTTCCTATTTTAATTATACTGAAACTGCAGGAAAGATTTAGAGTTGGTTTTCCTTTGAAGCTGAATAAGAAGAGCTTTGAGGAGGACCCTAGTTTCAGAGTTCTGATTTGCTTGGGTTTATTAGTCGGAACTTGGTTCATTTATGAACATTGGTAGCACACCACAGACACAAAAAGTGGTGCCATAGTTATTTGTTTGCTTAATGATCTGGTTCATGCTTTATGATCACTACAAAAGTCACAAAATCAAGGATGATGCTTTATTACTGTCACAAGTTATGATTGCGATGGACAGTTCCCATTACATCAAAGCACAATGACTACATGTATTTAATAAATAGTTCAGCCCTGAGCAGGGAATAAGACAAGGATGAGTAATGTCTCCTTCATTATTTAATGTATTCAACAATGAATACAGAAGAACATTTTTTATGCATTTCTGACCCTTGCAGCATTTTTCATGCATGGATTCACAATTATAGTCAGTCAGTACACATGATACTGGGCCTGATTATTCTTTTTTTTTAATCTCAGAGAGACTGCTTGTCAGGGTTCCGATCAAGACCCTAATAAAATTAAGAGTCTCAAGCCATTTAGCAAGAAAAATCCAGTTGTTTATTAGGAGCACAATGTCGGCACGACCTTGCCAATTTGTGCTTTGCCTCTAACCCTGTTTCCCACTCCCAACCCCCAGAGTGTGTCACCAGTCACATTCCCCAATGAAGCAATTTGCAGGTGTAGAAGTCACTCCCTCCAGTCGTTGCCGGTTGAGATGGCTTTGACTTCAGACAGCTAGGCTGTGTCTTGTTTTGACTGAGGTGTGAATTCCTTGCTACAGTTGTGAGGCCCTGTCTATGGCAACTTGGGAGCAAGTCAGGAAAGCTTCACCAGTTGACATTTGGCTTCCCTCACTTCCTGAAGGCAACCTGTGAGAAGCAAAAACAATTTGAGTATAGGTGTGTCATTTAAGGATGTGATTCCCCCCCCCCCCGGTTTGGTTGGTTTCTTTTCATCGAATCTGGCTATGATGCAGTCAGCTTGGATGTTTCTGCTCTTTACCCAGGATGTCTCTGATAGGGGGGTAGCCCTTCCACTTGATTAAGTGTTGGAGTTGCCCTCTGTGTCACCTAGAGTTGAGGATGTGTTGTACCTTCTAATGGGTTTGCCCCCCCATGACCAATGGATCAGGGGCTCGTGGGGTGGTGTTCTCAGGGTCTACCCAACCACGTTTTAAGAGGCTGATATGTAATACCAGGTGTATTCTCCACACAAGTCAGGGCAGCTTCAGTTGCACCGTGACTGGGTTGATGATTTTTACTATGGGCAATGGCCCCATGAACTTAGGTCATTAAATTCGGCTGGCTAGGCTATGTTGGGAAGCTTTAGCCTCAAGTATTTTGTGGATAGGTAGACCCTCTCCTCCAATTGGAACGTGTGTTGTGGGACTCGGTGTTTGCCTATTGCTTATGGGTCTGTGCTGCTTTAGCAAGTGCTTTCTTGACATTTTCCCATGCCGCTATTAGCATTGACAGCCAATCAGTCAAACTGATTGAGGGAGGCATTCCTTGGGTATTCCAGCATTGGGACAAAGTCCATACTATCTTGAAACGGTATTGCAGTACCTCATGCTACTGTGAACCGCATTATTGTAAGCAAGCTCTGTGACAACACAGGTTCCGCCCAATTGGACTGTTGGTAGTTCACGTAGCACCTCAGGTACTGTTCCACCATGGTGTTAAACCTCTCTTCCCGCCATTGGTACTTGGATGAATAGCTGAGCTAAGGCCCTGGGATGACCCAATGGACTGCAAGAATTCCCTCCAGAACTTAGCCATGAATTGGGCTCCTCTGTGCGAGATGAATCACAAAGGAGGGAATGAATTGGCTATAAAAGTTTGCGAATCCTAGTAAGGTTTGTTGTTATCTGAGGGTGCGAGGGGCTTGCCACTCTCGGATGGCTTGTACTTTGGCTGGGTCCATCTCTATCTCCTTGTTTGACATTCGGTATCCCAGGTAGTCAAGCTGCGAGCAATGAAATTCACATGTTGACAGCTTGATGTATACGTTTGCTTTTCAAGTACCTGGCAGACTGGGGTATGTGGTCCTCTATCGACTCAGTAAAGATGAGGATGTTGTTTAGATAGATGAGGACCCCCTTGTAGAGGTGCTCATGCAACACTTCATTTATCAATTGCATAAACACGGCTGGTGGTCCCTACAGCCCAAAAGGCATTACTTTGAATTGGAAGCTTCCTAGGGGGCAGTTGAAAATTGTTTTCTATTCGTCTCCCTCCCTGATTCACACTCAGTAATATGCTTCTCTGAGGTCTAGAGAAGTCCTTGCCTTTGGCTAAGTGGGACAGCATGTCCTTCATGAGGGGGAGGGGATATAAGTTGTGAACACACACACCGTTTATCCCATGGTAATCCATGCATAATCTTATGGTTCCATCTGTTTTTTCTTTATATAGGACTGGGGCTGTGACTCATGGCTTCGCTGGCTCAATGAACCCTCTTGCTAGGTTTTTGTCTATGTATTTGCACATTTCTTGCATTTCCCGGGGCGCCATGTTGTACAGTTTAGGTCTAGGAAGCTTGGACCTGGGGATGATTTTGATGGCGCAGTCCATTGCACAATGGGGGGGGGGGTTTAGGATATTACACTCGAACACTTAGGTGAGGTCCTGGAATTCTCTAGGGATCCATTTAGCCTTTGGGATTTGTTTGGAGATGGCTGCTAGTTGTTCTGGTAGGGCCCTAGGGGAAGTTTCCTGTGTGGGCAATGACTCTATTTGCTGGTGCGGAGGGGGTTGGGGGCAATTCTTAGCCTCAGGCTGCCTCCTTTCCACCTGATAGCCAGGCCCCACTTGTCAAGCCAAGAGAGCCCTACTATGACCATCTTTGTCATTTTGGGAGCTATTATGAATCAAATTGATTCCCAGTGGTCCACTATCTGTAGCCTCACTGATTCGGTCGGTGGTGTGGTCTCCCTCCAACAGGGACCCATTGACTTGCTTAATTGGGTGGGCCAATTTCTTAGCTCTGATCTCCAATTTATGAACGTGGGCAAGTTAATCAAACATCTGGTGCAGCATGAGTCTATTAGGGCTTCAAAGGTGCCCTGGGTCCTTGCTTTTGGGGCTGTGCGGCATATCGGGAAGGTGAAAGGTTGAATAGGTTCACTCACCATCAGGTCACTTTCCCCTTCGTCCTCGCTGTCATAAGGTTCCGATGACTGGTCGTCGTCAGCTGGAGTTCCCCGCCCTTTGGCTGGATAGGGAGGGACCTCTACAGCCTGGAAGACTTTTCGAGATTTGTTGGTGACATGCTTGAGGCCTCATTCCAGCTGAATAGTGTTTTTGGCTTGGGTTTTGGGGCTGGAGTTGCACAAGCCAATGCAAAGTGGCCTATCCCTCCGTATCTGTAGCATTTCAACTGGCCTAGGGGGAGGGTTGATCTTGGGGCTGGCTGGGTTGCAGTGGCATCCCGTTGGCCAGGTGGTCTGTGATCTGGTTGTCCTCTCTCTTTAGAACCTGGTAGCTTTCGTATGTCCTTGGTATGCAAACTGCAATTAATCTTTATGGCTACTCAAAACCAGTCAGCAAGCCAGTTGGGAATGTCCTGATAGATGGTGGCTTGGCTAATTTGCTTGTGTAGGCTTTCTCTGAAAAAATGAAGTAGTAGCTCCTCCAGCCAGGGTGATAGCTTTCCCATGACTCTTTTGAATTCATGGATGTGTTCTTTAATGAGTCACCCTCTCTGCTTTAAATTCTGAAACTCATCCCCCACATATTGATCTTCCTCCATATCCTCAAATCTGGTTTCTAGCTCTTGTAGGAATTTGTGGACATCCTGCAGCTGGAGGGAGCCTATGAAGGGCCATTCATTTGTTTCTCCCTCTTATCCTCTGGTTATGGTGTGCACCATAGCTCTACGCGATAGGATAGAGGTGTCCATAATGATCTAAATGGACTCCCAGAGTCAAGGAATAGAGCTAGCTGATTTGGGTCCCCATCAAATTTGCCCCTGAATCTGGGTGGCTTGTTCAACACTGCCACTCCCTCGTCTTGTTGGATCCCACCTGCCTACGCTTGATGTTCTTGGCAGTTTCCATCAACTTTAGTTTGTGGTGTAGGGGAGCCACAGGCGGCAACCTCGGACTCAGTTTCCTTCTGCCAGGTTGAGAGGGGGGCTGCCTTCTCATCTGCTTCCCCTTTTCTAGGGGGTTAGGTGCACCTGGGCACCCCGAGGTTGCTCTGTGGTTAGCTCCAACTTAAACTTAGGGCTGGCTAATTCGAGCTCAGCAAGTTGGATTTGGCTTCTCTTCCCTTCTGGAAGTTTGGTTGCACTCTCCCCTATCTCCTTCCCCCTTTCTTTTGGGCAACACAACTGCCCCTCATTGCGAAAGGTGGCTTGGTGGAATTCCTCCCTCAATTTCTCCAAGGATTCACCTAGAGTCCCAAGTAGGGATTTTGGGGTTCTGATCTCATCCCTTCATCCACTCCAGTCTTCTAGTTTGCTTATAGGTTGTCCCAAACAACAGGGGTTGGATGGGGGAAATCGGTCTTGGCTGCTTTGGGATTTTTTTTCCACCAATACTCATCTCTTTCTGCTTTGGTAACTGAGGCAGGCATCCTGAGCACCTCAGTTTCCATGGTCAGAGATGGCTGCATTTGGGTTCCCACTGGGCTGCTGGTTCCTGTAGTTCCCTGGATGGGAGTAGGATCTGCCTCCTTCTGGGTTTCCAGAAGCAGGATTTATTTCGAGATTCCGTCCTCCGCCATGGTGGCCTCAGTTTCTCTCCATGCAACCCAGGTATCAGAGAGCAAGAGGAGAGTCCGGGGCTCAGGAATCCTGGTCATTTTTGGTTGATGTCAGGGTTCCAACCAAGCCATTTAGCAAGAAAAATCCAGTTTTTTATTCGGAGCACCATATCTGCATGACCTAGGTGAAGCCAGCTGTCAACCCAATTCATGCCTTGCCTCTGACTCTGTTTCCCACTCTCCCCCCAGAGTGTGTCATCAATCACATTCCCCAATGAAGCAATTTCCCGGGTCAAAGAAGTCACTCTCTCCAGCTATTGTGGATCTCCGTGGAGATGGCCTTGAATTCGGCTGGCTAGGCTGTGTCTTGTTTTGACTGTGAATTCTTTGGTGGAGCTGTGAGGTGCTATTTCCATCTCCCTACCTATGGCAACTCGGAAGCAGGTCAGGAAAGCTTCACAAGTTGAACTTCTTAAATTCCAGACACACTTACATTACACTCTGAGTTCCAATGGTGAACATGGTGAACACAGCAAACTCTTATTAAATTCTGAAGTCTCTTTCCAGACAGAGCACAGCAAGAAAGATGAATCAAAAATGATGAATCTATTTAAACAGAGCCAATCAAGGAAGCTTAAGATGACCGGAGATAACAGTGATCGATTTTATATCCTCCATTAGGAAAATAAAACACAGACAAATTTGAAAATAAAATACTTTGTTAAATGTTCCAATAAAGTAGCTCAGATTACTGTAAAGAAAAAGGGATTGGGTTGGTAATTGGTGATTCACTACTTAGAGCAGGGGTGTCAAACTAAAGCCCACAGACTAGATCCAGCCCACAATGTGCTTAGATCTGGCCCACAGAGCCACCCTGGAAACAGCAAAAGACCGGCCAGCAGCACCTCAGTCCAGCCCAGACCAACTAAGCAGTAATCTACAACAGGGTGGCAGCCATTCGAACTGAAAGTGGTCAGCCTTAGATCCACAGGGCCGTTCAGAGCCAGCAAAGGGCCACCTCTGTTCTGCCCCTGCCCCATAGGCACGCACACAGGTGGCAGTGTGTCTGCAGGGCCGGCATCCCTGGAGAGCATCTTGCCCCATAGGCTGACTGTGTTCTGAATGCTTCCCTTTCATCCAGGATGCCAACATTTTCCACCTTCTGTGCACATGCCCAGGGGGGCAGGAGCGAAACAGTGGGCTGGTCTCTTGCTGGCTCCAGGGCAGCTGCGTAGGCCAGATTAAAGGCTAACTGTGTTCAGACCTAGATGGCTGTCACAAGTTGCAGATCTTTGCCCAGGCTGACTGGGCGGTCTCATGCCAAATTGGCATGAGACCACCCAAAGAACCAAAACTGGCCTCAACTGCAGTCATTAAGTGCTCCAGGTGTGGCCAACAAGGCCACTGAGTGTTTGGGTGGTTAGCCCGGCACCCATCTTCCAAGTCCAAATCCCAGCTGAGGCCAAGGCAAAGAGAACCCAGCACAAGCCAGCACACAAGGGGAGATTCATCCAGCAAGTGTGGAGGTTCCCCCTTCCTCTGCAAAAGGGGGAGAACCTCCGGCTCCGGAAGCCCCACCAGCCACGAGTGACAAAAGTGAGGCCAATGAACACAACCCGATAGTAAGAGAGGCCATCTTCCCCTTTGCTATAAAATCACAGATAGTGATGTCCAGGATGGGAGCCCAAGGAGACATAGAGGCCATCCTAGACACCGGGTACACCAGATGCCTAATCATCCCCCCCACTATTCAGAAGCTAGGGATAGGCATGATGCCCCTGGCACATCCCATACGCTTCAAGCAAGTCAACGGGACTTTGGCAGCCCCAGCTGCCCTAGTCAGCAAGCCAGTGAGGCTGGAATGGGCAGTCACTGCAGCCCTTTGCAGTGAATTTGGTTTCTTTTATGAAAATGTTTACCACTGTACAACCCCCATATAAGATACTGTTTATTGGTATGAGATATGATATATTTTGGGAATTGTGGTGTTTGTTGTAAAAGAGCCCCTCCTCTCTTCCCCCTCCCTCTACCCATAAAGCTGTGGTCAAAATTAAAGTTAAATATTTGTCCAGAAAATGTTTCCTAGACAGTTATAAAGAAATCATTCAGTTGGAAGAAACTATAGAAATAATTTAGTCCACCCCATCCTCCTTCAGTACAGACTGTTTCTGGAAAAAGATCATCCAGCTTCTGTTTGAAGCCATCCATTGAAGGAGAACCAATCATTCAAATGACAGCCTCTTCTACTAGCAAACAATACAATCAGAAATCTAATTCTTAGTACTTTTAACCTATTAGTTCTGGTGTTGCCCTCTGGAGCAAAAGAGAGTACGTCTATTCCTTTTCTAATTATAACAATTCAGATATTTGAAGACTTTCCATGCTTCTTACTCATTTTCTGGAGATTGAACATGCTCAGTTCTTTTTATAAGTACCAGAAATTATGGATACATAATTTATAAATTTATAAAATACCTAGCTTTTATTTAAAAATAAGGAAAACTTTTCTGACAGTAAAATCTATACACCAGTGAAAAATTCAACCAATGGAGATTATTGGTTTCCTATTTATGGAGATCTTTAAGGGGAAAATTAAACGTATCTCTTAAGGGTGGTTTAATTATTTTCTCTGCACATTGTAGAAGTTTGGATGAACAAGATGATCTTTGTAGTTCCCCCCCCCCCCCCCAATTTCATGATTCTATCAACTGTTTCTTATAGGGCTTTGTTTCTAGACCATCTAACCATTTTGGTAGCACTTTTCTTAAGTTGCTTCTAGTTTGTCACTTTTGGCACAATATCCAGTATTCCAAGTAGAATTCAATGAGGGCAGAGTAGAGTGGAGCAATTGCTGCCCATAATATGGACTCCGTGGTCCTGCTCATGCACACAATATTGATTGCTTTATTAGTAGATATATCACACTGCTAGCTCATATTTAACTTGTGGTTGACCAGGACATCCAGATCCTTTCCACAAGAACAAATGCCAAACGAAGTGTTTGTGGTTTTCAGGCTTCCCATCCTAGAGGATAATTTTACATTTCTCTTAAGATCTACTCTTTTAATTTAACCCATTGCTCAAAACCTATGGAGCACTACATCTTTTATCTCTCTCTGTCTCTCTCTCTCTTTTTAAAGTAATAGCCAACTTCCCCTCCCCCAAACACTGGGCAGTCTGCAGACTTTATCAGCACCCCTTGGTTCCCTGATTCAAGGGAGTTGAGCCCTATGGCACTCTGCTTAATATTTCATTCCAATCTGAAGCCTTTGATGAGGACTATTTGGATGTGATTATTCAAGCCAATTTTGAGTTCAAAATTGAATAATGTCAGGAAGATTCTCCTTAGTTTAGGTTGCTCCTTTCCTTGTTCAGTTTCCATCCATTGCTTCTTGTTTTGCCTTCTGCTGCTTTGGAAAATACACTGCCCCCCCCCCTTCTTTGTGGCATCCCCTCAAAAGTCTGTTTTGTAACCTGCCTATCAAACTTTTGGGCAAAGCATGTGAGCCATTTCCTCCTTTCAGTGGTCCATGAAAGTACATCTATGGCAGGTAGATGCAGATAATAAAGTCGAAAAAAGGTGAAAATTTTTACAGAACTAGAGATATGTTGAGGCAGGGGTCTCCAACCTTGGCTCCTGGAAGCCTGGCGGACTTCAACTCCCAGAGTTCCACAGCCAGCAAAGCTGGCTGTGGAATTCTGGGAGTTGAAGTCCACCAGGCTTCCAGGGGCCAACGTTGGAGACCCCTGTGTTGAGGCATTTAAGGTGAATGGCCAGAAAGCGAGGCAAGGCCAGGTGTGACAAGGAATGGCTGGGAGGGGAGGGGTGAGGTGGGTCCAGGTGTGGTGAGAAGAGGCTGGGCGTGGCGAGGCACACCTCGATGTGAGTGATGGCGAGTTGGCCACCCTCACCCTCACACATGACCACCCAGACATGCCTATGCAGCTGATCATTAGGGCAGAGAACCAGTTGTTAATTTATTTGAATCCTAACACTGGTACCTTGTATAAATAAAATGTCCCCAAGAAGAAAGATAAATTGCAAAAAGCATGCCTTTATGGGAAAGCTTGTCAAGTAGAATCTACCAAAATATACAAGATCTGGATTCCTAGATTAAGTGAGCTTTATATTTATAGATTCCTAAATCAAATGAACAACTGGAAAGCAGGTAACATTACATTTTCTGTACCTAACAGTTTCCTGCTGTCCAATTTCTGTCTGTTCAGCGGGTTGGTACCATAAATCAGTGTGTGTGCTTCTGAATGCACAGTCTGTAATTCTTCTAGAGTTGCTTTTCTTCCACGGATACACTACAGGAGAAAAGGAAGTAGTGAAATTCCATTTCCCTTGATGAAAAAGCAGCATCCCAAATAGAAAATATAAATAAAGGTGTACACAAATGTGACTGACCAAAGAGATTACATCAAAAATGCACTGACTTCACAAGGCTTCTCTATTTTAAGTCTGAAATTTTGAACAATTGTATGCTAAATAATTTTAGGATTCTTGCTGTTTCAGAGACAGAAAAACAAGAATAATCTTACCACCATTTTTTGCTCTAGGAACCTCATGGAGTGAGGTGGACATTCTTTGACTTAGAGGCAGAAATGTTTATGCCAATTGTATTATCTGAAATAAACTGCACTAAGAGTACATCGGGAAAGAAAAGAGGTGGCATTGTATAACACTTTATTGCAACTAAGGGAAAATGGAGTTTAACTTTTATGAAATATTGTTTTATATGGTTATCATATAAAATACACAATTCAGAATTTCATCAGTGTAACATTAGGTTTGTTTCAAAGTGACAGACATATAAGATAGGAGTGAAATAGCACTGACATTAGAATTGAACCTACCTGAACATGTGTCCAGTGGCACTATCTTTAGTGCCTTGTTAAACTTCTTGATTTTTAACAAAAATGTTTGATAAAAACAGTCAATCAACAGTCAATCAAGATTGATTAAATAAAATCAGTAAGGAAGATCCCAGTAGGAAGAAAACCTTAAAGGTGTAGTAACCACCTGGAACTTCTTGAAAGGGGAAGTGAAATCATAGTGCAGGGCTGACATAAATGGCGTCTTCCAAATATATACAAAGCTGCAAAATTATCACCATCTCAAGCACCCAAATAAACTACCCAGTAACTGGACAATAGTTGACAAATCCTCCGGATCTAGGGAAGACACCTCCCCTCCCACAAGCCTCCCCCAGCTGGTTCTAATGAGCCAAATTAGGGAGGGGTCAAGGGAGCATATCATAGGGTAGACAACCAAAAGCATCTTGTCTATATATTCAGGCCTCATAAACTGAAAGTGATTTTATCTAATTGAACCACAACACTTACTGAGTAACTCAGCAAATATTATTATATCAATAGAAATCTAAAAATTGGCATGAAACTAACTTGTCTAATGCTTAACGTGCATTTCCTCATTGTCAACAAATTCACTGGCTATGACTTCTGAAAAACTGCATTTTCAAAAGGCAGAAATTCAATAATTGAATTATTGAGACATAAGACCAATTCAACTATGGAACTAGTAATTGAGAGAGGTATGGGTTTTCTTTTTATTGCTTGTATTCCTATGGAGGGTGAGATAAATCAATTGGCACAGATGCTTTAATCTGGATTCCTATATGCATGAGTAGGAGTTGGCAACCTGTGCCTGACCACCAGTATCATCCATGGTCCCAAAAGAAATATATTCACCTAGTCCGTACAAGGCAGAGTGCTCATTGCCGCCTCATTTTGTCAATGACTTAATCAGCCATCTGGGTGTGGGAAGAGCAATAAGTTTCCCAGAAAAGTGGCAGTATAGCTTCTGCACCATATGTTGAAGAAGGTTGCCAACCCCTAGCTTAAATGATCTATTTCAAGTCTAGGATTTGAATCACAGAATAAAAATTAAAAATATACCTGGAATAACAGAAAACATGTCTTCTCTTTTTTTTGATAATTTACATGTAAAACAATTACAGTCGGCAGTGATGTACCCTGTTTCTCCAACAATACGGCCTCCCCCAATAGGAAGTCCCAGCATGTTTTATAGGCATGAAATGAAATTAAGCCCCTCCCCCCAAATTAAGCCCTATATTAAAACATGCGAAATGGGGGGGGAGGAATGGCGGGAGGGGCTTGCTGTTAGGAAGTACTTTTGTTGCACACCCGGATATGGTGCTGCCTGCGTTGACCCTGATACGAAGTGCCCCACCAACGCCAAGGTCAACATCCAAGCCGTCGCCGCCTACCCCCCTGAAGATGCAAGGCGGGGGAATTAAGTCACCCCCAAAAAGACAGCATAGCCATTTGGGGGGGCTCAAAAAAAAAAAAGACCTGGCCTTATTATATGAGAAACACGGTAGTTCAGAAATTTCTGCTATAATATCTAGAGATTAAGCTGCCAAAGCCACTTTTCCTCCATTCTATTAGTTCATCTATTACCTCACACTTGCTACGAAGACCTGTTTCCTGAAGCCGTGACCAAATGCTTTGGATTCTCCCTGCGTGTTCTGGATGACTGTTTGTGTTTCCACAAACGCACTGGTGTTTCAGCATCAAGGTGTCATATACAAGGCCTGCATTAAAGGATATGAATTAATTCAGGCTACAATCTTACTCCTATTGACAAGGTGAACAAATTCTCCAATGACCTTATTTCTCTATAAAGTTGCAAGAGGATATGTTATTTATACATTATATATGCATATGGAAAATGATAAATTTCAAAATAAAAATAAAAATGTAAACACAGTTTTACTAACAGTGCTAAGTGAAAATTTAGAGTAAATTTATTTTATTTTGATCAATTCCAGAACTTCTCTGATATTTAAACAAGAAAGTAGCAATACCAATACTATTTATTGGTATTACTTTATATTTCATACTTATATACTGCTTCATAGTGCTTTATAGCCCTTTCTAAGTGGTTTACAGAGCATATTGCACACAACAATCTGGGTTGTCATTTTACCGACCTTGGAAGGATGGAAAGCTGAATCAACCTCGAGACAATTAGAATTGAATTGCTGGCAGTAAGCAGAATTAGTCAGCTGCATTCTAATTACTGCAGCACCATAGCTCTTACAATGTTAATAGAAAATAGGGCACATCCATTATTATTGTTGAAGATATACAAAATATTGTTGAGATATAAACATGGCTGAGATATAATTGTTAAATCATGATTTAGCATGATAAAAAATGCCATTTATTTTCCTTCTTTTTCTTGCCAAGAGCAGAAAATATATCTGGATAGTGCTGCATTTTCTCTGAAGGTATAGGTACATCATTTGGTATATTTATTTATTTATTAAATTTAAAAACTGCCCATTTCCCACATACAGTGATTTCGAGTAGTAAACAAATAGGAAAGACGTAACAGCTGTATATAAATACTAGGAGAAATATGTTGGATTGTTGTGCCCATTTGCTTGAGGTGGAGAGTAGGTAGATCCATTTTTATTTGGAGAACTATCCTGATGGCACACGAAGCAAGCATTTCTGAAGCAACAAAGCTATTTTCTTTAGCTCTATATTATACAAACATTTTACATTTCTTAAATTTAGAAATGTGAGTTTTTGAAATTTGAGGAGTAAAACACTCATTTTCCAGATCTATTTCACAGGCCTTTTGTATTCTAGAATTTGCTTACTATTGCTGTTACTTTAAAAAAAAAAAAAAGAAGAGTTTAAAACTGGAAAAGTGTCTTAATTTTTTACACAGTGATACAAGGCAAGCTACTACAATCATGTGAAAAAGAAAGTAAACCCTATTTGAATTCTATTGTTTTATGTATAAGAACATACTAAAATCATCTGGTCCTTAGCAGGTCTTAAAAGCAGGTAAATACAATATCAGACATGACATATTACACCATATCATCCTTTATTTTACAAAAAGAAATAAAAAATCAAACTGTAACAAATACACCTTTACTGCTTTCATCAAATGCTGTTAATCAAATGCTCTTGATCAATGGATCATTAGCAAGTGTGACTACCTCTATAAAAGTCAACCTTTTTGCTGGACTCCAGTACGGAGTGTGTCTTAACACAATGCCAAAGAGGAAAGACATTAGCAATTATCTTAGAGAAGCAATTGTTGCTGTCAATTGATTTGGGAAGGATTATAAGGATAAATATTTTTTTTAAATGGAAAGATAGACACATAACTAAGGCAGAATATCAACAAATAGCCTGAATCTGCAAAGATGGAATCAGACAAGTTAAGGCTCAGAGTGAAGTGAGATTTGCAACTAATGAAAAAAACAACAAAAAAAGTTTTTTTCAACATGTAAAAAACAAGAAAAAAGGGGAAAAAATCCATCCCTCAATGGGAGAAAATGATGGGCAGCAGACAGAAAACAGAGGTGCGGAATTAATTCTTTGCATATGTCTTCACACAGAAAGAAAAAAAAAGTTCAACCTAGCAAAAAAAAGAACCATAGGAGACAAACTAGAATGCAAATTAAAATAGGCAAGAAAATGGTAAGAGAACACTTGTCCACCCTAGATGAGTTCAAATCATCAGGATCAGATGGATTACATCCCAGAGTTTTGAAGAAGCTGGCAGACGTGATCTCGGAACCATTGAACCATATATTTCAAAGATCCTGGTGCACAGGGAAACTACAAGAGAACTGGAAAAGAGCTGACGTGGTTCCCATCTTCAAAAAAGCAGGGGGAAAGATCCAGGAAATTACAGACCGATCAGCCTGACATCAGTACCTGGGATGATCCTGGAAAAGATAATCAAGCAACAGATATGCAAACACCTAGAAACAAGCAAAGTTATAACCAGAAGCCAATACAGGTTTGTCAAAAACAGATCATGCCAAAAAATCTTATTTCAATTTTTGACAAAGTGACTAAATTAGCGGACCAGCAAAAAGCAGCGGACATAGGATTAGATTTCAGTAAAGCATTCAACAAAGTGCACCACAATATACTTCGCAGTAAATTAGAAAAATGTGGGCTAGACAATACCACCACTAGATGGATTTATAACTGGCTGACAAATTGTACTCAATGTGTAGTCCTCAATGGTACTACATCTGCATGGAGGAAAGTATGTAGAGGGATACCCCAGGGTATCAGTACCATTGGGCTCAGTTCCATTCAATATCTTCATAAACAATTTTGATGAGGAATAGAAAGGGGAACTCATCAAATTTGCATATGACACCAAGCTGGCAAGAACAGCGAACACCCCAGAAGATAGGCTCAAGCTCCAGACACATTTAACACTGGGTCCTATCTACTGGTAACAAAATGAAATTCAATGTTGAGAAAAGTAAGATTTTACACTTAGGCAAGAAAAACCTTTGTGCAGGTATAGAATAGGTGGAATCTGGCTCAACAGCAGCAACTGCAAGAAGGATCTAGGAATCCTAATAGACAACCACCTAAATATAAGGCAGCAGTGTGCTGCATCCTGTTTTGGTCGCCACAATATAAAAAAGATGGTGAGACTCTGGAAAGAGTGCAAAGAAGAGGAGCAAAATGATTAGAGGCCTGGAGGCTAAAACATATCAAGCATGGTTGCTGGAATTTAGGTTTGAAACTAGTGAAAAGAAGGACTGGGGTGATAGTAGTGTTCCAATATTTGAGGGACTGCCACAAAGGAAGAGGGGTTCAACCTATTTTCCAAAGTACCAGAAGACAAGATAAAAAGCAATGGTGCTCCTGTGCCTCTGCTTTCTTCAGTTCAGATGCAGCTGGGGCACCTAAGCTGTTGGCGGTGATGGTGGAAGCCACCTGAGCAATAATGATCCTCCCTCTCCAGCCAGCCTCACCTGACTTATTTCCTGCCTGGCTGGCCATTGATGCAAAGCCTCACTGCTCTTGTCCTCCTCCTTTTCATCCTCCCCACTCAAGCAGCGTCTGGCTCTGCAGGAAAATGGGCTCTCTCATTTCTCCCCTGGGGTGGCGAGCTCTGGTGTGTTGGACACGGGTGTAATGGGCCTGGCCCCATGGTGCCTCCTCACTCAGTTGAAGGTTTCATTCTTGCCCAGGCAGTAAAGCCCAGTACATGCAAGCGAGCAGTGCACTCAGGCCAGAGACCGCATTGTTTCCTGTGCATAGTTGATTCCCATTCCATGGCTGACTTACTGTTTGAAGGCAGGAACAAAGCCTTCAACTGAGCACCATGGGGTCAGGTCTCTGACAGCTGCATCCAGCCCACCAGAGCTCACCCTGCCAGGGAAGAAATGAGAGATCCCATTGCCTCCAGAGCCCGCTGCTGCTTGAGAGGGGAGGATGAGAACGAGAAGAGTGATGAGGCTTTGCAACGGCAGGCCAGCCAGTTAGGAAGTAGGCCAGGCGATGCTGGCTGGCTGGGGAGGAGGGACCACCATGACTCCTGCCACCACCACCAGCTTGGGTATCCTGGTTCCATCCAAGCTGAAGAAAGCGGCAGCGCAGCAACAGGATTGCCTTCAAAGATCCCTCCATTTCCAAGTGCCCCATTTGTATGTAGGCAGGGTCTGCAGGACAACGGGATTTCATTCTTCCTCTGGTGTGGCAAATTCTGGGGGGCTGGATGTGAGGGTCTGTCCCTGCAATGCCTCTTGGCTCAGTTGAAGGCTTCCTACACTCAAACGGTAAGGCCAGAGCATGTGAGTGAGCAGTGCACCTGGACCATAGATGGCACTGGTTGCTGCATTGGCCTTAGATCTGACCAGCAGGGCTGCCCTGGAGCCAGCAAGGAACCACATAGCTGCCTCAGCCCTGCCCCGTCAGCAAGGAAGCAGCAAGCATGCAGGGGCTGGCATCCTGTATGAAAGGGAGGTGCTCAGAATGCACTCAGCCTGCGGGAGAAGACGGTACTCAAGGATGCTCGCCCCACACGCGCTCACCGCCTCCTGTCCATGTGCCAAGATGGGATGGGAGCAGCCTCTTGCTAGTTCCAAGGCACCACCATAGATCTAAAGCTGATTGCTTTCTGGCTGGATGGCCACCACCAGGTTGTAGATCAGTGCCTGGTTGGCATGGGCCAGGCTGAAGCACCACAGGCAGTTCCTTCACTATTTCTAGGGCAGTTCCATGGGCCAGATCTAACCAAATTGTGGGCTGAATCTGGCCCATGGGCTTTGAATTTGACACCCCTGATATGGAGTCCCCTTTTGACCATGAGGTTGGAATGGAAGATCTCCAAGGTCTCTTCCAGGTTTGTTATTCCATTATAAGACCATTTCCCAATAATTTAAAATTGATCCTTCTGCAATGAGGAAGACTATTCACAAGTGGAAACATTCAATATTCCCAGGACTGGACATCCCACTCGTCCCAGCAATTTCTCTCCAAGGTCAGACTGTGCAATGCTCAGAAAAGCTGCAAAAAATCCAAGAGTTACATCTCAGACTCCATAGGCCTCAGTTAGCTTGTTAAATGTTAAAGGTCATGACAGAACAATTACAAAAAGATTAACAAGTATAGTTTGTTTGGAAGGGTTGTCAGGAAAAAGCCTCTTCTCTCTAAAAAACCCCATGACAACATGGTTCAGGTTTGCAAAGTTACATCTGAACAAATCACAAAACTTCTGGAACACTGTCCTTTGGACAGACAAGATCAAAATGGAGATGACTGGCCATAATGCATGGTGCCATGTTTTGGTGAAAACCAAACACACATTTCTGCACAAGCATCTCATACCAAATGTCAAACATGGTGGTGCAGAAACGATGATTTGGGCTTATTTTGCAGCCATACTTTGGATGTCTTGCAGTCATTGAGTTGATCATAAACTGTATACCAAAGTATTCTAGAATCAAATGTGAGGCCATCTATCCAACAGCTAAAACTTGGCTGACACTGGATCATACAACAGGACAATGATCACAAGTACACCAGAAAATCTATAACAGGATAGCTAAAAAAGAAAAGAACCAAGGTGGAGCTTCTTCGGCAACAGACCGATATCTGCGATTGTGCGCAGTTTCGATTTGTGCTCACCCACTGGAGCGCCCTGAGCTGGCTGGTTTAGGGGCTAAGCCACCCCGTAGAGGCGGTGAAGAGGGGCAAGACTGCCAGCAGGGTCAAGGAGAGTCACATCTCTCCTCCCCAGCTGGCCATTACTCCCTTTCCCAAAGGCGGTTGCAGTGGTGGTCAGAAATGGCCACCTCAAAGAAGAACTCGACCGGAAAAGAATGTGCAGGAGAAAGACAAGAAGAGAAAGTTTTGGCTGTCCGGGTTGAACTGAAAAAGCAACAATATAAGGTACCCTGGAATTTGAATTATAAAGAACAACATTGTTCCCAAAGAAGACTTTGAAGCGGCGAATGAGAGAGGGAAGGGAAAGGATTTGGTTTTTTTTTCTTTTCTTCCCTATATTGACAACTAAGAGATTTAAGCAAGAAACCGTCAAAATTCCACTTTGACATTAACAGGTATTTAAGCTGAAAATAAAATGTCACAGGGATAATAAAGATTTCTAGATTCGAAAGAAAAAAACAAAAGGGTGGGATCTGGAAAAATGGAGGAGACCACCTGGAAGTGAAAGGAATTAACAGTGAAACTTTAACAAGATTCCTAAAAGATACATTTTAGCTGAAACTTTGTAACAAGATAAGAGAACCCCAGGAAGAGTATGTGTAAAAAAGAAGCAAGAAGAAAATATTTGGATTACTTGGTGATTTTTGGATTTTTGGCTATTGGATCTAAAGGACTAAAATTAATTGGGTGGTTGTTTAAAAGTTTTTTAAAATGGTATCACTCTTGGAAGAATTGAGAATGGAACTTAGAAAACAGAAAGAAGATGCACAAGAAGGAAGAGGTTCTTTTGGCTTCATATTTCAATTTTTAGAAATGGAGATCCTGGACTATGAGAAACAACAAGAAATGCCTGTGGAACAAGAAGGGTGGGACAAAGAAGAAGCCATCTTCAATGACCAAGTATTTCTATGTGGGGAAAAGAAAGGAAAGGGGGGAAAGAGAGTGAAAAAATTAAGATTTGAAAAAACAACCCCAAAAAAGAATAGTTTGAAAAGTAATTATAACATTAGGAAGAAACAGAAGAGAGGATTTACAGAAGAGACAATCAGAATTAGAGAGAGAAGGGGTCAAAAAGGGAAGGGAGAAGAAGAGGGGGAAGAGGGAAAGGAAAAGAATTTATAAAGGACAGAAACAGGACACAGAGAAGCAGGGAAAATGTACAAGGATTAAGGCCTATTTAGAAGACACAGAGATAATGGGTGAAAACTTAATTGAAAGGGGGATTCTGGAAGGGTACATAAGATAGTATTGTTATATTAGAAATAGAAATGAATTTTGAAAATATGAAACAAGTGTGATTAAAATGATAGATAAAATACTCATTGTAATGTAATGGAATGTTTAATAAATAAATGAAATAAAGAGAATGAGAGAATGAAATTAGGAAAGGAGCGGTACATTTTAATTATTATCAATTTCAATGTGTTATAAAAATTAAGTGAAGAGGAATATGAAAGAAACACGAAAAAATTATGGAAATATTATAAGTGTTCCTAGAAGTATGATACCCTATTGAAAAGAAATGTTAAAGATGTCAAAGATTATAACTAACATTAATGATAAAGCTGAATTGGAATAGAATAAGTATTTTATTATTGTTATATATATTTTTTCTCTTTAAGAACTTAGTGCATATTTTAAGAATGTACCAAGCAGAATTCGACTGGAAGTTATGTGTTATTGAATGTTATAACTGTAAAGGCATAAATTGAAGTCTAAATAAGAATTGAATGGATAAAAAGTAAAAGATACAAAGGTGTCATACTCCAATTAGTAACTACGGGGAAAAAAAATTGTTTAATGAGAAAAGAAAATATGAAATTGAAACAGGACAGACAAAAGTATAAATGTAATGACTAGGAAGATATTGAAACTTAGAAAAAGATACATATAATTGAATTTAGGAAGGAATGCGATAATTAAAAGTAAGATTGAGATAACTAAGGGAAGGGAAAAATTATTGAGAAAATGTTAAAATAGTGATAAGATATGGAAAAGAACACAAAGATGAATATGAAATTGAATTTGTGTCTGTATGGAGAAGTGATAACCCGGGACCATGTTATGCTCAAACAAAGAAATTTTACTTGTATTATGTTTTGTGAAAACCCAAATAAATTTTTTATTAAAAAAGAAAAGAAAAGAACCAAGGTGTTGCAATGGCTCAGTCTAAGTCCAGATCTCAATTCAATTGAAATGCTGTGGCAGGACCTCAAGAATGTTGTGAGTAAACAAATGAACTGAAGTAATGTTGTAAAGAAGAATTTCTCCACAACGATGTAAGAGACATAGTCATACAGAAAATGATTACTTCAAGTTATTGCTGCTATAGATAGCTCTGCAAGCTACTGAATCATAAGGTGTACTTAATTTTTCACACATGGCTTCTCCATTTTGGCTTTGTTTTTGTAAATAAATGGTAACAGTGTAATATGTCATGTATTGATTGAACATCAACACATCTAAGGTTTGCATACTTTTAAAACTGCTAAGGAACAGATTATTTTTATTTTTAATTTATAAAAATATACGTAAAACTATAGAACTCTTTTTCACATGATTGTACTTTATCAGGACTTTATTCCTATTCCTATTCAAGCCCAGCTAATTGTTAGCTAACATTTTGCAAGAGAAATGCACTTTTATCATCTGGACATTGGTAAAACTGCTGATGTTGCAGTTATTTGTTGAGATAAGAATATTGATTATGGAATAAATGTTTTAATTAGTTTGTTAGAATTTATTTTAGATTCACAGCTCCAAACCAGTTTTGACTGATATGCCAATTACATGCTTTTTGGACCAGGAGGCCATGAGGACAATAACTCATCATATGATTGTTAAGACACAGAAATATACTATGTGGGGCTGCCTTTGAAAATGATGCAGAAGTTGCAGCTGATGCAGTACATAGTGGTCTTTCTGCTAACTGGTGGCAAAAGACTTAGCATTGGTTATTGATTTTTCAGGTCCAATTCAAAATTTTGGTGATGAACTTTAGGATCTTATGGAACAGTAACCTTCAGCAAATTTCAACCAACTCTCTTTATGTGCTCTTCTTGGGAAGTGATGCTGAAGGTGTGCATATACATTTTACTATATTCTTATAAACTGTCCAACACATATGCAATAGGAAGTGTGCAAATGTTTATAAAAACAAACATAATAGCAGGATAGAGAAATTTAAACTGATACTCTGGATTTTGCAAGTAATACGAATATTCATATAAACTAAACTTTTTAACTAAAAATAATCCTTGACCTTTGACCACCATAATGAATAAATTTCTGTTGTAAGTTGTTGCAGTTGTAAATTTACAGGACTCAATTTTATGACCATTTTTACTGCAGTCATCAGCTGACTCACACAGTTCTAAGGGCAAATCTAGTTTAATTGAGGGTAGGCTTTGCTGTTGTTTGGCAGAAACATTGCAAATTGTGATCATATGACAATGTGATCGTGCAACTGGTCATAAATGTGGGTCGACTGCCAAGTGCCTAAATTGCAATCATGTGACCATTAGAGTGCGGGGATAGTAGTAAAGTCTAATTCAGGTCATAACTGACTTTTTGGGAGGCTGCTATTAATTTGAACCTTGTTTAGCAAACATTTTTTAAAGTCAAAGGCAACTTGTAATTGCTGAAAATGATTTCAAAAACCAAACTACTGACTGGGGATCCTGGCTTAAATGCTCTAAACATGATTCCTAGAAAGGGAGAGCCAGTTTGGTTTAATGGTTAAGACTGAATTCTAATTCCACTTGATTGCTGGCTGGATGATTTTGGATCTTTCTCAACCCATGACAAGATGGTTGTCAATTCCTGTGTCCACCAATGGATCAATACTGACTTGATCCCCAAAAAGTAGACCCTGCACTTGCAGGAAAATACTCGGAAGAAACAAAAGTAATTCCTATACAGTTTTCAAAAGTTAGCTTCAACTCATGAAATAAAAAACAATTATTTGAATGTATTTTTTGAACATAGGTTTTTATAATTGACCCTTCATTTTATATTTTTGGCCAAAATACTTTTGATTTTTCCTTATATTATCATTCTCCAAATGACTCAATAGTTCCAGGTATACAGACCTAGAGGATTTCGTTTCTGTTGCCCCTTCTTTTTCCCCTCAGCTGATCCTTATCAGGCACCTCACATTCTGTCAGGATGTGAGCAGCGACGAAACTACTTACAACAATTTTGGTCTCATGAAAAATTATTCTGCCCCTACAAATACTAATTGAAACAAAAGTACAACATTCCATTATCAATCAATGGACATTTACCAAAAAACATCCAATCACCACACAATTCAAACTTACAGCAAGGCAAAACCCACTTCCGGATCAATGTATTTATGAAGTTTTGCTAGAATGCTTAGCAAAGCATCTGCAGCATTTGTGATCTTCCTCCCCCAGGGAACTCCAGCAAAATTATGTAAGAGAGCTGGGCTGCTCTCTTATTCTGAGAGATTTTTTTTAATGTATTACCTGTTGTGAACTGTGGCTTACACGGTGTCTCCTGTGTGGATAATGGAAAATTGGCAGAAGCAGGTGATGATTGAGCTCGAGAAAGTGGTCGATGTCCACTAAAGGATACTGGAATGCCAGCAGCTTCCATGGATGCCTGGTAGTTTCTGAGCTGATGAATGCGCTGCTGTTCCAGTAAAAGAGTTTGCTATAAGGGAACATAAAATGTGTCATTGTTTGAAGGCTTGTTTTACAAATCTCTCTTTTTTTTTTTTTGCGAACAATTACTTTATAATAGTCTACTAGGTATTTGTTTTCTTAGCTAATATACCTATATACATATACATTAGTATATATTTTAAAGCCCTTGAATAGTGTTTTGAGAGAGCCAGTTTGGTATATAGTTAAGGCATCAGACTAGAAACCAGGACACAGTGAGATCAACAAATCTTGAACCAGTGACTTTCTTCCAGCCCTAGGAAGGAGGCAGTGGCAAACCACTTCTGAAAAACCTCACCAAGAAAAGTACAGTGATTTGTCCAGGCATTCTCTGAAAATTGAACATGATTTAAATAATAAAAACATTTAAGTTATAATAAAGGAGAATATTTGTAGCTCAGGATTGAAATGATGGATTGTTGGTGCTTTCTGAATTTGCTTGTTTTCTTGCAGACATTTCATTATCCAAACTAGGTAACATCAACATGTGCATCATGTTGATGTTACCTAGTTTGAGTAATAAAACATCTGCAAAAACTTGAAATTGGAGTTAAAAGATATTCATCCTTAACTTTTCTAAAAATTGGCTACATCATTGACTTCTAAACTATGAAATATCCAGCTGAAGAAATAAAACAACTGACCCAAGAATCACCTTTAAATAATTACTGGACCATAAGTGGAATGAATTAGCAATATTTTAACCATCTTTAGGGTAACAAAGAAAGCAAAAGAAAGGGAAAAATGGAAAGGAAAAATGGGTGAAAGACTGGAAGAGTTCTAGATACATAATTAGATACAAAAAATGGAAAAAAATTAAAATGAATCCAGTGCGGTATATTGGGTTGAAGAAAATAAAGGTAGCCCTCCACTTACAATCTCAATTGAGCCCAAAATTTCTGGTACTAAGCAAGACAGTTGTTAAGTGTGTTTTGCTCCATTTTACGATCTATCTTTTCACAGTGCCACAGTTGTTACGTTAATCACTGCCGTTGTTACGTTAGTAACATGGTTGTTAGGTGAATCTGACTTCCCCATTGACTTGGCTTGTCAGAAGGTTGCAGAGGGTGACCATATGACCCCAAGGACCACATCACAAATAAATGCCAGCTGCCAAGTGTCTGAATTTTGATCACACGACTATAGGGATGCTGCAACAGTTGTTAAGTGTGTAAAACTGTCATAATCACTTTTTTTCAGTGCCGTTCTAACTTTGAATGGTCATTAAATGAATGGTTGTAATTCAAACACTAGCTTCACTCTATTCCAATTATTTGGACATTTTTTCTTGTGACACAAATTTGACACTGAAGAGATTCAGAGTAATTCTGTAGTGCTAAATGTAATAATGTATAAAGTTCTTTATATCATGACAAAGTTTTATCTCAATTGAAATGGAATTATTAATAATTCACACATCTTTTTTCCCCTTAAAATTTACTCAGTCTTAATCTCTTCAGAAAAAAAAATCCATGTTAACTATTTCAAAGGATGAACAGTACAACAAGTACAATAAGTCACTGCCTTAATATACATTAAGAATGGTTTTGAATATAATGCACATTATGAAAAAGAACAAATTGCAATTTATATTATTGCATTTTGCAATGAAAAATAAACTGTTATACTTCTCTATAAAGGGACAACTTTTGGAAGAGAAATCAAACGTCTACTTCAGACATAAAGAAGACAATGAAGAACAGAAAATGAAACACTTGAATGGTAGCCAAATGTGATCAACATTCTCACATCTCTAATAGTAGCAGCAAATTAAATACATCTCTTCTGAGCTGAAATCATCAAGAATTGGCATAACCTTGCATTAGTCCTATCACTGTTCTAAGGATTCTGTATTCCTGAATCCTAATTCTTGGCATTATTTTTTTTATGTAATTATGTTCCATAGTTAAGTAACTTGATACAGGAATTTGAGACTTCTGTTCTATAAGTTAAAAAAGCAACTAGATTGGGTTTGCACAAAATTCAATGTCAGAATGGAAGAATCACATTCTGACTTATGGTGTTATGTCAACCCAGATGTTTTTTTTTCTATATAGAATGACTGAATAATAAATATACACGCCTCTGGAAACTATACACTAACTAATAAATGCTGTTATTTAGTGTATTCTACCTGTCTGAAGAGCAATTCCTGCTCTGCTTGCCTTTGTCCTGGTTCCAATTCTTGTTGTTCTCCATCTTCGTCACTTTCAGCAGGTTCTTGCTTCACACGGACCATTTGGGTCAATCCTTGAATTTCCTTTTGATTTGCTGTGCTGTCAATGTATTGGTCTTCCACAAATGTCTGATGTTCTCTTAATTCTTCTTCAGTCTCTTCTGGGTGGCTTTCATGCTGACGGGAAGCTTCATTTGATTTTGGCAACATCTGAATGAAACTCAAGAGAGTCAGAACATAGCTCCATTGAAAAGATTATGAAAAACTATGAATGAATGAAATCCTTCTTTTAAAAAAATACAACAATTTAAATTTTATGGTTCACTTGAATTAATTTGGAAGTTTAAAATGTCTAAGTCCTATACATGATAGGTTATTTTTAAAGACAGAAGCATGGCTAATATAAACATTTTGTATTAGATTAACAATGAGGCTGTATTTATGAAACAAAGCCAAATTAACAAAGGCTTAGTAAAAGTAAGCGCTAAATATAAAAACACTTTAGTTATTATAATCTAAAATGTTTTTCATTTTTGATCATAACAAAAACTTGATGATCATTTTAAGTTTCAAAATATTTTTAGTAGCCCTCAGAACAAAACTCAAACCAAGTCTAAATACAGGAAATCCCTGGGTTACGAGCATTCCCTTAGCGAATATTCAAAGTTACGCAATAAGCACCCCCTAATATTTACGAACAAGTCCTGAAACTATAAATCTTGCATGCAGCATGATGTTAACCGCAGAGGCTCTGCAACATTTGTCCTGCACTTTGCCGGTCAAAATAGAGTGGCAGAGCAGTGGGCCCACCCTTCCATCATTCTATTTAGGCCTACACAGGCCTCGCTCTGCACTTTGCAGGACAAAATAGAGATTCAGAGGCCGATGCTCTGTTTTGGCCAGCGCAGGCCTTGCCTGGCACTCTGCCAGCCAAAATGGAGCTTTGTTTAAGCCTATGCTGTGATTGCCCTGTAGTTTGCTGGTCAAAATGGAACTCTGTTTAGGCCTGCACAGGTTTCACCCAGCACTTTGTTGGCCAAAATGGAGCATTGGAAGGGTGGGCTCACCACTCTGAAGCTCCATTTTGGCTTGCAAAGTGCCAGGCGAGGCCTGTGCAGGCCAAAACAATGCTGCAGAGGGGCATATGCAGCTGAGAGGCTGGAAAGGAGACAGCTTGCTAAATCTTCATGTGATGACTCAGTGGGTCAGGTTGAGGGGGTGAAGTAATTGTGAGGAGCATGAGGGATTTCAGTAGGTCAGGGAGGCCTAGCGTGGTCTTAAGCAGGTGGCCTGGACTTTCTGTTTTTTCTTTGAAGACATTTCATTTCTCTAAGAAGCTTCTTCAGCTTTGACTGGATGGTGGGGAATGGAAGGAGCTTCTTAGATGAGAAGCTAAACATCTTGCATTCTGGATATATACAAATGCTAAGTCTGCTTGGAAAATTTCTGGTGACCCTACATCCCTCAGTTTGTAAATTTGAGTTTGACTCATTTGACTAATTTTTTGACTTACTAATAACATAATGGGTAGGCTCCATTAGGCTCATACCTCAAAGACTACCTGTAGATGAACTTTCTGCGAACCAGTTAACAGATGTATGTGAGAAACACACTACAGTAGTAATGGGGATTTTTAACCACCCTAACATCAACTGAGAGACAAACTCTGTGTCAAAAGGGAGATCGAAGCAATAAAAGCAGAGATACTACAAAGAGCAAGGGATAACCCTTTAAAGTACAAAGGGAAAAAAAATAGTAGTCCTAAAACAGATCCCCAGAACAGAAATAGGAAGGTAATATCAATTTCTGACAAGACAGCTCATTAAGAATGGAGTAAATTTTAGATGGCTGATACCAGAGGGAATATTGGTGACCTGAATGGGACAAAGACATAGATTGGATTCCATAGAAAAAGCAGAACAATTTTATGATGACTATTTTGGGCCACAAGAGGAAATGAGAGCAAGAGAAGAAAAAGAGGATAGACAACAAGAGGAAGCCATAGGAGAAAAATAGACATACAAAAAAAGAGACAAGAGAGTTAGAAAAAATAACAAAGAGAGAAGGAGCACAAAAAAAGAATCTAAAAAACCAAATGGAATTAATAAAACACAAACTGAACGTAATAGATATAGAATTAGCACAAAAAAGTAAAAATGTTAAACAAAATTTCTTTGAAAATATAAATAAACCAGAAGCTGGCTGGCATACAAATTGAAAAAGGAGAAAGAAAAAAAAAACTGATGCAGGATGAGGAAGGAAATCTTCACATTAAAATGATGATAAAAAGAAAGTGATCCAAAATTAGTATGAAAAATTATATGATCAAGAGACAGTTTTAGAAGATAAAATAAAACAATACTTAGAAAAAGCAGAATTACCTAAAATACCTGAAACGGTGAAAGCTATGTTAGAAGAACATATAACAATGATAGAATTATCAGAAGCAATTAAGAGACAAAAGAATGGCAAAACACGGGGCCTAGATGGTCTACCAGCAGAACTCTATAAAGATTTATAAAATATACCAAGTACACCAATGTTGGAAGTGTTCAGTGAACTATTGTTAGAAGTGAAAATACCAAATTCATGGATGGAAGCATATATTACTCTCATACCGAAAGACGATTCAGACTTACAACAGATAAAAAAAATAGACCGATATCTTTATTGACTGCTGTCTATAAAATATATGCCTCCATAATTGCAGAAAGACTAAAAATATGTATCAATTTATACATTCAAATCAAAATGGATTTTTACCTAAAAGGCAAATTAAAAACAATATGAGAATAATTTAAAATACACTGGAGTACTATGAAGCACATCCAGGGAAGCAAATGGTGTTGGTCTTTCTAGACACACAGAAAGCATTTGACAATGTGAACTGGTAATTTATGCTAGCACAACTGAAAGATATAAATTTTGAGGAGAGATTTATTAATATGATTAAGGCAATATATTATATGCAAACAGCAAAGGTGATAGTAAATGGAGATATGACAGAGAAGGTTAACATTAAAAAAGGTACAAGACAAGGATGCCCCTTGTCTCCCCTATTATTCATATTGACACTGGAAGTATTAAACAGAAATATTAGACAAGATATAGAGATACAAGGTATGGAAATAAAAAAGGAAAAATATAAACTACAGACATTTGCAGACAATGTAGTCTTCCTTCTGAAAGATCCACAAGAAACAGGGCCTAAACTAATAAAAAAATAGAGGAATATGGTAAAGTGGCAGGATTGAAAATAAATAAAGAGAAAACTAAGATATAAGTTAAAAATCTTACAGACATGCAGAAAAAAAGAGTTAATGAAGAAAACAGATATTCAGACTACTAAGAAAGTAAAATACTTAGGAGTCTATTTGACAGTAAGATGTGTAACAATTTATAGATTTAAAACCAGAGACATTTTTATTGGGAATTTTGCCTGAGGGTTACAATAAAGAGTTAGCCTGCTTGATTATCAATGTATTAACAGCAGGTAGGATTGTATTTGCACAAAATTGGAAAAATGAGAAAACTCCGATGGATGAGGAAATAATTAAGAAAATAATGGAATGTGCCAAAATGAGTAGATTGACAATGGCAATTAGAGAACAAGAGGAAAAAGATTATTATAAAATTTGGAATTTACTTAATGAATGGCTAGATAGAAGAGTAAGAAATTGAAATATGTAAGTACAGTATAATATTTATTACTGATAAATGAATGAGTTAGACAGAGTAAGAAAATGAATCTGAAATATATTACTGAAAATCAACAAACATAACATTAAGGCTAATATAATAAATGATATATGTGACATAAAATACTGATTAGAAGGATTATAAACATATATAAGTAAAATGATAATGGTATTATGTGCACAAAGAAATGTGTGCCCAATAAACACAATAATGAACAGAAAGGTTTTGTTTGTTTTTGTTGTTATAAAAATAAAAAAAATATTTTTTTAAAAAAGGTGTAACTATCAAGGAATATAATTATTATAAACTGATGCAACAAATTAAAGCAGATTTGGAGATATGGGAAAATCTGCAATTATCATTGATAGGAAGAATAGCTACAATAAAAATGAATAAATTATCGAGACTACTATACCTATTTCAAACAATTCCAATAAAATTGGAAAAACATATTTTGAGGAACTCAATAAAGTAATATTAAGATATATCTGGCAAGGAAAGAAAGCAAGAATAAGCCTAAAAATGCTACAGGATTCGAGAAATAGAGGTGGTTTTGGATTACCAAATTGGGAATTGTATTATCAGGCTGCGGTACTTGGATGAAAGAATGGATTGTATTGAGGCATACGAGACTACTGACCTTGGAGGAGCATGATTTGCAATTAGGCTGGCATGCCTTCTTGTGGTATGGGAAAAATAAAATATATGGTTACTTTCAAAAACATTACATTAGGAATGTATTATTGTTAGTGTGGGAGAAAGTTAGACAACAACATTACTCGAGGATACCAGTTTGGCTTTCAACAATGGAAGCACTGGTTCACCCAAATGTTATTAACATGGAAAATATTGTTAGGTACAAATATATTTTGAATGAAAAGGGGGAACTCAAAACTAAACAAGAACTGAGCAATCAAGTTATTGATATGACATGGTACTCACAAGTGTAGATACATTCTAAATATGAGAAAGATGTTAAACTATATGGTTTCTATAAAGAACTAACAGAATTAGACAAGATATTAACAGGGGCAGAAGAAGATTGATAAAGAAAACATACAGCTACTTATTAGGCATTAAATTGGAAGGTGAACAAGTGATAATGATAGCATGGGGAAAAAAACTTTGGCTATACAATTGAGTTAGATAAATGACAGAAACTGTGGGACGGGAACTATAAATTAACAATGTCAACTGCATACAAAGAAAATTTGTATAAGATGTTTTATATATGGCATTTTGCACCAGTGAGGTTGGCAAAGATGTTTAAAGATAAGTTGGCTAAATGCTGGAAGAGCCACCAGATATCTGGGTCGTATTATCATATATGGTGGACATGCTCAAAAGCAAAAAACATATTGGACAAAAATACATATGAGACTGGAAAAAATGATAAAGCAGCATACTGATTTAAAGCCAGAAATATTCTTGTTGGGGACTTTACCCCCAAAATATAGTAAGGGAAATGCGTATTAAATTATTCATATATTAACTGCAGCTAGAATTGCATTTTCACAAAATTGGAAAAATGAAGAGAGATGAGAATGTGATTAGGAAAATATTAGAATGTGCAGAAATGAATAGAACAAACTGAATATTAATGATATGGGACTTATTTTATCAATGGTTAGATAACAAAAAAGGAAGTTAGAAACAGGGAAACAAAAGAAAAAGATTAGTGGAATAAAGAAGATATGTTAAGAGAGAGAAGCAAATATTATGATTACTATATTGAATATTATAATTTTAATATTGTAGAATTAATGCTAATGTAATGAATATTGTTGTAAATTTTGACTACCATTTTACAAAGATATTTGTACCTGGATGACACACTGCTTAATTGAAGATTGAATTATTATATTAAAAAATAAAAAATTATATATATATAAAAAAAGATTGAACAGGTCCTTGACCAACCTAGCTGACAACTTTGTCATCCAAAAAGCAGACGAGGAAACTAGAGGGACAGCTATAGTGGACCTAATTCTTACTAACAGAGAAGAAAGGAAAGAGAGGGTTGAAGTTGCTGGAACTTTGGAGGAGAGTGACCGTGTTTTATTAGATGTGATGACCCAGGGCATGGCACAAAGGCAACAGTCAAATAAGCAAGAAATGTCCCTTTAATATCTCCAACTTTGCCCTGAATGTCCAGATTACCTTCGGCTGCAGAAAAACTCTCCCAGGAACAGTCTTTAAGTGGAGGAAATTCAGTCCGAAAACATAGTACATACAAACTGTAAATAAAAATCCACACAAACCACGTTGCAGTAATTAACTTGACAGGGCAGGAGAAGGAATTGCAGACCAGAAAGGACAGCAAAACACACATAGCTGGGAAGATGCCAGGAATCTAGATAAGCCTCGACAATACCAGATAATTCATTATTTGCTCCCAACAAATTTGCTGTGTGCAGCTTCCCTTTTTAAACACTGTATTCCCAGCTGCAGCTAATGAAGGAAATCAGGGCCCTTTCCTCTCCCATAAGCCACACAACTCACATTGCTCCCTTCTCCGTTCCTCCCGCGTGCCCTAGGATGAAGAGAGGGTGGGCCTGGTCTTCCTCCGAATTCCCTCTCCCTTGCTCTACCTCTCCCCTGCTCTGCCCAGCCGGCCTTTGCCCTTCCCCAGTTTCTTCCACAGCCAATGGAGCCACACTCCCACTCCCTGTCAGTTGCTCTGCCTCCTCCTCTGAATCAGATTCTGACAGGGGCATGACATTAGAATTCAATATAATGCAGAGACCAACAATAGAACATAATTGTAGGAGATGACAATGCTGAGCCTGAGGGAGGGATCAAACATGTCATACTTCAGGAGTCCCTGTGCACCCATAAGAGATCAGAGTCCAGCCCAGCTTGAATACCTTTCTTAACTCCCGCGCATTCTCTTAATGGTTACTTGGTCAGAATCAAAGTTTAACTAATTAACTAACTAGATCTAGAACTAACTAAATATTTATACTCATTTGAACTGCCTGAATCTCCTGATTTCCCCGGGCTTGACATTAATCTGGCCAAGTGCCTTCACCAAAAAATTTTCTGGACTCCAGAATTTTCTAATCATGACCTCTGATCCCAGAGCTGCAGACTTCCAGACTTCCACTCGCTCAGCAGACACCAAGACATCACTGAAGATGAAATCAGATATCTTGTAGTCAATTTTCAACAGACGATGCAGATCATGACTTCACAAGGATTTCCTTTGCAATCTCATCCATTGGCCCCAGCAGCCCAGGCACAAGTACCAGTTCCTGCCACACTCATTCCAAAGTTTCCCTGCTGGCTACTGCTGAGATTCACTGTTAAGTCTAATAAGATGAGAACATTCCTAGCACAGTGTGGTGTTCATTAGCACCAGACCAGGAGTGTTTCCAACAGACAGATCAAGGGTCTCCTTTAGTGGTGGGATTCAATTTTTTTTTACTACTGGTTCTGTGGGCATGGCTTGGTGGGCATGGCAGAGGAAATATTCTGTAAAATCTCCAGTCAGAGGTGGTATTTGCCCGTTCTCCAAACTACTCAAAATTTCCGTTATCGGTTCTCCAGAACTGGTCAGAACCTGCTAATACCACCTCTGGTCTCCTTCATCCTCATACTTTCAACTGACTCCGCTGCCAATTGGGCTCTTCCACTCATCAAAATCAATGGCCCCATCTTGGATAGTTATCCAAATTTCTTCACTAGATTTGGAGAGCATTTTAGGAATCCTATTCAGATAGAAACTGCTGAACAATGCATCTTCCAGCTCCAGACAAGCCCTGGGAATGGAAGAATAACAAAGTGGCAGACAACTAGCCCTGTGTTTCTATTGTGGAGAATATAGCCCCATGATCAAGAATTGTCCTACTAAACCTCCCCAAAAAGACAACAGACAGCCTGGCAATGTTTCCATTAATCACCACTTGGGCAACAAGCCCCAAGGCCAGGGAAATGAGAAACACCCCCCCTTCATGAGCTCATGGGAGGGTGTGTGTCACGCAATCACTGAACGGAACTCCATTTACTCCAATTACTTCCATTTCACGTACTTTAATAAAATTTGATTCCACTGACACTTACTAGTGGTCAGGAAACCATTATCTCTTTTTTTAAAATAATTTTTATTAATTTAAAATATAACATACAAAGGAAATACAAAGTAAATAGTAGGGAAGTTTGGGAAGGGAAAAGGGAAAATTGGGGGAAAGCAAGGGAGAAAAAATAAAAAGAGGCGCTGACTTCTGACTCTCTTTGATGCAGTAAGATAAGGCATTAACCTCAACTTTTTACTTTTATGTAATAGTATAAACTAGCCATTTCAATAACAACAAACCTATCTGATCAGTAAAACTCACAATCAAAGTTCCATTTTTTCCCACCTGCTTCTGAAGTCCAGAAATGAGGAAATCACTATCCTTGTTTTGATAGATTCTGGCTCAACCTCTAACTTCATAAGCTAGCCACAGTTCAGAAACTTAAGATACCTACAGTTTCCCTGAAGTCCCCCTTGCTAGTGATAACTATTGATGGCTGAAATTTAAAACCAGGCCACAGTATTCATGCCACAGTACTCTCGAGTCTAACAATAAATCAGGATTCTGAAGAGTTAACTCTCTTCATAGCTGAACTTCCAATAGTGCTGGGAACCACTTGATTACAACACCACAATCCCACTTTGAAGTTGAGGAATCACGCTATTGCCTTTGAAAATCCTGAATGCCGTTCACACTGTGATCAGCCCTCCAAAACCCACCCCAGCCCCCCTTAAGGGTTCACAGAAAGATTCCCAATCCGTCAAATAAAGAAGCAGTCTTCATGATGTTTTTGGGGAGGAGGCAGCCTCGGCCCTCTCTCCACACAGAGACTGCAGCTGCTTCATAAATCTGGTCCCTGGTGCCAAAATTCCCACCAAGAGACAATACCAAATGTCTACATTACAGAATTAGAAACCTTGAAACAGTATTTGGATTCCAATTTGAGAAAGAGATTCATAAAACCCTCCCAATCCCCTGTCTTGGCTCCCAACTTCTTCGTACCCAAGAAGCCAGACCCCAGTCGGTGTAATAATTGTGAGAAACATCCCCTTCACATGAGTGGTCTGATTTTAAGGCCTTGAACTCCATCAGAGTAAGAGACTATTATCAACTGCTGTTAATTTCAGACCAGTTATATAGGCCAGAGGCCCCCAACCATTTGGGCACCAGGGAGAGAGGTTTTTCCGTGGACTGGAGGGGGCATGGTTTCGTGTGCTGTCTGAATCCTGTGGATGGAGCTTTACTTGTTTTGCATGGCCTGGTTTCTGGCATGCCACGGACTGGTGCCAATTCATGGACCAGTGATTGGGGACCTCTTATGTAAACTACAGAAAACAAGCATTTTTACAAGATTAAACCTCTGCAATGCTTACAATCTTATTCAAATAAAAGAAGGCCATGAATATGAACAATTTTTGACACCAGGTATGGCAATTTGAATACACGGTGCTGTCTTTTGGTCTGTGCAACACTCCCGCTGTATTTTCCAGATTTATGAACCAGATTTTTCAAGATTTGATACATTTGTTGTTTTATATTTAAATGATATTTTAATTTACTCTGAGAATGAGACAGCATATGGACCATTTGTGCGCAGTTCTCAGGAGACTTAGAGAAAACCACATCTTTGCCAAGCCAGAAAAATGTCTTTCATTTGCAACAGCTAAACTTCTTGGGATACTATATTTTCATGATAGGCATTCAGATAGACTCCCAAGTTGGCCAGGGGCTCCAGGTGAGGACCAGGAGCAGCTGTCATCTGCTAGCAATGAGGAGGAGGTAGAGTCCACACCTCCTCTTGATCAAAGGACAAGTAGAGCAGAAGAGCACAACACTGGTCAGTTAAGACTACTCATGAGGAGGCAATCTCATCTCTTATGAAGGGCTACAGTAGCATCACCCAATCCCACCCTGAAGACTTGGAGTAATGTGACCAGCTCTGTGCCTTGTGGGGAGAAGTGAGGTAGCAGAGTTACTAAACATCAAAGTCAACCTCTCCTCAGCCTATCATTCATCTACAAATGAGGAGGCTGAAAAGACAAACCAGCTCCTCCAACAGTATCTGAGGTGCTACTGTACACACAACTAAGACAACTAGCCATCATTACTGCCATTCACAGTATTTTCTTGTAATAACTTGCTGAACTCATTGATTTCAATGACACCTTTCAAGCCATGTACACATCCCTAAAATATTGTCAGTTCATCCTGCACTGGACTCCATGGTTCCAGGGGTGGTTGGCTTCTTACAAGAGCAACATGCTGTACAAGATCTGTTGAAACAGCAACTTGATCAAGCGAAATAGGCTTACAAAAAGGCAGCAGATCCACCCATAGCAGTAGGAGACAAGGTTTGGCTTTTTACTAGGTTATCAGTCACTTCAAGACTTCCAAGAAGTTAGATGCTAAGTTTGTGGGACTGTCTGAAGTTCTGCATCAAATCAACCCTGTGGCCTTCAACCTACAATTGCCCTCTTCAATGAAGATGCATCCATTCTTTAACAAAGCATTACTTGCCATTTGCCCCCCCTCCCCTCTCCCCAGCACAAGAAGATCCCAGGTATAATACAAGGTGGAATAAATTTTAGACTCTAGGAAAAGAGACAAGGGCATCCAGTACTTGATTCATTGGAAGGGCTACCTGGTGTCCGGTTGCTCCTAGAAGAACAATGCCCATGATTTGGTTTGTCTGTTCCACGAGCACTTGCCTGACAAGCCAAGGCTGACCAAGCTACTACCACCCCACCCAGTTTTGCCTGAGGAACCTGTCAAGAAAGCGGTTAACCAGACTCTGCATTTCTCCAGGGAGAAGAGGGAGACTCGCTTGCCACATCTGGCCTTCAATTTCCTGGAAGGAGAGGAAACCTCTTTCTTTGTTACAGCAAACACCAGATAGATCACCAGCTACAACAGAGGAGAGGAGAGAATTCCTTTGAACAAGTTCCTATGAAAACTCAGACTTTGAAGACACAATGCTGGAAGAGGAAAGCAGCACAGAAAAACCCATGGAAGAGGAGCGGAGGCAATAGGGAGGGATGGATGATATACGAGATGAGCAGTTTGAGCCCGAGGAAGAGGTTAAACATGTCATGAGTCCTTGTGTGCCTGCAAGAGATCTAAGTCCAGCCTACCTTGAATTCCTTTCTTAACTCCTGTACATTCCCTTAATGGTCATTTGGCCAGATTCTTGTAGAGAGCTAAGCTTGCAATAAATCTTTATACTCATTTGAACTGGCTCAATAGCAGTAACTATGAGAGGGATCTCATGGACAATCACTAAAATAGGAGCCAGCAGTGTGCAGCAATAGCCAAAAAAACTAATATGAGTAATTCTTGACTTACAATAATTTGTTTAGTGACCAAAGTATAAACAGCACTGAAAAAATGTGACTAATGGCTTTTTTTCAGTTACAAACTTTGCAGCACCTCATAATGATGTGATCAAAATTCAGGTGCTTAGCAACACTCATATTTTTGATCATTGCTCTATCCCCAAGGTCAGTGATCATCTTTTGCAACCTTCTGACAAGCAAAATCAATGGGGAAACCAGATTAACTTAACAGCTGGGTTACTAATTTATCAACTGCAGTTATTCACTTAACTGTGGCAAGAAAAGTCATAAAATGAGACAAACTCACTGAAACTAATGCCTCACTTAACAAGAGAAATTTTGGGCTTAATTCTGGTCTGCAATAACAGAGGCATAGAATCAAGATCACATGAAGTATTAATACTAGTTTATAAAGCCTTAGAGTAAGATCGCACATAAGACTACTGCATCCATTTTTGGTCACCACAATATAAAAAAGATGTTGAGATTCTGCAAAAAATGAAGAAAAGAGCAACAAACATGATTAGGGGGATGGTGACTAAAACATATAAAGAATGGTTGAAGGAATTGGGTATGTTTAGTCTAGGGAAAAGAAGGATTAGAAGTGACATGATAGCAGTGCTTCAATATTTGAGGGACTTCCACAAAGAAAAATGAGTTAAATGCATTTTCCAAAGTACCAAAATGCAAGACAAGAAACAATGGATTTAAAATAACCAAGGAGAGTAGCAATGTAGAACTAAGGAGAAATTTCCTAACAGTGACAAAATGTAACAAGTGAAAGAGTTGCCTTCAGAAATTGTGGGTGCTTTATCACTGGAGGCTTTTAAAAGGAGACTGGATTGCTACTTGCCTGGAATGGTAGAAGTCTCTTGATTAAGCAGGGAGCTGGAGTAGAAGACCTCCAAGATCCCTTCCAACTCTGTTTATTATTCTATATCCAACTCTGCTAATGTCAGGACAGTTCACTACTCCTTAGTTCCTGCTGGTTGAATGGTTCATATGAGTGGTCTTAGGCAGTTTGTTATCCCAGTGGATGTTTCTTAGGAGGATCCCCCAATCTTTGAACCATTTCTTTAAACTTTGCGGTAAGAAGTTCAGTTTATTTTGTTCCTCTGATTTGATACAAAAAAATTAAATGATTTATGTTATCAGAGATAATTTTTACATAATTCTGAAACTGGAACTTAAGGATGAGGCAGCTTTGAAAAAGAACAACTGTATGGATGTGAAGGTATTTAGTAGACTCTGACTGGAAGCTTCAGATGATAGTGGTGTACGTCAGCTAGCAATGTAGATTTAACTGCCTCTTTTCAGAACTTACCTCTTGAAACAGGATAGAAGCAGTTGATGTCCAGTAAGGCCTCCTTCAAATGATAAAGTGTGAATTGAGCATAGCATCACATAAAGCAATTATGAGAATTCGTCTCTTGAAAGTAATCTTTCCAAATGCAGGCCAGGCAGCCATTAAATTAGGAACTGTTTGAGTTCTGAAGTCATTTATGACTGGACTGCTGGAGCACTTCTTATAGGGCTGACTGCCAGAGTTGCAGAATAAAAGAAGTATCTCTTCATGCCCTGAGAAGAGGAGAAATGAAATGATTTGTCAGGGCATTGGAAGAACCAGCTCTTGGTAAGGAAATTGGTATCAAGAACTAGTCTGTAAGTAGATGGATGCCAATGGTTGATCCCAAGTCTCCTGTTCATCTTCTTGTTCAGGGAATCTGACTACTATTTTGACAATTTTTATAACTGATTACACCTATGCCCAAAAAGGAGAAGTTTGGCATTTCAAAAATTGTCTCTGTAGTTAATTCTAATGATCAAAGACCTGCAGAGTGTTGAAGTACCATTGCCACTGTCCCAGTCTTAGCACTGCAATCTGCGTTACATTCACAAAATATATGAGTTGGAAGGCATCATAGATGTCATGTCCTCCAAAATCCTGCCAGTAAAGGAATCCAGAAATGTTGTACTATGGTAATATGCTGCTTCATCATCCAACTTGCAGAGCCACATTATCTGCCATTTATCCATAAGCAATTGGGGCTGGGGAAGGGGGGAAAGTGACCTTTTCACAAAGAAAAAGCAACACAAGCTTAACTGTTTACAATCTAGAATAATATATTTAACAGAACAGCAGAGTTGGAGGGTACCTTGGAGGTCTTCTAGTCCAACCCTTTGTTCAAGCAGGAAGCATTTCAAACAAATGGCTGTCCAGTGTCTTCTTAAAAGCTTCCAGTGATGGAGCCTCTGAAGGCAAGCTGTTCCACTGGTTATTTGTTTTCATTGTCAGGAAAATTCTCCTTAGTTCTTGGTTACTTTTGTCCTTGATTAATTTTCACCTGTTGTTTCTTGCCTTGCTTTGGAAAATAGGTTAACCCCCTCTTCTTTGGGGCAGCCCCTCAAATATTGGAACACTCCTAACATGTAATTCCTGGCCATTCTTTTCACTAGATTAGACATACCCAATTCCTGCAACCATTATTCATGTTTTAGCCTCCAGGCCCCCACTCATCTTTGCTGAACTCCGAACTCTTTCCAGAGTCTCAACATCTTTTGAGATGTTTTGATCACCAAAATTGGATGCAGTATTCCAAACGAGGTCTTATTAAGGCTTTATAAAGTGATATTAATACTTCACATGATCTTGATTCTATCCCGGTGTTAATGCAGTATAAGATTACATTGGGGGTTTTTTTTGGCTCTTGCCGAACACATACAGTACCTTACTTTTCTTTCCATTGAATTTCATTTTGTTATATAGGACCCAGTGTTCTAGTCTATCAAGATCTTTCTAGATCTTGAGCCTATCCTTCTGGGTATTGTCTATTCCTGCAAGCTTAGTGTCTGCAAATTTGATGGGTTCCACTTGTAGTCCCTCATCTAGATCGTTTATGAAGATATTGAAGAGTACTGAAGGATACCCCACTGCTTACTTTCCTATGTGTAGATCTAGTTCCATTAAAAACTACATGTTGAATGCGGTTTGTTAGCCAGTTACAAATCCATCTGTTGGTAGTGCTGTCTACTCCACACTTTTCTAGCTTACTAAGAAATAGCTTGTGATTGACTTTTGTCAAATACTTTACTGAAATACAAGTATACTACTTCCACAGTATTTCACTAGTCCATTAATTCAGTTACTTTATCAAATAATGAAATCAGTTTTGATCTGATCTCTTTTTGGCAAACTTGTGTTCACTTTTGGTTATAATTTTGCTTACTTCTAGATATTCACAGATCTGTTACTTGAGTATCTTTTCCAGGATCTTCCTAGGTATTGATGTCAGGCTCATTGGTCTGTAGTTTCCTATCAGCCTGTAGTTTCCTGTCATATCATAGGTCATATCATTGGTCTGTAGTTTCCCATCATTTCATAGACCTTTCTTCCCATATTGTCCAGCTTCCTGCCTTCCTTATCAATAAATACAGGAAGATCGCTAAGCGTCCATTTGAATGGAAATCAAGCAGTTGTTTAGCATCTATCTAAGCCACCATTTTTTGTGAAGTAAATGTTACAGAACAAATTCTGTGAGTACAGCTTTTGCTACTGTCTCCCAGTGAAATCCCAATAATGGTGTGCAACTTTGGCTAGGATAATATGTTAGCAAACAGGACTAATAAATATGACAGAGCTGGGTTGCTGGATAATAAAAAACAAGATCTGAAAGTCCAAAAGATTTCATATTTTCAGAATTGGGGAATAGTGGAATATTTGTTACAGTAGTGGATGGAAATAATTGATACCAATTATAGTAGTAAGAGGCAAGTGATCTGAATATCAACCTGTGAAGTGAAGACCAGAAAAGTATTATGAACTTCTTCCAGTATACTTATTTAAGAATAGTGGTTATATAAATCTACCATAGATCTCTGTTTCTAAAAATGATTTTAGACAAAGAAATCCTGACAGAGTGACCACCTCAAAATCACAAACTTTGGTATGAGAATGGGTGAACCAAGTAGAGAATTGAAAAGATTCAATTCTAGTAGCAAAACTGTTGAAGATGGTATATTTAATTTTTGGATTAATGATGACAATGAAGTTCAAGCTGCTTGGTGTCGTAAAGGGAAAAGTTGCTCTTTGGGCATATTGCTATCCTGTCCCCACAGGCAGATACCAAAGATAATCCTATTACCTAAGTAATAAGTGAGAAGAAAGAAATGCACTGCCTGCTCCTGTAAAACAACGTTCCTTGAAGGATTCTGTATTCTTTGCAGAGGCCATCTACCAGGATTGCATTAATTTGGAGCCCTTAGGAACACTTCCCACAGCAAGGTTTCAATCAGTAGGTTCAGTAGTCAAAGAGTAATTCACTTGGTTTTGCCTCTGAGAGTTCATATGAGTAATAAGGACAAGTGAGGTTTTTAATGGAAGAGGAACTTGGAGTTGCTAGTTCTATCTTAGTTATTCTTAAAAGATGGGCTGAAAAGAGAGTAAAAGTGAAGAACAGTCTTGGACAAATATTGATATAGTAACTAATAGAGGAGATGTGAGAATAGTTGCAACATGGTTGGTATGAAAAAGGAGCACAGGTCTGCTTGTCCTTTTGTCAGGCCTGTTCCAACTTAAGCATTTAAGTAAGAAAGATCCTCGACTACATTTGTAGCAGATCTGACATTTAGTATACTTTAGTATACGTTTACTAAAGCCAAGTGGTTAAAGGGAAAAGAAACCAGATCTGAATATTCCCAAATAAACCCAGTGCTTTTCCCGTCTCCCAGGCTCTCCCCGCTTGGTCCCTTTTTAAATGTCCAATGGTATTCAAGCTAAATGTTTTGGTAACAGTCTTAAAGTTTGGTGCCTCTTTGGTGGGCATTTGCATTTCGTTCTCATGCTTGTGTCCTTGGATTTTTCAGGATCTGTTCAAATCTGGCACCTCTGGTTCCTGTCATCCTATCATACCCTCTTCCCGATACCCCCTTTTATGGCAGAATGCTATCGAAGCTAAGAAGGGCTGAAGCAATGTGATGGCAGATATAATATTCTGCCCCTCTTGAAAAGTGACTCATTTCTGAAATAGAAAGAAATCAAGATAAATACTTAAGAGTTTACAAAGGTTTCAATGGGGCTTATCCGGATATTTATCATGGAATTTTCAGGGTAGTTTTAGAGCTCAAATGTATTCAGTTTCACTTATTCAGTTTCCGCGGGGGGAGGGGCGGGTGGGAGATCCTTCCCTGATATCAAGTATTGTATTTTTCCTCTGTTTATGTGAATCTAAAATCTATTTGACTTCAAACTGTTGTTTCCCCTCATTAAGGACAGGGGTTGGAGATGGGAAGTGATTGCCAATTTCAAGAGGCTGCTGTCCAGGCTGCCTCTGTTCATTTCCTAGGAAAGAAAATCCTTGACTTCATAGATTAGAGAAATGTACTTTTACTAGGAACAAACTGAAAGCAGTTTCAAGCAAGCTATAAAGTTGATGTGCTATGAGCACATCAACTTCAAACACAGTATACAGCCCAACCCCTTGTAGCTAGGCAACTGCATACCAGAGTCAACAGACTTGACCTTGGAGATAACAGCAGTTGTAAAGCTGCAATGTGAGCTTCCCCCTATTCCCTCCCTCTTATTCTATGGCAACAAGCAACAGGTTGGCTGACATTGCCCCCCCTCCCCTCCCCCTCCCCGGTAACAGGAGGCATTAGCCAAACAGAGAGAATTTATACAGTTAAAACATACAATACATCCCATCAAAAAAAGTGATGTCGTCAGGGTTTGTCGGGGTTTCTTCTATGGAAAACCTGGAAGAGTTTAGGTGCCCGGACATGTTTAGCATCCATCCATTCAGACTGCGCAGGAGGAAAATGTTTCTAGGCAATGAGATATTGGACTCTTCCTCTATGTTTCTTTAATTTCAAAATGCTGCTCCCTTGCAGTGGGTAAAGGAGGAGTGTCATGTGCAGGGTGAATGAGTGATACAGTTTCAGGTTTCAGCAAATTGCAGTGAAATACAGGGTGAAGATGCTTGAGGTTCTTGGACAACTCTAGTTGCCCAGTGCCTGGGTTACTTATTTAACAATTGGGAATGGGCCCACTAATTTAGGAACACATTTCTTGGATGGTTGGGTGGACTGTAAGTATTTTGTGGAGAGATAAACTCTGTCACCTACTTTAAAAATCTTTTGGCTTCACACATTTTTTTTGTCAGCTTGTTTCTTATGTGCCTGATATGCTGCCTCTAGTGCCTTATGGGCAGCTGGCCAAGTGTTCTGCAGTTGAACTACCCATTCCGCTAAGGAGGGCACGTGTGGCTCCTCTTGAGGCAGCTTGACAGTCCTGACAAGAGGCCACTTTAAATGGGGTGAACCCTGTGCTACTATGCACAGAATTGTTATATGCTACCTCTGCAAATGGCAAAAGGTTAGCTCAATTGTCCTGTTGGTAATTAATGTAGCACTGTAGATACTGTTCAAGGGCTATGCTAATTCTCTCACAAGCCCCATTAGTTTGGGGGTGATGGGAGTAGCTTAAGCCCCAGGCTATTCCCAACAGCTTCAAAAATTCCCGCCAAAACTGCAATGTAAATTGTACTCTTCTATCGGAAATAATGCGCTCAGGCACAATGTGCAACTTATACACTTATTGTATGAAGAGTTTAGCTAACATCTTTGCAGAAGGAATTTTGGGGCACGGAACAAAATGCACCTATTTTGAAAAAAGTTCAGTAACAACCCAAATAACAATGTTCCTTCCACTTTCAGGCAATTCCACAATGAAATCCATAGATACTTCTTTCCATGATGCCTGGCAGTTAGCCTGTTTCCCCAGAGGTCTCTTTGCTGCAGTACAAATGGACAGCTGGCCACATAGCTTTCAATGTCTTTCTTCAAGGAAGGGTACCAAAATTGCCCATTAACCAAATGCAGTTTTTACAAATCCAAATGTCCTGCTGACTTAAGAGTCATGGGTACCTTTTAATATGTTGTCTTTTAAGCTGAAGGTCACGTATAATTTGGCCCCAAGCCAAGCCAGTCCATCACACATGGTGCAGTTATTTTTGTTAGTAAGCCACTCATCAACTTGTAGTGCTTTTTTTTTAAAACAAACTTTATTAATTTTTAAAGACATACAACACACAAACACACAGAAACACAAAACATAAAAACATAAAAAACCTCTTTTCTGAAAGTTGCTTAGTCCCGGGTTAAAACTCTTGGTACAGACACAAATTCAAATCCATATTCATTTTGCATACCATTCCATATCTTATTAACATTTTCAATTTTCTACATAGCTTCTCCTCTCTTTTAAATTTTCTTGATTTTATTTTATTTATCTCATCTCGATTCGAATCATAATATTTATTATTCTTTGTCTGTTCTATTCCAGCTATCCATTTATCTTTCTTCTTTAAAAAAAAACTTCTCCTGTACACTAATTGGAATATAATGCCTTTATCTCTTCCCCCTAAATTTATAATACTTAATATAGAATGCATAACTTACATTGGGATTCTGCCTGGTGCATTCTAAAATTATACAGTATTATCAATACCAATACAAATCTATTCATTAAAATTAATATTCATCTATATCTTAAACATTTAGCAAATTACTTTTCAATTAAATCACATACTTTTATGGAAGCACCTATTTTCCATAGTTATTTCCCCCCCCACATCACGTATTGTAAATCATTATTTCATTAAAATGTTCCCACTCTCCTACTTCAAATCTCTCATTTCAGAAAAATTTCACTTGAATAACATAATCTAATCATTAATATTAACAATCATTTATATCTTATGCATTTACCCATTTCAATTAAATATCATGCCTTTATGGGAACACTTATGCTTTCCAAAATTATTCCCCCCCCCCACATCACATATCTTAAATCATTGTTTCATTGGAGTACTCCCCTTTTCTTAACACAAATTTCACTAAATTATACTAAATATTTTGTCACATTTAAAATTGCATATTATTTCCAATTTTCTAAAGTTATTTCTAAGTACAAATGTAAAAATACAATCTTATATATCTTTCTAGAATCCTTTTTTCAAATAAAATTTACCCATTATCTCTAAAAAGCTTTTGTTTCTTTGCATCTTGCTCCCCACTATTAAGATTTCTCATCCCTTCCTTATTCCCTTGCTTATTCATCTCCTTATCCTCTTTAACCCTTTGTCTCTCCACCTCCCTTTTATTCTGCTTTCCTCCTTTCTGTTGTTTTCTAACATATCTCCTTTTCAACTTATTCTTCCCTTTTTTGATTATTTTTCCAAATCTTAAAGTCTTCTTTTCCTTTTTCTCTTCCTCCTTTCCTTCCCCGACCAAAATCATGTTGATCAAAAATGGCTTCTTCTTTGTCCCAGTCATCCTGCTGCCATTCAGCTTTACATAAGTGCAAACCGCCATTTCTAAAAATTGAAAAAGAGTGCCAAAAACGTCCTTCCCTTCTTGCTTTTCTTTTTCATATTTTTGATATACAAGTTTCAATCCATCCACAAGTGATGCCATTGTGTAGAGAAAACGTTTTTCCAAACAACCACCCAAGTGCTTTTAATCAGAAATAGTTCTCAGAAGTTCCAAAATCACCAAACAATCCAAACAAGCTATTTCTTTTAGATACCTTCTCCTTCTTCACTTTCTCTTTCTGGGGTTAAAGTTTAGTCACAAAGTTCCCTTTAAAATATATCTTTTAAAGGTCTTATTGATGTTTAGTAACTCTTAAAATTCTAGGCAATCTTCTCCTTATTTTCAAATTTTGCTCCAATTTTTTTTTCCTCTCCCTTCCCACTCACAGCCAAAAAGATTTTTTTCATCCGCTGTCAAGGAAGGAGAGTGAAACAACAATAAAAAAAAAACTTTCCCTTTTAGAATATTCGCAGCTTGTAACACTCACTGGAAACAATGTATCCTTAGCAGCCTTCAAGATTCCAAGGCACTTTCTCTTGCCTTGTCCCGATTGAAAGCAACTTTCATATTTCTTCCAACTTTCTCCCTCCTACACCTGCTTGTCCGGCTGCAGATTTCTTCGTGGCAGCCATTGCTGACCACCACTTCTCCGCCTTGGGAAAAGAGGGTTCTGCCAGCTGGGGAGGGGGTCTGCGACACCCCCAAGCCCCTGTCTGGATCCCCCCTGTCTTCAGCTGCCCCTACAGGGCAGCTATATCCCCCAGATCCAAACGGATCGGGGGAACCTTGGCGGCGAGCGCAGCAGGGATCGCGCAGTATCGCGAATCCCTGCCGCCGCCGAAACCTTGCAAACCGGAAGTCCAACTTGTAGTGCTTTTTTGAGATTTTCACACAGTTCATTTGGAATCTCAGATTCCTTCTTCCCCTGAGCTCTAGTGGTTACCAGGGCTGCTAGCTGCTTCAAGGGGGTAACAAGTCTGGCCACTGCAGCTTTAATGCTGTTGTATTGGGGCAATCTAGACAAAGCATCCACCATAACACACACACACACCCCCGGGGCATAATGCAGTATGAAGTCGAAATAATTAAAGTGTTGAGCCCAATGGATTTGTTTAGAGAATAGCCTGCACGGAGTTTTCAGGGCTTCCAGATTTTTATGGTCAGTCCCTCAAATGGCATCCTTGCCCCTTCCAGAAAATGCCACACTGCATATGCCTCCTTCTCCCATATTGCCACTTCTGTTCAGTCTCGGTGAGTTTCTTAGAAATGTATACACATGACTGTAACAACCCGCATTCCTCTGCAATAATGTCACTCCCACAGCAACATTGTTCACGTTGGCCTGAATTACAAAGGGAGCATCTGGGTCAAGGTGCTTCAGCACAGGTTCTGCTGAGAACAGTCATTTCAGCTTTTCAACTGCTGCTTGGCATACCATGGTCCACTTAAGTGGGTGGCCTGATTTCAGCTTCCCCTCACCCTTAGTTTTTAAAAGGTTGGTGACTGGCAACGTGATCTTTGCAAAGGAGGGGATGAATTGGCAGTGGAAATTGGAAAAACCCAGGAAGTTCTGCAATTGCCTCCTAGTGCAGGGAAGGGTCCACTCTAACCCTGCCTTTACCTTTTCTGGGTCCATTTTCACTCTTTCTTTTGAGATATGATAACCCAAGTAATCAAACTTATCCTAGTGAAATTTACACTTTGAAAGCTTTGTATACAGTTCAGCGGCTCGGAGGCTTTTAAGGACTGCTCGCACCAATTTCACATGTTCCTCCCACATTTTATTGTATATTAAAATGTCACCTGAGTACACCAACACTCGCTTATACAAAAAGTCATGGACATCTCATTGATCAGTTGCATGAACACTGTGGGGGGGGCCCTATAAGCCAAAAGGGAGCACCCAGAACTTAAACATTCTAGGGGGCAATTAAACATAGTTTTCCCTTATTGCCCTCCTTGATTGACACCTGTTAGTAAGCTTCCAATAAGTCTAACTTAGTGAAGATTTTTCCTTTGGCTAAATATGCCAACATGTCCTTCATTAGGGCAGTGGGTAGACATTTTCTACACACTGGGTTTAGTCTCCTACAATCAATGCGTCGACAAAGAGTCCCATTTTTCTTCTCCCGGAACAAAACTGGGGCTGCCACTCATGGCTTTGCTGGTTGGATAAATCCTCATTTTAAATTCTTGACTATGTTGGTGTGAAGCGCTCCTAGCTCGCATGGAATTATCAAGTAAAGTTTAAGCTTCTAGAGTTTAGCTCCAGAAGAATTTCAATACTGCAGTCTGTGAGGCGATGGAGCACTTCAGAGCTTTTCTTACTAAACACATCTCTCAAGTCCCAGTACTCTTTTGAGATTTTGGATTTGCTTATTGAGTGACTCCGAGCTGCTACCCCCAGCTCCCTTTACCTTTTGTTTCTCTCACTACTGGGTTTTGGGGTCTTTTCCTCTTCCTTGGCCACTTTCTGCCTAATCTTTAAAAGCCTCCTCTTCCAATTCACTCCAGGGGTCCATTTCTACAGCCAAGACAGTCCAAATAGGAGGGGCCTCTGCATCCCTAGCGCCAGTATAAGGGTCTCTTTATGCTTTCCCTTTCTCATAAATACTGGTTTAGTTATAAAGTGAACTGAGCTCCCTCCAGCTACAGTCCCATCTAGCTTGCAAAACACTATGGGCACCCTCAGCCATTTGAGTCTCAGTTCCAGCTTTTCAACGACTTCAAGGCTAACTACACACCTAGTGCAACCTGAGTCCAATACAGCCAGAATCCTCCCTTGGGTCCCTGAAGAGGGAACCACTAACTCCATAGGGAGGGTAACATGGGTCACTAGCTGACTTACCAGGGGATCATTGTCACTGTCGCTGTCAGCCTGACACAAGTTGGTCGGAATTCCCAACACCTCTGAGCCAGAAGGGGCGAACTCTATGATCTCCAGACTTTTCAGTGCTGTCTCTTGGGTCCTTGGAACTGGTTTTGTTGCCTCTTCCTTTGGGGTTGTCCTGGCGCTGAAGTTGGGTCTGCTGTATTGGTACGCCGCAGCTCATTGCCCCTCCCCCCTATGTCTGAGGCATGTCGTGCATGTCCTGGGGTTATAAGGACTCACCCTGTCCACTGAACTTCCATTATCGGTCATGGAAAAGGTCGTTCTCTACTTCCACCGCCAACACATACCAGTGTTGTAGAGTTCATGGACCCCCACATGAGATGCAATTGTGGTAGACATTGTCATTGAGGCCATCTTTGAAGAAGTCAATGAGGATGTCTTCAGATAATGCAGCCAATCAGCATGCCAACACTCGAAACTCCTGATGTACATGGACACCTATTGTATCAAGAATAGGGCCTGGTTCAGCATGGCTTCCTCTGGACTTTTCTGCGGGGAGGGTCATCCCTTTGCCCCTCATCCACTTAAGCCTAATGGGCTTCTCACTGAAGTCCAGCTCCTCTCACCATTTTGTCTCACCTCGAGCCTGATGTGGTCTAATGGGGGAGCCAGCCATAGCTTCAGTTTCCTCCAGATGACTCCCATGGTTGGACATTAGATGTTTGGTCCCCATGGTAGACTGCTGTCTCCTGCTGTTGACCATTAAAGCACAGCTTGCTTGATGTCAGGGCTGCCTCTGTTCATTTCCTAGAAAAGAAAATCCTTGACTCCATAGATTTAGAGAAAACTACTTTTACTAGGAACAAACCAAAAGCAAAGTTTCAAGCAAGCTATGAAAAAAAAGTGTAAGCACATCATTCCTGGCCAGATCAATCTCAATCTAGTTAGCCAGGACATATCAACTATGGAGGGTTCATAGTGGACCTCTGGAGATACATGTGTAAAAGATCTTGTTGCTCAGGCTGTTCTGGAACAGAACTCGCCACCCAACTCGTTGCAGCCAAGTCTTCAATGCCAACTCACAATGGCCAACTTGCCACAGCCGTTTCCACAGAACAGCTCAGTATGGCCAATTTGCCATGGGTCAATTTAACAATTCAATTTCATTATTTAAAATAATTTTAAAAATATTTATTTTTTATCATTCACATTTCATTTTGCCCCTCCATTTGCATCCTTTCCTTGATTCCATTCAACCATTTCTTCAAAATTAGCATAACTCTTGTCCTGTGATGAGTCATCTCATGGCAAGTTGGCCATAGCAAATTGTCCAGCAACAATTTGGTCACTGCAAGTTGGCCACGGCAAATTCACCATGGTAAGTTGGCCATGGCAAATTGTCATAGATCCATCCTGGAAGCATTCGATCAGCATATCTTATGGCCAGTTAGCTAGTTTGGAGGCCAGGTTCTGGAACTACATTCAAATAGTCAGCCACAGGTCGCTTGCCATGCTTTATGATTTTGATCTTTGTTTCAGCCTTTTGGTTGGCTGGGGGTCTTTGAATCATTTCCTCAGTGCTGCCATGAACCTGTCAAAGCTGTTCAATTTCATCACATCATCATTGTGGAGGGTCACCATCCACTCTGCTACTTCTCCTTCCAAAGCATGGTCACAATCCTCTTGCAACTTAATTTGGCAGGTTAATTCCATACTCCTGCACAGGGTTAGTTCCACACCTGGGTCAGGAAGGCCAGTTGCTTCAGATTGCCATTGAATTTCACTATTAGGGCCAGTGGCCAATGCTCCCTTCTCTGTGGAGGGGCGGCTCAGGCTGGTGATGATAGCTGGGTTAGTTGAGCTACACCCAGCTGTTGTGCTGGGTGGGTAGAGAGCTGGCATTGCAGTTGCTGGAACTACTATGGCAGTTAGATGGCTTGGTGGTGGTGCTGTCCACTCCTGGGCATCTTGGGTTCTGAGCTTGTTGAAAGCATCCCTCAGGAAATTGATCATTGCTCGAACATGACATTGTGGGGGTTTAGTTCACTTTCCATCGCCCTGAACGCTTCCATGGTCAGTTCTCTAGGCTTCCCTGGGTAAAGTTATCCTAGAGAGTTTCTCTTCCCACTTGTCATATGGGATTTTGCTGGTACTCCAAAGTTTCTGCCTCTTCTTCCAGCCCAGGATAGTCTCCACTGCTCCTGGGCCTTGAAGTGGCTTCTTCGCAGTTTTCCATTTCTTCCCGTTCACTTTTGTACATGGACATTCCATGCACGGTCCCCATGGTAAACACAGATCTCCAGGTGGATCATTATTACAGATTTGACTTAATATCAGGCGTGTCCCAACTTGGGCATTTGGTAAAGAAAGACCCTCAACTCCATTTGTGGCAAAAGCCAAGTGGGTACAGCGTAAACTAAGCCAGATCTTAATATTCCATGAAAAACCCCCTCAGTCCCTTCGTAACTGTCCAATGGTATTCAAGCTAGATGTTTTGGTAATAGTCCTAAAGTTTGGCACCTCTTTGGTGGGCATTTGCATTCTGTTTTCCTTATGCTTGTGTCCTTGGATCTGCCAGACTCTCTTCAAGTCTGGCACCTCTGGTTCCTGTCATCCCCCCCCTTCTATATCCCTTAACTCCTTCCTCCACTTTTACCCTTTTAGGGCAGAATGCCATCAAAGTGAAACAATGCAATGGCAAATTGGACAGCTCTTTACTTTCAGGTTTCAAAGTGGTAGAGCCTATGGCCATTAAAATCCTGATCTTCAGTGCTTCAGTTGCTGGCAAGACATCTATAATTCAGAGGGAGATTGCTGACTGGGAACGTATTGCAAGAACCTGTATTACCCACAAGACTGTTTCAAGGACAGTGGGTTAGAACTAGAAGATGGGATGATTGAATGGCTATAATTTTAATAATCTTTTTTTAATAAATAAATAATAATCTTCTTATAAACCAGATGCTCCATTGATCATTTGCCAGTTTTGAGTCCTTACTGCTGCCCTGGGATGGCTTGAACACTATAAGCATTCTGTTATCATATGATACATCCTCATATGCCACAATACATTTTCCTAAGTAGATGGGATGATTTCAGATGTGGTGATTCTTGTGGTTTTGGGGGGGGGGGGATGGGGGGGAGATTTCAATGTCTGTTCAAGATTTTATATCTTTCACAAAGATTATAAATTTGTGCCAATTGGTAGCTGGTTCCATATCCTGCCATTTAACTTACAGTCAATTTCTGGTATAGATGGAGGTTGGTGGAATATTTTATGCATCCACCCAGCTGCTTGCTATCTTCTATTTTCTTCATCACTGAAATTATTTGTAATTGTGTCCCTTTCTTCAGAAAAATTTTGAACTAAGATTTTTGGCAGGAACCCTATTCTCTATGTCAAAACATTCCTTGTAGAAGTGTTATTCTGCTCCCTTTCTTCAATTATGTGGTTGGGACAGAGATCTTTTGGAACTGGGAAAAGGAACAAAACCCTGGAGAGTGGGATATATAATTCAGGAATCATTGCTGGTGGTGGGCTCAGAATCTCTGAAGACTGTGGTCGGTAATGGACCAAAAACTCAGACTAGAAACGAACAAATTTTTTCTATATGTAATAAAATAATCATCCGCACCTCAGATATTTAACTACATATTGAAGCACAAAGACAGGATTTTAGAAAATAATTGAACATAAAGAACAGAATATCTGGATGGAGGATCAGTGTTTCTCTCTGTTATATCAAATATAAAGAATTTGGCCAGTTATTGCTGAGGTTGTGACAATATGGAAAGTGGTTTTCCTTCAGAGGACAAGTTGTTCTTGTGTTTATTGGGTTTGTCCATAACTATTATGAGCATCAATAAGAGGAGCCATGAAATGGATGCACAAAAAGGAGTGGTAAACCAACTGATACACTGCTTGTAAATTTATGAAGAATGATGATGTTTTTATGTTATGTCCTATGTTTTATGTGTTTGTGTTTGTTGTAAAAAATTAATAAAACTTGTATTAAAAAATAAATAAATAAGAGGAGCCATGCCAAAAATTACACCGAAGTAGGGAGTTACTGTTTGTTCAATCTCTTTAAATTAGAGAAAATATGAAAGAAAAACAACCCATCATACACCTAGGGCATTAAAAATCCAAAGTGGTTGAGAGTAACATTTTCAACAAGAAAAGGGTAATCATTCAGAAAAATATAATAAACTCTAAACCGGTAGAATCCCACCCCTGGGTGGGGGGAATGAAGAAATGTATTTAAAATCAAAACAGCACAAATGAACTGCAATATATTTTTACTTTCAAAGAAATAGCATTTGGTAACTCTAATTTTAAATCCAGAAAATATGTTTGGAGAATAGCAAGTAAAATTTTCATGAAAAAGCATATCTAAAACTAGTTTGCTTAGTTGAATGAAGTCCAGATCTAATACATGCATAATAAATGTGTATTTTCAGAAATACAAAAAATGATGTAAGTGACTTGTCTTCACTCTGTTCTATAAATAAAAAATTCCTTCTTCAATTGTGTCTCTTTTTTTCACTGGAAGAAGTATCTATACCAGCAGCTTAAATTTTAAGGCAACACTGTATAACTTACATTGTGATCATTGCTTTAATAAGAGAATGAATAATATTCACGACACATTGATGATGCAGCACTTTTAAGCCTAAGGTTGATTACAGCATTTTTTATAAACTCTATAAACTCTAAGAAGTCTGTTGTAAAATATATAGAGATGAAGATGTGAACAAATGATATAATTTAACAGAAACATTCAGAAATTCTGTCAATGTAAGCATATCCTACATTTAAATAAAAATTAAACTATCAGAGTTCCACCTTAATTTTAGCCAAACTATTACATGTAATTTTGTAAAGCAAGAGTAAATTAACACTTCAGTCACAAGGCTATTCTAGTTGGTGGAGGGAGGGAGGGAGGGAGGGAAGAAGGAAGGAAGGAAGGAAGGAAGGAAGGAAGGAAGGAAGGAAGGAAGGAAAGAAGGAAGGAAGGAAGGAAGGAAGGAAGGAAGGAAGGAAGGAAGGAAGGAAGGAAGGAAGGAAGGAAGGAAGGAAGGAAGGAAGGAAGGAAGGAAGGAAGGAAATCAATCTATAGTTTCTTTCCAATGACCCACTGTAGATGGCTGGCTTCCTATACTCATTTACAAAAGGAAATATTTATACGGAAACAGCAGTTTCTAGTTGGTCCTAGTTCCACAAGTTGCATTTTTAATAAATAAAGTCCACACTCAGACTCCCATCTGATTGTCCCAAACTGATTTAGAACATCTCATTATAATCTCAAACAATTTTTATAAAATCAGGTATTAATCATTTAATCCTTTGACATTGATACAGTTCATAAATATTAATAATATATAGTTATATAGACAACTTCTGGGATGCATAGTCTTACACGAGTTCAGGCACCCATCCTCTTTTGCAGAGAATGGGTGCTTGATATCCCATGGCATCAGGACATCCAGAAGGTTCCAGTCTCTATGAGAAAAGTGGTTATATGCTTATGAGGGGCTTGGAGCAATGCGAGTTCGCTACCTCACTTTGTGCAAACACTTTTCCACATGGAGCCTTGAAGCCTTTGGAGGACATTCATTGAGGCTGCCTGCTGCTCCAGAAGTGGCAGGAAGGCTTGGTGATCAGAGAAACTGAGCAGGACACACTCATTTTGCTCTCTCTCTGTTCTCGCTGCTTGTTGCTCATAGGCAAAGAAACAGAGATGCTGGAGAGAAGACAGATCTTCACAAGGTAAATGACCTGGCGTGGCACACTGGGGAAAGAAGCAATTGTGGGGAGCATGAGGTTTTTCAGTGGGTCGGCGGAGGCCTTGGGTGGTCTGAAGTAGGTGGCTTGTTCCATCACTAACTCCACTTCCCCATGGTCTTCCTCACCCCAAGATACCTCATATGCACTTAATGAGCCTTGCATTGGATTAGCAAATGTGTGGGCAAAAGGAGTGATTGCATTCAAAGTACAAGATTCACTCCCATGAATCCTCAGGTTACGAATGGAATGGGCAGGCTCCATTATATTTGTAACTCGAGGCGTATCTGTACTTTCAGAAATCTGCAAGTCTTTCATTTTAAAAGAGAAGTCAACATTTTTAGGTGTCCATCTAATCTATTCAATTCTAACAAAACGTCTCGTAAATAATTAAGTAAACAAGAGCCAATTTTCAGAAGAATCCTGATTTTTAGTTATTCAAGTTTACAAGGTTATTGTGATGACCTGGGGCGTGGCACAAAGGCAACACAGTCAAATAAACAAGAAGAGTCCCTTTATTCTCTCAAACTTTGCCCCCAATGTCCAGATTACCATTGTCTGGAGAAAAACTCTCCCAGGAACAGTCTTTAAGTGGAGGAAATTCAGTCCAAAAACAAAGTACATACAAACTGTAAATAAAAATCCAAACAATTCACGCTACAGTAATTAACTTGACAGGGCAGGAGAAGGAATTGCAGATTGAAAGAACAGCAAAACACACACAGTTAGGAAGACGCCAGGTACACAGATAAACCTCAAGGAAACCAGATAATTCACGATTTGTTCCCAACAACTTGCTGTGCACAGCTTCCCTTTTTAAACACTGTGTTCCCAGCTGCAGCTAATGAAGGAAATCAGGGCCCTTTCCTCCCCTGTAAGCCAGATAACTCACATTGCTCCCTTCTCTGTTCCTCCCTGCGTGCCCGAGGATGAAGAGGGGGTAGGCTTGGGTCCTCCTCTGAACCCCCTCTCCCTTGCTCTACCTCTCCCCTGCTCTGCCTAGCTGGACTTTGCCCTTCCCCAGTTTCTTGCACAGCCAATGGAGCCACATTCCCACTCCGTCAGCTGCTCGGCCTCTCCCTCCGAATCAGATTCTGACAGGGGCATGACAGTTATATTTAGAATATATTTCCTATCACCAGGAGTCCCCAACCTCCTGGGCTGTGGCACACTACTGGGCCATGGCATGTTGGAAACCAAGCTGCGCATGTAGCAGGCAAACGTACGTCACTTGTAATGCAAATGCAAATCCCCTCTCCCTGCACACCAGTGTGCCAAGGTTAGGGACCACTGCTATACACCACTTTCCAAGGCCCTCCTATGAACGTTCTAATGAATGAATATACTACATAATATAATTATATGCTGAGCATATTAAAGACACTTCCAAAACCAGTGCATTAAAACTGCATAAGCAAGAACAAGGAGCTGAAATATGTACCTTGTTAATATGCAACTGCTGCTGTTGAAATTGTTGTTTGTGTTTTTCCAAGAACTGATGATGTTGTTGTTGGATCACCAATTGCTGGAGGGCCTGTGCATTTTGGGGAAGGGGAGCAGACTGAGTGCGTCCCAGAGGACGGTGCTGCCGCAGTTTGTGTATTGAGGGAGATAGTCTATCAGCACCCACAAGAGATTGTGCATGGAGAGGGAGTGCCCCTAGTCCTGAAATATGCCAGTTAGAAGGTAACATGTAAAAAACCAGTGGAGAAGAAAAAAGAACAGAAGAGGAAGGAGAATTTTGTAAGTAATTATTTCCATTACAGCAACATGCTTTTTTCATTTACTTGCTAACATTTGTATCCCAACCCGTTCCAGACTACAAATAGCTAATATAAGTTAAAACTTATAAAATAAACATGCAAATATAACTATCACAATTAAAAACAAGAAATGATTAAAATATACAAGTATTAAAAACAAGCCAATGCCTTAATCACTTTGGCTCTTTAAAAATCAGACCTTGTGGTTGTAAAAATGGAGGATTAAGCTAGTCTCGTCCTTTTTCTAATTTGTCAATTTTTAAACAAAATTCACCTAAGATAAAGAATTCTATATATGTCTATATTCCAATGTGAGACCTATCCTAAAGAAAAACTCATGTGAAGAGCTACTGAAATTAATCATAAACATTATTAATATAATAATTTTTAAGTAAGCTTGACTGAGCAAATTTATTCTTCATTGCTGCCAAGAATAGTCGCTGAATTCCTGAGATATGTAAATCATTTCATAAAATGATTCGAGGAATGGAGTAATTAGAAAGAATAGCCATCATAAGCACTAGAGCACAGGTAGGCAGGAAGCTCAGACAATGCTAAACTCTAACAAAACCACCAATGCTGTTTCTTACTTTGGATCAAGTCAACTAGTTGTTGAAAGAAGCATCTTTACCTGAGACCAATGGATTTTGTGCAGTTGACTGTTCCAGCAAAACCATGTGTTGAAGAAGAGGGCTGTGTGTTGATCCCCCTTCTCTATCCACTGCTGTACTGTTCAAATAAGGAGTGATATGGGCTCCAGGAAATATGGAGATTCGTTGTTGTAATGATGGAATAGTAAGTCTTTCAGAATCTTGCTGTCCTGATCCACTCTGCAAACATATAGCATTACTGAATTTAAAAAGTGATCTATGAATGAAGTTAAGATAATAACTCCATTTAAATTATACAATACCACTCACAGTACATGGGGCTGCTGCAGGTAGTCCTAAGGTTATATTAGGCAATGAGGGAGATGTATACAATGGAAGCTGTGTTATTGAACCTTCATGATTAACCAGTCTATGAGCCAAGGTAGTCTGAAAGAGAGCCAAAAATCCTGCCTCAGAATTTATATTATATATAAATATAATATATAAATTATATAAAAAACAAATACCTCATGTGTAATCATTATTTGGAGAAGCTTAAGTATACTTTTTGGGAGAGGAGAGTCAAAGGAATTTAGAGAAGGTCTATCAACGATATCAATTAATACAGTATACAGGATTCAGAGTTAAGGTTTGTTGTATTAATCATCAAGTACTGAAGCAAATGTGAAATCTGCTCAATATAAATGGTAACTAACAACAGGAAAATGGGAATGGAACATTTTCTTCCACTATTACAAGATCTTGGTGACAACAAAGTTGTGTTTTTAAAGAAAGTTTGGGACTTTTAACTTAATTTTTTGAACTTTTGTTTTTGCTTTTTATCTCTAAATGTTAATTGGCTTGCCAATTTATTTCAACCCAGTACCAGACTTTATCTTTCTGCTTTCTCTTTGATTTGGTTGCTCTTACCAATTTCTGTATTTCCGTAGAGAAACAGAACACACATTTCTGAATGGTGAAAATATATTTGGACTATATTTTACCGAATATTCACTGTAGGGAACCTGTATTTTATTAACTTGGATCAAAACAGTCAGCAATAATCCTGTTTTTTTCACCCCCTGCTCTGCTTATCTGCTTCACTGAGTACAACATATTGGATTACAAAGAGAAGACGGAGACTGACACTGGGGGTAGGGGTTGGGAAGAGACTGCTTAGCAACAGGCAATCTCTAGTCAAATTTAGTTCTCAAAGATTTGATGGATTCATAAAGTTCATGGAAAACATTCTGATCATGTTGCCATAACTTCAACAAGAAAATCATATCTGGCAATAACCATTGTCCTAAGTTAGTCTAAAAATGATCTGGAATAGCCTAATGACCACTATGGTGGCCATGAACTTCTGGAATGCTTCCAAGGCCACTGACAATCCTGAGATGGCCTCCAGCAACTGAAGAAGGGCACTCAGAACCTAACCCATAAACTTTCAGGTCTTCTCCCAAGGGCCACCAAGCTCTGGCCACAGCCTCATGTTGCCAGCTCTGGTTTTCAATCCTGGGTTGTGCACCCTCAGCCACCACTGCTACTGCCATGGAGGGCCCAGCTCTGATCACCAACCATTAGCTTTAACTCCCTACATTAAAAGGTCTGGATATTCAGGCCCGTTGCTAGCACTGCAGTCTGGCCTCAGCCCTCACAGCTTTGGCTAGTCTCAACTGCTTGTCTTTCGAACTCTTGCCATCCTTGGTTTCTGACACAGGGCTCCATGTACCAGTTGCAAACTACTCCAGCAGCCTCAGCCTTCTCTGGCAATGGATCCAGCTCTCTTCCAGTTCCTTAGTTACTGGATCCTCACAGCTTCCACTATCAAGGCAAATGTCGTTGCCACACTCCCCCCAAAAGCCAAATCTGATAGGGATTCAGGCAGGGGACTGGGAAGACTTCAATGAACAGAGTAAAGGAAAAGAGGTCCCCTGGATGATTCCAACCTGCTCAGGGGGAGGCCACCAGAAGACAGTATCAGGTGTCCACTCCCATTCATCTTCTTGTTTGCTATTTAAAACATACCCATCTATAATTGGACAAATAGAAGATAAACTATAATGCAACAGTTCTGTATTAAATATATTATGCACATCAGTGAGAGCACAAGTGGTTTTATCTGGAGAACTTGTAAGCTATTCATATCAAATAATAAAGCACAGTAGTCCATTTTTCCTTCTTGTGATTATACAAAAATCTTTGTGCAAAAATGATGATGGCAGAGAAGAATTATTATTCATTGAATAGATCTTTAAATGTTTGTACCTATTGCTTGGTTAAATTAGTTTTGCAGTTTTCTTTCATTATTCTTACAGCTACATGAAATTTTGCAAAGAACAAAAAAAAAGTACAAATAGTCCCTGACTTATGATCACAACTGAGCCTAAAATTAATGTTTCTAAGTGAGAGATTTGTGACATTTCTTGCTCCAGTTGTTAAGTGAATCACTGCAGTTGTTAAGTGAGCAACACGGTTAAGTGAATCTGGCTTCCCCATAGACTTTACTTGTCTGAAGGTTGTAGAAGGTGATCACTTGACCCCAGGGCACTTCAACTGCCACAAATATAAGCTACTTGCCAAACGTTTGAATTTTGATTGGGTGACCATGGGGATTCTACCACGATCATAAGTGTGAAAAATGGTGGTAAGTCACTTTTTTCAGTATTGTGGTAACTCTGAATGTTCACTAAATGAACTGAGGACTACCTGTACTTATCTTCAACTATTAAGTAATTATCTTTAACAACAAGTGGGTCCAATCACACTTGGCCAATAAAAAATTCAATTCAATTCAATTCAATTCAATTCTATCCTATCCCTATTCACTGTGATTTTGAAGTGCTGCAAGGGCTGTCCCAGTTTTCTCTGTGTGTATACACAGAACAAATTTCTCCTACATACATAAACTTGGACAAATAGTCAGGAACACTCTTTGAAGCATCTACAGGAGCCCACCATAACATGCAACTGTTTTAATCCTGAGAAGAGAGCTATTTTGGTTATGTTAATATATTTGGGGAAACATCACTTTCAAATGCTTTGCAGAGTCTTATTACCTATCACACACTTCTCTTTTATTGTAAAATACACAGCCTGAAAAGGCGATTCCTTTGTCTCAAATATATTTCATATATTAGTTTTCTTGTTTGGTTTGTTGAAGTATAAAACTGGACAGGAAAGAAGATTCATGCAATTATTTTCCCTATGAAACAATATAAAATCAAAACTGGATTCTGAAGAAGCAGGATAGAAAGTGTATTGACTTTTGAAATTTGGTCTTTGGAGAAGAATCCTGAGAATGTCATCATAGATAGGCTATGAAACAAAGAAAATGGATAATCAAAATCAACCTAAAAAGTTCTCTCTTGAAACACAAATGACCAAACTCACATTATCATCTTAAATACATTATGAAAATATCTCCATATGGTTACATTGACATCAATTTGATGGTATATAATCAATCAACATAACCTTGAAAGCCTCTCAAAGTTTTCTGCTACCTCCCTCTTAAACAGAATCAAAGCAGGATTATGTTGAGCTTCTTTCTTGACACACACACACACCCTTTCATTCCTTGGGCTAACTTGACCCTTACTTAATAATTAATGCATTATTTCCTTAAGATCTTATTCTTCTACACTTCTCTAGAATATTAGGTGAAGAGAATTCCAGATTGAATTAAATAGACAACCAGAAATGGTGCTTCAGACCGCAAAGACTTTGGTCTTAGAGGACTTCCAACATTCGTGCTAAAGTTGCCTTGACAGTAGCCAAAGGTTTCATAGATTCAGTGACCATCCATGAGTCAAACTATGTGGTCAAACATTGGAAAGATCACTGCCAAAGGAGGAAACCAATTTGAATGATCTTCTCTTATTTGAATTCCATGAGAGTTTGATTTAGCAACCTAAATAGTCCCTTTCAATTCAGTAATTTTATGAGGGCTTCTATCCAGTGTCTATTTCTGGTGCTGATTTTTAATACCGTATATACTCGAGTATAAGCCGAGTTTTTCAGCCCATTTTTTGTGCTGAAAAAACCACCCTCGGCTTATACTCGAGTCAGATTCCCCTTTGAAAAAAAAATGGTGTGGAGCTCCGAAGCTGGGCAGCTGCTTCCCTGCTTCCGTGTTTCCTTTGCAACTTTTAAGCATGGGGGTAATCGAAGCAGAAAAGTTCTTGCTTGAGGATATATTGTTTTTTCTTTTTTTAACTGTTTTTTTTTGGGGGGAAGACCCACCGCCATGTGAGAATGCTCAGACACGAAATCTATCCAACCGAAAATAAGTGTGTGTGTGTGTGGGGGGGGATTTTAACAGAGGGAAGATGTAGGGAGAAGGCAAAAGCGACAGAAGATCCTTCAGGGGAAACTGAGGGGGAGACTCACCCTTGGTCCAGATGAGCCCCCTTCCCCTTTCTCTAGGCTGAGAAAACAACGCGAGCCGAGGTTGCTTCGGCTCCACTCAGCTTCATTTCCTCAGCTCCAGCTGCTTTCAGTACACTCGGGAAGAGGGGGAGGAGGAGGTGGTGGCAGCTCGCGTTGTTTTCTGAGCTCTCGGCTGAGAAAGCAACGCGAGCGGAGGTCGCTCCACTCAGCTTCATTTCCTCAGCTCCAGCTGCTTTCAGTCCACTTGGGAGGAGGGGGAGGAGGTGGTGGTGGCAGCTCGCGTTGTTTTCTGAGCTCTAGGCTGAGAAAGCAACGCGAGCCGAGGTCGCTCCACTCAGCTTCATTTCCTCAGCTCCAGCTGCTTTCAGTCCACTCGGGAGGAGGGGGAGGAGGAGGTGGTGGCAGCTCGCGTTGTTTTCTGAGCTCTAGGCTGAGAAAGCAACGCGAGCCGAGGTCGCTCCACTCAGCTTCATTTCCTCAGCTCCAGCTGCTTTCAGTCCACTTGGGAAGAGGGGGAGGAGGAGGTGGTGGCAGCTCGCGTTGTTTTCTGATAGTGAGATCATTTCCCAAATTAATTGATTCACTAACCCAAAAGAAGAAGATGTTGGTGACAGTGGGAGGCAGGAGTCACTCTCTCCCTTGCAAGAAAAAAAAATCAGGGAAGAAATCAGAAACAAACCTTTGGGCTGAGAATAAGCCTGTTCCTATGATGCCATTTTTGTTCACTGCAGTGTGAAAAGTGTGAAAAAACACACTTCTTTTTCTTCATCTTCTTGTTCCCTATTTACTGGTCTCTTTCAAAGAGGAAATTGTGAACATTAAACTTATTCTCAACTGTCCTAGTGAAAGTTTTTATTGGTATCTATTTTTATTTTTGAAATTTACCAGTAGCTGCTGCATTTCCCACCCTCGGCTTATACTCGAGTCAATAAGGTTTCCCAGTTTTTTTGTGATTAAATTAGGTGCCTCGGCTTATATTCGGGTCGACTTATACTCGAGTATATATGGTAGTTTGTAACTCAGGCATAAAATGCAAATGGGAATAACATACAAAATAACAAAGTTGACAGGGACATTGTAGGTCCTCTAGTCCAAGCAGGAGACCCTATACCATTCCAGGCAAATGGCTATCCAGTCTCTTCTTAAAAACTTCCAGTGATGAAGCATACACAATTTCTGGAGGCAAGCCATTCCACTGAACAACATATTTTACATAAAAATATAAATACTATGTATATGCAGGGAATATATTTAGATCTAACTATAAATTCAGGCTGTTTAGGCATAACAAATCATTGTATTGGTCGAGATAAAAAGCAGTTATTATAAGAGAAACAGATAAATTCTTACACTGCTCATTCTGTTATGAATTTCAGAAGTTTTTGTTAAAACAATTGAGTGCTGGACAGATTCTTCTGATTCATGGTATAGTACTGCTCCAGCTGCTACCTGGAAGGAACTTCTAAAAATGAATGGAAGAGCCTTTGGCTTTTAATATAAGACTTACATTTCTTTTAACTTTAATATGGATCAAGTGGGGGATGAGATAGTATAATATAGCATCAGACCTAATTCTAATTTTTTAAAAAAATCTGGATCAGGTGTGTTAAAACTTCCTAAAATCATTGACCTACTTTGTTATTAAAGCCCTCTTTGAGTTGAGAAGATGATAGCTGAAAGACTGTGCTTTAAAGCTAACTGTGCACCACAGCAATCCAAGACCACAAGATATTCTCTCAGATGTGAGGCAAATAAATACCTGAGAGGCTTCTCAATTAGTGACATGAAGTTTACAGAATTTTTCTCCATATAGTTAGTGGTACCAAATTTAACATTTTTCAACGCAAAACCTTTTCAATTATCAATCTTTAATAATTTCTGTTATTGCTACAAGTTCACTTGCTCCTTTATCTTCAAGATGTTCTCATAAGCTTGTTTTCATATTTGTTGTTCTATGTATGGGACTATAAAAAAGTTTTGTTATATTAATGAAAAAACAATAGCTCACAGAAAGAGATTTAAGCTCATAGAATAGATTCAGTGGATCCTACCTTCCCTGAGCATAAGCTGAAATTTTAAAAATCCTGCAACTAAATATATCCATTGCCTCAATGCAATATCAATACTTCTAAATAGTAAAATATTATCAGCTTTCATACTCTCATACCTTTTAATATGATAGACAGCCCAAATATTACTATAATTAAAAAAGAGGAAGCATTTTCAAGAAGTCTATTTAGATACTTAAAAATTGTTAACGTCCTCAATGAAGTACCTTCTTCCACAATGAAAATGTAACATGGCATACTATAGAAATGTATTAGAATTGAGCAAAGGAATGTATCTTACCTCTGTTTGTATATTTATAACTGATCCAACTCCATTTTCAGTGCTTATATTACTGGAACTATTGTTTGGAGAACTAGGGCCAGATCCAGGAGCACTATTGCATGCAGATTCTAAAATATGTTAAAAATGTTTATTAATATCCTTAACAAGTGTTAAATATTTGGGAGATCTATGGAAACTAGATTGTGTACTACCAGATCTCTATGTAGCTGCTGTGACTTCGTATGTATTAATAATCTTTTCTGAAACAGATTAATTCTCAGTCCTGGACCTCTGCTCAAAGAACCAATAGGCAGCCATGGTAAGAAGTTCAACTTCATATTGTACACCAGTTACACTCCTTCCTGAATAGGGAGGCCCTTCTCTTAGTCACTCGTGTTCTGATTAACTCTAACTTGGATTACAGGAAGTTGTCGATTTACAACTACAATTGAGATCAGAATTTTACTGCTAAGCAAGGCAATTGTTAAGTGAGTCATGCCTGATTTTATGACCTTTTTTGCCACAGTTGTTAAGCTAATCACTATAACGTGTTAAGTGAATCGTGTTAAGTGAATCCGTCTTCCCCCATTTGCTTATCGAAACCAGATGGGAAGGTTCAAATGATGATCACATGATCCTAGGACTTACAACCATCAAAATATATGCCATTTAGCAAGCACTTAAATTTTGATCATGTGATTGTGGGGATTCTGTGACAGCCATAAGTGCAAGAAACAATCCTAAGTCACTTTTTTCAGTACCACTGTAACTCTGAACAGTCACTATACAAATGGTTGTAGGACTACTTGCATTGCATAAGGCTACCTTTGAAGAGTATCTGAAAACTTTAGCTGATAGAGAATTTGGCTATGTGACCAATTTTGCGTGCACCCAAACCATTGAGTGTTGGCTTGCTTCTGGTTCCAATTCAAGATATTGGTTATGACCTTTAAAGCCCTACATTACACATAGCCAGGTTACTGCGGAATCATCTTATTAATTCAGGCCATCACACGCGGTTAGGTAGAGAAGATATATTATGGATTCTGTCAGCTAAAGTATTTTGACTGGCAGAGTCTAGGAAGGGAGGCTTCTCTGCCATTGTTCCACCCCTTCTGAATATCCTCCCCCAGAGGTGAGGTGGGTTCCTCACTCTCCTGGCCTTTTGGAAGATTTGATTTGCATGGGTCTCATTAGAGAGTATGTAACTTTGGGGTTGGTTAGTGCTTTGAAAGCTCTCCCCTTTCCTTTTTAATTATTCTATCCTTGTTTTTAACTGCCTTTTATTGAAATATGCTTTTATATAGTTTTTATGATTTAATTGTAGATTATCCAGAGTTGTTCTGTGAGTAAGATGGGCAGTCTCTAAATTTGATAATAATAATAATAATAATGATAATAGCTTTACTTGGAACAACTTACATCCTGAGACGATACCTCTAACACCATCAAACATCAACATCTGCCTATCCCAGGTTCTGGGGAAGGACTCGAAAGGTGGATAAAAATGCCAAATCCAGTCTGAACATCTGGTTGACTGTGCAATGAACCATAATAATAATATATAAATAAAAATAAATCAACTGATTAAATGGAATATAATAGTACTCTTCAAAGGTATGAAGGAATGTCACATAGAAGGTATTTTGGCTGTTCTCTATAAGAGTACAGGGAATAGACTAACTGACTTTGCTCACAGGGAGACAAATCCTGGTTGAATGTTTAGAAACAATATCCTGACAGCAAACTTCTTCCTCAGTTTTAAAATTTAAAGAGCTGATTCCAAGGGAAGAGTTGATGACATTTTTTCACGGATATATTCAATGCAATGATAAAGACACTTTAGATTCTTGCACTGATCAAGGAGTTTCATCTGAATGGCCCTTTCCATTTCTATGGTTCTATATAATACCCTATGAATCACATTGTTGTTGCATCCCTGGCATGTGGCCATCCAAGTGACTATTTAACACTTCCAATGAAAGAGTCCATTGTCTTCTCTTGAGCAGCTTTTGCAGACATCATTTCTGATGCTATTAAAATTTATTTTCGTGTAACTTAAACTTACTGTTTTGTCTTCTGGAACAACACTGGACAGATCTATCCCATCTTCTACATCACAGCCCTGTTGATAGTTGAAGACAGCTATTCCCACAGTCTTGTCCAAACTAAAGATATGCAATGTCTCCAACTATCCCTCATAATTTTTTTCTTCCAAATTTCTTATTATCACTTTGGATACACCCCTGTGGACATCCTTCAGTTAGTCTATGTCTGTAGGAGCTGAGCAGGCTGAGTCCAAGGGCAGGGTTAAATGTGCCATCAGTTTGGGGTTGCTACATTCCCACAAGTGAATGATCTAGCACCAACTTGGCTTGACCAATGGTAGATCAGATTCTTGTATATAGGTAGCATTAATAAACTTTTAGTACTTTGAACTCAATTCCTCTTCTGGGTTACTTACCCTTGACAATATCCTTTCTAAAATTTGTGCCACAATTGGATGCAGCATTCTAGCTACAGGTAGTCCTCGACTTACAACAGTTCATTTAGTGACCATTCAAAGTTATAACAGCAATGAAAAACTGACGTGACTATTTTTCACACTTACTTCAGTTGCGACATCCCCATGGTCATGTGATCCAAATTCAGACACTTGGCAACTGACTCATATTTATGACAGTTGCAGTGTCCCAGGGTCATGTGATCACTTTTTGAGATCTTCTGATGAGCAAAGTCAATGGGGAAGCCAGATTCACTTAATAACTGTGTTACTAATTTAATAACTGCAATGAATCACTTAACAATTGTGGCAAGAAAGATCATAACATGGGGCAAAACTCACTTAACAAATGTCTTGCTTAGCAACAAAAATTTTGGGATCAATTGTGGTCGTAAGTTGAGGACTACCTGTATGGCATGACCAATGCAGAACAGAACAACAAGGACTTATCTGAATCCTGGCACTAGATTTTTGTGATAAAGCCTAAGATTGCATTTGCTTTGTTTGCTGCTCTATTGCAATGCTGGCTCCTCTCAAGACACCTAGATTCATTTCACATTTATGCTTCCTAGTATTGTGCCTATACTGATGCTTTTGTGAAGGAATTTCTAGATGACTTCGGAACATAGGAGGAAAACCAGAACTACTGTATCTGCTCTTTTTCAGTCTTCTGTGATTTCTCAAAGATCATAGGGATGAAAAGTTCTGATACAACTTTTGCAAGCTTCTTCCTAGATATAGCTGTTCCCATCCTGAAGATTTAAACTTGTTCCTTGAAGACAGATGCTCCTTAACTAATTATTCCCTTAACTTGTATACCCTTTCCCTTCTTGTGTTGATACCTTTAGGTCCGTTTGAGAATGAAACTGAAAAAAAATGGGAGCTGAAACGGTCTGTCCTCTGCCCATCACATGCTATCATCTTATTATCTTTTCCAAGCAACAGCTCTATCCTTTTTGATTACTATTATTTCTGGAACATTTGTAAGAAAAATTAAGATCATTTAAACTATTATTTCTGGAACATTTTAAAGAAAAAATAAGATCACTGCAATTGTCTTAATCTTCATAATTACTTCCCAATCTATCTGATTATCTTGAAATTATAATGTAGTAAAATGTGCCATTCTAACTTACCTGTGACATCTAATGGGCGTTTTTTAAGAGCTGTAGCTACAGGACTATCTTTTCGTCTTAACAAAGGACTGCTGCGCCTTTCAGCAACCTTCTGCTTTAATCTAGATCGCAATTTGAGATTGGGTTCAGATGCTGAAATTGACAAAAATGAAATTAAGTGCATTTCATTAAAATAGAATTTCTAGTAACAATGCCTCATTGACAGAAAATATACCTAAGAAAACATATTGTTATAAGTACAATATAACAGAAAAAATACATTAGAAATATGATTAATAGTATATTAACATATAGGTAAAGGGTAGCTGGTCCAGAACAAACACAAAAGGAAATAAATCCTATGCCTCTGGTACAATTTAAATGCAATAATAGTTAAAAATATTCATTCTATCCATTATTTTTAAATCCACCCTCCATAATATTTAGTTTATTCAAAGACAGTTAAATCCAAAACAGCAAAAGAAATAAAACAACAAACAAAACAAAGTGTCTTAGAAAAAAAGACTGATTCAAACTTGACACATCTCTGACTTAGTGCCTGGGATAACAATCTATAGCTGACTGTGTATACAATCCTAACACATGGATAACCTGCTACAGTTGATATTGAAGAGTATAGCTAAAGACCAAGACCTGAAATACTCTATACTAGTGTAACTTAGGTGTTAAGTGCTGCTCTACAATTTAAACTATCCATTTAAGTAGGAGGAGAACCTGCATCTACAACTGCAATCATAGTCATCTTGGAACTGTATCCTAGTCTGAAATCCAACTGAAAGGATCCAAACTTCCTAGGCTCTCTGGAGCTAAAAACCACCCACCATCTCAATAACTTTTCGTAAAAAGGGAAGGTTGCAAGCCAGATAAAAATTATTCAGTACCATTCAGTATATCTTTGCACAAGAGAGTAAGATATTTAAAAAATATTATCTTAAATTTAAATTAAACATGAAAACGTCATTCTTTCAATTCATTGAATTCATGGCTTTGTAAACCAAGCCCACTACTTTCTACCCACTAAATTGGGAAGAAAAACTAAATGGGAAAGAATATTATGGTTTAATATAATATCATTGCTTGTGATGCCTAATTTCAGCTATTTCTCTCACTGCCGTATTTTGTAGTAATGGAGCTCTTCAGACCATCTTCAATGGCAATCTCATATGCAATGTATGGATTACTGAAATGAGATTATCTCCAAACTGCCAATGCTCCAGCTAAATACAGGCTGCCTAACTCTAATGATACTGTTTTTAAAGCATTCCATGCTTTAGAGCTCCTTATTTTGGAACAGAATGAATGCCATTCATTTGATGTTTAGTTTATTAGTTCATATGCAGCTAATTACTGCAACCAGGCACCAATAAAATATTTCTGCATACTGATTAGACCATCAGTACCTTTTACATAAAATTACTCAAATAAGCTTACCTAGTTATATTATGCACTACATTTAATATCAAAATGTTGAACTGAAATCTCTTAACATCACCTCTTAGAAAAAGATGCCTAAGTATGACTGGAACTCGTAGAAATATGTATTATTATAACTAAGTTCGCAAAAGGAAAGCTAGACTGATAGTCTTAAAAGAGGCCCAGTAAAATCAACAGTGTCTCTTTCTTAGAAAAGTTCATCCCACTGTTCCAGTGTTAAAATCAGACTTGAACTGCAATTGAACTTCATCTACAAAATGATTTCCTACAAGGATGTATGGCACTGATCAGCTCCCTATCCCAATCACAAAGAAAGTAAATAGGAAAGCCGGCAGGATTTCAAAGGATAGGAGGGGAGGGGAGAGAAGGGTCAAAGAGAAGGAAGGGAATAAAGAGGAGGGAGGGAGAAAAGGAAGGAAGGTTTCCAATTCTCACTGCCTGCTTCTCAATGGGGAAGCCAACAAGAAGTCAGAAGTCCATTCCACTGATTTCTTTGCCCACCCATGGTCATTCTATTTCTCTATCAGATACTGAAATATCTCTGAAATGATGTCCCAACAGATCACAGGTTGTCTAGCTGTTTAAAATAAAAGTTTTATATGTGAACTGTGACAAATAAGATTTACCTGTTTTTCTGAGTGGAAAATCATCTTTGGAATCATACATTCCTAATACAGGATGATTGTAAGCGCCTGACATTCCACTCTGTGGTGGAGAGCTCTGATCAAGAGAACTATGTTGTGTTTTCCTAAAAAAAAAAAAAAATGTTATTATACAGGTTAAGAATAATATATAATATAATAATAGATATTGGATATTGGCTTTGATCTTTAAAGCCTGAAACAGCTTGTGCCTATATTTCTGTTTCTAAATCAGCTTTTCTGACATCTCAAAGAGTATGCATCCAAGTGACATAATAAAAACATTACAATATATAAATTACAACGTAAATGTCAAAACACAGTAATATTTTGAACTTTTTTCAACTTCCAGTGAAAAATTATGATGAACTGGACATCCTGCTGACATTGGGACTGCATTTACAAGGAAAATCATAGCTAGATGTTGAATCTGGACTGCCAAAATCTCTTTGGAGGAAGGAGAGATGGTTGACATAAAACATGTGAGAAATCAAGGATTTGGCTTATTTGATCAAGGTTAAAATAGAAAATTTGCTATATGGTTTCCTTTACTGGACTTTTCCAGTATAAGAACAAATGACAAGAGCATTTTGATTTTGGTTTTTAGTCAAATGATACATTATGGAGTAAAAAGAGTTTGTTATATTTAGAGGTGGTGATGTTTTAAAATTGTTGCTACCTACTGGGATGAAGGGGGAAGTTATCCTCATTTTTTCTGTTTTTTTCTCTTTTTTCTCTTTTCCTTTTTGTAATTTTATTTTTGCATTTTTTAGTCTGTATTACAAATACTTTTATTTTTTCTATTTGTAATTATTTGAAAAAAAAAACCTCATAGCCACATCTTAATAACAAAATTCCACCTTATATTCATCAACCGAAAATGATACGCAATGTTGAAACAGTGCCACTATTGATTTCAGGTATCCAGTCTTCATTTCACAGTTGAAATATTCTTCAGAAGATATTGATAATTTCCTAAATATCAACTAAATTCCAGCAACCTGGAATTAAGGAGAAACTTCCTAACAGTAAGGAAAGAGAACAGTGGAACAGCTTGCCTTCAGAAATTGTGGGTGTTCCATCACTGCATGTTTTTAAGAAGAATCTAGACAGTCACTTATCTGAAATAGTATAGGTTCTCCTGCTTGAACATGAGACTAGACTAAAAGACCTCCAAGGTCCCTTCTAGCTTATTCATTCTATTCTAACATGCAATGCTTGTATCTGGTGGTAGTCTCCCGTAAGAGGAGAAACCCTAAAGGAAGTGCCCTTCTTCATATACCATCATCCGACACCTCACGTAGCAGATATTTTCTGCCTTGAATGGGCAGATTTTGTAACTTACCAGGTCCATAGCCTTGAAAGACTGTAAAGGTAGTAAAACCTGATAACCAGCAACTTGTACTACAAAGCCGTGTTTGGGATACTGGAGTTATATGACTATATGAGGTAGTTTTTAATGGGCAATGAATAAGCAGCTATATTTTGCATCAGTTGTTGTTTGTGGGTGATCTTCAAGGGCAGCCCAAACATAAAATGACTGTGGCCCCTTCTTCCCATGTTTTGTTGTTTCCTTCAATATAACAATAGCAATAGCACTTCTGGTGGAAGATAGTCCCTTGCTTGTAGCTTTTCTTTTGGTCTGCTATAGATTCTCCAGAGTTTTATACTTACAATGCTTTCTATGTCAGAAGAAACTTTCCTGGGAAAGGGGAAGCTCTGAAAATCAATCCTCTTGCTTCCCTGATAGCTGGACGTTCTCAGAGTGTTTTTGAAAAAGAACAGGTAATTGGGTGACTCTCTGGCTGGGGCGGGGCAAGCAAGAAGCAAGTTCTTTGTGGAAGAACCACCTTTTAAAATGGACAATAAGGTGTGCCACCGCTTCTTAGACACTAATTTTTTACATATTTATCTTTTATGTTAATAGAGGCATCCTCCGGCTATAGCCTGCTTTTTCCTTTTTATTGAAACATCGTCATTTAAGAAGCTCTTTGACTTTAAAATGGCCTTGTTTGGGGGGGGGGGGAGTTGGTGTATCTCAGCCAAAATAAAGAAACTTGAAATTACTGTGGAAACTACATTTGAAACTTTTGGACTTAAATTTTCTAGATGATTTTGTATCTTTAATTGATTTTGCTGATTTTTTTTAAAAAACAAGGATTACTTAAGCTGTGTTTTGATCTTGCTGTGAGGAGGGGAAGAAATAGTTCCGATTTTACTTGTTTTTGATTGGACTAGTTGTGTGGGCTGTTAAACAACAGGCAAAAACCAAGTTCTTTTTCAGAGTAGTGTTGTTTGACCACAAGAGGGACCCAAAAGACTGTAGTATTGCCAATTTTTTTAATTCTCTAGTAGCATCATTTAATCCAGTGGTTCTTAACCTTTTTGAAAGAATTGCTCCCTTGAGCCATTGAGGAAGTTATCATCGCCCCCCTCCCCCAACATAACCTCTCAATCACAATACAGGGAAATAATTCTTCAATTTATGCAAACACGTTTTTTTGCTTTCTTTAAAATTGTCATCAGGATATATCGATGCAAATAATTTATTTCCAGTTTTTCCCCCATATCTCAACTGTGTGAAAAATTCTGATGCCATCCATCACTTTACTCCCAAACTTCGTGATACAGATATTTCATTATTATCTTGTTTATTCAAGACACTTAAATGCAATGACTACTGAAAACAAAATTCAATCACAAGAAAATGAAATGCCTGAAAAAAAGGTAACATTTAGTGATTTAATTACAAGTAAATTTTAAGATGCAAAAATACATAAAAGGGGCATAAGAGCAAACCGTAATGCAGGAACTAAGAATTTCAAGATGAAAACTCTGAAACTAAATTAAGATTCGAGGAAAATATATATTCATGCACAGTGTAAAAAGGCTTAAAAAGACACAAATAAAATTTTTATGGAACATTTTAAAACACAGTTCAATCCACTAATAGCGAGCGATCTGATGTTTTTGTATGACAGATATACAACTGTTCACTGAATGAAAAATGTCTCAAAAGTGTCCCCAAAACTTATCACTCCATCTCCCCCATATCACCCACTTCCGTTCCTTTGCCCCCGCGTCGCCCCTTTCCGTTCCATCGCCCCCCTGAAAAATGAAATCACCCCCTGGGTAATGTAATGTAATGTTTAATAAATAAATGAAATAAAGAGAATGAGAGAATGAAATTAGGAAAGGAGGGAAACATTTTAATTATTATCAATGTGTTATAAAAATTTAAGTGAAGAGGAATATGAAAGAAACATGAAAAAATTATGGAAATATTATAAGTGTTCCTAGAAGTATGATACCCTATTGAAAAGAAATGTTAAAGATGTCAAAGATTATAACTAACATTAATATTAAAGCTGAATTGGAAAAGAATATGTATTTTATTTATTATTGTGAGATATATATATATATTCTCTTTAAGAACTTAGTGCGTATTTTAAGAATGTACCAAGCAGAATTCGACTGGAAGTTATGTGTTATATTGAATGTTACAATTGTAAAGGCATAAATTGAACTTTAAATAAGAATTGAATGGATAAAAATTAAAAGATACAAAAGTGTCATACTCCAATTAGTAACTACAGGGAAAAAATTTGTTGAATGAGAAAAGAAAATATGAAATTGAAACAGGACAGATAAAAGTACAAATATAATGACTAGAAAGATACTGAAACTTAGAAAAAGATATATATAATTGAATTTAGGAAGGAATGAGATAATTAAAAGTAAGATTGAGAAAACTGATGGGAAGGGAAAAATTATTGAGAAAATGTTAAAATAGTAATACGATATGGAATAGAACACAAAGATGAATATGAAATTGAATTTGTGTCTGTATGGAGAAGTGATAACCCGGGACCATGCTATTCTCAAAAAAAGAAATTTTACTTGTATTATGTTTTGTGAAATCCCAAATAAAATTTTTATTAAAAAAAAAAGATTTCAAGCAATTCCTGAACAGTCTGGAGAGTATATTAGATTGAAGATGATTAAAGCTTCAGCTCAGTTAATTAATTGGGACGATAAAGATTGTCAACCTTCAAATAGACAAAGTATATAGAGTAAATTCCCAATTTGCTACTACAAGAAAATTACTAAGGGATATTTCAGTTCACTTTGTTCTGGATTGCCACTTCAAATCCAAACTAAGAATGGAAAGTGTAGACATAATTGTTCTGAAGGAAATTCCTGTTAGAATTTTGAGAAAAAAGAAAGCCTATTCTTTCCTTACTGATATTCTGAAAAGAAAAATTCTGTTTTGCTGGGATAAACTTGAAGGAGCGATACTTACTTATCAAGAGCCAAGATTCAGACTGAATTCCATTAAAAAAACCCAAGCATTTCTTGATCACACATAAACTAATTTTGGACCCAGATGAAGAAATGGAACAAATAAAAAATCAGAGAACAACCTAAAAAAGTTGACACTGAAGAAGATGCAGCTGAGATATGTACAGGAATTTGCCAGTTTTTCTAAAAATGCAAATTAAGTTTATTATATGAAATATTAATAGGGCAAATGCCCCATCTAAACATAAAAACTATCTCAATACCTGAGGAAACTTAATGTTGATATAACTTGCCTTCAAGATACACATATCAAGAAAAAAGATAAGAAATATTTAATAAATAAATGATTAAAGGGGAAATTTATATCTGCTAGTTTAAAAGAGATCAATGGTGTTGTCTTACATATAAAATTTATAACTGTTCCTTTTATTAGATGTATGTGTAGTAGTAGAAATTAATTAACAGAATAAAATCAATAGTAGTTGGACTTTATGTGCCAAATGATGATAAAAGTAATTTTTAAAAATATCTTACGGATCAATTACTACCCTTTTCTTATGAAAATTGACATCTGCTGAGGGATTGGAATGGAGTGACATCTTCAGTTTCAGTTTTGGATAGAACAGACTAATGGACTTATGGTAAAATAGTACTTTTTTAATTTTGGTGGTCCTAAAAAAGTCTAAAAAAGAGCTAGAATCAGAAGGACATGCCTGCCACTGGTTTACATATTTACAACTGAAAGAAAGATTGAAAGAAAGATTTAAATTAGACAATAAGAGCTATAGATTTGATTATGTTAAAATGAATTGAAAATACTACTGTGTGATAGTGATGAACATACTTTTCCTAAGGTCTATAAAATGTTTTTGAATTTGGAAAATGAATATGTAAAGCATAGTATGATTCAGTGGGCAAAGAACTTTTGATATAATATAAAGCTTAAACAATGGGAGAATATGTGGATGAAAGGTTTAAAATTTACATTAAATTACAATTGAAAATAAAAATGTTATAAGATGATGTATCATTGGTATTTAACACCAGATAAGCTATCAAGAATGTATAAAGATATTTCAAATGAATGCTAGATAACAATGCTAGATGAATGCTAGAAAACAATGCGAGGCGAGGTCACTTTGGCTCCGCTCAGCTTCGTTTCCTAGCTGCTTTCAGTCCGTTCGGGAGGAGGGGGAGGAGGTGGTGGCCTAGAACTCAGAAAACAACACAAGCTGCCGCCACCACCTCCTCCCCCTCCTCCCGAACGGACTGAAAGCAGCTAGGAAACGAAGCTGAGCAGAGCCGAAGCGACCTCGCCTCGTGTTGTTTTCTGAACCCGCGAGCCTAGAGCTCAGAAAACAACGCAAGCTGCCGCCACCACCTCCTCCCCCTCCTCCCAAACGGACTGAAAGCAGCTAGGAAACGAAGCTGAGCGGAGCCGAAGCGAACTCGCCTCGCGTTGTTTTCTGAACCCGCGAGCCTAGAGCCAGGGCACTTTCATTGCACGGCGGAGCTTCATCTCGGGAAATACCGGGCGTCGTTGCTGCCCCGAGGGGAGGGCGATTCTGGGCTGCGCAATTGGGGGACTTCGTGGCTTTGGTTAGGTGGGAGCGAGGACGTTGACTTTAAGCGCTGCCGACCATGTGTTTCACAAATACCAGTGGGACCTCTGTCCACCACCACCCCTCCCTCTTTTGCCTCCTTCCTTCTGATCAATCAGGTTTTCCCAGTATTTGCTCACAGCTGCGTTTTCTCTTCTGCTGTGCCAGGCATTGAACGTGGGAATTTCTGATTCCCCTTACACGCGCGCGGATATGCCGCGGGGCATTTTCTTCCAAATGCCCCTCTGGCAGAGAACACCGACTTTCATAATAGTGAGATCATTTCCCAAATTAATTGATTCACTAACCCAAAAGATGTCGATGACAGTGGGAGGCAGGAATCACTCTCTCCCTTGCAAGAAAAAAGCAAGAGCCGTTCTTATGATCTCTCTCTCTCTCTCTCTCTCTCTCTCTCCCCGTAATACAGTCAAGCCCTTTCCAGCACGCGGGATCCACCCCCGCCGCTTTGCACCTTGCAAATGCAAAAACCCCGGGATTTTGCATTTGCAGGGTGCAAAGCGGCGGCGGCAGATCGCGCGTGCTGGAAAGGGCTTGACTGTATTACGGGGAGAGAGAGAGAGAGAGAGAGATCATAAGAACGGCTCTTGCTTTTTTCTTGCAAGGGAGAGAGTGACACCTGCCTCCCACTGTCATCGTCATCTTCTTTTGGGTTAGTGATTCAATTAAACCTTTCATGATAGTGAGATCGTTTCCCAAATTGATTAATCTGTTTTTCTTTGAAATAAATATTCAAAAACATTTAATCTACTGATGCCTCAATTAATGTAATTTTATTAGTATCTATTTTTATTTTTGAAATTTACCAGTAGCTGCTGCATTTCCCACCCTCGGCTTATACTCGAGTCAATAAGTTTTCCCAGTTTTTTGTGGTAAAATTAGGTGCCTCGGCTTATATTCGGGTCGACTTATACTCGAGTATATACGGTAAATGCTATTTGTTTTTCTTACTTTGTGACAACAATTCTTCTATAAAATACAGTATTGTAAAATTTTGTGCAGTAGCACATCTGAGTTGCAAAGTACCATTAGATAATAAACCCTTCTAATTTTGTTGCCATTCTTGCTGCTGTTACTTTCAATCAGTCTTGACTCCGTCTGATTCTTTGGCAGATCCATGCAAGTTTTTTGGGCAACATTTTCAGAAGTTACCATTGTCCTTTTCCTAGGGCTGAGAAAGAATGACTAGTCCAAAGTTAACTATATCTGTATGGCTGTTAATACATTGTTTTTTATTGTGTATTATTACATAATTAAAAATATGATATCAATTTCTTTTATTTAGGAATTCTTATATTAAAATATTTCTATCTTTTATAGCAATAATTTTCCATCTTTGGCCATTCATTATCTACGGTGTTTCCCCGAAAATAAGAACTGTTCTTATTTTCTTTTGGGCTTGAAAACAAGCACTCAGGCTTATTTTTGGGGAGGACTTATTTTTTTAAGTGCAGGAGATGGAAAGTGTGGGGGCTGACAGGAGTGAGAACATAGCTATCACTCCGTCCCCTCTCTGCTTGCCCGCAGCTGCAACTAGCCAATATCTCAGCTATGCCCTAGCATCCACCCGCATTGTCTGATGGCCCAGTTGCTACTGGGACATTTTTGGCTGCAGTGCCTCATAGGGGCTCTTTGATCTCCTAGCAGGGCAGATGGAGGCTGGAATAGGCTGAGGACTTGACCCCAATTGAGGCTGCGGGCAAACAGACGGTGGGACAAAGAGGGCGGTGGTAGCCTCCCAAACACTTTTCACTCAGAAGGAGACTGCGATGACCTCGGACATGGCACAAAGACAACACAGTCACATAAGTAAGAAAAGTCCCTTTAATACCTCCAACTTTGCCCCCAATCTCCAGTTACTTTTGGCTGGAGGAAAAACTCTCCCCAAAACAGTCTTTAAATGAAGGAAATTCAGCCGAAAACAAAGTACATTTAAACTGTAAATAGAAATGCACACAAACCATGCTGCAGTAATTAACTGAACAGGGCAGGATAAAGAATTGCAGACTTCAAAGGCCAACAAAACACACACAATTGGGAGGACGCCAGGAACCCAGATAAGCCTCAACAAAACAAGATAATACACGATTTGTTTCCAACAAGTTGCTGTGCGCAAACTCCTTTTTTAAACACTGTATTCCCAGCTGCAGCTAATGAAGGCAATCAGGGCCTTTTCCTCCCTGTAAGCCACACAACTCACATTGCTCCTTTCTCCATTCCTCCCTATAGCCTAGGATGAAGAGGGGGTGGGCCTGGCTCTTCCTCTGAATTCTGTCTGCCTTGCTCTACCTCTCCCCTACTCTGCCCAGCTGGACTGTGCCCTTCCCCAGTTTCTTTCACAGCCAATTCTCCCTGTCAGTTGCTCAGCCTCCCCCTCAGAACCAGTTTCCAACAGGGGCATGACACTGACTGAATGGGTAGACTCCCCACAGGAGGCCTGGGAAAAGGCCTAAAACAGATATTAACAAAAGCCACAAAGATGCAAAAAGAGTAGGCAAACAAAAAGCGATCCCGCCCCCAAGGCCATTTCACACAAGCTTTGTTTGCTTGCTCCGTTTCAAACTGCAAGCACACAAAGCTTTAAATCTCCGTCATTTTTCTGTGCAGGCAAAAAGTGCACAGCACTGTTTGCAAGCAGACAAAACTTTGTCTCCCTCTGGGTGAAAAGTGCATAGCAAAGCTAGGCGGAGGCAAAGGTGATCCCAATGCACCACCCATTCTGTCCTGTGGTTGTGCTGAGCAGGTGCATGACTGCCTGCTTCCCCCATCCCCCATGCCTCTGATTCCACCTGCTGCCGTGTGAGCCTCTCATGACCCTCCTGCAAAGTCAGGCAGGCGTGCAGCTCACCTGGATCACCTGTCTTCTCTCCCCGCCTCTGCCTCTATGCTTGGACTTAACAACATTTGCGCTGTGCCAAAGGGCTGACAAAGTACAGCTGCTGCAGGAAACTGTTGGCCCCCTCATGCTCGCCGCCTCTCATGCTGGCCATGCCCATCCCTCAGGCTTATTTTCAGGCTAGGGCTTATATTAGGCCCACCGCAAAAAAATCAAGCTAGGGCTTGTTTTCAGGGTTGGTTCTTATTTTCAGAGAAACACAGTACTTCCATCTAGTCAGTATCATGTTATTATCCTCTCTCCTCAAAAAGGATACATTTTAATTTAAACTGTACATGTTACCTGTGAATTCAATTCGCTTTTAAAATTGCAGTGTTCATAAAGTAGAACCCTCATTTGTCATCTATTATCCATTTACAAGAATGATGGGAAACATGGGATAGTGGTAAGAATGCTTACCCATACCAGAAACGAGGATCATTGGAAATGCAGTGGTTGAGATTTCGCTGAGCCAAAGCCTTTTTTTTATTTAAAACAAACTCTTGCAATTTCATTTTTACTTCTGTACTTGCTACTGCGCCTAAAACACCAAACCGAAAGAAAATAGATATAACTACATGTAATTGATGAATTAGGTCTTGAAGACTTATCTGAAATTTTTAACCTTTCTAATATTATGAGCTGTCAATATTTTGATAATATGAAATAGGTAAAGAATTAGAACCCGTACTTGAAAATAGATAATTATATTTAACTTCTTCCTATAAACAGAAGATCAGTTAAGTAAGATTTCAGGAATAAAATTATACAGAACACTACTTACAGAAATTTAGCTTTTGTTTAAGTAAGTATTCATAAAATTGAGGATTTCTACATATTATTTTTTGTCACATCACTTATGTACAGAAAAAGAATCTCTTAAAAATAGTTCTTTTTTTTTTCATTTTATTTGAGCAATTCTATATAAGAGAAATGGCGTGTCAGGTCATTATATAAATAATTTGGTTTATTAAACAGAAAACATGGCATGTAAAGCAGGAATGAATTTTAATTTGAGTTCTCTCTTTTGCTATATTTTTGATTTAGAAACACAATTTCCTATATTGCTGTAGTGTCCCTATGATCGGTTGGAAAGGTGAACAACCATTGTGGAGCTGTAGCTGCCCCAAATTTGAAGAGGTTCATATGTAGCCTTTGGAGAGGGGGGATCTATTGTATCTTTGAATGGCCATTAAGTGACCAGTTGTACATAGAAGACTACATGTAAATATCTCTAAGAATGTTAGCAATCCTTTCCAATATATGCAAATTCTAGCCTTTTTCTTTCACCAGAGTCCCAGAAATCTACCATGCACATGATTCTGTAATGCCTACATAAAAATTAACTTAGTACCAGAATGTTTGCCAATTATGAACCTTCAATCTTGCAGAATGGAAAAGAGTTAGAAGGTCTGTTCCTGTATTTCCTGCAAATATCAGTTGATACTGTAAAGTTTGACTGACTTGGTAACATAAAATAATGGCTTTTAAACACGTGAATAAAATTGAAAGAACAGCTAATCATCTGCAACATATTTAAGGTGTGAGGTTCGCTCTGTCAATATGCACAGCACTCAGTCCAACTGCCCTTTAACAAACTAGAATGGGCATTGGTTCTTACCTGACACGCCATTTCTCTTCGAGCTGCGAGGATCATCCAGAGAGTGGGAGGTGCTTCAGTCTGTGCTGTTGTAGGCTGAGCTTAATTACTGAGGAACGCTCCACCTTCCATCACGTGGCTCCCTTACAGCGTTCCCCAGTTTATGCGACGGCGAGAGGGAAGAGAAATTCGTACTCGCATCTTACTAGACTTAAGGGTTCATTGGCCGAAACAAGACTCCACCAGATGGTGAAAGAAATAAGGGTGGGGCTGGATGATCCTCGCAGCTCGAAGAGAAATGGCGTGTCAGGTAAGAACCAACGCCCATTCTCCTTAGAGCTGCTCGGATCATTCAGAGAGTGGGACATACCAAAGCTTGGCTGTCCTACGGGAGGGACTCCATCTTGTTCGGGAGCCTCTCCGGGTCCTTGAGGACCCGCTGTAGGATTTGTCTGCCAAACGAGGCCTCCGCTGAGGCAAATATGTCGATCTTGTAATGCCTAATAAAGGGAGATGGGGAGGCCCAGGTGGCAGCCCTGCAAATATCAGTGATTGGGGCTTGGGTGGCCCAAGCTGCTGAGGTAGCCGCACTTCTGGTGGAATGTGCTGTTATTCCGCTGGGTACTGGCAGAGCCTGTGACAAGTAAGATCTAGAGATAGTGGCTCTGATCCAGCGGCCAATGGTTGAAGAGGATACTTTGTGGTCTTGTGTTGAAAGGAAAGGAATAGGGATTCGGACCTCCTAAAGGGCTGGGTGCGCTTAATGTAAATGCGAAGAGCATGTCTCACATCCAGGGTATGCCAAAGCGTCTCCCTCTCCCATGAGGGATTGGGGCAGAAGTTTGGGAGAGTGAGTTCCTGTGCCCTGTGGAAGGCTGAGTTGACCTTGGGCAAGAAAGTAGGGTCAGGCCGGAGAACCACCCGGTTGGCATGGAAGATGCAGAGGTCCTTTCTTACCGACAAGGCTGCGATCTCCGAGATTCGACGAGCCGATGTAATGGACACCAGGAACACGACTTTGAATGTTAAAAACTGGAGAGTGGATTCCCTGAGAGGCTCAAAGGGGTGTTTAGTGAGGGACACAAGGACCCTATTAAGATCCCAGGTAAGATATCGGTGAATGGTTGGGGGACACAAATTAGTGGCTCCTCTGAGGAATGCCCGAATGCGAGGGTGGTGGGAAAGGGAACCAAGGTTGTCGCAAGGGATGACAGTTGTGAGGGCTGCGACCTGCCATCTCAAGGTGTAGGGGAAAGCCCTTTCTTCAGACCCTCTTGGAGAAAATCCACAATTCGAGCGATGGGGGCTGAAAGTGGATTGACCTGGGATTTATGGCACCACTTGCAGAAACTATTCCAAGTGGCATCGTATATTCGGTTAGTTGAGGGCCGTCTGGCAGCTAAGATAGTATCAATAACCTGGTCAGAGAACTTCTCATTTCTTAGGTGGTTCCGCTCAACCTCCAGACAGCTAACTGGAGCCATTGGGGATCCGGATGCCGAAGGGGCCCCTGAGAAAGGGAGATCTTGTTCAGGGGGATTTTCCAGGGAGGGGCCACTGATAGGTTGCGGAGGTCCGCAAACCATGGGCGCCTGGGCCAGTAGGGGGCCACCAGAAGCAGTTCTGCCTTCTCGTGGATCAGTTTCTGGATGACTCTGGGAACTAGGGCTAGCGGGGGGAATGCGTATAGGAGCCCTGGGGGCCAGGGGCAACATAGGGCGTTGTAATTCTTGGCCCCATGGAAGGGGTACCTCGAAAAAAATCTTGGGAGTTGTGTGTTGAGGGGGGATGCGAAGAGGTCAACTGTCAGTAGGCCAAAGATTATGGTCGCCTCCTTGAACAGAGATGGGTGGAGGTGCCACTCGGACTGGTCCACCGTGGCCCTGCTCAGCCAATCTGCTTGGGTGTTTGAAATCCCTGAGATTTGCTCTGCTTTGAGAGAGAGATTGCGCTCCGCCCAGTGGCCGAGGCGCTTGACTTCTCTCATCAACCGTATGGACTGTGTGCCCCCGTCTGTTGACGTGAGCCTTGGCAGTGACATTGTCCGTGAGGATAAGGACATGCCGCCCGCGTACCTGAAGGAGGAAGCTGCGTAGGGCCAGGTGTATGGTGTGATGCTCCAACCAGTTTATACTGCATGCCCGTTCTGTTTCCGACCATCTGCCCTGTGTCGTGAGCGAGTGGATGTGAGCGCCCCATCCAGACAGGCTGGCGTCTGTGGTGAGGGTGAGGTGTTGGGGCTCCTTGAAATAATGACCCTTGTTGATGGCGGGGTTGGTCCACCAGAGGAGAGACGTGACGACCCTTGGAGGTACCTTGACCATGGATTTTGAATTGCTTCTGCCGGATCTTTGAAATGGGAGCAGGAACCACTGCAGAGATCTGGTGTGTAAACGGGCCCAGGGAACAATGGAAATGCATGAGACCATCTTGCCCAATAATTTAGATAATTCTAACAAAGTTACCTTTTTGGATCGCCGGATATGTTTGACAGATTCCTGGATACTAAGGAGTCTTTCTGAGGAAAGAAAGACCTTTCCTTTAACCGTATCAATTACGGACCCCAAGTGGTTTATCCGGTTAGATGGTGACAGTTGGCTCTTATGCCAGTTTATGAGGAACCCATGTTCTTAGAGGGCAGAGAGAGTAGCTCTGGTGTCCCTCTCTGCTTGGCGTCTGAAGTGGGACAGGATGAGGATGTCATCCAGGTAGCAATGGAGATGCACATGGAGGTTCCTGAGGTGAGCTGCTAGGGCCGCAAGGACCTAAGTGAAGGTTCTAGGGGCAGAAGCCAACCCAAAGGGGAGGGACACATATTGGAAGTGACGGTGATTGTAACAGAACCTGAGGAATTTGAAATGGGAGGGTCGGATTGGGATGTGTATATACGCTTCTGAAAGATCTATAGAAGAGAGCCAGTCCCCCTGCCTGGTGCCCAGTAGAATGGACTGTAAGGTGTGCATCTTAAACCTACGGTGGATCAGGTAAAGATTAAGCCATTTTAGGTTTAGGATTGCTCTCCATCCACCTGAGGTTTTGGGGACCAAGAGGTGGGAGTAGAAGCTCCGCCCTCATTGAGAGGGTGGGACGGGTTGGATAGCCTGTGTTGAGATGATGAATAGCAGAATCCATCAAGCTGCGTTTGGTGGGATCCCTCGAGGGGGGACGCCATGAAAAAGTTGGGGGGGCGCACTGAAATTCCAGGGCGAGTCCGAACCTAATGGTGTCTCGGACCCAGGCATCAGAAGTAGAGGAATCCCATCGGTCAGCGAAATGACTGAGACGTCCGCCAATGGGGGGGGAGGAACGGGATCTATCTTGGGCACCGGAAAGGCCTCCCCCCTGATCCCCTGAAGGGTTGCTTGTAGCTGCTGCCCCTTCTGTTCCTGTCGCCCAAATCGGCTCGACCCTGGGGTTGGAATGGCCGAAAGGAGGGGGGTCTCAGGTACCTGGGCGGGAAGGGAGACTGGTAGAAGGGTTGGAAGCACCCTCTCCGAAATGGCTGAGGGGCTCTGGGCTCTGGCCTCCAAAAAAGAGGGAAGAAATTTTTTCTTGCTTTGGCTCTCAACTAGCAGGGGTTCCAGAGCTGTGCTGAATAATTTGTCCCCCTTGATGGGGGCGGTGGCCAATTTGACTTTGTTTTTGACATCCGCCTGCCAGTGTTTGAGCCAGAGCAGGCGGCGGGCTGTAACATGAGAGGTTATAGCTCTAGTGGAGAACTTAAACCGAATGGTAGGTGGTGTCGGGCGAGAATTCTGGCGCAGCCGTCAGTTTGGCGATGTCCTGATGCGCCCTTGTATTAGAGGGGGGGACATGCTGTTTTAGTTGGCGGAGCCACCGGATCGAAGACCTGGTGAAGAAGGAAGCGGCCATGGCCGATCCAATGGCCCAAGCGTCAGCTTGGTGAGCCCAGCGTAAGGCTAGTTCAGTCCTCTTGTCCTCGGGTTTCAGAGCCTCCAGAGGATCACTAGGGGAGGAGGAGGATGCTAAGCCAACAATGGGCTCATCAACCTTGAGGGTATTAAGTAGGTTAGAGAAATCTGAGTTGAGGTTGAAAAATCTCTTGTCCTGGCTGGATGGGGCAGGGGGGACCCCTGTGGAAGCCAGCTGTTTTGAGACTAGGTTGTAAAAAATGGGTGGAGCTGGAATGACCTCAGCTTCCACAACAGCCTGCTTGAAAATGGGGCCCTCCGCCAAGGGAGGGTAGGCAGAGGGAGACTGTGTGTACAGGCCAGAGATGTTTTTGGTCTTAAAGAGAAGCGATTTATACAGGTGTAGTTTGAACAAGCCCACGAAGGTGGGTTGGTCAGAGGTGAGGCCCTCATCCTCGGACATCTCCCCCTCCATAGGCTCTGCCTCCAATAGGGGTTCACTGTAATGTGTTGACCCCAACCCAAGTTCTTCCTCCTCCATGAATTGATCCAGGCCCCCTTCCTCCTCCTCCTGTTCCCCTTCTGGAAGAGGGCTGTCCCTCTGTAAAGGTACCTGACCATGGGGAGGGTCCGATCTAGGCAGGGACCTGATCGATAGAGACTCGTGTTCGGGGGCCATCGGGAAGAGGCCGGGTCTGGACATCTGTTGGAGACCTTCTGCAATCCCCTGGTGGATAGCCAGCTCCATCCATGACCTCATTTGTTCTGGAATCTCGACTATGGCAGGCTCCTCTTGGCGCAGACCAGTGGCCGTGGGAGTAAACGTAGCTTCGGGTGTCCGTCTGGTCGTTGGTCCAGGGGCCTGATGCCCCTAGGATGAGCTTTGCCTGGAGAGGGAAGAGTAATCTGGAGGAGGGGGGATGAGTAGAGGTAGAAGGAATGGAGGGTGGGAGGACTGGAGGCACCGGGTGTGACTCCCTGGATCGCCTGTTGAATTCCTTCTCCAATGCCTTATGGCGCCTTAAGGCGTCTCTTTGAGAGTCCTTTGAAGTTTCCTTAGCCTGTCTGCCCAAATGGTAAGACTTAGATTTGGCCTTCAAGGAAGGGCCTTTAGAGGAATTGTCATCTGCCATTTTAAGAAGTAATAATCGTATGTAAGGATACTAGAGGCGGTTGGCTCGCCTAGGGTTCGGCATGCAGCAAAAGCCAGGTGTCCTTTCAGCTGGTCCGCGCTCCCTTTTGGAATTTTGATGTATATAATATATATTATTATTATTATTACTGTTATTAATATATATATATATTTATTTTATCTTGTTATTGATATATATATATATATGTATATGTATGTATGTATGCATATGGATCTTTGGTTATTCGGGTTTTCTCCCGCGTAAGATTGGAAGTATCTAGGCAACGTTTCGATGAAGTCTCATTCATCATCTTCAGGTTTGTGTCTTCAGCTCTGTGCTTCTCAGAGTGATGTGAGTTTGCAGCTGCTTCTTCCCTTTAACTGCTAGTGGGGGTGTGACCTAATTGGGTGGGGGCTTGGCTGCATTCTAAATGGGTGGGGGGGTGTTCTCATCGGTTGGGGGCTTGGCCGTGTTCTGATTGGTTGGGGGGTTGGCCATGTTCTGATTGGCTGGAGATGCGTTCTGTTCAGTTGGGGGCTTGGTTATGCTCAAGTTAGTCTTAGTTGCTGGGGGATTTGAGCTGGTGAGCTGTGATCCTGCTGTTTGGCTTCGAGTTTGTGGTCGTGCTGCATCTTCATGGTGGGTGTCAGTTTGCTTCATGTATGGCTCAGAGGGGTTTGAAGTGGGTAGTGATGCAGCTGCAGTGCGGCTTCTGGTCTGTGGTCGTGTCTCATCTTCTGTGTGGGTGTGAGTCTGCTTTCTATGTGGAAGTGTGGTGGTGGCATCTTGTGTGGCCCTCATGGATGTGGGTCTGGTGTCATTCTTCATGTTAGGTACTCGTTTGTTCATGAGGGCGTGTTTCCAAATGGCTGGTAGGCAGGAGGTGTCATCTCGTTTATTCATGCTGTGTGGGCGTTTTTCTATCTCTATGGCTTCTCTGATTATTCTGCTGTTGAAGTGTTCGGTTTTGGCGATAGTTCTGGTATTTTTAAAATCAATCTCATGTCCTGTGGCTTTGAGGTGTTGGACCAGGGAAGAGGTCGGTTCTTCCTTTGCATAAGAACTCAATGAAAAAGGAAGAACCGACCTCTTCCCTGGTCCAAAACCTCAAAGCCACAGGACATGAGATTGACTTTAGAAATACCAGAACTATCGCCAAAACTGAACACTTCAGCAGCAGAATTATCAGAGAAGCCATAGAGATACAAAAACGCCCACACAGCATGAATAAACAAGATGATGCCTCCCGCCTGCCAGCCATTTGGAAACCCGCCCTCATGAACAGACGAGTACCTAACATGAAGAACGACACCAGACCCACACCCCTGAGAGCCACACGAGATGCCACCACCACACTTCCACATAGAAAGCAGACTCACACCCACACAGAAGATGAGACACCACCACGGACCAGAAACCGCACTGCAGCTGCATCACTACCCACTTCGAGCCCCTCTGAGCCATACATGAAGCGAACTGACCCTCACCATGAAGATGCAGCACGACCACAAACTCGAAGCCAAACAGCAAGATCACAGCTCACCAGCTCAAATCCCCCAGCAACTAAAACTAACCTGAGCACAACCAAGCCCCCACCTTAACAGAAAGCACCTCCAGCCAATCAGAACACAGCCAACCCCCCAACCAATCAGAACACAGCCAAACCTCAAACCAATCAGAACACCCCTCCACCCAATCAGAACATAGCCAAGCCCCCACCCAATCAAGCCACACCCCCACTAGCAGTTAAAAGGAAGAAGCAGCTGCAAGCTCACATCACTCTGAGAAGCACAGAACTGAAGACCAAGCCTGAAGATGATGAATGAGACTTCATCGAAACGTTGCCTCGATACTTCCAATCTTACGCGGGAGAAAACCTGAATAACCAAAGATCCATATATATATATATATAATTTATTATTATTATTATTATTAATATAAATATATGTATGTATGTATGTGTGTGTGTGTATATATATATATATATATATATATATATATATATATATATATATATATATATATATATATATATATATATCTGGCATTCAGCTTTGTTCGGGTATTTTCCCACGTGGTGCTTTTAAAGTTGTAGCAACGTTTCAGCAGAATCTCATCTGCCATCATCAGATTCTGCTGAAACGTTGCTACAACTTTAAAAGCACCACGTGGGAAAATACCCGAACAAAGCTGAATGCCAGACATGTAAGTACCCGCGAAAACTTAAGAAAACAAATATATATATATATATATATATATATATATATATTGTGACTGAAAGGATTGATCCTGCTGTGAGTTTTGACTCTGATGACTCTGATGATGAAAGGCTGGAGTCTGCTATGAATGTGGAGTCTGAATTATTATGAAGACACAGATGTGAGCCAGGGGGATGAGAGGTTATCTGACAGACACTCTTCGCAAGAACCTGAGACCTCATTCATGCCAGCATCTGATCCACAAAATGAATCAGAGGCGTCCCGTGGGGAAGTTGACAGATCATGGCTTGATGCTAGATCTAGGAGGAGACTGAGACGTCAAGCTGGGGGGAGGCAAGCTAGACGCTGATTAGGGAAAGTAGCACGTTGCCTCAATGAGTGTAAAAGGACACAGCTGGGTTTGGAGAGTTTGTCAGGAACAAAGTGACTGAATGAGTGAGGATTTTACAGCCGAGGCTCTAAGGCTGAAGATTGTTTGCTGGGACTGGTATGCTGAATAGAGCAGGGGTTGCTGCTGTGGATTGTGATTTATGACAGCTGTTATCTTGTGAGACTACTTTCTGTTTGGATTTACTGTTGAAACGGCTGCTTTCTGTTTTGTTCGTTTGAATTTTGAAGGGGAGTCATAACATTATTGTTCCTGACCAACAAACAAACCATCTTTAAAGCATGATGGATTCAAACCAACTGCAGCGTTTGGTAGAACAGCAACAACAGCAGATTTCCCAGTTACTTCAAAGTAATGTGTCTCTTCAGAATCAGGTGACACAACTGCTGAATTATGTTTCTAGCTTACCAAGCCCTGCTGCTGCTCCCCCTGCTCCTCCCTTGAGAAAAAGCCCAGTCTCTGTGCCGGAGAAATTTTCTGGGCTAATGGACACGTTCCGGGCATTTATGGGTCAGTGCCAATTGTTTATCTCTCTGAGGCCTGAAGACTTCCCAAACGACTGGGCCAAGGTAGGATTTATGAACAGTTTATTAACTGGACAGGCTGCCAAATGGGCTACTCCCTTGTTAGTTCAAGATAGCCCGTTGTTGGATAATTTCCAGGGTTTTCTCCAACAGATGAGGAATATGTTTGAGAACCCAATAAAGTTACAAACTGTAGACAGGCGGTTAATGGACATTAACCAGGGGAAACATCCCCTGCAGGAATATGTTGCAGACTTTTGTTTGCTGTGTATGGACTCTAGCTGGAACGAACCGGCTCATATGGCTGCATTCCAGGAAGGCTTGTCTGATGCCATCTAGGATGAGCTAGTCCATACAGAGCGGGCTTCAACTTTGGATGCATTGATAATCCAGTATTGAAGCTCGTTTACAGCAACGTGAAAGAAAACGGCCCGTTGTGGAACCACCTTTGTTTTCTCGCACACACACCACGCCACCGAGAGTTTTCCAACCCACGGTTAAGGATGAGGAGCTGATGGAGATAGGCGCACTCTGCCCTCGTTTAACAGCGCAAGAACGTTCAAGAAGGTTCCAAGAAGGCTTGTGCCTTTATTGCGGGGGTCCAGGACATTTTGCAAATTCCTGCACTCAGAGGGGAGACATCATTTGGAGGGGGCTCGGCACAAGGTAGAGGTTCGGACGGATCATCAAAACTTGGAACATTTATCCACAGCTAAGAAATTGAACCAACAACAGATTCAGTGGTCATTGTTTTTTGCCAGGTTCAATTTCTCCATTACTTATGTTCCAAGTGGACAGAACTGGAGGGCAGATGCATTGTCTCGGAAGCCCGAGTATATCGGTCCTGAGGATCCTCTTCCTCAACGAACGGTGTTGCCACCGGAATCCTTGGCCGTACTGCAAGATCCGGTGGATTTACGATCTCATATACAGGAGGCGCAGCGATTGGACGTGTGGATGCAGCAGAGAAGGGGAGAAGTTGGACCTGATTCCCCATGGTCCTTTGAAGAGGGCTTGTTAAGACATCGAGACTTATTGTACGTACCCACTAGGACGCTTGGAGCCCTCATCATGATGCAATGTCATGACAATCACGCTGCTGGTCATTTTGGTTTTCACAAAACCCTGCACTTGGTCACCCGGACTTTTGGGTGGCCTCGGGTTCGACATGATGTGTCTTCCTATGTTGCTTCTTGCGTACAATGTCGACAAGCGAAAGCAGCATCGGGTGCACCTCCTGGACTTCTTCAACCACTACCGACTCCAAGCAGACCATGGACTTTCTAACGCACTTGCCCCTTTCGTCGGGTTATACGACGGTGCTTGTGGTGGTTGACATGCTCACTGAGATGGCCCATTTCATCCCGTGTAGGAGATTACCCTCGGCTCGTGTTACTGCCCGGCTTTTCATACAACACGTGTTCCGTTTACATGGCTTACCGGACAGAGTTGTTTCAGATCGCGGTGTTCAGTTCACCGTTCAATTCTGGAAAAGTCTAATGAACGCTCTACGAGTACAAGTATGTTTAGCATCGGCACACCATCCGGAAACCGATGGCAGGACTGAGAAGGTAATTGGCATCCTCGCCCAATACCTCAGATGTTTTGTAAATCAACGACAAAACGACTGGGTGACCTATCTTCCATTGGCAGAATTTGCCTTTAATAATTCTCGGCACACCTCAACCCACATGATGCCTTTTTATGCCAATGTGGGTTATCATCTGAGGTTTTTTCCCCTGTCAATCGCGGATTCTCCAGTTCCAGAGGCACGAGAATTTTTGTCGGAGTTATATGCGGTGCATCAATTAATTTCCAGATAATTGGAACAAGCGAAAGCAGATTATAAGCATTTCGCAGATCGTTCGCGTCGAGCGACGCCTCCTTTGGCTGTGGGAGACAAGGTGTGGTTGTCAACGAAACATCTTCGGGTCGATCGTCCGATTAGGAAGTTGGATCATCGCTTTATTGGTCCCTTCCCTATCAAGGCAGTTATTAATCTGGTGACTTATCGACTCACTTTACCGTGCTCCATGCGCATCCACCCTGTTTTTCATCGCTCCCTGTTAGTACCTGACACTCCATCGTGTACTCTCCGTTCTCCAGAAGATACAGGTTCTCCATCCAGGCTCAGCACTGAACCTGATATGGATACTACAGTGGTCGGAATTTATGATTCACGATGGCTAAAGGGACGATTCCAGTATTTTGCGGGAAGACTGGAAAATGAAACGGAGATTCGCTTTTGGCAGGATATATCCAAGGTGCACGCCCCGGATCTTATTTGCATATATCATGCACAATTCCCTTCAAAACCACATCCTGATCGTCAGACTTGGGGGAAGGGCCCTGCGGTGAGGGATAGTGTTGTGACTGAAAGGATTGATCCTGCTGTGAGTTTTGACTCTGATGACTCTGATGATGAAAGGCTGGAGCCTGCTATGAATGTGGAGTCTGAATTATTAGAAGACACAGATGTGAACCGGGGGGATGAGAGGTTATCTGACTGACACTCTTCGCCAGAACCTGAGACCTCATTCATGCCAGCATCTGATCCACAAAATGAATCAGAGGCATCCAATGGGGAAGTTGACAGATCGTGGCTTGATGCTAGAACTAGGAGGAGACTGAGACGTCAAGCTGGGGGGAGGCAAGCCAGATGCTGATTAGGGAAAGTAGCACGTTGCCTCAATGAGTATAAAAAGACACAGCTGGGTTTGGAGAATTTGTCAGGAACAAAGTGACTGAATGAGTGAGGATTTTACAGCAGAGGCTCTAAGGCTGAAGATTGTTTTCCGGGACTGGTATGCCGAATAGAATGGGGGTTGCTGCTGTGGATTGTGATTTATGACAGCCGTTATCTTGTGAGACTACTTTCTGTTTGGATTTACTGTTGAAACGGCTGCTCTCTGCTTTGTTCGTTTGAATTTTGAAGGGGAGTCATAACATATATATATATATATATATATATATATATATATAAAAATATGTAATTTGATCGAATAAATTCGGATCTCGGTCCAATGAGGGTAGTAACCCAGGTGATTATTTATCCAATTAGTCAAATGAATGCCTGAGGCCAATGGCACAAGGTTGAGAGATAAGGCCTCCAGCAGCTTTTATCCCAGACGAAAACCGGGAAGGGGGGGGTGCTGCTGTGACTTCGCCCTGAGCGCAGCTGCGGAATAGCCAACAATACTCTTAACAACAGAAATATCAGGTATGCAGTTATAAAGAATGCTCTGAACAGGCTGGAAGGACCTGTTTTGGCGAGCTAGGAACACTCGCAGCAGAGAGATGAGGCCGGAGGAAACAAAATGGCGCCCGACCACGAGGCGGCACCCAAAATGGCGGCCGCCTATGGATCTCACTGTCGAGGCCGCTCAGGACAGTACTAAGCCCTCCGGCAAGCTTAGAATGCCAAGAGGGGCAGCGAGGAGAAATTTGCCCCTTCCTGGGACGATCAGCGTTCATGGGGGGGGGGAACCAGCAGCGCTTTGGAGCGTGATAATTCGAGCTGCTAACGAGGGTGGCATGGAAGGCGGCAGGAAATTTAGATCAAAGATGGGGGGGTTAGCGCATGAGCGCTGCTAAACCGCCCGCTTTTTTCCCCCTTGGGGGCAAGAAATGCGCTCCCCTTAATCTAGAGACACAACCAAATGCGCAGAGGTTAAAGGAAAAATAATATTAAGCAAACCTTAAGTGAAATTAGAAGAAGTCCTGAATTGGCCAAGGAGCATTATCAGAAACAGCCTAACTCTCATGAGGCTGAGCTGGACTGGGGAACGCTGTAAGGGAGCCACGTGATGGAAGGTGGAGTGTTCCTCAGTAATTAAGCTCAGCCTACAACAGCACAGACTGAAGCACTCCCCACTCTCTGGATGATCCTCGCAGCTCTAAGGTAAAACGGCAAGAACAATATCCCCTCACAGCAATAGCTAGGAGGGCCTTATAAAGTATAGGAACAAAGCCAAACAAAAATGGTTATTAAAATACTAAAAATAATGAAGGAAATCAGATAGCAGTATCACAATCCTCACAATGTTTTCACTGTGACTTATTATTTATTGTATGGCATATTCACATCGTATTTTAATAAAAAGGAACAGAGAGTAAAATACAAAACACAGAATATAAAAACTGTAATCTTTAATAGGAAGATTACAAATATATATATTTATTTTATTTGTCACAACCAAGAAATCATTTTAAGTTCTGTTTTGACACACTGTCACTATGTGTTGGATAGTTTGTTTTTCAGCCCCACAGTGTTGTTAAATATGGACTGAAATGTCTGATAATGTTTTCAAGGTGGATTTATGCCAACAGGGCTTAATCCCACAAAAATTTGAAACTTGGAATATATTAAAAGACACAGATTTGTAGGTGCAGCATGAAGACACTGGTGAATAGCCTTAGGCTACATTGGGATTGAAGTTCTAATGGGTATATACCTTTCAATTCTATCTATAAAATAGGGTCTCAGTTAGATTATTCAAGTTAAAGGGGTAGGAGCAGTCAAGGAAGAACAATTTATTTTTTGATATATTTGTTGCAGAGAAATATGTCTATTATATAAGCATAATACCTAGCTTGCTTTTACTTACTTTCTTTTCCTTTCTCTTTGTTTTTAAGCTGCTGGAGTTTCTGTTCCCTGTGTTGTTTTTCCAATTCTTGCTCCTGCCGGTGCTGTTCTAATTTTCTCTGGTGTTCCAATAGCTCCTGCTGATGTTTCATTGCTAAAATCTCCTGTTGCTGCTGTTAGGCCAAGAAAATAAAGGGAAAGTAAAAATGCACACAATCCTTAACCACTCAAGTCCTAAGAATGTTACCTTGCTACTTGTCAAAATAAAGCATTTTAAATCAATGAAAAAAGTACATTCTAAATAAGAAACCAAGGAAGAAAATGAAGAAAAGATGTGTTTGATATCACACCACAGATTCTTGCAAGCATACTGAACAGTATTTTTGCAACATAATTATGTTTTTTTTTTAAATCACTATTCAGTAATTTTAAAATTCCACAACTTCTACAAAACAGAAGCAGAATTATAATTTTGCAATAATGGCAAATATCTGCAGCTCAGGTGTAGGATGAGGGTGCAGGCATGTTCTCCAAGCTTGTGGGTTGGTTTCCAATTGTTTGTTACCAGGCTAGATAACATCTTCAGCAGAGTTTAGGGAATGTCAGTGTCAGTGTTCTTCTGTTTGTAAAGGCTTCAGGTGTCGGTGTGTCAAGTGAAAGTCTTATGATGGGTCAGCTGTGAGTCATCAGTGAGACTTATGATGAGTATTGTGATAATGAGATTACAACAGGTCAGGATCATTGGGAGATGAACTGCTGGGGGGGTCAGTAAGGGTTGGTTGAGGGTCAGTGCTGTCTCTGGTTGGCTGTGCAGTTGATTTGGATTCTGAGGGGTTCAGACTTCCAGTTGACGTCGCGACAGAACCAAAAGCAGAGAACGGAGCTCTCAGTTCCTGTGCTGGCTTCTCCCTGTTTGTGGGCTCTGGAGGGAGCTGAAAACCACTCTGGAGAGGCAGTGAAGCCAAGGAGGAATGTTCCATGAGGGCCGGGGAGAGAACACAACTCTCCTGTGGAAATCCACAGCTTTTTCCCTCTATGCCACGATGGAGAGAAGAGGCTGGTCAAAATGGCAGCCACAAGGTTGCGACAACTGTGGCCATCTAAGTGCTGAGCAGGAGCGGAGAAAGTGAACAGTGTTTGGAGCAAGATGAGAAGAATTTTTTTTAATTAAACAAAGCCCCAAAAGCCTATTTAAAAAGAGAACTCATTGGCATTATTGGAGCGGCAATATAAGCATTGGGAGAAAAATCCAATTTAAAAAACAATAGAAAAGGAAAAGGATTTTGAAGGGTTTGTAGGTTTGGACCAGTTTGACTGGAGCAACAAACATCACTGGCCACACTAACACCTGCCGTGCTCATGAGTTCATCGAAGCCAGGCACTCCACAAGCAATTCCATCAACAGACACATTGTCCTACAACCAGTCTATGAACATCTCAAAATCAAATCAACTGTCCACACAACCCTCCCCAACAGAGGTTCACCTGCCAATGACCATGAATTGATGTAATCTCATCACAAGACTCACACCCTAAAGATACCTTCCCTTTATGGGATTCACTTGTTCAAAATACAAAACAGGTTTTGGGATAAGCTTGCTCTGTTTCATTAGCTCTTCATGTATCCCTGCATCCCTGAATAATTTAAACACTTTTTGTACTAGATATCTTCTGCTTTGGTAATAAGAAGACGGTCTTTATCAATACAAGATGAAATATGACAAAATTCTGGAAAGCAGATGTATGGTTATAGAGACAATGGCAGTACTAGAGGGACTACATTGGTTAGAATAGATTTGGTTCTGATGGCTATTGGGTATAATCCAGAAAAGAGTGATTAGATAGCCTAAAATGATTTGGGTAGTTTTTGTACTATTAAAAGCTCATCTGTGTCTGAGTAGATGAAGTCCACAAAGTTTTTGAGGGTGAGACTCACAGGAGAATTTCTGAAAAGGAAAACCACTTTGGAATCTAAGAATGAGGATGTGTCAGAAAACAGATGGAATAAAAAAAGACCAAAAGGTTATGTCTGATGATTATAAAGTAGTTCCACACTAATTCATTGCCTGTGAGATATAGAAAATTGCCACTAATTTAATGTAACTGCTTTCCTTAAATCTAGTTAAATAGAGAATTCCTGGTGCTTAAAAACATAGAGGGATATAAATATGTTAACATATCACATATGTTAAGCAAAGAGACTTGAACCTGGGAAAGTGAAACTGAAATTGCTTTTTAATATCTGTTAAATTAATTTCTTTTTAAAGTATGAGTCAATAAGGTTTTGACTTCTTTGTTTGCTTGGGAGGGTACTCCCTTTTCAGAGAAGGGATTCATTTTCTTTTCTTGCCCCCACCCTGAAATTCCTTTGGCACAAATTTATCTTTTTCCCTCCTCTGGGCTTTTTAAAAAAACTAACACCCCCCCCCCACACACACATGCACAGAGGTTGGATCTTTCTTTCCTCCTGGCCGCAGCACCCACACAAATGACTTAGTTGGCCACACCCACCCAGTCACATGACCACTAAGCAACGCCCACTCAATCACATGACCACAAAGCCACACCCACAAAGCCACACTCACAGAACCAGTTGTTAAGAAATTTGAATCCCACCCGTTTGCAGAGAAGGTTGGACTAGATGACTTCTAAAGTCCCTTCCAACCTTATAATTCTATGAGTTGAAGCAAAGTGATTCTAATGCATAACTTTTTTTTTCTGATCTGCACTACATATACCCATCTCTCTCCTTCTCAACATGGGCTCACCCATCATTTTGACACACCTTTTCTTTTTCTTAAGTGGCGCTTAAGTTTCTTTGATCTATGGAGATTTAAGTATTTTGTGTTCTCTGAAGGGAGAGCATTCATCAGTTTCTAAGCTCCATTGGTATTGAATGCTTCTTTGGACTACATTTTTCCATATGTTGGTCTCTACAAAAGGGATATTTTCCTGTCCTCTGGTTTCTTTTTTTAATCAGATTAACAAAGTTAGAAGGGACCTTGTACTATCGGTCATTTAGTCCAACTCCCCCACCCACGCAGGAAACCCCTACACCATCTCTGACAAATGGTGTTTTCCCTTCTCTTGAAGAGCTTTAGTTCAGGAAATTATTGTTTTCCTCATGTATTGTAGCTTAGCATTAATTTACTCTTTCAATATGAATATATGGTAGCACCTGTATGTAGCAGAAAGACAAACACATTTGTTGATCATGATATTTCCTTTGCTGTCCATGTGGTTTGCAACCCTCCCCCCCCCACTGAGCATTCTAGCCAAATTCACAATGTTTTTCCGATGTAACTTACTCTGTTTCTAAGTTTTCAGAAACCATCTTTCTGAACTAGAACAAAAAAGAATAAAAAGGAGAGGGGGAGGAAAGAAATACTCTCCCCTTTCCTCCCACATAAAATTCCCTTGGTAAAGTCCTGCTTATTCTCATTGTTCACTTACTCACTGAGACATTATGGAAATTGAATTTCTTGCATATCAGCAAGAGTAATATTCTAGTCAGTCAGTCAATCAGGGAGGCAAGCACGCGGACACACACAAAAATTGAATTTTTAAAAATATAATAAATATATAAGAACCACACGCTTGCACACATACCCCACATCCCTGCCCTTCAAACTGTATCACACACCTTTATGTGTTCATGTAGTTGAACTTCATGTTGACGTGAAAGTTGTTCATGCTGTCTCTGGAATTCTGCTATGAGGATCTGTCTCTGGATTTGTTGTTTTTGTTTGAGGGCTAACAATTCCTGTTGGAGCTGCTGTTCACGTAATGTAGGTTCAGCCACTGATATGGAGAATTGATGATCTACATGAAAATCCATAGGTGAAACTTGCAAAGGTACTGTTGGAGACACATCAACTACAAAAGAGAAAAAGTCAATTCACCTGCAATTATTATTCAGTAAGATACAAAATATTTGCCCTATGATTTATATTAAATAGTGTTAAGTCTGGAGTTTGAAAACCTAACAGTGTATGATAGTGTGTAAATTTCAGACTAAAACCTCTTTTCTTTCTTTCTTTCCCTTTTATTATTATAAATCTTGATATTTTATTTTAATTTTAATGGTCACTTCAATAAAATAGTATTTATGTAATGCAGTTATAAATTATTAACATTGTATTATTTATAAAGCTTAAGGCCGTGATGGCAAACCTATGGCATGCATGCAATAGGTGGCACGCAGAGCCATATGTGTTGGAATGTGAGCCGCAGACAAACTTACCTCACTGCGCATGCGTGTGCCTCACAGCTGATTTTCGACCTGTTTGAGGCCTTTTTCGGCCTCCCAGAAGCTGAAAAATAGGCCCATTTCTTCACTTCCTGTATTTCCGAAAATAACGGAAGTGACAAAACGGGCCCATTTTTCAGCCTGCAAAGGCTGCGGAAGTTTTCCTCAAGCCTCTGGGAGGCCAAAAAAGGCCCCAAACAAGCTGAAAATCAGCTGGGAGGTGAAGTGGAGGGAAGGGGGTGGCACATACATGTGCACAGGGGCCACACACATTGACTTCTGGGTGCTGGCACACGAGCGCATACATGTGCACAATTTTTGGCATAGGAGCCAAAAAAGGTTAGCCACCACTGGCTTGAAGTGTTGAAAATAATTCTATGAATATTAATCACATTTTAGAATGTCAATATACCAAGCATAAAATTATTTAACTTTTTATCTAAAATTGAATGTAGCATGAAAAGAATTACTGTATTTACTGTACTTATTTACAGTAAATATGTTGACAGTATTTTTAATCTGAAGTCTGTTTTCCTAATGCTAAGGAAAGTTTTTGTCAAGAGTTATTTGCTTTCACCTAGTTACTTCTTCACTGTCAGCTTGACAACAATCGGGAAGGGAGTGGTTGGAATGTTTGGGGTGGGAATGGAATGTCAGTAATCCTGCAGGTAGTGGGACCCTGCTGCCACCTCCAAGGTCATGCTGCACAAGTATTTTGAACAATGCAGGCTGTACTCACAACAAAAGGAACAGATATAATTGGGTAACGCAATGAACTTTAGGGGGATGGCCAAAGGGGGAAAACAAATTTAATTATGTGGGTTTTACACGGGAAACTAAGAGCTGATTTCGCTTCTTCTGTGCCAATGTATTGCACTCAAGAAAGTTTTACTTTTTGGGAAGAACAATGTCCCAAGAGTTTTCTTTTTGGATTTGCTATCTGGACAGCTGACATTTTTATCCAATACATTGCACTGCTATTAGAAATACCATATATCTCTCCATGTTGCAAAGCATAAAGATGATTAAAAATATCCTTTCAATAGTAGTATCCTTTTTGAGGCATACTGATATTTGAAAATAACATGGATAGGAATTGCAATTTGTTTTTGAATGTTTACTGCTGCATCTAAATAAATGTCAGTTGCAAAGAATCAGGACCATTTTGCATCATAGAATATTTATTCAAACCTATACAAAAGAATCTAGTCAATTGTCGATGGAATTCATGGTAGGATGGAGTCAGGTCCCCTTTTGGGATGCTGCCATTCCAATGAAGGAAGGGAAAGGAGGCTATCAGAGTATATTCCTTAATTCTTTTCCAGATGTTGACTGATATCAAAAACTTAGAGGCACTGAAAACCCCACATAAGCTCTCTCCGAAACAAGCATGTTGGGCGCAACACTTTCAGAGGTTTGATTTCACTTTGCGCTACATTCCGGGGAGGGGAGAGAATTTCCTAGCTGATGCGCTATCATGGATGTCACTATACAACTGCTCCAAACCAGAAATAATCAACCCAGTGTTCAATCTCGTCAACTGGCATCCGAAGTAACCATCAACCATTTTTTAGGCCTCTGCCCTAAAAAAAGGAGCTAACAGATGATGAGTGGTGCACAACCACAGTAAGGTCTGCTTCATCCAGGGTGGACTAGTTTGGGTAGGAGCAAAACTGTATGTGTCAGCTAGTCAAAGGTTCCTGATTATGAAGACATGCCATGATTTCAAAAGCAGCAGGACATTTCAGATTTGTAAAGATATGATATTTAATAAAAAGGCAATTCTAGTGGTCTTCCCTTAAAAAAGACGTTGAAAGTTATATCCAGTTGCCTTGTGTGTGCATCTGCCAAATGGAGACAGGGTTAAACACCAGGGCTCCTTCAGATTGTAGCAAGTCGTCAGCACCCTGGAGAGAGATCTCTATGGACTTTATTGCAGAACTCCCTGAAAGCGCAGGGAATACAGTAATCTGGGTGGTGATGGACTTATTTTCAAACCAAGTGCCTTTTGTCCTATGCCAAAAGACACCCACGGAACAAGGACTCACTAAGCTGTTTTTGCATCACATCTACAAACTACATGGTGCACCCCAATGTTTCATATCAGATAGTGGGGTTCAGTTCACTTCTAAGTTCTGAAGGGCCTTTTGGGACTTATTAGAGACTTATTAGGCGCTGACCACTAGGTTCTAGTCACCATCTACAAACGAATGGGGAGGTGTAAACGAGCAAACCTGGTTCTGGAACAGTACCTTAGGTAGTTCAACAACTATCAACAAGGCAACTGGGCTGATCTTTTACAATTTGCGAAAGTGGCTTACAACAATTCTGTACATACCAGTACTGGTTTCACCCCTTTCCAAATTGCAACTGGTCAGGACTTCAAGCCTATGCCCGAATTGCCCACCAAGGATCCTGTGATCCCCTCACTGAAAGACTGGATCAGCCAGTTACAAAATACCTGGGCGGACATATGCAAGTTATTTACTAAAGCCAGAGAAGCAGACAAGAAAAGAATCGTCTTTCCACACAATACTTACAGTCACTGAAACCTTCTAAGTTGGGACCTAAGTTTGTAGGGCCTTTCCCAATCAAACACATCATTAACCCTGTTATAATAGAGTTAGACCTGCCCAAGTCCTTTTGTAAATTCCACCCCATTTTTCATTGTAGTTTGTTGAAACCTGAGGTGTTCGCTCTCCTGAGGCCAATCCCTCCACCTGTTCCCAAATCATTCATGGTGGAAGGCAAGCAACATTTTGAAGTTAAGGAAATATTAGACTCCCATAAATATTGAGGGACCCTTCAATACCTGGCAACATGGATTTTCCCACCGCCCAAAGGGAATGGGTTAATTAACGCCACTTTAGAACACCTAAATTAATCCAATGATTCCATAACCAATACCCTGATAAACACTAAATGTTGTTTTTCTCTCCTGTTTATTATGTTGCTGCAGGTATAAGGCCTCTTTCTTTTGGAAAGGCAGCATGTCAGGTCCACTTCTGGGATGCTGCCATTCCAATGGAGGAGGGGGAAGGAGGCTATCAGAATTGCATTCTTTGTATGTTTTTGCTTTTTTCTGTAATCCCGGGGGATTTAGGGAGGGGAACTATCTTGAAAACAGATGAACTTCCTCCTAACCAGTTCTAGCCTGACACCAAGACTGTTGTGCATCGAGGATGAACTGTTATCAAGCTAATGCCTTGGAGTTCTCAAAACACCTATGAGGTACTGCACTGGCTACTGGTAAAGAAGGGTGGGGTTTGAATTGGGAAAAATAGCTTAACCCTTTGCATGGGAACTTCAGATTCTGCCTAACTTTTCTGCAATCACTTCCTCTCAATAAAAGCTCCTTTTGATAACTATTTGTTTCAAGACTCATGCTTTCCTGAGGGAGTACCTGAGGCAGGTCCTTACATACAAGCTGGATTTGAATTTCTTATGTCAAGGACTCTAAATTGATGGCACATTTAACTCTTTCCCCCCACCAAGTCTACTTGTTCTTCTCTTACTGGACTATGAAATCATTTAGGTAGGGTAATAAGAAATCCAGGAACTTATAAAAATAGTATTTACTTTTCACTAATAATGTAAGAACATACTTCTAGTTGAAACATCAAGCTAGATTTCTAATGTCAAAAGTTTTTGTTGTGGGGATTTTCAATCTCCACAATGACACTATCGAATCATGGGTGACTCAGGACTGCATGGTTGCCATGATGACAAAGGACCTGTTATTTATATCCAATATATTTATCCATTCCTGAACAAGTGCTTAATTGACTTTCATCCATGCTCTTTGTCCTTCCAAAGATTCCAAATCTGCATTCATGGAAATTCTTTAGGTTTCTATGATTTGGATAGAAAATATGCAAGATTGGAAATTCTAAAAACAATATGGATATTGCGATAAAATTTCAAATATGGGGTTTTTTTGGATATCAAACACTTAAAATGTTATGAATATTTTGAACACAGGAGTTTTTAAAACTCATGACAGTTGGAAGAAACAAATCAATGTATCCCCCCTACTAAAATATTCTGGCTATCAGAACTGAAGTTTCAGATAGTCTGAATCCTATCCTTTGTGTTCAGAAGGTTCCTTGTTTACTATGGAAGTGGGAAGCACAATCTTTTTTTATCTTTCAGGAAAAATATTTCCAAGAAGTGACAAGACTGACCAAAATAATCATTTTATAATGTGAAGTTGGCTGATTATAATTCTTTTTTCTTAAAAAAGCATCCTCAGAGGCATGTGTTCTTCCTCATATATTATTTTTCAGACGTTCTATTTCATGGTCATCTGCATTTTGCATTCTTTGAAAGAAAATATCAGAGAGAGAAAACTCTGACTTTGGGTTTTACAGATGACACTGATAGATCTTTATAGAAATGGCTTGTGTATACTATATGGAAAGGCAAAAAGTTGTAATTTGATGTTAATGCTTTATTTTACTGTAACAGAGTCGGAAGTCAATGCTTCTTTTTCTTTTTCCCCCTTATCTTTCCTCACTTCTCTTCTCCCTCCCCACCTCCCCCTCACTGCTCTTCTATTCACCTTTTTATTTTGTATTTTATAATACTTTATAACTGAATAAAAATGCCAAAAAAGAAAGAAAATATCACAGGGAGAAAATTCTATTGGTCACCTCAAAATTCATAATTGGTCACTTCATAATTCATCTGATAGAGATTAACAGAATTGGAAGGGACTTTGCAGGTCATATAATCCAACCCCTGCCCAAGCAGGAGACCCTACATCATTTCTGACAAATGGCAGTCCAATCTCTTCTTGAAAGCTTCCAGTGATGAAGCTTCCACAACTTCCAAAGGCAAGTTGTTCCATTGGTTGACTGTTCTCAATGTCAGAAAATTTCTTCTTACTTCTAGGTTGAATCACTCCTTTATCAGCTTCCATCTATTATTCCTTGTCTGGCAGCTGCACACTGTTGGCTCATTTATTTTATTTAGTGTATGGCAAATACATGGATTTATAGTGGTTCAAATGTTAATGTCAAGTCCACCCAGCCATTCAAGACAGGGTGGTCTATGTTTAAAAAAAATCAGACACTGAAATCATATGTTAGCTCAAATTTAATTGGTTGTCCACTTAGACTCCAAGATCCCTCTCACAGTTATTGCTAGTAAGCTTGGTTTCACCCAGTCTATATTTGCACCTTTGGGTTTTCTCAACATTGAACTTCATTTTGTTAGATAGGGCCCAGTGTTCAAGTCTGTCAAGATCCACCTGGATCTTGAGCCTATCATCCAGGGTGGGTGTCAGCAACCCACAGCCCGAGCCACAAGCCAGCTCTTTGACCCCTCTCCTGTGGCTCCCTGCCGACCCGATCATGTGACATGTTCTCTGCCCCAAGAAGGCAAGTATTTTCTCCACACTGCCCATGACCGGTTTTTTCGACTGTGTCCTTCACAGGCACCCCTGTGCAGCACAGACTCTCCTGCGTTGCACGATCTGCTACTAACATCACTGTGCAGTGGCGGCAGCGGGAGTCACTGTTCCTGCCACCGCCGATGTGATTCTGGCCGAGAACAGTATCCTGCTTGGGCATGCATGCGAGAGAGAGAGATGAGAGAGAGAAGAGGGGAGAAAAAGAGAAGCAGAGCCAGCCACAAGCAGAGGTGAGGGGCAAAGATATGATTTCTGCCCATTGTTTGAGATCTGACAGAGTTGGTACTATCTGGCTCCTGTTGCTTCAGCAATGCAACTAGAACTCAGAAAGCAGTATTCATTTATTTAACAAAGGAAGGAAGGATGGAAGGGAAGAAGGGAGAGAAAGAGGAGGGAGGAAGGAAGGGAGAGAAAGAGAAAAGGGAAAGTGGAAGGAAGGAGAGAAAGAAGGGGGAGGGAGAAAAGAAGGAAGAGTGAAATGAGAAAATGATGGAGGGAGAGAATGAGAGAGAGGAAAAAGAGAGAAACAATTGAGAGAAGGGGGAGAGAGAAATGAGAGAGCTGGAGGGAAAGAATGAGAGAGCAGGAAAAGAGACAGAAACAAATGAGAGAAGGAAAGAGGGAGAAATGAAAGAGGGAGGAAGGGGGGGAGCGAGAAAGATCCATAGGTGTTGGAAAGAAGAGAAGACGAAGTGAGTTACTTACTCTTACTCAAGGCAGTTGCTGCTGCCTGAGGTGGCATCACTTGCACTGGTGCCAGTTTAGGTAGAGCAGGTGCGATCCCACCGAAGTAGTTCCATCCATGACTCGGCCTGGGGTGACCTAGGAATTTTGGGTAGTTATCTGTGTTTCTTCGGCTCTTCAACTCCCCCTAACCTGTTGTATCAGGAACAGGGCTTGGTTCAGCATGGCTTCCTCTGGGGGGGGGCGTGTCTTCCTTCTGCCCCACGCCCCTTACCCATCTGAGCCTGATGGGCTTCTTGTTGAAGTTCAGCTCCTCTTGCCATTCTGCCTCATCTCAAGCATAGTGCGGTGTAGTGGGGGAACTGGCCATAGCTCGAGTTTCCTCCAGCTCACTCTCATGGTTGGACATTAGATGCTCGGTCCCCACAGTAGACTGCTGTCTCCGGGTTCACCATTAAAGCAATTCTTGTCTAATGTCAAAGTTGCCTCTGTCCATTTCCCAGGAAAGAAAAACCCGTGGCTCCATGGATTCAGAGAAAAGGTACTTTTACTAGGAGCGAACCGAATGCAACAAGTTTCAGGCAAGATCTGACGCAGAAGTGCACAAAGCAGCAAATTGAAATAAACTGTAGAGCCCAAGCCCCTTCTAACTGGGCAACCAGAGGGTGTCAAAGCTAGAAGAAATGACTTTGAAGAGATAAGCAAAGCCCAGACCACTGCAATGAAAAATTCTCCACTGACTCTTCTGTCCTTTTCCATGGCAGCAAGCAGCAGGCTAACTGACATTCAACCCCCTGTAACAGCGGCGTTAACCATACAGATAAATTGTATACAATTAAAATCAACAACACATCTTAACAAAGAGAGATTCATTCAGGGTTTGTTGGAATATTTTCTATGAAAGATTTGGAGTTTAGGTGCCTGGACATCTTTAGCATCCACCCATTTGGACTGTGCAGGAGAAAAATGTTTCCAGGCAACAAGATATTGGACCTTCCCTCTACGTTTCCCGGAATCCAGAATTTCTTTAATTTCAAAGTGCTGCTCTCTTTCGATTAGAGTGGGCACAGAAGGGGTGTCAGGTGCAGAGAGAAGGGGTGACAGTTTTAGGTTTCAATAAGCTGCAGTGAAATACAGGATGAATATGTTTAAGATTCTTAGGCAACTCCAGTTGTACAGTGACTGTGTTAATTACTTTAACAATTGCGAATGGCCCACATATTTAGGACCAAATTTCTTTGATTGTTGGGTGGAATGTAAGTACTTCATGAAGAGGTAAACTCTTATCACCTACTTTAAAATATTTTGGCTTCACATGTTTTTTGTCAGCTTGTTTCTTATATATCTGACGTGCCTCCTACACTGCCTTACAGACAACTGGCCAAGTGTTCTGCAGTTGGGCTATCTACTCCACTATGACAATGGCATTAAATAATCTGATTTTGGTTTCTGTATTTATAATGAACATGATCCATACTGAGCACATCTGTTGGAAGCCAGTGGTTGTTACATTGGAGTAATATATTTTTTCTATCATTGCAAAGAGTCTTTGACATTGTATAAAAGAGAAGGAGGAAATCTCTTGATATTTGTACCCAGGAGACATATCAGGATTGAAGAGGAAAAAAACCCTACCAAAAAAGGAGAATATTTATAGCTGAAAGTCCTTGGTACTCTCTGGGCTTGCTTGTTCTCTTGCAGACATTTCATTATCTGTAACATCATCTGCGCTGGTAAGGAGGGGGGTTTGATCTTAATTTATATTCTAGTACAGGGGTCTCCAACCTTGGCCCCTGGAAGCCTGGTGGACTTCAACTCCCAGAATTCCACAGCCAGCTGTGGAACTCTGGGAGTTGAAGTCCGCCAGGCTTCCAGGAGCCAAGGTTGGAGACCCCTGTTCTAGTACCTTGCCCTGTCAGTATTGGGTATGTGTGGTGTGTTTGTGTTAAAGATACTTTGGTTGGGCTGTTTATTGTTGGCTTCTTTGGCACTTTCTTTATTGGGATATTGTTTATATGTTGGTCTGATGTTAATCTTGGAGTTAATCTATGCTGAACTGAGTGCTGATTATTGGTGGAGAGGTGTTTGTGTCTTTTTCTTCCCTTTTTGGCTGTTCCCTTTTTGTTCCCTTTGATTGTCTCTTTTGCATATAGATATTGTCAATGTGTCTATTGATGGCTAATTTGTCAAAGTGCCAGGCTTCCAGAAATTCCCTGGCATTTTTGGACTTGGTTTCACCTAGGATGGTCATTGTTTTCTCAATAGAAACCAGTTTAGTTATGGACAAAGAAATGCAGAATTATAGATAATGAATTGCCCCTAAGACCAAGAATACAAGGGATCCAATGAATCAGAGCAATATAATATCTCAGTTAAAGAAAAATGCATCAAACCATCCTTACCCTATAAATAGAGTTTTTTTAATTACAGAAACAAATTATATTTGAGAATATACAGAATATATTAGAAGAATATAAAAACATAGAAATTGAAGAATTAAAGAAGCTTCTTGAATGAGAAGCAAAATATTTTCAAGAAATGTCCAGTTGCTTTTGAAAAGCACCTTCTGGACAACCATGATCTGGATGACTGAGAATCTCCATACACAGAAATATAGAAACTATATTTGGCTGTCTAGCTGCTTCTTGAAAACATTCTAGCACTAGTCTTACAGTGCTGATTCAGATTCAGCTTGTTATTAATGATCACACGCACATTTTTATCAAATATACTGTTTCCAAAAGATGAATCTCCAATGTCTATGTTTTTCTTCCTACATATAGTACAATACATGTCCTGTTAAAGAACATATTTTTTTCCTCAATCTAGTCTTCCAAACTGCCCAGATTAGACTGTGAATTTGTTCTGGTGGCACAGTGGTTAGAATGCAGTACTGCAGGCTAACTCACTATTCACTGTCAGGAGGTTGGTTCTGAACGGATCAAGATTGCCTCAGTTTTCCATCCTTCTGAGGTCAGTAAAATGAGCACCCAGATTGTTGGCGGCGATGCTATGCTGACTCTTAAACCACTTAGTCAGGGCTGTAAAGCATTATGAAGCAGTATATAAATCTAAGTCAGGGGTTTCAAACTCAAGGCCCACGGCTGGGTGCTTAGATCTGGCCCATGGGGCCGCCCTGGAAACAGCAAAGGATCGGACTGTGGTGCCTCTGCCAGCAAAAACAGAGTGCAGTGTCAGGGTTCCAAGTAACACCTCCAATAGAATTAAAATTCTGAAGCCGTTATCTTCTTCAAAGTATACATTTATTAGAGATGTCATATTGGCACATCTGGGGGAAACCTGAATCTGAAAGCCTCGCATTTTCCCCACCCAAAATAAAACCAAAGTTCCTTCCCCTCCATTCACAACTGCATCACATGGTCCAATCAGGTCACTGTCCCAACTTCAGTTAACTCCCAGTCCTGCCTTTCCAGGTGCTGGTGAGATGGCCTTGACTCCCAAGGGAAAGAATGTTGTTATGATTACATATCCTACACTATCTCCACCTCCCCACTCCTGTTCCCACAGCTTGCTGTGGCAGCCCTGAAGACACTATCTAAAGATGGCTCCAAGGCTGACACTCAGGAAGACCGCATGTGGCGCTCCCAGGCTCCATTTTCGGCCATGATGGCCTCCTGCAGTTCTCCTGTCAGCAAAAATGAACAGCTGCAGGAGGCCATTGCAGCTGAAAATGGGGCCCATGAGGGCCATGTGTGGCCCTGCCAGGTTCAGTTTTCACTGGCAGAGGACTAGAAAAACAGAAATGTTTCCCCTTTCCATTTGAGAATGCAAGAAGGGACAGGAAAGGAGAAAGGGAAAGAGGAAAGACAAAGAAAAGGAAGGAAATGGGAAGAGAGCGAGGAATGAAAAATAAGCAAAGAGTGGAAGAAAGGAGAATGAAGAGGGAAGGAGAAGGAGAAGGAGGGAAAGTAGGTTATAATGAGAGTGAGAGAGAGTCTGTGGGAAGTCCTGCCTTAGCACTTGGCCACCACAGATGACCCCAACATGAGTAACATCGAGCTGGCCACATTCACCCTAGTTATGCCATGCCCCCCGCCCCCCCAAAGGTCAAACACAACCCTGATGCGGCCTTCAATGAAATCAAGTTTAACCCTCCTGTCTAAGTGCTACTGCTGTCGCTATTGTTCTGACTTCCTAGGTTTTGGCCAGACCTCCCAGTTTTCTTATCATTCACAAATTTAATAAACAATCAGTCCCATTATCCAGATCATTATTGTTGAATATTACTGATCCTATGACAAATTCCTGCAACAACCCACTAGTTCCTGTTTTCCATCTAATGTTGAGCTACTAATCTGAATTGTATTAAAGTTGGCTAGTCAACTGTGCACTCACCTTACTGTGGTGCTATCCAAACCATTTTAAGAGCTTGTCAAGAAAACTTTTTTCAAAATAATAGCAATGCAATGCTATATCTCAAAATGAGCCTATTTACTTGGGGAAGAAATATTGAGTACTATGTGAGATGGTAGGCAGCACATCAATTTTCCTCACAGAAAATGGTGATAGAGTATTTGCATCAGAATGATCATATTATGAACATGCAAGCTCTCAAGAAAGAGTTTTTGAGCACATTCTTAAACTCAAAATTCAAAAAAGAACACTATTTTTATATAAAGTATAATAAACAGTATTCTTTCATGTGTAGCACCTTCAATTGTTATGAGATATATTATAATGAAGTTCTGTGTTAACTGTAAAAAACTACTAGTAATAGTAATATATGTACTGTGATTATCATTTATTTAAATAAAACTAATAAAATATGACAAAAAAATCAGCAAGAAATATAAATTAAAGCTACTGCAAAGCTAATCACTAAATAAATATTTTGAGGATTTTCTTGAAGAAACAAGTACCTCAATCACAGAATAGTCTACATTTTTAAAAATTAGTATCAGCTACTATTAAGCCGAACACAAGAACAACAAAGTATGTATAGGTAGGTGCACAAAATGGGATGTTCGTTTTTTAGTACCAAGTTAAAGACACCTATGTCATATCTACTTCTTCCAAGCAGTTACCATTCCATGTATTTATTTCTTTTGCAAAATAGAATCATACAAAATGATGGAAATAGTCAAAAGGAAAGTATATTTGGACGAATTAGATTAGAATCTATAATTTGCAGTGAGAATATTGTGAAAGAAAATATACTTTTTTCCAATTTTGTTAACTCACTGCAAGCAAACAAACAAACAAACAAATAAGAAAATGCAATACTTTTTCTCTTACCAGAACTTGTAGTATGATTTACTCTGGATGTGTTTAGCAATTCTACAGGCTGATCTCTGCTAGAAAGTTCACCTGAAAAAAGAAAAGAATCCAGCTAATGTTTGCAGTCAATTATGATAAGGTTACTTAGAGGTTTGATGTATCAACTGACTGAACAATTAAAAAAGAGCAAAAAGAAAAAAAAATTGTATCTCTTACATTGTATTTTAATCTTCAATTACGTTTAAATTAATTTTTATATGGTATGTTTTATTTGCAATTTATAATTTGCATTTTATCTCTGAAAAACTATGATACTGACAAGAGAAAAATAGATTGAAATTTTTAAAATAAAGATATAGGTAATCCTCAACATATGACAATTGAGCTGAACTGAAAATTTCTGTTGCTAAGTGAAACATTTGTCAAGTGAATTTGACCCATTTTACCACCTTTCTTTCCACTCGTTAAATGAATCACTGCAGATATTGTTAGTAACATGATTGTTAAGTAAATCTGGCTTCCCATTGACTCTAATTGTCAGAAGGTTGCAAAAAGGTAATCACATGACCCCAGCATACTACAACAATCTTAAATATGAATCAGTTGCCAAGTATCCAAATTTTGATCACCTGACTATGGGGATGCTAGATCCATCTGTAAAAATGGTTATAAATCACTTTTTCAGTGCTGTTGTAAGTTTGTATAGTCACTAAATGAACTGTTGTAAGTTCAGGACTACTTGTAGTCATGTTGGAATTATTGATCTGTCACACAGTCAGCCAGATATTCAGATTGGATTTGGCATTTTTATCCACCTATCGAGTTTTTCTCAAGGTCCTGGGAAGGTAGATGTTGATATTTTATGATGTTAGAAGTAATGTCACATGATGCTATCTGTTCCATGTAAAGCTATCTTTTGCAACTGACTGATGGTGAATTTGCAATGTCGATGATGTTGAAGTGATGCTCCAGTTGTTTTGGGACTGCACCCAAGGCACCTATTACTATTAGTACTACCTTTGCTTTCTTTTGCTGGTCATTTCTATTTGCAGGTCTTTGCATTTTATTATCTTGTCCAGTTCTTTCTCTTCTCTTGTCTCCAAATATTGCCATCTCCACTATCCAGACACATTTGTCTTTCTTATTAACACTTGCTAAGTCTGGTGTGCTATGCAGCTGGTGTGTGTCTGTTTGAATTCTAAAGTCCCTGTGTCAGTGTCAGTTCTGCCATCTTCAGCATGGTCTCTTGCTGACATCCTGACATCAAAAGCTGTGGGGAGGAAACAAGTGGGCCAAATGGGCAATAAACATGTAAGGGAATATGGGGGGATTAGGGAGAGGGTGATGATACCTTGACAAAGACCAGAGATCCAGAACCAGCTTGTGCCAATCTTCAAGGCCACGGACCCTGAGAATGGAATGTGGATTGCCCCAAACAGAGGTTCTCAAAACACCTATGAAACTCTCCATTGGCTGAAGTGATGATCTCTCAAGGGGGGAGAACTGGGATGAGAGCAAAAAATTGTATACTTTTCCACAGGAATCTTAGTTCTAGCTTGTAGCCAGCAATCTTTAATAAAAGAACCTATCACTTCACTCAAATGGGGTTTGAGGGTCTTTCTTTCCTAAGTGATCTGACTAGGGCACGTCTAACACCCAGAACACTTTAGCTTCTTCATTTACTATTATTATTGTTGTTGTTATCTCTTTTATTCATTAAACATGATACTCAGTCAACTGAACATTTAAAAATGTATTTTTAAATATCATTGACTGGTGCTGATGGTTGATATGGATTGCTGCCAGCATCCTAAGTATCAATCAGTATCTTAAAATGTACAATGTTCCAAGCAGCACAGTTTTTTTTACAGTTCCCCAGGTGTTATTGCAGGAAGCTGCAATTTCTTGATGTATATTTTAAAATACTTGGACATGGTACCAAGTGCCCCAATGACAATGGGTATTACTATTACATGTTCTATCCATAAACACATAGTTTCAATGGTCAGGTCACGATATTAAATTATTTTTTCCAGTTCGCTTTGTCCAACTCTGGTGTCTCCTGCTATAGCAATATCAATAAATTGCACACTTCGGTTTTCAACCACTGTGACATGTGGTGTTGTGTTCCAAATGATGATCCATCTATATTTGAAGATCATCACCTTCTCATTTTCAACAACTTTTTCCACTTTACGTTCCCATGACTTTTCGGTTACAGGTAAGTCATATTTTGTACATAATGACCAGTGGATTAATTTAGCAACTCAGTCATGTCTAACTTTATAATCAGATTGCATGATTTTGCTGCACTCACATATTAAATGTGAAACAGTTTCAATTTTGTCAGTGCAAAGTCGGCAATTTGGATTGTCAGTGGATTTTTGTATCTTCGCTTTCATGGCATAAGTTTGTAGTGGTTATTCTTGAACAGCAAATATTATTCTGTTTCTTTCTTGATGGTTCCCATCAACAACTGTCAAATTATCACATTTTCCTTCAATGTTTTTCAAGCGCTGTCCATGCAAAGATTGGTCTTCCATCCATTTAATCCAGGGGTCTTCAAACTTGACAGCTTTAAGACTTGTAGACTAAATAAATAAATGCTACAATAAAGGCTGATAACACCTGCATTGGCAGACCTTCTCTACATTGTAAAAATCCACCAGGCATGTGGGTAGAGGATTTTATCCTGTAAAACATTTGCAACCAATGTAGTTCTTTGTGCAATTTGAAAAAGCAAAAAAATATTCAGCACAGCCCTCCCCGTTTTCAATGACTAGAACAATTCTCCAAACTGGCTCAATCCTCTTCACTTCTTTTCTCAAGCCTCTGAGGTATTTGCATTGGTTCGTCAATGAACTTCTTTATTTCCAATATTGTCAGTTTGCACATCAAAGGTGGCTCATATACACCTTCAGACCAGTCAATCAGCTCCAGCAGAATGAATGCTCTGGCACTGATTAAAGGCTTTTTTCTTGCACATACAGAAAAATCTCCTAGCATGTCATCATCTGCACCCCTGAAGTTAATGGTGTTTTGCCCACCAGCTCTCCTTTCTTGAACATCATCTGAACACAAGAGTGTCTATATTATCTTTTCACTGAAAGCATACTATGCTGAGCGCTGAATGGTTGGCAAAACAGCATCTACTACAGCCTTCTTTTGCAGCAACGTGCTGCAGCTGGAACAACACATGATGCAGGCCTTCAATCCAGAAATGTTTTACTTTGATATTGAACTAGCAAGGTTAATACACACCAATTATTTATTCCACTATGATTCTTAAGTATTGGAGAGTTTTGCCTTTAAAGCCATGTTTTGAAGTCCATATTTGACAAAGCCATTTTGCAGTTGTTAACCAGGGGAATTGCTCCTCTCAATTGTTTTATTTTCAGCATAATTTTAGTTGTGTCTATACGGCCATCGAAGAAGATGCATTCTATTTCGTTCTTCTTACAGAGCTCATCCCATTCTTGATCTAGGGACTTCATAATTTTTTCCTGGGCTCTCTTGAATTTATTGTGGTCAACTACAAGTTTCTTCTTCAGTGATCTTTGTCTTCTTCAGTGATCAAGCCAGCATCTACTAAGGCGGCTGTGATTATAGCAGTAGTGGCATGTAGACCAATACCGTATCTTATGCTCTGCATAGCAACATTTGTTATTTCTAATCTGTTGTATTCTGTCTTTTCTTTTGAAGTAGAGGGCACATGTGTTTGTAAAGCATCTTCATAACTTCTCTCACATTCCTCTTAATCATCAGTGATCTGTCCTTCATTTTCATCATAAGAGATACTTACTTCATTTGTTAGCATTGAAATGTCCGGAACACTTCTCTGCTTATGCTTAGCGAGACTTTGTCTCTCATTGTCTTGTTGCTTTCATCTTTTGACAAGTCGTTTCTGCTCGGACACATCTGGCAAACCAATCTAGTATGATCCAAAAGAACCAATCTTTTCTCTCTAACCTTTAACAAAAGCAAATTCCTTCAATTGTATCTTTGCCTCCTTAGGGAAGGTGCAGTTATGTGCACTTCTTTTTGCAGCCAGCAAGGCAGCCAAATTCGGCACACAACAATTTGACACTTGCAATTGAGGATGTCAAACAGTTTGTCAAATTTTACTGTGAAAGTCTCTTTTGATATCTAGCTTTCCTCTACCAAGAGATATGTTTCTGGCTTGATTCCAGCTCTCTTGGATCTTGTTCAAAATTGTCACTTGTGAATTTACAACAGGGGTCACAACAGAACTGTTCCTTCATTCCCACTTTTCAAGTACTTTTGGATATATGTCTCTTGCAAGACTGGCTGCTGGGTAGTTTCTAACACCATCACTACTTTGTTCTCTTAACAGTAGGCCATATCTGAGGATGTCTCACAGTGATGGGAGTCCAGATGACAACAAATCTCTGCCAGTCCCAATTAGGTTGCTTATATGAGTGAATGTTCCCAGTCTTTTTTTTTTAGAAGCCATTACAGATCATTTATCACACTCACAGGAAATGAGGCCAACAGTATTAACCCTCTCAGAGAAAATAACTTTTAACAAAAAGAAAAAGACAGCTGAACCTGTGAAATAAAACAAAAGTGTTAAAAAGTGATATTTATGTAGTATTTACTAAGCACATCTAAATTATATTAAAGTAACCAAAATATATTTACAATACCCAAACCAAGTCACAACTTTTGAGCACTTGTAATGTTTAGATGTGCTTCGAAATTGAAAGCTGAAAAATTTGACACACCCTAATGTGTCAAATTTGACACATTAGCTAAAGCTAAAGCTAAAGTGTTCATAGAATAGCAAACTTTTTATTAGTGTTGTGGCCCACCAGTGTCTGATGGACCTGGCAGCAGAGTTGGACAGTAGTGAGGAGGTTGGGGAGGAACCTAGGGCATTCCTAGAGGCTGGGGAAGGCTCAGATGAGGACTCTGAGATGCGGCCAGGACAGGCTGGCAGTCATCAACTGCCTTCAGGCTTGGACAGCAATGAGGCAGGGAAGCTTCTAGAACCAGTTCCCAACCTGCGCATGCGCAAAACTGCCAAAAGGAAAGCACAGTTATGAACTCTGGGTTAATGTGGGAGTAAGGTCATATGTGGATGATGAATGGCCCCTCCCATCAGGATTAGCAAAAGGCGAAGGGGCTTTTGTAGGAAACAACTCGCTTATTCGTTCCTTTGTTTGTTCCAGGCTCGTGGAGATTTGTCTATATAACCCAGCCCTTCCCTGCCAGCACTGAGTTTGGAACTATTTACTGGACAGCATTCCAGGATGGATAAAGGTCTGAGCTCACTCGTATACCTTCACAAGACTGTTTGCCAAGCCATTGGCTGACTGTGAATGAAATAAATTCACATTAATGTAATAAAAGAGGTTTTTGCCAGGACTCAGAATTGACAGTGCTTTTTGGGGAGGCCAAGGACAGAACAATTAAAAGCTTTCCTTTTTCTTTCCACTGAGTAGATTTATCGACTTTCAAATCTATCACTTCAGTCATATCTCTTATAACAAGTATTTCTCCCTCTGTATCTCTGTAATAGATGATAAAAACTGATTTATAATCTATTGAGGAAGTGAAAAATATATTTAAAATTGTTCTTATCTCTTTTTTTGTAATAATTTTATTTTTATATTTTAAAAACATCTCTTTTGGTGAACAATGTGGTTCCAGGTTTTTACATTTCAATACATATATGACCTTAGTTACATATTAATCTTTTACATTCAATTTCATATCATCTCATTACTTTTCCCAATATTCTCAAATATTGTTATATTCTTCACGCTTATTTTATCCATTTTCAATTCATATCTTAGCTTATTTAATTTTTCTTTAAACATACTCATGTCATATTTTATAATATCTAACATTCTTATTTCTTATTCTATATTCATTAAACTTTTTATACTTTTATCTGTCACATTTGTTATTTTATCACATACTTTAATTTATTATCAGTTTCATCTTAATTCTAATAACTCCAAAAATTACCCCTTTTAATTAGCAATTCGAGCATGTCGCCCCTTTGGCTTATATATCACTCAGTTTACTCCCCTTTGATCCATAATAAAAATTTACCATAGTATAATCACTTTTTAATTATCACTTTCTAATTATATAACAATAATCTCCTAATTACCATGTTTGTCACATAATAAGGCCAGGCCTTATTTTTTTTTGACCCCCCAAAAAACGGCTAGGATGTCTTTTCGGGGGTGACTTAATTCCCCCCCTTGCATCCTCGGGTGGGTGGGCAGGCAGGAAGAGCGGAGGATCCAGCGGGGAGGTGCTCGCTGCCCACCAGAGCCGTGAGGGCTGGGTAGAGCTGGGAAAGTGAGCCGCGGGTGTGTGCGTGCCTCCTCCTGCCCCTCGTTCCCAAATCTTGCCTGGGTTGGCGGGCGCTAACCTCGCTCGTTCTCCCTGCGTCGGGCTAAGGGTGGTGGCTGTTTCCACTGTGAGCAGCTCAGACCTGCTGCTGCTGCTCCACAGCAGCCCGCCTGGCCTTTCTTTGAGGTGGAAGAGCTCGCTGGGCTGAAGGGACCGGTGCGTCAGAGGCGTGCAGTATAGGGAGGTCAGGGAGGAACAGAAGAGGCCCTGGGAAATTAGCCTCCCCACTTGGGGTTGGGCTGCCCTCTTGGGCAGGAGAGGCTTTGTAAAATAATTCGCTTTACCTTCGAAAGCAAAGGGAAGACGGGAGCACCTGAAGCCAAGTGTCTCCTCAAGGCTCCGGTTGCAGGGAGGAGCCCTGACTGGCCGCACATGGCTACGCCAAACACCGCAGTGTTGCTCTAACGCCGCGGCAGCGAGGGAGAAGGGACAGCAAAGGAGAAGGGAAAGCAACGGTGGAAAGTCTCCCAATATGAAGTGCCCCACCAATGCAGGCAGCACCATATCCGGGCATGCAACAAAACATGTTTAATATGGGACTTAATTTGGGGGGAGGGCCTTAATTTGATTTTATGCCAATAAAACTTGGTGGGGCTTCCTATTTGTGGAGGCCGTATTGTTGGAGAAACACGGTACTACATATCATATCATATATATATATATATATTCTTAAGTTTTCACGGGTACTTACATGTATGGCATTCAGCTTAGTTCGGGTATTTTCCCACATCATAGTAGTTGTGCTTTTAGTAGTTGTGCGTCCGTCTGGCAGATGAGATTCTGCCGAAACATTGCTACAGTTTCGGCAAAATCTCATTTGCCATCATCAGGCTTCTGTATAGTGTTCATCTGTGAGTCAGACTTTACAGTGGTTTCAGATTTAAATTTGGGGCAGCCTATTGCTGTGCCAGAATGGTTTTTTGTTCTTTAGACTCCCAACCAATCAGAATGAAGAAAAAACCATTCTGGCACAGAAATAGGCTGCCCCAAATTTAAATCTGAAACCACTGTAAAGTCTGATTCACAGATGAACACTATACAGAAGCCTGATGATGGCAGATGAGATTCTGCCGAAACTGTAGCAATGTTTCGGCAGAATCTCATCTGCCAGACGGACGCAATACAGAAGCCTGATGATGGCAGATGAGATTCTGCCAAAACGCTGCTACAGCTTTAAAAGCACAACTACAATGACATGGGAAAATACCCGAACAAAGCTGAATACCATATATATGTGTGTATGTGTGTGTTTTCTGAAGATATATGTGTATGGCATTCAGCTTTGTTTGAGTATTTTCCTACATCATTATAGTTGTGCTTTTAAAGTTGAAGCAACATTTCGGCAGAATCTCATCTGCCATCATCAGGCTTCTGTATTGTGTTCATCTGTGACAATACAGAACACAATACAGACGAACAAAATACAGAAGCCTGATGATGGCAGATGAGATTCTGCTGAAACGTAGCTACAACCTTAAAAGCATAACTACAATGATGTGGGAAAATACCCGATTCTGCCGAAATGTCGCTACAACTTTAAAAGCACAACTATAATGATGTGGGAAAATAGCCGAACAAAGCCGGATACCATATATACATATATATGTATATATATATACACACCATGTTTCTCACATAATAAGGTCGGGTCTTATTTTTTTTTGACTCCCGAAAAAATGGCTAGGACGTCTTTTCGGGGGTGACTTAATTCCCCCCCACTTGCATCCTCGGGTGGGTGGGCGGGCGGCGACAGTTTGGATATTCGGGAGACCTTGGGGTTTGGACCACTGTTGCTTTCCCTTCTCCCTCGCTGCCGCGGTGTTTGGGGCAGCCACGTGGGGCCAGTCAGGGCTCCTCCTTGCAACCGGAGCCCTGAGGAGACACAGTTTCAGGTGCTGCCGTCTTCCCTTTGCTTTCGAAGGTAAAGCGAATTATTTTACAAAGCCTCCCCTGCCCGAGAGGGAAGCCCAACCCCACATGGGGAGGCTAATTTCCCGGGGCCTCTTCCATTCCTCCTCGACCTCCCTACACTGCGCGCCTCTGACGCGCCGGTCCCTTCAGCCCAGTGAGCTTTTCCACCTCAAAGAAAGGCCAGGCGGGCTGCTGCGGAGGAGCAGCAGCGGAAACAGCCACCACCCTTAGCCCGACACGGGGAGAATGAGCGAGGTTGGCGCCCGCCAGCCCGTCCTTCCCACCTCCGCAGCTCGGTTTCCCCTACCGGCGGGACCTCCTTTTGTGCAGAGGGCTGCGGGGGAAGGCGCTCGCCCGAGAGGATCTCTCCCTCTCTCTCCCCGTGAGGTCAACATCTCCGCTGCGGAGAAGAGGGCTGCAGCCGGTTCCTCCTGCTTGCTGAGAGGTGAGGAAGCCGCGGCTCACCCGGCGAGATCTGGGAACGAGGGGCAGCAGGAGGCACGCATACACCCGCGGCTCACTTTCCCAGTTCTGCCCAGCCCTCGCAGCCCTGGTGGGCAGCGAGCACCACCCCGCCAGACCCTCTGCTCATCCTGCCTCATCCTGGTGTGTGTGTGTGTGTGTGTGTGTGTGTGTATATGTATGTATACATATATATATATGTATGTATATATATATATACACATATACATACGTATATATATACATATACATATGCATACATACATATACACATACACATATTCTAAATCATTTATTTCAAATATATTAATCTATTCAATTAATTGTAGGAACTGATATTAATCTTTTTATTACCATAATTCATTTTAACTGTATTCTTCATTTTATTAAGTATAATTCATATTCTTATCATAACTTTCCATTTTCACATTCATTCCAATTATTTCTATACATGATTTAACAGTAATCAATGAAGGAAAAAAAACAATTAAAAAGGAAATATCAGATCCAATCTTTTCACTTTTAAAATGTTCACTTTTATATATCACAACATATTACCTTGCAGAATCTCCTTTCCTATTCTTCATTTACTCATTATCTCTAAGTCTCCTAACTGTATAATTTCTTTTCATTTTTATTCGCTTTCTATATCCTCTTATTTTTTGGTCCTTTCTCTTATTCCCCCTTTTCCTTTATTTTTTTTCCCTCCATTTCTTTCTTACTTCATTTTTTATCCCCCTCCCTCTCTTGAGCTTTCTTCTGTAATCCCCTTTTCTGTTGTTTCTTTTTCTTTGTTTGACTTTTCAAACAATTCCCTCTTTAGTTATCCCCTCAAACCTCCAGATTTTATTTTTCATTCTTTTTCCCCCTCGTTTTTAATGTTCGCTGTTCCATTTGTTAGTTAAAGCTGGCTTCTTCTTTGGTCAACTCCTCCCCTTCTGCTTCTCATTGTTCTTCTTTGTTTTCCATCATCACCATTTCTAATTTATTTAAAACAATACTGTACAATTCCATTCTTTCATGTAACATTTCCTTTATATTTCTTTTTCCAATTTTATTTCCAAATAAAGTTCTGCCATTTTTGTGCTCTTCTTTTAATTTTTACTTATCCCTTTCTTTAATATTTAAGTCTAATCCAATTATCCAGTAATTAAATTCAACTAGCGTCTTTGGTGTTTATTTCCAAAAATCAATTTCTGTTAGTTCCTCTTTAAGTTTTTTCCAAAGTCACCAAATAATCCAATGTCCATAAGTTTCTATTTCTAAGTTCCTTCCATTAGATCCTTAATTTTTTCCAGTCACCAGGTAATTCCAGCGGAGTTTCTTTACACTTTTTTTAAATCTTTATTTTCACTTTTCAGGGTTTCTTTGTTATTGTAACAAAGTTCCTCTTATTTTGTAACAAGTTCCAGTTTTAAAAGAACCAAGACTTTTTAAAGAGTCATTGAAATTTTTCCTTTACCATCAGGTGGCACTCTCTGTTATGTTCAAATTATACCCTTTCTTTCAACTTTCTTTTCCCTATTTAGGGCTTTTAAATTTCAATAATTCAGTAAATATTATTTCTTTTTAACACATTCAAGTTCAGCATTTAATTATGTCTGTTTGGTGTCAAAATCATATATTTATCCAATTTAAAGCAAATATTTTCTTCTAACTTCCTCCTTTTCAATTTAGCTCTTTTCAAAGTTCAAAGCCTTTCATTTGTTTCCACCTTTCTTTTCTTTCTCTCTGGTCACTGCTTTAGTCTTTCTTAAAAATTTCTTTATATCTTAATTCCAGGGTACCTTAATATCCATATATTGTGCCTGGTTTGCCTTGTCTCCACGTTGTCCACTACTTCACCACTACAGCACAATCTTGTGTCCTGGTTCGCTTTCCATCTTCAGGGTGACCATTTTAGACCACGGTTACAGCCCATCTTCGGAGGAAGTATACCTAGCCAGGGAGGGGAGATGCAGCTCTTCTCAACCCAACTGGCGGTCTTCCCCCTTTTCCAGAGTGATTCTGGCTCCGTTCTGAACCTCCAACGGGGAGCGCACAATCATGGAATTTGATCCATCCACAATGGAAATGCCACCAGAAGTCTGCCAAAATTGTTCTTATCTCTGTTTGGGGCATATATGAATGCATGTGATTAAAATTTTGCTTTCTTTTCTTATTTTTAAGATTCGAATCCTTTAATTCTTTAATTACTTCAAAACTTTCCAGGAAAGTGATTTGCAATATATAATTACTCTTTTTTTCCTTTTTTTTTTCAAGATAGTATATATTCTTGACCTAATTTTTCTCTTTTAATATGTTGACATTTTCTTGTTTTATGAATGTCTCTTGTAAAAAAATCAATGTTGGTTTTGTGTGTTTCAAGCTTGTTGGGGAAAAAATCTTGGGTATGAATCTAGGCTGGGTAATTTTAAAGAACACACAGGACAAGTTGCATGGAGCAGAGTAGAGTTTATTTCAACAGTATATGGTGCAGTACAGCAATCAAAAAGAAGACTACACAGTCAGAATGCTATGAGTATTTATAGTAACAATCCACCTTGATCATGAGATGTTATTAGAAATATAAATTGAGGTGTACGTGTCAGGGAGACATGTGAAGACACTCTGCAGGGTATGTTTATCAAAGATGTCTAATCTCTTCCTTGGTGAGTTTTATTGGGGATGGGGATGGCATTGGAGAGCAACATTGTGATTTAGGAAATTTCTGTATCTTTGAGGGGGATCTTGATTCCTGATTGATTTGGCAGCATTAGCTGACTTCAGTTTTGGCATTTTGTCAGTTTCAGCCTCCATAAAATGAAGTGGCTTTAAGTGATTTTTATAAATTTGTATCTGGGTAAGCCCCTCCATGTGGATAATTGTGGGGGAGGGACTTTTGTATTCTGTTAAGATTGTGAGTTATCCTGGAAGTATACCACCAGAAAATATACCAGAAGGGTCACATAATCAAGACAGGTTGTCAAGTGCCAGGGAAATCAGGAAATTCAGGCAGTTCAAATGGTATAAAGATTTATTGCAAGTTTAAGCTCTCTATAAGAATCTAAACCACTAACAGTCAAAGCTAATTTGTGGTAGATAAAACTCAATGGAATTCAAGGTGGGATGGACTTAGATTCTTGTGGGCATGAAGAGACTCATGACTCACAATACGCTTGACTCTTCCTCAGCCTGGTCATCTTCTACATAAGGTCTCAACTGAAATGCCAGACTAAGAGTATCCACAACCCATTAACATGATGAGCCAACAAAAAAAGAATCCCTTACTGGATGTTGCCTGAGTTAACAAGGACCATGGCAGTTGGTGTCCGTGGGCATCTGTCAAAAAGTGAGTTACGGGATTGGGGAAAGATCAGGTGAACCACTCCACAAAAATCCCCAAGAAAATGTTATGAAATGGGTCTCAACATGTCAGATGGGGTGCCCAAAGACAGGACAACAGGAATTCTACTTGCAGAGGCAGCCAGTGGCAAAAGTAAATGTCTGTGTTGTACAGAAAAACATTGGATAGTCACATGGAATATCAGAGAAATGAATTAGGGTAAATTAGATATTGTTAAACAAGAGATGATCGGGTTGGAAATTGATCTCCTTGGTGTTAGTGAGCTATGTGTTTAGATAATAGCTTCTTCCAATCAGAGGATTTCATAGTCTGTTATCCAGGGCATGATATCAGGAAAACAAATAGTCTTTATTATAAGCAGTAAACCTGCTGGAGCACTGGAAAGCTTCTCAACTATCAATGACTGAGTTATGACCATTAGAATTCATGCCAAGGCACTCAACATCATAGTTATCCAAGTCTATGCCCCAATGACTGCAGCAACAGAGCTTGAAATAGAGGGCTTTTCTGCCATGGTCCAAGCAACTCTGAAACAAGTGCCAAAAAGACATTTGTTTACATTCGGGAGATTTCAAAGCAAAAGTTGATAAACAAGCAGAGACAGGCATCACTGATCATTTTCGACTAGGTGAGAGTAACGATGCAGATGACAATCTCACATAATTTTGCCAAGAAAACTGATTTAGAATCATGAATACATGGTTCAAACAGCACAAGTGCCGCTTATACACTTATACCTCAGCGAATGAACTTCAACATAATCAGCTGGACTATGTCTTATGCATTCATCAATGGCCCAGTTCAGTCCTTGCTGTTAAGACATATTCAAATGCTGATTGTGGCTCAGATCATGAATGTTAGTGGCAAAGATTTAAGTCAAACTATGCACTATCAAAAAGGCAGTGCTCCAAAGAAATTTGATGTCACCAAAATTCCTACCACATATATAATTGAGGTGAAAAATAGATTTGAACTACTGGACATTGCTGAGAAAATGCCTGATAAACTGTGGCAGAAACTTCAATTGACTCTTATTGGAATTGCAGACCAACACATACAAGAAGTGAGAGAAAAAGTGTAAGTGGCTCTCAGATGAAACCATCAAAATAATTGAGCAAAGACAAGCAGCCAGGCAGCAAACAAATGGGAAGAAGCAAGAAGATTGAATGCAGCTTTCTAAAGGGCAGGTGTAATGACTTTGCTCTGACCTATAGTGTATGTTTTAGAACAGGGTCCCCAACCACCAGGCCGCGGACCAGTACTGGTCCGTGGATCACTTTGTACCAGGCCGCAAAGAAAATAAAATTGAAAAAATGGTGGCTTTCTTCGCCTTCAGTGAATGCTGCTGGGATCAGGGATCAAGGACACAAAGGAGAGAAGGGGAGGGAGGAAGCAACCAAAGCCTGTCCTGCTCTCTGGCTCAATGGCTTCGGTTTCCTCCCACCTCATTCCTCTTTCAGTCGCTCTCTCACTCCTCCACCAGCCCAGGAAGAAACTGCTTCAAAGAAGCCGGCAGGGTGGCTTTTCCTGTCGGCGCAGCTCCTCCGAAGCGCCCGTTCACCCCCACCTAGCTGCCCGTGGTTCAATCCAGTGCTCCGTTCTGCCTGCCTTCGTTTCTGGTTGTTTCGGAGCAGTTTCGGCTGAGAATAATAACTATTTGCCTCTTTTTATCAGCCGAAGCTGCTCTGAAACAACCAGAAACGAAGGCAGGCAGGCAGGCAGAACGGAGCACTGGACTGAACCATGCGTGGGCGGTGGGGTAGTGGTGAACGGGCGCTTCGGAGGAGCGGTGGTGGCAGGAAAAGCCACGCTGCCGGCTTCTTTGAAGCAGTTTCTTCCTGGGCTGGTGGAGGAGCGAGAGAGCGACTGAGAGAGGAACGAGGCAGACACCTGAGGGAGGGAGGGAGACACCTGAGGGATGGGGCTGAGGAAGGCAGGGCCGAGAGCCGTGGGTTGCCACCACCCAGCGCTCAGTTTTGAAGGCGCTCCTCAGCCCGGCGCACTTCCTGAATCTGCAGCTGAAACCCTCCGTTTTAAATGTCCCAATAGAAGAGAATATCTGTTGCTCGGGGTTGCAATGAGGAGGCATTGGCGCTCCCTGAACTTGGTGGTTTGCTGTCAGACGTTTTATTACCCAACTAGGTAACAACATCAGATGTTACCTCGTCAGGTAATGAAACGTCTGCAAGCAAACCACCAAACTCGGACTCCCTCCCCCCCCACCCGTCCTTGAAAAAGTGTTTCTGCTTGAAACTGGTACAAAAAGGGTTGGGGACCACTGTTTTAGAAGTACTGGATAATTCTGCTCAAGAACCAAAAGCCTCTTTTCTGATGTTCCTTTAGTGTGTATCTTATCACCGATGCTTTTAAATGTGTAAAAGTACAGAACAATTTTGATATCCAAACTCCCTATTCTAGGAAGAATGTTTCACTTTTTATTTTAAAAATTAATATTGCATATTTGTAGTAAATATTTGCTTTAGCACATAAAGCATTAGTGCCTTTCTTTAGCTAAGAAACCTGCCTTGTCAATTGGCAAATGCCCAGCTTAGACTTGCAAGTAATCAGAATTCCTTACATCTGTTTTTCACTCTTGGTTCGTACTATCCTGTAACACTACTCTATACTATTTATTCTAATAAACCATTCTGGCTGTTATAATCTTTTATCCCTTATTTCATTCCAGATATTTAAAATCCATAGAATAGATATCACCTAATTAGTTCTCAGGACATGTACTTTTTCCACAGTTTTTTTTTTTTTTTTTTAGAAAAAGATTAATTTTTTAAAAATCTTACCTGAATGGTGGTTTTGAGAACTCATTGCTAGCAGAATCTAATCTCTTTAATTAAGTATGACAAAGGCTGGCTTCCACATAGACAATAATATTGAAGAGCTTCAGTATTCCAGAACACAGAAATTATATCCAGGAAGCAGATTCATGGTCATTAGATAAACTCTCAGTCAGAAAAACATTTTATTCTGTACAGCAATACAATCCAGAAGAATAGTAGATTGTTCCAGTTGTTTTCAAAATGTATACCTGTAAAAAAAAAGTCTTATAAATTTGAATGCTTGCACAAAGAAATATTTGTATTTAAGAAGGAATGCCACAATAGACAAAGTATAAAGATGATACCTATAATCAGATAGAAAGTACCTGCATCCCATCCTATAAATTCCACTTTTCTTTTGCTTTTGCTCTTTCAAAATATGCCATACTTTAATTACTCTCCCTCAAAATAAGGAAGAACAGCATTGAAAGGGCCTCCCACTAGCCAATAATTTATTTCAATGCTGTATTTTTTTGTATTTTGTTATATTTCTTCCTGTACAAAACAAAACAAATTATAACTAAATGCCTAGCCTTCCTTAATGTGTAACCTTCAGATTGTTATTATCACTAATCACCAAGATACCAAATTGAAGAAAATAGTTTTTCTAAGGTAATATTTTGAAGAAAACTATTTGTTCTGGGGAAAAAAAGTTATTTTAGGTTTTATTTAACATTAATTATTGGCATAATGATATGGCAGTACATACACATCAACTAGATAATGGCTTCACACATTAATTACACTGTGCCACTGTGTATTGCTCTTCTAGTACATACTAGTTACCGCACAAAAATCCCTGTGATGCAGACATTTTAAAAAATATTCTTCTAGTTAACTCGGTACCTTCAGATTTCATAGTCTCATAGAGATAGAATTACAAAAAGAACCACAAAAGGAACATAAAATCAAATGGAATTAATAAAACATAAGCTGAATTTAATAAAGAAGAACTATCACAAAAAATTAAAAATGCTGAACAAAATTTCTTTGAAAATGCAAATAAATCAGGAAGATGGTTTGGCATACAAATTGAAAAAGGAGAAAGAAACGAAATTGATAGACCAATTAATGGATGATGAAGGAATTCTTCACCATCAAAATGATGATAAAAAGAAAAGGATTCAAAATTACTACAAAAAACTACATGATCAGGAGACAATTTCGGAAGATAAAACAATATTTAGAAAAAGTGGAATTACCTAAAGTACCTGAAACAGTGAAAGCAATGTTAGGTGAATGAATAACAATGATGGAACTAACAAAAGCGATTAAGAGACAAAAGAATGGCAAAACACCAGGTCTGGATGGACAACGAGCAGAACTATACAAAGACTTACAAAATATTTTAAGTATTCCAGTGTTGGAAGTGTTCAATGAACTATTGTTAGAAGCGAAAGTATCAAACTCATGGATGGAAACATATATTACTCTCATGATGAAAGAAGACTCAGACCTACAACAGATAAAAATCTACAAGCCGATATCTTTATTGAATGCTGATTATAAAATATTTGCTTCAATAATTGCAGAAAGACTGACTTCCGGCGGGGCCTTTCTTGCGGACAGACCAGAGACTGCAATCATGCATCGCTTTGATCCATGCTCTCTCATTGGAGGGCCCCAAGCATCTGCTTTTGGGGCCAAAACCACCCTGTAGGGGTGGCGAAGAAGGGGGAGACTGCCAGCTGGGTTGAGGGGAGTCGCATCTCCCTTCCCTGGCTAAGCATACTCCTCTCAGAAGACGGGCTATAGTGGTGGTCAAATATGGCCACCCTGAAGAGAAAGAGCTAACCGGGACAAAGATAGTGCTGGAGCGATGAAAAAGAGGACAGCATGAAAACTGGGCTAACCAGGCACAATATTTGGACAAAAAGGTACCCCGGAATTAAGATTCTAAGAAACTTAAGATAGTAAAAGAAGTGGCCAGAGGAAGAGAGGGGGGAGGAATTGACAGGTGAAAGTGACTTTGAAGTTTGAAAGGAGGAAGCCAGAAGAAAATACCTGTTCAAATTGGATAAATATATGGTTTTGGCACTAAATAGGCATAAAGTTGAACTTGAGCATGTCAAAAAACAACAGTAACATTGAATCTTTGAAATTTAAAAGTCCTAAACAGAGAAGGGGGGTGGGGAAAGGGCGGAATTTGGATATAACAGAGAGTGCCAGCTAGTGGTAAAGTAAAATTTTTGTGACTCTTTATAAAAATGCCTGGCTCTTTTAAAAGTGGAATTTGATACAAAATAAGAGAAACTTTGTTACAATAAAATAGAAACTTTGGAAAGTGGAAATACAGAGCATCAAAATAAAAGAAAGAAGCGTGAAGAAATTACTCTGGGACCGTTTGGTGATCTTGGGATAAAAAATTTATGGATCTTGAACTATTTGATGAATCTGGGAAAAACTTAAAGAGGAGTTAATAAAAGCTGATCGTTGGAAATAAATATCAAAGACACTGGTCGAATTAAATTACTAGACAATTGATTTGGATTAAAAGAATAAAGAAAAAGATGAAGAAAATATAATAGAAGTGCTTAAAAATGGCAGAACTTTTTTTGGAATTAAAAATGGAACTAAGGAACATAAAAGAAATGCTACATGAAAGAGGTGAGTTGTGCTGTCTTGCGTTACAATCATTAGAAATGGCAATTCTGGAATATGAAGAACAACAAGGAGTGCCAGAAGGAGAGGAGTTGATTAAAGAAGAGGCCAACTACAACAAACAATTGGAGCAACGAATATTAAAGTGAAGGGGAAAAAGAATGGGAATTAAATCTTGGAGATTTAAGAAGGCAATTAAAAAGGGGAATGTTTTGAAAGCCAAATAAAGTAAAAGGAAACAGCAGAAAAGGAAATTATAGAAGAAAGTTTTAAAGAGGGAGGGGGAAAAAAGCTGGAGTAAGAAAAGAAGGGAAAAAATGAAGGAAAAAAGAAGTAATAAGGAAAAAAACTAGGAAGTAAAGAGACATGGAAATTGAACAAAAATGAAAAGAAATTGTTTATTTAAAAGGCATAGATATAGTGGCTAGATAAGGATTAAGAAAGGGGATTCTGCAAGGTAATGTGGTATATTATAAATGTATTTGAAGTAATAAATTACCTAAAAGGTAGGAAAATATAGACTTTTAAAATGAAAAGATTGATGTTTTCTTGTTATTAGAATATTTGTTAAATTATACATAGAGACAAATGGAATAAATGTGAAAAAGAGAAACTAAGATAAGTGTACTAATAAGTAATAAGTAATGAATTTAAGAATATAGTTGAAACGAATTATGAGGATTGTTGTAAAAAGATTAACATCAGTTTCTATGATTAATTGAATAAATTAATTTAATTGAAATTATTAATGATTTGATGTAACTGAAGGGGAAAGTGCCATGCGGAATCTGCCTAAAATGCATACATACGTAGTTGTTAAGAGATCATGTTTATTAATTCTTTTAGGTGATAATTAAAAAGGCAATTATTATTGGGAATAAAAGAGGATATATAATATAAAGGGGGTGGTACACTCAAATTCATAATTGTGGGGGAAAATTTTTGAATTGGGATGGAATTTTTGAAATGATGAAATAAGAATACGCAATGAAATTGCAAATCTGACAGATAAAAGTATAAAGTATAATGAATATGAGGATATGAGAATTATTTAAAGTAAAAAGAAATAGGTTAAGAAATGAATAGAAAATATATAAAATGGGCGTTGGTAGAAGTTACCGTGAACGCCGTTTCTATCTATGCTGTGAGAGAGCCCAGGATGGGTTGATGTCATAGCTGAGTCTGTACTAAGACATAAAAGCCAGCCCCCAGGAGAGACCCCAGATTTGGCGAAGATACTTGACAGACTGAAAGGTGTCTCTGAAAGCCCAAAATAAATACAGAAATATGTCTTACCCTCTCCGGACGAATCAAGGAAGGGGCTGGGCTCTCTCGCAGCATAGATAGAAAGGGCGCTCAGGGTAACTTCTACCAATGCCCATTCTCCTCCATGCTGCATTGAGAGCCCAGGGTGGGACATACCAAAGCTTGCATGTCAACGGGCAGGTCCTCGTCTGGCTCATCACACCGACTGTGGAACCATTCGTTGAAGAACCTGTCTGCCAAAGGCTGCAGTCGCTGAGGCAAAAGTATCCAGACGGTAGTGTCTGATGAAAGGAGACAGGTATGTTCATGTGGCCGCACAACAAATCTCCTCCAAGGATGCTTGGGTCGCCCAGGCAGCAGAAATATCCACGCTTCTAGTAGAGTGCGCTGTCAGACCTCGGGGAACCGGAAGGGCCGCAGCTTTGTAGGCCTGCTCAATGCAAGACCTGACCCACCTGCTAATAGTAGGAGAAGAGGCCTTGTGCCCCAAGTGAGAAGGGAAAAAGGAAACAAACATGGCTTCCGACTTCTTGAAGGAGGAAGTGTGCTTAGCATATATTCTAAGAGCCCTTCTTACATCTAGCGTGTTCCACTGCCGCTCTAAGTCATAGTGTGGGAGAAGACAGAAGTCAGGCAAAACAATGTCCTGGGACCTGTGAAAGCAGGTGTTAACCTTCGGAATAAATGAGGGGTCCAGACGAAGAACAACCCTATCATCGTGAAAGGAATAAAGGTCCTGTTTGATGGAAAGAGCAGCAAGCTCGGAAACCCTCCTGGCAGAAGTGATGGCAACAAGGAACACTACCTTCAGTCAGGAAATGGAGAGACACTGTTCTAAGGGGTTCAAAGGGGGGCTTTGTAAGGGCATTAAGGACCAAATGAAGGTCCCTGGAAGGATACCTGTGAACCACCGGTGGTGCAGGTTGGAAGCCCCTTTCAAAAACCTCTTGACTGAAGTGTGATGGGATAAGGAAGGAAACGAACCCCATGAAAAGACCAAGGAGAGGGCTGCAACCTGCCTGCGTAAGATGTTGGGGGCCAAACCTTTCTCCAGCCCATGCTGAAGGAAGCTAAGAACTTCTGCCAACTGGGCTGAAGCAGGAGAAAGACCCTACCTGAGGCACCATTGGGAAAAAGCCTTCCAGGTGGCATCATAGATGCGCCTTGTAGAAGGTTTGCGAGAAGCCAGGATAGTGAGGATAACCCTTTCTGGAAGATCAGCCTCCTCTAGCTGCTGCCGCTCAAGTGCCACATGGTCAGCTTGAACCACTGGGGCTCTGGGTGGAGCAGGGCCCCCTGGTGAAGGGAGATTAGATGGGCAGGGATCCTCCAAAGAGAAGCCACCAATAGGTTGACCAGGTCCGCAAACCAGGGCCTCCTTGGCCAATAGGGTGCCAGGAGAAGTTCCACAAGTTCCTCCAACCTCTTCCGAATTTCTGCCGGAATGATGGGAAGCGGGGGAAAGGCGTAGAGGAGACCCTTGGGCCATCTGTATCGAAGAGCATTGGTCCCCTCCGCTCCCTGGCAAGGAAACCTGGAGAAGAATCTGGTGACTTGGGAGTTTTGAGGAGTGGAGAAAAGATCCACCTCCGGTGTTCCGAATCTGAGGGAAAGATCCCTGAATAGAGACGGAGGAATGGACCATTCTGCCTGGTCGACTAGGCTCCTGCTGAGCCAGTCGGCCTGGGAGTTGCCGACCCTGGAGATATGGTCTGCCGAGATCGATAACAGGTGTTTCTCTGCCCATAATACTAACCGTAGAGCCTCTCTCATGAGGGCTTTGGACCTCGTACCCCTTTGCAAGTTGACATGAGCCTTTGCGGCCATGTTGTCCGTAAGGACTAGAACATTAGAGCCGGTCACTGATTGCTTGAAATGCTTGAGAGCCAGAAAAATGGCTCTGAGCTCTAGCCAATTTATGGGAAGGATCTGTTCGGATCTGGACCAAATGCCCTGAGCTATCTGGCCCTGCATATGGAAACCCCAACCCAGGAGGCTGGCATCAGTGGTTATCATTAGCCTGTCTGGGTCCCTGAACAGGAGTCCCCTCCAGATAGATGGGGAATGCCACCAATTGAGAGATCTCCAGATTTGTGTGGGAGTGAGATCTTGATGGATGAGTGGCTGGCTCCTGCTCGTTGGTGGGGAAGCAGGAACCATTGGAGGGCTCGGGAGTGGAGCTGCAATAATCTTATTAACGTCTTGGTGAGACCGAAGGTCAGAAGCAGGCAATCTATTCTGGAGTTGGCGCAGCCACCGTATGGATGCCCTGGTGAAGAAGGATGCTGCTGTTGAAGCCCGAACAGCCCAAGCAGCAGGTGATTGCACTTGAGGGTCTGTTCGGAATGTTTATCATCCGGTTTCAGGATATCTTCTGGCTCCGTGGGAGTGCCAGAAAATGAGAACGAGGCCAGAACCGGAATGTCAACAGAAGGCACTGCCAGGGTATTGTCCAGGGTTGCGCTGATGTTGTAGAAACGCTTATCTAGAGAAGATGGGCGAGGACCTGCTGAAGGAGAAGTGCACTGTTCCTTGACCATGTCCAGAAACAAAATGGGAGAAGGCAAAACCTCTGCATGCACTACAGGCTTGGAGAAGAGCGAATCCCCTTGGCTAGAGGGATTTCCTTGTGACTCGGGGGCCACTTCCTCTGGCGACAGCTTGGCAGTGACCAAGGCCTTGCTGAGTAATGGTCTGAAGAAAGTAGGTTTGAAGACCAATGCAGAGGATGTCTGCTCTGGGCGAGAATCCTCTTCCTCTGAAAGATTTTGGTCAAAAATCTCACCCTCTTCACACTCTGAATGAGAAGAGTAACTGTGTTCAGATGGTGAAGGCCTTCCTTCCTCATCAACCTCCTCCCATTCTGATAGTGAAGAATGGCCCCTGAGGTCCTGTGTAAATCAGGATGATAAGGCAAGGAACTTATATATTGAGAAGGGAGAAGGGCCTGAACCCTTTCCAGAGGTTGAAGAATTTGCTTGAAGCCTTCAGGCAATCCCTGGCTAATGGCTGATGAGACTACATCTTGGAAATCCCTTGGTCTATGCTCAAAGGTAGAGGCCGAAGGCCCGCTGCTGTGGGAGTGAAGGTGGCTTCAGGCCTAGATTGAGGAGAGGTTCGAGGCCTGGAGGGAGGGGGAGGAGCATAGGGCACAGAAGCCTGTTGGAAATAAGGCCCAGATCTGCTTAAATCCTGAGGATCTGACTGTACAGCAAGCGCCTCAGGAGACCAGGATGGAGGATGGAAAGGCTCATAGATAACTTCTCCTCCACTGGGAGGGCTTGGTTGGGGCCCACAAGTATCACCTGAAACCTGTTGTAGTTGCACTCCCTTCTGTTGAATTGTTCTATTGAACTGCCTCTCTAGAGCTGCATGCCTGCGCTTCTCTACCCTCAATTCAGCCTGAGTTGCCTTCTTAGGGGCTAGAGCCTTAGCTTTGATTTTAGCAGCCACCTCCCTCTAGACTGATTGGGTGCGTTGCCTACGTCTTTTTCTCCTATTGGTCTTAAGAGAATGTGGGGGGGGGGAGTTCTGCCTGAGCCTTATCTTGCTCCATTTATAAAATAAAGGCTCTTGGGTTGGAAAGAAGCTGTTTATAAATTTTTCTATTAAGCCCCTTAGTGTATAAATGGCTCCTGGGCTCACAAAATGGCCGCTTACCTCGTGGTGGAAGGCTTGAATCAGAGATGGCCACTGACTACAGGAAAACAGGCTCCAAGATTGAAGAATCGCTCCTTAGGCTATACAGAGCCCCGAGCGAAGTCAGCAAGGGAAAAACACAGCAACCAGCTACACGATCAGCTGGCTGGAGCTCTTATCAATTTGCCGATCATATTTACGATTGCTCCAAACTGCAGGCATGGGGGAGGTCTGCAGACGCTGCCCAGCTTGCCTGCACAGAGCTCGGTGACGCTGTTCCCAATGTTGCAGGGCTCTCCTGAAAGAGCAGCTGCCCAGATCCCTGGGAGCTGCTTGAAGAGAGGAAAAAAGTACTGAAGATTGCTGGTGATTGCTATCTAACAGAACACTTTCAGAGACACAGTTCCTGACTGAAAGGAGCTGAGTCAAAAGCTGGGGTCTCTCCTAGGGGCTGGCTTTTATATCTTAGTACATACTCAGCTATGACATCATACGAAGGAGTCAACCCATCCTGGGCTCTCGATGCAGAATGGAGGAGAATAAGTCTGAGCAAAGTATTTGAGAAAATTTATAGAAAATTTGTAATGTAATAATAGGATATGAAATCAAATGTGAAAGATGAATATGTAACCAAAGTCATGTTTGTATGGAAATGTGAAAACCTGGAATCATGCTGTTCACTTAAAAAAGGTGTTTTTGAAATGTGAAAAAATAAAAACCTTTTTGCAATAAATAATAATTGCAGAAAGATTTTTAAATCAATGTATACATCCAGACCAAAATGATTTTCTACCCAAAAGACAAATTAAAGGCAATATGAGAATGGGCGTTGGTTCTTACCTGACACGCCATTTCTATGAGAGCTGTGAGGATCGTCCAGATAGTGGGTGGAGCTTCAGTCTCTGCTGTTGTAGGCTGAGCTTAATTTCTGAGGAACACTCCTCCTTCCGTCACGTGGCTTGCCACAGCGTTCCCCAGTTTATGCAAAGACAAGAGGAAAAAACAGGCATTCGTGCCCACCTCTTACTAGACTTAAGGTGCATTGGCCAAAACAAGACCCCACCAGACGGTGAAAGACAGAAAAGGGAGGGGCTGGACGATCCTCACAGCTCTCATAGAAATGGCGTGTCAGGTAAGAATCAACGCCCATTCTCCTGAGAGCTGCTCGGATCGTCCAGATAGTGGGACATACCAAAGCTGGGGCCTGTCCTACAGGGGGGGACACCGTCTGGTCTATAGACTCCTCGGGTTCCCTGATTACCCTCTGAAGGACCCTTCTACCAAAGGAAGCCTCTGCTGCGGCATACCTGTCGATTTTGTAATGTCTAATGAAGGGCAACGGGAAGGCCCACGTTGCTGCCCGGCAAATGTCGAGTATTGGGGCCTGGGTAGCCCAGGCGGCTGAAGTTGCCGCACTCCTAGTGGAGTGAGCCGTGATACCCCTGGGTACTTGGAGGGCCTGGACTTGGTAGGCCTTGGAAATGACCGCCCTTATCCAACGGCCTATGGTGGTTGAGGGTACCTTGAGCCCTTGTGACTTTGGTTGAAAGGATATAAACAGGGCCTCGGATCTGCAGAAGGTCTGAGTACGTTTAATATAGATCCGCAACGCCCGTCTAACATCTAAAGTGTGCCATAATCTCTCCCTTTCATGAGTTGGCCTGGGACAAAAATTGGGGAGGATAAGTTCCTGAGACCTGTGGAAAACTGAGTTAATCTTGGGTAGAAAGGAAGGGTCAAGTCAGAGGACCACCCGGTCGGGATGGAAGACACACAGATCCTTCCTGACCGACAGAGCAGCGATCTCTGAAATCCTGCGGGCTGATGTGATAGCCACCAAGAATCCTACCTTGTAGGATAGCAACTGGAGAGAGACCTCTCTTAGGGGTTCGAAGGGTGGCTTAGTGAGAGAAGTCAGGACTCTGTTGAGGTCCCAGGTCAGATACTGGTGAAGGGACGGTGGCCGTAAGTTTGTGGCCCCTTTCAGAAATGCTCGGATGCGGGGATGATGAGAAAGTGAGCTGACCCCCTCGCAGGCAATGACGGTGGATAAAGCTAGCACCTGACGCCTTAGTGTGTTGGGGGACAGTCCCTTGCTGAGACCCTCTTGAAGAAAGTCAAGAATTTGGGCAATAGATGGGTCGGTTGGGTCAATGAGGAGATTGGCACACCATTTGCGGAAAATGACCCAAGTGGCGTCATAAATCCTTCTGGTAGAGGGACACCTGGCTGCTAAAATGGTATCAGCGACTTCAGTGGATAAATTTTCCCTTTTCAGACGTTCCCGCTCAACCTCCAGACGGCTAGTTGGAGCCATTGGGGGCCCGGGTGAAAGAGGGGGCCTTGTGACAGGGATATCCTGTCTGCTGGGATACTCCAGGGAGGGGCTACAGATAGGCTGCGGAGATCCGCGAACCAAGGACGACGGAGCCAATAAGGAGCTATAAGAAGCAATTCCACCTTCTCGAGGAGTAGCTTTTGAAGAACTCTGGACACCAGCGCCAGAGGGGGGAAGGCGTAAAGGAGGCCCGAGGGCCACGGGCATCGGAGGGCATTGTGGTTCTCTGCCCCTAGGGACAGGAATCTCGAAATGAACCTTGGAAGTTGGGTATTGAGTGGGGAGGCAAACAGGTCTACTACTGGCAGATCGAATATTGCTGTCGCCTCCCTGAATAGGGATGGATGGAGGCGCCACTCAGACGGGTCTATGGTGGCCCTGCTCAACCAGTCTGCTCGGGTGTTGTCAATACCCGAAATGTGGTCGGCCCTGAATGAAAGGAGGTGAGACTCTGCCCACCGACAGAGGCGCTCGGTCTCCCTCATTAGGCTTAATGACTGAGTGCCCCCCTGCCTGTTGACATGAGCTTTGGCTGTTATGTTGTCGGTGAGAATGAGAACGTGGCAGCCCTGTACCTGAGGGAGGAAACTGCGGAGGGCCAGGTGGATGGCATGAAGCTCTAACCAGTTTATATTGTGCAGCCTTTCTGACGCTGACCATCTGCCCTGAGCTGTAAGAGACTGTAGGTGGGCAAGGGAACTGGACAGACTGGCGTCTGTGGTGACAGTGAGTCTTGGGGGCTCCTTGAGGAGGCAGCCCTTGTTGATCGACGCCCTGCTCCACCAAAGGAGGGAGGTGAGAACCCTCAGCGAGACCTTGACCTTGCGCCTTGAGTTGCTGGATCCGGCCCTTTGGTACGGGAACAGGAACCACTGGAGAAATCTGGAGTGGAAACAGGCCCAGGGAATAACGGAGATACAAGAGATCATTTTACCTAGCAACTTGGATAGTTCGAGGAGGGAAACCCTCTTAAGTCGTCTGACGAGTTTTGGATGCTGAGTATTCTCTCCGGAGAGATGAACACCCTCCCTTTGACCGTGTCTATTATAGTCCCCAGGTGGGATAACCTAGTGGAAGGGGCCAATTGGCTTTTCTTCCAATTGATGAGGAACCCGTGTTCCTGGAGGCCGGTAAGGGTAATTTAGGTATCCCTGACGGCTTGTTCCTTGGAGGAGGATAGGATGAGAATATCATCCAGGTAACAATGGAGTCTCACCGGGATGGTTCTGAGGTGGGCAGTCAGAGCGGCCAGGACCTTGGTAAAGGTCCTGGGGGCAGAGGCCAACCCAAATGGAAGGGCCACGTATTGGAAGTGGTGGTTATTATAGCTGAAACGCAGAAATTTGGAGTGGGAGGGTCAGATTGGGATATGTAAGTATGCCTCAGAGAGGTCAATGGATGACAACCAGTCTCCCTGTCTATCTCCTAAGAGGGTAGATTGCAGCGTGTTCATTTTGAATTTGCTGTATAAAAGATGGCGGTTTAGCCGTTTTAAGTCCAAAATCACCCTCCATCCTCCTGAGTGTTTGGGAACCACAAATAAGTGTGAGTAGAATTCCTGTCCCCTTTGGGACGGAGGAACGGGTTGGATGGCCTGTATGTCAAGTAGGTGCTGGATTGCTGAATCCATAAGGTTGTGTTTGGTGTGGTTCTTGGAGATGGGACATGTCATGTACAAATCGGGGGGTGGGGGGTGGAGAGAAACTCGAGGGCAAGGCCAAACCTGACGGTGTCCCTGACCCAGGCGTCTGAAGTGGAAGAGTCCCACTGGCTGGTGAAGGTTTTGAGTCGCTCGCCGATGGGAATTGAGTCAGGTGGCTTATCTGGAGTGCCGGAAGGGCCTGCTGTCAGAGCCGCGAAAGGGCCTCTTGAAGTTACCGCCTCTCCTGTGCCTGTCAAAGGGGTTGGACCTGTCCTGGGGCTGTCCCGAGCCAAAGGGGGGAGACCTTTGGTACCTGGGAGGGAAGGGTGTTTGGGGATAGGGACGAAAGGGGGCCCTCCAAAGGGCTGCAGGGATCTTGGTTCTGACTTACGGGTGAGGGATGGGAGGAATTTCTTTTTGTTCCTTCCTTCGACTAGGAGAGGATCCAGGGAAGGTCCAAACAGTTTATTTCCCGCGAGAGAGGTAGAGGCTAGTTTCACCTTATTCTTGAGATCTGCCTGCCAGTGCCTTAGCCAGAGCAAACAGCGGGCCGAGACGTGGGAGGAAATGGCACGCGAGGAGAATTTTACCGAGTGAAAGGTGGCGTCTGCTGCGAACTCTGCCGCGGCCGTAATCTTGGCTATATCCTGATGGGTGCGGGTATTGGAAGTCGGGACATGTTGCTTAAGCTGGCGAAGCCAGCGAATGGATGACCTGATGAAGAAGGAAGTGGCCGTGGCCGCCCTAATCGCCCATGCATCCGACTGGTGAGCTCACCGTAAGGCCAGCTTTGACCGTTTCTACTCCAGCCTCAGAGCCTCTAAGAGGTCGCTGAGGGTGGAGGAAGAGGCCAGGCTCACGACGGGCTCATCCATTTCTGGGGTGCTCAGGAGGTTGGAGAGTTCTGGGTCAAGGTTGAAGAACCTTTTGTCATGGGCCGAAGGGGCCGGGGGGATAGCTGAGGAGGCCAGTTGTTTGCACACCAGTTCCAGGAAGATGGGGAGGGGTTGGGATGACCTCGGCCTCCACTACAGGCTGTTTAAACATGGAGTCCTCTAGTCCTTCCGCAGAAGTGGGATCAGAGGGGCTCTGAGTAGTTAGACCTGAGATGTTCCTGGCTTTGAAGAGGAGGGATTTGAATAGCTGGGGCTTGAAGAGCCCTACAAAGGCGGGTTGGTCAGGGGTGAGCCCTTCGTTCTCCGACATCTTTGGGAGGCTTTAGAGGACTCAGCCTGGCTGCGCAGGTGGTGAGTTTTTGCTTTGGCCTTTAAAGAAGGGCCTCTTGATGGATTGCCTTCTGCCATTTTATATAATTGAGGAGGATAAAGGATCAGATATGAGGCAGTTGGCGCGCCTAGGGGTTGACCTACAACAAAGGCCGGGAGCCCTGGGAAAGTCTTTTACGCCCCCCCCCCGTTTATTAATCGTTTATGATTAATCTGTTTGTCCTATTTATTCTTATTTCTTAGTGTTTTTATATTTATTTATTTATTTATTTATTTTTGTAAAGTTATTCAATTAGGCCGTCTTTCTCTGCCTCTTAATTTTTTACAGATCTTGAATTGTTAAAGATCTCCTTTTTTTTTCTTTTAGAATGACTGATCAGGATGACCAGGGCACGACAGAGGCCTTAAGGGTGAAGCCAGGCCTGTACCAGGCTGCCGACCCAGGCGGAACCAGGCGGAAGTAGTGAGTACGGAACCGCGGCTGCTACGACTGGCTGCAGGGGAAGCCAACAAAGGGAGGTGGTCATTCAAGCCTCCAACAGAACAATTCAATTAGAAAGTAAGACGCTCCTGAGCAGGCCTGTCGATCCTGCTTCTTTAATTATGCACGCTGCAGCGATCGGAGAGATAAGGAGAGAAACAAAATGGTGCCCGTCCACGAGGCGGCGCTAAAATGGTGGCCGCTTGAACGAGGACTTACAGGGGGCCCTGCTGCAGCGACCAGATGACTCCCCAGGGGCAATCCAAGGTCCCCAGGGGAAGGACAAACAGAAAGGAACCAAGTGAAGTAAAAAAACGGCAGAAAACGGAGTTCGGAGGGGGGGAATGGAGCAGAACGGAGCGTTTTAAAGCTATCAAAAACAAAAAAAAACCGGCAGTAAGGCAATGGGAAGGGGTGGGGGGGCAGCTTGTAAGGTTTGCTAGCCTTCTCCCTGACACCCCCTGGGGCCGGGAGAGCCTCCCAGGGGCCTCTAGAAATTAAGAGAACCAACTGCGCAGGGCTAAGAACAGAAAACAATTAAATGAATCAAATTACAACCTGGAGAAGAGGAAATACGAATCAAATAGGGCTTTCCTGAAACGGCCAAGAGCACAATTCAAAACTGCCTACTCTGCACGAGGGCTGAGCATAAACTGGGAAATGCTGTGGCGAGCCACGTGATGGAAGGAGGAGCGTTCCTCAGAAATTAAGCTCAGCCTACAACAGCAGAGACTGAAGCTCCACCCACTATCTGGACGATCCGAGCAGCTCTCAGGAGAATAATTCCAAACACACTGGAGTATTACGAAGCGTATCAAGACAAACAAGTGGTGTTGATCTTCCTAGATGTACAGAAAGCATTTGACAATGTGAACTGGCAATTTATGCTAGCACAGTTAAATGACATAGATTTTGAGGAGAGATTTATTAATATGATTAAGGCAATATAATATAAGCAAACTGCAAGATAGTAAATGGAGATTTGACGGAGGTCAATATTAAAAAAGATGCAAGACAAGGATGTCCCTTATTTCTCCTATTATCTATATTGACACTGGAAGTATTAAATAGAAGTATCAGAGAAGATACAGAAATAAAAAGTATGGAAATTTAAAAAGAAAAATATAAATTACAAGTGTTTGCACATGACTTAGTTTTTATTTTGGAATACCCATAAGAAACAGGGCCTAAATGCAGAGGCTACAATCTTCAACCATGAGAGCCAAAGACACTTCTGCAGGTGCCTGCCAAGATGTGGACTGTTATCAAAACAAAAGGCTGATTCCTAATTGGACAGTGTGACCCGTTCAATGGAAGGAGGGAATGAAATCAATCTTTAACTATACAGGGTTGCACAGGAAAATTTAGAGTTGGTTTTGCTTTCTTCTGTGCCAAAATGATGTACTCAATAATTTTTGCTTTTGGGATTTTAAAGTTCCTAAAGATGCCTGCTTTTATTGAGTCTGTTAGTCAGATGGTTGACATTAAGTCTAACTGTGCTGCACCTTCTCTTCCTTCCTGTGGATTAAGGAAGTGTCTATCTGGGTCTCTTTTCAATATTATCAATCTGATATGCACTTAAGTCACCCCTCATTGTTTTTGTAATGGACCTTGTATATTTCATAAAAGTAATCTTACTTTTTCTAGTCTGAAAACTCAAAATGTATCTAGAAATGTATAGTTTTAAGTTGTTTTTCTTGGCTGCACCAAAGGTATGCTAAAACTTAAAATCTCTTCTGCTTGGTGAGGTAATGTAGATTTCCAAATGTAAAACAGCAAGTGTTGCCATGGCAACTGTGATACAGCACTGACCTGAAATGACTTGAAGCCTGTATATAAACAACCAAGCTTATGTAATGTTTTAAAACATTAGGCTCAGGAGCAGTAACTAATCTTTCTTCTTGGGATTCTCAATACAGGTTGCACTGTTCCCATGTTGCACTGAGAGATTACTAAAACTTAAGATATGTGTAATCTAATAGAATAAGTAAAGGATGAAACATGACATTCATTCATACACAACAAATTATAAAGACTGCAATTCTAGGCCTATTTTTCTGGAAGCTTCACTGAACCAAAGAGCTTGACCTTTATGTTAGTATTTTCATGACAATGTAATCAGTAAAGGGATACAATAGATCTAACAAATACAGATCTGAATAATTTGATGTACGAGGTATACCAATAAACAACAGGTGTTCTTATTAGCCTTCAAGAATAGCACAGAATTCCATCTAGTACTTACATATTTAATAGATAACAAAATGGATCATGTAAGAGATCCTTGCTCTTAAGTCAACTGTTGTGAAAATAAATATTAAAAAATGCAACATATATTGGTCAGAGTCTACTTTGGTTCTTCTAAGACAGGGATGTCAAACTCAAGGCCTCAGGCCACATCTGGCCCGCGGGATCCTTATATCTGGCCCACAGGGCTACCCTGGCAACAGCGAAGGACCAGCCTGCGGTGCTTGGCTTGGCCCAGGCCAACCAGGCGCTTATCTACAACCTGGTGGTGGCTGTTTTCACTGGCAGCATGCTGTAGGCCATTGCAGCCGAAAATGCCCTCCCGAGGTCTGGTTTTGCTGGCAGAATGCTGCAGGAGGCCGTCATAGCCAAAAATGGAGCTCAGGAGGGCCGCGCACACCCTCCTGAGCTCCATTTTCTCTGGCAGAGTGCTAGCAAAACAACCACTAGCAAAAGCAGCATTTAATCATGAGTCAAGGAGGCATCGTGAAATGTTTCCCCCTTTTAATGTGAGCCTTGAAGTAGGGACAGGACAGGAAAGGAGAAAGGGAAAGACGAAAAAAAAAAAATGAAAGATGGGAAGAGAGCTAGGAAGGAAAAAGAAGGAAAGAGAAGGAAAAAGAAAATGAAGAGAGGAGGAAAAAGAAGAGGAAGGAAAGAAAGGTTATGAAAGGGAGGATCTGAGGAAAGTCCTGCCCTAGCACCTGGCCACCAGCAGCCCTGCTGCCCTTTTACCATCTCCTTGTTTCCTCCTCCTGACCTCTCCTGGTGGTCTCTCATCATATCGCTGAGGATGCTTTAGTTAAAAGCTGGTCTCACATGGAGAGAATGTGGACTCTGACCCACACACTTTGTACAGCCTCACACACCATGACCAACCTGGCCAAGAAGAGCACAGCAGTAGCAGCAGCCTTGAGGAAGAGGTAAGCGCAGCTGGGCACCCCCTCAGGGAAGCGGGGCTGGGCTGGGGTGTGGGGTCCCTGTACCTTCGGAGCTCAAGGGCTGGGCTGGGCATTGTCCTCCGCTACCCAGGGTTCTGGACAACCTGTGCTGTTGTCTGGGGGTCCTCCATGTGGCCTGAGAGGGACAGCAAAGTGTTTGGCCCTCTTCCTAGTCTCGCCTTCCTCTGCTGGAGACAATGGATCCCCCAAGCCCCACCCGGGCTGTCACACCTCTGACACAATTGTCAAGCTAGCCATGCCCACCCCAGACACAGACACCCGTCACCCTGAGATCAAACATAACCCTGATGCGGCCCTCAGTGAAATCAATTTTGACACCCCTGTTGTCATTGTTCTGAGTAATGAACTCAGGAAAACCAGGACACTTCGTTCAGGTTCAAGAGATCCTTTATCATGTACATCATATCGGCACTTAGAAAGAGGAAGCTAGATCTAAATTATTCCCGCACTTAGGGATAGTTAAAAGAATGAGATCTCTCCATCCCACTTTGTCTATCGGGTCACGTGGGCCAATAAGTTCAGGTATAAGTTCCTGCTCAACTTCAACAAGGGTCTATTGAAATGACCTTGGTTCACACTTCGGCTGGTAGATGTTATGGCTAGCCGGCTGAGGCACCACATTCCTGAGTTCCCCCCATGCTCTCCCCCCTCCCCATTGAATGGCAACCAAGCAATGAAGCAAAAGTATGCATGGCTTTAACTGCAGATTGACACCTGTTCTAACAACTTAACTCAGTGGGATTTCTCTCCACAAATGCCATTTCATAGCAGCTATTTTAGCAAATTTAATTTAGAAAGCAGAGATCATCCTATTGGATGAGCTGAAAACAGCATCATTGTTTTTTCCAAAAATGGAACCAGAGTTGAAGGGGAATCACTATACCATGGTCCCCATTTCTAACACCCAAGCCAATCCAGAAGAGTACTGTTATCAATAGTATCAAAAGCTGCTAAGACATCATGGAGGTAAGGACAAATACATTACCCTGGGGAACAATTCTATCAAGACTCAAGTCATTGCTTGATGACAGTGACTAAACTGTACACCACAAAATACTTACCCACAAGACTACCCAAATCACACGCCAGAAATTATCAGGGTCTGCAAGCCATCTAGGGCAGGTCTCCTGAATTGGTCTGATGATGTAAGTCATGGGCAGCACTTAACCTCATCCTGACCAGAGTGATCTGACTGTGGTAAATTACTGATGTAAATAATCCCCATATCCAGATCACCATCTGCTCTGAGACAAAATAGCACAGCATAGTATAGCACTGGAAAGGACCTTGGAGATCTCCTAATCCAGCCACCTACTTTAGCAGAAGGTATATTATGTCAGACAAGTGACTGTCCAGTCTCCTCTTAAAAACCTCCAGTGATGGAGTGCTCACAATTTCTGAAGGCAAGCTGTTCCACTGATTAATTTTCCTCACTCTTAGGAAGTTTCTCCTTAATTCCAGGTTGCTTCTCTCCTTGATTCGCAACCATTGTTTCTTGTCCTGCCCTCTGGCGCTTTGTAGAATAATTTGACCACCACTTCTTTGTAGCAGCCACTCACATAATTATCATGTCACCTCTAACTCTTCTTTTCTTGAGACTAGCCAAACCCAAATCCTGCAGCCGATCTTTATATGTTTTAGTCTCCAGGCCGTTGATCATCTTAGCTGCTCTTCTCTGAACTTTTTCCAAAGTCTCAACATCATTTTTGTAGTACAGTGACCAAAATTGGTTGCAGAATTCCAGGTGTGATCTTACTCGAGTTTTGTAAAGAGGCACCAATACTTCAAGTGATCTAGAACTGTGCCTCTGTTTATGGAACCCAGGATTGTATTAGCTGTTTTGGCAGCTGCTGCACATTGCTGGCTTATATTTAAGTGTTCATCCACTAGGACTCCAAGGTCCCTCTCACAGTTACTGTTTTTGACCCAGGTCTAGCCTAATCTGTACTCATACCTTTGATTTTTCCTGCCTAAATGTAAAACTTTGCTTTTCTCCACATTAAAATTCAATTTGTTGGAAAGTACCCATTGTTCAAGTTTGTCAAGATCTTTTTGGATCCTGAGCTTGTCTTCAGGGGTGCTAGCTATTCCTGCCAGTTTAGTGTCATTTGCAAAATTGATGAGGTTCCCATATATTTCCACATTTATAAATAGGTTGAATTTTACCCACCCACATACACTTAGCCACAGGTGACATGGGGCATGATCATAGTACCACAGCAGTCATTACATTGTAAGCATTACTGTTCAAGTCAACTGCTTATATCCAAAGCATTCCAGACAATTTATGTTATGTTCATCATGACATATGGGCACAAATAACACAATTGATATCACTGCCTCATTACATCATTCTCCAAATTAACTCTTTTTGGGATTTGACAGTCATCGGAATATAATCATGTGTAAAAAGCTTAAGTATATGCCATGCAAAAGCTTTTCTTTTTTTACATATATGGAAATATCAATATTTTCATATTAGTATCTTCACCTTTATAAAGGTGTAGCAATGGGACAAAAAGAACTATGGAAAAATTGCTTTTGCAATTACTATTTCACAGAAAATTAACAGTTACATCTCAATTTACAACAGTTCATTTAATGACCATTCACATTTATGACAGTTGTAGTATCTCCAAGATCACATAATTTACATTCGGATGCTTGACAACTGATTCACATTCATGACAGCTGCAACGTCCCACAATCATTTGATTCCGTTTTGAGAACTTCTGACAAGCAAAGCCAATGAGGAAACCAGATGCACTTAACCATATTACTAATTTAACAATTGCAGTGATTCATTTAACAAATGTAGCAAGAAAATCCATAAAATGGGGTACTTAACAAATTTCTTAACAAAAATTTTGCGCTCAACTGTGATCATAAATTGGGGACTACTTTGTATGCCATTTCCATCAACGGAAAAAGTAAAGAACCCTTGGCTCCAATACCTGGTATCGCCTCTGCTACAAGAAGGCATTTCTTGTAACTGTCTGTCTGGCTCCATCAGAGCAACTTTGTAGAATAATTTGACCACCACTTCTTTGTAGCAGCCACTCACATAATTATCACGTCACCTCTAACTCTTCTTTTCTTGAGACTAGCCAAACCCAAATCCTGCAGCCGATCTTTATATGTTTTAGTCTCCAGGCCGTTGATCATCTTAGCTGCTCTTCTCTGAAGAGCAGGAGGAAGAGTTGGAACTGGGACCATTCAACAGGGAAGGCATATCTCCCTTAGGATGTTTGGAGATGCCCAGGGCTGAGGACAATGCTGTCCTGGCCCTCTCAGGCATTGGGGAGGTGGTTGATCAGAGAGCTGCCTGCCTCTCTGGTCAATCACAGGGGAGGATCAGCTGCTGACCAGCAGTGGTGGTGATAGGCAACCAATCTCCTCTGATGAGGAACACCACTTGATCCAAGGGCCAGGAAAGTGGAACCTTGGCAAGCCCAGAGAAGGGCTGAAAGGCTACTCGGGTGGTCGCCCCACACCTCTCACAAGGAACATCTGGACAGGTTAGGGTAACTTGAGGAGAATCCTTGGGGATTTAGTCATTGCCATGAACAATTGTTTGCTTTGGCTTACACACCCACAGCTTCGACTTGTGCCTCATGTTGTTCGCCTTGCCTCACTTGAAAGATTGCTTTTTGCACTTTGTTTACGACTTAGCCCTTCTCTTTTGGTCTGCATTTCGCCTTTGCTTCACTAACTGCTTCTTGCCTTGGATCTGTTCCTTGTCTTGAAGACTGCCACTGTCTTGTGCTTGGACTCTGCCTAGTGAATTGGATTTGGAACCTTGCCCTATGACCGTACTTCTATTCTGGGTTAACTTTGTACTAACAGTACTGTGTTTAGGAGACTGGGAGTTGCTGCATTCAGAGTAGTGTGGGGGTGGAGCCTTACCAGTCGTTGGGGGTGTCACTGGCTGGAACATTTGTTGAGAGAAATGGAATTCTCGCAGGAGTGTCAAACACAATTTTATTGAGGGCCACATCAGAATTACGGCTGTCCTCAAATGGCCAGTTGCATGTAAGACTATGACAACTCACAGTAGCCAAGTGGGCATGGCTGGGTGGTTGCAGCTGGGTCGCCACGACTAAGTGGATGTGGCTGGTAAAGTGTGGCCAGCTCAATGCCTCTCACTCAGCATGGCTGACTAGAGATGTCTGGGTCGGGATGGAACAAGTCCAGCTAACTCAACGTGGGGACAACTCGATGCTCCACAAGCTTCTCGCCTCTCCAAACTACTAGTACCCAAGCACATGCACACACACATACACTGCATTCCAAGTGTGGGGATTTTTATCAACAGAAAAAGAGGGTCTTGTCCCCAAGCGCAGACAAGATTGGCAGATTGCTAGGTCAGGTGTGGATAAAAGTCTCCAAGCTTGGAATGGTGTGTATGTGTGTACATGCATAAAATACACCAAAGGAGATGTTTTCCAAATCCCAGATATTGTTGGCATTTCCCTGTCCAGCAAAGCAGAAGGTGGAAGACAACACTGTGTGTGGAAGCATGGATGAGAAAGTTTGCAGGAAACAGTTTCCTCCAAGTCCAACTTCTGCTTTGACAGATCTCTGGAGAGGAAGAGGCGGCAGGGGAGCCTTGCTCTTCTCAAAAGGGAATCCCCGTTTCCAATCACGCATGGTAAGGATGCTGGCTTTTTGGAGCAGCCTTCCCTCATGGAGCTCCCCTGCCACCCCCTCATCTCCAGATATCTTTCAAGGCAGACGTTGGTCTCAGAGAACACTGCTTTTTGCAAACTTTCACCACATCAGCATTATGGTTGCTCTCAAGGGCCATATAAGAGTATGTATCACATTAAATCAGGAGTGTGTCTAAGATGTTGGCCAAGCAGGGTTAACATTTCAAATATGAACAAATATTTCAAATAAATCTGCAAAAACAAATTTAAAACAAAAAAAAAAACATAAGCTATTTAGTTCTCTGTGTATCTCTTTAATACCATTGTATCCAAGTCAGATGTTTGACAACTTTTCTTGCCTACAAGTTCATCCAGGCTTGGGGTTAGGTTCTGAGCTGCGGAAACTCAGGAACAGGATAGAGTGGAGGTATACATCAGTAAGAAGACTTCTGTGTGCACTTTTGTTCACCCTCATCACAGAGAAGTTACTCACAGGTATGTACTACCTGTCAGTCTGTGCTCCCTTTAGATCCCAAGAAAAAAATACTCAGACTCCATGTTGTAGAGCAAAGTTATCCTTTTACTGGAAAATAAAGTGGAAACTACAAATCAATTCCGAAACTGAGAAATTGGCGGTTAGAACACACATACAAAGAAATAGAATTGCTCCCACCCCCCCAAAGTTCAAATGATTCTTCCAATTAAAACTTCTGAATAAGCTCATGTAGTCATCTCCAGGTGGTGATGAGGTTTCTTGTCAAATGGCCTTGACACATTTTGATAAAAGTTCACAGTTGCGCAAAAGAGGACAGAAGATAGCCAAGAAACGGAAAGTTAAAGAAAAGAATCCCCCTTCCCCTTGCTAGCCCAGCAAAGGAATGCAAAACACCTCCAGCCTTCTTCCCCTCCAAAGTCCCCCCTCCCACCGTTGTCATGACAGCCGAAAGAAGTAACAGCAGAAAAGCAACAGTGGAAGATATCTTGAGGCTATCTATCTTGAGCCTGACATTCGGACCCCCTAGAAAAAGGACATTAGTCCCTATAAGAAAAAATAACATAATTACATGTTAACATTGATATACATTTCTATGGTTTATCAGGGTATTTGGCATAAAATTTCTTTAACAGTTCAGGAGCTCTAAGGTCTTTCTCATTTACCCATTCAGCATGGGACGGAGGAAAATGTTTCCAAGCTACAAGATATTGGGTACAACCCCTCCATTTTCTAGAGTCTAGAATTTCTTTAATTTCAAAATGCTGTTCACCCTCAATTAACAATGGTACGGGGGGATCAGACTGGGTCGGTCTCAAGGTACAGATACCTTCTGGTTTCAACAAACTGATGTGGAAAACTGGATGAATATGACGAAGAGTCTTTGGTAAAGTCAGTTGAACAGTCACAGGATTTACAATCCTCTCAATGGGAAAAGGTCCCACATACTTAGGACCCAACTTCTTCGATTTTTGGGTAGTCTGCAAATATTTGGTCGAGAGGAATACTTTATCGCCCACTTGATACGACATCTGTGGGGCTCGCTTTCTGTCAGCAAATTTCTTATGAGATTGATGCGCCTCGTCCAAAGCTTTGCAGGTGACCGGCCAATTAAGTTGAAGTTGAGATATCCAGTCACTCAACGACTGGACACTTGGTTTTTCACCAGGCAGTTCAGGTATGGGCACAAAATCTTGCCCTGTTGCTATTTTGAAAGGAGTAAACCCCGTACTACTGTGAACAGAGTTATTATATGCTACCTCCGCAAAAGGTAGTAGATCCACCCAGTTGTCTTGCTGATAATTTATGTAACATCGGAGGTATTGCTCAAGCACCCCGTTAGTTCTCTCGCAAGCCCCATTAGTTTGGGGGTAGTGGGCGAAGCTTAAGCTTTGGGTGGAGCCTATGAACTTCAAAAATTCCCTCCAGAAATTCGAGGTAAATTGGACTCCTCGATCAGAAATTACACGCTCAGGTACACCATGCAACCTGTAGACATGAAGAACGAACAGCCTGGCCAATGACCTCGCCGAAGGGATCTTTGAGCAAGGGATGAAGTGGGCTTGTTTGGAGAACAATTCAGTCACCACCCAAATGACTGTGTGTCCACTGCTCTTGGGTAGATCTACTATAAAGTCCATGGAAATTTCCTTCCAAGGAGCAGTTGGTCTGGCAACATTTTGCAGCAGCCCTGGTGGCTTACCAGGAGGTCTTTTTGCTGAGGTGCAAATCGGACAACTTGCCACATAAGTCTCAATGTCCTTTTTCAATGAAGGCCACCAAAACTGCCATTTCACCAAATGTAGGATCTTCACAAACCCAAAATGACCAGCCACCTTGGAATCATGAGTTTGTTGCAATATGTGGCTTCTCAGGTTTTGAGGTACATACAACTTCGCCCCTATCCAGGCTAGACCATCTCGAACGGTGCAGTTATTCGCATTTGCCAGAAACCACTCATCCATCTTCAACGCCTCCTTAAACCGTTCCATCAGATCAGCGGACAGATCCCTCTCCTGGTTTCTTTTTTGCGCGCGGGTAACTACAGGGGCAGCCAGTTGTGTAGTGGACATGATTGACCTTATCACTTCTTTACGGGTACTGTTGTATTGAGGCATTCTAGACAAAGCATCTGCCATAAAAAAATTTTCCCCCTGGGATATATTTCAAGGAGAAATTGAACTGCTTGAAAAACTGAGCCCACCTAACTTGCCTAGGGGATAGATTCCAAGGGGTTTTTAAAGCTTCTGGATTTTTATGGTCAGTCCACACTTCAAATGGGTGTTTTGCTCCTTCCAGAAAGTGCCTCCAAGCTAGTAAAGCCCAACGGACTGCAAATGCTTCCTTCTCCCAAACGGCCCATCTCCTTTCAGTCTCAGTCAATTTACGAGAGGTGTAAGCGCATGGTTGTAGTGTCCCCTTCTCGTTTAATTGAAGTAAGACCGCCCCCACCGCCACATCGCTCGCATCAGCTTGGATCACGAAAGGGGCATCCATGTCTGGGTGTTTCAGTACTGGTTCTGCAGCAAAAAGTCTCTTAAGCTTTTCAAATGCTGCTTGGCACTCCATGGTCCAATTCAATGGTTGGCTGGGCTTTCGTTTCAATCCCCCCTTTGTTTTCAGGAGGTTGGTGATGGGCATGGCTATTTTAGCAAAAGACAGAATGAATTGCCGATAAAAGTTGGCAAATCCCAGAAAACTTTGAAGCTGTTTACGGGTTCTCGGTGGGGCCCAGTCCAAAACAGCTCGCACTTTCTCTGGGTCCATCTCACTGCCCTCGGGGGAGATACGATATCCCAAGTAGTTGATTTTTTCTTGATGGAACTCACATTTGGATAGTTTGGCGTACAATTTGGCAGCCCTCAGCTTGTGCAACACAGAGCGTACCAGTTTCACGTTCGTCTCTAGTCTCCGTGTAGATAAGAATATCATCAAGGTATACTAGAACCCCTTTGTATAAATGTTCGTGAAGCACTTGATTGATCAGTTGCATGAAAACAGCAGGCGCCCCCTGTAGGTCGAAAGGGAGAACATTGAACTGGAAACAACCCATTGGGCAGTTGAACGCAGTCTTCCACTCGTCTCCCTCCTTTATCCGGATTCGGTAGTACGCCTCCCTTAAGTCCAGCTTTGTGAAAATCTTCCCCTTTGCCAGGTGGGCTAACATGTCCTTCATCAGAGGGAGGGGGTACATGTTCTCTACGGATACTGCGTTCAGGTTTCTATAGTCCACTATCAGACATTTGGAGCCATCTTTCTTCTCGCGGAACATCACAGGGGCCGCCACTCGAGGTCTGGCAGGTGTGATGAAACCCCGTTGCAAGTTCTTGTCGATAAATGCCTTCAATTCCTCCAACTCCCCCGGGTGTCATCGGATACATCTTTGGTTTCGGGAGCGTCACCCCCGGCAGGAATTAAATACTACAATCGGTCGACCAATGGGGGGGGAGCTCATCGGAAGCCTCTTCACTTAACACCTCTCTTAAGTCCCAATACTCTTTCGGGATTTTCTCCTCCCCTTCCACGTGTTTGGCACCTGTAGAAGCTATCTCGGTGGGTACCTGGGACTTCGGATGGGATTTCTCCTCCCCTTCCGGATAGGGTTGCTCCTCCCCTTCCGGTGGCCAATCGGTGCGGATGCGTATCCACCCCTCTCTCCAGTTCACATGGGGATTCCACTTCCGAAGCCAGGGTAATCCCAATATTAGGGGCTGTTCCATCCCAGGGGCCACAATAAAACACAGGGTCTCATGGTGGTTTCCCATGGTCATTTCTAGGGGTTCTGTTATAAAACGTGCGGGGCAACCTCCCACCACCGATCCATCCAGTTGGCAGAAAGATATGGGTGTTCTTAAAGTTCTCAGTTTGATGCCCATACCCTTAACTACTTTCATGTTAATTACACACCTCGTGCATCCCGAGTCCAATAAGGCCAACATCACTCCCTCAGTGCCAGAGGTGGGCTGCTTTAACTTTATTGGGATGGTCATGGGCCCTTGGTTAGGACTTACCAGGACGTCATCTTCCGAGTCAGTCTCGTTCTCGCCGAGTGGGGTTGGAGGTCCCAGCTCCTCTCCCGCCGAAAGGGCGACCTCTACAACCTCTCTCGCCTTCAGTCCAGTCTCACGGGGCTTGGTTGAGGGGTTTTCGGGCTTCCTCCCGGGGCCCCGCGCTTTTGGTGGGTTCATCTTTACCCGGCAATCCGCATCCGGTGGCCCTCTTTCCCACAACGGAAGCATGCCGTGGTCTTGGCTCTTGCCGCCATCCCTCCCGATTGGGGGGTTGAAGTCTCTCGGAGACGTGGGGGGAGCGGTTTTCTCCAAGCGGGACCTCCTCTGCGTCTGCTTCAGGCTAGATCAATGTCCATCTCTTCCACCAACAAGTACCACGACTGCAAATCACGGGGGTCCCTTCTGGAGATGCACGTGTGGTATACATCTTCATTTAAGCCATCTTTGTAGGCTTCCACCAGGGCCTCCTGGGACCAACCTCGGATGTGGTATGCCAGCTGCCTGAATTCTTGGGTGTAGTGTGCCACCGATCTCCCCCCTTGGACTAGGGTCTTCATTCTGATCCTGGCCTTTCTCTCTGCCAGAGGGTCCTCAAACCTTCTCCTCAGTGCAGTCATGAAAACATCGAGGTTTCGCAGTTGGGGGGAATTATCATTGTACAAAGTCACCACCCAGTCTGCTGCCATCCCTTCCAGGGTTCTGGTGACACATCTCACTTTGGCTTCTTCAGAGGTGAACTCCAGTTCAAATTCTGCCATATAGCTCCCAACTTGTACCAGGAAAAATCCCAAATTTCTGGGATTTCCTCCAAACTTCACATTTGGGGGGGCAGGTGGCGTCTTCCAGGAACCACACCTATTGCTGGAACTCCTCGGGCGGCGGCGGGCGGCTGCGCTGGCGTAGGCTGGGCAAGGGGGGTAGGGATAGCTTGACTTCCCCAGGCTGACCTTGCTCCCTCTTCCCCCTCATACCTTTGAGCCGTGCTGGGCTTCTCAGAAACATCCATAAGGAATTTCCCGGCTTGATCCAGCCTGCATTCCATCTCCTTCCCCTCTTGCCACAGCCATTCCCTCACACCTTTTTGTCTTACAGTGATTCTGGGAGGAGGGGGGTCTTCAGAGTCTCTCCAACCAACCCCCAACGACCATCTGGGCATCTCGGCTGGGGTTTCTTCCAGAGTCAAGTCGGCCAGCAGGTCAGTCACCGACCTCTCCGGTAGCAGCATCGGCTGCCCCCCCGCAGCTCCCTGGTCCTCTTCATCACTGGCTGGAGACGACATGAGATGAAACCCCCTCAGAAGAAAAGTTGCTGTTTTCTCCGGGTGGGTTGATGTGGGAGTTTCGGAATAATGTCAGTCTGTGCTCCCTTTAGATCCCAAGAAAGAAATACTCAGACTCCATGTTGTAGAGCAAAGTTATCCTTCTACTGGAAAATAAAGTGGAAGCTACAAATCAATTCCGAAACTGAGAAATTGGTGGTTAGAACACACATACAAAGAAATAGAATTGCTCCCACCCCCCCAAAGTTCAAATGATTCTTCCAATTAAAACTTCTGAATAAACTCATGTAGTCATCTCCAGGTGGTGATGAGGTTTCTTGTCAAATGGCCTTGACACATTTTGATAAAAGTTCGCAGTTGCGCAAAAGAGGACAGAAGATAGCCAAGAAACGGAAAGTTAAAGAAAAGAATCCCCCCCTCCCCTTGCTAGCCCAGCAAAGGAATGCAAAACAACTCCAGCCTTCTTCCCCTCCAAAGTCCCCCCTCCCACCGTTGTCATGACAGCCGAAAGAAGTAATAGCAGAAAAGCAACAGTGGAAGATATCTTGAGGCTATCTATCTTGAGGCTGACATTACCATACATGCAGAGCATTTAAGCAGCTTGAAGGCAGAGTTGGGGCATTGTTTCAGGGATGAACCTGGTAAACTATGCATGCCCTACAGAAGCATACGTTCCCTTAACTGTATACACTGGAGTTCTATCAGCTCCATCTGGATTTTTACAGGTGCTTTCTCCACGTCAACTGCAAATGGATTAATGCGCAGTCCAAAATTGAATTTATGTTCTTCAAAGTCAACAAAGTGTAAACTCCATGTGAAGTATGCTCAATTTATCAGCAAAATGAATATCTGAGAACACAGCAGTGCAGACTTGGTTTATGACTGTTTGGCAACATGGTAAGTGACTCAAGTTTCCTCAGTCAGTTTAACTTGAAAGGCTTTCACAGTCAGTTTAACTTGAAAGGCTTTCACTACATCATTCATGTCCATGATCACACAGTCCCATCCCTGAAGCTGAAGATTTAACACAATGAGATACATAGTTATACTGCACAGAAAAGCTAATGCGCAGCCATTTTTCATCCCTCAGTACTGTGGAGTCTTTTCCTTTACTTTCAATAAACTGACAGATTTCCTTACACAACTCAAAAAATCTATTGAGCACTTTTTCTCAACTTAGCCATTGCACCTCTCTGTAATCGGGCAGATCACCAAGTTGAGAATGTATTTTCTCCAGAAAGGATCTTAAATTGATGATTTAAATATTTGGCTATTATAAAGTTAACTATCTGAGTTACAAGGCTCATTACATGTTCCATCTTCAGGATGTTTCTGCATAGTGTTTCTTGGTGTATGATGCAGTGATATGCTGTCAGCTCACCTGTGCAATTCTCACTCTTCATCTTCTCTTGCATTCTTCCCACTAATCCACTCTTTTTCCCGCACATCAAAAGTGCTCCATCTGTTGTCAGTCCCATAACTTTATCCCAGGGCAATTTCATGTCATTTACACATTTAGATACTGCTTCAAATATGTCTTTTCCTCAGGGGTAGTGCATTGATTTCATATGCAAAAGTTCATATTCAAACTTGAGTCCACAGATGAAGACTGTCAGCTGTGCTATGTCAGTGATTTCAGTGTTCTCATCCACAGCAAGGGAATATACAATGAAATCTTTTCCCTTTTCAATCAACTGTATTTGAAGAGCGAGTAAAAAGCTCTATCAGCATTCTATTGTTGAATTTTCACTGTTTTCTGATAATATATTTGTATGTGCAAAGCAACATTCAAACACAGCTGGGATCTTCTGGAGGAAATACATTCTTTTCTGAGCCACTTTAAAACTGTGGAAAACCAGCACATTTGCTGCTGTGAACTAAGTTAATGTGAGACATTTCCAAGCAGTTTCTTAAAGCTCTTAATGACATAAGTCCAAACTAACTGATAAACTGTATTGTCCTGCTAAGACTAGCCTGTCCTATTCAGGCTGGCAAAAAAGGGCAACTGTGGATCCCATCAATCAAAGAACTCTGTCAAGATCCAGAAGAAAAGCCTTCTCCATTTGCAGCACCCATTCTTTGGAACACTCTGCCCTCCAGGGTAAGATTTGCCCCCATCCTTCCATAAGAACTGAAAGACCTGACTCCAGAAATTAGCCTGGTGACCCACTGGGAGTTCAACTCTAGAGGTAACTGCTAGATTGACGGTTGACTCCATCTTTCCCCCCTCCCTGCTTCTCATGTCCATGTTTTCTATTGATCATATCAATGTATTTTTTTATTTTCTTTTTCCTTGTTTGTTTTATTATTTTACTTTTCCTTTCTTTTAAACTTCCTTTTTATTTTTTAAGGTTGTGAGCTGCCTAAAGTAGCCCATGGCAAATTAGGTGAAAAAAAAATTTCTTCATCGTCATCATCTTATCCTTATCTCAGCCCCCAAACACAAATTTAAAATACCATTTAAAAAACATTTTAAATACTAAGTCTACCCCAAATTGTGATCTGCTCAAGTTTACATTGTGCTTTCTAATTTGTCAGCGATTCTTTTGGGATACTGTCTATGATTTAACAGCACTGTTTTTTCTTCCAAAGCAGATATTTTTCTACACGTGAGGTACTTTATATGTCAAACTTCCTTTGTAATATATATGTTAGCTGGATCTCCAGCATGGGTTTCTGCAGCGTGCTTGCTATTGGCTGCCATAGAAATGGGGAGGGTGGCATGGGCATTTGGGATGAGGAAGCAAGTTGGTGTGTAGTAGTCCCATGAGAACTGGAAAGCAAGTTTGCACTCATGAACTATGGTGCTGCTGAGTGGAGTTGTTTATACTCCATCAAGGCCAACCATCCTGCGACTCCAGTTGCAAGTACCTGAAGAGGAGCTTTCCCATATCATCATACTGGATTGGACTCTCTGTGCTGGACCCTGAGGGGAAGGATTTGGGGTGACTTTCAATGTATAACATTCACGTGTTTTGAATCAGATCTTGCCTTGCTTTCGCTGCTGTCATTTTGAACTTAGTAAAAATACCTCATCTCTAATTCAATGGAATTGGGGGTTTTCTTTCTTGAGATTTGCACAGGAAGACCTGAAGCACGTGCACATGCGCGTGTGTGTCAGGCCTGCCTGTGCAATATATAAAATAAATATAAATTACCCCTTGTTAGGTTGATCAAACTCACAAGAAACAGAGGTTGATTTCTCTAGTCACATACCTCAATGCTCCAAAGCTAGGAAACAGCACTGTATAATTTATTTTACGTTTATCAGTTTCTTGTTTCTTTTTCTTTCCGGTAAGATATACAATGATTCTCTATTTCTCTCCCACCAAAATAGGGAGAATGTCAGATAAAGGTACCCCATAGATAGGTAATGGCAATTACAGTTACCAAACAACTATACTAAGTTAAAACAGCAGGACTAAATGGTAAGCCTTGTGGGAGAAGTTTAACTCTTTCATCCTCTGGGCTCAGTCCTCCTGCTATGGCCAATATACTATTGTCTCTAACAGTTCTAACTGAACATTTCCCTCAAATAAGCAAACAAGCAAAGCTTTCTGGACATATAGATTTTATATTAGATAGAACTGTGAAGAAAGTTGGAGAAAGAAGAAAGGGAGGGAAGGAAGGAAGTAGAGAAATAGGAGATATAAAACAGAGAACAAAGATTTTTCTTTTCTCGTTATTTCTAAATATTAATTATTTCATATAGGATGGAAGGCAACCATTGATTCACCAATCTTCAACTTGCATCTCCATGAACCGTGGTACAAACTTATTCTCAAATCCTGCACATGCACTTAACTGACTCACTCCATTGCATCCATTTATCAAGTAGATGCAGCAAAAACAGAATCTCTGCTCGCTATTGTATGGATTCCATAATTGTTGGACTTTATTTTAAAGCCAACTGTAGAAGGAAACATGTTGCATCCAAAGCTTACTGTATAAATTTGCAGATTAACCAAGAATGTTAGATGCTGAACTATACCAAAACATTGGGTTTAATTTATCTGCATACAGGCTTATCCGCAAGTATATACAGTAGAGGTTTCTCCTTCAGCCTTTTAAAGTACTTATATATTCCATATGCAAATTCTCAAATGGAACCCTCAAAATATCATAAAAAATGCATCATCTGTGGATCATCCAATAGTAAAAATTAAAATTTATGAAATGGTAAGGGTCTATTTGCAGGTAATGTATTTTTCATGATATTTTGGTTAAAAATCCAAGGCTCAGCTGATTATTATATATACAAGGGGACAACATACACTACATAAAAATTTCGGAAGAGCCATACTTTGTTGTAAGCCTGAAATAATCAAAGTGGATTTTCCAAGTATAAATCATTTCAAACTCACAACATTTTGAATATTCATAATGACAGGGGTGAAAATAAAATGCTAGTTATAAACTTTGATAAAAAAGATTGGAAGAGAAATTGTTAACAGCAGCTGGTGAAGCAAAACTATGGAAAAGAACAGTTGACATATCCACATATATAACAGAAACAAAAAATTGTATATAAGATGCCATAGACTAATAAGGGGAGAAAAGCAATCAAAGAGTAGCCTTCTAGTCCACTATCTCAAGAGACAAGGATAGAGGAAGGAATTAATGAAAGTCCAGTAAGATTATTGGTTTATTCTCCTTAATTATACAATGCACAGTGATTGTGTTGTGTTTGTTGGGCTGACAGTATATAGGGTTTAGATTAATCAGAAGATCCATGAAACCCACAAAGCCACCTCTATAGCATTCACTTTCCAGTCAAGCTTCCAAAGCTCCCTTATAATAAGCATTTACCTTCTTTGCATTTTGGTGGGAGCAGAGCTAGTTTAAGGTCACTGTGACCAACCTTTAAAAAGTAGGGCAATATATAAACCAAAGTTTTACTTACTCTTTAGAATCGCCCTCAAGACAATGATTTCCCCATTATATTTATTGATATAGTGGCTCAGTGTTTAAATTCTATTCAGCTTCCAACAAATATAAAATAGAATAAGAAAGATAACAAGAAAATACAATTCTTGATCAAATCAATAACGACTGCCAAAGTAATGTAGCACTCAGAACACGCATACCATCCTTTCAATTACAAGAAAAACCAAATACAATTTACCTAAAATCTCTCTCACCTAAAGTCTTGAAGTCTCTGTAGAAAAGCAGTGTTTTAACAACTTTCCTGGATATCTCCAGAAAAGAAGCAATCTTCATTTCGGGGACAAACAAGTTTTTCCGAAGGAGGAAAGTTATAAAACAGGTATCAAACTTGCAGCCCACAGGCCAGATGCATCAGGTGCTGGCCATCCCCATGCCCAGTTTAGTGAAGGGAGGTGGAGTTGTGATATATCACATGACAACATGTCATCATGAGTTGGACACCCCTGCTATAAAAGAAAATGCTCATCTCAGCCTCAACATGTAGAGAATTGCAGGATATTCTCTGTGCTAGAACTTACATGGCAGGCAGATTCTACATGGGTTTAACAGTCCTAAAGATACTCAGTCTTCAAGTCATGGGCATCTAACCTTTTGCTTGCCTCAGCCACATCAAAAAAGAGAAATTGTCTTGGGCCACATATAAAATATATAATATAGTTATGTATATAAATCACATAATAATGTTAAAAGTTTATAACCTTGTGGGGTTGCACTTCTAGCTGTCCAGGGTTGCATGCAGCCCACAGGTTTGGATATGCCTGCTCCAAGGCATGTGAGACTATTTGGTGGAATCAATAGGGGCTCTTAGGCTTGTTTCTCCCCTTTAAAATTCAGACCTATTCAATAGTGGTAAATATCTACAGCTTGGGTGTAGGATGAGGATGAAGCTTCATTCTCCGAGCTTATAGGTTGGTTTCCAAACGTTTCGTTACCAGGCTAGATAACATCTTCAATGGAGTTTAGGGATGTGTCAGTGTTCTTTTGTTTATAAGGGCTTCAGGTCCTGAAGGGTGTGTTAAGTGAGAGTCCTGTGATGGGTAAGGTGTGACTAATCAGTGCCAGAATTCTCCAACTCCTAGTAATAGCAATAGCCCACAAACCTACAGCCACACTCCACCAGGAATTATCCAGAACCAAAGAAAAAATACAGAAGGATGAAAGAAACAGTGTAACCTACAAAATCAATTGCAACCATCGCAACCAATTCTATGTAAGACAAATATGTCAATTAAAAATCAGGACCCACAAACACTGGCTGTCAAAGGCCATGATCCCAAATCCTTACTCTCTACCCATATTGACACCAAACATCACCAGTTTGATTGGAGCTACACAAACATCACTGGCCACACTAACACCTGCCATGCTCATTGAGTTCAAGCCAGGCACTCCACAAGCAATTCCACCAACAGATACACTGACCAACAACCAGCTACAAAACCCCTCAGAACCCAAATCAACAATACACCAACCAAAGACAGCACTGACCCTCAATCAACCCCCACAACTCCCCACTACCAGTTCACCTTCCAATGACCCTGACCTGATGTAATCTTCCTATCCCAAGACCTACTACAAGACTCTCACTGATGATTCACATAAGACCCATCACAAGACTCTCACTTGACACACCCATATCTGAAGCCCTTATAAACAGAAAAACTGTCAGGTCCCATAGTTCTCTATTGGGACACTGCCATTCTGGTGGGAGGCTTCTTTGCCTGGGGTTTCATCTGCTTTGCTTTGCTGAACCTTGTGGAAAATAGGGATAGGGGGAGGAATGTGTCATTCTTTGGGTCATGTTAGGGAGGGGGAGAAGTGGAAAGTGAACCATATACAGAAATATCACTAGCAAATGTTACAATTATCAAACATATTATCATCATTTTTATGTTCAATGCTAAACGTGCTTGCACCTCAGTGTTCCATAAAAATTCATACACATAATACGTGTGGACAGATATACCCATTTGTATCAGCAATAGGTTTAAATGAAGTATCATTTCTAATTCTTGCACCAATTCAAGAAACAACAGAAGGAATGCAGTTACTCCCACATGCAAACACATATAGTAGCATTTGTCAAAGGAAAAAAAGAGCATGGGAATATATGGAGATATACTAATACATACAAAATTGTCTTATATTATATTAGAATATTTTACCTTACCCGCTGCTATGTAACGGACAACAAAATCTATGGTCAAGAGGTAATTTTACTGAAGGTCCTCCACATTCAGAAATATCAGCCAGAACATAGGCCTTTATGTACATGAAGGATTCAGTCTATCAAAGATATAGTTAGTGAGATATATAGGTAGTTCTCGACTTGCAACAAGTGAGCCCAAAATTTCTGTTGCTAAATGAGATATTTACTAAATGAATTTTGCCCCATGTCATGACTTTTCTTGCAAGTTGTTAAGTGAATCATTGCAGCGATAGATTAGTGATACATTTAAGTGAATCTGGCTTCCCCATTGACTTTGCTTGTCAAAAGGTTGCAAAAGATGATCACATGACCTGAGGACAATCCAACCATTATACATGAGTCTGAATTTTGATTACATGACCATGCAATGGTCATGTGAAAAATAAGTCACTTTTTCAGTGCTCTTGTAACTTTGAACGGTCACTAAATGTGCTGTTGTAAGTCAAGGACTACCTATACTGGGCAAGAAACTTGAAAGATATCTATATGTGAGTCCTGTTAAGTTGCAAATAACCTCCTAGCAATAGCTGTCAAACACGGGGTCATTCCATGTCAAGGGATCGGGGGAATTTGTGTGTAAACATGCACACATGTCCCCAATTAACATTGGCGAAGTGTTACGTTTGCTGATGCAATACTTGTGGAGATATAGTTATTTGTTTGACCCCCATACCCCAGTCTTCTACAGTATGACTCTGGAGTTTCAGCAACTTTGAGACATAATATCTCCCGCAATATTTTGTTTCCACTTGAACCAGCAACCCCATTGCCATAGGGTGCACGTCCGATGGCTGTGCAATACCAGCCATGGGTAGATTTCTTGGTTCAGGATCCCAAGCCTGTAGTTTGGTTTCTTCCTCGAGGTTCCAAAGCCTTGTGTAGGTATCTGTCCAGTTCCCAAGTTGACATTTGGACAGCTTATCCTAGGTTCCCAAGCCTAAAGTGGGTATCTTATATGGCTCCCAAGCCTCAGGCACACATTCCATCTGCATCTACCCCATTCATCAAAATGTTAAGCTTATGGTTTATTAACATAATAAGCGACAAACGGATGCACTGTGGCTTGTGAATTCTTCCAGTGAAAGCTTTGACCAGCATCTTGGACAACAAACAAGCAATTCTCCACAAAATCCATCAATACAATCAGTTTGATTTCTTTTAGGCCGGCTTTTAACTGCTTCATATATTCACTTTGATGTTTTGAAACGAAGTGCTGGCCAGTCAGTTGCCACATTTTGCTAGCAAGTTTTTCGATAAACAGTGAGAACATTTGTTTCCAGCATTTCACGGTCAGTATGAACCCATTGTTTGAATTCTATCGCTTCTTCTGAATCCCAATTCTCAAATATTTCATCCATATGTACGATCAGTGCCTCTTCACCAGGGTAGCTTTGGCATTGCTGCAACATACAATCTTTGGTGTTCAGATCACAAATTGCCTTTCCCAAGAGCAGCTTATACTCCTCTTTAATGATTGCACCTTGTAGCATAAGCTTAACATTTTTATGAATGGTGTAGACACAGACGGAAATGTGTGCCTGAAGCTTGGGAACCATATGAGATACCACTTTAGGCTTGGGAACCTAGGATAAGCTGCCAAATCATTGACTTGGGAACCTCAAGGAAGAAACCAAACTACAGGCTTGGGATCTTGAACCAAGAAACCCATCCGTGGCTGGAATTGCACGGCTATCGGATGTGCACCCTATGGCAATGGGGTTGCTGGTTCAAGTGCCTGAACTGGTAACAATGTCACCATGGACCAACACAATGTAATAGTAGTAATGATGTCTATATAAAACAAACAAGGCAAAACAATAATAGAATGCATGTGAATGCAACGTCAACTTTGTCCCTATTTTTAGGGCTTTATATGTCAGTGATGAAAAACCAACTCTACTTTTTAAAGGGGTCTGAAGCATGCTTTTTCTAACATGATTTAAGAGTTTCCAGAAGTTATTTTTTTGTAAAAGCAGGCTGAAAATACCCTATTTTCGGCGTTTTTACAAAATATCATCTTTATACTCAATCTGTAAACTATTGGAAAGCAGTTGAATGAAATTTTATATTCAAAACCTTGTGTTGCTAAGTTATTACGCGCGTTTCATGTTTACGTGAAACGTATTACACGTTTCACATTTATCATACCTTTCTTTCCAGAGATATAAAAAGCCAAACTTTAACCTTTTTTGAGCTGCTATATTTTCAGGCCAACTTTGCTCCGCATTATCTAGATGGAGATCGCTCATGAGAATGTTTTTATTATTTTGTTTAATAGAGCACAAAAAATTGTACAAGATGGCCAAGTTTTGTTTCCCTCAACAAAATATTGCTGGAGATATTATGCCTCAAAGTTGGTGAAACCTCAGCCATACTGTAGAAGGCTGCAGTATGGGGTCAAACAAATGACTATATTTCCACGAGTACTGCATTGGCAAACATAACCAATGTTCATTAGGGACATGTATGCATGTTCACACAAAATTTCATTGCAATCCGTGATGCTCAAGCAGGGCACTTTTCTGAAATCAGACCACTTGATATGGAATGACCCGAAGCTTGTTATAGTATGCTTTCAAATAACAGATTACATTTTAGATAAGGGGTTGCCAACGGGATGGTGGGGTGGGGGGTGATCATACCTCCCTGGGGTGAGAGACAATATTCCAGGGGGTGCAAAAACTTGAGTTTTAGAAGTTTCAAAATTATAGTGCATATGCATAATTATTTTTTAAGGAGTGCAAAGAATATATCAGAATCATTCTATGGGTGCAAGGTATAGAAAAGGTTGGGACCCCCTGTTTTAGATGAACAATGTGTTTATCTGGTAGATGTCTGTCACATAGTATAGAAAAATACTGCAAGTAGTGCAATAAGCAGATTATCAACTATAAAAACAATACCTTCATAGGGGAGGTGCGTGTGTATATGTATGTGTGTGTATGCATGTGTGTACACACACACACACACACATATAAAATCTCACTTTTTCTCCAAAAATCTAACTCCCCCATTCTTTCAACCCAGTAATTTTTTCACAAAACACAAGGATTAGGCAAATGAGCCCCCATCTCCCATGCAGGGAGATTTCAACCTTTCCAATCCAATATATAGCCTGCAAACGCTCTCAAGTATATCCAATTCTATCATTGTGCATTCCAGCAAAGCAAACACTACCAATTTCATGCGATCCTAAGCCTGTTACTGTGTAAAAAGGTCCACATTTTTCTTTGCAACTGCTGTCCTCACTGCGGTAGATTTATCGTGGTCCCTCTCCATTCCTTGGCAATACCACTTTTTAATCTTACTAGGTGTGGCAATACTGTATATTTCAATGAAAACGGCTAATCCCCAAAACCTCCGTTCTACGAGAAGATGCGAGGTAGAGATTTACAACCTATCCTCCACAGTGAGTTGGCGACTGAAAAACTGAAAACCTCTTTCCTGATCAGCCAGCCAGCCAGCCAGCCAGCCGGCCGGCCGGCCAAACGTCCCTTCCAAGCGCCTCGGCCTTTACTTCCCCCCGCTTCGCCTTCGCCGCCGGGATTGTTGGGAGGGACACCGCCCAGCCTCACCCCAAGGGGCGTTTCCATGCTTAGCTGCATCTTATTCCCACCTCGCACTCACCCGTCCAGCCGTTACTCATTCAGCCCCGGTTTAGCAGAAGGAAATGGGTTTCTTAGAGCCGCTAGACGGATGCGGTTCTTGGATCCACCCGCTTTCATTCACAAAAAAGAAAAAAAAATTGTAAACAGACGGCGCTTAAACCACCAGCTTCCTTAAAGCCGAGGTGGCGGCACCCGCCACTCACGGCAAAGGGAGGGAGGGGGACAAGATGGGATTAGTGTCGATCAAGGCTCTAAGTCCCGCCTTCCACGGGCTGCTAAAAAAGCCCAACCCCACCCTTGGCTTCAACGGCTCCCACGGAACCGAGGTCCAACGTGGGGACGACTCAGATGATGGCTCAAAACCACCCGCCAGGCTTCGAACGAGGCCCCGATTGGTGCTCTAAAGCGTCAATCATCCACCCCCTCCCCCATGGCCCTGAATATTTCTGTTCCCCTTCCTCGGCTCCAAATCCTCCTCAGATGCCTCCGACGGGATCCATTCCCAGCTCTAGAAAGGCGCAGGAGGAGACCCTTCAACGGGCAACCCTCTCCCCGTGGTTTAAAAGGAAAGGGGGTGCCCGTATAACGATTGGGCAATCCCTGGCATCATCACAACCGCGATCTTCCGACGAAGCCTCTGCGCCAGATACTGACCTGGGTTTTTGAAACCAGAAGAAGAAAACAAGCGTAAAGGAATGAACGACACCCCCACCCCCTCCCCCACCCCCGAGGAAGTTGCCGTCGACGAGGAAGAGGACCAGAAACAGCCCCCGGGCGCTACGGTGTGCGCGCCGCCAACGGAGTCAGCTCATGACGGAACGCGCCATCTTGGAATTTTCACATAGTAACCCACGTGGTACAGACCACTTTTTTTTTTCTTCCCTAGCTCCCTTTAAGCCAATCGGAGGGCGAAGCTATTAATAGCCGCACTCCGATTTTTCTTCTTCGCCGTCCCTCCAGCGTCTCGCTTCCCTCCCTCCCTCCCTCCCTCCTTCCTCCACCTCGCTTCAGAAGGGAAAGGGAGACAAGTTTTGTAGCCTTTGGGGGGGGAGGGGGGTTGTACAATATTCGGAAGATTTCGGAAGTAGGACATCCTTCTCCGAAACGATAGAAATTCTCCGCATTACTGGAGTCTTTTTTCACACGATTCGGGGGGAAGCAGCAGTCTGCCGCCCTACGCAGAGGCTAAATCTGTTAAAACATTACAAACGTGACGATCAGTTCCTGTGATGTAACGGAGCTCTGGAACCTTGTATTCTCATTGGTTTAAAAAAAATGATTAAAAAAAAAACTGCTGAAGTCACCAGAGCAGTATTTAAACAGTGTTTACAAATAAGCCAATTCCACCGGACCTAATGAAACTTATTCCTTCATAAGGGGAAGGTAAAAGAGGAATCGTTTTCAAGTCATAAGTTCTTTTGATATATATATATTTACATTAGAAGACCCACTTGAAATGCCTATCAGATAATATGACATGCCTGTCTGCCGCACATTGTAACCTAGTGATGAATTGAGGACATTGCTTGGATGTGTGGGAAGTGGTGGGATTCAAATAATTTAACAACCGCTTTTCTGCCCTAATGACTGGCTGGGTGGGCGTGGCCAGGCGGCGAGACAGCACTCAGCCTCGTGCAGCACCGGGGGATGAGTGGGCTGAGTTTAATTGCAAAATGTGGGCTTTGCTTTGTGATATCTAGATATAGCGAGCAAGGAGTGAACTGCACAGAAATACACTTTTTTTTGGTTATGAAGAAATAGCCCCAAAGTCAGATGTCCACTAAATTTAGACTGACTTTTAGCTATACACATTCCCAGCAAACAGCAAATTTTGAAGTTCCAGGTAAAGAGGATTTGTTTTAGGATGAGTAACCACAGTTTGCATGTTGGAAGTCCTTAAAGGAATGCTGGGAAACTCTGTATTTCAAAAAACATTTGAGGAAGGGGTGCAGAATAGACCTTCTCTGCCTGAGGTTCGAGAGACTCGGCACCAATCAAAACACTTTTTGTGAAGCAACTGATCAAAACAAGTACAATGGTGGCGAACCTATGACATGTGTGCCACAGTTGGCACACACAGTCCTCTCTGTGGGCATGCGTGCTGTCGTCCCAGCTCAGCTCCACTCCACAAGCGCGCCTCTTGCTGGTCAGTTGGCCTGCGGGTCTCTGTCATGCATGCACTGTGGGCATGGGCGCATGCATGGGAGGTGCAGGTGCATATCAGGGGCACAGCTTGCATTTTGGGTATGCGCACATGATTTGACACTGAGTGCCCAAAAGGTTCACTTTCACTGCATTACTATATGAAAATAAGAGCAAACACCACTCCTTTCTAGTACCAATGATGTTACCTAGTTTGGTAATGAAACATCTGCAAGAAAACCATCAAGCTCAGAGAGCCCCAAGGACCCCACAGTTCAACCCTGAGCTACAAATATTCTCTTCTATGGATAAACACTTTTTGGTTAGAGGGATTCAGAGCCTGCCTGATATGAGATGGCTCCCAGTGGACTTCATTCTAAAGTTTGATATGATTTCTGTAAATAAGGATGTAGAATTATAATGGCTGAGTCTTTGATCCTTCATACATAAAAAAATACAAAGATGAGGGATAAACAAAAAACAGATTTGAAAAAAGAAAAGGCTCAGGAAAGAAAAAGAATGAAAGTGTAAGAAAGAAAGAGAAAAAAAAGGAAAACCGAAAAAGAATGACTTTCAACTTTGTTACAGATATAAGTCAAATAAGTCAGATATATATCAAATTCTTACTCTGAGATTAACATTTATCTACATTATTTCTATACTCCCTTATTTAATCATCAAAGCCCAGATCAATTCTTACTCTGAGATTAACATTTATCTACATTATTTCCATACTCCCTTATTTAATCATCAAAGGCCAGATCAACTTTTAATTTCAGTTTCTCACAAAAAGTCCAGTATTGGTTCATATCGCTTTAATCACTGTTTGTACACTGAGAGCATATGCACCAAGACAAATTCCAATCAAACTTGGCCAATAAAGAATTCTATATAGTTCTATATAGTTGTTAATGAAATCCAACTGATTTATTTAATTGCACCAAACTCTAAATAAAACAGGAACGGAAAATCCTAAGCTCTAGTGTAGACCATGCTTCTCAATTTTGGCAACTTTAAGGTGCATGGACTTCAATTCACTGAAGACAGCATGAAATTCGCCCATCTTAAACTTGCCAAGACTGGAAAATGCTGATCTACAGGTAGAAATTTTTCCATTCCTCATTGATTGATTGATTGATTGATTGATTGAACGATTGATTGAATTTATATTGCTGCCTATTCGCCCATGGCGACTCAAGGCGGCTTACAGAAAGTAAAACCATATTTAAAATAAATAATAAACAATAGAACAAAATCTGGGGGGAAAAAATCATCTCACAATTCCCACCCGCCACCCCAACAACAGCAGATCACACGAGCCATTTGATGAGCTTCATCCCGCTCTGATTCCTACTTATTTATGAGCAATCTTAATGCAAAATCTCCATTCCCAACTCACCCTAGAGCTCGGTTTCATTAAATCGATTTCATCAGGGTTGGGTTTGACTTCAGAGGAATGGGGGGGACGTGGGGAGATGGCCATAGTTGACGTGGCCAAGGTGGGCATGACACGGGACTCCTGTCAGGACACCTGTGGTGACCACATGCTAAGACAGGACTTTCCTCAGACTCTCCCTCACTCTCATTATACTCTCCTTCCTTCCTTCCATCCTTCCATCCATCCTTTTCTTCTTTTCCCTTCCCTCTTCATTCTTTCTTCCCCTCTTTCCTTATTTTTTTCTTTCTTGCTCTCTTCCCATTTTTCTTCTTTCTGTCTTTCCTCTTTCCCTTGCTCCTTTCCTGCCCCTTTTTGCATGCTCAAATATAAAAGGGGAAACATTTCTCCTTTTGTTTTCTGATAGCCCTCTGCTAGCCAAAATGCCACACGGGTGTGTGTGTGTGAACGATTTCTTGAACAAAATCACAGCAGGAGGATGCAAAGCTGCCTAAAGCTGAGTCTGTGTAGCCATCAATGAAACAAATTTAGGTGACAATATTTCCCAACTCAGAAATCTTTTGAACCTACCAGTGCAAAGAATTATATCATGCCCAATTTCACTGTCTTAAGAAATTGACTCTGGAAGAGGGTTTTCCTTGCAACTGGAGTTTGTTATCCAGTCCACAGTTTGTTTTTTTAACTGCTTTTCTCATTCCTATGCCATCTTTTCTTCTGTGACAGTGTGTCTCCCTGCAGCTTATATTTGGACTGCACTTTCTTTGGCCAACTCCTTTTTTGAATAAATACTATACCAACTTTTTTTCTTCAGATTGTGCCTATATTCCAACTAATATCTTCCCCAATTATTTTTTTTCCCCAGTTATTTTCTTGCAGCACTCTGGTAGCCAAAATGGGGCACGGGGTGGCCTCACAATACCCCCCCGTATCCCATTTTGAGTCTGAAAGGCCTTCTGCACCACCCTGGAAGCCAAAATGGGGCATGTGGGTGAAGGGCTGGGGCAGGATGGGACAAAGCCAGCTAGAGGTGGGATTAGCCGGTTCTCTGAATTAGGCAAAATATTAACAACTGGCAAGAATCCACCTCTGAATCCCACTTCTGGGGAAGCCCTCCTCCTAGAAGAATGAAATATTTTGAGAAATATTTAAAAAGGCAGAATATTATATTTTCCTAAATGAGAAATGGAGAAACATATTTTTTAGAGGCATGAAGCAGACTCATTCTTTCTTAATAGCCCCCCACCACAGCAGATATTTTGTGTCCATTAAGAAACACTGGGCCAACCTATCTGAAAAACAAAAGACCTTCAGCTTCAGGGTGATGGGATTAAGAACAGGACATGACCTTTCAGGACATAATAGGATTAACCCACTACCATTTAGCAGAAGACACAGAGCTCACTACATTGCACAATCTCCTAAGGGTATTTCAGACATTGCATCACCCTCAGAGCAGTCAAGCTTCAAACTTAGCTCAGACAAACACCTAGGATTTGCATTTTCTCTTTTGCCGAAAGAGCCAGGCAAATGTATCCTTACATAACCCCTACATGATCCCATAGGAATCTGGCAACAGCCAATAGAATATTAAAGGACATGTTCTTGCACAGGAACAGGAAGCTCAAATACAAAGTCCAAAAGAAGGTACAACCCTCCTACTCTCAACTCCATGTTGTCAGCTGCCCAGAACCACAAATCCATGGAGTTCTGTTTCATCAATAGTTTATCTTTGCAATCAGCCTCCATGTTTCCATTATCTTCCTTTATTTTTTAACTGACCCATAGCAAATCATAGAACCCAGTCTTCACAGTACAAAATTGGGTACCATTGAAAGTCCAATTCATGCTGGATTTTGACAGCTGCAATACACTATAGAAATGTCAAGGAGTTGATACCTATTGTGATCAGGCTACTAATCAGAGCAAGTTTGCACTGGTTAACAATTTCTTAAGGGACTGTTTAAGGGTTTGCTACTGACCTTAAAAGCTCTAAAGTAGTTGGCTTATGCAATGGTGGGATGCTGCTGGTGTAAAATCCGGTTTGGTGATTGCGCGCTTTTCATGCGCACAGTTTCCTGAAAAAACTTACCTGCTATGTTACTATTGGGGAGTAACACAGCTGATGAGTGGCAATCCGCTCTGCCATGCAAATCAGCTGAGAGGATACAGGTAGGTACAGCACAGGGGCAGGTGGGCCCACATGATTGTCAGAACAAATTGGTTCACTGCCAGCTGATCATCAGAGCTAGGGGTTCGCCTGAACAGATCTGAACCGGGAGAATCCCACCCCTGAGTAGCTGAAAACCCTCCTAATATCTTGTCTGATTGTGTAGTTCAAGAGAAGAGGGCCCTTTTGCAGATGCTCTTGCTGCCAGATGCTTGAACATCTGGTAAACAGATGACCTCCTCCAGTATAACTCCCAGAGTAAGGTGATATAATTGGCACCATTGACACAGTATTTGAGAAATAACAAAACAGCATTTTCCCCTACATTTTAACAGATTACATATTTTTATTTTTAATCTTATTGTGAGGCTTTGTATCGTATTTTTTATCAATGTGAGTTACTTTTGCGTTTTAAGTAATTAGAAGTACCAGATATATATTTAACTACAAGTTTAATTTTTAAAAATCCAGGCCATAATCCCTTTGTTTGCTTGAGTTTTTATATATATAAATACTATAATAAAGGATAAAAGAGAGTAAAAATAATAGTTTAAACAACAACATCTGCCTATCACAGATCCTCGGGATCTATGCCTATCATAGATCCTCGGGAAGGACTCGACATGTAGATAAAAATGCCAAATCCAGTCTAAACATCTAGCCTGTAGAAAATTAAATCCACTTTTCTCAACAGGTTATTCTAATTTGTGCAATGAAAACCTCTCCTTGACAAGTAATTTATTCCATTTTCTGTAAAATAATTTAAAATACTATAAATGAGCAAAAGGTCATCAAAATATAAATGAATTATATTCATTCTAATAACATTTATCTTATTGCAAATATTTAAAATAAAATCTCATCTGTCTAGACACCTATGACAAATTTATTAGATAAGATTAATGTCAGGATTCCAAGTAATATGCCCATAGCAAACAGAACTCCAAGGCAAGTGGGTTCCACAAAGAGTAGTTTCATTGGACATATAATATTGGAATAAGCTGGTGAAAACCAACTCTGAATATTCCTGCAGGTTTCACCTAATTAAACATAAAAGTTTCTTCCCTTTTCCAAACAATCACATGGTCCAATCAAGATTCTGTCCTGTTGCCTGGTGACATCTCTCCTCATCTCTCTGACCACCTGTGGGAATGTCCTTGGTTCCTAGGAGAAAGTATTTTATTTTGGCTACATACCCCAACTATCTCTATTCCCACCTCCCTATCCCTTAGCTCCAGGGTGGCAAACTGAAGAGTCAAAATGGCCTTGGTCATGTCAGCTTCCAGGTTGAAAGGAGTTTCCCCTTAATTGAAGAGGACTTCCTGCAAAAAAAAAAAAAAAAAGAAATCACAGATAGGTTACCCACAGGACCCCATAGGAATCTGGCAACCTTGAACCTTACCTCCCTGTCCATCCCCCAGAGGCCCCTTAGGTTTCTGGGGGTACTCGTCATGGAACCGCTTAACCAACCTGTCTGCCTTTACATCCTAGCTCCTGACCCAGATAGCCTCAGATAATGGGTACCACTTCCATTGCACTAAGTACTGCAAACATCCCCTATGTTGTCTAGAATCTAGGATTTTCTTTACCTCACAATGCACTTCCCCTTGCAGAACTATTAGTTTTGGAGCTGCCCAATCTACTGGGCTGATCTGGGAACCTACTGCCAACTTTAACAAGCTGCTATGAAAAACCGGATGCACTTTCCCTAACAAATTAAAATAAAATAAAATAAAATAAAACAAGCGAGGGAGTTTGTTGTACCATAACAGGGTTGATTACTTTCCACTATGTATTTTGGTCCTAGCTTTTTGAAAGGGAGCTTTAATTTTAGGTATGTCATAGAAAGGTGAAACTTGCTCCTCACTTGGAATGGCAGTTGAGGGCTGTGGCATTTGTCAGCTTGCATTTTATGGGTTTTTTCCACCTCTCATAAAGCTTGCTTAGTATTCTCCCATGCTTCCTTCAGTGACTCCATCCATTCGCTTAGTGACATGGATAAGGGGGGCTCCCTGGGAAATTCTAGCATGGGAAAGAATTCCATGCCACTGGTTACCTGAAAAGGGCTCAGTCCAGTGCTGTGCACTGCATTATTGTATGCCACCTCAGCGAACAGCAGTAGATCTGCCCAATTAGACCGCTGATAGTTGACATAGCATCTCAAGTACTGTTCCACCATGGAGTTCGCGCATTTTATGGACCCATTGGTACTCAGATGAAAGGCTGAGCTAAATCTCTGTGATGACCCAATGGACCAAATATATTCCCTCCAGAACATAGTGGTGAATTGGACCCCTCTATCAGAAATTATTCTGTAGGGAATGCCATGCAACCTATAAATTTTCCTTATGAACAGCTTGACCAGCTTTTTTGCTGATAGGAGTCCTGGGCAAGCTATGAAATTGGCTTGTTTTGAGAATAGATATATTATGGTCCAAATGACTGTATTATGGTCCAAATGATCATATTCCCACCACTCTCAGGGAGTTCAACAATGAAGTCATGGCAATTTTTTCCCAGGGTCAGGATGGATTTGTCACTTGTTGAAACAACCCTGGGGGTTTTCCTGACCTTTTCTTCATGGCTGCACAAGTGGCACAGCTTTTGACACAGTCGTCAATGTCCTTTTTCATCTTTGAAAAAGAAAATTGCCTTCTGGCTACATGCAGGGTTTTTAGATAGCTGAAGTGGCCTGCCTGCTTAAAATTGTAACTCTGTTGGAGTATCTGGAATCGCAGGCAGCTGGGCACATACATACAATTTGAAGCCTTTCCAGGCTAGTCCATCTCTCAAGGTCAGTGCTTCTTTGTTATCTTCGTACGAGGGGTCGGCTGGAAGGTCATCCCTCAGCCTTTTGACATCCCTCCCCTGTCTGCAGCTCCCCACCATCTAGATTGTCCTCTGGTTGTTTGTGAAGTAAGTTGAGAGGGGGGATCATAACATGGACCACCTCTTCACGTTTACTGTTGTACTGTGGTTTGCATGATAAGATGTCTGCCAGGGATCGAGGGCGGGGCTGAAACCATGGTGAGACGACGCATCTCATGGGAGTTCTGTGAGGCTGTCGAAACCTATGCTGCCAGGAGGTCTGAAACAGACCTAAATCGCTTCAGAGGAGTGATGAAAGGGGGGAGCAAGTTCTGGTGAGTGCAAGGGAGTCCACAACCTTCCTGATTGGTCCAGGAAAGCCCCTGAACTTGTGGCAGGTGGCACCTGCCAATTCAGTGGAGGTTGGAGCTTCCCGGGCAGGCTAGCTGCCCTGTGGTGCCTTGTCATTATACCATTTCAGACAAATGGTTGTCCAATCTCTTCTTTAAAACACCTAGTGTTGTAATACCAACAACTTTTGGAGTCAGGTTCTTCCACTGATTAATTGCTTTAACTCAGGAAATTTTCACTTAGTCCTAGGTTTTTTCTCTCCTTGATTAGTTTCCATCCATTGCTTCTTGTTCTGTCTTCAGGTGCTTTGGAGAATAGGCTGACCCCTCTTCTTTGTAGCAGCCCCTTAGAACACTGCTATAATGTTACCCCTAGTGCTTTTTATTATTATTATTTTACATTTTAATTTTTTAATTTTTATTTTGGCAAGAAGTCAACCAGACTCCAGCCATATGCATAAAAACATGTATATCTCTTTGAATGGTTGATCAAAACCATTTGATCAACCATTCAAAACTTACAAGGCAGTTCAATAGAGGTTGTTTTAATGATGGCAAAAAATAATTCTTAAGTTAAAAAAAATGTTTAGCAGTATTTCCTCCTATTTACTAAACATCTTTTAAATATGCACCTGTTAATAATATTTGGAACAGGAATAGACTGTCTCTTTATGACAAGATGTTATTTGAAACAAAATATACAGTATAAGAAGTAATTTTAAGAGGTTTGGAAACAACCTCTTTTATTCAATATTTTATGCACCGTGACAGCAGTGCCCATAGCAACGCTCACTGCACAAGTAAGACTTCAACACTAGCAGCTGTTCCTCTCTTAAGGAACTGGAGAAACCAACTAAATCAACAGTGTATAGCTGTGTAAGCTGCACATCCTCTCCATAGAAGCCACATGCATATCTAGGACGAACATACAGTCCAACTGAAATCTGACACTTTTTCTCCAACCCTATTTATAGATTGCAGATCTGTAAAATCTTTGTTGGAAGCATTCCTATGCAAATAAATTAGTGGGGGTGAGGGTTGAATAAATGGAAATAAATACTTTTTTTCTTCTGCTAAAAAGAAATAACATTGTGAATTAGAAATAATATCCGTTATGGTTTATAAATATTATTCAAATTGTTTTAAAATATATGCACACACTCAAGCATAAAGAAAGCCATCAAAAAGTCCAAATGCGGTGGAACCTGAATAGTATGTGGCTGACATAGCCTGCTATGCCGCCAGTGGAGACTGCTGTAACAGAGAGCAAAGGAATAAATAGTAATTGGCACCAGAGATAACAACAAATGAAACTAAATATAGATCAAGTAACTCAAGATGAAGGCAGGGTATGTTCTCTGTTGACTCAAAGTGCAAGAAAGCAAATAAGAGGTTTGTATCACAAGAAGGCAGAGCTTGAATGAATGTTGGAGAAAAAAAATTCATAATGGTGAAAAGCAGTTTTACCCAGAGATGGTGTTTAAGCTAACACTGCCATTTGGATTCAACAGCTTAAAATTTCATTCCTACTTAAGAATAGCAAAATTTTTAAAAAAGGATTGAACCAATCTCTCTTTAATAATGTTTGAAATGACAGTTCTCATGGATTATGAGCAAACGAAAAATGGTGCATATTGGAATATTTATAAGCTTGCCTCTCTTCCAACTCCCATGCCAGATATTTAGACCCTGCAGGCAAACTTCTGCAGGCAATGGAATGGAGTGAGGGATGACTCCAGGCTAACATTTTTTTTCTATTTGTCTTTTTCACAAATTACCAGCAGGAAAATCTATAACAGAATAACCGAGTTGGAAGGACCCTTCTAATCAAAACTCTCTACTCAGGCAGGAGACTTTATATTACTCTGGACAAATGGTTGTCCAATCTCTTCTTAAAAACCTTCAATAATGGAGCACCTGTAGCTTCTGGAGGCAATCTGTTCCACTGTTCTGTCAGAAATTTTCTCTTTAGTTCTAGGTTGGATCTCTCTTTGATTAGTTCAGTTTTTATCCATTACTGCTTTGGAGAATAATTGATCCCCTCTTCTTTGTGACAACCCTTTAAATATTGGATGTCAGGCCTAATTCCAAATGTGGTCTTACCAAATGTAGTATAAAGCAGTACTAGCATTTCATGTAGTCTTGATATTATTCCTCTGCTGATGCAATCTAAGAGTGCATTGGATTTTTTGACATCTGCAGCACATTGTTGGCTCATATTTAAGTGATTATCTACCAGGAGTCCTAGATCCCTGTCACAGTTATTGTACTTGGTTTTACATGCCTATCTTATTTTTCTCACCACTGAATTGCATTTTGTTAAATGACCAATGTTCAAGTCTGTCAAAATTGTTCTGGATTTTAAACCTATTCTTGGGGGAATAACCAATGCTTTTGAAGTGTTGGTTATTCCCCCAAGCTTGGTGTCATCTCGAAATTTGATGAGTTCTCCTTCTATCCTTTCATTTAAATCATTTATGAAGATGCTGAAGACTACCAGGCCTAAGGTAGAACTTTGGAGAAACCCACTGTATGCTTCTCTCCATGTAGACATAGTTCCATTACATGTCGTAAGCGGTCAGCCAGTTATGAATCCAACTGGTGGTGATGCTGTCTAAATCCACATTTTTATATCTTGCCAAGTAGGTTGCAGTCTACTTTGTCAAATGTCTTACTGATGTCCAAATGTATTGTCCAAACATTTTGTTGGTCTACTAATTTAGTCACTTTGTCAAAGAATGCAATGATATTTGTCTGCCACAATCTGTTTTTGATATATCTCAATATAAATAAGCTAAGACAAAGAATTGAAATCCAAGAACTGTATCATGGGCCTGTACCAGTATTAGGAAAAAGCTCCCACTTCACAACAAAGATTATTATTGTAATGGGCCAGAGCTTGATTGGAACCATTGTGAGAGAAAAGAGATAAAGACCCCATTCCCATTCTAAAAATAAATGAAATGAAGCCTTTATTCTATGAAGAGATCTGCATTGCATATTAGATACTTTATAGAAAGATAAAATATATATTTTGACTATACCAATAAAGTTTAGAAAGAAAATGCAATCTCTGTAGCCCTCCATATGACACATATTGCTGCACATTTACTTTCAATTAAAAATATTTTAAAATACTAATTGGAAATCTGCCTTCAAAAGCAAAGGGATAGAAAAAGCAGTATTCTTCATACTGGGAGGTGTGGATCTAATCTAGTTTTCACACACACACACACACACACTGCACTGACAATTTGTCAGAAGAAGCCTGGCATTAATGGGGATATTATGTGGTAAATATGATAGCTTTTGTCTGAAGCAAGATGCTAAAACAGAGACAATTAAAAAATGGCAAGATGGAGATCCTAGAGCACCTGGGAACTGCAGAGGACTGGAAAAGAGCTGATATGGGCCCCATCTTCAAAAAAAAAAAAATAGGGGGGGGAAACACCCCCAGGAAATTACAGACCAATCAGCCTAACATCAATACCCAGGAAGATGCTAGAAAAGATAATAAAAAAACAGATCTGCCAACATCTAAAAACAGGCAAAGTAATAACTAGAAGTCAGGATGGGTTTGTTAAAAACAGATCACACCAAACCAATTTTATTTCATTTTTCAACATAGTGACTAAATTAGTAGACCAGCAAAATACTGTGGACATAATATAGTTAGACTTCAGTAAGGTATTTAACACCACAACCTACGTCTTGGTAAGCTAAAAAAAAATTGGGTTAGATAGCATCACCATCATATGGATTTGTAACCGGCTGATGAACCATACTCAACAAGCGGTCCTTAATGGTCTGTCTACATGGAGGGAAGTAAGCAGTGGGGTACCACAAGGTCCCGTCTTAAGCCCAGTACTGTTCAATATCTTCATAAATGATTTAGATGAAGGAATAGAAGGGGAAACTTACCAAATTTGGGATGATATTAAGCTGGCACGAGTAACTTACACCCTAGATCAGTGGTAGTCAACCTGGTCCCTACCGCCCACTAGTGGGCATTTCAGCTTTCATGGTGGGCATAGGGGTTTTGTCCCCTATTTTATAAATCACCATTAATGTGGAACTGGTGGGCAGTTAGAGAAAATTTTTCTACTAACAGAGATACCAGCGTGGGTGGTAGGTATAAAAAGGTTGACTATCCCTGCCCTAGATGATAGGCTTAAGATCCAGATTGATTTTGATAGACTTGAACACTAGACCCTATCTAACAAAATGAAATTTAATGTAGAGAAAAGTAAAGTCCTACACATATAAACTGGGTGAAACCAGACTTAATAGCAGCAACTGTGAGAGGGATCTTGTAGTCTTAGCGGACAATCTATTAAATATGAGCCAATAGTATGCGGCAGCTGTCAAAAAAGCCAATGCAATCCTAAATTGCATTAACAGAATGAGAGCAATCAAGATCAAATGAGGTACTAATACCACTCTGTAAAGCCTTAGTAAGACCACACCTAGAATTCTGCATCCAGTTTTGGTCATCACACTATAAAAAAGATATTGAGACTCTAGAAAGATTAGGAGATTGGAGGCTAAAACATGACGAATGGTTGCAGGAACTGGGCCTGGCTAGTCTACTGAAAAGAAGGACCGGGGAGACATGATAGCAGTCTTCCAATATTTGAGGGGCTGCCACAGGGAGGAAGGGGTCAAGCTATTTTCCAAAGCACCAGAAAGCCAGACAAGGAATAATGAATGGAAACTGAACAAGGAGAGATTTAACCTGGAAATAAGGATACATTTTCTGACAGTGAGAACAATCGACCAATAGAACAGCTTCTCTTCAGAAGTTATGGGAGCTTCATTACTGAAAGCTTTCAAGAAGAGACTGGGCTGCCATCTGTCAGAAATCATATAAGATTTCCTGCTTGGGTGGGGGGTTGAACTAGATGATCTACAAGGTCCCTTTCAGCTCTGTTAATGTTAAAGAATATGAAAGGACACATTGACATTAAAAAATTAATTAGAATTTTGAATATTTATTATACATCACATCGGCAAAATTATAAATTTATCATCATGCACTAGTGCGCAAGACTATGGATATTTACAGAATCTCATGATTTTTCCAACCAGCCCAAAATCACAGTCACCTCTATATTAATATTTTAATGTAATAATTTGTTAGTTCAGTGAGGTTTTTGCTGGCATTCCACATAGCTACAATATAAGGCATTCTCCATCTTTTTGACTATGTAGAACCAGGTACATAACTTGAAAGCAGAAAAGTTGCTGAAAGGATACTTGGGAAAAATATGTAAATTTCGTGCAATATCATTTTTGCAATGGTTCCTCTTTACAGAAAGATTTGCACCATTTCTGTATTCAGTGATGTTGAATGATTCTACCCAAGAGCTGCCTGTCTCCTATTGCCATGTTTCTGTTAGTATCTCCCCTCAAAAGATCAGATACCAGTAAATCATTTTTCCTGATATTTTGAAAAGAATACATTATTGTAACGGGAAGAAGGGATAACTTTGAGGAACAGGAAGAACCACAACCAAGAAAATGGTCAGATAAAAGAAATCTGACTCCAGGGCAAAATATAATTGGAAAAAGCATATTAGGCAAGACCCTCCCTGGTTCTCATGAAGATAAAGGAAGGGAGGGGAAAAGTGCATTCAGTTTTGCTAATTTCTGTTGGTATAACCTTATAATAAAAGTATTAGCTTGTGTATCTTTGGCTTCCAAGTTTTGGTCTACCTTAGAAGACTGATACTTACATTACTCAAAAAAATCTATCTATAAAGAATACGTACTCTTCTCAGTCCTTAAGAATATTAACTTTTCTGTATTCCACTTGTCCTCTTTTCTTGGAATTGTTAGAAATTGTGCTTTCAGTATTTTCTTCTTTAGGAATATTTTCCCATACTTACCAATCTTTTGAATTTGTAGAAACTGCTTTCTTGGAAGTCTAAGGTACAGATTCTCAATTTATGACCACAATTGCACCCAACATTTCTGTGGCTAAGCAAAAGTTGCTAAGTCAGTTTTGCCCCATTTTACAACCTTTCTTCCTATAATTGATAAGTAAATCACTGCAGTTAAGTTAGTAACGTGATTGTTAAATGAATCTAGTTTCCTAATTGACTTTGCTTGTCAGAAGATCACAAAAGGTGATCACATGATTCTGGGACACTACGAACTTCTTAGGATGAAACTTTCCTTAATCAGGTTCTTTAGGTCTTCCAAAAGTGCAGCAATCGCCATTTAACTGGATCTATCCACTTTGTTGCTAGCCATCTTCTTCTTTCCCTCCATCTAACATTAGAGACTTCTCCACATATCACATAATGTGTCCAAAGTGGTATAATTATATTTTCCTTTCTTTTTATAGGCTGGATGTTCCATAACAATGCTCCATTTGTTATTATGCTGTGTGTTGCTCTAATATCCAATATGGGAGATTGGATGCACAAGTGCAGCAAACATATGCGTTTGCTGGCTGCTTGTGCAAATGAAGCTGTGTGCATGCATGCTGGCTGCTCACACAGAACAATTTCCCTCCCGCCCCCCCTTCCACACAGCTGGAAATGTTGGGAAACATTGGAGTAGTGGCTACAGCAACAGACTAGAAATCAGGAGACGGTGAGTTTTAGTGCCACCTTAGGGACAAAGTCATCTTTGGCCAGTCACTCTTTCTCAGCAGGCAAGGGCTAACCACTTCTAAAAAACCTTGCCAAGAAAACTGCAGACTTCACAGGCTGTCACCAGCAGTCGATACAAGACATAACAACATCACTAAACTGCATAATTCTATTTAGAATTCTAAACAATGCAACAGGATTTGATGGGGAAAAGTAGGTAGTTCATTCTTTTAATTAACTCGGAGTTTGCTTAGTAACTGTTGATTGAATAAACCACAGCTAGTTGAGTTCACACATGAACTCATGAATTCAGGCAATGAGCCAGCCAGTATTTGTTTCTTCCTTCCCCTCCTCATCAGCCTGACTTCTTTTTCTCATCTGAATATACATTTTTTTCTAAGACTGGATTCCTGAAAACAAACAATTTATGCTGATTATAACTTATACACTGCATTTCCTATGAAAGTGCAGTGCTTAGGGAGGAGGATTTGAAATAGCAAAACATGAAAAATAAATCATATCGAAACAAAGTCCAGAACAATCCAAAGATTACATGTTTTCATTCGGTTTAATAGTTCAAACATTATTTATTTGTAGCTTATAGTATATTTTCAGTCTCTAGCTCATAGTCTCTCACATGCATACATGGAACAGCCAACAGCTATGAACCAATACGTAGATGTTCTTGTCCTAAGAGTAGAAAATTTTACCAACAGTAACCAGAAATTAGCTTTTGCCACCAATGTTGTATAGCAAATCCAAGCATTTCTTTATTAATAAATTTACTACTTTACTATGAAATTTCTTAATGCCATAGCTTTTATTAGAAATCTATATTTTTTTGTTTTAATATTTATACTATTTATTTTATTTATTATAATTTTTCTCAGAAAGCATTTCTTCAGAATGGTATATTGCTAACTTGAATATTTTGTCAATGATCTGAGGAAGATTTGTCCTGTATATAAATATCTGCACTAATTAATGTCTATATAAAAATATTTATAGTGAACATTTGCTCATTGAAAATGTATGATAAAACATTAACATGCCTAAGAAACAATAATATTTGAATGAATTAGGATTTACTAAAAATATCGTTCCCATGTTAATTTTTCAGCCAAGAAACTTAATGCAATGAACAATATATATTGGTTTTCAATTATTTTAACCAACCATATAAATTGAAATGGTTTCTTATCTCATCATTGACATCATTCCTATGGTACACAGGTGCTGATGCATCACCATTTTTTTCCAAATTAATTTATCTAAAAAAATAATGCATAAGTCAAAGAGAAGTGTGTAATTACCAAGGATAATAAAAATGTATTGAAGGAACCAGGAAAGACAAGCTTAAATTTGAAGATTGAAGCAATATTGCAAATATGTCTGTAATATTATTAATATCAGTTCAGACAGCAAGAACAATTTCTCAATGCATTCTCTTGACTTAAGCAAAATATTTGTTAACTCAAGAAAATGCATAGTTTTTTTTTTCTCTAGACAGCAGAAAGTTTTCTATTATACACAGTCTCTAAAAATACTCCAGAACTCTACCAAAGCAACAGCAAAATAGACCAGTGCAGCTTGGGGTTGGAAATCTTGGGGTTCATCTTCACCAATGTTGTCTGGGACCTTTGGTATAGAAGAAGTTTAAATAATGCCTTCACTGTATTTGCTTTGCCACACTACCAATGCTATAATGAGTAGGGTGATAAAAATTGGCACAAGAACAAATGGACATAAAATGATGTTAGGAGGGTCTCCTAGAGCCCTTCCTGAAACAGGGCAGGTTTTGAAGTAGTGCCTATGAATTGTTATGAAGAACTGATCCACCAGTTGGTTTGGCCAGTAGCAATTCAGTTTCTCAGCTATCAAGATGGTGCAATTGGTAAGCTCCCTGTAACAGCTGCAAAAGAGACAAGGAGACTTGTTAAAAAAAAATGTCACACAATGATTAAGGGGCATTACACATATTACACAGAAGCAAAGCCCAAATTACCAGCAATTATTGTTTTAGGGTCAAAATATCATAGGTATTTCTCTAAAGCAGGGGTCTCCAACCTTGGCTCCTGGAAGCCTGGCGGACTTCAACTCCCAGAATTCCACAGCCAGCTTTGCTGGCTGTGGAACTCTGGGAGTTGAAGTCCGCCAGGCTTCCAGGAGCCAAGGTTGGAGACCCCTGCTCTAAAGTGAAGAATAGGGAACAATTCTCACAAAGTGCCTTACAAGCAGTACAAACAATACATTTCCCACCAGAAAACCAGTGGACAGTGACTCTGGGGTAGAGGAGATGGCAGCTCAATAGAGTAAGCTTTTAGTCTTTGCCTTTTCTCTCCCTCTTTTTCTCTTTGGGGATCATTTCTACTGGGGAGATGAATTAAAATATAATACTATTCCCATTAAGTCCTAAATGTTAACTAAATAATTCTACTTTATCCTTAGGATCTCTCAAAAACCACAATTGCAAAATATAGCTGTAAAGGTGCTTACTGAACTAAGTGGAATGTTTTAGAATGTGATCTAGGACTAAGAATTAGGATCCTAAAAGTAAATTTTAAGGGTTATTTCTGAAAATGGAAATGGATTAAATCATGACCATAGCAGAAACATTTCTCTCTCTTGCTCCTTCTGCCAACTGTTAACCACAATATCTGAACAACAAATAAACACTTAATCCTTAGCTATAGTATCTGTAAATCAGAAAAATCATAATTTACATACACTTATGCACGTATAAGAAATTGAATCAAATTTAGTAGAGCATGTAAAACATTCTTCAGGAAAGAAAAATCATGCATGAAAAGAGTCTTGGCAACTGGGATTAATCCAATGTTACACTGACTGTGTAAAAAGACACATGCCATTCCAGATGCACCAATAAAAGGATATATTATTTGACTGTGTACTACCAGAATGAAATGAGTTGAGAAGTTTTCTGCATTTGAAGAATGATTCAAGAATGAAGAGCAAGAAAAGGAATGAGGTCATTGAGAAATTATCCCAATAGTAAGAAAAGTTAAAACAGCAAAATAATCTTTTCTTTATGAATCTGTTCAAGAGAAGGCCATATAACTGGGATGTGCTAATTTGGATTCGTATGTTGGGGATGGATGTGTGTTGGACCTAATGGCCCAAACTGTTCCATCTTTATGTTTATTAAATAGATCATAATCGTAGCCCTTTCCCAGCCTGCATGATGTACACAAAACACAAGTTTCACAAAACACAAGTTTCTCTCCAGCAGGGACTTACCATGTAAGCCAAAAAGGAGATTTGCCCCAGTCCTTCCCATTTGAGAAAGCTTAGTTTTTTGGGGACTGCACACCAACTTCTCTGGACCATGGAGCAAGAAGCTGTGTGCTAAAGGTGCTATATGGTTTTCTTTTTTTATGTACTTTTATTTATGTATGTTTGTGTTGTACACCAGGGATCCCCAACCCCAGGCCAAAGACTAGTACTGCCCTGTGGTCTGTTAGGAACTGGGCTGCACAGCTGGAGGTGAGTGAGCAGTGCCCTGCCCCCATGGAAAAATTGTCTTCCACAAAACCAAAACTGGTGCCAAAAAGGTTAAGGACTGCTGTTGTACACAGTCCATAGTCACACTATTTGAGTGGATAACTTTATAAATCAATCGGATAAATAAATAAATAAATAAAGGATTGGAGAGCATTCCTTTCCAGCTTTTGATTTAAGGGTTATTATTATTATTATTGGTGGAAGAAAGGATTTCTGGTAACATCTGAATCCAAAATATAATTTGATTGAAGGACAATATATTCTAGAGCAGGAATGGCAAACTTGAGGCCCGCAAACAACATCCAGCCCCGATGTGGTCAGATCCAGTCTGTGCAGCTATCCTGGAAATTGTAAGGGGATGGCCCGTGTTGCTTCGGCCCAGCTCATGCCACCCTGGCATGCTCACATGTACAGGAGGCAACAGGCCAGCATTGCCTTGTCCATCACTTGTCCCTCAGCCGTTACCTCCACTGCCACCTCCTCCTCCTTGACCCCATGGCTGCCCCCTCCTCATCACCCCCACCATGCCAGCCTTCTGCCTGGATGGCTGGCCCTCTTCTCCAGCCGGTGCCCCATGATCCTCATGCTCCGCCATGATCAGCAAGAGTGGCAGCCCCCTGTTCAGGGAGAGGGCAAGGTGCGCGGGGAGCCCTGAGTCTGCAACAGGAGTGGCTGCACTCGGGCTGGCCGGAGGAAGAGCAGGTGGGCTTTGTGGGGGAGGGACTGCACACTTTCCCCCTCCTCCCCTCTCCATTTTCCAACAGAAGCCCTGGGCATTGCATCCCTTACCCTCCAGAGCTACATAGATCCTATCGTCCGATCTTATCGTTTATTTATCTGGGTTTTATTCTCAGGGGAACACGGTAGCAGTAAACAGCAAACCGGACTTCAAGAAATGAGTGCACTGGGATATAAACCATAGGGCATTTTCTCACACCTTTCTGATTTGATGGATAGTTGGGAGTTCTCTTCAAGCTATTCGGCCATGTCTTTTTTTCTTCCTTTGCTCAGTGCTGAAAAGGGCATGAAAAATGAATCTGACTTGGAGTAGTGTAGAATATCTTCAACAACAATTGATTTTGGTTGTTGTCTCTTTCTGCTACATAATCTATTTTCACATTTCTCCTCATCAGCCAAATTGTGGCCCAGTCTTTTGACATTTTCTTCATTCTGCAGTCAGAAAAAGGATTTGTGATTCTTCTTAACTTCAGATATGTTGCCATCTTAGAGAAAGGCAGGATTTAGATGTGGTCATAAATGAAATTATTTTAAAATGTATTTAGTAACAGAATCAGGAAATCATCTGATCTTGTTTCTCTTTTTATATTTTTTATACAAAAATATTTTACAGAAAAGTTTTGATTTTTATTAAGTAAACTTTTAGATTTTCATACATAAATATCCTTCCTGGAATACAGATTAAGCACATGAGTATCTTTCACCCTTAACTTTCTTCCAAGAACCTCATTCCCGATTATAATAGTATCTAAACAATCAGGAATTACCAGTGCATGTGTCCATATCAAATGTATTGTTTCTCTTCAGCCCAACTCACCTCAAAAGGTTGATGTTGTAGGGAAAATAGGTGGATGAAGGTGTTTGGTATATTTGAGTTATTTGTAAAAATAATAAAGGCACATATGTATGTGTGTGTATGTATATGTGTATGTGTGTGCTTGTTTCCCCGAAAATACGACCTGTTTTCTGACAGTTAGAAAACCAATCAACCAATGGAACAGCTTGCCTTCAGAAGTTGTGGGAGCTTCATCACTGGAAGCTTTCAACAAGAGACTGGACTGCCATCTGTCAAAAATGATGTATGGTCTGCTTGGGCCATGATGACCTACAAGGTCCCTTCCAACTTTGTTAATCTGTATCTGTATTTGATAGGTGTCTTCTTCTGAAGGGTTGTGACATAGAAAAGGGAGTAGGCATATTTCTTATTGCCAAGAAGAAGGCAGGTCAAAAACAAATGGATAAAAATTACAAGAAAGCATATTTAGGCTAGATATCTGGAGGAAATTCCTGACTGCCTATGCCAGCCCCACTAACCCACACATCAGGGTTGGTGTAGAGAGCTTTATGCAGTCTGTTCCTCCAACAGTTCTATTTCAGGTTTTCAATTAACCCCCAGCCGCCAGCTTAGTCATTGACCTGCGACCAAGTAGATAAACAAAAGCAAAACAAACTTACAGCCAAACCTAAAACAGTCTTGGAAACAAAGGTTTTGCTTGAGTAGGTTCCAAAAATAAACACTCCAAATCCCCTCCGAAGTCCAGGGCCTCCACTGAGGTTTGTCAACAAGTCCGGTGGTCCGATTTCAGGGCTTGCAAGGAGAAGTTACAGGAATTGTCTAAGCCAAGAGTTCATGGGGTTGCTTTCAGCAAAGCCAGCCACGAACCAGCCCCAGACTAACCTTCCAGGCAACAGCCAATTCGTCCACCCGACAGATAACTGGCTGCTCCAAACGCAAACACAAACACTCTCCGCAACTGAATTAAATCCAGGAGCTGCAGAGTTCCAGAAACACTAACAACCATCTGACCATGACCCACATACATTGCTTCCAGCAACGCCTCCCTCTGCCTGCTGTGCTAAATAGCCCCTCCCAGTGCAGCCCATTAAGAGGAGCAGGGCCTTTCCTCCATCAATCTGGCAGATCTTCGCCTCTCTGCCTGTGTAGTCTAGCATCCACCAAGGCTTGTAGTTCCTCCCCCTCTTCCTCATTGGTCTACGAACTCTCCCCAGTCGAGGCATGTTCTACCAGCAGTTCAGGGTCAGCAATACCAGATGTGCCAGGAATGCTCTCATTTTCCTTTGAAGCCTCTGAGGAAGATGTGGATGAGCCATCATCCACAGGAGACATCACACTGCCACATTAAGAAGTGAGTTCCCCTTCACTAAGATTTGTATAGTCATCTCTCAGATGTGATCTAGTGGATTCTGATACTGAGCAAGGGGTTGGATTAAATGATCTCGAAAGTCCCTTTTAACTTGGTCATTCTGTTATGATCCAATTTTTATTTTATACCCAAGATAAAAGAAAAAGTAAAATATAAAAGAAATAAATATAAAAATACTTTTGATTATTTGATACTTACTCCAAAGTCTTATCCCAATCACACCACAGTGTCTTCCTGAGAGTTTCCATGTCAAATTTAAATTTGCTGAGACAAAAGTCCTCAATTAATTCTCCATAAGATTCATGGCATGCAGAGGCCACAATAAAATGATGGGCTAAAACAGAAACAGGAAAGTGAAAAAGATTTTTAAAACAAGGTTAGAATAAAATTGCTTGTTTCATGTCAGTATAAAAATTACTAGTGGAAGAATAATCCCAAATAGATCTCTTTCTGTCATCTAAACATTGTTGTTTATTCTTGAGTAAATAATTACTTCAGAGAAATGAAACATTACAGGTAAACCTCTAGTGCCATCAAACAGTTTTAATAAATGTAAGTTACAAGGTAGCAACTTCATTGCTTCAGGCCTTTGGTGCATTCACAGAGAGAAGAGGCCTAAAGTACTGTGAGATCATGCAAGACCCAGTAGCATGAGATCTCATGCTAATGATCTCACCAGGAGTGAGCTTCAGCCAGTTTGTGCCAGTTCAGCCAAACCGGATGGTAATTTTTTTACCTCTGGTTCGGTGAACTAGTAGTTCCGACAACTGGCTGCCCCCTCTCCCCTCCTAGGAGTCCCCACATGGCCTGTTTTGGATCACAGGTAAGTGCAGGGTCTATGTGAAGGCTCAGGGAGGGTGAAAACAGACCTCCTGGAGGCTTGAGGAAAGCCTCCGGAGCCTGGGAAGTGCAAAAAACAGGCCTCCCGGAGGCTCCAAAAGGCAGGAATCGGGCCTCAAGAGAGCCTCTGGAGTCCAGGGAGGTGAAAATGGACATCCCAGAGGCTCAAGGAAAGCTTCTGTAGCCTGGGAAGGGTGAAAAATGGGCCTCCCAGAGGTTCAAGGAAAGCCTCCAGAGCCTGGGGAGGGTGAAAACTGGCCCCCTGAGGCCCATTTTTGTTCCCAGGATGGTAGTGCAGGGAGGCCTACTAGGTAAAAAATGGGGCACAAGGGGGACGCAGTGAGCCCCACCCCGAGGCCTGTTTTTGCTCCCAGGATGGTGCAGGAGGCCAACTAGGCCACATCCAAAATGGCCACACCCATCCAGCAATTGGACAGAGAACCGATTGTTAAATTATTTGAAGCCCACCCCTGGGTCTTGCCCTATTTTAGGCCTTTGTTCTCTGCGAATTGAGGCCTAGGACAAGAACTATGACAAAAGCTTTGCAAATGAAGGGAATATGCTTCAGGCCTTACCTCCACTTGCCGTTTCCTTGCCGTTTCCTACAGGGAGTTTGCATCCTTATAGGCTCTGATCATCTTTGCAAAAAACCTTTTCTGGCAAAAACAGAACCTGGGAAGGGCTGGTACATTTCTCCCGGGCTCCGTTTCTTGCTGGCAAAGGCTTTTTGCTAAGACTTGCTGAAGTCTTAACTCAGATAGTCAATTTTATTCTGGTGGAATTTGCATTTGGATAGTTTGGCATATAATTGAGTTTTTTTCGCACAATTCTGACCAATTTCACATGTCATGATTAAAATATCACCCAAACAGACCAAAACTTCCTTGTAAAGGTTTTCATTCAGCACTTTATTTATCAGCTACATAAATACAGCTGGAACACTCTGTGGTCTGAAGGGGAGGGCTAGGATTCTACTTACTAATTTCTCCCAGGTTCCCATTCATTTCAGAGGCACCCTTTTAAGGCACTTCTGGGTTGAAAAGATTAGTCAGTGACATAAAAAAAAATCAAAAAGCACCCTTTTTAGATGCATTTGTCTAACCAGTTATATATAGCCACAACACAGTATTAACTCACTAGCTCTCCAGCCCACATTCATCCAACTTGTTTCCAAAATATCATGAAATATTTTGTTATATACAGTAATAGAATAAGAAAAAGTTGTATAGTGTCCCTTATTTCAATAAAGTATTGTATATTACAAAATAGTTCATTATATTTTGTAAACAAGTTGAATGAATATGGACTAGAGAGCTAGTTAATAGAATATTAACTGTTCTTTAATAGAATCAGGAAATGTTGTGCACTGTCCCCTACTTCAATAAACTGCCATAAAAATATATGAGTTAAATTGAAATGACTTGTTCCTGACAAACACAGGGTGGATCTTAGTAACAACAGCATTTTTTTTAAATTATTGCTCGGATACAATATGTTGTAAAGTATAAAATGTAAATATACTTAATGAAATAAACTCAAATACAGATACCAATAGTACAGCTTCCTAGTTTCTTCCTTTTCTCTTTTTGAATACTATATTGGAAATGGGTTTGCTCTTCTCCAATCTTCCAGCTTTTAATCAAAAATAAACTTTCTTCCATATTTAGTAGAATTAAAAAATAGAAAACTTTGGAGGGGGGTCTTTAACAAAATAGCAGTATCTAACTAAAGAAGTGAATTCCTACCAAATTCAGGTTTAATACAGGTAGTCCTCAACTTACAATAGTTCATTTAGTGACCATTCAAAGTTACAACAGCACTGAAAAAAGTGCTGACCATTTTTCACACTTATGACCGTTGTAGCATCTTCATAGTTATGTAATCAAAATTCAGATGCTTGGCAATGGCTTCATACTTAGGACAATCAATGTCCCAGGGTCATTTGATCAGTTTTTGACCTTTTGACAAGCAAAGTCAATGGAGAAGCCAGATTCACTTAACAACCAGGTTACTAACTTTCATAAGTACAATAATTCACTTAACAGCTGCAGCAAGAACAGTCCTAAAATGGGGCAAAGCTCACTTAACAAATGTCTCACTTAGCAACATAAATTTTGGGCTCAATTGTGGTAAGTTGAGCACTAGCTGCATATACACATAAAAGAAAGGAATAAATATGTACAAAGCAGGACACTTATTGTTCATATGTTTTAGCAACAAAATCAAAATAATTCCTCATCAGTAAAAATACTGTATCAAGATAAATTTTTCTTCTGCTTAAAATATTTCTAGATAGGAATAGCAACAATGGTAACTCAGAGCATTCTCTCAGAAGCAGAGCAGTCATGCAATCAAATCTGGATGGTAAAATTCCAAATGGCCACGACATTGTAGAAAAAAACTAAGAGATATCTGTCAGCCTGACCCCCACCATAATACTCTATGCAAAAATCTATGTAGATGGGGCCAGCCCTGCAGGTGACAACCAATGTTCATTTTTTTAAAAGACTGTGCTTGAATCTTGGCTGTGGTTATGTATCACTAAATGGACATCATTCTGTGATTTATTCTCCAGATGTCTGATACCAAGAGCTGGATCTGACTTGGTGTGAATTGCCTGTCAACTGAATCTCTAATGTTTACTCATTTATGTCCTTAGAAACAGTGTGTTTTCAATAGCAGATAATATCTGATTGAATCCTGCTTTGATGGAGCAAAATTTCAACTCAATTGCTCATGCCACCTTTGCTTTTTCCATTTTTTAAAAATTTTTCTCTTTTGTCTATTCTTTATGTTCCAACCAACCTCTCTAAATATCAGACTGTCTACATATAGTGCTTGACTTACAATCATGATATCCATTACAGTCATAAGTCATGACTCATAAAATGGGTCATCCTCAGGATAGAACCAATTTTATTACCTTTTTTTGAGATGGTAGTTAAGCAAATGCCACATTAAGTGAATGTTTAAGTGTTCGTAGGGGCTGGTTTTGCTGAAAACTGGAAGTAAATGCTGCTTTTCAGCAAAATCATCATAAAATGCAGTAATGTAACTGTGGAATTTTGCAAATAGCTATAAAGGCAGGCTAGCTACTAAGCACCCAAAATGCAGTCATATGACTATTGGGGGGTGGGGGGGTGGCCATCAGAACCAAGTCTTAAGTACCTCTGTAAAGGTCTAACATAACTTCACAGTTGCTATGCAAACTATTATAAATCAATGACTACCTGCATTGCCTCTGTATGGCAGTTATTCTTTAGGAAAGAAAAAAGTACCATATATTTTACCTGTTATTGGTGTCTCTTAGCCTGGAAAACTTAGATCATGTACCTCGGTCATACTTACTCCATTTCTATATTGCAGATGGGTAACAAGGAAGTTGTCATGTTGTACACATGCAAAATATGAATTTTTGAGGATACTTTGTTCAGAGCACTCAAGCTACAGTATTAACAACTATCTGGATCCACAAAACAAGATAAGGTAAAAATATATCAAAATATCCTTAGTTTTGATAACAGTGGGACTGCCTCTGAAAGCCATCTGCTGGAAAACTGGTGGGCTTCTTTGTAGAGATGGTTAGCTGTGAGAATAGGCTGCTGGATTAGATAGGACTGATCCAGAAAACCACATTTAGGTTCCTATGAACATGATATCTAATCTCTATCAGAGTTGGCAAGAAATGACCTCACATTGAATTATTTATCTTAAAATCTTTCATTATTTTAGGACTTTTGAACTAGTCAGCCAATGAACGTGAGCAGGTGGATAACTTAGAAAGATTAAAGATGTGGGTGATACTGGAATGGGAGGCGCTGTGCACTTGGAAGAAGTTACAGAGTTTCCTGGGCTTTCCAACTTTTATAGACAATTCATTCCTGCTTTCACACAAATTGCTCTGCCATTAACTAGCTTACTAAAAGCCAAAGGGGAGGGCAAGCCTAAACTCAGAACCCCCCTCAAATAGTCCATGGAATGCCAGGCAGCTTTTGAGAAACTCAAAAGGCTATTTGCCGCTGAACCAATATTTAAACACCCAGGCCCCAAGAAGCCTTTCATTATACAAGCAGATGCAAGCGACATAGCGATTGGGGTGGTCCTTCTCCAGAAGGATCCATGAGGGCACTTGCGACCATATACTTACACTTCCGAAACACTGTCCAAGGTGGAGCGCAGATGGATAGTTTGGGATAAAGAAGCTTATGAGGCAAGATGGACGCTAATCATATGGTGGCATTTCCCAGAAGGAGGCAAGAAACCTTTTGAGGTTTAGGCTGATCATAAAAACCTAGAAGCACTGAAAAAAAAACCCCAAAAGCTATCCCCTAAACTAGTGAAGTGGGCTCAATACTTTAATTGGTTTAAGTATTTGCCTGGAGGAAAAAAATTATTAGCAGATGCCTTGCCTAGAATGTTCCAGTATCATAGGAAGTAGAAGACACCATCATTCCCTCCAATCAAATGACGGCACCAGTTACTACCAGAGACTAGCATCAAGCACAATCCAGCTGAGGACATGACCCCAGGAATAAAAACAGCACTGCTCCAAGATAAATGGTTTTTACAACACAAGTGAGATATGTGTCTGAGTGATGGGCTTGCATGGGTTGGCAGTAAACTCTATGTGCCAGTCAGCCACAGGCTCTTAGTTTGTAGAGAAATCAGAATTCTAAAACTGTAGGGCATTTTGGTTTCGGTAAAACCCTACACCTGACTAGACATCTATTTTGGTAGCCGAGAATAAAAAAAGATGTGGAAGGATACGGAGGTAGTTGCCCTATTGTGCACCCATAAAGGGGATTATGGACAAATCACAGGGACAATTGCGGCAAGTTGCTAAACCCTCAGCACTCTGGAAATAAATTTCTATGGATTTTATTTTTGAATTGCCTGAGAGCCCTGGGAACACTAGTTTGGGTTACCACTGATCTCTCTTCAACACAAGGGCATTCTGTGGCATGCCCAAAGATTCCCCCTTACACGAACCCTGGCAAAACTGTTTGTACAACACTTTTATCATCTACATGGGATTCCTGAGAGGATTATTTCTGATTTACAATTTACCTTCCAATTCTGGAAAGTCTTCGAAATTACTAGAGACCATCCAAGGACTTAGCCTTCACATCATCCTCAGACTAATGATGCCTGTGAACGTACCAATGGAGTATTGCAGGGGTGTCAAGCTCAAGGCCCTTGCAGTGTGCTTAGATCTGGCCCATGGGGCCACCTTGGAAACAAAAAAGGATTGGCCCATGGTGCTTCTCCCAAGTTGGCGGGTGGTTGGCCAGGGCTCAGAACCCTAGAGGGTTGCTCTTTTCTTTCCAAAGCAAAATTTAAGAGAGTTGATTGTCAAGATTCCAACTAATGAGCCCAAGCAAATCAGAACTCCAAGACTCAGATATCTCTCAAAGAACTTCTTTATTGGGCGCATCATATCGGCAGGATTAAATGTAAAACCAACTCTGAATATTTCCTGCAGTTTCAGTATAGTTAAAATAGTAAATGATCCCCCCCCCAAGTGTCTCAGGTCACATTGTCCAATTAGGTTCATTGGTGGACTCCCTAAGCACTCCACTGTGTTCTCATCTGACACCTGTGGAGATGTCCTTGACTCCCACAAGATAGAGTGGTGTTGTGTCTGGCAGTGCATTCCAGCCTCCTTCTCCCCTCCCATACTGTGTGGCAACTAAGAACCAGAAAAATGGTCTCTGCCAGGTTTGGTTTGACATTGACACCATGTATGAAAAGCTAAGTACACCTTTAGTACTTCCATAGGTATGAAGAAGCTAAGCAGCAGCCAGATCGTGCTAATCAGTTGCCTTTGATGAATTGATCCTCAGCAATGTGATTACTTTTATAAAAGCCAACATTTTAGGAATTTAATTGTCCCTAGCACTGAGGTGTGTGTTAACACAATATCAAAGAGGAAAGACATCAGCAAGGATCTTTGAAAATCAATTGTTATTACTCATCATCTGGGTAGGCTTATAAGGCCATTTCTGACACCATTTCTGACAAATGGCAGTCCAATCTCTTCTTGAAAGTCTCAACTGATGGTGCTCCCACAACTTCCGAGGGCAAGCTGTTCTATTGGTTGATTGTTCTCACTGTCAGAAAGTTTCTCCTTGTTTCCAGGTTAAATTTCTCCTTGTTCAGTTTCCATCCATTATTCCTTATCTGGCTTTCCGGTGCTTTGGAAAATAGCTTGACCCCTTCCTCCCTGTGGCAGCCCCTCAAATATTGGAAGACTGCTATCATGTCTCCCCGGTCCTTCTTTTCAGTAGACTAGACCCGGGCATCTTGCAGTCACTGAGTCAACCATGAACTCCTCTTATACCAAAGTATTCTAGAGACACACGTGAGGCCACCTGAATGAGAGCTAAAACTTAGACAATATTGGATCATGCATTGCAACAGGACAATGATTCCATGCACACTAGCAAATCTAAAACAGAATGGATGAAAAAGAAAAAAATCAAGGAGTTGCAAAATCAAAGTCCAGACATCATCCGATTAAATGCTGTGCTGTGACGGGACTTCAAGAGAACTGCATAAATGCCCACAAATCTCTATGAACTGAAGCAATGTTGTAAAGAAGAGTGGGCCAGAGTTCTCCACAAAATTCCAGAATTCTGATGAAGTCATACAGAAAATGATTACTTCATGTTACTGCTGCCAAACTGATTCTACAAGCAATTTAATCACAAAGTATACTTTAATTTTTCACATATGGCTTTATCTTAGTTTTTCATACATGGCTTTATCTTTTTTACATGAGTTTTTATTTCTTGATTTGGGTAATTTTGATTTTCTTGATTACAAGATTATGATTTTATGAATGTTTGCTTACTTTTCCTGCCAACATAAGATCCATTTTAGGCTTCAAAATATTCTGAAATCTAAACTCCAGAAAGGCATTTATACTATGAAATATTTCCACTTGAAAATAGTATCTGTCCTAGATACACAAAACTATTAAAAAAAAAGGAAGACTGTAATAACTTTGGCATCTATTGAGGCATAACTCCACCAAGCACTGTCCTTCCAGGAATTTTTTTGAGGAAAACTTTCTCCTTCTGAGGGCAAAGGAAGGCTTCATAAGGAGCAGCTATTAACCTGACAGTTTGTTTTTCAGTTGAATTGTACAACTGATATGTTAAAGATTAAAAAAAATCTGAAGTGATTTATCTTGGTTTGATTTTTTAATATCTCAAAAATCTGACATTTTAACAGAGATCTGTATTTTTTTATCCACTAACTTTTTTCAAGTCTATTATAACTCTGAATGATTCTTAAATGGTTATCATACAATAAGTTGAAGATTACTGTAGTTGGTTAAGGCATGGGTCCCCAACCTCTGGGCAACCTCACTAGTGGGCTGTGAGGTGTTTATAAACAAGCCACAGAAATAGGTGAGCACCCACATACGCACCCACACTTGTGCAAGTAGGGGTCAAACGCATGCAGGTGCACTCCATTTGCATGAGTGGCAGGTGCGCATGCACACCACTCATGCAAATGGAGTTGCACATGCCAATGCACACTTGCTGGCTACTTGTGCAGAACCTTCCCCTCCCCTCCGTGCTGGTCCACAAAGGCAGAAAGTTTGGGGAACTCTGGCTTAAGGCATCAGGGTAGCAATCAGGAGATTGTGAATTCAAGTCCTGTCTTAGGCACAAAAGCCAGCTGGTGACTAGGGCCAGTCATTCTAACTCTCTCTCAACCCTAAGAAGCAGGAAAAGGCAAATCACTTCCAAAATCTTCCCAGGAAAACTGCAGGTAGTCCAGGCAATCACCAGGAGTCAAGCATTGATTTGAAGGCAAAAAAAAACCCAAACCCACAGAGACAGCAAACTTGTTCTTATCCTCAAAAAAAAAAAAAAAAGTGGGGGAGGGGGGAGTGAAGGATTTAAAAAATTACAACTTCAGTTTAACATTACCACTTGGGAAGAGTTGTGCCATTGTAGTGGGATATTCCCTGCAAAGATGAACAGCCTTCCTTATGGCTCAGGTCAGTTATCCATTTTCTCATTTTGCTTATGTAACCCTAAACTTAGCTAATTAGAAGTTGACAAAGGGGGGGGGGGAGGAAAGCGAGAGAGTGCACAAAACAAGTGAAGGGCACAATCAGCTGCTTCTGTCAGCAGAGAGACCATGGGGAGAGAGAGAACATTATTCATTAAACTTGCATACCTCCCATCTTAATAATAATAGAACAACAGTTGGAAGGGATCTTGTAGTTCATCTTGTCTACCACCCACTCACTCCCTATACCATTTCTGAGAGATAGCAATATAGTCTCTTCTTCAAAACTTCTAGTGGTGAAGCTCCCACAACTTCTGAAAGCAAGCTGTTCCACTAGTTGATTGTTCTCACTGTCAGAAAAATTACCCTTATTTCCAGGTTGAATGTCTCCTTGATCAGTTTCCATCCAATATTCCTTGTCTGGCTTTCTGGTGCCTTGGAAAATAGCTTGACCCCTTTCTCTCTGTGGCAGCCCCTCAGATATTGGAAGATTGCTATCATGTATCCCCTTCTCTTCACTAGACTAGCCTGGCCCAGTTCCTGTACTTGTTCTTCATATGTTTAAATCTCCAGTCCCCTAATTAGGTTTGTTGCTCTTCTCTGCACTCTTTCTAGAGCACGGGTGTCAAACTCACTTTATCACGTTGCCATCACATGATGTATCGCAATGGTTTTCCCCTTCCCGGAGTTGGGATGGGTGTGCACATGACGCATCCAGCCTGTGGGCCGCCAGTTTGACACCCCTGTTCTGGTGCCTCAACATCTTTTTTATAGTGTGGTGACCAAAACTGGATGCAATATTCTAGGTGTGGCTTTATAGAGTGGTGTTAGTACCTCACGGGATCTTGCCATTTCTTTCTTTGAAATTCAATCTTATAGCTGGATCATATCTATTTCCATCCTCCCCTGATTTAGAATATGACAGATCTTAATTCTATCAACTTGGAGGCTAAGATAGTGAATGCCCTGCATGGTGTTTTCCAAATGGTTAGCAAAGATGACAAGATGTGAAATGCAACACATCCGTAGAATGAGGGTAGAATTAAATTCTCATTGACCTCAAAGCATCTCATAAACTGACTGGCAAAACATACGTTGATGAAACAGAAGCAGAATACAAACTCAAAAGTAATTTGTATTTGTAAATGCAGAAGGCACTGTACAATTCCATTGCAGCTGACATTTCTTATTGTTAGAAAATTAAGTTGGTCTGATGATTCAAACCAAAAGTTATTTTGTGGAAATCCTGGTACATTGTTTTGTATTGCCATTAATCACATTAATCACAGTTACCATCCTATCATCATCAAAAGGCAGATTGACAACAATACAGCAATACATGGACAGCAAAATAATTATACACCCAGAGAATATATGTGTGCGTGTGTGCCTTCACACACACACAAAATATGTATAAGTATACACACACACACATCTACTAAATTTCCCCATTCAGATTTTAGCCTATATCATCTCAACGTGTGGATGACCTCGGTCGTATCTGGCCTGCCCACCTCTGTTCTCGCCTCTAAATAGCCATATTCTGAACTGGCACGAAGCAGCACTCACCGAGGCCAAGCCACAAGCAACGTTTCAGTAGTGGGACGGTTCCCAAAGCCATGGCTCCAGTAGAGGAATGAACCTGTCGACGCCAAGGGACTTTATTTTAAGCAACAGGAATCTTTGACGAACAAATCATTCCAAAAATGATGCCGCTGCAGACGTCAAGGGGAGGATTAAATGCAACCAATTCCACCTCGTGAAAAGCCTCCACCAAGGGAGGTTGGCAAAGACGAGCTGTAGCAAAGGATCCCACGGGAAGTACCCTAGCCCTTCTTCGAAGAAAGGAACGCTCGCTGCCACAAAGGGCACGTGGAAAGGGAGGGAGTTCTGATTGGATCGTTTCGGGAAGGGCAGAGGAAGAGCGAAGGAATTATTTTCGTTTTCCTTCTTCCTCCAAGGACTTGCTGGACGGCGGAGGGCTGTCCTGTTGCTACGAGGGGGAGCTTGGTCCAGGCTCCGTAGCAAGGCGTAAGCAGCATTGCGTAGCAGAAGTATTTAAAATAAACTCACTTGTGCTGGTGGAACCGTAGGTTTTTTTTTTTTGTCCTGTGGGTTCTACCTGAAGATGAGGCTCCCTGAAGATGTAACCAAGGCTCACGACTTCCGTGTTTTATTATTCATCCAAAAGACCAAAGTTGAAAGAGGACAGCGCGGAGAGTCGCCAACAGTGATAAGCAGAAGACAATAAACTCGTTATTCAGCCGCCAGTGTTGTTCGGGAATAGTATGACGGGCCATTTCTCCACGAGGAGCGGGAAAGCCACCTTGAGGGTAGTTTTGTGTCTTTATCTCTGGTATAGTACTCCGCCCACCCCCACCCCCCGGGCGATGGAGAAAAGAGCCCCCTCAAGGCAAATATGGTTTTAAAATTAGTCTTGATAATGCCCTTTCATAAAATACGCAACATTGTGCAGTGAAAAAAAATCCTACCCATTCAGACAAAATTGTATAGCTTTGAACATACTCTATCCAACAAGATTTCTAAGTGTCTTGGTTAATGCTAGAAGGTATCAACTTGAGCATCTGATAGATGGCTTTTAGCCTCTGTCTCAAGCACTACTGCAAAAAAAATCATGAAATTCTCTTCCACTGACTGACAACTCAGTCAAGAGCTAGTGACAAACCTTCCAGTATTGGAAGACTGTTATACCATGTCCTAACAGCTATAATTTCTGTAATGCAAAATATAAACAGATTTTTAAATATATATTTTTAATTAAAAGTTTTATTTGGGTTTTCATACACACAAAATACAAGTAAAACATCTTTTTTGAAAATAGCTTGGTCCCAGGTTGAACTTCTTTATACAGACACAAACTCAATTTCATGCTCATTTTTGTGTTCTATTCCATATCTTATTACTATTCTACATTTTCTATCTAGTTTTCCCCCTCTTTTAATTTTCTCAACTTTATTTTAATTATCTCATCTCAATTCAAATCATTATACTTATACTTTTGTCTGTTCTGTTTCAATTTCATCTTATCTTTTCTCATGAAACAAATTTTCTCCTGTAGTTACTAATTGGAGTATGACACCTTTATATCTTTTAATTTTATCCATTCAACTCTTATTTAAGCTTCAATGTATACCTTTAAGATTATAACATTCAATATAATACATAATACATAACTTCCAATCAAATTCTGCTTGGTACATTCTTATAATACACACTATATTCTTTAAAAAAAGGATTATAACTATATGTAATTAAAACCTCATTCCATTCCAATTCAGTTCTATCATTAACATTCATTAAAGTCTTAACATCTTTAACATTTCTTTTCAATTAAATATACTTCCCTAAATACACGTATAATCTCCATACTTAATTTTTCCCTTATTTCTCTTCACATGTTTTATAAATCATTTTGTTACATTTATTTATTGACAAGGATTCCACTAAGTTATGACAACTACCTTATCAAATGTTTTAATCATACATTGTTTCATATTTTCTGAAATTATTTCTATTTCTAACATAACAATACTATCCTATGTACCTTTGCAGAATCCCCCCTTCCATTAGATTTTCAGCCATTATCTCTAAATAGGCCCTGTTTCTCTATATTTTGTTTCTGTCCTTTATAACTTCTTTTCCTTTCTTTCTTCCCTCTCTTCTTCTCCCTCCCCTTTTTACCCCCTCGTCTCTCTACTTCTAATTCTCTCTTCTGCATTTCCCTCTTCTGTTGCTTTCTGATTTTATACTTATTTTTCACTCTATTCTTTTTTTGGGGTTGTTTTTCCCAATTTTCAGTTCTTCTAAAAGTGGAGCCATTTTAAACACTTTTAAACAACCACCCGATTGATTTTAGTCATTCAAATGCAGTAACCAAGAATCCAGAGATTACCAAATAATCCAAATAGTCCCAAGCTGTTTCTTCTTATTTCTTTTTTCCACTTTCTCTTCCTGGGGTTTTACTATTTTGTTGCAATGTTTCAGTTAAGATGTATCTTTTGGAAGTCTTGTTGATATTTTACTGAAAGTTCTTTTTAATTCCAGGCAGTCTCCTCCCTTCCAGATCCTGCCCTTTTATTCTTTTTCTCTCCTTTCCTGTTTTAAAAAGCTTTTAATTATCCAGAAATCTTTATTATCCCTTTGACTTTTTATTTTCAGCATTAAATGCCTATTAATGTCAAAGTGGATTTTTTTTCTAATTCCTTGCTTAAGTCTCTTAGCTGTCAGTATAGGAAGAGGAGAAAAAAAACCAAACCCTTTCCCTTTTCTCTCTCCTTCGCTGCTTAGAAATCTTTAGGAACCGTGTTATTTTTTTTTATAGTTTAAATTCCAGAGTACCTTATTTGTTGCTTTTGCTGTTTGACCCAGTCAACCAAAACTTTCTCTTCTTATCTTCCTCCTGCATATTCTTTTCCGGTCGAGTTCTTTGTGGTGGCCATTTCTAACCACTGCTGCAACTGCCTTAGGGAAAGCGAGTAATGGCCAGCTGGGGAGGAGAGATGCGGCTCTCTTCAAACCCTGCAGGGAGTCTCCCCCTTCTTCACCACCTCTATGGGGTGGCTTAGCCCCAAAACCAGCTGGCTCAGGGCGCTCCAGCGGCAAGCATGGATCGAAACTGCACAGTAGCGGTTTTGGTCTGTCGCCGAAGAAACTCAAACTGGAAGTCCAGATCTTTTAATATTTTTATAGGCCTTGGTTTCTGGAGCCTTCATCCATCTTGATAGCTCCAATATTTGCTGCAGTTTTTTCACTATCGTATTTGAGTAATGGTGCCCAAAACTAAATCTGAGCACCATGCCCTTGTTCTTCTGCAGAATAGTGTTTTATCTTTTTCGAAGCTGCATCATACTGTTGGCTCATGTTTACTTGGGTTTGGTTAGAGTAGGGGTGTCAAACTCTAGGCCCATGGGCTAGATCCAACCCACAGGGTGTTTAGATCTGGCCCATGGGGCTACCCTGGAAACAGTGAAGGACTGGCCTGCAGTGCCTCTGCCAGCAAAAATGGAACTCAGGAGGGCCACAGTCCTCCCAGGCTCCATTTTCAGGCATGATGGCCTTCTGCAGCCCTGTGCCAGTAAAAATGGAGCTTAGGGAGGCTGGCAGAGGGCTGCAGGAGGCCATCACAGCTGAAAACTGAGGCTGGGTGGGCCATGCACGGCCTCCCCAAGCTCCGTTTTCACTGTGCAGAAGGCTGCAGGAGGTTACTGCAGTTGAAAACAGCCTCATTGAGTGATGTCAAGCTGGCCATGCCCATCCCGACCCCCTGAGGTCAAACACAACCCTAATGGGCCCTCAATGAAATTGAATTTGACACCCCTGGGCTAGAGTATCTAGATTATTTTTATGTTTACTGCCAAGCCAAATACCCATCCTAGCCAGATGCAGAACTTTAAACTTCTCCTTGAACAAATTCCATTTATTTCAGCCTACTGCTCCACTGTCTATATATTTTTAAATCTTCTCTTATTTATTTACTTATAATAACACCACCTGTTTTGTGCCCTCTGCAAGCTTTTGAGTACTCACCACCCCTCTCGCAAATCATTGATAAAAAGAACATTAAAACAACACCACTCGGAACTAAGCTTCCTTGCACTCCACTCCACTTCCCTCCAAGCTGAAGTAAATCCCATCAATTAGCACTAATTTCACCCACTAACTAGAAGTATATTATTAAACAGACAACCTTTTACTAATACTAGTAAAAGGAAAAATAATCTCTCAAATTAGTAAAAGAAAAAATAATATCAAAAGTTTTTATTTTACTAGGCTTCTGGTCTGAGTCTCTTAGGCGACAGACCGTGATCATGCATGGTTTTGATCCGTGCTTGCCGCCGGAGTGCCCCGAGCTGGCTGGTTTTGGGGCTAAGCCACCCTGTAGAGGTGGTGAAGAGGGGGGAGACTGCCAGCAGGGTTGAGGAGAGCTGCATCTCTCTTCCCCAGCTGGCCATTACTCCCTTTCCCGAAGGCGGTTGCAGCAGTGGTCAGAAATGGCCACCTCAAAGAAGAACTGAATCAGAAAAGAATGTGCAGGAGGAAGATAAGAAGAGAAAGTTTTGGTCAACCGGGTTAAACTGAAAAAGCAATAACGTAAGGTACCCTGGAATTTCAACTAAATACCATTGTTCCCAAAGAAGGCTTTGAAGCCGCGAAGGAGAGAAAAAAGGGAAAGGATTAGGGTTTTTTTTTCTTCCCTTTCATATACTGACAGCTAAGAGACTTAAGCAAGAAATTGAAAAAAAAATCTACTTTGACATTAATAGGCATTTAAGCTGAAAATAAAAGTCAAAGGGATAATAAAGATTTCTGGATATTTAAAAGTTTTTAAAAGCAGGAAAGGAGAAAAAAAAGAATAAAAGGGTAGAATCTGGAAAAATGGAAGAGACTGCCTGGAACTAAGCAATGGAACTGTAACTAAAAGGAACTTACAGTGAAACTTTAACAAGATTCTCCAAAAATATATCCTAACTGAAACTTGGCAACAAAATAATAGAACCCTAGGAAGAGAAAGTGGAAAAAAGAAGCAAGAAGAAACAGCCTTGGATTATTTGGATGACTGGGTGATTTTTGGTTTTTGCATCTAAATGACTAAAACTAATCAGGTGGTTGTTTAAGTGTTTAAATTGGCATCACTCTTAGAAGAACTGAAAATGGAACTGAAAAAATGGAAAGAAGATGCACAAGAAGGGAGAGGTTCTTTTGGCTTCGTATTTCAATTCTTAGATATGGAGATCTGGAACTATGAGAAACAACAAGAAATGCAGAACAAGAAGATCGGGACAAAGAAGAAGCCATCTTTAATGATCAAATAATTTTAAGCAGGGGAAGAAAAGGAAAGGGGGGAAAGAGAGTGAACAGTTTAAGATTAGAAAAAATAACCAAAAAGAAGAAGAGTTTGAAAGATAAGTATAATATTAGAAAGCAACAGGGGATTACAAATGAGAGAATTAGAAGTAGAGAGAAGAAGGGGTAAAAAGGGGAGAGAGAAGAAGAGGGGGAAGAAGGAAAGGAAAAGAAGTTGTAAAAGACAGAAACAAGATGTAGAGAAACAGGGAAAAGATATAAAGATTGAAAACATAAGCCTGTTTAGAGATAATGGGTGAAAATTTAATTGTAAAAGGGATTCTGCAAAGGTACAGAAGATAGCATTGTTATATTACAAATACAAATAATTTTAGAAAATATGACTAAAATGATGGATAAAATATTCACTATAATGTAGTAGAATGTTTGTTAATAAATAAATGAATTAAAGTGAATGAGATAATTAAATTAGGAAAGGATGGGAACATTTTCATTATTATCAATGATTTATAAAAATATAAGTGAGAAATATGGGAAAAAAAGAATTATGGAAAGTTTATAAGTGTTCCCAAGGAAGTATGATATTTAATTAAAAATGTTAAACATGTTAAGATTTTAATGAATATTAATGATAGAATTAAATTGGAATGGAATGTGTGATTTATTGACATATATATATATATAAAATCTTTTCTTTTTAAGAATATAGTGTGTATTTTAAGAATGTACCAAGCAGAATTCGATTGGAAGTTATATATTACATTGAATGCTGTAATCTTAAAGGTATACATTGAAGCTTAAATAAGAGTTTGAATGGATAAAATTAAAAGATATAAAGGTGTCATACTCCAATTAGTAACTACAGGGGAAAATTTGTTTAATGAGAAAAGATAATATGAAATTGCAACAGGACAGACAAAAGTATAAATATAATGATTTGAATTGAGATGAGATAATTAAAATAAAGTTGAGAAAATTCAAAGAGGGGAAAAACTGTGTAGAAAATATAAAACAGTAATAAGATATGAAATAGAACATAAAAATGAGCATGAAATTGAGTTTGTCTCTGTATGAAGAAGTGATAACCTGGGACCATGCTATTTCCAAAAAAAGATGTTTTATTTGAATTTTTTTTTTGTGAAAACCCAAATAAAATTTAAAAAAAAAAGTTTTTATTTTACTAGAATCCCCCCATATCTCATATTCCTGATTTACTTAATAACAAGATCAAGGAAAAAATAAGGCTAGTCTGGAATTATTTCTGATGAATCCATTTTGACTCCTATTAGCATGCCTACAAGTGCTCACAAAAGTACTACTTGAAAATCTGTTTGAAAACCTTGTCCATTATAGTCAAAAGGTCTCCTTCTTGTCTTGCCTTCTGATGCTTTGGAAAATAGGTTGACATCCTCTTCTTTGTGGCAAATATGAAGGAATACTGCTATCATGTGTTTTAGCCTTCCACATCCTAATCATCTTTGTTGCTCTTTTCAGCACTCTTTCCAGAGACTGATGTTTATATACACCTGTAGCTGGGCTACCTTACAATCAAAGAATAGCATGTTTTTCCCCAAACCTTCCTCCAAAATTACCTTTCCCTTTGAAATTTTGGTGCTTCTTTTGGTACTTTTTTATTGTGGTGACCAAAACTGGATACAGTATTCCAAGTGTGGCCTTATCAAGGCATTATAAAGTGGTATTAATACTTCACATGATCTTGATTCTATCCCTCTCTTAATGCAGCCTAGGATCACATTGATTTTTTTGACTGCTGCAGCACACTTCTGGCAGTGATTAAGTGATTATCTACTAGGCATTCTAAATCGTTTATGAAGACATTGTAGAGTCCTAGGGCTAAAACAGAACCTTGGGGTATTCCCTTGCTAACTTCCCTCCATGTCAGGGGTGTCAAACTCAGTTTCATTGAGAGCCATATCAGCATTATGGTTGCCCTTGGGGGAGGACGGAGTGTGTGTGGTGGGGGCATGGCTGGGTGGTCGCAGTCCAATGGATAGGCGTGGCCAGCTCAATGTAATTTGTGTTGGGACGCCTGTGGGAGATCAGACAGGGCAGGGGGATAGTGAGGTCACTGGCAGAAGGGGATAGGACCAGGGTGGGTGCCGGGGCCTGATCCACTGAGGAACAAAGATGGGTTGTGGTGAGGCAGCCCAGCAAGTTGCCATCATTGCCATGCTGCGGCCTCATGACAATGACACTGGCAGCAGGCAAAGAAAGAAGTGCGGGGGAGAGGCACATGATATAGACCACCAGCTGTGCTAAGCAGCTGCCTGGCCACCTGCCCCATCCCAACCATGGTGGCAGTGGGTAACCAAAGACAAACAGTGGGATGGAGCATATGGGTGGTAGGCAGCTGCCCTGAGTTCCAACTGACTAGATCATGTGCGTCTTCCCCTGTGCCTCTGCCTACTACTTAGAGGGCCAGCCTGGCAGTCATAGTGCCCCAAACCCACCTGTGTTGCATGTGCTGCAGAGCCCCCTGGCATCAGCAGCCAGTCCCTCACTGTCTCTAGGGTAGTTTTGCAGGCCAAATCTGGGCCTTGTATTTGACATGTCTGGTTGAAGCTTCTTTCCTGCCCTCAAACAATAAGGCTAGCACATGCAAGTGATCAGCAAATCCAGGCCATGGACAGAATTGCTTCCTAGATCTGACCCACGAGGCCTCCTTGCCATCTCAGCCTCACCCCAGGCTGGACTCTGGATGATCCGCAATAGACCATAAGCTCTCCTCAGCTCCATTCCTAAAGTAAATAGTTTGAGATCCCCCAGACTCTACTATCAACCCAAAAATGAATTTAAGGAGCTTAGGCAAGGAGGTTACTGTGTAGCAGGGAAGCTAGAGCAATATCCACAACCCAAACTGCTCCCTAAAGCCCAACTTAATGAACAAGGTCATATATCCAGTGACCACACCTGAAATCCATAAGGGATTCCTAGATGGCAATTGCTACACCATCATCCTGCCCTAAGATTTCTAGTAATGCATACCTAGAAACCAGCTGGGCTTATCTCTGAAATGATCATGCACACCCACCTTTGGGACCCACCCAGATCTCAATAATAAATGCTATCTTGGCTCCCGCCTTGACAGAGTTTCCAGTGGAACAAAGACCTATTACAGATCTACCTTAAAAACAGCAGCTGGAAATGATCTTGTCAAAATGAACTTTTAAACTTGTGATCTGAAAATCTAAAATACATTGAATACTAGTTTTATGAAATACATATTTAAATATGCTATATTTTGTCTGATTTTGATGAGTTAGGAAAAAAATAATATAGTTGAAAATAATAACCATGTTTATTTCATATGAATACATTTTTAACAAAATGGGATTCATCACTTCAGTAAGAAATGCTTTAATTCAATTAATAAACCATATATAATAGAACTATTTAAATTGCAATTAAAATTTTTAACCACACAAGATTAATTTATTTATGAATATTTATAATAGTTAACAACATATAATAAAAAAGAATGAGAATATTTTGAGTTTGAAGCAAGGATTAAACATTAGGTCATTTCTTACAGTTCCTAGTTCTTATATACTACAATATAAACAGTGAAAACTGAAGTATTTTTATCAACATGGTCTTCCTAAATTAATGTTTTATTCTTGTTTAAATTCAATACTGTAGAAAGCTCATGGTTTTTCAATACTCTTCAAGTGATTGTTTCAATTCTGCAAATGTGGCTTCTTAGAGATAAGGTAACATGACTGTAAACTGAAGGTGTATCAGGAAATCCACAAATGTCTGCAGGAAATTGAATAATCGTTTACTGGGAAATAATATTTTAAATATCATAGTTTGCTTCTAAAACACTAATACAATTTTATATCCATTGTACTAAATGTAAATATTTTAGCAAATGTAGAACCACAAATACAGAAAGATTGCACCTTGCCCAGAACAAATTAGGAGTTAACCTAAAGCCTAGTTGGTCAATGAATTTACAACATTCTATCATGTGAATACCAATTAAAAAAAATAGACCAGTAAATCCGATCTCACTCCATGTTTACAATGCAAGAGAATTCTCTGCTTCATGTGAATGCAGCCAAGTGTCAAGAGTAACTGTAAGGCTTGCCTCTTCTACTCAAGAAAGCAGAACTCTTGAAATAGGCATTATTTCAAAAGGAAACTTTTATTGAGGGAAAGTGATAGTAAGGAAAGCAAGGCAGAATCTGAAGTTCCAGCTGAAAAACCTGTTAGATTAAACATTGCAGGAAACCTGCCCCATATGTCCAGTCCAAGCTGAGCCAGCCCACAGGGGTGAAGTTGTTATGAGAACTTGAGACAAGAAAGATGATAAGAAGTTGTTCTCAGGTGTCACTTTGCAGTTCCTTTGGAGCTGAGACAAAACAGATGGCCCCAAGTAATTCCCTCCCCCCTCCCTTTCCCAAGCAGGTCCACAAAGTGACAGAAAAGCCAGAAGCAGGAAAGGGGTTGTAAAAGAGTATCCAACCACCACCACCCCACCAGAATGGCAGTGTCCCAATAGGGTTCTATAGGACCTGACAGTAACACTAATATACTTTCCTAAGTCACTTAAGTGACTGTCTTCATTATCAGTAATAGCAAATAAATTGCTGATACCTTTCATCATCTTTCAAAGGAGAAAATTCTCAGAACTACAAATGAAACATCTCTTAGGAAGACCATGCTTGATTGAGTACCTCTCTGGAATGTTGTGACTAATTAAAGTTTCCCATTAATCCTGGTAAACACTAATAACAATATTTTATTAGTTGTCTCCATTTATTTCAACTAAAAATACATATTCCAGAACGAGGTGTAATTGTCTAGGTGACATCTCTTGATCTGGATGCAGACTAGGTTTGATTCCCCCCCCCCCCCCACAGCTATACCATCCAATTGGGTCATGTTCAGTTTTTGATCCACCAAGACACCCACATCTTTTCATATATACTATTGTCTGAAATAATTTCCTTGCTTGATTTTTCCTATCTTCCCATTTTTCCACAGTATGGTGGCTATTTAGTATGAATTTCACACCTTTGAATTTCAAGATCTTTAGCTTTTAATTAAAATTCCATAAAACAGCAGCATATATAGAAAAACTAGTTTTATGTCCTGATACTAAGCTAATTATTTACAGTAGTAAAACACTTGAATTACATAGGCATTTACTTCCAAAATGTTTAGTTTTAAAATACAAATGTAAAATGCAGCAGGGGTAGAAATTCATTACAACTCAGACTTGTAAAATGTACATTTCAATACATAGTCAAGGTACTCACTTGTTTATTTCTCAGATTCCTTTTTTTCCAATTGTGATGCCCATTTTTTATTCAGGAGAGATGATGTCATTTGAATAATTGTGCTTAAGGGCAAACCACTAAGTTGACTCTTGTTTTCTTTTATCTCTACCAAAGCAGCCAAAATGTTGTCTCTAAAATAAAATAATGAGAACCTTCAAGATCAGCTTGATAAATATATTCCTACAAATATCACCTCTGAATTACACACTTACCTAGTAATCTGTGGATATAACTCTTCCAGTTTCTTTACTACTTTGCGGAAACTTCTTAAGTTTAATGTATTTGGAGTTATAAAAGTAGAAGAAGGATTTGGAGTAAACTGTATTGAGCCAAATGGCAAGAGGCTGTCTGCAATATCCTAAATACCAAATAAACAAAAACTGTAGTTGCATTCAAGATTAAAATATTAATACTCTTGTTATGGAAACTATCATTTAAATAATGCTGTAACATTAGAAAGAACATAATTGAAGTTTTTCAGAAATTAGACCTTCTCTTATATATTCAATACAACCGAACTGATTAATGTTTTTCACATGCTTTATAGACATGGCAGTTTTAAAAGGTTAATTGGATTATCTAAAATGTTCCCTTTCAATTAAATTCCATTCAATCTAGAAATTTCTTCAATAGTATACAGTAAGTATAGCAATTGTTACAATAGAATCAGCCAATCAGAATAGAGCTGGAAAGGACCTTGAAAGTCTTCTAGTCCAACCCCCTCCTCATTGCAGGAGACCTTATACCATTTCAGACAAGTAACTGTCCAGTCTCTTCTTAAAAACCTCCAGTGATGAAGCACCTACAACAAGCCAGATCATTGTCCTCAATGTTAAGAAGTTTCTCATTAGTTCCAGGTTGCTTCTCTGCTTGACTAGTTTCCATCCATTGTTTCTAGTCCTGCCTACAGGTGCTTTGGTAAACAAGTTGACCCCCTCCATTTTCAGGCAAACTCTCAAATACTGGAATACTATCATGTCACCCCTGGTCCTTTTTTCTACACCAGGAAACTCAAATCCTGCAACCGTTCATGTTTTAGTTTCCAAGTCTTTAATATCAGTTGTTCTTTGCACTTTTTCCCAAAGTCTCAACATTTTTTGTAATGTAGTGACCAAAACTAGATTCCAGGTATAGCCTTACTAAGACTTTATAAAGCAGTACTAATACTTCACATGATTTTGATTCTATGCCTGTTTATACAATCAAGGATTGCATTACTTTTTTTGCCTGCTGCTGCACATTGCTGATTCATATTTAAGTGATTGTCCACTAGGACTCCAAGGTCTCTCTCACAGTTATTGTTTTTGAGCCTGGGCTCACCTAATCTCTACTTGTACCCTTTGTTTTCCCTGCCTAAGTATAAAACCTTGCTTTTCTCCACTTTAAATTTCATGTTGTATAGGACACATTGTTCAAGGTTGTTAAGATCTTTTTGGATCCAGAATTTGTCTTCTAGCGTGTTGACTATTCCTGCCAGCTTTGAGTCATCTGCAAATTTGATGAGTTCCTCTTCTATTCCCTCATCCAAGTCATTTATGAAAATATTGAAGAATACTGGACCTAAGATGGAACTCTGTGACACCCCACTGCTTACTTCCCTCCATGTAGATGTAGTACCATTAAGGATTATTTGTTGAGTACGGTTTGTCAGCAAATTGCAAATCGATTTGGTGGTGATTCTGTCTGTCCCAGGGGTCGCCAACCTTTTGGACCTCAGGGACCACCAAACTCATAATTTTAAATCCCAGGGGCCAATAACTGGTTCTGTGGGGGTGGCCTCATTTGTGGGTATGGTTTGGTGGTCATGTGACTGGCTGGGCATGGCTTGTATGTAAATATTATAAATATTTATATAAATATTGAATTTTTTATAAAAAAAGAGCAAAAGCAGGCAAAGCAGGCAGGCAGATTGAGTTACTCACAGAATCATTTAGTGATCTATCTTTCTGCCATCGGCTAATTCAGTCTGTTACATAAAATTTGCTTGCAAGCAAACTCAATTTAACTCACAACACGCCATGTATGTAAATATTGATTTTTTTATAAAAAAGAGCAACTTTTACCCAAAATCAGGCAAAGCAGGAAGGCAGATTGAGTTGCTCACAGAATCATTCAGCCATCTATCTATCTGCCATCGGCTAGCTCAGTCTGTCACATAAAATTTGCTTGCCCTGAGTCTGCACTAAATAATAGAACCTTCAGTCCTACGGGAGGTTCAGCTGTGCTTAAAAGCAGAGCCAAAGATCTAAAGACTAGCTAGAAAGCAAGAAATCAAACCATTTCCTTCTTCCTAGCTAATCTAAATCTCCCAGCACAGCAAAACAGCTGATGATTGGGGGGGGGGGGAGGAAAAATACCAATTTAGCAGGCAAGTTTGCCGGGTAAGGAGTGAGTGAGAGATGAGGTTCCTGCAGGCCATATGGGCGGCACAACCTTATGTTTGTGCGCAGCCTGGATTAATTGCTTTGGGGGGGGTGCTCTGTGGGTGAGATTTCTCTGTGGCCCACAAGTGGGCCGTGGCCCACTGGTTGCCGACCGCTGGTCTATCCCACATTTTTCTAGCTTAAAAAGAAATAGGTTGTGATCTACTTTGTCGAATGCCTTGCTGAAGACTAGGTATACTATGTCCACAACATTTCATACTTTGTCAAAGAATGAAATAAGGTTGATTTGCATTGATCTATTTTTAACAAATCCATGGTGGCTTTTAGTTATAATTTTGTTTCTAGATGTTGGCAGGTCTGCTTTTTGATTATTTTTTCCAGTATCTTCCCAGGTATTGATGTTAGACTGATTGGTCTGTAATTTCCTGAGTCTATTTTCTCCCCCTTTTATGAAGAACTATATCAGCTCTTTTCCAATCTCAGGTAATTCCCTGGTGTTCCAGGATTTTTGAAAGATATGGTACAATGGTTCTGAGATACAATCTGCCAACTCCTTCAGAACTCTGGGATGTAAACCATCAGATCCCAGTGATTTATATTCATCAAGGTCAGACAGCTACTCTCTTACCATTTTCTTCCTTATTTTAATTTTATTTCTAGTCTGTCTTTTATATTTAGGTTTTTGGTAGGTTGGGCTAGTTTCTTTTTGCGTGAAGACTAGAGATGGAAAGGCCTGGAAAAAAACCTGAAAAATTGAGAAAAAACAGTTTTTTTTCCCTGTTTTTTTTTTTTTCAAAGTTGCTTTTTCCAGAAAAAATGAGATTTTGTTTTTGGTAAAATCTTAAATTATTGCAAGTTCTCTCAGCTGAAGACAAGCAAATGCTGGAATACAATTCAAGTAATACTGTAATTCTCATTAAAGTTCTCAAACAAATAAAATATGTATTTATGCCACTAGGGGGGCACTACAGGGCACAGGCTCCAGTTTAGTTTGCTTGTGAACCTCGGACCTCCTACAGTTGAGTAATTGTTGGTATACAGTAGATGATAGTTTCTGTCTTCCTCTCAGGCCTTAACTGACAAGTAAGAGGGTAAATTTATCTGACAAATTAATTTCTCTTTTGTAATTCTTAAATGATTCCTATTAATGATTTCCACCATCACAGTACAGTAGAACCTCTGGTCATGACCATGATTCGTTCCATAACTTTGGTTGTAATCTGATTTGGTCATGACCTGAACTGAATTTTGAAAATTTGGCACTTGTGAAAAATTGGCACAGAAGGGGAAATTGGCCACACACAAAAAATTGTGAATTTTTTGGTTGGAACCCTATTTGGTTGTGGTCAGAAGTGTTCATGACCAGAGGTTCCACTATATGTTTGCAGAGGTCTCCAAACTTGGCAACTTTAAGAGGAATTCGGGAAGTTGAAGTTCACAAGCCTTAAAGTTGCCAAGTTTGGAAACCCCTGACCTATAGCCTGGTCAGTAAATTGGTTTTTCTTTTCCTCCTCTCAGTAAAATGGTGAGACCAACATCTAGAGTTTGGAAACATTTTCACAGTATGATTTTTGCTAAAAACAAAGCTGCAATTTGCAAATATTGTGAGAATTCTTTTCCAAGTGCTACAAGGATGACAAAACACATCATTGCGTTCCAGAAGTGTCCTGAAGATATTAAAAAATACTTTATGGAATTAAATGATGATGAGCAGAATGAAAGTGCAAATAGCTTTCTATTTGTTCTCATTCCAAAACACTTTTTTGCTGGTTCTGGATTATTACAAAGTGTTTCTTAACCAGCAGCACCTTAAGTAAGAAAGTGTTGCAAACCACTGCCTCACAAAAATACACAGTACTCTCATTTATAGATAAAATGACACCTGAAAATCAGGAGAAAATTGCTCTTGCAAGAGCAGTATCTGCTTCTAGATCAGCATTGTCAATAACTGAAAATGTATATTGGCAGGAAACTTAAATTATTACTATCATCATGCCATTTGCCAAGCAGACATTCCTTACCAAGTCTCTTTTGGAGTCAGAATATGAGCGTGTGATGGAATCTGTACAAGGAAGGGAAAAATCAGTGAAGTACTATGTCTTGCAATTCTTACAGATGGACAAATGTTCGGGGAGAAGGAATCATCAACTTTGTGATAACACCTCAACCAATCTTTTATAGAAGTATTGAAACTAGAGAGAACAGATATACTGCAAGTATATCAGCAGTGGAAATATTCAGTTTTAGAGAAAATTGAGAGTGGTTTAAGTATTTGCTTTGCTGACTGACAATGCAAGTACTATGAAAGCTGCATGGGAAATCATAATGGACAAGTATCCACATATTACCGCAATAGGATGTGCATCTCATGAACTAAATTTAATGACTTTATGAAACTGGACACCTTTCGAAGACAACTACAATAAATTACTAATACAAATAAAAAAGGATCTGGAGAACTTGGGAAAATTGCAATTATCATTAATTGGGAGAATAGTGATGGTTTAAATGAATACATTACCAAAAATTATATTCCTGCTTCAAACCATACTGATAAAATTAGAGAAATTTTTTTTGAGGAACTGAATAAAATGATAGTGAAGTTTGTTTGGCTAGGGAAAAAAACCGAGAATAAAATTAAAAGCGCATTAGGATAATAGACTTAGAGGAGGATTTGGACTCCCAGACTGGGAGCTTTATTACCAAGCAGCAGTTGTGACCTGGATAAGAGACTGGATAGAATTAAAAAAGAAAAAGTATTAACAATTGAGGGACATGATTTACAACTGGGATGGCACACCTTTATTTGGGAAGATAAAAATAAATCACACATGTATTTCCAAAGACATCTAATTAGAAATGCGCTTCTGTATATCTGGAGGAAAATTAAGAGACTTCATTATATGAAAATACCAAATTGGCTATCTACTACAATGGAGACTATGATATATCCCAATTTAAAAGACCTAAATAAAATGGTGACCTATAAAGATTTATTAGATGAACAAGGGAAACTAAAGACAAAACAGGAATTAAAATCCCAAGAAATAGATAGATTGGTGGCCATATCTCCAAATTCAGGTGAGATACAAAAAAGATTTGGAACAACAAGGTTTTATAGGTTTTATACAGAACAACAAGAATTTGATAAAATATTACAGGGACCATGAGAGAAAATGATAAATAAATTATACAATTATTTTTTGAGAATTAAGTTGGAAGAAGAAATCATCAAGAAAATATGATAATTTGGGCAATTTTTTTTGGCTACAACATTGAATTAGAACATTGGAAAAAATTATGGGGAAAAAATTATAAATTAACAATGGCGGCATCATATAAGGAGAACCTATATAAAATGTTCTACTGATGGCATATACCCCCAGCAAGATGAGCGAAAATGTACCCTAATAGATCAGTGGCATGCTGGAGGTACAAACATAAACAAGGAACATTTTTTCACATGTGGTGGACATGTCAAGAAGCAAAGAAGTATTAGATAAGGATAAAGAAATGGCTCAAGATCATTAAGCAAAAAATTGAGTGGAAACTGGAATTGTTTTCGCACAACACTGGAAACAGACCAATACCCCTACAGAAGATATGGTGATAAAAAAAAGTGCTTGAATGTGCAGAGATGGATAAATTAACAATGGAGTTAAAAGACAAGAAGGAAACAGATTATTATAAGATTTGGGACATACAGTATGAGTGGCTAGAGGAGAAAGATAAAGAATATGTATAAAAATTACTTAAGAGTAGCAGGAAATGTATATATAAGTTATTATAAAAAGGTAAATATAAATATAAGAATATTAGAGAAATATATCAGGAATTGAAAATAAAAGTATTACTATGTAAATAGGAAAGAAGCCGACTCTGAAGCACTGTCAAACATGGAAATGTGGTGTAAATGTTTGAAAAATATGCAATAAAGATTAAAAAATAAAAAATAAAAAGACATTTATCACCTCTTTAAAAAAAAGAAAAGAAACTGGACACCTTTCAAAGGATTTAAAGAAGAGCTTAAAAGATTTATCAAATATGTAAATTCTACTCGTGTTGTCAGCACAGTCTTCAAGAAGAAGCAAGAAAAAAATGCACAGAATAAAATAGTAACATTGAAATTCTGTAGTAAAACATATTAGGGTGGAGTGGTGATCTCTTTTGAAAGTCTACTAAAAAACAAAAAGCTCTTCAAGCAATAGTAATAATTGAGGATCTTGAAATTACCAGAAATATAAGGAACACTGTAATAGATGAGTACGTGTTTTGGGTTCAGATTTTAACACCATTTTTTTTCATGAATGCGTGAATCTGAATCAGCAGCCCTGCACTTCTAGAAAACTGAGCAAAGATGATCAATATGGGAGAAGGAAGCTTACATGGTGTGCTGAGCACTTCTAACCTGCAGGCATTTCCTTGAAGGCAGCAAAGTGCCGTTTGAAGTGTGGACTGACCACAAGAACCTAGCAACAGTAAAAACCCTATGGAGGCTATCTCCTAAGCAGGTGCAATGGGTACAATATTTTAACTGGTTTATCTTCATGTTGTGCTACCTCCCAGGGGGATAAGAAATTCTTGGTCTTCATGCTTTATCCTGAATGGCTCAATACAAATGTCCTAAGACAGAAATAGTCAAACTTCTGCTCCCATCCAGTTAACTGGCTGCCCAAGTCATTAGCTGAGCTCAAGTGAAAGAGAAATGACACATTGACAAGGTGACAGCTGTACTTAAAAGACACTCTAAAATCCAACAAATGGTTTCAAAATCATGAGAACATTTGCTCACTCCAGGATGGATCAGCCTGGGTAGGGGAGACTGATGGTCTTGGGGAAGAATCCAAGTCTGCTGGACATTTTGGTTTTGCATTTAATCAAAAGGCAATTTTGGTTGCCATCTCTGAAAAAAGACATTGAAAGCTATGTGGCAAATTGCTCTGTCTGTGCCTCTACCAAGTGACAGCAAGGAAAGCCTCAGGACTCCTCCAACCAGAAAGAAACTATAGCCCTACCTATCAAAAACGTAACTGTAAAAGACAGACTAGAAATAACAGTTAAAATAAGAAAAATAAATAAATAAATTGTAAGAGAACACCTGTCTGATCTTGATGAACATAAACCACCAGGACCTGATGGATTACATCTCATAGTTCTAAAGGAGCGGGCAGATGTCATCTCAGAATCACTGTACCACATCTTGGAAATCCTGGAACACCGTGGAACTACCAGAGGGAAAAAACAGACCCAGGAAACTACAGACCAATCAGCCTAACATCAATACCCAGGAATATACTGGAAAGATAATAAAAAAACAGATCTGCCAACTTCTAGAAATGAATAAAATAATAACTAGAAGTCAGCATGGGTTTGTTAAAAACAGATTAATCTTAGTCTTCAGAACAGTGATTAAATTACTAGACCAGCGAAATAGTGTCAACATAATATACTTAAGACTTCAGCAAGGACTTCCGGTTTGATGGCAAGGTGTGATCAACATAGGGGAGTGGGATTCTGCATCCCCGCACAAAATCCTCTTTGTTGGAGGGTGCTTCAGGGGCTAAAGTAACCCTGTAGGGGTGACAGATAAAGAGGGGCACCCTGCTGGTTGCGGAGAGCCTTGGCTCTCCTGCTGGACCCAAGGTTTTTCCCTCAGTCCCATTCAAGTTTAGACTTCCTGCTGGGTTCCCCACTGACTTATGGAAAGCTGCCAGGGAGTGTTGAAAATGATGATCATGTGAGCAAGACCGAATATTGCACCACTGAAGTAGCCACAACTATACAAAATGTCAATCCCATGGGATTAATGGATTTTGACACATTCTTTAAATTAACCCGTTTGAGATACTTTGGTTAAAAAACTGTTGCCCTATGATGCACCATTTTGTCCAATTGAAAGTTATCACAGACAGAAACAAGAGTTTAGTCATATATAGATGCTGATTAACTTAAGTGTTAATAAAAATTAGTATTGAAGGCACTTAATCATTGCTTAATGCATTAAGATAAATTATGACCTCAGAAGACCTGCACTTATCAGTTAACAAAGCTTATCTATACTAAACCTTGCAATAGATACAGATAAGTCTTTATGTTCTGATATGCAATCTCATAAAAGTTACCTTTTGATCTACTTCAAAGGATGCTTTTTTTGGTGAAGAAAATACAATGTCAGAATTGGGCACTTTGGAAGAGCTTGAAGCACAAAGGAGCACTTCTGAAGAACCTGGGGCAGGCCTGAAAACATTTGCTAATGGCAAAGCAGGCAATGACGACTTCAAATCATCTTTGGAGACATCGGACATTTTTAAAGTGAAAGGATCATCTGGAGGCAGTATGAATGTAGCTGACATTTCAGCAGGAGCTTCCAAAATCAGATCAGAGTTTTTCTGATAGTTGGTTCTCTTTTTAGATAGGGGCTCATGATTTTCCAACTTTTGTTTCATACAGTTTTGATTCTCTTGGATTCCTTTTTCTCCAATTGTCCTTTCAAGCTGAACTTTTATTGCTTTTCCTTTTATTTCTCTCCCATTCATTTCTTTCACAGCCAGCTTTGCATCGCAGGCTGTTTTAAAAGTAAGAGATGCATACCTAAAATGTAAAATATATGCAAAATTAAAAAAAAATACTTTCATTTCATTAAATAAATATAGGAAACTAGCTCAATACCCATGCTTCGCGACAAAATGTGTGGTCGGGCTAGTTTTTGGGGAGAAAAATAAGGGGGGAAAATTCTACCTCTGCCTACCAGCATCCATCAGTATTCACCTGGCTAGCATCCTGTCAGTGTGTGAGAGAGTTGAGGTCTGTTTGGAAACTGAAACAGTATTTGCTGCATGAGCAAAGAGACAGCAAGGAGAGCCTGGGCATGGCTTAGCTCAACTATTCTGTACTAAAGCTGTTTGGTGCTGTGAAACTAAAACTGAGACTGAGACTCCTCTCCTCTGCTTGTGTTTTGCATTTGGAACAGATTTCTTTTCAGGTGGGAAGGGGGAGTAGAACTCCTTAGCATCAGAATGTGTTAATAATAATATACAAAATACTAATGATCTGATGGTCATTTTGAAAAATCCTTTCTTAGTAAGCACCTAGAAGCCAAGAGAAGCATACGTGCCAAATTTCAAATTTGTAGGCTTTATGGTTCTGGAGTTTTTGTGATGATATGTGAGTGGTATTTCACTTTTCAATAGATAGATAGATAGATAGATAGATAGATAGATAGATAGATAGATAGATATAGATATAGATATAGATATAGATATAGATATAGATATAGATATATAGAAGATGACTAATATATCGCGTTAAATTCATTGCATTTATTTTGCCTTCCAGAAAGTTTCTTTTAACTAGTGAGGATGGATACTGCCAGGTAAAGATTAATTCTTTCTACCTTGGAAGGTGAACAAAAACTTAAAAAAAACCTAGAATCATAGGGATACAGGGTGACTTTGGAGATATTCTAATCCAACCCCCTGCCCAAGGCAGGAGATCCATGCCATCCTGGAACAAATGGATGCCCAATCTTTTTTTGAAAACCTTCAGTAATGAAGGAGCCACAATTCCAGGAGGCAAGCTGTTCTATTCTATTAGGAAGCTTCTCCTTAGTTCCAGGTTGGATGTCTCTTTAATGAGATTCCACCTACTGTTTCTTGTCCTGCTCTCAGATGCTTTGGAGAATAAACAATCCCCTCTTTTCTGTGATGCCCCTCAAGTACTAGAAAACAGCTATTGTGTCATCCCTAATTCTTCTCTTTGTTAGCTAGATCAGGGGTCGCCAAACTTTTGGACCTCAGGGACCACCAAACTCATAATTTTAAATTCCGCAGACCATTAATATGAATTTGACTGACGCTGATTTGCTGACGTTGGTGGGAAAGAGAGAGATCTGATCTAACCTCGGAGGGCTGGCAGTTATGCTCTCTCTCTCTCTCACACACACCCACACACCACCCCCTCCAAGGCAGCCATATTCCTAACTTGTTTTTCTTTTCCGTTCTCGGGGTGGGTGGGAGAGGGTGAGGGAGGGAGGGAGGGAGGGAGAGAGAGAGAGAGAGATTGTATTCTGCAGTACCAAATCGATCAGTAAGAAAACGGAATGGGGGATTTTCCTGCATACTTTTTTTCTGCAGAGACCCTAGGAAAATCACAAAAAACATCTGCAGGAAAATCCTCCACACCATTTTCCTACTGATTGATCATTCTTTAATCATCTCCAGCTCCTTTCTCAGGAGGAGGGAAAAAGAGATAAACTTTTGGCTTCATGCAAGGAAAGCAGCAGAAGTCTTTCTTTCTCTCCTCCAAACTCCACCAGAAATGAGTCTTTGGTGCAGCCTCTTGAAGCAGGATGCCTTGCAGGGTCCCAAGGACTCATTTCTGGGGGGGAGAGAAAGAAAGACTTTTTCTGCTTTCCTTGTGTGCAGCGAAAAGCAGAAGAAAGGAGTGGAAAAAAGCAGCCCGGTGGCCAGGCCCCCTCCAATCCAATTCCATCTCTCTGTCTACAGCCGACTTCAATCCTCAGCGACAATAAATGTTTCTTTATTAGAAACAGAGAAAATATATATATTATTTTGTATTTCATTTTAATTAACTCTATTTCTGAATTCTATTTGTTGGTTAATAATAAAATAAAGTTTTGTTGATGATGATGCTATAAGGCAGTGCTGACGAACCTATTTGTTGTGTGCTGAAAGCGTGTGCACGATGCCCACAATGCAATGCGCCCTCCTGTGCATGCAACACCCCTGCCCTGCCCCAACCCTTATCTGCACTGTGCATGTGCGTGCCTCCCAGCTGAATTTTGGCCCATTTGAGGCTGTTTTCACCCTCCCAGAGGCTCAGGGGAAGCCTCTTTAGCCTTGGGAGGCTGAAAACAGGCCCGTTTTGGCACTTCTGGTATTTCTGAAAGGCCTGTTTTTCGGCCTCCTGGGGCTGCAGAGTCTTCCCTCGAGCCTCTGGGAAGGCGAAAACAGCCTCAAACAGGCCAAAAATCAGCTAGGAGGCACATGCAGGAGCAGTGCAGGTAAGTTTGGCTGGGGCTCACGTGCCTGCACAAATGGCTGTGTGTGCCACCTGTGGCACGCGTACCATGGGTTTGCCATCATGGCTATAAGGTAACAGAACCTTGCAAGTCTGAATGCACCTCCTTTGTTCCTCCTTTTACTTTCCAGAGAACTAAGGAGGGTCAAGTTTGACTGCTTTCTGAAATCAAATTTTTGCTTCAGAGTAAAACTTCTTTTATCTAACTATTGTTTTGTTGTCTTTCCCCTTTGGTTCAAGCTTATTCTTACATCCCATTGCAGGGGGTGAAGAGGGTGTATGAGGAGAACAGCTTGTCATTAGCAGTACAGAAAGCAGACAACTATTTAAATTCTAAGAGAGGCTTCAGGTCTTCCTGACTGTTTAATATATTAAATACTATTTTTCTACTCATGTCTACCGAGCAATAATCAAGATTGGAAAAATTATATACATCTTATATTTAGATAATGCCAGCATTATTTTTGCTGAAGTCATGTGCACATACACGTGGTTAGCTGTATAGTATAGTATAGCTGTATATTCAGTGTTAATCAGTTTAAGTTCACATTTGACTCTACTGACATGAAAACATACACTGTATACACAATTATTAGGCCAGTGAGTATTTTGATCACGTCATCATTTTTATGCATATTTCCACCTCCAAACTGTATAAAATTGAGTGCTTAGTAGATATAAACACATCAGAAGATGTGTATTTGTGTAATGAGGGAGGGTGTGGCCTAAAATCAACACTCTATATCAAAGTGCGTATAAACATTAGGTAGGTTCTGTCCCTCAGGCAAATTGGGCCAAAAAAGAGATTTAACTGACTGTGAAAAGTCAAAAATTGTAAAAATTATTTCTGAGGATGCAGCACTTTTAAAATTGCTAAGATATTGGGACCTGATAACAGAAGCATGAAAACTTTTGTTTCAAATTTAAAAAAAACCAGAATGGTTGCAGAAAGATATCTCTGATAAACTGAAAGACAAAAAGGATAAGTACAAAAAATGGAAAGAGGAACACATAACTAATATCAACAGATAGCCTAAATCTGCAAAGATGAACTCAGGAAAGCAAAGGCTTACAACAAAAGTCAAAGATAATAATGTTTCTTTCAACATATAAACAACAAGAAAAAAGTCAAGGAAACAGTCGGTCCACCAAAGAGAGAAGATGGTAAGGAAGTAAGAGGCAGCAGAGAGAAAGCAGAACTGTTTAACTCATTCTTTGCATCAGTCTTCACACAAAGAGAAACTATAACTCAACCTACTAAAATATAACTGTAAAAGACAGACTAGAAATAGAAATTAAAATAAGCAAGACAACAATAAGGGAACACCAGTCTGACCTTGATGAATATAAATCACCGCGACCTGATGAATTACATCCAGGGAATTATGAAGGAGCTGCCAATGTTATCTCAGAACCATTGTGTCGTGTTTTTAAAAAATCTTGGAGCACTAGGAAACTATCAGAGGATTAGAAAAATGCTAATGTGGTTCACATCTTCAAAAAAGGGAAAAAACAGACCGAGGAAACTACAGACCAATCAGCCTAACATCAATATCTGGGAATATACTGGAAAAAATATTCAAAAAAGAGATTGGTAAATATCCAGAAAGAAATAATGTTATAAATCATAGCCAGCATGGTTTGTTAAAAAGATCATACCAAATCAACCTTATTTCATTCTTTGACAAAATAACTAAATTAGTAGACCAGTGAAATGCTGTGGACGTAGTATGCTTAGATTTCAGCAAGGCATTTGACAAAATAGACTACAACCTACTTCTTGGTAAGCTAGAAAAATGTGGGATACACAGCATCACCACCAGCTGGATTTGTAACAGCTCAACAAATAGTTCTTAATGGTACTACATCTTCATGGAGGGGAAGTTAGCAGTAAGGTTCCATCTTGGGTCCAGCGCTCTTCAATATCTTCATAAATGACTTAAGGGAACAGAAAGAGAACTCATCAAATTTGCTGTTGTCACCAAGCTGGCCAACACTCCAGAAACAAGCTTGGATCCAAAAACATTTTGACAGACTTGAATAATGGGGCCCTATCCAACAAAGTGAAATTTAATGTGACGAAAAGCAAGGTTTTACACCTGGGCAGGAAAAGTCAAAAGTACAAGTACAGATTAGGCAAACCCTGGCTCAAAAACAGCAACTGTGAGAGGGAACTTGGAGTCCTAGTATACGATCACTTAAACATCAGTCAGCAGTGTGCAGCAGCAGCCAAAACAGCTAATACAATATAAACAGAGGCATAGAATCAAAATCACGTGAAGTATTAGTACCACTTTATAAAGCCTTTTTCAACTTCAAAAGGTGTCCATGCTGCCGCAGCCATCTTTTCATTTCTCAGCTTGCCACAGACTAGCCCTAGATGACCAAACGAAATCGTCCTGTGGGAACCAAGGTCATCTCAATAGATGTTTGGCAATGGTTTGAAGCAGTTACCATAGAGACACCAGAGAATCTAACTGGACAATGTGACCTGGCTGAAGGAGGGGAGGAAATAATTCATTCTTTAATTAGACGAATATTGTGGGAACTAGCTAGTGTTGCTTTTGCGTGCTGAAATAATGTGCTCAATAAAGTTATGCTTAAAGAGATCTGTTTGTCTTAACTTGCTAGTTTCGTTGGGTTCATCAGCCTTAATAAGACCTGGAATATTGCATCCAGCTGGAATACTGCATCCAGTTTTAGTCACATTAAAAAAAAGATGTTGAGACTTTGGAAAAAGTACAAAGAAAAGCAACTAAGATGATTAAAGGCTTAGAGATAAATATATGAAGAATGGTTGCAGGATTTGGGTTTGGCTAATCTAATGAAAAGAAGGATGGGGGGGGGAATGATACACCAGTGGAATCCTACCTATTCCACTACTGGTTCAGTAATCGTGTGTGTGCATGCGTGCACCTAATGCACGTGCACAGCTTTCCACACACCAGCTGAGGCTTGCAGCACCAATCAGCTGAAAGGATAAAGAAAAGTGAAGGGCGAGTGGGAGGGCCAATCCTGCAATTTCTCTCCTTTCTCTTCTCAGCCAATTGTCTGAGGCTTTTTTCCCTCCTCTCAGCTGATTGTGGGAGGCTTTTTTTTTTTTACTACTCCAGTATTTGAGAAGCTGCCACAAAGAGGGGTCAACTTATTTACCAAAGCACCTGTAGGCAGGACAAGACAGGGCTGGGGGAACGGTAATTTACAACTCTCAGATTGCAGTTAATTTAAAAAAACACTTGTCACTAATTAGCGTAAGCCTCTCCAGGCAGATACCCAGAGAAAGATGGGGGAGGGATTTACAGAACAGCTTGCAACAGTAACTGAGATGGAAGGGACCTTGAGGTCATCTAGTCTAACCCACTGCTCTCATAAAAGAGTATTTCTGATAAATGTCTAACCAGTCTCTTCTTAAAAGCTTCCAGTGATGGGGCACTCACAACTTCTGGAGGGAATTTAAAACCTACAAACTACAGCAATATACACTAATCTCCAAAATAAAAGCAAGGAAACACAATAATATAGAATGCTTTGAATTTTTAAAAATACTTTCAGAAACAATTCTAGAACTCAATTCTAGCACCAAGTAGTCTCTTTTTGGTCACAGTTTTGAATTTCTAACATACCGTATATACTCGAGTATAAGTCGACCCGAATATAAGCCGAGGCACCCAATTTTACCACAAAAAACTGGGAAAACTTATTGACTCGAGTATAAGTCCAGGGTGGGAAATGTAGCAGCTACTGGTAAATTTCAAAAATAAAAATAGATACCAATAAAATTACATTAATTGAGGCATCAGTAGGTTAAATGTTTTTGAATATTTATTTCAAAGAAAAACAGTAAACTAGCTCTGTAAGTGGAAAAGAGAGCCAACAAAACCAATATGGTATCAACAATAACTTTAAAAGTACAAAAACCTTAGCTCAATCAGCAACCAAGCTAAAACACAAGAGTTAAAATCCTTCAAAACTGGATTCCTCCTCATCATCTGTATGTCCAAACAGAATCACTCTCTCCCTTGCAAGAAAAAAGCATGTGTATGTGCTGCATGTACATCCTGTTTTGGAGAGCCACCATCTCTTTCACAGCTCTCCCTCATGCCTCCATTGCATATGCACACATGCCATGGCTCAGTAGTAGATCAACATACAGATGTCACACTAGGTTCCCTCCTCAAAAGGAACATCCAACCTTTCTTGAGAAGTACAAACTTCATCTGTTCAGGATTGTGGTGACAAAGGTGAAGGAGGATGGGGCTGAGAGAAGGGAAGGGAAGAAAAGATCATTGACAGGGAGAAAGACAGGGAGAAACACCTGGAAGTGTGAGCCCTCGAGTTTCCTTAGGGAAGACCAGACAACAAGGGGAGAGGAGAGGAGGAGGAGGAGGAGGAGGAGGAGAGTTAAAAAAAAAAGAGTGGGAAGCCAACTCACGCGTGCCATCAAAGCCAGGGGGAAGCGGAGCTTTCTCCGCCTGCTGCTGCCAGAGGAGTGCGGGGGGGGAGTGCGGGGAAAGGGGGTTCGTGCCAAGGCTCCGCAAGCGATTACCAGATTTGCAGCTCCGTTTGTTGGCGAAGCTGGAAGCGCGCCCGTTAATGGGGAAGGAGAGCCCGCAGCTCTGAAAGTCTTTGCAGCATTGGGGACTGAACAGGAGAGCCGCAAACGCCGCGCTCCCCAGGAAAGGGCAGCCCTCTTCCACTCGGCGGCTCCCGTCACGGTGCAGCCAGGCACTTTGTCTCGCTGCCCCCGGAGCGCATGCGCTCTTCGCTGCTAGGGTAGGGGGCGGAGGAGGCTGCCTGAGCCTGGCGGTTTGTTGGCAAAGCTGGAAGCGCGCAACGCAGGAGCTCGCGGGGGCCCCAGGCGCCCATTAATGGGGAAAGAGAGCCCGCTTGGGGTCGCCTGTGAGGCCCTCAGCGGGTAGACAGCCGCGGCGGCGATGCTGCCCTGGAGGCGCGATCGGTTGCAGCCACGCCAGCGCAGGCCAGGCATGGTGCCGTAGCGGCTGACTCGAGTATAAGCTGAGGGCGGTTTTTTCAGCACCAAAAATGGGCTGAAAAACTCGGCTTATACTCGAGTATATACGGTAAGTATCCTCTGTAAATAAATTCATTCTTGTGAAAAATGCACTAAATGGAACTTTCATACCTGGAGGATTACCTATATGCCACTTTGAACAGTGTCTGGGAGACTGTGGTTGTTGCTGCACAAAAAGTTGATCATCAACAGATCAAGAAACGAACAGACTCCATGAATGGAAGCTTATTGAAAAGTAGGGTGGCTATATTGGTTACATTTTGAAATGTCAGAAATATTTGAGTTGTTTAATTATTCTCACTTTAACAGATGCAAATAAATGAGATGGGCAATTTTTCAAAAAGTTGCCTTACAATTCTGTATACTAGTAAGTTTTCCAATAATTGTGCACAGATAGGTATTCTCCTAAGAAAGCCAAAACCTCATTTTTATTTTCTTAAATATTCAAGTTTGAGGTTTATTAACATTTTGAATTGACCAAGCACACTGTAGTTGTTAAATAATAAAATTGTCCAAAATACAACTTGCCTTATAATTGTACAGTGTATACATTTCTAACGAATTGATTAAAGGATATACTTCCTGCCATAAACTACCAACAAATATAGTACTATTGGTAGGAGTAAAGACAATGTCAGAATTTACTATTTTAATAAGTTACTAACTCATTTCTAAAACATGGAAATTCATAATGTATATAATGTATATCCCTAAACGCTTGGTTCAGACATCCCAACAGTAGCAGCCACAGACGTGACAATACAACATACATACCTGTAATTTTCAGAATACTCACAAACCAAAACCTCAGAAACATTATACTTCTGGAAATGAATCCAAAGATCAACCTGAAATAATCAAGAAGATAGATGTACTTTCACTGTAGCCACAAGTGAAACAAACATTATATTCTAATCTTAACTTACTTCTGATACTGAAGAATTCAGACCATCAACATAGACAAAATAATTGTTTTTCAACTCTTTTTTCCTCCTTTCTATTGTCTGTGTTTCTAAAAATATACAAAGCATATAATTCAGGTATTTATTTACTCTTAAATTAAAATAAATGTTACATAGATAAAGAGTGTAATCAATGTAGGGAAAAGTATTCAGTATTTATATGCATTTTTTTTCTTGATATTTCTTACTGATTCAAGGGGTACATTCCTGGATTGCATAGAGCAGGGGTGTCAAACTCAAGGCCAGGGGGCCAGGGCTGGCCTGCGGGTTGCTTAGATCTGACCTGTGGAGCCATCCTGGAAACAACAAAGCAGCAGCCCATGGTGCCTCCTCTAGCAAAAGCACATTTTCAGTTGTGTTGGCCTCCTGCAAGCCTCTGCCAGTTAAAACAGAGCTTAGGAGAGCTGCACATGGCCATCCCAAGCTGTTTTCACTGGCAGAGTGCTCAGGCCACCACAGGCACCCCCAACATGAGTGATGTTGAGCTGGCCATGCCCACCCTGGCCACTACCACCCCAGCCCAAAGTCGAACACAACCCTGAAGCGGCCCTCAATAAAATTGAGTTTGACACCCCTGGAGTAAGTGGTTTTTTTATTTGACCTTGTTTTTCCTCTTCTAACGTTCTAGTCTTTTTTTGGGGGGGGGGGAATCACCTCTATCACAAGCTGCAGATTTTACAGTTGGGAAAAATCCATTTTGGTCTTCATGTATATGCTCATTTAACGTTCTTTTTAGTCTAATTGCTATAATAGAAGTAAATATTTTGTAATCAGTATTTAACAATGAAATCGGCCTATAATTTTGTATATATCGGGGATCCGAATCCTCCTTTGGGATCAGCGAAATCAATGCCCCCATCCATGAATCCAGCATCCCGGCTGCCAATTAGACGTCATTAAAAACTTTAAATATTAGAAATAAATATATGTATTATCTTACCTTATTTTAAATATTCTTAAACACAAACAGTATTACACTCGTCCCCAAGTGGATTAATTGTGATCGCACAATGAATTGTAATATTAATATATAAAATCCTATAGTTATTAACTAAATAATACTTAATGTTCTTACTATTTTCCCTATATATCTAATCAAAGTATAACTATCACTATCATTAATAAATCAATTAAATCAGTTAATTCAATTATTTAACAATCAATTACAACAATAAATTTTCCTTTCCCCAGTTTATTTATATTTATATTTATAAACATTATAAAGAGAGATTGAAGAAGGAGAGATAGTTCATCATAGCGCCGGATTGTGGGGGAATAAAGAAAAAATGAGCAAATGTATACAGGAAAAAGGGAGTAAAGAAGGGGAAAAGGGAATTTTAAAGTAAATTTTTAGCTTTCCATCTCTAAGTTTAAGAACTTACACTCCAAACGCACCGGAAGTGGGGAGGTAAGAAATGCTGAGTAGTGACTGTAATTACACGGTATCTCCACACATTCAGAAGCTCCACACTTTTACTTTTTGTCTTAGCGTTCCTAAGTTCAATTTTCCTGATTTTCTTCAAATGGAACCACCCCCTCAGTTAGATCAGTATACTACCTGAAGGGCAGTTAAGTGGTTTACATCGGTTATATTGTTACGATAACTTCAGGATTTCTAAGTATCGCCTGTGGCTCCGCACTGTCTCTATTCCGTCAGCTCTGATCTGTTTCCCGTCTCTGATTTAATAGTCTTTCAGCATAAAAATAGAATAAAATAGTCCAAATCCTCCACAACTTCCAGTCACCTTCTAGCCGCTAGATTCCCTTCTGTTAATATTGGTGTGGTATATCTCCCGACCTCGTAAACTTCCCTTTTTTACTCATTATTGTCCTCTATCTTTCCTCTGCCTGCCAAGCTCCTTCACTTTCATCTGCTTTTTGGCCACTTCCTTTTAGGGTTCCGGACAGACAATTGTAACAGCCTTATAAAAGTCTATAGCATTCCAATCATCCTCTCCACCGCTAATTTTCTCTGCCATTGATAGACAAACTGTCACTCACTCGCTTCTTTACATTGGTGGCAGTCCGGACTTTGGAACTGCCATTGATAGGTGGCTGTTTCTTGCTTGTTGGGCTCTGGAGGGCTCCTCTTCACTGCATGAGGGTTACTTTCCCCACATTGCAGCCCGAGTCTCCCCCACACCAGCACGAATCTCTCCGGGACTCGTACACCCTCAAAGGATTGCACCAACCGCAAAAAGAGATTAACTGAAACCACAGACGGGCTTCTGCACCTCTGTTCATCCTTGCCTTACCACCGGAAGTCCATAATGAATCATATATTACAGGGGGAAAGTTACCCCCAACTTGAAAAGAAGCTAATATCGTGATATTACCAAACAAAACTCAAGATGTTAGGATAATAAAAAATTATAGGCAAATATCATTATTAAATAAGGATTACAAACTTTTTGCTGCAGAACGACCAAAGATTTTACAGGTATATATTAATGAAGATCAATCTGGTTTTCTGTCAAAAACACAATTAAGGAACATCATAACGATCACTTTGAATATCATTGAGTATTTACAATACCATAATGAAAAACAGGCAAATTTAATATAAGATACAGGGAGTCTTTGACAACTTAAATTGGGTTTTTATGCTGAAAGTCCTGGAAGAAATAGACTTTGGAAAGAATTTTATTCAAGGGGTCAAACTTATACTTCACAGCAAGCAAAAATGGTTATTAATGGCTATTTAACTAACACATGCAAAATTTAAAAAGGTACGAGAGAAGGATGTCCTTTGTCTCCTTTGTTTTTTATTTTGGTAATCTTGAACAAAGAGATTAGACGAGAAAATATTATAGGTAGGTACAAGTATCAATAAGGAAGTTTATAAATTGAGGGTCTTTGCTGATTACTTGATTATTTTCTTGCAAGATCCAAAAGATAATATAGAATATTTGATGAGGAAATTAAATGAGTTTGGAGCTATAGTGGGTTTTAAAATAAACAGAAAACAAAAATGCTGATCAAAAATATGATATAACACAGGGGTCGCCAACCTTTTGGACCTCAGAGACCACCAAACTCGTAATTTTAAACCCAGGGACCATTAACCAGTTTTGTGGGCATGGCCTAATTTGTGGGTGTGGCTTGGTGGTCATGTGACTGGCTGGGCATGGCTTGTACATAAATACTATAAATTATAAATAAGATAATATTTATATAAATATTGATTTTTTTTTTATTAAAAAAGCAATTTTTACTCAAAATCAGGCAAAGCAGGCAGGCAGATTGAGTTGCTCACAGAATCATTCAGTGATCTATCTATCTGCCATCAGCTATCTGAGTCTTTCACATAATATTTGCTTACCATGAGTCTGTATTGAATAATAGAACCTTCAGTCCTACGGGAGGTTCGGCTGTGCTTAAAAGCAGAGCCGAAGATCTAAAGACTAGCAGAAAGTAAGAAATCCACTCATTTCCTGCTTCCTAGCTAATCTAAATCTCTCGGCACAACAGAACAGCTGATGGTTGGAAAAAAAGAGGAAAAAAAGCAATTTAGCAGGCAAATTTGCCATGTAAGAAGTGGGTGGGAAGGGTTCCTGCAGGCCATATGGAAAGTGCAGCCTTGTGTTCCTGCACAGCCTGGATTAATTATTTTTTTTTGGGGGGGTGTGCTCTGGGGAGGTGACAGAAGGCGGCCCACCAAAATTTTCTCACAGCCCACCGCTGATCTAACAGGATGTCAATACACTGACTAAAAAACTGGTTTTAGGGTTGAGAAAAGATGAAATATTGGGGGGTCATGCTGACGAACACAAATATAAAACTGTACCTCTCTGGATTTATATCAAAAAGGATTTATTAATATGGGACAAATTGCATTGATCACCTTTGGATAGAATTTCTATAATCAAGATGCATGTTTTACCAAAGATGCTTTCTGTTTCAGTCATTATCGATACTCACAACTGATACTCCATTTAAATAATGGCAGGTAGATATTTATAAATTTATATGGTAAGGGGAAAAAGGCAAGAATTAGATACAAACTACTACAAAGTGGTACGGAAAAAAGAGGATTTGGGTTTACCAGATTTGAAACTGTATTTTGATGTTTGTTGTTTAGTCTGGCTAAAAAAGTGGGTGAATCTCCAGAATAAAAGGCTACCTGACTTAGAGGATCATGAATTAAGATTTGGATGGCATGGCTACTTATGGTATGATAAGATTAAAGTAAATATTGATTTCAACAACCACTTTGTTAGATGTTCCATTCCGAGAGTTTGGAATAAATATAAAACAAGGTTTTTCATGAAGATGCCTCTTTGGCTTTTTCCATAGGAAGCTTACTTAGAAAAGAAATGGTGATGAAGCCGGACTGGTAAAATAATATCTTTTTATTTGGTGATCCTAACCTCAAGTCTAAGGAGGAGCTAAGAAAAGGACATCTTTGCCACATATCCACAATTGAAAGAAAGATTCAAATTAGACAAAAAGAGTTATGGGTTAGACTTTCTGAAAAATAAATTAGAAATCTTATTGTGTGGTAGTGATGAATATATTGTCACTAAGGTCTATAAAACATTATTGATCTTAAATTTGGAAAATGAACATATAAAGCATTGTATGAGTCAATGGGCAAGGAACTTTGGGTGTACAGTGAAACCTCGGGGTCGTGAACACTCCTGTTCACGACCAAATCGGGTTCCAACCAAAATATTCACCTGATTTTTGAATTGGGTCATGATTCAAAAATCAGGTGGTGAACAAACCCGGCTGTGGCGATTTCTCCTTCCATGCATGTGCAGTCCATCCATGCATGCAGTGTCAGTCATGCTTCCAGTTACGACCAAATCAGGTTGCGACTGTAGTTCTGGAGCAGATTACGATCGCAACCTGAGGTTCCACTGTAATGTAATGCTGGAACAATGAGAGAATGTGGAAGAAAGGTTTAACATTTACTTTAAACTACAAAGAAAATTTCTATACAATGATGTGTCATTGGTATTTAACTCCAGACAAGTTATCAAAAATATAGAAATGTTCTGTCTCGCCTTTCCTCTTTCCCAAAAGATGAAAGAGTACAAACTCACACAAACACAGGCAGGCAAGCTGGCTCAGACTTCACAGAGTTAATTCTTTGGAACTAAGAATATTCTTGGCATTCCAACATGTCCTGCCTGCCAAGTCCGAACTGATAGTAAATAAAATTTTACTCACAGAAAATCACAAGGCAGTCCACAAAGAAAATCTGAAGTAAGGTTAAACTTTGTCCCATACAAAGTTTCAGGAGAAAACACACCCACTTTTATCCCCTGTCGGGTGTGGCTCAATGACTCAACTCACTCTCTGACCCTCCCACACCTTCTATGTTGCTGCTCACGTTTCTCTCTACGACGCTGCTTAGGATCGAGCCAACACTCTTTCTCTTTACTCCCTGTCAGGGGCTGTTCCGATATGCCTTCCTCCTGATTAATCTCAGGATGTTCCCCTCAGTTGTCTGATGGAACCTGAGGCATTATCAGGGAGGAAGGTCCTGGGGAGGAAGGCATTGCCAAAGAGGAAGGTCCTGGGGAGGAAGGCATTACCAGTTCCTCCTCCTCTTCTTCCAGGTCCTCTTCCTCTGACAGCATGGGCTTGGGAATCAGGGCCACAACATAGAAAGGTATTTCAAATGAATGTTGGAAATTTAAATGTAAAGAGAAGTTGGCAAAGCCTAGGAAGATCTACAGCTGCTTCCTGGTGCAGGTCGTTTCCCATTCAAGTACAACCCACTTTTTTGAGGTCCATTTCTACTCCTTTGTGGGAGTAGATTCATTGATTGAATGAACACTGCAGGTGCCCCTTGCAGACCAAACGGACCCAGAATTGATAATGAACTTCCACTCATCCCCTTTTATTATCCATATCCAGTAAGAAGCTTCCCTCAAGTCCAGCTTTCTAAAAAAAAAAAATTTTAGCCAGATGGCTTATGCATATCTTTCATTAAGGGCAGGAGATATACATTCTCCATGCAGATAGCACAGTCTTCAGTAATTTATTCATAATCTTAGGTAGCCATCTATCTTTTCACAAAATAAAATGGGATACACAATTTTGCTGGCTGGCCAGGTTTTTATTAATAAAGCCTCAGCTCTTCTAGTTGTCTCGGTATTATCAAGTACAGTTTGGGTTTTGACAGCTTAGTCCCAGGTAGAATTTCAATGGCATTGTCTGTGGGGCGATGTGGGTGTGAAGCCATCTGATTCCCTCTCACTAGATACTTCATCCAGCTCCCAGAATTTCTTTGAAATGAGGCCAACTGCATTGCCTTGCTTGTGGGCTGGCAGCACAAGAATTTATTTCATTTTTTTAATGAAGTTGCGAGTTTGCATTGTCATTGCGGCTTTAACATTGGAATTTCTCCAAGATTTTTAAGACTTTTTTTCTTCCAATGCACTGAGAGATTACACTTCTCTACCCAAGGAAGATCCAGTATGATAGAATGGTTCATGCCAGGGGTTCACAATAAAGCTAATTGTTTCCATGCGGGGTCCAATTCTCATTTCCAGAGATTGTTATGAAGACTGCAGGGCGTCCCCCCAGCTAATGAGGTATCTAATTTCATGAACGCTATTGAGGTTTTGAACTCCCAGAGATGCATTCCAAGACTCTCAACTACATTGGGGCTAACTAGACACCTGATGCACCCAGAATCTAATAATGGGGTTAGCATGCCCTTCTTCTCCGAGGAAGTCACCAGAAGATATACTGTCACTGCCATCAGGCTTATGATTCTACTTATCATCTGATCATTCTCCCATCACAGGGATTTCCAGGCCAGCTTTGGATCCTTAATCAGAGTACCCTCACTATCGTTAGAGGATATGATAAACTCTATCATCTTGACTCCCCTTCATATTCTTTGCTTTCCCCTTCCTTAGGGGTCATGTTGTATGTCCAGTGGTGATAGCGGGGGTGTGCTGTTAATAGCTCAGTGGCCTTCCTTGCCACTTCAGTAGCATCCTGTCAAGTGTAGTCTGGGGCTGAGGCCCCTCTTGTCCAATTTTGGGGCTTCTCTTCTCTCCAAGGTCCCGAATTATCATGGCTTCCTTTGTGGGAACTTATGGAACGAGGCCAGATCAATCTCCACTTCTCCAATCAGGATCGATCAATCAGAACAGAACTGAAAGGAAATTGGAGATCTTCTAGTCCCCTCCTCAAGCAAAAGACCCTATACAATTTGAGACAAGTGGCTGGCCAATCTCTTCTTTAAAAACTCCAAAGATGAAGCACCCAAAACTTCTGAAGGCAAGCTGTTCCACTGGTTAATTGTTCTCACTGTTAGGAAGTTTTCCCTTAATTCCAGGTTTCTTCTCTCATAGATTATTTTCCATTCATTGTTTCTTGTCGTGCCTCTGGTATTTTGGAAAAAAAGGTGACCCTCTCTTGTTTATGGCAGCTCCTCATCTACTGGAACACTGCTACCATGTTACCTCTAATACTTCTTTTCTCTTTGACACTCCAGGTATGTCAAACTCAATTTCATTGAGGAAAACATCAGGGTTGTGTTTGACCTTGGGGGGCCAGGGTGAGGTGATCAGCTCAACATCACTTGTGGTGGTCTGAGTGCTCTTCCAGAGGAAACAGACTCCCAAGCTCTGGTTTCGACTGTGATGGCCTCCTGCAACCCTCTGCCAGCAAAAATGGAGCTCTGAGCTCCATTTTTGCTGGCAAAGGCACAGCGGGCTGGTGCTTTGCTTTTTCCAGGACGCCCCCGTGGAAAAGAACTAAGCGCCCACTGAGCCGTATTCTGCCCCTGGGCCTTGAATTTGACACTCCTCCTCCAGACTAACCATACCCAGTGCCTGCAACCACTCTTCATGTTTTAGTCTCCAGATCTTTAATCGTCCTAGTAGCTCTTCTCTGAACTTTTTTCAATCTCAACATCTTTTTTCTAGTATGGTGACCAAAACTGATTGCAGTATTTTAGGTGTGGTCTTAAAAAGGCTTTATAAAGCAGTACTAATATTTCATGTGATCTTGAGTCTATGCCTCTGTTTATACAACCCAGAATTGTATTAGCTTTTTTGGCTGCTGCTGTTGCACATTGCTGGCTCATATTCAAGTGATCATCAACTAGGACACAAAGGTCCCTCTCAGTTACTGTTTTTGAGCCAGGTTTTGCCTAATCTATACTTGTACCTTTGGTTTTTCCTGCATAGGTGGAAAACTTTACTTTTTTCCAAAATTTCATTTTGTTGGATAAGGCCTATTGTTCAAGTATGCCAAGATCTTTTTGGATTCTAAGCTTGTCTTCTAGAATGTTGGGAATTCCTGCTAGCTTAGTATCATCTGCAATTTTTTTCCATATTTTTTTTATTTTTTACAAACATTATGTGAACAGTGTGGCACCAGAGTATCTTACTTTTTAAAACAAATATGACAATACTTTTCATATTTAATACTGTTGACAATCTTAATATTAATACATATATTTTGTTAAATTGTAATCTTTCATTCTTTTGATTATACAATGTTTAAATATCTTATTTCTGTGTCAATCTCCATACTCTAAATATCCCCCTTTTAACGGCAATTTAAATATTATTAATCACATTTGTGGTGTATACCAGACTTATATAATTCTAAAAATAATTCACCAATTTATATTGAGATAATCTTCCATTATTTATCCCCTTTCTGATTTTTAACTATGCTACTATTTTATTTGAAAAATATCCCCTTTCTAATCACATTTTACAACTTATTTATTACAAATAAAATAGTATTCATCATATTTATGTTTGACAAGTTATATAAGTCTAATAATAGTTTTATTGTTATAATCTTTCATTATTATCTTATTTCAATGTTATTTTTGTTATTTTTATGTCAATCATTTTCTGCATCATTCTTTTTCCTACAAATAAAATGTTAATATTCATATTACAATATGTAGTTTAATTAATCATATACATATTTATGTTCAATTGTTTAATCATTCCATATAACATATTCAAAATTACTCTCATTAAAATTCTAAACTCCCTTGTTATTAATTCACCTTAGAATGTAAAAATTTTATTCCCTTAATCCCCCCTTTTCTAACTTCTAGCCCTTTTTTGTTATCCATCATCTCTCACTCACATTAAAACTTGGATTATTCATTTCTTAGCTTGTCTTCCATATTCCTCTCTTGGATCTTTACCTCTATATGCTACCACTTCTTGGCCCATCCCTTTAAACATTTCTTCCTTCTCTACCCAGTTCCATTGCCTCATTTTCAAGTTATGTAGTTTTACCCCGGTCTCTCTCCCAAAGAAAGCTTCCTGCAGTTCCAATTCCTGTTTAACTTCCCTTTAAATACTCTCTCCTTGGTTTATATAATCAATCATTGTCATTTTTGCTTTTAGCTCCATCTTATCTTTCTTTTTTATTTGTTGTTTTATTTGTTGTATTTTTCCCACTGCTCTTTCGGTTAATTCCTCCTTTTCCTGGACATTCTGTTTTTTCTTTATCATTTGTGTCTTAATTTCCAGGTCTGCATCCATGCTTTGTATTTTATTCAAGATCTCCTCACACCTTCTTGTCAAAATATCTTTCATATACTGAATTTCCAGCACAATTTCTTCCCAAATTCCACTTATCTTTGTTTTTGTTTCTTTTATTTCCTTTTGTCCAATAATCCAACAATCTTATTCAAGGTAAAATCACTTCTCAAACAGAGTTCAATGTCCAGGAGTCTTTGTATCTGCAAATTAGTCAATCTGTTCTTCTAGATAATCCAAAAATGAAATCAGTCTATATTGAAACTTTTAGGGGTCTTTTTAGTGGTAAAGTTTTCCTTATTCTCCCCTTTAAATCTTCCAGGCCTTTACAGAATTTTGGGAATATATTGTGACTTCCTTTGACAGCAAGTGGCGTTCTTACATCAGTTTTAACTTGATCTTATCTTTGTTTCTAGTTCAATTTTACTCATATTCTCCCAAATGTAAAAATATTCACTTTTTATATAGGTACTTCCAGCATTTTACAATGTCTATCCACAGCCAATGTTTGTCCAATTAAAAAGTCCACTTTTCTGTATTTTTAGCAAACTTTCTTTTTTACTCCTTTTCCTTCTGTTTTAAAATCTTGAAATTTTATTCACTGTGTTAAGATGCCACCACTTTAAAGATAGTTCTGAGTCACTCTTTTTCTGAGTCTTTTTTCTCAGGGTTGCACATTAGATATAAAAGATTTTTCTCACCCAGTTCCAGACACTATTTACTGGCTCCACTCTCTTGCATTCTTCTTAGTTGTGAGACTTTCTCCAGCTGTGTGGCAGCCATCTTGGCTGCCTCTTCTTCTTGCTGTTCACAGAGGGGCAAAGAAAGCCCTATAGGGGAGTTGCATTCTCCTCTGGAACCTTGCAGGATGCCCCTTTAGGCTTCACCACCCCTCCAAGGTGGCTTTGGCTCCTTTTGGAACCCACGGACAAGGACAAGCCAGCGCAGGGACAGAGAGTTCCATTCCCTTGCGACTAGTTTTGCTGTGACATCACTTCCAGTTCCTCGTATCATCTACAAATTTGATGAGTTCCCCTTCTATTCCCTTGTCTAAGTCATTTATAAAGGTATTAAAGAATACTAGACTTAAGATTGAACCTTGTGGTACCCCACTACTTCCTTCCTTCCATGTAGATTTATTACCAATTATAAATCCATCTGGGGGTGATGCTGTCTATCCCACATTTTTCGAGTAGGTTTTGGTCTACTTTGTCAAATGCCTTGCTAAGTACAGCAGTGGCCAAAATTGTGGAAACCTTTTGGGAAAAGTGTACTTTTTAGGTTTAGTGGCTAATAACACTTTTTTGTAGTAGTAGTACCATAGTCCTTGCACTCAACTTCACATGGCATTGCGCCATTTTATCTTGCATACACCCAGATGACTTTCTTGTCATGTAGGCACAGTCTCTTTATTCTTCTATCATCACTTGCTGTTGTGCACCTTTTTCCTGCCTTTACCAGTGTGGTTTTGTAGTGACTGAGTCTCCTTATACCTCTTCAAAAACTTAGAAATGCCATCTTTGGTTAAGTTTCCACCAATTTTTCTTCTAATTTCTTTATTACTGTAGCCTTGTAGCCTATTACTGTAGCTTTCTGGGTGACCAGTATACTCTTTGCACCATTACTTTAATTTTATTACATTTTACAAGCTCACTAAAGAACACAAAAAATGCAACCAACTTGATAGCAATCACATAACACACTTTTTCCAAAAGGTTTCCACAATTTCGGCTATTACTGTATACTACCACAGCATTATGCTGATCTACTAATTCAGTCATTTTGTCAAAGAATGAAATAAGATTGGTTTATCTGTTCTTAAGAACCTCCTGCTGGTTTTTAGTTATTTTATTTGTTTCTAGATGTACACAGATCTGTTTCTTATCTTTTCCAATAACTTCCCAGGTCTTGATGTTAGGCTGATTGGTCTCTAGTTTCCTGGGTCTGTTTTTTCCCCCATTTTTTTTGAAGATGGGAACTACATTAGCTCTTTTCCAATCCTCAGGTAGTTTCCCATTGCTCCAGGATTTTTGAAAGATATGGTAAAATGGTCCTGAGATAACATCTGCCAACTCCTTCAGAACTCTGGGATGTAATCTGTCAGGTCCCAGGGATTTTTATTCATCCAGATCAGACAGGTGTTCTTTTTCAATTTTCTTGCTTATTTTTACAGTTACCTTTTTGGTAGGTGGGGCTATAGTTTCTTTTTGTAAAGAATGAATTAAATTGCTCTTCCTTCTCTCTACTGCCTGTTATATCTTTTGTCATCTTCTCTCTTTAGTGGCCACTTTATTATCTTTGACTTTTCTAACAAATCTTTGTTCAGAGTCTTTGCTTTCTTGACTTCATCTTTGCAGATTTGGGCTATCTGCTGATATTCTGCCTTAGTTATGTGTCCCTTTCCATTTTTTGTACTTGTCCTTTTTTGTCTTTCAGTTTATCAGGGAAATCTTTGTGCAACCATGCTGTTTTTTTCTTGGTTTTCATATTTTCTTTTTTTCAAGGGTATTGGGCTGGACTGGGTTTTTATAATTGTATTTTTCAGTTTCCTATACTTTTTTTCCCCTCTAGGATTTTCACCCATGGAATCTTTCGAAGCTCCTGAGTTCGTTACAATAATTTCTTTTAAAGTATAAGACACTGGCTGTATTATGTTCTATTGCTTGTGTTTCCATTATATTGAATTCCAGTATAAGTCATCCTTGCCCAAAGTTTCAGCAACTTTAATTCCCTCTATCATTATTAAGAATTAGGTCCAGTATAACTTTATCTCTTCTATCTTTTGGATGACAAAGTTGTCAGCTAGGTTGGTTAAGAACCTGTTCAATCTCCCTCTTGATGCAGTTTCTCTCCCAGTTGTTATGGTAGTTAAAATCTCCCATTACTACTGTAGTGCTTTCTATATACATTTGTTAACTGGTTAGCGGAAAGTTCACCTATTTCCTTCTGCTCCGTTGGGTAGCCTGTCGCATGGCAATGTCATTCTTTTTTCCTTTTACATTGATCCATATGCATTCTAGGAGGTTTCATTCTTGATTTTGTGCGTTTCTGTAGAGATATAGTGATCTCTTACATATAATGTAACTCCAACTCCTCTTTTATTAGGTCTGTGTTTTTTTTTTGCATAGTTTTTTCTTTTATAATATATAAAAATTCCATTATTAATTAAACAGTGTCTGTGTACAAATAGTGTTAGGAAATAATCATCAAAGTGTTTATAATATTCATTACATTGATATTCATGCTATCACAATGATCATAATAATAATACTGATATTTGCTTATTCTTTTTAATGAGCTTCCCTTTTTTCATTGTTCCTTTTCTTATAGTTCCATGTTTCTAACTTCTGCTTTTGTCAGCTAACCATTGATAAAATAAGTCCCAAGTCAAAAAGTATTGTTTTTTCCTTTTCCTTGTGTTAATCTATCCATTTCTACACATTCTAATATTTTTCTGTTTCTTTTGAATTGTTTGTATCCTTTCACCAGTACATTCTAATCATGAGTTTCATCCCATCAAGTTTCAGTAATGGCAACTATATCATACTTGCCCTCATGTACTAGTACGTTGATATCATCTTATTTCCCAAATTTTGAGTGTTTGAGTATAAGTGTCTGAGTCCTTTAAGGCTGATCCTAGGTAGGGTTCCTATATCTTTTACGTTATATCTGAGTTTTTCTTCCTTCCCTGGTTGTCTTGAGGTATACACTTGAGATTAGGTCCTAAAGATCCTTAGGATTGGCCACTCTCCCTCACATCTGCCATCAATTTTAGCTTAAAGCCCTTCTGACAAGCTGAGCAAGTTCTTTTCTAAATACATTCTTCCCAATTCTTGTGAGGTACAGCCTATCCCTTGCCAAGAGTCCATCATGTGAGTAATGCTCACCATGGTTCATTTCTAAAATCCTTTACTCCTTCACTGAATATTGGCCTTTTGTTGAAAGTACAGTTGAAAGCACTTATTATGCTCCTATTTCTTTCTATCTTTCTTTCTTTAACAAATTTTATTCAGTTTTTCACATTAAAAACAAAAATATCTTTTTAGTAGACAGCATATTTCTGGGTCATCACCTTTACATACAAATATAACAGCAATTATACATTCATATATGCATACTTAATTTTATTATCACCTTTTCCATTCCAAATGTTCAGTAAGGAGAGAAACAAACACGTTAATTCTAGCCTCTTTCATTAATCTCAATCTTTTTGTTTCATTTCAATTATTTCAAATATAATCCTTTACTATTTATTTTAAAAATAAAGATAAACAATATGTTTGCATAATAATAATAAATAATAATAATAATAATAATAAATAATAATAATAATAATAATAATAATAATAATAATAATAATAATAATAATGTTACCAATGTCTCTCCTTGTTTTTAATAGTCTATATTAACTTTTTAATTTAGTTGGTTCTTTAGTCTGTCATATTCCCTTTCCATTACACATTCTTTTTATAAATTCTAGATTAATACAAATTTTAACACTAAAAAAAAAAAAAGCAAGTATAGGTTTCCCCCCTTTTACTGTGTGACACCTTAATGATTAAAATGATTAAAATATACCTTTATTCCCTCATCTTGATTCCCAATAAACCTTTATTTTTAAGAAGTTACAATAATAATCATTACATCTTTTCATTTGGATTCCACAGCATATTTTTCCCCCTTGATTTTTAATAAGAGTTATCGGTATCTACATTACCCTATTTTCTAAATATTTTTAATTGCAGAAATATTCTTATTACCCCTTGTCACCCTGCAGAATCCTCTTTTAAATTCATCAACTATTATCTCTGAAAAAACAATTTCTTTTCAACATTTTACTATTTCCGTATTTCTTTATTTCATGCACCAGTTTCTTACTACTTCTCCTCCCGCTCTTTTCCCCATATCTTTTCTCATTCCAGTTTATATCCCTCTCTTTCTTAATATCTTCCTTTCCCCTTTTCTGCTGGGTCTTTCTGCCTTTTGACTTCACAGGTATCCCCCCTTTTGATTACCTTCTTAAATCTCAACTTTTTAACCTTTCTTCTTTCCCCGCTTCTTTGTAGTTTTCTTTGTGCTAATTGTCTATTTAAAATATCTTCTCCTTGAATCGACTCCTCCTCCTCTGAAATTCTTTCTTCTTGTTCTTCGATTGCCATTGCCATTTTTTCTAACACAGAGCAAAGTGATTCGCCTCTTTCCGGTAGTAATTCTCTCATATTTTTAAGATATCATCATTACACAGTCATATATTTTATGATCATAAGTCCACAAAAAAAGAAAAGAAACACTTTTACTTTCCTTCTTTCAATTTTCTAAAGTTTTCAGTTATTCCAGCCCAGGTCTATATCAAAAACATCAACCAATCCCACAGTCAGTCTTTCCTTGCTTTTTTCTTCATTCTGGTTCTGCTTTCACTTTCTAAGATTCTTACTTTGTTTCAATATTTCTTTAATGTTATATCCACACAAGTTCATTCAGAAAGAGGATGCTTTCCATTTTGTTTGAGCTCAAGTTTTTGTCAAAAGGTAGCACTCTCTATTATACAAAGTCTTCACCTTTTTCCCTTATTTTTTTATTGAGGGTTTTTCGAACCTCAATATTCCAGCACAGTCCAGTCTCCAATTTGTAAACTTTATTATTATTATTTTTTGACAATCTTAAATCCAGCTTTATTTTATGCCTGTTTATTCCCAAAATATTTTGGTCCAATTTAGTTAAATCTTTAGTTCTGGCTTCTTCCTTTCCCGGTTCGAAGCCCCCTTAGCTGTCAAAAAAAATTATTTTTTTTCCTGTCCCTTTGTAATTTCACCGCTCACTTTTCTTTTCTTAAAAATTCCATGTTACCTTAATCCCAGGGTACTTTAGTTGTATTGCCCAGTTGTCCCGGTTCAGATGTTATCCACCCTTCTTCCCTCCTGTACAAAATCTTAATCCAACTGAGTCCTCCTCTTTGGGGTGGCCATTTTAAACCACTGCTGCAGTCGTCTTCGGGGGGAAAAAGACCAAGCCCATGGGGGGGAGATGTGGCTCCCATCAACCTGGCATGCGGCTTTCCCTTACTCCGCCACCTCTCCAAGGTAGCTTCAGCCCTTAAATATAATGATCGGGGTTCTCCAATGAAAGAGCACAGACCATAGCTGCAGAGAATCACGAACTACGGTCCGTCAGCAAGGAGGCTCTGCCTTCTTCCCTGTGCTCCTATTTAACTTTCTTCCCTAGCTTTGCATAATCTCATTATTGTTTTCCAATTCATTGTTGTGTCATTGGTCTCTACTTGTAGAAGAGGGTAGTAATCCATGGATTTGATTATTTTAGTAAGATTCTCAATTACATCTTTGATTTTTGCTCTAGAGAGCAAAATACCTGCCTTTAGTTTGATTATCTGGTCTGCAGACTAGTTTCTGTTCCCCTAAGAATTGAATCTCCTATCACCAATACTCATCTTTTTTCCCCTACGGAAGTCTGGAATACTTTTCTTCCTATCACAGGAATGCTGGGTTTTGCCTCTTTTTAAAAAAGTATTGATGACTGCTTTTACAGATGTCTACTTATTTTCTTCCACGGGGATACTATGAAAGCAATTGTTCAGTTTCAGAAGGGCTTCATTGGAGGGGGTTAGGGTAGCTAGAAGGGATTTACTCTTGTTTGTTTTCTTCTAAAAATGACATGTTTCCATCAGTCTTCCTTTTTAGGTTCATAGATAGGGTCATTTTTATGGCAGATGCTTGTTTTCTATTTGTCCAATTTGGGTGTATTTGTTTTCTTCTTTAGGCTCGCTTTTCTTAGATGTTTGTATAGCAAAGCCAGAATTAAAGATTCACATGCCAAATTTTCCCAGTTAACTTTCCCTGTCCAGTTCCTCCCCAGTTCATGCCCGATAGTCCCTTATTGTCCAATTATATTTGAATAGATTGTTTTGGTAACTGTTTCTTCAACAATGGGCTGGCTGATTAGCCATTACATTTCATTTCCATAGCTTTGACCTTGAGATGGTATTTTTGGAAGACACTCCCCCCACCTTCACATCTAGTTTCTCTTCCCATATCCATGGCTGACAGGCAGCTAGCAAATGCAAAACTTAGCGTATGATGGCAGTTCTGACATCTAAAGAAATATAAATTGAGAATGGTGCAGTTAGCTAACACATAAAAAACAAAAATGGATAGATTATTTTGTACTTACTTTTACTTTCCTTTATTGTTCATCTTGTAGGAGAAAACAAAATTTCTCAATATATAAATTAATATACACTTTTTCCCTTGAGGTAAGAGATAAGCATTAACTCTCAAATAAAATCTCTAAAAACACTTTCTACAGGGACAAGTCTATGCACAGGATCGCCCAAAAGACAACAAAAAAGGGCTTTCCTATACTTCCAGGGAAAAAAGCAATCAAAATTTACAACACTATCTGCATTATTCCAAACCAATGCAAAATCAGTACTGACCTTTTGGAGATCTCTCTAGCGTATTGGCACACAAAACTGATGACTCCAGTGTTGTTAGGTTCTCTGTAGCATCTAACCATTCTTCACTGATTTCTTGTGTATTTAAAGAACCTTACAATAATAATTAAAAGTAAACAAATGAGTATGCTCTCAGAGGTTGCAAAGAACATCAGCATAAGTTGCAAAGAAGTCTCTGTCATAATTCTTATTGCTCCCACACATCCTCTTTCTGGGTGTTGATCCTAACTAAATAGGTGAGGAATTGGTAAGAGAACACGTATCTTATCTGAATGAGTTAAAGTATCCTGGATTGGATGGTTTATACCCCAAGGTACTGAAAGAATGGCAGATCTTGGAACTACTGAATGAAATCTTTCAGAGCTCCTGTAACACAGGGAAACTGCCAGAGAACTGGAAAAGAGTTGATGTGCTTCAAATCTTAAAAAATGGAGGGGAGGTGGAAGGGAGGATGGATCCAGGAAACTACAGACCAGTCAGCTTGACATTGATACATGTGAAAATTCTGTAAAATGTAATCAAGCAGATTTGCGAGCATTTACAAATGATGGAGATTAACAGAAGCAACCATGGGTTTGTTGAAGAACAGGCCATGCAAAACAAAAGTTATTGCCTTCGATAAAATGACTAGGACCATGGAAATGCTGTGGATATAGATTTTGGTAAGGCTTTTGATAAAGTAGACACAGTGTACTTCTTAGTTAAGATAAAGCAATGTGAGATAATATCATTGCCAATAGCTCTGCAATTAGGTGGAAAACCACGCTCAGTGTGTGGCTCTCAATGGAACTATAACTATGTGGAGGGAAGTGTGCAGGTGGGTACTTTAAGGTTCTCCTTAGGTCCAGTGCTCTTCAACATCTTCATAAACAACCTAGATGAAGAGTTTGAAAGAATGCTCATCAAATTGTAAATGATGCAAAGTTGGGGAGGCAATATTAACACTGGAAGTTTTTAAAAAACAGATTGAACAGCCGTTTGTCTAAAATAATATAGCACTTGAGCAAGGGGTTGAAGATCTCCAAGGTCCCTTCATTGTCCTGTTATTGCTTCCTTTGATAGAGTGACTAAATTAGTCTATCAGGGATGTGTTATGGATATATTATAAGGTTTATCTGACGTGGTCTGTTCTTAACAAACTGTGCTGCTTTCTGTTAATCTCTTTGTTCATTTCTAGATGCTTACAAACCTGTTTATCTTTTCCAGGATTTCTGTAATTATTAATGTCAAGCTAATTGGTCTGTGGACTCCCAGATCCTCTTTTTTATACACTAGAACGACATCAGCTTTTTCAGGCATCTAGCAGTTCCCCTGTGCTCCAAGAGCAGTGAAAGATTTTGCTCAGTACTTCTGAGATCACATCTGCCAGGTCCTTCAGAACCCTGGGATGTAAACCATCTCGTCTTGGTGATTTGAACTTGTATAGAGTGGATAGGTGGGTTTTTTTTACCATTTTCCTGTCTATTTTGACCTACATTCCTATTCAGTTTCCCACTGTGCTGCTTTTGATAGGTCAGACTATTTTTTCTCTTTGCGTGTACACAGAGGCAAAGAAGGAATTAAGTAGTTCACCTTTCTCACTGGCTATTGCACTGAATGAAGGACTGAACACGTGAATCTGTGACAATATATTTATTTGCTTTGCTTATTTATTTACTAAATTCATATGCCTCCCATTTCACTATTGAAGCAATTCTAGGCAGTTATCCCAACATTGGGATATGTTGATGACACACAGCTATATATTGCTATCCTTGGTTGTGAAGGGAATGCTGTTGATATGTTGATGGTAAGGTATAAATGGCTCAAATTGCACCCAAGCAACACAGGTTGGTACAATGAGTGTCTCCTTCAGCACCACTATAATTCTGGACAGAGAGACACTACCTATTCAAGATCAGGTTTATCATTTGATGATTTGGACTCATGACTCCTGCTTTAGAACAGGAGTAGGCAGTGGCCAGAGTTTTTGTTCTTCCTGACTGTTTCCTAATCTGCACAGAAGACCAGGTAACAATAGCATGTGATCTACAACCATCTACATAGATTACTATAATATTATAAAATACTTGCACAGGAATACATGAAAAAAGCATTCTGAAATTACAATTGCTCCAGAAGGCAGAAACCTACGTTTTAACTGATTCTTGATGTTTGAACACATATTACATCTACATTATAGGACGTGCATTGAGTATTGGTTTAGCTCCAAGTACAATTTAAAGAAACAAGTTGAACTTACTTTTCTCTTCAAGACTGTTTTCTTTCTCCTCTATCTTGGAAAGGCACTGATGAGAATCACTGTTTTCATTCTTTTGAGATGTAATCTATTAAAAAGCCTATGCTGAATTTTGTTTTTGGCTTACATAATATTTTCCTGAAAATTTTCCTCAGAATTATCACAACAGAAACTTGAATTGCTTTTGCTAATTAAATTTCATTCACTCATTGAATATTACTTTAGAAATTGAACAGTTTGAAACAAAAAATGAATTAGTATATATTAGTCAAGTTTATTATATCCATATTCAAAATGTAACAATATATATTACATAATACGTATATGCTTTGAGGTATGGATACTAAAATGTGTTCTATTTTTGAATTTGCATTCAAATACTTAATTTTAAAAGACCACAAACTCAAAGTAATGAAGTAACTATGCAAAAAACCCAAGTCCCAACTCACTAAGTGCAGTAAAGATACTTCATTATCTTGTGACAATAACATTTCTGACACCGATTTTCTGGTTCCAAGTGGTGAACTAAAAATTAAGACAGAATATTAAATAAATGCAGTATTTCCATAGGTAGACAAAATATTTTCCAACCAGTTTTCTTACTAATCTTGCCTTAAATTACATTTTTATTGAAACCTTTCCTTTCAGGAATAAATTGCATCTATTCTTTCAAATATATAAAACATATTTTAAAATTTATGTGAAATGTATTTAATTATGTAAATACATTTAGTTGTTCTTACAAAATTATACCTGAAATATCAAGGAAGATCGAAAGAGTGTTTAGCCTCATTATTCCATATTTCCTGATTGAATTCTAATTTCCAGAACTAGATGAATAGTGTTCATTTATTTTATTATTGATTAATTTAATTTCCAAAACTATTTGGAATACCTAGCTTGACTATACCATTTGTGAAAAAGATCTTGTAATAGCAACTGATTAAACATGAATGTGATGCAATATAAAGTGAAGTTTGGTCTAGTTCAAGGTTGTCAAATTCTATTACATTGAGGGCCGCATCAGGGTTGTGTTTGACCCGGGCCCCGTTTTCGGCCACAATGGCCTCCTACAGCCTCTGCCAGTAAAAACAGAGCTGGGGGGGGATCCTGTTTTTGGCCACGACAGTATCCTGCAGCCCTTTGCCAGCGAAAATGGAGCTCGAGTGTGTTCCCCCGAGCTCTGTTTCCGCTGGCAGAGACACCACAGGTCCTTTGCTGTTTCCAGGGTGGCCCTGCGGACCAGATCTAAGCACCCCATAGGCCTTGAGTTTGATAACCCTGGTCTAGTGGTTAAGGTACCAGACTAAAAATTCAGAGAACATGAATTCAGGTCCTCCTTAGCCATAAAAGTCCGCTAGGTGATTTTGGGTTAGTCACTCTCTGTTAGCCCAATCCACCTTACGGGGTTGTTGTTGTGGAGGAAATAGGAAGAGAAATATATGTTGCATATGTTATTTGTAAAATAACCTAAGTTATTTGTAAAAACAATAAAGGCAGGATACAAATAGATAAATTTCAAATAACAGAAAGTTAGTCCACTTTACAACGCTTTGGTCAGTCTACCTAAAGAAATGCATCTAGTTTTGAGCAGACTTTTAAGTGCTTAAAAGTGCTTAAAAGTCTTATGCTTCAATCTCCAGACCCTTGTCATGTTTATTGCTCTTCTCTGCACTCTTTCTAAAGTCATAGTATCTTTTTGTATTGCAGTGACCACAACTGGATACAGTATTCCAAATGTAGCCTCACTATAGTATACAACAGAACTATCACTTCTTGTGATCTTGATGCTATCTCTCTGATGATGCAGCCAGGACTACATTGGCTGCATTTTGCATACTAAATACTCAAAAGAACTGGAAAGTATGTTCTATGCTGAGAAATAACTAGTTAATCTTGGAACCAAAGAGTGTAAAGGATTCTGAAAGTATCCTTCAGGAATCATACAATCCTTTAGATAACTGCCTTAGCTTCCTGGAAAGCACATTTGAATGGAATGCTAGGAAAAAAAGAGGGATGACTGAAATAACTTCATATAAAACTCTGGTTTCTGACCATGACCATTTTCATTTTCTTAAATTATTTATAGGACCCAGACATAAATTTAAAGGAATAATACCAACAATTAGAGATGGCAGGTTAAAGATATAAAACTTGCAGAGAAGGGAACAAAAATGGGGAAAATCTGTATAGCTGATGTGGGGGAAAAACAAAAGCGAAAGTCAGGAATTTTGTGGCAATGGGACATTTAAATATCAAGCATACCAACAACCTGAGAAAATTATACAACTAATGGTGTAATCCTTTAGTGCACCTCCTTTCTGGAATAATATAATGGGTATTATTTTTATACCTGAAGTTGTGTCTTCTATATATAACCTATTTATTTTAAACATAATTTCTTACAAACCTGCTTATATTTTCCTTTTCTTTCATAAAAAGTCTACAAGTCTGCCAGCAGTGCTGATAAAACATCTGATAACGAAGGTTTAAAAGCTCAATTTCAGCTTTGATGGCTGTCTGTAGTGTTTCTTTACAACAGTTTGGCAAACAACTTATTTCTTTTGATAGTTGCATCATCCTTTCAAATAGAAATGTTAATATTAATACCAAGAAATATGGACTAATAAGAAATGTATTTCCTTTTTCTTCGTTTCTGCCAGCTATCCCTTCAATGATAGGAACCAGTTTGGTGCAGTGATTTCAGGCACCAGGCTAGAAAACTTGAAAGATAGTGAATTCTAGTCAGTGATAGGATTCAAAAACTTTTACTACCAGTTCTGTGGGCATGGCTTGGTGGTATGGCCATGTGACTGGGTGAGCATGACTTTTTTTGCAGCCCCCACCTGTTTTGGGGAGCTTCTTAGCCAGAGGAGCCTCTGGGTGGCCGTTTTGGCTCCCCTAAGGTTCCTCTGGGGCTCAGGAAGAAAAGGAACAGATCATGGGAGGGGCACGCAGCACCCCTCCAAGATCCATTTTGGGAGCTTCCTAGCCTCAGAAGAGCTTCTGAGGGGGGCATTTTTGCTCCCCTAAGGCTCCTCTGGGGCTCAGGAAGAAAAGGAACAGATCATGGGAGGGGCATGCAGCACTCCTCCAAGCTCCGTTTTGGGAGCTTCTTAGCCTTAAAAGAGCCTCTGGTGGGGGGGAGCCTCTGGCTGTTTTTGCTCCCCTAAGGCTCCTTTGGGGCTCTGGAAGGCAAAAAATGGAGGGGGGGCTTAGCTCCTCCCTCCATTTTTTGCCTTCCTGGGCCCCAGCAAGGGGAATTTCAGCACAGCTGATCTTATCTACAGCTGATTATTGGGAGGGGAAAAAAAAGAAATACCTTAGATGAATGTCAGGCAGGCAGGGTGAGCGAGCATCGGGCAGGAGGGTGACCGGGTGGGGGGCATGGCCAGCCAGAACTTACTACAGGTTCTGCGACCCACGCCAAATTCTTACTATCGGTTCACCCGATCCAGTGTGAATCGGATGAATACCACCACTGGTTCTAGTCCTGGACTTAAATACAAATCCAGCTGGGTGATCCTGGGCCAGTCATTCTCCCTCTGCTCTAGAAACAGGTAAGGCCAAACTACTTCCAAAAAACCTTACCAAGAAAACTGCAGGTTTAGTCCAGGTGATCACCAAGAGTCAACACTAATTTGAAGGGACAAAGAAAAATAATCCCTTAATGAGTGTAGTAATATTTTAATGCATTGAGAATAGCTTTAAGAAATTACTTTGGTGTACTCAGTTTGGTTTCTAATATAACTATTCACTAATTCGGATCTAACTGTAATCTTGTTAATTTTGAAGAGATTAGGTTCACAGGACTTCTATGAATGGAATAGGTGATGTTGAAGGTTGCAAGCTACTACCAAAAGACCTCCCTCTAGTTTTCGGGGACTGGCTGAAAAAGGTCCATCCCAAAATCCAAGAAGGATTTGCAGCCAGTCCCCAGAAACAAGAAGGAATCTTTTCTTTGGGGATCGGCTGCAAATACCCCATACTGTAAACGCTCCATGCCAAAAGTCTATTTGGATTTGGGGATGGCTTTTTTATCCCTCTTTGAGAGTAAAAGGGCTGCCTTTCAGAGGAATTCAATCCCATGAGTGGAATCTTTCTGGCAAGCAGCTTTTATTCCATCTGCATGACAATTTGCAAGTTCACTTAACAACAACCACAACTGGAAATGCCAGCATTACAGTTCTTTAGCAAAGCAGACATGTGATTTCTTGCTTAACAGCTGCTGTGACCAAACAATGTAGTCTCAATTATGATTATAGGTGGAGGACTATTTGATCATAGGTTGAGGACTATTTGTTATTTTAAAGAAAAACATTTTTTTAGATCATACCTGTATGGAATTTCATTCAAATAATTTCCAGCGATATTACTCCATTCCAAAGGATCCTGGAAAGGTCAATGTATAAAAGATTATGTATCTGCAAGTAACTCCTAACATTAAAGTATTCTCATCAGTTATTAATTTTCAATCAATCCTATATTAAGTATTTGACCATTATGTTCTAAGATAGTCCTACAATAGTTGCCATGAAAGTTTTCACTGGACTTCTTCGAAAAGTTCTGAGGAAGATACTTAAATCTATGAAATGAAACCAGGATATGTTTTTAATACTGTTTGCCAAAATTCAAATTACTAGAGAAACAGATTCCTTACCACACTTCTATTTGAGAGGCATACGTGAATGGGAGAAAGTGTTGAAATGTATTTTAATGTATAATTACTATTTATACAATAGCTAATAATTTATACTACCTATAGTACTTTACAGATATTTAAAATAAATATAATTGGCATCTGTTAGGGATAACATTGGTTACCTAACTTAGTTGGGGTAGAAATAATATATAAATAATATATAAACTATATAAATAATATATAAACTATTTATATATAAAATAATATATAAATAATATATAAACTATGTTAGTTTAACTGTAAAACATGTATTTTGGGTGCGGTTGTAAAATCACCAAAAGAGGGAGCAAGAGAGCTCACTGTTAGCTGGCTTTTAACTGGATAGCTGACAATGTTGGATTGATGGTGATAACTGCGTGTTTTCCCTGCTGTTGCTGAAATGAAGAAAAGGGGTTTGATTTTCTTCATATCTCTGACTGCAAAAGAGATATATTGCTGGACTGATTATTTTGTAAGTTTACTGACCTCTATTTCGACACTGGACTTTGCAACTGATTAACCCCTGGATGGACTGAACTAGTGTATGACATATGGACTGTTTTGACTATGCTATAACTCTTGCTGGAATAAAAAACTATTTAACTGGCACAGCGTATCTGTCTTACTGAGTGTAAACTACAACAATGTTTATCTCACATAATTTGCCTGCCTGCTAGACTGCCGTTGCATGTTCTGCTAGGGTGTGTATCCCTAACAGCATCTAAAAAATGAATATGACTAAGGTCTTCCTCTTAAAAATCAATCACCCTAACACTTCTCCATCACAATGGGGGAGGGGGAGAAAGGGGTTTTGTGGATTACAGCATTATTCCAAAGCTGTTCTGATAGTTTCTTTATACAAGCACATCAGCTTATATAATGTTTACCCAGAATTATTAGAAATACAAGGAAATAATTTAGTAATTAAATAAAACGCCCCAGCATTTTTCAATTACCTCAGAGTTCGATTTCCATCCATGTTTTGTAGCATCACTAGTAATGCAATCTTCCAACGTATCAGATATTGCTACTTGTGAGTCAATCATATCCACATTGCCAGAGATATTATACGACCAGTCTGTATTGCAGGCAACACTTCTACAGTCAGCTATTACAGGCAGTATTTCTGAATCTTGTGCCAACCATTCCCTGGGCCTACATTTACTCATCATTGTTATCACAGTGTTTTGTGCCTTAGATGCCACTGGACTTTTAACATTAATGGCACGACTTGTTGTAAAACTAGCTCTAAAGTCAGCTGTTGCATCAATAGCTTGGTTAATTGTACTTTGGTTTTTACCAGATTCATGGTATGTATTTATGATGCATTTCAATTCTGAACTAGAACAATTCTCAATGCAATTTCCATAATGTTCACAGGAATTGTAGATATCCTTATTAACTATAACTGATGGTTTGTAGGTACATGTATTTGAATCTTCTGTATTATGAGAAATCTGAGGAAAAGGTAGTAATCTTCTCTCTTGGCATAATATATTTGGATTTCCAGTTTTATTTAGATAATCACTTGTTTGAAGTATTTCTTCAGTAATAGATTTCAGTGTGGTATCATTAAGAAATTTTACTTTAATCTTTTCTTCCATCTCAGCTTTGCTAGTTAAAAACAATTTTGAATTCTTTTTTTTATTAACCTTAATATGAGATGAATCTTTAATAATACTATAAAACATGCTAAGACTTTCATTTCTTTTTTCACTTAAAGTTATATGCTGGTTCTGTGTACAACTGACATCTTTAAACATCTGAGAGAATGTTGATATTTCATTGCCATTGTAACGATCCTTAACAACACAATTTGATGTAGAAAATGTATCTTCAGGTTTATCCAATGGCTGATGATCTGTAACATAATTTTCATTTACCATTTCCTTTTCTTGAAAACTTTCTGAATTTTCTGTTTTCTGCCTATATGAACAGACACAATCAACATAATCTTGTTCTTCAGCACTGTGATATTCTAACTGAGAGTCATCATCAAAATAATTGCATTTGTTTGCACTCTCATTCTTAAAGTATGAGAACTCTGTATTAATATTTATTTCATTTGTAGTTTCCACTGCACTTGAAGTATTGTGTTGCTGTTTATGAACATAAGTAAATTCTTCTTTGGCTGATGGAATTAGGTTTTCTTTTGATAAGTTTAAAAATGAGACATCTAAGTAACATGACTGGCTTGAAATGGAATACTCAGGTCCCATTTGAAGATCACTACAGGTATTATCAACCTCATATTTTTGGAGACATATTGCTTCTTGTGGTACATTCAGGATGGATGATGTATCTGCATCTTTTTCCACTCTGCATTTTCTACATTCCATGATCCCAATCTCAGAGTAGTTATTTGAAACAATTACGCAAATGGCAACTTTATTAAATATATTTTTCTTAAGAATGCTTCAGAGATGATGGGATTTAACTATTGCTTCTTCACCTGTTTAAAGGCAAGATACATAAATTATAAAGATTAGTATTTTGTTAATTACTGCTTTTGTTAATTAAACTCATATACAGAAACAATCAGACTAGCCAGGAGATCATATATAGGGCAAGACTAATTAGAGGTTTTTCTTTTTAAGCTTCTAAGCATAATTACTTTACATTTAGGATTTTAATATATAGTTCCTTAAGCCTACAACAAACTAAATATAACTAAGGTTAATTTTATAACATTCCAACTAAATTTATACCTGAAAAATTGTAACAAAAGATCATAAATCCTCTGAAGATAAAGATTTAATTCAACTGAACGAATTTAAAAAAAATAAGCTTGTCTTGTACTTTGCAATCTGTTATCATACACTTCAGAATCAACATCACCATAGTAACTGCTTTCCAGAAAGAATGTAAGGAAGAATAGATTATCTCTAGTGGATTTGATGTATCCCCACTCACGGTACTATAGATTTCAGATAAGCCGTCTTTGTTGAGAATACAAAATTAGTTTAGAATAAGCAAATCTTTCATAAAATTGAAAATTTTTATTGTAATCATTGACCAATAGTAGAGTAACCCTTCATTTCAAAAGTTATAAAATGAAATAAAAGGATTAAGATGAACAGAAAAAGCAGATCCAATGCAAAATGAGGTAAAGAATAGCAACAGTAATAGCATAGACTTACCATGTTTTCCCAAAAATAAGACAGCCTGATTTTTAAGTGTGGGCCTAGTATAAGCCCTACCCCCAAAATAAGCCCTAATGAAGGGGTGGGTGTGCTCCTGCCTGGTGCACTTCCAAGGCCATCTGTCCCGCTGCAGGGCCAACAGATTTCCTACCCATTAAAGCTGTACAGGGCAGGGGAGAGGTACAGTCTGAAGGCGATGGGAGGCAAGGTGGTGTGGCTCCACCAGTAACCACTGGTGAATGAGCCCTGGCAGGCCAGTAGGAGCAGCACAGCCAAGAGCAGCACAAGGCTAGCAGCAACTACAGGACAGAGGTTGGTCAGTGGAGGCTGCGAAGCTTCCAGCCTTCCAATCAGCACAAGGAAGTCAGGGGTTTGCTCCAGAGCTGCGGCACAGGGAGGCTTCTGCCTTGGAAGTCCCATGTGTGCAACCCTAGTCTGGGATTGTCCCAGAGCCAAGAAGGTTGGGGTGGGTTGCTTTGCATGGCTTGCGTTGCAAAGCATACTGGTAGCATTGAGTTGCACGTCTTGCTCGCCTTTCTAACACAGCATGCAGACCAGGGGCTCGGTGGCCAGGGAAGACAGGGTTTGGGGGTACAAAGGATGGGTGATCTCTCCCTCCCTTCTCCATCCCGTTGCATAGAGTTCCTGCCCACCAAAGCTGCAGGGCAGCCTAGAGCAGCACAGCCAGGAGGACAAAGAGCCACCACAAGACTAGCAGCAGCAGATGCAGCACGCCCAGCAGTAGGTCAGAGGTACGGGGGAAGGACAGGTGACCTTGACATGCTGCACAGCTGTCTACCTCATCAGCTGTCTACCTCATCAGATGAGGTAGACAGCTGTCTACCTCATCAGCAGCCTGAGCCAGCCCAACCTTCCAGTGTTCCAATAGCAGCAGGGTCAGCAGGCAGGGTGGGCGAACGCTGGGGCACGCCAAGAGTTTGGCCTGTTGTGGCTGCTGGCAAGCAGATGATGGGACACAGAGAGCAGGGATGGCGGTAGCAACAGTCCCAGTCCTGTAGGACTTTACAGAGTCAGCAATTGTCCCCAGCAATCTGGGTCCTCATTTTATTGCCCTTGGGAGGATGGAAGGCTGAGTCAATCTTGAGCCAATCAGGATCAAACACCTGGCAGTGAGTAGAGTCAGCCTTCAATACTGCATTCTAACCATCATGGCTCATTTCAGTGTGGTCAATAGGAAACTAAGCAAAATAAAGTGAAAAATCATAAAGTGAAAAATCTCCCAGAAATGGGACAAACTGACATGCATTAAAAAAAGCATAAAAAGTGTCAAACTCAATTTCATTGGGGGTTGCATCAGGGTTGTGTTTGACCTCGGGGGGGTCAGGATGGGCATGGCCAGCTCAACATCATTTGTGTCAGGGGTGCCTTTGGTGACCTGACCACTCTGCCAGCTAAAACAGGCTGTTGAGCTCCTTTTCTTCTGCCACGGCCTCCTGCAACCCTCTGCCGGAGAAAACAGAGCCCAGAGGGCCATACACAATCCTCCCGAGCTCCATTTTCAGCTGCAATGGTCTCCTGCAACCCTCTGCCAGAGAAAATGGATCTCAGAAAGGTCGCACGCAGCCCTCCCTAGCTCCATTTTCATGGGCAGAGGCACCACAGGCCAGTCCTTCAGTTTCTAGGCCGGCCCTGCAGGCCAGATCTAAATACCCCATAGACTGGATCCAGTATTCTTACATACACACTTTAAAAGGAACATGGTTGAGTTCCGATTGCAAGGCTTCGGCAGCGGCAGGAATCCGCTTCTCTGCGGGTCCCTGCTGTCCTCGCCGCTGAGGTACCCCCGATCCAATTGACTTTAGGGGTTGTCGCTGCCCCGAAGAGGCAGCGGAAGACAGAGGAGATCCAGGCAGGGGTCTGGGGATATCACACCCCCTTTCCCCAGCCGGCTAGACTCCTTTTTTCCTGAGGTGGTGGAGCGGCTGTCAGAAATGGCAGCCTCAAAGGAATCTTCAACTGGATAAGAGTTGTGCAGGAGGAACAATCAGAAGAAGTTTTCTTGGCTGAACCGGGTCATTAAGATACTTTTAAACACCCTGAAACCTGACTTTTGGATTGATACATTTGTTTCCAAAAAAAGTTGTTAAAATGGCGAAAGTGCTGAAAGGAAAGTTCACTCCCCTTCCTTACGGAGAAAGCAAATGAGCACTGAAAAACCTGCTGCTTTAAGGTAAAAACAAGCTCATTGTTATAAGTGGGAAGGAGAGGACTAAAAAAAAAAAATCTTTTAAAACTGGTTGGAGGAGACGCTTTGAAGATTATAAGACCAACAACTAATTGTAATACGGCTTAAAATATATTTGGGATTTTGCAAAGGAAAGGAGGAAAAGTTGCAAAGAGAAGAAGAGGAAATAATTTCTGGCTGTTTGGACTGTTTGATAACTTTGACATTTGCAAATTACCTTAAGACTAAAAATATCTGGGTTGTTTTTAAAAAATTTACAATGGCACCATCTCTGGATCAACTAAAAATGGAATATGAAAAATTAAAAGAAAGAGAATCAAATGGCAAGAATTCATTGGGAGCTGTCTTCCACTTTTTAGAAATGGCGGTTTCTACGTACCAGCAAATACTTGATGAAGAAGGAGAAGGAGAAGAAGAAAAGGAAGCCATTTTTAATGGACAAAATATTTTGATTAAGAAAGAAAATAAGAGGAAGGAAAAATGAGAATTTAAGATTTAATAAAATAACCAAGAAAAAGAAAAATAAGGTGAAAAAAAGGTACAATGTTAGAAAGCAATTGAAAAGAGAATTACAACAGAGAAGGGAAGCTAAAAAGGGGGAGATTAGGAGAAGGGGGGGCAAAAAGATCAGACTGGAGAAGAAAGGGAGGGAAAAAGGGAAAAAAAGCCACGGTCTGGAACAAGATATTTTTTTTAGAGATAAAGGATAAAGGATGTATAATTTAAGAAAGATTCTGCAAGAGTACATAAGATAGTATTGTAGTATTTACATTTGAAATAGTCTATTGGAATATTATAAGATTTAACAAAATATTAAAATATTAAAATGTTTTATAATGATAGATTTCAATATTTAACAAAATATCAAAGAGAATGTGTAAAATGATTGTTTAGTTATACTATTAATAGAATTAGAATTAGAATGGAAATTATATATTTAATTATATTATAAGTTTATTATTCTTTTTCTTTTCAAAATGCAATATGTAGAATGTACTAAGCAGAATCAGGATAGAAATTATGTATTATTTTAAGTGTTATTTTAGGGAAAGGCGTCACACTTTAAAAGTGATTACAGGAGAAATTCTTTTGCTAAAGAGAAGAGATAAATAGATGATTGGAAAAGAACAGATAAAAGATACAAATATAATGATTCTGAAATAAGATGAAATAAACAAAATATAACTAAGAGAGTGAAAAGAAGGGAGAAGTTATATAGAAAATATAGAATGGTTAATAAGATATGAATGGTATATAAGGTGAGCACGAACTTGATTTAGGTCTGTCAAAAAAGATGTAACCCGGGGCTAAGCCACTTTTCAAAAGAAGTTTTATGTTTTGTGTTTTGGTTAGCTATGTTTTGATTGTGAATTAATAAAACCTTGGAGGAATTAAAAAAAAGGGAGAGAAATTTGGAAAAGACATGTATAAATAATAATTAAGAAGGTTTTATCTTTTTATGTTTTGTTTTATGTTCTGTATTTTGTGTGTTTATGCTTGATGGAGAATTAATAAAACCTTGATAGAATGAAATATAATTGGTTAAAAATGAAAGGAGAAACAATGAGAAAATTGGAAAAGATATATATGTGTTTAAATGGAAATGTGATAATGTGAAATTATGCTTTAAAAAATAATGCCTTATTTGCTTTGTTAAAATTTATAAGTAATTTTTGAGAAAGGAGGTTTTATACTTTGATGTCGTATGTTTTGTTTGTCTTTAAAATCAATAAAATATGTTTAAAAAAAAAAAAGGAACATGGTCCACTATATCATACTTTATATGTAGCCCAGAGTTGTGTTTAAAAATAACCAAGGCAGCAAACATACCTAATACTTTTTTCTATTTCTACAACCTTGTGAGCTGGCTCACAATTACACAGTTTGTCTAAAGAGGAAATTAATGGCCTATTGCACGGGTATCAAACTCGTGTCACATTGCTGCCATGTGACGTTTCACAATGATTTTTCCCTTTGCAGAGCTGGAGTGGGTGTAGCCTGCATGTGACACATCCAGCCCATATGCTTCCAGTTTCACACCCCTGGTCTATTGGTTTCTAGATTGATTCCTTAATTGCTAGACCAAACTGTGAGTACTTTAAAGATTTCATATTCAATATCATACCATACTCCACATGGGAGTTTAGCTTTATTATATATTATATGTCATTTCCTGTATAACATGTGTAATCCAACGGTGTTATGGGTTGAGATTACATTTTCTTAGAATTAAGGAGAAATTTCCTGACAGTGAGAACAATTAATCAGTGGTCCGGCTGGCCTCACTGGAGGCTTTAAAGAAGATTGGATGGCTATTTGTCCAGAATGATATAGAGGTCCTTGCTGGAGGGAGAGGGTTGGAGTAGAAGACCACCCAAGGGCCCATTCAACTCTTGTATTCCAGCAATTTTCAGCATTTTTCCTAAAATAGTCTGAACAGATCAGGATCATAGTTTTAAAATATGTTTTACTCATTTTAAATTATTTCTTGGTCATAAATATTGTGATACTTATCAGTAAAGATGTTTGGGATGACTCCAATATATTCAAGTAGTAAAAAGAGTTATACCCAACAATTTAAACTTTTACCCCACTGAAACACAAGACAGACTGTAACTTAATTTTCCAAGTTTTAGAAAAGTACCTAATAGTAGGCAAATTTTATTAGTATCGATTTGTCTTTGCGCTACAATCAAGGCCTACGTATCAACTTAAGGTCCTCTCAAAAGCTTCCAAAAGATAAAAAAAATTCTTCTCAGCCTGAGAAAAGCCTTTTCTAAATCAAGCAAATGGTTGAAAATATTGGTAAAGCCTTTAGAATAACTTAAGGCTTGAACATAAAAGGCAGTATGTATTAAGATACAGGCTTAGTAAAAAGCCCATCAATACTAAACGACAATCTGGGCCACAGACAGATTTTTTTTTTTTTCAGACATGGCGAAACACGAAATATCAAAGCGAAGTAATTTAACCAAGTTACCTTCTGGAAAATGCTTACTAAAATTCGTGATGTGGTATTTGTTTGTTTTTTCTCATTCACGTCATTTACAAACTACTGTTTCTAATAACTTTCTGTAAGTGTCACCTCATGCAGCAGCACACTTCAACAGCAAAAGGGAAAGCTTAGAAATCTGGCAAGGGGCAGACCCAGCAGAAATAATCTTACTTGAAACGTTCTAATTCCGAACAAAAACAGCCCAACGGCTCAAGGCCCCCACGTGCCTTAGCTATTCGTTTTATAACGGACGTTCGTCTTCAGTCAAAATGTTATTGGCTGATTCCTTCTCCCCCGTGGATTGGTGCAGAAAGAGCTGGTGCTCTATTGGAATTAAAATATTCTTCAAGCATGACGGGTTTGAGATGCGGCTTGTGGGCGGGTCCTCGCTTGTTCTTTTACTGTATTTCCCGCTAGTCTGGGCAACGTTGGTATTAGTAATCCAGCCGGTTGCTAACTGGATTCCCCTTTTTAAATTTATTAATCGCGGGCTTTTTGAAAATAAAATGTCAACTTTTACTGTTGGTCAATATTCTTTTTGTTTCATTTTTAAATTTATACAAAGGGACAGCTTTGTCTTAAATAAATGCAAAAAAGGATCGTTAAGCTTCTTAAGCATGTTCACTTCTGAAAGAAAATATGAAAAATCCAAAATATTGCATCCAGTTTTGGTTGCCATGCTATAAAAAAGTTGAAAAGAAAGACTGCAGAGAAGAGCAACAAAGATGACTAGGGGACTGGAAACTAAAACATGAAGAACGGTTGTAAGTATTGGGTATGTCTAGTTTAATGAAAAGAAGGACTAGGGGTGACATAATAGCACTGTTCCATTATCTAGGGCTGCCACAAAGAAGAGGGGACCAGCCTATTCTCCAAAGTATCTGAAGGCAGAATTAGAAGCAATGGATGGAAACTAATTAGGAGAGAACCAACCTAGAAATGAGAAATTTCCTGACAGAACGATGAAATTGTGGAACAGCTTGCCCTCAGAAGCTGATGAGTGCTCCATCAGTGGAAGATTTTAAGAACAATTTGGACAGCCATTTGTCTGAAATAGTATAGGTTCTCTACTTGAGCAAGGGGTTGGACTAAAATACTTTCAAAATCTCTTCCAATTCTGTTATTCTACTAAGAGAAAAATCAGAAATCTTTCCTGATGGTGCAATAAAGAATTATAATTATGAGAATGAAAGTGAATAGGAACCCCTTTCATTGCACTTATATCCTCAGGAAAGTGGCATTTGCCACAAATATTACTCAATTGTCTGAAGCAGAGACCTCTTAGACAATTCCCAGCTAAGACTTATGGATAAACAGTGTATAACTTTTTAATTGAAAAAAATATCCTTTGCTTCAAACAATTGTCACATTCATGGAGACCAGTAAAATGAATATGACTATAGAGAGAGGAAACGTTTGGCTTTTAAAATCGTTAGTTTTGTGTTTTCAGGCAATTGACACAATCCTCTACTGTCTTCAAAACGCTTTATTCTTCTAAGCAGAATTTACTTTCAACTTTTTATGTTCCTGTTGTTAAAGATTTGTCTTGTTACTTTAAAAAAATGGGAAAGGAATGGTAAAACAAACAAACACTAATGGATAAGTAAAAAAAGAAAACAGAAAGATGTGAAAAGCAAGAAAAAAGAATGCTTTATAGATATTATAGAAATTATAGAATTTATTATAGAAAATAATTTATTAAATGTACCATCAATGAATTCATCTGAAATCACAGAATATATCCACTGAAAAGTAAATGGTACATTCATATTTCTGATTAATTTTGGAATTGTTGTGAAACAAAAAATATGGATCTGAATACAGGTCCTTGCAGACTCAATTTTACATAACTAAGACCCTCCAAAACATCTAAATAAACCCCAAAACTCAGCAGATCTAGAAGAAAAAAGCAGTCCTTAAAATATATAGGCAAAAGCCACCATGTAGGAGAAATGACAAAATTCTAGCAGATCCCTTTCATGAACACCAATTACCAGTAGCAGTCATTTTTATGGGAAAGTTGTTTGGATTCACAACTTGCATAGAGATAAACTATTTGTCGTACATCCTCTCCCTTTTAAATTGTACCCTCCCCCTTTTAAAATATTACTGGAGCTTATTCTTGTGAAATAACAGAATAATTCAAAGATGCTTTTTATCAATAGATAAGTTATTTTACAAATATACTTTTATACATGGAGGAAAATGAGTAATATGATTAAATTATATATCATATAAGTTACAGACCACTTTATCTATACTCTAATGCCTATACATTCTATAATTATTTAAATATAAAAATGCAAAAGAAATAACTTTATGCCCTCTAGGGAAAGTTCATGAAATAAACACAAGTGGTACATCTAAGATTTGTTGGAAAGGTTGTGACCACCCTAGAATATACTAGAACTTCTGGGTAGAATTACCTAAATGTCCCAACAATTGGGAAATTGGTTTTTAAGCAAATAAATAAGAGTTAAATTGTATCAGTTTTAGCGAGAAAAGAATTATGTCTTTCATAAAGAGAAAATTTCATAAAGAGCAAAAGCAAGATTAGTACTTCAAATTTTGACATTTGATACACAATTTATTATAAATATTTAAATGGAAAGCTTATAAATACCTTTTAATTCAACTTGTAAGATTTTATTTTGCTTTTTATAATTATTTTGCTAAATACATTAATGAAACTACCATATGAAGAAGGATTACATTTAAGTATCTTACAAAACAATTGTAAAAGTTGGGAATTATTCATAAATGAGGATTTCCATTTAGTCAATCATTTTGTTTGAATCACTAATAAGCAAATCAAAACAAATCACATTTAACATCAATGCATCCTACACAGCACAGAAATTTACTAAAGTAAAATATGCTATAAAAACAATTGTACAAGTAAATTTAGGCCTTTGGCATAAAAATAAATATATATCATTTATATAGGGCAATTAAATGATTATTTAAAATAATAGAATAGTAAATTATCAATCTAAAGTATAGAACATTATCATACTAAAATCCATGGAGAAGTTGTAATTAATATTAATATTATATCTAGAGAAAATCTAATGATGCAATGTGCAAGGAAGAATAGTGCATAATAATTGATTATTGTTTCAAAACTAAAAGAGTCCAATTATAATGACTGTTGTTAAAATTGCTAATAATAAAATTGGTAGCTAATAATAAAATTGGTAGCTAATAATAAAATTAAGACAGAAATAAGAATAAATTTACAGTGAGACATAATACCATGTTTTCCTGAAAATAAATCCCAGTCTTATTTTCTTTTGGACCCTAAAATAAGCACTAGGCCTTATTTTGGGGGGATGTTTTTTTTTTCCCACACAAGTGGCCGCATAACACATCTGGCAGGCCGGTGCCAGATGATATGTCTGCAAGACCCAAAATAACAACATAGAATATTTGATGAGGAAATTAATGGAGTTTAGGTCTTTAGCAGATTTCAAAACATCAATGCTGATTAAGAATATGACTGCACAGGATAGGAATGTATTGATTAAAAAGTCTGGTTTAGGGTTGAGAAAAAGGTGAAATATAGGGGGGTAATGTTAACAAATACAAAACTTCCAAAACAATTATGTACCTCTCTGGAATGACATTTAAAAAGACCTATTAAGATGGGATAAGTTGCAGTTATTGCTATTGGACAGAATCTCTGTAATTATGATGAATGTCTTACCAAAGATCCTTTTTTTGTTTCAGACACTACCAATATTTGCAACTGATATTCTATTTAAACAATGGCAGAGGGATATCTCAAAGTTTATATGGCAATCAGTGGTGGGATTCCAAATTATGCACTACTGGTTCTGCATGCTTCTAAGGAAGCTAAAGAAAGTGGAGTTCTGGGTCTACTAGATATAAAATTTTATTTTGAGGCCTTCTGTTTGGTCTGGTTAAAATAATGGGTGAATTTTTTAGAATAAGAGGCTACTGGACTTAGAAAGCCATGAATTAAGATTTAGTTGGCACAGTTACTTATGGCATGACAAAGTTAAAGTAAATGTTGACTTCAACAATCATTTTGTCAGACATGCTATTTTGAGAGTTTGGAATAAATATAAAACATGGTTTTCCATGTAGATGCCTCTTTGGGTTTCTCCACAGGAAGCTTTTTTTAAGAAAAGAAAAGCTGACAAGGCCGAACTGGTGGACTTATGATAAAATAATATATTTTAACTTAGGGGACCCTACTCTCAAATCTAAGGAGGAGCTAAAATGAGAATGTCATGTTTGTCATTGGTTTACATATTTACAACTGAAAGAAATATTTAAATTAGATAAAAATAATCATGACTTTAATTTCGTGATCAACATATTATTGCTAAAGTCTATAAAGTGTTATCTAATTTAAATCTGAAAACGAACATTGTATGATTCAGTGGACAAAGAATTGGATATGATGTAATGCTTGAACAGTGGGAGAATATGTGGAATAAACAGTGGTGCCATTCAACCAGTATAATAACTGGCGGGGTGAGCGTGCACTTCGTATGTCATAAATTAATAAAAATTATATTATGTGAGGTTGGGGATACGAAAAGACCACCACAAGGTTCGTTGATCCAAGGAAAACAAGATTTTATTCACGTGTTTGCAAAAACGGGTTCCCTCAGGCATTGAAGGAACCCAGAGCAAAATTCAAACAGTGTTTTTATACCCTAACTGTCCGCCCCCTCGTACGAGGGCTTGGCTCACATTCTTCCTGTTTTTAAATTGACACATATACATTTTGGAGGTTTTAGGCATTCACTTATCTGGCAAAGGCAGCTACACAGTTTCTGGCACGTATGTATTCTATCAATACCCCCCCCCATTGTTCTACCCGCATCTAGTTTTTCGACACACTTTGTTACAGTTCATGGCCACTCTCCTGTTCTCAATCCCTAACACATCCTGCTTATTTCTTCTGTGCTCAAGCTGGAATACTTATTTGGTAGAGCTACTAAGTTTGAGACACTTACTCCCTTATAATGAGCAGGATATTTCAAAATGACTTTTGTCCTGCTCACAATTATAAAAAAATAAAAAATATAAGAATAAAATAAAGTTTAATTACAAAGAAAGTTAAGGAACTTTTTATTGTTCTTACTGTTAGATCTGGAGCGTGGGCTCAAAGAACGGAGACGAGGCATCGAATAGTGACTCCAACTCTTTATCAGTGACTTCAGAACAGAGCAAAATACTAGGGCAGCAGCAGCTCCTTTTATAGAGCTGGCTGCTGTCACAATAACCAATGATTTGAGTTTGCCTCGCTGGGAGCGTCCAATCAGCAGCGACCCGTTGTCAGCCAATCAGATCAGCCAGAAACGACCAATCACGATCCGCTGTTCGCGGGCCAATGAGAAGTGCAGGATTACGAGCCTGCCGTGGAAGCAAAACTATTACGATTTTAAACTAACGCGTTTGCTTAGTTCGTAACACCCTTCCCCTCTAGGTTCCGTCTGAGGGGTGGGGTGATGTATTCTCGCAGGTACGCAGGTCGCTTCACCTGTCTACCTGATCTGCGTTGCTCCACCAGTGTTTGTCCTGACTCTGGTCCCGGTGGGCTGTTTGCTGGGCTCGGCGGCAAAGATGGTCCAACCTCTCCGCTGGGTGACTCGGGGTTGTCATCTCTGCTTCCGTCAAGGCTGTCATCCGGATCCCTTGGATTTGCTGTTGTCGCAGTGCTGCTTTGTGGTGAGGCGATCATCTGGCCCAGCTCTCCTTCGGAAGGTGAATATCCCAGGGTTGGTTGTGCTGATCGCTGGTTTTCAAGTACTGGGTCGTATGCTAGTTCTTTTCCGGCCCCCTTGATTTCCCTTGCCCCCCAGGTTTGAGGTTCAGGGCTTGTGATGGGGGTAGGTACCAGCCTGGAGCGCAGTTGGTCGATGTGGCGCTTCCACATTTTCCCATCAGCAGTTTTTAAACGGTAGGAACGGGGACCCGTAAGTTGAGTTATGGTAGCGGGGACCCACAATGGGTCACCGGAAAAGTTTTTTGCAAAAACTGGGTTGCCTACCTTGAAGGTGCGATACCTGCTGCTGGACCCCAAGGGCTTTTCCAGTGTGTAGGCAGGGTGCAGGCGGTCAAGATGTGAGCGAAGTTTCCGGCCCATCAGGAGTTCGGCTGGGGTTCTGTTTGTGGTGCTGTTTGGGGTAATATGTTGGAGGAGAAGCATCCTAGTCACCTTGTCGTCGATGTCCCCTTGCTCCATCTTGTGTAAAGTTTTCTTTATGAATTGGACCATTTGCTCAGCCCTGCCGTTGGCTGCAGGGTGAGCTGGCGATGTCAAAGCGTGGCGTATCCCCCGATCTGCTAGATACTGTTCAAATCCAGAGCGGTGAATTGAGGGCCATTATCTGAAACCAGGACATCTGGCAACCCGTGCGTAGCGAATAGTCTATTTAGTTTTTTAACGACTGCTTCTGTGGTAGTGCTCTTCATTTTATGGACCTCCAGCCAGTTGGAGTAGGCATCCACTGTTATAAGAAATGTATGCCCCTTGGTAGGTCCCACAAAATCGATGTGGATACGGGACCAGGGACCTCGGGGTGCTTCCCATTCAGTTGGTGGTGCTTTTGGTGGAGCTGAGCGGGTTTCCTGACACTTGCTGCAAGTGGCCACCCAGGTTTCTATTTGCTTATCTATACCTGGCCACCAAGTGTAGCTCCTCACTAGTGCCTTCATTCGCACGATGCCTGGATGTCCATCGTGCAATAGTTTTAGAACTTTATGCTGTAGTCTCTCTGGGATGATGACTCTGTCTCCCCACAAGATGCATCCCTTTTGGGAGAAAAGTTCTGTCTGCCGGTGTCGTCTGGTTGGTTGTCAGGCCAACCTCTTTCCACCCAGCTGAGGACTCGTGCCAAACAAGGATCCTTCCTTGTTTCTGAGGCGATGTCTTGTGCAGTCAGCGGTGGTGAAGGAAGAGTTTCGATTTGTACCGTTGCTAGGGTTGGAGCTGGGTCGTCTATGACTTCTGGTAACGGAGAGCGGCTCAAAGCATCAGCATGGGAAATGGCTTTCCCCGGGCGGTGTAGCAGTTGGTAATCATATGCAGCTAGAAACTCTGACCAACGTGTCATTCTCGGTGATAAGATATGGGGAGTTGGTTTGTCTCCCGCTAAAATACCAAGTAATGGTTTGTGGTTGGTAATTATGGAGAAGGATCTTCCATATACATACTCATGGAATCGTTTGATCGCAGACACAATAGCGAGAGCCTCTTTATCAAGTTGGCTATAGTTTCTCTCAGTTTTAGATAAAGTTCTTGAAAAAAACACAATAGGTGCCTCAGTACCGTTTGGCAGGACGTGGCTCAGGATGGTTCCTACTCCAAACGGTGAGGTGTCGCAGGTGACAGTTAAGGGCAAAGTCTCGTTATATTGTATCAATACAGCATCTGAAGTTAACAGGTCTTTTACTTGCTGAAAAGCTCGCTCTTCACAATGTCCCCAGACCCAGGAAGCCTTCTTATCAAGGAGCCTATGCAGGGGTTCAGCAACAGTCGCCTTCTGGGGCAAGAAGATGTTATAAAAGTTAATAAGTCCCAGGAAGCCTTGGAGATCTGTTTTATTTCTAGGTCTTGGGGCGTTTTTTTTATTGCAGTCAGTTTTTTCTCTGTAGGGTGAATTCCCTGTTTGTCAAGAAGGTACCCAAGGAATTCAACCCTATCGGTACATAGTTGGCACTTGTCTTTCTTGACCTTCAGGCCAGCATCTTTAAATTTCTGGAAGACCATTCTGAGTCATTTTTCTAGTAGGCTTCTAGTGGGGGAAGCTATTAAGACATCATCGAAGTAGGGCACGACCCCTTTTATGCCTTGAAGCAATCTTTCCATCAGACTTTGGAAGATGCCAGGTGCTACACTCACTCCGAATTGGAGTCTATTACACTTGAATGCATCTCTGTGCGTGACTATAGTTTGGGCTTCTGCAGTCTCTGCATCTACGGGCAACTGCTGGTACGCCTGAGCAAGGTCCAATTTTGCGAATATTTTCCCACCTCCCAGGGAATGAAGAAGGTGTTGGACCACAGGCACAGGGTAAGCGCTCTGCTGAAGCGCGTGATTTAGGGTGGCCTGGTAATCCCCACAAGTTCTCAAAGATCCGTCAGGTTTTATGGGGTCTCACCTTGGGCGTGGTCAATCGGTTACAACACGCCCTGGGCTATTCATTTGTCCAATTGTTCATCAATCTTTGGCTTGAGTGCAAAGGGCACTTGACGAGGCTTAAGGCGAATGGGCGCAACATCAGGGCTGAGATTAAATGATATGGCGGATCCCTTGTACTTGCCTAGCTTCTCGATGAAAACGTCCTGGAATTCCTGGACGAGGGCCGCTTCCCAGTCATCGCTTCCGGTCTGGTTGATGCCCGCTAGTTCAATTCCTAGTGGCGCGAACCACTGCAAACCTAGCAAGCTGGGCCAATCTCAATTGATGACGGTAAGAGGTAGGGTCGCGGTGTGGTCTTTGAAGGATATTTGGACGTGGCTGGAACCAGCAACTGGAATTTTGTTTCCTTGGTAGTCTTTTAATATGATTTTTTGAGTGCTGAGGTCCTGACGACGGATGTCAGGGCTATCAGCTGTTTTAAGGTTTTCCAGGAGACCATCGACAGGGACGACCCGGAGTCGACCTCCATAACACATGGTCGATTCTCAATGGTAACCTTCACTCGGATTTTCCTTGCATCAAGGGATGAAGTGTGGCCGATGGTGATGGTTTGATGGGCCTCTTCTCGTCTGGTTGAAGTGGCGGGTGCTCGATTTCTGTAGTAGTGGTTCCATTGGTTGTTTAGGCGGTCCCAATTTACTGGTGGGTTGCCTGTTGTATGCTGGATTTTATTTTCTCTTCGGTTTGGGCTGGACCCTCGCTTGCTTTTGCAGACCTTTGTGATGTGGCCCCTCTTTCCACAGGAATGGCAGAGTGTGTCTAAGAATTTGCAGTCTGATCACGGGTGATTTCCCCCGCATCCAGCACATTGACACGAAAGCTTACGATTCTGCTGGTCTCGCAGGTCGCATTCTGACCTGAGTCTGTTGACCTCTTCTTCCTCGCTTTCTGATGAGGATTCGAGGTCTTCATGGTGGGTGGTCGTTGTGTGCCTATCGGAGAAAGGCATAGTGTCACTGGCGAGTTGGCGGTGCGGTGTGTTCGCTTGGCGCATTCGAGCGGCTGACTTCCTGGTTGCTTCTGCTGCAGTAGCATCGGCAATAACATCTGCGAGGCCAATGTCTCCCTTCGCCATAATCTTGCTCTGGGTCGTGGGGTCTTTTAGGCCCAGAACAATTCGATCTCTCATGGCTTCCTCGAGATTTCCGAAGCCACAGAGTCCCCCCAGGTTTCTGAGGTCAGCGATGAAGTCTCCAACACTTTCACCTTCCTGTTGGTCCCTCTGGTAAAACTCGTGTCTCCTGATGACTGTTGGCACCGTGGGTGCATAATGAGCCCGTAAGATTGGGGCAAGGTTGTCCCAGTCCATTGTCTTGACTTCTGCTGGTTTCGCAAGTGCTTTCGCCATTTTACAAACGGCAGGCCCGCAATGGGTCAGAAATACAGCTCGTTTCTTGCCAGGCGTAGCATCTTTCAAATTGTTGGTCTCCAGGAACATCTGGAACCTGTCCATATACGAGTCCCAGTCTTCGTTAGCTGGGTCAAATGGAGCGGGTGGTATAGCGCTGCTGGTCATTCTGCAGCTTATTGGTGCGCTCTCAGCCACGTGCTCTGTTAACGTTTGGTGAGTGTTCAGTCAGCTCTATCGTCTCTGCATCCCACCCTCGTTGCCAGTGTTAGATCTGGAGCGTGGGCGCAAAGAATGGAGACAAGGCATCGAATAGTGACTCCAACTCTTTATTAGTGACTTCAGAACAGAGTAAAATACTAGGACAGCAGCAGCTCCTTTTATAGAGCTGGCTGCTGTCACAATAACCAATGATTTGAGTTTGCCTCACTGGGAGCGTCCAATCAGCGGCGACCCGCTGTCAGCCAATCAGATCAGCCAGAAACGACCAATCACGATCCGCTGTTTGCGGGCCAATCAGAAGTGCAGGATTACGAGCCTGCCGTGGAAGCAAAACTATTAGGATTTTAAACTAACGCGTTTGCTTAGTTCGTAACACTTACAATTAACAATGTGGTTCAGAAAAGTCTAGAAAGAAACGATTGTGGTGCTTTGTGAGTAGCAGCTAGGGAGATTTTGCCTGATAGCTAAGGAATTTTTGTTAACAAGCACTCCAGATAGATTGTAACGTTGTTAGTATCCATCCAGTGGGAAACCAGAACAGTGTTAAGCATGGGGAAAAGGGATATAAAAACCTGTTGCATGCTTTGATCTGAGTCCACCTCATGTGTACTCGTATTTGCAAATATGTAATAAACTTTTACTAATTTTTTACCTGATTGCTGTTGTTGCTTTATTGCTTACCTGTGTCTGACAAGCCCAACTACACTCCAAAGAAAAGCAGAGCTCAGATCTTGGCTGAAAAGATTTTGGGCCCAGCAGGTTTGGAGCAGCAAAAGAATTGTAGAGGTGACACTATTTTCTGAAAGACAAGCGATTGGGTCATAAAGTGTGATCGCATAGCTTAGCAATGACAATCCTGGGAGTACCAGAGAGTCCTGTCATAACCCAGAGACTATGTGGATTGCTAAGAGATGTGATCAGAGTCCTAGGCAAATACACTAAAAGATGAGAGCGAATCACTGCAGTTATTTTAATAATATGGTTGTTAAATGATTCTGGCTTCCCCATTAACTCTGGTTGTAAGCCTGGGACCAGAGGTTCACAATGTTTGTAAAGTGCAGAAAACAGTCATAAGTCACTTTTTTCAGTGCCATTGTAACTTTGAACAGTCACTAAATGAACTGTTGTAAGTGGAGGACTATCTGTATTTTATTTCCTGTATCATTTCTCAGGCTGAAAACCTGTATTTATTCTCTTTTTTTTGGTATTCTAATACCATTCACATTGCATAAATAAACAGGTCTGCAACATTTCAGTCTAATTTGGAGATGTGACTTGAACACTACTTATCTATAAAACATAGATGAAATAGAAGCATCTGCTGCCTGGTGTCATTTGATACCTATTTTCTGTATTTTGTTTTTAAAATACGTCTCTGTCTCCGGTCTTTGCATAGTAATATCTGGATTATTTGACCATTTGTTTTTTCCCAAGTCAAAACCAAAGCATAACCTTTCCTAATAGTAGAATGTAGAATTGATTTACTACTTCAAATTGTATAAAGAGGTTTCCTAAGGTTCTACATTAGCCAAATATTCTTCAACATCTTCATAAGCAATTTAATTGAGGGGATAGAAGTGGAACTCATCGCCTTTGCAAGCAACACTAAGCTTGGAGAATAGCCGACATCTTAGAGGATAGGCTCAAGATTCAAAAGGATCTTGACAGACTTGGATACTGGTCCCTATCTTTTCCTGTACAGTCATTAGCATACTTGGAAGCGCCGCGCTGTGATTGGCCAAAGCGCACGGCAATCTCATTGGCCGAACAAGCCGCACTGATTGGCAGTAACGAATCTCCCGTGATTGGTGGAAACTAATCGTGGGAGATTCAAAGTGGTGCCATTGGCTGCGGCCACCGCGGCCAGAGAATAAAAGCCGCTGTTTTTCCCTTTAAACCCCGAGCCGATCTAGGGACCTAATAAAGAGCTGAAACTAAGTCACTGACTCTGAGTCTCATTTCCCGCGACGGACACGACATTGGTGACGAGGGTGGGATCCCGAGACTAACCCCATCAAGCACGCGTCCTGAGGAAGCGAGACCAACAAGATGGCCAGCATCGTACTGCTCGCACCCTTTAACCCAGCTACCGAGGACTGGGAATCGTACACAGACCGATTCCTAATGTTCCTTGAAAGTAGCAACTTGAAAGATGCAACCGGGCAGAAGAAAAGAGCCATCTTCCTAACACACTGCAGGCCCGCAGTGTTCAAGATGGCAAAACCCGGGGACGTGAAGGAGATGGACTGGGCCGACCTCGAGCCGTTGCTCCGAAACCACTATGCCCCCACTGTGCCCACCCTCATCAGGTGGCACGATTTCTACTGGCGGGACCAGAGATTGTGTGAGAGGATCAGCAACTTTGTGGCTGATCTACGGAGCCAAGGGGGCATGTGCGGGTCCTCGGACATGGATGAGGCTTTGCAGGACCGTGTCATGCTCCGACTGAGAGACCCAGTCCTACAAAGCCGGCTGATAGTAAAAGGCGACATCGCCCTCATCGACGCCCTCACTGAAGCCACCGCAGCCGAGGCAACCCGGAAATCAGCGAATCGAATGCGGAGACCGGACACCGGGGAACGCACCGCAACCACCGAGACGGGCCGGGTGACCAAGGCTCACCCAGAAGCAAGCCACCGGGAGACCACCACCCATCATGGCGACTTCCACTCCGCCTCCGACACCACGGACAAGGAAGAAGAAATACATCGGCTCCAGATGGGACAAGATCAGTGCGATCGGCAAAATCATAAGTCAGGGACCACTTGTGCTGGGTGCGGAGGCGACCACCCTCGATCGGAGTGCCGGTTTTTCGATAAAAAAGGTCACATTGCCTGAGTCTGCCGACTGAGAAAAGCCTACAGCCCCCGTCGGCGAGAACACAGCAACTGGACATAGGACGGCACCTCCCCCAGGGCCAGAGACCGCCAAGCCGAAAATCGCTGGAACTGAGACGGACGGAACCGATGAAGCAGCGAAAACCGGCAGAAAGAGGAAACCCACCTGACGATCGTCATCGGCCACTCATCCACCACAGATGCCCGAAAGGTTTACGTAAAAGTGGGCATTGAAGGCGAACCATGCAAAATGGAGGTGGACTCCGGGTCCTACCTCTCCATGGTTGCCTGGCAAGAAATCAGGCGGTTGGTGCCGGAAATCCACAAGAGGAGGTTGGAAACCCAGAAACTAATCCTCAGAGACTACCAGGGGAACCGCATCCCGGTAGTCAGAACCGGACAGTTCGAGGTAACCTTCAAGGGCCACACAGCAAAGCTTCCCCTGACGATCGTGGACCGAGACCGCCCCAGCCTTTTGGGACTACAGTGGTTCGCACCACTTGGGATCGAGGTTACAGGCGTCGACCACATCGCAGATGCCAACTGGGAGGAGCAACTGGCACAGGACTTCTGGGAAGTGTTCGACGGCACCCTAGGCAAGTACTGAGGGCCCCCTATTTCCTTCAGCCTAGACCCCAGCATTCCCCCAATACGCCTAAAACCACGGCGGGTACCTTTTGCACTCCGGCCCAAAAGCGACGAGCAAATTGATAAGCTCGTCAAACAAGGGGTCCTACAACCAATCGATCAGGCCCGGTGGGAGACTCCCATAGTCACCCCAGTCAAGTCCGATGAGTTGGTGAGAATCTGCAGGGACTATAAGGCCACCCTAAATTGCGCCTTACAACAAAGCGCCTACCCTGTCCCAGTAGTGCAGCGCCTTCTACACTCACTGGGGGGAGGCAAGGTCTTTGTGAAGCTCGACCTGGCGCAAGCCTATCAACAGTTGCTGGTCGACATAGAAACCGCCGAGGCGCAGACCATAGTCACCCACCGGGGAGCATTTCGCTGTAACAGACTTTAGTTTGGAGTCAGTGTGGCTCTGGGAATTTTCCAGAGCCTCATGGAAAGACTCTTGCAAGGAATTAAGGGGGTGGTGCCCTACTTCGACGATGTACTAGTGCCAACCAACAAGAAATAGAGGGTCATCTAAGGGAGGAACTAACCAAATTCAAAGAGGCCGGGCTAAAGGTGAAAAAAGAGAAATGCCAGCTGTACACAGAGCGGGTCGAGTTCCTGGGATACCTCCTAGACCGACACGGCATCCACCCAACCGTGAAAAAAATCAGAGCCATTAAAGAAGCCCCAACACCACGGAATAAAACGGAATTGCAGGCATTTCTAGGACTGCTTAATTTTTATAATGTTTTCCTGCCCCAAAAGGCGACCGCGGCGGAGCGTTTGCATAGGCTTCTGGACAAGGCGGCCACATGGACTTGGGGGAAACGTGAGGAAGCCGCCTTCAGCAAAACCAAGGACCTGCTCACCTCGGATGCCATCCTAATCCAATACAACGAGACCCTATCACTTGCCGTCCCATGCGATGCATCACCTTTCAGCGTCGGCGCTATCCTCAGCCACACGCTCCCCAACGGAAAAGAAGCACCCATCGCCTTCTTTTCAAGGGCACTCACCAAAACGGAGAGAAATTACAGTCAACTGGACAAAGATCCCTGGCTATCGTCGCTGCAGTGAAGAGGTTCCATGAGTACCCCTACGGCCGCACGTTTACCATCATCACCGACCACAAGCCGCTGCTGGGAATCCTGGCAGGGAACAGGGCCACCCCGAACATTCTATCTCCTAGAATGACAAGGTGGTCCGAATTCCTGGCCACCTACAGCTACCGGCTCACACACCGACCCGGTAAGATGATCACCCACGCAGACGCCCTGAGCCGCACGCCGTTACCTGACCTAGACACCAACCCAGCACCCACGACAGCCACCCTCAGCATAGAGACTCTGCCCGATCTACCCATAACCACGTCAAACATTGCCCGCGAGACTAATAAAGACATACGTCTGGCGCGGGTGTTACATTGGGTAGAAAAGGGGTGGATGGAAAAGGACGATGACGAATCATTCAGGACATTCCGGAATTGGCAAACAGAACTCTCATTACAAAAAGGTTGTGTACTTTGGGGGGATAGGGTTGTTATTCCGGAAAGGTTACAAGGGAAGGTATTGGAGTTGTTACACGAGGGGCACCCGGGCATAGTTAGAACAAAAGCCCTGGCCAGGAGTTATGCCTGGTGGCCAGGGATGGATAAGCAAATCGAGACTTGGGTGGCAAAATGCAAACACTGCCAAGAAACCAGGCCGAGCTCCCCCGCAGCACCAATCCTGGAATGGGAAACCCCCAGGGGACCATGGTCCAGGATTCACATAGATTTTCCCGGGCCCACAAAAGTACATACATTCCTTATCACGGTAGATGCTTACTCCAACTGGTTGGAGGTAAGCAGCATGAAAACCACCACCACGGAAGCCGTGACCAAAGAACTCAGCAAACTGTTCGCAACCCACGGCCTCCCACATGTCATCGTGTCGGATAACCGGCCCCAATTTACCTTGCTGGAATTCGAAAAGTTCCTAGTGGAACAGGGCATACGACACGCATTGATAGCACCGGCACATCCAGCGGCGAATGGGAGGGCGGAACGGATGGTTCAATTCACAAAAAAAACCCCATCCAAAAAATTGAACACGGGGAAATCCAAGAAAAAATAAACAAAATGCTCTTTATACAACACATAACCCCAAACACAACTACCAACAAAAGCCCGGCAGAACTATTAATGGGAAGGAAATTAAGGTCCCCACTCGACAGACTGCACCCCACATACAACCCAGAAAAAAACCCCAAACTCCTCAAGCAAAAACCGAACATTCTCCCCAGGTGACGCAATCTACACAAAGAACCTTACCGGAGATCCACTTTGGGTACCAGCAACTATAACCCAGCTGACAGGTCCCCACTCATACCGCCTGCAAACAACCGATGGACGAGCGTGGAAACGCCACATCGATCAAATAAGATCGAGGACAACCACGGGAAACACAACCGACATGAAAACAGACACAGACAGCCCCCACAACACAGACCAAGAGGGGAGGGAATACCCCGGGAACCAAAAAACAATAGAAAGAAACCAGCCATACTCACCGGAAAGCAGCCAGCTCGAAGCCTCACCAAGGAGAAGCAGCCAGACCAGCTCAACCAGCCCAGAAAGACCAGGCGGGAGTGGCAACAACCGCAGCTCAACCAGCCCAGGTAGACTGGGAGGGAGCTGTGATGAAAGGCCCGGCAAGGCCTTCCAGGAGGTTCCATCAACAAGGCAGAGAGCAACGCAGAACCCGACCGAACCAGCTGGGAGCCAAGCAACAACTAATCTGCGCAGGTCAAGTAGGCAAGTACGAAGCCCCGTCTACTTACGGGACTACGTTACGTAGGACCGTACCAAGTGGGGAGGAGTGTTCTGTACAGTCATTAGCATATTTGGAAGTGCCGCGCTGTGATTGGCCAAAGCGCACGGTGATCTCATTGGCCGAACAAGCCGCACTGATTGGCCCGTAACGAATCTCCCGCGATTGGTGGAAACTAATTGCGGGAGATTCAAAGTGGTGCCATTGGCCGCGGCCGCCGCAGCCAGAGAATAAAAGCTGCTGTTTTTCCCTTTAAACCCCGAGCCGATCTAGGGACCTAATAAAGAGCTGAAACTAAGTCACTGGCTCCAAGTCTCCTTTCCCGCGACGGACACGACACTATCCAACAAAATGCAATTCAGTAGTGAGAAAAGTAAGGTCTTAGGCAAGAAAAACAAATGCACAAATATAGAATAGTTGGTACTTGGTTAAATAGCAGTAGTTGTGAGTGGAATCTAGGTGTCCTAGTGAACAACCAATTAAGTATGATCTAGTACCATGATGGCGAACCTATGGCACGCATGCCGGAAGTGGCATGCAGAGCCATCTCTCTGGGCAAGGCAGCCATTGCCTGTTGTTCTGGGTATGCATGTGCGCTGGCCAGCTGGTCTTTGCACACATGGGAGTACTGCTTTTCTGGTTTCCAGCGCTCCTGTGCAAGTGTGCCAGGGAGATGCTCTTCTGGTTTCCGGCTCTCCTGCATGCATGTGGTGGGGAGCTGCTCTTCCAGTTCCCGGCACTCCCGTTTCAGCACTCTGTGACAAAAAGGTTTGCCAACACTGATCTAGTAATATGCTGCAGCTGCAAAAAGAAAAAGGCAATGCAGTGCACCAATTCAAATATGAATTCAAATCTCCAGGACCAGATGGATTATACCCTGTTACTAAAGGAATTGGCAGACATGATCTCTGAACCACCGAACCATATCTTTCAAAGATTCTGTTATTCTGTTAACAGAAAGATAGTATCAAGTTTGCATGACGTGATAATACCACTTTATACTGCATTGATAAGACCCTTGGAATACCGCATCTAATTTTGGTCACCAAGACATTAAGGCTCTTTTAGAAAGTAGAGAGAAGAACAACAAAGATGTTTAGGGGACTGGGGCTAAAGCATACGATGAACAGTTGCAGGAACTGGGTATGTCTAGTCTAACGACGTCATGTCTCCAGGGCATGACAACATGCCGTGACAACACGCGTTGTGCCATGTCAGACTATGCTATCGAGAGGGAAAGTGCTGTTAACCACCCAATCTGGGGCTTCGACTGTCCCACTGAGATAACGAGCCTTGCTGATGTCACATGCTGAGCTGTTACAGCCTGCGGGCGGTTGTAGACAAAGTGATTAGGATGCTGCCTGTTGAACTAACGATCTCGAGAAGGGTGGAGGGTCACTTCATAGGCATAAATATAATGATGAAATATGATATTTGTAGAAGTATAGTAAATAGGGGTAAATAATTAATGGATAAAAGCACAGTGTATAGGGTGTTACATGGTGACTGGATGTGATGCAGTAGCACTCACTGGATTGTGGATAAACTCATTAAGTTGTTAACCGGTGTATAAATACAGCTCTGGCTGTGAGGTGCGCCAGAGTTTACTTTAATTCCTTTTGGTTACTCGTTGTTACCTGAATCTGTAACATTGTATGGAAGAATAAAGACTCATTGGATCATTACCTTGAGACCTTTCTTTCCCTTCCTGTCTGGAATTCGGAGAAACAGCTGAGAAACGATCAAAAGGACTAGGGGGTGACATGATAGCAATTTTCCAATATTTGGAGTGGGTCACAGAGAAGTGGTCGATCTATTCTCCTAGTGTCTGAGAGCAGAAGTAATGGATGGAAGCTTATTAAAGGGAGAACCAACCTAGAATTAAAAAGAAATTTCCTGTCAGTGAAAACAATCAGTGGAACAGCTTGACTCCAGAAGTTGTGGTGCTCTATCACTGGAGGTTTATAAGAGCAAATTGAACAGCTATTTGTCCGGAATGGTATAGGTACTTGTTGACTTACAACAGTTTGTTTAGGGTCCATTCAAAGTTACAACGGCACTAGAAAAAAGTGACTTATGATCAATTTTTACACTCATGACTATTGTAGCATCCACATAGTCCACCTGATCAAAATTCAGATACTTGGCAACTGATTCATATTTATGACAATTGTAGTGTCCTGGAGTGACCACATTTTGCGACCTTCTGATAGCAAAGTCAATAGGGAAGCCAAATTAACAATTGTGTTACTAATTTAACAACTGCACTAATTCACTTAACAACTGTGGGAAGGAAGGTCATAAAATTGGGCAAAACTCACTTAGCAATGGAAAGTTTGGACTCAATTGTGGTCGAAAGTCGAGGACTAATTGTATAGCGTCTCCTGCTTGAGCAGGGGGTTTGAATACGGCATAAAAGACCTCCATGGTCCCTTGCAACTTTTTTATTCTTAATTCTATAACATATGAAAGGTTATCACTTTTCTAGAGGTGTGTTTGATGATTATGTCCAACAAAAAAATAGCTAGCACTGATGATGTTACTAATTTGGGTAATGAAACATCTGCAAAAAAACAAAAACAAAAAAAAACCCCAAGCTCAGAAAGCACTAAATATCTCCTACAAAAATAGCATTCTCCTGATCCTACTTACATATGTGACTGTTAGCAGAGGTGAAGATGATTGACTTTTGACGAATGTATCTTTTCTTTTATGTAAACTGAAAACACAAGCACCACGACAAATTCCTTGTGTGTCTAATAACACTTGGCCAATAAAAAATTCTATTCTATTTTAGGGTTTATCGGTAGATAGTTGTAACTAATATACTATAGTGGTACCTCAGTACTCAATGTTAATTGGTTCCGGGAGGTGCAATGAGTACCAAAATCGATAAGAACCAATTTTTTCCCATAAGGAAAAATACAGTGAATTACGAGGCAACTGACACTGACAAGGTCTAGCTTGTGCATTGACTATCAAATAAATAAGTACCAGGACAAAATTTTCATGTCAAAATGCTTCAAGTACTAAACTTGATGAGTTTCAAACAGTTGAGTACCAAAGTATCAACTGTAATTTTCCAAAGGCAGGAAATGTTTTAGTTAGGTTCTGAACAGCTGTGGTGCTGCAGTGGTTAGAATGCAAGTATTTCAGGCAAATTTTGCTGACTGCCAGCAATGTGATTCTCACTTACTCAGCCTTCCATCCTTCCAAGGTCGGTTAAATGAAGATCCAGTTTGTTGTAGGCAATATGCTGATTCTGTAAACTGCTTAGAGAGGGCTGTGAAGCACTATGAGGCAGTATATAAATCTTTATTGCTAGTGCTAAGTAAATTGCTCAAAAATGGGAAGGAAATTTTCTAAAGTTTCATAAGGCCAAATGAACAGGGATTCTTATAACACCTATCCTGTATAGATTCTGCCCATTTGGTTGAAGAATGCAGAGAATTACAACTGAAGGTCCCTCCATATTTCAAAGAGGTGCAATGGTGGGGGGATATTCTTTATCAGAGCTGCATTACTTGAGATAGCTTGCCCTGGAGACAAGGGTAGCTCTCAGTCTCCTTTGGAGTTGTGAATATTTGTAGAGTCCCTGGTGCCCAAATTATTATTATTTGACTCTGGCTGGCTCAGAAATAAAAACATTTGACTTGGCGAAATGGGAAAATCTACAACTGTCATTAATAGGGAGAATTTCAACAATCAAGATGAATATATTACCCAGAATTCTATATTTGTTTCAAACAATTCCAATTAGGCTTGGAAAAGACTATTTTGAAGATTTAAATAAAATTGTGCTGAAATATATATGGCAAGGTAAGAAAGCGAAAATAAAGTTAAAACTGTTGCAAAACGCTAGAATTAGAGGAGGATTTGGATTGCCTAACTGGGAGTTGTATTACCAAGCTACAAATTTGATGTGGATCAAGGAATGGATAACATTAAGAAATACTAGATTGTTGACATTAGAAGGTCATGACTTGTTGTTGGGGTGGCACACTTTTTTATGGTATAAGGGAACTAAAATACAGGGATATTTTAAAAGACACCATATATGGGAGTCTTTGTGGTTAAATTGGGAGAAGACTAATAGACAATGTTATTTGAAAATTCCAGTCTGGTTGTCGACTATAGAAGCATTTTCTTATCCTATAATATATAAGAAGGAACAAACAGATATGGGGAAATATTGAATGAAAAGGGTGAACTTAAATCGATGCAAAATCTAGAGGAACAAGGTATAAAGATGAATTGGTTTTCATATGCGCAAATACATTCAAGGTATGATAAAGATCTCAAAACAGAAGGATTCTATGATAAATTGACTGACTTAGATAAGATTTTGACAGGTATTGATGAAAAGGTGATTAAAAAACTGTACGGTTATTTATTAGAAATTAAACTAGAAGAACAAGTTAAAGAAACTATGATTGTTTGGGGGAAGAATTTTGGATATGGGATTGATCTAGAGAAATGGCAAAAACTGTGGTCTCAAAATTATAAAATGACAATGTCAACAGCATATAAAGAAAATTTGTATAAGATGTTTTACAGGTGGCATTTCCTCCTGACAAGAATAGCAAGAATGTTCAAGAATAAATCCGAAAAATGTTGGAAATGTCATCAGATACCTGGCTCGTATTACCATATGTGGTGGACTTGTGCAGATGCTAGAAAATACTGGACTAGAATCCACATGTGATTGGAAAAAATGACAAAAAAACATATAGATTTGAAACCAGAGATATTTTTATTGGGAATTTTACCTGATAACATATAGCAAAGATTTGAAATACTTGATTTTAAATGTGTTAACAGCGGCTAGGATTGTATTTGCTAAAAACTGGAAAAATGAGAAAATACCATTTCAGGAAGAAATTATTAAGAAAATATTGGAATGTGCTGAGATGAGCAGATTGACATTTGAAATTAGAGAGCAAGAGGATAAACAATTTTATAAAATTCGGGACCTTTTCTATCAATGGTTAGATAATAAAATACAATAATAAAATATGTAGGATCTTAGAAAATAATAAATATATAAAGATTATATTTTTTTCTCTTTTTTACTATATCTATAAAAAACTTTTAGGATAGATTCGGGAAGATTATATGAATTGCTACAAAATGATACTCAGTAAATTATAGTTATCTTGCAAAATATGAATGAATAAAATTATTGTCAAGTGATTAATAATGATACTAGGGTACTTAATTTTTGATTGAGAATATGAGTTATTATACAATGTAACTGTAACTGATGACTATGAAATGGATGCACAAAAACTTTGTAAACCAACCGGAACACTGCTTGTATACTCATGGAAGAAAGGTTAATGTTTTTATGTTTTGTTTGTTTATGTTTGTCTTTAAAAATCAATAAAAAATTTACAAAAAAAAGAAAAGAAATAAAAACATTTTCAAAAACTACAATAGACAAAATGAAAAATAATAAAATATGGCAAAGATTGTAAGAACTGGACAGGATTTTTTTGTGTTATTGCATTTATTATTGTATTAGCAACAATTGTTGCTTTTTTATATTGCTTAATGTGGACTTGGCTGAAAAACTTATAAATTAAAAATAAATCATTAGTGCCCTTTAAACAAAATACTCAGTCAACTGAGTAGGTGATTTAAAATAATAGTGGCACAGGAGCTAAGATGCCAAATTTGGCTCTGGGAACAACACACATACTGTATGGAAATATACTGGTACTTTGTTTCAGTGGTGGGATTCAACTTTTTTTACTACAGGTTCTGTGGGTGTGGCTTGGTGGGCATGGCAGGGGAAGGATACTGTAAAATCTTCAGTCAGAGGTGGAATTTGCTGGTTCTCTGAACTACTCAAAATTTTTGCTATCAGTTCTCCAGAACTGGTCAGAACCTGCTGAATACTACCTCTGCTTTGTTTGCCTCACATATAATGTATGTATGTGCTTTGAACATATTATTTATTAACATATATTTATTAACAATGCTTTGAATTCGGTTCCCAAGAAGTACTTCAAAACATGAAAGAGTATGAACATAGGTTCAGTCTTCATTTTCTTAACATGACTATGTCTTTATTGAGGATCACATAGGCCTTGCCTGGCCTGAGAAAAGAAGTGTGCTTTAAGCAGTCACATAGGCACTGTGCTTACACTCAGACATACTGTAAAGAATTTTTCTGGAACAGAATCTGAATTGTTCCACAAATTTATTATACATGCCATATACATAAAAAAGCTTCCATTATTTTATCTATACAAGGATAATAAAATTTTATTTTCCTAAATAAAATGTCACATTAGCCAGGTAACGTATGTCAAAGAAAAACAATCTGAAAATGAAACTCTATAATTATTTATATAATACTAACCATGGTGAAGATATGTATGGAAAAATATCATCTAAAAGACATTTTTAATATTAATAGATTCATATTCAGCTTTACTTAAGTTTCTAAAAGTGGCTATTTATTTATTTGTGTATTTATTTATTTTCCACTTTATTTACACCATCTTTATTTTTATAATTCAAGGCCTACCTAATACCCCTCCTTCCAATTTCCCCCACAATAGCAACCCTGTAAGATGGGTTAGGTTGATGGCCTGAGGTTTTCATCGGATAAGGTGGACAAGGCCTAGCCTGAGCTAATACTTTCTACACTACATGGTAATACTTTAAAAGGTATTATCATCCAGTTCTATGATATTTTGCAAGTCTTTCCCTCTATTTTTTTCTCTCTGAATCCTCTCTAGCTGAAATTGCATTTCTCAATAAAGAATTACATGTTTTCACAAATGTACAGCAAGTAATATAAAACCAGTTAATATGTGTGTGTGTGTGTGTGTGTGTGGTATTCAGCTTTGTTTGGGTATTTTCCCACGTCGTTATAGTTGTGCTTTTAAAGTTGTAGCAACGTTTCAGCAGAATCTCATCTGCCATCATCAGGCTTCTGTATAGTGTTCGTCTGTGACTCAGACTTTCACAGCCATTTCTGTTTTAAATTTGGGGCTAGCCTACTGCTGTGCCAGAATGGTTTTTTCTTCATCCTGATTGGTTGGGAGTCTTGGTCTGTGTTTATAGGTCTTGGAGTTTGCTGTGTTCTGCTTGATTGGTGTTTCTAATATGTCCTGTCTGTTTTGTAGTTTATCTGTGCTGGGTGGTGGTGGGATTGGGCGTTGAGGTAGCACCACCACCACCCAGCACAGATAAACTCCATGGCCAAAACACTAATTGCTAGAACCAAACGCCTGGCAGACAATACACACATAAAGACTGAACTATGCACCCTGACTAAAGTACTGACAACTAACGGCTTCCACAAAAGCAAAATCACCGGCTTGATCCACAAAAACACACTGAGATATAATGGAGACCTAGAAGATGAACAGACCTATGGAACAGCTGTCCTGCCCTACATAAGAGGTACTACAGACAAAATCAGTAAGATACTACACAGGCATCACATCAAGACTGCCTTCAAAACAGACAGAAAAATAGCAGCCATCCTTATAAACCCCAAAGATAAAATTGACCTGAAAAACCAAGGGATATATGAAGTCCCCTGTGCATCATGCCCGGCCACATACATTGGACAGACCAATAGAAGAATAAGCACCCGCCTGGATGAACACAAAAATGCATTAAAAAAAGCTGGAACACACTTCCTCACTAGTTCAACACATGAAAGCCACAGGTCATAGCATCAACTTCAATGGCACCAAAACCCTAGCCACCATAGAAAACCCCAGCCACAGAATTATCAGAGAAGCCATAGAGATTGAAAAAAGACCTGAAAGCATGAATAGAAGAGATGATTCCATCAGACTGTCAATTATTTGGAAGCCTGCACTCACAAACAAAAAAATCTCCACACCACTAGCCAGGCAAACACCTGGGCACAAACAGATCCCCCTGATACCTCCAGCTCAAACACACCCCAACCAAGCACCCAGATGAAACCCAACTTCCTATCAAATGATAGCCGTCCATTTACTCAGAGCCAAGCTGCACTAAAAAGCCTCCAATACAGGAACACAATGTTGCCAGCCAATCAAGACACACAAAAAAGCCACAAAACAGACAGAAGATATTAGAAACACCAATCAAGCAGAACACAGCAAACTCCAAGACCAATAAACACAGACCAAGACTCCTAACCAATCAGGATGAAGAAAAAACCATTCTGGCACAGCAGTAGGCTAGCCCCAAATTTAAAACAGAAACAGCTGTGAACGTCTGACTCACAGACGAACACAATACAGAAGTCTGATGATGGCAGATGAGATTCTGCCAAAACATTGCTACAACTTTAAAAGCACAACTATATGACATGGGAAAATACGCAAACAAAGCTGAATACCATACATGTAAGTACCCACGAAAACTTTATATATATATAAAATGTAAATTTGTTTATTTTCTTAAACTTAAATTTGCTTTCTTATATATATATATTCTTGAGTGAACACATACTGCCTTATTCATTTTGCATTTCAATAAGGTTTTGGATAAAAGACCAGAGAAGGGCTATTTGTATGAATTTAAAGCCCAAATCTTTAACTCTATTTCAGGTCAAAACCATGAAAATATATCAGGTAACCTTATCCAGGCTGCAAAAAGTTGGCTGGATGACATGCAAGAAAGGTATCACTTCTGTGCCTTGACTGTGGTGGACTCCCATGGAAAGAATGAGACACAGAGGCTGGTGTACTCGGGATGGGAGTCTAGAGCAAATTCTAGTGCCCCCTTTTATTGAGAAATTCGTACATAGTAAGCATTCACATTGTGGATTACAATAATTAGATATAGCACACAAAACTGTTTACAATTGTCTGAGCTGCTTAATTGTTTCTGGTGTTTGTTTTTAATTTCCTTGCTTATCTCAGTGACCCTTAGGCAGACATGTATGTATAAGGTCTTAGACTAATCATTACCCAATACTGAAGTCAAAGTTTATTCCCACATCTCCCCTGTTTTAGTTTTTTGATGATCGCGGATGCCTTGGTAGCTTTTTGCCATCTGCAACAACAGTTCTCCTTCCGTAGGCTTCACCCGACACATTCCTAAAAGTCCAGGGAGACATTGGATACAACAGCATACACAAAGAGAAAGTATAAAAAGCAATATCACTCCAACAATTAGGTGACGAATCCATGAACCATCTGGCAACCAGGACCAAAGTGCAGACCACACGTCCAGTCCCTCGTCCTCTGATTGTAATGGATTCTCACTCAGGGTTTGTTCCATATGCTGTATAGTAGCTGTAATGTTTGGAGAATAATCAGAGATATACATGCAACAATGTGTATGAATCACAGCGCAAACTCCCCCTTGCGCAGCCAAAATAGTGTCCACCGCATATCTGGTTTGCAGGACAAAGTCAAGGATTTTTCCTTGTTCTTCTTCAAGCAGCTTTAGCGTTTTAATGGTGTCTTTAAACATAGTAACTGTCCAATTGTTTAAACGATGCAAATCTCTATAGTTCATCATGACTCCTAAAGGAGGAATAACTCCCCTTGATATCTGTGTCCAGTAGTCATGATTCAAAACAGAGTTTACTTCCGTTGCGGAACGCGCATTGCGGATATGAGCAATCCCCAAAGATTTTAAAATGACATGAGATGGGATTACTTTCCCAAAGGTGCAGACTCCTTTCCATCATGCTGGCATGCGATCATAGGCCATCCGTCCACACAGCAACCATAGATTTGCTCCCAGGAGATGACCAACCATATTTGGTTCAGCATAGATTAATCGTACAAAAGATTTCATTAACATAGCCAAATAAGTGGGCAGTGGTGCGTATTTCCCATTTGCACATTTGGGCAGCTGGTTTTCTATCATGATGGGACAACATGTGGCAGGGATAATTGGACACCCATTTTCATTGATCAAAGATATGATATCAAATTTAGAAATATTATGTACAAAGTAAGTGAGATTTTTTAGTTTTCATGTCATCCGGATAAACCCGACTTCCTTTGTCAATAACAATTGTTTTGTTGCAAAATGGATATGTTCCCAAGTAAGTCATATTCTCTACTGTCTCAATGTGAGTCCAGCAGATTCCCGCCACCTCTTGGATTCGGCTTCCAAGATGCAATGTATTTATGTTACTTTTAGTCCAACTGTTAGACCACATCCCTGAACAACCATAGCATTGTCCCTTATACCAGTCACCTTCGGCCAAAGGTACTGCAACCATTGGAAGCCCTGATGTTTTGTGACTTGGCAAGTGCATACATACCCAACAATCAGTTTTATTATGAAGGTTTGCTAGCTTTCCCATGTCCTGGATCAATGTGTTTCTTTTCCATTCCCCCAAATCCATCCCCTTGCCCCTTTGGCTGATGACAAGGACGCACACAGCGAGCAGGAACCCAAACAACTGTCCCCTCATCTTTAACAGCAGCGTATTAGCAGGACAGGTCCTTTCCACGTTGGATCTGGTAGTCTCTTATACCGAACTTTCGGTCTTGGCGTACCTGCAGAAGGGGAGGAAGCAAAATGCCTTCACTCCCCCTCAGGGGCACGGCACTGGGCTTTAAAATGGCCAGGCTTTCCACAATTAAAACAATTCCCTGTAGGTTTCATCCCTTTTTGCAATGCCATAGCCAAAGTCTCCATGTTGTAAGCCTGAGAATCCACCACTGCACATGCTTTTAACAGATCAGCCAGACTAACCTCACCTCTAGCCACCAAGGGCTGCAAGATACGCTTGCAGTCAGCGTTTGCATTTTCAACTGCCAATTTCAACAAAAGTTCTTTTGCAGCTTCCTCATTAGAGATTTGCCTGGTAATAGCCAATTGCAGCCTTTCCACAAAATCATTATAAGACTCAGATGCTGTTTGCTTAATTTGAGAAAAAGACCGTGCTGGGGTTCCCACATCCTGAATGCGGGACAACGCCCCAAGGACAGCTGCCATAACCACTGGAAATACGTGATCAGGCAAATTAGCAGCTTGATCTGCAGTGGATTCAAACAAGCCTGCCCCATAGATTTGGTCTGGTGTATACAGCCCCCCCGAATTCCTTCCCCTAGTGACAGCCTCCCTTTGGTATTCTGAGTCAAAGACCACATACTGAGTAGAGCTCAATATCATCCTCATTAAATCTTTCCAGTCACTAGGAATCATGCGTGAGGTAGCCAAACTTGTCAGAAGCCCCTTTGTAAAAGGACTTTGAATACCATAATCTTTTACTGCTTTTTTAATTTCCCTAAGAACTGCCAAAGGAATCGGAACCCATTCAGTCTGCAGATTGCCTTGAGAATCCACTTGCCTATTGACTGGAAACAAATTCATCTGGGTAATCTCATCAGACTCTAACTTCCCCTCATTGAAAGCCTGATGCATCATGGCTTGAACTTTTCCCATTTTTGATTGGATTTTATCATCCACTGGAGTAGGCATTGTTGGAAATGATAAAGCACACTCCAGTTTTGGAGAAGGTGGGTGCAATACAATTCCTTTATAAGGAAGAGGTTCTACTAAAGTTTTTAAAAGAGGTTGTTGCTGGGTCTCTAAAGCAGTCATAACAATCTTCCAAAATATCAAAATTTCAGCTGTTGCTCGTGGCTCTTCATGAAGGATATTTCCAATTCTCCTCCATGTGTCTAACTTTAAAGAGCCTTTCTCTGGATACCAGGGACATTGCCACCAGATCTCTTGCAGCAGCTCTCTCACATTATCTTTTGAAAGAAATATTTGCTCCCCCCCAGAGGGTTTAAAGATAAAGTAGTTTGTCCTGGCTAACTTCTGCAGCTCACTAACATGCCGTTCCTGTGGCTGAGTTTTCCCCCCATGCTCCCTGAATAATTCTATTGTCCAGCAATAGTTAAGTACGTACTTTACCTATTCCAGGCGAGGAAACACGGAGGTCCGGACACGTACTACCTGCAGTGGATCAGGTCGGGGTCACCACTTGTGGTGGTCTCCCATGGAAAGAATGAGACACAGAGGCTGGTGTACTCGGGATGGGAGTTTAGAGCAAATTCTAGTGCTCCCTTTTATTGAGAAATTCGTACATAGTAAGCATTCACATTGTGGATTACAATAATTAGATATAGCACACAAAACTGTTTACAATTGTCTGAGCTGCTTAATTGTTTCTGGTGTTTGTTTTTAATTTCCTTGCTTATCTCAGTGACCCTTAGGCAGACATGTATGTATAAGGTCTTAGACTAATCATTACCCAATACTGAAGTCAAAGTTTATTCCCACACTTGACCAAATTCCTCTTGGTACAATTAATTAGAGTCCCAAAGGTGCTTTTCAAAAGGCTACTAGAATTTCTTTGTCCAGAGTGGATACTGATGTGAAGGTGGGATGAAAGAGACCATCTATGTTAAAATTGAACAGCCCCCTTTCAACAGAAGGCGAAGGATATGACACCATCTTTTTACTGGGTACAACAGTCCTTTCAGTTGTTCTAAAAGGTTCCATACCTATTTGCACTATGATTCAGGTTACCCTGAAGATACAAATAAACCACCAAGTTTATTTAGGCCTCAACCTCTTAGAGAGTTAACCACTTACCTTCAATGCTAAAGACCACATAACTGCAAAGAATGTAAACCATTCCCCACCATTCAGTCAGAATTGAAAATGCTTCATGGAACAAAAACAAGACTGGTTGCCTTTTGGAAAGCATCTTTGGGACAACCATGACCTCATCCAGGGAGAATCTTCATAGATACCGAACTGGAGTCTAAATTATGGGTGCGAAATTCTTAGGATGCACGTTGGTCTTAATTTGGAAAGGGTAAAAAAAAAAAAAACCCAAAAAGGATGACGCTGCTAACCTAGGATTCTTTCACATCAGTACTCTACTTCTCTTCCTGCCTGGAAGGCAAACCTTTCGCTTTGGTTTGCACCGCCTTTTGCGGAGGTTCGTCGGCTGTGCCACGCCCCCTGCCGCTTATACCATTTGCGCGCGTGCGCGGCGGCGTGTCTGATCACTTACGCTCGAGGACTAAATCAGCTGCGATGGAGAACGCGGGGACAATGCCGCAAGGAATTGCAGGGCGTAAGAGGATCCCCAACCGGGAAAGGCCCACGGCCGAGGATGAAGCCCTCAACCTGATCGCTCGCGAGGTATGGCAGCACCAGGGCTGGGCGGTTTCGTCCTTTCCCTTCCCTTCCTCTTTTGGTCATGGGAGCTTCCCCGCTTTGGCCGCCCCTCCTTGGTTCGCTGGAGGGCCTTCCCTCCGCTTAGGGCGCCTGTGGCAGGCGAGACGAGACGGTGTCTTCCCTCTCTAGAGGGTTCGGTCGCCGCTTCCCCCGTCACGCCCCTTATTTTCGTAGATTTCTGCGTCGTCTCTTTCTGGGGTGGACGGGGCAAGCGGCCAACTCGCCTCCTGTTAGTTTTATCAGCAGAGGCTTGTTTAGCTCTTTCCTTGAAATTAACAGGAAGTAGTGTTAACACGACCAAATTGGTGCGAGTGAGAGAATGTGTGTGTTTTTCTACCCAGATGTCCGAGTTGCCTTTGGTTTCCTCTATTGTGAGTTGTCCTTGTATATACTTCTTGCAGTTCAAGATTTTTTCCCCTTTTGCAATATATTTTTATATTTTGTATAAGGTACATAGCTGGTATGTTTATTTGGTTGTTTAAATCTTGCTTTTATAAGAAACTCAAGGTGTCAAACATATATAATTCCTTCCTATTCCCATTTTCCCCACAATAAAAAAAAAACCATATGAGTTGCGCTGGTTAGAGAGAAAGAGTGACTGGTCCAAGATCACTCAGACTTTCATACATGTATGGCAGGACTACAACCCACCATATCCTGGTCTGTAGGCCAGCATATTCATCATTACCAGCAAAGTGGCTGATAAACTTGTTACCTTTAAATTTCACAACTTTTATATGCGTACTAATTTTCTATGTTATCCAGTAGCATATGAAATTAAGAAATTAGGGTGAAATTGTGGATTTGAACTAATTCATTTAGCATGAAAAGATAATTGGAATAATACTATCAAAATATATAATATATAATTTATATATTCTGAATTAAGTAGCATAAATGTATAGAGTCTATATTTGTTATACAGGTAGTCCTTGACTTATAACAGTTTGGTGACAGTTAAAAGTTACAATGGTGCTGAAAAAAGGGACTCATGACTATTTTTCATACTTAAGACTGTTGCATCATTCCCATGGTTACATAATTTACATTGGATGCTTGACAACTGATTCACATTTATGATGATTGCAGTGCCCCAGGTTCATGTGATCACCTGACAAGCAAAGTCAATGGGGAAACCAGATTCACTTAACAACTGGGCTATTAATTTAACAACTGCAGTGATTCATTTAACTTTGGCAAGAAAGGTAAAATGGGGCAAACCTCACTTAACAAATATCTCACTTAGCAACAGAAATTTTGGGCTCAATTATGGTTGTAAGTTGCGGACTACTTGAATAATTTGTCTAAAAAGGAGATGGGAAAACATTTATTCATATGTTGTGATCTACACACAGTTTTATCACTGATTCTAACAGCTTTAAAAAATGAACTTGGAAGTGGTCACATGCTATCAGCAAATCCAACTTTCTGCTTAGTGCAGGAATTAAAGTAAATGCATCTTGGATATCTTGCACTTTACCCATTTTTCCAAATTTCTCAAAGACATATATTCATTAAGATGTATAGACTCAATAGGGATATAAAGATTTGGAATACCATTAGCATGTTCCTTTAATTCCTAGAGCAGGGGTGTCAAACTCAAGGCCTGTGGCTCAATGTGGCCTGCGATGTGGTTAGATCTGGCCTGCAGAGCCACCTTGAAAACAATGAAGGACCGGCCTGCAGTGCCTTGGCCCTTCCCAGGCCAAATGGGTGCTGATCTACAACCTGGTGGCAGCACTCTGGGCTAGAATGTGGTCAGCCTTAGATCTATGAGGCCGGCTTGGAGCCAGTGAGAGGCCACCTCTGCTCTGCCCTGGCCTTCCACCTAGGCATATGCATAAGAGGTGGTGCACACTTGCAGGGCCTGGCATCCCTGGGGATCATTAAAGATGGAAACCATTCTGAAGTGTTCTTGGTCTAATTTTTTGTACATCTCAGAAATGCATTTTCATAGGGGTGTGCTGACTTTCTATATCAGCTTTATTTTGACTTTTCTGTCTTCATGTCTGGGAAAACATTGTTGTTTAGGGTTTGAGCCAAAGTTGGATTTAACAGCTCTATTTGTTCTTTATTACTGGTTTTATTTATATTCTATGCTGATTTTTATCATATGTACTCATTTTTACCTTTGCAATTATAATTTGTAACATTACTAACATTCTTAATAAATGGTCATTTTAAACAACATCATTGTAGAATATCACAGATATCAGAAATTTAAATTCCAAGGACCACTGGAATGACTTTATTTAGAGAAAGTTGTTGACTTTGGCAGATACAATAGTGTATACAATACAATATGGAAGAAGAAATGCTGAGTGCTTAACAGTTTCAAGTAAGCATTTTTTACATCATAGAGTAAAATTTAACCTTGTATTTAATTATCTTATTTAAGTATTATACATTCATAGAGTTGTCAAGTGTTTTGTGACAGGAAATTTCAGATTTAGTTGTTTTTGGTTCTTGACATCTACAGGATATATTTTTTTTAAAGGGAAATGGCTATGAACCAATGAAAGGAAACTGTACAAACAAGCCAAATTGCATAAAGTCTCCTGCATCAAGTTCCAATGTATGTTGCTCACATTTATATTTGGGCAGAGTGGAATGTGAAGTGATTTATCATTGCCATTCTTTCTGTAACTTTGTAAACTGTTAGGTAAATATAATTGAATTCACGCATGGATGGACTTTTATCGAGAATTAGATATAATTGTAATAGTTCTCTCATAATATTTCTAATATTTCTAACACTTGAAATTATGATTTTAAAAAATCAAATATTTGTGTTTGCATTTTTGCATCATTGCAATTTTAACATCTTTTAGTTTCTTAATTAAACAGTTCTCTGTTTATTATGAGAACTAGTGGGTAAGACACTGAATTAGGAGATGGGGGACCTGGATTTTAGTCTTGAGGCACAAAGCTATCTGAATGTTTGTGGGCCAGTCACTTTTTTTAGTCCTAGGACAATGGTATATCACTTTGCCTAGAAAATTTGCCTGGAAGATTTGTCTAGAAAATTATCTTGATTTGGCCGTGTGGTTGCTGAAGACTAACTTAAAGGCACATAAATTCATATACACAAAAAGTCCTAATTATATAACTGAAATAAATCACAATGTTTAACTTTCTGATTTATTTTATTTATTTTTAAATTGTGTCTCCCATCTGACAGACTGAAAGTGTCTTACAGAACTTTTTATTATGTAAAAATTAATTAAAATAGATTCAGTTCAATCCTTAGTTCAATTACTTATAGTGTTAACATTGTAGAAAATGGTGGTTTTTAGTACAGTTAATTCTCAAGGCTCTCCAGAAGAACTGTGCTTTCATCTGCTTTACAAAGGTCATGAAGGTGTGAAAAAAGTTGTATAGGTTAGGGGAGTAGGCAATTTCAGAAGAGAGTGGTAATATAATGAAATGCTTTCTTTGGTACAGTGTTACTGAATGTTTAATGCTAAAAGGAGTAATTTCAGCTTAATTTGACCATAAATTCATCTATGTCCTTCATTAGCAGTACAATAAATTTTTAAGATTCCTAATTGTCTACAACTGCATGTCTCTGTGAATATATTTTTATTCTATAGTTCTTCAAATGGGTACATCATACAGTATATATGTGTGTATTTGTATTAATAATTCACCCTGTTTGAAGAAAGTGTCTTCTAAAAACTGGCAGTAGGTTTGGGAGTTGATTCAACCCGAAAAGGTCCAGCTAGCTCATCTTTAATAATAACAACCCATACCAGTACCCCATCTTGCTGGCATCTGAGTCAAAGTGGAGCTCTGTGCCTGTTACTGATCCAGTCACTGGCCCATCATCTGGTATGTCAAGAGTCACTCTCATTAGTCCATAAAAGCTTTAAAAAAATCAGTCTTCAGATATTTCTTGACCCAGTCTTGTGCTAAATCAGCTGCTCAGGCTGTGCTGAAACTGACCAGGCTGTTCGCTGCAAGGACGCAAATTGCTGAGAGGCAGATTTTTTTCTTGTTTTCCTCCCCGAAAGCTAGGTGCATCTAAAATTCCACATCATCTTATAGTGCAAAAAATATGATATGTGCCTTGTTCAGTGGTGTTTGGGTTTCAGCCTTCCTTACCTTGCCCATGTCTCTGAGCACTGAACCCTTGTACTTCTCGACAGGGAGTTTGTAGTTCTGGAATTGGAGGATAATAGGTTCCTGGTAGCTTCATGTTTGATTCTTCTCAAATCTTTGCCAGTTAATGTGTGTCTTCTTTTCTTGCAACCCTGTTGATTATTTACAACAAAACATTTGATCTGTGATCAGCTACATTATCTTAGCAATTTCAAGAGTGCTGCATTCCTCTGAAAGACTTTTTACAATTCTGACTTTTCAGAGTCAGTTAAATCTCTTTTGGCCCATTTTGCTTGAGGAAAGGAAGCTGCCAAATGATCATGTACACCTTAATATAGGGTGTGGATCTCCTTAGGCCACACCCTCCCTCATTGCACAAATACACATCATCTGATACGCTTATATCCACTAAGGGTTCAAGTTTATGCAGCTTGGGAGTGAGAAGTATAAAAATGAATGATATGCTCAAACTACTCACTTGTCTAATAATTGGGCACACAATGTAGATCAGGGGGTCACCAACCTTTTGGACCTCAGGGACCACTCAATTCATAATTTTAAATCCCGCTGACCACTAATATGATCTGCCTAATGACTGGCTGGCTGGGCATGGCTAGGTGGTCATGTGACTGGGTGGACATGGCCAACTCGATGTCACGTCAAGGAGTGCCCCACCAGCTCTACTCACCCCCTTCCCTCCTAGTCACTCCTCACCTGCCCGCCCAGGCTCCTTAGGACAGGGAGCAGTTGTTGGAGCTAAGCAGCCACTACAAGAAAAAATTGGCAAAACAGCTGGCTCAGTTCAAATTGGTTCTGACTGAGAAGGAGACTCAGTAGAAGCAGCTCACTGAGAACTACGAGCATAGGCTTTCCAAGCAGAGGAAAAACCTGAGGGAGTGCAAGGCGAGGTACTGGCGCTTGGAGCTCAGCAGGTTGAGATGGCCAGCCAGTTCTAGGCTATTATCTAGTTCCACTGGAACAAGGCCCTCTGGCTCTTCGCCACCAGCAGCACTTCCCTCCAGCCTTCACCCAAAGCCCCATACCAGGAGGCTGAAGCAGAACCCAAGTCAGAATTTTTGCCCCCCTCTGACCCACATAAAAAGACCCCGAAGAGAGAGACTCTCTGCAGCAACACAAACGTTCGTTGCACATATCCAGCCCAGGAGCTGTAGTTTGAGGACCCCTGATTTAGTGCACTATAAAAAATGCAAATAATTTTTCTGCGGCCCACCAAAAACTTTTCATGGACCACTGGTGGTCGACAGATAATTTCCAACCAGCTGTCAGTAGGAGTAGCTCTCCTCATTTTCTTTCAATCGGGCAGCAAATTTAAATGTTGACTTTGATCCTAATCTCTACATGAAAGCGAGATTTCATTTAGAGAACAATGTTGCTCATTCCCCTTTTCCATACAGCTCTGAAAATATTCCACTGATGGAATATTGAGTAGCTTTTAATGTGGTGGGCAATAGATTGAGAGATGTTAGCTGCAATGATGGCCACCTATGTATGGGAGTGCAGTTTCTTATTCATGGTAATCAAAACTCATACAATTAGCTAACTATAGTTCATGTATTGGGAACCTTTACTTTTTTCAACTTTCTTCAAAATATGTGGGTGTTCATGGGAAGGGACCTCAGTAGAAATTAGAATAATTGTGCACTTTTTACACAATAACAGTTGGTCCTAGAATAGATTGTAAACCAGGGGTCTTCAAATTTGACAGCTAGACTTGTGGACTTCAATTCCCAGAATTCTTCCTCCAGTCATGTTCAGGAATTCTGGGAATTGAAATCCACAAGTCTTAAACTTGCCAAGTTTGAAGACCCTTGCTGTAAACCGTACATTTGGTAGGGATATGTAATACTTTGGATTCAGTTTTGAAAAGATGCTTCAAACCATGGGAAAGAAGGTAGTGCAGAATTCCAGAAAAAAATTCATCTTTAAAGAGTTGCAGAGAAATGTTATGTTCATGTCCTTATGTAATATGTAAAATCTTTCTGAAATCAAATCTGACTTCTTCATAACTCTGCTCCATTTTGCCAGCGTACCTCACTTATGCACCAACCCTCGAAGCACTTCTGTTTGCCTGAAGTAATGCAATAGGCTGTCTGACATATATAATCTGTGCTAAATTGGATGTGAAAACAGAACTTAAAATAGCTCAGCTGAAATAACATCTGCTATCAAATTTCTCAAAGTATTTTTGAGAGAACAGTGGTTAGTTGCAATAGGATGTTAAAGAGAATGTATTTGAACGGCATTAAACTTTTGGTTTCTTTTCCTCACATTACCAGATTTCTACAACATTCTATAATATTTAGGATGATATAAATTATAAAAAGTATTAACTGTGGTGTTAAGACTTTGTGGTGAAAGTTTATATTTCAAACATTTAAAATGATGTCATGTGATTGTGACTAATTTAAAGACTACATTCATTATTGTAATGTTGAATGATTCAGTAAAATGGAAAAACTAGTTGAATACAGATAATCCTTGACTTAGGGCAATTTGTTTAACAACCATTCAAATTTGAAATGACACTAAAAATTACTTGTGACCATCACAACGAACCCACAGTCAGGTGATTAAAATATGGGTCCTTGGTGATCAGCAGGTATTTGACGGTCCCAGGTTCATGTGATCACAAATTGCAACCTTTCCAGGGTGCTTCTGACAAGCAAAGTCAATGGGGGAAGCTGGATTCACTTAATGACCATGTTATTCATTTAACAGCTGCAGAAATGAAAATTGTAAAATTGGACACACTTAATGACTATCACTTAGCAAAGGAAGTTCTGGTCCCAATGATGGTTGCAAGATTACATGTATTTTGTTTCCTAGAAAAAAATTTTTAATTAGTGCATTAGTTGGAATTACCTTTATATTAGCCAGATCAAGCATCCTTAAATTGTCCTTAAATTGTTTTTGCAAAGGTTATTTTTTTGAGTAGTACTGTTCTAAAAACATTTATCATAATGTTGCTCTAATTTGTTGCAAACATATTAAACATTCAATTTAGTTTGCCTTTGAATGAGAAGACATTTCAAATGGGATTCTTTACATGAAGTCCAGTGATTAGAAAGAGATGGCATCAATCTACTTGTGTCTCCCCCCAAAATAAGACCCAGTCCAATTTTCTTTTGGGCCCCAAAATAAGCACCAGGTGGTGGGGCGGACGTCTTACCTGCTTACCTTACGACTATGCCCTTATATCTGTTCACTGCTGCCTGATTTTTTCTGCAGCGACTTGTGGCTGCTCACGGCCAGATACTATATCACACATCACGCTGTTGCCGTCGCTCACAGCAGGACACTGTGTGGCTTATCATGGTGGCGCTACCACTTGCAGCAGGAGGCCGTGTGATATGTTGTGCTATTGCACGCGCAAGCGTCAGCATTGTCATAATTTGCCACAGGGTCCGCTGTGAGCAGCAACACAACTCCTGCGCAAGTGGCAGCACCAATATGATGAGCCACATGGCATCCTGCCATGATTGGTGTCACCAGCACAATGCATCACATGGCATCCAGCCACAAGGGGCCGCAAGCAGCCACAGAAGAAGTCAGGCAGTGGCATGACAGGTGATAGGGCGTGTGAGGCCTGGCTACAGTGATCCTAAGGTAAGCGGGTTCATGGGGTGGCTCCACCACCTGTGCCATAGCTGGACTTTTAAGCATGCTCCTTGCCCCACCAACCAGACAGTGGGACAGAGTGGGCGGAGTCTTAACTAGGGCTTATTGGGGGGGTAGGGCTTATAATTATAAATTATATGTTTCTCCCCCCCCCCCGGAAGGTAACACAAGGAGAAATTAAACTGGTTAAAGTGTTGTTAAAATTTGCTTAGGTGACAGTTTCCGGGGCATTTTTAGGGTTTCCACGTTTTTATGCCTTTCCCTTTCCCTTTAGGAGGTTGGTAATTGGTAACACAATTTTAGCAAAGGGGGGGATGAATTGTGTATAAAAGTTCGCAAAACCCAGGAAGCTTTGCAACTGCTTTTGAGTGTGGGGGGAGTGCCCACTCCATGAGCACCCACATCTTCTCAGGGTCCATTTCTATCCCCTCGTGATATGCAGTAAACCAAATAGTCAATTTTATCCTGGTGAAATTTGCACTTTGACAATTTGGTGTACAGCACAGCAGCCCTGAGCTTTTTCAAGACCGTGCGCACTAACTTTACATGTTCCTCCATAGTTTCTGTGTAGATAAGAATGTAATGTAGATAAACCAGGATCCCCTTGTACAAAGCTCATGCAGCACCTCATTGAGCAATTACATGAACACAGCGGGTGCCCCTTGTAATCCAAACAAGAGCACCCTGAACTAGAAGCAAGGGCAATTGAAAGTGATTTTCCGCTTGTCACCGTCCTTAATGCGGACTTTGTAATAAGCTTCTCTCAAGTCCAGCTTAATAAAGATTTTTCCTTTGGCCAGATGAGCCAACATGGCCTTCATTTGGGGCAGAGGGTAAACATTCTCCACAGACACTGCATTCAGACCTTTATAATCAACACATAATTGAAGAGACCCATCCTTTTTCTCATGAAACAACACTTGGACGGCCACCCGTGGCCTCACTGGTTGGATGAAGTCCGCTTTAGATTTTTGTCAAAAGCTTGCAGCTCCTCCAGCTCTTGCAAGGTCATCAAGTAGATCTTTGGTTTAAGGGAGGTTTAAGGGAAATCCTGAGAGAATTTCTATGCTGCATTCTGTGGGGCGATAGGGTGGGAGCACATCCGAGCCCCTCTCACTGAATGCCTCCCTGAAATCCCAGTATTCTTTGGGGATTTTCTCCTCCCCACCAGGTCAGATGTCAAACTCAAGGCCCAGGGGCGAGATCCAGCCCATGGGGTGCTTAGATCTGGCCTGCATGGCTGACTTGGAAACAGCAAAGGACTATCTCTCAGTGCTTCTGCCAGTGAAAATGGCATAGGATTTTCATTGGCAGAAGGTTGCAGGAGGTCTTTGCAGCCAAAAACGGAGCAGGCAAAAGCCGCATGCGGCCATTCTGAGGTCCGTTTTTGCTTGCAGAAATTTGCAGGAGGCCGTCATAGCCGAAAACAGCTCAGGAACCTATTTTCGCTGGCAGAACACTTGGGCCTCCACAGGTGCTCCCAATGTAAGTGATGTTGAGCTTGCCATGCCTACTCTGGCTACACTCACCCTGGCCCCCTAAGGTCAAACTTTCATGCGGCCCTCAATGAAATCAAGTTTGACACCCCTGCTCTAGGTGCTCGTTCGTCGTAGCTCCTAGCTCCCTCGCAGCCTTTATTCTGGGTCGGGTTTTGCCTCCCCCTTTTCCTGGCTATGTGGAATGGATTTGTAAAAGCCCCTTCTTTTCAATTCACATGAAGGTTCCATTTTCTGAGTTAGGGTAATCCAAGCAAGAGGGGTTGTTCCATTCTGGGGGTACAATGAGCCTCAGTGTCTCTCGGTGATTCCCCCATCCACATCTCTACTGGTTCAGTTACAAAGTGAACTGGGCCTCCCCCAGCTACTGACCCATCCAGTTGACAAAATGCTATGGGCACCTTCAGTGTTCTCAGTCTCAGTCCCAGTTTTTCTACCACCTCGGGGCTAATCATGTACCTTGTGCACCCTGAGTCCAAAAGGGCTAGCATCTTCATTTGGGCACCAGACGAAGGTGGGATGGTCATGGAGGCTACATGCTAACTTACCAGGGGGTTGTCGGTCTAATTCCCCTCTGGGATGGCTGGAATTTCCAGCTCCTCCTGGCCAGGAGAGGCAAACTCAACGACCTCTACCCCTTTCAGCGCTATTTCTCAGTGCTTTGCTGGCTGCTTCTCGGGCTTCCAAGCAATTGTTGGCTTGGAGCCTGAATTGGTGAGGCAGTCAGCTGTTCGGTGCACCTCCTTCCCACACCTGAAACATGCCATGGATCTCGGTTTGGCTGTTGGCCCACCTTTGGTAGCTCTCGGGGCCTCTTTTGGGGTAGAGGGAAAAGGTTTACTCCAGCTGAGAGTTCCATGGTGCCAGATTGATTTCTACCTTGGCTGCCAACACATACCAGTGCTGAAGGCCTCAACCCCCCCCCCCCAAGAGACGCAACTCTGATAGATGTCATCGTTAAGCCCATCTTTGTAGCACTCCATCAGGGCCTCTGAGGACTTGCCATGCATGTGGCAGGTGAACTTGCGAAACTCTTGGGTGTCTTCTGCTACTGACCACCGCTCCTGGTTTATATTCCTCATCCTAGTCCTGACAGGGCATGCTTCTGTGCGAGAGACCCCCATGCTCTCTGACTTTCAAATGCTTCATGCAGAAATTGCAGGGCATGGATCAGCAGGAGGTCCTCTGTCTGCTTCCTGCAGGGCATCATTTCCCCACCAGCGTCTGGTGACAGTCATCCTCGGGAGGTGCTTCTCCGGGTCTTCCATGCATCCTATGCATAGAGACCATCTGGCTCAGACTGGTTTCTCCTCAAGCTGCAACTCCTCCAGCCACTCTGTCTTCTCCCTGCAATGGTATGGCTGAGGGGAGGTCGACCCCAGGGCTCCCCAGTGTTTCTGGTCACTTCCATGGTTGACATTGTGTGTTCAGCCTCCTTGGTAGACTAGATCTCTGGGTTGGCTGATAAAGCAGATCTTGCTTAATGTCAGACCTGTCTCCATTGAAAACCCAAGAAAGTAAACTCCCAACTCCATTGAAGTAGAGAAGAGGTACTTTTATTGAGTTTGAAATGAAAGAAGCGAAAGAAAAGCAAGATCTGATTCAAAAGGTGCAAAAATTATATACTTAAAGTTTCCCCAAATCCCGCCGCTCAGGCTGAATGTCCAGTCCACATTCTAGATAGTGTCATGTGGAGCACATCTTCAGGTGTTTTCATCCATCTGGAGTTCTGGGATGGTTGGCCTTGACTGGGTGTAAACAACTCCATTCAGCAGCACAATAATACTTGAGAGCAAACCTCCCTTTTAGTTCACCTAGGCCTTCATCACACCAGTTCACTTTCCAAACCCAAATACCATCCCCCCCCCCCTGTTACTATGGCAAGCATCAAAGGGAAAACCCATGCTGGAGATCCGGCTAACATTCACACATAAAAATCAAGCTAGGGCTTATTTTGGGGATAGCTTGTATTTTCGGGGAAACACGGTAATTATCACCATGTTTTAGTAGCTTTTTGCAATTTACTATATAGAGATCCTACAACTGTAGAAGTTTGTTTTAAATAAAATAATAAAATGTTTTCTAGAATAGAGAATAGTCTTTTGATAAGTCTGTCATTAATAACATTTAATTTCCATAGTTAAACAAATCCTATTTAAATATGTAAGTCCTTTGAAATTCTTATCCTGTTTGGATGCTATAATCCTTGTTGACACAAGCTCTCATTTTTGTTTGGCAATCTGATTGGCTGAGTTACTCTTTTTTTTTATTTATAGAGAATGTTAGAAGTCTCAAGGGTCCAAACTCTGGACCTGGGCAAAACAGAAATCAATTGCTCTGGGACTGTTAAACAGAAACATGATTTATTTAGGCCAGAGCCTTGACACTCAATGAGTCCTCTATGTTGAAGTTTGTTGCAAAGTCAGCACTGGGAGCTTCTGCCTCCCAATGTCTTTTTAGGTGGGGCTCACACCCTCTTTCTGCCTGGACACGCCTCTGTCTCAACCACCATCCGGTACTCAAGCCGTCAGTTTCAATCAGCAGTCCCTGCAGAAGAGAGAAATGCTACAAAGATTGCTGATTGCTCCTGTCTCATTTAGACAAAGTTATCTCATGTAGCAATGCCAGCATTACTCTTACTCTGGTGTGCATTGTCAGATGTGTGATATTTGATGCACATTGGTTAAAAAAATATTTTTTTACTACCATTTTTGACGCATTTGCATATTTGCTAACTGAAGTAATTGCTAACATCTGTCAGATGTGAGAGTGCCCTCACACTTCTGGAAGATCATTAAAACTGGGTTCTACCAGCTAATCTGGGGCCGTGCAGTCCTGCGTATGTATTGTGTTATGCTGTCTTATGAAAATTAACTCAGAGCTTTGATATCTATAATCCAAATGTTTATGATCTAAATATACTGTATTTCCTTTAAGTCTCTTAGAACACACTTCTGTGTCATCAGAGCTGCAGACAAATAATACGTTTGTATCCCTGCATGATCTGAAGTACCAACTATATCTGGAAATGAATCTGAAGCATAGTATAGCCTTAATGAAAAGAATAAAGCAAAAATATTGAAGCAGTTAGGGCAAATAATGCATTAAGTACATAGCCTATGCTTGGGTAAAAAAGGACAGCCTAATTCCCCTTAGAGCTGCTCGGATCATCCAGAGAGTGGGAGGTGCTTCAGTCTGTGTTGTTGTAGGCTGAGCTTAATTACTGAGGAACGCTCCGCCTTCCATCACGTGGCACCCTTGCAGCATTCCCCAGTTTATGCTCAGCCTTCGTGAGAGTTAGGCTGTGTTTGTTTTACTCCTTGGCCGATTCAGGACTCTTCTAATAAATTATAAGGTTTGCCTTTACTATTTTACTTCCTTTAGCCTCTGCGCATCTGGGTGTCTCTAGAACAAGGGGAGCGTGTTCCTCGCCCCCAAGGGGGAAAAAGAGTGGGCGGTTTAGCAGTGCTCCTGCGCTAACCCACCCCCCTACCCTTGATTTGGCTCGTTTTTCCTGCCGCTTCTCTACACCTCCCTCGTTAGCGGCTTGAACTGATCGCGCTGTAAGCGCAGCTGGTTTTCCCCCCACCACGAACGCCCTTCCTGGGGCGAATTTCTCTTTGCTGCCCCTCTCGGCATTCTAAGCTTGCCGGAGGGGCCTAGTTCCGCCCTGAGCAGCCTGACAAGGAGATCTGTAGGCAGCTGCCATTTTGGGCACCGCCTCATGCTCAGGCGCCATTTTCCAGCCTCACTTTTGGCTGCGAGGTGCTAGCTCGCTACACAGGCCTCCCAGCCCGTTAGAGCTATTATTATTCTGTACTGTTATTTTTGCTCAAAATCTCAGAATTGTTGTCTTTCTGCAGCAGCGCTCAGGGTGAAGTAATAGCAGTCACCTCCTCCCGGTTGTTGTCTGGGAGTTCAGGCTGCTAGAGGCCTTATCTCCAGCCTCAGGCGTTCATTCGACCAATTGGATAATAATCTCCTGGGTTACTACCCTCCTTGGAGCTCCGACCCTAGTTAATTAATTCTATATTTTGTTATCAAAAAAATAAATATATATATATATAACAATAATAAAAATAAAGTAAATAAATTTATACATTTATATATATACATATACGTTTAAATAACAAAACAAATAGATATGTATATAAATAATAATAACAACAACAACAACAATAATAATAGATTATATACATCTAAATTCCAAAAGGGGGCACCGGCCAGCTGAAAGGACACCCGGCCTTTGCTGTAGGTCGAACCCTTGGCGAGCCAACCGCCAATAGTATCTTTATAGACGATCCTTACTTCTAAAACAGCAGATGACAATTCCACTAAAGGCCCTTCTTTGAAGGCCAGATCTAACTCCTACCACTTGTGCAGACAGGCTAAGGAAACTTCTAAGGCCTCTCAAAGAGATGCCTTAAGACGCCATAAGGCATTGGAGAAAGAATTCGACAGGCGATCCAGAGAGTCACAACGGTTGCCTCCAGCCCTCCCACCCTCCATTCCTTCTACCACTATACACCCCCGCCTTCCTCCAGATTGCTCTTCCCTCTCCAGGCACAGCTCATCCCAGGGGCATCAGGTCACTGGACCAACGACCAGACAAACACCCAAGACTACATTTACTTCCACGGCCGCTGGTCTGCGCCAAGAGGAGCCTGCCATAGTCAAGATCCCTGAACAAATGAGGGCATGGATGGAGCTGGCTATCCGCCAGGGGATTGCAGAAGGTCTCCAACAGGTGTCCAGGCCCAGCCTCCTCCCGATGGCTCCCGAGCACAAGTCTCTATCAGTCAGGTCCTCGCCTAGATCAGACCCTCCCCACGGTCAGGTACCTTTACAGAGGGGCAGCCTTCTCCCAGAAGGGGAACTGGAGGAGGAGATAGAGGGCCAGGATCAGTTCAGGGAGGAGGAAGAATTTGAATGGGGGTCTACACACCACAGTAAGCCCCTATCGGAGATAGACCCTATGGAGGGGGAGATGTCCGAGGATGAGGATCTCAGCCCCGATCAACCCACCTTTGTGGGTTTGTTAAAGCCACACATGTTTAAATCGCTCCTCTTTAAGGCCAAAAACATCTCTGGCCTGTCCAAACAGTCTCCCTCTGCCCATCCTTCCCTGGCGGAGGGCCCAGAGGACGCCATTTTCAGGCAGCCCGTTGTGGAAGCGGAGGTTATTCCGGCTCCACCCATCTTTCACGACCTAGTCTCAAATCAGTTGGCTTCCACAGGGGCCACTCCTGCCCCATCCAGCCAGGACAAGAGGTTTTTCAACCTCAACTCAAGCTTCTGCAACCTGCTTAATACTCTTGAGGTTGATGGGCCCATCGTTGGCTTAGCATCCTCCTCTTCCTCCCCTAGTGATCCTCTGGAGGCACTGAAACCCGAGGACAAGAGGTCCGAACTAGCCTTACGTCGAGCTCACCAAGCCGACGCTTGGGCCATTAGATCGGCCACGTCTGCCTCCTTCTTCACCAGGTCTTCGATCTGGTGGCTCCGCCAACTAAAACAGCATGTCCCCCCCTCTAATACAAGGGCGCATCAGGACATCACCAAACTGATGGCCGTGGCAGAATTCTCGGCCGACGCCACCTACCACGCAGTTAAGTTCTCCACCCGAGCAATATCTCTCATGTTACAGCCCGCCGCCTACTCTGGCTCAAACACTGGCAGGCAGATGTAAAAAATAAAGTTAAGTTGGCCACCGCCCCCATCAAGGGGGACAAACTATTCGGCACGGCTCTGGAGCCCCTGCTAGCCGAGACCCGAAGCAAAAAAAAATTTTTTCCTTCTCTTTTTCGGAGGGTCAGAGCCAAGAGTCCCTCAGCCATTTCAGAGAGGGTCCTCCCGACCTTTCTACCAGTCTCCCTTCCCGCTCAGGTACCCGAGACCCCCCTCCTTTCGGCCATTCCAACCCCAGGATTGTGACGATCCGGGCAACAGGAACAGAAGGGGCGGCAGCTACAAGTGTACCTTCAGGGGTTCGGGGGGGAGCCCTTCTGGCACCCCAGATAGATCCTGTCCTTCACTTCCCATCGGCGGATGTCTCAGGCATTTCGCCGACTGATGGGACTCCTCTCCTTCCGATGCCTGGGTCCAGGTCACCATCAGGTTCGGTCTCGCCCTGGAATTTCAGTGCCCCCCCCCGACTTTTTCATGGCATCACCTCCCTCGAGGGATCCCACCAAACGCAGTTTGATGGATTCCGCTATTCATCATCTCCTCAACATGCAGGGCAAGGCTTTTACTCCCACCTTTTCGTGGTTCCCAAATCCTCAGGTGAATGGAGAGCAATTCTAGACCTAAAACGCCTTAATCGTTACCTGATCCACCTCAGGTTTAAGATGCACACCTTACAGTCCATCCTACTGGGCACCAGGAAGGGGGATTGGCTCTCTTCTATAGATTTTTCAGAAGTGTATCTATTCATTCCAATCTGACCCTCCCATTCCAAATTCCTCAGGTTCTATTACAATCACCGCCACTTCCAATATGTGGCCCTCTCCTTTGGGTTAGCATCTGCCCCTAGAACCTTCACTAAGGTCCTCGTGGCTCTAGCGGCTCACCTCAGGAACCTTCCTGTGTGTCTCCACTGCTACCTGGATGATATCCTCATCCTGTCCCACTCCAGACGCCAAGCAGAGAGGGACACCAGAGCTACTCTCTCTGTCCTCCAAGACCATGGGTTCCTAGTAAACTGGCAAAAGAGCCAATTGTTGCCATCTACCCTGATAACCCACTTGGGGTCCATCATTGATACGGTTAAAGGGACGGTCTTCCTTTCCTTGGAAAGATTCCTTAGCATCCAGGAATCCATCAAACATATCCGACGATCAAAAAAGGTAACACTCTTAGAATTGTCTAAATTATTAGGCAAAATGGTCTCATGCATTTCCATTGTTCCCTGGGCCCGCTTACACACCAGATCTCTGCAGTGGTTCCTGCTCCCATTTCAAAGATCCGGCAGAAGCAATTCAAAGGCCATGGTCAAGGTACCTCCATGGGTCCTCACGTCTCTCCTCTGGTGGACCAATCCCGCCATCAACAAGGGTCATTACTCCAAGGAGCCCCAACACCTCACCCTCACCACAGACACCAGCCTGTCTGGATGGAGCGCTCACATCCACTGGCTCACGACACAGGGCAGATGGTCGCAGGCAGAACGGGCATGCAGTATAAACTGGTTGGAACTCCATGCCATCCATCTGGCCTTGCGCAACTTCCTCCCTCAGGTACGCGGGCGGCATATCCTTATACTCACGGACAACATCACCGCCAAGGCTCACGTCAACAGGCAGGGGGGTACCCAGTCCATACGGTTGATGAGAGAGGCCGAGCACCTCTGCTGTTGGGCGGAGCGCAATCTCCTCTCTCTCAAAGCAGAGCACATCTCAGGGGTTTCAAACACCCAAGCAGACTGGCTGAGCAGGGCCACGGTGGACCAGTCCGAGTGGCACCTCCACCCGTCTCTGTTCAAGGAGGCGACCATGATCTTCGGCCTCCTGACAGTGGATCTCTTCGCATCCCCCCTCAACACACAACTCCCAAGGTTTTTCTCCAGGTACCCTTCCCATGGGGCTGAGAACTATAATGCCCTCCATTGCCCCTGGCCCTCAGGGCTTCTATACGCATTCCCCCCATTAACCCTAGTCCCCAGAATCATCCAGAAGCTGATCCACGAGAAGGCAGAACTGCTTCTGCTGGCCCTCTGCTGGCCCAGATGCCCATGGTTTGTGGACTTCCGCAACCTATCGGTGGCCCCTCCCTGGAAAATCCCCCCGAAAAGGATCTCCCTTTCTCAGGGGCCCCTCCGACATCTGGATCCCCAATGGCTCCAGTTAGCCGTTTGGAGGTTGAGCGGAACCGCCTAAGAAACGAGAAGCTCTCTGACCAGGTTATTGATACCATTTTAGCCACCAGGCGGCCCTCAATTACCTGAATATACGATGCCACTTGGAATAGTTTCTGCAAGTGGTGCCATACTTTCCAGATCAACCCGCTTTAGTCCTCCATCACTCGGGTTTTGGACTACCTCCAAGAAGGTCTGAAGAAAGGGCTCTCCCCGAACACCCTGAGGAGTCAGGTCGCAGCCCTCACAACTGTCATTACTTGTGACAACCTTGGTTTCCTCTCCCACCACCCTCACATTAGGGCATTCCTCAGAGGAGCCACTAATTTGTGCCCCCCAGCCGTTCACCGATATCCTACCTGGGACCTCAATATGGTCCTGTGTCCCTTACTAAACACCCCTTTGAGCCTCTCAGGGAATCCACCCTCCAGTTTTTAACATTCAAAGTCGTGTTCCTGGTGTCCATTACATCGGCTCGTCGAATCTCAGAGATCGCAACCTTGTCGGTGAGAAAGGATCTTGCATCTTCCATGCCGACCGGGTGGTTCTCCGGCCTGACCCTACCTTCTTGCTCAAGGTCAACTCAGCCTTTCACAGGGCACAGGAACTCACGCTCCCAAACTTCTGCCGCAATCCTTTGCGGGAGAGGGAGGAGCTTTGGCACACCCTGGATGTGAGAGGTGCCTTTCACATTTACATTAAGCGCACCCAGCCCTTTAGGAGGTCCGAATCCCTATTCCTTTCCTTTCAACCCAAGACATTGGGCCGCAGAATGTCCCCTTCAACCTTCGGCCACTGGATCAGAGATACTATTTCTAAAGCTTACTTGTCTCAGTCTCTGCCAGTACTCAGCGGAATAACAGCACACTCCACCAGAAGTGCGGCTACCTCGGCAGCTTGGGCCACCCAAGCTCCAATCACTGATATTTGCCGGGCCGCCACCTGGGCCTCCCCGTCTGCCTTCATTGGGCATTATAAGATCAACATATTTGCCTCAGCGGAGGCTTCTTTTGGCAGACGAGTCCTTCAGTGAGTCCTCAAGGACCTGTGGAGGCTCCCAAACCAGACGGAGTCCCTCCCGTAAGACAGCCAAGCTTTGGTATCCCACTCTCTGGATGATCCGAGCAGCTCTAAGGATAATGGGCGTTGGTTCTTACCTGACACGCCATTTCTCTTCGAGCTGCGAGGATCATCCAGCCCCACCCTTATTTTTTCACCGTCTGGTGGGGTCTTGTTTCGGCCAATGAACCCTTAAGTCTAGTAAGATGAGAGTACGAATTTCTCTTCCCTATCGACTTTGCATAAATTGGGGAACGCTGCAAGGGTGCCACATGATGGAAGGCGGAGCGTTCCTCAGTAATTAAGCTCAGCCTACAACAACGCAGACTGAAGCACCTCCCACTCTCTGGATAATCCTCGCAGCTCGAAGAGAAATGGCGTGTCAGGTAAGAACCAACACCCATTTTCATGTATCCAATTAATAATGAGTAGATCTTGGACAAAAATTGTAGACACATCTCATAAATGGAATTGGAGCACAGTAACACCTGCCAGCGTGGGGAGTCTTAAACTAACAGACCGTTGATTTTAAAATTAAACAATAGAGGAATATGTCTTTAAAATTTAATGTGTGGGAAATTGATACTTCTTGTGTACAAATGAGGAAAGTAATGGTGCTGAGAATTGCTATCTTATGGTGTTTCTAAAAAACTTACTGATTCCCAAGGGGTACAGTGGCTCAGCTGTTAAAGATTCTGAGCTTGATCGCCTGAGTTCAAGATTTAAGCACTGCGCAAAGAGGAAGCTTTCATTCCTTGCTCCAGCTCCTGTCCACCTAGCAGTTTGAAAGCATAAAAAGATAAATAGGTACCACTTGGGTGGAAAGGTAGCAGTGTGCTCCTTTGGCATATATCCTTGCTAGCCACCTGAACATGGAAAATGTCTTTGGCCAATGCTGACTCCCTTGGCAAAGAAATGGAAATGCACCCTAGAGTCAGACACAACTGGACAGAGAAATGTTTACCTTCATCTTTTCCTGATTCCCTTACGAAGTTTGTCTGGGGTGTCAACGGAGCATTTTTTCCCCTTCCTGTTGGGCTTGTAGAAATTCTAACATGTTGCAATGATGTTTTTAATTTGTATCTCTGAAAGGAAGAAAATCAGGTTGTGCTTGTTTCTGTGTTGCTCTTTAGCCTAATGATTGTTTGCTGCATCAGGATTTGCAGCTCCTAGATGGGGTGGAGTAGTGTTCTAAATAATTCCTTCCCTCTCTTCCCAGTATTCATTCTGGGAAATGGAAGCATATATTTCCAGTATACATTCTGGGGAGCCTAGTATACTTCATGCTGAAGAATTTGAAGGTAAGAGTGGGAGACTGAAGGAAATATTTTTCACAAACATATGAGAACTGAACATTTCGGATAATTCTCCATCTTCAGAAGATATGGAGAAGAAAAAGAGAGAGAAACCTCTAGAAGCAGCACAATTTCTTCTTATTACTTCGGCTGCTCCCACAATAGAAGTAGAATGATTTTTTTAGGTAGGGAAACTTTAAAACTCAAATAAACAGTTGAAAAAAATAAAAATTAAATGATCGTTTTAAAAATCTTTATACAGAATTATAAAGCTTCTATTTCCTGGTGTTGTTTTGTTTAGAAGATTAAAACTTTTTACAATTCATTTTTGAATTCTGGAGACTAGATCTCAAATACTGGTAAGATGCTGTTTATCTTGTTTTATTTGAACTATAATAGGAAAACTAATATTAAAACTGAACAAAGTTTTTTGATTCCCCAGTTTCCTGATTAATTACTTGTCTAAGAAATCCATTCAAGTTATGATTAGTTGCTGCTTTTCATATAACGACAAAGGATAAATAATGTATTTTGTACAAATAAGGTAGTATAATGTCATTTCATTAAACTATTTAGAAGGGAAAGTTATAAGTAGCCCGTCAATACTAACCCTAGGAAGGTGAAGTAGTACAATTTTCCAAACAAATGTTACTAAAATGTCCATTCCAAGCAGCTGACGAATACTCAGTCTACAAGGGCTTGAGTACAAATATGGAACATGTTTTTAATGTTTTTAATACTTTAATAATTAAATATTAATGAAGTAGAATAAGTACCTTTATAGATGTGGCACTGATGGAAAATTGTTCTTTATATTGGTATTTTATTGTTATGTATACATTTTATAAATTAGTTTTAGTTAACAAATATATAACTTTTGTTCTGAAGAAACAACTTCGTCTATTATCTCCTATATGAAATTTCAGTGCCATTAAAGTCAGTTAAAAGAAATTCAGCAGAATAAAAACAGTGAGCAAGCATTTTCTGTTCTCTCGAATTGTTTTCATCAAGTTATTGAAAGGAGATAAAAAAAATATTTTACAATATGAAAAAGCCCTTATTACACAGTTCTTAGGGGAGGATGATACTAAAATTTGACCTAGCTTTTTCTAAGTGAAAAATCTGTCAAACTGCTTCAATGTAGAATAAATAGTTGTTTTGAATACTTAAATGCTAGCAAACTGGGTAGTTTAAATAACCAGATAATGTGTACTAATAAGTACTGTTTTATAAAAGTTTTCAAAACTGCTTACTGAGGATTAGCCTCTTTAAGAACCACTCACTATCAAGTTTGTGCGCATACAACAAACAATTATCTATCAGTAAAAAAGTTTCCTATTATACTGTAAATAGGGAGAACCGCTTTCTCATCCCAAGATAGCTGCTGGTGGTTTATCTAAAAAAACAAAACAAAACCACCATACGATCTCAATGAGATACTTCTTGAATACCTGAGTAAACATCTGGCCTGGAAAGGGACTAGGGTTCCAGGAATCTAGAGGCAAGTGACTTGAGCCAGGATCTCAAGGGTTTTCCCCCTGCCCTTGAATTAATGGGGATAAATGCTCTTCTCCTATTGTATTAACATTTTCAGATGAAAGCACCATCACAGCAATATTCAAGAATTTATGTCAAATAGATTGTCTATGTTTGTGTGCCGTCAAATCAGCGTTGGCTTCAGTTTGATTGGCAAGATTTTCAGAAATGCTTTACCCTTGTTGCTTCCTAGAGCTGAGAAAGAGTGACTAGTCCAAGATCATATAGATGGCTTCCTGTCTAAGGTTGGACTAGAACTCATAGTCTTCAGGATTCTAGCTTGATATCATAGTCATTACACCACACTGGCTATCATATAAACATAGCATAGTAAAGGTAAAGGTTCCCCTCGCGCATACATGCTAGTTGTTTCTGGCTGTAGGGGGCGGTGCTCATCTCTCTTTCAAAGCCCAAGAGCCAGTGCTGTCTGAAGATGTCTCCATGGTCATGTGGTCGGCATGACTAAACGCTGAAGGCTCACAGAACGCTGTTACCTTTCCATCAAAGTGGTCCCTATTTTTCTACTTGCAGTTTTACATGCTTTTGAACTGCTAGGTTGGCAGAAGCTGGGACAAGTAATGGGGGCTCACTCCGTTCCACGGTGCTAGGGATTCGAACCATCGAACTGCCGACCTTTCTGATCAGTAAGCTCAGCATCTTAGCCACATACTATACATAACATACTGTACAATATATATACTATATATTCACACACACACACACACACATATACTATATATATTATATCATCATATATATTATATTATTATATTATTACTATATATTGTACTTAACATACTATACAGGCTTACAATATGATAATATGAGCCTGGACCTTCAAATCAGTTTAGGTATTGCTGCAATCTTGTGACCCTTTTTTCCTTTGGTAGGGTGAAGCAAGACTTGCGGCAAAGCGTGCAGCACGGGCTGAAGCACGGGAAATTAGGATGAAAGAACTTGAGAAGCAACAAAAGGAGGTATGTGACAGCTTCTTATTGTCTCCATTATCTTGACTTCTGAAGTACAAGAGATTTTTGATATTTGGGATAAAATGGACAAATAATTTTTGAAAGAATAATACTTGTTGCCTATTACAAGAATGTTATGAAATTATCACTTCATTGTTGTCAATGTAAACATATGTTCACACTCGTTTGTAAATACATGTGATTGCTTTTTTTTGGAAAAAAAATAACAGCATGCGTATTTAGAAGTAAAATGCATCTCATTCTTGCTACTTGAGGACTTTATATAACAGTCTATTAAGGAATGCAACTTAGATGAAAAATTGTTGGTTACGTGCACAAAATTGGTGCAGGGATCTAGGTCAGTAAAGATAATGTCTACTTTATAAGGTAAGATATCACTTTTTTTCAGTGAATACACTGGCATACATTAGAAATGAAATTCTGATGCTCTGTCAAAAGAAAATATATATCCATACACAGATATGGACACACATAAACATAAAAGTTCTTGACTCCTCCCCCCCATATTTAGTTCATTCATATGTTAATATTTGAATCTGTGAGCAGTATTTCCTTCCTTCTCTACTGCAATTTTCTGCCAAAACTAAAAGTCTTCCAATTGCTCGTCTGTTTGCCCCCTCAACTCCTGCTTTGATGTCATGGCTGTCAGGGTTCCAAGTAGTACCCCCAACAGAATCAAAACTCCGAGGCAGGTTTCTTCCTCAAGGCATACATTTATTGTAAATGTCATCTTGGCACATCTGGGGAAAACCCGAATCTAACCTCTCATGTTTTTCCCACCCAAAGTAAAACCCAAATTTCCTTCCCCTGCATCCACATCTGCATCGCATGGTCCAATCAAATCAGCGCCACAACTTCAGCCAACTTCTATCACTCCTTCCCAGGTGCAGGCTGGTGGTCCTTGGCTCCCAAGGGAAAGAATGTTATGATTATACATCCCACACTGTCTTCACCTCTTTCCTTATGTTCCCACAGCTTGCTCAATCCCCATTATGGCAGCCCTGTAGATTCTAGCATAAGATGCCTCTAGGTCTGACAATGGCATCCTCAGCATATTTGCTCCTAGGCTTTTGTCACCTTCACTGCAAAAAAAGTTATAGTTCAGTGTGCTGCTGCTACTGCTGCTGAGATTAGTAAGGTGTGTGCCAAATGCATCTTTATTAGTCTTTGTGCAAGGTAAACAATCTCTTGTCAAGTCACATTCATATGAGTACAGTTCATAGAAATCAAATTCTTGGTAGCATTATCTGTTTAGGTACTTACTTGCTTATGGGATCTTGTCTTTCTATGTTGTATCCTGTGCAAGTCCTTATCAAACAAGGCAGGTAATTAAAGGGTTGAAAGGCTTTTTTTGGCTTTGTAAATTTCCTGATAGAAAGCCAGTTTGATGTAGTAGTTAAAGCATCAGACTAGAAACTAAGAGACCAAGCGACTGTGAGTTCAAGTTTAACCTTGATCGCAAAGCTTTGGGCCAGTGACTTTCCATCAGCCGTAGGAGGGCAAACCGTTTGTGAAAAATCTTGCCCAAAACCTACAGGGACTTGTCCAGGCAGTCTCCCAAGAATCGGACATAATTGAACAGAAGGAAATAGCTGAAAATCAACAGAAGAGTTAGCCAGCAAGAATGTGGAATCCTTGGTGCTCTTTGAGCTTGGTTGTTTTCTTGCAGACGTTTTATTACTCAAAGCAGGTAACATCATCAGTGAAAATGTGTCTTGCAAGTTGTCCGAATAGAATGAGCAAATTCCAAGCTTCAGAAGCTATTGTAACAATCCAAAGAATTTCATGAACCAGCGCAAATATCAATCTAAGAGTCCAAACGCCAAACATAGAGGATTCTTTCCATTGAAAGGGCAAAGGTTTGTTTAGATATGTTGCTATTTTCTCCATGTGCAGAATCAAGCTTATTTTCCCTTATCCTCAGCATTTTGTAACCGCCAGCATGCTTTTGACTTGAGCCCTCTAGTGAAATCTACTTTCTTATTATCTGAATTGGATTTCATGTGCTCAGACTCCCCTGTTTTCCAGAGTGACTGCAGGTGTGTTTGAGACTATTCAGGCTGCTGGTTTGTCAAACTACCTCTTCAACTTTTGACTGTGAAGATTCAGATAAGTCTGTAACTGGAAGGACTTATGAAAATATTATTTGCACCCTACTTACATCGGACTTAGGGCCTTAAGTCTGAGGAGATCCATTCAGTGTCTCTTCTGGCAGAATCATTCATCACTATGTGAAGCATTGGATATACCAAACTTCAACTGATGCTTCATTTTAACCCACAAATTATAAAACAATTTTCCTTGGATTGATCCCAAGCTTGTTTCCCATCCTGACTCTAACAACTTTAAACATTGGGAAAGAATAACAATTACTTTACATAACAGTATAGAACTTCATTACATTAATTTTACCATGTTTCCCCAAAAAATCGATCTACTCAAAGTAAGTCCTAGCTTGGTTTTTCCATGTGCGCCCAATTTAAGCCCTGCCTCCAAAATAAGCCCTAATTAAGATCCCGCCCACTCCAGGGTATACAGGTAAAAATTAAGCTAGGGTGGGGATGGGATGGGGGGGGGGAGTTGCCCTATTACTTACCTTCGGATAATTATCTGCAAATGCCTGTAATTTATATTGTTCCTTTTTTATTTCCATACCTTTAATTTCTGTGTCTTGTTTAATATTTCTATTCAGCACTTCCAATGTCAACATAAATAGTAAAGGACATAGTGGACATCCTTGTCTTGTGCTTTTTTAATATTAAAAATGTCATATTCAATTAAGTTAGATCAATGGCAGAAATTATAGGATAAAAATTATAAATTAACAATGTCTATTGCATACAAAGAAAATCATTATAAAATTTGTTATAGATGGCATTTTCCGCCCTCAAGGTTAGCAAAGATGTTTAAGGATAAATCTGCAAAATGTTGGAAATGTCACCAGATACCTGGTTCATACTATCATATGTAGTGGATACACACGTGGCTTGAAAAATTGATAAAGCAACATATAGATTTGAGATATTTTTTTAAATTTTTACTGGTTTTTAAAACAAACATAAACAAAGAAAACATAAAAACATCAAGCCATCTTCCATATATGTACATACAGTGTGCCAGTTGGTTTACACATTATTTTGTGCTTCCGTTTCGTAGTCTTCAATTACAATTAAATTGTATATGTTCTCATATTTTCAATCAAATATTACATACATTAATATCATTATTAATCATTTGACTATACTTTTATTCATTCATGTTTTACAAAATAATCATATTTTACTTAATTTGTTTATGATGTTTCATATTATCATCTCAAATCTATCCTAAAATAATTTTGTAGATATAAGAAAAGAATACATCTTTATATATTTATTATTTTCAAAGAATCTACATATTTCATTACTATATTTTATTGTCTAACCATTGATAGAATAGATCCCAAATTTTATAAAATTGTTTATCCTCTTGCTCTCTAATTTCAAATGTCAATCTACTCATTTCAGCACATTCCAATATTTTCTTAATGATTTCCTCCTGTAATGGTATTTTCTCATTTTTCCAGTTTTTGGCAAATACAATCCTAGCTGCTGTTAACACATTTACAATCAGATATTTCAATTCTTTACTATATATTTCAGGTAAAATTCCCAATAAAAATATCTCTGGTTTCAAATCTATATGCTTTTTTGTCATTTTTTCCAACCACGTGTGGATTTTAGTCCAATATTTTTTAGCATCAGCACATGTCCACCACATATGGTAATATGAGCCAGGTGTCTGATGACATTTTCAACATTTTTTGGATTTATTCTTGAACATTCTTGCTATTCTTGTCAGGAGGAAATGCCACCTGTAAAACATCTTATACAAATTTTCTTTATATGCTGTTGACATTGTCATTTTATAATTTTGAGACCACAGTTTTTGCCATTTCTCTAGATCAATCCCATATCCAAAATTCTTCCCCCAAGCAATCATAGTTTCTTTAACTTGTTCTTCTAGTTTAATTTCTAATAAATAACCGTACAGTTTTTTAATCACCTTTTCATCAATACCTGTCAAAATCTTATCTAAGTCAGTCAATTTATCATAGAATCCTTCTGTTTTGAGATCTTTATCATACCTTGAATGTATTTGCGCATATGAAAACCAATTCATCTTTATACCTTGTTCCTCTAGATTTTGCATCGATTTAAGTTCACCCTTTTCATTCAATATTTCCCCATATCTGTTTGTTCCTTCTTATATATTATAGCATAAGAAAATGCTTCTATAGTCGACAACCAGACTGGAATTTTCAAATAACATTGTCTATTAGTCTTCTCCCAATTTAACCACAAAGACTCCCATATATGGTGTCTTTTAAAATATCCCTGTATTTTAGTTCCCTTATACCATAAAAAAGTGTGCCACCCCAACAACAAGTCATGTCCTTCTCATGTCAAAAATCTAGTATTTCTTTATGTTATCCATTCCTTCATCCACTTCAAATTTGTAGCTTGGTAATACAACTCCCAATTAGGCAAACCAAATCCTCCTCTTATTCTAGCATCTTGCAAAAGTTTTAACTTTATTTTCGCTTTCTTACCTTGCCATATATATTTCAACACAATTTTATTTAAATCTTCAAAGTAATCTTTTCCAAGCCTAATTGGAATTGTTTGGAACAAATATAAAATTCTGGGTAATATATTCATCTTGATTGTTGATATTCTCCCTATTAATGACAGTTGTAAATTTTCCCATTTCGCCAAATCTAGCACTATCTGCTGCTTAAGTTTGATATAATTATTCTCTTTTAGAGAATAATTATTCTTTTTGCATCTTGCTGTCAAATATATCCCAAAGTACTTGATCTTATTCATGACCTGGATTTTCAATAGATCTGCCAGTTCTTCCTTTTGTCTTGATAACATGTTCCTTGTCAGGATCTTTGTCTTATCTTTATTTATTTTCAAACCAACCACCTTTCCATATGTCTCTATCTTTTCTTTCAATTTTTATGCTGTTTCTAGTGGATCTTCTAAAATGAAAACCAGATCATCTGCAAATGCTTGCAATTTAAATTCTTCCTTTTTAATTTTCATCCCTTTTATATTCTTTTCATCTCTAATATTTCTATTTAGCACTTCCAAGGTTAACACAAACAACAGAGGTAATAGTGGGCACCCTTGTCTTGTTCCTTTTCTTATATTGATAGAGTCTGTCAGTTCTCCCTCTGTCATTACCTTTGCCATTTGCTTATGATATAGAGCTTCTATTGCTTGAATAATTTTTTTTAGCAAAGCCCATCTGTTCCAGCAGTAGTAACGTGAATCGTCAATTCAGATTATCAAATGCCTTCTGTGCATCTAAAAATATCAAAGCCATTTGTTTTTCAGGAAGTTTCTCAAAGTATTCCAAAGTGTCCAAGATTACTCTCATACTGTCTTTAATTTGTCTCTTTGGCAGAAATCCATTTTGATCAGGATGGATAAAATTGTTTAAATATTTTTTAAGTCTTTCTGCCAATATTGAAGCAAAAATTTTATAATTTGCGTTTAGTAAGGAAATAGGTCTATAGTTCTTGATTTGTAATGGATCGGCCTCCTCTTTTAGAATAAGTGTAATATAAGCTTCTGACCATGATTTAGGTATCCTCTTCTTTAACACAACTTCATTCATAACTTCTAGCAATGGAAGGTTCAATGATTCTTGTAATGTTTTGTAAAATTCTGCCGGAAGTCCATCTGGGGATGGTGCCTTTCCATTATTTTGCTTCTTGAGTGCTTCAGTTAATTCCATCATCATTATATTGCTTTCTAACATTATTTCAATCTCTTTATGTATTTGGGGTAGATTAGCATTTTGTAAATACTGTTTAACTCTTTCCTCATCAATATTATCTTGTGTGTATAATTTCCCATAATAGTCTTGTATGATTTCCTTCTTCTCTTTACTACCATATGCAAACTTGGCCTTGGTCATCTATTAATTGCAATATTTTCTTTGATTCTTTCTCCTTTCTCAATTTATATGCTAACCATCTACCTGGTTTATTTGCATCTTCAAAGTAGTTCTGTTTAGCACCTCTAATTTTCTGTGCTAGTTCTTCTTTTTCTATTAAAAATGGTTATATCCATTTTTAATTTAATGTCCTTTTTCTGTGGCATTTTCTGCAGCTCTTTTTCAAGCCCTTTTACTCATCCTCTAATGCCTTAGAGGCTAATCTTTTCATGGTATTTCTTTTCCTTGTATAGTCTATTATCAAGCCTCTGGCATATGCCTTCATTGTATCCCATATGTTCTGGATTGATGTATCTTCTTTTTTGTTTTCTCTGAAGAAAAAAGCCAGTTTTTTCTCCATCGACTGTGTGAAGTCTTTTTCCTTTAAAATAGTATTACCAAACGTCCATTTGAGACATTTTATTGGTCATTTTACCAGAAAGGTATAACAAAGGGAATGTATATCTGATTTTACATGTATTGATTGCAGCGAGAATAGTATTTGTACAACAGTGGAAAAGCGAAAAGATCCCAACGGATGAAGATATGATTAGAAAAATATTAGAATGTGTAGAAATGGATAAGCTAATATAATTAAGGGAAAGGAAGAAACTAAATATTTTTTGACTTGGGACTTACTTTATAAATGGTTAGCTGACAAAAGCAGCAGTTAGAAACAGGGAAATATATGAAAGGATTAGTGACATAAGGAAGATATGTTAACTTGGTTAAACAAATAGTATGATTATTATTGATATTAATATTGATATAATTGATATTAATGCAGTGAATACTTGTAAATACTGTATTATTTCCTAAAATGATTTGTACCCAGACAACACATTGTTCAATTGAAATTGGAATTTTTGTATGCTATAAAATAAAAACTTATTACAGAAAACCCCCTCAATCTCAAATATCTAGGAAAAAGAGAGAATTTCTGCTGATATATTAGGAAGCTCTTTAAAGCAGCATTCCTAATGAATTGTTCCTCCATAGGTTTTCTTTTAGGTGTTCAGGTGTTCAGACGTCTGTTTTGGGTTATATCAGCTTTGTAAAGCTTTAGAGTACAAATTTCATGTTTTTATTTACTATTGAATTTTAAGTTAGAATTTAATAAGAATGTGATGTGAGTTTCCTGAACTGTGTTACTTGAAACACGAGTATATGGATACTGGGTGGGAATTGGTAATTTTGTGTTACTTATGTAGGGTACAGACCTAAGTAATACTTATTGTTATGCTGTAGATGCCCTCTCCAGAGAGAATAGTATTCATTTTAGCCTCTGACTGCATCATATCATATCCAAAAACCATTTTAAGTGTGTTACAAATCTCTTATTTCACTTTTGCATTTTAGAAATGTATTTCATCCCTGTTTACACATTTACTAGCATCTAGGAAAATGCATTATATAATACCTGTCCTGAAAAATCTTGCCTTGATGTTTCTTCTTTTCCTCTTCTACCAATTATAGATCTATCAAGTTCAAAAGGTAGGGCTGTCATAGTTTACTATAAGATTGCATGCTTTTGTTTTCTCACACCAAGGCTTTGATAGTTGATTCTTTAGAAGCAGCTAAATACATCATGTATTTGGCATATTTTATTTGAAAATTTATACTTAAAATATTTTCACTTATTTCTAAGCCACATGAAATTCATTTTTAACATAAGCTGAGAAAACTTGTTGCAATATATTTATTGCGTATTCAAATAGCAGGAGCTATTGCTATATGATTAAAGAAGAAACACAGATAAGGAACACCCAAAGAATAAACAGAATACCAGAATTTGTTCAAATTCTCTGGGCAAGTAGTAATACCAATTCTATTCATTTCTGATATGTTAGCTGAAAGTATCAAAACTGAAAAAGTCTCTCTGTGTATGAACCTCTAAGAACTGTCTATCTGTAGCTATTCTGTGTCAAATATTTAGTTGACCTACTGGGAGATAGTTTAATATACAGTAGTGGAGATGATGCTGGCCTAGAAATAAGGAGAGTATGAGTTCTAGGTTTCACTTAAGCAAGAAAGTCACTTGTTTGACTTTGGATCAGTCACTGTCTCTCAGCCCAGCTCGCTTTATAGGATTTTTATTGTTGTGGAGATAATAGGAGATAGGAATATTTGATACAGTGCATTCAGAAAATGTTCAGACCCCCCCCCCTTTTGTCAATTTTGTTATGTTGCAGCCTGATTCTTCAGTTGTTGAAATTCATTTTTCCCATTAATCTATAGGCAGTACCCAATAATCATAAAGTCAAAACAAAATTTTAGAAATGTCTGTAAATTTATTAAAAAGGAAAAACTGAAATATCACATTGGCAGAAGTACAAGTAGTCCTGAACTTACGACCACAATTGAGCCCAACATATTGTTAAGTGAGAAATTTGTAAAGTGAATTTTACCATATTATCTTGCCATATTTGTTAAGTGTTGTTCAAGTTTAGTTGTTAAATTAGTAACAAGTTGTTAAGTGAATCTGGTTTCCCCATTGACTTCGCTTGTCAGAAGGTGGCAAAAGGGAATCACATGATTCTGGGACACTGCAACCAACATACATGTGAATTGGTTGTCAAGCATCTGAATGTAAATCACATGACCATGGGGATGCTGCAATGGTCATAAGTGTAAAAATGGTCTTAAGTCCCCCTTTTTAAGTGCTGTTGTAACTTCAAATAGTCACTAAACAAACTGTTGTAGGTTGAGGATTACCTGTATGCAGACCCTTTGCAACAATACTGAAATTTAGCTCAGGTACCTCCCTTTCTCTTAATCATTGCTGACATGTTTCTACACCTTGATTGGAGTTGATCTGTGGTAAATTAGATTGACTGGACATCATTTGCAAAGGCACACAGCTAGAAGGCCTAACAATGCCTATTGTAGTAGAGCAAAAGCCATGAGGTTAAAGGAACTGCCTGTAGAGCTCAGAGACAGGATTATTGTAATGCACAGATCTGGGGAAGGCTACAATAAAATTTCTGCTGCACTGAAGGTTCCTCAGAGCATAGTGGTCTGCACAATTCTCAAATGGAAGAAATTTGGCATAACCAGGACTCTTCCAAGAGCTAGTCGCCTAGTCAAACTGAGTAATTGGAAGAAAAGTACCTTAGTAAGAGAAGTGATGAAGAACCTGATGGTCACTCTGACTGAACTCCAGAGACCCCATCCAGAGATGGGACAGAGTTCCTGAAGGACAACCATTACGGCAGCCCTCCACTGATCTGGGTTTTATGGCAGAGTAGCTAGATAGAAGCTTTTCTTCAGTGTAAAACACATGAAAAATGCACCTGAAGCACTCTCAGACTGTAAGGAACAAGATACTCTGACCTGATGAAACTAAGACTGAACAGTTTGGCCTCAATTCTAAACATTATGTCTGGAGGAAGCCAGGCACCGCTCCTCATCTGCCCATTGTCATCGCAACAGGGAAGCATGGTGCAGGCAGCATCATGCTGCGGGATTATTTTTCAGCAGTTGTTCTGACCCAACCGGGTTCCCAAAGAGCAAACACAGACAAAGGCAACAGCCCCCACCTTTTAAGGTTTAATAATGAATTCTGTTCTGAAGGCTGCTTTCCACTAATTAGCTCAGACAAGAAAGAGCCTTGCCAAGTTGTTTGTCAAGGGTGCCAAAAACCCAGAGATAAGAACTAATTTACAAAATTCTCCAAACACGAACTAAGATGTCCACCAATTGAGTTTAAGAACTTCTTTGCTGTCTGCAAAGAACACTTTTCCAAACCTGGCTTTTATTCTCTTGAGGGAGGGGCCATTACCTTGCAGCCTTACTCCCGAGTTGTTTGTGCTGCTATAATTGTTCTTTCCTCTGAATAATCCTTCGTGCACATGCACTTGGCACAGGCTCCTCAGGAACTTCCTCGTCACTGCTGCCAGCTCCCACAATCTTTAAAGGCAGCAGTCCACTCCCTGATGGTCCTGGCTCCTCATCAGAGCCATCGCTCTCCTCAGCCATCTGCACCTGCTGCCAGCTAACCACAACAGCAGTAGGAATTGGGAGACTGGTCAGGGTTGAGGAAAAGTAGAAGGGAACAAAGCACAGGCATATCCTCAATGAAAACCTGTTCCACAGCTGCCAAAGGTGTTTCAAAGAAGTACTAAGTGAACGGTTTGAATACTTATGCCAATATGATATTTCAGGTTTTTTTCTTTTTAATACATTTACAGACATTTCTAAAATTCTGTTTTTACTTTGTCATTATGGGGTCCTGAGTGTAGATCAGAGGTGTCAAACTGGATTTCTTCGAGGGCCGGATCAACATTGTACTCCTCCTCTGCGGGCTGGTGAGGAGTGGCGGGGAGGTGGGACAGACGCCTCCTGCAGCACTGTGCTGCCCAAAACAAGGGTGTGCATGGCCCCTTCTACCCCATTTTAGTACTGAACGGTTTCCTGCAGCAGTTTGCCAGGCAAAACAGGACCCTGGGAACCGCACGAGGCTCTCTTGCACCTCGTTTCCAATCTCCATGGCCTCCAGCAGCACTCTGCCAGCAAAAAATGTTTTTGGCTTCCATGGCCTCCTGCAGCACTCTGCTGGCCAAAAATGGACTGTGTGAAGGCTTCAGGAGGACCCACAAGGCCCATTTTTGGCCTCCCTGACCTCCAGCAGCTCTCTGCCAGCCAAAAAAGGGCCAAGCCTAGTGCAGCCCTAACTGGTGGAGCACAACTGGTTGTCCAAGCTGGGGAGGGAGTCCTTCTGGCAGTGGCCAAGCCGAAGGTCTGGGTGGAGAGGACTGAAAGGCAAGTGGTATGGGACGAAGTCGTAACCACCCCTTCCCCCGAGCTCTGTTTTTTCTGGCAGAGGACTGCAGGAGGCTGTCACGGCCAATAACAGAACCTGGGAGGACCACATGTGGCCCTCCCGAGTGCCATTTTGACCGGCAGAGGCACTATGGGCTGGTCCTTTGATATTTCCAGGCCAGCCGTGTAGGCCAGATTTAAGCATCCTGCAGTCCAGATCCGGCCCATGGGCCTTGAATTTGACACCCCTGGTGTAGATTAATGAGAAAAAAATGAATTTCAACAACTGTAGAATCAGGCTGCAACAAAATTGACCAAAATGAATCCTTCTTGAACGTATTGTGTGAATCCTTCTTGAACGTATTGTGTAGTCATTGCCTTGAGTTAACCACATAGGTATATAGATAATAGATAAGTTAGGATAAAAATCTAATAATGATAAGTGCCACTGTAATGCTGTTTGGTATTAGCTTCATACCATAGCATTGTTTCATAGTTGATCTACAGATGTTTTCAGAAAAAAAAAGCATGAGAAAAGGTTTTTAGGGGCAAGGTAGCAGATATACAGTATTTAATTTTTAAAAACTAACTAGGTTTTTTTTTAAGGATTTCTAAAGTTACATTTTTGTTGCATGGAATAAGTGAAAATTTTGATCTTTCTAATATTTGAAAACTGCATATAAAAAGTCTGTAACTGGGCATCCTTTGTCTTACTGATATATGAAGATCTCTATGAAATATATTCATTAGTAATTCATTAGTTATTTGTCTCATCTCAAAAATAAAAGAAATCATGACAAACTAATTTTTGAATGGGTTCTTCTGCATGTTTTCACTGAGTGATTTAGTACTAATGCTTCTTTAAAATAACAATTTGGTATGCAAATTAAGCTATTTTTGAAATACTTGTCTTCCTTTTCTTGTTGGACTGCTTCAGTCTTGTGCTACATTTAAGAGATCCCTTTTTGGATTTTGAAAGTATTCAAACTGCTTTTTCCTGCGGTGTATATTGACATTCTTCTGTCTCTAATTAGATCAGTTTTATAGTTTTTTGTAGGTTTTAATTAGAACCTGGGGGCTGGAGGGGAAACCATAAAATCTATTGCTAGCTGCTAGGCTACTGCTAGGTGAGTATTGCTACAAAATATGTTCAAAATTGTCACAGAGTATGTTTAATAGAATTTAAGCCATTTCTAGTGATCACATTTTCTCATCTTCCTTGATTCTATTTTTTAATTGCAATCACAAATAATTTCCTTTAAAAACACTTAAATGGTTTAAAAGAGTACTGATATGGAAGAAAATTTCAAATCTTTCTTTCTTTCTAATTATTCTAATTATTTCAAAACAACATGCTTCTTAGAACAATATGCTTGCTTGCTACCTCATTCATGAGCAATTTATGGTTATTTGTCTTCTAGCCCAGTTAATTTTGCTCAGGAAACTGTTCCTGATAAATTAATGAAAAAAAAAATATTTTGCAGTTATTTTTCTCACCCTTTTGCTCATTATACACTTGAACACATTTTAAAGATATTCAGTAATTTTACTATGAGATAATGATTAAAACATTAAACTAGGACGGGGAGACTCAGAGCCAAAACTATCCTCAACCATGGAAACTCATTTGATTGCTTGGGACCAGTTACTCTCAAGCTGCCCCACAAGTTGCCTCAAGTATAAAATGAAACTCACCTAATGCCTTATTGCAATGTCTTAACATTTCATTACTACTTTACCTTCTTTAAGCAGATTGCATCTTTGCTAAGAGAAATTTGAGGGGAAAAATGAAATATACTAAGATGGGATTTTAAAAAATCTTTAAAAAACAGCATTTATTATGACTTAGGATAAGCAACAAGTACATTAGCGTTACAAAAGTTGGTAACATACTTAGGTTTTAGAAAAGCTTTGTGGCCAGTAGGTGGAATAGACTCCCCCGTCCCCCCGCTGCTGCCCAATCCTGTTCATGTAGATGGGCAAAACAAGAAAGGAAAGGCTTTTCCTTCATGTTTATTCTTTTTAAAAACATTGCTAAGTTTCTCTTACTTCCTGTAAACACATAGATGTACACATAACACATTATTCAGAATATGTTTTCCATTCTAATCTTTCAGGTATCTGCATTCTCTCATTGTTATTTTATTCAAATTTACATATTTAGAGAGTTGATTAAACTAAATTCCATTTTAAATTTTACTTTTTGTAGGGCACGGTTAATAACATTTCTCTCTCTATTTGTTCCTTTCTCTATATCCTTAAACCTATTCAGAATAACTACATATCCTTTGAATTTGAAGGATCACCTGTGATTAATTTTCTATTATTCTTTCTTTTATTCTTATTTCTTATTTTTCAGATTGTGACCATATTGGTATAGCCTTCCTTTGTTAGTTTGTAGACTCTTTAATCTTGCAGTATCATGTTTCCCTGAAAATAAGACCTGGTCTTTTTTTCTTTTGACCTCCGAAATAAGCGGCAGGGTTTATTTTCAGGGGTGTCTTATTTTTTTTGCCCTACATTTCAGGGAAGCTCAACATTACAGAGTAGCTGAAAATGGCGCTTCAGTTCCACCTCTGCTGCTGCAAAAATTATTGCTAGCACTCTCTGAGCATGCTTGGGGCCAGCGAGCAGGCATGATCGGAGCCATAGCTGCAGCTTCTTCCTGCTTTAGCTTTGCCCTCAGTCAGGAGTGGGCTGGTTCATGGTGAAATGGTGAGTGAATTTGTGTGCGAGGTATCCCTTAAAGCCTCAGCAGGAGGGAGGGATGGGTTGTAGGCTGAGAAAGTGGGGTTAATACATGAGGCGTGGGTACAGGTCGAGCTTGACATTTTACCTTCCTGCCTTTTGCGAACTTTTGGCTGCACACAAGGAAAGCAGAAGCAACAGAGATCCTGGCTTGTTTCTCCCCCCTAAACTCCGCCAGAAATGAGTTTTTGCAAGGCACATCAGGCTGGCACAGCCTCTTGCAGCAGGACACTGCAAGGTTTGTTGTGCCATTGCACTTGCAAGCAAGAGCACTGCCATGAGGTTCATCACAGGATACTGTAAAGCTTGCTGTGGTTTTGCACGTGCAAGCAGCAGCATTGCTGAGAGGTTCATCAACCGGCGCAGCTGCTTGTGGCAAGGTGCTGCAAGGTTTGTTGTGTTGCATGTGAGTGGCGGTGCTGCCATGAACGGCTCTGCCAGTGTGACAAACCTCATGGCAGTACTGCTGCAGGTTTGTGCAATGTCACAAACCTTGTGGCATCCTGCCCTGAGAGGCTGCACCAGTGTGATGAACCTCATGATAGTGCTACCACTTGCACATGTAATAGCCCGACAAGCTTTGAAGCGTCCTGCCACAAGAGGCTGCACCGGTGCGACAAGCCTTGCGAAGACCCATTTCTGGCAGAGTTTGAGGGAGAGAAGCAAGCCAGGGTCTCTGCTGCTTCTGCTTTCCTTGTGTCTAGCCAAAAGTTCACAAAAGGCAGGAAAGTGAAATGTCAAGCTCGATCCATCCCATACCCACACCTTGTGTATTAACCCCACTTTCTCAGCCTAATACCAAGTGACCCTCGCTTCCTGGGTCTTTAGGAATACTTCACAAGCGAATTCATCCATCATGAACCAGCCTATTCCCAGCTGAGGGAAAAGCTAAAGCAGGAAGAACTGGCCACTTGCGTCCTGCCATGAGTGGCTTCAGAAGAAATTGGGCAGCAGAGTGACAAGTGTTGGGGTGTGAGAAGCCTGGCTCTACCATTCCTTGGGTAAGTGGGTGCAGGGTGCATGAGGCAGCTACCCCATCCCAGCTTGATTTTTAAGCCTGCACCTCACCCAATCTCGTACAACCAGTTGGGTGGGGCTTAACTAGGGCTTATTTTTTGGGGTAGGGCTTATTTTAGATGCAGGTGTGAAAATCAGAGTAGGGCTTATTTGGGGGGTAGGTCATACTTTCAGGGAAACATGGTAGTTTCAGGAGTTGATTTATTACATATTGCTCATGGCGTGATTTTTCTCCCTGTATATTTGAATTCATATCACACTGGGCACAAAAAGAATTTGATTTGCGAAAAGAAACTAGCTCTGATTTCAAGGTCTACCATTTCCTTTTAAATTTTGGTACATTAACATTGTATTAAATTTGATTAAACAAAACAAAATATTTTTTAATTAGTGCAAAATCTCTGGAGCTGATATGTCTACATCATGTGTATGTATGTGTGTGTGTGCTTCTGTGTGTATTTTCAGTACTTCTCATCTTTCCTTCCTCTTCTGTTCATAGAAATACTACGGTCTGTGTACAAAGTTTTCTGACATCGAACAGTGGATGGTAGGCTTTGTTAACAAAATCCAGTATTTTCAAATATTTATATTTCTTAACTTTAATTATTACTGAGGCTGATGGTTTGGAGAAATGCTGACATTTAGAAACAATTTAATAAAAAAAAACATCTTTAAGTTTTCTAGTAATATTGCTGAAAAATGTCTATCCTAACAGTTACTGAGATTATTACTGAGAGGATCTAACCACATAGTATTTATTTATAGCTTTGCCAAATTATTCTTCATTTGATTTCTTGTCCTGTTGATTAAGAAATGAGAAAAATTTGTGTAGATTCTTTCTAACTGAACAGGTCAAATGAGAGAAAAATAAATTCGGTGAGACTGAAATGATGTTTTAAATATGGACAACTCAGGACACATTCAGCAACTAGTTTTTAAAAACCTTGGATATATCTAATAATAACTTAATATGTTCAAAATTTTACTGAGGGAATGGGACTATCCTCTGGGGCTCTAGATAGGGACTTTCAGGAGGAATTGTATAACTTTCTCACTGTCAGAGCAAACATATTACATAGTTGTACCACAAAGTACAAAAATGGACTGTCTTATATTATTTGTAACACTTTACAATTAACAACATTAAACAAAGCAATTAAAAGCAGAAGAAATAGAGGAAAAGTAAGATAATCTACCTTTATAATCAAATCCATTATATATGGCCCTGGATGCATGCCTCCATGAGCAAGAGCTGTGATCTTGACTGGGAACATTTTCCTATATGAAATGCTAAATCATGCTTTTAACTATAAAAATCTTACGTCATAATAAGGTTGTACATGCTTTAGAAGTATTTGATATGAGGCATTTTGGTGATTATTTGAGCATCTGTCCAAACCTCTCACTGATAAGATCACAACTTTTTTTCCATATGAGCTTGAAAAAGATCAAACTAATTTTGCTTTAATGAACAGCAGGAAGGTGCTATGCTCATTTGAACTCAAAGCACTTCTTCTCAATCATTTTTGAAGCATAAACTATCCTCTTCCTGTCAAGGTTAAAAAAATTCAGGCACTTTATAAAAATCAAATCATGGACCAATTGCTTATTTCCGTTTTATGCTAGCTCTTTTCCTTGAAATAAATTAAGACATGATGGGAAATAAATCCTTAGATCTAAGAAATGTACAATTAAATATGAGTAGGAGAAAATATTATATTGGTTAAACGATATAATGAAAATTGAGTAAATGAGGATATGCTTAAAGACATATGAATATCTGCTCTATGTTTGATCATCTTCAGCAATAGCAGCAGTTTTTAATAGCAAATAACAAGTCTTGCCAAGGACTCCTTTCATATTATGATGCAAATATTCCATATAGGAAAACTTCATTTAGATAAAAAATAAAGTAAATTAACAATCTGAAGAAACTGTTTAATGTGAACACAAGATAAATTTGGCAGATCATTTCTTGTTAAAAATCTACTTTCCTATCCAGTCTTCTGTAGCTGACATTCTTCCTAATCTCTCTCAAACAAGAATGTAGAAAAAAGGTGGAAGTTGTCCCAAATGGCCATATTGAAAGATAGCCTCTTGAAGAAATCACTATCCCTTATACTTCTTGAATGCAGCTTCTTATCTCTTTCCAAACAACTTGAAAAAGCCAAAGATGCAAAATCACATTTGTCAGAGCTCATTTCATAGACATCCCTACTCATCTAATAACAGATGACCCCAAGATTTCACTTCCTGGATTCTGATCAGCTATAATATAATGAATATGAGTAGTTCTGTTGGAAAAGAAGTCACAGTGATGCAAATGTGGTTAATGTGATTTTTCACTTCCCAACTGAGTGTTGCTATGTCACTAGATAATGTATCTGTTTGTTGTTTTAGGTGTTTCTCCTCTAATTTTATTTTTTTTTAGTATTTTAAAATTTCATTTCTCCTGCATTTTTTGGAGGTCCGGGGTACCAACATATATAATAATGACCCATAAGTGGAAGTCTATATTAAAGGATATCCTCAAAATACATTTCAACTGATAAAAATAAAAGCTAGATCAGGTATATGGCTTGAGATGACTTGGGACAACCCAGTTTTTAATGACCATCAAATCCTGAGCCAAACAATCCATATCCCCTGGGCATGGAGATTTTACATTACTTACACCACAATTGAGACCAAAATTTCTGTCACTAAGTGAAACATTTGTTGAATGAATTTTGCCCCATTTTACAACTTTTCTTGCCACAATTGTTAAGTTAGTAACATGATTGTTAAGTGAATCTGGCTTCTACTTTGACTTTCCTTGTAAGAAAATTGCAAAAGGTGACTTATTTATAGCTTTGTCAAGTTATTCCTCATTTGATTTCTTACAGTGTAGGTTTAAAAAAATGAGATTTTTTTGAAGACATTTTCATTAACTGGACAGTTCAGATGTCCAGTTACTGAAAGCATCTGAATTTTGATCACATGACCATGAGGAATGCTGCAGTGTTGCTAAGTATGAAAACAGTCATCAAGTTCCATTTTTCAGTGTCATTAACTTTGAATGGTCACTAAATTAACTGTTGTAAATCACATACTGATCTTTCATTTCAACAGGTTATTACTGCTTAAATTCAAACCAAAGTAATTTCCAAACCTCCAAAATGGTTTTGATCATATAGTTGCTTGGAGGGATATCCTAGTAAACATAAGTATGAAATATTTTCAGAAAGTAATTGTTAAATTTTCAGCTATTATGCTTTTACTTTTGTCCTCTGGGAAATTTCTGACTTTTGCATATGGAGTTGGCTGTTAAAGCTACCTAAGCTACAACAGTGTTTGTTACTTATGTGGACAGGTAGCGGAGAGATTGATATATACTTCATATGTAGACTTCGGGACCAGGAGATTCAAAACAAATGTATCAGTGTCTGAAACTGGAACAGCTTGAATGTATACTTATAGAATTTTTTTACCAGCATATGTGCTTACTGAATCTAGGACAGGAGTAATTGTTGAATATGGATAAAAGGTTTTGCATCCCGAAGCTTCTTTATTCTTCTTGTTTTCAAGTGCAGTGTTGTTGAACACAACTTCATTTTATGCTTTTTATTATTAATTTATAGTGTTAATATACAAGGAGAAAAGGTAGATACATTTTTGTTTCCTTTTTACTCTTTAAAATTTATTATAAGAATGTTTCAGCCCAGTATTTAAACCCTTTGTTATACATAGTTTGACATATAGAATTATTAATTAACAGTTTTTTTATTACATCAATTAAGTGACTTCATAGAGCAGAACTGTCAATGATTTCAGTATGTAAATCTGGGGAAGTGCTATCTTTCCAAAATCAGTGAAATTGTTATAGTTGTTCTCAGATGTTCAGTAAATCCATAATTTTTTATATTGTGATAAATTTAATTTTGATATATATTTCAAATGTACTTTTACATCTTTAATTCATATTCTGAAAATATCTTTTGTTAAATTAGTATCATCTTAAGATCAAAGATGAATATTCTTTTAATTTACTTGATCTATTAATATGGGATATCCCAACACTTCATTAGAGAGATATTGCAAATAATTTTGATTAAGATTATTTGAATAAATTGCAGTTTTAGGCAATTTAAAAGCCACTTTCAAAGCTCAAAAGATTTAACAACATACTTGATCAGAAAGATGAGCTAGCATTAATATTCCCATTAATATCCCATAAGTTCCACAACCAAAAGAGATTTACCTGCAATTTTCAACCTGAGAATATCACAGAGGATAAATTTGCAATGTGAATAAAGATCAAAATTATACTTCTACCGCTAAAATTATACTTCTCCATTATCTTCCAAATGGAGTCAAGCTTTTGTCATAGTACCAAAGAGGTCACATAATAACATTCTAATTGTACCTACACTAGATTATACTTGATTATCTGTGTTTCATTAAAAATATTATAATAACTTCTCTTTTCCCATAAACACTTAAATTTTTTAATAATCTATGATTAAATTTATCTGGGATAAAACATTTGGTATATTTAGAATAATAAGATTTTTTCTTTTCTCTTTCTAGATATATGAATTATTTTAAGGATCAACTGAAAACTCAGCTGTTACACATTTCATGTAGAAACAATAGAGCTTATATGTATACTACCTTTAATTAAATAACCTATCACATAATAACATTTAATTTTTGGTATATAAAATAATTATCAATAATTCATAATATAGCATTGCCATATAAAAGCAGCCTGTATTCTACTTCAATCACTGTCATAATTGAAGTAATCTCAATAAAGTTCAATATTCAATAAAGCAAGCCCATTAATACAAAATTAAAAATAAAATGAGATAAAATGTATCCATGATGTATTTAATGATACACTTTTAAAGAGATAATTTTATTTGTAAAAGCTGCAGAAAAGAAAATTAATAATAATAATAATAATATAATAATAAACAACAACAACAATAATATCAAAATGAAGGAAATCCATATTTAGGCTTTACTTGCTCAAATATTTCCCCTGCAATTACAGTGGATATAGAAAGTACACACCTCCCTGTTAAAAGGCTTTGCAAAGGTTTTGAGATAAAAAATCCCCAAGACTATACATCAAAGACCTTTACTGCATTCACATACATAAGATAGTTCAAAATTCATACAGTGTCTTTATAAAAACATTAAAATTTTGTTGAATCTGTTTTATAAAAATATTTTAATCCTGGAAAAATTGAGTTATCTCTTTTAGTCACTGGTAATGTACTTAGAGAATCAGTTTGATGTAGTTAAGGCATCAGACTAGGATCCTGAAGACTCTGGGTTCTGGACTTGCCTTAGCCACAAAACCAGTTGGTGACTTTGGACTAGCCACTTTGTCTCAGTCCTAGGAAGCAGGAAAGGGCAAATGACTTCTGAAAAGTTTGCAAAGAAAACTGCAGGGACTTGTCCAGGCATTGCTGAGAGTCAACATTGACTCAAAGGCAACCTCCATGTTCCTAGAGCATGATCTGATACAGCTATATTACATTTATTTAAATAATTCAGTTACAAGTTGAACAACAGAAAGTAATTCGGGAAGGAGCAAATCTGATATGGAACTAAAGCAAAACTTATATTCTTGCTATGAAGGATTTAAGTTTCCATAACCTCTGAGAATTGGATTTAATTGGGGTAGAAATTCTATTTCATAAAATATTCTGTGCTGTCTTGTTATGCTGCTATAACATTCTATAGTAGAATCTCAAACAACTTCCCTCTTTTCCTTTTTTTCGCATTTGGTAGGAAGACAATGAGCATTATTCCCATAAATCCAGAAATGCCTCGGTTAGTATTATTTGCTTTGTATAAGAAATACTTATTTTAAAATGAATAACATTGAACTATATTTGTCGTCTTTGAAAAATAATTAAAGCAATTACTTCTTTTGAATTTAAGAAAATGAGGAGCAAAATAGGACCACCTAGGTTCTTACACAAATTTCCTCTAGTTTTCATGGTTAAATTTGCATTGTGGAACAGCTACAGCCTGCAAATGAATGATACTTTACCATTATGAAAAAAAGTGCTGTGAATCCAAGCTTAAATTCTATGCAGTGAGCATAGTGGTTGAAAGCACTACAAATAATGCTAATGATGATGAAGGGATTGTGCAAAAGAAAATATATACAATTTGGATGTACACTCTCAGATATGGCTAAAATTGTTGCACATGTTTACTAATACTAATAATTAACAAGAGCTTTGGTAAGTAATATACATTTCCTTTAGCCTTCGAGGTTTTTTTTAGTTTCTTGTAAAGAACATGGTGAATTAATGATTGCTTAAATAGTTTTCTAAAATTTGTTTTACTTAAATGGAGATAGGATGTTCAGGACTCAAATTATGTAATTATTTGAGGACTTTTTGCATCATACTAACTCAGTGCAGGTAATCCTTGACTTAAAATCATTAATTTAGCAATTGTACAAAGTTATAGCAGTACTGAAAAAAGTGGCTTATGATAGGTCCTTGCATTTATGACTTGAAGTACTATCTCTGACAAATGATCAAAATTTGAGTGCTTGCAACCAGCTTGTATTTACGTTCCATTGTCCTGGGGTCATGTGATTGCCATTTTTGATTTGCCATAGTATATTGTCGCATAAAAACTAAAGTCAGTGGGGGAGGATGGATTTCCTTAATGTCCTGTGACTCAACAACTACACTGATTCGCTTAACAACCATAACAAAAAAACTTCATAAAATCAGGTGCAACTCATTTAACAGCCTATAAATTGTGATTGTAAGTTGACAAATAGCTGTATGTGAAAAATATATCTTTTATTGGTGACTTTTTTACTTACTTTTTCTTAGGTTTCAGATGAAGATGATCATGTTTCCGTGCATAGCCGTGGAAGCTTAAGGGTTAGTAATTAGACTAAATGAAACATTTTTATCATTGTTAAAGATTTCTCCCTTTTGGAAATTGTTCGCAGTTTGAGCATTGTCTTCAAACATGATGTTTAAGATAATCACTAATTTAATTTTTAAAACTGTGATTTTGTAGATATGATTTATGCATATCTCAGTCAAATGAGCAAAGGGAGGAAGAAGCAGAGTATAAGGACTTGCCTCTGCTCTCTCTTCAAGAAAGAAGAACTCTTGAAACAGGCATTTTTTCAAAAGGAAACTTTTATTGAGAGAAAGTGATAGCAAGTAAAGCAAGGCAGGATCTGAAGTTCCCACTTAGAATGGTTAGGTTAAATGCTGCTGAAAACCCCTCCCCTATGTCTAGTCCGAGGTGAGCCAAGCCAGAGGTGTGAAGTTGTTATGAGAACTCAAGCTGAGAAGGTGATAAGAAGCTGTTCTTAGGCACCGCTTTGCCCATTCTTTCGGAGCTGAGACAAAACAGATGGCCCAAGGTCAACCCCTCACTCCCAAACAGGTACATCAAAGTGACAGAAGGACCAGAAACCGGAAAGGGGTTGTAAAGGGCAGGGGTGGGTTTCTACCTGTTCTGTCCACCTCTGTAGAACTGGTAGCTCTGAAGAGCAGCAGACATAGAACTGGTTCTATGTCTGCTGATGTTTTTGCCCACCCACCTGCCCGGACTCTTACCTGACCTTTATTTCCTGCTTTTTCAACTTCAGTTGCTGTGTGAGGCACAGCTGCAGTTAAAAAAGCAGGAAAAAAGTACTTTTTCAAAGGCTGCTTTTCGACATGCAGCGCTGCTCAGCTGTCCAGGTATCAGGCTGATGATGATTTACAGGCGCATGCAGAGCATGCAGGGAAGCACATCGTAAATCACCGAACCTCGTAAATCACTGAACCAGTAGTTAACCCTGTCGGATCCCACCCCTGGTAAAGGGGTATACAAGCCTCCCTCCCTGCTAGAATGGTAATGTGGGATCCAAGTGACACAGAGAATTGAACGTGATTATTCAATTGTAAACAACTCTTGTAAAGGAGAATTGAAAACTGAAAGTAAATGCTGCTTTTAAACATTAAACATTACTGGTTCCAACTTTTAATGTGTTACAATGTCAACCTAAAGGCAATACAGGTAGTCCTCAACTTGCCAAAGTTGTTAAGTGAATCAGTGCAGTTAAGGGAGTCACAGCAGTTATTAAGTGAATACTTTTCTTGCATTGATTTTGCTTGGTGGACGCCAGCTGGGAAGGTCTCAAATACTGGTCACATAATCCTGGGAAACTGCAGCTGTTCCAAATTATGATCACATGTCCATGAAAATCCTGTAATGGTCATCAGCGCGAGGATAGGTCATAAGTCACTTTTTTCCAGTGCCATTGTAACTTCCAATGGTTACAGAAACAAATTACAAGAAGATCCTCAAAACAAGTATGGCCTGGAAACAGTAAATGACCATCGCACAGAGTTTCTGGTAGACAAAATAGCGTGGGGGACCCCCATGTAGCCTCCAAAAATGGGTGCAGGAGGACACGCAAGGCTGCTGTGCAGCCTGTTTTCAGCCTGGATAGCCTTCTGCAGCACTGCTGGCCAAAATGGGGAGCAGGGATGTGTGTGCAACCCCCATGTGACACGTTTTTGGCCTGGACAGCCTTCTGCAGCACTTTGTTAGCCAAAATGGGGCATGGGGACCCACACATGGCTGCTATGCAACCCATTTTTGGCCTGGATGGCCTCTTGCAGCAATTTGCATGCTAAAATGGGGTGTGGGGTGAGGTGCTACCTGCAGCCCCCACGTGGCTTGTTTTTGGCCTGGACAGCCTTCTGCAATACTTTACTGGCCAAAATGGCACGGGGGGGGGGGGGGCTGCATGCAGCTGTTGCGCAGCCCATTTTTGGCTTGGACGACCTGCAGTACTTTGCAGGCCAAAATCAGATGTGGGAGGGCAGCACAGCCCATTTTCAGCCTGGATGGCTTCCTTCAGCATTTTGCCGGTCAAAATGGGGTGCAGAGGGGCACGTGCAGCTGCTGCACAACCCATTTTTTACCTGGACGGCCTCCTGCAGAACTTTGCCACTCAAAATAAGTTGTGGAGGGGCCGCGCACAGCTCCTGTGCACCATGTTTTGGCTAGCAAAGTAGTATAGGAGTCTGGAAACAGGGCGCGGGGGGGGCACATGTTAATATTCAAGTCTATAGCCACTTATTGGATTGGTTGTGTAGATTTATTTTGTTAGTTATATAGATTAATTTCAAGCTGACAGGTAAATGTTGTTATATTATGTTGACTTATGACCACAATTGAGACCAGAACTTCTTTTTCTAAGCTAGGCAGTTGTTAAGTGAGTTACCTTAATTTTTTGCCACGGCTGTTAAGTAAATCACTGCAGTTGTTAAGTAAGGCACATGTAGAAAATCCGGTTTCCCCATTGACTTTGTTAGTTAGAAGCTGGTGGGGAAGTTTGAAATGGCAATCACATGACACTGGGATGCTGCAACTGTCACAAATACATGCTGGTTGCCAAGAGTCTGAATTTTGATCAAGGGAGGGAGGGAACACTATGACAGTCATAAATGTGAGGACTGGCTGCACGTCATTTGAATGTCCAATGCATTGGAATTTTAAATGGTTAGTAAGTTAACTGAATGGTTGTAAGTTGAGGATTACCTGTACTGAATATTGAAGCTTTCAATTGAAGTTGCTCGTGGACTTGCCACCTTATGATCAAATTAAATGTTCTTTTTTCTTATTCACTCTAGGTTGAAGAAAGGTCTGAAAAAGACTTTGAGAAGGTAAGTAATATGTGGTAAGATTGAGTGTATATTAACATGTACTAGTTTATATTACAAACTAGCTGGATACCCGTGCTTCGCGATGAAACTTTGTGATTGGGCTATGCAGGAGCCTGGGCTTTCCCTCTTTTCCTTCCCATTCTCCTTTCCTATCCTCCTTTCCTTTTCCTTCTTTCTTCCTTTCCCTTACCTTCCTTTCCTTTCTTTTCCTTTCCTTTCCTTTTCCTTTTCCTTTCCTTTCCTTCATCCTTTCTTTTCCTTTCCCTGTTCCATTCCTTTTCATCTCTCCATCATCTATTTGTCTGTCTGTCTTTCTGTCTATATCTATCTATCTATCTATCTATCTATCTATCTATCTATCTATCTTTTCAGCAAAAGTGTTGTAAAATCCTCCAGCTGTTGTTCGAAAGGTGGGTTTTTTTCAGGAGACAACTGGACTTTCTGGGTTTTCTTTGAAGATGTTTTGCTTCTCATCCAAGGAGCTTCTTCAGCTCTGACTAGATGGTGGGTAATAAAATTACTACAACCTTTGATGCCAAAATAGCTTTCTGTTTGGAAGTGTAGTTTGCATCCTTTTAGAGAGTAATTGAGGCAACTTGGAGGTTGTCCTCAGGTCACCCGACTGGTGCAAATGGCTGTGAAGTTACTAAGGTAACGAAATGTGAGGCAACTGGCAGTTGGAACAAAGTTCCTTTCAGGTGGGAAGGGCGAGTAGAACTCCTTAGCATCAGAGTTGCTAATAATAATAATATACGAAATACTAATGCTTTGATGGTCATTTCAAAAAATCCTTTCTTAGTGAGCGTCTAGAAGCCAAGATGAACATACGTGCCAAATTTCAAGTTTCAACCCCTGATGGGATTTTGGAGCGCAGTATGAAGTGCACCTGTTTGGAAAAGAGGTCAATGACAACCAAATCACTGTATTTTCTGAGCTTTCTAGCAGCCCCACTATAAAGATTTCTTTACAAGGTGCTCTGGGGTTCGCTATTGGTTGTAAGAGACCAGGAGTTTTCTGTGGTTGCCTTTCTCCAAGGAGCACTTGGGCAGCTATGAAATAGTGTTCAATGCCTTTCTTTAGGGAAGGACACCGGAATTGGTGCTTTACTAGATGGAGTGTTTTTACAATATTGAAATGTCCCATTTGTTTTGGAGTCGTGGCTCCTTTGTAGGATTAGGGTACATTTGCTTTCAAGCACATAGAGTGTATCCCCAACCCAGGCAAGACCATCAGGCATATTGTAGTTCGTTTGATGGTTTTTAACAATTCATATTCAGTCAAGGAGTCCTTTAGCACTATTAGCAAGTTGTCAACCATCTGTTGGGGGGGAATATTTTTTTTCTGTGCTCTGGTGGCTGGCGGGGAGCCCCAGCTGGTTAGAAGGGATAACTGGGCTTATGACTTTCCCTTTTGAGCTATTATATTGGGGTAATCACGAGAGGGTATCCACCAGAAAGTTTTTCCCTCCAGGAAATATCGTTGTGTGAAATTGAAGTGAGTGAAGTATTGGGCCCACCATACTTGCTTTGGGGACAGCCTACAAATTCTCTAGATTTTTATAATCTGTCCACACTTTGAAAGGGATTTATTGCCTTCTGGAAAGCATCTCCAAGTAAGAGTTGCCCACCTCACTGTGTAAGCTTCTTTTTCCTAGGCTGCACTCCCACACTCTCCCTTTAGTTAGAGGTGTAGGCATATGGTTATAGAGTATCGTGGACATTTTTCTGGAGCAGGATAGTCCCAACCATCATAGCACTAGCATCAGCTTGAATAACAAATGGGGTGTTTGAGTCTGGGTGTTTGAGGATAGGTTCAACAACGAATAAATATTTTAAGTTTTTTGAAAGACATTTCCATGTTCTATTTAAGGGGCTGGCTTGGTTTGGGTTTTCCCTCTCCTTTTCATTTTAGGAGATTTGTAATGGGGAGCATTATTTGGGCAAAAGATGGGATGAATTGCCAAAAGAAATTGGCAAACCCAAGGAAACATTGGAGTTATTTTCAGATGTGCGGGATCCCCCATTCTAGTACTGCTTGTATCTTTTCTGGGTCCATCTCCACTCCCTCATGTGAAATATGATTCCCTAAAAAGTCAATTTTGTCTTTGTGGAATTCACACATGGAGAGTTTCTTTAGCACTGCTCTGACCAGTCTCGCATGTTCCTCTATAGTTTCAGTGTAAATTAGAATGTCATCTAGGTAAACTACATAGTGCTTATTCAGGACTTCATTAATGTATTGCATAGAGACTGGGTCCATGTAGCCCAAAGGGCTGAACTTGGAATTGGAAGTACCCTAACAGGCAATTGAAGATTGTTTTCCACTTATCCCCCTCCTTAATATATATGCACTTCCCTCAGGTCTAGTTTGGTAAATATCTTTCCTTTGGCGAGGTGGACTACCTTGTCTTTCATCAGTAGCAAGGGGTAGACGTTCTCAATGCAGATTGCATTTAATACGTACCATCCCTGGAGAGTTTGCGGTGTGCCTCAGGACAAGCAGGTGTAGAAGACTTCATTGTTTAGACCACCTTGAAAACTCTCAATCAGCATGTATTAGAGCCAGTCTTTTAGTCTTCAGGCCAGGCTCCAGAACTCTTGAATATAAGTGGCAGTAGGTCACCTCCCTTTCTTGATGCTTTTGATTTGGATTCTGGCCTTTTGTCTTGGCGAGTGTATCCTTGAACTGCTTCCTCAGGGCAGCCATGAACCTGTCGAAGTTGCATAGCTACACCGCATCCTCCTCCTGGAAGGTTAGCATCCACTCAGCTGCTTCTCCCTCCAGGGCCATGATATAATATTCTTGTATGTAGTTCCACACTTGGGTGAGGAGGAATGCCAGCTGTTTCGGGTTGCTGTTAAATTTCACTGCCAGAGCTGGTGGTCTCTTCTCTGGAAAGGGTCAGCCAAGAAGGAGGGGGTTGCTGGATCAGTTGGGTCACCCCTGGCTGCTGTGCTGGAGCTGGTGGAGCGATGGCCAGAGCTGCGGCTAGTGCAGGTGCTGCCGCAGTCAGTTGAGCTTTGGTAGCGCTAGTCACTCTTAGGCATCTTGGGCCTTGACAACCTATTCAAATATGACCTCATGTGGGTTTGACTCAACCTCCACTGCTCAGCACTCCTTTTCAACGCATGGTGTTTTGTGGTAGCTTCTTTGACTCCCCTGGGTGAAAGTTAAGGGTGTCTCTTCCCACTCTTTCATCTTTCAGATCCCTACGGACCACCAGGGCTCTACTCCTTCCCCAAATTTGGAGTAGTTCCCATTTCTTCTAGGTCTTGAAGTGGCTTCTTTCCAGGTTTCTATCTCCTCCTCCTCCTCCTCATTTTCATGAGTTGACATTCTATACACAGTCCCCATGGTAGATGAAGGTTTCTGGATGCCAGCTTGGGCATTGTATTTAAGAAACAAAGACCCTCAACTCCATTTATAGTGAAATGCACACTTTTACTAAAACCAAGTATTTACAATGTAAGCAAAGCCAGGTCTGAGATTTCCTGCGTAAACCTGGTGATTTTCCCTTCTCTCAGGCCCTCTTCCTTGATCATCTTGGTAGTGTCCAATAAGGTTCAAATTAGGTGTTTTGGTAACAGTTCTAAAGTTTAGTGCCTCTTTGGTGGGTGTTTGCATTCTGCCTCCAGGGCAATGTCCTTAGATCTTTCAACCGTTCTCTCTGGTGGGCATTCTGTTTCCTGTCATCCCTCTCCCTATATCCTCCTATTCCCCCCCCCCATTCTTTATGGCATGCTGCTATCAAAGCACGCAAGGCACACAAAGGACGGAACGCAGAGCATGGGGTATCTTGGGGTGAGGGAGACCTTGGGAGGCCTGAGACAGATGGGCCTGTGCCTGCACTAGGCTTCTCCCCTACCCCTGAACTTTACTTAAGGACTTGTATATTTGTTTAACTAATACACTGGGGAGAGCAGGAATGGCTGGTAATTACATGAGGCAAATTCATTTAAAATTGTTCCTACTTTCAAAGGCTTCATTATGGTCAAAACTCAAAGAGTATCTATAAAAATTTATAATAAACTGTCTTGTAAATATTATAATGTAATTGCAGGGAATCCGAACTGCATCAAGCTTGTCAGCAGCTACCGTAGCCTCCCTAGGTGGAACCTCTTCTCGCCGAGGCAGTGGGGATACTTCTATCTCAATTGATACAGAAGCATCTATTAGAGAAATTAAGGTAAGGTCTTTTTTAATGCTGAAAGTCTTTGTTTGGTTTCTAGTGCAGGATCTGATCACAATTTGGGGTCTGTTCCATATAAAAGTGAGGTCTAAACACAGTAAAGAAGAGTCATATCATATTTTCCCTAGCTTAGAAACATAGAATCATAGGGCTGCAAGGGTCTTCTAGTGCAACCCCAGCTCAAGGCAGGAGACCTTATACAATCCTGAATAAATGTTGTCCAGTCAATGCTTAAAAACCTCCAGTGATGGGGCACTCACAGCTATGGGATGCAAGCTGTTCCATTGATTAATTGTTCTCACTCTTAAAAAATATCTCTTTAGTTCTAGGTTGGATCTCTCTTTAATGAGCTTCCACCCACTGCTTCTTATCCTGCCCTCTGGTGTTTTGGAAAATAAGTTGACCCCCCTTTTCTCTGTGATAGTCCTTCAAGTACAGGAAAACATCTATCAGGTCAGCATTAATTGTTTGATAGCTAGACCTATCTAGTTCCCTTAACTGTTCATCATAAGGTTTAGCCTCCAGACCCCTTATTGTATTTGTTGCTCTTCTCTGCACACTTTCTATGGACTCAACTTCTTTGTTGTATTGTGGAGACCAGAACTGATTGCAGTGTTCAAAGTGTGGCCTCGTTAGTGCAATATAAAATGTACTATCATTTCTCATCATTTTGATACTATTCCCTGTTGACCCATTGGGGTTTTTTGATAGCTGCAGCACACTCTTGGTTTATACTTGAATAGTGGTCCAACAGATCCCTCTCTCAGGTACTATCAGTTGAGCCAGATGCTGTCAATTCTATATCTGTATATTTGGTTTTTCTCCCTAAGTGCAGGACATTATTTTTCTCATTATTGAATTGCATCTTGTTGGATAGGACCCAATGCTCAAGTATGTCAAGATCCTTCTGAATCTTGAGTCTTATCTTCTAGCAATTCTTTCCAGCTTAAAGTTATTTGCAAATTTGATGAGTTCCCCTTCTGTCTTCTCACTTAGATCATTTATGAAGATGCTGAAGAGCACTAACCTAGACAGAACCTTGTGGTACCTCACTTCATGCTTCCCTTCATGTAGATGTTCCACTGAAGACTACATGTTGGGTGCAGTGGGTCAACTTTGAATCCATGTAGTGATGTATTTTCTATCCCACATCATTCTACCTAATCTAGAGGTAGACAAAGTTGTCTACTTAGTCAAAGTTTTACCGAAGTCCATGTATGCTATGTCCGTAGCATTTCCCTAGTCCATTAATTTAGTCACTATCAAAAAAAGCAGTAAGGTTTGCCTTGCATGATCTGTTTTAACAAAACCCATACTGGCTTCTAGTAATTGCTTCATTCATTTCTAGGTCCTCATGAATCTATCACTTGATTTTCTTTTTCAGTGTTTTTTCAGATATTGATATCCACTGATTGGCTTATAGTTTCTTGAAGATTGGAAACCACATCAGCTCTTTTTCAGTCTTCTCATAGTTCCCCAGTGCTTGGAAAGAATTACATTCATTAGTTCTGAAATCACATGTGCCAATTCTTTCAGAACCCTGGGATGGTACAACATTGGGTCCAAGTGATTTGTACTTGTACAGGGTGGATAGATGTTGTCTTACCAATTCCTTGCCTACTTTGCATTCCTGTTCTGTTTCCCTTGGTATTGCTTTTGATAGGTTAGGCTTGTGCTTCCTTTTGCATAAAGACAGATGCAGAGAAGGAATTAAGCAGTTCTGCTATTTCCCTGCTGCCTGTCATCATCTTGCCACCTGCTCCAATTGGTGGACTTATTGTTTTCTTGACTTCGTTCTTGTTCTTACATATCAAAAGAATTTTTTTTGTTATTTTGGCATTAGTTAGCTCATTCCAGGCAGCTTTCCAGACTCCATATTTGTAGATTTGGTCTATTTGCTGATGGTCTTTTTTGTCCCTCAATTTCTCAGAGAACTCTTTGTGCAACCACACTGGTTTTTAGTTCTCTATGATATTATTTCCGTTCGGGCCATTATTATTTCATTTTTCAGAGCATCTTATTTTCCCTCTAAGAATGAATTTATTTATTTATTTATTAAATTTGTTTGCCACCCTTCTTGTATCAGAAGAACTTTGGGTGGCTTATAACATTAAAACCTAATATAAATATTTCTAAAATAATACAAATAGAAATCACATTCAAAACAAAATTATAGATAAAAGATGTGGAGGGAGGGAAGAGGATGCCTGGGAGAAAAGGTGAGATTGCCTTTTAACTCATCAACCACCTCCAGTATGATGCATCCGCATTAGAGCCCCAAGCATTTCCTAGAGCTAGGTTTTGATGCTCTTGCAAAAGATAAGGGTGGGAGCCAATCTCACTTCAGGCAGATAGTAAGATGTTGCAAAGGACAGAAGCAAAATTAGACAAGTCCCTTCTCCTGAACCCCACCAGCTGGAATTCCTTGACTGATGGGCCCCACAACATGTCTTTTTCTATCTGTAGCTCTGAGAGTCCAGATAGATTGGGTATGTTCAGTTCCTGCTCTGTTGGACTGAGTCTGTATTAAACTGAAGCTCTGCCCTGCACTGGGGCTATACTCCAGTTTTCAATTCAGTCCAGCCAGGACGGACATGAGTTGCAGTGTGGATGGGTGGGGCACTCCTGGTGGGATGTGATGGTTCCTCAGGTTATCTGGACCCATGCTATGCAGGCTTTTAAATCAACACCATGAATTGCACCCAGAAGCAGGGCAGTGTAGCTTGTGGAGCACAGGCATAAATTACTAGTAACATAATAAAGGCATGGAATCCTCCTTTTTATTACACCGAGTTTTTCATTGTTTTATTTTTCATAACATTTTGCAATTTTCTTTAGAGTATCAGTGAATTAAAGGATGAAATTGAGAATGTAGAAGCAAAATACATGCAGGGGTTGAAACAAATGAAGGTACAAGTTTATAAAAGAATAGGCATGCAGATCTAACTGATTTAGTTTCCAGACATGAAAAAGAGATCTGGGTTGAATTTTATCTGCATGTCTTGTTTGAGAATTTTGCATACTTTGTAGTGCTTGATAAACTCAGATTGTTTGATTTTGGGCAATATACAGTGTATGTACAATTATTAGGCAAGTATTTTGACCATATACCGTATATACTCGAGTATAAGTCGAGTTTTTCAGCCCATTTTTTGTGCTGAAAAAACCGCCCTCGACTTATACTCGAGTCAGATTCCCCTCTGAAAAAAAAAATGGTGTGGAGCTCCGAAGCTGGGCAGCCGCTTCCCTGCTTCCGTGTTTCCTTTGCAACTTTTAAGCATGGGAGGGGGAGGCTTTTCTGAGCTCTAGGCTGAAAAAGCAACGCGAGCCGAGGTCGCTCCACTCAGTTTCATTTCCTCAGCTCCAGCTGCTTTCAGTCCACTCGGGAGGAGGGGGAGGAGGGGGAGGCTTTTCTGAGCTCTAGGCTGAAAAAGCAACGCGAGCTGAGGTCGCTCCACTCAGTTTCATTTCCTCAGCTCCAGCTGCTTTCAGTCCACTCGGGAGGAGGGGGAGGGGGAGGAGGAGGGGGAGGCTTTTCTGAGCTTTAGGCTGAAAAAGCAACGCGAGCTGAGGTCGCTCCACTCAGTTTCATTTCCTCAGCTCCAGCTGCTTTCAGTCCACTCGGGAGGAGGGGGAGGGGGAGGAGGAGGGGGAGGCTTTTCTGAGCTTTAGGCTGAAAAAGCAACGCGAGCCCAGGTCGCTCCACTCAGTTTCATTTCCTCAGCTCCAGCTGCTTTCAGTCCACTCGGGAGGAGGGGGAGGAGGGGGGGGAGAGAGAGAGAGATATCATAAGAACGGCTCTTGGTTTTTTCTTGCAAGGGAGAGAGTGACTCCTGCCTACCACTGTCATCATCATCATCTTTTGCGTTAGTGAATCAATCAAACCTTTCATGATAGTGAGATCGTTTCCCAAATTTCCCTTAAATCAGGGAAGAAATCAGAAACAAACCTTTGGGCTGAGAATAAGCTTGTTCCTATGATGCCATTTTTGTTCACTGCAGTGTGAAAAGTGTGAAAAAACACACTTCTTTTTCTTCATCTTCTTGTTCCCTATTTACTGGTCTCTTTCAAAGAGGAAATTGTGAACATCAAACTTATTCTCAACTGTCCTAGTGAAAGTTTTTATTGGCATCTATTTTTATTTTTGAAATTTACCAGTAGCTGCTGCATTTCCCACCCTCGACTTATACTCGAGTCAATAAGTTTTCCCAGTTTTTTGTGGTAAAATTGGGTGCCTCGACTTATATTCAGGTCGACTTATACTCGAGTATATACGGTAATTTTAATGCATATATTCCACCTCTAAGCTGCATAAACTTGAAAAGTATATTGGAGATAAGCATATCAGGTAATGTGTGTGTGTGTGTGTAATGAGTGAGGATGTGGCCTAAGGAGATTAACACTATATCAAGGTGTGCATAATTATTAGGCAACTACTTTTCCTTAGGCAAACAGATGATGTGTAACTGTTTCTGAAAAGTCAAAAATTGTAAAAATTATTTCAGAGGGATGCAGTACTCTTGAAATTGCTAAGATACTGGGACGTGATCACAGAGCCATCAAAGGTTTTGTTGCAAATAGTCAACAGGATCGCTAGAAATGTGTTGAGAAAAAAGGATGCATATTAATTGCCAAAGATTTGAGAAGAATCAAATGTGAAGCTACCAGGGACCCGTTATCCTCCAGTACTGTCATATTCCAGAACTGCAACCTACCTGGAGTGCCCAGAAGTTCAAGGTGTTCAGTGCTTAGAGACATGGCTAAGGTAAGGAAAGCTGAAAGCCACCACTGAACAAGACAAATAAGTTGAAATGGCAAGACTGGGCCAAGAAACATTGGAAGACAGCTTTTTTTCAAAGGTTTTATGGACTAATGAGATGAGAATGACTCTTGACGGACCAGATGGATGACCCTGTGGCTGGATCAGTAACAGGCACAGAGCTCCACTTCAACTCAGGCACCAGCAATGTGGAGGTGGGGTACTAGTATGGGTTGGTATTATTAAAAATGAGCTAGTTGGACCCTTTGGGGTTGAATCAACTCCCAAACTTACTGCCAGTTTTTAGAAGACACATTCTTCAAGCAGCAGTACAGGAAAAAGTCTGCCTCTTCCAAGACCACCGTGATTTTTATGCAGGACAATGCTCCACCGCATGCATCAAAGTACTCCACTGTATGGCTAGCCAGCAAAGGCCTTAAAGATGAAAGAATAAGGACATGACCTCCTTTCTCACCTGACCTAAACCCTATTGAGAACTTGGGCCTTTCTGAAATGGGAGATTTACGGTGAAAGAAAACAGTACACCTCTCTGAACAGTGTCTGGGAGGCCATGGTTGCTGCTGCCCAAAAAGTTGATCATCAACAGATCAAGAAACCGACAGACTCCATGAATGGTTTATGACTGTTATTGAAAAGAAGGGTGGCTATATTGGTCAGTGGTTTTTTTTTTTTTTTGAAATGTCAGAAATGTTTATTTGTAGATTTTGAGTTTGTTTATTATTCTTGCATTGCATTAACAGTTGAAAATAAATAAGATGGGCAAATTTTTGTTTTTCATTTAGTTGCATAATAACTCTTCATACTAATAGTTGCCCAATAATTGTGCACAGATAGATATTCTCCTAAGAAAGCCAAAACCTCACTTTGACTTTCTTAAATATTCAGATTTTAGGTTTATTAACATTTTGGATTGATCAAGAGCACTGTAGTTGTTCAATAACAAAATTAATCTTCCAGAATACAACTTGCCTAATAATTGTGCACACAGTGTACATTTTGAATAACTAACAGTGTCAAAAACATAACAATTATGTTTTGTTATGTTTTTTGTTTTGCATCTTTGCTCCTTTGGAATATATATTTAATATGAATATATTTTGAAAATGAATGTTTAAGCAGTTTCCGTAAGATAGGTCATTTGATATAATATGCACCAATATATATATTGGTGTTTGTATGCCAGTGTTGAAGTTCAGAGGATTTAGAGTTTTTTCTTCAAAAAAAAATAGTGCATTGGTAAACATGTAAGTGAATGTCAAGAATACTTCACTGTTCAATCATTCAATTCAATTATGTTGTATTTTAAATATCTAATATACTAACATATCCTTTAAATTCAGTTGGCATGATTAGTTTGTGACAAATGCTGATCTTAATTTAGTTTTGTTAATTGTGAAATCATTCAGAAAAGTTTTAAGTACAGTTTTGTTTTAATGCCATGTTCCTTGTGACGTACCCTATTTTAATACTTCTGTGGTAAACTCAAACAAATAGCATACTTTGCAAGAAAGTTTGTCTGTCTTGCCTGTGATATATCAACTATAAGATTTAGGCCTGATAAATAAATTGAAAATATTCCTTTGAGTTTTTCTTTATCTTTAGGACTCTTCAGCTGAAGTTGAAGAAAAATATAAGAAAGCTATGGTTTCAAATGCTCAATTGGATAATGAGAAAACAAATTTTATGTACCAAGTAGAAACCCTACAGGATGCATTATTGGAACTAGAAGAGCAGCTTGCAGAATCTAAGAGGCAATTTGAAGAGAAAAGCAAAGTAAGTAGCAATAAGTCTTCATATTGCCTTTATCAGCTGTATGGATGAAGGGTCTAGATTTTAGGCAGCAATTGTTAAAATGCTCTTTTTCCACATGAATATTATATTTGTGGTAATATTGATGGAACTTATCAGAGTTGGAAGGGACCTTCAGAGAAATGGCAGTGAATATAAAGGTGATTCATTTCCATTCCTTTATCTGTTTGTTTATCCAGGTAAATCCTGTGAGTATGACCTCACTACATAAAAGATTATGTCTAGGCTATGATACAGATTAGAACGTATAGTGGCATAAATTCATGAGTGGCTTAGAATAGAAATTTAGTAAAATACATGACTTTGATTAAATAAAAGGAAAACATGTCTGATTAAAAGCATTTTGAGTACAGATGCAAAACAATATTATCTAATTATAAAATGCTCATTTTGTAGGATTTTGAGAGAGAGAAACATGCTCATGCTATATTACAATTCCAATTCATGGAACTCAAAGAGGCTCTGAAACAAAAAGAAGAACTACTTGCTGTAAGTACACAACTGTGGGTAAATAAGACTTTTGTCATTATATAAGAAGATAAGGACTCACAATCCATGAGTAACAAGTATATTGAGACTGCATGAGTAAAATTCACTGACAAAAGTGATTTTTCCTTGTGATATTCTTCAACTTTGTTAGTACTTTAAAAATCAAAATGGATGCTCTGAGTCTGTGTGAACACATCAGTTTTACTGGCAAAACACTTTTAACTGCACCAATAACTGTGCCACCACAGCTGTTATCACCACAAAGGCGTCAAAGGCTTTGCAAAGACTTTAAGAAATATTATGATTTAAATAGTAGGCTGATCTTGGCTTTTCCCACCTAGTGAACTCATTGTCTCATTGCAGGAATTTTAAAAAGTGGCCCTAGTTGAAAAAGATTGTGTATCCCTCCTGTAAACTGATCAGTAAAGAAGAGACCATTACTAAAAATGCCATAGAACCAGATGAGCAGTTTGGACTATCAAATCCAATAGATTGCTCAGAGCAATAAGCCAAACTAAAGATTTCCTGGCAAATAGCTCTATTGTGCTTATTTAAATCTGGAAAAGAAAGGAGAAGTCATTACAATTTTCAGTTTCAATTTCTTACGGTCATAGACTAATATAAATAGAGTGCTACATGATACACAATATCAAAATAAAGTTTAAGATAAAGTTAAAATATAAAACTAACATCTATGAGTATAGTCTAGGATGCAGCCTACATTAAATTATAAGCTAGACATTAAAATTATATTTATAATATTTAAAATTACAAAAAGTGGTAATATTTATCATTTAAAGCATTACAGTTACATAAAATGTCCAAACATTTCAGCAAGATCATCTCTTGCTGAATTGATTGTGTGGTTCATTTCATAAATGTAATTAATTCAATGATTGCTAATTAGACTGCATATTCCAATTTCTTTGCTGCTGTACAATATCTTGGAAATAGTTTTATCTTTGTTGTGTAGGTACATCACAGTGCTAAAATACTTTGTCCCTGGTGGATCCTCTTGTTTCTTTTTAGATTAGACTCTATTATATATTAATTTCTTAGCGTATTGTGTTCTGTTAACAAACTAGTACGTATTCAGAGGAGAACAAGCAAGATGTCAAGAGGTCTGGAATACAAAAATTAAGCTTATGGGGAATACTTTGAGATGTTGGGTACATTTAGTCCAAAAAGAAAAAAGTAATGAGAGATATGTAGCTGTCTTTAAGTTATGTGAAGGGCTGTCATATAGGAGAGAGACAGAATTGTTCAGATATGTTCCATGACAAAACAGTGGATTCCAAATTGAAAGAACTCTTCAATAGATAATTTAATTATTTTTATCTTTTATATTTGCTTTATTACTAATGTATTGTTTTGGCTATCTGTTAGGAATATTCTAGATATTGGGAAATTGGAAAGTCTGTGGACTGTATATTATCTTGAAATATTTTGAGATTTCGGTGTAAATCCATGCATTGAATGTATAGGTAGACATTTCATGCATCCTTTTATTTAATTGTTCTTTGTGAAAGTTGCAGCCTTGAATGTTCACCTTCTCATTCTCTGCTTTCTATCTTCTTGTTTTTTCTTGCATCTCAGGAAATCCGACAACTACAACAAAAACAAGAGGGTTTTGTCAGGGAAATAACTGATCTTCAAGAGACAGTAGAATGGAAAGAAAAAAAAATAGGGGTAGGATTTTTGTAGCATTTTTTTTTTCAAATTTTCAATGTTCTGTTTTAAGTGGAAAAAGTTATAAATTCTGAAATAAAATGGATCAGGATCAGAAGAATTTATTGAACTTCTACAGAACATCAGAACAAGTTTGTAGGATATTGAGGCTACAATCTGTATTTTTTACTCAAAGGTCCTCCCAAATTTTCGACTAGGTTTGATTCCAAAATCCATTTGGTAAATTGAGAATGAAACCATTCTTGCAGTTTTATAATAATAAGCAGATAGGTAACAAAGTAAATTTGGTGATGAGAATTCCCACTTAAAAACAGATTTCGGAAGAAAAGTAGTTACAATGTAACTAGGTTGGCCAATTTTATTTGAGAGCCAGTTGGTGTAATTGGTTAAGGCACCAGACTAAAAACCAGAATATGGTGGGTGTTAGCCCCTTCTTAGGCACAAAGTCAGCTGGATGATCTTAAGCCGATTACACTCTCTCTGCCCTAGAAATAGCAGTTAAGGGCAAACCACTTCTAACCAAATTGCACTTGCCAGGAGTCAAAAAAATATATGCTAAGTGAGTTCCCACTTTATGGGGTGGGGCAAGGGCTTGGTTGCTCTGCTTTTCTATGGCCACACCAGTTCTTTGGTTTGGTTTCCTTGTGGTGTCTTTTGAAAACAGCTGAACACTGAGCTCTTCCAGAGGATTTTTTGGGCACAATTCCATCTTGGCTGGGTTGTAGTTTGGCTTTGTTATTTAATTTTCTTCTATATTTTTTAAATAATTTATAGATATTTCTGTTTGGATATTTTTATTGATTATTTCTATTTTGTAAACTGGTAAGAATTTGGGAATTTCGTGGCTTAAAATTGTGGACTTTTGTGGCCTAAAAACATTAGGGAAAATGGTAGAATGATATGAGTTGTGCAGTTGTAGTTGCAAAATGCCTTTGAAAAGAAATGCAGTGATATTTACATCTTTATATAATACAGGAAAAAGCCAAGATAAAAACCAGTTTAGTGGTTAAAGGATCAGGCTAGAAACTGAGCTAGGTGTCAGGGCTTGCAGCACCATCGTGGCTGGTTTATGCCTCTCCAACACCTGGTAGGAAGTCCTTGGCTCTCACGGGAAAGAATGTTGTTTTGGCTACACATCCCCAATTATCTCCATCTCCCCCCCCCCCTTTGTTCTTACAACTCCAACCAGCCTGGCTGTGGCAGCTCTGAAGATGCTCCCAAAATGCTTCAGCATAAAAATGGCTTCAGGGCTGACACTCGGTTCAGAGATAAGTCTAGAAACAGGCTAAAAACTAGAGAGAGAGACTGTAGGATCTAGTCCTGCGTTGGGCACAGATCTAGCTGGCTGATCTTGGGCTAGTTACTTTCCCTGAGCTTTAGGAGGAAGACAGTGGCAAACCTTCTTGCCAAGAGAAACTTGTTCAGGCAGTGTCCAAGAATCAGACATGTATTTTTTGTAGATTGATATTAACTGTATTTTTTTAGTCTAACTAAAAGATACATATTGTCTGAGAATTTCAGAAACTGGCAAAATTAAAAACAAAATGTAGTGAAAATCATTCTATAATTTCTGAAGTTTTAAATAGAGAGCCTACATATGTTGATTCGGGGGGGGGGGAATAAGATGCTTCACAATACAATATTGTTTTGCAGAACAAAACAATACTGTAAAAATTGGAACAGAGCTTCCAATGAGACTATTTATTTCTTAAGTTGTCTTTCTTACTTTATTTTTTTAAAGACTTCTAGTAATATTGATGCTTAGTAACTCCTTTTTAAATGTAGGTTTGGAGCTAAAAAGTTAGAAAACTTTGTTATGCCTTTATTAAAAAAAAAAACTTCTCCCTTGAAAAAGCAGACTGTTTTTAGTTTGGTGTGATTTCTGAAGATACTCTTACATTGATGTGGTTGCAGTGTACAGATGTGTCAGAGAGAGAAGAGTCAGACATTAAGGGAATGGGACAGTATTGTGCAAGTATGCAGGGCAAGAATAAAGAGAGACTGATTTGTGGCTAAACATGTAGGTGAGGGCAGTGTTGCACAATTGTTTCTAGGAAGTGGCATTTGGATTACAGTTGTAAACAATTTATTGTGTTTAATTTCAATAAAGATGAAGGCAAGACTTAATAATGAATTATGCTGTTATTGGAATATATGTGATAAAGAAATAGATAGTTTGTGAGTGTCATGGTCAGTTTAAGGAAGTCCTAGGTAAGTTGAAAAATTATTGTAGTTGTCTCGTGGTTCTGAATCCAGGGGATGGGGAAGTTTTGCTTTAATCTTTGCTATTCTTGACTGCAGAACAGAATCTTGTAGGGGAAACAGAAATGAGTAGCTCTTTTTAACATTTTTGCAGCTTGATGAGCTTGGATTATATCGCTTATTTGGAAATTGGTTGAAGTCTAGAATAGTTGGGGAGATGGGTAATACCATCTGGATTCATTTCATCAAAGTTTCAGATTTCTGCGTCTGAGACAGAGATAGCATGAGTGGTATTGCTACCCTTGTTGGACACTCCATTTTCCGATCCGATTCTAAAATGTGAGAGTCCCAACGTTAGGTTGAATAGATCAAACACCTTATTGGTATACTATGCACCACACTGCTGAGCAATTTCTCTGTCTGAGTTATCTTGGATCACTCTGAAGCTTTTGTTTTTGAGGATTTCAGTATTCAGCCTGAGCTCCAACTTTCAGGAGTAGTTTAGGAATATATAATCTCTATGCCTTTTATTAGTCTATCTCAAATAGTATCTTTAGGAATATGGGGCAGATTTTGGGTATGAATATGGTAGAATTCTAGAATTCACTTATGCAAAATAAATTCAGTACAATTCGGCAAAAAATATTCCTCTTTTTGAATATGGTTTCCAAGCTAGAGATTGGGATTATCTAGAAAGCATTTTTTGCTAGTACATTTCTCTCTTGCTTTTTAGGCCAAATAATAGTCCCCATGGATTAGTCCTTCTGTCATCACTACAGAGGTGAATGAATAATTCCCATGTTGATTGGAATGTGTCAACCATCCTAACTCAGCCATCTAGCAATGAAAGATTCCTGGTCCATTGTTCATCCAAAAGTATACTAAATCCAAAGTGGTTACAGAAGTAGCAAAGCTGGAGGAGGCAGGGCCAGCTGCCAAGCTGATCGGGTGTGCAAAACTATTCTCCCATGAGCACAGCCATTTCCCAGATGCTCAATAGGCTCTTCGGGGTCATGATTTCCTGGAGGGGAACCGGAAGAGAATGGTGATCTGCAGAGCGAGATTCAAACAGCGGTCGAAACTCAAAGGCAGGAGAAATCCTGGTAGATCAAGTGGGGAAGAAGACAGCCTATAAAGAAGAAAGTCATATGTGAAACTGGAAAGTTGAAGAAACTTAAATCCTTGGAATATTTACTGCGTTTATGGATTTTTGTTGTTTGGAAGTATTTTGGAAGGAGTGACAAGACTTTGTTGTGGTTGTGGTTAAAGAGGAAGAAGAGGAAGGAATATATAGTGATAAAAGACATTTGTGAAATCAAGAAAGAAAAAACTCTTGGAGAACATCAATAAAATAGACCATATTAATTAGAGGATACTTGTACAATGTCTGAAGTGAGAGATAAAGGATATCTAAAGCACTTAATTATTGGGAATATGTATTATTAGTATTTTGGTAATATAATTACTATCATTAAAAATATAATTGTCTATGTTGTTTATGTTATATATGTTGTTGTGATATAGATAACTTTTAAAGATTGGTATTAATATTTTTCTCTGTGCCTACATTAAGATACCAACATTTAATATTATATAACATCCCTTTGATTGTTATTATATTTAACATGTTATCCCCACTGCTATAATAATGTGTCAAGGTTAGATAAATTAATATAAAAGAACAAAGAAAGCTAAACCAAGACAAACTTGATAAACTGGAGATAGAATGGATAACTTAATAGTAGTAGGATATAGTAGTGGGAAAAGAAGTGGGAGTGTTGGTTTAAAAGGTTGTTAAATATGACCAGCATATTTTTATATATTACTAATTTATCTAAGATTGGGACAGGGAGGAAACAGGTGGCACAGACTTCTTCGGCTACCTCAAGCCCATCTATAGTCAAATATAGATTGAATAATTATTGCAATTATAAAGGTCCAAATCATTTAAAGATTTACAAGTGATGCTGCAATCAGTGCAGGAAGCCATGTTAAAAAAAATGAAGAAGGAGATAGGGGAGGGAAGTGATACGAGCGAACTTAAAGAAAAGATGCAAATGATGGATGGAAAATTGGAAACCTTCCAAGAACAGATCATGAGAAATGAGCAAAAGCTATAAGAGATGGAAGGAAGAATAGAGAAAGAAGAAAAAAGAGTGAAAGAAATAAATGAGAAATTAACCTGAGCAAATAAAGAATTTGAAATTACTGTTACAGTTTTAGAATCTGAGAAAGCAGCTCACTACGTTTTTAGAACATAAAAGAAGAAAAAGATTTACCAGAGATGTTGGTAGAGTTACTAGCGAAGGCTCTTGGAATAGGCAAGGAGGAGATGTTGATTGAAATGGACGAAATTTATAGAATCCATACAAATTACGCAAGACAGAACAATTTACCAAAAGAAATCCATGTAAGATTCGTTAAAAAGTCAATCCAAGATGAGATTCTCCACAGGACGAGAGATGATCCACCAGAATATAGGGGGAAACAGATGATAGTGCTCAAGCAAGTACTGAGAAGAATCAGAGAGTTGAGAAAGCCCTACCAATTATTTTTTTTTTGAAAAGAATTTTATTGATTTTCTACAAACAAACAAGACAAACAAAACATTAAAACATCAACTCTCTTATGTACATACAGTGTGTCGGTTGGTTCATCAGTTTTATGCATTCATTTTGTAGTCTCAATTACAATTATGTTACATAACAACTCATATTGTCAGTCCAAACTTATATATCCTAATATCGCTATTAAAAAATCATTTGACTATACTTTTAATCATTCATGCTTTTTGAGATAACAATACTTTAAATAGTTTATTCTATAACTAATCATATAATCATACCAAATCTATCCTAAAAACACTTTATAAATATAATGTCAAATAACAAAGGCGAAAGAAAAAATAAAGATATTCCTTACTGTCTAACATTCTAAATATTCTATTATCGTATTTTGTCATCTAGCCATTGATAAAAAAGACCCCAAATTTCATAAAATTGTTTATCCTCTTGCTCTCTAATTTCAAATGTCAATCTACTCATCTCAGCACATTCCAATATTTTCTTAATAATTTCTTCCTCTAATGGTATTTTCTCACTCTTCCAATTTTTAGCAAATACAATCCTAGCCGCTGTTAATACATTTACAATCAGATATTTCAAGTCTTTACTGTATGTATCTGGTAAGATTCCCAATAAAAAGAACTCCGGTTTCAAATCTATACGTTTCTTTGTCATTTTTTCCAACCACATGCGAATTTTAGTCCAATATTTTTTAGCATCCTCACAGGTCCACCACATATGGTAATATGAGCCAGGTATCTGATGACATTTCCAGCATTTTTCAGATTTGTTCTTAAACATTCTTGCTATTCTTGTCGGGGGAAAGTGCCACCTGTAAAACATCTTACACAAATTTTCTTTATATGCTGTTGACATTGTCATTTTATAATTTTGAGACCACAATTTTTGCCATTTCTCTAAATCAATCCCATATCCAAAATTCTTCCCCGGCCCTACCAATTCTTCACATCCAAACTGACCAGACACAATATTAATTTTAGATGATTGATCCCAGAAGGGCTAATGATTAGATAGCAAGAAAAGAGAATTCGAGTGGATACTCTAGATAAAGTGGAAGAGTTTTACAATCAAAACTTCGATAACAAAGAATTAGAAGAGAGGGAAGAAATAGAAGAAAGAGTCAAGAGTATTGGTTATAGAAGAGAAAGAACAACACAGAGAAAGAAGAAATGAGAGAAGAGAAGAAACAGAAAAGAGAAGATCAAAAGAACTGAGAGTAAAACAGAGAAGAACTGAGAGAAGCTAGAGTAACGAGTATAAAAACTAGATATAAGTAGAAGGATGCAAGAAGAAACCAAGATCCTATCTTTGAACATCAACGGATTGAACTCTCCCCAAAAAGAATTATTTTTTTTTAATAAACTGAACAGAATGAACCTGGATACAACAGCAATTCATGAGGTCCACATAAAGGAGCAACATAAACATTTATTGAAGTATCCCAATTTAGGGAATATGTTTGCATCATTATCACAGTATAAGAAAAGAGTATTAGTGCTATATACCAAAGAGTCAATTGTGGCTAAGCAAATCTATTAAGATAATGAAGGTAGAATTTTGATTGTGGAAGCAATATTAAATCAAAAATGGAAGAGGAATTAAAAAGGTTAGAGGTGGAATTACAAAAGAAGCCCCAAAAAGGAAGTCTTAAACAACAAATGGATTTAATTAAACATGAGCTGAATATCTTTGGAGAGAAGATCTAGCACAACAAATAAACAGATCAGTCAAAAAAATAAACAAAAATGCAAATAAACCAGGGAGATGGTTATCATATAAACTGAAAAAGCAGAAAGCAAAAAGATGGATCAACAAACTGCGGACCGATGAGGGAAATAATATACCACCACAGTGAAGAGAAGAAGAAAATAATCCAGGACTTTTACGAGAAATTATATAACGACAATGAGTATTATATTGAAGAAAAAATATTACAATGTTTCAAGAAAGCTGACTTGCCAAAAATCTCAGAATAAAATGTATGCTGAATGTGAATATAAAAATATCAGAATTAACAGAGGCATTAAAAAAACAGATGAATAATAAACACCAGGCCCTGATGAACTACCTGTAGAAGTGTACAAAGAACTACAAGACTCGCTAAACAAAATATTACTGGAGATGTTCAACACACTGTTAAAAGAAGCGAAATACCATCATCATGGGTGGAAGCAAATATTGCATTGATTCCAAAGGAAAATACTGACCTAACAATAATTAAAAATTATTGGCCTATATCACTACTGAACATGGATTATAAAATATTTATGGCAATAATTGTCAAAAGACTTAAAAGATTTTTGAATGAATTTATAGATGTCAACCAAAATGGCTTTTTGGCAAAAAGACAAATAAGAAATAATATGAGGACAATACTAGACATACTGGAATATTATGAAGTTCACAGTGAGAAGCAACTGGCACTGTTATTTTTAGATGCACAAAAGGCATTCAATAATGTTAATTGGAATTTTATGTTAAAGCAGTTAAAATACATGGATTTTGGCAACAATTTTATAAATGTGATCAGGGCTATTCTAGAGGCTAGAGTTATAGTCAATGGGGAAGCGACACAAAGCTTCCAAATTAAGAAAGGTACAAGACAAGGTTGGCAGTTATCACCATTACTGTGCATATTAACTCTAGAGGTATTAACGAGAATGATTAGAAAAGACAAGCAAATTAAAGGGTTAAAAATTAAGAAGGAAGTTTATAAATTGCAAGCGTTTGCAGATGATTTTGTTTTTATTATAGAGGAACCATTACAATTGGGTTTGAGGCTTATGGAAGTATTGGAAGATTATGGGGAAGTAGCGGGGTTAAAAATAAATCTGAGACACATAATTCACTGTCAACCTTGATCCTGATCCCCCCCTCTGAGTCTATCATCCAATGAAACACCTCCGTAGCCAAGAGTCATTAATCATGCTATCCAATTAGATTTTTGCACGGCAGACGCTTCAGTCATCTAATCAGTCTCTGAAGAAAATATGAATGGAATGTACTTTCGATTCCATACTGCTATCTGCTCTTTGAAACTCCCCCCTTCTTTCTGTTGACAACTATAAAATGTGCATACAAAATGTTTTATAAGTTGACAAAATAAGGACAAAACTAAAATGATAGTTAAAAATATGTCAAACTGAAAGACGATTTGGTTGAGAGAATAAACATCCAGATAGCAAAGAAAGTGGAATACTTGGGAATACAGTTAACAGCAAGGTGCATAGCAATCAAGGAGGATACTTATACTAACTTAAATAATCAAATAAAGACAGACTTAAAGAGATGGAAAAACCTGCAACTTTATTTTATGGAGGGAATTGCAGCAATAAAAATGAACATTTTACCAAAAATACTTTTATCTCTTCCAAAATATACCTATAAAATTGGAGAGAAAAATATTTTGAAAAATTGAATAAAACAATATTGAAATTTATTTGGCAAGGGAAGAAACAGAGAATTAAATTAAAATTATTACAAGAAGTTAAAGAAAGAGGAGGTTTGGCATGCCTGACTGGGAACTGTATTACCAAGCTGCTACACTTACCTGAATAAGAGAATAGATAAATTTAAAAAACAAGAGGCTATTAACATTGGAAGGTCACAATTTACAATTGGGATGGCACACATTTTGTGGGATGAAAGACATAAGGCATACCTGTACTTTCAAAGTCGTCATATAAGACAAGCTCTGCTTAGGGTATGGACAAAAATCAAACAACAAAATTATATGGAAACATCGGCATGGCTCTCTACATTGGAAGTATTGGTACATCCATTTTTTTTTAATCTGGGGAGAATTGTTAAATGTAAGTTTTACTAAATGAAAAAGGGAAATTAAAATTTAGACAAGAACTAAATGAAAAAGGGTACAATTGGAATGGTGGGCACAGTTACAAATCCAATCACACTACAGGAAAGATAGAAACGAATGGGGTATAAAGAGAAAGCTGACAACATTAGATAAAATATTAGGAACAGATGAAAAAGCAATAAAGACAACCTATAAATACTGAATGAAATATAAAATGGAGGAGGAACAAGTTAAAAAAGTAATGGTAGCATGGGTCAAAAATTTCAGCTATAATATTGAACTGGATAAATGGCAAGATCTGTGGGAAAGAAATAGAAAACTAATCTTGGCCACCTTATATAAAGAGAACTTATAAAAAAATGTTTTATAGGTGGCATCTACCGCCAGTAAGATTGGCAAAAATGAATAAGAATATAGCACCACAATGTTGGAAATGTAATACAGCGCTAGGTACATATATCACATGTGGTGGTCATATACAAAGATTAAAGAATTTTGGTGGCTGATAAAGGTATGGCTGGAAGAGATGCTTGGCTGAAATATAGAGTTTAGACCAGATGTGTTTCTATTGGGAATTACAGAAGAAAGATATAGTAAAGGATTGATATATTTGATGTTGCATGCTATAACTGCTGCAAGATTGGTCTGTGCCCAAAATTGGAAAAATGGGAATATCCCCACTGAAAATGAGATAATAAAGAAAATACTGGTCTGTGCAGAGATGGGCAGACTGACATTAGAAATCAAAGACCGGGGAAGAAAAGTTGGAACAGAAAACTTTGAGGTTTTACAGTATTGAATGTGGAAGATACATAAAGACAGTGAAGTATAGTTGACAAAATGATTGTATAAAAATATAAATGGAGTTTATGTTGTAAATATAAATATAAATGAATGTGTTAACACCACCAATTTAGTAATGTATGACAAATAGGAAACTATCTGTTTTATGTAGTTTTACGTTATAGTATGTATGTATGGCAAAGACAAATGCCAGGAAAGTCGCACTGTGTCCAAATTTTAATAACTATTTAATAATTTTTTTTCTTTAAAAAAAGGTAGTAAAGCTGGATCTTGCAATTTCATTGACCTTGAAATGTTATTTCTCTTCTATTAAGATGGGATGGAGTGATGACTTTGTGGTAGTATGCAGGGTAAACCAGTGGCAGCTTTCAAAAGGCTACAATGGCAAACTGGATAGAAGCACTTGAGGTTTTAGGCAATTTCAGTTCAACTGTCACTGGATTTCTGACTCTGGTGATGGGAATGGCTCCACGTATTTGGGACCAAGTTTTCTATAGGGTTGTCGTGATTGCAGATATTTGAAAGAAAGGCAGACTTCATCTTCTTTAAAATCCTTCTGTGGACCCCTTTTCTTATTGGTTTGTCTTATATGTTTGCCTCACTTCATCCAGGGCTTTGCGGACTATAGGCCAGGTGTTCTGCAGGTTTGGAGCCAATTGGCCAACGATGCTGGTTGAGTAGCCCTGGATGAAGTGAGTAGTGTGTTGAGGGAGTTGTAAGGTCCTGCTTCTCTTCCTCATTCAAGAAAATAAAGACTCTTGAAACTTTGGCATTTCAAAAGGAACCTTTTATTGAGCAGGAGTGATAGCATGACAAAGGAAAGTAGACTCGTGAGTTCCCTCAGGCAATACAATTAGAATAAAGGCATTAGTAACCCCTCCCTTCAGTCCAGTGTGGATTCATCCAATCTACAGGTGTGGAGATGTTATTGTAATGGCTGTCCTGAGAACCTGATAAGTGAGCATTCTCAGGGTCATCTTCTATCGCCTTTTGAAGTATAACAACCCACATGGCTCTCCCCCTTTACATTCCCCAAAAGGTGAGAAAATCCCAAGATGCTTAGGCGCCAGGATAAAGGTTATAAAATAGCAGTTGTAGAAAGTAGTAATTAACTAATACATTCAGGATCCCCCTTTCCCCAGTTGAATGGCAATTCACGCAAGGGATCTGACAAGAGTTCTGGCACAGGGACAAGGTCCAAGCCAGTGGCTACTCAGGACGCTGTGAATCCAGTGTACTGGATTATTGTAGGCAACCTCGGTGAAGGGTAAGAGCTCAGCCCAATTGTCTTGCTGATAGTTCACATAACAGTGGAGGTATTGCACCAATATGCCATTTGTATGTTCACAGCCTCCATTCATCTGCGGGTGATGGGAGAAACTGAGGCCCTGGGAGGTGCCTAATAATTTCAACTCCTGCCAAAAGCTTGAAATAAATTGGACACAGCAATCTGAAATTATGTGCTCAGGTCCTCTGTGCAATTGATACATGTGTTGCACAAATACGTGCTAGAATTTGCAGATAGAATCTTGGGACAAGTCACAAAGTGGTCATGTTTGGAGAACAGGTCTGTGATAACCCAAATCACTGTTTCCTGTGCTTTTTCATGCATGGCCATCAGAACTGGCATTTCACAAAGTGGAGAGTTTTAACAAATCCAAAATGCCCCATGGTCTTGGTATAATGGCTGCATTGCAAATCCAGGGTTCGCTGCCTCGCAGGCATATACAATTTACTCTCCATTCACACCAAGTCATCCCTTAGTGAAAGTTCTTTCTTATGTAGTCAGAACCACTTGTCCTTTGCTAGAATTTCTTTTAGCACTTGAGCTATGTTGCTGGTTACCTGCTCTTTTGAACTTTATATTGCTTTGTGAGGGCTAGTGTCCTATTTGTTTGCAAAGGATGATGGAATTGAAAATCCTCTTTTTGGTACTGTTGTATTGGGGCATCCTGGACAGGGCATTCATCAGGAAATTCTTCCCTCTAGGGAGGTAGCAAAGGGTGAAATTGAACCAGCTGAAGTATTGAGCCCATCTGATTTGTTTGGGAGATAGCTTTCTGGGGTTTTTTTTAGCACTTCCAAGTTCTTGTGGTCAATCCAGACTTCAAAAGGGACCTTGCTGCTCTCTGGGAATTGTCTCCAGGCAAGAAGAGCCCAGCAAATTCCATAAACTTCCTTCTCCCGACTGCCCAGTGCCTTTCTGCTTCAGAGAGTTTGCACAAGGTATAGGCACAGGATTGTAGCCCTTCTTGTAAGTTGTTTTGGAGGAGCACTGTCCCCACTGCCACATTATTGGCATCTGCCTGAATGACAAATGGTTTGTCCAAATCAGGGTGTTTCAACACTAGGTCAGCTGCAAAAAGGTGTTTCAGTTTCTCGAAAGCAGGTTGGCATTTCGTTGTCCATTTAAATGGTTGGTTTAGTGATTCCTTTGGTTTTTAAGAGATTCATGATTGACAGTTCTCTTTGGGCAAGGACTGGGATAAACTGTTGGTAAAAGTGAAGCAAAGGAAGCTCTGCAACTGCTTCCTTGTACGAGGGGCTTCACACTCTAGGATGGCACTCACCTTCCTCAGGTCTTTCTACATCCTCTTGGGAAATCTGGTACCCCAAATAGTCTAGTCTTGTGAAATTCACACTTGGAGAGTTTCACAAACAATTAGCCTCCCCAAAGTTTCTCAAGCCATGCCCTTAGTAGTTTCACGTACTCTTTCATCATCTCAATGTAAATTAAAATATTATACACCAACACCCCTTTGTATCATTTTTTAATATTTGATCATATTTATATTTGATTATATTTATATTTGATCATGTAGCACCTCATTGATCAACTGCACAGACACTGACGGCTTCCTGTAGTCCAAAGGGGAGCGCTCAGTTTTGGAAGTAGCCCAAAGGTCAGTTAAATGCTGTTTTCTACTCATCCCCCTTCTTAATCTGCACCTGGTAATAAGCCTCCCTTAAGTCCAGTTTGGTCACCGCTACAACCGCCTTTGGGAAAGGCCACCTGGGGAGGAGAGATGCAGCTCTCCTCAACCCTGAAGGCAGTCTCCCCCTTCTTCACCACCTCTATGGGGTGGCTTAGCCCCGAAACCAGCCAGCTCAGGGTGCTCCAGTGGCGAGCACAGATCGAAGCCTCGCAGAGACGAGGTTTCGGTCTGTCGCCGAAGAAGCTCAAACCGGAAAAATCTTTTTTCTCTTGGAAGAGCACGGGTGCAGCCATGCGTGACTTTGCTGGCTGAATGAAACCCCTGGCCAAATTCTTGTCAATGAAAGATTGGATTCTTCCAGTTCCCAGGGCATCATCAACTACAGTTTGGGTTTGGTAGCTTGGCCATAGGGACAATCTCGACAGCACAGTCCATGGGGTGATGGGGGGAAAGCACATCAGACTCTTTTTCTCTGAACACTTCAGCTAGGACCCAATATTCCTTGGGGATTGATAGATCCATCTCCTCCCTCCATCCAAGCTTTCCTTGTGCCTTCTGCTTTCACTTTTTTGTGACAGCTCCTTATCACTTTTATTACGGCTTCCTGGCCGGAAACTTTCCTCCACACCTTCAACTGGTTTCACTCCCAGTCATGGAGGGATTTCACTTCTTGATCCATTTAAACCACAGGACCATGGCTTCCGTCATCCCCTGAGCCACAGTGAATTGGATAGTCTTGATGTGGGTTCCTATGTTTAGCTCCACCAGTTCAGTTAGAAATGTGGCTGGAGTGCCCACCCCACCACTGTTCCATCCCACTGAAAGGAAGCTATGGGGTTTTTAGTTCCCTCAACCGCATTCCCAACTTTTCCACCACACCTGGGCTAACGAGGCATCTGGTATACCAGAGTCTAGTAGGCCACCTTCCTTCATTACACAAACATACATCACCTGATATGCTTTTATCCACTAAGTACTCAAATTTATACAGCTTGGAGATGGAAAATATGCATAAAAATGATGATATGGTCAAAATACTCACTTGCCTAATACTTGGGCACAAAGCGTATACCTGTGGTTTGTGAACTTGTGGACGTTCCCTTCCTGGGAGGTACCTCTCAAGGTTTAAAATACCATCTGGAATCAAGGTGACATCTGGATGTATGTTTCTCTGTGTGGTAGGTATGTTGTCTTGGCCTATACATCAAGAGATGATGCGGAACTTCCTGTATCTTCTCTTACTCAGTGTGAATGATAGCCATATTATTAGCACAATGTGTCACTGTCTTAATTTCAAAGTTGGATGAATCAGCTGAATCCACTGCTGTAATTTAGAAGATGACCATGCATCAGCTGGTGCAATGTGTATTATGAGAGTTTTTACTGCCCGCAAATGCTGCTTTGAAGCTTCTCTGTTCTCAGAGGTGGTAGTGCATATTTCATGTTTTCATAGTCCTTTAGATAGTTGGAGATGTATTAATTGACTGCCTTCTGTTTCTTTCATGCATTTATTATATCTCAGCAGTTAATTCTATTATATTTGAAATCAGTTTCTCTGACTGAAAGAAGGACCAGCTTTTGTTGCCTTTGCCATCTTCATTCCACAGTAAACTGAATAATATCAAAGGAAGCCTTTCCATTCCATGACTCTCCATTCCCTAACAGCAGGAGTGGGATTCAACCGGTGTTACTACCAGTTTGGTGACTAATGTTTTACTGCGCACGTGTGTAAAAAAAAAAATAGCTGTGCTGCCCGGACAGCTGAAAAGCGCTGTGCGCAGGTACGCAGCATTTGAAAAGCCTCTTTTTTCTTGGTATTTCAACCTCAGCTGTGCCACACAAAGCAACCGAGGTTGAAAAAGCAGGAAATAAAGGACAGGTAAGAGCCTGGGCGGTGAGTGGACCAAATAACAGCAAACACAGAACTGGTGTCTGCTGCTCTTCAGAGCTACCGGTTCTATAGATCTGGGCAGAATCAGTAGCATCCCACTCCTGCCTAACAGCATATTTAGAAATCTACCCTTTAGCCAAGAACATTAATCTTGCTTCTCAAGGCCATATGAAAACTAGAGTTCAGGAATTCCCTTAATGCATATTATCAATAAGCAAAGTATACTAAAATGAATTGTAGCAAAGCATCTTTTAAAAGTGTCCAAAATTGGTTGGCTATTACATTCCTTAGCACTTTTTGTTTAAAAAGGGCTGTCAGGCAGGTTTTTAAAAAGATGACTTTAGTACTTAACTCCAACAATGTGAGTAAAATAACCCCTTCTATTAGAGATTTATTAACAAACTGATAGATGAGCAAGTTAGGACCATTAAGTTGCAGACTGGTCTTCTTCAAATTTGTTTTTATTTTCCTTTAGAACATTTAAACTCAGCAACTAACACTTCAACATCATCTGTCACTGGATCATTTTCTGTTATTTAGCCTTCAGAAGAAAGAGGGTTTGAATGGTTTGTTTTTATTATAATATGGTTAATACTTATCCTTAAAAGTGAATTCTAGATTTAGGATATTCCTTAGTACAAACAGCAGAACTGCAAATTTAAAAATTTAAAACCTTTGGTCATAAAGTCTTTAGAACAGAACTAAATATTATTTTTCATTAATATGCAACACATCACATTTGCATTACACATAATATTTCTCTTACATTACAGTAATGAGTATGTCAACTGTAATAGTATTGAATTCATTGATTATCAGAATGGAAGGAGGAGCTCCTTGTTGCAATTCTGTGTGGTATATAAAGTCATAGCCATAAAAAAACATCGTGAAGAAATTCAAATAGAATTAGGCTTGCCTTGATAAGTTAGTGACAGAGTGTTTCGGGAATCCATTTTCAATGGAAATTGAAACATGAAACCAGCCATTAACAAATAGCACTTAAAAGTTATATGCTGCTCTACTTTGCAGCACTCTCTGAACATTTTACAAATGTCAGCATATTGTTGTCCCCCCCTCCCCCTAAAAAATCTGGGTCCTCATTTTATCGACCTTGGAAGGATGGATGGCTGAATCAACCTTGAGCTGTTCAGGATCGAACTCCAGGTTGTGGGCAGAGTTAGCCTGCAATACTGTATTCTAACCATTGCACATCAGAGCTCCCTTAATGTTAGTTAAGAAAAAATTCTGTAAGGAAGCATTCTTTCTTCTTTTATGCAAATCTTTTATCTTGTGGATCTAAAATTACTGATTCTTATTGCTGATTTTCTTAATCTGTATGTCCTCTCTTTTCTGATTTTACTGTCTTTATCTTCTGCTTCTTCGTTAAATACTTAGGCATTAGAAAGGCAGAAAGTTTTCTTTGATTCCCTAAGAAGTGAGCGAGATGATCTTAGAGAGGAGGTGATTTTGCTGAAGGAACAATTGAAGGTATGATGAAGCAAATGAACAAACACAAGCAAAAAAAAATAAAGTATAAAAGGTAGTGGTATTAAATAATAGCATTTTATTTCAGTGTACCAGAAAGAAGCCTTCCTTGGGTGTTCCGTTATTTGATAAGATTAAACTAGCTGTGGGTCATCATTGTTTTCTTACCTAATGGTATTCTTTTACTATGCTGCTGTTGAAGTGCATTTAGTTAGCTACATTTGGAAATTAGGAAGAATGAATATTAGATAACAGCATATACATAAAGATATTGGAATGGGACTGCTGATCATGCCACTTCTGTAGCCCAAAGCTATATCATGAATTGTTTTCACTTAGGATAGTAGCATAATCTGTGAAAATCACCTCTTGCTGCAAAAGTTTTAGTACTGTTACCTAGTTATTTATTATATTTATACTAGTCTCATATTTTGCATTCATGTGATTTTATTATTCATAATTTCAGTTTTTGCAAACATACTTTACATGGAACTGGATGTTATAAATATATTTTGTTTTGCATTCACAGCAATATGGAATCACCAATTTAGAAGTAGCTACCAATGGAGAAATCTCTGAATGTGTTACTAAGGATGGACTATCAAATTCTTCCAATGTTGTTTCAGAGACAAGTCATGTCATTAAATCTGAGGATTGTACAGAAGGTAAGCATTTGCATTGTACTAAGATACTATATATGATCATTTTTGGTTGAAAATGTTTATAATCTAGCAATAATATTCTGCATGGTGTACACATGTTAACTTTTTCTTAATACAACAATCACTTAAGGCCATTAATTTTTTTTAAAAAGTGTGAGGTTTTTTGGTGAGAAGATTTTCAATTGGGTGTTGTTTAATTCCCAATTTTAGGAAAACCAAATAATTTAAAGCTAGCTTACCTATATACCTATTGAAATTTCATTTCAATATATTAAGCATAATATATATTATGTGTATATATTATTCGTAAACATTAACTTTGCTTTGGTTCCCAGCAGTGTATATGAAAAGCACTTGAAAATATTAAGTTTTAGGTACTAAATACAGATGGTGCTTAACTTATGACCACAATTTGAACCAGAAGTTTCCTCACTAAGCGATGTGGTCATTAAATGAATCATCTCATAACTATCCCTGATTTTACAACCTTTTTTTTGGCCATGGTTAAGTAAATCTGGTTTACTTCATTGATTTTGCTTGTCATAAATGTCATAAGCCAGCTGGGAAGATTGAAAATGGTAATCACATGATCCTGGAATGCTACAACCATTGTAAATGCTGGTTGCTAATTACTTGAATTACAATCATGGCCCACAGGCACTCTGTGATGGTCATGTGAGAACCAGCCATGTCATTTTTTTAGCATCATCATAACTTTTAAACAGTTGCTAAACAAATGGTCATAAGTTGAGGCCTGCCTGTAAAATTAATTACATTGCTATTCATAATAGTTGTTTATAATTGTAATTTATTAATCACAGTGAGATCCCAGTCATGTATCCATTAACATAGTTTTGTGTATTTAAATTACTGGCTCTACTATATTTAAAAAATTAAAAAACAAGGAATTTTAATTTGTACAATCCACTTAAAGTAATACAAATTCAACAGAGTTGGAAGTGATGCACTTTTCTGTTCAGATATTTTAAGTTATGTTCTTCCTTTGCCTTCATATAATTTGCAAAAATGGATACTTTTTTACATATTACTGATTCACTTTTGAGGTTTTAAGTGCAAAGGTAAGTGATAGCATACTTAAATGATGTATCTATATTGTGATCCCTTGAACTTTCTTATAATGATCTTTTAGGCAGAGCAAATGAAGTGGAGATGGAAAATGAGATTTTGGAGAATATGGGGAAAAGAGAAATGTTGCAGAATACTGAGCATGAGGAAAACACAGAGGACACTCAGGATCAGGAAATCAATCTCAAGTGTTTGGAAATAAAGACATTGCCTGCTGATGAAAACATAGAGACTAATAAAGTCACTGAAGCCAAAATTACATCAACATTGAAATTGAATAGTGGTCTTGAGGATCCTGTAAAAAGTTACTCAGAATGTATCCCAGAAATTGTTGATTCCCTTGAAAAAAGATATTCAGATGAATTAAAGGTTGAAGGGGCTTCACCAAGTCATATTTTAGAAGAGAAATTGTCTGATAGAGATATAAATGTAACTCATAATCCAAATAATATGACAGATCCAAGTATTGAAATTAATCAGGAAATACATGCCAGTTTAGAAATAGTTCCACAACAGCAAAATAAAGAAAAACAAACAGATATTGTAGTTGACGAGTCAGAAGGGAATAGTGAAGTGTTTTGGGAAGCATTAGATTTTATAAATAATGGCCACATGGCAATTTCTACTTCACCAGAATTGGTAGATGTTATCCTTATGAAAGCCTCCAGTATTGATCTTAACAGTGAACAATCAAAAAATGGGGTTGTTGAGAGAGATTTAAACAGAGAATGTTTTAAAGATGAACAAAATCTTAACATAAATGTTGTAACAAAAGGGCCAAAAATAGAAATGTGTGAAACAAATGAAGAGAATGAGGCACAAAGTACGATGTTGCAACAGGAGGACCAAGTAGTAGATTCCAAAGAAGAACAAAAAAGAACATGTATTATGAAAGTTACTTTGAATGAGTTTGGAGAGGAACAAGATCAACTTAAAGTTGAAGAAATCCAATCACCACCTTCAAAACATGATGCAGTTGTTGACAAACAAAATGAGCAAGAGTTAGGAGCAAATAAAGAAAATGTTGAGGATGCGAAGGCATTAAATGCTTATTTAGATTTTGAGGGAAAGAATAATGAATGTATTGTGGAAGATGTTCATGCAGAACAACCTGTTGTAGATTATATAAATCAAAGCAAATGCCAGACCCAAGAAGAAACAAATGCAAACATAGAGAATGATTCCAGCTGTAATATAAAATCAGCTTGCGTAGATGGAGCTCTGGCTGATATTGATATGATAAATAAAGAAGTTGCTGGTGGTCATAAAGAAGATTTATCTGCAGGAAAACAGAGTGTAGATAAAGAAGATAATACTATTCAATTTGCTGTAACTACAGCTACAATGAAAGAAGGTACTGAAGAAACATGCACTAGGAATAAAGAGGGTAAAAATTGCAAACAACTGCATGAAGAAATTCACAGTATTGTGCCAGATATTGAGGAGGTTGGTTGTCTTGAATCACAGAAGACTGAATTCATTGAACAAAATGAGCCTGAGAATGAAGAAATAATTGTAGAAGAATATCATGAAGCCATAGATGTTGATGCAGCTTCTTTTGGAGAATTTAAAACTTCTGAAAAGAGAGATGATCTGAATAATAAAGATAATGAAAAGGTTAAAGCCAGTTTATTAAATGAAATTGGATCTGAGGCTTTTGTGGAAGAAAGTGACAGTATTCAGCAGCTGAAAGGACATAAATCTGAAGAAGTCAACTCTGTGCAGATGGATTTCTCTGTTTCTGAAACAACAAAGTCACAATGTGGACAGCTGGAAGAGGAAAGTAAATTATTGGATGAAATCAGTTCAGTACAAATAGCTGATCATACACCCGAACAGTTGGAAAACCTGGAGAGTGCTGTGAATGAAAATCAAGAGGAAACAGAAATGTATAATAAGAAGGGAAAAGGTAAATCTCGGGAAGACTGCATTATATCATAAACTCAGGAACTGGATCATTGTTCCACATCATTAACCTTGTATCTCTTAAAGAACAAAAATTCATCTTTAATTTTTGAGAAGTCAAAATTTGAAGGAAGTTCTACGATTGAATTAATGTCATTCTAAATAATGCAAAGTAGTCAATAATGTATGCATATGGAGGCTATCTTTTTTGTCAAGTTTCTTGACAAGCTTAATTATAGTCTAACCAAAGCTATTATCCTAATTCCCAATGAGCTGCTTTTTAATACTCCATCAAATACAGTATTCGTTCTCTAAGAATTTTAATGAATACTAGGATTGGAAAATTCTTGGCATTGATTAGGATGCTTGCTAGCTTTTTGATAAAATGTCACTAGTCTGATACATTTATATTTGATTTCAAGTTATTATATGGAACTTTAGCTTCAATACTGTTACACTTTCTGAACAAAAAGACAAGGTCAAGCTGAATGAATAACAATAATGACATTATGACAATTGTTACAGAAGTAGTAAGTTTTTGCTGTGTATGTTTCACTCACTTCATATTAATACCATTTCTGTTACAAAGATATACACATAAAGCACTACTACTTATAGTAAGAAATCATTTACTAAGAATCATATAGATTTCAGTAACATCCAATTCAGTCTTTTCTTACAAAATTAAGCTCTTATTGGTTTAAATCAGTGGATTAAACTTAATGTCTCTGCAATTGATACATAAATGACATGCTATTGATCCAATTTAGTATTTATAGCTTTGTCTCTCTTCCTCTGTCTCTTTCACTGTAATCTATGTAGGTTTATGTATGATAAAAACTTTCAGTTTGCTTTATATTTAGCCTTTGTATTAAGTAATATTAACTGCAAATTGTAATCTATTTACTTTAAAAAAACCTATCATTTGTTCTCTGCATTGTCTTACAAAGAAATAAATATTGAATGTTGAATGCAAACCAATATTTTCTTATATTGGGAAATCTACCCCTTTAATTTTTGCTGGAATAAGAGCAGTCTTGATTGTCTCTGTAATAATTATCTCTATTTAAATCACAAAATGAAAGAAAATAGCTACTGCAGTTTTATGATAAAACTATTTAACACACTGTCTTCTTTTCCTAAAAGAGAGTTAATAATGGCTAAAATAAATCTGAAAGTTTTTCATTTATGAACATATAAAACTTTTTAAAACATAAAACACTTATGAACATATAAACCTGGAACACTTTTATAAACATAAATTAATTTTAACTTCTGCTTAACCATATGAAAATTAAGACAATGCAACTTCTAAAATTTGTATAGCTATAATTTCTATTGTATAGTGTAACAATGTATTACATAAAAATAGGAAAACATTAAACATGTAACACAGTATCTAATGTATATAATGGAAATAAAGTTTTATATTTTAAAATGTCTCTGTAAACTTGATTAAACCAGTAGTTCTAATATTTTGTGCAACTTCATATACATATTTTAAAAGACATATTAATAGTTTTAAAGAAATCATTTGATAATTATTGCTCATCCCCTATGCTCAGAAATGTATCCGTAAAATAAGCATTCTACCTTTTGGTAGCGAAAAGAGATGAGGGCTGATGAGACAAGACAGCAGAGAAGAAACTGTCATTGAAGAGGATTATTATTTTATCTGATATGGTTATACTGTTCAGTTGTTTCACTGAATATGTGTATACCGCACAAAGTTGTATTAATATATGTAAAGCAGCAATTCTTGAAATTATATTGAAATTGGAGGAAGGACTGTTAGGTATATTCACTGCCTTGAATTCTTTATAAAAATAATAAAGATGAGATTGAATAATTCTAATCTCATCTAAATATTTTATACCTGCAACATCATTTATAAGGAATTCTTATTTATTCCTTAGTTTCATGATGTATAATTTTCTTTTGTATCTTAATCTTAAAATTTTATTTTCAGCTTACTCTTAATGTAGTAGCTATTCATTAGAAAATAATTTTCTTTACATTAAAGAATTCTCACACAGTGCCCAATGTATCATTACAGTGCCCAATCATGTATTCTCATATGATTTCCACCAAATTCAAATATTCTTGCTTTCAGTAAATATATAAATTATTTACTAATTTTAAGTTATTAACTTAATAATGTGGAATTATTACAGAAGTGTCCATTTTTGGAAGCAACTTATATTTTTTAAATAATGTTATATTGTGTTACTAGTTAGAGCCCTCTAAAATATTGAACAGTTTACTATTTGCAGCAAAAAGAATAAATTAGGGAAAAGCTGGTTAATGATCTCCAAAATAAATTGAAAAGCACTTGGTCTTCCAAGCTTATAATACCCTGTTTCTCCAACAATACAGCCTCCCCCAATAGGAAGTCCCAGCATGTTTTATAGGCATGAAATGAAATTAAGCCCCTCCCCCCAAATTAAGGCCTATATTAAAACATGCGAAATGGGGGGAATGGTGGGGGGGGCTTGCCGTTAGGAAGTACTTTTGTTGCACACCCGGATATGGTGCTGCCTGCGTTGATCCCGATACGAAGTGCCCCACCAACGCCGAGGTCAACATCCAAGCCATCACCGCCCGCCCAAAGATGCAGCGGGGGGATTAAGTCACCCCCGAAAAGACGGCCTAACCATTTTTTCGGGGTTCAAAATAAAATAAGACCCGGCCTTATTATATGAGAAACACAGTATAAGCAGGTTGGATGTTCTGTATTCAACTCCATGAAGTGCATCATTTGGTTGCATGATCACTTTGTCAGAATAGAATTGTTCACTTATATCCCATTGTGTTTATCTGACAGTGAAACGAATTGCTCCAAACTGTTAGGGAGCCACCCAGTACAAATTATTTGAAAGGGAGAAAAGGTTAGGTGAAGAGAAGAAGATATTTCCAACTGGTACCAATTAAAAAAAGGATGTAATTCCAAATCTGACCTTTAGCCATCTATCATTCTTATCTCTTAATGTTAGGCATATGTGGATCTAAAGGCATTGTTGTGCTGTGAATGTAAATAATAGTAGATACTGCTACTTTATGGCTGCTAATTTCCCATTTATAAAAATAATCTAAAAGGAAAATTAAAAGTTAGGTAGTAGAGAGAGGCATGAATGCTGTATTGCCCCTATCTTAAAAAAGATTTTAAAGAAGCGATTTCTATATGTGTTTGTAAAGTGGCTTGTGAAAGACCGTTAATTCTTTTTAACTTATGTGTTTGGAATACTTTGTAATTATTTTATATAAAATGCATAACATTTTACATTTTGAAGTAAAGTGGATGTTTTGAAATCTGGACTTATTTATGGGCAATTGAAAACAGTAGCAATTTTTTGGGACGCTATATTTGACAAATCTTTTAACGTGAAAAAACCATCATATGCAAGTGTTAGATTCCAGTTTATGAAAAACATTGAGTTTTATATTGTTAAAATCTAAATCTAAAACCATCTAAAAATTTAAAACCATCATATGCAAATGTTAGATTCCAGTTTATGAAAAACATTGAGTTTTATATTGTGTCTGAATGTATCAGTATGTAGGGCTGAGCAATGCTTTGAATTCTAGTGCCGGAAAGCATCTCTAAGCATGCAGGAGAATGAATGAATACAGTTGTTTGCGGCATTTTAAGCAGACGTCTCTTCAATACTGAACAATTTCCCCCAAATACTATTCTAGATAGGTGCTAGATTCATATTCCCACATAATCTGAGGTCCCTTTTATAACATTTGAACTATGCACAGTTTGATTATTATGTTTTAACGTTTATGTTGGAAAATTACATATATTTGAACAATAAAAGATTTGTGAGATTTTTGTATTCCAGTGTTTGACCATAGAATATCTGCATGCTAACAGTAGAAGATAGCGCTTTGCATGCTGCTGGGTGCTTCTACTGAAGTGACAAGCATGCTTTGTGAGATTGGCATAACCTCCCTTGGTTGAAAATCCCTTCCCAGCCCTGTCTGTGACATCATTTACCATGGTACGTGCATAATTTCATTTATCGTTTGGCCCACTAACCTTCATCATTACCTTTCTTTAAAAATGTGTAAAATATCAAGTGTTTTGTATCTTTCTCTCTCTCTCTTATAGACATTAGATTAAAAAGACTTCTGGATGAGCGAGAACTTTTACTTCAACAGGTAAATAAAAGCTGAATACTTTGTATTTAGTTTGAGTATATTCATAGTTGGCTCAAAAACTACTGCTTTAGATGCTATATTTTTCATGGAGTGAAAAGAGTTGCATGAAATGGCTCCACTTATTTTTTTAAGCTGTGAGAGTATATTTCTTTATCCTGCTGAGCTGTCATACAGATAGTCCTCAACTTACAACAGTTCATTTAGTGACAGTTCAAAATTACAATGATGCTGAAAAAAGTGGTTTATGACCGTTTTTTACGGTTATGACTTTTCCAGAATCCTCAAATTCAGATTCTTGGCAACTGATTTATATTTATGAACGTTGCTATGTCCCAAGGTCATATGGTCACCTTTTGTAACCTTCTGACCAGCAAAGTCAATGGGGAAGCCAAATTCACTTAACAACCAGGTTACTTACATATCAACTTCAGTGATTTACTTAACTGTGACAAGAAAAGTCATAAAATGGGGCAAAACTTGCATAACAAATGTCTCACTTAACAACAGAAATTGTGGGCTCAATTGTGGTTGTAAGTCAAGGACTACCTGTATGTTAGCATGCATCAAGTTTATTTTATTTATTTATTTTCTAAATTAAATAATTATAAATTAAATATATCAATTAAAATCAATTTATAAATTAAATATATTTTTATTGATATCTATTTATTATTAAATTTATATGCCACCCATCCCATTGATATAGCAACTCTTGGCGGCTTATAATATAATGAAAAGTGAAAAAGGTAATACAAGGCAATTAAAATGCTCTAATTTGGACTGAATATAATATGTAGGTTTAGCAAGTAGAATTTGAATGCTAAAAAAGGGTTATTTAAAAGAATCAGATGCTTTTGTGTCTTTGTTCTAGCTTCCCCCATCTGCCTTTATCATTACTTTGTGCCACTCTCCACCAAATAACATTCAAATTGTCTTACTGGAAGCTCTCTGTTTATCCATTTAATAATTAAACAGGTATAGAAATGGCTTGTAACATCAGCCATGATTTTTATCTTTTCCATCATTTGCTTCATGGCTTTTAGATATTCTTCCCAAGGAACACTTTTAAGAAGTTAGGAGATTTTGGAATTACTGCAAATGTTGGTTGACATAATATAGATATTAGTTCTACATTTAAAAAAAATTAATTTCCAGATATTGTTTTTTATAGTACAACATACAATTGATTCATCCGCAGGGAACAAATGGCAGAATATGAAACTATATTGGATCAAAACTCAACTTGTAGAGTTTTTGTAATCCAATCTTTATTTTTATAAGTAACTCAGGACTGTAAACATATCCAATAGCTTCCTCCTTTTTTTCCTCCACCACAACAATCCTACGAGTAGGGTTGGGCTGAGAGTGCATGACTTGCCCAAAGACACCCCAGTTGGCATTCATGCTTAAAGTAGAAGAACTCACAACCTCCCAGTTTCTTGCCTGGTGCCTTAACTACTAGACTAAACTGGCTGTCACAGTTTTTCATTTCAAAAGATATGCAGTATAGTACTGCTATCTTGATAACTGCATTTGGCATCTCCAAAATCTTTTCTTTATTTTTTGAAGGGGCAGGATTGGTAGCCATCATTCTTCAGTGTTATGTTGCAAATGTCTGCTGCATAAGCTTAAACATTCTCTTGCCCTTTTCCAAGTTTTCCTCCTTTATAACTACTCCTTCATAAATCAAAACAGAAGCACCAAGTGATTTTCTGAAAGTTCTAATGATTCTATTCTTGTGTAACTTGGATCATTTTTCCTTAGATTGATTTTTTTTTTTATGGCTTTCAGATTAAAAAATTAAACGGCCAACTGGAAGAAAAACAAAGTAGTAAAATTGAGAAATTACATTTGGAAGATGGAGTCCTAGAAAATGGCCCAGACATGCATGTGATTGATCTTCAAAGTAAGGTTAATCTCCAATTTCAAGTTTTTAAATTTAGTACTTATTTTTTTCTACTTATAGAATGAATATATCAGATGAAATAGGTCTCAGTTATTCATGCAGAGATACAATAGCTTTTTTTCTGAGTTGTCATTCTAAACTGCTGGAGTTAGCTGTATACTAAGTCAAACTTAGTGGGAACACATATTGTAACATGGTGAAATGAGTGGCATTTCTCTCTTACATTAGTTAAAAAGAAGAAGAAAAAAAGCTTTTTCAGAAGGTTAATCAGCTGTATACCCAAAATTGGCCTTTGTAATAGGGAAGAGCAATTGTGTCATGCCCATTTGGGTGGGAAGAGTGGCATAAGGGTTTAGAAAAGTTGCAATGATGCCCAGTACCAAGTTCATCATATTTCAGAAAATAAATATGATATATGGCTGCATCCTAACAATTCAGAAGCTGTAGGAGCAAGATTTGGCAGCAACATAAGGATTAAGGCTGATAAGGAGTTGGGCAGCTATAGTGAACGGTGGCAATCATTCTTATTACTTTTACTTGGGATAATTTAGTTCTTTTTGACTGTCCACACTGATAGTCGCAGTTATTTGATCAAGAATCAGCAATACACAATCTCAGAATTCCAGCTATGTCCACCAGTGAGTCCCAAATATCAAGAAGTGTTCTTTCTATCCCAAAACAGCTTCTATCCAGCTGATTTTTTTTTTTCTGGGAGACTGGAGAAAGAGATGATCTTGGTTCATTTCACTTCAGTCCCTCATTTTCTCCCTCACATGAAAATCTGCTTGAAAGCATTGGAGAATCCTTTCAAAATATGGAGAAGTATTACTGAAATTTGAAGAGGGAGGGAGAACCAACTGTGGTGGGTAAGACCCTTAGCTGTGTGATTAATGCTAATGGATGCTAAAGGAGTTGTAGTATTTGAGAATTATTTTGATGTCAGATATGACTTTATATTGTTATTTATTCAGGAGATGCAAACAGACAAATCAGTGACCTGAAATTTAAGCTTGCAAAATCTGAGCAAGAAATTACAGCAATGGAACAGAATGTAAGTTTACAATAGTCTTGATAGCATTCTTGAATTACCTGGTTTGGTGCAGTTATGTTTATTTTTTATCTAAAAGTGTTAGAGGAGAAATTAGATTGTCTCAGCTCACTTGTTTCAAAACCATTTTCCATTAAATTAGTCAATATTGTTTAATTTTAATTGTTTAATTTTTAATTCTGAATATATTAACTAAATGCTAATATATGATAATTTGATTATGTAGTATTTGATTCATATTATGAAGTAATTTATGGTGAGTTGCCATATTCTGGCTTCTGGATCCAAATACTTGCTCATAGAATGAAAGGGTTGAAAGAAACCTGCCTAGACCAAGCCCTGGCCCAGTGCAAAAATCTACGATATCATCCAGTGTTTCTGGTGGTTAACCTTAACAAAATTGACTGAGGACTGGAGTGTTTGGGAAAGGTGAACCCCACTATTACCTGTTTGTTGAAATAGTTTTGGGCAACTGTTGTTGAGTTCTGTAAGCCTTAGGAGGTGGGATAAAACTCTAGCATGTTTCTTTGATGTTGGCCTTCATTCATATTAAGTTCTTCCAAGAATCTTAACACATTTATGTGCGGATCCAAGCCGTATGGCTTTTTGCAATTAACAGATGGAAATTTTATTTTTTCAGTGCCATTATAACTTCAAACGGCTACTCAAAGAACCATTCTAATTTGTTAGGAACAATCTGTAAATCTTCAAACATCCTGAATCATTTTGCTCAATGAATAAATATACGGTATAATTTGGTTGGATCGTAGTCTCTTTAACTGGTTTTAAGAGTTGTATGAAGATAGATCACATTTTAGGTCCAGGTTTGCGTACAAATATTAAAAATTCAAAATGATTTACTACGTTTCCACCACCACCATGCTTTTCTTTCACCTTTGCTCCTTGCAGGGTGCAGTCTGTGAAAATTGCACATCTGTGTGTGAGTGTGTGTTGTCTTTTCTTTTCCTTTTGAACAAAAAAATTATCCATCAAGTCTAGGAGGATGCCAGGTGGATAGAAAGGAAGGGTGGATCCCTGGGTGGATCCTTCAGCTCCCATCAGAGAATGGGGTGGGGCCGAGGGAGGAAGGGCATGGTGGAGGATCCCCTTGGAGGGTGGAGGGTGGAGGTTCCTTGGGAACTTAGCTTCCTTTGCCCAGGATCAGACAGCAGGACCAGGGGTAGGAGTCTCTGGGTAGTTTGTGGAACAGGGTGCCCAGAGTCCAGATGCTGCCCAGAGTTCAGATCTGCAGACAATAGGCAAGTAGGAAAGGACAAACGGATGGGCCACCCAAGACAGTGGCTGGCTGCTTAACATTCAGGAGCTGTTCTCCACTGACTCCCCCGCCCCACTATTGAGCTGGCCAAAGACTGCCAGAATGAAAGCCCATCTGCTCAAGCCTCGTCCTCCCAGCCCCCATTCACTTGAGAAGTAAAGAGGGCCTGAAAGAGGCTGCTGTCTTCCCGGGTTTCCCTTTGCCTAGGGCAGCAAATGGTGTCCGTGGGGTGAGGGCTCAGTGCAGCTCTCAGCATGTGAATCAATGCAATGCAATGATTTTCTATGCTGTCCAAGATATTTTTAATATGGCACGCAATGTGCTGATAACCACTGGGACCATTGGAGCTGGTTTATGCCATAATCTTTCAACTTCAATTTTCAGATTTTGATAGTTTTTTATTTTTTCCCAATTTATCTTCTATTCAGCTATCTTCTGGTATGATCCACATTTTCCTCTTTTCAACCAGAATTAAATCTAGTGTGTTTTGAGACAAGACTTCATCAGTTTGTATTCAGAAATCACACAGTATTTTAACCTGTTATTTTTTTTACTAGTTTTCCAACTGTTCCAACACCAATGTAGTTGGTGTTCCCACCATTTTTTTCATTATTGGCTTATGATATTTTTTACAAATGAGCCAGTGAATTATTCTGGTAACTGATGTCATTGTTTATAATGAGTATGTATAATCTTCTTGCATGAGCAAAGTATATGATGTACTGTTTCTTCTACTTTTTTGCACAGTCTGTGCTTAGAATCATTGGATGATTTTTCAGTTCTGGCTTTGATTGCATTAGTATTGAATAGTTTGCTGTTGAGCAGCCAAAATCAAGCCTTCAGTTTCTTTTTTTAATGTTCTAGTTGTAAACTATCATCAGGGTTTACCTTTCGCTTTCCCTCAAACTTTTGTAGAAATTGATAACTTTTAATACTTTTTCCTTGCCAGTATTTGCATTATTTCAATGTTCCTGTTATGTTTCCTGTACATTCAATAAGTTCCAATTTTCAAGTTGCTTCAATGCTTGTATGGTCAACTAATGCAAGCTTTTCATCTTCAATAATTTGCTTTATTTTAAATAAACCTCTATATCATTTCTATGGGGCGGGTATAATTTATCAATATCAATAGTGGGATGAAATACATAGTGAAAATATTCACTTTTTCATTCTTACAAGATCACATTTTTTAATCAATAGGAACCACAGCGTTTCTCTCCTGTCAGTCCCACAAATAATTCAGTCATATGCCACGGAAAGGTTTATAAGTGATAACCAGCACCTTGAATTACATTCAGAAGCCTTGTGAGCAATGGTGGAGTATGAATACCGAATGTCACCAATTAGAATGACATGATTCCTTCTTGAATTGGCACCCTAGTTACTTAGTGAGTTATGTTAAAGCTTAGATATAGTAAGCGACCAAGAGAACTTTTCTAGATGTATATCTAGTGATGCAGGGGGGTGGGAGAGAGGAATACCTGATAACCCTCAATTATGCATTCTAAAAGCCAGGATTTGGGCCTTGCTCGCAGGCTCACCCAGGCAGATCAGGGTTGCTCAGCTGGGCCGCAGGGAGAGCGCCGGATGGGATGCAGTCGTGGTGGAAGGTAGGCAAGCTGTCTGGGTCACATGGGAGGCAGCTAGGCTGGGATTTGGGCCTTGCTTACAGTCACACCCAGGCAGATCAGGGCCACTCAGCTGGGCCTCAGGGAGAGCGCTGTGAGGCGACTGCGAAGGCAAGTAAGCTGGCAGGCCCGCAGAGACCGTGTGTTTAAGGCAAGTGAGGGAGCCAGACAGAGAGCAGGAGTAGCTATGCCGGGTGAGCGGGCGAGATGAGTGAGTGGGCGGGGGGAGGCAGCCAGTGGTGGGATTTGCGGATTCACCAAACTGCGCAGAATCTTCACAACCGGTTTGCCTGAAGCCCACCTCTGGCATACATTCTGTCTCTTTTATTTCTTTATATCTTTTTGTATCCACTTTTCTTTGCCAGTCAAATATTTCTTCTAATTGTTTTCTGCAATTCATTGTAATTATTCTGCAAAAATATATTCTCCATCAGGGTGTCAAACTCAATTTCACTGAGGGCCGCATCAGGGTTGTGGCTGACCTTGGGGTGTGGGTGGGTGGGTGGGCGTGGCCAGGGTGAGCACGGGCAGCTTCCCTGCCTCCCTCTTTCTTGTTTCCATCTCCTTCCTTCACTCCTTTCCTCTCTCCCTCTCCTTCCTCCTCTCCTTATTCCTATCTCCTTCCTTCCTCCTCCCCTCCCCTTTCTCATTCCATCTCCTCCCTCCCTTTCCTTTCCTGGGGAAGGCGACTCCCCCCCCCCAGCTTTTAAATGTGACCTTTATTAAGAGCTGAGGATGCCCACTCGGATACCTGCTGCTTGTTTTTTCCCAAAAGAAAAAGAGAAATCCCTAGCCTAGGGTCAGCAGCCTAACTTTTTAAGCAGTGGCCCCAAACCTTTTTTGAACCAGGGACCGGTTTCACGATTATTTATTCTTCCACCTGAGTAACGCGAGATTCCACCGCCATCGGGACGGCTCTTCGTTTGAAGCCGCCCCTCCCTCTTCGACAAAACTAAGGTGCGAGCACTGAAACGCCGCTTTCCAACCGAAAACCCGGAAGCGCCGTCGAAAGAAGATGGCAGCACCCAAGCTTTGCAACCTGGTAAAAAATGATCCACGGACCGGTACTGGTCTGGGGACCGGTGGTTGGGGACCCCTGTTTTTAAGGATTTGAAAAGCTTTTAATTTTGGGGTCTTGATTTTTGGGACAACCCCACACCTCCTCCCCATACTTCCTTTTTTTCTAAGAAAAAAAATCAGGGAAGGGAGAAGAAGGGTAAAAAAGACACACACTCAACCATACAGAGGAGACAAATCCAGCGTCGGAGAAGGGACCCTTACAAGCCCAAGTCACTGCTGCCTCCACTCCCATTGGCTTTTCTTTCGAAGGAAAAAGCCCCCAGCCCAGAAATGATGCTCCCAGAGCTGGACAGCCATGCTGTGAAGAAAGGAAGAAAAACTTTGTGACTTAAAAAAACCCAGGGAGAAACCCACCCCCCAGCCTCCTCCTCCTCCCCCATGTGGCTGCTTCTGAACTGAAGGAGGCAATGTTTGGAATTAAACGAGGTGAGCAGTCAAGCAGGGAAGGCAGAGCAGGAGAGATCAGGTATTTAGCTTTCAGCTCCCCTTTTTCTTCCTTTTCCTGCAAAGGGTAAGAACCTCAGGTTTGTAGGATCTGAGATTTACTTTCCCTTGCTGCCTTTGCCCACTTCCCAGCCAAGAAATTCTGTTTCTTTTGCCGCCTCCTCACAAAAAAACCCCTCTTGCTTTCTTTCTCCTTCCTTCTTTCTCATCTTCCTTCTTTCCCTCCCTCCTTCCCCCCTTCCTTTCTTCCCTTCTTCTCATTCCCATCTCGTTCATTCTTTCACACTCAGAAGTGGATGAGGGGAGGGGGAGAGATTGCCAGTGCTGCCAGTGGCTGTGCTTACCGTGGCTGTGGCATTCTCATGTGGGGCAGGGTGGGAGCAGTCCTAGTGAAAGGGAAGCCGCATGGGCTGCCAGGCTGGGCTGGCGAGCAGGCCATGGAGGCGCTGGCGGTGGGCACAACTGATCTATAACTGAATGGCGGCCATCCAGCCTGGAACATGCTGAGCCTTAGATCTGGGGGGCAGCCCTGGTGCCAGGTAGAGGCTGCCACCCCCCCTGACTCAGCCCTGCCCCCTGGTCATGCAAACAGGAGGTGCGAGTGCCCAGCGGGTGGGGCTGAGGCAACAGGGCAGTTCCTCACCAGCTCCAGGGCAGCCCTGCAGATTTAAGGCTGATTGCATTCCAGCTGGATGGTGGCCATCAAGTTATAGATTAGCGCCTGGCCGGGGGGATGGTCCTTTGCTGTCTCAAGGGTAGCCCTACAGCCTGATCTAGCCATATCGTGGCCAGATCTGGCCCATGGACCTTGAGTTTGACACCCCTGTTCTACATGGATTGACCTTCAACAAATGTGCTAATTACGTTCATTCTGTAGATTGTGCTTCTCTTGGTATAGCTTGAAACATAATCATGAAGCCTTCTATAGACAGAACTGTGGGGTCTAAATTATATTCTCAGGAACCGTTTTAAAAATCTTTAGCAGAGATAGAAAATATGCAATCTCCATGATTATTTTTTTACTCATATGTTAATATTTAAAAAGTTACAATTATGGATGAATGGCTTTTGTTTTAAACCTTTTCAGATGATATCCTAATTAGATGCAGCTGCTCTTTGTGGCAATCTCATTTAAAATTTTTCTCTACTGTTTTATGATGATTGTTGAAAATATTCTGTTTGATACTTGGATAAGGAAAATCCTGAGATTAATTCAATGATATGTTAAATTTTAGAATAGTAATATAAGATTGTACAAGTTTAATGGAAGTCCAGTTCTTTTCTCATTGACAGTTATACTCAGATTAGCCGTTATAGAAGTCAAATAAATAAATTGTCAGAACCTACTAAGTCATCCCTGACAAATTGCCACTGAGTTCTTATTTAATCATCTCTAATAAGAAGAAATAACTGTTCAAGACTATTCAACTATTTAACAGTTCTTACCATCACGAAATTCCTTCCTATTCAATTTTAATCTCCTTTATTCAATTTCAGTCTTTCAGTCCTTATCCTAGTCTCACTTTCAGTAGAGATCAGATCCACTATTTGTCTGAGGCAGATTCTTAGGTAGAGGGAGATATCATTTTCCCCTATGCCAGTTATACATGCCCAGTTCCTTTAACCATTTGCTGTAGGGCTTTATTTCCAAGCTCCTTATCATCCTAGTAACTGTCCTCTGTTCCCTTCATTTACCTGATTTATAACCATTGCCTGGTGCCTCAATCCCCTGGAAAATTCTCACCTCTTGGAGGAATGTGAGGGGAAGAGGCGGCCATGTGGATTGCAATGCCGGAAGATAGTCTGAGAAACTTTTCTTATCTGCTTTCTCAGAGACACTGGTACAATAATATCTTCACACCTGTGGATTGGTGGAATCCAAATCGGACTGTTGGAAGGGGTTTCTAATTGCCTATATCCTAGTTGTATGCCTTGAGGGACCTCAGAGTCTGCTTTGAATTTTGACTTACTTTCACCCCTTTTCAATAAAAGATTCCTTTTGAAATACAAAGTTTTCAAGAGTCTATACTTGTTTTGAAAGGGGGGGGGGAAGGTTATTCCTCACATCCTGGGCAAAAATAGTTTCAACTTCTACCCTCAAGATGACGCTATAGGGCATTGCACACTAGAACAACTAGACACAAGGACAGTTTTTTCCCAAATGCCATCACTCTGCTAAACAACTAATTCTCACAACACTGTCAACGTATTTACTAAGATGTATTACTATTATTCCTCTGCTACTAGATTATAATACTTCCTAGTATCTATCTCTTCCCACTTATGACTATTACTGTGTTGCTTGTATCTTTACAATTTATATTGTTTTATCTGTTCCCTAGAATGATTTGATTGTTTATTAGTAACCTACGACTATCACTAAGTGTTGTATCTTATGATTCTTGATGAATATATTTTTTCTTTATGCACACTGAGATCATATGCACCAAAGACAAATTCCTTGTGTGTCCAATCATACTTGGCCAATAAAGAATTCTATTCTATTTAAAAGTGTAAGGTCTATCATCTTTGAGCTACATGCAGTGCTTTTGCTAATGTATTTGAAATGGTTGTTGCATTACTTCAGATGTTGAATAGCATTGGGCTAGATTGCAGTGGAATATAAATCTATTAAATAAATTATCCCACCCAGGAGCCCTCTATTTGTAGAAAAAAAAAATATAGGCATGATTTGGGTTCAGTTATTTGGTATGATGTTTTCTAATCTAGATTAGAATAGAATGTGAGGCTGCTGAAATATTCCTTCTCTTATAAAAAGAGAAAGAGAGAAAGTCTGTTGATCACCAGTTCTGATTCCTTGCCAAGCACAGAAGTTGCACTAGTATATCTCTCCATCTTGTAGACCAAGCTTCTCCTGTCTGTGCTCCTGCAGGCTTGAGCTACACATTTGCACCCCTGTTCAGTTATTGGGCCATTTCCATTTCCTCTTTTTAAATCTCAGCTGATTAAGGGGCTTGTCATTTATCCATTCATTAACCCATTCTTTAAAATGTTTTCTCATTTTTTTCTTCTTGGGGGAAGTGAAGAAACCACTCCACTAAATAATCTATTCCATTGATTGACAGCTTTTACTGTCAAGTTCTTAATATCTAATATTCCTGTGGTTTTCACTTTAAAAATAAAAGTGTCCCGTTCCCCCCCCCCCAATTTCCCCAACAATCAGTCACATGGTTCAACCAAAGTGCTGTCCAGTTGCTTGGAAACTTCACTCCTATCTTCAACCACCTGTGGGCATATCCTTGGTTTTCAAGGGAAACTACTTTGTTTTGGCTATGAAACCCCAGCTATCTCTATTCCCCCACCCCCACCCGTCAGCACCATTGTGGCAACACTGAAGCCTTCAAGATGGCCTCGGTCAGGCCAGCTTCAAAATTGACAGTGACTGCTTTCCTCCTGGGTGTCTTTGCTTCCTCTCTGCTGGTCAGGAATAGGATCAGACCAGACCACCTTGTATCCCCTCTGGAAAAAAACAAAACCGGAAGTAAAAAAGATTGCCCACTAACTGAATTTGTTACTCAGTGCCAGTTCAAACTTTTCATTTTTCATTCCAGAATATTTAGTGAATTGGTGTGGAAAAGCACCAACTCTTTTGTTCCTTACTCCTTTTTGTCTTTCCCATGCTGGTGGTGCAGGTTATCCTGTTTCTCTATCTCAGTCAGGGTTAGGAAACTCCTCAATACACTCCATCAGAAACTTCCCCCATCAGAATTGCTATTTGGGTTTGATTTCAGTGGTGAGCATTGGGATGCAGATCAGTGGTGAGAAAATAAGGTCTTAGGCAAGAAAAACCAAAAGATAAAGTATCGAATAGGTGGTACCGGACTCAACAGTAGTAACTGCAAGAAGGATCAAGATGTCCTTGTTGACCACTACTTAAGTATGAGTCAGCAGTGTGCGGCAGCTGCCAAAAAAGTTAATGCAGTCCTAGCTGCATTAACAGAGAGACAGTGTCAAGATCAGAAGAAGTGATAGTTTACTTTATTGTCATTGCACCTCATACAATGAAATCAAACACCATCTTCAGTGCACATCATGACCATGACCATGACCATGAAAATAAATACAAACACACATCCTTCACCCTCCACACATTGAACCGAAAACCCCCGACACCACACCAACACTGCACTATACAGCATAATTCAAAAGAGCTACTGCCCTGGGATAGAAGCTCTTTTTCAGCCTATTTGTCCTTGTTTTTATTATTCTGTACCATCTGCCAGACGGTAATAGTTTAAAAAAAGGGTTCCCAGGATGAGATGGATCTTTGAGAATGCTTTGAACTTTCTTAAGGCAGCGGAGCTATAAAGCTCTTCCAAAGAGGCAAGAAGGCAACCAATGATCTTCTGGGCAATGACATTAACCCTCTGGAGTGCTGTTTTGCTCTCTATTGCACAGGTGAAATTCTGCATCCAGTTCTGGTCAACACCAGACCCTAGAAAGTGTGCAAGAAGAGCAACAATGATAGTAAAGGGTCTGGAGGCTAAATTGTATGATGAACAGTTGAGAGAGCTTTTTGAGTAGGAGTTTGTCTTTTACTCTTATCCTAATTCCCTTCCCCTCCCAAAAGAGAAAATTGGCTTCTGATGGTGGGGGGGGGGGGAATTATCTGCAAATCTTTACTATTCTTTTAATTGAAACCCTGAAAAAGTGGGCTGAAATATTTTGAGCCTGCCTCTTCTAGCTACATCCCCACATCATTGGGAGACTTCTTGTTCACTCTCCAATTATCAGCCATATTCCCTACCCTATAATACAATTTAAACTATATTCTAGTAAAGAAACAATGGGCAATGTACTTTAACAATATGTTTTCCCATGTATAGTTTTCTAAAAATGATATTTTTTTGCACAAAATAAGTAATCTGTGAGGATTATCTAGTGTAACTATGACGCAACATCTTCATGTGTCTGAAATATTTTTGGCATCTTTTCTGTTTAACATCAACTTGCAATCCAAAAAAAATGCTTGTGTAACATAATTTAACTGTCTACCTGTCAGCTCAGGAGGTTTCTTTTGCCAGCTTTAAGAAAATATTTCAGATGTTTTTAAATGCTCCCATGTTTGAACAGAAATCTTCTCAGCCAATTTTTGGCAGAAAACCAGTTCTTAAGGTACCACACCTGTAATTCTGACAACCTTCCTAAGGTTTTACTTTTTTGCTCTCTTAAACCCAACTGTTTAGATTTGCAGTTGCATTCATTTTTCCAGATTTCCAATAATCTATTTTTAATATTAGCTGATCAACATCTGCATTACCTCTTAGCATATTTAGTTGTATCAAATTTCAGTCAACTTCTTTAAGATTTGGCCTCTTCTGAGGGAAGAAGATAAAAATCAGCTTCATAGATGGATGATATAGCCATCCTTTGGAGGCTGGGTGGCAGAACAAATCATCATGTTACTAGACCATTAAAATGCTCCCTTTTCAGAGTGTCATCCCTGCATGCAAAAACATGCCTGTCAGCTGGTGCTCCGTTCAAAATCCAAGAAAGAAATACTTAGACTCCATTAATTAGAGAAAAGATATCTTTTACTGGAAGTCAAGTGGTAGCAACAAGAGAATTCTGAATCTGAGGAAATAGGCACGTACATCACATATATCAAAGGATTGAAATGTTCCCACCCCCAACAGTTCAACCGGTTCTTCCAATTAAAAGTTGTGAACCTCATCATGTGGACATCTTCAAGTGATTATGATTAGTTGACCTTGGCTTACTCAGATAAAGGTTTGCAGTTGCGAAGAGAAAGCTAAGCAAGAAATAAAAAACCTCCTCAGTTTATACAATATTAGATAGCAACACCTCCAGCTCACTTCCCATACTTTTTCCCCCTTCCACCCCCTGTTACATGACAGCCAGAAAGAAGCAAAGCAAAGGAAGAAGTCTTGAAGGCTGACAATGCCTATTTAAATCTTATTTCTTTTCCCCTGAGTGAGTGAACCCTAGCTTCTTTCCTAAGGGTCCAGAAATATTCTCAGAGGCATTGCATCATCCCTGGAGAAGCTGTAGAGATTTTTAATAAAAGTATCCTAGCCCCTTAGTATTGTTGAATTTTAAATATTGTGAGTGTTACATGTTGAGTTCATTACAATCCCATTTGGGACAATTGAAGAACAGAAAGAAAATACCTCTAGTTGTTATCTCAACTCTTGAGTATTTCAGAGTGCCACAGTCTGTCTGGGGATCCATAATGACAAAGTGAAAAGTGGTCACCCAATGGCTTCTCTAAACATCTCACCCAAAATTGAGCTAGGAGCAGGATGTTTGATATAGTTGGCTGCTCATAGTCAGATTCCAGACTATTCTCATATGCTTATGTGCACATCTTTCTATGCCTATGATGATTCTCACCTGGATCAGACCTGATGTTGTTAATGATGTTTTATTTATTCATGCAAGAATCAAAGTTACACAGCAGACAATGCTTGACTTAAAAATATTTTTAAAAGGTCCTTGAAAATAAAACTGTTAAGAATCCAATGGGAATGGGAATATTTTCAGTAAATTTGATTTATGATATTGGATAGGCTGTGGTTTTAGCTTGCTGAATTTTATTAGCAACTGCTAAATCCAGGTTGAAAGTTGTCTTAACTCTTTAGTTGTATCATCACCTAACAGGATTCTTTTAAAAAATAAACCTTTGCATTGACATTTGTTCCTACAGTTCATGAATCTGATTAGATTCTATTAATTAGAACCTGTGCATTATCCCAGAGGCAATTCCGAAAAGGCATTTCAGAACACTCAGACACTCAACTAATTTTAGGAAAAATCATAGTTGCTTTAAGGCATTTGATGCCATGTCTGTAGATCCACATTCTAAAGCAACTTTTGTGGACCAAATCCAAAGCATTGCACAATTCATCTGCTAAATTATATTATTTCTGCCACCAACAAAGTACGTACTGGGCAAGTTTTTGTTTTGTTTTTTAAATTATGTACATCTCCCTGTTTGCACTATTTTTCAAATTAGCTGAAATTTTGGCAGCAGGCCAACATGGGTTGCAATCTTATATCCTTGGTTTTGGAGATATAAAGGGAGCAAAGAATTTGTTTCAAGTTCTTACATTTATACTCTCAATTTTATTTTTTTCAAAGCTTTGAAGTAAAATATGTTTTACAACCAGGATCATTCCATGTTTGCGTCAACATTATCATTTTTGGGAAGCCAGTTACTTCGCAGGCATCTTAAAAAGTAGTATATTTAAAATTTTAGAATTATGTGTTAATCTTTGTTTATTTTGAAGGTATAATTATATTTAGAATTTTGTTAAATTTCACTTTCTGTTTATTTTGGATAGACAATCCTTTGAAATGAAGATGGAATATATATTTTTATTAAAATAAATAATATTCTCCTATCATATCATGCTAGGTGTTACGATTAGAAGGTCAAGTTGTTCGCTATAAAACAGCTGCAGAAAATGCTGAAAGAATAGAGGATGAATTGAAAGCAGAGAAACGTAAGCTCCAAAGAGAGGTAATCTGCATTATTATGTACTTTTGAATGGGTTGAATTTTTTAAAAAGTAAAAATTTAACATGAGTAACAGGACTCTAGACTAATCGTTTCTGTATTAAATGAAAACTTTTATAGCTTCTAGTCATAAATCATGTCCCTAAAATTACCTTCTGCAGATTGGAGTTTTTTATATTTCCTTCCTGCTTGTGTCAAAGCACTAAAGGAAAGCCTTTTTCAGACACTAATGAAATAAAGGAGATAAAGCAAGTTGCTGTAGCTTGCTTACTAAAAAAGGGAATGAAATCCATTAGTTCTCACTTGTGGTTCTGGAAAATAAAATAGAAGAAAAAATAGAGAATGGAAAATAAGATATTGCCCAAAGTTTTGTAATATGCACCCAATTAATGAATAAAATACTGTAATTACAGCTGAATTCAATGCTATACAATTTACTAATAATCTCAGACAATTAGTTCCTTTTCTATGTATGGTGATTATACAGGAAAAGCTATTAACTTTTAACAATGTGATTTTCAAGATGATAAATTAAAATAACAGGCAAAACATTTTAACATCTGCATTCATTAATCATTAACACCAGCATTCATTAATCAGGGCAGTGCAGTGGCTCAATGGTTAAGATTCTTGTAAGCTGGGAAGCCGGCAGCCCAGGTTTGAGACTCAAACACCACACAAAAGGGTGAGAGTGTTCTCGCTCCAGCTCCTGCCAATCTAGCAATTTGAAAGTATGCAAATGTGAGTAGATAAATAGGTACCACTTTGATGGGAAGGTAACAGCGCTCCTTAATGGTCACATGAGGGAAATGTCTATGGACAGTGCTGGCTCAATGACCTTGAAATTGAGACGAGCACTGCCTCTTATAGTGGGCAATGACTAGCAGAGTAAAATCCACAGGGACTCATCTACCTTGTTTTATTCATTAATCAAACAGTTTTGTAATTTGTCTAATATGTATAATTTCAGCTCATTTAAGAATTAAAGAAATACGATTCATAAAGAAAACCAGTTCTAGATTCAAACACAAACTGAAAAAAATCATAAAGTTTAGGCATCAATGTATCTGTGTGCACCTTAAAGAATTTTTCTAAGCTTGGCATTTTGCCTTTCCATTTGCTATAAGTAATATTTCTAATTTCTCCATCTTAATTTGTTCAGAAAGTAATTTTTTGAGAATATACCAGGCACATAGGTTTTAACAAAGGAAAAATTTAAAAAAGAAAAATAATTTTTTTTGTAATATTACTGAAACTTTAAATTCATCATACACACATCTCTCTCTCACACACACATATTGTAATAAAGTTTTTTGTAATATTACTGAAACTTTAAATTTATCACTTAGTGTGTTGTGTTCATGCTGAACTAAAAGAATTGTTTTGTTTAATCAATATTTTCAAACTTTGCCTGGTTGTCCAGATATCTGAAACTGCTGGTGTTATATGCTAGTAAGTACTTCTTAGTGGGAAGTAATTTATTAAGAAATTATGAAAATGCATGTTTCCAGTTTAACATTTCTTCTTTTAAGACTATCTTTTTATTTAAAGCACAGGAAATAATTGGTTCCTTAAGTATATTTTGCATATTTTACATCTAGTGGTCCAGCAGATACACATTTGTACTGAAAGTGCAGACATTCATAAAGTAGTTGGGTATAAAATATCATGCATATGAAATTATTTATGTTTATAAATTTTCAAAAATAAAGTGAAAATTAGAGTTTCTTGCTGTCTATAATTTGAGAAGAGAGTCAATTTGGTGTAGTATTTAAGACACCAAGATAAAAACTGGGAGACTATGAGTACAGGTAATCCTCGACTTACAACAATTCATTTAGTGACTATTCAAAGTTATAACAGCACTGAAACAGTGACTTATGACCATTTTTCATACTTATGACCATTGCAGCATCCCCATGGCTAATGATCAAAATTCGGATGCTTGGCAACTGCTTCACATTTACGGTAGTTGTAGTGTCTATGGGTCGTATGCTCACCTTTTGCTACCTTCTGACAAAATCAATGGGGAAGCCAGATTCACTTAACAGCTTTGTAACTAATTTAACAACTGCAGTGATTCATTTAACAACTGTGGCGAGAAAGGTCATAAAATGGGACAAAGGTCACTTAACAAATGTCTCACTTAAAAACATAAATTTTTAGACTCAATTGTGGTCATAAGTCAAGGATTAACTACTAGATCTGCCTTAGGCACGAAGCCAAATGGGTGACCTTGAGCCAGTCACTCACTTTCAGCCCTAGGAAGTAAGCAAGGGCAAAATACTTCAGGAAACCCTGGCCAAAAAACTGCAGGGCTTCTCCAGGTAGTTGTAGGAATCAACAATGACTCAAGGACATAAATAAAATTATTGGACATGCAGTCAGTCAGATATTTATATTGGATTTGGCATTTTTGTCCATTGTTGAGGCCATCCCTAGACATGGGATAGAAGACGTTGGAGGGTGTTAAAAGTATTGTCACAGATTTAGGCTATTCCAAGTAAAGTTGCCTTTTGCAATTGACTGGTGGTGATTCTGCCATTGTTGGTTCAAGTAGCGTTCCAAATGTTTTAAATGTTTTGAAATTGCACTGAAGGCACCTATCACTATTAGTACTACCTTGCTTCTTATGCTACAGCCATTTTACTTTTATTTGCAGTTCTTTTTGTGATTTTCTCGATTTTTTTTCTATTTTGGTGTCTCCATGTACTATCATGTGCACTATCCAAAGTTGTTTGACTTTCTTATCAGAGGTTGTAGGGTGTCATGTTACAGGTGTTTGTCTGCTTTAATACTAAAGTCCCAGAGCAATTTACTTCTTCATTTTCATTTATTGCCTATTTTGTAGTCCCACCAGTTCTTTTTTGAAGACAGGTACCATGTTTCCCCAAAAATAAGGCCTGATAAACCCTGATTTTTAAGCATGTGCCTAAAATAAGCCCTACCCAAAATAAGGGCTAGGGAAGTGGGTGGGCATCGCCAGCACAGGAGGCGGTGAGCGTGCACGGAGCAACAGTGTCTGGCAGCAGCTGTAGCCCATGCAGCACAGGTGAGTTGATTCCCTGTACAAACAACAAATGGAGGCCAAGGTGCCAGGAGGGGAGGTAGATATTCTGGGCACACTGTGTGAGCCACAGGAAAGCAGAGTCAGTAGGATGAAGTGGGTGGCTGGCTGTAGGAAGTCATCTTTGTATCTCTCAGCTTGTCTGCAGCCTGCGTTGCCTTCTGCCCCACGCCTCTGCCTCCATCTGCTGCCGGTCTCGCCCCACAAATATGAGTCTCCTGCAGCCACCTGCCCACTCCAGCCCATTGACACCCAGCTTTCCTGCAGCCTGCGCAGCACATCCAGATCACCTTCCTCCCCACCATGCCGCAGCCCCGGAGTGAGCCAACCAAAGGAATGGTGGGCTGCAACAGCTGCCAGATACTTGCATTGTGAAAAAACAGCAGGCCTCTCTACTTCTCAGGATCCCACAATGAATTGTGGCTGTTCCAAAAAACTGTGCCCACTTCTGAGAAGGGGCCATGTGGCCTGCAGGGACAGTGGCTTGCCCTCCTTTCCAAACACAAAGTCCAGAAATCTACAAAATGTGAGCAATTGGAAGATGAGTAGGAGGGTGTGGTCATAGGCCATGTGTCTTCTGTAGATGTCTGGCACCCATATTGGGGAAGGGGAGCAGGCCACTCCATTCCTTGACCCCTTTAAAAGATTGCACGGCTTCATCTGGGAATGGGGTGCCATTTTCAGTCCAGCCATACTTGTGCCCGCTTCCACATAAGTGAGCAGTCACGGGTGGGGAGGAGGGTGTGGGTGTAGGCCATTTACCATTTGGAGATCTATAGAAGGTAAATGTGCAATGGGTGATAGGAGTTGCCAGTGTGGGATCTGGTGGGGTAGGAAGCAGGCCCAAGGCCTGTGGGGACTCTGATCCTGGGAACACAGCATGGGGTGTCTCAGGTTGGAGGAGGCCTTGGGAGGAAGAGCAGGCAAACCAATATCTGCGCTAGGCCCCGCAGGACCTCCCCTGAGGCACCCTGAGCTCTATAAACGATCACATGAGGGAAAACAGATAGGAATTAAGTGGTCACATGATCACCTCGCTTAAGGACCATCATGAGTTGCTCCACTCTGGTTGTAAATCGAAGATTACCTGTACATTAAAATTCATGCTGATTATACATTTTCAGAAACAGGTCTCTCACACTGATACCCTTTAATACACCAAAAAAAAAAGTATTGTAAAATAAACCTAATTTTTATTTACCCCTAATTTTTTAGAATTTGTCAAATGTACTATGTGACTGAATATTAGTTATAATACTGAAAAAAATATGCTGTAACCTTCAAATCAGCAAAGCTTGATTGCTGATGCAGACTTTCCCTGAGATAATCAAAGAAAAAATCTTGACTATTCTGACATCAATCCCAACTGAACTTTGTTCAGGGCTTGTCAGAACAGATCTTTGGTTGGAAATTTAAAAAAAAAAAACATTTGTGTCCCTATTCCTATAGAAGAAATGAGCTGGCATCTTGGTGTCCTTTTAATCTAAACTGAAGGACTAAGTCTGTAGACCTGTACAGTAAAAAGACATCTTAAACATTTAGAACTGAAAAAGAACGTGTAAAAGTTTTCCAGGTGTTGTTCTGTATGGGCATAGATCCTATTTGAATGATACCCCAGAAGGTAACCTGAAGTACCTGTTAAGCTGAAAAAGATTTCAAGCAAGCTTTCTTTTCCATCTGGCTAATATGATCATTGCTGAAGGGCATGCTGTTTTCTATACCTTAATATGAATACAATGTCTCTTTTAAATGTTTTTTTCAGCTTCGTTCAGCATTAGACAAAACAGAAGAACTTGAAGTAAGTAATGGCCATCTAGTTAAACGGCTAGAGAAGATGAAAGCCAATAGAAATGCTTTACTCTCACAGCAATAGATGGCAGCTGTTGCTGGAGCTATTGGACTGATTGACAACCATGCCATCCAGGCTTACAGCTGTACCTGTTTGAGATGCTTTCAGACTTTTGAAAACAACACAGTTTGCACGCATGAATTCATTTGACCATATGCCAATATCTTGAAGTTTTGCTTATGCAGATTCTGAACTGATAACTGTGATTATGAACAGCTGCTCCAAATGTCTGTCTGCCTCTCTCAGATTCAATACTTAGCTGTAAGCAATTCAATAAGCACATTATATGTCCCTTTAAGTCCTCAATTTTAGGTGGCATTTTGAAAACAACACTGAAAGCAAAAAAAAAATGTTTTATAAAATATTAAACTGGAAATTGGAATTTTCTTTCTGGAAATTAGTTTTTTTAAGACTAATTTTCAGATTTCCTGTAATGGCTGTATTTGAAAGAGCAGCAACCATAGGATATCCTTATCAAGTTCTTATGTTAAAAAAAAAAAAAAACCTCTGGAACCACAAGCCATTGCAGAGCAAATGTTCAGTTTTGAAATCATGGATGAAAATGGTCTTGGAAGCAAAAGTGACCTTATAAATGGACTTCATCAAATAAAACTTTATAAGCAAATTTTCTCCTATTCATTTATGACTACTTCATTTCAGGGTCAATAGGCAATAGCTTCACTTTTAAAAAAGGAAAGTTTTTTTTATTATTTAATCTCTGTATTTGGAATTCAGTTAAATGACTTCTTATAAAGAATGTGATGTTGTAAATAAAAGCAAGCCAATGTTTTAAAAGTCGTATACTATTCCATATTTTAATGATTATACATGTTTCTCATTTCTAAATGCAGTCTGATTATCACAGAATTCTTTAGACTAGCAGTCTGGCTCCATGGACTGAAAGCAGCAGCAGTGGCAGTGGTGGGGAGGAAAAGGTTTTGTGTGTACAAGCTAACTCCCGCACATGTGCAGTGATGCTTCACATGTTTTCCTGCTGCTTGCACGGCCCAGTAGGTCTGTGGCCTGGGGGTTGGGGACCCCTGCTTTAGACAGCTCCTTTATCTTTTGTGGAAAGATGAAATCCCTGCGGTAGTGATTCTACAGAATAATGAAGAATTGGCTATACAGTATTTTCCAGTATATCTCTTAATATCTTAACCATTAGGGTGTGTCATTTAATGGGGAGACAATTAATTTTTGAAATTTTTTTCAGTGAGGGGTTCTAAAAATGTGTTTTTGCACCAAGAATTCAAATCTGTTATTTTTGCAATTGTATAATATTTAACTTGGTATGGTAAATCCGCGTCTGATCATATACCCCACAAATACTGTTAACTTTATCTTCTCAAAATTATACCTTGTGCTACAAAATTAACATTTTTTTCTGCATGAATCTTATCTAGTTAAGCAAAAAATAACCCATGCAATCATAAACTAACATCAGAGAGCAATTATCTGAGTTACAAAAATGTTTAAGTGAGTTTCATCGAGTCTTATTTTGATTTGTTGTTCGACATCAGCTGCTGACTTCCTTCTTGGCCTCTGATATAATCCTCACATTTCTCATGTGTATATCCTCTGCTTGCTGCCTCTGTAACCTGTTTTACACATCTCCCCATTGATTGGGCATCACAGGGCCACTGTGGTACTTACATTGGTTTTTCAATTAACTTCTTTATTTCCTCTGTAGTCAGTTTGCATGTCAAAGATGACTCATATACGCCTTCAGTCAAGTCAATCAGTTCCATCAGGATGGATAGCAATAGCACTTAAGACTTATATACCGCTTTATAGTGCTTTACAGCCCTCTCTAAACGGTTTACAGACTCAGTATATTGCCCCCAACAATTTAGGTCCTCATTTTACCTACCTCAGAAGGAAGAAAGGCTGAGTCAATCTTGAACCTGGGGAGATTGGACCTGCCAAATTGCAGGCAGCTGGCTGCAGCAGAAGTAGCTTGCAGTACTGCACTCTAACCACTGTGCCACCGAGGCTCTGGCTTGACTTCTACCTTGTACATGGCATCATCTTCCCAGTCAGTATTAACATTTGTAGAATCTCCTCCAATGGCCTTCAAGCTTTTGTCAGTGCTGCTGCTTCATGAAATACACCAGATTATCTGCAATCACTTGAACAGATTTTCCTGTTTCTGAGCCTTTCTCTGAAGTGAAACAATAAAGATATCTTCTACCCATCTCACTGCACACAGAAAAATGTTCTTTGATGGTACTGGGGAATTGCTGGTCTGAAATGTTATGAAATTTATGTAGTAATTTACCAAGCACATCTCAATTATATTAAAGTAACCAAAATATATTTACAAAATATATTTACAAGACTGGGACAGGAGGTCCCAAGGAGTCCCTTTTATCCAGGGCAACTGACAGCGGGGATGGAAACACAAGCTGGAAATGCTGCATGATAGCTACGAAATGGAGGAAGCATCGGGCCGATCTGACCAATTCATAAAGCAAGCAATGCACCTCAGTTGAATGGAAGGCATCGTCCCCACCATAAAATTCAATGAAGACCCCCCAATAACTGGGGTTCTTCCTGGCACATGTGCTTACATACATGCAAGAGTATGGGAGGTATCTCACAACCAAGCCCCACACCCCCGAAGACATCTACAAAGCTTCCTAGTGTTCACAAATTTCTATAGGCAATTCATTCTGTTATTCATCCAAATCACCCTATCACTAACTTGCTGAGAACCAAGGGGGTAGATAAGCCTAAACCCAGCCTATCACTAAAGTGGAACATGGAATGCCAAGTTGCATTCAAGAAGCTAAAAAAAACCTCAACCGAGCTGGTGTTGAAGCACCTGGACCCGGAAAAACCTTTTGTGATTCAGGCCAATGCCAGCGATATGCAGTGGGGGCTGTGCTGCTTCAGGAAAATGAGGGGGGTCAACTACAGCCTTGTGCATACACATTGGAAAAAGTAACTGAAACCAAGCAGCACTGGACAATATGGGAGAAGGAAGCATTTGCAGTCAGATGGGCTCTCCCCACTTGGTGGAACTTCCTGGAAGAGAATAAAATACCTTTCCAGATATGGACTGATCACAAGAATCTGGAAGCCCTAAAGACCCCAAGGAAAATGTCCCCTAAGCAAGCCCGTTGGGCCCAATTCTTTCAGCAATTTACCCTCCACTATTTACTGGGGTGGGGGAGGCCAGACTGCTCCCCACATCGCAATTAGCAGCACAGGTCACCACAAGATTGCAAGTGAAGGAGGACTATCCCTGTGGTTAATGCCATTACTGTAGCCTTTAAACAGGCTGTAGAGAAGAACGAGTGGTTCCTTGACTACAAAAGCACTTGCTCCATGAAAGACAGACTACCGTGGGTGGGAGGAAAACTTATGCAGAGGTGGGCTGCTGCAAATTCTCACTGGTTCTGGCAAACCAATAGTTAAGATTAGATGCAGTTCAGCAAACTATCAAATCCCACCACTGGCTGGTCCTGCCCCATTTTTGGCCTGTTTTGGGGCCATTTTTCTGGCTTGTTTCAGGCAGCTTTTTGGGCCAAAAACGGCCTGAAAACAGCCCCAAAGCAGGCTGAAAAATGGGTGGGGGCAGAGCCAGCCAGTGGTGGGATTAGCCCCAACTAGCTGAATCCTACCTCTTCCTTTGAGGCGAGTAGCTGGGAGGCAAGGCTGGGTGTGATGAGTGACATCACTCACATGACCAACCGGTCACACTTACCCAGCCAGAAAACCGGTTGTTAAAATTTTTGCAGCCCACCACTACTCTTATGTCCCAGCTAGCAAAAGACTAAAAACCATGCAAGCCTACCATGACTCCAAATTGGCAGGGCACTTTGGTTTGTAAAAACTCTGCACCTCCGAAACAACAATTTTGGTGGCCATTCGTTAAAAAGGACATTGAAAGTTATGTTGCCAGCTGCCCCACCTGCAGGCAGCAAAGCACGGGCAGGGAAAAATCCCTGGCCTTTTACAACTAGTAGTTGATCCTTCAGCACCCTGGAGAGAGATTTCAATGGATTTTATCATAGAACTCCCGGAGAGCACTGTAAACAGTAATTTGGGTAGTGATTGACCTTTTCCCAAGGGTCCACTTTGTCCAGTGCCATAAAATCCCAATGGCCAAAACTCGAGTAAACTGTTCTCACTTTACACATACCATTTACATGACACTCCATGCTGCATTAAAATCAGATCGGGGGATCCAGTTCACCTCAAAATTCTGGAAAGCTTTTTTGGATCTTTTGGGAATCGACCATGGCCTCAGTTCTAATCACCATCCTGAAGTGAATCAGATGATGGAATGCAGTTCTGGAACAATACCCCCAATGCTTTATTAACTACCAACAGGATAAATGGGCCAACCTGTTGGCATTTGAGGAGGTAGCATACAAGAATTCAGTGCACACCAGCATGGGTTTTACCCCATTCCAAATAGCCATGGGCCAAGAATTTAACCCGATATCTGAACTACCCACTACAGAACCAACAATCCCCTCCCTAAAGGAATGGATCAATCAGCTAAAGACCATCTGGCCCATAGTTTGCAAAGCCCTACATGAAGCAAAAGCAGCCTTCAAGGCTCAGGCAGACAAAAAGAGAGTGGAGCCTAAATAATTTAAAGTTGGGGGTTGAGACTACCTTTCCACTTGGTTCTTACAATCCTTGCAACTATCTAAAAAAACTTGGACCAAAATTCATAGAACCATTCCCCATCACCTGCATTATTAACCTGGTCACAGTGGAGCTTCAATTACCCAAGTCATTGCCGCAAGTGCACCTAATCTTCCATTTCAGCTATTAAAACTCGAAGTGACCTTGGTCTTACAATCCACACACCCCTTTACTACAGCCCATTATGGTAGAAGGCAAACAACTTTGAGATTAAACAGATCCTTGATTCAAGATGACACCATGGGTCTGCCTGGTATTTAGTGGCCTGGAAACATCACAAAACAAATGGGTTCACAAAAAACACATTACAGCTCCTAGATCAGGAGTGTCAAACTCATGTCACAGTGATGTCACATGATTATCTGGAATTTTTCCTTCACTAACCTGGGTGTGATATGGCCAGCATGTGATGATCTGGCCCATGCGCCAAGAGTTTGACAGCCCTGCCCTAGATGAATCAAGTGCTTCCATCAACTCTATTTTAACAAAACTAATTGTTCTTATTGTTGTCTTCCACTTTATTATTTTGTCTCCAGGTGGATGTCTCCTTTTCTTAGGGGGGCAGCATGTCAGGTCCTATAGATCTCTATCGGGACTTTGCCATTCTGGTGGGAGTGGGGAGGATTTGTGTTACGTTTGCATGGGGTTTTTCTTTGTTCCTTTTCTCAGCTTTGATGTACCTTTGGGATATTGGGAGGAGAGAAAGAATCTTGGGCCATCTGTTTTGTCTCACCACTGGAGGAGCGAGCTCATGGTACCTGGGAACTACCTGTTATCACCTTCTCAGCCTAAAGTTCTCACATCTTTGCATCTTGGAATTGGCTCAAAGATGAACTGGACATTTTTTGATGCACAGAAAGCATTTGATAACATCAATTGGCAATTTATGTTATTACAATTAAAATTCATGGATTTTGGGGGAGAGATTTATTAATATGATTAAGGCAATTTATCATAAACAAACAGCTAAGGTGATGGTAAATGGGGACATGACAGAGATTTTTAATATAAAAGGCACAAGGCTGTCCATTATCCCCTTTACTATTTATACTGACTTTGGAAGTGCTACCTAGAAATATTAGACAGATCAAAGAAATAAAAGTTACGAAAAAAGAGAGAAATACAAGTTATAGACATTCGCAGACAATTTGGTTTTTATCTTAGAAGATCCACAAGAAACTGGACCTAAGTTAATTTAAAAAATAGAATAATATGGTGAAGTTGCAGGACTGAAAATAAACAAAAAGACTAAAATACTAGTTAAAAATCTTACAGATAACACAGAAAAGAGAGCTAATGAAAAGAACTGATATACAGATAGTCAAGAAAATAAAGTACATAGGGATACAACTAACAGCAAAATGTGCAATGGTTAAAAGGACAATTATACTGAGCTGATGCATCAAATCAAATCAGATTTGGAGACATGGAAAAACTTGCAGTTGTTGACAGGAAGAATAGCTACTATAAAAATGAATATTTTGCTAAGACTATTATTATACTTATTTCAAACAATTCCAATAAAAATGAGAAAATATTTTGAAGAACTAAACAAAATAATACTAAGATAGGCTAGGAAAAAAAATGCAAGAATAAGCCTGAAAATGTTGCAAGATTCCAAAAAAAGAGGGGGCTTTGGGTTGCCAGATTGGGAATTGTATTATCAGGCCTCAATACTTACATGGGTGAAAGAATTGATTAATTTGAGCCATAAAAGAACTATTAACCTTAGAGGGACATGATCTTCAATAAGGTTGGCTTGCTTTTTTACAGCATGGGAAAAATAAGATACATAACTATGTTCAAAGACATATTAGAAATGCACTACTATCAGTATGGGTAAAATTAAAGAACAGCACTATTTGAAAATATCAATCTGGCTTTCCACAATGGAAGCACTGATACATCCTAATGTTATCAATTTGGAAAAAAAAAAAGATATAAAGATATTTTGAATGAAAAGGGGAAATTAAAAACTAAGCAAGAAGAGAATAGTCAAGGGATGGATATAGCACAGTGGCCACAAGTACAGATACAATCTCAATATGAGAAAGATGTTAAAATGTATGGTTTTAATAAAGAAGTAACAGAATTAGACCAGATATTAATTGGGATGGATGAAAAATTAATAAAGAAAATATTTATTAAGCATCAAATTGGAAAGTGAGCAAGTAAAGGAGACAATGATAATTTGGGCTTAAAACTTTGGATATACAATAGAACTGGAAAAATGGCAGAAATTGTGGGATAGGAATGTTAAACTATGTCAAGAAAACTTGTATAAAGTATTTTATAGATGGCATTTTTCACCAACAAGATTGGCAAAGATGTTTAAAGGCATGTCCGCTAAACGTTGAAAGTGTAACCAGACACTTGGTTTGTATTATCATATGAGGTGGACATGCCCAAAGGCAAAAAAATTGGACAGAAATACATACTTGGTTGGAAAAAATGATAAAGCAACATATTGATTTGAAACCAGGAATATTTTTGTTGGGCATCCTACTGGAAAAATATGATAAAGGGAATATATATTTGATTTTACATGTACTAACTGCAGCCAGAATTGTATTTGCACAACAATGGAAAAGCGAAGAAATCCCGACAGATGAGTGTAATTAAAAAAATATTAGAATGTGCAGAAACGTATAGATTAACGCTTACAACTAAGGAAAAGGAAGGAACTGAATAGTTCTTGACATGGGACTTATTTTACCAATGGTTTGATAATAAAAACAGACGTTAGAAACATAGGGATACAAAGTGATTAACGTTATAAAGGAGATTTGTTGAAGTAGATAAGTAAAATATTATTATTGAATTAGCATCAATGTGATGATTATTAAAAATATTTTGATTATGATTTCCTAAAAATAATTGCACCAGACAACACACAGTTTAATTGAAATTGAGTATATAAATAAAACAAAAAATTTGAAAAAATAGAAAAGCATAACTCTGAGGCAGGTAGATTCCTCAAAGAACATGTTTATTGGAGACGTCATATCGGCACAGCCAGTGAAAATCAACTCTAAAGGCTCCCGTGGTTTTCACCTAATTAAGAGTAAAATTACCCCCCTCCTAGGTGTTGCCAGTGTCCTGGCAGCTTCTTCTCCTTCACCAGCCACCTGTTACAATGTCCTTGGTTCCCACAGGAAAACTTTGTTTTGACTGCTGACTGGGCTACCTACTTCCCCTCTCCCTTCCCTTTCTCAGGCTACGTGGCAACGCAAGATGCTCCAGCCAGGTTCACTTCAGAGTTGACACAGAACCACAATCCAAATAATTCTTTCAGAGAACTTTGAGTCAATTGGAAGTGCCCTTTTAATAACTTTCAATGTCCATCAGTTTCTCTGAGCTGCATTGGCCACCAGTTTCCCAAAGGCCAACTGTGCTCCAGTCAATCCTCCCAGCTTCATGCATATGTTGCATGAAACCAACATCTCCCAGGTATTCCAATCTCCCAAGGATCTCTACTACCTTTAGTATTGTGAGCATAAAACAATGGCTCCTAATTTTCTTTTGTGTTAGCTATTCCAATTGTTTTCTGTATCCTGTCATTATCCAGCTATTCTCTCTATACACAGTTTTCTATACAGCAATTTATTGCTCAATAATTTTTTGGAAAATGAAAATATGGTTATATGTATTAAGAATTTTGCATTGTTCATGGAGAAAAACTGTGTTTAATTTTAATTGTGTTTCAACTTACAATACTCATTTTGTAACTTTGGTTATATTTCTTCAAAATGCAAACAATATTTTTGTGAAAACTGTCCTACGAGAAACAAGCTCTATCTGCCCACTATATTATTGTCTCAGAACTTTTGTAAACGATTTCCCAAAGACAGACAAGAGATAATTTTCTCAGAACCTCTGAGTAACTCAAATTTCAAAGAAATACTTTTTATTTTGAAACTTCTATTTGAACAAATTAAGCATTTTCTAAGAACCATTAATTGCAATGAACATTTAATCCATGTATTTAATTAATTCTCATTCCAACTGAACCTCGCAATGTCTTGTTTTGAATATCATTACACCGATGATAGATCCAATCTAGGTCAGTCATTGGGACCAGAGGTTTTGTCCTCTGAGTTTTCGGACTCATGTTGGTGCCCATTATCAGGGAACTTCTCTAGCAGAATGTGTGTTGTGTATGTGATATTTATATGGTGCCTGTTGCATATGTCTTTTTAGATGTTGATTGGAGTGCGTTGATGGTTGGCTTGATGGTTGACAGCCAGCCATCAACACACCCCAATCAACATCTAAAAGCCACATACAACAGGCACCGTATAAATACCATACACAGAACATCACACACTCTGTTAGAAGAAGTTCCCCGAAGATGGACTCCAGCACAAGTCCCAAAACTCAGAAGACAAAACCTCTAGTCCTAGTGACCGACTCGGACTGGTTCTTACAACATTATCCTGGACAAGTATATTCTCCTTCAATCGAGATTGATAATATTTACTGATGCGTAATTATAATAAATTGATTATCAAAAGTTTAAAGAAGTATGATATAGTAAACATTTGATTTAATACACTTTCAGATTTCAGATGCAATGATTAAAATCTGGACATGCATAAAATCCCATTCACCATTCCAAACATGCATAAAATCTCATTCCAATTTTACATTTTTTTAAAAAAAATGCATAAAATATGCATAGGTAAAATTCTATTCAGAATCAGCAGACATCCTGCTTTTATACACACCTCTTTCTCCCAATGACACCATTAAATTGAAGGTTTGGGAAATTACAGAAGGACCTAATAAGATTCTTCTACTACATGAAAAAAGTTGAGGCAGAAATATTATGCACACAATGTGTATGAAACTAAACAAACATTTATTTGTTTCTACTTTGGCAATAATTTAATTTTAAATTATTTGAGGGATATGATTCTCACTGTTTTGAATGACCATTGTGTCAAAAAAGAGTTAAGATAAAATATGAAGTACATATTGAATGTAGCATCTGCTTTTAAATATACCTGCACAGTATACACTCAACCCAAATGGTTTTGCAATTCACACATCTTTACATGAGATAGAGCTACTGGAGTTATATTCAAAGTTTTTTATGCCATGTTTATCCTGAAAAATTTGACTTCTTACAGTGTTGCAATTAAGTTACAGTCAGCATTAATTTGATCTCAAGGATTAGCTTTTTACTAAAGCTTTGGTACCAGAAAATTAAAATTACTTTGTTTTATAATAATCTGAACTATCAATTCTCCACACCAGAAACTAAAGGTATTTTAAAAGTATTATACCTTTCATTACATTTGCATGTTAAATAGTTATTTTTCAAAAGAAATACACTGTATTTATATGTGTTCAGACTCAGCCTTGGTTTCAATAAGTGCTTTGCACAGTAAATGCAAATTTAACACAGTAGATAAAAAATGAACCAGTATCAGCAATTTCAAATTTAACAGCAACAGTAGGCAGAGCTAACATATGCACTCAATATAATGCATGATATGTTATTTCAATTTTGGCCTACATTTATTTATTGCCATACTTAAATATTCCGTACTAGCTATTAAGAAAAATTGGAAATGAATAAATAATCTTAACAGGGCTTTCTCTTTACTATCAAGATCTCACTTCTGAATATATGGTACAATTTCAAAAGGAGACTGTTGAGAATTAAACAATTTTTTGTAGCCAACATGGATCATTTTTTTGCTGTATGGACAATCTTTTCATTTAACAAAGAGGATTGTTTTCTTTATCAAAATAACATGAACACAAGACAAAAAACCCTCTTTTTTGGTGGTGGTGGTTTTAGGAAAACATCAAGGTGCGGTTCGTGGCCTTGCTACCCATCTCCCATCATCATCTTGCATAGCGCTTAATGTAATCTTCAACTTTAGTTCGGAAGTCCTCCTGTATGCAGTTGAAAAATAAATATGTTTATAGAAACAATAATAGCCCTATACTTATGTGTCTCCATTAAAATTCCAATATATAGTTTTCATTCCAGACAGAGTAAGTCTTACTGCATGACGATTTTCTCCCTGAATCTCGAGAGAGACCTTATTTTTCCTGAGGAGAAAAGCTGTTGAAAGAAAAGGAATCTGTAGGGCAGGGGTGTCAAACCCAATCACATCATGGGCTGCATCGTGACATCTGGATGTTTTTTGCCTTTGCGGAGCTGGGCCGGGCATGACCTGCCCGGCCATATCCAGCTCTCAGTTTGACAGCTATGGATCTTGCTACCACAAAAAGGAGTGTCTCTGAAATTAGCTGCTACTTGTACTAGATGTTTGCCAATAGAACATAACCTTTTTTTCTCCTGGGCTAAGATCCATCTTCACATTCTACTTACCATCACAGGAAGGTATTTTAATGGTTTAATGATGGCACCTCTGTCTCTACCTCAGCCTCTATGGAGACAGTTGGACGTTTTTTTGCTATTAAATTGATCCTTTCTCTCTTCTCCTTACACAAGGAGTTTATGAGGCCTCAGTGATGATGCTGGAGAAGAATCTACCCAGTTAATACAGACTGCTTGAATCTGCTTCTGAACATTCTCCATATCAAAAGGACTAAACATGCTATAGGAAAGGCACACTTCCTAGTTCTCCTAGGATGGAATTGTTTAAAAAAAGCAGTAGGAGCACACCCACCCTATCTCATCTGGTAGGAAGAGTAGATGTACTTTGGGAGAAATGGTCCCACAGATAACCTGCTTTTATAAATAACTCAAGGAAGCAAAAAAGGCCTAACGCTCCCTCTTCTCAAAGTGAGCACCTTTTTGTATTGCTGAAACCTAGAAACAGTTAACTCAGAAACACTTTTCATGCTCTTGAGCTTGGAATGTGCATTCAAAGGAAGAGAGGAGATGTAAAAAAATAGCCAAAATAGTTGTAACTCATTAATATAACAAAATCTAAACAAAAGTTTCCATCTCTAGACCAATCTCTTTGTGAAATGTGCAAACCAGAAACCAGTCAGTCTGATTCTGACACTAGAGGGATTGGTAAAGAGACCATTTAGTTAAAACATTGAAAACTGTAAAATAATAAAATAGAATTTATCATTAATTCATTATGTGGAAATCTTTTCAGACTAACATTACCTCATTTTTGCTTGGATAGCTTCCTTAACAGTTTGTGGAAAGGGCATAGTGGCTAATTTGCACTTCAGCAAATTCAATAAATATTTGGTGAGGTGCTGATAAATAACTTGGTAAGGTAATGTCTGGAGGATGTGAAAATTGAGTACATACAATGCATTCAGAAAGTATTCAGATCCTCTTCAATTTTGTCAATTTTGTTATGCTGCAGTTTGATTTTTCTCCCACTCCCCAATTAATTTACACTCAGTACCACATAACAATAAAAAGAATTTTAGAAATGTCTTCAAATTTATTAAAAAGAAAAAAAAACCCTGACATATATTGGCATAAGTATTCAGACCTTTCATTCAGTAATTTGTTGAAGCATCTTTGGCAGCAATTACAACCTCGAGTCTTTGGGTATGACGCGACAAGCTTTGCACACCTGGATTGGGGGATTTTCTGCCACTCTTCCTTGCAATTCTCTCAAGCTCAGTCAGGTTGGATGGTGATCGTGGTTGGACAACCATTTTCAAGTCCCTCCAATGATGTTCAATAGGTTTCAAGTCAGGGCTCTGTCTGGGCCACTCTAGGACATTCACAGTTTTACCTAAGCCTGCATTATCTTGGTTGTGTACTTAGGATCGTTGTCATGTTGGAAAATGAACTTTCAGCCCAGTCTGAGGTCCTGAGTGCTGTGGAGCAGGTTTTCATTGAGGATATCCTTGTACTTTACCTTTTCTTCAACCCTGACCAGTCTCCAAGTCCCTGCTGCTGAAAAACACACCCACAGCATAATGCAAACACCAAGCAGGCTTTCATGTATTTTGCACTGAGGAGAGGCTTCTGTCTAGCCACTCTGCCATAAAGCCCAGATTGGTGGAGGGCTGCACTGATGGTTGTCCTTCTGAAACTCTATCCCACTTCCAAACACAATCTCTGGAGCTCAGTCAGAGTGACCATTGGGCCTTTGGATACGTCTCTTACTAAGGCCCTTTTCTCCAATTGCTCAGTTTGACTGGGCGACCAGTCAAGAAGAGTCTTAGTTGTGCCAAACTTCTTCCATTTGAGAATTATTAGAGGCCACTATGCTCTTGGGAACCTTCAGTACAAATTTTATTGTAGCCTTCCACAGTTCTTGCCTTGCAATAATCCTGTCTCTGAGCTCTGCAGGCAGGTCCTTCAATATCGTGGCATTTGCTCTCCTACAGTATGTATTGTGTTGTTGCACAGGGTCTAAAAGGGACCTCGAGTGCCCATGGCCTACAACAGCAACAATGAGGACAAAGATGACCCAATAATAAGTGAAGCCATCCAGCCCTTCACCATCCCATCAAAATTGATAGTGTCCAAGACAGAGGCAAAAGGGGAAATGGAAGCCATCGTAGACACGGGCTGCACCCACTGCTTGATCAGCCTGCCCATGGTCCTAAAGCTACAGATCATGACGAAAATGATGACCCGACTCATACAATTCGAGCAAGTGGATGGATCACTGATAGGGGGAGCCCCTGCCACACTCCTTACCAAACCCGTCAGACTAGAGATGGGCTGGCACTGAGAACTCATCTGCTTCATAGTGGCACAAAAAATGGTGGAAGCGGTGATTCTAAGACTGGCATGGCTAGGCAAATGGGGCCTCACCATCTGATGGGAAGGGGGCAACTGAAAACTAAGACTGGAAGTAGGCCCCCTCCCTCTTCCTGGCACCGCTATGAAAGAAACTGCCCAACAGCTAAATGTCAGTAAATGAAATGACAAAACAAAGACCACATCTGAGCAACCCCAGTGATGCCCCAAATTCCCAAAGAGTACTGGGACCTAGCAGGCATCTTCAGTGAAGAAGAATGCAACACTCTAGCCCCCACTCTCACCGCCTGTATCATCAAATTTGTCCCTGGGGCAAAACTACCAAAGCCAAAAATATATTCCATGACCCCCCCAAAAATGAGAGAGCTAAGGGAGTACATCGACATGAACCTAGCTAGAGAGTTCATACAACCAGCAAAATCAAAGGTCACCAACTTAGTTCTATTCAAAGAGAAAAAGGATGTGTCAATGAGGCTATGAGTAGATTTTAGGGGAATTAATGCCGTCTGCATGGAAAACATGTATCCACTCCCCTTAATGAAGGTCCTGCTAGCCCACCTTGCAAAAGGAGAGGTGTTCATTAAGTTACACCTATGAGAGGCATACTATCAAATGAAGATTAGGGAATGAGATGAATGGGAAATGGCATTCAATTGTCCCCTAGGGCAGGGGTCCCCAACCACCGGGCCCTGGACTGGTACCGGTCTGTGGATCATTTTCTACCGGGCCGTTGGTTTGCTGGGCACCGCCATCTTGTTTTGATGAGAAAGTGCTTCCGGGTGAGCTTTTCTGGTTGGAAAGCGGCGTTTGGGTCCTGAAGGAATCCTCACACCTTAGTTTCATCGAAGGGGGGGCGGCTTTGAACGAAGAGCCGTCCCAATGGCAGAGGAGATTAAGAAAGCACAAAAAAAGGTACAAAGGAGGAGTTGAAGGTGGCGGGGAGAAGACAGCTGACTGGCCGGTTGCTCGGCTCGCCTTGCCTTGTCATGCGTGCTGATGCCGGTACCGGGCCGCGGATAATTTTGTGATGCCAGTACTGGGCTGTGGCACAAAAAAGGTTGGGGGCCACTGCCCTAAGCAGCTTCCAATTTAAAGCAATGCCATTTGGCCTCCAAGGAGCCAATATGATGTGTCCATATGATGTATCCAATACATTGTTCTTTGGGAAATTTGCCCGCCTCAGAGTTTTGCTTTCTATGGGTGCATTACTTGGAATGTTGACAGCTGCAGCATAACAAAATCGACAAAAGTAAAGGGGGTCCGAAAACTTTCTGAATGCACTGTATGTAAGCATTCTTTTTGTAAACTTTAGCTTAGATGCTTTAGAATATAATATATGGGCAATTTTTAAAATTCCTTTAAGCAATAATTTTCTTCATAAGCATAAGCATGTAATATGATGGCTGTCTGTTGGCTTGATATTCTTGGTATACAATAATCTGTCAGACTGCTGTATCTCCTTTATATCTAATTTTAAATCCATTTTAGATCCAGTGATACCTTGAAAATATTAATTTACATATTTTCCTTTTGAAAACTACCAAATTAATATTTAAGAAATGAGCAGTAGAATTGTAATTTTCAATATACTGCTACTCACCTTGTCACGTAAATGATGTTCTGCAGCTTCAATATTTAAAGGATCATCAAAATTCAAGAGATCCTAAAAAACACAAAATAAGTGATTTTTTTAAAAAGGCTTGTTATAAATTATGATTGTTTGGGTCTCTATTTCTTTAATAGCAGCTTTGAACAACAAACCCAATTTCAAACTGTCATGGTATCAAATATCCTTGGAAAATACATTTTGTTGGGTTGTCAAAATTAGCTCATTGATGAGTTTAAATGTTCTATGTATGAATAAAATATACTGAATGACACTAAATACATATTTAATCCCTAAATATATTTAAGGGCTATAGAAGGTCATATAGTAATTTGGGGCTGCTTCATAAATTGCCAGTGTGGAAAAATGGGAAGATGGAGTGCAATGTATGCTGCCTTTCAGCTCCTGGAGGAAAGATGGCATAAAGGCTTGGTTTAACAGTACCACATTCTACAATCAAATTGTCAGATCATAGTTTTTATTTCTCCATGACTCCTAGTGTGCTATTTGAGCTGAATATAGGTAATCCTTACCTCACAATCAACCCCAACTTTTCCATTGCTAAACAAGACATTTATTATGTGTCATGTCCCATTTTGCAACCTTTCTGTCACAGTTGTTAAGTGAATCATGAAGTCATAAAGGGATTCTGGCTTCTCCCATTGACTTTGTTTGTCAGAAGCTCTTTAGGAAAGTTGCAAATGATAATTCCAGGACTCTGGGATCCTTCAACCATTGTTATTTACCAGTTGCCGAGCATCAGAAGTTTGATTACATGACTGTAGGGATGCTGCAATGGTTATAAATGTGACAACTGGTTCTGAATAACTTTTTCAGGGCCATTGTAAATATAAATGGTGATTAAATGAATGGCTACTAAGTCAAGGACAAACTACAATAAATATTCACCTTCATTTGTCTAGTAAGATGTTAGTATAAAGAAAAAGGACAAGATATCTACCTCTAGAGTTCTTTGTTAGTTAATAAAGCTGAGTGAATGGAAGCAGGGCAACTGAATCAATTTCACTCTCACAAGCTCTACAGTAAGTGGATAAGCAGAAAAATAATGGAAAAAATTGACAAATACAATTCAAATGATTGAGATCTAAGAGATTTTAGTTTGGGAGTTTGCAATGTGGTACCTGTGGAATATAATATGCTTGCTTAATCTCCTGACATATCTTCCCTTGTAACCTGGCAGGCCCTGACTTTCCCATCACAGGGAATCTCATGGCTATTCTATCCCTTCCAATAATGGAAGTACAGTTAATCCTTGAGTTACAACAGTTCATTTAGTGACCATTCGAAGTTACAACATACCCCCCCCCCCACAAAGTACTTACAACGCAGTGAGGTTATGAATGTTGCATCATCACAACGGTCGTTCACCCTTATGATCATAGAAGCACTGCAACATTCACACTGCCTGTTCCCCCCACCCCAATATGGGTGTCCACAGGCACTGGGCCTGTAGAGACTCACTTACCTTGCAAAGATCTAGCAAACTGTCTCCTCTCTGCCGCAGTTTCTTTGCCTGCTTCATTACTTCAGGCCTTCGGTGCATTCACAGAGAACACAGGTCTAAGTACCACGAGATCAGTAGTGCGAGATCCCACACTTTAGGCCTCTATTCTCTACTAATTGAGGCCTGAACAAGATCTGCGGCAAAAGGCTTTGCAAACAGACGGAAGGCTTTGGTGCTTCAGGCCTTCCCTCTGTTTGCTGTTTCCTTGCTGAAGCCTGCAGGAGTGAGAGATTGGGTCCCTGTAGGCTCCAGTTGTCATATCAGGTTATGACAGAAATTGGGACTGGAATTGCTGTTGCTAACTGAAGTCACAGTTAGGGATCACGTAGATCATTTATTGAGGATTTGGTGTGATTGTGACTTACGCCATCCCCATGGACTTCACTGTGAGAAGCCAGCAGGGAATGTCAGAAAGTCATTTGACTGTGGCTCACTGCAATCATGTGACCACAGGGACACTGATGTCCATGACTCCAAGGACCAGTCATAACTGCTATTTGTGCAGAACCACTTTAAGTTTGAATGATTGTTAAACAAGTGGCTGAGAACTTGCCTATAGAAGGAATAAAAGTCTATAGCTTATCCTTGCAAAAAATCAGGGATCAAAAAGCAAAAAAACAAACTTTGGTTGCAATAAGAATGCAAACTGAGGAAAGAAAGGAATCTTTTAAAGCCAAATGGCTCAATGCTTGAAATATATGTGTAATATGTATAATACATATAGATCCAGCATTTCTACTAACCAAAACAAAGCACTTATATTCTAAAGCATCCAAAATATGTATGCACAGGTTTCTTTCAGATAATAACAATCTCCATTTGGCTATTATGAAAATATCAATTAGAGAACAATCAACCAATGGAACAGCTTGCCTTCCGAAGTTGTGGGAGCTTTCAAGAAGAGATTGGACTGCCATTTGTCAGAAATGGTGTAGGGCAGGGGTCTCCAACCTTGGCTCCTGGAAGCCTGGCGGACTTCAACTCCCAGAATTCCACAGCCAGCTGGCTGTGGAACTCTGGGAGTTGAAGTCCGCCAGGCTTCCAGGAGCCAAGGTTGGAGACCCCTGGTGTAGGGTCTCCTACTTGGGGGGGAGGGGGGGTTGGACCAGATGACCTACAAGGTCCCTTCCAACTCTGTTAATCTGTTAATCTTGATTTCTCACTGATTAAGTTTGCAGTCTAATTGTTGTTTGGTATGGACTTTCAGAGCCCTAAAAATACTTCTACAAGGATTTAGTTGAGTTTCAATAAGCAACATCAGTAGAAACAAATTCTATGTATGTCATTAGTTTACCTATACAGTCCATGGACAATAATTTCACCAGTATACAGTATATGGAAAAGAAAGGATTAAAGCTGGTGAGTCAAATAATATTTGTCTAATAATAACAAATGTTGCATGGTTGGGAAGTTTAAAAAGGGTACTAAGATAGGGAATTCTATCTATAGCTAAGTTAAGTTTGGATGTAACACAGGAATAATTCAAAATGAACACAGAAGCAAAAGTAATCATAAAGCTGAAAGTGAGGAATAGCAAAGCATCCATGGGACCCGGTTAAAATTCACTTTCTGCTTCTCCTGGATAATGTTGTCTTATTTCTAATTTTCCCCTTTCTGCCATGTGTGGAAAAATGTTTTGTGCAGCTTTTTCCGCTCCAAATTTGTGAGACACAATGTACAGTCATTAAACAAATACACCATCATTAAGCAAATCCAGGGTCATTAAGTGAAACAATGGTTCACTATGGGCATAATTTTGCTGAAAACATGACTGTGGAATGCTATAAATGGCACCACAGTTGCTGAGTATCTGAAGTTCAGTCATGAGACCATGAAAGGGGCCCAGCCATTTGATCTTCAAATCCATGACCACTTTTTGGGTCTGTCATAACTTTGACTGGTTGTTAGTCAAGGACTACCTGTATTAGATTTAATGGATTGTGGCTTTTATGCGGGTTATATATTGTATTTTAGGTTTGTGGGTTTTCTTGCACCCATATGTAAATACAGTGGCATGTGTGTATTATACAAGCATAATGCTATTAAATTTCAGATTATATGTTGTAAATACAAAGACTGCAGGGAGTCCTTGATTTACGACCACAACTGAGCCCAAAATTCCCATTGCTAAGCAAAACAGTAGTTAAGTACGTTTTGCCCCAGTTTACAATCTTTCTTGCCACAATTGTTAAATCACTGCAGTTATTAAGTTTGTATCATGGTTGCTAAGTGAAGCTGGTTTCCCGTTGACTTTATTTGTCGAAGGTCGCAAAAGGTGATCAAATGATCCAGGACACTGCAACTGTCATAAATACATGGCAGTTGCCAGGTGTACAAATTTTGATCATGTAACCACAAGGATACTACAACAGTTGTAAGTGTGAAAAATGGTCATAAATCACTTTTTTCAGTGCCATTGTAATTTTGAATGGTCACTAAATGATTACCTGTACTATCCTGTTTGTTTTGTTTGTTGAATTTTGGTATGTGTTTGTGTGTATAGTGTGTGCACTGTATGCACAATACATGTTTAAAGCTTCAGAACAGATTTTGAAATGTGAAGTTCTTATTACAGTTTTTTATTTATTTATTGAGGTCTGTTGCATGTGTTTTGTGTTCATTCTGCCTGCTCTTGAATAGCAATGAAATACTACAAAATTCACTATTGCTTTCATTCTGCCATCCATCTGCATGATAACCCTTACTAATTTGTTGCTTTGTCATCTCAGAACAGCAAAAATTTGCCTCCTGTCATCCAACAGATTGGAGAAAAGGAGAAGATGCCCTGCGAGATGAATCTTTACATTTTCATGTTCCATTCAGCCTCCTTTCTTTCCTCATATTGTTGCTTCAAATAGTCTTGTGATTACAAGGCTACTATAATGGTAGATTTAGGGAGGGAGTGTTTAAAGAAAGATGTCAAGGCCCTTGTCTTATAACCATTCATTTAATGACCATTTAAAGTTACAATGGCACCAAAAAAAGTGACCTATGACTGTTTTTCACATTTTTCACACTTTACCACCTTTGTAGCATCCCCATGGTCATGTGATCAAAGTTCAGATGCTTGGCAATTGATTGGCAAAACTCACTTAACAATTGTCTCACTTAGCAACAGATATTTTTGACTCTATTGTGGTCATAAATTGAGGATTACCTACAAGGTGCCTTTCGTTAACTCAGTATTTTCAATATGCTTAGAAATGGCATAACAGATAATTTAACTCAGAAGTCTTTTTTAAAAACTATGTTTGGTGGGTAAGATCAAGGTCACAAAGATCAATCTCTATAATATCACCAATGAAGGGTTATTCAATCCAATCTGGAAATTAATATCCAAAAGTACATACTGTACTGGAACCACAATCACTCCTCCACTTACAAGCATAAGAAGATGATCGATAAGGGGCAAAATATTTTTTATATTCTCCTAGCCAGCAGTAACAGTAAGACTTGTAGCATGGCTATGAACTATCAAAGTGACCTGTTGAGCAGCTAGACCACGTTTATGCCTTTTTAGCAATATGAAGCAAAAGTTGGCTTCTGAAATTCTTGGGCTAATTCCTAGAGTAAGTGTGAGGGGTGATCAGTTTACCTAGTATGTGATTTACTGAGCATACTTGCAGAAGGGACCCTTACAGGTCACTAAATCGAAGTGCTTAACAGCAAAGAAGCAGAGCAGTCAAATAAACCTAAGTGAATTCAAAACACCAACTGAAAGACTGGAAATAAAACAAACAATTTAAAATAAAATTTTAAGGAAATTTTAGGATTGTTGAAATTACACAACAACGTGATTAAAAAAACAATCTGGGAGAAATGTAAAATTTAGATGGTATGCTATAAGAAAAGGTCAGGCAGAACTCTTGCCAAAGCCAAAGATTTGGAATGCTCCATGAAGGATGCAACTTGGGGTAGAACCATCATCATAAGTCTATGGTGGAGAGTAAGCTACCGGGGAGGAAAGCCAAAGTCAATCTCTTCTGATAAAGCTCCAAGGCTCTTGTTGGTATTGCTGCATGTTGCATAACTGGCCAGAGCTTAGGTTTCAATTAGATATGGGGGATATGTTTTGCTTTGTATTTGTGCCAATATATAGGTCTACATTTACCTTGGGGGGGGGTGAAAACAGGGTAAATCATGCCTTCATTTTTGTTAGTTTATCAATTTTCATCACTGTAACTCAAGAAGAGGCAACAATGGGGCTAATGAAACATCAAGTTTTTTTTTTAACTAAAGCCCACTGTATCAGATATAAAGGAGACTCCATTCCAAATATATTTACACCATAATAAATGTTAGTTTTTGAAAGTTACAAGAAGCGTGTAGATTTTGGATCAATAAACTAATACAGGTTGTGGAAATTGTGAGGACTAATCTGTTCTATTAAGGCTGGTTTATTATATTATTAGTAGGTTAATCAAAATATGCACTCATTCAGTGAGATTGTTACTTACAGTAAATAAAGAGTTTAATCCCCAAACAACATCCTGAAAAGGGAAAAAAAAGGATTCAACTAAAATTAAATATCTCAAATGCATTATATATAAAAACAGATAGATAGATAAATAGATAGGCAGACAATCAGAAAGATCATGAAACTACGGAAACATCCTTATAAATTTCAGAATTTTTAAAGAACCCGATTTGCAAATTATTAAAAACAAATGCAAATCTTTGAAATTATGCAACTATTTAAATTTAAATTCCCTAGTTCCTGATTATTATCTCCCTGTTATCAGGTATGTTCATCTTAAAGCTATACAGCAGCCATGTACAGCGGAGTGCATACAGCCCTTGATCATAAATGTTTAACATTATTGTGTGCTATATATATATATTAACTATATTATATAGTTTATATGCAGCCAAAGACAATTCCTCTTCAATCAGTGTAGCGCAAGCAACCCAAAAAGGTTGGACATGCCTGCTCTATTACATTCTGACATATTCTCAGACTTTCCAAGCTAAATGATACTCAGGTTATGAAAATAAAATATACTGCTTAGCTGGCTGCCTGACTAATATCACTTTAGTGATTAACAATGGTTTAAAGAAATTATTTTTGGCAATTTCCTCTTGTCAATTCTACTCCCTTTCTTACTATTTCTCAATTTACTCTAGTGAGTTGAAGGGACTCTTTGAAACAGTGTAGTATTGTTTATAAGCACTGCAGGGGAGAACCGCTAACAACTTCTACCCTACTCCACTGATATAAATCTTCCAAGCATCAAAGAGTATTCTGTTAATGGAATTATACTAACTGGATTTAACCCAGTGTCAATTAGCCAAAAAATATAATTTATTTTCTGCTACTTGTAGCTTCTTGGTTTTGTTTCCACAAAGGAAATAAACAGCAAATATCAGCATACTGTATCATTCATTATCTAAAATCTTATTTGACTTTATTTGCTTTAATAATTATATCACTATACACAAAAATCCATTTTAAATGTAAGTCTTCCTCTGAAAATGAAAAAAGTATCAGTGGATAGATAATATGGCACCTGAAATAAACTAGAAATACTTTAACAGACACTGAATTGATCAGGATATATGGGAGTCAGAATTCCAAGTTTAAGTCTTTTTTAATATTTATTTCGACATGACATTCCTGGTCTCAGAGTTAAAAATAGAAATGTAATCTAGATTGTAAAAAGGACCATGAAATTGATTGATAATGATTCTCTGGCACTTCTATACATAAAACTGTAGATTAAAAAAATAAAATTCATTATCACTTAATAAGGTTCAATTTTTCTAAAGAAAAAGAGAAAGCCTACCACTAGGAATAAAAAAATAACAGAGTTGGAAGGGACCTTGGTGGTCTTCTAGTCCAGTCCCCATAAGTGTAGGTACATTAAAAAACGCATACAAATAAGTTTTAAAAAATCATTTTAAAATCTAGTCTAGTGATTGAAAATGGCTGTTTCTCGCTTTCTATTAGATAGTATTGCTGAGGCCTTACGATGAGATAAAATTCAGTTGAGAAGTAGGAAAAATAACATTAACATTTGTTGCATATACTTCCTCAAGTCTCACAGATTCACAATGATCTCAGATTATTTCACAAGATTTAGCTCCAGTCATCTGCATTGTTGCTGTCCACATAATAGCAAGCTTTGCTCAAGTTTAAGCAGTTTTACCTACTTAATTTATTTAAATTTATATGCTGCCCACTGCCTGTTGCAGTGACTCTGGACAGCTTTTAAAATGACTGCAAATATTCTTTATTCGGATGTTCATGGAGATTATTCCCTAAAAAGAAATATTCCCTAAAATTAGAATGGTTCCCTAAAAGTCACCTTTAAAGGTTCTAGTAGGCAGCACTGAGCAGATTCTATAAGAACACAAAGTGTTTAGTTTTTTGCTACTTGTATTGCCAATGTGTAGGCTCAAACCAGCCACTCTTATTAATGCCCAGTCAAACTTGAAATGGCTTTTCCTCCAGTGATATTCCAGGCTTCTCTTCTCCCTTCATTTAATTTCAAGCAATCATTTTGACAAGGTGAATTAAACAGAGTTGAATATTGTTACCAGAGTCATTATTACTTAATATTTAGAGTTAGTATTTGACTTCCGAGTGGTTGCTTAGCACCATTCAAAGTTATGATGGACTCCAAAAAGATACTTATGACCCAGCTTCAAAGTGCCAATGACCGGAAGGAGGAGGGCTGCAGATTTATGGCTGTTTGCAGCATTCCATGATCATGTGACCACAATTTACAAAGTTTCTTTTGCCAGTACAGGTAGTCTTCTACTTACAACAGTTCGTTTAAGTGACCATTCAAAATTAAACAGCACTGAAAGTGACTTACGACCAGGGGTGGGATATGACAGGGTTAACTACCGGTTCAGGATTTACGAGCTTCCCTGCACACTGGGAGCCACGCGTCTGTAAATCTTCATCGGCACGCTGCATGCAAAGAGGCAGCCTTTGAAACAGCCCTCTTTTCCTGCTTTTTTAACTGCAGCTGTGCCTCGTTTGGCAGCTGAAGTTGAAAAATCAGGAAATAAAGATCAGGTAAGAGCCCGGGTGGGTGGGTGGGTGAAAACATCAGCAGAAACAGAACCGGTTCTATGTCTGCTGCTCTTCAGAGCTACTGGTTCTACAGAGGTGGACAGAACCAGTAGAAACCCACCCCTGCTTATGACCATTTTTCACATTTACAACTGTTGCGGCATCCCCAGGATCACATGATCAAAATACAGACCCTTGGCAACTGAGTCATATATGGTTGAGATGACCCAGGATCATCTTTTGTGATCTTCTAAGCAAAGTTAATGGGGAAGTTGCATTCACCTAACAACCATATTACTAATTTATCTCCTGTGATTCACTTAACTATGGTAACAGAGGTCATAAAATGAGGCAAATGCACTAAGCAAATGTCTCATTTAAAAACCTAAATTTTGAGCTCATTTGTGGTCATAAGTTGAGGACTACCTGTATGGGCTTTTACTTCCAATTTCTGGCAAAAAAACACCTCTTATGGACAATCAGTTCACTTCACAATTGTGGCATTTGCTTTACAATTGCAAAAAAAAATCATAAAATCAGGTCAGTCACATGGGTGCCTCAATTTATAACTGTCATGACATACAATAGAAATTCTGAGCTCCATTAGGGTTATAAGTCAAGGACTATCTGGATATAAATTATTTGGTTGTCTATCAAAACAATTCCTGACTTCTTATCCTGCAAATTACCTCATAGGTTGTTGCTTTTATAAGTCAATAATATACCATGTTTTCCCAAAAGTAAGACCGGGTCTTATATTATTTTTTGCCCCCGCCATCCAACCTCGTTCTCCAACTCTCCCGCACATGTGGGACAAGTCTCCCACCCACCATAGTACCTGCGATGCCCCGGCAAACAGGAAGTGTGGGGCGCCCTCGTCCCCAAGAGGCAGTCGGGACTCCTCTATCTTCCTTGTTCCTCCGCTCCCCCCACAGGCGCCCCCTGACACGAGCAACATTGAACTGGCCACACCCATCTTAACTGGAGTTTATTTTGGTGGTAGCACTTACACTACGAGCATCCTGAAAAATTATGCTAGGGTTTATTTTCTGGTTGGGTCTTATTTTCGGGGAAACACGGTAGTCATCCTGCTTAGATCTTCAGGGAATTAAAATGTGCCTTAATATCACTTGCCACGGTTAATCACTGTAATGAGAAATCAAGTATGCAAAGACAAATTCATTTTTCCTAAACTTCTTAGAATCCACAGGTGGCAACTAAATCGTTAGGAAATCAAAGAAAATACTTTAGGATCTTTTTCAGACCTCTGGCAGAGAAGTGCTCATGTGGACTATGTACTTAGAATGCTTAAAATTCAGTTTTGGAACAATTATATATTTTTTAACTAATGGGTAATCTCTTTTAATTCTTATTGCCCTAAATATGTTCTCTGGCAAGGTAAGCTCCCAATTCGTGTATGGTGTGCAGCAATTACTCAGAATTTGGAAAGTGTGGCAGTCTAAATTCCTGTAAAACGTTTTTCAAGCTCCATACTGTTTTTCCAGTGTAGTTCTCCACTGTGAGGCTGGTGAAATTAAGACTAAAAACAAGACTGGGCAAACTTTCTTTATCTACTGGTTAATGGACTTAACCATTCTGTGACTAACACTTTTTAATGAAAAATACAAAAAGTTAACAACATAAAGATTAAACAGCCTATAGAGAAAGATGCATTTTTACAAATTTTCTAAATCTGCAGAGACGCAACCCAAATGGAAATTTTACATTGTTTTAAAGTAAGTATATTAAAGATTCAGGTTGTATTAATTTGCTGAGTAATGTGCATTTCCTACTAATTTAAATAAATCTGCATTAATATCATTAACAGTTACACCTTAAATATTAAAGCGTTGGTATGATGATTCAATTAATCTTCTAAAAATACTTCATTCTCTCCAGAATGAGGAAACTAAGGAATGAGAGATGTCAAATACAGATAACAAGGGAGGGCAGAGAGAAAAAAACAGAAGGATCAGATATATATCCTGAACAGAACTGAATCTTTTCTGTGTTCACCATCACAATATTCAGCTGAGGTACTAAAGTTAATAGATATGGACCTGATTACCAGAAATACAATGAACAAGCAGAATATTTAATAAAGGAGATAACCTACCAACCTCTCCTTTATCTCATAGTACTTTCAATAAAGTTTCTTTCAACAAATAAATAACAAGAAAAAGGTGAAGAAAACAGTTGATCCACTAAAGAGAGAAGATGGCAAGGAAGTAACAGGCAGTAGAGAGAAAGCAGAGCTGCTTAAAACTCATTTTTTGCATCAGTCTTCATGCAAAAAGAAACTATAGCCCAACCTACCAAAAACATAACTATAAAAGACAGACTAGAAATAAAAAATTAAAATTAAAATAAGCAAGAAAGTGGTAAGAGTATCAACTTCAAACCGAAACTGGCAGAAGCCATTTTGTTGATTCTCAATTGCCACACAGTATTGGGGGTGAGGTGGGGAGAAGGAGGTTGGAATGAACTGCGAGACACAATATCCCTTTCTTGTGTTGGATGAGAACAGAGAAGAGCGCCAAGGGAGCCACCAGTGAACCTAACTGGACAATGTGATCTGTGACATTTGGAGAGGGAATTATTTACTATTTTAACTATACTGAAACTGCAGGAAATATTCAGAGTTGGTTTTACATTTAATCATGCCAATATGATGTGCCCAATCAAGAAGTTCTTTGAGAAAGATCTGAGTCACGGAGTTCTGATTTGCTTGGGCTGGAAGATCGGAAACCTTCACAACCTGTCTTATCTTGATGAATATCAATCACTGGGACCTGATAGATTACATCCCAGAGTTCTGAAGAAACTGACAGATGTTATCTCAGAGCCATTGTACCACATCTTTCAAAAATCCTGGAGCGCTGGGGAACTACTAGAGGATTGGAAAAGAGCTGATGTGATTCCCATCTTCAAAAGAGGAGGAAAAAAAAACAGATCTAGGAAACTACAGACCAATCAGCCAAACTTTAATATCTAGGAAGATACTGAAAAAGATAATCAAAAACCAGATCTCTGAACATGTGGAAATAAATAAAGTTATAACTAGTAGCCAGCATGGGTTTCTTAAAAATAGATCTTGCCAAATCAATTTTATTTCATTCTTTGACAAAGTGACTAAGTTAGCAGACTAGCAAAATGCTGTGGATACTTAGACTTTAGCAAAGTATTCAACAAAGTAGACCACAGCCTACCTCTTGGTAAACTAGAAAAATGAGGGATAAACAGCATCACCACCCGATGGATTTATAACTGGCTGACAAACTAAGTACACGACAAGCAGTCCTTAACAGTAGTACATCTACACGGAGGGGGAGTAAGTAAGCAGCAGGATACCATAAGGTTCCGTCTTAGGCCCAGTACTCCTCAATATCTTCATAAATGACTTAGATGAGGGAATAGAAGGAGAACTCATCAAATTTGCAGATGACACTAAGCTGGCAGGAATAGCCAACGCACCAGAAGACAAGCTCAGGATCCAAAAAGATGTTGACAGACTTGAACAATGGGCCCTATCCAACATAAAATTTAATGTACAGAAAAGTTATGTTTTACACCTAAGCAGGAAAAACTAAAGATACATGTAGATATTAGGTGAAACCTGGCTCAAAAACAATAACTATGAGCAGGAATCCAAGTGGACGATCATTTGAACATGAATTAGTATAGTGTATGGCAGCAGCCAAATAAGCTAATACAATCCTCCATTGTATAAACAAAGGCATAGTATCAAAATTACGTGAAGTATTAGTACTGCTTTATAAACCTATAGTAAGACCACACTTGGAATATTTCATCCAGTTTTGGTCACCACATTAAAAAAAAAAAAGTGCAAGGAAGAGCAACTTTTGAAAAAAAAGTGCAAGGAAGAGCAACTAAGATGATTAAGGGTCTGGAGACAAAAACATATTAAGAATGGTTGCAGGCCAATCTAGAGAAAGGAAGGACTAGGGATGACATGATAGCAACATTCCAGTATTTGAGGGGCTTTCACAAAGAAGGGGAGGTCAATTTATTTCCCAAAGCATCAGAAGGCAAGACAAGAAGCAATGGATGGAAACTAATAAAGGATAGAAGCAATCTGGAATTAAAGAGAAATTTCCTAAGTGAGGACAATTAACCAGTAGTACCGCTTGCTTTCAGTTAAGTGCTTCATCACTGGAGGTTTTTCAAGAAAAGACTGCACAACCACCTGTCTGAAATGGTGTAGGGTCTCCTACTTGAGCAGAGGGTTGGACTAGAAGATCTCCAAGATCCCTTCCAGCTCTATTCTGATTGAAGTAGAACTGGAAATCAGATTTCCCATCGTTCTTTGGGCACTCTAAAAATCTTTCATATTTATGGTTAACTGCCTAAAGTTATCTTTTACAAAACAGGCAGCCATCTAAATTTCTAAATAAAAAAAATTAAGTCTCATCTATTTTAGAGATCAAGAGCTTAAACTCCCACTGAAATCAATATTACATGGGTTGGTTGTACCTTAAGCATTTGTTTTCTGAAATGTTTCTAATGTACAAGGTAAAACCAAATAAATATTTATATATAACTCACCTTTAAGGTTCTAGTGGGAGCCCAGCCAGTACCATCAATAGAATGTTCTCTTAATAAACTGAAAGAGGTAAAAAAATATTATCTTACAATTCACATTTTTAAATACACTAGGTTTTAGAAATGCAATCAATGTAACAGAACATGCACATTCACTTAATGAATACTGTAGAGTAATATTTTACAAGTATTGCCAAAGTATATTTACATTATAAAAAATTCTGAAAGTATCATATTATATTTATATCAAATATAGGTATTCCTCGACTTACAATCATTTGTTTAATGACTGTTCGAAGTTACAAAAGCATGAAAAAAGGAAATTGTGACTGTTTCTCACACTTATGACAATTGTAGCAACCCCAGTCACGTGATCAAAATTCAGATACTTGACAACTAGTTCATATTTATGATAGTTGCAGTGTCCTAGAGTCAATCATTTTTTGCAACCTTCTGACAAACAAAGTCAAGGAGGAAGCCAGATACCCTTAATAACCGTTACTAACAACTGCAATGATTCACTTAACAACTGTGGCAAGAAAGGTCATAAAATGGGGCAAAACTCACTTAATAACTGTCTTGCTTAGCAACATAAAATTTGGGCTGAATTGTGGTCGAAAGTCAAGAATAACTTGACTTACAACAATTATGTATGTAAACATATACCTTTAGTTTTAAAAAGATATGGAATTATACCTATTTCTGAAGAAGTTATTTGTTCAGATAATGAGAACTATTAAAATTATTAATATTGCTAGGGTTTTTTTTCTTCATATCCCTCATCTACCTTCTTGCTTGACTATTATTCTGTTAAACATGACTGTTATTAGTCTATTATCATTGGCTTGATAAAGATTATCTTTTTTATGTCAGCTTCAGTTATTTGAACACTAGCTACCACTAGTCTTCTTAAAACTGAACATAACTATTTTCCTTAATCTATTTTAATAAGATTTAATCTATCATCTCCTGATGGCAGCCTCAATAAAATGGTCTCTAGTAGTTCTGATGTTTTCTATTATTTTCTGTGGCTCTGCGAATTTCATACTCAAGAGATGAGATTTTGAGTATCAGACAGTGTACTTTAAATAACATGCAGCTTTCTGGGACTATTCGTCCCTTTTCAATGCTGAGGAAATTCTGACTGAGGGAATGAGTTATCTCTTTCAGCAAGGCAGTTAGAAAGAAGCAGAAGAGAAACAAGACAAGAAGGGGCAAGCAAGAAGGCATTTTACAAAGACTCGTGAAGCATGGGGCAAGAAATTCGCCCCCCTTGGTGTATTTAACTAATCTTTACTCAGTCGAAAATAAGACTGATGAAATACTCCTTTTAAATAGGAACAACTCAGACTTTTCCGATTCAGCAGCCCTCTTCTTCATTCAAATATGGCTAAATGATTAAATTAATGATAGTTGCTTGCAAATGGTCAGAATTTCAGATTCAAAGAGCAAATAGAATTGCAGAAACATCTGGTAAAAAGAAAGGAGGTGGTATCTGCTTTTATATTAACAACCTATGGTATAAAAATGTCACTATATTAAAGAAATGTTGTGATGTGGACTTAGAGACATTATTCATTATTTGTATACCCTATTATGCTCCCCAACAGTTTTCTTCATTCATCCTAGTTGAGATCTAACATACCACTCCAAGTTTGCATAAACAAGGCATTGCAAACCTTAACCGACCAAATCCTGTGTGCTGAACAGAGATATTCAGATTCCCTACTTATCATTATGATGCAGTGGTGCATTTCAAAAAAGTTTACCACCAGTTTGGTGGGCGTGCTTTGTGCGTGTGCAAAGGCACACTTTGTGCAGGCGCAGAGGCTTTCCAACTCACCTCCTACAATCCTGTACTCTGTCGCTTCAGCAGCTGATGTGTGGCAATCTGCTGTGCCGCTCAAAGCAGCTGCACTTCAAAAGCAGGGAATAAAGGTCAATAGGGAAGCCCAGGTGGGCAGGTGGGCCCAACAGCAACTCCAACAGCTCCTCAGAGAATCGGTTTGGTCTCTGCTGTTCTTTGGCGCTACCGGTACGCCAGTACCGGGCCAAACTGGTAGAATACCACCACTGGTATGATGGTATTTTAACAGAGCTAACCTAAGACAAGAGCTGCCAAGATACGTTCAACATGTCAACTGTCTCACAAGAGAAACTCACCAGTGCTATCCTACATTAAAAGATGCCTACAATCTGGAACTGGCAAATGACCTGAATGTGTTCTCCTGTAGATTTGAGAGGAGACTTCTGTCAATGATTGTTGCCTTTTCCATCTCAGATACACCAACAACAGCCAAGTCAACTCCATCCCTCTGGGCCCACCATCTCTTGTGATCACAGAAAAAGATGTGTGAGATCTGTTTCACAGACAACTTTTCAGGCTGGAAAAGCACCAGGCCCACACAGGGTAACTCCTTTTGCTTGGTAACTCCTGTGCTGATCAACTGGCCCCAATCTTCACCTGCATCTTTATTAAATCACTGGAGATGTATTATGTCCCTTCTTGTTTCAAATGCCCTACTATCATTCTGGTGCCCAAGAACCCTTCCATCAAGGAGTTGAATGATTACAGACCAGTTGCTCTGACATCCATAGTTATGAAAACCTTTGAAAGGTTAGTGCTGGCCCACCTGAAAGCCACCAAAGATTCATTGTTAGAACCCTTGCAATTTACCTACTGTGCAAATAGGTTGCCAGATGATGCTGTCAATATGGTACTGCACTACATCTTAACATCTTGAATCCCTAAAGACCTACAGTGCATTCAGAAAGTATTCAGACCCCTTTCACTTTTGCCAATTTTGTTATGCTGGAGCCTGATTCTAAAGTTGTTGAAATTCATTTTTTTCATTAATCTACATTCAGTACCCCATAATGATAACAAGACAAAAATTAGAAATGCCTTTAAATTTATTAAAAAGAAGAAAACTGGCCTATCATATTGGCATAAGCATTCAGACCTTTTACTCAATAATTTGTTGAAGCACCTTTGGCAGCAATTACAACCTTGAGTCTTTTTGGGTATGACGTGATAAGCTTTGCACACCTGGACTGGGGGATTTTCTGCCACTCTTCCTTGCAATTCTCTCAAGCTCAGTCAGGTTGGATGGCGATCATGGTTGGACAGCCATTTTCAGGTCCCTCCAATGATGTTCAATAGGTTTCAAGTCTGTCTGGGCCACTCTAGGACATTCACTGTTGCCCCTAAGCTTGCACTATCTTGGCTGTGTACTTAGGATCATTGTCATGTTGGAAAGTGAACTTTCAACCCAGTCTGAGGTCCTGAGTACTGTGGAGCAAGTTTTCATTGAGGATATCCTTGTACTGTGTTTAACTTTTCTTTGACCCTGACCAGTCTCCAAGTCCCCGCTGCTGAAAAACAGCATAATGCAAACACCAAGCAGGCTTTCATATGCTTTGCACTGTGGAGAGGCTTTTGTCTAGCCATTCTGCCATAAAGCCCAGATCGGTGGAGGGCTGCATTGATGGTTGTCCTTCTGGAACTCTGCCCCATTTCCACACACAATCACTGAGCTCAGTCAGAGTGACCATTGGACCCTTGGACACCTCTCTTACTAAGGCCGTTCTTTCCAATTGCTCAGTTTGACTGGGCGACCAGTTCTTGGAAGAGTCCTAGTTGTGCCAAACTTCTCCATTTGAGAATTATTGGAGGCCACTATGTTCTTGGGAACTTTCAGTACATCAGAAATTTTATTGTAGCCTTCCCCAGATCTGTGCCTTGCAATAATCCTGACTCTGAGCTCTGCAGGCAGATCCTTCATGGCATTGTCAGCTGTGACGCCTTCTATAGAGAGGCATGTGCCTTTCCAAATCATTTCCAATCAATTTAATTTACCACAGGTGTCCGATTGAAGTGTAGAAACATGTCAGCAATGATCAACAGAAATGAGAAGCGCCAAGAGTTAAATTTTGCATGTTGCTGCAAAAAGTCTGAATACTTATGCCAATGTGATATTTCAGTTTTTCCTTTTTAATAAATTTACAAACATTTCTAAAAATTCTGTTTTTGCTTTGTGTTGCATGCCAAACTAGACACAAGGACAGTCACCCATTCCCCACCCCGCCATGCCACCTCTCTGCTGAACACCTAACTCCCATAGCACTGTTTCAGGCCTAAGGATATTTACCCATACAGTAGGCTGTATTGCTATTAACATTCTCATTTCTCATTCTTTCTCATCTTCTCTTCTTTCCTACTTCTCCTATTGGTATCATTCTTTATCACTTGTTTATATGTTATGATTAATGATTTGTGATCTATGATTAGTGATCTATGATTACATGATTTGTGATCTATGAACTACACTTTGTTGTTTGATTGAAAACTTACACACCGGAGATAAATTCTTTGTGTGTTCACTTGGCCAATACAGAATTCTATTCTACTAATCACACTTGGCCAATGAAGAATTCTATTTCTATTTCTGTTCATTCCTATTCAAATTTCTAATTAATTTTCTTTGTTAGCAACCTCATTTCAATATTGCAGAAATAATATTTATAATATTATAATATTTTAGAAAAGTCTGGCCAGTGCATAAATTATGGAAATATTATGTGATTTCCAGATTTAATTGGGGGAGCAACATCTCTTAATATTTCATTTGCTTTATCTATTTGTCATGGAATAAACCTATAGTCTGTGCAGTAATATTTACCCCCTTGCAGATGTTATGAATTTTTCCTTATTTCTCTCTCTAAATCTTAATTAAGTTTTATGTAGGGCATCTGAATGAACAAATAAAATCAACATTTGACGCCAGTTTCATTTTTTAATTATAATTTTATTAATAATATCAAAGTATAAATACAAGTTATGAAAATAGTGGGAAAATGGAGGAGTGAAAGGGGAAAGAAAAAACTGTAGGGTAACGGGGAAAAGAAAACGAAAAGCATTGACTTCTAACTCTTTTTAGTGCAGTAGAATACATAATAGCTTCAACTTTTTACTTTTGCACATATAATACATACTAGCCATTTCTTTCACAACAAACTTATCTAAAATCAGCGAAACCCAAAGTAAAATTTCATTTTTTCCCATTGGAAGCACAAAATCCACAAGCAGTTTCCAAGCAGAAGCAAAATTGAATGTATTCTTTTCTTTGATTAGAGAAGTTAATTTAGCCATATCTGCTAGTTCCATCAGTTTTTCCAGTTATTCATCCATTACTTCAGAAATGAAGTGGTCCAGTGTGAAAAGTAATAATGTTCCTCATTAACTAAAGACCAATTATTTCAATTATCAATTTGATCAACAAACTTCCTCAAAACTTCTGTCCCTCCATAGTTTCCTGGAACTATTGTCACCTGGTCAAGTACAATTTTGGCCTGTATGGAAATCACTATATAGACTATGTGCAATGATAAGAAGATCGAAGTACAATCTAAGAAAATGGGACTTTCCTATAGAAGATACTCTGCGTGAATGTGGAGAAAAATTCATCTCCCACATGCTATGGTGCGTATTATGTTCTTCAACATGTACGGAGGAAGACTCATGCTGCCAATATAGCCTGATACTGGGCGAATATCATTTAGTTTTAATTCTACTTATTTTGTATACTATTTACATGTGTTACACTTTTATGACCTATTTTATTTGCTCAATATTGAAAGTTTATTATCTATAATTTGAAGGTGCTTCTGACACAAATAAAGATTAATAATCAGTGTGCCCCATCTCAGATTCTTGAATAAGAATACGTTGTGCTCAAAGGATATTTCTAAAGTTCTTTAGGAAGAACTCATTTGTGCCTATCTTCTGAAAAAAGTTATAACATCATTTTTAAAACTACTGAGTTCCACTAATGCATTTCTTTTGTCTTCTCCACTTAGGACTAATATCTAGAGACCTAGTCCTTAACTGGAGAAGACATAAATGCATTTTCCTAAATGCTGGGAAAGAGAGGGCCAAATTTACCTCCTTCTGTAGACTAGGAATTATAGAGATGAAGGTACCTCATATGAACTTCTGCAGGTAGGGCTATTTTTTCAAAGTTCTATCCTGCTGATCCAAATAAGTGCACAAGTTTATAGTATGAGAAGCAGTCCCACAATAATCAGACCTAAAGCCATTTATGGCTTTAAAGTTCAACCTCAAAAACAGATAGTCCCTGGCTTACACCCACAATTGGGATCAGAATTTCCATTACTTAGCAAGACAAGTTAGTCACACCCAATTTTTGGACTATTTTGCTGCAGTTGTTAAGTGACTAACAGAGTAATTAAATGCATCCAATTTCCCCCATGCCGCACATTGACTCTGCTTATTGGAAGCCCTCTAGGAAGGTTGCAAATGGCCAATGTCCATCATGCCAGTTGTCAAGTGCTCAAATTTTGATCATATGACTGTGGGGATGCTACAACAGTCACATGTGCAAGCACTAGTTGTAAGTCATGTTAATTATCAGTGGAGTGACTTGCATCCAGAGGTTGTGGGTGCTTCATGCCTAAAAGTTTTCAAGAAGAGACTGGATAACCATTTGTCTGGAAAGGTATAGGGTCTTTTGCTCCAATAGGGGGTTGGACTAAAGAGCTTCAAGGTCTCTTCCAAATCTGTTAGTCTATGATTCTATGAATTTAAGTGCCATTGTAACTTTGAGTGATAGGTAAGTGAATGATTGCAAGTTGAGGATTACCTGTATTCAGATTGAGTCATTTATCAAGGGTAGCTCCAAGTAAAGCATGTTGCAGGTGCCAAGATTAGTTGTAATTAATGTGTGGATAACTTTTCCTAGGGCTCCCTGAATCAAGAAGGGTTGCAACTGGTAGAAAAGCTATAGCTGTCCAAACTTAATCCTTGTAACAGTTGCAATCTGCAATTCTAGCACCCGCAAAGAGTGAACTTTCTTGGGGAAGGCAATTCGATCCATCCGTCCCCAGGTAAGCTGGAATTGGTAAGCTTCTCCTTAACAATTCCACCTTGCCTTAATTTATATTTCTTTCTGTTAATGGACTGGTTTAATCTTACAAAATTCTATGAAAATTAGAGAGAGGTTGAAGAGAGGAGGTGAATGACAGAAAATAAAAATAAAAGGAAGAAAATGAGTTATTATACAGTGACTTAGATTACCAAGCTCACTAAAAGCAAGTTAAAACAGAGAAAATTTTAAAAAATCAAGTTTTCAGGGGACAAAGGAATTTAGATGTGCTTGTCAACAGACAAGAAGATGGAAGCCTAGAAAACACAGTTTATCACCAGGCTACCAATATTCCATGCATTCTGAATTTCAACAGCAACCATCTACTGCCACACAAAAAGAGATGCATCAGAACACTATATGGCAGGGTGAGAACCCACTATAGTACCCAGCAAGCCGAACAGCTGGAGAGCAGGTACCTACATGACAATTCAGGAAGAATGGGTACCCACAATCATTTGCTACAAGATGTCTGTGGTGGGGAAAGAAAGGAAGAAACAAAGTACAAGACCAACCACATGGCACATCTTGCCATAAAACATTTTGGAAGCTGTAGAACACAACAAGATTTGCAAGTGGGCACTGCATACTACCCAGAGGCTACCATATGAGGACAAATTATGCATTGTAAAGATTACTTGGAGGTGGGAGATACTTCCAATGTAATCTACTGGATCCCCTGATGGATTGCCCATGACTATGTAGGACAGATGGGGAAGAAGTTAACGACTGTAAGAACACAAGTGAGCAATCAGACGAGGAGACCTGAACTTATTGGTAGCCTCACACTGCAATGAACAACAACATACATTTAATTTTGCAGCTACTAAGATTGTTGGATGAGCAGGAACAAAAACAACCAGGGAAATGATTGAAGCCAGGGAAATGGACACCTGGTCAGTGAACAAGAGTGCTTTTTTTATCACCATCTTATCAAGTACAGAGGCGAGGGCTTGGCAACACAAGGAAACAACAGCAAATGACTTAATAGCCAGCCATCAATAGCCCAATCAACATCTAAAAAGCCACATACAACAGAGGTACCACATAAATACCACCCACATAATAGCCCAAAACATACACTCTGCTCGAGAGAAGTTCCCTGAAGATGGACTCCAGAAACGAGTCTGAAAGCTTGGAAGACTAAACCTCTAGCCCTGGTGGTCAACCCAGATTAGTTCCTGCAACATTATCCTGGGACATGTATATTTGCCTTCATTCATGGAAAATATTGGTTGTCTATTTTATAAGCTATCACTTTTATTTCAGTTTTTTAAAGCAAAAGATGATTATAACATTCCTCTCCTAGTCATAGAGGAAGACAGTATACCATGTTACACTTTCATTCCCTCTTTCTTTCCTTTCGTTTGTTAAATTTATCTGAGCTTTCTTTTTTAAAAGCTATGTAGTGACTCCATTCCTTCCCTTTATTTTAACTTTCTTTCTGTCATTCAGCTCTCTTCAACCGCTTTAATTTTCATAAAATTCTGTCCTATTTTCTTTATAAGAATGTACACAGTTGATGTTGTTCTTTCTTTAAAATGATGAAAATAATTTACCATTTCAGAGGGGCATATTTAATAATTAATAGATTTAAGATCAGATAAAGCCAATGTTTTAGTTTATAAAAATTACAATTACTAGAGTATAGAAGCAGGTAAGTGGTTATCTTTATATTTAATATATCTTTTGCATAATTTTTGTCCACTGAATTAGCTGCTAATTAACTGCTCAACTGTTGATCAAACAGACTGAAGCAACAAGAAAATCCTCTATTTAGAAGTATTAGGCATTCCATTTTCTTTATAAACTTATATGCCCGCCCACCCCTTTTATGTACATAATTGATAAAATAGTAATAAAAGAAAACTGAACTATTTAAATAATGAATTACCTCAAACAGATTTCCCCTGTTTCAGTTATATTTGGATGCCAGATTCTTGTCAAACATTTTACCTTTGGAGGCTGTCAAAGAATAAAACAGAGATTACAATTTGTTATATATGAAAGGCAAATTGCTCCTTTTCTATCTCTTTACCTTCTATGCAGTGTTTATCTCAGTTCCATGAAGACACAGAAAAGACAGAAAATTCCTATCCCCGCCCTTTCTAACATATTTTTTCTTAACTTTCTACTTAGCTATAAAAATCAAGCATTGGGTAAATCATGCATTATTAACAAAACCATGACAAAGGTTTACATATATCAAATTAGAAATATTTTAATGTCTTTCATTTCAGCCAGGGGTATCAAACTCAAGGCTCGTGGGCTGGATCCGGCCTGTGGGGCTACCCTGTAAACAGCAAAGAACCGGCCCATGGTGCCTCTGTCAGCGAAAACTGAGCTCGGGAAGGCTGTGCACACCTCCTGCAGCCCTCTGCCAGTGAAAACAGGTTGGGGGGGCGCACCTGCTCCCCCGAGCTCTGCTTTTGCTGGCAGAGAGCTAGTAAAACAAACTAAAAACAAAACAAAAGGATAAATGTTTCCCCTTTTGCATTTGAGCATGCATGAAAGGAAAGGAAAGGAGACAGGGAAAGACAAAGAACAAGAAAGATGGGAAAAGAGCAAGGAAGGAAAAATAAGGAACGAGGGGAAGGAAGAAGAATGAAGAGGGAAGGAAAAAGAAGATAAGGAAGGAAGATTATAATGAGAGCTGTGAGGGAGGGTCTTAGCACTTGGCCACCACAGGTGCTCCCGACACGAGTAACTTCGAGGTGGCTATGCCAACCTGAGGTTAAACACAACCCTCATGCGGCCCTCAATGAAATCAAGTTTGACACCCCTAACTTAAGCCAACTCATAATGTTGGGAAACTAAATGATATTTGATGGATACAAATCAAGTTAGCTAGGGCTCATTTCTGGTTGGGGTGATGTGATTTCTGACTTCTTTAAACATAGTATCTATTTCCTAATAAGCTGTTAAAACTTATTTCAGAAATTTGAAAAAAATTGAAACATTCTTTGGCTCCTTACTTTTCTTCTGTATCTTCATTCCTCAATCATCCTTTTTTAAAGCAAAGGATAGATCTGTTTAATATAAGGAATGGGAAGATACAGAAATTTATAGTAGAATTGTAATTACTAATGTGTTACATATTGTCTTTTAATCCGAGGAACTATTAAGGGATTTTCATAAGATTCATCAAAAACTCTGAACAAAAATGTTGGCCATGCCACTGAATATGGTAATTTGTACCAATTGGAATATGAACTTGATAACAAAATCTAGAACAGCTACAATTTATATGGTCTGATTTCAGAAGGGTCTATTGTAAAACTTTGGGTTTTCTTCATAATCAGTTTTGATGACTTGATAAAATAAATTTAACAAGTATTTTGTGCTGCAACATAACAAGAAACCCAAATTATTTTCCAAAGGGTTTTAAGGTTACAATTAAACAGAAGCCTTGATTGTAATTACAAATAAATAAAATAGATGAATATAATTTTTCATAAGTTTTAATGGGCTTAAGGAACCAAATATAGATTGTTGAAGGAATGAAAGTACTTGACTCTCTAGATATTAAGATGTAACTTCTGACCAGCTCATTTGCACAAATCCTACTATTGGTTTAATGTCTATATTTCTTAACATGCATAAATTGATACAAGAAGAAACTAATTCAATTGATTTAAAGGAATTAATTCAATTCCTGCTGTTTTGTTTGAAAAATTAACATATGAGTTACAATGAAAGATAAATTTATTGAATTACGATCACAATTAATTCATAATACTTTGTATAAATGTTATGCTATGCTAAAATGTGTTTTAAATGTTTGTATTTCTCTTTAAAATCCCAAAAGTATTAATACTGTATTAAAATATAATACAAATAATTTTATGATTTTTCTTCCCATCTCTTTTTATAATGTTTTCCCATAGAAGAAAAACCAAAAAAAAAAAGAGGAAAGTGTGAAAAAAAAAAAAATGAGGGGAAAAATGAAATATTTTAAACGGTTTCCAAGCTTCTTTTCAACAGATAATTATAATTTTATTTTCCCTATTCCCCTGGAGATGCAATACACGTATCTTCAGCTTCTCATTTAATCCACAATTTTCTCAATCTTCAGATCCATAAATCATAGAATCTAGAATAGGGTTGGAAGGAACCTTGAAGATCTTACTTTTTGGTGAAACTCATATTTTTGAAGATCATTTGATTATTTTTTTAGCAAGGTTTCCAGACTATTTATTTTTCTCTGACTAAATGACTCTTGCCATTTCTATAAATGCTGACCTCTTTACTATCCATTCCTCCACTGTTGGAATTATTTTTCTCCTTTTCTCACTTACTTTTCCTTTGGCCTTGGTTTTATTGCTTTTTAGTTTTACCCTGAAATTCTGTTTTTTAACAAAAAGTTTAAAGGTAACCAAACAAAGCAATATGATCTGTGGGTTTTTTTTACTGATAAACAAGTTTGTATAGGAAAGGCTTATGAAAATGTTTATAGAAGAACAATACTTTAAACTCTCAGCTCTAGGATACCACAGCGATCAACATTTATTTCATTTTTATTCAACATCTACATGAAGTCACCAGGTGAAGTCATCCATCAGGGTCAGGTATCACCTATCCACCCTTGACAACCAACTTTCTACTCTGACCTTGAGTGAATGAAGTGATGGTGTCCAAGTGCTGTCAAGATACCTTAAGGCTGATATACCAGAGGTACATGTTGAGGCTTAATACTTATAAGGCACAGAGGTTCAGAGTTCATAAGCCATCCGACTTAGAATAGATCTTATCTAAACAAAAAAATATTCCCCCATGTAGAACTGTTGTGTAACTTGGGGGTTCTCCTGAGCTACAGTACGTGCTTGATGAACAAATGGCAACTCTGGCTAAGAGGTATCTTGTACAAAAATTATAATCTTTCCTGGAATGGGAAGCACTGAACCGTCAGTCATGACTTAGCTACCCCTTGTTTTACTCTACATGGAAGTGTCTCTGAATAGCATGTGGAAGCTATTACTGATCCAGAATGCAGCAATCCAATTAGTTATAGGAATGCTTCAGTATATCCATATAACACTTTTAATTTGAAAACTGCACTGGCTCCTTTTTGACTCCTTAGTGAAATTCAAGGTGCTGGTTTAAAGCCCTTCATGATTTAGAAAATGAGTATCTTCTCAGATGGTCCCAGCCACCTGAATGGAACTTTGTCCTTGGCTTTTAGAAAGAGATTTAAAATGTGACTACTTTTTTTAGTCATAGGGAGAAATATTATAACTTCTCTCTTGTGAAGAATGTTGTTTTAAATTTTAGGTCAGACTGTGATATTCCCAGTTTTTTTATTTTGAAACCCCCCCCCCCCTTATCCCTAAGGATTTGCTTTGTTATTAATGTTTATACTGCTTTACTATTGTATGTTGAATCTGAATTATATTTAATTATATTTAAAAAATCAAACTAATCTCTCCTGTATCTTCCCAGTCACTTTCTTTCTCACTAATATAAAATAACAGGGTTGAAAGGATCTTTGGAGATCTTCTAGTCCAACCCCCAGCTCAACCCCCAGCCTTACAATTGTAGATAAATTGTTGTTCAACCTCTTCTGGAGATTTTCAAATGATGGCGCATCCACAATTTCTGGAGGCAAACCGTTCCACTGATTAATTGTTGTCACTGTCAGGAAATTTCTCCTTAATCCTAGATTGGATATCTTTAGTAAACTTCTGTTACTCTTTCTCCTGTCCTCGGGTCCTTTGAAGAATAGGTAAATCCCCTCCTCTCTGTGACATACCCTCAATTGGAAGATTGCTATCATATCATTGCTAGACTTTCTCTTTGTTAGACTGGACATATCTAGTTCCCACAAATCATTCATCGTATAGTTTAGCCTCCAGACCTCTTATCATATTTGTTGCTCTTCTCTACACTCTAGAGCATGGGATCAAACTCAAAGCCCTTGGGCTGCATCTGGACTGCAGGGTGCTTAGATCTGGCCCACAGGGCCATCCTGGAAACAGTGATAGACCAGTCTGCGGTGCCTCTGCCACCAAAAACAGAGCTTGGGAGGGCGGCCCTCCTGAGGTCCATTTTCACTGGCAGAGTACTTGGGCAATTACAGGCACCCCTGACATGAGTGATGTTGAGCTGGCTATGCCCACTCTGGCCACACCCACCCAGCTCCGCAAGGTCAAGCACAACCCTGATGCAGCCCTCAATGAAATCAAGTTTGACACTCCTGCTCTAGAGCTTCAAAATCTTTTTGATGTTGTGGGGACCAGAACTGGACAGTATTTCAAGTGTGGTCTTACTTGAGTATGAAGAGATACTATCACTTCATCTGATCTTGAAACTATCTCTCAATTGATGCAGTTTAGGACTAAATTGGCCTTTTTGGCCACTGTGGCACATTGCAGACTCATACAGTGGTTGTCTATTAGGACATCAAGATCTTTCTCACAGTTCCTACTGTTGAGTCAGATACCTGTGAATTTGAATAATCATTCATTCATTCCAGGATGTGTCAAATGGCATGTGAAAAGGCTCAGATTTCATTGCTTAAGTGATTTGATCCTGCTGTATCTATAGCTTTTTATTGGTTTCAAAATATGAATGTCCTTTAAATTCAGAAGGAATTTTCCTATTGGGCACCAGGGACAGGTTCTGTGGAGGGTGCTTTTTCCATGGCTTGGGGTGTGTGGTTTCACTTGCTGCCTGGATCTTGCATGTGTGCAGATGGGGCTTCATTCACTTGCACTTGTTCATGACTTGCCACGGATTGGTGCCAGCCCATGGCCCAGGGGTCGGGGACCCCTGCTTCAAGTCTTCCGAGTGGACATATGGCAAACCTATCATATCTCTGCAAAACAGGGAGGAAAGGAAAGGCGAACATTACGGCAATATAAATAAACTAACAGAGCTTCTCTGAACAAGTCCACATGAGCTCCAGGGAAGTGAGGAAGCTTGCAGAATCTAAAGTAGAGCACTAGGAGGCCCCGAAGAAGACACTATGTTCAAAACCCCGAATGAAGCCTGTTGAAAGGACACTGGATCTATGTGATCCAATTTGTAAAGCAACTTAAATGGAGCAAATTTAAAGTGTAAAATGACTTTCAGAGAAGTAGAGCACTTAGGACCATATGAATGACTGTATCTTTGATCCAGGAAAGAACAAAGTCAAAATGAATGAACCAAGTATAAAGATGTAAAAGAATTTCAGCAAGACTACAATATGTTGAAAAGTGGAAAAATTCAATAATACCTATAACAGGAGTATGGTAAAAATGGTGGAATTGCAAAATGGCTAAATTAACTTCTTTACTGAAAGACAAAGCAACTGGAAATTCCTTATAGACTTTTTTCATGGAAAAATGTGCTTATGATTTGTGGTTTTAATGATTAGAAAAAATCTGCATAATATAAAAGAATAAGCTTTTTTCTAATTAGAGTAAGAGATAATTTTTGTCAACAATTTTATAATTGTACTTTCAGTATATTTATTGCAAAGAAAATTGGAAGTCTCTTTTCTTCTTTTCTGAACTTTTTTCTTTCTTGTTCTTTTCTCTTTTTTGCATTTTTCATTAGATTAATGTTTTAAGTTTCATTAGTTTTTATATTCTGTGTAAAACTTTTAATGATATTTATGAAAAGATAAAGAATTAAAAGCAAAATGCTTACCATGCTTACTATGAATAAGGAAGTTAAAAAGATGGACTAAAGGGACAGTTAAATTTGGAATACTGTCTTATTTAAAGTATTTTTTTTAAATTAAATATGTATCTCTGCATGGGAAAGAAGAATATTTAAATCTGTCTGACTGGCTGACTGTAGTAAACAAATAAATAAGAAATAAAAAGAAGGGAAACAAGAACTTCTGGGAACTTCATGTGGTTATGGAAATATGGAGTATTGGAGTAATTGAAAGGGACTAAAACATTATGGACATTTTAAAAAAACTTTTATTTTGTTACTCCTTTTATTATTACAAATTTGAAATAAAGAAAAAGTTATTGCTATAAAAGGAGTGAAAGTTATAGGAGGAAGGAGAGGATTTTTGGGCCACTCCAGAATAATATATTTGGTTATGACAAATGAATGTGCAAAACTGGGTATTAGTTCATTAGCCAGCAAGATTATTTTATGTGTATAAGATGAAGAAATACACAGTACTCACGCAGACGATGAAATAACAAGTATGTTTGTGGAATACTGAACCTTTAATGATTTAAGAGCTATGTAGCACAGTGCGCAGTACTGCAGGTTGCTACTGTTGACTGTTGATTGCCAGCACTTCAGCAGTTCAAGTCCCACTAGCTCAAGGTTGACTCAACCTTCCATCCTTCCAATCTGTGACCCAGATTGTTAGGGGCAAAATGCTGACTCTGTAAACCACTTAGAGAGGGCTGTAAAAGTACTGTGAAGTGGTATATATGTCTAAGTGGTATTGCTAGTGCTAATAATGAAAATGGAAAGAGCTAAAATAATAATTTTAGACTGCATGATTGAAAAAATGTTGAAGACAATGACAAAGGGTTCCCGGTTATGTTTACAAGAAAAAATAACTTTGATTGTAATTGCTGTAATGAAAGTTAGAAGTCATAGTCTTTTTTTCCCTTTTGTTCCTTTTTCCTTGTTTCCTTTTTCTTCTCTTCTTTTCTGTCTTTTATATATTTCTTATTTTTCTTTGAAGTAAACATTTTCATTAAAAATATTAAAAAGAGAGAAAATATGCTTTAAAAAGATTTTTAGACAACTTTCTTCTCTTTTAGACTTCACCTGAAAGATGACAAGAACTCTTGTAGAATCTCAAGATCAAAAAGGGTCTTGCTAGACTTGGACATTGGGTCCTATCCACTGGTGTGATTCAGCCAATTTGTACCAATTTGGCAGAACTGATACCTAATTTTTTTTATTGACTTTGGTGAACCGATTATGAATAAATCTGTGTTTTCCAGAACACATCTGGTTTTCATTCAACTTCCAGGTGGAAAAGAAACCCTCACCCCAAATGTTCACACTTCCAATCCCCTTAAGGCTCTCGTTGGGAAAAACTCTGTGGCCTTTAAACTAAAACCAACCAAGCCGGGTACAAGAATAGATCTAAAATGCTCTCCACCCTTTTCCTAGCAGCTTAGGTGCGAGGACTCTCCAAACTTTCCGGAATCAGTAACAGAGGAATCATCTTAAGTAGGGGGCTGTTTATCTCTCTCTCTCTCTCTCTCTCTCTCACACACACACACACACACTTCTTTTTCCTCTTTTCAACTGACTTTATTGCATACCATTTATAGCTCTTCAAACCTGCACCATGAAAGCTTCTCCTTTCCAGGATGACATTATCAGGGAAATTAACAGGCCGTCTAGTTAGATAAAGCGCTAATGAGGGCACTGAGCCCCTAAAAGGACTCTGATGACTTTGTCCAAGGTATGGGTTTTTTAAAATTAGCTTTTCCATAGAAGACTAACTTCAAAGCAGAAATAGACCTGTCACTGCATCTTTATATTCTGTCACCTAGAAATCCATATCTGTTTTGTGTATTTAATTGTCTAAGTACCTTCTCTATTTACCTTGCAGATTAATTTTTAGGGTGAAGTTACAAGACTTAAAGTATATTCAGTAACTTGTTGTTTTCCAAGACATAAAACATATGGGGTTAATATATAATCCAACTTGGATTAAAATCAATGACAAAACTTTCATCAGCTGTAATTGATCAGGATAGCTGTCTTAGTCCAACCCTCCATTTATAAAACTGCAAGAAACTTTGATCCGATCCATAGTTCTATTTCTTTGCATGTTGTTAGTCAACAACCCCCTCTCCAATGTTTCCACTGCCCTGAATACTTTATCATTTTGGCTAATCGTGGTAAATACAAATCATTTGTTTGAAAAATAAAGGTACAGATTACAGTATTGATGATGAATGTAAATGAAAAGGCAATTTCCAAAGCCTTCCTTTCCAACTGAGTGAAATCGGAGTCACCTCCCAGAGTGGGATGTCTTGGGACTCCCAGCTTTTCCCCCCATTCTTCTATTTTAAGTTTCTTTCTGGAAATCTTACAGGCTTTATCTTAATCTTCTCTTTTTTGAAGATTATATTTCTGAAAATAGATAAGATAAATCTCTGAGGAACACGTAAGAGAAACTTGACTTGAAGAATTCCAGAAGAATGAGTCTCCTTCATTGGAAAATCTAATTTGGAAATGTAGAAGCTATTTTTGGCCCTGCAACTTGTTCTTTTGTTATCTGGGGATATCTCCTCTGTGTTCCTGTCTGTTACCTCTGTTTGCATTCTGAGGCGTATAGTTCCCAGCCCTACGTAAGGAGGGATTAAAACACGGCCTTTGGGCTCACATTTGGCTTCTGACCTGGTTAAGCTTTTGTACAGACAGTCAGGAACAGCATTTCTTTGTTTACTGGTACAGCATCAATCAGATTACCTGTGGATTGAAGCCAGGATATGAAGACCAGCCAATAGGCTCCCCTATGTGATCTTTGGGACCCTTCAGTAACTGTTGCTAAACTGATCAGTTGGAGATCAAAAGAAAGTCTTTCTATATTTGAAGTCTATAGTTGCATTCGGCTCCAAGACATAACAGCCTATTATGTTAGGGGGCATTTATGAAAAATTGTGAAAGAACAAAGCCAACAAAAACAGAACAGTTAGAGAGGTACAGAAAAGAATATTGTTATTATTTTAAAAAGACATATTTGTAAATATTGTACTCTCAAATTGCAAATGGAGACATGGGTACTCTATCTTTCTTATCTTCATTTTTAAGTGCTTTGGTTTTATTGTATTGCGAACGGTTGCTGGGGTGCATCCAGTTTTGTTGTACAATGACAATAAAGTTATTCTAATTCTAATTCTAATTGGTCAAAGTTTAGGTGTTCAAGAGCTCCACTGAGACCAACCACTCTGTTCATTAAGTTAATCTGGGAACAATATGGTAAAATAATTCAAAATTGGGCTGTGTCTACATGTTCTAGGATAAGTTCATATTCCAAGGTGGAAAATGTATTTCAAGAGTTATGGATAAAAGGACTGGGTTTTTTAAGTGCCTAGAACATATATGGCTTCAAATGAGTCACATTTGCAGTTTTTCAGTGTCTTGTCATTGTTGGCTTGAGCTATGAATAATCCTAATTAATATTTCATTACACGAATATTCTTGTTTTTAGCCATCTTCTTCTATAGTATCAATTATTACATCCTCTGGTTTTCAATCTAGTCTACATGGCAGAAGACCGATGTCTAAATTTGGTTACAATTCACTTATTGTCACATTTCAATAGAGGTTTGCAATTTCAAGCACATTTACCCAATTAGTCTCTGCATGTTTCACACAAACTCTTTAAAGAATTTGCATTAAACAAATGACAACACATAAAAGCTAAATTAAAATATGCAGCAAACTCACTGAAACAGCACTATCTCCCCACCCCCTTTTGAAATTACAACTTGGTGTAAGGATCCAAGTCTCTCAAAATCCATCTTAGCTGTTTTAATCACATACCATTTTAAGGTATTTTTACATATTAATTTTCTGTTCTCTGAATTTGTAATTAAGAACTGATGAAAAAAATTGAAATGCTGTTTTTCTATTTAAATAGCAATGCTAGATAAATATTAAAAATGCCAGATCATAAGGTAGTGGGAATTCTACTTCCATACAATACAGTATTATAAGATGTATAAAATGTACATATATTATGAACATTTAGTAACAAAATTTTCTTTAAAGAATACATGCAGATTTAACACCAAATAGTGTTAATTAGAAAATTATATTTAAATCTTACAAGATTTGATTTAGAATAGCACTCTATGCACTGAAGTTTGTCTAAGAACATGACTTTTCTTTTATAAATTTTATTTTTTAAGGCAGAAAGCAACTAAACAGAGGACATTTAAAAGGATTGGAACATACATCAGAAAAACATGTACTATGCTAGTATTAAGTACCTTTGTCATTCCTATGAACTCTCTGAGACACACAGAAATATAGAATTATAGGGCTAGAAGGGACCTTGGAGGTCTCCTAGTTCAACTCCTTGCCCAAGGCAGGAGACCTGTACCATCCAAGGCTGTCCAATCTTTTCTTGAAAACCTCCAGTGATGGAGCATGTATTTGAGAAAAACTAATGAAGTACTACCTTTTTAAAATTAATAACCTTGCACAAATTAAACAATCTTAATTACTTACAACCATATTATAGGCATCAGGAACCTCTATTTCAAACTGAAATGTTCCATTTCGATAATAGCCTTCATCTGTTAAGAAAAACAAACAATATGAGATTCTATAGAAATATTAGTTTACATTTTATAAACAGAAATAATTCTAATTTTGATAACTAGCATGGGTTACGTTTAGTCAAGAAAAACTGAATACACCTGCTTTGTTTTATCAAAGTAGAATATTAAAATGGACCATGAAGGTTGTGGAATTTTACAGAATAAAAATTATATAAATGTATATTATTGTTATGCCTATGGAAATAATACTGGAAACAATAAATAACATTAAAATTGGAAGTGGCTAAAATAACTGCAGTTATTGTATATAATATAACTTCAATTTGATAACACAACTAGGATAGGTTGTCTTGAGTTTAGAAAATGTATATTAAATATATTAAACAGCAATTATTTTGGGGTACAATGAAAGGTACAAAATAGTCAGTGAATATAAGATTTGCAATAGTACATTTTAGTTGAGAGGAATTGCAGGGAATATAAAAGGGAAATTAATAAAGAGGTTGTAAATACTTTGAATAGTTGAACTTTGAGGGACAACATATTTAATAAAGATATTCAGTTAATAATGTTAAAACATTATTTCTGCATTAAAAACTTTATCTATTACCAGCATATTTGGATAATTTGTAAGCTTAAAATTTGACCAAGACACAAAACATAATAGTTTTGTAAACTTACATAAGTATCACTACAACATCATGGCCTTATAGTGCTGGACACTACAAATCCACAGAAGATAACAGAAAATCTAGAATGGGTCAGGCCTGTCCCAACTTGGGCATTTAGGAAAGAAAAATCCTTGACTCCATTTATAGAGAAAAGATATGCTTTTACTAAAGCCAAACGGTTACAATGTACAAAGCCAGATCTGAATATTCCTGTATAAGCCCTGTGGTTTTTCCTCTGTCCCAGATCCTCCCGGGCCTTCCCCTCTTGGTCATCTGGTTCAATAGCATTCAAAATAGATGTTTTGGTAACAATCTCAACAATTATGTCCTTGGATCTCTTGTTGTCATTCCCTTCTCAGTGTTTCCTCCCCATTTCCCCTTCCCCCTTTTTATGGCAGGATGACATCAATGCAAAGCAAAGCTGAAGAGAATGGCAGATCTGACAATATTGAGTCCATATTGGAATATTGGATTCCATGTTTGTATCTTGCAGAAATATATTGGTACATGTTTAAAAAACTATATAAGAAATATCCTTAAGTACAAAGGGTTAAGTGTTTATTACTAACTTTAAACATATTCATACCTTTTATAATCTTTTTAACATCATGGCCAAACAATTCAGCCTTAATAGATACCATTGTCACACATTTAAATCCCCTCTTTTTTTCCCAAGACATTTTGAGCAGTCCTCCTTGGAGATCCCTAGTGTCTTGTTGCTAAAACTAGCAAGGAAATAGTGGGGAATTGATTCAAGGCTGAAAACAGGACCCTGCTCATGGTTAGGATAAACTCTTATAAAACCAAATGAGGGAAGGACCAGAAATACTAGGGCAAGCATAAATAATGACAATGCAGTGATGACCAGTCATTTTCAAATCAAGTCCCTATTTTGGGAACTGTACAATCAAAAGCAGACAATTCAGTAAGAAAAGAAACTGAGGTCATCAAGAACTTGGAGCTATACTACTACAATGCTTTATTATGCAACACCAGTATTAAAATACAATTATAATGAACTGAGTTCATTGTTTATGAATTACTGTTTCAATAACTAATCACTATACCTTATTTCATATTTAGAATAGAATAGAATGAACTGGAAGGGACTTTGGAGGTCTTCTAATCCAGCTCCCTGCTCAAGCAGGAGACCCTATACCATTTTAGATAAGTGACTATCTAGACTCTTCTTAAAAACATCCTGTATTGCAGCACCCATGATTTCTGGAGGCAAGCTCTTCCACTGGTTAACTGTCCTCACTGTTAGGAAGTTTCTCCTTAATTCCAAATTGCTTCTCTCTTACTAATCAGTTTCCAACTATTGCTTCTTATCATGCCCTCTGGTACTTCAGAGAATAATTTGACCCTCTCTTCTTTATGGCAGCCCCTCAAATACTGGAATACTGCTATCTTGTCTTCTCTAATTCTTCTTTTCTTTAGACTAGCCAAACCCAAATCCTGCAACCATTCTTTGTTTTAGTCTCTAGGCCTTTGAACATCTTAGTTGCTCTTCTCTGAACTTTTTCCAAAGTCTCAAAAGTCTCTTTTTATAGTATGGTGACCAAAATTGGTTGCAGTATTCCAGGTGTGGTCTTACTAGGGTTTTATAAAGTGGTACTAGTACTTCACATGACCTTGATTCTATGCTTCTGTTTATACAACCTAGGATTGTATTACCTTTTTTGACTGCTGCTGCACACTGCTGGCTCATATTCAAATGATCATCCACTAGGACTCCAAGGTCCCTCTCACAGTTACTGTTTAATATAATTTTATTTTTAATTTTTTCTTTAACATCCATAAGTGCTTTGTGAACAGTTTATTATCTAGGTCAAAATATTTTGCATATACTTCTGGTAGTGATATTACCATTTAGATATACATAATCATACTTTTTCAACTTCTAACATTTGTGTATACACAGTAATCATAATATTATTTTCCCAATTTCTACTTTCTACTTCTTTTTTCTAACCATATTAAAGAGTATTCTATGTCTATCCATCATCTCTTGCCTTTTTTAGAATTTCAACTCTTACTAACTTTTTCATGAATCTGTCTGGCTTCTGTTCTGTTATCTTGTAACTCCTTGTCATTTTTGCTTAATCTAAATATTTCCGCTGCCACAGCATCTGTCTCTTGCTATTTTTTCCTCAACATTTCCTGGTTTCTCCTCTATTTTCTGAATTTTTTGTTTGTTTTTTATTGTTATTTTCTGGGAGTTTCCTAATCTCATTGTATCTTGCATCAATTCCATCATCTTCTTATGATTCCTTGTTATAGCTTCCTTAATACATTGAAACAACAACATTATTTCTTTATAGACTGCATTTGTTTTCTCCTGCTGAGACATTTTGTGCTGATATACAATATCCCAATTGTCCAGAAACACCAAACACACTAGTATTAATAAAATTTACATGGTCCTGGAACTGTTCCTCAAACTTCCCTAAATGTATAGTCTTTAAATTTTTCTAATTTGTACCCTCCGAATTTTCCGAATTTTAAGTCTTATTTTTCTTCTTTCTTCTTAATATTCCAAAATGGCCCACCAAATTTCCCCAAATGCCTTTAATCACAAAGTCAGATATGCAGTTTCAAAGATGTTTCTTGTTAATTGTAATCCACCTTGCTTTAAAGATCTTCAAACAGCTCCCTAATACTTTCAGGCAACCAAAACTCCAGTTGATATGGAACCAAAATAAAAAGGCTTTCCAGATATTGTTTGTCTTTCATTACTCCTCTTTGTTATTCTTATATTATATAAAGAAAATTTTTAGTCTAAGGTTATTCCCACAAAACACTAATATAATATTTTTTGAACCAGTAGATGATGTCCCTGCTGTAAATCCAGTTTAAATACCACAAAACTTTTTTTGGGGGGGAGGGGGGAAGGGGGAGGAGGAGATAGGAAAAATGAATTTCCTCTTTCTTTGGACTAATTATTCCAATGATGAAACAATATTATCCACAAATTAAATCCTTTTCAACTACTAACAGTTCCAGCCCAGTTCTTTATTGTAAAGCTTCACAATCTTCCCTTGATAGTTACTGTTTTGAGTAAGGCCTCGCCTAATCTATACTTATATCTTTGATTTTTTTCCTGCCTAAATATAAAACTTTGCTTTTCTCCATATCAAAATTCATTTTGTTGGACAGGGCCCATTGTTCACGTTTGTTAAGATCTTTTTGGATCATGAACTTGTCTTCTGGGGTGTTGACTATCCCTGCCAGTTAATTATTCATCTATTTGAAGTATATAATTATTTAAATGCAGACAGTTACTTGGATGTATTTATTATAAGCACAATTCCAAATTATAGTATCAATACTTTATTTAACTTCATATCTTATCCCTACTTCTCCTTTTCATCCAAATTATTTCTTGTTAATTAAAATTTTATTGCCTTTTATCAATATACAAAATCCCAAAAAAAAAAAAAACCCATAACAAAACCTTTATATATCCTTTCATATCTTATTACCATTTTCAATAACATTCTTTGTCTGTTCTATTTCCAACTATCCATTCATCTTTTTTCTTTTACTATACTTCTCCTATACACCAATTGGAGTAACGTCTAAAACTCATTACCCTAACTTAAAAGTACTTCGTATAACAATTTTTCTTGGGATTCTGTTTAAAAGATTCTAAAATTACATAATAAATTTTATACTCTAAATACACATATAAAAACACAATCTTATATACCCTCCAGAATCCCTCTTTTATCCTAAATTAAATTCACCCATTGTCTCTAAATAAACTTTTTTTCTTTAGATCTTGCTTCCCCCCATTGAGGCTTCTCCTCCCCCCCTTTCTCTCTTGCTTATTCTTCTCCTTGCCCTTTTTACCCCTTTGTTTTTCCTCCTCCCTTTTCTTACTCCTTTTCCTTTGCTTTCTAACCTTGCCTCCACCTTTTCGCTCATTTTTCTCTTCTTTGGTTGTTTTTATAATTCTTAAAATCCCCTTTTTCTTATCCTTTTTCTCCTCCTCTCCGGAAAGGACCCATTGTTCATCAGAGATGGCTTCTTCTTCCTCTTCTTCCTTGTCCCAGTCCTTCTGCTGCGTAATCAACTTTTCATAAGTACATAACGCCATTTCTAAAAATTGAAACAAAGCGCCCAAAGTATCTTCCTTTTTATATTTTTGATATTCAGCCTTTAGTTCATCCACAAGCGATGCCATTATGAAAAGAGAAACTTTTCCCAAAACAACCACAAGTATTTTTAATCAAAAACAATTAAAAAAAAAAGTTCCAAAAGTTAATACTTTTCTTCCTTCTTCTCTTTCTCTTTCTGGGGTTAATATTTAATCAAAGAGGTCCAATTACCATATATCTTTCTTTGGGATTCTAGGCAATCTCCTCCTTTTTCAGCTTCTGCTCCAATTTTTTCTCCTCTCCCTTCCCACTTGCGATATCAATTTTAAATAATCAGAAATCCATACCTCCAACAAGGGTTTTCCAATTTCTTAAATTTTTCAATGTCCAAAAATCCTTTTGTCCCTTAGCTTCAACTCTCAAAACAATTCACTTTCAATGTCCAATATATCCAAACATTTCTGCTGTTTCCATGGGGTGGGAGAGTAATGTTGTTATAACTAAACTCTGGACATTATTAAGTCTAAGATAACAGAAGCAGCTGCTTATTTTGTTAGCTTCTACAGCTATTGATCTGCAATTAGAGTATTTCTTTCAATTTGGAAGACAGGAATAAAATGGAAGTACAATAACAAAGCACTATATACGGAAAGCTCTAAGCAGTCTATTTTTAAAAATATACACTATATTTCTGATGCTTCAAGTGTTGTATTTTCAAATAAAGTCACAGTTTGAAGTCTTATTACTTTATGATAGAGCAATTAGTTTAACAGACCAAGTTCATTTATCCCAGTAAAGCATTTGGCAATGTCATAAGATGCTTATGGACAAGCTGGATAATGTGGGCTAGAAAATATTGTGATCTAACTGATTTGCAAGTGATTGCACTAAAAGAGTTGCTATAAATGGAGTTTCCGGTTTCGCGTGGCTTCGGGGCAGCAGGAATTCGCGACAGCTCGCGATTCCTGCTGTGCTAGCCGTCGAGGTACCCCCGATCCAGATGGGTCAGAGGGATATGGCTGCCCTGTAGGGACAGCTGAAGAGAGAGGGGAGTCGGATAGGGGGGTGGGGGTGTCGCAGACCCCCCCCTTCGCCGGAAAAACCCCTTTTTCCCAAGGCGGTGGAGCGGCGGTCAGCAATGGCCGCCACGAAGCCAGCAACCGGGTAAGATTGCGCTGGAGGAGAAGAGTGAAAGTGATGTCTGAGCCGGGTCAAGTAATATCCTTTAAATTGCCTGGAACTGAGCTGTTTGAATTGCTGGAGGATACATTGTATCCCTAAGAAGAGCGAAAGCGGCGGAGAAGCTGTTAAAGGGAACTTTTTTTTTTTCTTCACTCTCCCACCCCATGGAAACAGCAGAAATGTTTGGATATATTGGACATTGAAAGTGAATTGTTTTGAGAGTTGAAGCTAAGGGACAAAAGGATTTTTGGACATTGAAAAATTTAAGAAATTGGAAAACCCTTGTTGGAGGTATGGATTTCTGATTATTTAAAATTGATATCGCAAGTGGGAAGGGAGAGGAGAAAAAATTGGAGCAGAAGCTGAAAAAGGAGGAGATTGCCTAGAATCCCAAAGAAAGATATATGGTAATTGGACCTCTTTGATTAAATATTAACCCCAGAAAGAGAAAGAGAAGAAGGAAGAAAAGTATTAACTTTTGGAACTTTTTTTTTTTAATTGTTTTTGATTAAAAATACTTGTGGTTGTTTTGGGAAAAGTTTCTCTTTTCATAATGGCATCGCTTGTGGATGAACTAAAGGCTGAATATCAAAAATATAAAAAGGAAGATACTTTGGGCGCTTTGTTTCAATTTTTAGAAATGGCGTTATGTACTTATGAAAAGTTGATTACGCAGCAGAAGGACTGGGACAAGGAAGAAGAGGAAGAAGAAGCCATCTCTGATGAACAATGGGTCCTTTCCGGAGAGGAGGAGAAAAAGGATAAGAAAAAGGGGATTTTAAGAATTATAAAAACAACCAAAGAAGAGAAAAATGAGCGAAAAGGTGGAGGCAAGGTTAGAAAGCAAAGGAAAAGGAGTAAGAAAAGGGAGGAGGAAAAACAAAGGGGTAAAAAGGGCAAGGAGAAGAATAAGCAAGAGAGAAAGGGGGGGAGGAGAAGCCTCAATGGGGGGAAGCAAGATCTAAAGAAAAAAAGTTTATTTAGAGACAATGGGTGAATTTAATTTAGGATAAAAGAGGGATTCTGGAGGGTATATAAGATTGTGTTTTTATATGTGTATTTAGAGTATAAAATTTATTATGTAATTTTAGAATCTTTTAAACAGAATCCCAAGAAAAATTGTTATACGAAGTACTTTTAAGTTAGGGTAATGAGTTTTAGACGTTACTCCAATTGGTGTATAGGAGAAGTATAGTAAAAGAAAAAAGATGAATGGATAGTTGGAAATAGAACAGACAAAGAATGTTATTGAAAATGGTAATAAGATATGAAAGGATATATAAAGGTTTTGTTATGGTTTTTTTTTTTTTGGGATTTTGTATATTGATAAAAGGCAATAAAATTTTAATTAACAAGAAATAATTTGGATGAAAAGGAGAAGTAGGGATAAGATATGAAGTTAAATAAAGTATTGATACTATAATTTGGAATTGTTATGTTCTATTGGTTTATTATTATTATTATTATTATTATTATTATTATTATTATTATTATTATTATTATTATTATTATTATTTTCCTAGAAAAGAATTTATAAGCTGTTATGCCTTGATTTTTTGTGCATTGTTTTTATAAAATTGATAAAAATGGTTTATATATATATATAAAAAAATGAAAATGATAATAAGATATGGAAGGATATACAAAGTGAATATGATGTTTGAATTTGTGTCTGTGTGAAGAGTTTTAACCCGGATCAGACAAACTTCAGAAAAGATCTTTTAGTTTTGTTTATGTTTTTGTGTTTTGTATGTTTGTGTATTGTGTTTTCTGTAAAAAATTAATAAAATTTGTTTTTTTTTTTAAAAAAAAGAGTTGCTATAAATGGCTCTGCATTATTTGTGTGTGTGTGTGTGGGGGGGAGAATCACATTGGATGCCTAGGTTATGTGATGGCTAAAGGGTCATAGCCGTGTCTTGCATACTTATCACTTCAGCGATCATCTACTTGAGCTTTCCTAACTTTCACTTGAATTCTAAGAGAAGATACATTAAGGAAAATTCTTTGTTAAGCCATGTTGATGGAAGGTGAGGTTGCAAAGTAATAGATGTATAATTAAAAAATGGAAAACGAAGAAGTCACTACTGTCAACGCTGGACACTGCTTATAGCCATTGAAATTCTTTTTATTCTGCTCTGAATTTCCATCTGATGCTTATATATGCTTATGAGTATCCTTTTGGACAAAATGGGGTTCAGCGAGAACCATATGAGCAATGTCTCTTTTTATGTAGTCTCCTTCTTTTGAAGAGCTCCAAAAGAAAAATCATTAGCCCAAAACAATTATAAATGACTTAATGAAAGATAAGAGATCCTTACCAAATTTGCACATGATCTTAACAGGGATTGTACAATTCAATATTATCTCAATAGACTTGAATTCTGAGTAAAATTCAGTAAGAAGATACTCAATAAGTGGGGTAATCAAGATTCAAATGCAGTATGGTACCCCAAGGTTTTATTTCAAACCCAATATTCTTCAACATGTTCACAATGATTTAGATAAAAGGATGGAAGGAAAACTCATCAAATTTGCAGATGGTAACAAGTAGGGGGCAATACTAATGCTTTAGAACAGGAGTGTCAAACTCAAGGCCCATGGGCCGCATCTGGCCCATGATGTGGTCGGATCTAGCCCACTGGGCCCTGATCTACCCAATGTGAACAGGAAAGATCAAGCCAGCATAGGTTCAGCCTAGTCTACCCAATGCGAAGATGAGTCCAGTGTAGCATTGGCCCAGGCTACCTGGTATGAAGAGGAAAGATCAGGCCAACATAGCTTCGGCCTGGTCTACCCAATTCGAAGAGGAAACATGCCAGCAGCTTGGAGAGTGGCATCAATTTGGTCATGCCACCTGGTTGGCCATGCCCACCCAGCTCCCCAAGATTAACCACAGCCCTGATGCAGCCCTCAATGAAATTGAGTTTGACACCTCTGCTTTAGAAGATAGCCAATAAAGCCAATGCAGCCCTAAGCTGCATGAACAGAGAGAACAATATCAAGATCACAAGAAATGTTAGTGCCATTTTATAACTACTCTGGTAAGACCACACTTGGAATACTGCATCCAGTTTTGATCACCATGACATTAAAATAATGTTGAGACTTTAGAAATAGTGTAGAGGATAGCAACAAAGATGATTAGGTGACTGGAGGCTAAACTGTATGATGAACAGTTGCAGGAACCAAGTTATGCCTAGTCTGACAAAGGACAAGGGGTGACATGTTAACAGCCTTCCAATATTTGAGGGGTTGTCACAGAGAAAAGGGGATTGATCTATTCTCCAAAGCACCCAAGGGCAGGACAATAAGTAACAGATGGAAGCTTATCAAAGCCAATCTGGAATTAAGGAGAAATTTCCTGACAGTGAGAACAATTAATCAAGGAAATGGCTTGCCTCTAGAAGTTGTGGTGCTCCATCACTAGACGTTTTTAAGAAGAGGTTGGATGGCCATTTTTCCAGAATGGTGTAGGGTTTCCTGCTTTAGCAGGGGGTTAGACTAGAAGACCTCCAAGGCCCCTTCCAATTCTGTTATTCTGTTATGTGTAAAGTCTTAAACCCTGGCAGAAAAAAATTGAATGGTTATTTGAACATGGGAAGGTCTGACTTGTTCACAGCGCATGTAAAACTATTATAAGTGGACCACTGAATAAAAAAAACAATACAATATTACAGGCAAAAGCTCCATTGCAATCATGGGCCACATTGAATAGAAACACTCCATTTAGATGTTATACTGCCAATATAATTAGTTCTTGCTACTGCAGTCTGAAACCTGGACTCATTTCAAAGGATAGCTAGAAGGAGTCTAGAAACCAAGTTCTAGGAGGAACATTAAAGAAGCTGGACAGGTTTGGCTTGTCTGAGGGAGTGATGAATAAGAATGAAGCAACATGGGTTCTAGCAGTGCACAAGCTATTCTGGATCTGACTGCAATTTGTAGTCATCTTATACAGGATTGGACATCTGAGGGACCTGTGATAGGACTATGACGATGCTATTGTTTGCTGTTGAAGTTGAGTACAGTGGTACTTTGATACTCATTAATTGGTTCCAGGAGTATTGAATGTTGCACCAGTAATGAAGAGTATTGGGACATTTTCACACCAAAATGCATTGAATACCAAATCTGAAGAGTTTTGAAGCGCTGAAGTACTGAGGTAGCACTGTATATCTGATTGTTCCCTGCAAGGGTACCTGCACACCCGATTCCACTGTAATACAAATAGTTCTCGATTTACAACCATAATTGAATCCAAAATTTCTGTTGCCGAGACAGTTAAGCGAGCTTCCCCCCATTTTACAATCTTTCTTGCCACAGTTTTAAGTGAATCACAGCAGTTACATTAGTAACACAGTTATTAAGTGAATAATCTGGCTTCTGTGGCACAGTGGTCAGAGTGCTGTACTGCAGGCCACTTCTCCTGACTATTGGCTGCTTACAGTTTAGCAGTTCAAATCCCACCAGGCTCAAGGTTGACTCAGCCTTCCATCCTTCTGAGGTGGGTAAAATGAGGACCCAGATTATTGGGGACAATATGCTAATTCTGTAAAAACTGCTTAGAGAGGGTTGTAAAGCACTGTAAAGCGGTATATAAGTCTATTGCTATTCCCCACTGACTTTCCTTGACTCTGGGATTCTGCAACTGTCATAAATCTGAGCTAGTTGACAAGCATTTGAATTTTGATCATGTAACCATGGGGATGCTAAAATGGTTGTTTGAAAAATGGTCATAAGAACCATGGTGGCGCAGTGGTTAGAATACAATATTGCAGGCTAATTCTGTTGACTGACAGCATTTTGATTCTCACTGGTTCAAGGTTGATTCAGCTTTCCATCCTTTCAAAGTCAGTAAAATGAGGATCCAGATTGTTGGGGCGCAATATGCTGTAAACTACTTAGAGAGAGCTGTAAAGCACTATGAAATGCTGTAAATCGAGGATTACCTGTAAAATGTGCCCTTTTACAATTTCCATTTTAAAGTACTAAAATATTTTCACTTTTCAATTCACTCACTTTTAAGATAAATTGGTATTCTACCATCCTAAGGTCTTTTTGGTAACCAATAACTTTTGGATTTTTTTCTTTAACCAAGACAAGGTAGATTATAATATTCATAATATTCTAAGGGGATGCAGCTTCATAGATCAGTTCAGATATTTTCAAATTAGTCATTTGACTAGTAACTATTTGGTCTGCCCATTTCTACAACATCCAGAAAGCTCCATTGCCTCCACTGATATTCCCTAATATAATAAAAGAGGTGCACGCTCAGGACCAGAAAACTAGAATCATAGAATTCTAGTGCTGGTAGGGAACTTGGACGTCTTCTAGTCCAATCCCTTGCTCACGGCAGGTGTCCTTATACCATTCTAGTCAAAAGGTTTTCCAATATTTTCTCAAAAATCTCCAGCAATGGAGCACCCACAACTCAGGGAAACGAGTTGTTCGATCAATTTAGTGTTATTATTATTAGGAAATTCCTTATTTCTGATGAGCTTCCATCCATTGCTTGTCTTGCCTTCATGTGCTATAGAGAATAAATAAATGCATTCTTCACTATGATAGTCTTTCAAGTATTAGAGGACTTCTGCTATGTCTCCCCTGAACCTTCTCTTCATTAGGCTAAACATACCAAGTTCCCTTAGCCATTCATGATATTGTTTTGTTGTATCGTTCATCCCAACATGAAAGAGAAAGGAATAATAATTAGTGGGCTTAATCATTTGGGTAAGCTTCTCTTCTTTGATCTTTGCACCTGGGAGATAAATTGATAGATTGGCTGGTCTGCAAACTGGAGATTCTATTCCTCCAAGCAGTGAGTCATCACCAAATGCCTTTTTCTTTTTTGGACGGTGAACTCTTCCTCTTTGTGACAATCTGAGTTACTTTTCTTCCTGTCACACTCCTACTCCTGTCTGTGTGTTTCTTTCCAGCGGGAGGATATGAAATCAATTGTTCAACTCCTGTGGCAGGGACAATCTTGAGGGTTGTTTTTTTTCCCTCTGAGTGACATGTTGCAATCAGTCTTCCTCTAGGGCAGGGGTAAGGAACGTTGGCTCTTTTATCACTTACGGACTTCAACTCCCAGAATTCCTGAGTGAGCCATAAAAGGTTCTCCATCCCTGGCCTACTGGTTTTTTCAGTTGTGAGGGAAATCAATTTTTGACTTGAATGGGACTGTTTAATATACAAATGTAGGACATATTTTTATATATATTCTTTGTATGTCCTACATTTGTATATTAAACAGTCCCATTCAAGTCAAAAATTGATTTCCCTCACAACTGAAAAAACCAGTAGGCCAGGGATGGGGAACCTTTTATGGCTCCCTCAGGAATTCTGGGAGTTGAAGTCCATAAGTGATAAAAGAGCCAACGTTCCTTACCCCTGCTCTAGGGCTTCATTTTTCCTTGTAGTTTCTTCCTTGCTGCATTTAGTTTGAATATGGATGTTACTTTTCTGAGGTATTCATTTTCATGAATGAGGCTGAAGAGTGGGTAGATAAGCTTCTAAACTTTCTCCTCTAGGTACCTGTTCAGTTTGCACTTGTACAATTTGTGTCTTCCATTGGCAGAATTATAAAGATAACATACAACTTGCAGGTCACAATGGTGCTACCCTATTTCTCCACGGCTTTTCGGGATTTGTGTAGATGCAAATTGATATTCTCTTGTAGGCTTCCTGCTTTAGATTTTTAGTTGGAACAGAGTCCCAATTCTATGCAGCTAAGTGCATCTTTTTGCTCTCCCAGAATCCTCTGATTTATACTAGTGACTCAGTCCCAAGGTTTGATCTTCTGCATGAAGTCTCACCCTACTTATGCTGGCAGAGGCAGCCTGCTGAGGATCCCACCAGTCAAGGAACTCTGACTGATGGAATGCAGAAGAGTCTTCTCTGCTAGAACATTCTCTGGGGTGAGGTTCGCCCCTCTTCCTATCCTTGTTCAAGGGCCTGAAGAACTGGCTGTGCCAGTTGGCCTGGAGACCCAATAGGGCAGTATATTACTGGAGGTGGCTACTAGATAAATTTGCTGACACCACATCCCCACTGTGCTTCCTGCTCTCCTGCACCCATCTTTTTAATTTCATGCTACTGTACTTCCATTGTTTATTTCCATTGTTTTATTCCTTTGTTATTGTTACATTTACATATTTTATCATTTCCCCCATTTTATTGTTGTAAGCTGTCCAGAGTAGTCCTACAGTGAAATGGACAGCAAAATTAATTAATTAGGTATATCCTTCTTTCTGAAGACCTCAGAGAGGTCTTTTGATATAGGCACACACTTCCAATTTAAAGCAAAATAAATGCCTGAGGTTTTAATAAGACAGTTTCTTCTCAGAAGCTCTGTAATGTTTTAATCTAGTATATACGATTGTAACTTTTGATATTTGAAGTAGTAATCAATGTGAATATGTACTTGCTTTTTCCACATGAGAAAATTGCATTATGTTTATTTCAACTAGATACGAGTGTAAAATGTAAATCGTAAGATATTTATTATATCTTTTTTTGAATGAGTAGAAGATCAAATTCCTTTTTGTTGAAATATTTTAAAACTATCAAATATTTCAATGGGGTGTACTGTGAAAATATTCTACCTCATAAATGTATTTTACTATTTCAGTGTTATACCTTTACCTTAGAAGTTGCACCCAGTATCACCACTGTTATTTTTATAAACACAGAATATCATCAGTGGAACAGATTCCTTTTCCCTGTTCCAGCCCACCCAGCTTACCCATCAAATCTACTCAGAGGAAAAACTAACTTCTAAAGGAGATTTGATGTATAGTGGGGAAGAGAGTATGAAGGACGTTCCACACAGTATAAACTGGAGTTTGCTCATGCCACACAGAATAAAGTCCTAAAATTACCTAAACAATTTAGCAGGTGAATATTTGAATATATTCTGTGCTTAGGACCAATTAAAGTTATCAGAGTTTTTAATACACACACACACACTTTAATTACCTGGGTTTATAATTAGAAGAAAGAAATGGAGTTTATTTGGGTCAGGATAGTTCACTTCACATGTACCTGAAAATAAACATAAAAATCTGAAATAACTGACAATTTGTAATGTTTATGATCAGGATGAGAAAAGAAAATATAGAAACAAAACAAAATGTGAAGATTGTAAGCGATAATGCGGACTAATGACCATTAAATGTAATATTTTAAAGGCCTATACAAATAAAAACTATCTCTTACAATAATTCTCAAACTCAATCATATTTTTCTATAGGGAGCCCTGCAAGATGGAATGCTCAACCAGAAAAAGATCTTCACTTAGGTTTCTGTATTCTGCATCCACCTGAGTATATTAAGGAACTCAGAAAACAATCCTCAAAGTGCTTTATGCTTTTAAAGTTACTACCAAAATTTTGGTCCAAAATATAGTAGTAGAGATGGACCTTGACTTACAAACATTCATTTAGTAACAGTGCAAAGTTACAACAGCATTGAAAAAAATGACTTATGACCATCACAGCATTCCCATGGCCACATGATCAAAATTTGGGCATTTGGCAACCAACATGACAGTTGCAGAATCCTTTGGTTATGATTGCCATTTGTGACCTTGCCAGTCAGCTTCATGCAGGCGAAGTCAATGGGGGTAAACTGGCTGTTTAACAACTGTAGCAATTCAATTAAAACCCATGACAAAAAGGTTGTGAAATCAGGTACAAGTCACTTAACAACTACCTTTGCTTAGTAACAGAAATTCTAGTCATAGTTGTGGTTATAACTTGTAATCATAGCATTAGTTCTCTGGTAAAATGTAAACAATCCCCTTCGTCACCTTTAGGAACCTGAGTATTCTTTTACTTACAAATGCCATAAACTGCTTTCATATATTACTTATGTGTGAATATACACAGATATTTCAAAGAGTAAAATATGCAACACAAATTTCACATCCTGAAACATTAGGCATGATTAAAGCCAATAACTCATTTCAATAATATTTAATTATTTGTTTAAACCTTTACAGTTAAAAAACTGAAATGTTTGATATCTGATGAATCAGAATGTCAAATGTTAAGCTTTTTTCAAGATACCCCAAGAAAGGAAACAGAACAATTTCCCCCCAAAAGAGCTGAGGATAAAAGAATTGTAATATCTACGTGTAACCTCCCTTAATTACCATCTACAACAAATGACAATTCCAGAAGGGCTTATGTAAATATTCCTCAATTATCTTAAATGTGTGACATAAGAATGAAAAATTAGGATCTGAATAATCCTTAAAAATATGCTAAAACCATACTTACAAGGTAAATTTACTTCAAGTTCTGCAACTTCTATTAAAAACAAAATAAAAATATCAGTCAATGTCAATTTTATTTACCATTTTGATAAAGATATCTCAGCTACATTATAATGCATAGTAAACTATTAACAAAAAACAATCAAACTACTACACAATATAAAACAATTCATTAAAGATTTAATTTAAAAAGTAAGCAAGAACAAAATAATTTTAATCAAACAGCAAATCAGTATGGTAAGTCATAACAGTATTATACAAAATAAAACATTAAAATAATAAAAGGAGCATATCATACAAGGTAAAATATAATTGTCACTGTTTACTTTGAGAATAGAATATATTTTCTGTATAGAATTTATTTACTACATTATATGCACATGGCTTCTATTATCAGAGTCCAAAAAGAATTTCAGAAGAGTAAAAATCAAAACTATTGTCAAACCTCACAGCCTAAAAACAGTAGTAGAAATCAATTCATTCACAAATTATTTAGATAAGGGGATACAATGGAAACTCATCAAATTTGCAGACAACATCAAGCTGGGGAGAACAGCCAACATTTTAATAGACAGACTTAAAGTACAGAATGATCTTAACAAATTTGAATTCTGTATGTGTCCCATTGAACAAAATGAATGCCATTGGTGAGAAAAGCAAGATTGTAGAGTTAGACAAGAAAAAACAAATGTGATACCTGGCTCAACAACAGTGACTGAGAGAGATTTAGGTGTCCTAGAGGACAACTAAATAAGTATGAGCCAGCAGTGTGCTGTGGCTGCCAAAAAAAGTCAAAGCAGTCCTAAGCTGCATCAATAGAGGGAGGGATAGTATCAAGATTACAAGAAAATATGGTAATATTTTCTATCATACTGGTAAGACCATACTGGAAATATGTCCAGTTTCTGGTCACCATGATACAAAAAATATTCTAACACCCTAGAAAGTGTACAAAAATAATGAAGGGTCTGGAGATTAAATCATTTAATGTTGTGATGGCGAACCTAAGGCATGCATGCCAGAAGTGGCATACAGCCACTTTGGGCACACCAGCCATCAACCTTTGCTCTTCTGGGTTACAGCGTGCACATGCTGCCAGGGGTAGAGACCCCCAATCACGCACCTCCTTCACTGGGGCTGTTCAGCAGGGAGAGACGAGCCTCACCCTGCCCTGCGAGGCACCAGCTCCAAACCAGATCTCCTCATATGGACCAGATCTCATTTTCCAACTCTTACAACTTTTGTTGTCATTTTTATCATGACAGACAGCATATATCCTTCGTTTTATTCTCTATTCAATGTTAAACTATTCCACTTATTTCACACATTTTTCTTCCATAATATACTGCTCTTATACTTGCTACAAATTATTTTCAGCATGTCAACTGTCTCGACTGGGGCAAGAATACTTTAGATATTGCTACACAACATTAAAAGATGCTTATCGGTCTTTATCACGAGCAGCTGTGGGACACTCTGATCATTGCATGATTCACCTTGTACCTGTTTATAGACAAAGATTTAAAGCATAAAACCAACAATGAAATCTTGACTGCACTGATTGGAACATTTTCGAAGATACTTCTGCAGAGTTGGATGAACTCACAGATATTGTAACATCATGTCAGTTTTTGTGAAGATCTATGTGTGCCAACCAAAAACCTGTGAATATACAGTAACAACAAACCTTGGTTCACAACTAAACTTAAGCAGCTGCGTCGTGCCAAAGAGGAAGCCTACAGAATAGGCGATAGAATGCTGTACAATCAGGTCAGAAACGTATTAACAAGGGAGATCAGAGCAGCAAAAACAAGCTACTCTGAAAAGCTAGAAAATCAGTTCTCAACAAATGAACTAGTAAACATTTGAAAACTCTTCAAAGTATCACCAGTTACAGCAAACCTCCTTCCATGCTGATGGAAATCGACAACTGGCAGATGACTTGAATGTGTTTTACTGTAGGTTTGAGAGGAAACTACTGCTACCTATCTCCACAAACCCTATCTCAGACACACCAACAACAGCGAAGTCTCCTATTAACAGACTGCTTTGGGCCCCCCACCTCTGGTGATTACAGAATATGATGTGCAAGGTCTATTTCACAGACAAAAGCCAGGAAAAGCACCAGATCCAGACAAGATAACTCCGTCTTGCTTAAAAGCTTCTGCTGATCAACTGGCCCCCATCTTCACCCACTTCTTTAATAAATCACTAGAGATGTGCTATGTCCCTTCCTGCTTCAAATGCTTTACTATAATCCCAGCGCTGAAGAAACTCTCCATCAAGGAATTTAATGACTTCAGACCAGTTGCTCTGACATCTGTAGTTATGAAAACTTTTGAAAGGTTAGTGCTGGCCCACCTGAAAACAGCTGGATACACTGTTAGACTCCTTGCAATCTGCCTACAGAGCAAATAGAACCTGACCACACTTGTAAATGGATCATAAGTTTTCTAACAGACAGGAATCAGCAGGTGAAGCTAAGCAAAATCACATCAGATACCTGTACAATTAGTAGAGGGGGCCCTCAAGGGCTGTGTGCTCTCTCCACTTCTCTTCTCTCTATACCAATGACTGTATCTCAAAAGATCCCTCTGTTAAAGTACTGAAGTTTGCAGATGATACAGTCATTGGTCTCATTCGAGACGATGAATCTGCCTACAGACAGGAGGTTGAAAAGCTAGCTTTGTGGTGCAACCGGAACAATCTTGAACTGAACACACTCAAAACGATAGAATTGGTGGTAGATTTTAGGAGAAACCCTCCTATACAATCACCTCTTACAATACTAGACAATACAGTATCAAAGTAGAGACCTTCAAGTTTCTAGGTTCTATCATATCTCAAAATTTAAAATGGACACCTAACATTAAAAAAAATCATCAAAAAAGCCAACAATGAATGTTCTTTCTGCGTCAACTCAGAAAGCTCAGACTGCCCAAAGAGCTGCTGATATAGTTCTACAGAGGAATTATTTAGTCTGTCATCTGTACCTCAGTAACTATCTGGTTTGGCTCTGCAACAGCAAGACAGACACCGACTTCAACGGATAATTAGAAGTGCAGAAAGATCAATTGCTACCAACCTGCCTTCCACTGAGGACCTGTACAAGTCAAAAAGAGGGCTGTGAAAATATCTACAGACCCCTCACATTCTGGACATAAATTGTTTCAACTTCTACCTTCAAAACGATGCTATAGGCCACTGCACACCAGAACAACTAGACACAAGGACAGTTCCCCGCCCCCCATGCCATCACTCTGCTAAACAACGAATTCCCACAACACTGTCAAACTAATTAGTAAGGCTGTATTACTATTCTTCTCATCCTGCTTATTACCTATCTCCTTTTGATTTATAACTACCCGTGTTTTCCCCAAAATTAAGACTGGGACTTATTTTCTTTTGGGTCCCAAAATAAGCACTAGGGTTTATTTTCTGGGGGTGTCTTATTTTTCTTTTCATGTATAGGGTGCCCATTTTTGCTTGCTCACAATGGGGTAGAAGCTACACTGCATGCCAGTGCTGCCACCGTGAGCCAGGAGGGGATGGAGCTGTCCCACATCAATTTACCTCAGGGCCTTGGCAGCCAGGTCACTGATGCCCCCGATACCTGCCTTGCTCCACGGCCATGGCACCAGCAGCCCCATCCAGGACCCATGACCACCAACCCACTTCTTCTGCTTGCTCATGGCCATAACGGGGCTATGCACGCACACATAAAAACATGCTAGGGCTTATTTTTCAGGATAGGTCTTATTTTCAGGGAAAAGGGTATAACTTTGTTGCTTGTATCTTTATGATTTATAGATTTAGTTTCCTATGACTATGATTAATTGTTATATCTTATGATATGATGAATGTATTTTTATGATGACTATGATCATGACTTATCACTTATATCACTTTATGTACACTGAGAGCTTTTGCACCAAAGACAAATTCCTTGTGTGCCCGATCACTCTTGGCCAGTAAAGAATTTTATTCTATTCTATTACAACATTTAGAAATCAACCAAACAACTGTCCAGAGTTATAGTGATTACAATGGGGTACAAATGTAAAAATTAATAAAAACTTAAACTACACATTTGTAGGAAACATTCCATTACAATACTCAAACCTATTTACTTTTTAATACACTATCTCCAAGTGAAGTAACAATATAAATCAAGAAATATGTTAAAAATTACAAACAATCAAGTAAATAATATCCCAATCAAGCAACTGCCAAAGATGCCAACAGAAAACAGCCCAAGCAAAGAATATCTAAGATTACCCCCACCAACACTGAGAGGCAAGCCACTAGAATATCAATTGATAGCACACTGCACTCCTTACTGATGATGTTATTGAGTTTGGACAATGAAACATCTGCAAGAGAAAAAGCAAACTCAGAGAGCACCAGGGACCCCTCAGATAATTGTGTGACATTACACTGAATTTTTTAAAAAATGAACAAAATATATTTAAATAGGAAAGTGCATTACCTTTAACAAGCAATTTATCTCTAATTGACACTCTTCTAGTAGAATCAGAAGTGGAGTTGGAAGTACGGGAGCCCTTGACACCATCATCCCGTTTCAGTTTGCTTGCCAATGTTAGCATTAGTGCTAGCTTCAATCTAAAATATAAGTACTAAAATAAAAAAATAGTTATTTTACCCCAATTTTACTCTTCTTTCAAAGGCAATATTTTATTATATAAACATATTCAAAAATAGCTCAGTCCATGGAAATTAATTTTTTCATGTTTGAAAACATATACACTTTTATGTTAAGTCAAACCAATGGTCTGTTTAGACCAGGCTTCTCAAACCCACAAGATCGTAAACTTTTAACATTATGTGATTAAAATACCTTTAACTATATATTTTATATGCAGCCCAAGACAATTCTTCTTCGGTTAATGCAGCCCAGGCAAGCCAAAATTTGTACACCAATAATTTAGACTAACAATACATCATTCAGCTAGAATTATCCGATGGAAGTGTTTTATAGTCCTGAGGGTGTTTTTTTTTAGGCCGTTAACAACGAGCCACAATCATTTCTACAAACAGCATTAATCTGTGACCACAGCAATCAAATCAATATTAACATTAACAAGAAGTATAAAATATAGCTTTTGAAATTAAATGTAAGATTTTCCACTTCACCACTGTCCTGTATTTCAATGTTTACATGGATAATTTACAGAATTGGTCAAGATAATTAACAGAATATACATTACTGATGGGTAACATTTTTTCTCTGTGAAATCCAAATTCAGAACATTCCAATTTTCATTCAGAATCATGCATTCTATAGCTATTTTGTGTTTTTGAAAAGGTGAATTGTCCAAAATAGTAAGTTTAGAATTTTTCAGAACTTGATAACTTCATAAATGCACAAAATAATCCTTGTATAGCTCATTCTGGGGTCACCCCCCCAAATACCTTACATGGAATATTGAATATATAGCTGCACATGTAGATTAGCTTCTGAGGAATTAATAACTTAAAATGAGAGAGGAGAAACCAGAATACAACAGTGTAATCCTATGTAAATCTACTTAGAAGTAAGTCCCACTGAAGGTAACAATTGGTTCAAAATGAAAACAATAGGAAGAGAAGTTGCAGTGTTTTTAAAATATCAATTTTTCCTCAGAAATCCAAATGAACAAACTTAATTTTTGCATTTTATTATTCCTCCCTGCATCTGGATGCCTATAAGAAACAAAATGGACTAAGGTGGGCTTGATCTGATCTAGCAGGATTGTTCTTAGGCTGTTTAAAAGACTGAAGCCTGTTAGCTAAAAACAAACCAGAGAACTAAAGAGCAATAGTAGGATACTTTTATTTCAAAACACTTGATGGGAGACATATTTTTTCCAACCAGCAGGGAGGACTCACTTGGAGAAGCAGAATTAGCAGGAATCTTTAATTTTACCATAGGATGGCGTACTCTGCTATTCAGAGATTAACTGTTTTACTGCAAAAATGAAACAATTACCATGCGCATAGGGAAGCAGATATATACAATACAACGAAAAAAAGTGCTGCCATCGATTTTTTAAAAATGCAAATTCATCAGCTACGTTTCTATAAAATATAAATGAAATGGCTGGGATCCTGGGGTCATTTTCATATTCTAGCTATATGGGCACTCTTGGAAGCAGGATGCTGCATTAAACTGCCTGAACAGATCCGATTAGGTTCTTGGAAGGAGAGAAGAAAGGCTAAACAAGTGAATTCTTACAGATAAGGTCAAAAACCCTCTTAACCCAGCACCCAATGCCTTCCATTGGGCCTCCCAACAGCCTGGCTCCCATAGTAAGAGCTCGGACTCCGACAGTAAGAACCAGAACCCTTCAGACAAAGGCCGGTGGGCGACGACCAGCCCCTGCAGAGGGATAAGCTGGCGGCTGGGCCCTCAGGGAGGGACCGACCACTGCCAACGCCGCTCACCTGGAAAGACCATCAAGTCGCCGCTCCCACGCCAAGGACAGCCGCTGTCGCCGTCAGGACCATCCCAGACGGGCCCACCCCCCACCCCCCCACACCGACTGAACCGGAAGTGCAAGGAACAGGCGGGGCTCTTGGAAACAAAAACGAGAAGAAACAAAATAAACCACGAGAACGCAAACTTTATTAAGACTCGAAGAGGGTCAAGGAGGAAAATGGATTTGCGCATGCGTTCCCTCAGAGGGACTTGTTGACAGAAGAGCTAAGAAGGATCTCGCGAGAATAAGCTATCCTGCGAGAAAAACGAGTTTATCGTTGATTTCCTATTTTTTTCGCCCACTTGCTCTGGGGACCATATTTAAAAGGAAAGGACGTTCGTTCTCCACTCGCATTGACTCACCGCAAAGCTCGCTGGAATATGGAGTTATTTAGAACCTGAAAAGTGGCGTTTTGGAACAGCTCGCTTTGGTCTTGCCACAGTTATTAAGTGAATCACAGCAGTTGTTAAGTTAGTAGTACGTTTATTAAGTGAATCTGGCTTCCCCATTGACTTTGTTTGTCAGAAGGTGGCAAAAGGTGATCATATGGCCGAGGACACTGCAACTGACAGAAGTTTGAGCGTATGAAAAGTGTGAAAAATGGCCACAATCAGTTTTCTCAGTGCCGTTGTAACTTCAAAAGATCACTAAACAAATGATTGTTAGTCAAGGACTACCCGTATAAATGATGAGCTCACATCAAGAGAAACATCAACTGATGTTAATACATTCCTTCGGTTATTAGTTCTGATGCTTGCCCCTTCAGAAACTGACAAATTCAAAGGGTTGTTTTTTTTTTAACAAAAAAGCCACAATTAAATCAAATATTATTTTTGTCCTGGTGCATCAAGATACACTGTACTAAAAAATCCTACAGTTTTGAGTGCCTTCTTTTGCAAAAAAAAAAAAAGCATGGATTTTCCCATTATTCATCTGCAGATCCATAGTTTTTGAATCTACTAGATGCACTAGTTGTGGAAATGAAAGTTTAGGACTGGATTTTTCTGCATTTAGTACTGGTAGGGAATGTGGTAATCACGTGGTAATCAGAAAAGGCAGCAAAAATTGGTGAAATATAAGATGTTTATTTCCTAAAGCTGAAAACTGAAATCAACAGGCTGTTGCAAGTGAAAAAAAACCCCAATGAGTGAAGAAGACTAGGACTTGTATTGGGAAATCCATAATAAATCATTTATTGCTCACAAGTATCTTTTCTTGTTTATGTCAATCTTATAATTTAACATTGTGTGAGTTAGTTGATCTTTTTACAAGAATTCAATGCAGCCGCTACAGTGGCAAATTTACTGCAAAAACTAACAAGGAAATCCTAGTAAGAAAAATTGTATTGAATTGTGTATAATGAGCAAAGAATTGTTTATTGAATGTTTATTGAATTTATATAGGGACTGTGAGATTCATTGTCTAGTTTTGAAATAAACAATCACCCGATAAAACTTCCAAGAGAAAACAGTGGTAATTTTATTCTTCACTTTGCAAAGAGGGTGAAGCACATAGATGCAGGTACAGTGGACATCCCCTAAATCATCAATATGTTTGTCTTATATTCTCTATTGCCTTTACAAATTTACCTTCCATCTTTTCTTCATTAGCATAGTCGTCATGCCGTCACAACCTATCCAAAGCATCTAAAGTGAATACATTATCTCTGCCCCTGATTACATAGAGTAGAATAGAATTCTTTATTGGCCAAGTGTGATTGGACACACAAGGAATTTGTCTTTGGTACATACGCTCTCAGTGTACATAAAGAAAAAATAAAATACATTCATCAAGAATCATAAGATACAACAGATAGGAAATCCATAATCCAAAGGCAAAGTGAATAAGAAAGTCCAAGGTCCAGAAGTTTAGACACTAGTCTACGTGGAAAAATTGTGTTAAATGCAGAACTAAAATCTACAGAAAGCATCCTCACATAGCTCCCCCGCTGTTCTAGATGAGTCAGAGCAATGTGAAGAGTGATGGCTATAGTGTCCTCTGTAGATCTATTTCTTCTGTAGGCAAACTGGTGTTTATCAAATGTATGTGCAAGACCAGAAATGATGTGCCGGCAGACCAATTTCTCAAAGCACTTCATGATGATAGGAGTGAGTGCCACTGGTCTGTAATCTGAATTAGTTGTTCAGCAGAGTGATGGCATTCAGGGAAAAAGCTGTCCTTGTGTCTGTTGTTCTGGTGTGCAGTGGCCTATAGCGTTGTTTTGAGAGTAGAAGTTGAAACAATTTATGTTCAGAATGTGAAGGGTCTGTAGATATTTTCACAGCCCTTTTTCTGACTCATGAGTATACAGGTTCTCAATGGAAGGCAGGTTGGTAGCAATTGTTTTTTCTGCAGTTCTAATGATCTATTGAAGCTGGTGTCTGTCTTGTTTGGTTGCAGAGCCAAACCAGACAGTTATACAGGTGAAGATGACAGACTCAATAATTCCTCTGTAGAACTGTATCAGCAGCTCTTTGGGCAGTCTGAGCTTTCTGAGTTGGCACAGAAAGTACATTCTTTGTTGTGTTTTTTTTGATGATGTTTTTTTATGTTAGGTGTCCATTTTAAGTCTTGAGATATGATAGAACCTAGAAACATGAAGGTCTCTACTGTTGATACTGTGTTCTCTAGTATTGTAAGAGGTGATTGTATAGGAGGGTTTCTCCTAAAATCTCCCACCATTTCTATGGTTTTGAATGTGTTTAGTTTAAAATTGTTCCGGTTGCACCACAAGGCTAGTTGTTCAACCTCCCATCTGTATGCAGATTCATCGTTGTCTCAAATTATGTTGTATCATCTGCAAACTCCAATACTTTAACAGAGGGATCTTTTGAGATGCAGTCATTGGTATAGAGAGAGAAGAGAAGTGGACAGAGCACACAGCCCAGAGGGGCTCCTGTGCTAATTGTATAGGTGTCTGATGTGATTTCACCTAGCCTAACCTGCTGCTTCCTGTCTGTTAGGAAGCTTATGATCCATTTGCAAGTGTAGTCAGATACAGCTAGCTGATTTAGTTTAGTTAGAAGAATATTTGGAATTATAGTATTGAATGCTGTGCTGAAATCTACATAGAGGACCTTTGTGTAGGTCTTTGGAGATTCAAGATGTTGTACGATGTAGTGCAGAGTCATATTAATAGCATCATGTGTTGATCTATTTGCGCTGTAGGGAAATTGCAAGGAGTCTAACAGTGGATCCATGATGGTTTGCAGGACTAGCCTTTCAAAGGTATTCATAACTACAGATGTTAGAGCACCCAGTCTGAAATCATTCAGTTCTTTGATGAAAGGTTTCTTCAGCACTGGGATTATAGTAAAGTGTTTGAAGCAAGAAGGGACATAGCACATCTCTAGTGATTTATTAAACATTCGGATGAAGATGGGGGTCAGTTGGTCATCACAAGCTTTTAAGCAAGAAGGAGTTATCTTGTCTGGGCCTGGTGCTTTTCCTGGCTTTTGTTCTGGATAGCACAGTAGTGTGAACCAAAGAACTAGAAATAATTGGCAGCCAGACTACATTGAAGGATTGGCAGTTAATGACAGTTGGCAGTCAGACATCTTTGTAGAACTCCTGGCTCTCTAAATATATGGCAATGAATAAACAAAACGGGCCTTTTCAGGCCCATATGACAAGACAGATTGGTCAGAATATGCCAAATTAATAGTGAAGGGCTCAGCAAATCTAAGAGTCAATACATTTCCAAACTTTTATTTGAAAGGAATATAGATATGACCATCCTTCAAGAAACACATATAGAGAACGATGATCAGCAATATAATAGAGGTAAAATCCAAAGATCTGGTCTACTGGGGGCCACGTACCACTACAGTTACAGCACAGCTACGTATGTCAGAAGGAATATAGAGAATGCTTTTCTACTCTCAACTTCCACAAACAATAATATACACAAAGTTGTTTCAAAATTAGGTGATTTCACAATAGTCAACATTTACAAGCCACCTCAGATATCCTGGCCACAGCATGTTTTGGACATCAAACCTCACCCTGCAATTTACACAGGTGATTTTAACAGCCATCATGTAAATTAGAACTATCACTCTTCTGATGAAAATGGGGATCAGCTTTATGACTGGGCTGTTGCAAATAAAGTCCATTTGATTTTTGATGCCAAAGACAAGGGTACTTTCCAATCTGCTGCCTGGAAATGTGTAACTAAACCAGATTTGTGTTTTTTCTCAGAAGGCTCAAACATGTAGCCACTTCCAATAACCAGGAAAGTTCTGGACAAATTTCCTCATAGTCAACATTGTCCTGTTTTGCTTGAAATCAGAATTCAGATTCCCCTAATTCGCTGTACACCTAGACTCAGATGGAATTTTATTTATTTATTTTTATTTTATTTTATTTATTTTGATTTGTCAATCACTTACAAGATAGGTATATGTATATACATAGTTATGAATACATGAAATGGGTACATATAAGAAAAATAAAAGAAACAATAGGACAGGGACGGTAGGCACGTTGGTGCTCTTATGCACGCCCCCTACAGACCTCTTAAGAAAGGGGTGAGGTCAATAGTAGACTGTCTAAGGTTAAAGTTTTCAGGGTTTGGGGAAGAAACCACAGAGTCAGGTAGAGTATTCCAGACATTGACCACTCTGTTGCTGAAGTCGTATTTTCTGCAATCAAGTTTGGTGCGGTTAACCTTGAGTTTGTATCTATTATGTGCTCTTGCGTTGTTATGGTTGAAGCTGAAGTATTCATTGACAGGAAGTCATTGCAATGTATGATTTTATATACCATACTTAGATCAGACCGAAGACAGTGTAATTCAAGGTTTTCTAGGTCTAGAATTTCAAGTCTGGTGGCATAAGGTATTCTACAACAAGTAAAGGAGTGGAGAACTCTTGTGAAATATTTATGGACTTTCTCAACTCTGCTAATATCAGATACGTAATGTGGTTTCCAGACTGATGAGCTGTATTTGAGTATTGGTCTAGCATAGTGGTTCCCAAACTTTTTCAGTCCACCGCCCTTGGTGCTACAAACTCATCCTTGGTGCCCCCCACCCAGGGGTGGGATTAAAATTTCTGTGGGCGTGGCCTAATTGCTGGTCACATGACTGGGTGGGTGTGGTTTGCTGGTCATGTGACTGCCTGGCGTGGTTTGCTGGCTGGGCGTGGTTTGGTGGTCACGTGACTGAGTAGTTGTGGCCAGGTGATCGGCAAACCAAATACAAGTGGTCCTCATTTAATGGCTGATTGCTTAGCAAGTGTTCTAATTTATGACTAGCCTCCCCAGAGCTACTTGACCTGTTTTCGGAGTTTTGACACACACACACACACACACACACACACACTCCCTTCTAACTCTGCCGGACCAGGTCATAGGACGAGAATCGGCAAAGCATCTCTGATTAGATTCTAGTAGTGAATAGAATCTAATCAGAGATGCTTTGCCAATTCTTGTTGATTTGTTTTATCTGTATTTCTTTATTTTATGTTGCTGAATTGCATTGACATGTGTGTCCCTTCTTGTGCACAGCCCAGAAACTTTTGTGATTCTTTACAGCAAAAATTACTGACCTCTGGCTTTGCTCTACTTTTCAAACGCTCCGCCACTGTCGCGTTCTAGGTGCCAGCCTCTCAGGTCCACCCCATTGAGCCTGTTTCACTGGAGGGACCTGCCCAAGCAAGTCCAAGTGGAGCAGTGCACCAAGTCAATGGGGTAAGCCTGAGAGACGGAAAGAGAAAGAGAGAAAAGAAAGAGAGAGAGAGAAAAAGAGAGAGAGAAAGAGAGAAGGAAGAAAAGAAAGAGAAAAGAGACAGAAAGAAAATGGGACAAAGAAAGAGGGGGGGGATGGAAGGAAGGGACAGAAAGGAAAAGAAATAAAGAAGGAGGAAGGGAGGAGAAGGATAATATCTATTCTAGTCCAATCACCTGTTCTAGCAGGGTTAGAAGTGTGTGGGTGGGTGGGTGGGTGGGTGGGTGTGTTCTCCTTGTAATTTATCAGTACATTTTGGTTTTGCCTTCTTCAAAATTGGCACTGTAATACATTAGGGAAAAGTAGTTTTTTAGGGTGGAGGTCTGGTCCAATGGATCCAGTTTGAAGCCTCAACAAAATGAACAACTTCCGGTTGCAAGGCTTTGGTGGTGGCAGGAATCCGCTTCTCTGTGGGTCCCTGCTGCGCTCACCGCTGAGGTACCCCCGATCCAACTGGATTTGGGGGTTGTCGCTGCCCCGAAGAGGCAGCGGAAGACAGAGGAGATCCGGACAGGAGTCTGGGGATATTGCACCCCCTTTCCCCAGCCGGCTAGACTCCTTTTTCCTGAGGCGGTGGAGCGGCTGTCTGAAATGGCAGCCACAAAGGAATCTTCAACCAGATAAGACTGTGCAGGAGGAAGACAGAAGGAGAAGTTTTCTTGGCTGAACCGGGACATTAAGTTACTTTTAAAACACCCTGGAAACCTGACTTTTGGATTGATACATTTGTTTCCAAAATAAGTTGTTACAGGTGGCGAAAGTGCTGAAGGAAAGTTCACTCCCCTTCCTCACGGAGAAAGCAAATGAGCACAGAAAAACCTGCTTCTTTAAGGTAAAAACAAGGTCTTTGTTATAAGTGGGAAGGAGAGGACTAAAAAAAAATCTTTAAAAACTTGTTGGAGGAGACACTTTGAAGATTATAAGACCAACAACTGATTGTAATACAGCTTTAAAATATATTTGGGATTTTGCCCCAGGAGGAAAAGCTGCAAAGAGAAGAAGAGGAAATAATTTCTGCCTGTTTGGATTGTTTGATAACTTTGACATTTTCAAATTACTTTAAGATTAAAAACATCTGGGTTGTTTTTAAAAATTTACAATGGCACCATCTGTGGATCAACTAAAAATGGAATATGAAAAATTAAAAGAAAGAGAACAAAATGGCAAGAATTCATTGGGAGCTGTCTTCCACTTTTTAGAAATGGCGGTTTCTACGTACCAGCAAATACTTGAGGAAGAAAGAGAAAGAGAAGAAGAAAAGGAAGCCATTTTTAATGGACAAAAAAGTTTGATTAAGAAAGAAAATAGGAAGAGAGGAAGGAAAAATGAGAATTTAAGATTCAATAAAACAAACAAGAAAAAGAAAAATAAGTGAAAAAAAGGTACAATGTTAGAAAGCAATTGAAAAGTGAATTACAACAGAGAGGGGAAGCTAAAAAGGTGGAGGTTGGGGGGGGGGCAAAAAGATCAGACTGGAGAAGAAAGGGAGGGAAAAAGGGAAAAAAAGCCATGGTCTGAAACATATTTTTTTTAGAGATAAAAGATAAAGGACAGTGTATAATTTAAGAAAGATTCTGCAAGAGTACATAAGATAGTTGTTGTGAATGAATAAATGTGTTAATAAAGTTATCAAGAACTTGAAGTCAAATGTAGGGTTCTGGCCCTGCACTTCTGATTGGCCGTTAATGGCAGCATCAGATTGGCCATTTGGGTGGATCTGATTGGCCATTAACGAGCCTCTCCCATTGGTTAATGGAGCTAGCACTCCCGGGTTTTCATTGGTTAAATATCTAATAAGTTGCCTATATAAGGAGGGCCGTTGCAGCCATTGAGCTGAGCTGTCACACCATGTTAATAAAGAGTTTTGAAGTTCACTGTTTCACCGGCTCGTCTCCATTTTTTGCGCCCACTCTCAGAACTTAACACTGGCGACAAGGATGGGATGTGGAGACGTCAGAGCTGACTGAACAACAAAGAACGATAACTGAGCACGTGGCTGAAACGCACAACAGCGGAACCATGTCCGGCGGCGTCATACCACCCGCTCCATTCGACCCGGTGCAAGAAGACTGGGACTCCTATATGGATCGTTTCCAAATGTTCTTGGAAACCAACAATTTGAAGGATGCCACTACCGGGAAGAAATGGACGGTATTCCTAATGCATTGCGGGCCGACCATATTCAAGATGGCCAAGGCACTAGTGAAACCGACAGAAGTAAAGTCTATGAACTGGGACGTCCTCAAACCCCTACTGAGAGCTCACTTTGCACCGATCGCGCCAACACTCGTTAGACGGCATGAATTTTACCAGAGAAGTCAACAGAAGGGCAAAAGTGTTGCTGATTTCATAGCGGATCTCCGGAATCTGGGAGGCCTATGTGGGTTTGCCGACCTCGAAGAAGCCCTGAGAGACCGAGTAATTCTGGGATTAGAGTCACCGCACACGCAGAGAAAGCTGATGGCGAAAGGCGACATCAGCCTTAAAGATGCCATTGCTGAAGCTACTGCAGCAGAAGCAACCAGGAAATCGGCTGTCCGAATGCGCCGCAACCGCGCCCCGGTTCACCAACCGACCCGTGAGCTTTCACCCAAGTCAGATGGGCAGCTATTAACAGCTCACCACAAGGACCTCTCTTCGTTGTCAGACAGCAATAAAGAAGAGATCCATCGACTTCGGTCCTAACGGGACCAATGCCAGAGAGCTCAGTACCAATGCGCTGGTTGTGGGGCAAGCCACCCCTGATCAGAATGCAAATTCCTCGACGCGCTCTGCCATGTGTGCGGGAAAAGAGGCCATATCGGACGGGTCTGTAGAAGCCAAATGGGACCCAGCCAGCCCTTGAAGGAGGCTAACTATCGCCAACTGACAGGAAATCATCCTGTAAGATGAGAACCAGTGAACCACCAATGGAACAATCACTCCTACAGAAACAAAACCTTAAACCGCCCCACGAAGCGAGAAGAGGCTCACCAAATTATCACAATCGGTCACGCCTCCTCTCTGGATGCTAAGAAGATCCGAGTTAAAGTGGCCATCGAAAACCAGCCCTGCCTGATGGAAGTCAACTCAGGAACATCTCTCTCGATGGTTTCCTGGAAGACCCTCAAGCAGCTCATCCCTACTGTCCGGTGACAAGACCTCTGATCCCAAAGACTTATACTCAAAGACTGTCAGGGGAATCGGATCCCAGTCATAGGATCCAGCCGAGTCCGGGTATCGTTCAAGAACCGTACAGCATTCCTACTCCTGACGGTAATCGACAAAGATCGGCCTAGCCTGTTAGGCCTCCAATGGTTCGCTCCACTTGGAATTGAAGTGGCAGGCATTAACCGAATTGGCAGCAGCGACTGGGAAGAGGACCTCGTCCAAGAATTCAAGAACGTCTTCGCAGAAAAACTAAGCGAGTACAAGGGGACCCCGATATCATTTAACCTCAATCCCAAAATAGCTCCCATCCGCCTTAAGCCTCTTCGAGTTCCCTTTGCCCTTAAACCAAAGATTGATGAGCAGCTTGATAAATTGATAGCCCAGGGTGTATTTTCAGGGTAGGGGCAGCGATTAACACATCATCAAAATATGGGACAACGCCTTTTCAAAGTTTGATGGAAAGGCTATTACAAGGGATAAAAGGCGTTGTCCCATATTTTGATGATGTGTTAATCGCTGCCCCTACCCCAAAAATTTTACGGGATCGCCTGAGGGTGGTTCTCCAGAGATTCAAAGACGCAGGCCTTAAAGTGAAGAAAAACAAGTGTAAACTGTGTATGGATCGTGTCGAATTTTTAGGGTATTTAATTGATAGTCATGGCATTCACCTTACCGATAGCGAGCTGAGGACAATCAAGAACGCCCCAAAACCCCGAAATAAGGCCGACCTCCAGACGTTTCTGGGCCTTATCAATTTTTATAACGTTTTCCTGCTGCACAAAGCAACCGTAGCTGAACCCCTACATCGTTTATTGGACAAAAAAGCAATCTGGGTATGGGGACATAGAGAAGAGCAGGCATTTTGAAATGTTAAAAAATTATTGACTTCTGACGCTGTACTAATGCAGTACAATGAGACTTTGCCATTAATGATCACGTGTGATGCATCGCCTTTCGGATTAGGCGCCATTTTGAGCCACGTTTTGCCAAACGGTAGCGAAGCCCCTGTTGCCTATTTCTCAAAGACGCTTTCAAAAACAGAATGCAATTACAGTCAGATTGATAAAGAAGCCCTTGCTATTGTGTCTGCTGTCAAGAGATTTCATGAGCACGTGTACAGCCGAGCCTTGACTATAGTGACTGACCACAAATCTTTGCTGGGAATAATAGCGGGAGATAGGCCAACCCCCTATATATTATCTCCCAGAATGATTCGCTGGTCAGAATTCTTGGCTGCCTAAAATTATCAGCTGCAACACTGCCCAGGGAAAGCCATTCCCCACGCCGACGCATTGAGCCGAGCACCACTTCCAGAGACCATTGATGACCCTGCGCCTATAGTGACAACGTTGCAGATCGAGACACTTCCAACACCGCCATTAACAGCCCGAGATATCGCGAGGGAAACGAAACGTGACCCCGCCTTAGCACAAGTCCTCAGTTGGGTCGAGCGCAGATGGCCATTGGACCAAATACCTGATGACTACACCCCATTCAAGAGCCGACAAACAGAATTGTTTTCACAGAAGAGCTGCATCATCTGGGGAGATAGAGTCGTCGTCCCAGAGCGGCTACAACGTGCGGTGCTAAGAACCTTGCACGATGGCCACCCCGGCATCGTGTGTATGAAAGCCCTCGCACGTAGCTACGCATGGTGGCCGGGCATTGACAAGCAGATCGAGACATGGGTCAAAGCTTGTCACAAATGCCAGGAAGTAAGCAACGCCCCTCTGAAAGCAACCCTAACCGAATGGGAAACACCACGGGGACCCTGGTCCCGTATTCATCTGGATTTTGCGGGACCTACCAAAGGCCACACATTCTTGTTAACAGTGGATGCCTACTCGAATTGGCTCGAAATCAACGAAATGAAGAATACAAAAACCAAAGCGGTTATCAAGAAATTGGACAGACTTTTTACAACACATGGCTTACCAGACGTTCTGGTATCTGATAACGGACCCCAATTTACCGCGTTGTCCTTTGAACAGTACCTGGCGGACCGCGGTATTCGCCATGCGCTGACTTCGCCGGCACATCTTGCGGCCAACGGAAGGGCCGAGTGCATGGTACAATTCGTCAAGAAAACACTACACAAAATGGACTATGACAATATTGAAGAAAAAATAAACCGGATACTCCTTTTGCAACATATCACTCCGCACAGCGTCACCAACAAAACTCCCGCCGAGTTGCTCATGGGGCGGAAGCTCCGCTCCGACCTCGACCAGCTACACCCATCGTACGAACCTGAGAAACCACACGGATCCAGCAGGCGATGCCGTACCTTTCAGGTAGGCGACTTGGTATTCGCTAAAAACTTGTTGGGTGATCCGTTGTGGGTTGAGGCGACTGTGGTCCGAGTAACCGGCCCGAGATCGTACCTCGTGGAATGTCGCGATAATAGACTATGGAAGCGCCATATTGATCAGCTACGATCAAGGCTGCAGTCAGGGATCTCCAAATCCCCAGATGTCCAAACTGAGGGGGGAGGAGATATGGAGGAAGATGAACTTGAAATAGCAGAAAGCTTTAATGAAATAAACAGCGAAATGGAAACACGTGAAGAAGAATCAGGGACGGGAGTGAGCTCGCCTAATGGGGATACCGAAAATGTTGGTGACAACGGGAATTCGAACTCAGAGTTAGAGGCAGCCCTTTCACCAGACAACGTTCTACCTCAACAAGATTGCAGCCAAATACCGGGTGCACAATGAAAGTCAAATAGACTTACAAAACAACCGGCCTACCTCAAGGACTACGTAACCGCACCCTGTAAACGGAACCCGGGGGGAAGGGGTGCTGTGAATGAATAAATGTGTTAATAAAGTTATCAAGAGCTTGAAGTCAAGTGCGGGGTTCTGGCCCCGCACTTCTGATTGGCCATTAATGGCAGCATCAGATTGGCCGTTTGGGTGGATCTGATTGGCCATTAATGAGCCTCTCCCATTGGTTAACGGAGCTAGCGCTCCCGGGTTTTCATTGGTTAAATGTCTAATAAGTTGCCTATATAAGGAGGACCGTTGCAGCCATTGAGCTGAGCTGTCACACCATATTAATAAAGAGTTTTGAAGTTCACCGTTTCACCGGCTCGTCTCCATTCTTCGCGCCCATGCTCAGAACTTAACACTAATATTGTAGTATTTGCATTTGAAATAATTTATTGGAATATTATAAGATTTAACAAAATATTAAAATATTAAAATGTTTTATAATGATAGATTTTAATATTTAATAGAATATCAAAGAGAATGTGTAAAATGATTAATGCTTAGTTATACTATTAATTAGAATTAGAATGGAAATTATATATATTATAAGTTTATTATTCTTTTTTTAAAAATGCAACATGTAGAATGTACTAAGCAGAATCAGAATAGAAATTATGTATTATTTTAAGTGTTACTTTAGGGAAAGGCGTCACACCTTTAAAGTGATTACAGGGGAAATTCTTTGCTAAAGAGAAGAGATAAATAGATGATTGGAAAAGAATGGACAAAAGATACAAACATAATGATTTTGAAATAAGATGAAATAAACAAAATATAATTAAGAGAGTGAAAAGAAGGGAGAAGTTATATAGAAAATATAGAATGGTTAATAAGATATGAATGGTATATAAGGCAAGCATGAACTTGATTTAGGTCTGTAAAAAATGATGTAACCCGGGGCTAAGCCACTTTTCGAAAGAAGTTTTATGTTTTGTGTTTTGGTTAGCTATGTTTTGATTGTGAATTAATAAAACCTTGGAGGAATAAAACTAAGGGGAGAGAAATTTGGAAAAGACATGTATAAATGATAATTAAGGAGGTTTTATCTTTTTATGTTTTGTATTTTGTGTGGTTATGCTTGATTGAGAATTAATAAAACCTTGATAGAAAGAAATATAATTGAATAAAAGTGAAGGGAGAAACAATGAGAAATTTGGAAAAGATATATCTGTGTTTAAATGGAAATGTGATAATGTGGAACTATGCTTTTAAAAATAATGCTTTATTTGCCTTGTTAAAACTTATAAATAATTTTTGAGAAAGGAGGTTTTATACTTTGATGTTTTATATTTTGTTTGTCTTTAAAATCAATAAAACTTGTTTAAAAAAAATGTGAGAGCTTCCTGATAGTCTTGACCATGTTTTCTCCACAAAACCTTTAATTAGAAGCCAAAGATGTTTCAATGTGCTGGCAAAGATGCTGGCAAAGATGTTTCAATGGAAAAGGGCCTCTAAAGTGGAAAAGGGCCTCTAAACTAGGCCTCATTTCAATCTGATGCATCAGGTCTCTCTCTCTCTCTCTTTCTCTTGTTTCCTCTCTCTCTTTCCCTCTCTCTCTATCCCTTACTTAACCTATCTACCTATTTTCTGCCCCGGCAGGCCTGGGCTAATCCTGCATCACCCCATTTCCCCTTTCAGAGGTCCTGACCCTTAATCTCCCTGTTTTCTCATCCACAACCACCTCTTTTGTTATCCCATGGCCATGATTTTACCTTCCTTCTGTGGCTGGTTGCCAGAAAAGGCAATCCAGGGCTGAGCCATTGTTGTTGCTGGGCTCCCCGCCAGCCCATGTCATCCTAGTCATGAATACCTGCAGTGGCCACGTTTTTCTCCTCCATGCTGCATCGAGAGCCCAGGATGGGTTGACTCCTTCCTATGACATCATTTAGCTGAGTCTGCACTAAGATAAAAAAGCCAGCCCCCCCCCAGAAGTGACCCCAGCTTTTGACTCAGCTCCTTTCAGTCAGGAGCTGTGTCTCTGAAAGCTTCTGTTAGATAGCACTCACCAGCGATCTTCAGTACCATTTTTCCTCATTTCAAGCAGCTCCCAGGATCTGGGCAGCTGCTCTTCCAGGAGAGCAGGGCTCTCTCTCTCTCTCTCCTGCAACGTTGGGAGCAGCATTGCCAGAGCGCTGTTCAGGCAAGTTGGGCAGCGTCTGTAGACCTCCCACATGCCTGCGGTTTGAGCGGTCGTAAAAAGTGATTGGCAAACTGATACCAGTGTCAGCCAGCTGATCGTGTGGCCAGCGGCTGCCCTTTCCTTTGCTGACTTCTCTTGGGGCTCTTTATAGCCTAAGGAGGGATTCTTCAATCTCGGAGCCTGTTTCCCATAGTCAGCGGCCATCTTGGATTGAAGCTTTCCACCACGAGGTGAGCAGCCATTTTGTAAGCCCAGGGGCCAATTTATACCCTAAGGCGCGTAATACAAAAAATTTACAAACAGTTTCTTTCTATCATAAGAGCCTTTATTCTTCAAATGGAGCAAGATAAGGGTCAAGTAGAGTTTTCCCCCCAGTGGAACAGTCTCTTAAACCCAATAACAGAAAAAGTCGTAGGCAACGCACCCAATCAGTCCAGAGGGAGGTGGCTGCTAAAATGAGAGCTAAGGCTCTAGTCCTTAAGAAGGCAACTCAGGCTGAGTTGAGGGGAGAAAAGCGCAGACATGCAGCCCTCACCATCTGAACACAGTTACTCCTCTCGTTCAGAACATGAAGAGGGTGAGAACTTTGACCAAAATCTTTCAGAGGGAAAGGATTCTCGCCCAGAGCAGACATCCTCTGCATTGGTCTTCAATCCTTCTCTCTTCAGGCCATTACTCAGCAAGGCCTTGGTCACTGCCAAGCTGTTGCCAGAGGAAGTGGCTCCTGAGCCATAAGGAATTCCCTCTAGCCAGGGAGACTCACTCTTCTCCAAGCCTGTAGTGCATGCAGGGGTTTTGCCTTCTCCCACTTTGTTCCAGGACATGGTCAAGGAGCAGTGTGCTTCCCCTTCGGCAGGTCCTCGCCCATCTTCTCTAGATAAGCGTTTCTACAACATCAGCACAACCCTGGACAATACCCTGGCAGTGCCTTCTGTTGACATTCCGGTTCTGGCTTCGCTCTCATCTACTGGCACTCTCACGTGGGCATCCATACGTGGCTGCACCAATGCCAGATTAGATTGCCTACATCTGACCTTCAGTCTCACCAAGGCCTTAATAAGATTATTGCAGCGGCGGAATTCACTGCAGATGCCACTCTCAATTCCGCCAAATTTGCATCTAGGGCCATGGCATCTTCAGTAGCAGCAAGAAGACTGTTATGGCTCAGAAATTGGCAGACGGAGTCACACCATAAATGGAAGCTGGCTTCAGTTCCATTCGCGGGCAATAAGCTTTTTGGCAATGAATCTTATCTCATTGAAAGATAAATGTAAAATTCTCTCTTCCTCTCTTCCAGCTCCTTATACTAGTAAACAGCCCTTTCGGGAGGATGGGGGTCATTCCTTCTGTCACTCTAAGTAATCCCTCGTTCTCCCCACCCATTGGAGGTCGCCTAGCCTTCTTTGCCTCCAAATGGGAGGAGTCACAGCAGATGCCTGCGTGCTCAGCACTATTAGGTCAGTATTACAATTGGACTTCCTAATGCCACCCCCCCCAAAATTTTTTGATTTGTCCTGTCTCTCGTGATATTTCAAGGCAAGACCTCATGAATCAGGCCATTCAACTACTTCTTGAAATCCGAGCTATTCAAACCTGTTCCTCCCTCTCAATGGGGATGTGGGCTTACTCTTGCCTTTTCATTGTTCCCAAAGCCTCGGGGGGGGGGGGTAGCGAACCATCCTGGATCTAAAATTTCTCAACCAATTTGTAAAATACAGGCAATTTAAAATGCAGACTCTGCATTCTATTTTAGAGAGTGTTCAGGAGGGCGATCTCCTCTCTTCCATTGATGGAGGCTTCCTCCACATCCCCATTTGGCCTCATCATCGCCAGTTTCTCAGTTTCTGTTATCAGAATACCCATTACCAGTATCGAGCACTTCCCTTTGGCCTCTCATCGGCTTCAAAGGTCTTCATGAAGGTTCTGGCAGCATTGATGGCATCTCTGCTTTCTGTTCCAGTGAGGATCCAATGCTACTTGGACAACATTTTGATTCTGTCCTCCTCCATCCATACAGTCTGTCGGGATCTGAAAATTACCCCTGTCATATCTCCAGAGCCATAGATTTTTCCACTCCCGTCCACTCCAATGGTTCCTGTTTCCCTACCAATGGGCAGGACCCAGCCACTCATCCATCAAGATCCCGCTCCCTCCACAAATCCGGAGATCTCTAAATTGGTGGTGTTCCCCGTTAATCTGGAAGGGACTCCTTTCAAGGTCCCAGACAGGCTAGTGATAACCACTGATGCCAGCCTCCTGGGTTGGGGTTCCCATATACAGGGCCAAATAGCTCAGGACCGTGGTCCAGGTCAGAGCAGTCCCTTCCCATAAATTGGCTAGAGCTCAGAGCAATTTTTCTAGCTCTCAAGCATTTCAGGAACTTGGTGACCGGCTCTCATGTTCTAGTCCTTATGGACAACATGGCCACCATGGCTCATGTCAACTGGCAAGGGGGAATGAGGTCCAGAGCCCTCATGGGAGAGGCTCTATGGTTGGGGTTATGGGCAGAGAAGTACCTGTTGTCGATCTCGGCGGACCACTTCTCCAGGATCAATAACTCCCAGGCTGACTCGCTCAGCAGAAGCCTAGCTGACTAGGCAGAATGGTCCATTCCTCCATCTCTATTCAGGTCCTTTCCCTTCGATTCAGAACGCTGGAGGTGGATCTCTTCTCCACTCCTCAAATGGCCCAGGTCACCAGATTCTTTACCAGGTTTCTTGCCAGGGAGCGGAGGGGACCAATGCTCTTCGGTGCAGATGGCCCAAGGATCTCTTCTACGCCTTTCTCCCGCTTCCCATCATTCCAGCAGTAATTTGGAAGATGTTGGAGGAACAAGTGGAGCTCTTCCTCCTGGCACCCTATTGGCCAAGGACACCCTGATTTGTGGACCTGGTCAACCTATTGGTGGCTTCTCCTTGGAGGATCACAGCCCATCAAATCTCCCTTCATCAGGGGATTCTGCTCAACCCAGAGCCCCAGTGGCTCAAGCTGACCATGTGGCACTTGAGCAGCAGCGGCTAGAGGTGGCTGATCTTCCTGAAAGGGTCATCATCACTATCCTGGCATCTCGCAAACCTTCCACAAGGTGCATCTATGATGCCACCTGGAAGGCCCTTTCCCGATGGTGCCTTAGGGAGGGTCTCTCTCTCCTGCTTTAGCCCAGTTGGCAGAGGTTCTTAGATTCCTTCAGCATGATCTGGAGAAAGGTTTGGCCCTCAAAACCTTATGCAAGCAGGTTGAGGCTCTCTCCTCAGTTCTTTCATGGGGTTCGCTTCTTTCCTTATCCCATCACCCTTCAGTCAGGAGGTTTTTGAAAGGGGCTTCCAACCTGCACCACCGGTGGTTCACAGGTATCCTTCCTGGGATCTTCATGTGGTCCTTAATGCCCTTACAAAGCCCCCTTTTGAACTCCATCACTTCAGCCAGGCGGGTATCCGAGCTCGCTGCTCTTTCCATCAGACAGGACCTTTGTTTCTTTCATGATGATAGGGTTGTCCTCAGTCTGGACCCCTCATTTATTCCAAGGGTTAACACCTGTTCCACAGGTCCCAGGACATTATGTTGCCTGGCTTCTTCCCCCTCTCGCACCATGACTTAGAGCAGCAGTAGCACACACTAGACGTAGGTAGGGCTCTTAGAATATCCATTAAGTGCACTTCTGTTGTGTATGTACTATAGTTAATAAAGTATGAGCTTGAGGTAAAGTGCAGGGTTCTGGCCCTGCACTTTTGATTGGCTGTTAGGCGGCCAGATCGGATTGGTTAGTTCTTAGGAATCCGATTGGCCCTTAACAGAGGATTATTATTGGTTAAAAGAGCTAGCGTTCATAGCTCGCTATTGGACAACTCTCACAAGGGTTGCCTATATAAGGCAGAGTTCACTGTTGTTGTTTAGAGAAGTCACTATGCAATAAAGAGCTGAAAGTTCACATTCAGAGGCTGTCTCCATTTACTCCGACCCATGTCCAAGTACTTAATACTGGCGACGAGGATGGGATGTGGAGACATCTGAACCTAAGAAGTCAGGAAGCAAGACCGAGCACGTGATAAGACGACGCCAACAACGGAACCATGTCCGGCGGCATCATACCACCCGCTCCGTTCGATCCAAACCAAGAGGATTGGGAATCCTACATGGATCGCTTCCAAATGTTTCTTGAGACGAATAATTTGAAGGACGCCACACCAGCAAAGAACGGGCACTGTTCCTGATGCATTGCGGCCCAGCTGTATTTAAGATGGCTAAAGCACTCGCCAAACCTCAAGAAGTGAAAGCCATGAGCTGGGACGACCTCGAACCCGTCCTGAGAGACCATTACGCACCAACCATGCCTACACTCGTGAGACGCCACGAGTTTTATCAGAGAAACCAACGAAAAGGAGAGAGCATGGCCGATTTCGTGGCGGACCTCCGAAATTTAGGGGGCCTCTGTGGATTCGCCAATTTAGAAGAAGCACTAAGAGATCGAGTAATTCTGGGATTAGATGCGCTAGGCGTGCAAAGCAAGCTGATGGCAAAAGGCGACATCAGCCTTGCTGACGCCATCGCCGAAGCCACGGCTGCGGAGGCGACCAAAAAGTCGGCTGCACAATTATGGCGAAGCCGCACTCCGGCAACACCACCGACCGGCAAAATCTTACCCAACTCAGAAGGGCAGCTCTCAACAACGCACCACGAGGACGTCTCTTCATCGTCAGACAGCAACGAAGAAGGGGTCCATCAACTGCGGTCCGACCGGGACCCTCGCCCCAAGCCCTTACGTCCTTGCGCTGGCTGTGGAGCAAACCATGCCAGGGCCAAATGCAAATTCCGCAACACACTCTGCCATGAGTGCGGGAAACAAGGCCACATCAGCCGGGTTTACCGCAGCTTACCAGGACCCAGCCAGGCCTCAAAAGGGGCTAACTATCGCCAATCGACAGGAAACCGTCCTGTACAGCGAGAGCCAGTAAACCACTCCTACAGAAATCGAGCTTTGCAAAAAGAAGAGGTTCACCATACTATCACTATAGGTCATGCCTCAGTTTTGGACACTAAGAAAATTCGAGTCATGGTAGCCATCGAGAACCAGCCTTGCCACATGGAGGTCGACTCGGGATCGTCCCTCTCGATGGTGTCTTGGAAGACACTCAAGCAACTTATCCCCACAATCCAACGCCAAGACCTCCAATTTCAACGCCTCATCCACAAGGACTACCAAGGAAATCGAATCCCCGTTGTCGGGTCCTGTCGAGTCCGAGTCTCCTTCAAAAAGCATACAGCGTACTTACCTCTAACGATCATCGATAGAGATAGGCCTAGTCTATTAGGCCTCCAATGGTTCGCCCCACTCGGCATCGAAGTGACCGGCGTGAACCGAGTCGGTGGTTGTGAGTGGGAGGAAGACCTTATTTCTGAGTTCAGCGACGTCTTCGCGGACCGCTTAGGCGAGTATAAAGGGACCCCAATCTCATTTAGTCTAGATCAAAAAGTAGCCCCTATTCACTTGAAGCCCCGTCGAGTTTCATTCACTCTTAAAGCAAAGATCGACGAACAACTCGACAAGCTAATTGCTCAAGGGGTGTTGAAGCCCATCGATCACTCCCCATGGGAAACCCCTATTGTAACACCCATTAAGCCAGACGGGTCAATCCGAATTTGTGGGGACTATCGGGCCACTTTAAACTACGCCCTACAGCAGAATGCGTATTCAGTTCCGATGGTCCAGCACCTCCTCCATTCCTTGGGGGGGCGGAAAGGTTTTCGCTAAATTAGATTTAGCGCAAGCTTATCAACAACTACCAGTGGATGAAAAGACGGCCCAAGCCCAAACAATTGTAACGCACAGAGGTACCTTTAAATGTACCCGATTGCAATTTGGGGTTAGTGTAGCCCCGGGGATATTCCAAAGCCTCATGGAAAGGTTGTTACAGGGAATCAAGGGCGTGGTTCCGTATTTTGATGATGTATTAATTGCAGCCCCTACCAAAAAAATCTTGCAGGATCATTTGAAATGTGTTCTTAAAAAATTCCAAGAGGCAGGACTTAAGGTGAAAAAAAATAAATGTCACTTATATACTGATAGTGTTGAGTTTCTAGGGTATCAGATTGATAGCCAGGGCATTCATCCTACCGAAAGTAAATTAAAGGCGATAAAAAACGCTCCCAGGCCACGAAACAAAGCCGATCTCCAGGCATTCTTAGGCCTCATTAATTTCTATAATGTATTTTTACCGCACAAGGCGACTGTTGCTGAACCGTTACACCGGTTATTAGATAAAAAAGCATTGTGGGTATGGGGTTACCGGGAAGAACAAGCGTTCCGGAATGTTAAAAAACTGCTCACATCTGACTCTGTACTTATGCAGTATAACGAGACTTTACCATTAGTTATAACCTGCGATGCATAGCCCTTCGGGGTGAGCGCCATTTTGAGTCATGTACTGCCTAATGGGAATGAAGCCCCTGTTGCATACTTTTCGAAGACTCTTTCACAAGCAGAGCGGAACTATGGACAAATTGATAAAGAAGCTCTCGCAATCGTTTCAGCTGTAAAGAAATTTCATGAATATGTGTATGGAAGGACATTTACCATTATAACTGACCACAAACCGTTGCTAGGGATAATAGCCGGGAACAAGCCAACCCCCTACATATTATCCCCTAGAATGACCCGATGGTCAGAATTCCTAGCTGCTTATAATTATCGCCTACAATATCACCCGGGGAAAGCCATTCCCCACACCGAGACCGCTTCCAGAGACTCTCGACAATCCAGCACCAACGGCAACCACGTTGCAGATCGAAACACTCAACTCGCTGCCTATGACCGCCCGAGACATCGCGAGAGAAACCAAACGAGACCACACCCTAGCTCGAGTCCTAGGCTGGGTAGAACGCGGATGGCCATTGGACCAAGTACCAGATGACTTCGCGCCATTCAAATCTCGACAGACTGAACTTTTTTCCCAAAAAGGCTGTATCATCTGGGGTGATAGAGTCGTTGTCCCAGAATGACTCCGGAAGACGCTGCTACAAATTCTGCACAAGGGCCACCCCGGCATCGTGCGGATGAAAGCGCTTGCACGAAGCTACGCATGGTGGCCGGACATGGACTGGCAAATCGAGCAGTGGGTCAAAGCGTGCACCAATTGCCAAAAAGCCAGCAACGCCCCACCAAAAGCCATGCCTACTGAATGGGAGACGCCACGGGGACCCTGGTCCAGAATCCACCTGGATTTTGCGGGGCCAACCAAAGGATATACCTTCCTGCTGACAGTCGACACATACTCCAATTGGTTAGAAATTCATCATATGACGGCCACAACTTCCGAGGCAGTGATCAAGATCCTAAATAGACTCTTTGCAACCCACGGATTGCCTGACGTCCTGGTGTCCGATAACGGGCCACAGTTTACGGCACTAATGTTCAAGCAGTACCTCGCTGACTGTGGCATCCGCCATGCGCTCACCTCGCCTGCGCACCCTGCGACCAATGGCCGAGCGGAATGCATGGTCCAATTTGTTAAAAAGACTTTGCAAAAAATGGACTATGACAATATCGATGACAAAGTCAACCAAATTCTCTTTTTGCAACACATAACTCCACATAGCATCACCGGCAGAACTCCCGCCGAACTACTGATGGGACGAAGACTCCGTTCCCACCTCGACTGGTTGCACCCTGCTTACGAACCGGAAAAGCCAATAGGATCCAGTGGCCGCTATCGCACCTTCCAGGTAGGAGACCACGTTTACGCACGAAACTTGTCAGGTGATCCATTATGGATAGAGGCAACGGTAGTGCGAGTGACCGGCCCCAAATCCTATGTAGTGAAATGCTGTGACAATAGACTGTGGAAACGGCATATCGACCAATTACGGTCACGACTCACAACGGCCAGTCAACAACTCCCCCATGACCAAACCCAGGGGGGGGAGGTACAGAAGAAGATGACGTTCCAGGGAACCTGCTCGAAGAGAGCGACGAATTAAGTGAGACTCAGGAAATGGAGCAGGAAGGAGAATTGTTTGCACCGCAAGAAATTGCACCTGAGCAAGAAGCCAAACAACAATCTACTGCCAAACAACAATCTACCTCAACAGGATTGCAATCAACCAGTCCAACGAAAATCCGAAAGACTTAAAAGACAACCATCCTATTTAAAGGACTATATAACTACACCGTAATTAAGAAGCCAGGGGGAAGGGGTGTTGTGTATGTACCATAGTTAATAAAGTATGAACTTGAGGTAAAGTGCAGGGTTCTGGCCCTGCACTTCTGATTGGCTGTTAGGTGGCCAGATCGGATTGGTTAGTTCTTAGGAATCCGATTGGCCCTTAACAGAGGATTATTATTGGTTAAAAGAGCTAGCGTTCATAGCTTGCTATTGGACAACTCTCACAAGGGTTGCCTATATAAGGCAGAGTTCACTGTTGTTGTTTAGAGAAGTCACTATGCAATAAAGAGCTGAACATTCACATTCAGAGGCTGTCTCCATTTACTCCGACCCATGTCCAAGTACTTTACAACTTCCTCCTTCAGGAAGTCGGAAGCCATTTTGTTTCCTTTTCCCTTCTCACTTGGGACACAAGGCCTCTTCTACTATTAGCAGGTGGGTCAGATCTTGCATTGAGCAGGCCTACAAAGCTGCAGCCCTTCTGGTTCCTTGAGGTCTGATGGAGCACTCTACCAGAAACACAGCCACTTCGGCTGCCTGGGTGACCCAAGCACCCTTGGAGGAGATCTGTCATGCAGCCACATGGACATCTCTGTCTCCTTTCATCAGATACTACTGTCTGGATGTATTTGCCTCAGCAACTGCAACTTCGACAGACGGGTGCTTCAACGAGTGGTTGAATAGTCAGTGTGATGAGCTGGACGAGGACCCGCCCTTGGACATGCAAGCTTTGGTATGTCCCATCCTGGGCTCTCAATGCAGCATGGAGGAGAATGGGCATTGGTAGAGGTTACCCTGAAAGCCCTTTCTATCTATGCTGCGAGAGAGCCCAGCCCCTCCCTTGATTCGTCCGGAGAGGGTAAGTCATATTTCTGTGTTCATTTGTGCTTTCAGAGACACCTTTCAGTCTGTCAAGTATCTTCACCAAAGCTGGGGTCTCTTCCGGGGGCTGGCTTTTTTATCTTAGTGCAGACTCAGCTAAATGATGTCATCGGAAGGAGTCAATCCATCCTGGGCTGTCTCGCAGCATGGCTAGAAAGGGCGTTCAGGGTAACCTCTACCAACACCCATTTTCAGTGCAGCTGGACTGCATAAATTAGACACGACTCACTTAATCATCTTGTTTACCTATAGAATTCTGGGAGCAATTGTGGTGGTAAATTGAGGACTATCTGTGCTATTATTTGCTGTAGCAAATAGGAAAGGGCATTTACACTGGTTCAGTTGCTGAACCTCATTGATAGAAAACCAGAAACACTGTGAAATGAAATCAGTTTTATTTATTTCCTATATTTATAGCACACCTTAATTGTATATTACTGAAAGCTGTGTTCTCTCTCCTTTCTTCCCCACAACAACCTTGTTGGGTAGGTTGGCCTAAGAGAAAGTGACCCAGGCAGCTTTAATCCCCAATTGAGCAATTCATGATTTCCCAGTTTCTAAGTCAAAATAAAGGAAAAAGATCACAGAATTTCAGAGAGCTGTTAGCAGAGACAAGCAGCATTAGAACAATATCTGTAGAGACACTGAAGAAACAAACATGGAAAATCAAGGAAAGTTATCCAAAAGTTCTCTGAACTCAGAAGGAGGTCACAGCCACAAATTGGGTAATAAAGGATGCTAATGGACAGATAGTAACCAGTTCAAAGGAGATCAAACAAAGATGGAAGGAGTACGTGAAAATATTATACTATACAGTACAAATGTCATCATCCTTAGAAGATATTCCTTATATACCCTTTTCTTTCTATGATCGATAATAATTTATGAACTTTGAATGGTGCCCAGCTCTCAATGCCACTCTACCATGCATCTTGAAATCTAGCTCGGTGTAAACTGGAGATTCTGAAGGTGTTGTTGATGACTTAAAATTTGGTGTAATTTTACAATGCAAACCGAAACCATCAGGATGGTTAATAGGTTACCTAACCCAGATAATTAGGTTAACTTATGCTGTGCTTCAGCTAACCATGATTTAGCATGAAAGCCAGAGGTTTTCCTTTGCTTTTCAAAACCTGCCTGCCTTTTTCCTGGAAATCTTGGCATATTGAGGGGGGGGGGCGCATATGTCTTGCCTTCCTCGCACCCCATCACTGCCTTCTGAGAGAACCCCCTTTGCCTGCCTGTGGAGGAGGCTTTGTCTCTGGCTGCTGCCAGAGGGCTCTGAGTGGCACCGGGGAAGAAGTCCGGCTTTCCATCTCTCTCGTTCCATGGCTCTGGGCATCACTTATTTAGCTTTCTGGATGAGCTGGAGGCAGCAGCAGGCCGGGATAACCGCCCCACTGTGGATACATCCCATCAGCCGCCAGGAGATTTCCTTGCAACTGGCTTGACCCAGCCCAGGTGGGGACCTGTTGTGGCTCGGTACAGGCAGCACTTCTGGGATGGGAAGGGTGAATCTCACCTGCTGCGCTGCGCTGATTCCCTGTGCCTGCAAAAAACCTCCAGCCGCCACATGTTTTGTTCGGTGTGGCTGGACTCCAGCCGCACTGAAAAAACACACAGTGTCTGGATGCTTTTTGGAGCAAAAATTACCAACCTTTGACTTTGCTTCTCCAACATGCCGCTGTGGCTGTCAGCGATTGTTATGCATGCGCATGATGTCGCATATGTGCAATAAGGACTGACTGGCCAGGGAACGGAAGAGTGGGCAGAGAGGAGCAGTGCCAGGCAGGGGCTCGTTTTACCAGTTCTCCAATTACTGGAACGATGAATGAATAGTAGAATCCCACCCCTGGATTGCACCCTGCGAGGGGGCCACCTCCAGCGCCTCCCTGGTGCCTCTTAGCATCTCCTGCTGGCCCTCTTGCCTCTTAGTGCCCCCCTAAGGCATCCCACCCCCCCCAGGGGGCGGTTCCACCCACTTTGGGAACCACTGGTCTAGAAAATGTTTTGTATGCTCTAATTAGTAGTGTGATATTACCAGAGAAAAAGTTACGTAAAAACAACTCTTAATGCCTTTTTGGCTATGTAGTTACAGTGGGCTCTAGCACTTAGATCATTAGAGATGAGTATTCCAAGGTCCTTTACAGAGCTTGGATCATCAACAAGGTCTTGACAAGCTTGTATTTTATTTTCTGACTTTTTTTGCCAATATGTAAGACAAAGCATTTATTTGTTGAGATTTGAAGTTGCCATTTGCTTGACCATTCTGATACATATTGTCTGTGGTGTTGAATAGCTTCACATTGTCAGCAAAGAGAACACAGTTGCTCTTAATATGATCACAGAGGTAATTTATGTAGAGTATGAAAAGAGTTGGTCCGAGAACACTGCCTTGGGGAACACCACTGTTGACAGGTATAGAATTTGATAGGATGGTCCCAATTTTGACCATTTGTTGTCTGTTTGACAGGAATGCTTCTATCCAGTAATGCAGGTGTCCAGAGATACCGTAAGATTTTAGTTTTAGGAGTAGTTTGTCATGTACCACTGAATCAAAGGCTTTACAGAAGTCTATGTAGATTGCGTCTATTGCTTTACCCTGATCGAGTTGTGTAGTCCATAAGTTTTTGCAGTGTAAGAGTTGCAGATTACAGGATAGTTTTTTCCTGAAACCAAATTGTTTATTAGAGAATAGGTTGTTAGTCTCTAAATGGAGGATAATGGATTGGTTAATAATTGATTCCATGACTTTACAGGTGACGCAGCATAAAGAGATTGGCCTGTAATTTTCAACTAGGCTGGGGTCTCCCTTTTTGAAGATGGGGATGACCGTGGCTTGTGACCATAGTTTTGCCAAGGAGGTGGTTCTGAAAGATTTTTCAAAGATTATGCTTAGAGGTTCTGCTATGGCAGTGCATGTACATTCATTTAGGGTTCAGTTAATATGAGATAGATTGAAGTCACCAAGAAAGATAAAAGCGTGTGGGCAGGATGTTGCCCATGTTAGTAGTGAATTTAGCTTGTTTACATGTTTGTTGTCATAATCAGGTGCTCTGTAACATAGTAAGAATCGAAATGTGATATTTAAGGATAGTTCACAGATGATGGTCTCAGGAAGAGCAAACTCCTGGGTAACTTGGATGTTTTTTAGATGTAAGGACTTTTTATAGAAGATAGCAACACCACCTCCTCTATGAATTTCATGATCTGATCGGTAAACATCAGTCTCTTACTGTGGTAATGGAGTCAGGGAGAGATATGTTGAGCCATGTTTCACAGACAAATATGTCAAATTTAGCCATATTTAGTAAGAGGAGAAATTCAGGTATTTTATTCACAAGGCTTCTTGTATTGAGTAGCTTGCATTTAAGGCCAGCTGTAGTTGGAATTGAGGTAGTTAAGGGAGTGAGTGCCTTGTCTTGGATGATGGTGGATTGGTTGAAGTAGGATTGTGGTTGAAGGTTAAAGCTGAGTTGCAGGTTGTGTGACTTACTTTTGATACAGTCAGCACGGTAGTCAATTTACAGGTCCTTCTCTCCATTGTCTAGATGTTTTTTGAGTTCTGTGCAGAGTACACGGGAGCAGGCACATTGCTGTATGGTTAGGTCAGGGCAAGAAGGAGGTTCTTATGGTTGGTGTTGCTTTGGGAAAGTGAATTTATATATAAACTAATTTACGTTTGCTTGATTCATTTTTGCAAATGACCCTGCAGAAGTGTGGGGCCACAGAGCCGTCTGTTTTTGACCTCTCGTCCAATGCGGGAAATGTCAAATATTTCATCAGGGGAGTTGGTTGATGCTTGATAATCACTGATGATGTTTCGGACAGTTGTGATGTCATCATTGTCATTGATGTCCTCTAGACCAAATAAGATGGTGTTTGGACGTTTCCATTCACTCTCAACAGCTTCTCTGATGAGGATTGGGATAACATTATTTGTCTGATTTATGTTTTGTTGTGGATTGGGTTGTGGATTGGGTTGTGGTTGATGGGTAAAGATGTGGTTTGTAGCTATTGGATGTTCAGGTTTTTGCGTTGTGTCTTTTTTTTCAAGGTTGGATAATCTTTCTTTTAAAGTGTCAAGGGATGCTACTATGGTGTCAAGGGATGTTATTCGTGTTTCTATGGTATCAACTCTTTCAAACAGATCCAGTTTGGGTCTGCGTGATTTGCAGAGATATGGAAACTCATTGGATGATTCTAGGTATTGAATCATTTGCTTGGGTAATCCTAAGCAGTCATGATGAGGGTATTTATTACATAGAGAACATTTGATGGAATTTTCATTATCCTCATTTTTTCTCTTTTTTGGTTGTTTTTATAATTCTTAAAATCCCCTTTTTCTTATCCTTTTTCTCCTCCTCTCCGGAAGGGACCCATTGTTCATCCAAGATGGCTTCTTCTTCCTCTTCTTCCTTGTCCCAGTCCTTCTGCTGCGTAATCAACTTTTCATAAGTACATAACGCCATTTCTAAGAATTGAAACAAAGCGCCCAAAGTATCTTCCTTTTTATATTTTTGATATTCAGTCTTTAGTTTATCCACAAACAATGCCATTATGAAAAGAGAAACTTTTCCCAAAACAACCACAAGTATTTTTAATCAAAAACAATTAAAAAAAAAATTCCAAAAGTTAATACTTTTCTTCCTTCTTCTCTTTCTCTTTCTGGGGTTAATGTTTAGTCAAAGAGGTCCAATTACCATATATCTTTCTTTGGGATTCTAGGCAATCTCCTCCTTTTTCAGCTTCTGCTCCAATTTTTTTTCCTCTCCCTTCCCACTTAAAATGTCAATTTTAAATAATCAGAAATCCATACCTCCAACAAGGGTTTTCCAATTTCTTAAATTTTTCAATGTCCAAAAATCCTTTTGTTCCTTAGCTTCAACTCTCAAAACAATTCACTTTCGATGTCCAATATATCCAAACATTTCTGCTGTTTCCATGGGGTGGGAGAGTGAAGAAAAAACAAAAGTTCCCTTTAACAGCTTCTCCGCCGCTTTCGCTCTTCTTAGGGATACAATGTATCCTCCAGCAATTCAAACAGCTCAGTTCCAGGCAATTTAAAGGATGTTACTTGACCCGGCTCAGACAAAACTTTCACTCTTCACATTTCCTCCAGTGCAATCTTACCCGGTTGCTGGCTTCTTCGTGGCGGCCATTGCTGACCGCCGCTCCACCGCCTTGGGAAAAAGGGGTTTTTCCGGAGAAGGGGGGGTCTGCGACACCCCCACCTCCCTGTCCGACTCCCCTCTCTCTTCAGCTGTCCCTACAGGGTAGCCATATCCCCCTGACCCATCTGGGTCGGGGGTACCTCGACGGCTAGCACAGCAGGAATCGCGAGCTGTCGCGAATTCCTGCTGCCCCGAAGCCACGCGAAACCGGAAACCCAGAATTTTCATTATCCTTCAGAGTTTTTTTTTTTTAATAAATTTTATTAATTTTACAAACAACCAAAACATTATTAAACATTGAACACATAAAACCTCTTTCCCTTATAAATTTTTACAAGACAGATAAAACATTATTTTATTTTATATAACATAATTCTAATATATCCCATTTCCACTTAAATATCTTTTAGCAGATTTCTCATTATTTCTCTTTACTCTTATTCAATTACATTTCTTTTCTATATTTATCCATTTTATACTCATCATATTCATATTTCCCTCTGTTTTGTTTATAATTATCCTCATCAAGCTTTCCTCCAAGGTTTTATTAAATCTCAAACAAACATAAACACACAAAACACAAATACATAAAACTTCTTTTTAAAAAGTAGCTTGGCCCCGGATTACC